>CM065636.1:70180108-72841407 GCA_033220585.1 Dipteronia sinensis | reverse complement strand
GCCGTCTCTTGTTGTATACGTGGAGATACATTTAGACCAAATTATGTAGAATCAAATAATACTCTCGAATCTCGATGTTATCAAATAGCTATCTAATTTATTATATTTAACTTGTTTGATTTAATAAGGATTTAGAAGTTTAATATTAAAATCCAGTTCAATTTTCGAACTGTATCAAACTCACAACTCACAACTCACAAATCAGATCTTGACAATGGCTATTATATCAACAAGGAGGGGTGCCTACTTATCAATTTATCTCTCTGTTAGGCATTGGTAACTATTAATTTATTGGTTATATGTTTATAATTATCGTGATGAAATATTGATAATTGAATTGAAAAACAGCTTTCTGCCCTATCTTTATCAAAATCACTGAATTCTGGGTCAGGATACTTGAGCAGCTCTGGATCCAATTCTTTCACCTCCTCTTCACTGGCATTGAAGATCAAAACGGAAGGCAAAGGTAATGCCCTAAATTTGTTTTAAATTCTTCACTGAGATTGTGTACTACTTTTCGCAAATGTCTTGAATGCATTATTTTTGAATTTTGTTCGTAATTTTGTATCTGTTAAAATTTTGATATACATCGCCTTGTTTATGTGAGTAAAATGTCAAATTGTCATTGGTTGGTGGTAGCTTTTGTACCTTGAGGTCGTGTAGATTTTATGTGCTTTTTCTAGGTTTGTTTGTGAGGTTAAGTGGAGTGAGTGAGTTCTCATTTGTTGATATACTACAGGCATGTAAATGGTGCATGACTTTTGTTATTTGGTTACAGTAACAAGGACTCTCAAAGGATATGATCATCAATATGATACTTTTGTCTGTGTGTATAGTATAGTATTACACAGATATGAAACTATAATTTTCATTATGTTTAACAATATTTGATTTACTAAATCTCAGTTGGAGAAAACTATCTTATAAACCTCAATGGAACAAACAATATTTTATTTCTCTGACATTTTAATTATTTCTGTTGAATTATTTTTTAGTTTGGATAATGTTTCCTAATTTAGTCCCCCCTAATTTATTTATTTAATTAAACTCTCGATTGGGGTATTTAATTTTTGGGCCCGGATCTAAATATTTTGAGCCCGGGTCTTAATCGTTTGAGCCCGGTCCTTGTGTTTCTAATTACATTTTATTTTTCTGACATTTTAATTATTTTTCTGTTGAATTATTTTTCAGTTTGGATAATGTCTCCCAATTTAGTTCCTCTAATTTATTTATTTAATTAAACTCTCGATTGGGGTATTTAATTTTTGGCCCGGATCTTAATATTTTGAGCCCAAGTATCCTCTTTTGAGTCCGGGTCTTAATCGTTTGAGCCCGGTCCTTGTGTTTCTGATTACATTTTATTTTTCCGACATTTTCATTATTTTTCTGTTGAATTATTTTTCGGTTTGGATAATGTCTCCTAATTTAGTCCCCCTAATTTATTTATTTAATTAAACTCTCGATTGGGGTATTTAATTTTTGGGCCCGGATCTTAATTTTTTGACCCTGGGTATCCTCTTTTGAGCCCGGGTCTTAATCGTTTGAGCTCGGTCCTTGTGTTTCTGATTACATTTTATTTTTCCGACATTTTAATTATTTTTCTGTTGAATTATTTTTCGGTTTGGATAATGTCTCCTAATTTAGGCCCTCTAATTTATTTATTTAATTAAACTCTCGATTAGGGTATTTAATTTTTGGGCCAGGGTCTTAATCGTTTGAGCCCGGTCCTTGTGTTTCTGATTACATTTTATTTTTCCGACATTTTAATTATTTTTCTGTTGAATTATTTTCGGTTTGGATAATGTCTCCTAATTTAGTCCCCCTAATTTATTTGCTTAATTAAACTCTCGATTGGGTATTTAATTTTTGGGCTCAGATTTTAATATTTTGAGCCCGGGTATCCTCTTTTGAGCCCAGGTCTTAATCGTTTGAGCCCGGTCCTTGTGTTTCTGATTACATTTTATTTTTCTAACATTTTAATTATTTTTCTGTTGAATTATTTTTCGGTTTGGATAATGTCTCCTAATTTAGTCCCCCTAATTTATTTATTTAATTAAACTCTCGATTGGGGTATTTAATATTTGGGCCCAGATCTTAATATTTTGAGCCAGGGTCTTAATCATTTGAGCCCGGTCCTTGTGTTTCTGATTACATTTTATTTTTCTGACATTTTAATTATTTTTCTGTTGAATTATCTTTCGGTTTGGATAATGTCTCCTTATTTAGTCCCCCTAATTTATTTATTTAATTAAACTCTTGATTGGGATATTTAATTTTTGAGCCCGGATCTTAATATTTTGAGCCTGGGTCTTAATCGTTTGAGCCCGGTCCTTGTTTTTGATTACATTTTATTTTTCCGACATTTTAATTATTTTTCTGTTGAATTATTTTTCAGTTTGGATAACGTCTCCTAATTTAGTCCCCCTAATTTATTTATTTAATTAAACCCTTGATTGGGGTATTTAATTTTTGGGCCCAGATCTTAATGTTTTAAGCATGGGTATCATCTTTTGAGCCTGGGTCTTAATCGTTTGAGCCCGGTCCTTGTGTATTTGATTTCATTTTATGCTTTTGACATTTTAATTATTTTTCTATTGAATTAGGAGAGAATGGCGAACCCTAGATGTGTTCTTGACCTCAACATCGGCGGCCATCCGACTGGTAGACTTGTTATCGAGCTCTTTGCAGACAATACCCCGATAACGGACAGAGAACTTGTCGGGTTCTCTCCACTGGCGAGAAGGGAATCGGCAAGACTGGAAAGCCACTCCACTACAAGGGAACAACTTCCACCGCGTGATACCAGGTTGTAATGTTCAATGGAGGAGACTCATTCACCGAAAGTAGAACCGGAGGTGAGTCCATATACGGCGCTAGTTTCAGAGACGAAAACTTCGTTAAAAATCACATCGGTCCAGGGATCGTCTCCATGGCCATACCGGCCCAGGAACCGGCTCCCAGTTCTTCATATGTACCACCAAGACCGAGTGGCTAGATGGCAAGCACGTCGTCTTCGGTCAGATCGTTGAGGGATTTACGTCATGATGGCCATGAAATGGTCGGCTACCAGATCCGGCAGGACATCCAAGCCAGTAATTGTCGCCGATTGCGGCCAACTGTCTTGAATTATTGTGAACTTTTTGATTAAACTGTCAATAGGGTATTTGATTTGGGTCTTGGATATAAATCTTCGGAGTCCGGGTCATTAATCTTGCTTAGAAATTATTATTACTATTCTTATCATTGTAGTGGATCATGTTTGTTTCGGTATTTGGATGTGATACCCTTACTTTGGATAATGTTTCCTAATGTAATTAGACTCTCAATGGGGGTATTAATGTTTAAGAGTCCGGTTCTTAAGCTTTTGAGCTCAGTAATCAATTGTCAATTGTAGGAATATTCGTTTTGCAGACTTTCCCTGAACACAATGGGAGAGGTCCTACCGAACACCAAACTTAATTGGCTAGAACGGATCAGGAAATATGGCCATGGGCCTGTGTATTTTGAGTCTGGTTTTTAATATTTTGAGCCCGGTTTTCAGTGTTTTAAGTCCGGTTCTTAATATTTTGAATCCGGTTATCACTCTTTAGAGCCTGGTTTTTTTATATTTTGAGGCCGATACTTGTGTTTTCAAGTAAATTTTACTTTCCGACATTTTAATTATTTTTCAGGCACCACGGGATAGTTCCCACATGATGTGACTATTGTTTGGTTTTAGAACCCGCATTCGAAAGCGTGCCCAAGAGACCAATTGCATAACTTCTAAGGATATTAAGTGTATGGAATAAACTACGAGTCGTGAATTAGCTTCGGATGGCTAACTGTAGGGGATCCGTTTTTCACGACTTTCCCTGAACACAACGGGAGAGGTCTTACTGAACACCAAACTTAAATGGCTGGAACAGATCGGGAAATACGACCACAGGCCCTTATATTTTGAGCCCGATTTTTAATATTTGAGCCTGGTTTTCAATGTTTTAAGCCCGGTTCTTAATATTTTGAGCCCGGTTTTTTTTATATTTTGACCCCATCACTTGTGTTTTGGTGTAAATTTTACTTTCCGACATTTTAATTATTTTTCCGGCACCGTGGGATAGTTCCCACATGATGTGACTATTGTTTGGTTTTAGAATCCGCACCCGAAAGCGTGCCCAATAGACCAATTGCATAAATCCTAAGGACATTAAGTGTATGGAATAAACTAAGAGTTGTGAATTAGCTTCGGATGGCTAACTGTAGGGGATCCGTTTTACACGACTTTCCCTGAGCACAACGGGAGAGGTCCTATCAAACACAAAACCTAAATGGATGGAATGGATCTGGAAATACTACCATGGGCCCGTATATTTTGAGTCCGGGAAGTAATATGTTGAGCCCGGTTATTAAGATTTTGAGCTCGGTTTTCAGTGTTTGAAGCCCGATTCTTAATATTTTGAGTCCGGTTATCACTCTTTTGAGCCCGGTGTTTTAATATTTTGAGCCCGGTTCTTGTATTTTGGATTTAATTTTACTTTCCGACATTTTAAATATTTTTCCGGCACCGCTGGATAGTTCCCACATGATGTGATTATTGTTTGGTTTTCGAACCCGCATCCGAAAGCGTGCCCAAGAGACCAATTGCATAACTCCTAAGGACATTAAGTGCATGGAATAAGTTACGAGTCGTGAATTAGCTTCGGATGGCTAACTGTAGGGGGTCCGTTTTGCACGACTTTCCCTGAACACAACAGGAGAGGTCCTACCTAACACCAAACTAAATGGCTGGAATGGATCGGGAAATACAACCATGGGCCAGTATATATTTAGCCCGGTTTTTAATATTTTGAGCCCGATTTTCAAATTTTTAAGCTCGGTTCTTAATATTTTGAACCCGTTACTTGTGTTTTCGAGTAAATTTTACTTTCTGACATTTTAATTATTTTTCCGGCACCGCGGAAGTGTTCCCACATGAGTTGACTGTCATTTGGTTTTAGAACCTGCATCTGAAAGCGTGCCCAAGAGACAAAGTGTGTAACTCCTAAGGACATTATGTGTATGGAGTAAACTAAGAGTGGTGAATTAGCTTCAGATGGTAAACTGTAAGGGATCTGTTTTGTACAACTTTCCCTGAACACAACGAAAGGGTCAGTCTTTTGAGCCTAGGATTAATATTTTGAGCTCGGTTATCAGTCTGTTGAGCCTGGGTATTAAATTTTTGCGCCAGGGTGGGATTTGTTCTTTTTTTTTAATTTTATTGTTGTAGTGGATCATATTGTTTTATATGTTTGTATGTCATGCCCTTATCTTGGATAATCTCTCCTAATTTAATTAAACTCTCAATGAGGTATTTGATTTTAGGCCCGGATCTTAATCTTTTTTGCTCGGGTATCCTCTTTTGAGCCCGGTTCTTGTGTTCTTGATTAAATTTTATTTTCCTAGCATTTTAATTATTTTGATGTTGAATTAGGAGAGAATGGCGAACTCAAGAGTGTTCTTTGACCTCATTCTTCAGTTTGGATAGTGTCTCCTAATTTATTTAATTAATTAAACTCTCGATTTTGGTATTTAATTATGGGACCATATTTTAATTTTTGAGCCCGGGTATTTATTGTTTGAGCCCGGTTTTTCATATTTTGGGCCCGGTTATCAGCATTTTGAGCCCAGTTCTTAATATTTTGAGTCCGGATACCTATATTTTGGGCCCGGATATTAATTTTTTGGGCATGGGTGTGATTGGTTTTTTTTTTTTAATTTTATTGTTGTAGTGGATCATGTTGTTTTATATGTTTGTATATCATGCTCTTATCTTGGATAATCTCTCCTAATTTAATTAAACTCTCAATGGGGTATTTGATTTTAGGCCCGGTTCTAAATATTTTGAGCCCGGTTACTTATCTTTTGGGCCCGGAAATTAAATTTTTGGGCCCGGGCATGATTTTTTTTTTTGTTATATATAATTTTATTGTTGTAGTGGATCATGTTGATTTATATGTTTGTATGTCATGCCCTTATCTTGGATAATCTCTCCTAATTTAATTAAACTCTCAATGGGGTATTTGATTTTAGGCCCTGATCTTGATCTTTTCTGCTCGGGTATCCTCTTTTGAGCCTGGTTCTTGTGTTTTGATTAAATTTTATTTTTCTGACGTTTTAATTATTTTCCTATTGAATTAGGAGAGAATGGCGAACCCTAGTGTGTTCTTCGACCTCATTCTTCAGTTTGGATAGTGTCTCCTAATTTATTTAATTAATTAAACTCTCGATTGTGGTATTTAATTTTGTGCCTGGATTTTTAAATTTTGAGCCCGGGTATTTATTTTTTGAGTCTGGTTCTTCACATTTTAGGCCCGGTTATTAGTCCTTTGAGCCAGGGTACCTATCTTTTGGGCCCGGATATTAATTTTTTGGTCTCGGGTGTGATTTTTGTTTTTTTAATTTTATTGTTGTAGTGGATCATGTTGTTTTATATGTTTGTATGTCATGCCCTTATTTTGGATAATCTCTCCTAATTTAGTTAAACTCTCAATTGAGTATTTAATTTTAGGCCAGGTTATCAATATTTTAAGCCCGGTTACCTGTCTTTTGGGCCCGGATATTAAATTTTTAGGCCCGGGTATGATTTGGTTTTTTTATTGTAATTTTATTGTTGTAGTGGATCATGTTGTTTTATATGTTTGTATGCCATGCCCTTATCTTGGATAATCTCTTCTAAGTTAATTAAACTCTTAATTGAGTATTTGATTTTAGGCCCGGTTCACAATATTTTGAGCCCGATTACCTGTATTTTGGGCCCGGATATTAATTTTTTGTGCCTGGGTATGATTTTTTTTTTTTTTTTTTAAATTTTATTGTTGTAGTGGATCATGTTGTTTTATATGTTTGTATGTCATGCCCTTATCTTGGATAATCTCTCCTAATTTTATTAAACTCTTAATTGAGTATTTGATTTTAGGGCTGGTTCTCAATATTTTGATCCCGGTTACCTGTTTTTTGGGTCCAGAAATTAAATTTTTTGTGCCCGGGCATGATTTGTTTTTTGTTTTTTAATTTTATTGTTGTAGTGGATCATGTTGTTTTATATATTTGTATGTCATGCCCTTATCTTGGATAATCTCTCCTAATTTAATTAAAATCTTAATTGAGTTTTTGATTTTAGGCCCGGTTCACAATATTTTGAGCCCGGTTACCTGTCTTTTGGGCCCAGATATTAATTTTTTGGGCCCGGGTATGATTAGTTTTTTTGTTTAATTTATTGTTGTAGTGGATCATGTTGTTTTATATGTTTGTATGACATGCCCTTATCTTGAATAATCTCTCATAATTTAATTAAAATCTTAATTGAGTATTTGATTTTAGGCCCGGTTCACAATATTTTGAGCCCGGTTACCTATCTTTTGGGCCCGAATATTAAATTTTTGTGCCCGGGTATGATTTGATTTTTTTTTAATTTTATTGTTGTAGTGGATCATGTTGTTTTATATGTTTGTATGTCATGCCCTTATCTTAGACAATCTCTCCTAATTTAATTGAACTCTTAATTGAGTATTTGATTTTAGACCCGCTTCTCAATATTTTGAGCCCGGTTGCCTGTCTTTTGGGTCCTGAAATTAAAATTTTGGGCCCGAGCATGATTTGTTTTTTTTTTTTTGAATTTTATTGTTGTAGTGGATCATGTTGTTTTATATGTTTGTATGTCATGCCCTCATCTTGAATAATCTCTCCTAATTTAATTAAACTCTTAATTGAGTATTTGATTTTAGCCCCGGTTCACAATATTTGAGCCCAGTTACCTGTCTTTTGGGCCCGGATATTAATTTTTTAGGCCCGGTATGATTTATTTTCTTAATTTTCTTAATTTTATTGTTGTAGTGGATCATGTTGTTTTATATGTTTGTATGTCATGCTCATATCTTGGATAATCTCTCCTAATTTAATTAAACTCTTAATTGAGTATTTGATTTTAGGCCCGGTTCTCAATATTTTGAGCCCGGTTACCTGTCTTTTGGGTCCGGAAATTAATTTTTGGGCCCGTGCATGATTTGTTTTTGTTTTTTTTTAATTTTATTGTTGTAGTGGATCATGTTGTTTTTATGTTTGTATGTCATGCCCTCATCTTGGATAATCTCTCCTAATTTAATTAAACTCTCAATGGGGTAGTTGATTTTAAGCTGGGATCTTAATCTTTTTTGCTCGGGTATCCTCTTTTGAGCCCGGTTCTTGTGTTTTTGTTTAAACTTTATTTTTCTGGCATTTAATTATTTTCCATTTGAATTATGAGAGAATGGCGAACCCTAGAGTGTTCTTTGACCTCATTCTTCAGTTTGGATAGTTTCTCCTAATTTATTTAATTAATTAAACTCTCGATTGTTGTATTTAATTTTGTGCCCGGATTTTAATTTTTGAGCCCGAGTATTTAATTTTTGAGCTCGGTTCTTCATATTTTGGGCCCGGTTATTAGTTTTTGATCCCGGTTCATCATATTTTGAGCCCGTGTACCTATCTTTTTGGCCCGGATATTAATTTTTTGGGCCCGGGTGTGATTGTTTTTTTTTAATTTTATTGTTGTAGTGGATCATGTTGTTTTATATGTTTGTATGTCATGCTCTTATCTTGGATAATCTCTCCTAATTTAATTAAACTCTCAATGGGGTATTTGATTTTAGGCCCGGTTACTTATCTTTTGGGCCTGGATATTGATTTTTTGGGCCCGGGTATGATTTTTTTATTTTGTTATTTTATTTTTGTATTGGATCATGTTGATTTATATGTTTGTATGTCATGCCCTTATCTTGGATAATCTCTCCTAATTTAATTAAACTCTCAATGGGGTATTTGATTTTAGGCCCATATCTTAATCTTTTCTGCTCGGGTATCCTCTTTTGAGCCCGGTTCTTGTGCTTTTGATTAAATTTTATTTTTCTGACGTTTTAATTATTTTCCTATTGAAATAGGAGAGAATGGTGAACTCTAGAGTGTTCTTTGACCTCATTCTTCAGTTTGAGCCCGGTTATTAGTCTTTTGAGCCTGATATCAATATTTTGAGCCCGGTTATTATATTTTGAGCCTGGGTATTAATATTTTGAGCCCGCGATGTGTAATGTTAAGCCCGAGTATTAATATTTTAAGCCCGGTTATTAGTCTTTTGAGTCTAGGTATTAATATTTTGAGCTCGGTTCATAATATTTTGAGCCTAGTTATCAGTTTTTAAGCCCGAGTATTAATATTTTGAGCCAGAGATGTGTACTGATAAGCTCAAGTATTAATATTTTGAGCCCGGTTATTAGTCTTTGAGCCTGGATATTAATATTTTGAGTCCGATTTTAAATATTTGAGCCCGGTTATCAGTCTTTTGATCCCAGGTATAAATATTTTGAGTCTGGTTCTTAATATTTTGAGCCCGGTAATCAGTTTTTGAACCCGGGTATTGATATTTTGAACCCGGTTCTTAATATTTTGAGTCTGGTTATCAGTTTTTGAGCTCGAGTATTAATATTTTGAGCCTAGTTATTAATATTTTAAGCCCGTGTATCAGTTTTTGAACCCGAGATTCCATTTTTTTAGCCAGGAATTTTGTAACTGTATCGACCAACCTTTTATTTTATTTTAGTTGATCATGTTTGTTTATATATTGGTATGTAATGCCCTTGATATTTTGAGCCCGATATTCAGTTTTTGAGTCCGATTATTATTATTTTGAGCCCGGTTATCAGTTTTTAAGCCCGAGTATTAATATTTTGAGCCCGAGATGTGTACTGTTAGTCCCAGGTATTAATATTTTGAGCTCTGTTCTTAATATTTTGAGCCCTGTAGATAATCTTTTGAGCATGAGCATTAATATTTTAAGCCCGGTTCTTTATATTTTGAGCCCAGTTATCAGTTTTTGAGCCCGGATATTAATATTTTGAGCCCGGTTATCATTTTTTTAGCCCAGCTATTAAACTAAGAGTGGTGAATTAGCTTCGGATGGCTAACTGTAAGAGATCCGTTTTGCACGACTTTCCCTGAACACCACGGGGGGTCATGCCGAACCAAAAACTTAAATGCCAGAAACATATCGGGAAGTACGACGCAGGGCCCGTATATTCATGGGCCTGAGATGTATACTAATAAGCTCGGGTATTAATATTTTGAGCCCGATTATCAGTTTTTGAGCCTGGGTATTTATATTTTGAGCCCGATTATCAGTTTTGAGCCTGGGTACTAATATTTAGAGCCCGGTTCTTAATAATTTGAGCCTGAGTGTTAACACCCGGGCTTAACAGTACACATCCCAGGCCTCGCGTTGTACCTTCCGAGGTGTTCCGGCCATTTAAGTTTGGGATTCGGCTTGACCCGGAAAAATAATTAAAAATATGGAAAAAGTAAAATTTAATCAAAAACATAAGTACCAGAATCAAAATATTAAGAACCGGGCTCAAAATATTAAAACCCGGGCTCAAAAAGAGATAACCGGGCTAAAAATATAAATAACCGGGCTAAAAATATTTAGAACCGAAGCTCATTCACCACTCCCTTAGTTTACTCCATACGCTTAATGTCCTTAGGAGTTATGCACTTTGTTGCTTAGGCATGATTTCCAATGCGGGCTCAAAATATTAAGAACCGGTCCCAAAAAACAAAAAACTCGGCTCAAAATATTTATACCGAAGCTCAAAAAGCTGATAACCGGGCTCAAAATATTTAGAACCGAAGCTCAGTCACAACTACCTTAGCTTACTCCATACGCTTGATGTCCTTAGGAGTTGTGCACTTTGTTGCTTGGGCAGGATTTCAGATACAGACTCAAAATATTAAGAACCGGGCTCAAAAAACTAATAACCGGGCCCAAAAGTTTTATACCCGGGCTCAAAATATTAAGAACCGGGCCTAAAATATTAATACCCGGGCTTAACAGTACACATCCTGGGCCCCGAGTTGTACCTTCTGAGGTGTTCCGGCCATATAAGTTTGGGATTCGGCTTGTCCCTCCAGTGGTGTTCAGGGAAAGTCCTTCAAAACAGATCCCCTACAGTTAGCTATCCGAAGCGAATTCACAACTCTTAGTTTACTACACACGCTTAATGTCCCTTGGAGTTACGCACTGTCTCTTAGACACGATTTTGGCTGCAGGTTTTCAAACCAGATAATAGTTAGCTCATGTGGGAACTATCCCGCGGACCCGGAAAAATAATTAAAATATAGAAAAAGTAAAATTTAATCGAAAACATAAGTACCGTGATCAAAATATTAAGAACCAGGCTCAAAATATTAAGAACCGGGCTCAAAATATTAAAACCCGGGCTCAAAAAGCTGATAACCAGGCTCAAACTATAAATAACCGGGCTCAAAATATTTAGAACCGAAGCTCATTCACCACTCCCTTAGTTTACTCCATACGCTTGATATCCTTAGGAGTTATGCACTTTGTTGCTTGGGCATGATTTCCTATGCGGGCCCAAAATATTAAGAACCGGTCTCAAAAAACTAAAAACCGGGCTCAAAATATTTATAACCGGGCTCAAAATGCTGATAACCGGGCTCAAAATATTTAGAACCGAAGCTAATTCACAACTCCCTTAGTTTACTCCATACGCTTGATGTCCTTAGGAGTTATGCACTTTGTTGCTTGGGTAGGATTTCGGATGCAGACTAAAAATATTAAGAACCGGGCCTAAAAAACTAATAACCGAGCCCAAAAGTATTATACCCGGGCTCAAAATATTAAGAACCGGACCCAAAATATTAATACCCGTGCTTAACAATACACATCACGGGCCCTGCGTTGTACCTTCAGAGGTGTTCCAGCCATTTAAGTTTGGGATTCGGCTTGTCCCTCCAGTGGTGTTCAGGGAAAGTCCTTCAAAACGGATCCCCTACAGTTAGCTATCCGAAGCGAATTCACAACTCTTAGTTTACTACACACTCTTAATGTCCCTTAGAGTTACGCACTGTCTCTTAGGCACGATTTCGGTTGCAAGTTTTCAAACTAAATGATAGTTAGCTCATGTAGGAACTATCCCGCGGACCCGGATAAATAATTAAAACTATGGAAACAATAAAATTTAATCCAAAATATAAGTACCGGGCTCAAAATATTAAGAATCGGGCTCACGATATAAAACCCGGGCTCAAAAAACTGATAACCGGGCTCAAACTATAAATAACCGGGCTCAAAATATTTAGAACCGAAGCTCATTCACCACTCCCTTAGTTTACTCCATACGCTTGATGTCCTTAGGAGTTATGCACTTTGTTGCTTGGGCATGATTTCCTATGCGGGCTCAAAATATTAAGAACCGGTCAAAAAAACTAAAAACCGGGCTCAAAATATTTATAACTGGGCTCAAAAAGCTGATAATCGGGCTCAAAATATTTAGAACCGAAGCTCATTCACCACTTCCTTAGTTTACTCCATACGCTTGATGTCCTTAGGAGTTATGCACTTTGTTGCTTGGGCATGATTTCCTATGCGGGCTCAAAATATTAAGAACCGGTCAGAAAAAACTAAAAACCGGGCTCTAAATATTTATAACTGGGCTCAAAAAGCTGATAATCGGGCTCAAAATATTTAGAACCGAAGCTCATTCACAACTCCCTTAGTTTACTCCATACGCTTAATATCCTTAAGAGTTATGCACTTTGTTGCTTGGGCAGGATTTCGGATGAGGACTCAAAATATTAAGAACCAGGCCCAAAAAACTAATAACCGGGCCATAAATTTTTATACCCGGGCTCAAAATATTAATACCCTGGCACAAAATATTAATACCCTGGCACAAAATATTAATACCCAAACTTAACAGTACACATCCGGGGCCCCGCGTTATACCTTCCGAGGTGTTCCGGCCATTTAAGTTTGGGATTCGGCTTGACCCTCCAATGATGTTCAGGGAGAGTCCTTCAAAACGGATCCCCTACAGTTAGCTATCCGATGCTAATTCACAACTCTTAGTTTACTACACACGCTTAATGTCCCTTGGAGTTACGCACTGTCTCTTAGGCACGATTTCGGCTGCGGGTTTTCAAACCAGATGATAGTTAGCTCATGTGGGAAATATCCCGCGGACCCAGAAAATAATTAAAAATATAGAAAAAGTAAAATTTAATCGAAAACATAAGTTCCGGGATCAAAATATTAATAACCGGGCTCATAATATTAAAACCCGGGCTTAAAAAGCTGATAACCGGGCTTAAAATATAAATAACCGGACTCAAAATATTTAGAACCGAAGCTCATTCACCACTCCCTTAGTTTACTCCATACGCTTAATGTCTTTATGAGTTATGCACTTTGTTGCTTGGGCATGATTTCCTATGCGGGCTCAAAATATTAAGAACCAGTCCCAAAAAACCAAAAACCGGGTTCAAAATATTTATACCCGGGCTCAAAAAGCTGATAACCGGGCTCAAAATATTTAGAACCGAAGCTCATTCACAACTCCTTTAGTTTACTCCATACGCTTAATATCCTTAGGAGTTATGCACTTTGTTGCTTGGGCAGGATTTCGGATGCGGACTCAAAATATTAAGAACCGGGCCCAAAAAACTAATAACCGGGCCCAAAGGTTTTATACCCGGGCTCAAAATATTAAGAACCGGGCCCAAAGTATTAATACCCGGGCTTAACAGTACATATCCCGGGCCCCGCGTTGTACCTTCCGAGGTGTTCCGGCCATTTAAGTTTGGGATTCGGCTTATCCCTCCAGTGGTGTTCAGGGAAAGTCCTTCAAAACGGATCCCCTAAAGTTAGCTATCCGAAGCGAATTCACAACTCTTAGTTTACTACACACGCTTAATGTCCCTTGGAGTTACGCACTGTCTCTTAGGCACGATTTCGGCTGCGGGTTTTCAAACCAGATGATAGTTAGCTCATGTGGGAACTATCCCGCGGACCTGGAAAAATAATTAAAATATCTAAAAAGTAAAATTTAATCGAAAACATAAGTACCGGGATCAAAATATTAAGAACCGGGCTCCAAATATTAAAACCCGGGCTCAAAAAGCTGATAACCGGGCTCAAAATATTTAGAACCAAAGATTATTCACCACTCCCTTAGTTTACTCCATACGCTTGATATCCTTAGGAGTTATGCACTTTGTTGCTTAGGCATGATTTCCTATGGGGGCTCAAAATATTAAGAACCGGTCCCAAAAAACTAAAAACAGGGCTCAAAATATTTATACCCGGGCTCAAAAAGCTGATAACCTGGCTCAAAGTATTTAGAACCGAAGCTAATTCACAACTCCCTTAATTTACTTCATACGCTTGATGTCCTTAGGAGTTATGCACTTTGTTGCTTGGGCAGGATTTCGGATACGGACTCAAAATATTAAGAAACCGGGCCCAAAAAACTAATAACCGGGCCCAAAGGTTTTATACCCGGGCTCAAAATACTAAAAACCGGACCCAAAATATTAATACCCGGGCATAACAGTGCATATCCCGGGCCCCGCGTTGTACCTTCAGAGGTGTTCCGGCCATTTAAGTTTGGGATTCGGCTTGACCCTGCAATGGTGTTCAGGGAAAGTCCTTCAAAACGGATCCCCTACAATTAGTTATCCGAAGCGAATTCACAACTCTTAGTTTACTACACACGCTTAATGTCTCTTGGAGTTACGCACTGTCTCTTAGGCAAGATTTCGGCTGCGGGTTTTCAAACTAAATTATAGTTAGCTCATGTAGGAACTATCTCGCAGACCCGGAAAATAATTGAAAATATAGAAAAAAAATAAAATTTAATCGAAAACATAAGTACCGGGCTCAAAATATTAAGAACCGGGCTCAAAATATTAAAACCCGGGCTCAAAAAGCTGATAACCGGGCTCAAAATATTTAGAACCAAAGATTATTCACCACTCCCTTAGTTTACTCCATACGCTTGATATCCTTAGGAGTTATGCACTTTGTTGCTTAGGCATGATTTCCTATGCGGGCTCAAAATATTAAGAACCGGTCCCAAAAAACTAAAAACCGGGCTCAAAATATTTACCCGGGCTCAAAAAGGATATAATCGGGCTCAAAATATTTAGAACCGAAGCTCATTCACAACTCCCTTAGTTTACTCCATACGCTTAATGTCCTTAGGAGTTATGCACTTTGTTGCTTGGGCAGGATTTCGGATGCGGACTCAAAATATTAAGAACCGGGCCCAAAAAACTAATAACCGGGCCCAAAAGTTTTATACCCGGGCCCAAAATATTAATACCCGGGCTTAACAGTACATATCCCGAGCCCCGCGTTGTACCTTCCGAGGTGTTTCGGCCATTTAAGTTTGGGATTCGGCTTGACCCTCCAGTGGTGTTCAGGGAAAGTCCTTCAAAACGGATTCCCTACAGTTAGCTATCCGAAGCTAATTCACAACTCTTAGTTTACTACACACGCTTAATGTCCCTTAGAGTTACACACTGTCTTTTAAGCACGATTTCAGTTGCGGGTTTTTAAACCAGATGATAGTTAGCTCATGTGTTAACTATCCCGCGGACCCGGAAAAATAATTAAAAATATAGAAAAAGTAAAATTTAATCGAAAACATAAGTACCGGGCTCAAAATATTAAAAACCGGGCTTAAAATATTAAAACTCGGGCTCAAAATATTTAGAACCAAAGCTTATTCATCACTCCCTTAGTTTACTTCATACGTTTGATGTCCTTAGGAGTTATGCATTTTGTTGCTTAGGTATGATTTCCTATGCGGGCTCAAAATATTAAGAACCGGTCCCCAAAAACTAAAAACCGGGCTCAAAATGTTTATAACCGGACTCAAAAAGCTGATAACCGGGCTCAAAATATTTTGAACCGAAGCTCATTCACAACTCCCTTAGTTTACTCCATACGCTTAATGTCCTTAGGAGTTATACACTTTGTTGCTTGGGCAGGATTTCGGATGCGGACTCAAAATATTATGAACCAGGCCCAAGCGTGTTGCAGGTAACTAAATTCATGACAATGGATTTTCGTTTTGCATTCAAGTACATTCCATTAACATTTATATTATTGCATTCTTGAAACTTGGAGATTTATAGATTAATTTAGACAAAGAAAAGAACAACTATATACACGAATACTAGTTGTTAAATAAATCATGCTGTACATAATGTACAAAATTGGGTAATACAATAAAAAAAACTGGACAGCCCAAGGCCTGACAAAATCCTGAAACCTCTCCTGCAGTTTGGATGGATACATTGACAGGGTTTAGCAGTATGTACCTCAAGTCAAGCAATGAGTCCGGTGGTGTGTTTGCGGCCAAGCGGTCTCTAAATCAGTTATTCAGTTTCACTGAATTTGAATTTACTTGATATTTACTTTGATGCAAAATATAACCACTGCCCCAGCTTCGTCCTTTCCTTTCTTCAATTGTAGACAACAATATCTGTAACAATTCTCTTGCATCTTCCTGGGATGTCAATTCCAAGTTGGTTTGAAAAAGCGGAAGGGGAGTCGAAGGGTCATTCCACCATTTTGTACTTGTTCTGCTACTTCTTTTGGATGGATGCTGATTCTTTCTTGATAATCCACCTGAACGGCTACCCACAATATGAACCAATGCTTCATTGGTATCGGCATGGATTACACTGTCCAAACTAATTTCTGATTCTATCACCCACTCTGGATCCACAGCCACACCTTCAAATTCTTGCTTCCCAAGATCCACCAAGCTGGAACAGCTAACTATCAATATGAGTCTCTGGGTAACTATAACGAATTTACCAGCTTGTTTGAGTGATTTGGACATGACTAGAACCTCATCCTTGAACTTCAAGCCATCTTCAGCCTCCATAAGCACTGATGTGCCGATTGCTTCTTCCCAAGAGTAAGGCCTTTAAGGGAAGTTCTCTACTTAGAGGCCTGGGAAGGCGGACCCGGTAGTGCTTAGATCTTAGATGGTAGAGCCTACTATGGTTTCTAATACTTTGAGCAGTTTTTCCAGTAACCTCAAGAATACTAGTTGCTGGTCTAGCCACAAGTCCTGTAACCCCAAATGCGATTCCTGTGCCAAAAGAAAACGCAACAAGCATAATGACTGTCACAACCAACACTCCCATCAGGTGTATTTCAGATACTATGCATGCTCATCAATATCTTCAGCTATTAATGATGATAATGCCTTTTCAGGTGCATACCTGAGAGGAGACCAGGAAGACCATGTTTTTCAGCTTCGTTAATTGGTGATTGAAGGAGACCGGTAAGTCCCTGGAGTTAACAGCATTTTATAGCTAATTAGAAATCTGCCCTGTATGGAGAATTCATGTATATTTATTTACTCTCAAAAACATAAGTGCTATCTTTATAGGCAATAGTGATATATATGTTACTAAGCAAGTCTAACAAAGGACGGTGAAGAAAATCAATTTGCGAGAGTAATAGCTTTATCTGAATGTGCCTTGCTAATTGCTACAATGCTTAAGTATCATTCATGAGAATAAATTTGCAAAAGTACATAGACCGCTATTAAGAGAAAATGCCGCTTTATTAGAAAATGTTAATTCTACGAGCAGAGATCTTCCTTTCTCTAAAATCATCATTTATAACTTAAATTCTCTATACAACTGCGATTTGTAACTTCTGTGAATAGATACAAATAAGAAAAATACATGAAAAGAACTATAGTATATACAAAAAGGTACCTCTAAGACTTCGTTTATCACACCTTTACTGTGTGAAGCTACCCCCTTTTGCTGTTTTTCCATTCTTGCAACAGCCTGGTCATCAAATGTAAATGCAACTATTCCCTACAAGTAAAATATCATTTCAATATCAATCAACCAAAACTGATCCTTCCAGTTATATGAGTTTTATTAGACTGTAGAGATACCTTGTGTGCAGCTTTACTGAATTGAGTGGCAGCATCACTTAATGCATAAACTGTGTTGCTCTCAAGGCTAGTAGTCCCTTGCGCCATGCCTGAAATAAGTCCTGTATGGCTCTGCACAGGAAATTGATACATATTAAACATTAAATAACAGGACAAGCTACAATTACATCATAAATTTAGTTACCTGCAACACGCTTCTGGCAGGAACTGATAAGAAATCTCACAAATCTAAAACCAAAATCCAATTAGAAAAACTCCTACCCTCACTAAAAATGAATCAAAAACACATCAAATTCACACATTTAAAATTACAAATAAAAAGAGCACAGATTCAAACAGTTGAACTCAATGAATGCAATTACACTTGACCTGACGAAATAAAATTTGACTCATCAACAATAAACACCACAAATCCCAAGCAAAGTTTCAGACAACAAAGCAAGAACCCGGAAACTTAACAAGTCAAAAAAGAATCACAGGAGCAGAAGCTTACGAAGTTGAATGAGGATTACAAAAACCCAATCTTCAGAAGTTTTGTAATAATGCGAACCGGAGTCGAAAACGAAGTTGAAGATGAAGGTGGTGGGTGGTTGTGGAAGTTGAAGATTGGGGGAACGTCGATGAAGAGGATGGGGGTTAGGTTTGAGACAAAAAAAAATCCCCTTTCTTTCTGCTGGAAATTAATTCGATTGTGCGTGAGGGAGAGGAAGGGTATATCGGTACCTTAGAAATTTTAATGGGCAATTTCGTCATTTCGCTTGTTTTAAATGGAAAGGGCATTTTAGTCTTTGATGGGTTATTTAGGAGAAAGTGAAATCCAAGAATGACCAGTTTTGCAAATATTTCCATCAGGGGCTATTTTTGGTTTTCAAAACTTGAGGTTGGTCATTTTCATCTATTTCCATAATAAAGGCAAGACATTTACTTTCCCAAGTTTCTCCCCTATGTAAATAAGTAACCCTAATCAACATCAAGACCACCAATTCACTCTTATCTCTCACACAAGAGAAAAATCATGGGTCGCAAAAACATTGGGATGAAGTTAGTGAAAGACAAAGCCTCAAGGCAAGTGACCTTCTCAAAGCGTAGAAATGGAGTGTTCAAGAAGGCAAATGAGCTTGTCACTCTATGTGCAGCTGAGGTGGCCATTATTGCCTTCTCTCCAGGAGAAAAGCCCTTCTTGTTTGGCCACCCAAGCGTGGAAGATGTATCTGAACGCTTTCTAAATGCAGACTCGATGCCGAAACAACATGGGGATGATCCTAAGCAGGAGGGTGGAATGCAAGAGCCCAATCAAGAACTCACTGAAGTTCTTAAACAACTCGAAGTAGAGAAGAAACGTGGTAAGGAGCTCGACAAGGCTTTAGCGGATCAATCAACGTGCGTATTTAAAAAACCCATCACCCAGCTCAACAAGGATGAGTTGATGAACTTGAAGACAGCCCTTGAAAAGCTGCATGAGGATGTGAAAAGCCATGTTAGCGAGATTGAGGCGTCTGCTTCCTTGCTCCTCCTCAACAAGGCTACTGAAAATTCCGATGATTAATTATCATGCTCATAAAAAATCAAACTATTATAAACTTGAGTGTATGAATAAAATTATCTTTCATTATGTCTTGAACTCCTTTTTTTTAACTTTTTCTCAAATTTCCTCTATTTTATGTTGAATTTCAGGTCAAAATAAATCAAATCTTAAACATGACTTTTATCAGATATATACTTGTAAATTCTTGATTTCACATGATAATCAGAGATATCACAAATACAACTTTTACAAAATCTCATTTACACAAACACAATACTGACATGTAAACAACAAAGATGTTTTCTTTATTTTTGATTAAGCCAAATTAAATTCACAGTAAATGTGATGTAGCTTTAGTTAGTAATATTTGCAGAAATCTGTGGTGTTTCCATGTATGTATGGATGTATAAGTACACGCGCATACACATGCATGAGCGAGTACGCGCAACAGAAACATTTTTTTTTTCCCTCTTTGATTGGGTTAAGGCATAACATTACAATATAAAATGCAACCTAACTTAGGAAAATTATGTGACTACAGTGTTATTATTTCGGGCAATTGTTGGAAATTTTGTGATGAACACACATTTTGAGAGTAATATTTGGGTATGATTTATTCCATAAAAATGGAAGATCAAAGTATATTCGAATTCTCTTCGAAATGGTATACTCAAACTCACAAAATTATTAATGGGTGAATGAGAAATTGAGTCTCAAGGTGAGCCCATTGTGTAGGGAAAAATGTACATCCCACATTGGTTGGGGAAAACACTTATATGTGGTATATAGGTGGTTGTGTGATAGTAGGTTACAAACATGTGTGTGGGCGCGTCCTGCGTACACGAATGCTGCACCTATTGGACAGTGAGAGTACAATCGACTTTTTACTACAATTTAAATTTCTTTTTTCCTAAATCAACATTTTATTGATTAGGAAATAATTAATTTAATTTATTTTTCCCTAAGTTAGACAGTTTACATGATAAGGAAAAGTTGACTAACGAAATAGGTAATTTCCGTTTTGGGTTATGGAAATTAATTAGATTAAGGAATGAGTTGATTTCCTTTTGAATTCTGATACTTACTTGATCACTAAGTAATCAGAATCAGTGTTTAATTAGGAATATATCTTTTTGAAGATTATTCCTTAATTATTTTCCTTTATCATTGCAACCCTAGTATTTAAGTATTTCCATATCAATCCTACTGATTAGGTTTTCTATTTAAACCCTAGTCTATTTTCCTCATTAGATTATTCTGGAAATCATGAAATAAAGAGAAAATATTGTTCTTTTCCTAGTTCTCTGTTCTTCGTATCTTGGTAAGTTTGAATTCAATTTGAGTTCGCTGAAAGTGGTTTGTGTTCTACACATCCACTGTTAAAATCGTTGTATCATGGGAGACAATCGCTATACACATACGGTGTTAGCCGGTGAAATTGTCTTAAGGACACCGTGTGAAACACGGGCCTCGATTTCCCTAACGTGATGTTTTATGTTTATTGTTTTTCTGTCTCTTGCAGATTCGAACCAGATTGTTTTTGAGCAATACAAACAACAACATGCATGGACGTAATTAGAAAATTTCAGTCTACAAATTAGTAGTCATGCAAATATTTATTATACATATAAATATAATGAGAATCATAAGCTTAAATGTTTGGTTTATTTAATTATTCATTTGATTTGATAATCTGCCAAAGGTTTGAATAATTAAGGTTATAGAGTTTTTTTTTTCAAACGGATATAAAGTTGAATTTGGATATTCTAATTTCATCAAATTCTCAAGATAATTTAGAATAATTGGTTGGAGATGGAAGTAGTTAATTAAATTAAGGGGATATTTGGAATTTATCCTCAATTAGGTTAAAATTTCCCAATTTTGAAATTTATAAAAATGCTTTACTTCCATATGTGGATTTCCAATATGATAATATAGGAGTGTTTTAATTAACTTACCTTATTGAGTGAATCCTATCTTATGAAACATTTATCCTTTGTTTCCATAAACTAATTTTGGGAAGTAAAAATTAAGTTTTTTTTGCCTAATGTTTATAAAAGTTGAATTGAGAAGACGAAAATACCCCGGAATTGGACACACACACACGAATAAGGGGTGGGTGCGAGTCGGATTGGTTCAGTTTTCAGTAGAAACCATCCATGACTCGCTTACACTTGTTTTTTTTAATGGGATTGATTCATTTCAACTGAGTGACTCGTTTTGACTCGAACTTGTATTTATTTATTTTTTCCGGTTCAAGTCGGTTCGGTTTAATACTGTTTTGGGTCTGATGGGCCTTTTGGGCCTAATGAAAATTTTACCTATTTTTATTTGTGTGGCTTTTGAGACCATAATTCAATTTTCGTATTTGAGAACATATTCACATATTATAACATGTTTATCTATAATTCAACAACTCCAAGTATTAAAAAAAGAGTGGCAATATAGACACCCCTAAAAAATTGTACATACACACCTTTCATGAGCACACCATTAAATATTTTTAAAATATCTGGTTTGTAAATAAACCCCACTTAATGTCAAAAATACATTTTTATTAATTTTATTGTATTATATTTTTGTAAAAAAAATAAGAGTAAAAGAAATCCTTTCTCTCTTCCGCTCATTTTTGCCTGGGCGCCTAGCTTCTCTCTTTCTCATTCTCATTCTCATTCTCTCTCATCTCTGCCCTCTCCCTTCTACCTATCCTTTCACTCTTCATCTCTATTCTCTTTGTGGTTGTCTTTTGGTTGGATATTTTGAGTAGTTTTTTGTTGGATTTGGAGTGATGTTGTTTATTGTTGTTGTCGATGATGGTGGAGAAATATTGATGATGGTGCGTCCATAGAAGCAACCATTCCATTCTAAACATATCAATATGATAATAACTAATACTGTTATTGGTAAAATCCAGAAGGATGACACATCAGCATAAGCAACGTGTTTCGTGGAGATTAAATGTGACGTGTAAACAAATGCCAGTTGAATTGAACCAATTTAAATTGTCTAGAAGATAAGCCCATAATATCTGGTCAGGGTTACTTAGATGGTTAGGTGAAAGACACTCAACCAAGGTAATTAGATTGACCAAGTAAAGATGATCCGGTCGGAAAAACCCAAATGGTCGGGTTTAATCATCTGATCGGGTGTAGGTCACTGGTCGGGGGTGAAAGAGGCTTGGTCGGGTTTGGCAAGATGGTCAGCTAAGTGACACCTAGATAATTATGAGAGACGCTCATGGGAATGACACATGGACAACGTAGAATTCAATGTAATCACGACCCAAATACGCACAAAAAGAATCTTATTCGAATAAGACATATTAAAACATACTCTGATAAGGAAACGGATTTCCTTAGAGATATCAAAGTCCATAATAGGTAAAAGACCTAATGCATTTGAAACACGAGCAATACAAAACGAGAATGAAGACTAAAGCGACTCCAATAACTTAGAGTCCTAATTGAATTATTACTACTTTTCTTTTTCTTGTACGTCATGAATTAGGGCTCTATGCATGTATAAATAGACCTTAACTACACCCTTAATGGGTTGATGCAGATTGAATATACTATAGTGTAAGAGAGGTTAAACTTGTAACATATTCATCATAATGACTCCTTTTCCCTCGCCTTCTCCAGCAACCGTGGTTTTTTCCCTTCCTGGGGTTTCCACGTAAAATTTGTGTTTGCATGTTCTTTTTCTCTTTCTTGTTCATAATATTATTGTCAATTTACCATAATTTGTTAGATACGTGATCGAGTTTAAATAGTCCCAAAAATCATCGTCAATAATTAGCGTTAGAAGGAGGGGGAACAATAAAATCTAGGTGAATTTGTGTGACAGTAATGTGGCGAATAGTTGAGATGGAAGTCTGTCTCCACGTGAAGTTGGCACCCCGAGTGGTGTCAATGACACTGGTTTAACAAACACATGAGTCGCCGGAGGAGACTTACCTTCTAGGTCCCCGACTTCCACTGGGCAAGATGTGATAACTGAAAATACTACGCTAACGCGTGTGTCTACAACCTAGAGGGTGGGGGGGGGGGGGGGGGGGGGGGGGGGGGGGGGGGGGGGGGGGTGAATGAGTTGTTAATCGATTATTACCAACTTTTTCGATTAGTCAATATTAAACATATAACCCAATTAAACAAACATACAAAATCAAGTGTAAAGTGCGGAATAATAAATAACACTTGATTTTTACGTGGAAACCCTTCAACAAGGGAAAAACCACGGGCTATCCTTCTAGCCACAAACGATCACAGAAATCCATTATATGAATAAAAGATTACACCCTCAAGTGATACTCGGACTCTCACTCTAGATAACCTCAGGCTATTGACACTACCACTCGCCACTCTTGGTTCAATCCCTAGTGATATCCCCTGATACACTACTCTTGGCGTGAGCACCTCCTACTCTACCCGCAGGCCTTTTACAATGGATTCCCTTGACCGATGCTTGCCAACCACAATTTGGTTGCAAGACTTCAATGCTTGTGCAACTTCACCGCGAAGCCACAAGACTTTGACTCAATGAAGAGAATTATGTGTCTATGTGATCATGTAAATGATGCTCAATGCAAATTATCCTAGACGACACAAATTGCTCAACTAGGAGTTTGTAGAAACAAATCCAAGTTGTCAAATGTCTAAATGCAAGGCATAAAGACTTAGCTAGATGTTATCAATAACAACCAATCCTAGCTATCACAAACAATCACAATGAATCAACAAATATGCTCACAATGTATTCAACATAAACTTAGCATATATTCATGTGATTGAGACAAGACATTTAATCATTCACTAAATGCAAGTCTTAGACAAAGTCTATCAACCAACAAACTCAATTAGATTTGTAGAGAATTTCCAACAAACTAATTGTTACACAAAATATGCATAAACATTCAATAAGCTTAACTAGTTGATTAAGAATCAATATTTCAACCTAGTTATTAATGAATCACAAATGAATGTTTATAACCTAGCTTTTAGGCAAAAAAGACCTAATCAATTTAGCTATCACAATACAAACCCAATCATGTTATCAATCAACACAATAATGCATTCAAAAATGATTTCTACAAATCCTATGCATTAAAAACGAACTCTTGGACTTAAAGAATAATAATCAAAGATTAAAGGTTTGTTCTTACTTACCAAGTCATGAATGATGAAGACCTATGTATGATTGATGCTTTGGATGCATGGGTTTTGGGTTTGGAGAGTTAATGAAGCTTAAAGAAAGCTTTCTCTCTCTAGAAGCTCTAACCTCTCTCTAAAAATGATTTTCTGAGCTCTTGGTCGGCCAAGAAGAGAAGAGGAAGAATATATATGAAGCCCTAGTTAAAACTACGTCGTTTTGAACTTGGAAAATAGAATCTCATCAAAACTGCTTGCTAGACCGCAACACAGGTAAGTGTCCAGACCACGGTACATACAGCAGTGCACTGTCTGGACAACACCGCGGTTGGGACCGCTGTGTGAGCAAGTGCACCGATCGCGGTCCACGCCGTGCATGAAGTACTGGAGAATACCGCTCTGTGCGCCGCGGTGCAAGCATAGCCTGCCAAGCGGTCTAGGCCTCGCTAAATGGAAAAATCCCTTTTTAACACTCAAGAAAAAGCCTATCTTACAGGAATGTTGTGCAAGTGTAAAGAGAGTGAAATGCACACAAAATGAAGCACTTTTAACATGCAAGACATGTTAGCAATTTAGATACAATGTAAGATATGATATCTAATGCAAGCTAGTGAGTGTGTTTGAAAAGGATGCACACACATATAAACAATAAAGAACACAAATGCAAGATAAAAAAACATGCATGAAGTGTGTGTGTGTGCACCTAAACTCTTCAAGAGAAAAAGTCAAGTGAGTATACCTTTTGCTCTTGAAGTCATGGAGATGCTTGGAAGCTTACCAACATGGACCTAAGCTACCCATTACACAATCATCCCCAATGTGGTGTGGTTTGTCATGAAATAAGCCAATCATATAATCGAGGTCCTTACAATAACCTCTACAGATGCCATCCCCGGAATTACCTCCAATGCTTTCCGGTAAGCCCAAGAGTCCCTACCGAGAGTCATTGAAGACGCCGCCAGACAAGGGATCAACATAATTGCTACCACCAACTTAACCTCACCATACCAGTTATCTACACCGTTGGTAGCTCGAGACTCCAAGATACATTCGAAAATGGTGGTTACGACCCTAGGCACGCCGTAGAAATCTGGTAGAGATAGGGTTGATCGTTGCGAAAGGAGAGAACACTCCCAAAAGAGAGATGATCGCTAAGATGACCAGGACCATAGGGAACATGCCGGCTGGGAAAACCAGGAAAGAAGAGAACACAGGGAGCCTAGTTTACAGAAAGATGCAAGAAGATACCATGGAAGGGGAATGAGTTACAATGGGATAACAGGTATGACAGTCATAAGAAGAGATACCAATCAGCTTCAACTGACAAGGAGGCTCCGCCTAGGAGGCATAGGAAGACAACCCCAGCACCTAAGTACAGTATCTGTAACGCCCAGGTCATAGGGCAAGTCTCAAAGGACCCCTATGGTCTCACCATTCTCCAAAAGTTTGATGAGCACGACGAACCGAAAGGTGAACGTGGAGTTATATTAAGAAGGATAGAAGCTCTGGAGCGAAGACAAGGTTGTGGGAATTTATTGATTGGTAACTCTGGTAGTCCATTCACTGCTTCCATAAGGCAAGTTCGTTTTTTAGAAAAGTTTAGGATGCCACCTGTGGAGCAATTCAAGGCCAACACTGACCCGCAAGAGCAAATCAAAAGATACCAAAGAGCAATGACGTAATATGACTATGATGATGCACTTCTATGTAGAATGTTCCCCCAAACATTAGGAGATCGAGGGTCTAGATGGTTTGGCGGCCTCTTAGGTGGATCAATTAGGAACTTTGAGGAATTAATACAAGTTTTCACCAGGCAATTCATGGGGAATATCCAGCGTAGAAAATCAATATCCATCCTTTCAACTTTGAAAAAAATGAAAGGATGAGAAATTGAAAGACTACCTTACCGGGTTTTCCAAGAAGTATCAGAAGTACAGGATCCTAATAACGAGGCAGTAGTGTCTGCATTTGTCAACAGTTTGCAGCATATCCAGTTATCACTCAGCCTAAGGCAGATGGGCCAACCACCCACGCTAATCTGGTGGATGATATGAGAGGATATACCATGGCCGAAAAAGAGCAAATAGCCCACGGAGGAGAGCTAATAAATGGCGGCTGACTGGGAGAAAGCCAAAAACTCAAAGATAAGAGTTCAAAGGGAAGCAATAAAGAAGACCAAAAGAACAATTCGGGGAAAGACAAGGAAGGTTGAAAGGACGTGATCAAAAAGGTAATAGGACCTTCAAAAGGCAGTACACTAACTATACACCACTGGCTTCGAAGCAGGAAGAAATTCTGAACGTAATAGAGGACAAGAACTTGTACAAAAGCCCCTAAAGCATTCCAATTTTACAAGGAGGGACACCTCTAAGTATTTCCCGTTACATCGGGAGAATGGCCATGTGATCTCCAAATGCTACCAGCTAAGGAACTATATCGAAAAGTTGTTACGAGAAGGACATTTGAAAGATGTGGTTCTGAAAGGTAGGGATGATCGGCAAAATGGCCTCACGAAGTATGACCAAGATAAAAAAGGCAGTCCTAGAGGAAACTCGGATGGGGGAGCTATCAACACCTTTTTCTATAGACCATCCACAGAAAGAAGTAGCCGGGAGAGAATGACTGAAATCCGTGAGGCAATAGATGGCTAGAGGAGCCTAGAGGTAAACATAGTAAGTCCCGACCAAAATAAGCTCAAGCAAGGTTGGGATCCGAACATTTTTTCGAAGCTGGTGCACACAGATTTACAGTTAGACCAAATGATGCAATCATGTTCTCACTTCGTATTAGTCACAGGGAAGTAAGAAGAGTGCTGATCGATAACGGAAGATCGACAGATATCCTAAGTGTCAGGGTGTTCGACCAGTTGGGGCTACAAAGGAAGGATCTATAACTTTTGATGATTCCGCTCAGAGGATTTGATGGAGTGGAAGTAAGATCATTAGGGATGGTTAAACTGCCTGTCGAGATATGGAGCTTCTCTTGTCAAAAGACAGTGCTACTCGACTGTGTGGTTATCAACACCAAGAATTGGCCCTACAATGTCTTGTTAGAAAAACCTTTCTTAAACAAATCAAAGGTTGTCATGGCAACTTATGTCCTGACCGTTAAGTTCCTAATTGAGGCAGGGGTCCGTGTCATGAAGGGCTCACATGAATGGGCAAGGAAAGCCAATATGGCAGTGTTTTAGAAAAAAAGTAAAGTTGGATGTAATGTAGATAGACCTCCCCGAGCGGGAAAAGTGTCTAAAGGTGGATGAAGAAGATAAGAAAGCCGAGACACCAACCCAGTTCGACCCGGACCTAAGAGAGACATCTCCAGAAGATGGGAAAGACCAGGAAAGGGAACCAATTAATCAAGTTATAATAGATGGCAATAACCCTGAGTAGACAGTGAAGCTAGGGGCGCAGTTGACAGAACAAGTACAAAATAAGCTGGTCAATTTGCTAAAAGAATACAAGGACGTATTCGCATGGAAGCATGCTGATATGCCGGGTGTAAAAACCTCATTTTTACGATTGGCTTATTTCATGACAAATCACATTATGGATGTTTGTGTAATGGGTAGCATAGGTTCTCTAAGTGTGGTTTTCTTGAAGACATGCTTCCGGTCATCTTATGAGTTTCAAGAGGTAGTTCACTTGTGCTTAATTCTCTTTGAAGAGATTTAGTTACACATACTCACATCTTATGCATGTGTATTGACATGCATTTGTTGTTGCACACATACGCACACACACTTACATGCATTTGTAATGATTATGCATTTGTTCCTTATTGCTCTTGTGTGCATTCTTTTCACAATCACACTTGCACTTCTTGTTTAGATTTAAGTGTGGTTTTGTGTTGTGTCTGCGCTTGCACGATGGTGCGCTTGTTTTAGTGCGTTGAGTGATCATTTCATAAGGTCCCATTCTTCTCTTGTTTTTGTCTTTGGTCATATGGTTTTTTCCATGAGTTTAGGCATTCTTGTTGTTGTCCAAATCTAACATTTGGTCACTTTTATGACCATAAATCTTTCTAAAGTGTTCCAAAATCTTGTTTTATTTATTGGAGTAGAAAGTAGACTTCTATACCTTTCCAACGGTATATTATTCGAAAGGTTTGGATGTCGTTTGGCCATGTTTTGAGCCCCTTGTTTTTCGGGTCTTTCTTTTGCATGGGTTGTGCACGGGTCCCTTACCCATGTAGTTACCCATGCACTGAGGATGGGTATCCTTGGGTCTTCACTCTGTACGGGTTATGCATGGGTTACCTACCCATGCAGTACTTCGGGTTTGCATAATTGCACGGGTTGTGCACGGGTCTTATACCTGTGCACTTTCGAAAAATGGACTCTGTTTTGTCAACTGCACGGGTTGTGCACGTGTCCCTTACCCGTGCACTAAGCAATTTTTTCAAAACGTCGTAGTTTCATTTAGGGCTTCTTTATATATGTTCCTTTCTCTCCCACTTCATTTTTAGAGCTTCAGACCTGGTTTTTAGTGAGAGAAAATATTTCCCTTAGTGAGAGAAGCTCCAAAAGTGTTTCATTAACTCTCCAAACCCAAAACCCATCATACTTCATGCATCATTAAGTATTATTAAGGCATGGGTCTTCATCTTTAGTTGACTTGGTGAGTTAAACAAAAATCCCATCTTTGTTATTTGCTTAAACTTTCCAAGATGATATTTTATTGCATTTATTAGTTGATTAAATGCTAGGACTTCACCGGTGCTATAAGTTATTACATCTTGTTATAAGTTCTTTTGCAGGATTGGGTTTGTATTGTGATAGCTTGCTTTTAGGACATATTTGCCCTTTAGCTAATTATGACTCATTGATTGCATTTGTTAATTGCATTTATTGTCATTGCCATGATTAATGACAACTTGTGTTGATATGGCTTTGCTTGATGACTAGATTGTAGACTTGCAGATCTATATCTAGTTAAGTCTTTATGTGCATTTATATAAACATTAATATTTAGGATCTGTACTTATTGACCTCTTTAAATCTCTAGATAAGAATTTAGTGTTGCCTAGCATTAATTGCATTTATGATATATTTATATATTCACATAGGTTGTTAATCTCCTCTTAAGGGTTAAGTGTTGTTACTATAAGGTGTAGTGCACAAGCAAGTGAAGTCTTGCAACCAAGGAGTGGTTGGAAAGCAAAGTGATCTAGGATTCACTATAAAGGCCTGTTGGGTAGTAGTGGTGGGTTAGTGACTGAGAATGACGTGACTAAAGGTCAACCTAGGTTATAAACATCATTACAATAGTGGATTTGAGGATCGGTGTGGCTAGAATGATAGCCTGTGATTTTTCCCTTGTTGAAGGGTTTCCACGTAAAAAATCAAGTGTCTTTTAATTTCTACACTTTACACTTGATTTTGTATGGTTGTTTATGAGGTAAATTTTTAATATTGACTAAATCAATAAAAATTGGTAATTAACTTGATTAAAAACTATTCACCCACCCCCCCCCCCCCCTTTAGGCTGTTAGACACACGTTTGTAGTATTTTCACCGGGGATTGACTCCAAAATAATTTCCCATAGCCTGGCAGTTGACCCCGAGCAGAAACCAGTCATCTAGAAGAGGCGACGGTTCAACCTTAAGAGAAGTCAAGCGATCAAGGAGGAGGTTCATAGGCTACTGGCAGCAGGTTCAATCTGGGAAGTGCAGTACCCTGAGTGGGTTGCCAATGTTACACTTGTAAAAAAGAAGAACGGGCAATAAAGGATGTGTGTGGACTTCACGGACCTAAACAAGGCATGCCCGAAAGACAGTTTCCCCTTGACTCGTATAGACCAGCTGGTCAATGCAATAACTGGGCATGAACTGGTAAGTTTTATGGATGCTTATTCTGGTTATAACCATATCAGAATATTCGGACCAGATACGGAAAAGATTGCTTTCACAATCGACCAAGGACTTTACTGTTACAGAGTAATGCCTTTTGACCTCAAGAATGCATGGGCAACCTACCAAAGGTTGGTAAACAAGATGTTTTCACCACAGATCAGCAGAAACATGGAGGTATATATAGATGACATGCTGACAAAAAGCATCACAGTAGAGAAGCATGCAACTGATCTAGAAGAAACATTTAGGGTACTAAGAAAGTATGGGATGAAGCTCAACCCGAACAAGTGTGTCTCTGGGGTACCATCTGGAAAATTCCTCAGATTTTAGGTCCATCAGAGGGGAATCGAGGTGAATCCTGAGAAGATAAAGGCCATGGAGAAAATGAGGTCTCCGGTCACCCTAGAGGACATTCAAAGGTTGGCAGTCTGCTTTGCCTCGTTAAACAGATTCATCAACAAATCAACTGACATATGCTTGCCTTTTTCCAAGGCCATAAGGAAGGGCAAATGTGTGGAATGGAATAAAGAGTGCGAACAATCCTTCTAGAAAATTAAGGAATATCTGGGTAAGGCCCCAATCTTGTTGAAGTCACTAGACGGAGAAGTGTTGTACTTGTACCAATCAATCACAGTTCTGGCCACGGGGTCGGTGTTGGTCAGGCTAGACAAAGGAGTACAACAACCAGTATATTACACTAGCATGGCCTTGCTACCAGCAGAAACAAGGTACTCGGCAGCTGAGCAAATGACATTAGCACTAGTGACAACAACAAGAAAACTGAGACCTTATTTTCAGGCTCACAAGATCGAGGTTTACACGGACTGTCTACTAAAGCATATCTTGTCCAAACCAGAAATATCATGAAGATTGACAAAGTGGGCAATTGAGCTAAGTGAATTCGATATCACTTACTTGCCAAAGGCCGTGATAAAGGGTCATGCAGTCGCATATTTGATTGCTGAGTTCACTGAACCAAACAGTGAAGTGATTAGAATGCTTTAAGATAAAGAAATGAAGGGTTTTTTTTGCTGGAAGCTACACATCGATGGGTCATCAAATACACATGGCAGTGGGGCAGGTATAGTAGTATCCACCCCAGAAGGTGATCAGGTAGAATGTGCTTTGTGATTTGACTTCAAAGCTACCAACAATATGGCCGAATATGAGGCATTGTTAGTAGGACTCAGGGTTTGCACGGCAATGAGAGTGGATGAGTTAGAAATATTCAGTGATTCACAGGTCGTGGTCAACCCGGTCATGGATGAGTACCATACAATATGGCAGCTTACTTGGAAATAGCTAAGGCTCTACTCGGGAGATTGAAAACTTATAGAATCACTTAGATCCTGAAAGAGAAGAATGAGGAAGTCGACGCTCTATCAAGGTTGGCATCAGCAACCATTGGTATCTAGTCCAAAACCATCATAGTGGCCCATCTCAAGAGACCCAGTATCAAAAAAGAGGAAACGTTGATAGTTGAAGTAATTGAAGAAGGGCAGGTAACCTAGATGAGCCCAGTTAGAGAGTACTTAGAAGATAGCATGCTTTCTGAAGGTATGGCAGAATCAAAACGTATCAGGTACAAGGTGGCCTGGAATTCTATTGTAGGAGGAGAGCTCTACAAAAGAGGGTTTTCAAAGGCCTTACAGAGATGTGTTGGTCAGGCCGAGGGAGATAAAATTCTGGCAAGTATACACAGGGGTGTATGCAAAAACCATGTTAGGGAAAAATTTTGGCTCATAATACCCTCAAACAAGGTTTCTATTGGCCAACCCTGTTCTGAGACACGCAATCGGTGGCTAAGAAGTGCAATACTTGTCAGAGGATTGCAAATGACATCAAGCAACCACCTGAGCGCTTAAAGAATCTGACTTCACCCTGGCCATTTGCAATGTGGGGGTTAGACTTGATCGGGCCTATGCCAACAGTGACCAAATGAGGTGTAAAGCATTCCATAATATAAGTAGACTATTTTACAAATTGGGCAGAAGCAGAGTCGTTGGTGCACATAACCGAAGCTAGCACCACCAACTTCATGAAGAAGAATATTATCTACCGATTTGGGATCTCAGACACAATCATTATTGACAACAAGACCTAATTCGATAGTGATAACTTCAGGGAGATGTGCTAGAAGTACCACATTAAGAATTACTATGTCACGCCAGCCCTTCCCAAGACCAATGGATAAACCGAAGCTGTGAGCAAGATCATTAAGCACACCTTGAAAGCCAAACTTGATGATAAAAAAGGGAGCTGGGCAGACAAGTTACACGACTGAAAGAACGACAACAGGAGAAACTCACTATTCCCTGGCTTTCGGAAATGAGGCGGTTATCCCGGTCGAAATAATCCACACCTCTCCTAGAGTCTAGCTGTACCAACCTGATGTAATTGTAAGTGCTCTAGAACAGAATCTGGATGAATTTGAGGAAAAAAGGGACATGGCGAGAGTGAGAAACGCTGCATATCAGCAAAGGGTCGCTAGATATTACAAATGGCACATACGGATAAGAAAATTCTAGCTCGGAGATCTGGTCCTCAAAAGAGTATCCTCAAGCACAAAAGCAAAAGCGGCTGGATCCTTGGCAGATAAGTGGGAGGGACCTTATCAAGTGGTCGGATTAGCTGGACATGGAGTATATCACCTTACTTGACTAGAAGAGGGTGATTTGCCCCGACCTTGCAATGCTCAGTATTTGAAGACATTCTACCCCTAAGGGGATTTTTCTTTCAATTTATTTAGGTGTTTTGTCAAGTTTAGAATTAGTGCAAATTTTATTTGTTCCTGATCAATTGTCACTTTTTTCTAGTTTTTTATTGAAGTTATCAATAAAAGCCCATCGAGGGAAGAGTAGCTCAAGAAAAGTGTTCTAAAATTGCTTTCGTCTACAAAGGCAATCTCATAGCACCTAAAATAGTTAATACCAAAAGGGTGCTCGGGGGGCCTAGTGATGGGGCCAAGAGCATATGTCGTAAAGACAATGCACATTCACCGAAACTAACGGGGTGTATATAAACACTGTTAGAGTGCCTCAGGCCATAGATGCCTGATGTGATGCGCAGAAAGTTGGATGGGGTAGTCCAATTATCATACTTGAACACCAGTTAGTCAGATACATGGTTAAGATAAGTTAAGTTAATGAGATGCAGATCATCCATATTGCAACGAATCTTGAACAACAGACTACTGGGAGACGTCCTAGTGACTTAGTTGACAGATAAAAGACAATCATCTATAAATTAGATGCCATGCAAATGGTTCATAAAAAGAACACTACCTGACAAAATATACTAAAGCGACCGCGAACACCCTAGGCAAACAAGGTCAGAAACTGTTCATACAGCAAATAAAAAAAAGGCCAGTTAATAATAAAATTGGCCAAACCAAGCCAGGTCAGTTAATAAGATAGTTGGTCGGGTCAGTAATGATCAATTAATAAGATAACAGAACAAGTCAAAAAGAGACAGTTAATAATAAAATTGGCTAGACTATGGTCGATCAGTTACCGAGACAACTAATTGGGTAGATAACAACCGATTGAGTTAAATAAAAATAACAGTGATTATCAGCTAAGGTGAAGAAACCAATATGAACAAAGGGAAATCTGTATTATTCAGAATCATCTTTCATTCAATTATGTAAAAGAAATTTACAAGTTATGCAACAATGTTGAAGAAATGATGAAAATAATAAGGTAGGATCAGGCTCCGGGTGTGCTCGAGAGACCGTTAGGCTCGGAACTGCCAGGAGGGTTATTTTCATCTTCATAGCCCCCGGTCAGGTCCCTGTCTGTATCATCGGTAATGAAGAGAGAGTAGTCTGCATCAGGTAAAGGTCCAACATTAATCCCCTTGGCCGAAGTACCGCTCTCCCTGTCTGTATGGAAAGTCACCAGGGAGGATTTGGAGAGGCGTTCTAGATGCATAATGTGAGGGTCCTTCCTAATCGATCTGCATTAGGCCATCCATCTTACCCTTTGATTTCTTATTGCATCTAGAGACTCGAATTTATGTTTTTGGATCGTCCGATCCCATTTTCGGCATGCCTCCCCAGAAGACCTCTCCTTAGAACCAAAGAACATCAGAGAGGTAACAAGCCCACGTTCTAGCTCCCTCAACATAACTGCCTCGAATGCAGGAGATCTCTTATACCGATCGACGCTCTAGGCCTCGAGAGCCAGTTTATCTTCCTGGGAAAGCACCTCCACACTGATCTTCTACTGCTTCAGGTCTTCAACTAGCCTCTCATAACGGAGCTTGGCCTCCTCAGACTCCTATTGGGCCACGAGCGTGGATTGCTGGAAAGCAGTCAGAGTTTCCTTGGCAACACGAGCTTCCACTTCTTGATTAACCGCTGTTTGCTCGGCCAGAATGATCTTTTGCTCCACTTCAGTGCACCGCTGCTCAGCTTTGGATAAGCTCACTTCAAGCTGGGCACTCTTCTTAGCAAGTTCACTGAGATTTTCAGTGGCAGTATTAGCTCGGGTTTTAGCATTGGCCACATACCTCCTTAAAGCAGCTTCAATTACATCGCGTTGCCTCAGCTTCTCTTCAAACGATTCCTTCAGAGTCAAGCGCCTTCCTTTTCCCTTTAAGTTCCTTCATCAAAGAGGAAATTTCAGTAGCCTGCCTTTCTTGAGCGACCAAGGCCTCGGTCGGTTCTTCCATGGCCTCAAAATGGAGAGAAATAGATTATAATTGTAAACCCAAAACCGAATGGATTGTTCAGAAAGTGTAAAACACTTACATATATGTCGTTGTTAAAGATCACGCGGATTCGGTCAGAGCTGTTGGCACTATTCAAATCTTTCCAATAACCTTCCCTAACATAGCCCTTTCCAGCGAACATGGCACGAAACATGTCAAGGGGGTCAACCGACGTTTCCCCAGAGTTAAGAAGGCCAACAATAGCAGGTGGATTCATCGCTTCATGACTTCGAGGTTGTTGACTGATCAGGAGTGCATCAAGGGAGGTCGAGGTAGCCTCGAGTGTTGATTCCAGGGGCATAACAATAACCTGTTCCCGGTCGGTGGCTTCTGATGGACCAGCTTCAATATCGCCTACAAGTGGGGCCACTTCAACATTTGATAAGACCTAGGAGGGTTGTGTAATGACCTCTACTTTTATGATTGGCTTATTTCATGACATACCACATTGGGGATGATTATGTAATAGGTAGCTTAGGTCTTCTTGATGATTATCAAAGCAATCTTCCAAGCATCCCCATGACTTTAAGATCAAGAGCTTCAATAGGTATATCATTGGACTTTGATTCTTGAAGAGATTAGGTGCACACACACACTTGCATGCATATTTACTTATCGTGTATTTGTTATCTTGCATTTGTGTATTATTGTTGTGTGCATCTCTGTCTTTTATCACAATTCACACTTGCATAACATTCACATAGGTTTGGTGTGCTTGAAAGTGTGTTTGAATGCATAGGAAAAAGAAGATTTCTCTTAACCGCGGTTTATGTCGCTCTCCATGCACATGTCTAAACCGCTGTCCCTACAGCGGTGGGTTCCAGTTTGCGTTACGTGGTGTATACCGCGGCGGGTGCACCTACCCAGCCAGCGGTCTCAACCGTGGTCCATTCAAGAAGACTGTTTCTTTTGTTACGCGGCATGTACCACAGTTTAGACACTTGCCTGTACCGTGGTACATCAAGCGTTTTTGACGGGATTTGCTTTCCCAAAAATGACGTAGTCTTGGCTAGGGCTTCATATATATTGATCATCTTCTTCTCTTGGCTGACCAAGAGAGCTCAGAAAATCAGTTTTAAGAGAAAGGTTAGAGCTCCTAGAGAGAGAAAGCTTCAAGAAAGCATCTTTGACTCTCTAAACCCAAAACCCATCATCATTCATGCATCATTGAGCATCATTTAAGCATGAGTCTTCTTGGTTTCATGACTAGGTCAGTTAGAACTTCATTGAATATCATTTAATGTTCTTCTTGCTCTAGATTAGGTAATTATTTCTTGAGTAATTACATTGACTCCTTTATTGCATATATTTATGAGTCTAAATTGTATGATTGGGTTTGTTTGTGATAGCATGCATCATTATGGTATTTATGCTTAAATAGCTAATCCATAAATATTCAAGTATGTTTAATTGATGATTAGGTTGGCTTTGTACATCTAGTCAAGTTCATGAATGTTTATGTGAGTTTAATTGATAATTAGGTTGTTAGAATCACTGTACATATAATTGAGACCTCATGTGTGTGCATGTAGGCTTGTTTGATAGCTAGGTTGTTGAATTGCATTATAACATCTAGTTAAGCATTTTGTGTGTGGTCTTACACATTATTGCATTTGAGCATATTGTCTCACATTCACTTAGACCTTATACTCTTCATGAGTCAAAGTCTTGTGGCTTCTAGGTGAAGTTGCACAAGCAAGTGAAGTCTTGCAACCAAAGGTTGGTTGGCAAGCATTGGTTGTCAAGAGCCACTGTAAAAGGCCTGCGGGTAGATTAGGAGGTTCTCACGCCAAGAGTAGTGGATCAGGGGATATCACTAGGGATTAGACCAAGAGTGGTGAGTGGTGGTGTCCATAGCTTGAGGTTATCGAGAGTGAGAGTCCGAGTATCACTTGAGGGTGTAACTTTCTATTCATATAGTAGATTTCTGTGGCTCAAGTGGCTAGAGTGGCTAGTCCCATGGTTTTTTTCGTTTGGAGGGTTTCCACGTAAAAATCAAGTGTTCTTTTAATTTTCACACTTTACTTGATTTTTATTGTTTGATTGTTCGGGTTAATTGTGTTTAATATTGACTAATCGAAAAAGTTGGGAATAATCGATTAACAACCCATTCACCCCCCCTGTAGGTTGTTTACACACGTTTGAGCTGTATTTTCAGGTTGGTCCAACCGCATAGCAACTTTATCAACATGGTCCACCCTCTGGTCAGTTATGTTGTCTTCAAATTCAGGAGCAGAAGGATCAACTTGCCCCCCATCAGCACTAGCCTGCCCTTCATCAGAGTCCAAGTCGGTAAAGAATATATGACGTTTGACAGAAAACTGTATCAGGGCCTTACCGGCGCGTTACACAGGAGGCTCCGTAAGGGCTTGATTTGTTGAAAGGTCGGTTTGGCCCGGAGCCGATCCAGATGGAGGTAGGGATTGTGTCTATTGAGGGATAGTTTGCTCGGTGACCCCATCAGGGGGTAGAATGTCCACTCTGGGTTGTTCAGGTGGAAGAGAGACATATGTAGCATAAACGCGATCAGTTCTCCTCTTCGATCGTTGTTCCCTAAGAATCAGATCAGTTAACGTTTCCTGATCACCATCTTCTTCTTCAGGGTCAATAAACCTGACCTAAATGCGATGGGCCTCCGGACCCACCATTAGCCGAATCTCCTTTTTTTTAGCAGACTCGAGCGCGGAGGACCCCTCTTTAATTTTGGTCACCTTTCTAGTAGGGGACCTTTCAGAAGTTTTGGCCACCCTTTGGGCAGCCGTCTCCTTGGTGAATCTCTTCTTCAAGCTCCTAGGAGAATTCCTCCTCTCGCTATCATGATCAGAGGATTTCTTCTCTTGTTCCCAATCGGCTGCACCCGACGATGTGTTGGGGTCGGACTCGTGAGTGTGCTCCACCAAGTCCTGTAGGGGGGGGGGGAGCAATTTCCTGAGTCAATTGGACACTAGCCTCCACTTGGCTAGCCCTGTCAAGGTTCTTAACCTTCTCGGCTTGCTCGCCAGCAACTGTGTCCATCTCATACACTGAATAATTGACCCAAGGAGTATTAGAAAAGGTAAATATAGTTAGCATGAGAAGAAATTGGGGAGAAGTAGAACTTACAGCGTTTGTGCCAGTTGGAAATAACAAGGAACAATCCCAACTTGATTAGGTCCCTTTCAACAAGAAACGCCCGACGATCTCTGGTCTTCTAAGTTATTTGCGCAGCCTTGATCACATTCCTGGCTTGTTCTTCAGCCAGCATTGCGGGAGCCTTGTTCCACAGTCCAGGACTGCAAAAATGCCTGGGAACACTATTTTTAGTCAGTTCTTGGCGAGGGTCAGCAACGACAGTTTCACCCAATCACCTCGGACGAAGAACCAATTGTTTTTCCAATATTTGTTGGATAAAGGGAAACTCCAAATGAATCCCTTGTGATCCTTGCTAGACGTCGAGATGGGCCGCTGGTCATACCCATGGGGAATCCAGTGGCTGGGGGAGCTGGATTGAAGATGGAAAGTACCCCCATTATCTGATCAACCCAAGGTATAGAAGTTCTGAATTACCTGGGGGGTCGGGGGATGCTTGACACCAATCTGTTTCCACAAGTGCCACAAACTGATCAGGACCCTGTAAGAGTTCGGAGTAAGTTGCCAGGAGCAACCCTAGCTTCCTCTAGGAATCAGACTATGAAAGTCTGCATGGACAGCGTGACCCCAGATGTGAGCGTGACTCCGTAAATGGCTACAGCGCCCCAATGGGGGTTCCAGATAGCATGTCGACCACTCAAGAAGAGTTCAATCGACTGAGGGAGGTCAAACCTCTCGCTATATTTCGTTATCTCCTATACAGTCACCACGTTCACCTCGGAATCAAAGGCGCTTGGAAGGTCAACAGAAAACTTCAATAAGTGCGCCCGACGCCTCTTGGGAACGTCTTCCATTTTTAGGAGTTGAGAAGGGATCTTCAAATCAACCATAGGTGAATCTCTAGTGCTCGCTCTGCTTCTCCGATCGGATCCCGATGTCCTTGACATATCTGGGCATGTATTAGCAGAAGTAACGTTTGGGTTAGCAGCGATTGGATCAAAATATGAAGGTTGAAATTAAGGATGAGCAACTGAGTAATCAACGATGAGAGCTGTGGGTTGAGTTGAAGGGGTGTAGTCTTGAGAAGGTCCTTGTAAAATAAACTCAATCCTATCAGCGTTCTTTTTATCGCCGGTTTCAATCGCACGCATTAAAAGCTCAACAAAACGATGACGGGTAATATGATCCATACCTGAATAATTAGAGTGGATGAAATGTGAATGCTGACGACGATGGAACTGAAGGTCCGAAAATGATGAAGAGTTTCGAGAGAACTTGAGCGATGAAAAACTTCAGAGAAAAATAGGGTTGCAGTTTTGATGAAGAGAACTGCAAGTAAGATTGCGTGAGAGGGAAAATGAAGAGTTTTAAAAGTATATAAAAGTGAAAGTGACATCATGCAAGAGTGGGGGTTGCTGTGCAAATAGCGGAGATCTCGCGCCATTTGAAAATCAAATAAACCGCCGTCAGTTACCTCACTCGCGTCAAATCACCTAGGCAAATCAAACGCTTGTGGTTAAAAATTAAAGCATAGCTGTTAAACATTGATAGGCATTAATGAGCTACAAGACAAAAAGACACCCAAGTTAAACATACCTCACAGAGGGAGTTCTCTTTGTTGAACAAGATGCTCGGTTTAAATGTTTAAAGGGGGGGTTTGTTATTGGTAAAATCCAGAAGGATGACACATCAACATAAGCACCGTGTTTCGTGCAGATTAAATGTGACGTGTAAACAAATGACATCTGAATTGAACCAATTTAAATTGGCTAAAAGATGTCCCTATAATACTTGGTCAGGGTTACTTAGATGTGGGGTGAAAGACACTCAACGAAGGTAATTAGATTGACCAAGTAAAGATGATCCGGTCGGGAAAACCCAAATGGTCTGGTCAAATCATCTGAGCGGGTGTAGGTCACTGGTCAGGGGTGAAAGAGGCATGGTCGGGTTTGGCAATATGGTCACCTAAGCGACACCTAGATAATTCTGAGAGATGCTCGAAGGAATGACACATGGACAATGTAGAATTCAATGTAATCACGACTCAAATATGCAAAAGAAAATTTTTATTCGAATAAGACATCATGAAACATACTCTGATTAGGAAACAGAATTCCTTAGAGATATCAAATTCCATAATAGGTAAAAGACCTAATGCATTTGAAACACGAGCAATATAAAACAGGAAAGAAGACTAAAGCGACTCCAATAAATCAGAGTCCTAACTGAATTATTACTAATTTTCTTTTACTTGTACGTCACGAATTAGGGCTCTATGCATGTATAAATAGACCTTAAATACATCCTTGACGGGTTAATGTAGATTGAATATACTATCGTGTAAGAGAGGTTGAACTTGTAACAGATTCATCATAGTGAAGCCTTTTCCCTCGCCGTCTCCGGCAACCATGGTTTTTTCCCTTCTTGAGTTTTCCACGAAAAATCTGTGTTTGCATGTTCTTTTTCTCTTTCTTGTTCATAATATTATTGTCAATTTACCATAATTTGTTACACGCGTGATCGAGTTTACATAATCCCAAAAATCATCGTCAACAGATACTACGTTAAATAATCAAATTCATCTGATTATTTTGATTCATTCTCCATACTTTCCAATCAATTTGTATACCTCCGAAGAAATCGAAATTAGTAATTAAAATAGAAGTTAGGGTTTGAGAAAATAGAATGATTTTTATTATATATATGTGAAACCAATTAATCTTACAAACTATTTAGTCCTTAAAGTAATTTTACTCAAGGGTGGTATTGGATTTTAAAATAAATAAATAAATATATATATATATATATATACTAATTTGGGGTGTACATACATTTTTTGAGGGGTGCAAATATCGACACTCTAAAAAAAAAAGTAATACTAAACAACCAAAAAATTAGCCCAAAAACCAACTCAAATGATGTGTCAAGTTATTTTTTCATTGACCACATCATCCTATGATTTGTGTGGTAAGTACAACTTACTTGCCATATCATTTATGTTGAATTTTGGGTTGTATAGTATTACTCTAAAATAATATTTAATTTAAGGGGAATTATCTTTTTAGTCCCTATGTTTTTTGTTGAATTATAAGTTTTATAACTATCACTAAAAAAAGTGTATTTTCCGACGGCTAAATGCCGTTGCAAAAGACTATTTCCCATCGGAAATACGCTTTTTCGATAGGAAAAAGCGTTAGTGCCCATCACGAATAACCATTTACCGATGAGTCGTCACAAATACTACCATTTCCGACGGTCATGGCCGTCGGAACAAATGAAAATTCCGTCAATTATAGTAATTAAAGATGGTAAAAGTTATTTGTATTTCCAACGGATTATTTTTATTTCCGACGGACATGGCCGTTGGAAAAAATTGAATGGAAAATAAAAAATTGGTGCTCCACCACCACCATCAACTTGACACGCCCTACATAACCCAAGCCCTATTGGAAAAATTTTAAACTCCATGCATTTTCTGTGGTTCAAACCGATGCCTTGATACTAGTAAAAGTCACTCTTACCACTTTACTATAGCTTCATATATGATATGATTTGCATACTATTTATATAGAAACTACTTATATGTTTTGCACATAGTTTAATTAATTATATTTTTTATACTATTTAAATATAATTATTTGTTATGAAATAAAGCCTTAAACCTTATAAAATATAATAATGTTAATCAGGAGAGAAGAATAAGGGAAACTCAATAGAATGAATTTTACGATTAGCATATATATAGGCATATGGAGAATTGTCTCTACACTTAAAAGAGAAGATAATAACATAAAGAGATAATAGCCGACAATTATCAAGGTGGTGATAAGTTTATTTTATCACAACACTCCCCCTTGGGCACATGCCACCTTGGTAATAGTCTTTGAAATTCTTCATATAAATATATATATATATATATATATATATATATATAGATTGGACGTGCTTAAATACTGCCTCATTAAAAACCTTTCCATAAAAACTCAGTAGGACAAAACCTGGTCAAGGGAAAAAGAGTACAGTACACAAATGTCCAAAGTGAAGAATATCCCCCTGAAAATGATTTGTCTTCAATCTTGTAATTTGCTAAGTCGACGCATACCGATGTCATATATTAATTTATCTAATGTTGCAGCTGGTAAGGTCTTAGTAAATAAGTTGCAAGATTTTTTGTAGACCGTATCTGTTTGACAACAATTTGTAGACTTTCTTGAAGTTCATAAGTGTAGAAGAACTTTGGTGATATGTGCTTGGTTCTGTCTCCCTTGATGTACCCTCCTCTGACTTGTGTAATACAAGCTGCATTATCTTCATATATTATTGTTTCCGAATCTGTAATTAGGGGCAGTTTACAAGTACTCATGATATGATGAATAACAGACCTGAGCCATACACACTCTCGACTTGCTTCATGAAGCGCAAAGATCTCAAAATGATTAGAAGAAGTAGCAACGAGAGTTTGCTTGGTGGAGCCCCATAAAATTGTTGTACCATTATATGTGAAAACATATCCAGTTTGTGAACGTGACTTATGAGGATCAGAGAGATAACCAGTATCAGCATAACCGACAAGAACTATTTGACCTTGAATACTCGAAGATATCGGAAAATATATGTTTGATCCCATTCCAATGTCGTCGAGTTGGAGTAGAACTAAAGCTTGCCAATAAGTTAACTGATAATGCAATATATGGTCTCGTACATTGTGCTAAATATAATAAGGCACAAATTGCTTTAAGATACGTTACTTCTGGACCAAGTATCATTTCATCATTATTTTTAGGTCGAAATGGATCTTTCTTAGGATCTAAGGACCGAACAACCATAATAGTACTCAAAGGATAAGACTTATCCATGTTTAATCTTTTCAAAATCTTCTCGATGTAAGCTGATAGATGGACAAATATTCCATTTGATTTATGCTCGATCTCCAGGCCGAGACAGAATTTTGTTTTCCCTAAAATTTTCATTTCAAATTCTCTTTTCAAATATTCAGCAATTTTTAGAAGCTTTTCAGGAGTTCCAATTAAATTCATGTCATCGACATATACTGCTATTATGGCAAATCTGATTTCTGATTTCTTTATGAATATACATGGACATATAGGATCATTAATTTATCCCTCCTTTATAAGATATTCACTCAGACGATTATACCACATTCGTCCGGTTTGTTTTAACTGTAACTTTATTGAATACAAGTTACGAGAATTTGAATTACATGCTTCTAGCATTTTAAACCCTTTAGGGATTTTCATGTACATATTGGTATCTAGTGACCCATATAAATATGTTGTCACCACATCCATAAGACAGACTTCAAGTCATTCGAAGACTGCCAAACTTATTAAAAATAAAAAAATAATTGAGTCCATTACAAGGGAATATGTCTCATCATAATCAATGTCGGGTCTTTGAGAGAACCCTTGCGCAACAAGCCGTGCCTTATATCTCCCGATTTCCTTTTTTTCATTACATTTTCTAACAAATACTAATTTATGTCCACGGGTTTGACGTCTTCAGGCATCTGGACTACTGGTCGAAAAACTTCTCGTTTGGCTATTGAATCCAATTCTACTTGTAATGGAATTCCTTTTAAGAAAGATGGGGATTCAAAATCAACCTTTGTAATGGATTGTCTGATCACTAACTTTCCTTGTGAACCAACAATACATATATTTTCATTGGACAATAGAATCTTTTAGTTCTTTAATGGATGTCCATGAGAGTTCTCAATTATCCTACGCATCACAGTAGATCCTGGATGATCAAGACAATCATGTCAAAGTAAAAATATTTTTGGATTTGTGAACTTCTGGTTCATAATTGCGTAGGTTTCAACTGGTTATATATTTATATGATATAATCCAGATGAATAAGCATTGAGCTTTTCTATAATGAACTTCTGGCTCGAGACATGTGATGTAATATAGAGGTACTCTCTATTACTCTCACTTATAGTTTCAATACGATATCCATTGTTGAGGATGTCTTTGAAACTAAGGAGATTTCTTTTGGATCTGGTAGAAAATAAAGCAACATTTATGCTTATTTTAATTTGTACCGTTTGTTAATATAATTGTGCCTCTTCTAGCGCCTTCTATTAGGTTTGCAGGACCAGATATATTGTTTATCTTAGCTTTGATCAAGGTTAAATTCAAGAAGTATTTTCTATCTCGAAGAATAGTATGTGTTGTTCCACTGTCGACCAAACATATATCCTCAATTTCCTTTTTGAAACTAGATTGTCCTTGTTCCCTTATTAAAGATAAAATTTTATTAGAGATTAAATAGCAAAAATAAATGCAACAAAATAATTCTAAACAAGCGAGAGAAAAACAAACTTCCAAATTCTAAAATGGAAATAAAACTAGACCTAAAAAAATAACTATTAAATTTTTAATTTTTATGGACATGCCCATCACTAATTAAATGATATATCTTTCCATATGGATCATAAAAAAAATCAGAAACATCAAGGTGAGTAATGTCTATAGGATCAAAACCCTTCCTTTTCATGGATGCTTGATAAAGATCGATCAAATGTTTTAGCGTGCGAGAAGCACGTGACTAATGTCTTGTCATGCCACATCTATGACAAATGTCATATGCATTTTTAATATGCTTATTGCCTTTGTAATGTTTGGCTTCATAAACATTTCGCTTCTAGAAAATGTTTTTCTGATTTCCCTGACTTGAGTTTCTCTGATCACCATGACCATGAGATCCGCGCCCACGCCCACACCCACGCTTCCGTCCATGACCTCGACTAGATCCATGGTCGTTCCTTGAGTTAGCATTTGCTTCTGGCAATGCTAAGGAACTAGTTGGGCGTAGCTCATGATTTTTCAAAAACAACTCATTATTATGTTCTACAACTAAAAGACAACCAATTAGCTCAGAACACTTAGTAAATCGATGCTCTCAATATTGCTGTTGCAATAGCACATTCGAGGCATGAAAAGTAGAAAAAGTTTTTCCTAATAAATCTGCATCACTTAATGTTTCCCCACATAATTCAAGATCTGAAGTTATATTAAATAATGCAGTATTATAGTCAGCAACTGACTTAAAGTCCTACAATCTCAAATGATGCCAATTGTATCGAGCTCTAGGACAGACCACAATCTTTTGATGGTCGTATTGTTCTTTGAGACTTTTCTATAGAGTCAACGGATCTTTCACCGTGAGATACTGAGTCTTCAACGTCTCATGCAAATGACGGTGTATGAATATCACAGCCGTAGCCTTGTCTTGTGCATTTGTACATTATTCTCATTGTTAGCATCAACCAAGTTCTTTGATTGCAGGTACAACTCAATATCAAGAATCCACGATTGATAGTTCTTTCTAGAAATATTAAGTACTAAACATTTTGGCTTTGTGAAATTCAACATTCTCAAATGCGAAAATAAATAAATAAATAAATATATATATATATATAAAGTTAGGTTTATTATCAAATTTTTGAAACTAACTTTATAAAAATATGGAAAATGACGAATTAAAATATTAGATAATCATCATGTGAGCCAAACAGCCAACACAATATTTGAGCCAAAGATACAAATTTGAGCCAAAGTTACAAATTTGAGCCAACACAACATTAACAATGCAAGTAATACCAATTTCTCCTGATTTGATTAACATGCAAATATAAAATCAACCGCTTTATTCTAACCCTGCGTGTATATAAACAAAATTTCATACAAGTAACATGGATTAATTCAATTCAGAATCATTACAAAACATGGATTCATCAATTTTGTATAGATCTTTTTCAAGATCTAATTTAGAACTTCAGGTTCTAAATAATTTCAAGGATTTAGAACTTCAGATTCTAAATAATTTTCAAGATTTAAAACTTTAGATTCTAAATAATTTTCAATTCAAGAACTTCAGGTTCTGATTTTTGTATGCAAATTTCAGGTTGCAAAGTATTTGTGCCATCATTATTTTCAAGAAGAAATAAAGAAGAAAAGATCATAAACGAAAAACAGTCATGCTGATAACGTGTTATAAAATAAAGCTTAAAAGCTTATAAATATAATAATACTAACCAGGAGTTAAGAATAATAGGAAATCAATTCAATGAATTTTATTTATATATGTATTGAAAGCTTATACAATGAGCCTCTATATAGGTATAAGGAGAATTATCTTTACAATTAAAAGAGAAGATAATAACATAAAGAGATAATAACTGACAATTATCTAGGTGGTGATCATTCTATTTTATCACAACACTATTGATATTATTTTTCAAATTAATATTTTTTTAAAATATTTCCCCTATCTTATAGGAAATTACTATTTTTCTACAACTTTATCCTTAAATAGGAAATGCATTTTATATCCCTATTGATTATATTTTTTATATTCAATATTTTACTGAACAAATAATATAAAAATAATTTTTATTCATTAATAATTTAAACTTATTTCTGTAAAATTTGTAATTACTTGTATAATATACAAATAGATATTAAAAAAAATTATTTGAGCATTTTTAATAAATTAATTATTTTTTCAATGACAGTGCCATAACAAATTATATGGTAAATAGTACCACATTTTCGACAGCACAACCGCCTTGAAAGTTAGTTCGAGTTAAATTTTTAGCATTTGCGATGACACTTTTTGTGCCGTAGGAAATGTAGGCAATATTGACGGCTTATTCGACTCTTTCCGACCCAAAAGCCATCAGAAATGTGGTACTGCTTTTTTGTTTTTCATCATTTCCGATGACACTTTTTGTGCCATAGGAAATGAGAACAACATTGACGGTTAGTTTGACAATTTCTGATAGTCATTGAGCCGTCGAAAATGTGGTATTTCAATTTTAATCATTTCTAATGGTGCTGATATGACCGTCAGAAAAGGTACCAATACCGACGTCAATTACAGCCGTCGAATATAGTTCGTCTATAATAGGCCTTTTTTGCAGTGTATCTTTACCTTTTTAGCTCCCATGGTCCCTATGTTTTTTTTAACGACATACTTTATTCATGGAGCCTTAGTAAGGCCCTAAGCAAACAAAAGAACAACAAAAAGCCACAATAGGCTAAAAGCGGCCCAAAGCCCTCATAGGCCACGAAACTAACAAAACAACAAAGCTAAAATACAAAAGAAGCCAAAGCAAAATAAAGCCTGTCAGCCCATACCTAACCCAGATGCCCGCAACTCTAGAAAGAGCACAAAAGCCCAAAAACCAAAGAAAAACAACACCAACCAACAAAGCAAGAAATACGAGACCTAATTAAAACCAAAATAAGCAACAAAAAGCTCGCCAACCCGAGAAAAGACATGATAATTGAGAAACCAAACACAAAACAGAGCAGAAACAGAATTGAACTGAAACAACACCAACTTTCATAAACTTCCACGAATCAACACAAATTCCATTCAAGCTTGTCCCCTGTTCTTAGCAAGATTATCCGCGAAACAGTTGGTTGATCTCGAGTTTAAAACTACCCTCGTCCCTCCCAAGAACTCCAAAAAGTTCAAATATCATAACTAATATTTAAATGTTTGAAGCTTCCAATCCCATCCGAATTGTTAACCCACTGTAAGATCCCCAGGTTTTGGTTGGCTTATTTTGTTGTAAAAACTATATTGGGATTATTATGTAACAAGTAGCTTAGGTAATCGTGAGTGGCAAGCTTACGGACTTCCCAAAATGCTTCATGAAGGTATATCACTTGACTTGAATTCTTGAATAGGTTAGTTGCACACACACACACACACACACACACACACACACACACACACACACACACACACACACACACACACACACATTCATATGCATTTCTATATCTCCTGCATTTGTGTTTATTTGATTATGTGTATTTGTGTTTATCACACACTTCATGTATGTTCATTTTTATTGCACTTCTATGATTGCATTTGTGTTTCTTATTGTTTGCATTGTGTTAGATTTTGTTTGGTCATTTGGAGTAATGTGTCTAGTTTCAAAATATTTGTTTTCAATGATTTAAATATTTTTCAAAACTGACATTTGTACTTTCTTGTGACCATAATGTTTTATACAAAGATCCAAAATGAGTTTTGAAATATTTTGGATAAACTAGACACCCATACCTTTCCAACGGTGTACTATTCTCAATATTTCATGACCGTTTGGATTGGTTTTGAAATCTCCAAAGTGACCACGAAAACAGAGCATCTCTGTTTTTCTCCGAATCTGACCCTTGGTCACTCTTTTGACCATAAATCTTACTACAAAAATTAAAACCTCATTCTTTAAAATGGAGTAGAAATTAGACTTCCACACTTTTCTAACGGTATATTATTCAAACGGTTTCAATGTCGTTTGATTTTGTTTTGGGTCACTCGAATATTGAGTTGTTGTGTAGTCTAGTGAGTAAAGCAACTTCCAAAGCGACTTGAGCAAGTCACCTTAGACAATCGGTTTTTCTCCAGAACAAAAAGAGACTTGCAAGGCCACTTGTGCAAGTAGCCTTGGAAGTAGCCTTTTGATGCTAGAAATCAGTTTTTTCCCAAAACTACGTAGTTTCACTTAGGGCACCTATTTAAAGACCTCTTTCTCATCTTCTTCATTTAAGCCACACAAATTAAACCCTAGAGAGAGAAGTTTCATTGTTCTTGAGAGAGAAAGCTTCAAGCTTGTTTCATTCTCCCAACCTCAAATCCAAGCATCAACTTCATCATTCATCATCTATTTGACATGGGTCTTCAGGTTCTTGTCTAGGTAACATCATATTCATCTCCATTTCATTTGCTGATGTTCTTGACCAAGGTTTAGCATTTATTACATGATTATATGCTTGTTCATTATCTCTTGATGATTGTATGTTGATTATATTTTAAATACTTTGTTGGGTATTTTTGTTGAATATATGATGAACAATATATGATGATTTTCGTGGGTCACATTTATATGTATTGATTGAGGTTGTTTTTGTGATAGCTAGAATTAATAGTTTATATATCATCTAGCTAAATAATCTAATTGTTTGATTGGGTTTTGTTTGTGATAGATATTATTCTAGGCTTGCATTTACTGAATGATTAAATGCTTTGTCTCTACCACTTGAATACAAGATAAGTATATGTGGAATACATTGTGAGCATTCTATTGATTGATAGTGGTTGTTTGTGATAGCTAGCATGTTAAGCCATTTATGCCATCTAGGTGAGTCTTTATGAGTATTCATTTAGACATTGATAATTAGAGTTTATTGACTTGTCTTTAAATTTCAAATTAAGCATATGGTATTGTCTAGCACTGTATTTCATTTTGAATATCATTTCATATTCACTTAGACTTGTATTGATCTCTTTATTGAGTTAAGTTTTGTGACTACAAGGTATAGTGCACAAGCAAGTGTAGTCTTACAACCAAAAGGGTTGGTTAGCAAGCATTGGTCTAAGATCACTATTAAAGCCCTACATGGTAGAATAGATTGGGTCACGAACCTTGAACTGTGACTAGGTGGTCAACTTAGGTGATCCTTGCTCTTATTGTGTGTGTCTTGCATTTTTTGCAATTTGAGTGTTCCCCGTTTTCATTCCATAACCCAAACATTATGAGTGATTTTGGGATGAGTAAAGAGGGAGCATCGAGCATAAGACCGCTGTTACTTAAAGGTGACAATTACTCCTCATGGAAGGGAAAGATAAAGTCCCTATTATCGGTGCACATGAAGCTTGGAAGATCTTAGAGACGGCACATGAGGGAACCGAGGTGGTTAAGGATTTCAAGCTCTAAGTTCTTCAATCACAATTTAAGACAATTAGGATGGAGGAGCATGAGTGCTTTAATGACTTCCAAATGAAGTTGATGGATATCATGAATCAACGCCATCAACTCGGTGACCCATACTCGGATAGGAGGATCAAGCAAAAGATTATGAAGTCACTTCCCACTAAATTCGAATCCAAGGTGACGGCTCTTGAAGAAAATAGTGATTATAAGAACATGAAGCCGAGTGAAGTGATTGGAAGGCTCATAGCCTATGAATCTAGATGAGTCTCTTAAACCATATCACCTAAGAAGGAAAAGGGAATAGCCTTGAAGACCTCCAAGATTGAGAAGAAAGATAATGAATTGGATGAAGACATGGCTCTAATGGTGAAGAGATTCATGAAGTTTATGAAGCTCTAAAGAAATGGCCTTAAGAAGAAGACCCACTTCAAAAGGATTGAGCCAAGTCAAGATAAGCCTTTAAGAAAGGGCATTCAATACTTTTAATGTGGAGGATTCAGGCATATCTCCATGGATTGTGGTAACTTGAAGGACAAGACAAAAGAAAATGCAATGGTCACCTCATGTAGTGATAATGAGAGTAAAGAAGAGTCTTCGGGTGATAAAGAGCTTGCACTCTACTACACGGCTTTTGAAGCCTCCTTTGTGGAAGTTGAAGAAGAAGGAAAAAGTGCCTTGAATTGTGACCATGGAGAATGGATAGATGAAGTGGTAGCTAGATGTGTGATTGATGCAGCTATGCATAGGGAAGTTGTTAGTGTAGCAATAGGTGACCAATGCAAAGATCTTGATGAGGAAGTTGACTCGTTTAATGAGAGGCAAAGTGAAAAGAGTGTCTCATCCTCAAGTGTAGAAAATGACTCTAGTTATTAGAGCTCTTCATCTCACTCTAGAGGAACTTATGAAGTTATGAACCTTGAAGACTTCATCGAGTACTTTGAAGACTCTAGGTTGAAAAAGAAAAGTAAGATTCAAAAATTGAAGGAGGAGAATCTCAAGCTTTCAACCAAAGTGACTCACTTGAATGATGAAGTGATGAGAGTTAAGGAAAGTGAAAACAAGATGAAGCAGGAGCTTCAGGAAGCAAAGGCGCTACTTGTTAAAATGACCTCTGGCACAGAAAAGCTTGACAAAATAATGGGCTAAGGGAAAAAGCCTAATGACAAAAGAGGTGTTGGATATGTTGATGACAAGCACACCCCCTATTCGGACAAAACCGTGTTTGTCAAGGGAAAGGACATCAAGGAAGCTTCACCTCCATAATATCCTATGAGGAAGCTTGAACTTTGAGGTTCATCCAAGAGTGGCCAAGTGAATATACCAACAAAGAGTGTAGCTCAACCTAAACATCCAACCTTCCCTCAACCAAGGTTTCACCAACCAAGAAGGCAAACCATGCAACCTCAACCAAGGAGGCATCCCAACCCGGTTCAACAACAAAGAAGGAGAGAACTAGCTCAACACCAAAGGAAACATCAAATGCATGACAAGTCTCAAATGACCTCACAAGGATATGGAATGACACCTCACTTTATACCTACTTGTCACTTTTATGGTGTTGACGGGCACATTAGGCCAAATTGCCATAAGTATATTAAGAAATGTAGGGTTGAGAGCATGATGGAGATAAATAGACTTAGAAAAGACAATATGCATGTGCCTAGGAAATCTAGAGTCAATGATCCTAGGAAATCTAGTAACATGTTGACTATGACCACTAGAAATGAAAATGTGTCACCTAGGTGGATTAGAAAAGATGAACTCGAATGCTATTATGCTAACATGTCACCCATAGATACAACTAGGTCCAATTGACATGGTAGGTATATTAGGGTTCATCCTTTCCATTGACTTGGTTGGTATTGACCCCATGTGGGGAGCTCAAGCAAAGAGAGCAAACTTGCATGATTTGCTTTGTACAAAAAGTTGATTAATTTTATGCTCTTTCGATAATTGCTTGAGATTTTTGGTTGCACATATATGCGTATATGTTCTTTTTTTAATAATAAGTGTGCACCGTTGCTTTGTTTGTAATCCATGTCATATTTTGGTTCAAAATGCATTTTTGGACTACGAGAATTGATTGAGAAGTATTTTTGAATGACCTATAATTTCTCTTCATGACATGTGAACTTGATTATGATATGCATGAAATATTTTTGATTGCTTGATATGCAAAATGTGTGTGAAAGCAAATGAGAAGACTAAACCCAGTAAGGATCTTGTATCCATTCAAATAATAAAGATGTTTCATCCAATTTAGTTTTCTCTCTCTTCTTAATGATTTGAACAAGATAATAATCAATAAGGATTTCATATCCATTTAATTAATAAGGATTTTATATCCATGTCTTGTTTGGTCTTTAAGGATTGATATAGTTGCTTATGTGTTACAAATGCTTTTTGAAAAACTATATCATGTTGGCTTAAAACAAAAGGGTACAAATTGGTTTGAATTCTTATGGAAACCCTTTTGATGTTTGCTTTGCCAAATACCATTGCTTGAAATTTGATATTATATGTCTTGCATGCAAAGCAACAACTTCACACATTTTCTTTAAAATAAAATTCCTTGAATTTCTCTCAATTATTTAAGTTGCATAGAGTTCTTGTATATGATTATCCAATGTATTTGTGCGAAAAGGGGGAGAAGTCTTGAGAGATATAGGAGGAGCATTGTTTATGCTTTAGGGGAGTAGTATTGAGAGTGAGTAACCTTTAAGGGAGAGCATTGCATTGCACTACATTATATTGATTGTATTGGCCTTTTAATGCAAATGCTTGTTTTTTTAACACTTCACATACACATGATTCTTGGAAAGTGTAGTTACTATATCTTTGCAGGGCGAAATATTTCTACAAGAGATTGAAGCTTTGAAGACTTAGTTTGGTGTTTGTAACTCTTGTATTATAGAAAACATTTGTTTACCATAACTTATATTTTTGATGTGAGGATTATTTGTGAGTGGTGTTTTGTCACGAAATAGCCAAATCGGGAGATTGTAAGATCCTCTGATTTTGGTTGACTTATTTCGTTGTCAAAACCACATTGAGATTATTATGTCACGGGTAGCTTAGGTGATCATGATTGGAAAGCTTCTGGACATCTCTTTATGCTTTAAGAAGGTATATCACTTGACTTGAATTTTTGAAGAGATTAGTTGCACACACACACACACACTTTCATATGTATTTCTATATCACCTGCATTTGTGTTTATTTGATTATGTGTATTTGTGTTTATCACGCACTTCATGTATGTCCATTGTTATTGCATTTCTATGATTGCATTTGTGTTTCGTGTTGTTTGTATTGTGTTAGATTTGTTTGGTTATTTGGAGTAATGTATCTAGTTTCAAAAGATTGGTTTTCAATGATTTAAATGTTTTTCAAAACTGACCTTTGTATGGTCTTGTGACCAAAACGTTTTATACAAAGATCCAAAAATGAGTTTTGAAATTTTTTGGATAAACTAGACACCCATACATTTCCAACGGTATATTATTCTTAATATTGCATGACCGTTTGGATTGGTTTTGAAATCTCCAAAGTGACCACTAAAACAGAGCATCTCTATTTTTGTCCGAATATGACCTTTGGTTACTCTTTTGACCATACCTCTGTCTAGAGAAATCAAAACCTCATTTTGTAAAAAGAAGTGGAAAGTAGACTTCTATACCTTTCTAACGGTATATTATTCGAAAGGTTTTGATGTTGTTTGGTCATGTTATAGGTCGCTCAAATATGGAGCTGTTGTGTTGTCTAGTGAGTAAAGCAACTTCCAAAACGACTTGAGCAAGTCGCCTTAGACAATTAGTTTTACTCTAGAACAAAAAGCGACTTGCAAGGCCACTTGTGCAAGTAGCCTTGGAAGTCACTTTTTGACACCGTAAATCAGTTTTTTTCCAAAACAACGTAGTTTCACTTAGGGCAACTATTTAAACACCTCTTTCTTATCTTCTTAATTTAATCCACACAAGTTAAACCCTAAAGAGAGAGAAGTTTCATTGTTCTTGAGAGAGAAAGCTTCAAGCTTGTTTCATTAACTCTTCCAACCTCAAATCCATGCATCAACTTTATCATTCATCATCTATTTGACATGGGACTTCAAGTTCTTGACTAGGTAACATCATATTCATCTCCATTTTATTTGTTGATGTTCTTGACTTTGGTTTAGCATTTATTACATGATTAAATGCTTGTTTATTATCTTTTTATAAATGTATTGTTGATTGTATGTTGATTATCTATTAAACACTTTGTTAGGTATTTTTGTTGAATATATGATGAACAATATATGATGAATTTCGTGGTTCACATTTATATGTATTGATTGATGTTGTTTTGTGATAGCTAGCATTATTAGTTTGTATATCATCTAGCTAAATAATCTCATTGTTTGACTGGGTTTTGTTTGTGATAGATATTATTCAAGGTTTGCATTTATTGAATGATTAAATGATTTGTCTCTGCCACATGAATACATGCTAAGTATATGTTAAATACATTGTGAGCACTATATTAATTTTTTGTGATTGTTTGTGATAGCTAGCATGTTAAGCCATGTATGCCATCTAGCTAATTCTTTATGAGTATTCATATAGACATTGATAATTAGAGTTTATTGATTTGACTTTAAATTTCTATTTAAGCATATAGTATTGTCTAGTATTGTATTGCATTTTGAATATCCTTTCATATTCACTTAGACTTGCATTGATCTATTCACTGAGTTAAGTCTTGTGACTACAAGGTGTAGTGCACAAGCAAGTGTAGTCTTGCAACCAAAAAGGTTGGTTGGTTAGTATTGGTCTAGGATAACTAATAAAGCCCAGCAGGGTAGAATAGATTGAGTTACGAACCTTGAAGTGTGACTAGGTGGTTAACTTAGGTTGTAAACAATTATTCATATAGTGGATTTGAGGACCGGAGTGGCTAAGTGGTTGGCCCGTGAGTTTTGCCCAGTGGTGGGTTTCTCACGTAAATCAATCAAATGTGTTTTTATTTTTTCCGTATTTTACTATTGTTGTTGTACGTTTGGTTGGTTTTGGTTATGCTTTGAGATTAATATTGACTAATCGAAAAATTGGTAATAATCGATTATCAACCCATTCACCTCCTATAGGTTGTATTATACACACGCTTGTGTAATTTCACCCACGACACCGCTACCTTCGAATCGCTATCGATGATGATATCCTTATCTACTAGTTCGATATTAAAGGCACACAACTCACACACCATATGGATCGCTAAAATCTCCACGGTGTTCGAATCTTCATGACCCACGAAAGAAGAGAATATGCAAAGAATTTAACCCCTTGAGCCCTTTAGAACCCCTCCAATCCCTACCGGACCTGATTTCCCTTGTGCCGATCCACCCACATTGAATTTAAGACCATCTAACTAATGATGGGATCACTCAACTTGGTTGGGAACTTTGGCCACAACTTTGTCCTTACACAAATCTTTTAGATTGAGAGTTAATGACGTTATTATCTCCTTAGAGCCATATTATAGTATTTAAGCCACCATCCTACTTTGAATTTCACCAAGTCAGAAGCTCACTCAAAGGAGATCTACTTATTACTAAAAATGGATTGATTCCTACTCTCCCAAATTGTCCACACTACCGCGAAAAAAAGAGTACACTACCATCTCCTACTTGCCGCCGACGGACACAATCCGATCCACACTTCCATCCAGTCTTTCGAGCTACGATTGGGGCAAGTTAGAACGTCCCATCGTTTAATACACCTCATCCATAACTTCCAAGACCATCTATATTGAATAAAAAGGTGGTCGACAGTTTCAATGCTCGAGTTGCAAAACGCGCAATTCAAGTTCATTGCCATGTCCATTTGTAACCTGCGCAACATATCTTTAACAAGAGTTCTTCCTTTTTTAAAAATTCCAAGCAAAAATCTCCACCTTTGGAGGATAATAGCCTTTCCAAATAAACTTACAACTGAGATAGTCACTTAGATAGTCAACTTTAATGGTTTTAAGGGTATTTTTGTCTTTAAACCAAGAACTTAACACCAATTTTTTTAAAATTATATAATACAAAAAGAAAAGAGTTTTAAATCTCTACCATCCAAATCTTAGATGGCCGATGGAGATTTATTTATTTTTAAAAACTATTTTATATAAAAATAAATTGGTAGATGGATCTCCACCATCCATCTCAGATATGGATGGTGATGATCAAATCACAACAACAAAAAATATTGAAAAAAAAGAAGAAAAACAATGAGGTTGAGATAATGGATCTCCACCTCAATTTCTTATATTTTTTTGTTTTTCATTTTCTAACTTTTGTTTTTGTTTTTGTTTTTTAATTTATTTATTTGTTTTTTTTCTTTTTATTTTCATTTTTTAAAAATATCAGATTATTTTCCTATAAAGTTAATTTTTTATTTTCTCTATTTAATTATTTTAGTTATAAAAATTCTAGATTTTCATTCATATTTTTAAGATTTTCATTAATTTTAATAAATTTTTTACTATTTTCTTTTATTAATTACTTTAAGTTTTCTAAGGGTAAAAATGTGGATTTTTTTTGTGAAATAAGGTCAAAGAGACTAAATTGATAGTTGTTTGAAAATATAGGGACCACCGGAGCTAAAAAGGAAATGATAGTTAAAAAAAAGGATAATTAAAAAAAACATAGGGACACATTATAATTCCCCTAAACTTAATAATATAAATTGAAGTCCAAATAAATATCATAAATTTAAAATATAGTCCATAATAATAATAACAATCACTATCGAATGTTAATAACACAATCCAAATTAACATTTGTTTTGGTCTTCCATCTCCAAAACAAAAACAAAAGTAATTCGGTTGTGTGACACTACAGTGTGAGAGCCTGCTAGAGATGTCAGGGAATAAAGAGTTTTTTTTTTTGGAACAGCTATTTATTGAACAGCCATGAGGTCACAAAAGAGGGATACAGAGCTGGCACCGCAGTAGCCAGAGTACAAAACAACACGACTAAAAAAAACGCAGTAAATCGGCCCCAAAATCAAACCAGAAGAGGAAAAGTAAAACAAAAACATCCTCAGAATAAGCGCAAACTGGGGGCAGCAAAACATAAACAAAAAACAAAAAACACAGAAACAGGGGGCATGGTTAGAAGTATTGGCAAATGGGCTGCTCAGAGTCACCCTCATTGAAAGCCCTCCTCTAGATTGAATCAGATAAAGGACGGAAGCACAGCAACATCAACCCTTTCCTGGAGAAGCAGAGATTCTCAAGCATCGCTCCAAACCACGAAATCCCCACTCTTACTTGAGCCCTTTTTGGCTAATATATCTGCAAACGAGTTTGTCGATCTAGAGTTGTAGACCACCTACGTATTGATTAGAACATTGAGCATACTTCGTATGTCGTAGATGATGTTGACGTGACGACAGATGTGTTGATACTATGGTCTAGTCAAATTAGTATTATTATATTTATATTTTTTAATAAGTATATATATATTAAATAAAAAAATTATTAACTTTAATTGATATAAATCTAATATTTAATAAAATAATATATAAATATGTATAAAAACTTAAAATAAACCTTATGATTTTTTTATATTTAGTTTAATAATATATATATTTAATATTTACTCGGTTTATTCTGTTCGGTTTGGTTTTTGGCTAAGCAAAACCATCCATGACTGGTTTAAACTTGACTTCCATTTTTTTAAAAATCAGATTGACTCGTCTCAATATGGTAACTTGACTGGAACACGTATTTTCGGTTCCGTTCGGTTCCGTTCGGTTCAGTTTATCTCCGATGGTAAAACTGTGCCCTCCCCAACACAAATATATATAGAGAGAGATTTATTGTTGTTCTCTAACATTTTGTAAATATGTTTTTCAGTTTTTTTTTTCTTAAATAAAAAAACAGTGAAAACACTTTGGTCAACTATTTTATTGAAAGAAAACAAGAAAAATAGAAAACCCATTTTTCACTTTTATTAAACAAAAGATGTCATTTTGACGTTTTCACTGTCTTGCAGTTTTGTTTTATATTACCAGTTGGATAAGTAGCATATGAAACCTATTAAGTAAATATGTTTTATTGATAAAATGAGTTTATCTTAGTGGTAAGCCCCTCACACCTACATCCAATAGGTTGTGGATTTGTATCATGTCTCATTCCCCAATTCTAAAATAATGTAATAGTTCAAAAAATATTATGTTTTATTTATTAAAAAAACAAAATTATTAACGAAGCTTCTAGTGATTAAGGTTATATATATACTGATTCTCTCATAAGGGATCCCATATGTTAATTTCGGTAAGGACCTTAAAGAAATCACATCAATTTTTTAGGAATTTTGATATGAATTCTTTTGTGGATGATAAATTTATTGAAATCTATTTATGAATAAAATTTTAAAAATTTTCAAGTACTAGAACTATTTTATTCATATTTACCAAAATTGGGAAAATAGTTATAGTGCTTGAAAATTTCTCAAATTTTATCCATAGGCGGATTTCATTAAATTTATAATCCACAAAAAACTTCAGATCAAAATTCATAAAATTCGATGTGGTTTCATCAACGTCCATACCGATATTAAAATAAAGGATTCTTTATGAAAAACTCAATATATATATATATATATATATATATATACAGTCTTTCTATTGTCAGTTCGAACTGATATATCAGTTCCTTGCATGTGGGCCATTGGATTTGAAAGATGCTTTGACAAGTGCATGCAGCCAAGTCAAAGCATTTAAATCTAATGGCCCACATGTAAGGAACTGATATATCTTATATCAATTCGAACTGACAATAGAAAAATTGTATATATATATATATATAGTAAGCGTACTAATATAAATACATCAGTGCAATGTATGTTGGTCGTTGGATTCGACTACTTCAAAGTTGACTAAGTTAAAGTAGTTGAATCCAACGATTTACATGCAATGGCACTGAAGTATTTACATCAGTACATATTGAAGTGAACACCACAATATCAATATGCATACACACACACACACACACACACACACACACACACACACACACACACACACAGTAGTGTTCACCTAAGTGCGCACTTATGAATTTTATATGAGTGCATTGAATGTGAGTTGTTGGATTCAACTACTTTAAGCATGCGCGTAGGCCAGCCTAGAAACGAGTGAGATATCAGAAAAACAAGATACCAAAAAGTTAACAAAAAAATCTAGCGAAAATAAAATAAAAAGGGGCGCTAAGCTATGCATGGCCAGGGCTAGCCATCACCAAGCATAGCTTGGCTACGTGTATAAGCATGCACACAGGCCGACCTTCTCGCTTGGTGTGGGCTACGCTTATGCGCACGGCTCCCTCACTAGCCTACACCAAGGCCAAATCTCGGATTTTCCTCTTGGTAAGGGCTAGCCTTCTCCAAGGCAATTCTCCATAGTAGGCAGAAGATCTATTTTGGCGAGGGCCTTCCTTGGACAAGGCTATTTTGCCTTTGTGGGCAGAGTGTCTATTTTGGCGAGGGCTAGCCTTCGCTAATGCCTTTTTGCCTTCATTAAGGTCATTTTGCCTCGATTTATCCGGAAATCAAATCTGTGCAAAATTGTAAACCAAAAATTATTCATAGTCTTTGATTAACACCTAAAATTCCTCAACAAAATCGAAATATTTTCAAAACATTTTTCGTATACCCAAAATACCCTTTATTTAAAAATTAACTTGAAAAGCTTCAAAAATATTTGAAAACACATAAGTGAGTGTCTGAATCACTCGGAACTCAACTAGAAACATTTTCACACAAGGTTGGAATTGAGAATAATGTGAACATAATTCCACCACTAGATTGTTTGACTTGCATACCAATAAAATAATTGAGCTCACCTACCATAATCATTTCCAATTCACTTGACATAACACTCACAAATTTTTTAACCTTGGTTTTAGATGTAGATATGAAGACAATGTCATCTAGATAGATTTGTTCTATGAATGTCATTTTTATCATGCTTGAAAAACAAAGTCCTATCAATACTACCTTTCCTAAGTGATCCCTATCATTTAAATGAAACATTTACTTCCAAATGTATGAAAGTAACTAATATTGGGCTTCTTACCCTTCCAAAGCTCATATGAGGTTTGTTTTGTGCCCAGCCTTCTAAACACTTTATCAGAGATGTAATAAGTGGTATTGATCGCTTCAGCCAAAAGATTCCTACGCTATTAAGCATGACCCTAGCCATTGTTGGAACCCCGTTCACTGGTAACGCAGCGGAAATAGGTTTTAAAATTTTAATATAGATCATAAACGATCTGAGACCAGTGAACTTAGGATCGCAATTATTTTTCCAGAACTAATACATACAATATGTAAACACAGGAAATTGTAATCAATATATTAAAAAGAAATTTAGAACCTTACCAACGTTTGGAGGCTCCTTCACTTCACGATATGCTCCTGGTCTATACCACTGATCTTCCTAGCTATTCCCGAAACTGGTAACTGCGTGTGGGCGCGTCACGTACTTAGGAACTTAGGAGGATATAGAGAGAATGAAGAAGAAACAATTTCTTCCAAGAGAAAAATACCTAGAACAATTCTAGGATGTTCAAAGAAAAATATATTATATTTTTTTATCCTTTCACTAGTGCACCCAGCACAATTTTTTTTTTTTTTTGATCTCACGCACCCCTGTGCGTTTTTCACTTTTTGTTTCTCTTTAAAAAAAAATCACACGAACGCTATCTCTCTTGTTTCTCCTTTTTGTGTTACACACAATATGAGTTTGTATCATATACAAACACTAGCGTATATCCTTTGTGTACTATATTTTTGTTATCAATATATATCATATATATATTATTATAACTAAAACTCTTTAATTGATATCTCTTTAGATTTTAAAAGATAATTAAATATTTATTTTGAATTTAAACATTTTAAATTCAATTTCAAATATTTAATTTAATAAAATAAAATAATCATATTATCTTATTCTATTTAAAATCAAATATCAACTAACATCCTCCATTTAGTGATTAATAACAAAATTAAATAATCTTATTATTTAATTTATTTAATCACCATTATTCATTAATTAAATAATCTCATTATTCAATTATTTCCCGAATAAATACGTGTCACTTTCGTAACACAATTAATTGGACAATCCAATTAATTAACCGTGACCCTTGTTACCTAAATCGATCGGGCTAGCAAGGGGACCTAATGGACCTACAGTATTTTGAGCTCCAATAATCCTCGGAATTATTAATTAAACTCTTTAATTAATATTCTTTGATTATTAACTCCGGTGTTATTCCACTAAAAACCCGAAGCTGCACTCTCTCAACTGCAGACGTTTTTACACAGACCGATACAACTCGGTGTCCATCGATATAGCTATTACACATGGTGTGATCCTCCACAGTAGTTCATAATTAGAGCTGGGTCATAATGTCCGTTATACCCCTCTAATTACATATATCCTTTAAGTACCATTGATTCTCTAATGAACAATAAATCCTATTTCCTAACGGAATTAGGAGAGCGCTCATATTGTCCAAGCCCCGAATCAACCCTTAAGGGAACTACCATCTACTTCTCACAAGAAGGAGTGGATTCCACTATTGTGTACATACCTTCCCAGCCACAAGCCAAACCGCAATCCCAACATATGGAGTATATTGATCAGGAATTGCATCTGACATCACCCATGGTATATCAAAGACCACGATCTAACCTGAAGGAGTCGATAAGACACTCAAGATTAAGATCACCCACATATAGCCATCATTAGTTGATATATATGAATCTCATCTGTAAACGGATCTTGGTGAGAGATTCATATAGATCATGGCCCAGTCCTATATGATCACATCATACAAGGTGCCTTCATTCCCATATCTCATATGAATGATTCAGGATAGAATCACCGTACATTACGGAATGGACCGCAGCTATAGATTAACCATAAATAAAGTACCCAGCTTTATTTGTTATCTATGGACTCTTTAGATTGCACGTGTCTTACTGTATCCATCCGTATATGACACTCATATACACAGTTCGAGATTACAACCGGCAATCTAGGATGTTAATATATGCACAAGTTATAAAATAAACAACACAACAAGAATGAATTGAACTTTTCTTTTTATTTATTTCATAAATCCATTTACAAAATACATCTTTAGGGCATAAACCCCAACAACCATCTCTTGCAATACTCTATTTTCCCTCTCGGCAACACTATTTTGTTGAGGTGTTATGGGTGTCGAGAACTCATGAGAGAATCCTAAGTCATCACAAAACTCACTAAATCTAGCATTTCAAATTCACTCCTATGATCACTCCTAATGCAACATATTTTTTAAGTTCAAGACTTTTCTCATTTTGGACAAGATTACAAGATTTCTTGAAGTAATCAAATGTTTCTGTATTGTTCCTAAGAAAATATATCCAAGCAAGCCTAGAGAAATCATCTTCATATACAAGAATGTACTTTTTATCATTGATGCTTTCGGTTTGCATTGACCCCATTAGGTCCATGCGCACTAGTTCTAAAGGCTTCTTGGTAGTAAAGTTAGTGCTTTTTTTGTGAGGCACTTTAGTTTGTTTACCAAATTGACATGGTTCACAAACACCATCAAGTTTCTTACCTAGACTAGGTAGACCTCTAACAATGTTATTTTTTTAAGCTTCTTTAGATCTTTTAAGTTCATGTGGCCTAATCTTTGATGCCACAATTCTAGATTATTATATTCTTTAGTCACATTGCATTTTAGTAGGTCAATCTCAAGGCAATAGCAATTATCTAGAGATATGTTTTCCTTTAAAACAATTCTACCATTCTTATCCAAGATAGTGCACTCATCCTTGTTAAAATTAACTTTATAAAAAATTTCACACATGTGAGTTATGCTTATCAAGTTAGCTTGTAGACCATCTACTAATAATTTGTTCTTAAGCTTAGGCAATCCGGGGATACAAACTATTCCCTAGCCCATCACTTGCTTTTTGGTGTCATCACCAAAAGTCACCTAACCTTCATCCTTCATAACAAGTTTCTTGAAGAATTCCTTATTACATGTCATATTCCTAGAGCATCCGCTATCTAGGTACCCCGAATAGGATGAGTTGGCTCTAAGAGCATATTGAGCTACCAAACAATGTATGGAATCTTTTATTATCCACACTTTCTTAACATCATGTTTCTCATGACTACTAACAACATGATTTGCCTCATTCTCTGTCTTAGTTTTATGTACATTTACTTTATTAGTCATATTCTCAAACAAATCAAACAAAGCATATTTATCAACTTTTGTACACATAGTAATACGAGGTCTAACATGTGTTTTAGCAAGCAATTCATCAACAATATTATTCACAACATGTTGATTCTTTTTGTGGATGGTCTTCCTAGGTCTAGAGTTATATCCATACAAGGATGATTACCTAGGTCCCTACCATATGGCAATAATGACAAATAGGAACAAATTTAAGAGGAATACCTTTAGCTTGAATACTTGAAGCATAAACTCTACTCTTATTGTTAGCTCCTTGTTGAATTTTCCTTGATGTTCCACTTTTAGTTTGAGAAGATGCTATCTTTGTCCTTTGAGCTTGTTGTGGTTTGCTTTCCTTGCTACTTATTGTTGTTGAGCTACTTGTGGTCGCTTTCTTTGCTTGACCATTAGAGAAAATACCTATATTGACTTGACAAATAGCTTTGACAACGGTTGGCTTGTTAAGTGAGGGTGTAACCTTCTCACTCACATATCTTATCCCTCTCTTGTTTCCATGACACTTACCAAGCTTAAGGATTGTTTCAACTTTACTAGTACTTGAAGAAAAAAATTTTACGGTCTTTTAGCTTCCTTAAGCTTGTCACTAAGTGTCTTTATCTTGTTAGTACATTATTTAAGAGAGTTGTCACTTTTATTGACTTCATCTTTCATTTTCTTCAACCTTTGCTCATAGTCATTCTCATTACTCGTGTACTTGATAAGTTTGGCTCTAAGATCATTTTCAAGTTTCTTAGCACAATCAAGAGATTCATCTTTATGTTCAATTTAATTTTTCAATATCCTTAATCTTTCATTACTATCACTCATGTTCCATTTGTGATTAAGAATTTCATCTTTAAGCTCTATAATCTCTATTAAGGCTATCTCATTGTTTTCTTCCAACTTCTTGATTTTTGACTTAAGTAACCAATTAACTTTTGAGACCTTGTGATTTTCTTCAAGAAGATCCTCTATCTTTTGATCCTCTAGTTCTTTCGGTTCTACATCCTCATTCTCAACATATGAGGCCGTCAAAACAAGTAATTCTTTGTCCATGGTTTTTAGCAAACAAAAACACACACCTATAAGTAGGATCTATCTAAGTACCTCTAGACATCCGTTCTGATACCAATAAAAATTTTCCCAGAGTTATAGGCAAAGACTACCTACAAGTCAAAACAAGTAATTCTTTGTCCATGGTTTTTAGCAAACAAAAACACACACCTATAAGTAGGATCTATCTAAGTACCTCTAGACATCCGTTCTGATACCAATAAAAATTTTCCCAGAGTTATAGGCAAAGACTACCTACAAGGCCGGGGGGGGGGGGGGGGGGGGGGGGGGGGGGGGGGGGGGTGGAGGTCTAAGCTTTCATTCAACTTTTTCGATTTTGTTCAAATGCGTAAAATTTAGTAAGCACAAGTTGTTACAAATTCAATTAACCATAAGTAATGATAATTTCAAAAAGTAAAATACTAACACAAATACATGATAAGATTCAACTCCATTGATGTTCATATGTGAATAAACACACATATGCAATCTAACAAAACATAGTAATGAGCTTTAAAGTAAAGAGATTTGACATGAATATTTTTTTAACATGGTAAAACCCCAAACAAGGAAACCTCCATGGGTTGAATCCACAACAATGACAAACTACTTCACTAGTTGGATAATGTTTACAAACTCAAGTGATCAAACTCCCTTATGACTCACTATATTTGTACAACACTTATCCTACGCGGAAGCCTTTTACTAGTGAGAAAATATCCACACTCAACCTAGACACCGCAAAGTCTTATTGTGATTTTTCAACCAAATCCAAGGCGATGATCTAAGTGTAATAAAAATCATGAACATGAAGCAATACAAGCAAATAAAATGTCTAGATCAAAACACTTTATGAAGAACTAGAATTACCAAGTAATATCACAAACATATATTTCTAGTTCTTATAACATATGATTAAAAGGCTAGAGTATGCAATTAAAGCACAACACAAAATACCTAGATTTTAATACATATCAATAGGGGTGGGGTTTAATGGATCGGTTCATTTTTAAATAGAACCGATAAAGTTCGATTTCTTAAAATATGAACCGATCCAATAAAATTTACAAATGTCAACCGATCAAAAAACAACTAAATTGGACTGGTTCGGTTTTTTTGGTTTTGGTCCTACTGGGCCAAATTCATGGGCTTCAATTATTACACAAAGTTTCATAATTTAATCATTTTGAGCCTTCGACCAAATTAAAAATGGGCTTGAGTACATTGAATACTAGTTAAAAATAATATTCTGCAAAAAAGTAAAACAAAGAAAAAAAATATCCTGTGACACACTTTCATAGTTTTATAGTTTCATGGACTGTTGAACATTAAACTAGGGTTTTTTTTGTATATAAGTTGGATCTCGGTTCGGTTTTCCTGTTTGGGATAATGAACCGGGAAAAAAAAACCGATACAATCTATTTTAAAAAAAATGAACCAAACTAAACCGACCAACATAAGAAATATAGAAAAAAATCGATTGGATCAGTTCGGTTCGGTTTATTGGTTTTTGCCCACCCCTACATATCAATTAAGCTAGAATTGAAAAATCTATGAATAACGTACATACTTCTAGCTTCAATCAAGAAACAATGCTATAAAATAGAATCCAAAATATTCTCAACACATATCATCATACTAGCATGTGATTAAAGCAATTAAACGCATAATATATGAAGAGCAATATGATTTACCTTCAAATAAGAACACCTTTTTGAAAACATATGTAAATCATAAAATTTTGAAGTCAATTAACCTTATAAGTACTTGGGACTTGTTCTACTTGAAAAAAAAATGAAGATCTCACTTGTTAAATAGCTCAACTTCGTTGAGAAACGAGTGAGATATCACAAAAACAAGATACCAAAAAGTTATCAAAAAAATCTAGCGAAAATTGAATAAAAGGGGTGTCAAGCAATGCATGGCGAGGGATAACCTCAGCCAAGACTTGGCTGCGTGCATGCCAGCATTTGCGCTTGGCGTAATGCTACACATATGTTATGCGCGCAACTCCCTTGCCAACCTACGCCAAGGCCAAATCTTGGCTTGTCTTGGATTTTCCTCTTAGCAAGGGCTAGCCTTCGCCAATTCAATTCCTCCCTCGTGGGCAAAGGAGATATTTTGGCAAGGGCCTTCCTTCACCAAGGCTATTTTGCCTGCGTGGACAGAGAGCCTATTTTGGAGAGGGCTAGCCTTCGCCAAGGCCATTTTTCCTTCGTCAAGATCATTTTGCCTCGATTCATCAGGGAAAACTTGTGATCCAAAAACCGTTCATAGTCTTTGATTAACACCTAAAATGTCCCAATAAAATTGAAATATTTTCAAAACATTTTTTAAATACCCTAAATACCCAAAATACCCTATATTTTAAAATTAACTTGAAAAGCTTCGAAAACACTCAAGTGAGTCTCTGAATCGCTCGGAATTCAATTTGAAATATTTTCACACAAGGTTGGACTTGAGAATAATGTTAACATCTCTGAAAGATAATTTCTTTAAAATTCAAGATTACCAACCAAACAAAAACATAAACTAACAAACAAACACAAAGACACACAAGTCTGTCATTTCCTAAATCTAATTCCTAGAATATGTTCAACTAGGAATATTAATCAAATTACGAACTAATGCATGAGCATACAAAGTTAATGTGTGTTATACAAATTTGTACAACGATGCAAGGACACATATGCATAAAATTTGTGTGTGCGCCTACTCCTTGCAAGAGGAGAAAGAATCTTGATACCTAAGCATCCGACAAGCATAGTCCTCTTGAAGACGAAGTTGTACAAGAAGTTGCCATTCAATACTTGAAGCTTGAACCATCACGAACCACATAAGCAACTAATCAATACAACCAAAGAGTATTTTGTTAAGGAATAAAGCCAACACAAATCTAAAACCTAATAGAGTTGAGTTGTTTTTTTTGTTTGTTGAGTTTAAGTTCTTGAATTTGAAATGCACATGAATTTGAGTTTTGGACGTAGGGATTACTCCTCCACTGTTGTGACAGGGAAGAATTCGACTATTTCTTCTCTCCCACCTACTTTCTCTCTCATCTCTCTTCCGATTTGAAAGTTTGGGGTTTTGCTCTGAAATAGGTATTGATGTTTCTGATTTAAATTGAGTTGGGTTTTGAATTTTAAGTTAGAGAGCAGAGTGGCAGAGTGGCAGAGTGCCTTCACCAATCACTAGTCTCCACTGGTTTGAGCTCAAACCAGTAGGGGAGGTGTCCTCCACTGCATTTTATTATTATTTTTAAATTATTATAAGGACCATGGCCACTTCACTTTTTTATTCTTAATTTTATGTTGTATATTTTATTTTTATTTCTTTTTTTTTATGTCATGGAAAGGTATTTTGGACATTTAAGAAGTCAATATGGGTCAACTTAACAAAATATTTAACTATCGTTTAAGTACAGGGACATTGTGTAGAATATTCAAACCATTCTATATAGGTGTCTTGATACCAAACCTTTAAGGGTTCACTGTAATTTCCCCCTTTTTAAAAGCTAATCATTAATGGATTTATTAAATAAATTGATGCACTTTGAAAAATAAAATAAAAATGATATTTGTCAATTTATTAGATGAACACTTGTCAATTGAATAAGTTTTACATTAAAAATACAATATTACCCTTAGATCTGTTAGTTTGACTAACGAATGTTCGACAAAAGGACCAATTTGGTACTTGTAAAAAATATGAGGACTAATTTGGTAAAAAAACAGAAAAGTCACAAACTAATTGGAATTAAGAAACAAAAAATCCAAGACCAATCTGGCGATTGCCCTTTTTTACCCTTTTCAGAATAAAATTTTTACTTATTGTTACCAAACACGTTTTTTATATCCTAAAAATATAAAATCAATTTTTTGGTTTTCAGTTGAAAATTGACATGAAAATATTATCAATTGTTTCTGTTTGATACATCTGTTGCGTTTATAATTATTTTAGTATTTTTAATACTTGAATTTAAGGGTAATGATGAAAGTTTGAAAAAAAATACAATTTCGGGTATACATACAATTTTATAGGGGTGTAATTGACAAAATGATGTTGGTTCTGTGGTAAAACCTCTCAAACACGCACCACGAGGTTACGGGTTTAAATCCTTCCCCCTCCCTAAAAAACCCTGAATTTATATAATAGTGTAATTCTTTAACAACAACAACAAAATTAAGAGGGTGTAATTAATATCGCCACTCATAAATTTTAGGGTGCCGATATTACCACCCTTAAACATGATTTGTACACCTATAGTTTATTAAAAAAATTTATTCTCAAAAATATCACAATACAAATTTACCAATAAGGACAAATTACTTAAATTAAAAATTGTAAGGACCTCTATTTTATGATTGGCTTATTTCATGACAAACCATGACACATTGGAGATGATTATGTAATGGGTAGCTTAGATCCTCATTGGCAAGCTTTCAAGCATCTCCATAAATTCAAGAGAAAAAAGTATATTCACTTGACTTTGTCCCTTGAAGAGTTTAGGTGCACACACACACTTCATGCATGTTTTGTTTATCTTGCATTTGTGTTCTTTATTGTTTATATGTGTGTGCATCCTTTTCCAACACACTCACTAGCTTGTATTAGATATCATATCTTGCATTGTATCTAAATTGCTAACATGTCTTGTATGTTAATTGTGCTTCATTTTGTGTGCATTTCACTAACTTCACACTTGCACAACATTCATGTAAGATAGACATTTTTCTTGAGTGTTAAAAAGGGATGTTTCCCTTTAGCGTGGCCTAGACCGCTTGGTAGGCACTGCTTGCGCTGTGACACTCGGAGTGGTACTCGCCACTGTGTCATGTGCGGTGTGGACCGCGGTTAGTGCACATGACTGCACATCGGTCCATACAACGGTACATTCTAGAAGACTGATTCTTCTGATTACGCAGCTTGTACCACGGTCTGGACACATGCCTGAACCGCGGTAAGCAGAGCGGTTTTGACGAGATTTTGTTTCCCAAGTTCAAAACGACGTAGTTTTAACTAGGGCTTCATATATTTTCTTCCTCTTCTCTTCTTGGCTGACCAAGAGCTTAGAAAATCAGTTTTAAGAGAGAGGTTAGAGCTCTTAGAGAGATAAAGTTTCAAGAAAACATTTTTGACTCTCCAAACCCAAAACCCATCTGCATCTTGCATCATTCAACATCATTTGAGCATGAGTCTTCAAGGTTTCATGACTAGGTAAGTAAGAACTTAATTGAATATCATTTATTGTTCTTCTTACTCTAGATTAGGTATTTATTGCATGATTAAATACCTAGACTCTACTTTATTATAAATTTATGAGTCTTGATAACATGATTGGGTTTGTATTTTGATAGCTAAATTGATTAGGTCATTTTTGCCTAAAAGTTAGGTCATAAATATTCATGTGTGATTTATTGATAACTAAGTTGAGAAATTGTGTTTTAGTCAACTAGTTAATGTTCATGAATATTTGATTGGGTTTGTTTGTGATAGCTTGCATTGTTAGGTCATTTATGCCTAAATAGCTAATCCATAAATATTCATTTATGCCTTAATTGGTGATTAGGTTGGCTTTGTGCATCTAGTCAAGTTCATGAATGTTTATGTGAGTTTAATTGACAATTAGATTCTTAGAATCACTCTACATCTAATTGAGACCTCATGTGTGTGCATGTATGCTTGCATGATAACTAGGTTGTTAAATTGCATTATAACATCTAGCTAAGCATTTTGTGTGTGGTCTTACACATTATTGCATTTGAGCATATTGTCTCACATTCACTTAGACCTTATACTCTTCTTGGGTCAGAGTCTTGTGGCTTCTAGGTGAAGTTGCACAAGCAAGTCAAGTCTTGAAACCAATGTATGGTTGGCAAGTATTGGTCAAGTGCCACTGTAAAAGGCCTGCGGGGTAGAGTAAGAGGTGCTCATGCCAAGAGTAGTGTATCAGGGGATATCACTAGGGATTGAACCAAGAGTGGCGAGTGGTAGTGTCCATAGCTTGAGCTTTTCGAGAGTGAGAGTCCGAGTTTCACTTGAGGGTGTAACTTTTTACTCATATAGTGGATTTCTGTGATCGTGTGTGGTTAGAAGGATAGCCCGTGGTTTTTCCCTTGTTGAAGGGTTTCCACGTAAAACTTAAGTGTTCTTTATATTTCCGCACTTTACACTTGATTTTGTATGTTTGCTTTATTGGGTTATATGTTTAATATTGACTAATCGAAAAAGTTGGTAATAATCAATTAACAACCCATTAACCCCCCCCCCCCCCCCCCCCCCCCCCCCTAGACACACACTTTAATTTTGATAACAAAAATAGGAAAAAAAAATTAAAAATAAAAAAATAAAAAACGCATCAGTGAAAATTTTAAGTGTGCAAGTGGGGTGCGTGAAACAAAAGAGAAAAAAGGCAAATTGTACTGTGTGCATGATTGAAAGAAAAAAAAATTAATATTTTTTGTGAACAACTAGAATAGTTCTAGGTTTTTTTTCTCTTAAAAGAAATTGTCTCTTCTTCTTCTTTCTCTTTGAATCCTCTATTCAAGTTCGTGAGACCGTGACGCGTCAATTATGAACTACTGTGGATGATCACACCATGTGTAATAGCTATATCGATGGATACCGAGTTGTATCGGTCTGTGTAAAAGCGTCTACAGTTGAAAGAGTGCAACTTCGGATTTTACGTGGAATAACACTGGAGTTAATAATCAAGGAATATTAATTAAAGAGTTTAATTAATGATTCCAAGGATTATTTTAGCTCAAAATATTGTGGGTCCATTAGGTCCCCTTGCTAGCCCTATCGATTTAGGTAACAAGGGTCACAGATAATTAATTGGACAGTCCAATTAATTGTGTTCGAAAGTGACACGTATTTATTCGGGAATTAATTGAATAATGAGATTATTTAATTAATGAATAATGATGATTAAATAAATTAAATAATAAGATTATTTAATTATGTTGTTAATCACTAAATGGAGGGTGATAGTTGATATTTGATATTAAATAGAATAAGATAATATGATTATTTTATTTTATTAAATTAAATATTTGAAATTGAATTTAAAATGTTTAAATTCAAAATAAATATTGAATTATCTTTTAAAATAAAAGATATGAGATATCATTTTAAAATATTTAGTTTTAAAATCTGAAAAGATATCAATTAAAAAGTTTTTAGTTATAATAATATATATATATATGAGATATATATTTTGATAACAAAAACATAAGAAAAAAAAACTCATCAGTGCAAATTTTATGTGTGCTAGTGGGGTGCGTGAAACAAAAGAGAAAAAAGGCAAATTGTGATGTGTGCATGATTGAAAGAAAAAAATTAATTTTTTTTTGAACAACTAGAATAGTTCTAGGTTTTTTTCTCTTAAAAGAAATTGTTTCTTCTTCTTCATTCTTTTTGAATCCTTTATTCAATTTCCTGAGACCGTGAGGCATCCACACGCAGTTATCAGTCCCGGGATATAGTGAGGAAGATCAGTGGTACAGATCAGAAGCATATCGTAAAGTGAAGGAGCCTCCAAACGTTGGTAAGGTTCTAAATTTATATATATATATATATATATATTGATTACAATTTCCTGAGTTTACATTTTGTATGTATTAGTTCCGGAAAAATAATTACGATCTCAAGTTCACTGGTTCCAGATTAATTATGATATGTATAAAATTTTTAAAACCTATTTCCATTGCATTACCAGTGAACAAGTTCCAACACCATAGACAAGTGAGAATGACGTTTCTCCTGTCGATCGACGAGGAGTGGTCCTGTACGACCATAGGATCTCGGGCGGTTTGTCAGCCCACTGACTTTTTTCGGCTACGAGTGTCTTCGTCAATGTATTTATTATAGTTTTATTAGTCGACTATGCTTGTCTGATCACTTGTAGGTAGTGTGGTGTTGAGAAACTCAACTTGATTGTGTATTTTGTCGTAGAAATTTTTGAAGTCGATGGAAATGAATTGTGACCCATTGTCGGTCACAATCTTCTTTGATATTCTAAACCTGCAGATTATTTGTTTCCAGACAAAATTGTGTACCTCTATGTCTCTTATGTGTTGAAAAGCACCCGCTTCGACCCATTTGGTGAAGTAGTCGGTTAAGACTAGCATGTAGACAACCCCTCCTGGTGTTGCTAGGAGCTTACATACAATATCCATTCCCCATTTCATAAATGGCCAAGGGGCCGAAATCGAATTAAGCATACCTGGTGGGAGATGAGATACTTGGGTGAATCTTTGGCATCTGTCATAGTGCTTCACATGTTTCTGAGAGTCGGACCGCATTATTGGCCAGTAATAACCAGCTGTGATTGCTCTGTTTTCGACAGGCTCCTTGCACTTGAGTTATTTCCACATTCTTTGTAATGAAGGCTTTTGAGGATGTCGTGTGCTTCTCGTGATGTGACGCATCTCAAATATGGACCTGTAAATGATTTTTTATAAAGCTTACCATACAAAATGCTTCTGCTCTGTCGTCTGGTAGGATGTCAGCTTGTAGGTAATCTATTATTGGGTCCATCTAGCTTGACCCGTTGTCGACTGGTGCTACATTCTCTTTATCATGTATCGCGGGCAACAGCAGGTAAACAATGGGTATAGCTTTGGGGCCGTTGGTTTTAGTTGTGGACTCTAGATTTGCTAGGACGTCCGCCCCATCATTCTCTGTCCTGGGTACCTGCAATATAGCAAAGCTATCGAATGTAGACTCCAGGAGCTTGGCTTTGGCTAAGTACACTGCCATTCTCTTATCATTGGCTATGTTCCATTCATTTATCGTACGACTAGTTGTGAGTCACTTGTGACATGTATATTTTTTATACCAAGGCTATTTGCTAGGTCGAGTCCAGCAATCAGAGCCTGATATTCTGCTTCATTATTTGTCTCACGAAAGCTGCAGTGGACTAACTGTTTGAGATTATCCCCTTGGGGGGATGTAAACACTAGTCCTAGTCCACTTCCCTTTATATTACTTGACCCGTCGACCGACAGGGGTCCATTTTTCTTTGGCCGTGTCCCCAGCAAGGGTCATTAGCTCTTGTTTAGCATGTAAATTATCATTAGGAGTAAAATCTGCTATAAAGTCAGGAAATACCTGTGATTTCATCGCTGTTCGCGACTGGAAAGAGATGTCGTGCTCACTTAGTTCGACTATCCATTTTTTTATTCGACTTGAAAGTTCAGGTTTATGCAATACATTTTTGAGCTGCTAGGAAGTCAGTACCTTAATTGGATGGCATTGGAAGTAGGGCATTAATTTGCGTGCAGCTACGAAAAGTGCTAGGGCCAATTTCTCAAGATTGTTATACCTTGTTTCTGCGTCGAGTAGGGCCTTGCTTAAGTTATACACAGGATGTTCCTCCTCTCTAACTAGCAGGGCACTGACGGCGGTGTCAGATACTGCCAGGTACAAGTATAGTGTTTCTTTGTTTTTTGGTTTCGACACCAATGAAGGTGTAGTTAAATATTCTTTCAAGTCTTGTAGAGATTTTTCGCATTCGTCATTTCAATCAAACACCTTGTTTTTCTTTAAGACGTTGAAAAATGGTTGGCATCGTTCAGACGATTTGGAAATAAATATATTGAGAGCTGCCACTTGACCTGTGAGTTTTTGTACGTCTTTGATGCATTTAGGAGATTTGATTGCCTTGATCGACGAAATTTGGTCCAGGTTGGCTTTGATCCCTCTTTGTGTCACCAAATAAACTAAAAATTTACCAGAGGAAACACCAAAAGAGCATTTAGTAGGATTAAGTTTCAAACCGTATTTGTCGAGTAAGTCGAAAGAATGCTTCAAATGCTCTATGTGTTGTCGAGGGGTAAGTGATTTAACCATTATGTCGTCGATGTAGACTTCCATAGTCGATCCGAGCATATCAGCGAACATTTTAGACAAGCCGTTGGTATGTAGCACCTGCATTTTTCAAACCAAAAGGCATAACTTTATAACAGAAAATACCTCGTTCGGTGATGAATGCAGTTTTCTCTTGGTCGTCCGGATGCATCAAAATCTGGTTGTAGCCAGAGTAAGCGTCCATGAAGCTGAGTAGTTCGTGCCCTGCTATGGCGTCGACTAGCATGTCGATATGAGGAAGAGGGAACAGATCTTTGGGGCAGGCTTTGTTAAGATCCGTAAAGTCGATGCAAACGCGCCATTTCCCATTCTTTTTATTCATGACAACGACGTTCGCCAACCAATCGGGGTATTTGACTTCTTTGATTGACCCGATGTTGATCAGTTTTTGTACTTCTTCGTTAATGGTTTTGTTCCGTTCTGGTGCAAACTTTCTCATTTTCTGCTTTACCGGTGGATAATTGGGGTCTACCTGCAAGTGATGGACAATTACCTCAAGGCCGATGCCAATCATATCCGAGTGCGACCAAGCGAAACTATTACGACGCTCTGTTAAGAAGTCGATCAGCTGCTTCTGTATCTCTTCTGGTAGTCTTGATCTGATTTGAACTTTATGCTCTGGCTCTTCTGGGTCTATCGACACCTCATCAAGATCTTCCATCTTATGCTAATTTGATGTCGACTTGACCTTTGTTTCTGGTAGTTGCTATAATTGCTCCTTTCTTTTTTTTCATGGCGTTTTGGTAACATTCTCTAGCTGCTCTTTGTTCACCCTTGATTTCGCAAACTCCCCATTTCTTAGGGAATTTGATCATATGATGGTAGGTCAAGGGGATTGTTTCATCTCGTGGATCCATGGTCTACCCAAATTCGTATTGTAGGGAGATTGAGAGTCGATCACTAGGAAGTTGATATATAGGTTCACTCATTCCGCGTAGACTGATAGTACAATCTCACCAAGTGTGCTTTTTTGTTTGCCACTGAATCTGGTCAATACTATCGTTCGACGACTGATTTTGGATTCTTCGACCTGCATTTCCTTTAGCGCACAATTAAACAAAATATTGCATGAGCTACCATTGTCAATTAAAATTCTCTTAGTTAAGCAATTAGCAATATATAAAGAAATGACTAAAGAGTCATGGTGAGGAGAAAAAAAATCTGATTTGTCAGTCGACTTGAATGTGACCCTTTCATCTATTTTGGAGGGGTGATCACTGCTCGACCGAATCTCTATGTTCGACACTTGTCGAGTGTGTCTTTTCGTGGCTAAGTAACTCACACCGCTGACTTCTGATCCTCATGCTATGTAGTTGATCACCCTTTCCTGTTGGGGCGGTGCTGGTGGTTAATCCTTAGGGCTGGTCTATTGCTTTTCTTCTCGTCCAGCGACAGTCTGTTTCCCTTTTTCGGTAAGGTATTCCAACAAGTGTCATCTCTTTAATAGTTCTGCCACCTCAAACTTCGGGGCGATGCAGTCTTCTGTGCGGTGACCATGGTCTCCGTGGAATTCGTATAGAAAGCCGGCGTCTCGATGTTCTGGTGGGGCGTTCATCTTCCTTCGCCACTTAACTGTTCTCCCCATCTCCTTCATAACCGCCACAAGGTCGACTGGTTCGATGCTAATGTTGTATTCTGGTATTGGGCTCGCAATCGGCTAGTTTTTGGGAGATTTTGATCGTATGGCCTTTTGTTGTTATGTCCGTTGTAGCGGGAGTTGTTGTCGAGTCGATTCCCTGTTGGATAGTGTTCGACCCTTCTATCGGTTGATCATCGATCGAAACGGTCGTTGCGCCTGTTGTAGTTGTTGGTTTTTCGGATGTAGTTTGCTTCGTCTTCCTCCTATATTATCTGAGCCCACGCTTTTGCCAACACGTTATCCATAGTCTTGCATGGATATTTGGTGAGCTCTTTGTAGAGGTCCGAGTTGAACCAAAGCCTTTTCCTGAAAGCTGAAATTGCTGTCGACTGATTGCAGTACGGGATTTGCACCTTCTCTCTGTTAAATCGTCCGACATATGCTCTAAGGTTTTCTCTGCTTCTCTGTACTATTGTATATAGGTCGTCCGAATGCTTTCCGAGCTTTCTGTTGCTTGCGAACTGCTCCACGAATGTATCTGTAAGCTGTGCAAAAGAGGAAATATAATTATTAGGCAAATTTGTATACCATTGTAAAGTGGGACCACCGAGGCTGGATCCGAACGCCTTGCACATGCATGGTTCTCTAAGGTCGTGTGGGATCGCCGCCGTGAACATTCGCTGCTTGTAGTGTGCTATGTGGTCGTCTGGATCTGTTGTGCCTTCAAATTGCTTCATGTTGGGGAAGCTGAATTTCCTGGGCATCTCCATGAGCGCTATGGCATTGACAAAAGGCGAATCTGCGAAACTATTCGCCGTGCTTTTCTTGATAGGTGCTGGCACTTCTGGGATTCTCTAGATTAGGGCTTCCATTTCTGCAAATCTACGAGAAAGCTCAGGGTCATCAAGCAAATGCAAGCTAGTATTTGGTGTTACCAAATTTGGTGTCGACTGTAGTGACACTGGCGTTTTTAAAACGTTCTTCTAGCTCGGATCAATAGTTGAAATTGGTACTTGCGGCACTTTTTACCGGATCTGCGGATCATGTTGGTTTGCTTCAGCCTGGACAGTTTGTGTCGCATCATGGTTTGATCCCTGGTTGGCATTGCTTTCTAGGTGTGGAGGATCCGTTTCGATGGTGGGTTTTGTCCTGTCTACATTCTGTTCAGTTTGGAGCACTGGGACTGGAGGTTCTTGAGCCACGTTGTTTGGTGCTCCGTCGATGATGGCTCGCAATTCGGCATTGCGTGTTTGAACCGAAACATTCTCCGCTTTTAGTACACGCAACCTTTCGGCGTTCGAGGCCATCTGGGCAGTCAGCATTACAATCTGTTCCTCGACAGTGGGAGCATTTCCATCTCCTGACATCTCTGAAGCTTTTCGTCTGACTCAACTGGTTTGTTTGTTAAGGTGCAATGGGCCCCACGGTGGGCGCTAAACTGTAGGGTGCCGTTCTACAGTTAGTGGGTTGGATCAAATGTGTGATAGGCCCAAGCAGCCTGTTGCACTAGTCAAATCTGTTGACTCGTCTTCTTCAAAGTTTAACCTGTAAAACAAAGATGAAAATGGCAATGAAAACAGAAAAAGAACATAATCGATGGTGAGGATGATTTGAGCCTTAGGTGTGCTTGGGCTGAGCGTTTAAGAGGGAAATTAACTGGAAATCGTTTCAAGAGGATTCCAGTGACCGGAGTAATTAATTTGGCAGAGTTTCAGCTAGCTAAATAGTGTTAATGAGAGAGAGAGAATTCGAATCCCTTCTCTATCCACCAGAGGGTGTATTTATAGGCTTCTTTGACGAAGGCAACGTTGGACGCTGTTTGAAGAAATCCCTGAAATCTCTCATTCATATCGCGATATCATATCGTGTTCTTATCAGTTCCTTTGAACTGATAACTGTTAATTTAAACTTGAAAGACCAAGTCAAACCACAGCTCTGATAAAATGATCAGGATCGACCCGGGTTAATTGGGCCTGATCCGGGCTTTGAAAGATTTTCAATGGGCATTTATCGTTGGGCACATAAACCCATTTTTGGCTACCACATAATACACAAGCATAATATCGATATATATACACAATTGAAGCAGGCAACATAATATCGATGTGTAAAAAGTTTCAGTACGCATCATTCATGTTCATGAAATATATAACTTGTCACATTTTCATATTTTCCTTTTCCTATTCCTTTGCAATATATATATATATATATATAAAGAATATTGATTTTATTATCGGTGGTACTAATGCTATTACAATAGAACTATAGAAGCCTATTTATAGGCATATGATATTACATTAAATGGAAGTATAAAATAATATGGAAACCATTCAAATTTAAATTCAAATTGAAACATAAAAGGTAACCATATAAAAGCTTTTATATATGGTAAATAATAATTGGGAGAATCAGATATTCAGCATCAAGCCATCAACTCCTCTGTCTTCTCACTTGAGGACTTGTGCAGTTTTATTTTTTCTTTTTCTTGTTTTTGACCTGGACTTGTCCGGTTCTTGCAAGTTACAATCAACAAGTTTGCATAAAACAAAGTTTGATATCTGAAACAAATAATAATGAAAGATACATGTAAACAGAAAAATAACTGATGAAAAATAAAGCTCAATTGAAGAATATGCACAACATATTTAACTACTATAGAAGATCTGTATAATTATAAAGGTAGTTTTAAGTGATTCATTTTCTTTTAATTTATAATTTTTTTAAACCTTTTATTTTTGTGAACCATTGGATTAAAATCCAATACTAAACCAGTAACAAAATCTATAACTATACATATCTAATATAATAAAATGGAAATGCAATTGTCTGTATAATATCATGTAACCAAAGTACCAAACAGTTAGATTCTTAATGTAATTAGGTAAAAAATACTTGTTATTAGACAATTACTTAGAGTTTACTCATCAAAAAAGTTTGTCCAAATGATATGGTATATGAGTTGTCAATATCACTCCACTTAATCTCATGATTATAAGAATGTTGACAACTCAAATGCCACATCAGTTTAGATATCTATTTCGACAAATGTATCGGACATCATAACATCACTCTTCCTGATTTGTTATTAACTTATTAACGTGTTTAGTAAAAATTGTTGGCAATCAAGCTTAATTTGTGGATATCTCACACACAAGAACTTAATTCCCTTTTTATTTTCAATTCATTCATGATCATCAAATTAATGCGCCCTTGCAAATTCTCCGGTTAAATACTAACCTTAGCTCGGATACCATCATTAAGTTGACTGCCAAGAAAAATGTCAGGATGAACTCTAAACTCGTACATGATCCAATTGGTTTTCATTCCTCTAGAGGGTTGTCCCTGATAGTAATTCATAATTTGCATGGAGCCAACAAGTCTGCCGTCTTTAAAGATTTCCTCCACCGTGGATACAGAATAATACCCATCATTGTTTACAAGGTTACTATTTGGCCGCCTAACGGTGTAAAAGTACCACACACCTTCCATCAAACACTTAAAATAACCTGCAAATTATTAATTATCAGATACAGAAGATGATTGCTGCAATTAATTGATAATTATCAAACATGTATGCATGTAAAGAGACGTGAAGTTACTCAATATATATTTGCAAAACATAACTTACGAAAAGGAAGTTGATTTGGGGTTTTGGAGTAGACATCAACTGTATCGATACAATCATAAGGAAATAGATGGCCTAGTATTTTGTTCTTCAAATAGTCAGTTACCAACTGTGCATTTGTTGGATCAAACCTAGACCCAACTGGACCCTGAAGCTCTTTCACAATTTCTTCTTCTCCGAGAAAATTCGTTCTTCGACCTACTTCTTTCACGCTATTACCAATTCAAACAAACAAACAGACTAACGTTACTAACACATAACTCATAATTAAGTACCATGAATCACAATAGTTTGATTATTATACGTCCTCTATTGATCATTGAGTTCATATCCGAAAAACCGTAGATTAAAATTGAATTACGAAAGATAATAAAAACGAACCTAATGACAACCATATTTTTGTCTTTCTCTACTTGAGGCAAATCCATTGTTGGTTCTAGTTCTTGTATTACTCTGTTAATAACGTGCACCACAAACAAATCACAAGAATCTGACCGAAGAAAAAATCAAATTGAGAAGCAAAAATATAAGTCAGAAGACTTGAAGAACACACTTAAAACAAGAATTTGATTATCAAAATATTTTTGTTCTTGTTTGAGTTGATGAGTTGAATCACAAAAACATGTCATGTATTAATCTTTGTTCCAAATTTAAACAAAATTATCAAAACATAAAACTATCAATTTGAGAATGGGAGAAGGCATCTCTTACCATGAATCAGAGGGTATAGATTTGAATGGATGATTGGGATAATGCGAGAATTTTGTACTATAAGTATATAAATAAGAAGAAGCATTCTCTGTTTTGATAATATGTTTATTATTCTCATTAATTATTAATAATTGCCTCTTTTAATTACTAATTCATTATTATAAAAAAAAAAAATATATATATATATATATATATATATGTCCATAAATTAAATTACCGGCATGCCAAAATCTGAACCCCGTGAGCTCTCATAAGTTTTTCAAAGGTTTAATGTTCCAACACCATTACTGTAAATTTAATTTATGACCAAGGCCACCTTTTTTTTTTTTGATAATGACCAAGACCTTTTTTATTCATTATTTTTTTTATAAAAATAAATAAATTGTTCATGGTCTGATATGCCAAGCGATCAAGTCATATACATGATTGGGTCATCGATTGGATCATATTATCATAATGAAGCTACTCAAAGTTAAATGCCTGACTCGTTTATTCATTATTTTTAATATAATTTTCCATTTATTTTCTTTTTAAAATTTATTAAAATAAGAGTAACAGTGGTATTCAAGTCTTTTTACTAATAGCAGGGGAGGTTAATGTAACTTTTTGGAAAGTTGTTTCCGTCTGTAATTAGATAAACCTCAAGTTGGTTAATATACGTATTTAATTTCAAAACTATCAAATAATTAAAGTGGAAATATGCCTAAAAAGCACTAAATCCATATTGATTTTTAGGAATAGACCTAGATTAATAATTTGAGTTTAAATGGAACCAATGGATAAAAATACCATCACCTTCTTCTTTCATTACTTTTTTGCCATTAGGTTAATTGTTTTTTAATCAAAAACCTCAATTGATGGAGGACCAACCTCCAATGGAGGTCATTGGAGGTCTATTCAACCTCCATTGGAGGTCGATGAAGAAGATAAAAAGGAAAATTTGGAAATTTTTGTTTTTTGCCTGGAAAGTCTCAGAATTTATAGAAATACCCAATAAGTATTAAAAATTACAAAATAAGTCTTGAAAATACAAAATTAAGTCTCAAAAATACCAAAATAAGTTTCGAAAATACTCAAATAAGTCAAGAAAAATAGAAGCACGAGACTTATTTTGGTGATTGTGTTTTAAGGGTAATTTTGTCAGATTTACATTTTAAGTGCTATTAAAACTTAAGTTATTAAGTTGGTGTAAGTCTTAAAAGTAGGGGAGAGAGAGTGCAAGAAAATTTTTGAACCCCTAGTTAAATAAGACTCATGTTTATTTTTCAAGTTAATATGTAAAATGTTATGAGTGTGTAGTATGTTTGGATGAGGTTGATGATGAGGGTGCTAAGGAGGTGCTAGCTTATTAGCTTGGATATCCCGGTGCATCTACTGATTCCAATCACCAACAATCTTATCAATATGTATATATATATATATAGTAATTATTAAATGATGGATCCCTTACTATAATCTCGATAAAGACTTTAATGAAATCATATATATTTTTTTATGAATTTTGATATGATATTTTTTTGTGGATGGTAAGTTCATTGAAATCTACCTATGAATAAAATTTGAGAATTTTTCAAGTACTAGAACTGTGTTTTTTAATTTTCCTATATTTCTCCCATTTTTCTGATTCATTCAGACTTAATAAAATCAGGATAAATAGTTTTAGCATTTGAAAAATTCTCTAATTTTATTCATAGGTAGATTTCATTAAAATTATTTTCCACAATTACATCAAAATTCATAAAAATCGATGTTATTTCATCAAGGTCCTTACCGAAATTAAAGTAAGGGGTCTCTCACTTGATAACTACTATATACTTTCATTCATTGAGGGTGCTTCTCTAGTGAAGATGGTCCTAAAAAAATTCAGGAACTTTGTTATGTTACATAGTTACATACCTGGTTCAGGATTAATAGTTGTTGTAAAAAAAACATAGTTACAAAACAAAGATTTAAAAAAATAATAATAATTTAAGAACCATCCCCACTGGAAAATGATTATTTGAATTGATACATCACATAAATTACCGCATCCACTATAGATGTAGAAGATGAAAAAAAAATTGAACTTCTTCTCTGAGTGTTGGGTTTTGTCAAGCCTGAAAACAGTCGAAGAAAAAGAGTCTGCAAGCTACTGTGGCGTAGACCGCGGTAAACCAACCGTAGTGCAGACTACGGTCAATTCCAGTGAGTTTAGTGCAGTATAGACTGCGGCCAAGACAAGAAATCGTAGACCTCGGTTTTTTAAGCGGTCGATTTCTGCGGTTTACTGCGGTGCAGGGCACGTGCTGCAGAACACGGTGATGATGAAATTTGTGCGAATAATCTTGTGCAGGAAGAAAAGGACTCCTAGTAGGTTTTGGCTTGCCCTAGTACTCTCATATAAATACTAATGATTCACTATGATTAGAGGTGTGTGAGAAATTGTAAGAGAGGCTAAGGGAAACTTGTAGAGAGACTAAAAGAGAGAGAGAGAGAGAGAGAGAGAGAGAGAGAGAGAGAGAGAGACAAAGAGATTGTAACCAAACTCTGATAGTGGATTGAGTCCATGTGCACTCCGTGGACATAGGTTTTGCTGAACCACGTAAAACTTCTCATGTCGTTCTTTTTCTTCTTATTGCTTTCAATATATGCATGCGATTAAGATTTATGTGTGTACAATCTCTTACAACATCGAGCTCGGTGACCAATAACCGAGAGGGATCAGCTACCAGATTGTGGCAAAGAGGGCACGTGGCACACTTGTTATCCAAGCAAACTCTGTGAAAAAAGTGACAACATCTCAACTCTCTAATCTCTTCTACTTGTTGAGTGTTACACTACAAGCACACAACACAGTTTATAACTTAAACTTCAACTAATTGTGACCCTTGAACTTGCTCCAACTTTTGCAAGTGTAATGCTATACTTGCTAGTTCATGATCATGATGATCAAAGGGTGAGGAATCATGAATCAAGAAGCTCCATGCCTATTTAATCAAGATGTGTAGTGAATAGAGTTGTGTAACTGAACATTTTATATAGTTGATAACTGAAGGCAATTGGTGATATTAACCGTACAGCAAAGGTGTGGTTAGAAAAAATAGATGCACATCACTGGTCTAGGTTTGCCTATGACCAACTCATAAGGTGTGACCATGTCACAACAATATGATTGAGGCATTTAATAGCGGTGTAGGCCATTTATAGGATTAGATGGGTGTCACTTGAAAAGGTCATGTGGATGAGTACTTCTTTTGATGCAAACAGTGGTTTGTTCCCACTGGTTGTTTGCATCTGTGAGAAATAGACACAATTCAGTTGGTGTTGGTTTCTAAACAACTTGAAGATATTCCTACAATACCTTGCTGACAGGCATTTGACATTCATGTCAGATAGGCAGAAATGAGTGATTACAACCTTGGAGACTCACTTTCCCTCGGCCAATAGAAGGTAATTTATGATTTATCATTGTTTATTTTTATGTTTGATAATTTTTCATTACAATTAACACGTTTTTATCTCTTATGTGGCAAGTATTGTGCAAGGCATCTATATATATATATATATATATATATATGCAAACTTCAAAATTACTTACCAAGGTCAGAACTACAAGAAATTGTTTTTGAAGGCTAGTAGAAGCTGTAATGTTTTCGAATTTAAGGATGCATTGAAGGCAATTCGTGATATTAACCGTGTAGCAAAGGTGTGGTTAGAAAAAATAGATGCACATCACTGGTCTAGGTTTGCCTATGACCAACTCATAAGGTGTGACCATGTCACCAACAATATGACTGAGACATTTAATAGCCTTCTAGGTACACATAGAGCTGCAACTTGCTTAGAAATGCTAGAGTTCATTAGAAAAATGCTTATGAGGAAGTTCTATGAGAGGAAGGAAGAGTGTGCTAAATAGAATTATGTCATACCACTTAGGGTTAATGCAAAAATACTGAAGAACAGTATAAAGAGTAGGATGTTGACAATCATATCAGCTGGGGAGATGAAATACGAGGTATTGGGTCCAGATGGGTGGAATCCTGTCAAGCTTAGACAATATAGTTGTGGTTGTGATAGCTGGCAGATAAGTGGCATTCCATGCAGTCATGCAATGGCTGGCATAAGCCTTAGTTGTGGTAGAGATTCAGTGAAAGATAGGGTAGCTGACTTTGTCCACCAAAGTCTGAGCCAAAGCGCATACTTATAGACTTACAGGGACATGATACATCCAATTTCTCAACAAAATATGTGGCCGAAAATAGAAACGGAGAAGCTTCTACCACCACCTTTTCAAACCCAACCGGGCATACCTAAACTTCAGAGAATGAGGGAACCGGATGAGACATCTAAAGGAGGAAGGTCAGGGACTGTTGTGTGCACATCTTGTCACAAACTTGGGCACAACAAAAGGACTTGCAAAAGTCCAAATTCTTCAACTAAGAAGAACAAGGCCAGTTTTGTTTATTTTAATTTATTTGTGTTTGTTTTGTAACTACTTAATTTAATTTATTTGAGTTTTGCTTTGATATGTACCAAATCAGCCTCATTCATCAGTTACAATCTTCTCTTCCTAGCAACTAACCCAGACACAACCTCGATCTCAGCTAACCCATGACTTGGATTGATCTTTGCACATGTTTACACCTAGGTTATGGTTTGATTTACTAGTATTTTGTCACAGCATTTTTTGTTTCATTGCATGTTGAAGTTGCTGGCAGTTTTTGTATGTGGTGAACCAACCATCACATATGTTTATTATGTTTTTGGAAGTGTTAGTACAAGAACATGCTGGATATTGGTAGTTAGATGATGTGATTGTTGGTTATGTAATTCTGAAAATGTTGAATGATTTCTTAACTAATTATGCTTTTTATATATGATGATGTTATTTATTACATTCAATGTATATATAATGAAGCTTAACTATCTATTACATTCAGTAGATGCTTTGAGCACTAAGTAGAAACATTATCATGATTACACCGAACAAAACCAAGTTAATTACCATCATCATTTTTTACCCACCTTGTATAGACTCTAGGTGATGCATTCTCCCATGAATGTTTGTTTCCAAATTATGCATTCTTGTATGGAAGCTTTCTAGGTGGTGCACTTTTTCAAATATCATTTCTAGCTTCTGCAACCTTGCATTTACAACTACCATTTCTTGTTGGGGCATAAAATTATCTCTGACATCATATCTTTAGGATATGTTATGACTGTATTCCACTAGGTTGAATTCTTCAATATCTGGATCCCAAAATTTATAGAGTTTGCATTTTCCTTTCTCTCTTACAGATGAAATACAATTTCTTTGGGTTGTTTTGGGATTCTGATATCTTCACAGTTGCTTTATACCCATATAAGCACTTTCGATTTTTTAATTTAACTATCTCTCCATTGATATTTGTTGTTGAGCTGGATGTAGCCTCTATGATGGTGGTTAATTTTGTTTTTGTTGATTTATTCTGCTATGTAACACCTGTGAAAAAATTAATCCATAAGATGCTTGATATTGTTTTTACTTGCTTGATATAGAGAATGCTTGTTGTAGCTTTCAACTGTTGAGAGCTTGATGTAGCTTCCAACTCTTTTTGATTACTTGATATAGAATGGTGTGAATGTTGAATAAGAAATGGGAGTGTTGAATGTTTGAAGTGTGAAATATGTGTGTGCAGTGATGTGGTTTTATAAGTGTAAAATGTGGGTACATATGCAGTATTGTTTAGAGTGAAAAAGTGAAAGATTCGTTGCCCAGCGGCCCCCTTTGAGGGTAGCAATGTAATTTATCCCATGTGAGACAAAAATAAGGGTATTGGGGTCATTTTCCCAACATACTAAATATTAAAGGGCATTAGGGTTATTATACCCTCTATCAATGTCAACAAGCGTACTTTTGACAAAAAAGACAGAAAGATCTTTTTTAATAATATGGGAAAACAGTAGACCGAACAACGAATTACCTCAAACTAAAGGGACATTTTTGGTATTTTCCCTATTTTTATAATATGTATATATATATATATATATATATAATTGGGGCCTTTTTTTTACTCCCTTAATGCGTCCAAATATGTTGAGCCGCCACCATGCAATTGTTTGTAATTTGTGTGTTCCCTTAATATTATGTAACCAAAGTACCAATCAATTAGATTCTTAAAGTAGCAAGGTAAAAAATATTTGTTATAAGACTATCTCTGCGAGTTTACTCATCAAAAATCATAATTAATGATGGAAACAGAACTTATAAATTCCCAAATGAATAATGTTACGCTTGTCAAAAAGTTTAAGCAAATAATATGGTATGTGAATTGTCAACATCACATATCTCATGATTTATAAAGATGTTGACAACTCACGTACCTCATCAATTTAGATATGAATTTCGACAAATATGTTGGGCAACATAACATTACTCTTCTTGCTTTGTTATTAAAGGGTAGTAAAAATTGTTGGCAGTCAAGCTTTTTGGACCTCACACACAGGACTTAAAGAATTATATTCTCTTTTCAAAGGAATTTAATTCCTTTTTATTTTTATTCATGATTGGCAAATGCGCACTTGGAATTCTCCGGTTAAGTACTAACCTTAGCTCGGATACCATCATGAAGTTGACTGCCTAAGAAAATGTCAGGAATATTAACTCTGAACTCGTGTATGATCCAATTGGTTTTCGTTCCTTTAGACGGTTTTCCGTCATACTAATTTAGAATTTGCATGAAACCAACAAATCTATAATCTTTAAAAATTTCCTCCACCGTGGATACAGAATAATATTGTTAACAGGTTTTTCTAGCAAGGGACCAAGAGAGAATTTTCCAACAGGGACCTACCCAAGAAGACTCATCCAGATACTCCAGGAAGCCATTGAGATCGGTACCACCACCTAGACGGGACCGATATCCAACGAGGTTGGATCCTCGACTATCCATATATCTAGATAGAACATCGACTACGAAAGCTTGTACCTCGCCCTACTAAAGCTCTTGATACCAGCTCAAGACCAGTACGATGATAACGTGCATCCCGCAAGGATCTCGACATCAATCAAGGCGCCTGGTACCTCGATACCTACCTCGATACCTACCTCGATACTACCCCGATATTTGCCTTGGTGTCGCCCCGACTCCCACCTGGTACTTAGTATGCCTATCCGGAGCTCCTCCAAGGCAAGTAACCTACCTTCCAGACAATACGATAGGGAGCACAAAGACACAAGCACCCTCCCAGCAAGAAGCAGAACAAGCTCATCAAAAATGAGGTACCAGGGTTACACTCCTTCAGAACTCAAAATCAGAATTTCCCTCCAAGCTCCACGAAGAAGGAAAGCTGACTCTATCGCAACCAAGCTCCACGAAGAAGGAAAGTTGACTCCATCGCCAAAATAAAGCGCCATTAATGACCCAATGGTCAACCGAATCAGAATTTGAATTCGCTATTGATTAACGGGATCAAATCCCGCGCCTTCAGCTCCACCCAAATGACTTTCAACGCTTAAAATAGGATTCTCAATGATCTTCATTATGACAACCGAATTTCGAGAGGATTTTGAGGATACTACATATACGGTATTGAAAGACAAAGAGATGGGGAGGGCATTTTGGAAGGATTCTTGATCGCCATAACGAGAGGGACTCCGGGAGAATTATCTCTGAAATTCCCCGAAGCCAGTGAGAGTCCATTGACAATCACTGGAGGAAAATATCCATTTATCGACACGAATGCTTTCTTCATCTCCATCATGTGTAAAAGAGTGAAAACAAAGAGAAGAGTGTATATATACTTATTGTAATCCTGTTATAGTGATTTATAAAATAAAACAGTGTTCTTTTACATCTCCAGGTCCCTTGTGTTCTTTCTCCATCACTTGATCTCTCGCTCCCGATCACAGAAAGGGACCCCGGTACCGAAGGTACCTACCCCGCTACTGCAACCGGTAGTGAGCGAGGGTGTTAACTGAGATTTTCATCCCGAGTGAATTTTTCCGTTAACACTTTTTGGAGCCGTCTATGGGAAACACCACACCCTCAAAAGAAAGCCAGTATGCCTCGTTTTCTTGTCCTCATCAAAATGAAGCTCTGATCCTCTCAGGATCATCCTGACCCGTCAGGACATTAGTCAAACGCTTCAACCCGAAAGGGTCAGAAGCCGAATAAGGGAGGAAAGGGTCGTAAACCTGCCTCGAAGCCGTCAGCTACCACGCGGATTACCCCCTAGGTACCTGCTACCCCAGCAGCTAGACCTGCCAATCTAGACCAACAGGTCGCGGCCTTTATAGAGAGCATTCGCCTCTGAATGGTCTCCGAAGGCAATACCAATCAGCTTGCGGTACCAGATCTCAGGGGAGATGCCAATCGGCAAGGTACCAGGATACCTCCCTTCGACAGGTTGGGACCACCACCTCTTATACCAGTCCATGATAGACTCGGGCCCAAGCCCCAATACCATCGGTCCATGACAGACTCGGACCAGCGCCCCCGTTTCCAGGGAATCTGATAGGTTGTCAACACCTACGCACTAGATCCGCCATCGATCTCCCGCCTAGGGAGTGTCGCCATCGATCTCCCGTCTAGGGAGCGTCGCCATCTGGTCCAACCAGGAGCTTTCTCTAGACAGCCTCAACAGGAGGCGACCAGGAGGCGACCTCGTTCAGTGGCAGGAGGTAGCAATAGGGGCGTCGGAGAAGACCCTCCCCATGGAGAGAAGCAGGATGAAACTTCTGCGACATCGGAGAGGTCTGATGATAGAGATTCTGAGGTAGAATCAAAAAATGATGATAACAAACGTATCCGGGACCAGGTCGCCAGAATGGCATAGGAGATCCAGGAGCTGAAGAAGGGTAAACACCGGGAAAATCAGAAAGATCCTTTGGGAGAGATGAATGCTCCCTTCTCTAGGAGGATTAAGGAGGCAGAACTACCTCCCAAATTCAATATGCCAACCGATAAATTTTCTGGGATCGAGGATCCCCTTAGCCATCCAGAAAGCTTTGTTCACCAGATGGAGATCCAGAATGCTACCAGGGCCGCCATGTGCAGAATGTTCCCTACCACGCTGACTGACTATGCCAAAACATGGTTCAGGAAGCTACCAGTAGGGAGCGTTGATTCATTCACCAGGTTGACTACTGACTTCTGTGCTTAGTTTCAGGGCATCAAACCTCGCCCCAAGGATCCCATTCACCTCCAATACGTGATCCAGGAGCGGGGTGAAACGCTCAGAGCATATATAAAGAGATTCCACAAGGAAGTGATCCAGATGGGGGTCTTCACGGAAAAGGAGACCTTGGCCAATTTCAGAAGGAACCTATGGACAGGCAGATTGTTCAGATCCTTCGCCAAGCATCCCCCGAAGACTTACCATGAGGCCTACAACAGAGCTCTAGAGCAGGTTGAAATAGACGAACAGCTCCGAGTCAAAATGGAGCATGATAATATGAGAACTGCCAAGCGCCAGAAGAAAGAGGCGCCCAAGCCGGCACCAGTTTAGAAAAGTCAGAACAAACATCCCAACAAATCTACATATCGGTCGCCGCATTACCAGCTCCCGCGGAACCGGTACCCTGTCAAGCGGACTCCGCCCAGAGCCACACCTCCACCCAAGGAAGTAGCCCAGGTCGATAGAGATAAAAAAGGGTACTCCCACTATACCCCCTTGAATGCATCTCGTGAGACTATCTACCTCGCCATCCGTGACAAGGGATTGCTTAGGAAGCCAGGTCCAATAAAGGTACCAGCTGATCAGCGGAACCGCTACAAGTATTGTGATTTCCATGAGGATGTAGGTCAAAATACATCGGAGTGCTATAGTCTGCGGAACCAGATTGAAGCCCTGGTTATGGGAGGTTGCTTGGAGGAATTCCTCTAACAGGTACGTGACAACATACGTACTGGAAAGGAGGTGCAGGCCGATATCAAAGCATATGAAGAATGAAGGAAAGCAAAAGGGAAGGATCTGATGGAGCAGATCCACATTGGCAATACCATCAGTAGAGGTCTCACCCTGGCAGGAACTTCCAACAGTGCTCGAAAGAACCATGCCAGGAAAAGAAAGCAAGAGAAAGATTGAAAAATTTTGTTTCATTGTAAAGAAGAGGGATATTATTATTTTCCACCCTGACATTTGAAGTATTAGACGTTTCGCACCCTCTAGTTTTGGTATTGGTCATTTTCCATCCTGACATTTCAATTAATAGTCAATATCCATTTTTTTAACAGAATCGTTACTTGGTATTATGCAAGTGAAGGCAATAAAGTAAATTAGCAGTATTTATTAATTAAAACAAAATTGATTAATTATTAATATCTGGAAAAAAAAAACTACTCTTCTCCAAAAATCAGCCGTCACCATCTCTGAAACCCGGACCAAACCCAGACCAAACCCTCCCTCTCCCACCGTCAAAACCAAGACCAAACCCAGCAAACCTTACATTGAAACAGAACCTAGAAAAACCCAAACACAATATAAATTCTAATCCATCTCCACAAACATCTAAATCAAACACAGCCACCAAACCACAGCCCCAAACCGCCACAAAAACCCCAATCGTGAGATCGAGAGGGAGAAAGAGAGAAGGAGAGAGAGAGCAAGAGATTTCGAAGAGTGAGTCCACCGGAGAATCGGGTAAGGAGGGGTCGTGCGACGGGGATGGCGTTCGGGTCGAGTCAGGTGGAACCAAAGTGGGCGTCAGTGTCATCGTACTGCAAGCAGCATGGCGTGAACAGGGGGCCGGTCTAGTGTTGGAAGCGGTGGAGCAATCTTGCAGACGACTACAAGAAGATCAAGGAGTGGGAGTCGTCACAGGCGGCGAAGGATGGGACGGAGTCGTTTTGGGTCATGAGGAACGACCTTCGCTGGGAGAGGAAGCTGTAGGGATTCTTCGACAGGGAAGTCTAGGACATCCTCTACGGCGTAACCTGACGCGGCGGCATCTGCAGCGATGGGGGAGGCCTCCCCTGGTCTAGTGCTGGCGCTTTCCACCGCGAACGCGACGGCTGCGATAGCGGATGAGTCGGAATGCTGCATGAGTGAATTGGTGCGAAGGTAATTATGTTCCCTGCAGTGGCCAATTTCATATGAGTGAATGGGTGATGAAATTTGTGAATTTGATTATGCAACTATACAAATGGACTGTGTTTGTGGTTGTTGACATCGGTTTGGTTTGTATTTTGTTATTTGATTTTTGGAGATTATGTTTTTCAATTTCCGGAGAAAAGATTTGGAGATGATGGTGTTTAATTTTTTTTTTCAATTTTGTTAAAAGATTCCAAGGGTAACAACGTAATTTTACAACCAGTAGATGTCATAACACCACTTTTCTATCCAAAACTAATGGTAGGGTGGAAAATGGCTATGAGAGGGTGGAAAATGACTAATATCTCATACGTGAGAGTGGAAAATAATAATACCCCTAAAAAAACTAACCAATCAGTAGAAAAAGGGAGAAAAAAAGAGAAAAAAACAATGAAAAATAAGCAATCGATGGAAAGAGAGAGAAAAATATAATGAAAACTGATCTCAGCCCTTATTTTGCTTGATTGCCACATATCAACAGATGCTTGAAAGATGAGCAAAAATAAGATGGGTAGGGATCTCAATCCATGACTCGAACCCATAATCTTGTGAAGAAGGGGGAAGGATACTTTACTGAGTTTATTCTTTACTGATTTGTACTAAGCTTTTGAGGATATGATGACTGGCTAGTAAATAAATAGAGGGTTAGGATTTGTTTTCTCTCTCAACTTACGGATAGAGGCCCAGCTAACACACTCGATACCTAACAGTTTACATCATATATTTTTTCTTCTCTCACCTTACAAACGGTGTTGCTAACTACGTTTACGTCATTGCTCTTCAACGACCAACCAAACCAAATTACAAATTATAATCCAAGATCTCTGTCTAAATTCATCAAACCATGAAGCCTGGCGACCATCAAAGAAAAAAAATAATAATTCCAAAGCCCGGTAAACAGATAGCAATTTATTTTTCTTCAGCTAGTCTACCAAATCTCATCCTTTTTTTTTCGTCTACATGGGAAAAGAAATCACACTCAAAGCAAATAATTATTGGGTTCAAGATTTTAATGTTGTAATTGTGGTGGCGAATGGTGATCTTTTTTTTTTTTTTTTTCTGAAAGGCAATTTATAAAGACAAAAGGAACAGAACACAAGCCAAAGAGGACAACAAGGCAAAAGAGACCACACAGGCCAAGCCCCACCACAAACAGCCAACTATGAAGCGCAAAAACAGAGCAAAAGCTAACAAAAACCACAAACACAGGGAACCAAAACCCAAAAATGGGATGATGTTTTTAGAGTGATCGGGAAAGTGGGTTTTGTGGGGAAAAAAACTTTAATGGTAGTGAGGTGAATTACAAAATCATTTTCCTGTGATGATATTGACACTGATTACATGTGGGTTTTGCTTTGGGTGAAATTTACTTAATTTCTATTGGTGAAATGAATATTTCTGGTAGAATTTGTGGGTTTTGCTGGTATAATTTGTGTCAAATTATTTATGAGATGAATTTTAAAAACCTGGAGAGTGGAGATGGATAGAACAATGGTGTAGGGTGTGAAGCATTGAAGCCTCTGGCTTGAAGTCGGAGAAGTGAAGAGTGTCTCTAAATGAAGGAGATAGATTTGGTGGACAAAGACGCTTTTAGGACTAATAAAATTGTGAGGTTTTGTTAATACGTTGTCGTCTAAAGTATAAAAAGGAAAAAAATAATTAAAGTAAATAATCAAGACTGTCCAACAATATACACATGTCATCAATCGGTTCGGACCTCCACTTAGTTTTTCCCACATCTTGGTCATGGATAGATCACCCAGGTTCAGGTCCATAAGCAATGACAAGTGCCCTACGAAGACTCGATTTCGCTACGGCTCCGGTGGGTTCCCTTAACCAAGCCACTACCTATGAGTCGCCTCTGGTGGGTTCCCTTAACCAAGCCACTGTCTATGAGTCGCCGACTCATTCTTCAACAAGCACGCGGTCAGAGCCCTAGCCTCTTCCCACTGCTTGGGAGCTTACGGTTTCATGTTCTATTTCACTCCCCGATGGGGGTTCTTTTCACCCTTCCCTTACTGTACTACTTCGTTATCGGTCACCCAGAAGTATTTAGCCTTACAAAGTGGTTCCTGCTGATTCACACAGGATTTTACGTGCCCTATGTTACTCGGGTCAGAGCGTAAGCTAGTGGCACAATTGTTCACAAGGCACATAACCAAGCAAACTCTAGGAAAAAGATGACCACATCTCAACTCTCTAATCTCTTCTACTTGTGTTACACTGCAGGAACACAACACAATTTATAGCTTAAACTTCAACCGATTGTGACCCTTGATCTGGCTCCAACTTTTGCAAGTTTATTATACTTACCAGTTCATGATCATGATGATCAAAGGGTGAGGAATCATGAATCAAGATGCTCCATGCCCATTTGATTAAGATGTGCAGTGAATAGAGTTGTGTAACTCAACATTTTATATAGTTGATTGAAAACAATGAATAAAATGGCAAAAGAAACAAAAATAAGGCAAAATAGGGCTTATTGGGTGAAAAATTCTAAGGCAACTTAAAAATTTGCTCTAAGAGAAGCAAAAACCTCAAGCAAACAAAATATTCAAACACCAAAACTCTCATTGGTCCAATTCGGGATCAAATTCACAAGAAAACTTCAGATATCTCCATAATCCATCACGTTGTACTTCCAAATGAGTTACGGTAAAATTTAGTCATTCCAGTAATTTAGAGGCAATCAATATTTTACTTTTATTTTTCGTCCAATGGTTGAGCTACACAGCTGAGGGGTAGCTCTCCCTCTTCCCTAAGCTAAAGCTCAACTCCATCAGTTGAGAGTTGACACACCTTCTATGCATTTTACAACTATGCTTTAAGGCCAAATGCCATTGGCCAGTTTAATATATCCATACAGATGTAGTTCATACGTATTGATGCAATTTAAGCATCTAAATGATATCATAATACATGTATAAAATACAACAAAACTTACCAGAGCAATGATGATCTTCTAGCCGGAGCTGCAGATGGGACATTTTAGTGCTTCTTTCTGAAAATGATACCGAGGGCCGAGCCTACCAATGGCCATGTTGTTACAATAGCAATATAAGCAAGCAACCATATTGATAACATATTCTGTTGCTGAAGCTGGTTTAAGTATCTTCTGACCGAAGCAATTACATTGGGAAATTTGACATCCGGAATGTTTGTAGGTTGTTCACAGGTTTGCACAATGTTGGGCAGGGCATCAGAATTGGCCTCCATGAGCTGCTCACCTTGTTCTGTATTGGGAACCATTTCATTATCTACATTATATGTTTTCTGAGACTCAGGTAAGTCTTCAACCATACTATTTCTTGTTTGTTCGTTGCCTACAGCAGCTACCATTCCATCGGCTGAAACATTCACGTAAGGACCTTGATCTATCGAAGATTCCAAGGATGAATGCAATCCCGATTTCTGCATATAAATAACAAAAAACAAACACTATCAAATTGCAGAAGTAGTCTGTTGAATCGCATTGAGGTTCTGTGACCAAAATTTCTCAAACTGTTTATTTCTATCCCATTAGAAAAGAGGACATAAGTTGCACCTTCTTTTGCACATGCATATATGGACTTGAGTGTAGAACACTAAGAAATTCATCAACGGCCCTCACCCACCTGCAAAGAAACAATAAATAATTTAAAGAAAAAAAAAAGGAAAAACATGTATAAACAAAAGCTCAGTCCATCTTTAGTTTTTCAAAGATTGAAACTGGTGAGAGTTTGGGAAAAAAAAAAAAAAAAAAAAAACTGGTGAGAGCAAAGATGTTAATGTGACAACAATTATAAAAGCAAGTGATTGATTAAGCATGTGTTGGTAGCATCAATATGAGGGATCATCTAGTTGAAAATGAGTTGCCTAAAAGGAATGAAAATAGTGAATATCTACACTACATGCAGTCCGATGTGTTGTCAACCAAATCAAATAAATGAATTACGGCAGGTTCAAATTATTCTGAAATGGCAGGACATTTCTGGACTGCTCTTAAAAGCTTAGAAACTCGGATAAATTTCCAGAAGGTTAATTATTTTCAAGAATAATTAAACTTTTATATATTGAATAGATCCGTGTCCTAATAACATGGAAGTATGAAGTACCACACGCTATTTGCAGTTATTCCCTCAAAGAATGCTAGATGTCCTCCATGGTGAGTCGTAGCCAACACAATATTTTTATTTACCCTGTTAAAAGATGAAATGTATCAAATAATGTACTCAAAATGGTGGACTAATTCAATGGCATGCTTAAAAAGAGCAGCTTGACCTGCATTCATCCCAAGGAATGGCTTCTCTGGTACAGACTGGATCGTCAAGAGCACTGATACATAGTAGTGGAACTGACACATTTACGACATAAGACGAACTACTACATCGCCGGTAATATGTATCCACGGTCTGTGGAAGCAACATTATATCTCTGGTAACTCAATAAAGAAAAGGACTCAGAGAAAAGAGATTAAATGCCAGACATTAGTACCTCAAATTTCCCAACAGGGCAGGTGGCATAGCTGTCAAAATCTCGAATAGAACGTGACTATAGAAGCAAAAGAAGAACAAACAGCATTTAGTTGGAGGAAAAATTTATAAACAATAAGCAGGACATGATGTAAATGTCTCACAAGCTTAACAAGATCTTTCTAGCAGCATGTAGGCATAAGTTATAACTAATTTCCTCCATTGCTATATCATCTTCACAACTACACAGATGCCTATAACACACAAGAAGATACAAGCACGGAGAAGAAGCCAACCTTTGTTATGTCTTCCCAGTTTGCAAGGCGAGAATAGCGAGGCTCATGTCTGCAATAGATTTTCAGAGTATTTTCATATCAGTCGAGCAAAAGAAATGCCCAAAACATAAAAAAAGAATAACAAATATTCACTGTTAATCAGATCATTCTGAGACATCTCCCCTCACACATACACACGCACACATAGGAAAAAGGAGAAAAAGTAATAAGTTTTTAATTTTTTTCTTTCAATTTTTTCTTAAAAACAATAACTCAATCAAATGGGTACCAAGGACATACAGTTGTGCATAACCAACAAGGCCAAACGCAAGAGCTCTATCATAAAATTTTTGCAACATCCTGCGGCATATAAATCTGTCACCAATCTGCAAAGCAGTAAGGAGGAGTCAATGATCTCTAATAAGCTAAAGAATGGCATCCATCTAACCAAAGTATATGATTACAATTTTTTAATAATGAGGAGTACAACTAAGCAGAATTAGAATACTGGTTCCACTACTAACAGTTCAGACCCAACTGTAATGGAGAAGTTATAGTCACAAAATCTATTGCTACTAACCAGAATTATTATGTGTATCAAGTATCATGTCTACCAGCATCTTCATTTAAAAAGGTGATAGCTTTGAAAACCTTCAGATGAAGAGTGCTACTTTCCAGGGAAGGTGGATGGATTGGATAAAGCAGGAGAATGATAAGGTTTAGATAGCAAAGAAAGGAGAAAAGGATCTGAGTTTTTTGGCAAATCAGATTGATCAGAGCTTAAGAGAAGAATCTTAGAAGTGTGGCAGAAGCGACAAGAAAAGAACAATACTTGAAAGACATTCAGGGTAAATTTAAGAGCATAAAAGGCAGGTTGCTGCAGCTATTAGGGTTCATGTCATAAGCATTCAGCTATTTCTTTGTTGACTTTACATCCATTCATATTTTCACTACTTGGCAAATGGCTGCATGATCATTGTGAAACCTGATTTCTGTTGCAGTAGAATTTCAGTGCACATTACAAAGCTACCAGATCACTGAATATAGGATTCTTCAGCAACTTATTTTGGAATATGAATTTTCATAAGGAGCTATACATTTTGTAAGTTTAGTTGGTATTGGAGAGATAGATACTTTTGGATATAGGATTCTTCAGCCACTTAATTCCAGAGTGAAGTAAATCCAAGCATTTAGCTACTAGCTATGTTCAACCATGAAGAAAGGTTGCCTATTCAGAAACCCATATACTTTCAAAATGGTGTAATATACACCTTCCTTGTTATCCTTCCTGCTGAATTTCTTCTATCTCGTTGCCAATGCCATTGTTCGTTAAGGATTTTATCGCTTTCTTCTAGCTTAAATTCATGTTCTATTCCTCCATCAATTTCAGCCTTAGGGTTTCCGAAATTGTCCAGCATCAGAATAACTCAAACCAGGTTTAAAATTCCATCTCCACAATCTTTCCTATGGACATATCTTATCTGAAGATACATCTTCTTATAGAAGTAACTGGTATCAAATATGTGATAGACCAACACATTGGAATTCTAGAACACTTATACCAACACAACTCCATACAAGTACATTATTCTAACATCATTTGTACTTATACCAGATTTCAGAACAATAAGAATGTGATTCACCAAATAGAAGGACCAAATTAGATTCAAATTAATAGTTGTTTGTGACAAGAATGTAGAAAGATTATTATTTATTCTAATTATGTTAATGCCACTTTAAAGGTTAAAATACCAATATCTGCATTTTTGTTATGTCAAGACACTAACCAAAAGGTCCCACGGAGAGCAAATAGCTACAGCCCCAGCAACTGGAGTGTTTTCTCCATCCTCGCCAAGATATTTTACCTGAAAGAAATATTCAGGTTAAAGAGAATAGAATAAATACCAAGGTGATATAATGTATAGTTAAATGTCAAGGGAATAATTAGAGCTGTTACACAAACCGATAAGTCTTAAATTACGTGATAGTCTCTGTTATTTTTTCCTCCTGTTTCAGAGACTGTCAAGGCTCCTATTGGGAGAGAGTGGGACAATAGGCTAATTCATGCAAATGGGAGGTAAAACATTGTATGTCATACAAAACCCTAAATTAAATTGAAATAACAAAAAATGCACCTAAGTCAACATACCAGAAGGTTGGCACCAATGCTAGTTCCAACAACAAACAGAGGAGCCATGGGATACTCATGATGGAGATGATTAATTACTTCGCGCATATCCTCTGTCCATCCAGCATTATAAAAGCAATCAGTCTGCATAAATTTTCATAAAATTACTATATTAACAAAGATACTGAAGATCCCGTTAAACTAGAAAATAAAATGTGACAAATGAGAATATCTAGAAACCACAGTAATGAAATAATTAGCATTGGCTGTAACATAAATTTAGGACAACTCTATATTAACACCAAGATATCTATCAACACTTTGAATACACACACACACACCAATATTTAGCATTGGCTGTAACATAAATTTAGGACAACTCTATATTAACACCATGCAGGAAAATAACTTACCCTTACAAAGATTCAAAGTTATTACTTCAGTTAATGTTGATGGCCCCCCAATATATGCAATAATATAATATGCTAACACAAATATACACATGGAAGAAGTGAATAACCCCTTCTCCAAAACCAGCCAATCAGAACCTTCCTAATCATTTAGTAATACCAAAATACTAGATTGGTTCTGATATAGTTTTTCCATCGAAGGACCATAGCACCATGATATGACTACTTTTCGTGGAAATGAAACATCTTAACAAAGTGAGAATAAAAACTAAATCACTGACATGTAACAATATATCACCACAGTCTTTTGTGAGGACTGCCGGTCTGAAAAAACTAGTATTTGATACAATATTGCACCAAAACAAGTATCCTTGTTGTCTCCATATAGAACCTTCTAAAGAGTTCACTGTATCAACAAGGAAGAAAAGAAGTGCTCCAATTAAAAGTAAATATCCTGAAATACCAGATATAACTTATTGCAGCCCATCCAGATATATAACTAAACAAATCATAGTTGCCATTAAATAACACCAAAATTACCAGATTTAATATTAAGATGGTGATATCAGAAGGAACTAGGAACTAACTAATACGTATCAGCACAATATGGTCCTGCTTTTTTTTTTTTTTTTTTCGTTTGCTGATGGGAAACAAGGAAAAAATAAACTATATACAGGAGATGTTGAATAAAAACAATACTGAATATGGTGATGCTTCATTTCTCACAATTCAGCACCATATGATCTCATCAAAATGCTCCATTTCTCAATGATTGTTTAATATATACAAGTTTTGGTAGCATTTGCTTTGTTGTAAAATTAAAGCATCCATGCTCAGGTATTGAGACTTCATAATATTTTGCTAGCAGTTTGAGATACAAAATTTTAATTAAGCATAAGACCACTAAAAAGTACACCCATTACCACACCTATGGTATAGAGTAATTTTAAAATAAAAACATTACGCATTTTACTACCCTTTTACATCGCTGCTACCAGTCTCTCTATTACCCCTAACCTAATTTACCTGTACAACAAATGATATTTAGTACACGATAGAAAAACTCATCACAATGACAAAAAGAAACCCAGCTCATAGGCAAAGAAAGTAATCTGTAAACTTATCATACTATGATCAGCCAATGTGATAGGACATATAAGAAAAACACATCAACATAGGTACACAATCAGAAGCAGAACTATTTCCTTTGTAATAGATATTCAACTTAAGTTGCATTTCAAATTCAGTAATTAATAGTTCATTAATGTGTTTAAGTCAAAAGAATAGGAAACAAGAAAAGACTCACAGCAACTGACACACCGCCCAATCCTCGATGGTTGCTAACAACAACATTCCATCCATGTTTTGCTATCTTGAAGGCAAGATGCTTTATATACTGCAATTCATATAATAAAAGATGCCCAGATATTATCACCATACCTTCCATTATAGGCATATAATAAGAAATTCATTCCGCCAGGCATCAATAATCAGTAGAATTGATGTTCCTAATTGGTAAAAAGCAGTGTCCTTTCTTCATTACAAACATTTTTGTCGGTCTGGGGATAAAATCTGGTAATATATATACCACGGAGATTCGAAAGGAGGGTTAATAAATATGTTTGCTGCCTAAATGTCCTGACCTAATTATTTGTTAATTTGGTATAAGTAGATTAAACAGAAAACAACAAAAATTACTTCAATTGCAGGTTTCTACAGTAAACTCTACATCATATTGAACACTGGTTAAATTAATGTTCCAAACACCTTCACCTAGAGATCAAAAACATGAAACCAAATAAGATATAAGATTAAACTTACAGCAGAAGAAGAATCGCTTGTCAGGCCAGGAATCACAAGCACAATAGGTGTTGTATCATCTTTAGAAATGGAATTACTCATGCTAAAAGAACCTCCAAAAACTGTCAAATAAATAGGTCAGAATGGGCTAATATGTACACTATTTTGTTTTCACCAAAAAAGTGTCCCAGTTCCGTAGCTAAGAATTTAATTAAAGTAACTTGGATTTCTATGCAAACTTGTTATTAGAAAACAGTAAGGAAAGTGTCATATGCACTAAGAATTGTAAAGGCACACAAATACAAACACATAATTATCATTCCTAGAGCTGATATTTTATAGTACACGCTGACATCTATCTTTATATATTCTAGTGTATAACTATTAATCTGTAACCTAATAGAGCCAAAAACAAAACAAAAGCTAAGCCAGGTAACATAGTAAATTGTCCGTTGTTTAGTGGATGACAGTAAAAGATTTAACCTATGTTAACTAGATTAACTAGAAAGAGGTAGAAACAGCTTCAAATAATAGGCAGTAGTATCAAATCCTGCCAACCATGTCACACAAACTCCATAAAAGGAAAGAACTACAATAGGCCTGAAAGATGGACATAGTAACCAGAGCGCTTTTAGATGGTTCAATTCAAATCATGCTCTTCGTGTCTCTGATTTTATGAGCATGGATACACAGCCCATATCGATTTTGATTTCGATTTCACATTAAATTAATTGTTTCAGTGATGAGATCATGGAAGTATTGTAGTAATGACCATCAAATGCGAAATCTTCATAGCAAGCATCATGCACAGGGTACAGAACATTATAAAATAGCTAATGATACCAAATAAATTGATGTAATTACCAGCAGAACTCATTAGCCAATCCAAAGCAATAATCCCACCATCAGATAAATGAAACAGTTGTCTGACAAATAAAATAAAATATTAGTTATATTAACTACCTAGACCAAACATTAAAGACATCATTGTAACCAATGATCATATCATCTAACATTAAAAAAAAATGATCATTGATCACCTTGTGTAGCTGAGACTTGGAGGCCTCCCAAAGAAATGCAAGAAACCAGTCTGAATATGTGGACTCGAAAGCCATGGTGTCGGCAAATACCTGCACAAATTTAACATGATATCAGAGCCTTGGAAAAATAGTTGATCACTAAAAATGTCAAAAAGAAGAAGGGTGTCCAATCAATCTAACACAAATTCCAACACATTTACACAATCCCATTTGAGAATTCAACTCGACATTGAAACGCGACATATAATGTATGTTGGGATTCACCTGCCATGGAGAACTGTACACTTGGAAACGACGCCGTCGTAGAGGGCGGAGGAGGTGGGGTTGAAGGTCAATCCAACTGGGGAGCCGCGGAATCCGGAGAAGAGATCGTGGAGGAAATGGAATTCGAGGAAGCTGTAGAGAAATGTGAGGAGAGAAACGAAGAGAGCGAAGAGATAGTGGGAAATTGGGATGAGAGAGAGAGCGTCAAAGAGAAGCTTGTATGCTTTCAAAGAAGACTCGTCTAGTGAATTGAACCAACACATTTTGTTGTTGTTGTTGTTTTGGGTGTGATTGTTCATTGTTGTGGGTTGGAGAAGAAGAAATATTGGAAGGTGAGAGGGACGTTGAGAAATGGTGGATGCTTTGGTAGTTGGGGTTGCTATTTAAACTTTTAAAGCACGAGAACGAACTCGTAAATTGTAATGTGCTTCCATGAATATAATAAAAGGGTTAAAATTGAAACTAACCATATAATTAGATGAGTTTTTATTTTTATTTAGGGGTTGTTTTTTTTTTTTTTTTAAGACCGAACAGTCCTGAATTTTTCTGAAGACTTAATCGGGGTTGAAATCTGAATTTCAATGACATGTTTGTTTGTTTTTTTCTTACATCTGAATGTTTTGTTAACACGTTTGTTTTTTAAAAGTAAAATTATCTAAAACTAAGTAAATTTACATTTATACCCATGTTAAACAATTATACATATAATATGGAATAAAAACAATCCAAAAATAATAATTATATATTATCCCATATAATCATGATCTTCTTCTTTGATTACAAATATACTAAGAAAAAAAAAAGGATTTTGTTTTCAAAAAATAATAAGGACATTAGGAAAACTCACACAAAACACTCTAAAAAATAATTTATAAATACATCACCCTAATATCATAATAAAGTATTGATATTAAACACCAATATGAGAAGTAATTAGGGTTCTTTTTTATTTTTAAAGCTATTTAAAATAAGCAATATATTAAAATAAAAATTTATGTAACATATATAATTATGATGAAATTAGAAATATGTTATATATAGGGGATAGTATCGGAAGAAAAGATTTTGGATTTCATTTAATGCAATTCAGTGATCTGCAATTAAGTGAAAATTCATGATTTTTTACTTTTTATTTTAAGTTGTTTTTTTGATATTTTTAAGTTGTTTGACCACTTATGAAAACAAACAAACAATTTAATAATTATGATTCAGACCCATTAAGTTTTCAGTGGAAAAAACAAACGACCCCGTAGTATCAGTGTTTTAATTATTTTTACCAAACTTTCTACTGATTTTTTGAATGCTTTTGCCATTGGTAGAATTCGAATCACTGATTTAGAAATCATTTGTCCAAACCTCAAACTCGTTTGTCTACTAGCTAAGCTACACCCCTAGGAGCTAATCATTTATAAATTATACATTCAAACATGAAGTGATTTTTATAAGGTCAACTTTTTTTTTAAAATAATACATTAATTCGAGATTGGAAAAGATGGGACTGGGCAGTTTTTCTCTCATAAGCATACAATATAGGCATATTTATAGCATACTAATACACATCACCACACATTTGTCATATGAACAACATAACTTCAATCATAATAATACACATGGCAAAAGTATGGTGATATATATTAGTATGCTATAAATATGCATATATTACGTGCCTACCAGAGAAAAAATGGGGAACTAAGTGACAAACTTGAAACCATAATTTCATAGTGTATGTGTGAAGGACAAATTACTAGGTCAACCTCATCCTATCTTTTATAAGGTCAAATTGCAATAACATATTAACACATTTTACATTTGATATAATCAGAAAAAAAACCAATTTAGCTATAATTACACATAAGTATCATGTTGTTAGACCGATATATAAAGACAAGTTTGGTATTGTTGTAACTTTTATAATAATCATTGTTAGATATGTTGAAAGGATAATCAACTGTGAAGTTAATAAACAGATGTTTAGTTAATTGTATTCTTAAAACTGCTATATAGCTCAAAAGCAATGTACATATATTTGGTAATTTTATTGCAAAAGTGCTGAGATTTGTTATGATTAAAATATATATGATTTTAGGACCATATTTCATTGTTTTTATTAATTATTTATTTAATATTTAATTAGAATATTTAAATAGAAAAAATATCATTAGAACAATAAAAATATTTTTAAAAGAGTTTATAAATCAAATCATTATTTAAATAGAATATTTAATTTTGAGATGAAATAATGGAGAAGACTTTTGCTTACCCCCCATCAAGGGGGGTGAGCATTACCTCCCTCCCCAATAAATGACACATGTTCAATGAGGGGTATTTTTGTCCAAAAACTCTCATGTGTTTGGACAAAAATACCCTCTCCCTGGACACGTATCATGTATTGAGGAGGGGGGGGTAATGCTCACCCCCCCTTGATGGGGGGTAAGCAAAAATGGACTCGAAATAATGTATATAAATGATTTTAACTTGATTTTATAAGGATAATAATGATATTTTAAAAGATTCATTAAATGCTGAAATAGATTATTCCATAATCACTTTTAAAAAATAACCACCACCAACCTTTCAAAATCACTGTCAAAATTTTCCAGATTACCAATTAATTACTTTTGGAAGTTTTACCAAACATTATTTTAATATGATTTTAACTTTTTAAAAACAATATCTAACTGGACTTAAGAGCGAAACTATTTAATTATCTTTATCTTAAATAATGGATATAAATATAATAATTTACAACATTCCCTTTTCAAAAATAAATACAAGTATCAAATTAAAAATATTAAATTAATTAATTAAACATGGGAGATTTCCATTGGAGATCTCAAGTGAACCCTATTTCCAAGGGAGATCTTTATACATGTTCTCAACGGAGGAAAGTTACTCCCTCCATTTTATTATCATTATTATTTTCATTCTTACTCCATGCATCCCAAATCTCCTCCAAATTCTATTGATCCCACAAATCTCAAAATCAACATGTAACTATTTTTTATTTCAAGAAAAAAAAAACTTGTTTGGATTTTTTTTTTTTAGTTTATATTTAATTGTTTATAATTGGGGTGATGTGGAGTCTTTTATTAGATATTAGTATATTACAACGTAAATTTAGCCATTTAGGTGTGTTGCATGTTTCGGTTGGGAATTACAATGTAAATTTAGGTGATTGGGCATGTTTTGATTGGGAATTGTATTATTTTCTATTTATTTAATTTTCACATGTAAAAAGACTGCTTCACCATTCAGCCGTTAATCTAACGGTGGTAAACTCGGTCAAGGACTCAAGGGTACTGTGTTTAATTATAACTGAATTGACATTTTTCGTCTAAGAGTAATGCTACTTTTTTTAAAAAAAAATTTGGTATTTAAATTTGGTGTCTAAATCTGGTGTCCAAATAATATGACAACACTCTAATCCATTTATTTAAATCATGCAAATCTAATACAATTTAAATGAACGGATTATAATATTACTACATCATTTAGACATCAGATTTGTACACCAAATTTGGACAAAGTAACATTGTTGTTTCGTATAATTATGTCAAATAGTATGTTATTGCAATTTACCCCTTTTATAATTAAGGGATAAAATAAAAAATACATGTCACCTGTAGAGATTGTAGTGCACCTCTCTTCCACAGCTGGTGGTCAGTGGTTCGAGTTGCCCTATTGTAAATGTAATACTTCACACACACAAAAACAGTAGACTTTCCTTTTCAATCGCATATGATATTTTAATCCTTAATAACCATAATTTTTCAGAAATTACTCATTAACTTCGTATAAAAGCATTCCCCAAACACACACTCTCTCTCATTTTTTTTTTTTTGGTCATCTCTGTTACTCCTACCTTTGGCTATCAGCCATCCCTCCGACCCTCCCCTCCTATCTTCGTCAACGCAGCAACATTGCCTAGAGATGGCAACGTTTGGCGAAGGCACCTCACCGACAACAAGGTCGTTGGAGCGTGCGATTCCTAACGACTTTGTTCGCTTTTAAAATAAACGTTAAATGTGGCATTTTACCAAAATACTCTTTTGGAGGCATGTTTTGGTAATTACAGCGTACAAAAAAGTTTAAAAACAGGGTTTTTGATGGATTCATCAAGGTTAAGATGTCACTTTTGCTCCAAGATTTCATATATATTATTTTTAAGATTTCACGTCATTTGCAACCAAAAAAGAAAAAGATATTGTAGGTTTTTCAAGTGGAAACCAACGGTGCATTTGTTAACAGAGTTAGAAGAGTGTATATAACAAAATTAGTATTGTCAGTGTTTGGCAAAGTTTAAGCATCATATGGTATGATGGTTTATATAGGATTAAAGCCACACTAAAGGTATGTTTGGCATGACTTTCTTGTTGGTCAAAATGTTTTTTCTTTTTTTAAAGTTCAAAGCTCTTTAAAAAAAACTTAAAAAGAGTTTTTTTAATATTAAAAATAGCAATTGTTTTAACAACCCTCTATCAATTTAAGATATCCTTTCATATATCTCTTGCATTGTAAATGCATTTTCAAATTATTATTTTTTTCTTTTCTGTAATGCATTACAACCAAAAAGTTCTTTTAAAATATATTGTCAAACAATCTTTTAATATTAAAAGCATTTTTTTATATTGAATACCAAACAAGATACATATTTTGTTAAATGCTCCACTTGAAAAGTGTCAAATATACCTAAATCATATTGTCAAAGTGGTGTTCAAAAATTGTATTCTATTAACTAAACAAAATTTTTTAAAAAATAATAATAGTAAAATAAATAGTGAAAAAGCCAACCTCCATCGTGGTGGAGGCTGGCCCCTCCATCAAGTAGGTCGCTGAAAAAATTGTTAAGGAAATTTCCTGTTGAAATACTAAATTTAGTTGAAACTTTTTTAGCTACAATAAGAAGGTGATCACAAAAGTTTCTTGAGGACAATTCAAATGATGAAAGATGAAGTCAAAATATCAAACATGGTAGCCTTGTGTAAACTAGCATCTTAAACCACTTTTCTAGTTCTTGAATATTATGTAATTTTTTTTCTTTACTTTTATGAAATTATTAATTTATGTGATAGATGGGACAAAAATTTTATACTAGATTTTAACAATAAATTATTAATTATTACGATAAAAAGGTTTATTAATTTTTTATACCGGTCCGAATTACGATCGGAATTTTTTATTAATGTAGAGAAGTTATTAATTTGTAGGAGATTAATTTATAAAGATTCTAGCGTATTACCAGCAATGCAACAGTTAAATTTCGATACCTGTGATTATAGTTCAAGTTACCCTTGAATTAGGTGTTTTTATTTTATTTTATACCAAATGTGTGGTGGAGACTAGGGGTGTACGTTTTCGGTTTGGTTTGGGCTGAAGCTCAATATCAAACCAAACCAATATAGATCGGTTTGACTATATTTCAACCCAAACCAAACCAATGTGATTTTTCAAACCGATTCAAACCAAACCAAAAAAGGTCGGGTTGGTTTGGATAGGTTTATCGGTTTAGATTAGAACTCAAAAATCTTTTTTTTTGGAATTATATTATAAAAAAAAATTAAATAAAAAAAATTATAACATAAAATATTAATTATATATATTTATACACATGTATATATATACCCTGATTAAAGACATGTTTGACAGTATCTATACTTTTGAAACCTTAAGACATCAGTCAATCAGAAGAAATGTATCAAAACAAATAAATAAACCGTAAACGCTTAAAGTAATCAGCAAAAGTTATAAAACCTGGACTGAATAGAAAACGTAGGTGAATTTTATATTTTAATTTTACTTTTTAAAATATGTGGTTTGGTTTGTGTTGGTGAATTATTTCACTCAACCCCAAACCGAACCACCTTTAATTGGTTTATCCAAAAGACAAACTGAACTACCAATTTTTTATATTTGTAATCGAACCAACCCTAACTTTATGGGTTGGGTTGGTCAGTTTGGTTCGGTTTAGCGGTTTTTTGCACACCCCTAGTGGCGACTAGCGAATCAAACTCCAATTTGGTGTTTTAATATTATTATGAATATTATTTTCTGAAATAATAACTTTTAATTCATTTATAATTAGATTAATTAATTAAAATTAAAAAAAAGTTGAAGAAATCCGCGATCTTCCACTACAAGAAATTTGAATATTTGCTACCATACATTTGGGGACAAATTGAATTTTTGTCTCTGAATAAAGTTTTTTGCCACTCAATGTTGTGTTTGTCTCCATAGATGTGGGTTTTTTTGTTTTCCAGAAGGCATGGACATTCAGAGACGACACAATTGGTCTCTGAATAAAGCCTTTTGATACCATTACCATTTTGTCTCTGAACACTGTTAGTTGAATAGAGATTTGGTTCATTCTAGATTCTGAGACGACACAACTGGTCTCTGAATGAAGCCTTTTGCTACCATTACCCTTTCGTCTCTGAATACTGTTAGTTGAAAAGAGCTTTGGTTCATTCTACATTCCGAGATGGCACAATTGGTCTCCGAATAAAGCCTTTTGCCACCATTACCCTTTCGTCTATGAATACTGTTGGTTGAATAGGGCTTTGGTTCATTCTACATTCCGAGACGACACAATTGGTCTCTGAAAAGGACCTTTTACTACCATTACCGTGTCGTCTTTGAATACTGTTAGTTGTATAGAGATTTGGTTCATTCTACATTCTGAGATGATACAATTGGTCTCTGAATAAAGCCTTTTGGTACCATTACCCTTTCGTCTCTGAATATTGTTAGTTGTATAGAGATTTGGTTCATTCTACATTCCGAGACGATACAATTGGTCTCTGAATAAAACCTTTTGGTACCATTACCCTTTCGTCTCTGAATACTGTTAGTTGAATGGAGCTTTGGTTCATTCTACATTCCGAGACGACACAATAGGTCTCCGAAAAATGCACAATGCTAATGCTCCATGCCTACAACCTACACCACTTTGAATTTTTATATTTTTATTATTTATTTATTTTACCCTTTAACTCGTCTCTCTCACTCTGATTCTCTGAACCGGTATGAAATATCCAATCGGAAGAATATTTTTGGTGAAAATCCGATCCGAATCAAATTCAAAATTTCCCGGACAAAATCCGATCCGAATCTGAAAAATTTGAAATAATTGGATTCGAATAATTCGAATCCGATCCGATTGACACCTCTACATAGGTGTGTCATATAGTTGGGGAGGATAGATGGATGGGTGCTTGGGTGAATTTTGGGATCCTCTATACGAAAAAAAAAATATAAAACGTTGATATAATTATGTAGCGGTAGAATTCCCGCCACATATTTTGGGAGTATTTGCCTTGGTCTTGTCCTTACCCGGAAAAAAAAAGTCAAACACAACTTTACTGTTTCCTGACTCTACATCTCCATTTTGTTTCTTTTTCTTGTGTTCTTCTTCCATGTTTTCTCAGCACTACACAGAGCATCTCAGAAAGACAAACAACGATCCAACTGGTTTCTCAGCGACTCAACGTCATCAACAGCTTCTGCTCTCTTTCATCTCCGGCCAAGGTTCGTGTTCTTTGTCTCTCTAGCTGGCGCAACTCTCAATCTTAGTTATCAAACTCTCAAACCACAGCTCACAGACCACAACTCCAGTGCTCCACCTTTCGACCGTCGACAGCTCCATTCTCCGTCACCAGCTCACCACTTTAACACTCTCTTCTCAATCTCATTGTAAGCGAGTCTCTCTCTGAAATCTGAATCCTGGTAACTCTCTCTCTCTCTCTCATGGTCCATTACACTTCTGAAATTTTCTAGAATTGTTAATACTCGCACTAATTTTTTTTTTCTAAATTCATATGATTGCCCAGAATCAGATAACTGATTATTTTGTACACGAATCTATCATGAATCTATCATCCATCATGAACAGATTCCAAAATTTTGCATTTTAGGATGGTCAGTGGTGAGTGGTGACACTCAGTTTTGGATGATTTATGAGGCATTGTTCGGTTTGTTTTGGGTTGTGTTCTGTTTTGAACTGATTATTTTGTTATGGTTTTACATGCCCTGTTTCTAGCTTCTGGTTCTTGGTGTTATACTGTTGTGACTAACATTGCTTCTGGTTTGTTTTGTTTATTGGTTTGGTTCTTGATTGACCTTGCATTGGTTTGGTTTGGTTCCTGAATAAGGTTTTGTTGTATTGACATTGCCCTGTTATACTGCTGTGACTTACGATTATATATTTATATGTTCCACTTTATATATATATATATATATATATATATTATATGTATGTTCCATTTCTCAATATATTATATATTTATATGTTCCACTTTATATATATATTATACGTATGTTCCACTTCTCAATATATGATTGCATATTTGCATTATATTGAGATGCTTGCATTAAACGATTATATATCAATATGGCAGCCATATTGAGAAGTGTTTAGAATGGTTGTAGTTACAAATAAAATGTAAAAAGAATCCTTTATTTGTAGCTATATAGAATTAGGATTTAATAATATATGAATTCAGATATAGATATTTGCTAAATTAGGCCAAATAGGAGATTTATTGAATAATTGTGAGATTTGCATAATAGGATAATGGTATTTAAAACAATCTTAAAATGAAGTAAAACTCAGGAAGAACTTCCTTAGAAAATTTTAATACGGGTTTTGGCACATTCTTTAGCCATAGCCATAATGATATTTTATCCTCTTTATGACGGAAAATTTATTTAGCTATTTTTGTATAGTTAGCTTTATAGTTTTTAGTTAATCATATTAATTATAATACTTTTAGTATGACTTAAAAATGGACAGGAGTTGGATTTGGTTGCCGAATAGGTTATGTAAAGAATACAAAGATGGTGTTAAATCATTCATTGACATTGCTAAAAATCACTTAGACCATGATAGTAAGACTTGTTGTCCTTGTCGAGATTGTCAAAACACACGGTTACATGACCTTGCAACCATTCAACAACATTTAATTTTGTATGGGTTACCTTGAAGTTATGAAAGATGGATATTTCATGGAGAATCAGTTGAACATGATGCATACATTGATATTGAAGACATAGATGCTGAAGAGGAAGATGAATGTATTGAATTATTGAATGATGTATGTGGGCAAACACATGGGAATGAAGACAAGGGTTTTGGGGAGTCAAGCAACTCGGGAAACAATAATGGTTTTCATAATTTTGAGGCAATATTTGGTGCAGCAAGACAAGAGTTATATCAAGGTTGCACAAAGTCTTCTACATTAACTTTTATTGTTAAATTAATGCATATTAAAGTACTAAATCAATGGAGTAACAAATCACTTGATATGTTACTTCAATTATTGAAGGAAGTGTTTCTTGATGATAACAATATTCCAGATTCATACTATGGAGCTAAGAAGATGTTGCGAGACTTGGGATTGGGGTATGAATCAATTCATGCATGTAAATATGATTGTGCATTATTTTGGAAGGAGTATGAAAGAGCAGAAAAATGTCGCGTGTGTGGTGAGGATAGATATAAATTAGATAGTGGGAAAGATAAGAAGATTCCACATAAGATATTGCGTTATTTTCAGCTTACACCTAGATTTCAAAGACTGTTCATGTCCAAACATACAACTTCTGAAATGAGGTGGCATAAGGAGAAACGAATGGAAACAAAGTCTGTCTTAAGGCATCCAGCTGACTCTGAGACTTGGAAGAAATTTGATAAACAATATCCTGTTTTTGCATAAGATTCTCACAATGTATGCTTAGGTCTCGCCACAGATGGTTTCAATCCTTTTGGAACTATGAGTAATTCATACAGTATATGGCCAGTAATTCTTGTGCCATATAATTTGCCGCCATGAAAATGCATGAAATCTTCATTTTTTATTATGTCACTGCTTGAACCTTGCCCACATGCACCTGGAAAGGATATAGATGTGTATTTACAACCATTGATAGATGAATTAAAGGAGTTATGGAATGACGGTGTTGACACTTATGATGTATCCATTGGACAAAGTTTTCGTTTGAATGCATGTATTTTGTGGACAATCAATGACTTTCCGACATATGGAAATTTATCTAGTTGGAGCACTAAAGGGTATAAGGCTTGTCCAGTTTGTAATGGAGAAACATTGTCGCAACTTTTAAGAAGTAAAATATGTTATACTGGTCATCGCCGATACTTGTGCCCAAACCATTTGTGGAGACAAAGCAAACAATTTAATGGGAAGCATGAAAAGCAATCTGCACCTAATTATTATCTGGTTTTGATATTTTAAAGCAATTGGAACATGTTAGACATGTAACTTTTGGGAAAAACCCAAATAATGTTGACCGGAAGAGAAAACGCGCTTCTATTGAATTAAATTGGACTAAGAAAAGCATATTCTTTGAGTTGGAGTATTGGGCAAATCTTAAAATAATACACAATCTTTATGTAATGCACATTGAGAAGAATGTATGTGACAATGTTCTTGGAACATTGTTGAATCTTGAGGGAAAAACAAAAGATATTATTAAAGCTCGAATGGATTTAGAAGATATGAACATTAGACCAGAGCTACACTTGCAAGATGTTGGAACAAAATATTTGAAGCCTCCTGCATGTTACACATTTACAATAGATGAAAGACAAAAAATTTGACAATTCATTAAATCTATTAAATTCCCTGATGGTTATGCATCAAATATCTCAAGGAATGTGAATGTGAAAGAAGGAAGAATAACTGGTTTGAAGAGTCATGACAATCATGTGTTGTTACAAAGAATTCTTCTCATTGCCATACGCCCCTATTTGCCCAAAGATGTATGCACTGCATTAGTTGAATTGTCTCACTTTTTTCAGCAAATTTGTGTAAAGACTCTACATGTAGATGATTTGAATAGATTGGAGAAAGAAATTGTGTTCATACTTTGCAAACTTGAAAGGATTTTTCCACCTGCATTCTTTGACATTATGGTGCATTTGGTTGTACATTTACCATTAGAAGCAAAAGTTGCAGGACCTGTGTCATTTAGGTGGATGTATTCATTTGAAAGGTATTTAGGCACCTTAAAAAAATATATAAGAAACAGAGCTAGACCAGAAGGATCAATTGCAGAGACATACATTGCAAATGAGGCATTGACATTTTGTTCAATGTATCTTTGAGGTATTGAAACAAGGTTTAATCGAGGTGAACAAAATGATGACGGAGGACTAAGGCAAACAAATAATGGATTATCTGTATTTTCACATAAAGCTAACCCATTTGGTGCATGGCAAATGAAGCAATTACCTGCAGCTATATTGCAAAAAGCTCATTGGTACATTTTGAATAATTGCATGGAACTACAACCTTATCTCGAGTAAGTGTTAATTCGTTATGTATTGTGTATATTTTACATTTTTTTATTTTAACTTTCATTTGTTAATGCAGTGATTATAACAAAGAGTTGGAGAGGGAAAGTTGTTCCAATATACCTCGTCGACTAGAAGAGCAGTTCCCGAATTGGTTTAAAAAAAGTAACTATATTTAACTATATACAATTGTATATTAAACATATTTTTTCATACTTCAATAATTCACACTTTTGCTTGTAGATGACAATCTTGCATAATGAAGGATCAACTAAAGCTACTAATCAATTATATGCATTGGCTTGTGGTCTTGATCATAGAGTGAAATCATACAATGCATGTATTGTTAATAGAGTTCAATTTCATAGTATTATTCGTGATGATCGACGTATAACTTAGAATAGTGGGGTGGTTGTATTAGGGGACCACAATGGTGATGGGATAGACTTTTATGGAATTTTGCATAACATCTTAGAGCTAGATTATTTATTTGGTCCATCAAGTTATCTTATTCCAATGTGAGTGATTTGATACTGATGCAAAAAAGAAAAGATTACAAAATGATTACCATTTTACTTGCATTAATGTAAACAGAAAATGGTATATGGATGACCCTTTTGTTCTTGCAATACAAGCACATCAAGTCTTTTATGTCGATGACTACAAATTAGGAGCAAATTGGAAAGTTGTTCAAAAGATTCAGCATAGGCATTTATGGGATGTCCCAATGAATGATGGCACCGGAGAGACTACTCAAAGTATTGATAATGTGTATCAAGAGAATGAATCTTCTGATATCCAATGTGTTGTAGAAGAAAGCTTAGAAAGTTGTCAATTTATTCGACTTGATACAAATCCAGATGAACTTGATACTAATACTATGAACAAGGAGAGGCAAACTTCTGAAGTTGAGGTTCACGAGGTTCATGACGTTGAAGAGGAAGATGACACACTTATTAATTATTGTACTGATGCTGAAGAGACCTCACAAATTGATAATGCTAGTGATGATGAATGATAATCATATTTGTGTATATTAGATATCCATGTAGGTAAAAATATGTTTTATATTTCCTATTCCGTAATAAAATATTCTGTTATTTATACATAAAAGTTTTATTTGTAATTGTACCGATTAGATTTTGTTTTTATTTGTGTAGTAATCTATATATAAACTGATTTAAGGTTATATTTGTTATAGATATGACTACTAGTATTCAGTGAAGGCTCTTATGTCCGAGTGTTTCAACACCTCATTCAGCAATTGTTTCAACCCCTCAATCCTACAATTCATCACCTAGAATGTCAAAGTCTCTTCGCAAACGTAGTGGTCAAGGTAAAATATGCTTTCTTTCATGTTTTCTTTTTGTTTACTGTTGATCTCCTCTAGTTTGGTTTTCTTATGGTGCAGAGGTGATAGCTGTTTGTCTGATGTTCTGTTTTGGCTTGCTAAGTTTTGGTATTTCTTTTTCATCTTGCTTTGTTTTGTGGTTTGGTTGTGTTTGCCCTGCTTCTATAAGTTGTGTCTTGTATTCTTGATTCTTGTTTTAATTTTGATCAATAAATCAATTATTCAAAAAATTGTCATGATATATATGTACATGTTTTTTTTAATAAACTATCATGATATGCAGCTAAACAAAGCCTCACATGTTTGTTTGAGTAGTACCCTACTATATATACATATATATATATATATATATATATCAGTACATGTTTTCTTTTGAATAAGCTGTCATAACATTGCATCAAGCTTATAAGTTATTCCTTTGAAGTAAATGAGTTAAATTTGTTTGTTTGTTTTCTTATGAGTTAGCTTATATATGTTGTATATATAATGGTCCTATAGCTAAAAAAGCGTGGGAAGACAAGAGAGATAGGACTTAAGCGACTCATTCATTCAACAAAGTCTAAGATTCGTGTTGATTTTGAAATAGAAGATGGAAAACCAACAGGTGTTAATACACCTAAATTGGCAAATGAGATTGGAATTGTTGTTCGGAACCATGCTCCATTGATGGTGGATAACTGGAAAAATCTTATTGATGAGACTAAACAACCAATAGTTGATCGAGTGAATGTAAAACTCAAGCCTTTGAAGCATCTTGTATATATTAATATTGCTTAGTTTAACATTATTTTATTGACATCTATAAGATTATTATTAACATCTGATATCCTACTTTCTTATAGGGAAAATTTGATATTGATGTATCTCAACCACATGTGATTAGCTATTTTGAAAATTCAATGGCAACAAGGTACAAATAATTTCGCCATAAGATAAAGAAGATATTTGAAGAATACTCAACAATTGAAGATGCAAAACTTAACAAACTAGAACAAGTACAGAGTCAAGAGGATTGAGACTTTTTATGCAATCTGTTTGACAGAGAAAAGTTTAAGGTGATATTGAAATTATTCATTTCCCTTGCAATATAATATATATAAACTATATAAATATAAAATATGAATTGACTTTAAAATACTGATTGTAGAATCGATCAAAGCAAAATGTAAAAAATCGAGACAATTTGCCTTTTGTGCATCGTGGTGGCTCAAAGTCCTTTATTCAACATCATAAAGATATGGTAGTGAAAATTAACAAAAATTCTAATTGAATTTGCTTATGCCATTGATTTGATGCAATTATAAATTATTGGTTTTCTTTTTGGATAAAGGTTGATGAAGCAGGTGCTCCTCCATCTCCGATAATTTTATTCCATGATATGCACTTCAATGACAAAAATGGATGGATTAATGACAAGGCACGCGATAAATTTGTAAGTTGTTTCTATCAAAGCATAAAAACTTACATTTGCTACCTTATTGGAAATATTGACTATTTTATTAGATGAGTATAGAGTTTAAGAATTTTGACACTTTATATATCTGTATTTGTGCCTTGTGTGCTAATTTTGTTAAGTTCGGTTTTTGTTAGGTGGATCAAATTAAATTATCTACAAAATATATTGATTTCAATTATCTAGGAACAATTGTTGAGTTTGGTTTTTGTTTGGTGGAACAATTGTTTATGTTGTTGTTACCAGGTCTGGGCATTTTCTGTGATTGTGGTGGCTGCTATTGTAACCAGTTTTTTGTGTACTTTTTTGTTTGCTGTGTTTGTGGTGGCTGTTTTTATTTTTAGGTCCGTTACTCTTTTAAGATTGGTTTGCATTAGGTCTGATGATATTTTAGGTGTCTCTTCTTGTGGTGTGGGTTGTTTCGAGCCCTGGTGTTGTTTCTTAGATTGTAAATAGATAGTAAATCTATTTTGGCTGTTCAAAAAAATAACTAACTATATTGATTTCAATTATCTAGGAACAAATGATTGCATTGCAAACAAAATCTGTTGAAGATGGGAGTTTAATATCCGATGAAGACATCTGTGAAAAAGTTCTTGGAAAAAGATCTGGTTATGTGAAGGGTTTGGGATTCGGGCCACGTCCTAAGTCATTCAAATATGGTGCTTCTACACAAGTGAACACGAACTTGAAGCAAAAAGTCGAGATTGAAGAGTTAGAGCTTGAAACTCAGTGAACAACTTTGGAGAATCAACATGAGAAGATTAATAATCAACAGAAAAAGATTGATGGTTATGAAGAAAAGATGGAACATCAGCTTCAACTAATTCAGCAACTTCAAGTACAAAATGAAAAGTTTTTGGAGTTTATGAAGAAGTTCTCATCTTGATATTTGGCAGATTACATTTTTGGAAGGTTCACATAGTTTTTGTGTTGCTTCTGTGTGCAACTGATGGAGTGCCTAACCCCTGATGACCTTCTTCTAGCATGGTACTTTTTGCTAATTTTGTTATAGGCGATTACAGAACCATAAGGATGCTTGATTTTATGGTAGAACTTTCTTGCAACCTCTTAGTTCTTCTTTCATTGTTGCCTTTGTGAGAAACTTTAGAAATATAACTACATGTTACCTTTTGTGAATAATTATGGGCAACTTTAGAAAAATAATTGTGTTACCTTTTGTGAATAGCTATGGCCTATGGGCAACTTTAGAAATATAACCGTGTTTGTGATATTGGTGCATAACTTTATTTCTTCATTTTATGCTTATATTTTCTAATTATATTTTGATTTGTTTGATATTTATTGTATGTAAATTTAAATCTTTATTATTGAATAACCGGGTACATGAAAAAAAATATAATCAATCATTCAATCAAATGTTCAGAAACATATTTAATTAATATCTAAAACTAATTATAGACCATTTCCCTACCAAGAATTTCATCTTTGAATATTTGAAAATTATAAACTTTTAGAGACCAAATATTTCATATCAGATTGACGAAAGAAATATAGAACATTTTGCTACTAAGCGTTTTGGTCTTTAAAGAACATTCTAAAATATTAGTTTTACTTATTGGAGACGATATAATTGGTAGCCAAATAGATGTATTTGCGACCAAGTTGCTTGTGTCCCGAAATAGACAATCATAGACGACTATTTTTCAACTTTAAATGTCATATCCAACTGCTTTTATATGAATCGAAGACCAACTGTAAGGGAATTGGCTACGAAATAAATGGTTGTGTATTATCGACATTCGGAGACGACATTTCTATTTGGTCTCCATAGATATTCTGGGACGGGAATTTAGCTACCACGCTGCGACCAACATGATTGGGTAGCATGATTGGGTAGCGAAAAACCTTCCATGACGAAATAACTTATTTGGAAACCAAGTGGATTTGTCCCAAAATGTCATTTTTCTTGTAGTGTTTATTGGATATGATCTATAGATCCTGCTAATTAAAAAACCACAATAAACTTGCGTTCAAAATGAGCATTAACTTTTTTTTTTGAAAAATATGAGCATTAGCTAAGAAAAGAATCAAATGATATTAAAAACAATGAATTATGTTGTAAATTAACGAAAGAATAAACAATACATGATACACAATACATGTATATAGGCAATCATAAGCGGTCATATGCAAGTGGAGAGTTAGGCGGTGCATTAGTGGGAGTTCATTGTGTGTATTACACATGTGGTAAAATCCACATATTATAACAGTCCCCCTTGGATTTATACCACTTGTATCAATATTCTAAGAAAAACCCAATGGGACAAAATCTGAGAAAAATGTATATAATGATCTCTCTGGATCTTGTGGTGTTGGATGTTCTCAAAACTATCTCGTTAAAAACCTTGTCAGGAAAACCCAGTGGGATAAAACCTGATCGAAGGGAAAAAGAGTGTAGTGTACATATGTCCAGATTTATTTGTTTTCTTCAAAACATTTCTCACATTTATACTTTGCTGGGGAAAACCCAGTAGGATAAAAACCTGAGCAAAGATATTCATTGATCTGTCGGATCAAAGTAATATTTATGATGATCTTTTGGATCAAGGTAACATAGATACGATGATTAGCAAGAGCAAAGTAATATTTACAATAATATTTTGATCAAGATAACATATATACGATGATTTACTGAATCAATGTAATATTTATAATGATTTTGTGGATCAAATGATTTTTGGGTGTGTATAGAGAATTGCCTCATTAAAACCTTATCAGGAAAACCCAATGGGACAAAAACCTGATTGGAAGAAAAAAGAGTACAATGCACATATACCCCAATATAATTTATATACTTCATTTGATATGCTCCCCCTGATGAGACGCTCCCTATGTAATAACATCATAGATAATTGGAGGGAGTATAAGCAAAGACTTGTTTTGTGAAGTAATATCCATATGGAATCTTTTCGAAATCCTTTTAGAATCTTTTCAACATATTCTGATTGATGGACTAGCATTCTATTTAATCTATACTCGACCTTCAGGTCGAAACAATGTTTTCTTTCTCATTTATTTATGAGGACACATGAGTATATAATTTATTATATCCTTATCTTTTTCAGATATTAACTGAGACGGTTATACCACATCCGTTCAAATTGTTTTTAATTTATATAAGGATTTTTGTATGTTCATCAAATACAGATTACGAGATCTCGATTTACATGCTTCTAGCATTTTGAATCCTTCAAGATTTATAAATATCTGCATTGAGTGAATCATATAGATAAATGATTACTACATCTAGAAGACGTAATTCAAGCCTTTTCAAGGCAACCGAATTTATCAACAATGTAATCGTATTCATCAGTAGTGAATACCAAGTTTCTGTAAGAAACCTCGCACTATGAGTCGTGTCTCATATCTCACAATCTTGTTTTTCTCATTACGTTTCCGTATAAAGATCCATTAGTATCCAACTAGTTTGACATTTTCAGGTGTCTGTAGTACTATTGGTCTCAATACTTTATTTTTGGCTTATGAAGTCAATCCTTTTAGAATTGCATATTTTATCTAGGCCAATCATGCCTTGTGTCTACAATCATTGATATTATGAATACCATAATTATCATTTATAATTTCAGTAGCACTACTGTGTATAAAAATACATCATCAATGATTGTTTCATTATGATTCCATATTTCTCTTATATGACTTATAGAAATTTTCTCAAATTCTATATTTTTGTATCTCTGTTGAGATTACTTCCATTTCAATGGATGTAATCATTTCATAGACTCTGTATGATTTATAAAATTCTCTCAATTTCTATATTCTTGTATCTCTGTTGAGATTTCTTCCATTTCAATGGATTTAGTCCTTTCATAGACTTGTATCTCTTTAGATATGTCAGACTCTTATAGAGTTGATTTAGAGAAAATGGGTTTATTTATAACTAGAGTTTTGTTTACTTTTGGGATCCCAATAACAATACCTTTCAAAAGGATCATAAGTTTATGATATGCATCAGATTATTTATTTGTTGCATTTTTCTCTGATCGTTCTTCAAGAACAATCACCCGACTGGGGTTTATGAGATGACAACTGATAAAATCTTATTACCTTTAATATACCAGGTAACAGATTAATAATAATCCGATGATCAATTATCTTTCGTATTTGAGAGATACGAATATCGAAATGAGACACATATATATATAGAGAACCGAACTGGTATATCTATTTTGTATATAAGTAATTTTTCATTTATTTTTCTCTTCTAGAGAAATTGGAAACATTTGATAAGTGATTCCACTGATCCATTTTGATATGTTTGATAATAAACAAACATGATCATCTCGTAGATGTATCAATTAGAACCATATAATAATGAAAAGGATCATTTGGTGGATGAATATGTCTGCATATATCCCTTTGAATTCTTTGTAAGAATGATTAGGATTCAAAACAAACTTTTAGAATAAGATGGTTTTACTGTTAGTTTCCCCTATGAACATGCAGTACATAAGTTCTCATTGGATAAAGAATCTTCTGGTTCTTTAATGGATATCCATGAGAATTCTCAATAATTATACGCATCTTTGTAGATCCTGGGTAACCGATACGGTCACGCCAAAATACAAACATTTTTGGATTTGGGAACTTTTGATTAATAACTGCATAAATATATACACTTTTTATAATAGTGTAATATAATCTAGATGATAAAGCACGCAGCTTTTTTATAATGAGTTTCTGGCCTGAATCGTAAGAAGTGATGCATATATATTTAACATTCTCATTACTCATAGTTTCAATATGATATTCATTCCTCCTTTTATCTTTGAAACTAAGCAAGTTCATTTAATGATATAAAGTATCATCGATACACAATTTAATACCATATGGTAATAAGATTGTGGCTCTTCTAGAGCCTTTGATCAGATTCGCTGGATATGATCTAGCATTAACTTTATATGCTTTTGAACTGAGCATATTCTTTTATGTTCTGCTTGAATAATATTAAGTATCACTGATACATGATTTAGTATTGTTTGATAACAATATCATGGCTCTTCCAGAGCTTTCTATCAAATCCGTTGGACCTGATACACTATTAATATTTGCTCACATCAAAGTCCAATTCATAAAACATATCTGACTCAGTAGAATTGTATGAGTCGTTGCACTCTAGGCAAAACATATATTTCCCTTCTGGGAATTTTATGGATATTATGTGTAATGTTATTTTATATCTCATCTGAAATGATAATAATATTTTCAATTGGTTTATTCTATAAACCTTTTCTCTTGTCATTCACAAACATCCACTCCTGGGTATGTTTTGATATCTCATGAATATAAATATATCCAAATTTACTCTCTTGATATTGATTCTTCAAAAGCACGTATAAAATGGAAAAAATATCCTTTACAATCTCATTATACGTGATATTAGGATCTTAAATCCTTTTATGATACTCAAAACATCCTACTGGATGTGTAGATATTTTTTCTCAAATAAATGATTAGTTAGGGTTTTAAATATCCTTTATGATACTCACAACATCCTACTAGATGTGTATGAAATTGATAAAATATTATTTCCAATTTTTTTTATTCATTAGGATCTTAAATCTCTTTTATGATACTCACAACATCCTGTTGCATGTGTAGATCATTCTTTCAAATAAGTGACATGTAAATGTATCACTTCATATATATTAGATAACTTCATATTCTGAATGTGTTTGAAACCTCAGGTTCCAAATAATGAAATATGGCATTCATGTTGAAAATACTACTCAAGCGTGTGTCTAACAACCTATAGAAGGGGTGAATGGGTTGTTAATCAATTATTTACCAATTTTTTGATTAGTCAATATTGACACAATTAACCCAAACAATCAAACATTAAAAAATCAAGTATAAAGTGCGGAAATATAAAGCACACTTGATTTTTACGTGGAAACCCTTCAACAAGGGAAAAACCACGGGTTATCCTTCTAGCCACACACGATCACCGAAATCTACTATATGAATAAAAAGTTACACCCTCAAGTGATACTCGGACTCTCACTCTCGACAACATCAGGCTATGGATACTACCACTCGCCACTCTTGGTTCAATCCCTAGTGATATCCCCCTATCCACTACTCTTGGCGTGAGCACCTCCTACTCTACCCCTCGGGCCTTTTACAGTGGCACTTGACCAATGCTTGCCAACTAAACCTTGGTTGCAAGACTTGAATGCTTGTGCAACTTCACCCCGAAGCCACAAGACTTTGACTTAATGAAGAGTATAAAAGTCTAAGTGTATATATGACATATACTCAATGCAATAATGTGCAAGACCAAACACAAAATGTTTAACTAGATGCTATAATGCAATTACACAACCTAGTTATCAAACAATGCCTATAGGCCCAAAATTAAGATCTAATTAGATGCAAAGAGATTCTAGCAACCTAATTGTCAAATACGTCCAACCAACACAAGTTGTCACAATAAATAACAAGGGCAATAAATATGCAATCAACAAATGTAATCAATGAGGCATATATATCAAGGTCTAGATGTAAGGCATAAAGACTTAGCTAGAAGGGCAAAATGGTCCTAAATTATAGCTATCACAAACAAACCCCAAACATGTCATAACTTCAAATGATATACAATAAACATGAAGATTTGCTAACCTAAGCAATAAATGACATGTCTTGATAAGCTAGAACAATAAATGAGCAAGGATGTTAGTTCTACTTACCAAGTGAAGACATTAATGAAGACCAATGCTTTAATGATGCTAGAAATGCAAGATGAAGATGGGTTTTGGGGTTTGGAGAGTCAAAGAACAAAGCTTGAAGCTTTCTCTCTCTATGGGAGCTCTTTCTCTCACTATATTCTAGTTTTTCAGCTCTTGGGACGAAGTGAGGAAGAAAGAAACATATATAAAGAAGCCCTAAATGAAACTACGTCGTTTTGGCATCAATAGGCACAAAACAGGCTTAGTGCACGGGTAACTGCATGGGTAAAAGACCCTTGCACTACCCATGCAGTTGCACCAACCCGTAGCACTCATCATTAGTGCACGGGTAACTATAGGGGTAAGGGACCCGTGCACTACCTGTGCAGTTGCACAAACCCGTAGCACTCAACCTCAGTGCACGGGTAACTGTACGGGTAAGACCCATGCAGTTGCACAAACTCGAATTCAAAGGGCTCAAAACATGACCAAACAACATCCAAACCTTTCAAATAATATACCATTGGAAGGGTATGAAAGTCTACTTTCTACTTCAATTAACAAAACCTAATTTGGATGTCTGTAGAAAGATTTATGGTCAAATGAGTGACCAAAGGTCAGAATGGGTCAATAACAAAAATCCTCAAACTCATGGTATAAGACCATGTAACCAAATACCAATCTAAGAGAGCACAACCGGAGCCTCTCTATGGTCACAAAACGTGCTAAGACTCAAGCACACCAACGTGCAAGCGTGGACACAACACAAGCATACCATCGTGCGAGTGAGGACGTTTCCGAACACACAAAGGAAAACGTAAAACAAAACAACCACATGTAAAGACAAACAAAGACGTGTTCGTGTGAGTTGTGTAACGGAGACACACATATACACAATAAAGAACATAAATGCAAAATGAACAAAGCATGCATGAAGTGTGTGTGTGCACCTAAACTCTTCAAGAGACAAGGTCAAGTGAGTATACATATTGCTCTTGAAGTCATGGAGATGTTTGGAAGCTTGCCAACAAGGACCTAAGCTACCCATTACACAATCATCCCCAATGTGATGTGGTTTGTCATGAAATAAGCCAATCATAAAATCGAGGTCCTTACATATGTATATAACACTGGATCCAGAACTCCATGTTCTCATCGATTTTCAAAACCGTGCCAACTTAAATATCATAATTCCAGGAACTTTAAGTTCTGGTTAGTAGGTCTAGTTAATCTCATATATTGCGTATAAATAAATAATATGAATATTTAAACAATTTATCTAGAGACACAACATAAGCCAGTTCTGAGAAAGAGCATATGCCAGTCCCGATACACAGCATAAGCCAGTCTCATATATTGCATTAAAATAAATGCTTTCAGGGTCATAAGATCACCTTACAGGGCCATGAGATCACCTGCGATGTGCATAAAAATAAATTGTTTCAAGGTCATAAGATCACCTTAAAGGGCTTTCAAGGTCATAAGATAACCTTACAAGGCCATGAGATCACATGTGATGTACATAAAAATAAATCCAGAACTCTAATATATAAGTTTCGTTGACGGCATAATTCATCTTGTACGTTAGGATCTTAAATCCTTTTTATGATATTCAGAGCATCCAGTTGGATGTGTATGAAATGGATAAAATATTATTCCAATTTCATTATACTTTAGGATCATAGATTATTTTTATGATGCTTACAACATCCGATTGGATGTGTATATTTCTCTGAATATTGCTCTTCATGAGCATCAAGCATGCATATAATACTAGATCCAGATCTCCAGGTTTTGGATATTCCATCGTGCCCGAAAACAGAGATAATAAAGCTTAAATAAGTCAAACAAAAATTACTTAAAAATGGAATTAGCTGAAACGAATGGCACTGTTGCGTCCGGAACGGTTGAAATAGCTGAAAATATGTCCGATTCAGTCGAAAACGGGTGAAAATTGCACTAAGACAGACAAAAAAAATTTTTGGCTGATATGGCGCTGATGCGGCACGCTTGGTGCTGACATGGCACGCCTGGTGTTGATGTGACAGTACTCTGCTGATGTGGCATTGACGTGGTAGTCCACCTTTGCTGACGTGGTAGCCACTACTGCTGTGTCGCTACCTGGGCGCTGACGTGACACGACATGGCGCTGACTGGGCGATGACATGGCGGCTGACGTGGTCGTCTTCTTTCTTGGGAAAACTGCATAAAAAACTAGAAAATTTTTCAGGTTTGACCAACCTTTGATCGGAGCTATAGGGTTCGTTAGAGCTTTGTTTGAGACGTGGTCAGCGGCGTCGGAATTGTATTTTCAAGAGGAACACAACGGTATCCTTCGAAAAGCAATTCAAGCACTTTGAATTTTCAGGTTTTTTTTTCGAAAATCAAAGGTTTATACCAATTTGTTGCTCACTTTCTGTGCCTAGTCTATAATTACTAATCGTGTTGATAACGTGTTGTAAATTAACTAAAGAATAAACTAAAATAGATGAAAAAGAGAGTGAGAGATAGAGAGAGATACGCGAGAGAGAGAGAGAGAGATAATATATATTCTGCCTTTTATTGATTTCTCAACAAGAAGAGAGGATTTACAAATGATACACGGTACATGTATATAGGCAATCATAGGCGGTCATATGCAAGTGGAGAGTTAGGTGGTGCATTAGTGGGAGTTCATTGTGTGTATTACACATGTGGTAAAATCCACATATTATAACAAATTATAAATTATAAAAATTATTTGGGAAGGGGATTTTCTCCCATGTAGCTGATTGTGAAACCCTCTTTAGGAGGAAATCAGATCCGACAGTGAAACCCTCTTCAGGAAGAGATATGATCTTTCTCTCACATATATAGTGAGTCTGATGCAGATTGGAACTGAATTCACAATCGTTCAAACACAAAAGGTTTTCTTTTGAAAATAGAAAAAAGAGAGATAATATTAAGAAAACTCTGTAAGTTTTATTTATTTATTTATCAAAGTCTGTCTTCCAAAACATAATACAAGCTACTTAAATAGTAAAACTAAACCGAATCCATATGGATTCTGTTTCCCCTAGAATTTTAAAGAAGAAAGAAATCAAAACAAAAAATCATAATCAAACGGAAAAGAATCCCAAATGATGCAGATCGAAACGGAACTCACACTCATTCAAGCACATAATGTTTTCTTTGATCTATAATTCCGCATAAAATAGAAAAAAGAGAGACAACATTAAGAAAACTCAATAAGTTTTATTTTATTCATCAACGTCTGTCTTCTAAAACCTAATACAATCTACTTAAATAGTAAAACTAAACCTAATCAATAGGGATTCTGTTTCTCCCATAATTTTAAAGAAGAAAAAAATCCAAACAAAAAATCCTAATCAAACGAGAAAGAATCCCAAATGAAAAAGATATCAAATCTCCTAAAAAAATGAAAAGAATTCTAAAAAAATTAACAACGTATCTAATAAGGAAATGGATTTGATTTGATAAAATCAAATCATAAAATAATTAATAACCTAATTACATATAAAATAAAAGGAAATAAAATATTTGTATCGAATCATGGCGATAATTGGAAACAATAAAAATGAAAACGGTTGTCTTGGTGCGCACGGAACTTAACGGCCAAATTCAGACATACAGCAGCCCGTTATTGAAGATGGATACAGTAAGAAACGTGCAATCTAAATAGTCCATAGATAGCAAATAAAGCTAGGTACTTTATTTGTGGTTAATCTATAACTGCGGTCCATTCCGCAATGTACGGTGATTCTATCCTGAATCATTCATATGAGATATGGGAATTGAGGCACCTTATATGATGTGATCATATATGACTATGCCATGATCTATATGAATCTCTTACCAAGATCCGTTTGTTGATGAGATTCATGTATATCAACATATGATGGCTATATATGGGTGATCTTAATCCTGAGTGTCTTATCGACTCCTTCAGATTAAATCGTGGTCTTTGATATACCATAGGTGAGGTCGGATGTTGTTCCTGATCAATATGCTCTGTATGTTGGGATTGTGGTTTGGCTTGTGGCTGGGAAGGTATGTACACAATAGTGGAATTCACTCCTTCTTGTGAGAAGTAGATGGTAGTTCCCTTAAGGGTTGATTCAGGGCTTGGACAATATGAGCGCTCTCCTAATTCCGCGAGGAAATAGGATTTATTGTCCATTACAGAATCAACAGTACTTAAAGGATATATGTAATTAGAGGGGTATAATGGATATTATGACCCAGCTCTAATTATGAACTACTGTGGAGGATCACACCATGTGTAATAGCTATATCGATGGACACCGAGGTGTATCGTTCTGTGTAAAAACGTTTACAGTTGAGAGAGTGCAGTTTCAGATTTTTAGTAGAATAACACCGGAGTTAATAATCAAGGAATATTAATTAAAAGTTTAATTAATGATTCCAAGGATTATTAGAGCTCAAAATATTGTGGGTCCATTAGGTCCCCTTGCTAGCCCGATTGATTTAGCTAACAAGGGTCACAGTTAATTAATTGGATTGTCCAATTAATTGTGTTACGAAAGTGACACGTATTTATTCAGGAATTAATTGAATAATGAGAATATTTAATTAATGAATAATGGTAATTAAATAAATTAAATAATAAGATTATTTGATTATGTTATTAATCACTAAATGGAGGGTGATAGTTGATATTTGATTTTAAATAGAATAAGATAATATGATTATTTTATTTTATTAAATTAAAGATTTGAAATTTAATTTAAAATGTTTAAATTCAAAATAACTATTTAATTATCTTTTAAAATAAAAGATATAAGATATCATTTTAAAAGATTTAGTTTTAAAATCAAAAAGATATCAATTAAAAAGTTTTTAGTTATAATCCAAAATATATATATGATATATATTTAGATAACAAAAATAAGAAGGATATGCATGCACATAATTTAGTTTTTGTATAAGATACAAATACTTTGTGCGTGAATCAATGTGCACAAGTGAAACAAAAAGAGAAAGAGAGAAAAAAATTGCTCTACTTGAGAAAAAAAAAGGCAATTGGTGTGGCTATACTATTTGAAAGAAAAGAAAAAAAATAATAATAAATTTTTCTTTAAAAAAACAATAGTTGTTCTAGGTTTTGTTTTTTCTTGGAAGAAATTATTTTTTCTTCTTTCCTCTACATCCTCCTAAGTTCCCGAGTACATGATGCACCCACACACAATTACCAGTTTCGGAAAAGGCTTGGAGGATCGGTGGTACAGATCATGAGCATATCGTAAACTGAAGGAGCCTCCAAACGTTGGTAAGGTTCTAATTTATTTTTTTATATATTGATTACAATTTCCTGTATTTACATACTGTATGTATTAGTTCCGGAAAAATAATTACGATCCCAAGTTCATTGGTTTTAGATCGTTTACGATCTGTATAAAATTTTTAAAATCTAGTTCCACTGCGTTACCAATGAACAAAGTTCCAACAACGCCGAGCACCCACAAATCTGGCCAAGCAGATCCGCATCAGAGTCTCTTATGATGGATCCTTCACTTTAACATAACGTAAGGATTGTCTTGATATCCATCGATTTTAATGAATTTTGATCTGGATTTTTTTTGTGGATGATATGTTCAATGAAATCTACTTGTAAACAAAATTTAAATTGTTTTCAAGAACCACAACTATTTTTCCTGATTTTATTGAAAACGAAACATCGGAAAATGGGACAAAAAATAGGAAAAAAATAAAAATTGGTTTTCATTTTTCCGATTTTTTGCCATTTTTCCTAATGCTTCATATTTCACAAAATCAGGAAAAATTAGTTGTAATAAATTTTCTAATTTTGTATACAAGTAGATTTCATTAAACTTATTATCCACATAAAAATTCAGATCAAAATTCATTCCAATCGATGGATTTCATGGAAGTCCTTACTTTAAGTCAAAATAAATGATCTATCATGAGAGAACTATATATATACAGACATTCTTAGGTGCAAGATTACATCATACAATTTTAAAAAATAATCCACATCATTCTAATCTGAACCATTGATCACTTTGAGACAAACATCCAATGGTCATGACTTATTCTTTTAATGCATGCCTAGGAATCCTAAAATGACCTTTTAAGCAAGTAACTTCCCACTCACTTCCAATTTGACCGTTTGTTCTTCACATCTCCCCAAGGTTACCGTTTTCCTTCTCTAATTCACACACACACACACACACACACATATATATATATATATATATATATATATATATATATATATATATATATATATCTTTCCAGCCATAAACATCTTTATTTCTTACCTTTTTTCTTCTCTTCTTCCTCTATATTTTTCTTCCAGCCTCAAAGTTCTTCAATTTTTCATATATCCATAATCGACATAACCCACTTCATATATATTTCTTCCATCAGATGCCGCTCTCTTTAGACTAAAATCGTGTCTCCTTCTTCGTAATAAAATCTTCGACCCTGACCCATTATTCCCTGCTTCATCGTGTGCGCCTCCATTGAAAATAACCTAGAATGTGTCTAAACAACCTATAGGAGGGTGAATGGTTTGTTAATTACATCCTAAGTTGACATCTTAGTCACTCTTCTCAAGGATTGTTACTTAAACCTATCTACCCGTAGGCTTTTTATAATGACACTTGACAAATGCTTGCCAACCAACACCTTTGGTTGTAAGACTTCTCTTTACTTGTGCAACTACCACATGTAGCCACAAGACTTGGACTCAATGAAGAGAAAATTCAAAGTGAACAATCAATATATGCTCAAATGCAAATAAGTGCTAGACTAAGACTAAATGCTTAACTAGATGTGAATTGAAATTTCCTAAGATGGATAACAAGCAACCTAAATTGGGGGGTTGTGGAGGGGGGGGGGGGGGGGGGGGGGGGGGGGTGTGTGAATAAGTTGGATCCAATTTTAATAACTTTTTCAGACTTTGTTTGTTGCACAAACAAAATATCAAAGCACTTGTTAAAAAAACACCAAAAAAGCTTCACAAGATGGTCAGTAGTAACAAGTATGAAAGATATAGCAATTTAGAGTAACTACTAAAATGTAAAGTAAATAAATTCAATAAAAGAAAATCAACACAATGATTTTTTTAATGTGGTAAAACCTCACAACTTGAGGAAACATCCACGGGTTGATTCCACAATCATCGGCGACACTATCTTTCACTAATTGGTAGAACAAGTTGGATCCAATTTCAATAACTTTTCAGACTTTGTTTGTTGCACAAACAAACTATCAAAGCACTTCTTAAAAAAAACACCAAAAAGCTTCGCAAGATGGTTAGTAGTAACAAGTATGAAAGATATAGCAATTTAAAGTAACTACTACAATGTAAAGTAAATAAATTCAATAACAGAAAATCAACACAATGATTTTTTTTAACGTGGTAAAACCTCATAACTTGAGGAAACATTCACGGGTTGATTCCACAATCATCGGTAACACTGTTTTTCACTAATTGGTAGAATGTACACCCTCAAACGATCAAACACATGATCCACTAAAATGATGAACACTTGGTGAAGATCAGAGTAAATCGTAAAATCTGGACTCCAATTAAATTTGAAACCCCTTGGGACTTGTTCCTCTTTGAAAGACAATGAATTTTGGCTATTGAATCATCAAAATCGGATTTAAAATGATTGAGAAATCGCAAAATAAAAATGGTTCAACGTAATCAAAATGTGCAAGTCAAATGAATATATAAAAAAATTCAAGGGACCTGCCCGTGAGAAGCCACACGCAGAAGACACATCACCACACGTGATTTTTGATTTTTTTCATAGCAAATATCTCTTGCTGTGAGCTCACGCGAGTGACATTCAAATAGCCCAATAATAGACCATGCGTACAGCAAAGGAAGCACAACACACTAGGTTTAACGTGAATAAAAAGCACTCAATAAAAACCCTTATCAATTCAAAATTTTCAAATGAATTTGGGTTGGCTTCCAAATTTCATGAAATACCCCTGAATCCCACAGGCGAACCCGGAAAACCTCGAAAACATAAAAAAAAAAAAAAAACACTTAGACAAGTCTCTGAATTGCTCGGAACTCATCTAAGGACAAATCCACACACGGTTGGACTCGTAAAAAATGAGAAATCTCAAAAATTTAATTCCTTAAAAATACAATAAGATTTTACCAACCATACCAAAACAAACACAAGAACACACAATTATGTCATTTCCTAGAGATAGTCCTAGAACATGCATTTTATAAAAGTTATCAAAATAAATCTAATACATGGTGCATACAACAATATGTGTGTGTATGTGTTATACCACTTAAGCGCAACAATGCAAGGACACAAATGTATGCAGTGTGTGTGTGCGCTCTTACACCTTGAGGAGAAAGAATCTCGATACCTTAGCATCCAAGTAAGCATTTTCCCTCTTGAAGACGAATTTTGCATGAGAAGTTGCTTTCCTTCTTTGAAGCTCATATCAAACACGAACCACCTAAGCAACTAATCAACACAAACAAAGAGAGTTTTGTTATGGAATCAAACCAACACAAATTTAAAACCTAACAAAAACATGTATACCCAACAATTCTAGTTATTAGCTAACCCCTACCAATCACCAAACTTCAAAGACAAAACAATAAAGATGATGTCTTGGTAATTAAAAGAAGAACAATAAATGAGTTAGAATGTTATTCTTACCTACCAAGTGAAGATGCAATGAAGACCCAATGCACATGAATGGGGATTTGGCGAGTTAAAAATGGTTTATTGCCTTTCTCTCTCTAAAAATTTAAGCCTCTCACTATATCTCAAAATTTTGGAGTTCTTGACAAACAAGATGGTGTCTTGGACTATATATAGGATTCTTACAAAATTACATTGTTTTAAAGAGAACTGGTTTTCGCGGTCAAAATGTGACGTTTGATCAAGAAGAAAATCAACCGCAAAACTGTTATACCAAACGTCACCGGAATATCGCGGTCCCATTTTCACGGTCCTTCATGACGAAGGCACGACCGTGAAAAACAATGGAGAAAACTTCGCGCCAGTTTTTCGGGGTTCTCTAGGACGACACTAAAGCAATGAAAACCTCTGGAAGGTTTTTCACGCCCAAACTTCGCAGTGGTCAAAGATAACACTTGTACAACAAAATCCTTTGGAAGGATTGTTGCGGTTCCCATGACAGCATCTGGACCACGAAATCTACTGGAATGGTTTTCGTTGTACACCATGACGACACCAGGATAGTGAGAACCTCTGGAAGGTTTGTCGCGGTGTATCAAGACGACATTAAGACCGCGACAAAGAAAAGAAGAGGCATTCTCAAGCGATCGAACAAAGTAACTTATATGAATGAAGTGCATGTGTGAAATTGGTGTGATGCACACTAAAAAAATCAATAAAAGCACAAATGAATGAATTATATGTGTGCACCTAATCTCTTCAAGAGAACAAGTTAAGTGATATACCTTTGAAGCTCTTGTTATTAACTTAACTTGTTCTTGAAGCTTTGAGATGCTAAGAAGATTTTCGATCACAATCACACTATTGAGCACAAGAAGATCCCAATCTACCCATTACAAAAACACTCTAATATGGTTTATCATAGAAATAAGTCAATCACAAAATGAAGAACCTTACAGTCTCCACAGTTGTTTTGATTACTTTGTTGTAATTTTTTTCATCCTTGATATGATATTTTCCAAATTTTGTTTATATATTTTTTATATCTATACTTAATGGTCTGCATTGTTGGTGATTTGTCATATCAATAGTGTTTTAATGTTTGCTGTGATCCTCATTCTATAGTTTTTATGCGTAAATGGAAAATAATTTCATGTTACTTTGATAATAAAAAAACGATTGTGGTGATTAATATACTATTATGTAAATCACATTGAAAACATAATGGTTACTTAGAAATACATTCAACATTATTTTAATTTGATGGTCACTTATAAAGTCATGTAAGCTGTTATACTTTATGGCAATTAATGATAATATACTCTGAGCATATCGTAAGTATTGTAATTATATGTTTGATGGTTGTGAACACCATATGTTGATTGTTTTTATTTTCTTTGTGTAGTAATGGAAACGTCTCGAGGGCAAAGTTCAGTTGACACCAATGACGAATTTAATAAATTTGAATTGTCCCAAATATGGACTCTACCGTTGTTGATTAAGTGCCTAATTCATCTTGGGATGAAAGTATAAAAGAAGCTTGTGGTTTGAGATACAAAGATGTCATCGTAATGAAATTTGAATCGGTGGAAGACACATGGGTGTTTTATCATGGTATTCTTGGGCAGTTGGTTCGGTGTAATATTGTCTAACAAAACACATAACAGTCTAGGTAGAGTAAATATTAGATTATGGGTCGATGAGAAGGAAGGTTTTCGATATAAGAAGTACATGGACAATACAAATTCGAAACTGGGCCAAGGCTGCAGACAAGATCGAGTGGGTTGTAAGGCTCGTTTCGCCATTAGCTTAGACTGTGATATGAACAAATACAACGTAAGAGCATTCGAGGATACTCATTGCCACAAACTAGCAACGTTTTGTGAGGTTGCTTGGGTACGATTTCACCGAAACATCGATGACAAAAACTTTTCCCAAATTGATGCCATGGGCAAAAGCTGTGTAAGACCTTGTTTGGCATATGAATACATGGTTGAACAAAATGGGGCTACAACAAAATTTGATTCACAAAGAAAGACATGTTCGACATGATTGATGCGAAGAGACGAGATACAGCGTTTGAAAGCGATTCACATGCCGTACTTATGTATCTGCAGTCAAACGCATATTCGAAAACCAATGTATATAGCAGATTCATCACGGATGAGAAAGATAGGCTGGCTAATATATTTTGGAGGGAACTCAAATTCCTTATTCAAATACCAGTGCTTCAGATATGTTCTTGTTTTCGACAGCACTTACAAGACAAATGTCTATACCAAGCCTTTGGTCCTGTTTGTCAGTGTAAACAACCACCGTGCGACTTGTGTATTTGGCACTGCACTGTTGTCGGATGAGACTGTACAATCATACACATGGGTCCTTAATACTTTCATGGAATCCATGAGCCATAAATATCCTCTTTCTCTACTGATCGACGGAGACAAAGCAATGCGAAATTCCATCGACGAGTTATTTCCCAACTCCCGACACTTGATATATGGATGACATGTAGTCAAGAATGCATCTACTCACTTGTATAAAGAGGAAAAGAAATCATCATTTCAATCCTTATTCTATAAGAATTTAATAGAGGCCGAATTCAAGGAACGTTGTTGGAGGAGCACGTTCTCAAAGAAAATGATTGAATGAGTAGGATGTATGAAAAAAAGCATAGATGGGTAGAAGCATATTTTAAGGGCCATTTTTTTGCAGGCATACGCACAACTCAACGATGCGGGGGGTATGAACAGATACATGAAGGATTATGTTTGCAACCATGAGAAATTGTTTGAATTAATCCCTCAAAATGATAGAGACCTTATGAGGAAAAGAAAAAATTTCTTTAGTGACGAATATGTTTTTAGAAGTAAGAGCCCACTCATTTTAAGCCACTTAAAGCCTTTGGAAGGGCATGCATTTTCTGTATACACTTATCAAATTTACCTTGACGTTGCTAAATAGATTATACATGAATCAAAATATACACACATTGCACCGGAGGAGGATGAGAAGTATCGCGTATACTATTTGTCCATATATGAATTTCCGGATAAGAAAAGGAAAGTTGTTTACCATTTGGAGAGGCTTGACTTTTAGCAAGCCGATAAAGATGGTGTTTGGGAATCAGCAATGCACAATCAGCTTGCACTTTCGTGTGACTATAATTTGTTCGAAGGTAAAGAAATTCCTTATCATCATGTGTTTTATGTTATGAAAGTGAAGCACAATAAAAAGATTCCCAAGTCCATGATATTTAAGAGGTGGACGCAGTCAACCGCATCTGATGTTGTTATCTAAATTCAACCAGATGATCAATTTTCGAAGGGCTTCGATATTTCCCAATTCGCTTTATTAAGTGTAGAGTTCCCACTGGTCCGACTGCACCTACCACACCAGCAGACAAAACCAAGAAGCATAGAAGACAAAATCATTGCCGTATATGCCACATTTTCAGACACTATAGGCGTAAATGTCCAAAAAAGGACTCCTACAATTAGTTACTTTTATTAGTGTTTGGATTCATGATGCATTTGGATTTTGTCATTGAGTTGTTTCTTGTTTTTATAATCGAGCTTTTTTGAATACTTAGTCCGCATATATCCATATGATATCAATTGGCATGTACTTAGTTTGATTTGTGAAGTTTGAACTTGACCACATCTAGCCAAAATGTTTCTATTGATTATAAAAGCTCAAATGTTGTAAGATGATTTCAATTGACGAGTACGTAATTTGATTTGTGGATTTTGAAATGGGCCACATGGAGCCCATATGTTTCTATTGATTATAAAAGCCCATATGTTTTAAGCGGAAAATAAATGTAAAATATTGAGATTACGTTTATTATGAGACAATCAAATCAAACATTAAGCGATGCAATTACAGGAACCTTATTAAGTTTACATTACGTACAAGGCGATCATATTTAACATTAAGCGATTACACCACAATACATATTATTATGGGAATATTAACACAAGCAAAAAAAAAATCTATCGAAGACAGAAATAAAAACCCCAGATTTTTGTAACGGTTGCCCTTTGCTTAGCCAAATCATACTCCAGCTCCCGAACATGCTTGTTTAACATCCCCCCAGAACCGGTTTAGTATTTCCAACTTATGAAATTCTCTCTGCAACCTATGCAGTTCTTCCTCCAATGACATATTAGCTGTGATAATAATAACCAGTACTTCCAAACCCAACCATTTGAAGTACGTAATTGCATCCATCGTAGTCCATCTATAGTTTAATATTGAAGTATAACTTACAAACACTAACCTTTCCTTATGAACACCCTTCAAATAGTTTCTTATAGATAATTCATTGGAGATATTTTTTCTACCTCATTATCTACCTATCATATGTGGTATTAAATTTTATCCAAATGCATAATAGCATTGAAGATGCTCTTAAGCCATCAATATCTTAACTTTTGCATCATTCGCATTAATGGTTGATACTTACGGTGATCTCTGGTTAAATGCATTTCATGTATGGTCCGAGCGATTTTAATTGATTTACGTTTAATTATTTTAAAAAAAAATTATAACTAAGGAAGAAATAAGCAAATTATTTCTGGTTGCATTTGGTGCAATTCATGCACAATAATTGCTAAAACAATTGGGGTGTATATACTGCATGAACACTTCAAATGATATTTAAAAACCCTCCAACCCTAGATCCATAAATTGAGTTGGGTCCATATAATGGTGTCATTTCATGATATATAGGTTGATTGGTTACATATCGATTGGATCGAATTAGAGGTAAAAGATAGTACATTTTGTTATGTTACAAAAAATGTTGGTGCAATGCATGCAGAATAATTACTAAAACAATTGGGTGTATATAGTGCATGAACACAAATGTAAAGGTTTAATCAACAAAGAAGTAAAAGTTATTCAAGACACACATATATATATATATATATGAGGAAATTGCAAGAAATACTCATAAAATATATGAGTTTATTGTTTTTAGCCAAATATATATTTTTGATTATATTTATCATTTTTATGCTTGAACTTCCAAATATAGCCTTATTTTGTCTTTACTTCCTTCAATATTTCCCCCCCAAAATAAGTTCTCTTATTTCCAAATCCCTCCAATTTGTTTTCCACCCAAAACATACACTCTCTCTCCCTCTTTCTCACGAAATTTTTAGCTCACCCTCCCTCTCTCTCACTAAAATTTTCAGATCTCTCTCTCTCTCTCTCTCACGAAATTTTTAGCTCACTCTCCCTCTCTCTCACGAAATCTGAAGCTGAAATTTTATGGGCAAAAAGCTGAAAATTCTGGGCAAAAACACCACCATTCGAAGCTGACATTTCCGAGCAAAAACACCGCCATTCGAAGCTGAAATTTCTGGGCAAAAACACCACCATCTGAAGCTGAAATTTCTGGGCAAAACCACCATTCGAAGCTGAAATTTCTGGGCAAAAACACCACCATCCGAAGCTGAAATTTCTGGGCAAAGACACCACCATCCGAAGCCAAACAACGTTTTTCAACGGTATGTATCTCTTACCCATATGAAGTTAAAGAGATCGGTTTCAATTTAGAGTGAAACCAGTGGCTGTGATATTTTGTTCCCAAGTTACATGCTAGTTTATGTTAAAGTTACATGCTAGTGTATTTGTAAGTTACATGATAGTGTATTTGTAAGTTACATGATAGTGTAGTGTATTTGTAAGTTACATGATAGTGTATTTGTAAGTTACATGATAGTGTAGTGTATTTGTAAGTTACATGATAGTGTATTTGTAAGTTACATGCTAGTGTATTTGTAAGTTTAGAGCGAAACCTACTACTGTGATATTTTGTTCCCAGGTTACATGCTAGTGTATTTGTAAGTTACATGCTAGTGTATTTCTAAGTTACATGATAGTGTATTTGTAAGTTACATGATAGTGTATTTCTAAGTTTAGAGCGAAACCTACTACTGTGATATTTTGTTCCCAGGTTACATGCTAGTGTATTTGTAAGTTACATGCTAGTGTATTTCTAAGTTACATGATAGTGTATTTCTAAGTTACATGATAGTGTATTTGTAAGTTACATGATAGTGTATTTCTAAGTTACATGATAGTGTATTTCTAAGTTTAGAGCGAAACCTACTACTGTGATATTTTGTTCCCATGTTACATGCTAGTGTATTTGTAAGTTACATGCTAGTGTATTTCTAAGTTATATGATAGTGTATTTCTAAGTTACATGATAGTGTATTTCTAAGTTACATGATAGTGTATTTAAAGTTACATGCCATTTTATTTTAAAGTTACATGATAGTGTATTTGTAATTTTTTGTACCCATGTTACATGTCAGTTCCCAGCCAGTTTAAATGTTTCATGTAAATACTTGACATGCAGGAATATGGGTGCAAAGAAATTGGTCATCCATCACGGTGGAAGTTGGGCGGCCAATTGTTACGAGGGTGGTATGACAAAGTGGGTCCATGTTCCTATCGGTTTGACTTATGATGACTTGGTGAAGTTGGTTGAAGACGTTGCTAAAGTTGACGCTCATAGGTCTACCCTAGAATTATGCTCGTTGGCCTTTACGACTACTGGTACTGCCCGTCCGAGAATTGAGAATGACAAAGACGTGTCATGTATGATGGATGAAGATAAGCTATTACCTGAGGTTTATGTTACCGTTTCGAAGAAGGTAGCATCACAGTGTGTGCAGAATGGTACTATATTGGAGGAAGATGACAACCTAGTACATTCAACGTTTCTTCAACAATGTAACCTACCTACTCCACAACCCGTGTATGGCGGGTTTCTTCGGCAACTGGCAGCATGTGGGTCCATTCCAATGTTAGACCCAATTGTATGTAATGATGAAACCATTGATGATGAAGAGAACAGTGAGTCATCAGACACCGATAATAGGGATGATAGCTCGATACCCGACATTGACAGAGGTAGTCATGGAGATGAAGATTGCAATCATAGTGTGGGTTCTGGTGCTGGGAGTGTTGGAGGATATGGATGTGCTGGTCCATCGGGTTTTGCTACATTTAGTGGTGATTCCTTTCGAGAGGATGGATTGGGTGACGGTGTTGATCAAAGTTGTGAAAATGCTTCCCCACGAGCTTGGATTATTCCAGGATCCGAAAGGTATTCGTTCGAACCCATTAGCACGGAGGAATCGATTTCAGATGATGGCCGGTTATACAAGGGTAAAATATTTCAATGCAAGAAAGATCTGAAGCGAACGTTGCATATGTATGCTTTGAAGGAGCAATTTGAAGTCCGGATTAGAAGATCTAGCAAGACACGTTATGAGGCCGGATGTAAGGATGGCGAGTGTGAATTCCAATTACGTGCATTTAAGATGCAAAAAGGAGAATATTGGGTGGTTCGAATGTTCCTGAAGGATCATACTTGCAATATAGATGGTTTCCACGCACGTCTTCGACAAGCAAATTCTTGGACTGTCGGCGAACTATTAGCACCAAAGTTGCAAGTACACGGCCACTCTCTAAAACCCAAAGACATAATGGTAGAAATGCAAGTGGATCATGGACTTCATTTGTTGTATACAAAGGCTTGGAGGGCAAAGGATCATGCAGAGGCTTCTGTTTTTGGTCCTCCCGAAGAATCATTCAAACTGTTGCCTGCTTACTGTCATCGATTGAAAGAAGTAAATCCAGGGACTATTACTACAATGAAGACAAATGTTGCAAATCAGTTTGAATATTTGTTCATTGCCCATGCCGCATCACTTCATGGATTTCATACCGTGATTCGGCCAGTTATTGCCATTGATGGTACTCATTTGAAGGGTAAATTTTCTGGTATTATGTTTGTAGCTATATGTTTGGATGCAAACAACCAGGTTTTTCCTTTGGCATATGGGTTTGGCGACGTTGAAGATGAAATGTCATGGACTTGGTTCTTAAATGAGCTTAAAAATGCTATTGGTAGTCCTAAGGATTGCATGATCATTTCCGACCGCCACCTCGGAATCAAGGCTGCAATGGAGAAAGTGTACCCTAATGTACCGCATGGATATTGTGTGTTTCACATGGCTCAAAACATAAAAAATGATTACAAAAGGAAAGATGTGAGTCTTCTTTTCAAACAAGCATGGAAGGCTTACCGGAAAGCTGATTTCAAGGAAGTGATGTTGGAGATGATGAAGGTTAATAGGGTAGCATTCGAAGATTTAATGAATGTTGGGCCCGAAAGGTGGTCTCGTGCTTACTCTCCTGTTAGGCGTTATCGGTTGATGACCTCAAGCATTGCCGAGTCAATGAACTCATGTTTGGTACATGCTCGCCAAATGCCAATAACAACCATGGTTGAGTTTATTAGAGAGATGCTCCAGAAATGGTTTTATAAGCGCCGTACAAAGGCTGAAAAAACCCGGACACAATTGACTCCATGGGCCACTGAATTAATACAAGAAAGAAATAAAGATTCAGAAAAGTACACGGTTCGTCCAATTGATTCGGTTAACTTCAATGTGAAGGATGGAAATAAAGATGGTTTGGTGAACCTTTCTGAAAAGACTTGTAGCTGTACGAAATTTCAAGTTGATAAATTGCCATGTCGCCATGCATTAGCCGCAATAAGGTTATTATCCTTTTGTCCCATTGCACCTTAGCATCTTAGGAAATATGATTCATTTAATTACTCATAATCTATAATTTTGTAGGTATGCAAAGAAGCCTTTTCCAGATTTTTGTGGGGATTGCTACAAAACTACTAGTTGGCTTGAAGCATATTCCGGGAACATCTTCCCGGTTGGGCATCCTAGTGAATGGAATATTCCTCAAGATATGCGATCAAAGGTTGTTCATCCGCCTCCTTTTCGTGCACAAGCAGGAAGGCCAAAAAAGAAAAGATTTAAATCTGCCGGGGAGCATGGAAATGGAAAGACCAGAAATTGCACGATTTGTAAAAAATCTGGTCACAACCGACAGAATTGTAAGAATCCTCAACCATGTCAGGCTCCTCAACCATGTCCATCTGCAACATCTGTAACATCTTCAACATCGAAGCGACCACGTAGACCGTACAGGTGTAGGAAATGTGGAGAAGAAGGCCACAATTCACAGAAATGTCCATTGACATCGGACGTTGGTGGTACGACGTAGGTATTAGCAATGATGTTGTAATTCTTATATTTTGTATTTTAGATTTTATGAAGTAAGATTCAAGTATTTTTAAAGACTGAAGTTACATGCCAGTATTTTTAAAAAACTGAAAACAAATTCCAGTATTTTTACATGCTGCAAGTTACATGCCAGTGCATTTTGAAGTTACATGCTAGTGTATTTTGAAGTTACATGCTAGGCCAAAGTGAAGTTACATGCCAGGCTAAATTGAAGTTACATGCCAGGCTAAATTGAAGTTACATGCCAGTATTTTAAAAAACTGAAAACAAATTCCAGTATTTTTACATGCTGCAAGTTACATGCTAGTGCATTTTGAAGTTACATGCTAGTGTATTTTGAAGTTACATGCTAGTGTATTCTGAAGTTACATGCTAGGCCAAAGTGAAGTTACATGCCAGGCTAAATTGAAGTTACATGCCAGTATTTTAAAAAACTGAAAACAAATTCCAGTATTTTTACATGCTGCAAGTTACATGCTAGTGCATTTTGAAGTTACATGCTAGTGTATTTTGAAGTTACATGCTAGTGTATTTTGAAGTTACATGCTAGGCCAAAGTGAAGTTACATGCCAGGCTAAATTGAAGTTACATGCCAGTATTTTAAAAAACTGAAAACAAATTCCAGTATTTTTACATGCTGCAAGTTACATGCTAGTGCATTTTGAAGTTACATGCTAGTGTATTTTGAAGTTACATGCTAGTGTATTTTGAAGTTACATGCTAGGCCAAAGTGAAGTTACATGCCAGGCTAAATTGAAGTTACATGCCAGTATTTTAAAAAACTGAAAACAAATTCCAGTATTTTTACATGCTGCAAGTTACATGCTAGTGCATTTTGAAGTTACATGCTAGTGTATTTTGAAGTTACATGCTAGGCCAAAGTGAAGTTACATGCCAGGCTAAATTGAAGTTACATGCCAGTATTTTAAAAAACTGAAAACAAATTCCAGTATTTTTACATGCTGCAAGTTACATGCTAGTGCATTTTGAAGTTACATGCTGCAAGTTACAAGTTACATGCCGGTTACTATTGATTTTCACAGTAAACTTCATACATTTCAAGAACTTATGCAGTTAACAATGTAAACAACTCCATACATTTCAAGAACATCAAAAACAATGATGATGTACCAACAAAGTTATCAATCTGATGCTACACTATTTGCAAATATCTCTAGTGCCATTTCCTCCCTAAACCCGGGGACATTCTTGGTTCCCCATCCCCAAAAACTTTTATGACGCATCAACATGTCTGTGTATCGACATATGAAAACGCCACAACTATCATTGTCCATTTGTGCTGGTAACTTTTTCGGAATTGATTGTTGAACAGTAAACATTGACGCATTGGGTTGTATGCCTTTTTGCTGATAATACCCGGACTCCTGTAGAATGACTGGAATGAAACGCAGAAGTGGGGTGATTTGCTTCCTACGAGTGGGAATCTTCTTCTGACGGTGTAATGAATCATAAATGCAAACAGTTCGTTTCTCCAAATCAACTACACATAAGATCCAATGTCCATCTGGATCCCCAACCGCACATGGGACCAACAACTGCAAGAAAGGATTAAAAAAATGAGTGCTGTTCAATGTATTTGTTTATATAACATGTGAAACAGTACTTACATATCGAACAGATAACCAACATGTTCCCCATCCAGGCTTGTCACCCGATGCATACAACAACCAATCTGTTGGACATTTATACGACGGTGCATCGAATTCACCTGTCAAAGGTGCATCCTCATACGGTTGGAATTTCTTCCATTCCTCGCACAACTTTGCCTACAAAATAAACATATTTTCTTACTATATGTATAAATTTTTGTCAACGGAATATAGGAAAAAAATAATTATTATAAAGTCCTTACAAAGAAGTCCGAGCATAGCACTGCAACGTCTGATTTGTAAATATCAGGTTTCAACCGTCTTTGCTTACATAACAAGCTCATATACGCGTCGATATGCTACATGAAGATATATATTAATAAAAATTAGTACTTTTCAATAATTTTGTATGGAAGTAAGTTCTTCACAGAAATGTCAATGATGTTACAGAATTATATATCTTGAAATCACTAACCTCATTAGACAACCAACATGTTGGAGATTCCATCTCCACAAAGAATTGTTTTGTTGCATAGTAGTCTGTACCGACGTTCAACCTGTGTTGAACAGTAAACATTTTTAACTTACAAGTTATTATAAACCAAAATGATTGTATGAAAAAGGTTAATGTATACAGAGACTTACGCTGCATCTTTTCTGCTTCTTTTAAAACGTGAATAGTCTGTCTTTAACTTTTGTTTTTCCTTGTCATGCGCTTGGAAAGGGTCAATGTAGGGTGAATTCATGTAGCGAGATGTAATCTTCAAACGCTGCTCACGCTCATTCTTTACAGCGAGGTAGTCTACCATAGTTGAGTCGTCCTCAAATGGGGGATGGGACTGCACCACTATTCCCTCCTGAAGCAAAATGTTATGGACCACAATCTGAAGGCCCTCACTAAGGGTATCATCACCCCCAACAATCCCCTCAGTAAAGGTACCATCACCCCCACCAAGGGTACTATCAGGTCCACCTTGGTCATTATCACCCCTACTAACCCCCTTTCCGACAGTACCATCACCCCCATCAAGCGCCTCAGTAAGAGTAGCATCACCCTCACCAACCCTCTTTCCAACAGTACCATTACCCCCATCAAACGCCTCAGTACGGTTAGCATCCCCCTCACCAACCCCCTTTCCAACGGTACCCTCCCCACCAACATTAGGACCCCCCACATAGTCCTCTTGCACTTCAGGGGTACTCTATGGCACAAAACAATTCAATGTCATGACCAAGTTACAAAAAATGGCTACTACATAACGAAGTTACATGACCGTTAAAACAATGTCATAATTAGTTACCTGACGATGTTGATTAACAAGTTGAGCCAAACTTGCCTCCACACGGGTAAGGCGTGCGTTTAGGCGATCCTCCATTGCCGAAATCTCCTTCTTAATCTCCTTCACAATGTCTTCAAATTGATCTGACATTGCACTTATTACTTCCCTCATTATTCGAGAAGAGTCTGTCGAGTCATCACCCACCTAAAGTTTTGAAAGAAACAAACAATTAATATTTGTAGGTATTTATCTTAGCACAATTACCATCGGTCATGTATTGACTTACCGGTGACATGCCTGGAGATGTACGTTGCCTTTTGGTCCTTGCTGGCATTTTTTGTTTATGAGGTGACACCTTCCTCTTCACCGGTTTTTGCTTGTTTTGTTGAGGTCGTGACTGACTTCCATCATTACCACTATCATTACCATCTTCATTACCATCATCATCAACATCATCGTTAGGCTGTGTCTCACCATCGTCTAATTCAACATTGAGTGCTATAAACTGTGGACCCTCTGACAAATCTGTGTCAACACCAACCAAGTAAGGCTGTGTCTTTTCATCGTCGGTTGGATGTAATTCCTCCAACACAACATGCTGTACAATTAACAAAAGTGTCATCATTATTTGAAGTATTGATATAAACAAAAATGAAATTAATTACATGACAGGCCAAAATCAAGTTACATGCCAGGCCAAATTGAAGTTACATGCCAGGCCAATTTCAAGTTACATGCCAGTTAGAACATATTTCACAGTTGACACACAAGTTCCAAAATAAATTCCAGTATTGTTACATGCCACAAGTTACATGCCAGTGCAAATTCAAGTTACATGCCAGTTAGAACATATTTCACAGTTGACACACAAGTTCCAAAATAAATTCCAGTATTGTTACATGATGCAAGTTACATGCCAGGCTAAATTCAAGTTACATGCCAGGCTAAATTCAAGTTACATGCCAGTGAGAACATATTTAACAGTTGACACACAAGTTTTAAAATAAATTCCAGTATTGTTACATGCCACAAGTTACATGCCAGTGCAAATTCAAGTTACATGACAGTGCAAATTCAAGTTACATGCCAGTTAGAACATATTTCACAGTTGACACACAAGTTCCAAAATAAATTACAGTATTGTTACATGATGCAAGTTACATGCCAGGCTAAATTCAAGTTACATGCCAGACTAAAATCAAGTTACATGCCAGTTAGAACATATTTCACAGTTGACACACAAGTTCCAAAACAAATTCCAGTGATGTTACATGCCACATGTTACATGCCAGTGCAAATTCAAGTTACATGACAGTGCAAATTCAAGTTACATGCCAGTTAGAACATATTTCACAGTTGACACACAAGTTCCAAAATAAATTCCAGTATTGTTACATGATGCAAGTTACATGCCAGGCTAAATTCAAGTTACATGCCAGGCTAAATTCAAGTTACATGCCAGTGAGAACATATTTAACAGTTGACACACAAGTTCTAAAATAAATTCCAGTATTGTTACATGCCACAAGTTACATGCCAGTGCAAATTCAAGTTACATGACAGTGCAAATTCAAGTTACATGCCAGTTAGAACATATTTCACAGTTGACACACAAGTTCCAAAATAAATTCCAGTATTGTTACATGATGCAAGTTACATGCCAGGCTAAATTCAAGTTACATGCCAGACTAAAATCAAGTTACATGCCAGTGAGAACATATTTAACAGTTGACACACAAGTTCCAAAATAAATTCCAGTATTGTTACATGCCACAAGTTACATGCCAGTGCAAATTCAAGTTACATGCCAGTGCAAATTCAAGTTACATGACAGTGCAAATTCAAGTTACATGCCAGTTAGAACATATTTCACAGTTGACACACAAGTTCCAAAATAAATTACAGTATTGTTACATGATGCAAGTTACATGCCAGGCTAAATTCAAGTTACATGCCAGACTAAAATCAAGTTACATGCCAGTTAGAACATATTTCACAGTTGACACACAAGTTCCAAAACAAATTCCAGTGATGTTACATGCCACATGTTACATGCCAGTGCAAATTCAAGTTACATGACAGTGCAAATTCAAGTTACATGCCAGTTAGAACATATTTCACAGTTGACACACAAGTTCCAAAATAAATTCTAGTATTGTTACATGATGCAAGTTACATGCTAGTTCAATTTGAAGTTACATGCCAGCCTAAATTAAAGTTACATGCCAGGCCAAAATCAAGTTACATGTCAGGACAAATTGAAGTTACATGCCAGTTATAACAAATTACTGGGAAACAAAAAACGAACCTTTCCATCTGCCACTTCTTTTTCATACTTTGCAAATTTCCCAAAGAAATCGTGAGGCCTCTTAAATATTCTCCAATTCTTCAAACGAGGATGTCTGTGGCCTAAGTTTTTCCCCACCAAATCAATCAACGATCCGAAAGCTTCCATTGCCCATATCTAAAATTTTAACAAACTTCAAATATTTGTACAAAAAAATCAAGTTATAGAGAAATGCATTAATATAATATTTGAAATCTCACCTCTAATGCCCAAGGGAAACCGTACAAGTTATAGTGCGCGATGTGCTTCAATGGTGCATTTGCGGACCGAAATCCTTGTCGTAGGTAGTGGATTGTCATCATATACACATAACTCCCCCATGGAAAAGAACTGAAGGCTTCTAAATCCTCCACCATTTGAAAAAGCCATAATGTGGCTTTCCTCCTAAGATCTTGACCGAACAACACGTTGTTCGCGATCAATACTAGGGCCATCTTCAGACCATCCTTTGGTTGATCAAATCCCCCAGCCATAAACCTTGCCCATACGTCTGTAAGTCGTATATTCTCATTATTCGCAAAATACCTCACATGGATCCCATCTTTAGTGGCAGCATACGGTTTCAAGAATATGTCCGACATCACCCCAAATTTTAGCCCCGTAACCAAACAAAACTCCCTTTGTGAGAATTTCGCCAGTTTACCACCAACAAAAAAATGCAACTCATTTGCTCCGGTTACACCGGGTACATGTATCTGCCTCAATAGCAAGTTATGAAGTACGCCGGAAGAAAAAGTCAACTCTTTAGGAAAACCGAGTAGGTGCCCAAAACAGGTCTTCCGCAACTCTTGTAGTTCTCCAACTTTTTGGAGAACCTTTACAATATCAGGGAGACCATTTAAATTGCAGTATAAGTTGGTGGTGGATTTTTTTATCCAAGAACTCCTCCGTTTAATGAGAAATTCGGCATAATTTATGTTCTCCATCTACAAAATCAAATAAATAAATACATTAGTGTGTATTAAAAAAAGTTACATGCCAGTATAAAAAAAGTTACATGCCAGTACAAACAAGTTGCATGCCAGTACAAACAAGTTACATGCCAGTATAAACAAATTACATGATAGTATAAACAAGTTAATTGAATACAAGTTACATGCCAGTCCAAACAAGTTACATGCTAGTATAAATAAGTTACATGTTAGTACAAACAAATTACAGGATTAAATTCTGTCAGCTCTCTAAGTTGAAATTTCAAAAGGGGGGAAATTACACTGACACCCATGAGGTTCGGGTGAAAGATAAATAGATGGAAAAATAAATGAGTTTCCACTTTCCAGTGATGAACAAGCAAAGTGACTTTCGACATTTTAAAATTTATTGACAAGCAATCCAATAAAAAAAAACCTAAATACAAACAAACCCAGAAACCATTTGAAGACAGAAAAGATAATCAATAAATCAATAAATAATTACAACCAGAGAAGCAATCAAGTAAGTTAACATAATTTGAAATTAAAAAAATAAGTGTCAGTTAAACAATAAACCTTCAGATTCGGACTCCAGACAGAGGCGATCGACCGACTGGGAGAGAGGTGCGATTGGTGGCGATCGACGGCGACTGACAGCGATGGCGACGCAGCGACGGCAAGAACTATTCGAATCGACGGTGACAGATGTGCGAGCGGCTGCGAAGGCTAGCGGCAGCGACGTGCGAGCGGTTGCGAAGGCTAGCGGAAGCGACGGCGAGCGGCTGCGAAGGCGAGCGGCTGCGAAGGCGAGCGGCAGAGACGGCGAGCGGCTGCGAAGGCGAGCGGCAGAGACGGCGAGCGGCTGTGAAGGCGAGCGGCAGCGACGGCGAACGGCAGCGAAGGCGAGCGGCAGCGACGGCGAGCGGCAGCGAGGGCGAGCGGCAGCGACGGCTTCTCTTCTCTTCCTCTCTCTCTCTTTCTCGTTTTTTTACTGTAACCCTAAAAAGTTTGATATGTCGTTTTCACGACCAACTCTACTTTAACTTTTTAATTTTTTTTTTTTTTTTTTTTTTTTGAATTTCAAACTTAAGGACTTTTTTGTCCAGAAGTGGTAAAAACTGACGAAAACAATAAAAATAAATTTTGTGGTTAAAAACAATAAACTGATAAACTTTTTGGCTCTTTATGAATTCACCCCTATATATATATATATATATTTGTGATCATAATGAGCAATTTCCAATGATTTTAATGCAACACTAACTGGAACTCATTACATTTCTAAGACACAAAGTAAACAGATCTCAGAATTGTTTTTCAAAAACAAATCTTAGTATGCTGTGATATCTATCACACATTGGATCGCAATCATCCGCTGCGACGTCGAGATGTCCAACCACATTGAAAACCTTTTCTATAATTAACACCCATATTTTGTGTTATCCTCTTTGCCTTATGAACACGTCTTGAGCCTTTTGTCCTACCCATATGAAAAGTTGGGGTTTTTGGAGGGACTGCACGGGATCTTGCATTTTCTGGTAATGGCATTGTTTTAAGTTTTTGGAGCAATAGGTTTGTGTGATGCTTGGCCAGATTCAGAGCAAGTTTCAATCTATGATACTCAGAGTTGTACTGTATGATATTGGATGTTATCATTCAAACAGTTAGAGTTTAATAATTACAGGACAGACTCTAAAAAAATAAACGGTAGACAATCTATATATCTTAGTCTCATTGAACCAGCTCTCTAAACCCTGAACACAATTCGTTATCAAAAACAGACAACAATCACAAAAATTAGGCTATTTTAGACATTGGGCGAAGGCATTGAGAGTAAAGGATTTGAAGTTCATCTTTAACTTGAGACATTCCAAAAAGAAGTAATTACTGGTAACCTACCCGAAGTTTGACAATTTACACTAAGAAACAACTTTATCGCAAATTGACACTGACATCCCTTGTTGTCAATAGTTGACCAGAGATGACTGTTATCTTTAATGCTTAGAAGGGTAATGTTGTCATTTTAAAGTAAATTGTCTGGAAAATGTCTTTTCAGCCATTAGTATTAAATGCATGTGACATTTTGGTAACTTTAAATATTAACATAGTTTTTATTATTTTTTTGAAAGAATTAATATAATTAATTACAACACTAAAAAAAGGGAAAACTTATGATTTTGGTTTTCAATTGGATCATAAGACATGGCGGACTCTTTCTCTCTCTCTAAGGGTAAAACCACTTCACTTTTTCTCTCTAAATGTTTCAGCAATCAAACCAAATCCACTCGTGTCTTCACCGAAACAAAGATTCCCATCATTGTTCCATTTGCATCATCTGTGTGGTGTGGAAGTTGAAGACCCATTGGAGGTTAGAATTGGGGATTTTAAGTTTCAAGCTCTGGTTTTTTTTTTTTAATTCATAAATGCGTTCTTTTGTTTTTCTTGTGCTTATTTGTGCAAAGAATGGTGCATTCACTGATGGGTTTGTTAGGATTAGTGTTTTAATAATTGTTTTTCTGATTAATCATTTTTATTTACGGGAAAAATTCATTTTCATTGTAGTGAATAAGTCTACCAATTAATTTTTTTTGTTATCATTTCTTATGTTCTTTGTTTTGGTTGGCTTGTAATCTTTTTGATTATGCATTGTGATAACAGTGTACTATTATATTTGGGTTGGGATTAAATGTTAAGGGTTTTGTTGAAGTTCGTTTTGGTGTACGTATAAAATTTTGTTTAACCATTTTTAAAAAAAAATTATAATTAAAAATTCTAACATGTAATTATCAAAATCATAAGGGGATTTCTGTCCATAAAGTATAAATACACCCCGAAACACTCTAAGAGACCTTCCCGCCTTAAACTAATTTTTTATAATAATTTTTTGTCTTATTCCAAGGGCAAAATAGTGATTACAACGCCTTTATGTCATAACTAGACATGCCCCCGGTTTGTTTGGTTTCGGTTCCCGATTCTGGTTCTAGGGGAACTAGAACTGGAATCAGAACCTCCTTAAGGAAGGTTCTGGTTCTGGTTCTGGTTGTTGGGTTTTATGAAGCCAGAAATCATCCTGAGGAACGGATTCCAGCATACAGCTCGGCGCATACCGCGGCGTAGACAGAAAGCCCAAGCCGCGACACACACAGCGTTGAACTACAGAAGGTTGATGCTGTGCAGATCGCAGTGCGGACATAGTGCACATACCGCGGCATAGGACGCGATGTTTTCCAGTAGATGATATACGGTGTTTACCGCGGTATAGACAAGTACCTACATCGCGGTATTCTGAGCGGTGGAAGACAGTAGAAGAACCACGGTCCAGGTCGCGGGCTGCAGCCGCGACCCAGACCACGGTAGGTACGAAATCTGTGTAATTTTAGGAAAAATTGTGCGAAAAGAAAAGTATTCCTTTAGGGTTTTGGCTTACCCTAGTGTTCCCATATAAATACTACTATTTCCCATGTATTTAGTAATGAGTAATGTGTGAGAAAAATTGCTAGAGAGAGAGAGAGAGAGCAATTGTAGAGAGACTGAAAGAGAGACAGAGAGATTGTAATCAACTCTACAATAGTGGATTGAGTGCGGTACGCTTCGTGGACATAGGCAAATTGCTGAACCACGTAAAATCTTTGGTGTCGTCTTTTTCTTTTTATTGCTTTCATATGATTTATTTGTGATTAGATTTGTGTGTGTGCGATTTATTCTCAACAACAATTGGTATCAGAGCCTGGTTGGGACAAAAAAAAATTTCACACAAATCTAGGTTTTCTCGAGGTCAACGATTTCGTCGTAGAGATGGAATCAGAAAAGGATACGCACAAGATTGAGAAATTCAATGGGATGAATTTCAGCTTCTGGAAGATGCAGATGGAGGATTATCTGTACCAGAAGGATCTGCACTGGCCGATAAAAGAGAGACCGAAGGATATGACAGACGAAGATTGGTCAAAGAAGCGGAAACCGAAGAATATGGATGATGATGATTTTGAACTCCTGGACCGGAAAGCATTGGGAGCAATTCGTTTCAGTTTGACGAAGCAGGTCTCTTTCAACGTAAAGGATCAACAGACTGCCAAAGATCTAATGGATACTCTATCAGACCTATATGAACAGCCTTATGCGGTAAGGAAAGTCCATCTTGTCAAGAAGCTATCAACCTTGAAGATGGCGGAAAGTCAGAACTTTAAAGAGTTTCTGAATCAATTCAACGAAGTGAAGGATGGGGTATGTTCATTGTCTATGGGTTTCGATGAGGAGTTTATGGCAGTATTTATGCTCACCCAATTGCCAGAAAGTTGGAAGATGACAAGTAAGTCAATTGGCAACTCGTTCGGGAAAGAAAAATTGAATTTCCAACAGTTGTGAACATGATCATGACCGAAGAAATCAGGTTACGTGAAGAGGGATTAAAGGCATCTACATCTTCAGCACTAAATGTGGAAGGTAGAGAAGGCAGAAACAGAAATTGAAACACGAATCAACGGGGAAGATCAAAGTCAAGAGGAAAATCTAAATCCAGGTATCAGGTCAACTATTCGGGAAATCAGCAACGAAGCAAGAAGGATGTAGAGTACTGGAATTGTGGTAAGAAGGGCCACTTCTCGTATGAGTGTAGATCTGAAAAGAAGGATAAGAGCAAGAGCAGTGCGAATTGTGTATCTGAGGAGTCAGATGACTGCCTTATCTGCTCGTTGGAAAGCAAGACGGAGTCCTGGGTTCTGGATTCAGGAGCGTCATTCCATTCCACACCTCACAGGGAATTGTTTGAGAATTACGTCTCCGGAAATTTGGGTAAGGTGTATCTTGGTGACGATCAAGCATGCAATATTACCGGGAAGAGAGATGTGAAGATTCAGCTGAAAGGGTCAGTTTGGAAACTCGACAATGTGAGGCACATACCGGATTTGAGGAAGAACTTGATCTCTATTGGGCAACTGGCGTCAGATGGCTACATGAAAACTTTCACAGGTGACAAGTGGAAGATTTCAAAGGGTATTATGACAATCGCCCGAGGAAATAAGAATGGATTGCTTTATACAACCACAGATGGCTGTGGTTCAATCGCTATGGTGGAAGGTAAAGATGATTCGAGCTCATGGCACCAGAGGTTTGGGCACATGAGTAATGAGGGGCTGAAGTGTCTGCATTCGAAAGGAAAGTCGCCAGATTTGAAGAATGTTGAAGTTGATTTCTGTGAGAGCTGCATATTAGGAAAACAGAAGCGAGTGAGCTTCAAGAAGACCGGAAGAGTACCGGTAAGGGAGAAGCTGGAACTAGTGCACATCGATGTTTGGGGTCCAGCTTCAGTCTCGTCAACCAGGGGTAAACAGTATTTCGTCACTTTCATCGACGATCATTCCAGAAAGGTATGAGTTTACTTCCTAAAATACAAGTCTTAAATGTTTGATGTTTTCAAGAGATGGAAAGCTAGGGTTGAGAACGAGATAGGGTTGAAGATCAAAAAGCTGCATTCAGACAATGAAAGAGAATATGAAGACAATGAATTCAAAAAGTTTTGCTACCAGAGCGGGATAAAGCTCAGTAGGACGGTTCCTGGAACCCCACAGCAGAATGGTATAGCAGAACGGATGAACAAAACATTGACTGAGAGAGCCAGAAGCATGAGGTTACATTCAGGGTTGCCAAAACAATTCTGGGCAAAAGCAGTCAATACAGCAGCGTATTTGATCAATAGAGGACCATCAAAGCCCTTGGACCTCGCTATACCAGTGGAGATCAGGACTGGGAAATAGGTAAAACTTTCTCATCTTAAATTGTTTGGGTGTGTTTCCTATGTACATGTAGGTGATCATGCGAGAAGTAAGTTAGACGCCAAGTCAGTGAAGTGCACTTTGGTGGGCTATGGAGAAGATGAATTTGGTTACAAGTTGTGGGATGACCAAAACCGCAAGATGATCAAAAGTAGAGATGTCGTCTTCAACGAAAGGGTCATGTACAAAGACAGGAACACACAGGTGTCTGAGCCGGAAGAGCCAGAGTATTTTGGGCCGGATTATGTACCGGATAGCGGGATCATGGAACATATTAAACAGAATGATGAAGAGCAAGGTGTGCAGCCCCAGGTTCAAGAACCTATCCCACATAGAGATGTTCCAGTGACACAGGCTCAAAGTACATTAAGAAGATCAACTCGAACTCCTATACCAAATAGGAAGTACTTGCAATACATGCTGCTGACAGATGCAGGAGAACCCGAGTGCTATGATGAGGCATGTCAGGGAGAAGATACGAGCAAGTGGGAGCTTGCAATGAAGGATGAGATGAAGTCGTTGGTATCTAACCGAACTTGGGAGTTAGCCAAGCTGCCTGAAGGAAAGAAAGCCCTACAGAATAAGTGGGTGTTTCGGATCAAAGAGGAACATGATGGTTCCAAGAGATACAAGGCACAACTAGTAGTCAAAGGTTTCCAACAAATTGAAGGTATTGACTACTCTGAGATTTTCTCTCCTGTTGTTAAACTAACTACGATCCGGTTAGTTCTGAGTATTGTCGCAGCAAAAGGGTTATATCTGGTGCAGTTAGATGTGAAGACTGCCTTTATTCATGGTGATTTGGAGGAAGAGATATACATGAAGCAACCAGAGGGGTTTGCGGAAGATGGCAAGGAAAAGTAGGTATGTAGATTGACGAAGAGCTTGTATGGTTTAAAACAAGCTCCCTGACAGTGGTACAAGAAGTTTGATGGGTTTATGCAAGGCAATGGCTATTTAAGATGCAATGCTGACCACTGCTGCTACTTCAAAAAGGTTAAGTTAAGCTTTATTATTTTGCTAATTTATGTTGATGACATGTTAGTAGTTGGTGCAGATTTAGAGGAGATTAACAATTTGAAGATGCAACTCTCGAGTGAGTTCCAGATAAAGGGTTTAGGTGCAGCAAAGCAGATTCTTGGAATGAGGATTAGCAGAGATGAACATGAAGGTACATTGAAGCTTTCACAAGCAGAGTATGTTCGGAAGGTGTTACAGAGATTCAGCATGGGTGATGCAAAATCGGTGAGAACACCTTTAGATAGTCATTTCAGATTGTCCAAGGACCAGAGTCCGAAGACAGAAGAAGAGAAGGAATTCATGGCTAGAGTGCCTTATGCCTCAGCCATTGGAAGTCTAATGTATGCCATGACCTGCACAAGACCTGATATTTCCCAAGCAGTGGGAGTTGTGAGCCGATACATGTCAAATCCAGGCAAGCCTCACTGGGAGACCGTAAAATGGATCCTAAGATATCTGCGGGGTACGACAGAGAAGTGTCTAACCTTCAGAAGAGATGAACTCAAGCTAGAAGTTTATGTGGATTCAGATTTTGCTGGAGAGGTGGATCATAGAAGAAGTACCACCGGATATGTGTTCACAATGACAAGTACCGCAATTAGTTGGGTGTCTCAATTGCAGAAAATAGTGACATTATCTACAACTGAAGCAGAGTATGTGGCTGTGACAGAAGCAAGCAAAGAGCTTATAATGTTACAAGGATTGTTAGCTGAGTTGGGATTTGATCAAGTGATGAATGTGTTGCACAGTGATAGTCAGAGTGCGATACACTTGGCCAAGAATTCGGCGTTCCATTCTAGGACCAAGCATATAGACCTGCGCTACCACTTCATTCGATCGTTAATCGAAGAAGGAGTGTTGAAGTTAGTGAAGATTGCAGGAACTAAGAATCTGACTGACATGTTAACCAAACTAGTTACTACTGAGAAACTGGAGCTGTGTGCAGCTTCAGTGGGTCTTCAAGAGTGAAGACGTGGGGGATGAGCGCACCGTTATTTATCCACTAAGTCATCAAGGAAGGATGGAGATTGCTTATTTGAGTTTTAGTCTTCAAGTAGGAGATTGTTGGGTTTTGTGAAGTCAGAAATCATCCTGAGGAATGGATTCCAGCATGCAGCGCGGCGCATACCGCGGCGTAGACAGGAAGCCCAAGCCCCGACACACACATCGTTGAACTACAGAAGGTTGATGCCGTGCAGACCGCGGTGCGGACATAGTGCATATACCGCGGCATAGGACGCGATGTTTTCTAGTAGATGATATGCAGTGTTTACCGCGGCATAGACAAGTACCTACATCGCGGTATTCTGAGTGGTGGAAGACAGTAGAAGAACCGCGGTCCAGATCGCGGGCTGCAGCCGCGACCCAGACCGCGGTAGGTATGAAATCTGTGTAATTTTAGGAAAACTTGTGCGAAAAGAAAAGTATTCCTTTAGGGTTTTGGCTTACCCTAGTGTTCCCATATAAATACTATTATTTATTTCCCATTGTATTTAGTAGTGCGTAATGTGTGAGAAAATTGCTAGAGAGAGAGAGAGAGCAATTGTAGAGAGACTGAAAGAGAGAGAGGGAGATTGTAATCAACTCTACAATAGTGGATTGAGTGCGGTACACTCCGTGGACGTAGGCAACTTGCTGAACCACGTAAAATCTTTGGTGTCGTCTTTTTCTTCTTATTGCTTTCATATGATTTATTTGTGATTAGATTTGTGTGTGTGCGATTTATTCTCAACAACACTGGTTCCCCGGTTCCATCCGATTCGGTTCCTTTTTTGTTTTCCTATTTCCTAATAAAAATAAAATTATTAGAAATGTAATGATGTAAATGCACTTTATTGGGTAACTCGAAATTATAGTAAAATAAATATATGAGAAACTAAAAAAAATTAAAATAAAACTGAAAATTGTAAAATTGGTATTGCACTTAATTTTTACCACAATTAAATTGTCAGCGTATCCTCTTGGGGTTTAGAGGAATCAAAGGACACAAGTTCTCTTAACTTTTATTACCGGTTTGGTGATGTGAGGTGGGACCGTAAGTAATCGCTGCCATTCGTTTCAGTGGTAGGGGTATTGTCATCATTGAAGAAATCGTATGGTGCTTCTTGATAGATTTCTTGTTGTTTGTTTTGCGCCTTGGTCCAATCATCAACACAAGCTTACATATGAATTAATTCCGGACTTAAAAGCGAACGTCTTGCGTCCAGAATATTTCCACCGCGTTAAACTCTTGTTCCACAGCCATGGTAGAAACTGGTGTTGCAAGAATTTGTTTGGCTATAATAGCAAAAATTGGAAAGTACCTTTCATGCTCATTCCACCATTGTAGGATATCAAAATTTTTAAAATTATCATCTCCCATAAACTCAAAAGAGATAGTTAGATAATTTTCAACCTCGGAATACAAAGTCGAGCTTGATGAAGAAGAACCTCACAATTTTTTGGTTTTTTGGGATGACAGTTGATGCCCGAACCTCATTAATCCGAATGATGATGAGGTATGAGATACATTTTGAGTTTGTAGAACACATAAATTTAAAACATGGCATGTACATCTTTGATGAAAAAATTTACCACCAAAATAAGATTTGCATAAATCATTTAAAGAAGGAATAGATGCGGTATTGTTGGAATCATTATCAAAACCAATTGCAAAAATTTTATTTTCAATTGTATACCTTTCAAAAATAATTTTAAGTTGTCTAAAAATATTAGCAGCAGTATATGCATCATCGAAAACTCTAAATGCAAGAATTCTTTTTGGATAGTCCATGCATTATCATATAAGGACAAGTGACACTCAAGTATGAATGCATTTGCCAACGGTCAGCCCATATGTCGGCACATACAGAAACACGACCATTATAATTTTCAAAATATTTTTGCAACTTCCTTTTTCTTTTTTATAAATTTTTTCTAGTGCATGTGTGAGAGTGGTTCTAGGAACACGACATGCATCATGATTTAATAATTGTTGACAATAATTAACAAAACCAACATTTTCACAAAAAAATAAATGGTAAGTGTTATACTGTAACCCTTCTAGCTGATTCTTCTCTATCGTTTTCATCACTAAATTTAAATAATTGAAGGTTAGGGGCAACGTACCTGGAAATTTAGGCTTTTGAACTCAATCTTGCCTGTTGGTCTGGATGGATGTTCATTATATGCTTCCGAAATGTGTCATATCCTCTATATTTGTTTCACTTAAATTCTTTTTGCAGTAATTGCAAACTACTACAGTGCTTCCATCTACTTTTGAAACTTTCTTCATATGGGGTATGAAGATATCATATTTGAGCTGCTTCTCTTACTTCTCTTCCATAGAAGGTACAAAATCTGGAGGGGGAGCATGCATATTTCTTATTGGCTTCTGAAATAGGGGTAGGGGTGGCATTAGGGAAAATTATTATAGGGGGATGAGGAGAGTTTAGGGATTCAACATAGGCTTGATGTTGTAGGAACTCATGACATGCAGTGTCGTCATAACTGACATTGTCTATCATAACCCGCATAGGACCCTTACGTTTGTTGGAAGGCCTTGAACCATCTCCACTTCTACTTGCCATTGAAAAAATTGAATTGTAAAAATTATTGAAAAAAATGTGAAAATATGGATGTGAATAAATTTGGAAAAAATTGTGGGAAATAAATTTGAAAATACTGCTGGAAACGAATTTTAATTGAGTAAAAATAAATGCAATTGCAAGTAAAATAAATTTAAATTATTTAGTTATTGAGTGAGAATTGGAGAATTGAGACTTGAGAGAGAATGACCAAGGCACTGGAACCAGAACCTCCCTGGTTCCGGTTCACGGTTTGGTTTTGGTCTGATTCTAGTTACTTGTTTTTCACAGTCAACCCTAACAGTTAACAGTCAACAATTAGTGACATGGGAGGTTAGTGTCAATTTTTGATAAAGTTGTTTATGAGTGTAAATTATCAAACCTCAAGTAGGTGGCCAGCAATTACTTCTTCCGAAAAGTACTGGTATAGTAATGTAAGCTGCATATCACATCAGTTACATTAAAAACTTCATTCTTGATTAAATGAATAGGTATTTAAGGATACTCACAACTTGTTTTGTAGATCCAGTCTTTGTATGTTTTCCTCATCCACGGGGTAAACTATCCCAAACTTTCACAACTTTGCTTGAAACATTTATAACCAACAAGAACCGGTGCACATTTCTCTTGTTCATGGGAATAAAAATCTTGTCACAAAGGTGCTTGGACCCCTCATAAAAAGTAAGATTTCTGACGCGTTTAATCGCCGTCAATTCTGTCAACAAAGTAGTGTCTTCTGCTGTTGCAAAAACCTAGACATGAATGGGTTGTAAGAACCTCAACGTATATATGTCGCAATGCAATGCAATGCAGCAATAATGTCCATGTAATTGTTGAACTGAGAATTTAAAAAATGAAGTAAGGTTTAAGGAGCTAACCGAAAAGTAAGTCGACAGATACCACACATGTTTTGAAGAATCACGACATAGATTGTATATCACCGACATGTTTTGAGGAGTCACAGCACAAATACCACACATGTTTTGAGGAATCGTGGCATATATTGTATATGGTCATGTTAACGAGCTGCACTGTTGATGATAAAAAAAATATTAATTTAGCGGGACTCACTGTATCATTCATCCATAGTTTGGGCAAAAGATGGGCTATATTTATCCAAAGTAGACACAAATAGTGGTGGCAATTCGGGCCGGCCGGCCCGTTAGGCCTGTATGCTAAACGGGCCATGCCGGGCCCGGCCCGGCATGGAAAATGGGCCGGGCCAGACCCGCCCGCCAGACGAAAGAGGGAGCACGGCCCGGGTCCAAGGTCTGTGTGAGGGCAGGCCGGGCCGGGCTTCCAATTTTTTTTAATTTTTTTTAATTCAATATTTTTTTATACATTGTAATAATTTTGAGTAATTAATGTAATAATTTTAATATGAAATATAATATTATTCATTTCATACAACACTTAATTAGTTTTCGATGAATAATATTTTTGTAATTTCATATTAAATTTGTGGTGAGATGCTGAAATGTATAAATTACAAATCATGATTGCCTCATTAAAAACCTTACCAAGAAAAACCCAATGGGATAAAACCTTGGTAAGGGAAAAAGAGTGCAATCGGGAAAAAAAAAATTAAGTATGTACAAATTACAGTTACATCAGCTCGTCGGCTGGTTGCTACCAGAACTCTCTTCGATGGTTATGTTGGAGAAGTCATCCATGAGTTCTTCGGTATCCGGTTGTTTTTGTCGTCTGAATGTTGCATTTTGCCAATCTTTAAGGCATGTCAAAGCTTCCACCGCATCATGGGCCAATGAACATCTTCTTTCTTCTAGTATTCGTCCGGCAGTGCTGAACACCTGCTCTGATGAAACTGTTGAAACCAGGATAGCAAGGACGTCACATGCTAATCTCGATAGAATGGAGAAGTTGTTTCTCTTGCCGCGCCACCATTTCAGTAGATCGTTGGTTGTGAAGTCATCGCTCTCCGTGATGGAGTACTCCGTAGTCAGATATCTGTTCAGCTCCACGTGTTGTCGTTGACTTTGACTTTGACTTTGACTTTGACTTTGACTCGAACTTCCTGGACCTGAAGCGCGAGAAGTTGTGGCCTTGCTAAAAAAAAATCTTTATGAGCTTCGATTGTTGTTGGTATTGTTGCTGAGGAGGCGCCGGTTCCGCTATTCAATGGCTGTACATGTTCTCATAAATAGAAAAAATCTCGAATATTTGGGATTTTAGTGTACTAAGATGTTCAGCAACATCCGTTTCACTTAAACCTAGAGACTCACCCAATTCTTTGGAAAAAAAACTTCTAAACCATTAAATCTGAACCTAGGATTTACAATAATACCAAGGGTATACAAAAGAGGAATTTTCCCCCAATATTTTTCAAATTTGTTTTGCATAGCAACAATAGCAGAAGCTACCATCACATTTTCACTATATTGTCTAAGTACATCAGCCATGTCATAAAGTTTAAGAATTGCAAGAGGAGATGTGAGGTAATAAACCCCGGAAAGTTCTACAATAACATCATAAAAAACTTTTAAAAATTCAACAAAAACAGTGGCCACATACCAATCACCATCCGTGAGTTTTTCAAGTCGGGTGTAGTTGGCGGTGTTCACGTTATAAAAACTAGTAATCAATTCATCATATGGTAAAGCAGATTTCAACATTAAATATGTTGAGTTCCACCTTACTGGCATATCTGTTTGGAATTTTACGGGGTAATATGTCCTTTGATGTACAATATCTGGAAAATTCAGCAATTCTTTGGTTAGATTCCATAATCCAACCCAAAGCCTCCATAATATTGTCGATTCGACTTTCCACCTGCTTTAAACCTGATTTTACAATCAAGTTTATAATGTGACATGCACAACGGGCGTGGAAAAATTTTACCGCAGTATTATGGATTCTAGAATTATCGAAAAGTTCTATAGCTTTGGAGTTAGCAGATGCATTATCCAAAGTAATTGATAAGATGAGGTTTTGAATGCCATAATCTTGTATAACGGACATAATAACATCATGAATATTTTGTGCAGTGTGTGAATAATCCATGACACGAAAACCAAGGAGCTTTTTTTGTAAAATCCATTCAGTGTCTACATAGTGTCCAGTGACACATAAATAATCTTGTTTTGAACGTCCGCTCCAGATGTCGGACGTTAATGCAATTGAAAAAGAAATTTTTTGCAATTCAAAAATCAATTCAGTCCTACGTTTTTGAAAAGTACGAATCAGATCGCTCCTAGTTGTGTTTCTAGAAACAGGGACATATTGAGGGTTAAAAGCATAATTAATTAAATATTGAAAATGAGGGTTCTCTTGAAAGCCTATGGGTTGGTCAGTTGCAGCGCAGTACAACACCACCTGCTCTCTGACCCGGTCGGGGTCATACTGCCATGTACTCACAGAACCATCTGGGTTCCGTTGCAGTTGGGTTTGTCGAGTTGTATCGACTTGCCTGTGGGAAGCCATGCATTTTTTTCTATGTCTCTTGAGATGACTAGTTCCATTATTTGAACTAGTGAGTACAGATTTACAATACTTACATTGGACATGCTCAACTTCAATACCATCTGTATGCTTTACCTGTATGACTTCAAAAGAATCCCACACCATAGATTTCTTCTTCTTCCTCTTCTTACTCGAATTTTGTGCCGAGGACGAAGGTCCTGCACCAGTAGGTCCAGTAGTACTAGGGGGATCGGGATCGATATCGATATGGAAGTCACCGTATAATCGGTTGATTTCCTCGTCCGGCATATAATCGTTACGGTTCAGGTTGAAATGTTCAAGATTCATTTTCCTAAGATTATAATTAAATAAATGATTAAATGTCACAGAATTACAGATACAATTATACATTTATACAAATAACAAATTTAAAAAACATAAAAAACATAATCATAATCATCCTAATACATTATTAATTTCTAAAAAGTTAACAAAAATTCGGAATTAGTTTTATACAATTTTTTTTCTTCTTATTTCTTCAGTTCTACAAAACAAAGCATAAACATAATCATTCTAATATATTATTAATTTCACAAGTTTTTTAAAAAATCCGGATTAAATTTTCTAAATTTATTTTCTTCTTATTTCTTCAATTCCACAAAAGAAAAGCATAAACATAATCATCCTAATATATTATTAATTTCTAAAAAGTTAACAAAAATTCGGAATTACTTTTATACAATTTTTATTTTCTTCTTATTTCTTCAACTCTACAAAAAAAAACATTAACATAATCATTCTAATATATTATAATTTCTAAAAAGTTAACAAAAATTCGGAATTAATTTTATACAATTTTTATTTTCTTCTTATTTCTTCAATTCTACAAAACAAAGCATAAACATAATCATTCTAATATATTATTAATTTCACAAGTTTTAAAAAAAATCCGGATTTAAATTTTCTAAATTTATTTTCTTCTTATTTCTTCAATTCTACAAAAGAAAAACATAAACATAATCATCCTAATATATTATTAATTTCTAAAAAGTTAACAAAATTCAGAATTAATTTTATACAATTTTTATTTTCTTCTTATTTCTTCAACTCTACAAAAAAAACATTAACATAATCATTCTAATATATTATAATTTCTAAAATATTAACAAAAATTCGGAATTAATTTTATACAATTTTTATTTTCTTCTTATTTCTTCAACTCTAAAAAAAAACATTAACATAATCATTCTAATATATTATAATTTCTAAAATATTAACAAAAATTCGGAATTAATTTTATACAATTTTTTTTTCTTCTTATTTCTTCAACTCTACAAAAAAACATTAACATAATCATTCTAATATATTATTAATTTCACAATTTTTTTAAAAATTCGGATTTAAATTTTCTAAATTTTATTTTCTTCTTATTTCTTCAACTCTACAAAAAAACATTAACATAATCATTCTAATATATTATTAATTTCACAATTTTTAAAAAAATCAGGATTTAAATTTTCTAAATTTTATTTTCTTCTTATTTCTTTAATTCTACAAAAGAAAAGCATAAACATAATCATCCTAATATATTATTAATTTCTAAAAAGTTAACAAAAATTCAGAATTAATTTTATACAATTTTTTATTTTCTTCTTATTTCTTCAACTCTACAAAAAAACATTAACATAATCATTCTAATATATTATAATTTCTAAAATATTAACAAAAATTCGGAATTAATTTTATATAATTTTTTATTTTCTTCTTATTTCTTCAACTGTACAAAAAAAAAACATTAACATAATCATTCTAATATATTATAATTTCTAAAATATTAACAAAAATTCGGAATTAATTTTATACAATTTTTTTTTCTTCTTATTTCTTCAACTCTACAAAAAAACATTAACATAATCATTCTAATATATTATTAATTTCACAATTTTTAAAAAAATCAGGATTTATATTTTCTAAATTTTATTTTCTTCTTATTTCTTCAACTTTACAAAAAAAAAACATTAACATATTCATTCTAATATATTATTAATTTCAAAAAAAAAATTAAAAAAATTCCGAATTAATTTTTCTAAATCAATTTTTCTTCTTAAACTCTACAAAAAAATAAACATATTCTTTCAAATATAATAATAAGTTAGAAAATTTTTAAATAAATTAGGAATTAAAATTTTTAATTATTATTTTTCTGTTAAACTCACAATAAAAAACATAAAATTAACATATTACTAACAACAATATTAACTACACACATACTAATCACTAAATACTAAATAATAATAATTATAACCTTAAAAAGTTATTAATAACAAAAGTAAAGAAGTAGACATACTAACATTAAATTGGAGGCTTGAGAGTGTTGAATTAATTAATCAATTGGATACCTAACAACATAACAAATAATAACATTAGTTGTAAACATATTAATAATACTTAATAATTAAATAACAAATGAAAGTTAATTAAAAATAAAATAAACAAGACAATACCTTAGAGTAAGAGACTGAGAGTCTTAGAATATGTAAAGACTAGAGAGTGGAAGGTATGTAAATATATAATATATAATATATAATGTATGGTGTATAGTATATTAGTATAATAGTATATAGTATATAAATAATATATTAAATAAATAAAATAAATTTCAAAATAGTTGAAAGAGTGAGTGAGAGATGTTGGAGATTGTAGAGAATAGAGAGAATAAGAGAGTAGGGAAGTAGAGAAAATGTAGAGAATAAGGTGAGGGTGATGGGGTATTTATAGGAAAAAGTTAGGTAAGGGTATAACTGGAAACAATTGTAAAAGATTTAAAAAAACGTAATATTTAAAAGTTTTAAATATTTTTCTCCCCTAACGGTCACCAACGGTAACCTGGCTAATTACAAAAGTCATCCTTCAATTCAAAATTTTTAAAAAAAATTCAAAAAAAAAATTTTTGAAATTTTTTTTGGGCCGTGGGCTTTGCCGGCCTTAACGGGCCTAGCCCGGTTTTTTCAACTGGGGGCCCGGCCTGGCCCGCCAGCTAAACGGGCTTGGGCTTGGCCCGTTTAGCTAGCGGGCCGGGCGGCCCGTTTCGGCCCGGCCCAAATTGCCAGCACTAATTACGATTACGCATTAGTGTGTCAAAGAACAAATCAGTTTTACCTTTAATTCTCTTTTGTTGGGTGACTGAACAAAACGTTCAACAAATGAATATCATCATCAGAAAATGATAAGAGAGGGCTGTTTGAAGAAAATAATAATCTTCTCCTCGTTGTTCTCGAATTTGGTTTCAAATGGATTTCAATCATACATTTTACAGCAGTGTGTTGCGGTCGGGTCTTTTGTCTAGTTACGTACGGGCTCAGTGAAAAAGACTACGTACTCGAGCAGACGAGAACCGTGTCCTAAATGGGTATAGCAAGAATCAACGTTTTCGTCATTTGCAATCTCCCAAAGGGATGTTTACAAAACGAAACAATAAAGTATAAACTATAAAAACATGCAGAGTCAAATTTAAAAGGGCAAACCATACTTTGTCATTGGAATCGACGTGTTCTGCTTGATTTCCTTGTTTTGTAATCAATTTCATAATGTCAACCTTAAACCTCTCGAACATGGGTGCGATTTCTTTTTCCACCAAGACCGGTATTTCGACAGGTTATTGGATGGATGTACAATGCTCAAGTGAAAGTTTGATGGAAACAACTTTTGCTTTCAACTTTTCTACCTCTTGTTCAACACCCCGGTGGGTTACAATTCAGTATGGCTCTTTAACCTCTATCTTTAGCCACCAACTTATGCAATGTTGCATCATTGTTTTTAGTCCAAGCAACCAAAGGTACTTGGAGTCTGTTCACATACACTGCCTGCTGTGAGATACTTCCTCAATATTTTATTTTTAAGAAATTGGATGTAACCTGGAAAAGATCTTGAACCTCTATCCCTGAAGCTCCTTACACCATCCATTGGATACAGATAACAATATGTTGCCCACTTCTTATGTCTTATTAGTCTAGGATCCTTCAATTGTGTGAGCAATGATTCATCAATTTTTTATGATTCCGAAGGGCATAACGAGACAGAGTTCGTAAACAAAAATGAAGGCAATCTTGAAAACATCATCCGCGTCTTTCATATTCTTTATTTTCGTCACCAAGCAAGAGAAAGTAATCGCATGCTTACCCTTTTTTATCATAAGGTTTTTCATCCGAATGCAAGTTTCGTCAAACTCATTCATATCACAGCCTACCTCATGTGTGCCATTTGGAAACCCCATTACTTTCTCGAAGTCGAACTCCTTTATTGGAATCCACTTTCTGTGTAGCACAATTTCCTTGGTCTCCGGTGCGATGGCTTTTATCAACATCTCGCATACAGGGCGGTGGAATACAAGACATCTAATGTTCAACATCACCCCAAATCCCATATCTCCTATGCATTCTCAATATTTTGTAGTCAAGTGTTCTACAATTTCGATGAATTTTGCCGGGCTGCACATAGTATGCAAGTCACCTTTGGTTTCTTCAACAAAGGACATTGTTTTAGGGCTTCAAAATTGTGAAGATTTTAGGGTTTACAAAATGGAAGATTTTAGGGTTTACAAAATGGAAGATTTTAGGGATTCTGGTTTAGAGTGTAGGGATGAAGATATGAAGAGAGATGAAGAGATGAAGAGACGAACTATGTCATTAAATGCATGTGTGGGTGGCTATTAGATAAATGTTTTAATAAGATTGACCAATTGGGTGAGAAACTTTTTGATATTTCTTACGTTATTCCACGCATGTTTTGGAGGCTTGTAAGCATTTAAAAGATACACGTTAGTCTATGCAATATTTGGAGGCAAAGATAAGAAAATGAATATTTAGTGGTGATCAGACTCTTAATTTGAATTATCGTTGAAAATCGCGGATTTTCACTGTATTGATGTATCAAAACGACAAATTTGGTGTTCACGTACAACCGAAACATATATGTGATCACAACTATATAAAGGTGATCACTCTTGTTTTTAAACATATGAAATTCTATTAGACAATTTAAATAGTGTTTACATATTTTATCGGCTAAGTAGAACGTTTAGCATGATAATCATAAAAAAACGAAGCTGATATTAATTGATCAATTAAGTAAATACATTGGGTGAATTGGAAAATGAACATGGGTGTTGTTATTTAAATTTAAAAATTGATTTATTGCAATTTAAAAATAAAAAGCGTGCTAATGTATGAAAAAATATATGGTATCACATATAAATGAAAATGAACACCGTCGTTTATAATCATATGGTACTATATTACACAGTCCAAATGATATTTACATACATTCTATTTGATAAATGGATCATTTACGGTGATTATAACACAACTTTTGAATTGGAAACATTGTTTACTTTGCAAATACGATCGCAATAAAATAATGTGATCACTCTCATTTTCAAACGTATTAACTGCTATTAGCCAATCCAAATGTTAATTCAATAAATTAGACATGCATGCCAGATGTTTGTAAATACATTATGCATGCATGCGAAGTGTTGGCCAATTGTGCTGCCAATTCATTTTGAAATTGAAAAAACATTGATTGCTTTTTAAATTTAAAAAGTAATGATTACTTTTTCAATTTAAAACAAAATAATTGCTCACCTTTTTGGGAAACAAATGAATGTAACTGAAATTTGAATTAGAGAGATCCAATGGTGATACCGATTATATAAGTTTGTAGGTGGACATCAAGTAAAAGAATCATGTGCCGCTCATATGCCATTGATTTTTTTTTAAAAAAATTGTATGGTACAACGTTGCACCAAAGGGCATTACATATATATATATATATATAATTTTATAATTTATCATATCTTAACATTAAAAGAGATTGTGTACAAATTGTTTTTAAAAAAGCTGAGATTTTAGAGAATATAAACAAATTGGATCAAAACTATGGTTTGCATTTTTTTTTAACAGCAAAGCTTTATAAAAAGGCCAAAAAGGCCATGCTGGAAACACAAAACAAATAACAAGACCAAAAGAGGCCCATATGACAGGAGCCACAAAAGCCGAAAAGAACAACAAAAACAAGCTACATAAACAACACAAAAAAACCCCAGATCCACAGCCCACATCAACAGCAACTGCCAAGCACAACAGCAACCATAAAACCCTACAAAACACAGACCAGGCCCTCAACCCACAACAACAGTTGACAGGTGAAAAAAAAACAGAAAAAACGACTTGAAGAACACCATTGCAGCAACAAATCGCAAAAACACACCAAAAAGAAACCTAGTAGGTAAAACAAAGACCTCAGAAACCACCCCAATCGATACAGTCCCCCATCAGATTAGAACCATTCTTAGCTAGCTCATCCTTAAAGAAGTTGCAAGATCTCGGATTATAAGAAACCACTGTGCCACCTAAGGTCTCCAAATTACACCAAATGTCATAAATATTGTCAACCAGCTTGATGTTGCCCACACCTCCATTATTGATCCAGGACACAGCCACCTTCGAGTCACTCATAATCTCAATCTCACGACCAATTAACGAGGAGTAGCCGCGCAAAGGGAATTGGCTTTTTGGATTGCCAGGACCTATGATGTATTCGATTCTAAAAAAATAAAACAATAAAGACAAAATATAACACTTTAACATTTGTGAAAATATTTATCACACCCATATTTATGTACAAATTGTTTTTTTTCCTAAATTTTTATAGAGCAATGCTACGTTGCCCAAATGATGTGTTATCACTAATACCCAATAATTTCAATCATCCAATTCTAATACAAAGAAATCAAGAATCCACATCATTTGGACACTAAATTTGGATAAAAAAACATTATTGATTTTTTTTATTATATATAAATTTTCCTTTTTATACTATTTTATAATTTTAAACAATTATTTAAATAATGAGTAAAATACCCCACTAGGGGAATTTTAGTCTTTTTGACTAAAGTGCTAATCAACCGTTAATATGGTTGGAATTCAACTAACGGGAGGGGAAGTTTGTACGATTTAAAGTAAAAGTTTCATGTAGCTGCAATTAGACCTAAAATCATGAATTGTTTGTGCAATTTACCCTTATTAAAACCACATCTTTATGCATGAATGTTAAAAAAATTTCTTTGGTGTATGTAATTCTCCATGTACCTCCATTTGTTATTTCTTTCATTCTTTCTGTTTTTGTTTCCGGTGAGAGATGTTGGGAGGGCTTTAGAGAGACAGAGTTTATAAAATCGTTCTCTGTTCCATTTTAAATTTTAAATTAAATAATATAAAATCATTCACCCTTTACACTAAAATATCAACCGCATAATATTCCTTCGAAAAGACCATTTTACCTTTGTTATATTATAATAAATTGCAAGTTTATGATATGACAAGGGTAAAATGAGGTCCATCTCTAGTCTAGATCAGACTTGAAATTTTTCTTCAGAACCTAGGGATTATCATATGTGATAATCTATTAACATCAAATTACCCGGGGTGATAATCCATAGATTCTTAAAAAAATTTCAGACCGGCCTGATCCTAATTAGAGATTATATATATATATATATATATATATATATATATATATATGAGTTGTTGAGCTACAATTGATGATATAGTTGGTTGTGGCTGGATATAGTACTTGAGCAAGGCATGAACATTTTATTTTAAGAATTTTTAATTAATTTATTTTTTTGAGTTGAAGAATTTTTAAAGTAATTAGTCAAGGAGTTGAAATTAACTTTTCCGGTTTTTTTGTGCAGTGCAAATTCATTATAAAGTTCTCTGTACATCAATATTTAGGTGTGGGTGTGAGTCGGTTTGGTTCGGTTTTCAGCTGAAATCGTTCATGACTCACTTATACTCGGTTTTTATTTTTTTGAATCGGATTGACTAGTTTCAATAGGGTGACTCGACTTGACTCGAACTTACTTTTTTCGGTTCAAGTAGAGGTTTCAAAAGGACCGGACCGGCCTAACTCATTGCGGGCTTTACTCGTTTTCGTACAAGTCCACCCGGCCCTGCCTGTCACATTGAGGGCCCAGGCTTGGCCCGTGCCTGGATGAGAGAGTGGGCTTGGACATATATTTTATGCCTGTCTGCCTTGAGGGCCGGGCTTGAGGGTCGGACCAGGCTTATAGTCTAAAGCCCGTTAGGCCCGCCGGATAGGATGAGTGTTGCCACTTAAAAATATTCCCATTTTTTAATAAGATTATTTATTACTAAATATTCATATGCTAAATGAGGAAATTATTATTCAATCAAAACAAATGTAACATTATGAATTAAATTTGTTAGGTGCTCACTGCTAAGAATAATAAAATGTCTAAATTAAATTTGTAGGGTGTATGTTCACCTTTCAATGTTAAGGACAATTTTTAGATGGACCGGGCTGTCCAAGCCCAACCCATTTGTAACATGCAGGTCTAAATCGGTTCGGTTTAATACGGTTTTGAACTTGAAGAGCCTTTTGGGTATAATTAAAATTTTACCTATAAGCCTTTTAGAATATAATTTAACAACTCCAAATATTAAATATATTATATATATATATATATATATATAACTTCATAATATAAACGGAAATCCAAATAATCAATAATACATCCCATTATAGATCAAATTATAGTCCATAATAATTATAACATCAAAACTGAATGTTAATAGCATAGTTCAAATCTATGCTTTAGCGGTATGTAGGTGCGAGAGATTTCAGGTGATAGGTTGTGGAGTTTGATATATTTTCTATTTATATTTTAGTTAATACTTTATATATATAATATTTATAAAACAATATTCATTAACTTAAATCTATATAAATCTAATATTTAATAAAATAATATATAAGTATGTATAATTACTTAAAATAAACCTTATATTTATTTATATTTAGTTTTATAATATATTTAATATTTGTTCGGTTTAGTCAGATTGGTTCGGTTTTTGGCAAGACAAACCTATCCATGACTCATTTAAACTCGGTTTTTATTTTTTTGAATCAAATTGACTCCTCTCAATATAGTGACTCGACTTGAACACGTATTTTTGGTTTGGTTCGTTTCGACTATCCACGGATTATAAATCCGTGCCCACCCCTATCAATATTATTGGAGTCATACTACTTTCAATAATGTCGTTATTAATTTTCTCCAAGTACTGATTTTTTCTTTTGACCGGTGATAAATTTTTATCGGACCAAATCTTGGAAACTGATTTGAAAAAAATAAAATAACCAGTTCATACTAAAGAAAAAAAAATGACTGATCAATATAAACAAATAAATTCAACTGAAAATCGAAGTTAATCATTTTTTTTTCAATATCATTAATGCAAATCACATAGTCATCGGTTCAAATTAAGGAGATGCTTCAAATAAAATATATAATATAGATATACCTAATCTAGATAGGTGTATAGATAGATACTGTAAAAAAAAAAAGTTCAAATTCAGCAAGGGTCTAGAATTGATATTTACACTATCAAGGTACCTATAAACATTCTCTAATATAAATTAAATCATATTAAATGGAAAACTGGGGAAATTATATATCATAAAGCCAAATTAAATACAGCTAATCGCGTACAAAATTAAACGATAAAAGGGTCCCATGAATTACATGGGATTTAACCCAACGAACCGGATTAATCCAAAAAATAAAATGAATAAAAGTTTGAGTGTATTTTTTTTGACTTACCAGTTTTTATCATTAATTAATTAAAGGGATATAATCATTTTCTCCGAGGCTGATTAAACGCCATAAACGTACCCTGTCATCTGCCTTTAAAGGCTGATCTGTGAGTGTCTTGCTGGAGTGGATCTGGAAGCACAAATATGGATATTATTGCACTAATTGTAGCCACTACAGCTCCAAATACAAAAGAAGATGCGTTGCTGCCGCCGAAGAGTGTGTTCAGTGGTCCGGACCCTATTGCCGATATCATCTGTTATTTGTATACCAAAAATCCGAAACCATTCATATCAGCCGAGTTCGATATATATGAAGAAAACAAATTATAACACTAATGAATATTGATAATAATGTACTTGTTCTATACTTCTATGGATATGCGTTAAAAGATAAAAAAAATTAAAAATTAATATAGAACTGTATTTAGTCAAAATCAACTGTGTCAACTGTCAAGTGCAATTCCTCAATAAGATTTTGACCTAATTTAAAAGAGAATTTAATTGATTTTTTTTAAAAAAGAAAGAAGGTTCTCTTCCATCAAAAAGTTTGTAAAGTAGTGAAATGTATATAAATACATGTATTTGAACTTAAATAAATTTAATCCAAACATTTCTTATTTTGAGGGTTCTTTTTCAAGAATCAAGATACCATATTACCATAATTATAGAAAACTTTAATTAAAAGATTCATAATATGTACAGTATTTGTGTATGATTAATCAAGAATGATTTATTAACTTGTTCAATGAAGGAAAAAAAGAAAAAAACTTGAATACCTGTGGAAATACAATGGCCAAGTTAAGCACTCCCAAGGAAAGCCCTGTCAATTTGCAAAGAAATGCCCAACATTTACGTAAATTAAAAGAAAAATGAAAAAATAAAAAATTAAACATAACTTATCATGATCATGTCAAGTGTTGTATCAAACAAATAAGTAAATATCAACATTTTGGGTAAAAGTATATCTTAATATCTTAATATTTGGAGGATATTATCAAAATATCTTCCAAATTAAGCCATTTTTAAAAATTTGGATCCAAATAATGTCAGTGAAATCATATTTACTTCCTTGGGATCAAGTGCATAGTGATGATGAAAACATTACCTTGACCACCACCATCAATAGAGCAATAGATGGTTGCCATAGCGAATGGAATGCTGTATGTTGCCTGCAGTTCAAGATATCACTATTTTTATAAGTAGTCTCAAGCAATTGAACACAACTCATTCTTATAGGAACAGAGAACCAGAAATCTGTATTTATTAGGGGAAGTAACTATAAGAAACTAAAAAAAGGGAGATGTTATGTTCAACCTCTAACTAGGAATTTTAATAAAATTCAAAGACATTAGTAAATATGGTCGATCAAGCTATAATACAATATTATAATTTATACTAGTCATTGAATTTCAATCTAAGGGTTCACAAAAAGTTTCAGAGTGAGAAAGTGAACTTACCGCAAGGGAAAGACCTAAAACCAAATAGACAACCCAGGTGCTACTCAAGATGCCAAGAGGGAAGATGCTATCGGCAGGTGCACTGCTCCACCACTCCTCGGCCTTCTTCGTAATCACAGCCCCCCCAATCAACCCTCCAACCAACAAACAATTGGCTACCCATCACACGGGTGAGTGGCCCGATCGCCAGCGACGCCACTGCCACCACCAAGGAGTTCACCATCATCCCCATCGAACCCGACCTCACACCCAGCTCGTACCTCGACTTAGAGGACTTATCTCCTTGCACTTTCCCTCCGAACACCTCCTTCCCTACCCAGTCCGTACCCATCAGAATGAACGGAAACCACGCCAACCAGGTCAGAAACGTCACCACCAGAAGCAATCGCATTGGCTTCTTCATGGTGTGGAACACCGATACCACTTGCTCTATGAACAACATCGTCTCGTTGTTGTTGTTGAATTGTTTCCTCACCCACTCCTCGCTCAGTTGAACCTCGCTCACTGAAAAGATTGCGGTTAGGGTTACGAGTAAGAGGAGGAACACAGCAATAATGGAACAGGCTTTGAGGTTCTCGCAGTTGACACGGCATGATTCAGTCCTCGCCCAAGGGAATAAGTTGTGGATGTGCGAGGAGGCTCCAGCAGCGTAGCCCAGAACATTACCGACCGCCATGAAGAAAGAGAACCGACTCATGGCTGTTTGCATGGCCCGGTGGTCAAGAAAGCAGAGATCGGCGAGCAAAGCGCGGCATGGACCCTGTAACGTGTTGTTTGCGACGTCAATTAACCAAAACCCTAGAACAAAGACAGCCACTGCTCTAGGTTTCAGCTTTTGGTCCACAGAATCTCCTGTTAAGTACCCGATATCTTTGGCGAAGCCGATGAGGATGAAGGAGAGACAGGCAAGAGCAGTGCCGGCAGCTATAAAGGGGCGGCGCCGGCCAAACCGGGAGGTGCAGCGGTCGCTTTTATAACCCAAAATGGGTTGGAGAACCATACCGGAGAAGGCGCCATAGATCCAAATGAGAGCGGAAAAAGAATCGGCAACACCTAGGGTTTGTATGTATGGGGTCAAGAGAGAAATCTGTAGGGCCCATGCAAACTGGACGTCGGCAGCAATGGAGGAGACGGACATGATCTTCCATGGCGGAGTTGGCGACTGCTCCACAAGCACTGCTCCACTCTCCATAACAACTACTTATATATATATATGTATAGAGCTCTCTTTCTCGAGGAGGACAACCGGAGACAGTGAAGAAACAGAGGCTGCAGAGGTCTAGAAATGAAGAGTTCGATATGATTACAAAGTAATTCGGTAGCTTATTTTTATATTTTGGTTGGTTAAGCTTATTTTGGGACAATGGTTTGTTTGTTTTAAACCTGGGAGTTCAAATTTACTCGAAACAAAGAGAGTGCCGGCACTCTGTTACATTTTCTCTTAATAGAGACATTCACAGTACTATATATATTTTCGTTTAGACCTACATTGTGTAATCAGTTGTTCGTACTGTATTTTAGTTTAGATCTACATTGTGTAATTAGTTATTCTAAAACCGAATCATATATAGTAGTAAGATGAAACAAGATATATTGTTGATTGGTTCGTACCTTATCATTTCTAAAAATTTCTAATTAAATAGTAAGGATTCTGCTAAGTTATATACATGTATAAGCTATACAATGCCGGCCTTCAACCAATTTATAAATTTCTAATTTCTTATACAATTAAATAGATATTAGTGGAGCTTATATCATACATGTAAATTAGTATATGTGATCATAATTTACATGCTTTTGAAAAATCACTGCACACTACTCATATCAGTTGGAAATGCTTTTTGGATAAATATTTGAATCATTTTATATTATATTACCCTATTTCGAAATATATAAGACCAAAATATTATTTAGACAACAGTAATAAAAAAAATGCATTAACGATGTTATGCGTATTTTTTTAATGAAACATTCTACATGCACTACATTTGACATGACCCGTCCTCTCTCCTTTCTTGGATATGATGGATTCATGTGAAAATTTGATCCTTCTAAAGGCCTGTTTGGGAAAGCTTTTAGGAGACTTGAAAGCTCTTCTAGGATCCAAAAGTGGCTTTTACATATGTTTGGATAAAATATAAAAAGAGCTTCTTCAATTTAAAAGCTCTTTTAGTGGAAGCATCATCTACCCAGCTTCCTTAGAAAGAGCTTCTACGAAAACACACGAAGCTAAAGCTACAGTTTAATGAATTTTATATATCGTCAATTTTACCCTATCTTACATAAATAACAAACTGAAATCTGACATTAATATCCTTCAACATTTTTATCAGATCGTTCTTCCACGAATTCATAGAAGTTCTTCTCCAAATTCTCATACAAATCCCAATTTTCTCAGTTATAATTTCTTGACTCAGATCATCTTCGGATCAAGTTATACTTCAGTAAGTTACTTTGCAAATTGAATTTCGATGGCTTGTTTACTTTTTTTGCTTTTATCTAACGCTTTGGTTTCCGGTTTACACATACAGAGAAAATTGAGATACATACAGGGATGGCCGCTTCAAAGTTGGTGTTGGAGATTGTCTTCTTGTTTGATCTGATTGCTTTTGCACTTGCTGTTGCAGCTGAGCAGAGGAGGTCTACTGTGAGTTTCTCTTCTCTCTATTATATATATAATTTAAATATTTTTGTTTATATTTTTGGGTTCTAGATGGGTTTTTGTTATTGGTTTTGTTTTGGTATGTTTTTTGTTTTTGTGTGGATGCTTTTGTTTTAAAAAATCAGTTTTTGAAGATTATTATGAGATCTTTTTAGTCTTTTGAATAAACAAGCTCAAAAACTGGCTTCTAGATCTGACAGTGAAGCTCAAAGGGGAAACTTTTACTATTAAAGATGAAACTAGGTGCATACTATATTACTAGTTGATAAGGAAAGCTGTGAAATCTAAAAAGAGCAGAACCGTTTTACAAAGAAGATGAAAAAAACATAATTGAAATGGTCTCAAGAGAAGTTTAACATGTGGACATGGAAAATTTGAATGTTAGTCATGTTGATGGTAGTAACAATCTAATGTAATTGGGTGGAATTGGATTTTGTGAGTTGTAGAAACAAAACTGTAAACAGATTTGGCTGTGAGGACCAGGATCCTCTGCTTATTTATTTGGTGCTGTTCTATATCGAGTTTTTAATAATCTATTCACATATGGTTTTAAAATAAATGTGTGGCCGAAATTTGTTTTTCTTTTTTTCACTTACTATCCTAACCTAAACGGCATCGTATTGGACAACACAACTTTCCCCCATCTACTAAAAAAAAAAAAAAAAAAGCCCTAAATCTCGCTTCTCTGAAACTCAAACGTAAATCCTCTCCAACACCATCTCAATCTTGAAGACAAGGATCCTCTGAGCTCAGCAGATACTCGTCCTCCCCCGCCTCACGTCTACTCGTCTTCCACCGCCTCACGTCGTCTCTTCGTGAAACTCAACTTCTGTTCCTTATCTGTCGAATCCCAGGTGAGTATCCAATTAAATCTTATACAAATATGAGATTAGTTGTTATTGTAATGTAAAATAAAAATGCAATCAAGTCCTTATGAGGAGAATGATATTATTTAATTATTTAATTAATAGGAGAATCGATTCTGCAAGATGTTTTTTTTTGTTATGAGTTGGGATTTTGTTGTTTTTTGTGCGAATTTCTGGTTCTGCAAAAAATGCTATCTTTATGTTTATGTAGACCCAGTTTTGGTTTATATTTTTTTATCAGCTAATTCATGATGTTTGTGATTCGATTCGGGTTCAATTATTGTAGAATTTTATGGTTTGCAATCGAACTATGATGGTTTTAAATGTATACTCTGTGTGCATTTGACTGGGTGTTTGCTATCAAATTCGGGTTATTTGTTTTAATGAGAATATTGTTCGGTATGGATTTTTTTATGTTGCTTGAGGGTTTATTGTTTTGGCAGAGTATATATAGTCTGTGAAGATGGATTTACAAAAATTTCATCTCTTATAGGGTAAGAGTAGTTTTTTGTTTTTGTTTTGAAACCGAATTCATTCCCTGTGTTAAATATATCCATGGGAAAAGAAACAGTTTCGGCTAGAATTAGAGGTTTAGAGTTCAATTTAGCTAAAAGTTGATTTGTAATTCTATGGAAGTTGAATTTGAGATGGGAGCATAAATTGTTTGCATGTGGCCGGTAGTCTGATAACAGTGCTTGGCTAATTTGTGGTTTAGATCATATTGCTCTTCTTTGTTTAGTATCACCGGTTTGTATAATGATAACACTGTTGACTTAATTAGGTTGGCATCTAGTGGTTGAAATGTAAGAGTAGTAGAAACAGAGTGAATTCACTTTCTTTACTCACTTTATTCTTCTTTTACAAGTCCTTATGCAGATCTTATTTGGATAGAGACGGAGGATCAATTTAAGGAAGCGTGGACGAGGCTAGGAGCGGTGAACATCAATGAAGTAAGCGTGGTGGTTGCCAAGTCAAGAATGTGAGAGCAGAGCAGGTGAGTATAAGTATGGTCAAGGTTCTTGAATGATGGATGGAGCATCACTAGTCCAGATAATGTATTGTGGAGTTGGAAAGGAATAACGTGTTTCAAAAAATAATTCAATAGGGGCATTTTTTGGCCACATAGTATTGCTTTGTTGCTTTATAATTTTGTCATTAGTTGTCTAAGGTCTTTGTTTTAAGAAGAAACTTATTTATATCTTTAATTACTTTGTAATTTTGGTTTATTGCATATGTTTGAAATTGAGTCACCAGCTGTTTGTTTCCTTTCACAACTAGTTTTATTTGCACCGGATTTTACTGATAATATCATAAATTCAATAAGATAACATTACACAAAAATAACTTTAGTGTTTAAAATGGGTAAGGTTTGTCTAACACGATAATAAACGCTACGTTTTACTGATTGCCAAAAGATATTTCAAGAAAATATCTTCTAATAGAAGACATGAAATCCTTTATCATCTAACAGAAGACATGGATAAAATATTCTAGTAGATGTTTCCATCTAAATAGAGCATAACAGTTTAACCACTAAAAAAAAAATTCATGTCTAAATACTTCACATCCATTGTTACAAAATTTCAAAATCTAGTTGTTAGATGCTTGAGAATCTTGAAATACAAAGGAAAATCCTCCACTATGTTGATAAAGCAATTCTTGAAAACTTGTTTGTTGAGATTGTTTTGAAGTAGTCAATGGCATTGATGTAGACGCAATATTAAAGTCTTGCGGCTGTAGTTCATAATATAATACGAAATATAAGAGGTACACATTAAGTTAAAATATATAAAAACTTGTGAAAAAATATTAAATAAATGAGATACTTACCCTATAAGGACTATAATCCATTGGCGGATAATGAATATCATTCACTATAGGATGTGACTGGATAGATGCTTGTACAAAATGTAATAGTTGAAAAAAAAAATACTTACTAATATGAACTAACTAAAATTTTATTAAATTATATAAAACTACATTACCTTTGTTTGCTTATTTCTTTTTGCTAAGGCCTTCTCCAAACCACTCTTAATTCTACGTCGCCCATGAGACGTTTCCTTTTTTTTAACCCTTTCATTTTTACAACATTGGAATTTTGAGTGCAATCCACTTCAATAGCAACATTTTGAGAACCATCATCTTTCTCATGATTGTCTCCAACCATTTCTAGATGCAGAATATCTTTAACGAGTTTTGTCAAATTTATTGCATGTTCATTTGCTAGAATATAGGCTTTTTCACTCTCCGAAGCCCTACTTGATATTCTAGTGAAGATAGAACACAATGATCTATACCGACATGTCTGCTGCAACTGAGGGTCTTCTTGGATCTCACTCCCATGCATGTCTTGCACACATTCCACTCTAGCTTGTTTTGTTCACCTTTTTAATATATATTGTGTAGGAATGTCTTTGATGTTCAATGCATCTCTAAGGATTTTGATGATATGACTACACAAAACCCATTTCATCTCAAACATCCTACAAGTACAAGATAGTGTGTTGTCACTCTGCACCTTCACATGTCTCTCCTTAGATGCACAATCCATGTTCACAGAATAAAAGATGTTTCTATCATTCGTTACACAGTTCATGTTTAATTCAACTGCTTGCTCAAACTGATGTTGAAACTCCAAAAAAATAGCCTTCGTGTAAACTTCTCTTGCTTGAATCAACATCGTAGCATTAATTTTTACATTAACCAACCTATACAATAAATCGTATTCAGCTTCTAACTCCTTATGTCGTTTATCATTAACCACCCTTTCAAAATGCATGAAAAACTGTGCCACATTAAGATCTGATTTCAAATAATCTTTTAAAGTAGCATTGAAACTTTCACTAAGTTGGGTGGTCTTCATGCTAGCAGACCATGCATGCCGAACATATGTATAAGCCCATTTTTCTTTTATATCAAATATACTCTTCAACTAAGTATTGCCATGCACATTATATTCTTCAAGCATATGGTTCCAAGCCATCAAAAAGTCATTCTCTTCTTCGATCTCATCAAAACATTGTGATAAAACACGTTTCACATCACCCCTAAATACACCAGTTACATGCTTTAAAGCATTTTGCATCATATGCCATGTACAAAGTCTATGGTATGTACAAGGCATGACATGTAAATTAGCTTTGGCCATTGCCGTATCTTGATCTGTAAAAATAGTTTTTGGAGCTTTTCTGGACATCGCTTATAAAAATGTCTCAAATAACCATATAAAAGAATCAGTTGTCTCGTCATACATTAAAGCTCCTCCAAAGATAACCGTCTCTTGGTGATGATTAAGCCCAACAAACACCACAAATGGTCGATTTTCTTTATTAATCTTATAAGTGGTATCAAAACTCATAACATCACCAAATTGACCGTAGTCAATTATCATTATAGAATCTGCCCAAAACATATTTGTAATTTTCTCCTCACTATCTAACTGCACCGCATAAAAAAATAAAGGATTTTTCAATGTTTGGTCAGAAAAATAATTCAACACACAACCGGCTTCTCCATACGCTAATTTGTTTTGCCTCTTGGATCTAAGATAGTTCTTTTTATCTTGTTTTGTATATCCAAGAGACTCTCTCCCGCCAACCCGCCTACCTAACAACTCATATGAAGACTTAAGCGAAATCCCAAATTCTTCTGCCAAATCTACTTCAATAGCTTGTGAAGCAGATATTTTCCGTTGAGAAGGTAACATGTGAGTGCATTCTTGCCTGACAAAAGGATAATTATGCATTTCTACAAAATGATAATACATAAAACTTATTTTTTTTTCTATCCAATTTGATACTCATTTGTGCTCCACAACCGGTTCTTGTCTCTGCTCTAGGTTTTCTAGTTAAAACATCCCGCTTATCTTCTGATCTAGAGCCCTCCTTACTACAAACAAATATCCTTGAGATGATTTCACCGGTACGTCTATTCTTTCCAAATGTATCCTTTCTAATACTAAATCCCATTCTCCGCCCATACATGTTATAAAATTCATAAGCCAATTGCTCAGTTTCAAATTCCATACCACATCTTGGTTGCCAATCCAATTCATTCAAACACTCAAACTCAGAATCAACTTTAGCCATTCTATGCAAGCAAAAGACAAACAATATATATATATATATCTACAAGGACCACAACCAAAACAAACATAACAGTAAATTTTATGAAATATTTGAGCTACAATTTCATACACAAATGCTAATTGAGACCCATTTGCCTATGGATTATGTCAACTGGGTTAAGAAACATGACTCCATTAAATTAATCATATAATTTTCTATCTGCTGTTTGGAATCAGCCGAATTCAACAATATGTGAATGTACTGAGCTATATCATATTCAAACTCAAAACACATAACAGAGCATCTTTATACAATCTTTGTCTCAGAACACACAAAAAATAAAAAAGTTACATGTATCAACTTTGGATACATAACAATTTTCTTTGCCCAACCCCACTAAAGCTGTTACCAAGTTTAGTTAATTGTTATGGCCGACTACATTGAAGGCATTTTTTAAAAAAAATTAAAAAAATTAATTAGTTACAATTAGATGTCCCACGAAAAATTAAATGGCTTCATTGATGTTTTTCTAGTACTCATAGTAGGAATCTATCTTCAAAAGGTTAATTAATATAAATTAATAAAAATTGGCAATTTAGTTTCTTTGTCACACATAATTTTGTCTTTCAGTTCTGACGACAAACTAAACTTTTAATGGTTGATTTTCATAAAAATCGTATCTTACGAGCATTACATTACAATAAAAACCAATCTCATATTTGTATAAGATTTAACTGGATACTCACTTGGGATTCGATGGATAAGGAAGAGAAGTTGAGTTTCACGGAGAGACGACGTGAGGCGATGGAGGATGAGTAGACGAGAGGCGGGGGATGACAAGTAGGGGAGAGATGAGAGGCGGGGGAGGAAGAGTGATTTAGGGATTAAATTTTTTTTTTTGGGAAAGTTGTGTTGTCCAAAACGATATCATTTAGGTTAGGTTAGTAAGTGGAAAAAAGAAAAACAAATCTGGACCACACATTTATTTTAAAGCCACATGTCAATAGATTATTAAAAGCTAAATATAGGATAACATCAAATAGATCAGCAGAGGATCCTGGTCCTTGGAGGTGAAGTGTTTGGCTGAAAAAGTGGAGATCGAGTAAATTTGTTGTTTTTGGAGTGTATGTACAATTGTACATTGAACAACTTAATTTGGAATATATGTTGAAATTATTGAAACCGATATGGGTTGATAGAACAAATTTAATTATGTGATTTGACTGCAATGTTAACGCTTTGTTTTTATGCATACTTGCAAGCCAAGACCAACCATGCCAAATTTTTTATCAAACCTATTGTTTTTTGTTTTTTTACTTTCGAAATATTTTCACTATAATTTTGACCGAAAATCCTGTTTGTTATTGCATTTGGGCTATTTTTTTATTGATTTAAATGAAGTTTGACCAAAATAAAAATAAAGGGAGTTGTTAAATAGATACATCAAAATATGGAATAGACAAAAGTAAAGAAAATGGAGGCCTCGGTATTGGTTCCATTTTAAACAAGAACAAAGGATTGTTGGCAAAGTGGGCGTGGAGGTTTGGAGTGGAGGAAGTTTCTTTATGGAAGAGGGTTTTCTGCGCCAAATATGGGATTCCGACGAAGATCATTGAATGGGATTGGGATTGTGGGTCCAAAGGCTCTTCGTTCATTAAATCTATAGCTGGTCTGTTACAACACCATACGGTGCATGGTTCTCTGCTTGAGGAAGGGTTTGTAGTGAATGTAGGCAGGGGGGGACAGAGCTAGGCTCTAGATAGATCTAAAAGTGGAGGGTCGGTCCCTCAAGGAGGAGTTTTCTAGGATACATGCCTTAGCTTGCGATTAGTTGGGCTATGTGAGCAGTTATGGGAGGTGGGTAGGCACAACTTTGGAATGGGAGGTGAAGCTCAGGAGACCTGTTTTCAATTGGGAAGTTCAGCAATGGGAAAGATTTCAGTGTTGTCTGGATAACTATAAAATTCAGATTAATGCTCAGGATTCAATTAGATGGAATTTCGATTCTTCAGACACATTCACAGTCAAGTCATTCTGGCAACGCTTAGAAGAGAGTCAAATGGATACAACAAGGGATTATAAGGATATCTGGTGTGGTTTTTGCCCCCATAACATTGAGATCTTTGTGTGGCAACTGATTCAAGGAAGGGTATTGGTTAGAAACGGGCTCAACAATTTTGGGGTCACAATAGGCATGAATCTTGAGTGCCCTTTCTGTCTGGAGGAAGTTGAATCTATTAACCACTTGTTTCTCTAGTGCAAATGGACCTGGAATCTATGGTTTAGTTGTATGTCTTGGTGGGAGGTGAGTTGTTGTCCCTCAGTTACGATTCTTGACTGGTGGTTAGGATGGAGAGGGTTGTGCCCCAAGAAAATGTATGAAAGAGCTTGGTATTCTCTGTTCTATGCGGTCGTTTGGATGACCTGTGAGTCAAGGAATTGTAAGGTTTTTAATAAAGGAATTGTTAGTTTCAGTCAGGCGGTGGATAAAGTCAAGCTCAAAGTGGCTTGGTGGTTCAAGATGTATGGCGGAGGTGCGGTGGATCCCGTCAACAATATGATTTTGAACATAAAAGACTGTTGTGTTGAGGTTAGAGGTTTTAAGACCCCGCCTTTTCAGGAGTGGAGTCCCCTGCCTTGTGGTACTCTGTTTTTCAATGTGGACGGGTCTTCAAGAGGGAATTCAGGCCGGTCTGGTGTTGGTGGTGTACTCCGGGATCATAATGGTAGAATCCTATGTCGTTTTTCTGCCAACATGGGAGTTCAAGATGCAATATCTGCTAAATTTTTGGCAATAGAAAAAGCTATAGACTTGTGTATTTCGAATCCAGTTATGAGCAACAGAGATATCACCTTTTTTAGTGATTCAAGGGAAGTTGTTTCTTGGATTAATGGGGGTGGTTCTGTCAGAGCTGAGCAGGTGCAGCCAGTGCTGGACATTCAGCGTAATCTCACCAATATAGGCCAAGCTCGAGTGGTTTTCATCTCTAGGTCTTCAAATTCGGTAGCCGATTAGCTGGCAAAAAATGGCTCAGGAGGTGGTGATGATCTGGTGTCCTGGAGTATCTTGTAAAGGTGGTAGGCTTGAGGCTCTTTTTCGAGGCTGGTGTCTCTTTTCTGTTCTGTTGTGTTGCGGGGGTGTAGCGGTTCTGATGTTTTGGGGTCCCCCGTAAGGGAGGCAGCTATGAGATTCTTCTTAATGGAGCCTCTGCTATGTTGTTTTGCGGCTTTTTCTTTGATTGTGGATTGTTCTCTGTGCGGAAGTGTCACTAGGCTTTGTCCTTTGTTTAGTTGTGTTCTGTTTTCCTTTATTTTTGGTGGTGGTGCTTGTTTCCTATGTTGTTTTGCTTCAGGCCTGAAGTTTGGCTCTTTTTGTTTGTGTTTCTTTCGGGCCTTCTCGGCTCGTTGAATAAATTTTGTCTTTAAAAAAAAAAAGATACATCCATGTATTTATTGTAACAAATTAGCTCATAAGTGGCAAACTTGGATGATTCTGTTATTTGGGAAGATTTGATTTCTAACTGGTTGCTGTCTTTGGCTTGTAAAGATGTTAAATTTACCTCTATTGTGGTTTGAATGAGAATTTACTTTAAAAAAAATTAAAAAATTAACAACTATCTGTAGACATTTGTAATTCCTTTTTGTACTCCTTGAGGCAAGCTTAACTGAATGCTCTCAGACCAAAAAAATTTCACAAGACTTCAAATTTCGTATATTATTGTGCTTAGATGAATGCTTTAAATCATGAATATTTGCTCGGTGTTTAAACTCAACAGTTGAATAATATTCCGGTATATATGTATGCTTCCGCGATTGTTTTTATGAAGATAGAATTATAAGTAAATTTCTATTTCTATCGAATCTAAAACCGTTATGCTTCGATAACTTGCTTGGAGATGCTATTTCCTTCTTGCATTTATAGTTTGCATATGCCGTTGTCTTGTATTCTGACTTCGAAACATAGCACTTATTTAGCACCATTAATGTAAACTTATTTGGATGGTTGTGAATTTGCAAAATATTTTTAGTTACCATTAAATGGTTTGGATGATTGTGTTTTTCATATGTAAAAAGTTATAATCGAACAATTAAAATTAAACTTATTTGACTTTATTGCAAATGTCGAATTTGAATCATATGATGAAGATCAAGATTACGATCTTGAGGACGAAGAATCATATATGAATTTAATAAAGAATCATATATGAATTTAACAATAAATGAAAGTGAGATGAGGGTTGTTCGTGATAGAATTGCTAGAGAACTAATGCTTGTATAATACTTAATTTGTAGTAAATTAATATGCATGGATGTATTCGTAATTTTAAATAAATTTTTATTATTTCATTTATTTTTGCAGAATTGTTTCTTGAAATATAATAGTAAAAATGTTATATTATTTCATGAGAAGTAAACTTTTAATATATATATTTATATCGTTTACTCAACTAATATATACAGATGTAAAAAAATGGAAGATAAAAATGTTAAATTATAATCAAAAGATATTTTTTAAGATGTTCAAACCAAACATGTTCAAAAGCTCTTTTAGAAAGGTAAAAATGTAATATCATAATTAGAAGATATTTTAAAATGTTCAATCCAAACAGTCTTAAAAGCTCTTCTGAAATAGACTATTCAAACAGTAATTGAAAAGCTTATGCTTTTACTTCTCTTCTTCTACTGTCAAAAGCTGAAAGTATAAGTTATCACAAATGAGCCCTAAGTGAAGTCTCAATCTTTGAGAAACATTTTAATCCTCAAGTGGTATGTGTTTTAAATGGTTCATGGCTCACCTTGTACATTTACAAGCATGATGGAAAACTCTCTTCACTGCTGCAGGATTAGGGATGTCAATGGTACAGATTGGGTACATGTTTTCTATTACCATCCACAATACTATATGAGAAATACCATCCTCGTTAAATACCCACCATAAAATAAACGGCGTGGGTACATGGATTCCCATTTAGGGGATCGGTTTTTTACCCCATACCATCTCCATCCCATTAATGTATTTTTTTATGACTTTTTGATAAAGATCATATAAATATTATTGAGTAATATGAAAATAATAGTGTGAGAGGTATATTATATATATTGATCTGGAATAGAGTAGTGTTTCAATGGAGGGAAAAAATAGGAAAAAAAATAAAGGGAAAATTATGTTAGTGGGAGGGAAATTTATATATATATATATATATATATGTATATATATATAAACTTTTAAGTCAGTACACACTGATATAATTTACATCAGTGTGTTGCATGTGGACCATTAGATTTATATGCTTTGACTCAGTGTGTATGCACTTGTCAGTGCTTATCAATGGCCTACATGCAATGCACTGATGTAAGTTATATCAGTGCGCACTGACCAGAACAGGAATATATATATATATATATATATATATAAATATATTGATAGCCGGTACGGGGACAGGACGGGGCGGGGTGGGGCGAGGACTTAAAATCCCGTAACCGTACCGAAATTAAATTGAGGATTGAAAAAAATACCGATCCCATACCACAACCTAAATGGTTCAGTTAAAACCGCCCCTAACATGACGGATCCCCACGGGTCCTCGGACCAATGGGTAATTTTGACATCCCTATGCATGATCAGTTATTGGCAGGAGAAAAATTTTCAGTACATCGGATGCATCAGTTGAGTGGCACACCCGACATATATATATATGTAATAATAATAATAATATACAGCTTTTCGAGTTATTTTTTTTTACATTTTACTCTCTTACCTTTTCTCGTTCATTTTTGTAAGGACCTCTATTTTTTATTGGCTTATTTCATGGCAAACCATATTGGGATTACTTTGTAATAGGTAGCTTAGGTCTTCAATTGAGACTCATCTTCAACATGCTTCTAAGATCCCAAAGTGCTTCAAGAGAGGTAGTTTACTTGACTTGACTCTTTTGAAGAGATTTAGTTGCACACACACACACACACACACACACACACACACACACACACACACACACACACACACACACACACACATCTCATGCTTCTCATATTCCTTATCTTTTGTGTGTTTCTTTTCGGTGCATACTCTTGTTTTATCTCACTCCTGCATGCTCATACCATATGCATCTTGGTTGGATTTTATAGGATAGAAGTCCTAAAATATGCATACTGACCGCTTGGAACCGTTGTGAATTATCACATCGGTAGACACATTGGTCCTACACTAGTGTGGCACCGCTGTCTTGCCGATCTCTCTGTGCTATGAATTTCTAACAGCGGTGAGTCTTCTAGTGTGTCACCGCTGTGACCCTTCACAACTGTACTCACAACGGTCGTCCCTTATTTTGCCCAAAATGGTGCAGTTTTGTTTTGACCTGCTATATATAAATGTTTTTTTCTCTCCCATTTCATTTGTAGAGCGTCAAGAACCCATTTTTAGTGAGTGAGATTAACCCTTAGAGAGAGAAAACTTCAAGCTTTTTCTTTGACTCTCTGATCGAGCCACGATAACACTAGATTTTGGGCCCCCTTCCTATGCTTATTGCTAGAATTCTCGGGTAAAATCGAGTGTTTGATAGCTCAATGAGTTGGTTGCAGGTTTTCTTAGGTAGCAGGGGCAATTGTGGAAAAGGAATAAGACTTGGGGCCTAAAGTGCAAAATTGGAAACTTTGTCTGAAGGACGAGGTGTCGCAGCCCAGATGTAGTTTGGAAATGGCGCGACACCATAGGCGACCGCAACTCTCGCGAGGGAAGTGTCGCGAAGGTCGCGTGAAAGAGAAGGAGCAAATCTGAAGGACGAGGTGTCGCGGCCCAGATGTTGCTTGTAAATGGCGCGACACCGTAGGCGACCGCAACTCTCGTGAAGGAAGTGTCGCGAAGTTGCTGCTGAGTTTTCACGCTAATTGGAAGATCAAACGACGTCGCGGCTGAAGTGCCGTCATGGACAACCGTGACATTTATGATCGCGACAGCACGCCATCACGAATTCCTAGGTCGATTCGTGGGCCCTTTTTGGCTCCCATATAAATTCTGAAGGAAAAATCCGTGAAAGGAACGGACAGAACACAGAAGAATACCCAGCAGCCATCACACCTCTACATCATCCACCTTTCTACCATCATCTATCCGTCATTGGAGTTTGGAACCAAGAAGAAGGAACTCAATAGACAAGAAGCCTTAATGACAAACTTTGGTTTCTTCTTAAATTCTTCTATGCTTTCTTTTATTCCTTTGATTTGTAACTAATCTTTTAAGTTAGGGGATTGATGTAACCAATTGAATGACTCCTTGTATTCCAAGAGTATAATACTTTTCAATTCAATTCATTATTAGTCTCTTTTATTGAATTACTTGCCCTAATGTCTTTACTCATATTCAGTTGTGACCTCAATGAATGTGTGTGTTAGGATTAGTTTATATAAGAGGAAGATGATTAAGTGTGGGTGACCATCCCATTTAAGCCTTAACCTAAGCTTAGTAATTGAGAGAGTTTGCATATGCATGACCTTGTTATGTTTAATTTGGCTTAGAGTTTTAAATTAACATTTAATTCTAACCATTGCTCATTACATGACCTTGTGTGAGTGGTGGGAATGATTAAGAACTTCATAGTTACAAAACAAGCCCTAATAATAGAATTGAAGAACTTCATATGACTTAAGGATTACATTGAGAAGTTTAATTAGGTTACATTAATTCCCTAACGACCTTCCATATTTATTTCTATAGTGTATTTAGAATTAGCAATTTACTTATCTTGCAATTTAGTTGGTTAATCATCTTCGATCAAAACAAACATTATGCCATTTAATTTTCAAGCATTTAGATTAGGTTTCAACTATATTAATTAGTCTCAACCAATTGAATCACCGATCCCAGTGAACGAACTTTTCTTTGAATTGAGTAGAGATAAATTACTGCATCACTCTCTAAACCCTAAAACCCATCTTCATCTTGCATCTCTAGCATCATTCAAGCATGGGTCTTCATTAATGTATTTACTTGGTAAGTAGAACTAACATCCTTGCTCATTTATTGTTCTAGCTTATCAAGACATGTCATTTATTGCTTAGGTTAGCAAATCTTCATATTTAATGTATATCAATTGAAGTTGTGACACATTTGGGGTTTGTTTGTTGATAGCTTGCATTTAGGACATATTTGCCCTCTGGCTAAATCTACAAGTCTTGCATTTAGATATTGTTGATTAGGACTTATTGATTGCATTTATTGTTCTGGTCATTTTATGTGACAACTTGTGTTGATATGGTTTTGTTTGATGACTAGATTTTAGAATTGCATATCTATATCTAGTTAGGTCCTTATGAGCATTCATATAGACATTGATATTTAGGATTTATATTTATTGCCATCTTCACATTTCTAGATAAGCATTTAGTGTTGCCTAACATTAATTGCATTTTGAATATCTTTATATATTCACATAGGTTGTTTATCTCTTCTTTGAGAGTTAAGTCTTGTGACAACAAGGTGTAGTGCACAAGCAAGTGCAGTCTTGTAACCAAAGTGTGGTTGCCAAACAAAGTGATCAAGAATTCATTATAAAGGCCCGTTGGATAGTAGTGGTGGGTTAGTGCCGGAGAATGATATGACTAGAGGTCAACCTAGGTTGTAAACATCATTACAATAGTGTATTTGAGGATCGGAATGGCTAAGTGGTTAGCCCGTGGTTTTTCCCTTATTGAAGGGTTTCCACGTAAAAATCAAGTGTCTTTTACTTTCCTTTAGTTTATGGGGTGAGTTTTTAATATTGACTAATTAAGAAAAGTTGATAATTAACTGATTAAAACCTATTCACCCCCTCTAGGTTATTAAACACACGTGTTTGTGTAGTTTCTATTATATATATTTTATAACCCAAAAAGCTGACACATGATTATGTGTCAATATTTCAGTGGTTGGGTGCATTCGGTGCACCAAAGATTTTCTCTAATGGCTGAGGCATGCATGGACGCACACATCGGTCATGGCTCCCCTTACTTACTCCAAAAAAAAACCTAAAGATTTAGCTCATAAAAATTATATTTGCAATTTGTATTAAATTTTCAAAATTTTTGGTTTTGGAATATCTAAAATATTTTTTTGTTTTTGTTTTTAAACTACTGTTACAATATTTCGGGATTATAAAGGGAACATGACTCGAACTTACAACCTCTTAAAGCATGTGTGATAGGTTTACCACTAAACCAGACCAATTTTATCATTTATTTTAATTTGTTACGATTTCTTTCAAATGTAATTATTTATTTTAGAGCTATGACCCTCCAAATTAAAAATGTTGTCTCCACCGTAAGAGTAGATATTTAAAAAAAAGAAACAAATAACTCTGTATGGAAAGAGAGAGACTCCTGACAACTCTCAAGTAACTTCTTTTTTTGAAAAAATTCAAGTAACACTCTGATACGGTGGTTTTTTTTTTCCGTGTACAAGGAATCCATTTTATATGAGAGGACTCCGAATAATCGATACAAAGTGATGGAAGAAAATGGGTTCCCGGAAAACTTTTTTACTTGGTTGAAGTACCCCTACGAGAATTCCAAGAACCCATCAAAAGACCATGACCTTTCTGGCTTTTGTTGTTGGAGGTTGAAAAATGGGTTGCTCTTGCTCATATGGATCAGGGAGCACAAATATCGCTAACAATCCACTTATTATAGCAAACACGGCCGCTGTCACAAATGTAGGCAAGTTACCGCCGCCAAATATTATATCCAACGGTCCAGCCATTACTGCCACTATCATCTGTTGTTTGTAACTCACACAATTCAAGTTAATTGTTGTACATCAAACAACAAATTCGCATTTCATAATTAACTTGTTTAATGAAGAAAAAACATTTAATTACCTGTGGGATAACAATGGACAAATTAAGCACTGCCAAGGATAACCCTGTCAATTTCAAAATGTCCAACTTTTTCTATTAAAATTAAATAAATAAATTACAAACACTAAATTTGATTAGCATATAAAATTTATAATCTCACGTAGTATTAGGTCTGATGACCAAAATATTTACCTTGACCTCCACCATTTATAGAGCAATAGATGGATGCCATAGCATATGGAATGCTATATGTCATCTGCACAAAAAAAAAAAAAAAAAAAAAAGTTCCGAAGGGCAATATAACACTGGACTAAATCATCACATTGAAACAAACAAAACAACAAACAAACAAACCGCGAGTGAAATGCCCAAAACCGAAAAGATAGCCCAAGCACCACACAAGATGGAGAATGGAGGGAAGTCCCAGTTTCTATTATCAGGCTGTCCTCTCCACCAAACCTCGGCAGCCTTGGAAATCTCCACCGTGCATAGCAACCCTCCGGCCAATATCAAGTTCCCTACACCCCACAAACTCTTCACTCCTCCCATGAGACGTCCCACCGGCTCTATCACCAATGACGCCAACGCCAACACCCCCGAGTTGAGCATCAGCCCTAACGACCCCGACCGTACTCCCACCTCGTACCTCTCCACAATTGACTCGTTCGTGCTCATTACGTCCCCTCTGAACACCTCCTTCCCCTCCCAGTCTGTACCAAATATAAGGATTGGAAACACCCCCATCCAGCTCAGAGACGTCACAAGAAGAAGCAACCACACAGGCCTCTTTAAATTCCGAAAAACAGATACCAACTCTCTCATGAATGACATGTTTATTTGCGGCTGCTGCCCATTCGATAGCTTCTTTACATACTCATCGCTCATTTGGTCCTCGCTTATTGAAACCACAGCGATTAGAGATAGAATCAACAGGAGAAGCAGGGCGACGAAGAAACAGCTCTTGATGTTGGCGCAGTTTCTCTTGCAGGCGCCAGTTCTCGTGAAGGGGAAGTGCGTGTAGAGGTTAGCGTAAGCTCCGCAGAAATAGCCTAGAATGTTGCCAATGGCCATGAAGAATGAGAACCAACTCATCCCTGTTCGCATGGCTTTGTGGTCTTGTCGACAGAGATCGGCCAGCAAGGCGCGACATGGACCCTGTAACGCATTGTTTGCTACGTCCAGTAACCAAAACCCTAATATAAAGAGACTAACTGCTCTAGGTTTGGCGGTCCCATCCAACGAGTCTCCGGCTTGGTACCCGATATCTTTTGCGAATCCGATGAGCATGTAGGCCACGGAGGCGATGCCGACCCCTGCAACGATGAAAGGGCGGCGTCGACCAAAGCGGGAGGTGCATAGGTCGCTCCGGAAACCCAAAACAGGCTGGACAATCATGCCAGTGACGGCGCTATAGACCCAGATGAGAGAAGAAAGAGTGTGGGGAACACCTAAACTCTGGATATACGGGGACAAGAGGGAAATCTGTAGGGCCCACGAGTACTGAACCGCTGTGGCGATAGAGGCAACGGCTACCAGCTTCCACGTAGAACATGACAACTGATCTACAACCACTACTTGTCCCCTCATCGTAGCAATCTTAATAATGAGCAAGTAAAACTATCTTGTACAGGTGGGTATGGTATGTGGGAAGAGGACAGTGCCGGTGCCGGAGAATTTGGATATCTCCGGCGAGAATGGTTGAAAGAGTAAAGATAGGCAGAGGTTGAATTTGTAAAGGAAGAAATTCATATGACTAATTTTAGAGAAGAGAACATAAAACTAGAATAACTTCTTAATAATAATAATAATAATAATTAAAAAAGGGGGAAAATAAAAATCGAGTGATAGATATTTACAGTCGACTATTTAAATTTGCTTCTATTTAAAGAGTTATTTTTGATGGTTAAACATGTTTTTTGAAACGGGATTGGTTAAACTTAGGAATTCAAATTTACTCCAAAAAAGAATGTTGACCTCTGCTATATTATCAGGTGTGGACATTTCCTACCTCATATATATATATATATATTTTTTATCAACAGATTTTATTAAAAGCCAGCAAAGGCCACAGAGAAGTAGAACAAACAAGGGACAAAAACCAAACAACAGAAAACAGAGCAGAAACAGAACACAAAACCCCCGGAAAAGAGAGACGCAAGCAAGCTATGCAACCCATAGAAAAAACACAAAAGCGCACGACCAAAACACACTAAAAACGCCTGCTCACAAGGTCGCCACCATTTGACGAAGCCTTCTTGGCAAGTATATCAGCCAAAGAGTTGGAGACTCTCGGATTAAACAACACCACTGTATTAGTCATAAAGCTGAGCTTATTACGAATGTCCAAACACTACAACAAATATTAGATTTTATAGCACAAGATAATAGCATTTTTTTCGTTATGCAATGAAATAGGTATCTATTGTAGCTTTTCATAGTTAAATGTTACATCAATTACACATTTAATAACAAATTATTTCAAATAGCATTCTTTTAGTATATATATAGCATATTGTTACTGCTACCATCAATCATCAAGTTTGTAAACATTTATTAACCACATGTTGTTGTTATAGCACAATAAAAAAGCTATAAACTATATGTTTTAAAAAGCTATAAAATCCAAGTTAAAAAAAGCTATAAAATAATAATAGTTTTTTTTATAAAATATGAAAATACGTGAAATAAGAAGGGATGTCAAACCCTCATTCTCCGTATAATTAAAAAGCTATAAAATGTCTTCTCAGAAAAAGCTATGAAGAAAATAATAAAATATAAATATATAATGGAAAAAGCAAAGGAAAAAAAGAGCACACATTAATTTTAAAAATAACTTTCACGCGCGAAATCGAATTTCTACTCCCGCTGGACTCTTTTCTCACAATCCTCAATCCAATAGGAAATCTGCCATGTTTACTGTTTTCCAATTTGTTTGCTTAAAAATTTGGAGCTTCAAGAGTCCCACTATCCCTCTTTGCATTCTATCTTTTTCAAATATCTGAAAACCCCTCTCCCATTTTATCGTTGAACTGGTGCAGATTGGGAGTGAATAGGTACATGCTTTCTTTCTCTTTTTTTTTTCTTCTAAATTAAATCTTTATTTTGTGTTGATTGTTTATATGTGGTTTTAAAATCTATCGGTTTCAATTTCATGAACCCTAATTTTCTTTAAAGCTTTCTTTAATTTATGTTCATTTTTGTGTGGTGTTAGAGCAATTGCTCTGTTTTTGAACAAAATATTCTGCTATACTATTATCCTTCTCACATGTTTCATTTCGTTCACTATTATTGATGTCCTAATGATCTGATACTTTATTTATGAAGTGATTTATGCTGTTAACAAGTCTGAGAAAGTTGAGGAAGTTGCTCTATAGGTAAGTCTCTCTATTTCTTCTTCGTTTTCTTTATTTATTTATTAATCTACTTAATTTTTTGTGGGTTTCCTTGCATTATTGAAAATTTAATGGCCTAAAACTTCTACATAATATGTTCTTCTGAATACTGAGTCTTTTAAACTTGTGCTGAATGCTTTGGTTGTTATTAGAAATTTACTATTCATATTTAAAATCGAACTTAGTATTTTTTTTATAAGAGAAAGAATATGTCATTTTATCGTCCTTTTTTATATCATGCTATTAATGCCTTCTTTAGTGTTCTGGATTTCAGCTGATAATCGATTTTATATTTTCCACTTCAATCAACCCCAAGCAGGGGCGGATCTACATGGGGACCAGGTAGGGCCCGTGCCCTACCTCAATTTTTTTTAAAAATTGATTGTGTGTATACTGTATATATACATATTTATTAAGAGTAGTTAACAATAAGTAGCTACTAGAATGGCTGGTAGTAGATTTTGCTTTTTAGACTTAGGGGTCGTTTGTTTTTTTCACTTAAGACTTAATGGGTCTGAATTGAACTCATTAAGTTGTTTTGTTTATTTTTTTAAGTGGTTAAACAACTTAAAAATATCAAAAAACAACTTAAAATAAAAAGTAAGTAATCCTGACTTTTAACTTAATTCCAAATCACTGGATTACAATTAAAATATTGTATTCCAAGTTTATCCCCCCAAAAAAGATATATTTCCAAATTTATATTAATTTAATATGGTATAAAAAAATTTCTTTTAACATATTTCTTATTTTAAACATGTTTCAGAAGAAAAAAAAACCTAAATACTTTTCATAATGAAATTTTTCAGAGATTGAACAATTAAATTTCTCTTCTGCCAAATCCCGGTAAGAACTCTTTATTTATTTATTTTTATCTAACTATTAGTATAGTACTCAATAAAGTTGTCTATCATATTAAGTAGATTTCGTGACTCGAAAATGTTATAGAATTATTGTATATAAAAATTCAAGAACCTTTTTTTTATTTGGTTTCCGGTGCATATGATCCAGGAAACCAAAAAAAAAACACAAAAAAGATTTCATGAATTATATTCACCGAAAACGTGGACAACGTATAAAATTGAACTTGAATTTGAATTTTTTTTTGATAATAAATTTAACTTAAACTTTGTTTGCAGAACATGCAAAATTATATTCTTTGTTTAACTTTTTATTTTGTTAAATTAAACTTTGTTTACAAAAAAAAAACATACAAAATGATATAAAGAATGATGCATGTTAAATTATTTATTTTAATTAGTATGGGTATAAATGTACAATTACATATTTTCAGACAATTTTATTTTCAAAAAACAAACATGTTAACAGCACATTCAGATGTGAGGAAAAAAAAAACAAACATGTCATTCAGATTCAGATTTCGGTCTCTATTCAGTCTTCAGAAAAATTCAAGACTGTTCAGTATTCAAATAAAAAAACAAACGACCCCTTAGAGTGCTGGGTTCAAGTCCCAGTTCAAGCAAATATGGTCTTCTTTAATTTAATTTCATCTTCTAAATGTTCATATGCCTATTTTAATTCAATTTTATCTACTAATTTTTTATATCTTATTTTTTTTTACCATTTTCTCTATTATGTCATTGTCAATTTCTTAACTACCATTAATTTATGTTTACTTAATTCAATTTTATTTTATATAAAATTATATATTATTATTTTGGATTTTTATTATTTATAATAGTTCTAATTTGACATACCTAATACGTCCAATCAATAAACCATAAAATCTCAGATTTTACTTAATAGATTAAAATAGACAATCTATTACTATGATTCATTTTATTTTATCTTCAGTATTTTCTTTATTTTATAGTTTTAATTTATTTAGAATCAATAAATCAATAATTTACCAATAATTTGAAGAATAATTTTTTTTAAAACATGTCTAATAATAGTTATTAATAAATTATTTTTGTATAAATTTAAATTGAATTCATTATATATGTAAAACAAAATTTCTTATTATAAAATTAGATTGTAATTTATTCTTTTAATTTTTTTTCATTATTTATGTTGTTTTTCTTGTTATTATTTATTTATTAATATTTTTTTTGTTTTTATTTCTTGTTGAATGTTAGATTATTTAATTTATCTGAGTAAGTGTTTTATTTATTTTATTTTATTTATAAAAAACTATTTTACAATGATCTTAATTTTTCAGTTTATATAATTGCGATTTTAATTTATTCAAGTGCCCTACCTGATTAAAATTCCTAGATTCGCCACTGACCCCAAGTCCCTCTTTCCATGAGATTAGTAGTTTTAAGCATGATACGAATCTAATGAATATATATGATTAGTTTTTTCTTTGTCTTTCTTTAGTTTCATTTTTGTATGTGATGCGTGAGCTCATGTATTTCATATATATGAATTTTCAACTTGTTACATTTCAAATTTATGCCCCTCTTTTTTCTATTTCTTGGTCGAGTTGGGATGGTGTAGAATTTGGACAAAAATAAGTACCATATGTCATTGGATAAGGATGAACATTTTACTTGATGAAAGTTTGATTGCAGGATTTCTAATTGCTGGTATTCTATAATAAGATAATCGAAATAATCATTCAAGATATTCAAAGTAACATTAGTAAGAATACATTCCTTGTAGATTTTAGAATGAGTCATTTATCAGCCCTTTGCATGAAAGTAGAGTAACAAATAGTAGAGCTAGTAGGAATATAAAATCGAAGCTTGTGTATTGTAGCATGCTTAACTTGTAGGTGGGTTTCGAGTATTTCAAATTTAGTAGTTCATGGAAATAGAAGAGAGGGAAGAAGTACCTAGCGGTTTGTGTTAATACTTATTCTCTTTCCTGCATTTGCTTTCCTAGAAAGGGCAGAATTTATTTCCTGCATTTGCCTTATTTTATCTGTATCAGATCTTCTTTTTGTCAATTAGCTTTCTTTGATTGTTTGATTGCTTTGGATTTGCATGTACCATAACATCTATATATATATATATATAAATTGTTAGTGACTAATTACAAAAAAAGAAAAGAAAAGAAATAAAATACACTATATATGTAAGGAAAAAAAATTATTGTGAAAAAATTCTTGTATTGAAGAAAAATAACAAAAAATATATAATAATTTAAAACATGTATTGATAATGAACAAAGTTATGGTTTGCTTCTCAGTTTTTTTTACGGTGCTTTTCTAGGCCTCGCTGTTGTGCTTGTCTGGGGCGAATGTTGCTGTTATGTTTTTATGGCTTGTTTGCTGTGTGTCTGGCTTCGCTTGCCTGTTGTGTTTCTTGCCTTCTTTGGCCCCCTTTTTTTGGCTTTTGCCTTAATAAAACTGATGCAGTTAAAAAAAAATAATAAACAAAGTCTTTTGGTCATTAAATATTGATTTTAATATCTAGTTTATTTTTTATTTAGTTTTTAATAAAAAGCTATGTATTATTTGGTTTTATCGGTAGATGTCATACTAGAGGCAACCGTGGACCGCATGTGAAGGTGACTCACAGAGTTACCGTGGTTCACCATAGTCTCAATTAGATTAATCTCAGCAAGAGTACTAGGTTTTGTCAAAACTCCTGAATTTGTCTTCTTTTATTTGTATCAGATCTTCTTTTTTTCACTTAGCTTCCTTTGATTGTTTGATTTCTTTGGATTTGCATGTACCATAACATCTATATCTATGTATAAAAAAATTGTTAGTGACCAATTATTAAAAAAAGAAAAGAAAAGAAAAGAAAAGAAATAAAATAAACTATATATGTAAGGAAAAAGATATGCAGTGGAATATCAAAAATATTGATTTTTTTTATTTTAAAAGAAAAAGTTCAAAAAAAATTTATCATAAAAACTCAAATTTTGAACTTCTCCCACTGGACATAAGAAAAAAATATATTTATGGTGAAAAAGTTCTTGTATTGAAGAAAAATAACAAAAGAAATATAATAATTCAAAACAGGTATTGATAATGAACAAAGTTGTGGTTTGCTTCTCAGCTTTTGTTTTTTTATTTTTTTGCGGTGCTTTTCTAGGCCTTGCCGTTGTGCTTGTCTGGGGCCAGTGTTGTTGTTCTGTTTTTGTGGCTTGTTTGTTGTGTGTCTGGCTTCGCTTGCCTGGTTTTTGCCTTAATAAAACTGATGCAGTTAAAAAAAAGATAGTAAATAAAGTCCTTTGTTCATTCGATATTGTTTTTAATATCTAGTTTTTTTTATTTAATTTTTAATAAAAAAACTATATATTATTTGGTTTTATCGGTAGACACCATACAAGAGGCAACAATTGGCCGAATGCGAAGGTGACTCACAGAGTTACCGTGGTTCACCATTGTCTCAATTAGATCAATTTCAACAAGAGTACTAGGTTTTGTCAAAACTCCTGCATTTGCCTTCTTTTATTTGTATCAGATCTTCTTTTTTTCAGTTAGCTTCCTTTGATTGTTTGATTTATTTGGATTTGCATGTACCATAACATCTATATCTATAAATAAATAAAAAATTTGTTAGTGACCAATTACAAAACAAAGAAAAGAAAAGAAATTAAATACACTATATATGTAAGGAAAAAGATATGCAGTGGAATATCAAAAATATTGAATTTTTTTATTTTAAAAGAAAAGGTTCAAAAGGAGATTATCATAAAAACTCAAATTTTGAACTTCTCCCACTGGACATAAGAAAAATATTTATATATTTATGGTGAAAAAGTTCTTGTATTGAAGAAAAATAACAAAAAAATAATAATAATTCAAAATAGGTATTGATAATGACTAAAGTTGTGGTTTGCTTCTCAGCTTTTTTTTGTAGTGCTTTTCTAGGCCTCACTATTGTGCTTGTCTGGGGAGAGTGTTGCTGTTATGTTTTTGTGGCTTGTTTGCTGTGTGTCTGGCTTCGCTTTCCTGTTGTGTTTCCTGCCTGCTTTGCCCCCCCCCCCCCTTTTGGCTTTTGCCTTAATAAAACTGATGCAGTTAAAAAAAAGATAATAAACAAAGTCTTTTGGTCATTAGATATTGTTTTTAATATCTAGTTTGTTTAGTAATTTATTTTTTAATAAAAAGCTATTTATTATTTGGTTTTATTGGTAGATGCCATAATAGAGGCAACAATGGACCGCGTGCGAAGGTGACTCACAGAGTTACCGTGGTTCACCATGGTCTCAATTGGATCAATCTCAGAAAGAGTACTAGGTTACCGTGGTTCACCATGGTCTCAATTAAATCAATCTCAGAAAGTGTACCAGGCACATAATCTGTTGGTGGAGAATTTGTACTAGTAGTAGTAGTCATAGAATTTGTATTAATAGTAGTAGTCCTAGGCACTACTTTTAATACTTACTGTTAAGAGTTTATTATATGTTTTATTTTTCTTGCTATTAGTTGCTGCTTTTTGTTTTCAGTATGTATTGTATTGGTTGGTCAATGTCTGGTATTTTTTTTTTAACTTGGTGATAGCAGAATAAAATTATAAATTTTGGTGTTGTGAAGATGAATAAGGATTGAGTACATCTTAACAGGTAATTAGCTAGAATTATAGTAATAAAATAGATAAATGATGTAGAAATGTATATTAATATATATTATTTTTATTTGGTTTGTTAGAACCATCGAAAAGTATGTGAAAGAAGCTTGGAATTTTGTGAAAATGGCTGAGAAAAACGCTGACAATCCTAATATCATTTTATGTCCATGTAAAGATTGTAGTAATTTAAGTCAACATTCTATTGAGATGGTTTTTGAACATTTAATAATAAAAGGGATGGATTTGAATTACACAACATGGTTTCATCATGGTGAAAAAGTAGCTTCCAATGAAAACCTTGAAGAAGTGAAAATGTCAGACGCATTTCACTTTATGAGGCTACATTCATGCAAGATGCAGATTTTATAAGACCATTAGACGAAAAAATAGGTGATGATTTTACTACAGTTTTGGAAGATGCAGAAACCCCTTTATATCAAGGTAGCACAAAATATAAAAAGTTATCAGCTATTGTAGTTTTATATGGACTCAAAGCTGTAAATGGATGGTCAGATAAAAGCTTCAATGGACTTCTAGAGATTTTACATAACATGTTACCAATTGATAATGACCTTCTCAAGTCCGTCTATTCGGTGAGAAAATTTCTCAAGACATTTGACTTGGGGTATGACAGGGGCGGACCCATGTGCAGACCAGGTAGGGCCCGTGCCCTACCTCAATTTTTTTTAAAAAATTTATTTTTTATATACTTTATATATACATACTCATTAAGGATAATTATATCATTTCTTGTTTAGCACAGTTGGTAAGTGATCCTTCTTTCTTATATTTTGGTACTTGGTTCAAGTCTCATTGCAAGCAAATGTATTTTTTTTTAATTCAATTTTATCATATAATTTTTTACATCTTATTTATTTTACATATTTTTCAATTCCTTTTTCGAATTTTCATTTCTTTTAAAATAAAACAATTCATTTTATTATTTTATATTAAATTAATTATTATTATTTTGGATTTTTATTATTTCTAATAGTTTTAGTTTGACATATCTAACACGTCCAATCAATAAACCATAAAATCTCAAATTTTACTTTATTTGATTAAAATAGTCAATCTATTATTATGATTTTTTTTATCCTTACTATTTTTTTATAGTTTTAATTTATTTAGAATCAATGAATTAATAATTTACCAATAATTTGAAGAAAAAAAATTAAAAACATGTCTAGTAATATTTATTAATAAATAGTTTTTGTATAAATTTAAATTGAATTCATTATAAATGCAAAAAAAATTATATAAAATTAGATTGTAATTTATTCTTATAATTTTTTTTTTCATTATTTATGTTGTTTTTCTTGTTATTATTTATTTTTTAATATTTTCCTTATATTTATTTGTTTTTTAATGTAAGATTATTTAATTCATATGGAAAAAAACTCATTTTTGTTTAAAAAGCACTCATTTTACTACGATTTTAATTTTTAAGTATTTTTTTATATATAGTCAAGTGCCCTACCTGGTTGAAATTCCTGGATCCGCCACTAGGTATGAGAAGATTCATGCTTGCGTAAACGATTGTTGTTTAATCAGAAAAGAGACTGCAAATGAAGATAAGTGTCCAATATGTGGTTCTTCAAGATGGCAAGAAGATGAACAGACAAAGAAGATTAGGAAAGGTGTTCCAGCTAAAGTTTTGAGATATTTTCCCATTATACCTAGGTTTAGAAGGATGTTTTGATCACCAAAATTGGCTGAAAATTTAAGGTGGAATTTTAGTAATAAAAGTGAAGATGGACACATGCGTCATCTAGTAGATTATTTGGCATGGGATCATATTAATGATAAGTGGCCTAATTTCGCATCAGACCCACAAAATCTTTGACTCGGTCTTTCTACTAATGGCTTCAACCCTTTTGCAAACTTAAGCTCCACATATAGTTGTTGGCATGTGATGCTTGTTACATACAACTTGCCACCTTGGTTATGCATGAAAAAAGAAAATATCTTGTTAAATTTATTAATTCCAGGGACAAAGCAGCCTGGTAATGACATAGACGTATATTTACAGCCCCTTATAGATGACCTACAAGAGTTATGGAATAATGGAGTTGTTGTTTTTGATACATTCAATAAAGAAGTTTTCAATTTGAAGGCAGTATTGATGTGGACAATAAATGATTTTCCAGCGTATGGAAATCTTGCTGGCTGCACAACAAAGGATAAATTAGCATGTCCTATATGTGGGGAAAATACATCTTTAAAATGGCTAAATTTTAGTAAGAAGACAGTATACATGAGACATAGGCAATTCCTTCCTCTGACTCATCCTTATCGGAAAAGAAAATCTTGGTTTGATGGAAGAGAAGAAACATGAAAATGTTCCAAATTCATTAAAGGGGACACCATTTTTCTTGCTCTTAAAAACTTCGAAAATTATTGGGGAAAAAGATGAGACAAACCAAAGAAAGATGTACAAATGTGGAAGAAAATATCTATTTTCTTTACTCTACCATATTGGAAGGTAAATGATCTCTTTTTCGTTTTCCTTGTTGTTTATTATTTAATATATATATATATATTAATTTTTATTTTGTGTATCATTATTTTATAGGATTTGGCATTGCGTCATAATTTGGATGTTATGTACATTGAGAAAAATATTTGTGAGAGTGTCATTGACACACTATTGGAAATAAACGGAAAAACAAAAGATGGGATTAATGCTCGCAAGGATTTGCAAGATTTAGGGATTCCACATGAGTTACATCCACAAGACTGAGGTACTAGAACCTACCTTCCTCCAGCACCATACACTTTATCTAAAGTTGAGAAGCGATTGTTTTGCAAGAGATTGTTTGATTTAAAGTTACCAGATGGGTATAGTTCAAATATTGGAAAGTGTGTCTCAGTGGAAGATTGCAAGCTAACAGGTTTGAAATCTCATGACTGCCATGTATTAATGCAACAATTGTTGCCTGTAGCTTTAAGAGGGTTAGTACCAAAGGGACCAAGAAATGCTATATATCGTTTATGCACATTTTTTAACAGAATATGTCAACGAGTCGTTAGTAGAGAGGAAATGGTTTCACTTGAAGATGAAGTTTTTGAAACCTTGTGTATGTTGGAAAGGTACTTTCCACCTTCATTCTTTGATATTATGGTACACTTGACTATTCATTAAGGACTAGAAGTACGACGAGTAGGACCAGTGCACTACCGTTGGATGTATCCTTTTGAAAGGTAAACCATTATTCATTTATTTTCATTTGATAATATTTTTTTGGTTTAATATATTTATAAGATACAATTATGTGTAGGCATATGGAGATTTCAAGGGATATGTTAGAAATCGTGCAAGAACTGAAGGTTGTATTGTAGAATGCTATCTTGCATATGAGTGCATTGCATTTTGTAGTGGGTATTTGAAGCAAATTGATGAATTCCATTATTAAGAATGTCATAATCAAGAAATATCCAATGATGTTATCATTGAAGGCCGCCCAATTTCTTCAGGAACATCAATTACTCTCAGTGAGGAATTGTTAGAAAATGCACACCGTTATGTTTTATTTAACACAGTAGTGGTTGAACCATATATAGAGTAAGTATGCAACCATTCTATTGTTTTCAATGTTATGAGTTTTGATATCATTTATAATTTTTTTTATTAGGATGCATTTAGAAGAGTTAAAGCGATCAAGTAGACACTTGGAAAGGAATGAAAATTTACTTTGGAAAAGACATGCAGAAACATTTTCCACCTGGATAAAAGCAAAGGTAAGCAAAGGTTATTTTCAATATGCAGTGAAGTTTTAACATGTCATTTATATTTTAAATAGATAATGTTTTAACTTTTAACTTTTTTTTCTACAGATTCCATTTGATAATTCTTCAACTAGTAATGAGCTAGATATATTGAAGTGGCTTGCATTTGGTCCTAGAAAACATGCTATGAGATATAGTGGATATATAATCAATGGGCATCAATTCCACACAAAAGAAGTTAAGAGGGTTACACAAAATAGTAGTGTCTCTATAGAAGCAACAACCATATGCAGAGCAAGTGCTAAAGACACATCACAAGTTGTTGATGTTGTTGCTTATTATGGTGTCATAAAAGATATAATTCTATTAGACTACCATAGGTTTCAACTTCCAATATTTAAGTGTGATTGGGAAAATGCTAGTCATGGTGTTAAGGTTGAAGAAGGGTTTACCCTTGTTAACCTGAACCAAGGTCAAAATCAGTACGAGAGAGAACCATTTATTCTAGCATCACAGGCAAAGCAAGTTTTTTATTCTAGAGAAAGTGATTCTTCTAATTGGTATGTTTTATTAAAGGAACCTCCAAAGGGTTATTATGAGTTGGATATGATCGATGAGAAGGCAGATACAAATCCTCCACCACAAGACAGTTTAACACTTCATTCACAATCTAACGATGATGATGATGGCATTAATTATGCAAGGAATGATTGTGAGGGATTGTTGTTGTGACTTTTGAAGTATTTCCATATCTTGAAACTTTTTAGATTTTTATTTTGTTTTTTAGTAACATTTATAAAGTTTAGGATTCTACTTATTAGTTGATTGACAAAGCTTAGTGTGAAAATTGTTTGGCTTTGAATAATGATAATATTTTTACATAGATTAAACATTTGTATTAGTTATTGTATTTAGTAGCTTCTTCTTATTTCTATATAGAATTTTACTTATTTATACTAATTCTTTGCTATGTTGTCTTATAGGATTTATTAATTTTTTTTGTTAATAATAGTTGTGAAACATATTTCAATTTCCAGTCTTTCATAAAGGATGATAAATATAAGATGATAGAAACAGATTGAATTTGAGTATAAAATTTTGGGATTCTGGTTGTAATAAGTTATTATTTTTTTAATTCCTTATATTTATAATATATGTTGTTATTTATAATACAATCCAGATGAGCAACGCTACCAATACCGTCGTTACTGATCCAATTTACTGCCATCTTTGAGTCACTAACAATAGTTATTTTTCTTCCTATGGTATCATCTTTAAAAAAGTAGAGATCACAAGCCTTTTGGATGGCACAAATTTCAGCCATGATCGCATCCGTAAACCCCAAAAAAGACGAGAAGAAACAAAGGATTTTACTGTTTGTGTCCCATAAGACACCCCCCATTCCCGCGAACCCAGAATCCCGCAAGCGGATCCATCTACGTTGAACTTAAAAGAGTTTAAAGCCGGTGAAATCCACTCCTCAAACTTGGAAATCTTCACCTTTTTTTTGTCAACACAACGTTCCCTGAATTTAACCATATCAAGACCTTGATCCATGCTCAGAACTTTGCCTTGGAAAACCAACATGTTTCTCGACTCCCAAATGGTCCAAATTGTGGTGAAAAACGAAGTGCCCCAAACGTGCTCAAACTTTTGCGACGGGCACAGACCGTGCCAACCACATAACCACCCCTTCAGCATGGCGTTATGGCAGCTCGAAACCTTTCACCAACTCATGGCCGCAGTCCAGACCTTCCAAGACCAAGGACATAAGAGAAAGAGATGATCTATAGATTCATAGCTATTGTTACATAAGCCACATTCCAGACTAGAAACAGGGGTACAACCGAAGCGGTAAAACACTTCTTTCACCAGAATCCTACCTCTCAATAATTGCCAAGCAAACGTCTTTATTTTGGTGGGACAAATCCCTTGCCAAATAAAGTTATGCACTTCCTCTCTATCAACAACAACCCTCTCAAGACACTTCCTAAATGACCCAGCTAAGAAAGTCCCCCTTCGAATCAAAAGACCAAAAAAACTAAGTCTGGGATGTTTTTCCTCAGAGCAACACAATATAAGAAAGTTTGAAAGCTTCTCCATTGGCCGATCTCCCAACTGAACACACGCCTTCTAAGAGAGATAACCCAAGTCTATCGATCACTAGACTATCTACCAAAAACCCTTACCATACCTTTCTTCATAGTAGCAAGCACAAAGATTCTACGGAAGATGAGTCTTAACGGCACATTATCACAACAAATGTCCCCCAAAAACCTGGCTCTACACTCATTCCCAAGCAGGACCTTGAACCCGTCATTGAAGATATTAGCCAAAACAGAGCTCCCTTTACAAATGATTCCACACAGCCTTCACAAAAGGAGACTTGAAAGGAATACAATTCCAATCCCATCTAAGACTACTCGTTAGAAGGTGGTATTTAGCACATATGACTTTCTTCCAAAGTGAGTCCTTTTCAATCCCAAATCTCCATATCCATCTTGCCAAAAGACTAGAATTTTTTTCAGCTACTCGACTAATCCCCAATCCACCAAAAGCTCTTCCCTTTGCACATCAACTCCCATTTAACCAAGTGCATCTTTTTCTTTCCCAAATCATTGATTAAGTCAATTTAATACCGGGTTTAATCTCCCAAAGCCTCCTCCTTGTGATCGTATCCCGGATAAAATCTGGTATTTAATGTATATTTGTAAGCAATTTTAGGTTTTAAGGTTGTTGGGCCCCATTGGAGCCCCGTTGGAGCTTAATTGTAGGATTTGGTGTCGGATCCAAGCAAATGAAGGAATATTGAAGATGAGAGCAGATTGTGAGGCCACCAACCCAGGCAACCAAGCCAGTCGCCTCAACCCTCGCCTCACATACTGCTATCTTTTGAGGAATTGCCCAGATCGTGAGGCGACCAACATAGGCGACCTAGTCAGTCTCCTCAAGCCTCGCCTCACGTGCTGCCTAATTTGAGGAAATTGTCCAAAAGGCCAGGCGACCAAGCCAAGTGGCCAATTTGCTCGCCTCATCTCTCACCTTAGCATCATGTGGGAATTCTAGATCATGAGGCAACCTATCCATGCGACCTGAATACTCACCTCAGTCGGTCGCCTAACTGAAGTCAAAGGGGCAAAATGGTCTTTTGTGCCCAACTTTGCAGCACAATATGCCCCTTCATATAAATTCTTCTCTTCTGATCTTCTCCAGCAGACAATACAGAGGGAACCTCCCAAAAACCTAGAAAACCTTCTCACCATCCATTCTCTCTATCTCTTCCACACATTTCTCTCTAACACCATCATCAATCACCATTTTTGGAAGATTACTTAAAGAAGGAAAAGAAGGAACTTCATGAAACAAGGGAAGCTCAAGTGATCTTCATGGGTTATCTCTACATTTTTCTCTCGTTTGTGTATTTTTCATTAATGAGTAACTAAACCTCATCTAGGGGATTGATGTAACTATATTGGATAACTCTTTGTACTGAATTAGTCGATTCTTTTGTTCAATCCAAAATTAGTCTTTTTTACTTGATTAATATGTTTGCTCTACCATGTATGTTATTCGGTGATCACAAGTGATGTACGTGTGTAGTGTGATTATTTATGAAAGTGGGTTTTGGTGAGATTGACCTTTTCCACCGTAATGCCATGTATGAGCTTAGTAAATGAGAAAGATAATATTTGCATGACCTTGCTATGCTGTTTTGGCTTAGAGTTTTGAGAACACATTAGGTGATGACCATTGCTTCACACATGACCTTGTGGGAGTAAAGGAAAGAACCATGGTCTTAGCTTTTAATACCTTAAAACAAGCCCTAAAATTAGATTAAAATGCTTATTGAGACTAGTTTAGCATATTGAGCAGTCCAAGAATAGTTATGTCGATCCCCTAGTACCTCTCCATAATTTCAACCCCTTGTGTTGTGTTTAGTTTCACTTAGTTATTTACAAGTTGCAATTAGATTCATTTTCAAGAACTCATTCGTTACCAAACAAAAGCATTATGCAATTTATTTTCCGCGCACTAGATTAGATTAGTTAATTAACATAGATTCGACCGATACACTCTCGATCCTAGTGAACGAACTTATATTTTATTGACAATATTTACTGCATCAATCATCACCCAAAACAAAATTCCTTTGAAGTCTTTCAATGTTTTTCGCCACTCCTAACGAAATTTTGAAAATTGACATGAAGTAAATCAGGATACTGGCAAGCACCGCTTGGATCAGAACAAGTCTCCCACTTTTATTCAGAAACTTTCTTTTCCAAAGGGTTAACCTATTTTCAATCCGAGAGACCATCGAATTCCAGAAAACCTTTGCACTAAACCTACCTTCTAAAGGTTAACCTAAATAAGTGATCGGCAAAGACCCTTGCTTGCATAAGAACAACTTAGCCCAATCTTCTTCTCCTGTCCCTACTTTACCAATTCGGGTCACACAAGATTTGTGGGAATTCATACGCAGCCCCGATGATAACTCAAAGCATCTTAAAATCCTCTTGGCATTGAGAAGATAATCCAATCTAGGTTGAAGGAAGACCATAGTGTCATCCACAAACTGAAGATGAGAGATATGGACATTATTATCGTCAAAAACGACTCCTCTTATAAGATCCAACTCGTTGGCTTTCATGAATAACCTATGAAAGCCGTCAATAGCAATATTGAAAAGAAACGGCGATAAGGGGTCACCTTGATGAAGCCCTTGCTCTATCCCGAATTGCTCCATGGGGAAATAATCAACTAAAACCTGAGAGGGAAGGAGACGCAATGCAGTTTCTCATCCATTTACTCAATCTCATACCGAAACCCATTTCACCCATCATAAAATCTAGATAACCATGATCCACACTATCATAGGCTTTCTCAAAATCTAACTTCACTAGAAGACCACCATTCTTATCTTTCTTCCACTTGTGAAATATCTCATCCGTTATGATAAACCCATCGATGATTTGTCTTCCGCTAACGAAAGCCAATTGAACTTCACCAATAATCGATCTTATCACCTTTTTCAACCGGTTAGACAACACTTCGGCTAATAATTTATACATCGGACTTACTAAAATAATAGGTCTAAAGTCCTTCATAGACTCCGGACGATTACATTTCAGAATGAGCACTAAAAAAGTCAGGTTTATGGCCTTCACAGTAGCATCATCCGTATAGAATTCAGCCTAGAAGTTCATAAAATCCCCACTTATGATCTTCCGGTTACCCTTAATGAAGTTGAAATTCATCTCGTCCAGCCCAGGCGATTTGGAACCATCATAGCTTTTCAAAGCTTCTGTGACTTCCTCTGAAGAAAGAGGAGCTTCCAGGAAAACATTTTCAACTAAGGAGATTCTCCTATAGTTAAGGCCTAAGATTCTCGGGCGGCTCCACCCCACGTTCCTATAGTGATTGGTAAAGAAATTCAGAATGCCTCTTCCCACCTCTGCCAGTTTGGAGACCCTTCTGCCCCTACCTCAATATCTCCTATATGATTTTTGCATCTTCTCGCATTAGCCATCTTGTGAAAAAATCTGGTATTTTTGTTCCCATCCTTCAACCACCTTACCTTCGATTTTTGACACCATTTTTGCTCTTCTAATCACAAGTGTCTCCATAACTTTGACAACACCTGCAATCTTTCTTTCCTCAATATGTCAGACCATCCTATAGAACTAGCTGAAGCTTCAATGGTTGCCAGTTTGACCTCTAAAAGTTTGGCTGAGAAAGATTTTTTCAAGGATAGATGCACCAAACTTTTGATTCTATGTTTAGTAGCTTTGAGTTTTAAAGACAAAATTTTGCTCTTGGATCCACCCTGAGTGCCCGAATTCCAACCTAAAACGGCCTCCTTCATTAAATCTTTGTCCTCCAACCATCTGTTATAGAACCGAAAAGGACAAAGGCCCTAATCATCAACCGGTTCTCCAATCGTAATAACGTTATGATCCGAAAAAATTCCCTCCAAGCCCCTTTGAATTAATCTCAGAAACCTATTCAGCACGGAAGGAGAGATCAAAAATCTATCAAGTCTTGCCCATGAGGCTTGTTCTCTAAAATTTGTCCAAGTAAAGGTCACACCATGAAGCGGAATATCTATCAACCTGGCACGATGAAGAAAAGAAGAGAAATTTCTTACCGAACCCATGTTGCAGGGACCACCTTTCCTTTCCAAAGGGTAGAGGACTGTGTTGAAGTCGCTACCAATAACCCAAGGCAAGGGAAGAAAATTTCGGTGCATAGCAAGCTCATACCATAACAACTTGCTATCACTCTCCACATTGGCCGCATAGACATTACAAAACACTACCACCTTTTTCTCTTTCAAGAGCTCACCAACCAAAATGGTGAATCTCTATTTCCCACCTCATATATATAAGCATTTATTTTCAATGGGATTCAAATTGTCCGATTAGTTCTTTATGTATGTATCGACTGAAATATATAGCCCCATAAACATTATCACCAAGAACATCATAGCTAATGCAACTTGAATATCCAATAATAACAAAAAAATATTAGTTGACTAGAAATTCTGTTCCATTTGTGCAAATTGCCTCATAGGTTCAAAATAAAAACTTGAGCAAATTGCATGGAACTTCCCTCATGTTTGCCCTCTTGCACTTAAAAACAACTTTATCATTAATTGACACTCAACGGGCGTTAGATTTAATGTTTGACCATGTGATAACGAGCGTTAGATTTAACGTTTGACCACGTGATAACAGTAAAAAGTTTAAAATACCCCTGACATTATTTGACAATGTTTATTTACTTTTATAACCTTAGTAAAAGATAAAAAAAAAGTAATATTTTTATATTAAAAAAAATTCAATTTCCACTAAATCAAAAAAATCAAAAAAAAAAAAATTCACCAAATCCAAGATAAAATGAAAATCATGAAAATCTGGTTCTACATGCACTATCACCCACACCCTCTTCATCTTCCCAACCACACATCCACCACTCTAATCCAACATCTAACATCCAACGTCCTCATGGGCCATGTATTTCGAACCGGGACGCTATAAACGGCCCCATGGCTTTGGTCGTGATGCAATTTCAACAAAACCCAGCGACCACAGTACACCACGCGCAGCCGCCTACAAAACTTAACCACCGCCTCATATCGTTCTCCACCTCCATCTCACCCAAACAGCTAGCCACAATACAAACACAAACATCATCATCAACCCATCCGCCTCATATCGTTCTCCACCTCCATCTCACCCAAACAGCTAGCCACAATACAAACACAAACATCATCATCAACCCATCCGCCTCAAACCATCTCTAACACCCATCCACCCAAACGCAACCCCACCAGATGAGGGAGAGAAAAGAGATCGAGAGAACTGAGAAGAGAGAGACGAGAAGAGAGAGAGGAAGAAAAAAAAAATCTAACTTCGGGGTGGATCCAATCTGATCTAATTATAAGTCCCAGGGCAACGGTTTCGAGTCATCATGTTGTGGCAGCGGTGCCGCGTGTCCAGAAGAGGATCGTGCAGCCGGTCGCGCCCAGAGCCGGTCCTGACATATTCGTGGCCCAGGGTAAAAATGTAAAAAAAGGCCCCATGTGTAGCTGACAGAAGCCGGTGTTCTAGTAATCGGAAAAGTCGGTCTATTAATAGCCAGAAAAACAGTCATTTTTGGCTACCGTTTGCCGGCCAAGACCGCCATATCTGCCGTCAAAAGCCAGTCCCAAAGGTTAGAGATGAGAAGAAGGAAGTAGATATGGACTTGTTAGAACTCATCGTTGAAGCCCAAAGCAAAAATGAACGAAGAAGATGAAGAAAGAGAGAGAGAGAGAGAGAGAGAGAGAGAGTATTTGTGCATTTGAAAAAACAGATCTGATAAAGAAGATGAAGAAAGATGAGAGGGAGAAGGTGTTGTGTTGAAAAAAAAATGTAAAATGTTGACATATCGTCACGTGGGGTTAATTCTAAATTAAATTAATGATGGTGTAAAATAGTGAGATATTTTATTCTTTTAAAAAACAAATATTTGGACCTACCAAAATATTCTGTTGAATACTAAACCCACATAAAAAGCAAAATACAGGCCCTCTTTTTAGCGATATTTTCTTCGGCCCTAGGCAGGTGCCCCTCGTGCCCTTCCTCAGGGGCTGGCTCTGGTCGCGCCGGATGATTGTCACAACAATTGCGATTCGTCGGTGTCGGCTATCGATGATGGCACCGACTGTGTTCTCTTTTCCTTATCCAGAAAAATCTTTCCTCTCGATCTGAATCTGCCACCTCCGATGACGATGGACGGGGTTGAGGACGACGATGGTGATGATTTTTAAGCAACTGCTTTGTCTCTGATGATTACTTTTTTTTAAAAAAAAACTTTATTGAGATGTTTTTTTATGTGTTTTTGATTTTCTAGGGGAAAATTATATTATGTCGATGATGATGAACAAAAAAAAATGAAAAGCAAAGAAGAAAAAAGGAAAACTAGGTATGAAAAATTTTATAATAAAAATCTCTACTTTGTTAGATTATGTGTAGATTAGTGTTATTGTGCGATCTGGGGTTTCTTCAAAATCTTGAATTAGCTTCTGCAACATGTCTATATTTGTCATGGAAGATGTGGATTACATTTTTTTTTTACTTTCTGGGTTTAGTGGAAATTAAGTTGAATGTGATCCAATCCTTACCAAAAAAAAAATTATGACAGTGGATCCAATTTGAAAACAGTACAAAAGAAAATAATCTTTTTTTTAATTCGTTTTTTGTATTTAAAATATAAAATATTTAATTTGTTTATTAAATATAAAAATATTACTTTTTTATTTTTAATAGGGTTATAAAAGTAAATAAACATTGTTGATCAAATAATGTCAGGGTATTTTAGACTTTTTAATGTTATCACATGGTCAAACGTTAAATCTAACGCCCGTTGACTAACACGATGAGGGTTGAGTGTCAATTAATTATAAAGTTGTTTCTAGGTACAAGAAGACAAACCTCAGGGAGGCTCAGTGCAATCTGCTATAAAAACTTTAATCAATTACTATATATAACATGTAGATGCACTAGTAACAATAACATTTGTAGAATTAAACCAAGTAATTATCTTTACTTAATCAGTTTAGATATTAGGTTGGATTTATCCTTCAGATAATTCCTATTTATTATTTGTTAGGATTATCATATAGTTAGGATTATTATTGTTATTATCGGTTAGAGGTTTGATGTTATCATGTTACCTCATCCCAGCTACTATAAATAGTTGGCCTAATTTTATTGTTAAACATCAATTCAATAAACAGTTATTCAGTAATTCATGTGTGTGTGTGTGAGATTTTACAACAGTGGAAAAGTTTTGATCAAACTATTTTTCTTATGTCCAATTTATTAAAAAGAAGTTCAATGTCTATAAGAACTAATTTGTGGCTTGTACAACTGATCAATAGAATAAATTAGTTATCAGCTATAGATTTGAGCCATCCTAACAATATTACTAAATAATAAAACATTTAGACGAAAATTTCCTTAGTTTCAAAGTCTATGTAAGCATATGTTCATCATCTTGTGTGTGTGTGTGTGTGTGTGTGTGTGTGTGTGTGTGTGTGTGTGTGTGTGTGTGTGTGTGTGTGTGTGTGTGTGTAATTTTACATTTGGTATCAGAGCCTGAGTTCAAGGCTTGTAGGGCAACAGGGTAGGATACAGGAGTTAAGAATCCAGGAGTGGTAGGTGAATCCTGAAGTTGAGGATCCAGGAGTTTGGAGTAGCAGTCAGCACCGCCGGACAGACCTCCACACAACCCACGCATCGCCGAAAAGTGGTCTCACGGGCCGCTGCTAGTGGACTGTCACCACCACCACCAAAATCTTCAGAAGATGATTGGGATCAAAACCCAGGTGTCCCTTGACTAGATCCGACTAGTTTTCTGCGCATCAGAGTGATCCAAGTTCACGGTTCTTTTGGCATATATGTCACCAAGATCCGTCGATTATTGACTATTATTGACCTTCTGAGGTTGTTGGTCGTCCCTTGCTTGATTGGAATACGTCATCGCCTACCGAGAAAGTTGTCACTGACCGAGAAAGTCATCGCCGATCGAGAAAGTCATCGGAATCGTGACTTGTAGCGAACCCGTGACCAGTGTCGTGGACGAGAAAGAGATGGTTTGGTGCGTTTGAAGAGTAGTGAAAGTCGAAACTGGTTTGGTGTGTTTGACTTTTTTGTTTTGCTGATATACACTAGTTTGTTTTGTTGTGTTTTATTATTATTGTCTTGGAAAATTACAATGGCCACCCTCAACAATAATAATAACAACATAGTACAACCACAAAAACCAAAATTTGATGGAAAAACCAATAATGAGTATTGGAGAGTTCTTATGCAATTATTGTTCGAATACCAGAAGTTGTAGACTGTTGTTTCTGAGGGTATTGTTGGAGCAGCAGATGCCACAACAACCAGAAAGGATCTGAAGTAGAGATTTTAACTGTAAAATCTCTCTCTCTCTCTCTCTCTCTCTCTCACACACACACACACACACACACACACACACAAGCATTAGGTTAATGGTGTGAGTAGCACACAAGGTTCAAAATACATGTGGCATCGTATACTTTAACAACTTTGTTGTGTCCATATTGTTGGCGGCATTATTGGTCACCACTTGAACAACATTTCAGGCCCAACTTGTTTAATCACTGATAACACAAATTCATAAATGTATTAAGTGGTGTGTGCCTCATTGGAGCTTACCTTGGAAGAAAGGAAAGTGGTACCTTCCTTGCAATTGACACATAAGTTTATTATACTCCTCATTTCAAGCTTCTATCATGACTGAGCCCCCATTAACTCTCCATGAATCTTCTTGTTTTTTTTTTCAGGGCCTCCTTAGTTTTCTCAACTCATCGTGTCAGAAATATTTCCCTCAATTGCCATTGACTTGAAGGTTTGAAGTGCCATCCAAATTGACCGATCGCTTCAACCATTGTTTTGAAGCTATCATTATCAATGGCATTAAAAGGAATGCCCGCTTCATACACCCAATTGGACACATATTCTTGCACAGGGTCCGCCCTCACTTTAAAGAGTTTTTCGTTAGTGTTTTGTTGCCTCTTCGTCTTTTCGGACGATTCGGGATTGATAGGCAATGCAAATCTATCCATAGGGCTAAGAAAATTAGGCTTTTTCCTTGGCCATAACCCTTTCATTTCCTCCTCTAACTCTTCTTCCCCAAGAATATCCACTTCAGCACTTAAAGCATCTTCTTCCTTTTGCTTATATTTTTTCTTGTTTTTTGCATCCATGATTGCTTGTTTACACTTCATTCTATTCTTCTGTGTTGCCAACCAATACCCTGCAACATTTCCTGGAATGTTGGCAACATGTTCCTTTAATCGGTATACTCCTCCAGAAAACTGTTTTTTACACAACAAGCACATCACTCTAACGAGATTCTTCTCATCAACGATATCCCCAAATTCCCACCCAACATCATTTGATTTATGTTTCCTTCCAGAATTGGCATTAGTGGCACCCGAAGATGCATTACCATCGATGTTAGGCACTGAACTCATGTCTACATACTACAAAGTATATGAGAAAACAAGTCCAATAATCCAGAAAACAAGTTCAAACAAACAAGAGTTCAAAATCATATTCAACCGAAAAAAAATCATGTCATCTTTAAACTCAAACAATCAGTGTCATTATATTTGTCTCATAACAACAAAGAAACACAACTTAGCTAAAATGAAACAACGCCCTTACAAAGAAAGCAATGTAAACAATGTCCACTATCCAGTCAACCAACCTGCATTTGGCTACCAATTCTTATCCTGTGATTACTAGTATAAGCATCGTAGAGAAGTTTAGCTCAAATATGGAGCTTGTCAGGCAATGAATTGGATCTTTGATCATTCTATTTAATTCTTTTTATCTAAAACAAACTTTTAGGTAAAATCCTACATTTTCAGGAAAATATAAAAGAGAAAACAAAACAAATTCGAGAGCTTTTAAAGAAACTACCCAATCCCCACCAAACCAATCCCAATATATATTAAACAAAAACAATAGAAAACAACAAATGCACTTGAAATTTAAAGAAAATCGAGCAACACAGAGAAAACGTGATGAGAAATTTTGTTTGATTTTATGTACTTTTGTTATAAACAGGTCTGAATTATAGCTAGAGATGGCTTCATATGTGAAATCAATTGATAGAAAGAGAAGTTGGTTCGGAAGGGTTTCTTTAGACCATTATCATCTGAGAAACAACAATACATCTTGAATTTTCAAGTGGCCTGGGACTGATTTCTTTGCAAACAATCAAATAATGTTGATTCAGAGTGGATATAAATAGAGGAACGTGTTGAATCAAATATGTCATTTTCGGATTGGAGAAATAGTAGGCTTCTAGGTTGAAGACAATACATCTTTTTTAAAACTCCATACCAAAGTGAGTGATTCTATGATTCTATTACCATGTTAGATTGCATCAGACATTGCAATTGAAGTAATGAAGTAAAATCAAAAAACATAAAACATAAACTAAACAACTAAATGAAGTAATGAACTAAGAAAAGTAGAAAACTAACCCTAGACGGTTGCTGGCTTGATTGGCAAGGACGACCAAACGATGACGGCTGCGGTGACAAGACGTGGTGAAGCGGAAACTAGGTCTATAGCAGTGTTTGCTCTGTTTTGGTGAGAGGTTTGGTGTGGTTTCAATTGGGAGGTCTGGTTCAATTAGGAAAGTGGGATTTTTGGTTCAACATTCTGTCTTCAAGCAAAACAGAACGACCAAAAAAATGTCATTCCAACAAATTTTTTTTTAAAAAAAAATTTCATCGATTAATTGGCTGTAGAAATTGGCCTTGTCAGCCGACTAGGCGGAACTAATCTGTGACTAGTAGGCCAACCGCCTAGGAAGGCCGAATAACACATACTTGCGGAGATCATGCAAACACAGATTTTACTTGGTAAAACCCCAAGGTGGGGAAACATTCACGGTTGCCGGTGATGGCTAGGAAACGAATTCACTATGAATAATATGATTACATGCTCAACCTTACTTACTTTCTTGAATATCTTATGATTCCAATGTATGTCTGTGTATATTTCTCTTTATTTTACAATGACATTTTAGAGTCTATTTATATCTGTTTAGAACCCTAAATCTTGATATACAAATAAGGAAAGGTAATGGAGTCTAATTAGGACTTGTTACTTGTTGAAGTCGTTTTTATCTTCTTTCCTGTTTTGCGTCTTCCATAAATTGAATGAATTAGACTTGTTGCCTAATTGGGACTCTGATATCTATCAGGAAGTTTATTTCCTTATCAGAATGTACTGCAAGGTGCCTTGTTTAAGTGTAACTCTTTCTTCTTCGTATTTGAGTCATAGTTGCCTTTAATATCTCCCACGCGTTATCTAACTGACCAGCTATCTAACCCAACCAAATACCTTTTACCCCGATCAAATTGTCTTTTCCCGACCAAGTCATCTCTATCCGATCGGCTAGTTTCCCCGACCAGGTTACCTTTACCCGATCGGTTAGTTTCCCCGAACATCTTGGACAAACTTGATCAAGCCTTGAGATCATCCATTGGTCATCTTGGGTTGATCTTTCCTAGCTGACCCTGGTGACTTGGTATATCTAATCACCGTGCTTTGTGAACGTGCATTTTTATATATGTCGTGACATGCAATATTCAAAAAAATTTATAAGATCCCAAGATGTACTCAAACAAGTATAAAACTAGCATGTGGCAAGTATGGATATCATTCCTCAGAGATCGAGCGATAGTTATGATTAAACTATTGCTTTAGTTAAAAATACAAGAAAAGTAAATTCCGGACCCACGGGATCTAATGCTTGACCAAGGCGATTAACTCCAGCTTAATGAAACAAACAGGGAGAAGTGGTCCCGGGACTGGATAGAGGCGTGATATGGTTTTTGAGAAAAAGTAAAACTAAAATGTAAACAAAACTAAAATGCACTAATCTAAAAAGTATGGATATGTGATATGTGGATTAAGGAATTGATGAATTCAACTAGCAAACAATGGGTAAAGAATGAACTCGCATTAATTGTCATTAACTAATGTAACCACCCTAGGATGTATAAGAGTGACTATTTACCACTTGTGAGTACCCAAACCACCTGTTCAGAGCTTCTGCAATTTGAGAAACTTGAGTCTCCAATCTATTTATCGAGGCATCCATATTATTTGCCCTTTGATCATTTGACTGTATATAGCTCTTCAACATTTGCTCATTTGCACTCTGGGAGTTTCTGATAGCTATTGAAGCTTCATATATTACCTTGATAAAGTCTCTCAATTCTTCTCCAAGTGATCAGACTTTCGGTTGATAAGCATTTGCATGTGTTTTGAAATTTCCCTGTGGGTTATTACTAGAGCTTCCCCACTGGTTTTTGCTTGCTCCACCTTGATTGTTGTACATGTTGTACCTCTGATTATGATATCCTTGTTTGTTTGCACTGTTGTTGTTGTTGCTCCATGAGAAGTTAGGGTGATTCCTCCACCCTGGGTTGTATTGGTTAGAGTAGGGATCATTCCTCTGCCTTTGAAACCCCCCCTAACATTTGGGCTTCCTCATGCTCTAACTGTTCCTCCACTCTATTTAATGTGTCATCTGTAACTTGGTTCACTTGAGCTGTTGGCTTGAACATATTCTTCATCAAGTCCTTCAGTGACTGTATTTCCTTAGCCATTCTTGACATCTCAATGGCAATTTCTGTATTCCCATCAATTTCTAACTTTCCACCCCTCCTTATGCTTGAGGACCTTTGTTGTGAATTTTGGGCTAGTTTCTCCATAATCTCATATGCTTCTTGAGCCCTCTTGTCAGCAATTGTCCCCCCACAAGCATTGTCCACCATCATTTGAGTAATAGTGTATAACCCTTGGTAGAAGGAAATGACCTTTAACTCTTCAGGATAGGTATGTGGTGGAACTTGAGCAAGCAGAAGATGAAATCTCTCTCATGCTTCATGAAATGGTTCCCCGTCCTCTTCGCTAAAGGTAGCGATTTTTATCTTCAATTCTCTTGTTTTTGCGGTTGGGAAGAACTTGTTGTAAAACACCTTACAAATTTGGGGCCAAGACGTGAGCATTCCCGGCCTCAATGCCATGTACCACTTTTTGGCATGGTCCTTAAGACAATATTGGAAACACAGCGCTATATTCCTTCATGAATTGAAGGCAATCCTCAGAAAGAAGCCCATGAAATGTCGGCAACAAGTTCACATGCATCCCCTTCCACTCAAATAACCTAGCGGTATCATCCAAAACAATAGCCGTTGGTTGCTCATCCCCAACTGACGAAAGAGTGTACTCCCCAATTGTGAGTCCCAAGTCCTCTTCATTTGTTCCTTGTTCCTCAACTGGTGTATTATGTGGAAATCTGTCAGCCATCTCTTCTTCAAGATTGTTGTTCTCATACTGTCCGATCAATCCTCTAATCCGATGAATATTGTTAATTCTCGGTACTAAGGTGCCTCTCAAAGAGCGTCTCCCGTGCATGTACCTATGCACCTGTGAATTCAAAATAACAAGTACAATCAAAGTAAAGAAACTTAAATAAATAACTAACACTAAAGCTAAATCTAATCACAACTATGTACGCCGATCCCCGGCAGCGGTGCCATTTTGATCGTGCATTTTTATATATGTCGTGACATGCAATATTCAAACAAATTTATAAGATCTCAAGATGCACTCAAACAAGTATAAAACTAGCATGTGGCAAGTATGGGTATCGTTCCTCAGAGATCGAGCGATAGTTATGATTAAACTATTGCTTTAGTTAAAAATACAAGAAAAGTAAATTGATATGGTCTTTGAGAAAAAGTAAAACTAAAATATAAATTAAACTAAAATGCACTAATCTAAAAAGTATGGATATGTGATATGTGGATTAAGGAATTGATGAATTCAACTAGCAAACAATAGGTAAAGAATGAACTCACATTAATTGTCATTAACTAATGTAACCACCCTAGGATGTATAGGAGTGATTATTTACCACTTGTGAGTACCCAAACCATCATGTATAGCATTGGCCACCCACAATTGGTTATACAATGAAAGAACATCTATCACATAAGGGACAAATCTTTTTGTTAAAAATCACCAACCCATCATGTATAGGTTGATGCTTAATCTATCACTTGTAAACAATCCTAGGATGTATAGTCTTGATTACCCATGAAAGACTAGAATTAGGTGAGATTAATAAGTCCGGATATTACTTGGATCATGTACCCTTGTTCAATCTTCCTATTCAATTGAGCTTAGAGAGCCAAGCGTCATGTATACTTGATTCTCTACACATATAATTTCTCAAACAACTCATAAAGAAAGTCATGTACAATTAAACACAAATTGCTTTTGAAATCAAGTAAAACATTGAATAGAACAAATGAGATAGATTTTAATAAAAGATATTGAGTTCATTACAAATACCCATATTTACAAGTGAATCACATCAATCCCTTAATGGTATTTAGCTACTCATAACAAATGGAATACAAGAATAAAAAGGAGGGAAGTAAAAAAAACCCATGTAGAACCTTCTTTCTTCAAGCTTCAATTCCCCTTCTATGTCCTTATGAGTAGCAATTGATGAAGATGATAATGAGTGTTTTGTGAGAAAGGTTTTTGAGATTTAGAGAGAGAAAGAATGAATGGAATGGTGTATGGTCGTGGGTCTCCCTTTTCAAAATCAGAATTGAAAACTATTTATACTTCTTTCAAAAATTAGGCCAAAATGCTGATGTGGCGAGCTAGGTTTCCCGTATAGCACAGATAGGTTACCCATGCAGTCTTCATTTCCCTTCATATTTGCACAATGTGCACATGTATGTGCATGGGTAAATGATCTGTGCACCACTCGTGCATTTGCTCCTTGTCCGAGGCTCTACTCACTGGGTTGTGGATTGCACTGGTCTGTGCACTGGTCGTACCCGTGCAGTTACACCGTGCACTGAGATTCTTCAATATTTTCACCTTTCGGTGCACGGGTATACTACCCGTGCACTTTTGCTTTCTTCACTTCATTTATGCACTAATTGGTCCATTTTGCCCCCCTTCATGCCTTTTTATCTGATGCCTGCAATAACAATCAAAAGAGCCATAAATACACATAAAAACGCTCAAGAACAAAACAAAGAGGAAGGATATGAGGGCCAAAGTGTATGACATTTTTGGTTCGATCACTTTCAGGTGATCATGCTGACTTGTCATGCTATCAAAAAATCCCTATAACAATACCCCCTCAAATCCGTGAGATGAGTTCTTGACAGCTCGTCGAAGGGGATTTGAACACTTGAATTTTTGGTGCTGCTTTAACTCGATCAAGTATCTTATTAAACTGTTCGTTTTTAGTTGATAAACTGATCAAGTATCTTATTAAACTGATCAATCTTGGACTTCTTGATTTTTTACTTCCTTGTAGCTGGACCGGTCGGTGTCCTAACTCTTTACCTAGGATAATTCCCGATCATCTTGGTCCTTGAAGTTGATTCAGCCAGTGTCCCGATTACTTGTTAGGGATAATTCTCTATCGTCTTGAGTCTTCAGCCAAGAGGTGTTCTGGGAACCTTGCCCCATTTTTCCCTGTTTTTCCCATGTAAACAAGTCACCAAGGACATCTCCCAGTTTTGTATGTCTACAAAGGTTTGGCCGAATCGTTAGTCCAGTACTAACACAGCCGAACGCATCTCACCAGGTTTTCCCCGATGGCGTACCCGATTGTTTTTTCCCCGGTAAAACCTGCATCTCGGGGTGGCCATATTGCTGACAGTGCTTTACATGCACCCAGCCAGTTCGGCAGGCGCGCCTGGTCTCTAACAACCGACTTCCCAGGCTCTCGGGCACCTTCACCCACCATAGTAGAAGTCAGCGCTATGAGTTTATCTTTGATAACAAAGATGATTATTATAAAAAAATTTGAACATCATTCTTGGCTTCTTTATTAATTGATCTGCAAATTAACAAAATCAAAACCAAAAATAATTAGAAAGACTAAAAATAAAAAATTAACTAAAAATATCTTAAACAAAAATTGAAAACAACTAAGCTATCTCTCCCTGGAGCAGTGTTTTTTTTTTTTTGAGAACTTGGTTTCGACTGCGGCTCTTGCTACAGGTCCGGTAGTTGATCCACCCCCTGCACTTCTGTTGTCATTTGCTGGGGAGCTTCATATGTTGGATCCTTATGGGAGTTCCTTTTGTGGTCTGTTCATGAGGGTTCTTCGAAGTTGAGTTCTACCACCTCTTCTTCTAGCGCCAATTGTTGACGGTGGTTTTTAGATTACATAAAGTCGATCACACGTCACACAAGGTACGTTGAACTAACAGTTGTGTAAAGAATCAAGAAGAATAAAAAAGATCATGAAAACACAGATTTTACGTGGTAAAACCCCAAGGTAGGGAAACATCCATGGTTGCCAGTGACAGCTAGGAAATGAATTCACTATGAATAATATGATTACACGCTCAACCTTACTTACTTTCTTGAATATCTAATGATTCCTATATATGTCTGTGTATATTTTTCTATATTTTACAATGACGTTTTAGAGTTTATTTATATGTGTATAGAACCTTAAATCTTGATATACAAATAAGGAAAGGTAGTGGTGTCTAATTAGGACTTGTTACTTGTTGAAGTCGTTTTTATCTTCTTTCCTGTTTTGCGTCTTCCATAAATTGAATGAATTAGACTTGTTGCCTGATTGGGACTCTGATATCTATCAGTAAGTTTATTTCCTTATCAGAGTGTACTGCAAGGTGCCTTGTTTAAGTGTAACTCTTTCTTCTTCGTATTTGAGTCGTAGTTGCCTTTAATATCTCCCACGCGTTATCTAACTGACCAGCTATCTAACCCGACTAGATCTATTTTACCCCGATCGGATTCACTTTTCCCGATCGGATTATCTTTTCCCGACCAAGTCATCTCTGTCTGTTAACGGAAATTTTGCTCGGGATGAGAAATCTCAGTTAACGCCCTCGAGACCACTACCACGTAGGTGGTGACCAAAATTCATTATATATGTAACAGTGATTTATAAAATGACAAGTAAGCAAGGATGTTTGTATTGGACATGCATGGTATACAAATACTAAGATTCTTCTCTCTTTTCTCTCAACTCTCTCTAGGGAATGGTCGATTGTTAGTCGTATGCCTGTCGAATAGTAGTCTCTTCTTTCATTTCTTTTTTTTTCTATTTATACATAGTTTGTAGGTCAACAGACTGATTCTCCCTTGATTTTCTCAGTCTCTTCCTTATCGGGCGGGATTTCTTGTGTTAATGTCATTGACTTTTGGATTGATGCCCGAATTAAGAGTATCGTGGTGGAGATCAGTTTGTTTCCTTTTTTGGATTTCGTTACTCATTCTGTATGCAGATAACATTTCTAGATATGATTCAATGCATTCCTCGTATCCTTTTAGTATGATCCTTTATGGAGGTCGTTGGATATGACGATATGGTGTGGTGCGTCAACCAGGGAGGTTGATTAGTATTTCGACCTTGATATCTGAGAAGTTTCATCCAGCTTTGAGCCAAATCGGGCTTCCCTTGACCTTTTCGAAGCTAGGTGTGGCCTCGACTGACCTTTTGAAGCTAGGTGTGGCTTCGACTGATCTCGCGGCCTTTTAGGGACATTCTTCTGTGACAATCGAGGTGTAGACGAGTCTCTGGAGCACTTGCGAGATGACCTCGACTTCGGGGAGCTTCTAGTTTTGGTGATGCGGGCTACATCTGATCGTTCCGGGCTTTATCCCGGATGTTTCCGGAGCCCGTCCTTGTTCCTGGGGTGGTATGGCAGTTCGGCTCTAGACAGAGAGGTCTCCTGGTGGAAGCTCTCGGGTCCGGGCTCTATCCCGGATGTTTCCGGAGCCTGCCCTTGTTTCTGGGATGGTATAGTAGCTCGGCTCTGGATTGAGAGGTCTCCTGGTGAAACTCTCGGGTATGGAACCAGGTGTGGGAGGTGGAAAATTTCCCTTTGGTCCTTAGCCAATTTTGGCTATTAACAGAAGTCCTCTCTGACTTGAACACCAGACGTCGTGCTCGGGATTAAGGTCATATTTTTACTTTATTTGGGAAATCTTCCTCTTTTTACCGTTACCGAAATATTGTGGAAATTTCTTCATTTGAATGACGTGTTGTGAACCGACTAAATATCTTTGAATTAATCTGATTGCGTTACGGCAGTCCCCGAGATTTTTTACTGTTACCAGAATCTTGGGGAGATCATCCTCTTAACTCCGTAGGTGATGTGGCATGAGATGATTAGCCCGCTTTCGAGTTTAATCCGGTTACGTTACCGTAATCGATTTTTTTTTTACCGTTACCAGACGAATATCTCGGTGTTGTTGCCGTTCTGCCTATATATATGTCTGTTTTCCTCCTCATCTTCCTCACATCTCTTCGAGCTAAAAACTTTCTGCTGAGAAATATCTCCAAAGCTTTTCCTTCGAGCTTGCTTCTTTCTTCATTCTTCGTCTTCTATAATGTCGAAAAACAGCCGTGACTCAACTGATTCCATATTCGATGGCGAGGAGGTCGTCAGTCTTATTCTGGGGAAGTGGGCTAGGAGGGGTTCTGACGGCGACGATTCCCCGCCCACCTCACAACGTCGGCGGTCAAGTAGGAATGTATCTATCGGGACTGGGTTCTCCAACCATACCGACCACCCTTTAGATATCGTCGATGATGACTCCGACAAAGAAACGGTCGGTGGCGCTTCGGGTGAGCGTCGGGTCTGGGCTCCGGGTCCCTTTGGGGAGAGGCTCCCTTCCTACGATTTTTGGGTCTTTCCAGATTCCACCGTTGACCCGGTGTCGATTAACCGCTTGAGGTCAAAGTTTGGCATCCTCGACAGTATGTCCATCTCGGTGCCTCCCAAGAATTTTGAGTTTTTCAACCCCCCTAAAGGCGTGCTTCCGATTCATATGGCCGCTCTTGAGAACGGGGTCAGGCTTCCCCTTCATCAGACCCTTCGGCGGGCTCTCAACGCCATCCAGCTCGCTCCCCTCCAGTTGACGCCTGGCTTCTGGAGGCATCTGATTGGTTTCCTTGTATTATGGAGGGATCAATGGCAGATGAGTAAAATGACGAGGGAGCCAGGTGCAGAGGAGTTGGCTTATCTCTTTCAGATTGGGAGCTTGTCTGAGGCTCCTCGAGGCCAGTTCTATGCCAAGGCAAAGAATAAGCTTAATTTCATTGTTCCTGGTGCCTAGAAGAAGGATCCCGCGTGGAAAGAAGAATGCATCCTGGCGGGGGATGATTGGGGGAGCACAATTTTCATCGGAGGGCATGAATTCGAGGTTCCTACAGCTTTTAGTGACAAGCCCTCCTGGGACTGGGACTCCCTTCCTTCCGAGTCCGAAGCTGTCTTAAAGGCTACTCTAGCCCGGAATTATCTGAATCCGAAGTTCCCTACAGCTGAAGCTTTTGACCCTCGTATGGTGAACAAGTATTTACGGATTTCAGACGCTATTCCTCGTAAGTATCCTTGTGTTGCTTTGCTTCGCTTTATTACTTAGCTTGGTTCTAACATTTTCTTTTTTTAAATCTGTTTATTCTCAGTTTTTGTCGTGGAGCCGGCCACCCGTCACGTCTCACGCTCTCCTCAAGGTGGAGCTTCTCTTCCCTCCTCTGGGGCCGAACCTGCCCTGGCTTCTTCTATCTCTCTGGCTTGGTCTAAGATGGCTACTCTTGCCTCGCGAGCTTTTCGGGCTTTGGGTAAAGCTCCCCAGGTGGTTGGCCCGGCTGTTTCTGCCCCCGCAGCCGTGGCCGCTAAATTCGCTACCCATTCGACTAAAACACCTGATTCCGCTGCGCTTCCAACAACCAAAGCCTCAGAGGTTTCTGGGAAAGATGTCGCTTCTGGGAAAGGTGTCACGAAGGCTCCTTCCAGTCGCTCTCGGCCTCAGTCGAGCTCGACAGGGCAGGATGAGGTCCTGAAGCAGTTCATAGCGTCCTGTCCAGGTGGCAGGATCTCTCAGATTGCTTCCATGCCTGTGGACGCCCTTATAACCCAGGGGTCTGCTATTTTAGTTGAGGTAATTGTATTTCCTTCACGCTACTTTTATTAATTTATCCAGTTTCTAACTCAGGTTTTGTATTTGTAGGCCTTTAAGGTTAATGTCGTGATGGGCCAGCAGGTAGCCCTCCTCCGTGATCGAGCTGCAAAAGCCGAGGCTGAAGCCGAGAATGTGAGGGAACTGCTCAAGCAGGCTCGATCTTTAGTGGAAGAGGTGACTTCAAGCCAGGGAAAATTTGAGCTCGAAATGGCTGAGCTTCGCTGCGATCATGAAAGGACGAAGCAATCTTTCGATTAGGAGCGTCTTCAATCTCTCCGGCGGGCTTTATCCCAGATGTTTCCGGGCTTTATCCCAGATGTTTCTGGAGCCCGTCCTTGTTCCTGTCGTGGTATCGCAGTTCGGCTCTAGACAGAGAGGTCTCCTGGTGGAAGCTCTCAGGTCCGGGCTCTATCCCGGATGTTTCCGAAACCTGCCCTTGTTTCTGGGATGGTATAGTAGCTCGGCTCTGGATTGAGAGGTCTCCTGGTGAAACTCTCAGGTATGGAACCAGGTCTGGGAGGTGGAAAATTTCCCTTTGGTCCTTAGCCAATTTTGGCTATTAACACTATCCGATCGGCTAGTTTCCCCGACCAAGTTATTTGTACCCGATCTGTTAGTTTCTCCGACCATCTTGGACAAACTTGATCAAGCCCTGAGATCATCTATTGGTCATCTTGGGTTGATCTTTCATAGCTGACCCTGGTGACGTGGCATATCTAATCACCGTGCTTTCAGGTGATCATGCTGACTTGTCATGTTATCAAAAAATCATAACATCACTTACAACCAACAACATGCTTATCATAAGGAAGACTAACAATAGACCAAGTATGATTAGCTTCCAAAGCACTAAGCTCAGCAGACATAGCTTGTTCCCACTCAGGTATACCAGCAGCTTATGAATGAAACTGAGGTTCAAAATGAGTAGAAATGGAAAACACATCAACTCTAAAAGAAGAAGACAAATTCTTATAGGCAATCACTTGAGAAAGAGGAGATGAAGACTCAAAAAAGATAGTGGAAGAAACAAAAGTAGATTTAGTTTGAGATGATGTAGCATGGTAAGGGATAGAAAGTGGTAAAACTCTATCATTGAAAATGTCAGAAGAAGAAGTAGAAAAAGATCCATTGGAGAAAGGAAAGATTTTCTCATGGAAGATGACTTCACAAGAAACAAAAAAACTGACTAGATTGTGGATCCAAAAGCTTGTAACCCTTTATGCTAGGAAGATAACCAAGAAAAACACAAGATCTAGATCTGTAAGAAAACTTGTCTCGAGCACTTAAAAGAGTTGAAGCATAATATAAGCAGCCAAATGCTTTAAGATGGATGTAAGAAAGAGATTTATGATGGAGAACCTCAAAATGAGACTTATTGTGCAAGAAAGAAGCAGATATGTGATTGACTAAGTAAGCTGCTATAAATATACAATCTCCCCAATAAACAAATGAAGTGCAGGACTGAAACAAAATAGCTCTAGCAACATTCAACAGGTGGTGATGCTTCTTTTCAACCACTGAATTCTGCTCAGGCCTCTCAACACAAGAATGATAGTGAACCACCCCTTTTGACTTACAAAAATCCTTGAAAGATAATTCTTTATCATTTTCTGATCGAACAGTTTTAATACAAACTCCAAACTGAGTATAAACTGAAAATACACTAAGCGTGTCTAAACTAACCTAGAGGGGAGGTCAATAGATTTTAAACCAATTAATTACCAACTTTTCGGATCAATCAATATTAACAAATTATCTCACAAAAAAAACCAATCAATCAACTAAATTAAAGTGCGGAAAACAATAAATAACACGTTGATTGATTACGTGATAAACCCTCCAACTGGGTAAAACTCACGGGATATCCTTTTAGCCACACACGGTCCTCAAATCCACTATATGTAATGATGTTTACAACCTAGGCTGACCTCTAGTTACACCATTCTCGGTCACTAACCTACCACTACTATCCCACGGGTTGTTTATAGTGATTCTAGACCAATGCTTGTGCACTACACCACCATAGTCACAAGACTTAACACTCAATGAAGAGATCAACAACCTATGTGAATATATGATAATATTCTAATATGCAAATAATTCTAGGCAACACTAAATGCTTATCTAAAGATTCAAGATGGCAATAAAAGCAATCCTAGATATCGATATGTCTATATGAATATTCCTAAAGACTTAACTAGATAAAGATGTAAAAATATAAAACCTAGTCATCAAACAAGGCCAAATCAACATAAGTTGTCACACAATATGGCAAGGACATTAAATATGCAATTAATGAATGTAATCAATGAGTCCTAATCAACAATGTTTAAATACAAGGTTAAGAGACTTAACTAGAGGGCAATAATGTCTTAAATGCTAGCTATCACAAATAAAACCCATCAATCAACATAAAAATCTCAACTTGCAAATAAAAAACTAATCTTGATGCAAACAAGTCATAAATGAGATTTCTTGATAAGCAAGAACACTAGAATGAGTGAAGATGGTGTTTTACTTACCAAGTCATGTATGTTGATGAAGACCCATGCAAGAACACATCTTAGATGAAGCTAGATAATGTTTGATTCATGAATGAATTATGGGTTTTGGGTTTGGAGAGTAAATGTGAGTTCTTGAGAGTCTCTCTCTCTTAAGGTTTAAATAGTTACTCTCTCCCAAGACTTGTCTGCAAAGCTTAAAAAAATGCTCCCCCTATATCTCTCAAAACTTCTCCCCCTTTTTGTCATGAGATAGGCAAAGGAGCTCCCATTTTGCTTTAGCAAAGAAAGATATTCCACAAAAGAGGATTGCATAGTCATAAACATAAACTTTATGCAACTTAATTAATTGAGAGAAATTCAAGGAGTTTTATTTTAAAGAAAATGTGTGAAGTTGTTGCGTTGCATGCAAGACATATAACATCAAAGTTCAAGCAATGGTATTTGGCAAAGCAAACATCAAAAGGGTTTCCATAAGAATTCAAACCAATTTGTACCCTTTTGTCACAAGCAAACATGATATAACTTTTCAAAAGCATTTGTAACACACAAACAACTATATCAATCTTTTAACAACCAAACAAGACATGGATATAAAATCCTTATTAATTAAATGGATATGAAATTCTATTAGTTGTTGTCTTATTCAAATCAGTAAGTAGAGAGAGAAGACTAAATTGGATGAAACATCCTTATTAATTGAATGGATACAAGATCTTTATTGGGTTTAGTCTTCTCATTTGCTGTCACACACATTTTGCATATCAAGCAATCAAAAATATTTCAAGCATGTCCTTTTAAGCATATCATAATCAAGTTCACATGCCATGGACATAAATTATAGGTCATTCAAAAGTACTTCCCAATCAATTCTCCTTGTCCAAAAATGTATGTTAGAACATAATTTTGACATGGATTACAAGCAAGGCAAAGTTGCACACTTATTGAATAAAAAACCATATAAGCATATATATGCAACCAAAATTCTCAAGCAATTAATGACGAAGCATAAAATTAATCAATTTTTTGCTCAAATCAACAATGCAAGTTTGCCCTCTTTGCTTGAGTTCCTAACATGGGGCAATTCCAACCAAGTCAATGGGAGGCATGAGCTCCTATAGACCTACCAAGTCCATTAGACCTAGTTGAATCCATGAGAGACATGTTGGCAAAATAGCATGTTGGTTCATCTTTTCTAATCCACTTAGGTGACACATTTTTATTCCTAGTGGTCATAGTCAACATATTGCTAGATTTCCTATGATCATTAAGTCTAGATTTCCTAGGCACATGCATATTGGTTTTTCTAAATCTATTTTTTTCCAGAATGCTCCCAACTCTACATTTTTTAATGTACCTATGGCAATTTGGCCTTATATACCCATAAACACCACAAAAATGACAAGTTGGTAAAAAATGAGGAGTCATACCATATCCTTGAAAGGTCATTAGAGACTAGTCATACATTTGATATAGCCTTTGGTGTTGAACCGGTTCTCTCTTTCTTTGTAGTTGAACCGGATTGGGATGCCTCCTTGGTTGAGTTTGCTTGTCTTGCCTTCTTGGTTAGGGAAACCTTGGTTTAGGAAAGCTTGGATGTGGAGCTCTGGGTTGTTGAGGTTGAGCTTCTCCCTTTGTTGACATCCTCATTTGGCCACTCTTGGATGACTCTCCAAGATCAATCTTCCTCCTAGGATGTTAAGGAGGTAAAGATTTGCTTTTGCCTTGAACTTGAGTTGCTTGATCTTATCCTTCTTCAAATCTTGAAGGCACATCATGTCTTTATCCTTGACAATCTTCAAGGAATTCTTTTTGTTGGCAAATTCATCCTTCATTACCTTCACCCTTTGGTGGCAATCTTCAATCTTCTTTTTATACTTGGACACACCAATCATGTCCGTCTTCGAGGAGTCATCTAGCTTGGTTTTAAGTTAAAGATTTTCCTTCTTCAAAAAGTCTTCAATTTCCTTGACTCTCCTCACTTCATCATTCAAGTGAGTCACCTTCTTTGAAAGCTTGAGATTCTCATCCTTCAACTTTTGAATCTCTCTTTTCTTCTTCAACCTAGAGTCTTCAAAGTGCTTGATGAAGTCTTCAAGGTCCATGGCTTCACAAACACCTTAGAGTGAGATGAAAAGCTATCATCACTAGATTCATTTCCTACCATTGAGGACTATTCACTCTTCTCACTTTCTTTCTCAACAAGTGAGTCAACTTACTCATCAAGACTTTTGCCTTGGTCACTTGTTGTTGTGCCGAGAACTTCTCTATGTGTAGCTACATCAATCACACCTTTAGCTACAACTTCATATATCCCTTCTTCAAGGTCACAATTCAAGGCACTCTTGCCTTCTTTTTCAACTTCCACATATGAGACTCCAAAAGCCGTGTAGTTGATTGCAAGCTCTTCATCACTCGAAGAGTCTTCTTCACTCTCATTATAACTACATAAGGCGGCCATTGCCTTTTCTTTTCTTTTGTCCTTCAAGTTGCCACAATCCGTGGAGATATGCCTGAATCCTACACATTCAAAGCACTTAATGCTCTTTCTTGAAGGATTCTCTTGACTTGGTTCAATCTTCTTGAAGTAGGTCTTCTTTTTAAAGTCATTCCCCTGAGCTAAACCCATTCTTTTGTAGCTTCATGAACTACTTGAATCTCTTCACCATTAGAGCCATATCTTCATCTGAATCATCATCCTCCTTCTCAACCTTGGAGGTCTTCATTGCTATACTTTTTTATTTCTTAGGAGATGTGAAGGTGGGAAACCATCAAGACTCATAGGCTAGGAGCCTTCCAATCACTTCACTCAGGTTCATCATCTTGTAATCACTATTTTCTTCAAGTTCTGTCACCTTAGATTCGAATCTAGCGGGAAATGACCTCATGATCTTTAGCTTGATCCTCTTATCTGAGTACGGATTACCTAGTTGATGGATTTGATTCACGATGTCCATCAAATTCACTTGAAAATCATTAAAACACTCATGCTCCTCCATCCTAATCGTCTCAAATTGCATTTGGAGAACTTGGAGCTTGGAGTCTTTAATCACCCTAGTTCCCTCATGAGTCGTCTCCATGATTTGGATGAGCTTGTATTTGTTAGTTCTCGAGTTTTGTGTTGGTATAATTCTATATCAAAATGACACTTGCTTTATATTGATTAGTTGTCTAGGATTTGTGGATAATCAAGCTTCAAGGAAAATTGGACAATATTCAAGCAAAGTGGTGGCTACAAGAGGAATAAAGCTACGTTGCTTAGCAAAAGGTAATTATGACCTCCTTCCTCTTGCAAGACTTAGGAACACACATACATTGCATTCATATGTGTCCATGCATAGTTTTGCAAAATTTGGTTTAACAAAATACACACACTTATACTTGTATGCACATGCATTAGATTTAAAGTTGACAATTTTCACAATTTGCATTTTCTAGGACTAGTTCTAAGAAATAACATACTTGTCTGTTCTTGTGTTTATTGGTTTGTATTTATATGTTAATGAACTTTATTTTGAGCTTATATAATTCCTCATTGAGTTCCAATTAATTTGGCTAGTCATTCTTTGAGTTTCAAGTTCAAATTAGGTGGTTAAGAAACTTTCCATAATTTTATCTTACAAGGTGTTCATCCTTGATTTCCAAGTTGAATTCCATATTTTTTGGAAAAGGTTTCTTGATGAATTTTGTACATGAGGGAGTCTTGATTTGTAATCTGAAAATATATTTAAAATTGGAGTTTGACGGCCAAAGATATGGCTGAAACAAAAGGGTGCGCAAGAGGGATGAGGGGTGCCAAGCACCTCGTTCCCGTGGAGGCGCATGGCCTCCACGGGAATGGAGGGCTGCTGGTCTCGTGGGGCCCATTTGCCTCCACAGGGATCCAGAATTGTAGCCCCACATTGGTTGGTTCTTTTCCTTCCTAATTTCCCCCTTTAATATCAAACTTCCCTCTCATTTCATTTCAAGTAGAAAATTTGAAAAACACAAGTGCAGAATTTTCTCTCCAAGTTTTCTCATCTTTCAAACAGCATAACTTTCTCATTTGGAGTCCCTTTTGAGTGATTTGAATTGGAGAATCTTTGTCTACCAGTCCTCTATCTTTTTAATTAGAGTTTAGAGTCAATAGATTGAGTTTTCTGGTAGGTCTACTCATAAAAATGAAGCTGGACGTTTTTCATTCAAGGTATTGATTTCTATTTTGTTCTTGATCTTAAAGTCTTCAATTGCCTTGGGTTTTCTTCTCACATATATGTATGCTTGATGTGTTATCATTGATTAGAGAAATGGTCTCTAATAGAGCTACTTTGAGCTTCAATTGATTAACATGTTGAGTTAGGTTTTTACAAATCTATGTTTTCACATGTTTGAGATGTTGTATTGTGCTAGCTTCAAATCTAGGACTATCTTGTGTGTTTATTGACTTGATTTTGTTGATTGATAGTCTTTTCATATGCTAGATCATCTTAATTGAAGATTTATTGAAATATCATATTTGATTGATGATTTAGAACTTGATTAGATTTAATTGATTATCTTGAGAATCTAAGTTCTATAATTTTGCTAGAGTTTCAATTTTGATTTTATCAAATTGATTTTAGCATTTTTATGTGAATGAACATAACCTAGGTTTTGGTTTGTGTTAGGTGTTTCACATGCTCTAGGTTGTTTGTTGATGTTACAAGAATCTAGATACTATTGATTTGTACTTTTAATGACAAATATCTAGTTCTTCATGTTTTGTGTCTAATCCACACATCTCATATGTACATGCATCATTGAGTGTGATTGCATCGTTTTTAGGATTGTAAACTAGAAAACATATGACATGTGCTTAATTGTTTATTTCTAGTTTCCATAGGATATATTGATCATATATACTATGTTGTGTGTGTTGCATCATTTGCATTCACTTAGATCATTTACCTTGCAAAAGGCCGGAAGTCACATTCCTTAGAGTGATTCTTTGGATTGTTCATTGTAAGACTTAGCTAGAATCGGAGTGACTTAGATAGCTAAGCGGCAGAAGTCACATGTTTGGATAGGGGATCTTCAACTTGTGCATGTAAGACTTGGCTAGGATCGGGGTGATCCGGATAGCTATGCAGTGGGAGTCACATGTTTGGAGAGGGGATCTTCAACTTGTGCCTGGAAGTTTCGACTAAGATTGGGATGATCTGGATAGTTGAGCAAAGGGGCATCTCATTCATTGTGTAGGGTGGAAGGGTAGATTTCTAGGTAAAGTGGTCACTTGAGAGATTTTATCTATTTATCTTACTAGTGGATTTGTTTGCCGGTGGTTGTGGTATTAATCCGTGGATGTTTCCTCTTAAGATATTTTACCACGTAAAAATCATGTGTTGATTTTCTCTATCCTTATCTCCATTGTTTGTATATGTGTTGATATATATATATATATATATCTTAGTTGATATCTTTGTAATTGATATTCATTGTATATCATTTTTGTATATGTTGGAGTTGACTTTGTTTGAACAAGCATATCTTTATTTGAATTGATATTACTTGTGATTGTATTTGGAGTGTGATACAACTTGTGTTTGTTTCAAGGGAGCGAAAAAGTTGTTGTAACCTATTCACCCCTCTAGGTTAGCTTAAGGCAAATTAATCGTGTTTGTATTTTTCATTTGGTATCAGAGTAGGTCACTAGATTGCACTTAGTGAGATCCCGGTATACTTTCACGGTGATTTGTAGAGCTATTGAAACAATGGGACTTCAAGATGATGTAATGGCGGAAGGAGCTTCAAATACTAGGCCACCATTACTTCGTGGTAACAACTGTGGGTTTTGGAAATTGAGGATGAAGGCATACATTCACTCTATAAATGAAAGAACTTGGATGGTGGTTGAAGAAGGCTATTCTCCTCCTAGTAAGATTCTAGAGGATGGAACTGAAGTCTCCAAACCTAGAAGTGAATGGACGCTTAATGACTTTGAAGTTGCTAAGTGGCACCATCGTGCTATGAACTCTATGTTTAGAGGAGTTGATGGACATCAATTCTCCTATATACAAAATCTTGAATCGGCCAAAGAAGAATGGGATACACTTCAAGTTACAAATGAAGGCACTTTGGAGGTTAGAAAGTCTAGGCTTCAAATGTTGACATCACAATTTGAGAACTTGCAAATGTGTGATGAAGACAAGTTCGACTTCTAAACATTGCTAACCAATGTCAAGCAGTTGGAGTACCAATCTCTAGAGAGCGTCTCAATTGGAAGATTCTAAGGTCTCTCCCCAAGAGATTCAAGGCAAAAGTCAATGCCGTAAAAGAAAGCAAGGATGTAGATTGCTTAAGCATTGATGTATTGCCTGGGTCACTCCAAACTTATGAGATATGCTTGAAGTCAAAGATCAAGAGTAAGGGAATTGCTCTCAAAGCTATTAAAGAGAAGAGTGGTGATGAAAATGAAGAAATGGCTCTCATGGTTAGGAAATTTAAGAAGTTTCTAAGAAGAGGTACCAAGCCTAGAGGTAGCTTTTCTAAGGAAAAGGAAATCAAGAAAGCATCTACTCCAAGAATTGATAAGAATTGTCAAGCCAAGAATAAGAAAGGTGTTCAATGCTTCGAATGTCAAGGCTATGGACATTTTGCAAATAAGTGCACTAAAAAGAAGTCCAAGAAAGACAAGAAGAGCAAAGTTATGGTGGCCACTTTGAGTGAGAGTGATTCTAGCGATGAGGAGAGCTCTAGTGATGAGTCCTCAAGTGAAGAAGAAGAACATGTTAGAAACTTTGTTGCTCTTACAACTTCTCTTACAAAGCTAAAAGATGATTGTTTAGTTTTCGTTGATAAGGAGATTGATCAAAGTCATCTAGAAGATACAAGTTCAAACATAACCAATCTCAATCTATTGGCCAAGATTAAAAATCTTAAGGAGCAAAGAGATGGAGCATTGAGAGAGGTTAAGGAGAAAGATGATTTGATCAAAACTCAAGTGGATGAGTTTGTTGAGACCTCACATAGATTTATGTGTGGGAAGAATGAGATTATGAAGAGATATGTTGAGGTTGAGAGACTTGTCTTTGAGCATAAGGAGATTATTTCTAAGATGAAGGTTAGAGAGCAAGAATATATCGAAGAGATCGACATTGCTAAGCAAGCTATCAAAGACTTAGTAAATGGTTCGATCAACATTGAGAGTAGCATGGATCTTGCTCAACCATAAGGAGAACCTTGCATCTTGAAAGGAAATGAGAAGCTTGTGATAGCATCACTTCCTTCAAAGAAGGCTAAGGTCTAGAAGTTTCCCAAGAATAATCCTTTCAAAGCTAAAGGTAAAAAAAAAAAGACAAGGTATCTCTACAAACTCTTATCACTTCTTCAAATCCACAAGGTACAATCTCATCTTTCATTCATATTTGTCATTTTTGTAATACCGTTGGTCACATCAAACCAAGGTGTTATAAGTACATTGAATTTTGCAAAATAGGAAATGCATCTAGAGATAAGGAGATTGAACTTAATTTGAAGCATGCTAGGGCATTAGATATTGATAAACATAATGTTGTGAACATGCATGTTAAAAAGAATTGGATGAAGAAATGTGATGGTTATGTGAATCTTGACAAAGCATATGTTGCTAATAATGTTGAGGAGATTAGTATCAATGATATTCTTATGAATCAAATTGTTGAAAGTCTCCACTCTAGGTTCAACATTAAAGTCATGAATGATGGTCTTTTTTGTTTAAGTTCACCCAAGACCAAATGGGTCAAGGGTGAGTGCTCTTACCATTAGTGTAAGTTGCACATATGAGTTAGCTTTAAGATTAGTGTCAAGTTGTTGAGAGATTTAGCTTGCTAAGCTTTGTTTCTCTATAACTTGATATGAACTTAGCTATCTCACATAATTTGTTATGATAGTCGAAATCTATTGGTTAACGTTATGAGAAGTTCATTTTTGAAATCTATATGGTGTTAATTGTTGTTAAGACTTTTAGAGAAAGTCATTTTTGTATATTTGTGTGAGTTGAAATTGCTTAGTTTTATTCTATTGGGATGACACACCAATAACTTGTTGTCATGAGGACAAACAAGCCAAAAGAGCTCATAAAAAGGGCGAGACTTAGCATTTGATGAAAAATGCTTGCTAAGGTATTTCTATATCCTAATGCTTGCATACTTTGAATTTTCATCTCTCAACTCATTTTTTGCACTACATCATGTAGCATGTCATTCTAAAGAACTTAGTATAATAAACATATGGTTTTCATTGACATTTTCTCTTTAAAAATCTTATAGTGATGTTGTTCACAAAGGTCTTATATATGATGTGTGAAATGTTTGTTTGAATGATGAGTGGCATATGTTTTGAAAAATATGAGCTTCATATGTTTTGAAAATTATGAGCTTCATATTCTTTGAAAGCTACTCTCTTGAGAAGTAATGATCTTAAGTAAATATATTTGAATTGCTTCTAGATCATGTGCTTGTAAGCCATAAAACTTGGTTTTCAAAAATGCACTTTACTTCTCTTGTATGTTTTGTTGTAGCAAGTTGAATTTGAAAATATGTAAGTTGTAGATACACCTTGAAGTCTTATGACTAGTACATTTAAGATGACCTATGGTTAGTATCCATTTTGCTACGAAAACTACATAGAATTCAACGAGAACCTTCATGGAAAGGGCTACACACTTTGGTTGTGCAGCCGTCCAATGTAAGAAAGGGCTATACCATTGTGATGAGTGAAAGCCGTCATGAAGAGTATATGTTTATGTTATAAAAATCAAAGAAGTCTTGAAAAGAATCAATAAAAAATTCTTTGATTCAAAGCCTAAAAAAAGGTTTAAAGGAGTATAGCTGAAAACCATGAATGCTCGGGTTGTCAAATAGAAATGGGATGACGAGCCATATGCACACACACACTCAAATGTTGAAATCTATTCTTTTTAAAGCAAAAATTATGGATGATAATCTGTTTGACCTTTTATGGAAAAGCTTAAGATGAATAGATGTGGATATAGTTCGCATGTTGATTATCAAATTACTCCTCTACAGATGTTTGGAGCAAATCTCTCACACACACTTTTATTTATAAGTATTTTGATATTCTAGCAATTTGAGAAGAATTATGAGAGAGATTGAAAATCTTGGTGTATCTCTCATAATTTGTGAAGCTTATTATTGTTGAATTTATTTTAAATTGCTTAAATGTGTGATTGTATGGATATCATTGTGAACAACATTCTATCTTGATCTTAGATAGAGCACTTATCAAGGAGGAGCATTGCATGTTAAACTTTTGTTCTCTTTTATTATATGTTCACATGATTTGCTTTGTTATATGTTCACATATTGATTGTTTAGAATAATTGAATGATAAGAATGCATGAGATTATCTTGAAATAATTGTATGAATGTGTTGCCAATTTATTCTTCCTAATTTGGGGTTGATAGTAGTTGATATTGCAGTGAATTCCTTCATTCTTGAGGTTGATAGTAGTTGTAGTTACAACCAATTCCTCCTAGCTTGAGGTTGATTAAGTTCCTTCTTACTTTGAGTTGATAGTAGTTGTTATTATGACCAATTCCTTCATGTTTTGAGGTTGATAGTAATTGTGGTTGACACCAATTCCTCCATTTGTGGATGAATTTTGTTGTTAAATGCATTTGTTGAATTTGGTAAAATGTACCAATGTGCTTGAAAAATAACATGTATGCATTTATTATTCATTATTTCATCATATGACTTTATTTGTTTATATGTGTAAACTAAAACTCACTTGTGTCTCTTTCCACTCATGTGTCTTTCTTTTGTAGTGTTGACAACAAATCATGGGAAGAAACAAGGTTTCTAACTCTATCCATCCATCAAAACCCATAGCTAAACCCAAATCTACTCTAACAACCTCTAAGAAATCAAAACCTAACAAGTTGAAAGCTTTAGGAATTACAGGAACCAAAAAGCTTATTCAGGATAGAGGTGTAGACTTGGTTGAGGGTTCTTACATTCATCATTATATATGTGATAGGCATTGGGATTCATGGATTAATTCCATTGGGGTTACTAATGAGAGTCTTATTAGAGAATTATACTTTGAGTATAAAGATAGCTCAACCTTTGAAAATGCCTTGGTGAGTGTGAGAGGAAAAACTTTTAGAGTCTCCTTGGATAGCATCAACAAGTTCCTTGGGTTGTCTAATGAGATTGTTTCGGAATTTCTTGATATAGATAATATTGATGATCTAAATCTTATGGGGAGAACTTTATGTGAGGATGGTGGATTTGGGTGGGGAAGAGAGCTTATATTAGTCAAGGTGAATTGACCAAGGTTAGTGTCTTTTGGCATCTTTTTGTATGTGTCAATCTTGTGGGTTCTACTAATGCATCCAAATTAAACAAAGAGAAGATCAAGATTGTGTACGCCTTGGTGACAAACAAGCCTTTGAACCTTGATGATCTCTTGATTGAGCATATAGAGAGTGCGACTTCTTCACCTAGATTGGATAAGAAGTTAGCATTTCTGGGGTTTCATACTTGTTTTTGCATGAAGAAATGAGTTCTTGCACTTGAAGATGATGTGCTTCTACCTCCCTTGCAGAAAGTTTGTGACAAGTGCTTAGTGTCAATGTCATACAAAGATAAGGGGAAGGTAAATGACGCCATGAGACTTTTTGGTAAGCACCATGAGCCATGTGTTGTGACAAGCACAAATCCTCTACCAGAATGGGCCATGCAACTTCAAGAGGAGCTTATGTCTAAGATTGGAGAGCTTGATGCTAAAGTGGTGTAGCTAGAAGCAAAGGTGATTCAACAAGATGAGAAGATCAAGTATTTGGAAGACAAGCTTGCCTCTAGCAGTTCATCTACTACAAAGCATTATGTGAGATCAACAACTAGAATAACTTTCTTTGATAATGCTTGATCTTAAGGTATTATTTTTTTCTTAACCTTTTGGCTTCATTTTATGTCAAAAAGGGGGAGAAAAACGATGATACTAAAACATATGCTTCTCTCTTCATCTTAGGGATTGTTTTTGGTTTTTGGTAGTTTTTGCTATAATTTATTTTGATTTCATTTCGTATCTTGAATTCATGATTTGTAATATTTTGATATTGATAATATTTTGTTGATGGATAGTATGCATGTATTTAGGGGGAGACATGTGTATCCATTTGAACTTCAAGTGATATGTATCTAAATATTATATTGCCATATATATGTATGTTTCTCTTGTATATGCCTTGTGTTTCAAGATGATTAGGTGGTGATAAGAAAAGACTACATTGAAGAATTCAAGACTTGATGAAGATTAGTTTAAGAGAACTATCTCATTGTAATGTGAGGGTGTGATTAAGTGACCAATCTTCATGTTGTATGTTTTAGTATTTGTATAGGTGTTTTGACATAGAATTTTCCAAATGGGGAGATTGTTAGTTCTTGAGTTTTGTGTTGGCATAATTCTATATCAAAATGATACTTGCTTTGTATTGATTAGTTGTCTAGGATTTGTGGATAATCAAGCTTCAAGGAAAATTGGACAATATTCAAGCAAAATAGTGGCTACAAGAGAAATAAAGCTAAGTTGCTTAGCAAAAGGTAATTATGACCTCTTTCCTCTTGCAAGACTTAAGCACACACATACATTGCATTCATATGTGTCTCTGCATAGTTGTGCATAATTTGTTTTAACACAATACACACACTTATACTTGTATGCACATGCATTAGATTTAAAGTTGACAATTTTCACAATTTGCATGTTCTAGGACTAGTTCTAAGAAATAGCATACTTGTATGTTCTTGTGTTTATTGGTTTGTGTTTATATGTTAATAAACTTGATTTTGAGCTTATATAATTCCACATTGAGTTCCAATTAATTTGGTACTCATTCTTTGAGTTTCAAGTTCAAATTAGGTGGTTAAGAAACTTTTCATGATTTTATCGTATATGGTTTTCGTCCTTGATTTCCAAGTTGATTCTATATGTTTTGGAAAATATTTCTTGATGACTTTTGTACATGAGGGAGTCCCAGTTCTTAATCCGAAAATAGATTCAAAATCAGAGTTCGGAGGCCAAAGATATGGCTGAAACAAAAAGGGTGCGCAAGAGGGATGAGGGGTGCCAAGCACCACCTTCCCGTGTAGGCGAGTGGCCTCCACGGGAATGGAGGGCTGATGGTCCCGTGGGGCCCACGCACCTCCACAGGGATCCTGCATGGCAGCCCCCCATTGGTTGGTTCTTTTCCTTCCTAATTTCCCTCTTTAAATATCAAACTTCCCTCTCATTTCATTTCAAGAAGAAAATTTGAAAAACACAAGTGCAGAATTTTCTCTCTAAGTTTTCTCATCTTCCAAAAACCCTAACTTTATCATTTGGAGTCTGTTTTAAGTGATTCAAATTGGAGAATCTTTTTCTACCAGTCCTCTAGCATTTCCAAAAGAGTTTGGAGTCAATAAATTGAGCTTTCTGGTAGGTCTACTCACAAAAACGAAGCTGCACGTTTTTCATTCAAGGTATTGATTTCTATTTTGTTCTTGATCTTAAAGTCTTCAATTGCCTTGGGTTTTCTTCTCACATATATGTATGTTTGATGTGTTATCATTGATTAGAGAAATGGTCTCTAATAGAGCTACTTTGAGCTTCAATTGATTAACATGTTGAGTTAGGTGTTTACAAATCTATGTTTTCACATGTTTGAGATGTTGTATTGTGCTAGCTTCAAATCTAGGACTATCTTATGTGTTTATTGACTTGATTTTGTTGATTGATAGTCTTTTCATATGCTAGATCATCTTAATTGAAGATTTAATGAAATAGCATATTTAATTGATGATTTAGAACTTGATTAGATTTAATTGATTATCTTGAGAATCTAAGTTCTATAATTTTGCTAGAGTTTCAATTTTGATTTTATCAAATTGATTTAAGCATTTTTATGTGATTGAACATAATGTAGGTTTTGGTGTGTGTTAGATGTTTCACATGCTCTAGGTTGTTTGTTGATGTTACAAGAATCTAGATACTATTGATTTGTGCTTTTAATGACAAATATCTAGTTTTTCATGTTTTGTGTCTAATCCACATATCTCATATGTACATGCATCATTGAGTGTGATTGCATTGTTTTTAGGATTGTAAACTAGAAAACATATGACATGTGCTTAATTGTTCATTTCTAGTTTCCATATGATGTATTGATCATATATACTATGTTGTGTGTGTTTGCATCATTTGCATTCACTTAGATCATTTACCTTGCAAAAAGCCGGAAGTCACATTCCTTAGAGTGATTCTTTGAATTATGCATTGTAAGACTTAGCTAGAGTCAGGGTGACTTGGATAGCTAAGCGGCAGAAGTCACATGTTTGGAGAGGGGATCTTCAACTTGTGCATTGTAAGTCTTAGCTAGAGTCGGAGTGACTTGGATAGCTAAACGGCGGAAGTCACATGTTTGGAGAGGGGATCTTCAACTTGTGCATGTAAGACTTGGCTAGGATCGGGGTGATCCGGATTGCTATGCAGCGGAAGTCACATGTTTGGAGAGGGGATCTTCAACTTGTTCATGGAAGTCCTGACTAGGATTGGGGTGATCTGGATAGTTGAGCAAATGGGCATCTCATTCATTGTGTAGGGTGGAAGGGTAGATTTCTAGGTGAAGTGGTCACTTGAGAGATTGTATCTTTTTATCTTACTAGTGGATTTGTTTGCTGGTGGTTGTGGTATCAACCCGTGGATGTTTCCTCGTAGGAGGTTTTACCACGTAAAAATCATGTGTTGATTTTCTCTATCCTTATCTCCATTGTTTGTATATGTGTTGATATATATCTTAGTTGATATCTTTGTAATTGATATTCATTGTATATCATTTTTGTACATGTTGGAGTTGACTTTGTTTGAACAAGCATTTCTTTATTTGAATTGATATTGCTTGTGATTGTATTTGGAGTGTGATACAAGCTACTTAGAGGGACAAACTTGTATTTGTTTCAAGGGAGCGAAAAAGGTGTTGTAACCTATTCACACACCCCCCCCCCCCCCCCCCCCCCCCCCCCCTTTTAGGTTAGCTTAAGGCAAATTAATCACGTTTGTATTTTTCAGTATTGACTCTCATTCGTTGCATAAAATAAAGCATGCATTACCTTACTGTTCAATTTAAGGGACTCGAACTCTTGAGATATCCATTCCGACTTAGGACTCCATCTTCCCCTTCCATGAGAAGTAAATTTCACCCTTGAGCAAATGTGGTCTTATGCTCGACGCTCTCTCTTTACTCACCCCAAATTCACTCATAATGTTTGGCTCAATGTATGAAAATGAATGCAAAGAGCAAAGTGCACACAAATGCAAAACATACAAACAAGAGCAAAGATTACCTAAGTATGTCTAGGAACCAGCTCTGATACCAATTGAAAATTCACAAAGCGTGTGTCTAAACAACTTAGAGGGGGGTTAATAGGTTTTAATCAAGTTAATTACCAACTTTTGTTGATTAGTCAATATTAAAAATTACCCAACACAATAAAAAACAATCAACGAAATTAAAGTGCGGAAAACAATAGAAACACGTTGATTTGTTTTACGTGAGAAAGCCCCAAAATGGTAAAAAAAAAAAACTCACGGGCTATCCTTCTAGCCACACACGGTCCTCAAATCCACTATTTGAATGAAAGTTTACAACCTAGGTTGATCTCTAGTCACACCATTCTTGGTCACTAACCCTTTCACTCTACCCAACGAGCCTTTAATAGTGATTCTAGACCAATTGCTTGTGCACTACACACCTGTAGTCACAAGACTTAACTCTCAAAGAAGAGATAAACATGCCTAAGCTAATATGTGAATATTCTAAGTGCAATTAATGCTAGTTAACACTAAAATCTTATCTAGAGATTAAATGATGACAATAAATGCAATCCTAGATATCAATGTCTATATGAATGCTCATAAAGACCTAACTAGATAAATATATGAAAATCTAAAATCTAGTCATCAAACATAGCCCAATCAACACAAGCTGTCATAAATCGTGGCAAGGACAATAAATGCAATCAAGAAATGCAATCAATGAGTCCTACACATCAATGTCTAAATGCAAGGTATGGAGACTTAGTTAGAGGGAAAAATGGTCCTAAATTCTAGCTATCAATGAATAGGCAATCTCAACCAATAAACAAAAATACAAACATACTAAAAACATGCTTAATCAAAGAGACATGCAATTAATCAACAAAGTAATTTCTAATCCTAATCAAAGATGAACAAATATGCAAACAATAGGTTCTAGGACACGTTCAACTTACAAGGATGTGCAAGCAAGAAGACCCATGAGAAGATGATGCATGAAGGATGCTAGATGCTCATGGGGTTTGTGTTTGCTTGTGTAAAAATAGGTTCTTAGAGCTCTCTCTCTCTCTCTCTCTCTCTCTCTCTCTCTCTCTCTCTTGGAGTCAATTTCTTTACTAAGATATGATTTTCAGAGCTCTATGTCTAAATGGGGGAAAATGATGTTTATATAGGGTCCAAAAATGAGTTGGTGTGAAATACCAAAACTGCCCAGAAAATGGGCTATTCGGCGGTTGGCAACAGCCGAATGCACAACAGTGGAATCCACTGGGGACAATCGGCGGTTCCCAGCCACCGAACCCAAACCACCAAAACCACCAGGAAACTTCGACGGTTCAAATCGGCGGTTCCCAGCCGCCGAACACAAACCGCTGAAACCACTGGGAAACTTCGGCAGTTCAAAATGGCGGTTCCCACCAGCTGAACTTAGATAGCCGAAACCATTGGGAAACTTCGACGATTCAAAACGGTGGTTCTCAACCGCCGAAACTAGACGGCCGAACCCACTGAAAGTGACTACTTCCCAAACGGTCAGACTTCTCGCTTAGACAATCACACCATCGTGCATGCGTGGATGTTTCCGATCAAACATCGGGAAACCAGTTACACCACACAAACCACACTTAAGTCTAATAATAATGTGTATGTATAAGAAGTGTAAGAAAAACACGCATGAGCAACTAGGAACAAATGCATGTCAATTCAAATGCATGTAAGTGTGTGTCTGCAACTATTCTCTTCAAGAGTCAAGTCAAATGATTTACCATTCGCTCTTGCTGTTGAAGTCACAGAGATGCTCGGAAGCTTGCCATCGAAAGCCTAAGCTACCCATTACAAAAAAAATCCCCAAATGTGGTTTGTCATGTATAAGTCAATCATAAAAATGGGGTTCTTACAAACCAGTCTTAAGTGTGCGGGTACTATACGAGTGCACACAACCCGTACAACAGACACCTGAGACCAACCAGTCTTCAGTGTGCTGCTACTGTACGGGTAGGGACCCGTACACAACCTGCACAGAAGTGACCCGAGACAACCCAGGCTACAGTGCGCGGGTACAGCGCTTACCCGGACACCACCCACGTAACAGAGACCAGAAATAGATCTCTCATCGCGCTAAGACAAGCACATCATCGTGCATGCTCGAACGTTTCCGATCAAACATCGGGAAACGAATTACACCACACTTAAGTTTAACAACAAGGTGCATGTGTGAGAACTGAAAGAAAAATACACATGAGCAACAAAGAATAAATGCATGTCAATTCAAATGCATATAAGTGTGTGTGTGTGTGTGTGTGTGTGTGTGCAACTATTCTCTTCAAGAGTCATGTCAAGTGATTTACCTTTCGCTACTGCTCTTGAAGACACGGAGATGTTTGGAAGCTTGCCATCGAAAGCCTAAGCTACCCATTACAAGAACATCCCTAAATGTGGTTAGTCATGAAATAAGCCAATCATAAAAATGAGTTCTTACATAAACCATAGCAAAAAGATCATGAATAATCTGTTGAACATCAGACTTGGCACACAGAAGGTCAATCCAAGTAACTTGAGAACAATCATCCACAATAGTTAGGAAATATTGAAACCCTTCAACAGTCATGGTATGAAAAAGCCCCCAAATGTCATAGTGGATTAAGTAAAAAAGAGAATTAGAAATAGAATTGTGAGAAACAAAGGGCAATCTTCTTTGCTTAGCAAAATGACAAACTGAAAAATGAAAATTGGAATCATTTGTAAAAATAAATTGTAAATCTTTATTCAATTGTTACAATTTTATAGAAGAATGATAGCCTAACCTATAGTGCTAAAGCTCATTATTGGACAGAAAATAAGAGCTACACATAGGTTTTAGAGGATTATAAGAATCAGGACAATCCTGCAAATGTAAGTAGTAGAGATTGCCAAGTCTTTTACCCATCCAAATCTTGGTTCCCTGATTGAGGTTCTGAATCATGCAAGAAGTGGAAGAAATCATTAGAGATAAAGAAAGAGACTTAGTGAGAGAACTGACATACAAAATATTATATTTGAAATTTGGCACAAGAAGAACATTGTGCAAAATAATGTGAGAAGAGAGTCGCATAGTGCCTATTTACATTATAGGTGCAGTTTAACCATTAGGTAAGATAACAACAGACATTGAAGAAGAAACAAAAGACTCAAAAGAGTGTAAAGTGTGACAAACATGATGATTAGCACCAGAATCTAAAATTCAAGCATCAATTGGAATTGTAGAATGCATACCAGTAAAGTTAGAAATCAATGGTTGCTGACCACCTGAGGACTCAGAAGAGCTCTGCTAAAGTTGAGAACTGAGAAAAGCAATGAGCTATTATCATTGATTAGAAGACAAGCTAGACATAGCAGAAGGATCTTCAAAACTGTCAGATGCTATACTAGCTTGATTTGCTCTATGAGAGTCGATTTTTGAACTTATATCCAGGAGGGTAACCATGAAGTTTTTAACATTTGTCCACAATATGACCAACAATATTGCAGTGAGTACATAAAGGCATGTCACACTTTCCCTGAAAACTGCTAGAAGAATTAGCATTCATACCAAAAACTATATAATCAATAGAAGAGAATGAAGAAGCATTTATACGTCTTTATCTCTCTTATTGAACAACAAGAGAGAAAACCTTGTTAATAGGAGGAAGAGGGTCTATCATAAGGCCCTGAACACATATTTAAGCATATGACTTATTAAGACCCATAAGAAACTGAAGTACATATTCCTGTTGTTGAAAATCCATCAATGTCTTCATACCTCCACAATTACAAACATGAACATGTGTAAAATCCTTAAGCATATCCTAAGAAATCTTAAGCTTAGTATAGTAGGTAGTAACATCATTAGAACCCTAAGACAAGCTATTTAATTGATGTTTGATTTAAAAAACCCTAGGACCATTACTCGGATGAAAATGATTAAGAAGATCAATCCAAACATCAACAGCAGTATCGATATACATGAAACTATCAGCAATTTCTTTAGACACAACATTAAGAATCCAAGACATGACCATGCTATTGCAACGACACCAAAAATTGTATAGAAGATCGGTGAGATTAGGTCAAGAAAGAGTACCATTAATGAAGTAAAGTTTATTCTTCGCAGTTAGAGCCATGGACATAGCTCAACTCCAAGTACAGTAGTTTTCTCCCACTAACTGATAAGAAACCAAGTTTAGACCTGGATGATCACCATTGCTGAGAAAGTAAGGGCTAATGGAATCTTCTGCCGGAGAGCGATCATAATTAGAAACCTCAAGATTCGCAAATCAATTTCCTCAATCGCTACCACCGGCACAAGTTCCACCACTGTCGGCACCAACATTACTATCAGTAGCTCCACCACTAGCCATGATCAGAAGAAGAAAGGTGAAGAAACAATATAGCAAAAATGATGCTCCGGTACCATATTACAAAAACAGAGACAAGGGGAAAAATGAAGAAGAACTTTCTCTTATTCTTATTACCAATGGAACCGTATGGAAGATATATATATATATATATATATATATATATATATATGAGAGCAAATTTCACTAAACCTCCCTAAGGTTTGCCCTCGTGCATCCATAAACAACTTTATCATTAATTTGACACTCAACCCTCCTCACGTTAGTTAACGAGCATTAGATTTAACGTTAGACCGTATGATAACAGTAAAAAGTCTAAAATACCCCTGACATTATTACAATGTTTATTTACTTTTATAACACTAGAGAAATACAATTTTACCCTCCAACCTTTTACGATTTAACAACTTTACATATTTTGATTGTCCAATAGAAATGGACAACTGTTATAAAACTTGCTTAAAAAATAAAATGAGAAATATAAAAAAATAAAAATAAACAAAAAGGGATGGTTGAGATCAAATTAATCATTTAAAAAAACAAAAAGACAAAACTCTACCCAATCTTCACAGCTCATCTTCATCAATATTCATAAACTCATATTCTCCAATTCAACTCCCAAGTCCCAACCCATCAATTATCATCGATCAAAACAATATTTCAACTTCACAAAACCCATATTCTTTAGAAACCAGATCTGTTCAATCCCAACCACAAACCAATCTCATCCAACAAGTCAACAATTCATATCATCATCTTCTTCAATCAATTAAAAAAAACAAATAACAAAATCACACTCAAAAACCTATTGCCATCTATCTCTCTCTTCTCTCTTCTCTCTTTGTTTTTGAGCGCTAGAATTTATCCTCTCAGATAAATTTGATTTACTCTGTGTGGGCGTGGGTGCGGTTCGATTTGAGTGATTGAAGATTCGGTTCGATTTGGGTGGTTGAAGGTTCGGTTTGATTCGTGGTGTTTAGGGATGTTGAAGCTTTAGTTTGGTGTGGGTGTGGATGTGGGTGTTCTGGGTTTGATTTCTGGTGGGCTTTTTGATCGTGGGGTGGTGGTTATTGATGGGTTCTGGGTTTGCTTTGAGATGGATTGAGTTGTTGATAGGCTGATGGGTTTGGAAAACAATTTTTTTGTCATGAAAATCAACCAGTCCACGATCTGGATCTGGAAAACCTAGATTTTTTTTATTTGAAATTTAGAAATCTCTAACAAAACATAAACTAAATCTGGAAAAGTGGAAAACCCAGATTTTTTTGGTGGGTGTTCTTGGTGCTTTGGAAAACTGATGATAGGGAATGTTCTTTTTAAATTTTTTTTCTTTTTTGTTTTTGTAATCGGATCACCACCGTCCATATCTTAGATGGACGGTGGGAATCCATCTACCTATTCAAAATGTACTACCCAAAAAACAATTGTAATATTTATATGATATTATTTATTTTAATGTATTTTATTAGTTTTCTTTTATTATTTAATTTTTTGAATGACTTTAGAAAAAAAAAACAAGTTTTATAATAGTTGTCCATTTTTTATTGGACAATCAAAATAAGTAAAGTTGTTAAATTGTAAAAGGTTGGAGGGTAAAATCGTAACTCTCTAGTGTTATAAAAGTAAATAAACTTTGTCAAATAATGTCAGGGGTATTTTAGATCTTGAAAATACACTCTAAGCGTGTGTCTAATAACCTAGAGGGGGGTGAATAGGTTTTAATCAAGTTAATTACCAACTTTTCTTGATTAGTCAATATTAAAAATCACCTCACAAACAAACATACAAACTCAAGTGTAAAATACGGAAATTAAATAACACACTTGATTTTTACAAGGAAACCCTTCAACAAGGGAAAAATCACGCGCTATCCTTCTAGCCAAACTGATCCTCAAATCCATCCATTATTGTAATGATGTTTACAACCTAGGTTGACCTCTAATCACACTATTCTCGGCCACTACCCACCAGTACTACCCAACGAGCCTTTATAGTGAATTCTTGATCACTTTGTTTGCCAACCACACCTTGGTTGCAAGACTTCACTTGCTTGTGCACTACACCTTGTAGTCACAAGACTTAACTCTCAAAGAAAAGATTAACAACCTAAGTGAATATATGAATATTCAAAATGTAAATAATGCTAGGCAACACTAAATGCTTATCTAGGAATTAAAGATGACACTAAGTACAAATCCTAGATATCAATGTCTATATGAATGCTCATAAAGACCTAACTAGATATAGATATGCAAGTCTAAAATCTAGTCATCAAACAAAGCCATATCAACACATGTTGTCACATAAAATGGCATGGACAATAAATGCAATTAAAAAATGTAATCAATGAGTCATAATTAGCTAGAGGGCAAATATGTCATAAATGCAAGCTATCACAATACAAACTCAATCATGCAAAGGAACTTATAACAAGATGTAATAAATGAAGTCCTAGCATTTAATCAATTAATAAATGCAATAAAAACATCTTCTTGGATAGTATAAACAAATAACAAAGATGGGGTTTTTGTTTAACTTACCAAGTCAACTAAAGATGAAGACCCATGCCTTAATGTAGCTTAATGATGCATGAAGGATGATGGGTTTTGGGTTTGGAGAGTTAAAGAACAAGTCTTGGAGCTTCTTTCTCTAAGAAACAATCTCTCTCACTTAAAAAGTGTTCTTGAAGCTCTAAAAATGAGTTGGGAGAGAAGAAAACATATAAAAAGAAGCCCTAAATGAAACTACGTCGCTTTGGCAAAAAATAGGCTCAAAACGGGCTCAGTGCACGGGTAACTGCACGGGTAAGGGACCCGTGCACTATCTGTGTAGTTGCACCAACCCGAAGCACTCATCATCAGTGCACTGGTAACTGTACGGGTAACTGCACGGGTAAGACCCATGCAGTTGCACAAACCCGAATTCAAAGGGCTCAAAACATGACCAAACCTTATCCAAACCTTTCGAATAATATACCGTTGGAAAGTTATGGAAGTCTACTTTCTACTCCAATTAACAAAACAAGATTTGGATAACTATAGAGAGATTTATGGTCAAAAGAGTGACTAAATGTCAGATTGGGACAACAAAAAGAATGCGCAAACTCATAGAAAAGACCATGTGACTAAAGACCAAAACAAGAGAAGAAAAATACCTTCTCAAATGGTCATTCAACGAGCGAAAACAAGCACACCATCGTGCAAGCGCGGACACAACACAAAACCATACTAAAATCTAGAAATGAAGTGTAAGTGTGATTGTGAAATGGATGCACACATAAGCAATAAGAGACAAATGCATAACAACTCAAATGCATGTAAGAGTGTGAGTGTGTGCAACAACAAATGCATGTCACTACAAATGCATGAGATATGAGTGTGTGCAACTAAATCTCTTTAAGGAGAATTAAGCACAAGTGAACTACCTCTTGAGGCTCATGAGATGACCAAAAGCATGTCTTCGAGAAAACCAACTTGGAGAACCTGTGCTACCCGTTACACAAACATCCCCAATGTGATTTGTCATGAAATAAGCCAATCATAAAAATGAGGTTCTTACAGACCTTTTTACTGTTATCATACGGTCAAACGTTAAATCTAACACCCGTTGACTAACGTGAGAGGGGTTGAGTATCAATTAATGATAAAGCTGTTTCTGGATGTAAGAAGGCAAACCTCATAGAGGTTTAGTGCAATTTGCTCTTATATATATATATATATATATATATATATATATATATATGAATGAGTGGGTTACAATGACTGTCGGTACATGCCAGCTCATATCTAGTAACAACTAAACTAGCTAATTCTTAAAACATATACTAATAATAGGAACTAGAAAAATAGAATTATAACCAACTTAATAGCAAGGGCAAATAAGATACAAAGAGTTTATCTGAACTTGTAGAAACAAAACATTTATTCATCATAGTTCTTGAATGGATGAAAGTTTTTCTTACTATTACTATGTTATCAAATTGATGATCATCATAGCTCTTGAATGGATAAAAGTTTTTCTTAATTACTATTACTATGGAGAAAATGAGAGTTCAGTGAATAACTAGCTAGTTTGAACAAAGTTTGTTGATCAATATATTGAAGAGATTTGTTTCTATTCGTGTTTGTATTTTCATATATAATTTTTCAAAAACATTTGTTATGTATCACGATCTTACATTCAATAACGGCAATAAGAGTTTATCACATTTTATAGTTGTAGATAAAAACCAGAGGGAATGGGCCTAAATGGCCCTAAATCCATCTCAATTTTTAGAACTATCACTAGATTAATAATTCTTGTTTTAATGGCACCAAAATAAGTAGTGAGACCAAAATGCCCCCACTTATTATATTATTTCTTCTTTTTTTACTTTTTAATTTTATGTCTTTTTCTCTCCCTTTCTTCTTCCCATTTCAACGAATTTCTTTCTCTCATTTCAGTAGAACACATCTCTCTCAAGCTCTCTTACTTTTATATTGTTCTCACTTAATGATTTGTACTAATTACTAAACAAGTAGACCATATCTTCTTAAATATAGTTATAATTAATAGATTCTTTTTAGGCACAACACAAGAAGAAAAAACGGCTGATGTAGAAGAAGAGATCAAGTATGAAAAGAAAATAGTTGAAAAAATAATCTCTGGAAACAACAGTAAGTCCCGAAATGAGAAACATAAGTCTCAAAAAAAGTCGATACTATTGTTCATCTTCTTCACAAAGCCAAACCCATAAACACTAAACCAGATCCAGATTCAAACCATGTTCAGATTTGGTTTCAACCCTAATAAATATTTCCTGGAAATACATGAATTTTTCCAGAAGAAAAGCTTCAAATCAACAAAAGCTTCAACCCTAATCTCAATTAACTTTAAAAATAACAAAATCTTAATAAATTTTTCTAGAAAATACATGATTTTTTTACAGAAAAAATCTTCAATCCTGATCTATTGCTTGTCTCCTCTTCACGATAGCAGCACTCTCGTCGTGGTGTCGTCGGAGTCTTGCTGATGCCGCTGAAGCCTTCGCCGTCAACTACTCGGTGCCGTAGCAATTGTCGTCGTCAATTCCCCACTCTCTTCAATTCCACTCCCTTTGCCAGCTCTTCGATGGTCAACGCAGAGGATAACAAAAGGTTAAAAACAAAATTGTAAGGGTATTTTTGTCCCAATCCAATTTTGAGTGCTATTTAAGCAAGACTTATTAATATTGTGTCATTCCCACTAAACATATCCTAAAAAGTGTTATTTAATTTTTGAACGAGTTGTTTAATTATAAATGTCTGACCTGTTAACCATATAGATGCACAAATTAAGTGTACCACAAATTGATTGGGAAATGAAATCTTTGAAAATAAGTAATAAGCAAAGATTAAGTAAGTAAATTATGAAATCCACAAAAAGAATCGGTTACGAATTGCTCAATTCTCAATATTCATCTTTTAATTTACTATATATTTTTTTGCAAAAATAAAAGACAAGTTCACTATTTAGATTCTCCATAAATTTCTGTTATAATTATATAATAACTTTGATTAATGTTTTTTAGAACCAGAATAACTTTGATTAATTAATAAACTATATATTATTTTTTTTAGAAAAAATAAGTGGGATTAGGGCGAGAACTAGACAAGTGGACAACCAACCCCACAGTTAGCCCGTTTGAGAAACGGGTTGTTGAAAGTTGACAAACTCATGACCATGAACCTATTTACGTATTTTGGTTTAACTTGCCTCGGATGGAGTCGGTACTGGGTCGGGTCTACGGTTTTGGGTTTTTTTGACATCTCAACTTAGCTTATAGCAATGAGTGAGCCATGAATGTATAACTGCACCCGTTGGGCCTGTGTTTTTATTTTGGGTCTCTCTCTTTATGGGAACTTGGCTTATAGTAGAGGTGGCCACGGTTCGGTTTCGGAGCGGTTTCGGTTTCGAAACCGCCGGTTTCGGTTCCGTGGCCACCCAAACTGTAACCGAACCGAGAAAACAGGTTTGGTTTTCGGTTTCGGTTCGGTTTCGGTTTCGGTTTATATTTTTTTTTCAATTTTATGGCCACGTGTCACTTTCCTATTGATTAGATTTTTTTTTTTAAATATATAAACCGCCCAAAACCGTCCCAAACCGCCGGTTTTGGGCGGTTTGTGTTTCGGTTTTGGGCTGTTTCGGTTTCGGTTTTGGACGGTTTCGGTTTCGGTTTTTGTTGTTTTTTTTGTTTTTTTGTCCACGTGGCACTTTTCTATTGGTTGATTTTTATTTTTTTTTTATAAAAACCGCCCCAAACCGCCGGTTTTGGGCGGTTTTGGGACATCCTTAACCGTAACCGAACCGGCTCGAAACCGGTTTCCAACCCGTTTCGTAACCGGCGGTTTTGGTTACGGTTTCGATTTCGGTTTTGGGTGGTCGGTTTCGGTTTGGTTTCAACGGTTTAACCAAACCGTGGGCACCTCTAGCTTATAGGCTTATAGCAATGACTATTAATTGGCCATCATTGTAAAATTACAGGTCATTGCTATTTCAGCATTCACATTTCACTATTAACTTAGCTTATTGGGTCTATCCAGATCCTTAAAGGAATGAGAAAATCTTCCATGGTTCCATCTCATATTTGATGGTGGTGAGACGGATCCAATGAATGTGTGCCATATAAGAGAGCGGTAAAAATCAAATTTTACTTTTTCTTTTACCAATTATTTACTGACATATAGCAAAGTAATTAAAACCAAACTTTTACTCTTATTTTTATTTGTCTCCTTCTTTATTTTGTAACTTATCTTTCTTTTTATTTTTCTCTTCCTTTCCAGATAATATAATATTTGATTTATTTTATCTTCGGGTGAAAGTTTTATATCTTTTAAATCCAGAAGACACCACACCAAATATTTATATATTTTAAATCCAGAAGACAAGAAGAAAAGAAATATTTATATCTTTTGAAAGTTTTACTTTCAAAAAAGAAGAAAAGAAAATTTTATATCTTTTAAATCCAGAAGACACCAAACACCAAATCTTCAGTTCACAAACACAAACAATTTACAATTTATTCATTTTCAACCAACAAACCACACTCGTTTATAGTTCATTTAAAAAAATGAAATAAAATTATTATTCTTTCTCTATTTCCATGATCAGATGAAGTTGAGATGTCAGAGCAAGAGGGAAAAAACACAGAAAGTAGAATAAGATAAAAATTTGAGAAGAAAGTGTATATTAAAAACTGGAAGAAAAAAAAACAAATGATCTTTGAAGAGATGGTTGTGGCGTGTGTTGAGGAGAAACAAAAAATAATTGAGAAGATTTGGGAAGAGATGGTTGTGGCGAGAAAGATGGATGTCCAAAAGAAAAGTAATTTTATATTAGGGTTAGATTAAATTTTTTATTTTTTTTTTACTTTGCCATGTGTCAGAAATAATTGATAAAAGAAAAAGTAAAATTTGATTTTAAAACCCTTTTATGTGGCACACTTTCTTTGGGTCAGTCTAACCACCATAAGATATAAGACGGAGCGATGGAAGATTGAAGAACTTAAAAACCACTAGGACTGTTTGTCTATATTTTGTTTATTAATAACATTAAACTATTAAACTGTCCAAATTTATATCCAAATATTATAATATGTGAGTTTTAAACACTATATAAATCATAAAACGAGATATTAAATTATGAATTAGTTACGTCTCACATGGCTTTGGCACAGTGAACATGTATTTCCGGCTGCTGTAAAGGCCTAAGAGTTAGTAAATTTCCTGAATTTTGGATTTTATTTGGACATTGACTATTTTGACGATGTTTGACTTAAAAGTTAAAAAGTGTGGTTTTTAAATATCTGATTTTGTTAGAAGTCTTGTGCTGACAAGTGATATTGTATAATCCTGCTAATATTCTATTCTAACACACAGATAGAAATTAATGTAGGGAAAAAGGTGTATTACAAAATCAAACTTTTTCTTCTTTTTGATGATTAAAAAAAGAAAAAAAAAACGAATTACAGTAAGAAGAAGACTTGGAAACAAAAAGATGACAATTTATCTAAAAGGCTCAACTATAGCCTAAGTAGAAGTAGTGATTTTATTTAATGAAATCCACCGGCCACAGCTTTGGTTGAGACACCAGGGGGCGGCGATGGGAGCATAGTGATTGCGACAATACCACTCACAGCGGCCGCCACTGCTCCGAAAACAAAAGCTGGCAAGTTTCCACCTCCAAACAAAGCATCAAAAGGACCTCCCAACAACGACACCACCATCTGTAAAACCCCCAAAAAAACAAATCCATTTTTAGAACATGCATAAACATTAATATATCTGAAAAACATATATTAATTAATTGCATACCTGTGGAACAACGATGCCCAAGTTCAAAACTCCCAGAGAAAGCCCTGATCAAATAACATTACTTAGAACAGAATTAAAGATATCTGAAAAATTTTACAAAGTGTTTCTGATATCAAAATTTACGAACCTTGACCGGCACTGGAATCAGACCCTGAAGTCTTACAAAATATTGATGCCAAAGCGAACGGAACACTGAATGTAATCTGCACAATATGGGAAAAAAAAGAAGCAACAATATTACTTTAAAAAAGTAGTCAGATTTTAGACATATGCCTTTTAAGTGATTTAGTTCTCATCAACTTTGTATAAAAAATTTAAAAAGCAAAATAAAAAACTTACGGCTTGAGGGATTCCCAAGATGGTGAAAATAGCCAAAGCACCGGCCTTGATACCGGAAGGAGGCGGCAACAAGTGGCCGTTGGTGGTCATGATGACGTCATTTCTACGGTGAGCCTCAGCCAACTTGGTGACCAAAACAGTCATAGCCAAACAAATAGCGAGAACGAAATTAACAAGACCCCAGAGCCTCTGAACACCACCAATCCAACGAGCTAAAGTCTCGATAGCAAGTGAAGTGATCCCCAAAACGATAGCGTTTAACATGAGACCCAACGCACCGGCACGGACTCCGTTGTCGTAAATCCTCACTTGCTCGGCGGTGCCACCGGAAGTTCCGCCGTACACCTCCTTACCCATCCAATCAGTATCAAACAACAAGAATGGGAACCAAGCCAGCCAGTTCAGAGCCGTCACCATTAAAAGAATCCACATGGGTCTCTCTAAATTCTTCAAAGCAGTGAAAAGCTCCAAGAAAAATGGAGTCTTTGTCGGTTTGTCATCGGCGTCTGTAATCTCACCACCGTCAACGGTTTTCCCCTGTTCCGGTGACCAGGGTTTTTCTTTCACGTAACTGAGAGCTACGATGGTTACAAGTACAAGGAGAGCTATGGAGATAAAGAAACAAGTCTTCAAATTTGCACAGTAAACGTCGCAAGACTTGGTTTCTGTGAACGGGAACATGTGGAAGAGGTTGGTGTAGGAGCCGGCGGCGTAGCCGAGGACGTTGCCGACGGCCATGAAGAAAGAGAAGAATGCGTTGGCTGTACGGGTTTTTTTGTGTTCGCTACCGGAGAGGTCAGCGAGAAGTGCCCGGCACGGACCTTGAAGGGTGTTGTTAGCGACGTCGAGAATCCAAAACCCGAGAACGAAAAGCGCGATAGCCCGGGTTTTGATTCCCTCTTTCGGGTCGCCCATAAGGTAGCCGAAATCGGCGGCGTAGCCGATTAAGAAGACAGCAATCGCGACAAGTACAGCACCGGCGGCTATAAAAGGCTTACGACGGCCAAATCTGGACGTACAGTTGTCGCTGTGGTAGCCGACGATTGGCTGAACAATCATCCCTGAGACGGGCCCACAAAGCCATATCAACGACGACCATTTATGTGGAATACCCAGAAGCTGTACATAAGGAGTGAGCAAAGAAAGCTGCAACGCCCAACCGAACTGGATCCCGGCGGCGATCGACGCCACTGAGATGATTTTCCTCAGTGGCGACGCCGCTTCCGCTGTCGTCACCCTCGCTGACTCGACCTCCATTTGCGACTCGTTAGAAGAAAATAATAAAATAAAAAAAAGTCTTTTTAGTTTTTTTTTCCCTCTCTCTCACTCTGTATAATGGACTGTGAGATCTACCTGTTTTATGAGTGGCATTCTTTGCATGCTTATTTATAGAGAAGACAGAAGAACATGGAAGACTTGAATTTGTAATTACTGAGATTTTGATTTGTGATTTGTTTGATTATTGTAATTTGTTTATTCGTGAGAATCGTGATTGTCACACAATTACCTTTTCCATTTTTTGTGTTGTTGTCTCGGTTTAATTTGTAAATCCACTATATTTTACATCTAACCTTCCACGTGGACTTCCATCATTTGATTTCTTTTTTCTTTTTTAGTATATTATTTATTGGATTATGTATTGCAATTATTTATGTATTTGAATTTGATTCTTTAATCTTTGACTCTCTTTTTTCTAATGTATCTATATTTGGTAATTTAATTGCACCACTTTAATATTCATTTAATATTCTTACTTTGAACAATGTAATCCTCAAAAAATTAAATCACTCGGTAAATAGATAAATTTACGGATTAATGATTTTCTTTATGAAGAATGTTTTAATATTTTTTTAGAAGTTAATTATATGAAATTTATATCATTGCATATATCACATGTTTTATGTTAGGGAGGTTTGGACAAAAAAAAAATCCCCCCTAAGGTTTGACCTTTTAAAAAAATAAACAACTCTTTAACCAATAATATCTTGAGAGACTGTGAGTTCGAGTCTCCGTCTCCCTAAATCCTGAATTATTGTAATATTTAAAAAAAAAAAAACTGTTCTTATTGTATATCAAAAATGCTTTATAATTTCAAATTTTGGTTTAAAAGCCCTGATTGTGTATTTAAAAAAACCTACAAGAGAGTTTTTATTTAAATTTAAAGCTATTATTTTTGAAAAATGATCAATTCTCAAGGGCATTTTTGATAATCGCCCTTTATATTATGTTTTTTTTTTCCTTTTTTGAAGGGCCTTTATATTATGTTAATAGAGGTAAAAATTGTCATCTTGTTTAATTAGATAGTCAAAATTGAGCTCTAAAAAAATAACAATACTTAGGTACTGACCGATCAGTATCTAAAATAATGACCCTATCAAAGGGAGTTCAACACGTGACTTTTTTTCTTTTATTTTTTCTTTTACTTTTTATATTAGAGTAATACTACCTCATCCAAATTTGGTGTCCAAATGACGTGATAACACTTTAATCCATTCATTTAAATCATACAAATTTTATACAATATAAATGAATGAATTATAATATTGCCATATGATTTGGACACCAAATTTTAACAAAATAGAATTATTGTTTATATTATGTTATTTAATTAGATAGTCAAAATTGAGCTTTAAAAAAAACAGGATAGTCAAAATTGTAACATTTGATATTAATTGCAATGAAAATATAACTTAAAAAGGGTAAACGTAATAATAATTTAATTGGAAAGTTTTACTATTTACCGGTTTGAATAGAATGTAATAAATGATGGTCTTAGTGACAGTTTTCTTTTACGTTAGTCTCAAGTAATGGTGGCCACGGTTCGGTTTCTGGACGGTTTCGGTTTCGAAACTGCCGGTTTCGGTTCCATGACCACCCAAACCGTAACCGAACGAGAAAACCGGTTTGGTTTTCGGTTTCAGTTCGGTTTTCGGTTTCGATTCGGTTTCGGTTTCGGTTTCGGTTTATATTTTTTTTTAATTTTTGTGGCCACGTGTCACTTTTCTATTGGTTAGATTTTTTTTTTAATATATAAACCGCCCAAAACCGTCCCAAACCGTCGGTTTTGGGCGGTTTGTGTTTCGGTTTTGGGCGGTTTCGGTTTCGGTTTTGGACGGTTTCGGTTTCGGTTTTTGTTGTTTTTTTTATCTTTTTGTCCACATGGCACGTTTTTATTGGTTGATTTTTTTTTATTTATAAAAACCGCCCCAAACCGCCGGTTTTGGGCGGTTTTGGGACATCCCTAACCGTAACCGAACAGGCTCGAAACCGGTTTCCAACCGGTTTCGTAACCGGCGGTTTCGATTACGGTTACGGTTTCGGTTTTGGATGGTCGATTTCGGTTTTATACACACGGTTTAACCAAACCGTGGGCACCTCTAGTCTCAAGTAAAAATAATTATTACACACAAAATAGCACATCTAATCCAATTTTTTGTTCCAGGCCACTCAAGCCTATCCATTTGAAAACTGAAATGTTAAAAAAAAAACCGTTACATTCATTTTAATTTTATAATGATTATATCCAAATTACTATGTAAGGAAATTTTGTTAATTTACATTATATTATGTAATTAGTCTTGTTCAGATCAATGCGCTGATATAACTTACGTCAATGGGTTGTATGTTTGACACTGATTATGGAACACTGACAAGTGCATACACACTAAATCAAAACAAGTAAATCTAATAGTCCACGTACAACGCACCAATATCAGTTATATCAGTATGTACCGACTTGAAAATTTCTAATTATATAATTGTTTTCCGTATACCATTTTAAAATCTAAGAAATTAATAAGAATATTTGGTTGGTTCAGTGTTATGTCTACTACTAAAGATTGATTACATAATATAATGTAAATAAACAAAATTTTATATGATTCGTGAAAACTAAAAATTGAAATCAATCTTTTTTATACAATAATACTACTTTACCTAAATTTTGGTATCTAAATCTGGTGTCCAAATTATGTGACGTCACTAAGGCTCCGGATCTGGACACCAGATTTAAACAAAATAACATTACTCCTTTCTTTTATATTGATTAATCAACTAGAAGGATTCAATTTATGATTTAATAAATAAAAATTGATTAAATCTTTAGCCTATGGTTCATGATTGAACACAATTATTATTATTTTTTTAATATTTTACTAATTCGAGATTTGGGGACGGGAGTCAAACTCGAACCACAGCCCACAATTATCTAATTTTAGAAATGAATATTTTTTTATAAAAAATGGTCGTTAAGTTTATTTCAAAATTTGCTCTTTCATACCATCATTAAAATAAATTATAATCTAAAAATGCAAGATTTATATTTTCTTTTTATTTGTGGAAGCCATATGGCCAATATCCATATATTTTTACAACTAATTTCAAATCATGTGATCGATCATGTTTTAAAGTGGTCATGATTTTCCTGAATTAATTAACAAGGACAAGATATCCAAATAAAATTTGAATCATCCCCTAATCTCATCCATATATCGTCTTCTAAAATAGATTTTGTGATACATTAATTGACTATATTTAATATGTTATATGTATAACTAAAACTGACGAAATCAGGTTGGTAAATAACAACGGTTCATAAAATAAAATAAAAACCATAATAGATTCAAATCCTTCCTTCCCTTAAATAACAACCGTTTATAAAATAAAATAAAATAAAAAGATGAAAACGAAGCTGACGATTTTCGTAAAAACGAGGCTGACGAAGATCCCTATCTGCATGCATCAAAAACTGTACGGTAAGTCGATGCAGGTGAGAGCGAGAGTGAGAGTGAGAGTGAGAGAGGATGGTGTAATAAGTTTGATATTATCCATTTTGGATGAATTTGCGCACCCCAAAGGAGAACTGCAATTTGAAATAAACCCTCTTCACTCTTGATCAGGGTTTCAGAGATTTCATTAACTCAGTGGCAGTCAACTCAGGCCTTCGCTGCGTCACGATGTCAAATGTAATTCACAATCCACACGCTCACTCACTATTGGATTTTGAATTCCGTTCCCCGTCATATTATAACTTTGGAAACCGTGCTACTTTTCTTTCAATATTCATTAAGCTATTTTACGGTTTCACTGTGCTGAGTTTTTATTATTCGTTAAATTTCAATCCAATTGTCTACAAATAACAATTTCTTATGTATAATCTTACGGTTCATGCAGAGTTCCTGTATTATAACTAAATTCTCCATATCTATAGTCTATATTACTATTGGCGTAATTAAAAATAAAAAATAATAATAATAAATAATTGGAGGTCAAAATGACAAAAATATATATTAAAGTATAGTGAGAATTTTATAATTTCTTAAAGTTATTTCTTATAAAATTATTAAAACTGTTTTGAGTGAGGAGGCCATATAAATTCAGGTAAAGTTAGGCTCAGTTTAACATTATTTTTCCAACTATTTTTAGGGTCAAAAGTGATTCCGAACCGATGATAGGGTGTTTGGTAAAATTGTTGGGATATGCTTTTGACATATTTTAGCTTCTTCCAACTAACTTTTTGAGAAGCTACAAATACATGGTTTTGAAATCAGATTCTGCTTTTGAAAACGCGCTATAGTGTTTTTTAATTAATTTTTATCCAACTTTTTTTTTTGTCCTTAGTCTTTCATGACATTTATCAAAATCATTCTCATCAGAACGTACGTTCATGCATTCTCATCTCTCTCTCGCTTTTTCTTCTCAAAAATCACCATAAACCCACATAAAAACAAATCAGCAAATTTAAGTTCTAGAACGAGATCGGTGAAGTCACGCAAGAGGAAGAAGCCTGAACTTATGGATCAAGCGATCAATGTACTGCAGTTTCTTAATTTCAACTGTTTTTTTTTTTACTTCTCTGTCAATGCAATTTTGGTGGCAGCGGTGGAGGAGGTGGAGGCGGGGTTTGAGGAAGAAGAAAGAGGAAAGCAATTTTGGGTTTGGGTTTGAGAAGGAGAGATAGGAGATTGAGAAGGAGAGATGGAAGATATAGGTGGCGGAAGAAAGCGATTTTGGGTTTAGTGAGGATGAGGAAAACGATGGAGGTGGTGATGGTTTGTGGAAGAGAGATGGGGTTGAAGAAGATGGATTTTATATTTTAAAAATCTATTAATTAATTTCTATTTTAAAAAATGTTTAATTATTTTGTAGCACAAATGAATTCATTAATACTTCGGTTGTATTAAACTTTCAAATATTTAATTAATTAGCTTAAATTAAAAATATTATAAATACATGAACAATATAATTATACTACAAATACATAAATCCATTCATTTATATTCTTTATAGTAATTTTACACAGTCACAACACTTTTTATTTACGGTTTACTAAACACATTGAAATTGCTTTTGATTTCCACAACAATTTTAAAAATCAGTTTACCAAAAACTCAGTTGATTCTCCCCAAAGTAAATCCAAAAACAATCCCCCACAGCAGATCCAAAAACAATTTACCCAAAACACAGTAATACCAAACTGAACCTTAGACTCGTGGTTTTCAATATTGTGAGTGAGATTTTCAATGTTATCGTATTCATGTGTTCCCGTAACGGAAACCTAGATCCAAGACTTTAATACTGAGATTAATTAAGCTTTTGAATGTTATCGTATTTGTGTGTTCCTATAACGGAAGCTTAAAAGTTAGATCCATAAATTTTAATATTCTGAGTAAGCTTTTGAATACGTACCATTGCATTTGTATATTTTAACACTAGCTGCTACAGTTTTGGAGTTCAATAATGTGTGTGTGTGAAAGTAGTGGCAGAGGGATTCTGACTCTGCTCCTGCCTCACTGCGTGCGAGATTAAATTGGGAATTCATACCGATAAAGAGAAATAAAACTGCAGTTCCCTTTCAAGTATTTTTTTATAAATAAATTGACACTAAACGGGTTTGAGATAATGAGATCATAGCTTTCTCTCCCTTCATCTTCTTGAGGAGGTGAGCACAAAAAAAAAGGGATTTTGGATCTATCAAAATCCGTCAAAATATATCAAAATTAATTATTATATACGCAATTTAGATATCTGAATTCATAGCCCAAAGACTTCAGATGGAACTAAGAATGAATTTGACTTTTGGGGTCTATTGATATTTGATAAAGAAGAAAATAAGCAAACTACCACAATAATGTATACAAACCGAAAGGTTTCAAATTTAATTATTTGACAAAAGTTGACAAATTTGGAAATGAGAATATATATTTAATATCTTGAAAATTAAGGATTGATGGGGTTTGGTTTTGGAGAACCCTACAATTGCACGGCTGTTACTTGCATGTGTTCTCAAATATTAAATAAAAGCTTTCGGTGATATCTGAGAGAGCAACTTTAGTGTTGTCAAAAAGTGTTTTTGAAACGTTGAACTTATTTGTGGTAGTTGATTAAAAAAAAATACTGTATATACGTTGATCTAGTCTTTTGATATTATTTTCAAACATTTTTTTTAAATGCTTAAGTTTATAATATATATATATATAAAGGTAATTAAAATTGAAACATTTAATTATTGAATGAATGCATGGATAAGATGATGCATTGTTTACTTGAAAAAAGCATGAATGTGGTCTCAAAGCCACAATGACTTTTGAATTTTCATGCGATAGTCAACTACGAAACGACCCAAAAGAAACTTTAATGTGTTCTAACTAGCTTGTAAGGTTCAATGTCTTTTAAACTTTAGTAAGTAGTTTTCAAAAGGTGAGCACTGAGCAGAGCAGCAGCAGGACGACCCAAAACCTTAACTACAAAGTACATGACCCTTATGTATTATGTACCGACATGGTAGTCAAGTATAGCTAGAGTGACACATGTACTATTATTTTTTAATAATTAAAATAATTATGACGTTAAAAATGTCGCAACTAGGGATGGCAATTGAGACCATTTGCATTATGATTACAATGCGACAACACATGTTGATTTGTCACTGTCGGGTAGGGCCAAATAATTATAATTGAGACAATTTGAAGTTTGATTATAGTGATAACACATGTTTGTCACGAATCACGATCGTGTAGGGCCAAATAATTATAATCTTATATGAATTACATGTCCATGTGAATATGTGATCATATTGCATCAATATTTCTACACCACCAGCTTTGATTCAACTGCTCATCTTTTCATTATTATCTAGGTACATCACACCATTCTTAATTATTTTATTGCCTTTTGTTGTCATTTTTAATGGTCAAGCTCTTAAAAAATAAAAATAAAAAACTTATAAGAGGTTTGAAAACAGCTGAACAATAAAAAATAAAGCTTAAAAAATATATATTGAACACATTATCACCTTCAACATCATTATATTATTGAAACTTCAATACAATACTTTATTTTGTGTCTATCTTTTGTTGATAAATAGTTATTACTATGAGTTTGCCTTGGTATCATATTCATATTGTGTCCTATTAATGATCCTGATCAATTGTTTTTTTATCCGTATAATGTATACAGCTATGTTTTCTGGTTGCGACAGGTGTTTTTTGTAACTATCGTAGCATTCGTCAAGTCATTTTATTACCTAAATAATGATGATAAAGATTTTATTTCAAAAAAATAATAATGATAGAGATTTTATTTCAAAAAATAATATAATCATAGAGATTTCAACTTGTAATGTATACCGTTGCATCCAATTAGCAATTAGTATGTGGCAAGTGATATTACTTTGTAAACAAGTATCGGTTCATAAAACTTCCACACCATTCGTGGAGATTTAAGTTGATTATGATTTCTAACATTATCAAAATAATCATTATCTGGTTTCGTCTGGAGTTTTTCATATATAGTTATAAATGATGATTTTTTCCTTTTATAAAAATAATTATTACAATCAACATTATTTATTTATTTATTTATGATACCAAACTAAAATCTATGAGAATCTATCAAGAATAAACACTATTACTATTATTGTGACCCCGATTGCTCCCCAACAACATGAGATGAACATCTCCCCACATCTCCTATCTCTATGACAAATTTAAGAATATATATATAACCGCTGTGACACTATTGAAATGCATTTTTTTTGGCATATTTGTTGGATTAGATTCATTAGATTGATTATCATTCTCTTTGCATAAATGCCATAACTTTTTTATATATATACATATAAATCTTTTTATTCTCTTAGATAGACCAAACTTATTATCATTCCCCTTTAATTAATTAGCAAATTGAAATGTGGCAAGTGGAAGTATTTTTGGATACACATGTCAGTTAATAAATCTGCCACATCACTATTACTGTATATATAAGTTGAAATTCAAGCTTAGATCTCTAATGTTATCCAAATGACAATAATACTAGATCTATTGAGACTTGTTAAGATGGAGAAAAGGAAAATGGTTTAATAATTACTTTTTCTATGGCATTGTTGAAAGAGTAATACGATGGATTGTCCAATAAATTTATCTAAATTCATAATTAAATGTTGTGATAAATGAATTATCAACACCAGTCTAACATTATTCTTCTTTTTTTGTTAAAGTATTATGTTATTATATAAATTTGATGGTTTTTTTTAGGGGAAGAACTTGAACCCGCTACCTCGTGGTACATGTGTAAGAGGTTTACCACTGGACCAATATCATCTCGCCTAACCATACTTTTATTGATATACAATTTTGGCATATTAGTTGGACTAGATTGATCATCATTCTCTTTGCATAAATGCCTTGCATAACTTTATTTTTGGAAAACTTTATTCTTTTAGATATACCAAACTTATGTGTCATTTTTCTTTAAATAATTGAAATTTTGACATGTGACAAGTGAAATTAATTTCCATACAGGTAAAACCGCAACATTACAAGTCCATTTATAAGTTGAAATTCAAATTGAAATCTCTAATATTATCTAAATGATAGTTACAATCAAATGTAACATTTTTTTTATTGAAATTATACTAATTAAAACCAAGTCAAGCACTACTAGTGCAGCCTGAATATCTATTTCCATATGGGAAAGGTCTCCGTACATATTCTAATATTTCTATGGAACTTTTTTTTAATCTATTTCTCTGACACTATTGAAATGCAACTTTTGGCATACGATAATGAAATTTTTGGCATATCTCTTTGCATAAATGCCATAACTTTATTTTTCATAAAAATCGTTTTATTCATTTAGATAGACCACACTTATTTATCATCTTCCTTTAATTAATTGTACAATTAACATTTGGCAAACGAAATTAATTTGCATACACCCATAAGTTCATAAAACTATAATATCACAAGTTATTATATAAGTACCTTAAAAAAAAGTTCATATATAAGTTGAAATTCAAATCAAGATCTCTAACATTATCTGAATGTGAGTTACAAATTACAATCAACCGTGATATATATATATATATATATATATATATATATATATATATGTTATAATAAAATTAAATAATAGATGAATCAATAATAATATGTAGATAAAAGGCAAGAGAGTAAGATTACTTTTATATATTAACCTAGTAACACCTTGTATTTCTTTAACAACTAATCTGATACTGCATGCAACACTAACTACAAACCTATAAAAATAAGCCTATTTATATGGCTTAACAATTGATTAGCAAGTGACACCACATTGCCACTAGTCACTTGTAGAAAGCTTGTCTTTGTTTTGTGCCACATATGAGGACACTAGACAATTGATTAGTGTGGTGATGAATCCATACTATTCTACAATATTCCACAATACTCCCCCTTGATTATCACCACTTGTATCTTACTTTGCTAGGAAAAACCCAATGGGATAAAAACCTTAGCAAAATATATACAATGATCTTCTGGATCAAGTGGTATTGGACGTATTCAGAACTGCCTCATTAAAACCTTTCCGGTAAAATCCAGTGGGACAAAATCCGGTAAAGGAAAAAGAGTACAATATGTCCATTCAAATTTCGCTCCCCCTGATTGAATGCTCCCCCTGAATAAAACTGCAATATCAATCCTATAATTTGCAGAGTCGACGCATACCAATCCTATATACCAGTTTCTCAAAGGTTGATGTAGGCAATGCTTTCGTAAACAGATCTGCAAGATTATATGTAGACCGTATTTGTTTAACATCAATTTGTCGGCTCTGTTGAAGTTCATGAGTATAGAAGAATTTAGGAGAAATATGTTTGGTTCTATCTCCTTTGATATACCCCCCTCTAACTTGAGCAATACAAGCCGCATTATCTTCAAATATTGGCGTCGGCATTTCTGTAGATGATGAAAATCCACATATATTTTGAATATGATAAATAACTGACTTTAGCCAAATGCATTCTCGACTTGCTTCATGAAATGCAAGGATCTCTGAATGATTAGAGGAGGTAGCCACAAGAGTTTGCTTTATGGAGTGCCAGGAGATTGCTGTGCCATTATAGGTAAAAACATATCCCGTTTGTGAACGAGCTTTGTGGGGATCAGATAGATACCCAGTATCAGCATAACCAAGTAAACCTAAAAAGTTGATGGATTTGGAATAATATAATCATAAATCTCTTGTTCCATGAAGATAACGAAAAAGATGTTTAATCCCATTCCAATGTCTTCGAGTTGGTGATGAACTGAATCTAGCAAGCAAATTTACTGAAAATACGATATCTGGTCTAGTACATTGAGCCAGATATAATAAAGCATCAATTGCATTAAGATATGGTACTTTAGGACCAAGTATATTTTCACCATCTTCAAGTGGTCGGAATAGATCTTTCTTAGGATCAAGATTTCTAACAATCATAAGGGTACTTAATGGATGAGCGTTGTCCATATTAAATCTTTTCAGAATCTTTTCAATATATGTTGATTGATGGATAAGTATTCCGTCTGATTTATGCTCAATCTCCAGGTCGTGACAATATTTTGTCTTTTCCAGGTCTTTCATTTCAAATTCCCTTTTTAAATATTCGGCAATTTTCAGGAGCTCTTAAGGAGTTCCAATTAAATTCATATCATCAACGTAAACTGTTATATTAGCAAATCCAAATTCTGATTTCTTCATGAAGACACATGGGCATATAGGATTATTAATATATCCCGCTTTAATCAAATATTCACTGAGGCGGTTGTACCACATGTGCCCAGATTGCTTTAATCCATACAATGACCTTTGTAATTTAATCGAATATAAATTTCGAGGTCTCGAGCTGTATGCTTCTGGCATCCTAAATCCTTCAGGGATTTTCATATAAATATCTGAATCGAGTGAGCCATATAGGTAGGCAATTACTACGTCCATAAGACCCATTTCAAGTCTATCTGAGACAACCAAACTTATCAAAAATTGAAACGTAATTGTATCCATCACTCGTGAATACGTCTCATCAAAATCAATACCAGGTCTCTATGAGAAACCCTGTGCTACGAGTCGTGCCTTATATCGTACCACCTCGTTTTTCTCATTACGTTTTCGTACAAAAACCCATTTGTATCCAACAGGTTTGACGTCTTCAGGCGTCTGGACTATTGGTCCAAATACTTTACGCTTGGTTAATGAAGTCAATTCTGTTTGAATTGCTTCTTTCCATTTAAGCCAATCAGACCTTTGTCTACAATCGTCGAGGTTATAAGGCTCATAATCATCATTTAAAATTTCGATAGCCACTGTGTACGAAAATATATCATCGATGATTGTTTTCTCACGATTCCACATTCCTCTTGTATAATTTCTAGAAATTTCCTCATTTCTATGTTCTTGTATATCTTTAGAGATTCCTTCCCCTGCGGGGGTTTCTTATGTCCTTTCAGGGACATCTAACTCTTGTGGAGTTGATTTAGAGAAAGTGGATTTATTTATAATTTTAGGAGTATGATCCTGATATTTTGTTTTCTTCCTCCAGGGAATAGTATCTTTCGAACCAAGTGGCCTACCACACTTCTGGCGTACAGTAGATGATTCCTTTGTTATTATTTGTTTAGATCGTTCTTCTGGAACAATCACCCGTGCCGGTACATTAACAGCTGGGATGTATGATTTGGTTACCCTAGTAGCATCTGTAAATGCATCTGGTAACTGATTTGCTATTGTTTGAATGTGAACTATCTTTCGTACTTCATTTTCACATTGAGATGTGTATGGGTCAAGATGAATTAGACTAGGGACTTTCCAAGAAAATTCACGCTTCTCTTTAGGAGAAGTTTTTCCTTTCCCTAATGTTGGGAAATTTTTCTCATCGAAATGACAATCTGCAAATCGTGCAGTAAAATGATCACCAGTTAAAGGTTCCAGATACCTAATAATTGATGGTGAATCTAGACCAACATATATTTCTAAACGCCGTTGGGGTCCCATTTTAGTTCTATGTGTAGGTGCAATTGGGACATATACTGCACAACCAAAAGTACACAGATGAGAAATATCTGGTTGATGGCTAAATACAAGTTGTACTGGAGAATATTGATGATAAAAAGTGGGACGGAGACGAATTAATGCAGCAGCATGTAAAATAGCATGTCCCCAAACAGAAATTGGTAATTGTGTTCGTAATAATAAAGTTCTTGCAATTACCTAGAGACGCTTGATAAGTCACTCTGCTAATCCATTATGAGTATGAACGTATGGAACTGGATGTTCAACATCAATCCCAACTGCTCTGCAATATTCATCAAATGTCTTGGAAGTAAATTCAGCCGCATTATCAAGACGTATTGATTTAATCGGATGATCGGGAAAATGTGCCTAAAGCCTGATAATCTGTGTCAGTAACCTTGCAAAAGCAACGTTGCGTGTTGATAATAAGCAAACGTGTGACCATCTGATAGATGCATCAATTAGGACCATAAAATAGCAGAACGGTCCACTTGGTGGATGAATAGGTCCACATATGTCCCCTTGAATTCTTTGTAGGAATGTAGGGGATTCAAACCCAAGCTTAGAATGGGATGGTTTTATTAATAATTTTCCTTGTGAACATCTAATACATAAATTTTCATGGGATAAAAGAATCTTCTGGTTCTTTAATGGATGTCCATGGGAATTTTCAATGATTTTACGCATCATTGTAGATCCCGGGTGACCTAGACGGTCATGCCAAAGCATAAATATTTTTGGATCTGAGAACTTCTGGTTCATAACTGCATAAATTTCTACACATCTTATAAGAGTGTAATATAATCCAGATGATAAAACATGCAGCTTTTCCATAATGAGTTTCTGGCCTGAATCATGAGAAGTAATGCACAGATACTCAATATTCTTATCATATATAGTTTCTAGGTGATATCCATTACACAGTATATCTTTGAAACTGAGCAGATTTCTTCTGGATCTGCTTGAATATAAAGCATCATTGATACATATTTTAGTATTATTTGGTAACAATATCATGGCTCTACCGGAGCCTTCTATCAGATCTGCTGGACCTGATATTGTATTAACATTTACTTTCAGCAGGGTTGAATTCAGAAAGTATTTCTGATTCCGTAAAATCGTATGTGTCGTCGCACTATCGGCTAGACATATATCTCTTGTGTCTTGCTTTTCAATGTCACCCAACTTATCATTTAAAGATATATCTATTCACAACAATAAAACAACAAAAATAAATGAAGTACATATCAGATAAAGTGGTAAAAGAAATAGGAATATATATATAAGGAATATTTACACAAACATTTCACATGATAACGAAACAAATTACAAGCAGTACTTAATTGGTATGGACATTTCCATCACCAGTTGAAGTGGTCACTTCATCAGTCGGATCATTTAGGAAATCAGAAATATTAAACTGAGTGATATCCATAAAACCTGAATCTTCCAAGAAGTTTGTTTCAGGATTTTTCTCTTTTCCCTTTTCTTTGATCGATGCCTGATAAAGCTCAACCAGATGTTTAGGTATGCGGCATGTACATGACCAATGGTTATGACAGCCACATCTGAAACAAACGCTATCATCCTTCTTAGGTCCCTTTTGGATACCCTTCCCTTTATCTGGTATGGCTTTATAAACATTCCGCTTCTGGGGAGTGTTTTGATTATATCTACCCGGAACAAAATAATCATATGATCTTTCATGACCCCGACCCCAACCACGGTTAGGACCACGAACACGGTAGAAACCGCGACCGCGACCACGACCGCTAGTATGTCCTCCAATGGTGTTGGCATTCACTTCTGGGAATGTTGTAGAGCCCGTCAGGCGTGATTCATGATTTTTAATTAAAACCTCGTTATTTTTCTCTGAGACCAGGAGACATGAGATTAGCTCTGAATATTTTGAGAATCGCTGTTCTCGATACTGCTATTGTAATATCATGTTAAAGGCATGAAAGGTTGTAAATGTTTTTTCCAGTATATCATTTTCTGTTACATTCTGACCACACAATTTCAGCTGTGTAGTGATTCTGAATAAAGCAGAATTATAATCAGAGACTGATTTAAAGTCTTGAAAACGTAAATGTTGCCACTGGTACCTTGCATTTGGTAATGCAACATCAGGTTGGTTGTCAAATCTGTCTTTCAGCTCTTGCTATAGAACTTCTGGTTCTGTGACAGTTAGGTATTGGGATTTTAAATCTTCATGCAAATGGCGATGGATAATCACCATAGTAGTAGATTTATCTTGCTCACTTGCATCAACCCCATCTTCAATAGTATAGTATAATCCCTCTGATTTTAGGAGTAGCTTAGCATCAATAACTCAGGACATGTAATTCTCCCCGAAAACTTCTAGTGCAGTAAATTTTAAACTTGCAAGCTTTGCCATTTATTACAGCTTCTAGTTATCTAAAAATCACAATCAGAGTCAGAACTTCTGGTCTGTTAAAAATCTGAGGAACTTAAATTTGTAGATATATAAAGGAATAAATCCAGAAATTTCAGATTCCAGTAATGATAAATAAATCCATGAACTTCAGGTTTTGGATATGTGACCAAATTAAAAATTGTGTTAAGTAAATAAAGTGCGAGAAAGTAAATTGCGTAAAAATAAAATGCGAGAAAGTAAATTCAGGACTGTAGGTCCTGGTATTTAATAAATAAAAGTCTGGAAGCTTCAGGTTCTAGTAATAATAAATTCAGAAACTTCAGGTTCTGGTAATAAATTTAAGAACTTCAGGTTCTGGAAATAGCAGCATCGTGCTGATAACGTGTTATAATAAAATTAAATAATAGATGAAGCAATAATAATATGTAGATGAAGGCAAGAGAGTAAGATTACTCTTATATATTAAATTAGTAACACCTTGTATTTCTTTAACAACTAATCTGATACTGCATGCAACACTAACTACAAACCTACAAAATTAAGCCTATTTATATGGCTTAACAATTGATTAGCAAGTGACACCACATTGCCACTAGTCACTTGTAGAAAGCTTGTCTTTGTTTTGTGCCACATATGAGGATACTAGGCAATTGATTAGTGTGGTGATGAATCCATACTATTCTACAATGTTCTACAATAATATATATATATTATGATATCGAGATCAAGTTAAGTTTTTTGGAATCAATTGAAATAAAACACTATACTAGTATGGAGAGCTATTTCCATAACTATGGAATGTGTCTCCCTGCATTTACTTTAACTTCAACGTGAGATTTTATCGAATTGAATGAATATCATGTACTATAAAAAGCAAATGAAATGAAGTTTTTACTGTATAAGAATGAAGATGAATATAAAAAATTGTTATGAAAGTTATATATTAAGGTTAATATATATATATATATATATATATAATAAAATAACTAAATTCATTTTGTCTGATTGGTTGTTATTACTTTTATGCCACGCAAGAAGCTGATCTTTTAATATAGTTAATATGTCAATATTTTTTTTTTTAGTTATAAAAGAGTTATTTTTTTAGTTTTAATTTTTTAACATTTTCAAATATTTGATTTTTGTAGACTATCGGATTGAAATCCAATGACTGAAAACTAACCCTATAACTATAGAGTATATGGTAACTGCACAATAGCTAAACCTAATTATCACATCACAAATCAAGATTTAAGTTAAAATTGAAGTTGAGATTTGTCTAGTAATGAGAAAAGATTTTGGTTGGAGTAGTACCCTCCTTGTGTTAGGAGTTCTGTTTTGGTTGATTGCCAGGTTATTTCAATGTAATTCTTTACTTTCGGCTTTTATATAATATCTTGATTCTAAAAAAAAATTTGAAGTTGAGATATGTACCTTTATTTAAATGGTAGTTATTGTAGGGGTCGCTCTACAGTCGTAGTAGACTGGGCTCTTGAGACTTCTTGTTAAAACCTCGTGGAACCGAAGTTGTCGATCGCTATCTTAACTTGTAAAAGAAATAAAGATAAACGAAAAAGAAGAGAAATTATGGGGGTTGATTTTAGCCTTATGTAGCTTGGGATGAGCGTCGATTGAGAATGAAAGGCTTTTGAATTGGATTTTGCCTGTAGGTAAAGGAATAATTGGTTTTAAAGTCAACTTTTAGTGATCGGAGAGCAAATTGGCTGAGTTTCAGCTCGCCAAAAAGCTTCTAGATTGAGAGAATTCATAATCCCTCTCTAGTGAGAAGGTTGTTGTATTTATGAGCCTTCACAGAGATAGCTTTGCGGTTCCCTTGATCTCAAATCCCTAAGATCAAGGCCAGATTTTATGGGATAAGATAACAGCCAAACCAAGTCAAATGTGCCAACTGATAGTTATCACTATCATATAATTGGCTTGACTTGGTTAGGTGTCTGTTGAGAGTGGAGATCAAGTTAGCTAGGCTTTGGGTTGACCCGTAGCACATGGGCTAGACCCGTATCACTCGTCAGGTTCTTTGTGGGTTTGAAGGTTAGGCCTAGAGCCAGTTTTTGGCTACCACAGTTTGTCTCCCACTCTCGAAGCATGAAGTATTTAGGTTGGGGAGTGATTTATCTAGTCGAACACTGATTCGTCAATGTGTCGAGTGCAAGCCAACGCTTGGTCGAATATAAAGAGTCGTATTCTAAAACTCTGTTCAAAGAGTCATGGTATCTGCAATGATAGGATGTCGAGTGCTTACATATCTCAGGGAGTGAAAATGTCAATTGACGGGATTGAATTGGTTCAATTCCATAGAGCTGACATGACGCTTTGCTTTTGGCGCACTTCTCTTTAAGGATTCAATTTTGAATTAACCCAGCAGTTACCTTGGTTAACGGGTAACTGTAGTGGATACAACACATGGAAACCATGGTTAAAACATATGTTTATTAACCAAACTCTCACACTTCTCCATCATTGCTTACTTTCGTAGCGCTGAAGCAAAAATATTTCTCTACAAATCTCCTTTTAAACTGGTTCACTTTTTCCACCGATCGATCAAGCAAATTCAACCCAAATTCCTTTCAAGGTAATAACTTTTCTTTCACTTTTATTTTTATCTTTGCAAGACTCACTTACTTTCATCTATTTTTAGGGAACTGGCAAAGTAGTTTTAGAGATTTACTCAGAAACTTGCTTGAGTTCTTCACTGTTCTTTGTGTTCAACCTTGAAAATCGATTTGACTTCCTTATCTTGATCCATTTAGGTGATAATTTGTGAGATTTAGTACATTAGATACCCTGTTAGGTCCTTGTACAACCCTATATTGAGGGTTGCTTGATTTAGATTTACTAAGGTTTTGTCGAATCAACCCAAACTTGTAGAAATATTTAGGATTTGATTTGGGGTTCTTAGTTCCTCGCTAGAATTTTATGTTTCTTTGAATTTGTTAGCTTTTGGAAACACTATGTCATGTGGGAGAACGAACTCGGATCCACTTGGACCTCCAGCAATTCGAGAGATAGGGTGACGGAGGACGCTGGGTCCGACTTAGGAGCTGTCAAGCAACGAGTGACCGTAGCTACACCGCTAAGACAAATAGGTGTCGACCCAGATAGGTTAGGTTTAGTTGAGGTTGGAGCAACACAGATTGTCATGCGCTTTAGTGATTTTCCAGAGTATATAGAGGTTGAGGGTCCATCCTATTCGAGTAGACCACTAGGCATCCTTGGTGGGGAGAATCCGGAGAGCGTGCTTACTGATAAAGACATGATCACTTGAGGATGGTGTACTCTATTCCTGAATCCGTCGAGCTACGTGCTCTAAAGAAACACAAGCGAGCGGACTAGGACGTACCTAGTTAGACGTTTTTCTTCAAGTGCGACTTTTGGTAAGGTTTCAGTTCCCCGTCCTCTCTTTAGCTCGTAAATTTGTAGTCTATTTCGATATTGCTCTGGGTCAGCTTATGCCCAATAAAAGGATCCTTTAGAGCTTGACCGTACTCTGCGAGAAAAATGAGTTGAATTTTGGGCTAGCTTCACTTTTACATACATATTTTTTGAAGAAGCATGATCATGAAAAGGGTCAATTCGCGCTTTGTTTGTGGCATGTTATGAATCACTTGATCTCCGACCTCACCACCAACGATAGGAAGTGGAAAGACATTTTCTTCTTCGTAAAGGGACCATTAGTATATGGCCCTTGGGGGAACGAAAGATATTGTTACCCCCATCTGTCGAGTCGACCTAGTGAGTGTCAATATTTAATGTCGATCACTGTGTTGACCCCATATACGGTTCCACATATTCCCTTTAATAAGGCTCCACATATTCCCTTTAATAAGGCTCATACATTTGAGATATTTCCAAAAGTAAATTGGACCATCAATAAAAGAGGATTTGATTCCAAAAATACAATTATATTTTTTTTTTTATAAATTGGGTATGATAATAATTTAAGAGTGTTTATAAATAATATGTATTAAAATGAATATATTTATTTCAATGAGGGTACTATTGGCATTAGGATGGGTGCTTATAGTAATATTTATTTTTTAAAATTTTAGACATGAGTGTATTTATAAAAATAGATAAATTTAGTGTACTAATAAGTTTTATGGGTATCAATATCCGTACCCTTATTTGATATACTACGTCTGATGTAACATTATTTATTTTTAGAAACTGACATTAAGACATAATCAAAATTTGTCAAAATCTATCTAGATTCAAAACTACTAATACATCAAAAATACATACTTCACGATATATATCCACAGACTTCTTCTATTTTTCATTTTATGACATTATTAGTTCTTTTATTTCAGTGGAATATGAGAATCTCCCGGCTTTATGTTCTACTTGTTCCTCCATTGGTCATTTTCTCAATGCTTGTCGTTGGAACAAGTCTGACAAGGGGATTCTGGTTAGTTCTAGTAAGCCCGATTCGGCTAGAGATGGTCCGGCCATGATTGTTGCTGATGAGGGGTTTCAGGTTCCCCAAAACCGTGCTCCTAAAATGGTTTTTCGTCCTATTTCTGGTCCTCGGACGAAAGTTCCGGTTTCTAATGTATGTGCCGCTATTCAGCAGGATTAGGGTCTTTGGATTCAGTTGTGGTTCATTCTTCGGCAAGTTCTGATCCGGTTTTGAGTATGGTTTCTTCTACTAGTCTAGTTGCTTCGCCATGTTTCACTTCTTTGTGGTTCATACTACTTCGGTGGTGGCTGCTTAGGTTTGTCAGTCTCAGCAGGGGGGAGCGATGATTCTCTTATTGATGTTTTGGTGGATTTTCCAGATCTGGTTGTTTAAGCTATTTTCTCTGATTCTGTTTTTTTTGACGGCTTCGAGTGAGCAGCAGTCTGTGAGTGTTAACGCAATCCCGATAGTTCCTAGGTCCTTAGCAGTAGTCCCGGTTTCTAATGTCTTGGTAGTTCATGACTCTCCTGTGGATATTGGGTCTGATTTGAGTTTGGATTTATCGGCAGGTCAGGCTTCTTCTTTTTTGGGATCGGAGATGATATTGGAGTCCTCTACTACTTCGGGACTGGCTTTTGATGTTCACTCCACTATTCCGAACTAGGTTGTTCCGGTCACAGATTCGTTAGTTTAGACGGTTCCTACTATTGCTGGATCTTTTCCGCTGATTCCACATGCTGGTCACGGGATTAGAAATGTATGTTCTGGATCTTCTCAGATTTCCTCTTCGGTTGCAGGTTCTACCTAGAGTTCCAGACTTCCGGCCTCTAAATCTCAGGCTAAGCTCCATCTCATTGCTGGTTCTTCATGGGCTTCTCAAACTGAGGCGGAAGGATTAACTGCTAGCAATATTTCTCAGAGGATGATGATGATTTCGCGTATGCTGACGAAGCTAAATTCCAAGATGCGGACTTCTTCTGGCGTTTCTGATGATTAGTGTCATTTACTGGAATTGTCCTAGTATTGGGAATGGGTCTTCGAGGCGTGTTCTCAGAGATTTGTGTCTTTTACACCAACATTTTTTGGTTTGCATTGCTGAGCCTATAGTAATTTTTACTTCCATCTCTTCTGGTTTCTGGTCTTCTCTTGGTCTTCATTCAGTGGATTTGAATGATATGGGTGGTCTTTTACCGACGATTTGGGTCTTTGCTTGTGACTCTTTTCCTGATGCTCAGATAGTCATTTTTCATGAGCAGCAGCTTACGGTTTCGCTCGCGGTTAATTTTCCATTGCATTTTTACACTTTCGTGTATACTAGCACGTCAGCGGTTGTCCGAAGATCGCTTTGGCAGTCTCTTCGAAACTTGGTCAGTTTGTTATCTTCCTCTTGGTTGGTTGTGGGTGATTTCAAAACTGTTTTGGGAGCTCATGAGTCTTTAGGCCTTCGTTCTCCAGCTCGTAGCTCTTGTGAGGATTTTAGGTTTGTTATTGAGGATTGTGATTTGATTGGTGTTAGCTCCCAGGGTGCTCATTCCACTTGGGTTAGGGGTCGTTATCCCAGTACTAGAATTGATATGAGGTTAGATAAAGCTTTGGTTTCTGAGGGTTGTATTTCCTGTTGGCGAGACATTTCTTATGTGGCTCTCCCTCGTAGATTTTCGGATCATTGTCTATTGGTGATTCGGTTATTGGATATTGAGAACGTTAGTCCTAGGCCTTTCCGGTTCCAAAGCATGTGGTTGGATCACCCAGATTTATGACTTTAGTTCGTTGTATTTAGAGTTCATCTTTTGTGGGTAAGCATTCTCAGGTGGTTATCAACAAGATGAAGAGGTTGAAGAATGCTCTTAAGACTAGGAATTGAGAGGTTTTCGGGGATCTTAACTCTAACATTACTGTGAAATCGACAGAACTTCAGTCTATTCAGCTTCGGATGACTAATCTGGGTTTTTCAGATGAGCTTTTCTTGGCCAAGTCTCATGTTCATCATGAGATTGACGTGTTGTTACGCAGACAAAAGTGCTTTTATCGTGATCGGTCAAGAGTGAAGTGGCTACAAGATAGTGACCGTAATTCCTCATTCTTTCATGCCTCTGTCAAACGTAGACAGTAGAGGAATGCTTTGTCATCTCTCTCAATTAATGGGGTGCTTACTAATGATCGTTTGATTATCAGGGATCATATCATCTAGTTTTATTCGAATCTATTTTCTTCAGATCCTTCTCGGGTTGAGACGGAGTTCTCGGTGGTAGAGGATGTGATTCCTTCTTTGGTGACTGATGTGGAAAATTCTTTTCTGAGTAGCATTCCTTCGACGGACGATATCCATGATGCGGTTTTTGCTATGGATGCCGCCTCTACCCCTGGGCCGGATGGTTTTTCTAGAGGGTTTTATTAGTGTTCCTAGGAGGTGGTGGGTAGTGACATAGTTCTTGCAGTTCAAGACTTTTTCCGTACAGGGGTTATTTTCCCGAGTTTGAACTACAGTTTCATTATTCTTCTTCCAAAGCTGAAGGATTCGATTTTGATAGACCAGTTTCGTCTGATTATGCTTAGTAACTTATTGTTCAAAATCTCTCCCAAAAATTTGGGAGAATCGTTTAGCTCAGATTGCAGCTAGGATTGTCTCTCCTCATCAGTTTTGGTTTATCTGGGACAGTCACATTGAGGACTGTATCGCTTTAGTTTCTGACTGTGTGAATGTGATGCATAAGAAGTGTTATGGAGGCAATTTGGCCATGAAGATAGATATCCGCAAAGCTTTCGATACTCTGAATTGGTCTTTTCTACGTAGAGTTCTTCAAGCTTTTGGGTTTTCTCTAGTTTTTATGGATTGGATTGACAACATCTTAGGATCTTCAAGGCTTTCGGTGCTGATCAATGGGCCCCCTTAGGGTTATTTTCATTGTTCGAGAGGAGTTCGTCAAGGTGACCCTCTTTCCCCTCTCTTGTTTGGTATTGCAAAGGATTTCCTTAGTAGGCTTCTGTCGAGGATGGTGGATTTCTCTCAGTTATTGCCTATTTCTTCTCCGAGGGGACCATCTGCTCTTACTCATTTGCTTTATACAGATGATGTTCTGAGTTTTTGCAGAGGCACAGTTTAGAATCTGAAGAATATCATGAGTGCTTTTGAGGTTTATGGTAACATTTCAGGTCAGCTGGTTAATTGGGGTAAGTCTTCCATCTATTTTGGATCTTCTGTTTCCGCGTCCCGGATTGGTAGATTGCAGTCCTTGGTTGGTATGCAGATTGGTCAGTTGCCTTTCTCTTACTTGGGGGTCCCGTTATTTCGGGGAAAGCCCAAGAAGTCTGTGTTACAACCTATCGCAGATAAAATCATGTCTAAGTTTGCTAAGTGGAAAGGGAAAGCCCTATCTATGGCCGGTCGCGCTACTCTGATCAAGTCGGTTATTACGGTCTTCTTTGTGCATTCTTTCATTATCTACAAATGGCCTTTTTCTTTGCTGTGGTTGGTTAATCGCAAGTTGAGAATTTTTTTGTGGACAGGTTCTTGTAAGGTAACTAAAGTGATTCGGGTTGCTTGGGATCATTGTTGTAAGCCATACTCTCAAGGTGGTCTTGGTTTGAAGGATATTGGGTTACTGAATGATTCTTTGTTAAAGAAGCTCACCTGAAAGTTTATGACCTGTGAGAGTTTTGCTTTTTCGTTTCTTAGGGAGCGGTATCCCATGCAGCTTCAGAAATCTCATGGGGGGGGGGGTTCATTTCGTTCTCATTATTCAGATCTTCTTAAAGAGTGTATTTGGCTCATTGATGAGAATTCTCAGTGAGCTTTTTGGCGCGACAATTGGTTGGGGTTCCTATTCTTGAGCTTCTGGGGATTCCTGATTACTTGGCTAGCCTTCTCAGAGCAAGAGTTTTTGATTTTATCCATGAGGGTAGGTGGGTTCTTGACGATATTTTTCGAGCCCGTTTTCCACATCTCTGTTTTCGGATCAATAGGATTACTATCTCTCCAATTACAGATTCTTTGGTGTGGGCTCATTCTCGAGATGATCAGGTTTCTTGCAAGGCGGCTTATTCCTGTATGATTTTTGATTCTCCGCAAGTCTCTTGGTGGAGGGATGTTTGGTACTGTTTTGTCCCTCATTCCTGATCAAATTTGACATGGCGTCTTTTGTTGAATCGGATTCCCACAGAGGATCGCTTATGTAGGGCTGGGTTTTACTTAGCTTCCCGGTGCAGTGTTTGTGAGGTTAGCAGTGAGTCGTTTGATCATCTTTTCCTTCGATGCTCCCTAGTGGCTGCTCTTTGGGAGGTGATTTTTTCAGCTTTTCAGCGGCGTATTTCTGTCGATTCGTGGAGTTCGTTCTTCTCCCTGGCCATGTCAGTCTCAATTAGTGATCAGGTGAAGGTTTTAAGGAAGACAGCTATTCATGCCGTGGTTTGGAGTGTGTGGTTTACCCGTAACCAGTGAATTTTTTAGAGTAAGGCTATGGAGTTCAGATTTTCTTTGTCTTTGGTTTGGCGTGCGGTGTCTGACACTAGCCGGTTAGAGATTGAGTGTATGCGTAATTGTGTAGATGATCTTTTGATTCTTCGTCGATTTGATCTCTGTGGTCGTTCGGCTAGAGCCCCGGTTATCAGGAGTGTGATTTGGTCACCTCCGGCTCCAGGTTAGAACAAAGTTAATACTGATGGTGCCGCCTTGAGTTCTCCAGGTGTTGGGGGTTGTAGGGATGTCTTCCGTAATTGTAGAGCTTTTGTGAATGGTTGTTTTGTTGTTCCTCTTGGTCAGGTGTTTGCGTTTGAGGCAGAACTTCTTGCAGCTTCGATGGCATTTAATTTTGCTTGGAAGAATAGGTGTCATCGGATCTGGCTTGAAAGTGATTCTTCTAATGTGGTTCATCTGCTCTCATCTCGCTCCGAGCAGGTTCCTTGGCGGATTCGGCAGGCTTGGCAACGCTTTATCTATCAGATATCGAAAATGGAGTTTCAGGTTTCTCATATCAATAGGGAGGAGAATCAGGTTGCTGACGCTCTTTCTAAGCATGATTTGGGGTTGGAGGTTGATTCATGGTGGGCAAACACCCCGTCTTTCTACTCTTTGTTGGTTGGCAATGATTGCATGGGTCGGGAATCTTTTCGTTTTTCTTAATGCTTTCTGTTTCTGTTTTTTATGGCCTGTGCGCTAATGTTTTTGTTGGGATTGTGTTCCTTGGTTTTTATGCATTTTTGATTTTTGTTATTTTTCATTTTATTCTTTTTATAATATGGATGCATATTGCCTACGGGTTTTTCAGCATATGATCACTTGTGATGTTTTTTCCCTCTATGTCAGTCCTATTTTATCAACAACAAAAAAAAAACTTTCTTTTTAAATTTATTTGCATAGGATTAATACACACAAAAAAGATGTTCCAATATTAAATGCCATTACTTATTTAAAATAAAAAATTAGCTTATTTTAGTAGTGTTATCAATTTTGGCATGCATATTAGTTGGATTAGATTGATTAACATTCTCTTTGCATAAATGCCATAACCTTTAAAAAAAAACTTTTATTCTTTTAGATAGACCAAACTTGTTTATTATTTCTTTTCAAAAAACTAAAAAAATTTGCTTATTATTTTACAGAATTTATAGATATATCAAGTGAAATTAATTTGTATATAACATGTCAACACACTTTGAAATCTCTAACGTTATCTAAATAGTAATTACTAGTGTTTATTTATTTATTTATTTTTGAAACAAACACTAAGACAAAATCAAGATTCAAGATCTTACAGAATCTTTCAGGATAAAACCATTCTAATATATATATATATATATATATATAGATTAGACGGATAGTTACACTTAGTTACTCTCAAAGTATAAAATAAACCATGCATGCCTCTCTTTTTTTTCCATGACATTATTGGAATTCAAATTAACCGAGTAATACTCAACAAAAAAAAAAATCGTTCCATAATAAATGGCATAACTTTTTTATAATATTATTATTAATTTTTGGCATATTAATTGGATTGGATTGATTATCATTCTCTTAGCATAAATACCATAACTTTTTTTTTTTAAAGAAAAAACACTTTGTTTTTTATTCTTTTAAGATAGAGCGAAGTTGTTTATAATTTTCTATAGAATTATTGGTCAAGTAGTATCTCAACTATTAGTTTCTTTCGATCTATAAAACTCTCTAGTATATAAAATATTCCCATTATTAATGATTATTGATTCATAGCCATCCAAAGCGAGTACACGAAATTATTCGAGACAGCAGCGAGTGGGGGAAAATGGAACAAAGCAGAGGATAGGATAGTCCGCAGGTACCATCCAGATTCCAGATTCGTGCGAGCTTGACTTGTGTCGGTTAGGCGCTATATGATTGGTCAGTGACATGAATTGACATTTGTTTTATTTTCTTGGTTGCATCTGTCACTGGCGATGATGCTTCTTTGTCAGTAAGATAACTGTGGTTGTCAATATTTGACAGCAACAGTCACAAATAAATATCAGGTGAATCAAATTAAATCAAATCAAATCAAATCAAATCAAATGATTTTTTTTTTCATATGTAATGTGAATCCGATTGCCATGTTATTGGTTTGGATCAAATATATGAAAATGGAACTTCCTTTCGAGGTGATATAAGGGAATTATTCTAAGAGCTGAGTTATGGCCTTATTATTTATCGGTCTATTTATGTCTCATTTTTTAATTATATATTATTTTTTTTATTAAAATTAATTTAAAAGAAAATATAATTTAAGAAAAAAAGTCTTTTACAAAGTAAATCTAATGAAACCCTCACATTTCTTTTCCAAATAAATAAATAAATAAACCCATGGAATATCTCTGTTTTTTTTTTCCTTTTCCACCATAAAGTAAAAGAAAAAATAAATCGTTCAATGGAGGTAAGACATATACAGATATTAGAAATGGAGAGATAGGGTGTATTAAGTTTGAAAAATAAGTAAAAATTGTAGTTTTAGAAATAAATAAAAAAATTACTAAAATCTTTTAATTTTATTTAATTAAATCAAAATTTTAAAAAGTTAAGTATAAATAAACCGCTATGGGGTGTACCAATAGAAGTACTATTATTCCAATAATAAATTAATTCGTGAATTGAGTTCGAGATTCAAATAATAATTTTTAAAATCATTTTTAGCTACATATTATTTTTTAAAACCCACACTATAATTACATATTAGAAATTAAATTATTTTTATTAAGGAAAGAAAATTATGTTCCTGACTTTTTAATTCCATCGTTTACTAAAATTTTAGGGAATTAAATTTCATAGACCCCACTCACATATCAGGAATTAAGTTCTCGATGAAAATATAACTTGATTCCTTCCGTCCACTGTAGGAATCAAGTTCCATTTCCCGATTGCAAAAGGAATTCATGATATTTTTACTAAAATATCCTCACTTAAAAAAAATAAAATAAAACAAGCGTATTCCTTATGATTATTGACTTTTGTTTTTAATTTACGTAAATCATATTGGTTTACTTTTTTTTTTGAATCATATTGGTTTACATGATTAATAATTTATATTAATATAGCGTTGTGATTTATAAAAAAAAAAATCATCTTTATATATACATATTACAATACCATTTGTGAACTAAAAATAACTACTGCACTTTTCAAAAAAAATAATAATAACTCCTGCATATTCATATCTCTTATATATATATATATATATATATATATATATATATATAAATATATATATACTGTGATTTCGTTTTTTTAAACAAGTTATCTCAATAGTTTTTTATCTAATTAGTTCAAATTTTACGGTACAAAGATGTTAATTATTAAAATTATAGTGATATGAGTAATAAAAATATATATTTTTTTCATAATAGTAAAAGAAATTTCATCATGTTATATATACAAGGGTATTTTTGTAATCATAACTGTATTATTCTGATTACTTAGTTTAAGTAAACATTAGAAAGAAAATAAATTTGATTCCATTTCCAATTTTTAAATTGTTAGTAAACACTGGAATGTAATTTAGTAACTTGATACCGATTACTCTTCATTTCCTTTCTAGTGTAATTTGATTCCCCTTAACATTATAAGTGCGAGACAGATGTTTACAAGCAATCTAAAAGATTAACCTATTGAATTGTATTTGCAATTTCGATTAACGCATGTTAAGAGATCCTGAATTCTTGATTAAATGCTGGATTTTGCTATATGGTAGCATGAATGAATTTTGCTATATGGTCTCATGAATCTTGAACGTTAGATTTGTGATATTATAGCTTTGTAAGGATAGCGCCATAGGAATAGGATGGTACACCTTCTATACTAGATTTATGTTACCAAGATTTGCGAGATTATAATTTGAATATTGTGACATGAAATTGCAAGCAAATGTACAAGATTAACTTGGAGTTGAAACTTACTATTTATGGTAGTTATTGGCTTATTGCAGAATCTAATTGATGCTTGTTGGGGAAGATTTGGCAATAAGAAGGAAGCCGAAACTACATTTGTGGTGGTTATTGCAGAATCTTATATTCTTATTCATTATTATTGATGAAGCTTTAGCAAGGAGAGGAACAAATTCCTAAGCAAAGAATACAAATAAAAATGGAACTCATAAAGAAAATAAAAGTGTTATTTTTTGGGCCATAATCATAAATAGCTCTAAAATTAAGGGAGTATACAAAAATATCATTTCTCAATAACTTTTCTTTTTTTATCAAAGAGAAATGATTTTAGACCAAAATACCCTTAGTGTAAATATCACACGTAAGGATAACAACTTTTTTTTAATCATCTTCATCGCCTCCATCAATGGAGGTCTATTCCAGACCTCCATCAATGGAGGTCTGTTCGACCTCCATTGATGGAGGTATGTTCGACCTCTATTGATGGAGGTCTGTTCGATCTCCATCAATAGAGGTTTGAAAAAAAAATTTATTTTATTTTTTAGAAAATTGAAAATTGGAAGAGAAATTGAAAAATAGAAAATTTGAAGTTTCCAGAAACATTACACGCTGAAATGTAATTTTAGTGTGTAATCCTTTTTATAATTTCGGCGTGTAAAGATGCATTTCAGCGTGTAAAGATGTTGATATTTCAGCATGTAAAGATTTTCAGCGTGTAATCATGTTAACATTTTAGCGTGTAAAGATTTCCATCTTGTAATCATGTTCATATTTCAGCGTGTAAAGATTTCAGCGTGTAAAGATTCAGCGTGTAAAGATTCAGCTTGTAAAGATTTCAGCGTGAAACGAAATACTTTCAAAGGACTTTTGAGGGGGCAAATGATATCCGATTTTCGCTCGAAATATATCGTTGGAATCGTTTCGACGAGGAGAACAATATTTTAAAGAGAAAAGATAAGAAAAAAAGTTTTAGAGAGAAGCATGACAAGAAGAACTTATGAAAGAGAAAGAAAAAGTTGTGTCAGAGAATAAAGTGAAAAGGTAGATAAGGGCAATCTTGTCCAAAAAACATTTCTCTTGGATAAAAAAAGAAAACTTATTGGGATGTGATAGTTCTGTATACTGCATTAATTTTCAAGTCAAAAGGCGGAATTTTACCTTTTTGATATTATGACTCATAACGAGGATCTTTCCAATGTCACGAGTAGAGCACTAGCATCAACTCAAAAGATTAGTCAATATGTTGGGTAGTATTCACATTTTGACTTATAAGCCGATGGATTAATCCATTTTTGTTCAATGTGGGACTATGGTGTCTTAATTTTTATTTTATTTTTTTGCAATATTAGAATAATTCTGGTTTTTGAGAGTAGGGGAGAGATTCGAACTCACAATCTCATGGTATCAGTATGAGGGGCTTAACCACTAGACTAAACTCATCTTGTCTATTGTGTCTTAATTAAATAATGAGTTTTGTTACATGGTTGCTTTCAGTTGTGAAGTCAAATGCTTAACTTACGACATTGATTCTAAAATTTATATAGTTTCAAATCTAAATTTGTATAGCTATAGAGTGGGTACCCTTATTATTATTTTAATTTTTTAAGAAGGATAAAGCGGGTACACTTATGATACTACAAGTAACACAAATTTTTTTAGACCAATATATGATAACCTTCACATTTCATTGACCTTCAAAAATTAGGTGATTCTATGCAACATTTTCCCCCCTAATATATGCAAAAATAAATTATATTTTTACTAATTAGGAATGAAATGGAAAGAGAATCTGGTTCCGTTAGAAAGAAAATTAAGTTTCATTTCGAGTATGAACTTAATTCTTGATTTGTATGTAAGGTTTACAAACTTTTCAATAAACACTACAGTCACAAACAGTGGCGGACCTAGGAATTTTAACCAGGTATGACACTTGAATATATAAAAAAAAATTACTGAAAAATTAAAATCATAGTAAAATGAGTTTTTTTTTTCAAACAAAAATGAGTTTTTAAAGATAAAATAAAACAAATAGAACACTTACTCATATGAATTAAATAATCTTACGTTAAAAAGGAAATAAAAATAAGAAAAAATATTAAAAAATAAATAAGAATAAGAAAAACAACATAAATAATGAAAAAAAAAATAAAAGATTAAATTACAATCTAATTTTTTAATAAGATTTTGTTTTTTGCATTTATAATGAATTCAATTTAAATTTATACAAAAATAATTTATTAATAAATATTACTATACATGTTTTAAAATTTTTTTTTATTCTTCAAATCATTGGTAAATTATTGATTTATTGATTCTAAATAATTTAAAATTATAAAAAAAAAATACTAAGGATAAAAGAAAATGAATCATAATAATAGATATATTATTTTAATCAAATAAAGTAAAAATAGAGATTTTATGGTTTATTGATTTGAAGTGTTAGATATGTCAAACTAAAACTATTCTAAAATAATAATAGATAATTTAATATAAAATAACAAAATGAATAGTTTTGTTTTACAAGAAATGAAAATTTAAGAAAGAAATTGGAAAAGATGGTAAAATAAATAAGACATAAAAAATTACAAAAAAAAAAATTGAATTAAAAAAAATGTATTTGCTTGAAATTGGACTTGAAACAAAAGTATTTTTAAGTATATAGAGAAGATCCATTGCCAACTGTGCTGAAGAAAATATGTTGATATTATTGTTAATGAATATTTATATACAGAATATATACAAAATCATTTTTAAAAAAAATTGAGGTAGGACACGGGCCCTACTTGATCTCCACGTGGGTCAGCCCCTCATCACAAATCAAGAATTATGTTTTCTTTCTTTCATTAAGATTCCCCTTAGTAAGCATATGCATTAAAAAAAACAAAATCATTACTTGATTTATCTTTTTTCTCTCTATACTTTCACTCTTTTCTAGTAAGTAAACCATTTTTTTTTTCCTATATATTACAATTCAAATGTTTTAGAGAATGAGACATAACTAAAATCTATGACTCGAACAGGAGCTCAGCAATGGAGTAATCTCATCTTTTCTATCGGCTAAACTAATTATTCTTTATTCATATTTAAGATATACTTGAAAATGAATTTATAGAAATTTTTACAAGTAAAAGCAATAGTAGTATTCAAAAAAATAATAATAAAATAATGATAATAATAAAAGCACTACTTACACAAACAAGTTCTAAAAAGTGTTTTCCGTTTTAGAAAAAATTCAAAATATTCTCTCTCCGTTTTTTTGTCTACAAACCTTTTTCTTAATACATATTATACATTTAAGGGAAAGTATCATTCCCCTCCCCTGACATTTGCCCTATTGTTAAGATAATGATATGTTTTCGCTATATTGGCTGTCAAATGGAAAGAATGTATTATGTCCCTTGTGTTACTTTTTCTATCCATTTTTGAGTTGGCTATCGATTCTTATGGTCAAATGATCATTTTATCATTCAGTTTGTTCAATGTAATTACCATTTAACCCTCAAGATATTCATTAAATAAAAAATATATTTAAAAAAACAGATAACAAAAAATAAAATAAAAACATAATTAAAAAAAAGATGGATCTCCACCATCCATCTTTGAAATGGACGGTGAAGATATCTCTTTTTTAATTTTTATTTAAATTTAATAATAATAATAATAATAATAATAAAATCTTTACCTCACAAATTTCATGTTGCTTAAAAAAAAATAAAAAAATCTTCCCCCAACAATCATCATCTTCTTCTCCACCAGACCGCCACCATCTCCAACACACCCAAACCCTAAAATCTTCTTCTCCAACACACCCAAAAATCTTCTGGCCGGCGCATCTTTCCAACACACCAAAAAATCTTCCGGCCGGCGCATACTCCTTCTCTCCCTATTTTCTCCATTCTTTCTCTTTCTTTCCATCTCACACTTTGTCTCTTCACATCGGGTCGAACCCGATTCTATATCAAACCCAGTTCGACGCTCGATCTGCTCCGGGTTTGGTTGTTTCCCGATCATCGATCAGATTATTGAATAATCGCGGATCCATAAAACCCAAGCAGATCCACATTCGCGCTAGTCTCTTTCTCTTCTCCGTTTCTCTCCCCGACTATTTGTGGTTTTTTTTGGGTGGTTTGTGGTTTGTGTTTGTGGGTTTTTGGGTTTGATTTGGTAGAGTAGGGTGTTTTTTTAAAGATAGGTTTGATTTCAAGTTTGAATTTCTTCTTCGATGGTGGAGGTGTTTGAGAGGTTGATGTTTGTTTGATTGTTAGAGAGAGAGAGAGAAGAGGAGGGATGCTTTGATTGGTTTGGTGATGATTTGATATGAGCAGGTGGTTTTTTTTTTTTTTTTAGGTTTCTAGAATCACTTCTGGTATGTTTATGGGTTTGATTTTTTTTTCTGGGTTTGATTTGTATTTTCGAATATTTTTTTTTTCTTTTTAAGATGGGTTTTTGGTTTTTGATTTTTGTGTGGTGGTGATGATGGAATGGTTGGATGGTTGGATCAGTTTGTTGTTGGTGATAAATTGCTGTGGTAGTGTTCAGAGTGGTTTTTTGGATTTCAGGTGGTGGTGGTTCTGTGTTCAGGTGGCGGTGGGGTTCTGGGTTCAGGTGGTGTTCTTTGTTCTAGACGGAAAGTGTTTGGCATACCACAATGTCAATTACGTTAGTACCCTTTCTCTTTAACGGTCAACGCCCCAAATGGACGGAAATTGTTACAGAAGGGGTATTTTGAACGTTTCTTTGTTTTTAGAGGGAAAAACGACAATATGGTGAAAATATGTCCTCATCTTAACAATAAGGCAAAAGTCAGGGGGAATATAATACTTTCCCAACATTTTATTGTAAAAATACTTCCCTAACTTATATTGCAATATTTTCATACCAACCATTAAAATAAGAAACATTCATTTTCTAGAATTCTAGGTGGTCTTTCCTTTAATATATACGAAATTAAATAAACAAAATAATTAAAACCAAATCATCCCAATCACTGAGAATGGATTAGGTCTCTCAATTAGTTATCAATCATGTCAATCACAATACATCCACTACACATTTCAATTTGATTCCAAAGATGAAGAGTAGATTCCAAACGAGTTAGAAGAACTTATGAATCACCCAACATTTTGATGCCGAAAAGTATGTATAAGTGTACTGAAGAGAACCAAGAAGAGATTCCTTTTATTTTATTCTTTTGATAACCACGCAATGTTTGTAAAAACAAAAAAGTTATGGACTTATGGGTTGAGAGGACAGGTATGTTTAAATGAATATATACCTTCTCCACTCAATCAAAACCCCACCAATCCAAACCATTTGATTGATTTTAGTACAAGTTTATTATTCAAAAATCGTAGTAAGATAAATGAAATTTAATTCTTGATTCCTGAATTTCTGTGTTTACTTTTAGAATTTAGGGTCAGTTTGGTACCTCTTTGATCCAAACTAATTTTTATCGACTTTAATACACTTTTACTAATTGGGAATTTCAATGAGATAAATGAAACTTAATTCTTGATTGAGTGATTACTTTTGAAATCAAGTTAAGTAAACTTCACATATAAATCATGTATTAAATTCATTAAAGAAAGAGAACTTGATTTCCCTCTCATTTTTAAGAATCAAGTAAAAAAAGTAACTCATGTATTTTTACTAAAATGCTTTCTACTAAATGTCACTAAAACAAACAATCCGGTTTGGTCGTTTGATATTATGGTTATGCTCTTCTACTATTGATAATAACGACTTAAAAAAAAAAACAGGAGGAGAAATTCCTATATACACGTGTATGTAAGGTCCATAAGTATTGTCGGCTTTATTCCTTCAGCAAAAATACTCTTTTATGTCATTTTAGTTTAGGTATTTCGAGAAGACAACATGAAGATTTTGAAGGCTCAAGCACAAAACAACCACAAGAGTAACTTCAAATGTAAGGTTTTTAATCTTAATTTTAAGTAATTTTAAATAAACATGCATATAATTAAAAGTGTTAATAGCCAAATTTGGCTGGGGACCAAAGGGAAATTTTCCACCCTCTTAGTCTGACCCCAGGCCCGAGGTTATCCACCAGGGGACCACGGTTCCCAAAGTCAAGCTACGGTACCACCCACAGAAATAAAAGGCGAGCTCCCGAAACACCCGAAATAGAGCCCGGTGCGATCAGATCGAGCTTGCACCACCAAACCAGGAATCAGGAAGCTCCCTGAGGTCGAGACTACCTCGCAACCTCTTCGGAAGCTCGCCAAAACCCCGCTGTCACAGAGGAGGGTCCGTAGGGGGCCGCATCAAGCTCCAAGAGATCAAGGGAGGTCATACTGAACTCCTGGTTAGACTAAGCTCCTGAATACCGGAGCCAAGACATTGATCTACCTCGCTATCTGATCTACCTCGATATACGAGACAATACATACCATATTAAACGACCTCTATGAGGGATCACGCTGTGAAGACACGAAAATACACTGGATCATATCTGGAAACATTACGTACGTGTAGAACAAGTAATAGAGTCCAAAGAGGAAACAAACTGATCTCCACCAAGATATTCTAAACTCGGTTATTAACACAAAGTCAATGACGTTTAAATGAGAAATCCCGTCCGATAAGGAGGGAAGGGATTGAGAAAATCAATGGGAGAATCAGTTGGTTTAACCTAACAAAACTATGTATAAATAGGAGAAAGAGAGAAAGAAAAAAGGGACTACTTTTCAACAAGTACTCGACAACAACCCTATTACACCCCAGAAAAATGGAGAGCATTTGAGAGACATTTGTTTATGATATACCACTGATAATAAAAGAATTTCCATTCTTTTTTTATGGCACTAATACTAGTATTTTTTTACTGTAAACTTTAAAAGTAACCATAAAATTAGGGACTTTATTAAATTTACCCAGAATTAGTATTTTTATTGTTTCTACCATAAAATCCACTATTGGGACAAAACTACCCTTCAGTCAAAATGATTTAAAAAAAACAAAAGACAATAAAAAAAACAAAATAAAATAAAATAAAAAAGTAAAAAGTAAACCTTAAATCAAAATAATCAAATTTTATTTCGGTCTTTCAAATAGCCAGGAAACAAAACGGAGAGAGACAAGATATCCACGACCAAGAGAGACCCCGACGGAGAGACAAGCAAGAACCGACCACGACCTGAGAGATGACGGGGAGAGGACCGCTACGGGGAGACGAGCAAGACCCGACCTCGACCAGAGAGATGACGGAGAGATGACCACGACGGAGAGACAAGCGAGAGATGACCCCAACCGGATTGGATTTGAATCACCGGCGTGAAACACGGCGGCGTGGAAGAAACGAAAAGGTAAATTTGTGAATTTTTAGGTTTCTTTTGATTTTATTTGATTTTAGGGTTTCTTTTGATTTTATTTGACTTTATGGTTTTGTGTGTGAATGGTGTTTTGATTGAAAAATGTGTTGATTGCAATTTGATTTGATTCCAAATTTTTGCTGATTTGAGATATTTGGTCCAAGTTCAATTTTGTTTGCATGAAAGAACGAGTGAGAGAGAAGCCATATTCAAAATTTGTTTGCAATTTGATTTTATGCATCATCTTCCAGTGGATGGATTTGATTTGGATTTGGATTTTGAGTTGAGTTGATTTTGATTTTGAGTTGTGATGGAGTTGAATTTGTATTTTTGTTCTCTATTTTGTGGGATTTGGTTGATAAATAGAAGGCTTTTTCTGATGATGAATTACAGTTGATTATGTATTTTTGTTCTCTGTTTGGATTTGCGTAGGATTCAAGTACTCTTTTTTAAGATAACCATTTCTAGCTCTCTCTCTCTCTCTCTCTCTCTCTCTCTCTCTCTCTCTCTCTCTCTCTCTTTGTCTGTCTCTCTGTCCATCTTATCAAAAGAAAAAAAAGCGGAGTGATTTTGCTGATTATGTCAAAATGCATGTCTTCTTCGCTCCATTGCCTAGGCGGTTTTGTGTAAAAAATTCAAGTTGGTGGGGTGATTTAGTGACTATACTTGAATATAATCCAGTAATGTTGTGTACTGTAATTTGCACATTTCATTTTGTCACAAGTGTTTTATCTACAAATTAATGCAGGGTTTTCAGTGTTTAGACATCGTGGTCATATCATATCATGTCCAGGATTATTTGTTGCCTCAAATTTCAATACATGGAAAATCTTTAGAGTAGAAGTGATGAGGTTGCAACAAATCTGTTAATTTTGGTGGATGGAGTTTAATTCGTCTTCCATGAATGCATGTTGTTGGAAGAAACTCCCTATTCTTCGTGTACATTCAAAATAATTCATGGCATGATAATGTTGATCTATGGTTAATGAAATTCTTAGCTTCCTCCAAAATTAATTTGTATTAGCCGGTAGTTTCATCACTTTTAGAATTTCATTTTCCTTTATATATATGAAAAATATAAACCTTTAACTAATTTCTTTTATTAGTGATTGTCGGTGTATAAAGTGAATGTGGGAAAAACATATAGTTTTTTTTTGTAATTTAATTCACCGGAAATCTGCAAATCCAAGAAAAGTTCAACAACAAAAATGAATCTAAGGTAGTAACCCATGTTCGAAAGTACAAGAAAACCCCCATAAATAATCATCAACATTACATTAAAATGTCATCACAAATGGTTCCAACAATTTCATAAAATAATCTGTTTTATCAATAAATAATCATCAACATTTGTTTCATCGCAATTTCTACACAAGTGTTTTCCTAACAGTTCATGAAATACAAATTCAACATAATTTCAACGTAGTTAATGAAATACAACTAAATCCATAGCAATTTCAACATAATCCTTAATAACATAAACACGAATTTTCAGTCATCGTTGCCTGGATTTGTAGGATTATCATATGGCCTTGTTGGACACGTCCTTATGTTGTGTCTCTTTTGTTTACATGACTTGCACTGAAGACGTCGGGGATGTGGTACATCTGTTTATGGGTCCGGAACATTGTCTTTCAATCATCATTTTCTTGGTCCATTTGCCACCATAAGTTCCCCACCTACTTGCCACCATAAACGATTACCAATTTCGTTGGGTCCATTCCTTCATGTCAAAACAATAAAAATCTCATATTTAGATTTCAATTTATTAAACCAATCACACATTAAACAAGATGTAACCAAATTAAACACACCACTGAAACTCAATTAAACACACCACTGAAACCCAATTAAACACACCTGAACAACCCAATCAAACATACCAGTGCAAACCAATCAAACACGCCAGGACAACTCAATCAAATGCATCAGGGCAAACCAATTAAACACATCAGGGCAACACCATGTGTAAATCAATTAAACACATTATGAAAAATTATTTAAACACACCAATACAACTCAATTAAACATACTAGGGCAACCCAATTAAACACACTAGGGCAACTCAAATTAAACACACTAGTGTAACCCAATTAAACACACCGAGACAAATCGATTAAACACACAAGGACAATCCAATTAAACATACCAGGGAAACCTAATTAAACACACCAGGTGTAACCCAATTAAACACGCCGAGGTAAATAAATTAAACACACCATGGAAAATCAATTAAACACACCGGGACAAATCAATTAAACACACCGGGACAAATCAATTAAACACACCACTACAAATCAATTAAACATACTAGGGCGAACAATTAAACACACCACTGCAAATCAATTAAACACACCAGGGCGAATCAATTAAACACACCACTGTAAATGGATGGCTGCAATTATACACACCATGTGGCACCAACAATTAAACACACCAGTTCAACCCTATTAAACACACCTATTTCGAACTCAATTAAACACATCTATTTCCTACCCAATTAAACACACCAGTACTACCCAGTTAAACACATATATTGCCAACCCAATTAAACATACCAGTACTATCCAATTAAACATACACATATTTCCAACCCAATTAAACACACCTATCACAAAACACTTTCATTGTCTATATATACATCCACTACACCGTCATTTCATTTAGATGACTTGGTGCAAACCAATTAAATACATCAGGGCAACACCATGTGTAAATCAATTAAACACATTATGGAAAATCATTTAAACACACCAATGCAACTCAATTAAATACACTAGGGCAGCCCAATTAAACATGCTGAGGCAAATAAATTAAACACACCATGGAAAATCAATTAAACACACCGGGACAAATCAATTAAACACACCAGGGCGAATCAATTAAACACACCACTGCAAATGGATGGCTGCAATTATACACACCATGTGGCACCAACAATTAAACACACCAGTTCAACCCAATTAAACACATCTATTTCGAACTCAATTAAACACATCTATTTCCTACCCAATTAAACACACCGGTACTACCCAATTAAACACACATATTGCCAACCCAATTACACATACCAGTACTACCCAATTAAACACACCTATATCCAACCCAATTAAACACACCTATCACAAAACACTTTTCATTGTCTATATATACTTCCAATACACCGTCATTTCATTTAGATGACTTGGCCACATCCAGAAAGTGATAAAATTGTACGATGAAACACACACAACAAACATTCTAAAAGAGAATTCTCAAAATTTCAGTGGCGACTATTAATGTGAATAGACAATATAGAATAGATTATTACGGTGTATATTAGCATCTACCTTAACCAACATCCTTATGAAGAAACATGTTTCAAAAGTGGTATCATGATAAGGAAAATTAATTATGAAAATGCATTCAAACCGACATGGAAAATATAAAAGGAGAATTGATCCACAAATTTTCCATATACCGAAACACGTAGATCAAACATGTCCATTTGACTTGAATATTATTCATTCAGCAGCATTTCAATTAATTTTTACATATTAAAATGAGCCAATTTTAAAATTCTAAATAAACACATTCAGCAACCCATTAAATTTTTTTAGAAATAAATAAATAATGATAAACATCATAAAAAAGAGCAAAGTTTCACTTACTATTTTTCTTAGGTGCTTCGCTTGAGTAAAAAGTGGTGAAGCTAGGGTTCGCAGAAATCGAATTCAATTTCGACAAGTTGGCATTCGAAACGAGCTGTTTTCCAGCTCCAGCAGAAGTCAAATAACCTCTTACAAGACCTAACCCTCCTTCTACACGTCAAACGCACGCGTTTCCAAGGGAAACCAATGGGAAAATCGATTCATTTGACAACGCAGTCCTTGCATTATAATTGACGGACTGTACATTTAACAAGACAATAAACAAAATGCAATGCATAAACAACAAAATAAATATATAAATATGTTAAGCACACAAGCAATCTTCAATTCGAATCAACAAAATCCATTTCGCCCAAAAATCCAAACCTAACCTTAACATTAGCCTATCTTCGGTCTAAAAGAGAGAAAATGAAAGATTTTGTAACAAATTAAAGCATGAAACTGGATTAAAATATGATTACATACCTTTTGCAGTTGATTCTTGAAGATTTGTGAGAGCATGAATTGAAGAAATTGAAGACAAATAAATTCTGACAAAACCAATTGATGATCTGGGTTTGAAGTTTCAACAATGGTGGAGATTGAAAAGAGATGGAGAGCACGAATTGAAGATAAAAAATTCCATCAAAACGATTTTGAAAAATGGAGACAGAGAAAGCATGAGAGGTGGATCTTGTGAGAAAGCATGAGAGGTGGAGACAGAGAAAAAATGGAGACAGAGAAAGAACAAAGAGAGAGAAAGCATGAGAACTCGTGAAAATAGAGAGAGAAGGGAGACTTTTCAGACAAAAATCAAAACCTAAAACAAATAATGAAAAATAGAATAAATGAGGGGTATATCAGTCTTCACAGTCAAAATATGGGTAAAAACAATAAAAATACTAATTCTGGCTAAAAACAATAAAACTTCTAATTTTTTGACTAAAAAGGCCTATTTGCTCATTTTTTTTATCATTTGAACAAGCACTGTACAAAGTACATTCGACTCTGGCCACCACTTCCTTGATAGTGGTCTCGAGGGCGTTAATTGAGATTTTTCACCCCGAGCAAATTTTCAGTTAACAAAAGGTAATAAAATATTTGTTAAAATAAGTAACCGAAGGCATTTTAGACATTTCGTCCAAAAAAAAGCTGGTCAACTATAATGGAAGTCAACTAACAGCCGAGAATGTTTCTATAAATTTTAGCAAAACATCAATATCCGTGGTTTTTTTTTTTTTTTTGTAAGGCTCGGCCTTTCCCATGAGCCCTCTCCAATGCCCGCACGGGCTTAGGCTTAGGCTTCTCCATTGTTTAAGTATGATCCCGTGAAAGTGTGGCCTCTAGGCCCACGAGCCTTGATAGTCAATTCAACGGGCTTGGACATGTTTTATCTCTCAATTTAATAATTTCACCTTGGGAAGCACCTTGAGAGTTCAGACTCCAAACAAAATTTCACCAAACAGATACACTTGAATTTTCACAAGAGTTAGAACGAGCCCAAAAATTATTTGCAAAAAGTTTTCTTAATGACTTGACATTTTTTAATATGAAAACACCGAAAACATGCATTTTAAATTTTTAATTATTCCGATTGGTATAATTTCACAAAGCAATCCATCACAACCAAACCTAACATCAACTCAACTAGATGAGATTATATTTACACCAAATTTACTTGGATTGGTTTGGTTCAATTCAGTTCCTATTATATAAAGTGAAATGGATTATTGATTTCAATCTAGAATTGACCTAAATTTCTCCTACCAAACAGACAACTGGAGGGCAAAATCAATGGACACAATACAACATAAAAAAATAAAAATAAAAAACAAAAATAAAAACGACAGGAACTCTTAATTATTATAGAAAGACAAAAATACTATGTACATAAACAGAACTAAAACTAACAAAAGCTATGGCCTGATATTCATTCATTGGAGATTTAGAACAATCGAACAATACATTTTCACCTTCAATTTCCACATACAAAAAATATAAATAAAAATAAAAAATTGTAATGACATTTATCACTTACCATACGCTAACTGGCCCCACATTTAATCACTGCCACTACAAACGAAAGGAATGCACTCAACATGGAAAATTGCAGCAGATTTACCCCTTCATCAAGTTAAAAGCTTCGGATAGTGTCCACACGATCGATGACATCCAACGCTTTGATTCGATCAATGTCAAAGTCAATGACTGGAACTGAGGAAGGCCTCCTAATTGGGAAAGGATCTTTCTTGGTCTCTCTTGTCGGAGAGTGGCTGTTACTTTTGGTCAACCTGTGGCGTGCGCTTAACCGGGTTTTGGCTGTGTCAAACTCCTGACTCTTGCTTATTCCTGGCGTCTTTTTCCTTTTACTGACATCGCGAAGCATCTCTTGATCTTCAACTGTCAACATCGGGGATGTGGGGTGGGGTTTGTTTGTAGATAACTGAATACCCTTCTGGTTGGGGGAACGAATTGGGGATTTGACTGGAGACCTTATTCCGCCATTGGTAGCCCTTGCTTGGCTAACAAGATGATGAAGCCACACGACCAGTTCCAGAATATAAGATTCAGTTTTATCCTTATCCGCATGGTGCAGTGTCTCGATCCTCAATAAGTCGGTGTGGCCAGTAGGTTTCCGATTCACCTCAGAACTGAACAAAACAAATGAGAAAACTATGCAAAAATATGCTGCAAAAACAGATTAAGAAGAAGCACAATAACTCACCCTGTGTTAGCCCATTCTCCAACCCAACCAAATCCGTGATGAGCCCTAGTAGGTTCAAATTGGAAAAAGAAAACATAAGGATAAGTAATACGAAAACAAAGTTGGTGTAAGAAAAGCATTTGAACTCAATTTTCTCAGTAAATGAACTCAGTCATCACACCTACACCTAATAAGAATACGGGTCAACTATAATACCCTTGTCCTTCAAGGATGAAGGGGTCATCATGCCCTCTGAGCAGTCATCATGCCCTCTGAGCACAGAGGGTACAAAATGAGGTACCAAACAGAAACACGACCCTGATAAGAAAAATAAAAACTGTAGAGTGCACGACCAACAATCTTACTTGGTTGTGTTAGTAGCAATAGGAACAAGCCACTGCAAAGTTTTCTCCATTTCAGCTTTAATTTGTGGAATACTAAGCTGGAAGAACAACATTTGAAGAGAATAATTATCAATCAGTGAGTAGACAGGTTTAGAAATCAGGAATATACGATATGTACAAGGCCATCAACATAAAAACTCCCCACTAAGCCAACTGATATTTCAGTGTTGGAAACATCAACCAAATACCTCTTCTTTAACATGGAATGATTGTACTTTGGAGCGCAATGCGGACTTTATATTTGGAGGCAGTCCCTGGTATAATGCATCCCTCGTATTTGGAGGCACAGAACTTGATCGCGACACCTAGTTACATTCAAAATATTAGCAGAAAGCCCTGACCAACATTCTCAACTTCTTACTAAAAACATAGACCTCTTGATTTCTTGATTGAAATACAAAAGTAATCGGAGAATGGAACTGTGACATATTCTGAAACCAACCTTTGAATAAACTTTTAAGTTTAATGCAAGGTAGCAAAGCAATATATCCATGTAATAAAGGAGAAAAATGTAAAAGCGCCTAATTGAATTTGAAAAGACAAAAATGATTCTATCCTGACATTTCTAGTGGCACCTGAGAGCATAACAGTAGGCATATAGTCAGTAAATTCAAATACAAAATCTACCACTCATTCCGAGTCATTCGCATGAGGTATCATGTTGAACAGAAATCACATTTCTTTAATCTTCTATTAGGTAACATGCACTAATTCCACATAGTTTATCTATCATGAATCATGATATGCTGGCTTAGTAGGATAACATTAATACATACTAGTAGGCTAAAAATCAAAACATCCCTCCTCCATAAACACTAAGAGCAAAGTAGGTAACTCCTCCAATTAAAGGAGGCCTTCTTAACTTCTGGACAATGGACAATCATTGACAACACAGAAGCAGAAGAGTTGAACAATCAGGACTGGTTTAAAAATTTATGGCAAATTAGCCTTCTAAATAATAAAGAGGCCATAAAGCATAATCAAATATGACATAAAAAAGGTCATTCATTTACAGACCAGAAGGGAATTTCCTTAAATAGATGCACATAAATGAAAACTTCACTTAGAGATGCCATTCCAAACAGAAACCTCAAGTTAGAGCCTTAGAGGTAGAAATATAGTTCCATCTTTCATCTTTGTAGAAGTAAGCAAACATAAATTTCTCTCCAATAACCTCTAACATGTAATACTCAAATTCAATTATAAAACCCGTCCAAAAGCCACAAGATTATGAGAACGATCTGTCAAAGCTTATAGATGATATAACAATAAGTTATTACATCATGTCCATGCAAGAGGCAAAGAAAATTAGAAGAAAAAAAAATACATTATGTAAGCCATTTTAAATAATGTACCATTTTTCTTTCTCTTATGTCACAATAAATAAATAAATAAGTTTGCTGATACTTATATGAAAAAAAATATATATAAAAAAAATAATATACAACACAATAGAAGATAAAAGAAAATTTCTGCAAAATGTCAAAAAACTCACAAGGGTATCAATTTGAGAGATAATATTCGCATAATGCAATGCAAGACCAGCAGACCCCAACTTTTTATGACTGCTCAGAGAACCTTTTACAGGTCTATCACCATCTGCATGGCCACCGGAAAAGCATCACAAAAACTCCATTGAATTAGTAAACTCAATGAATAGTTCATACTGGATTTCAAAATCATTAATAGTTTGAAAAGTTGTTTAAGACAAATGTCATATATGGCATCTGAATAGATGAAAGTCAGAGAAGAATCGAAGATAGGTTTATTTTAAGGGATGCAAAAAAATTATATTCTAATTTGTTTGGATATTTGTGACAATGAAGCTTGGGCATTGAAAGTAACTAAAAGAAAGGAAAATAATGACTTGAATTCTCGTGGAGCTTCAATTTCTAAGTCATATATAGTTTATGGGTGCAAATTATTAGAGAACTGAAAATAAATATGTCGCATTCTCAGAAACCAAAAAGAAGGAATCTTAGTTCACTTAAGTACTCATCTAAGTCTTAATCCCCCTATTACACAGGGATTACTACAAGGATTTCTCTCATGTCTTTTATACGAAGTTGTATAGTTTAATACCCGTTTAGTGTAAATACATTATTTTTATACTCACAATGTATATTCAAATTTTTTTTCTCTCTCTCTCTCTCTCTTTGCTCACAGTTGATTTTCGAGTCAATTGGACAGCCTACAAATTAAATGATAACAAAAAGCACCCACAATATCTTTCTTTTCTGCTCTTCCAATCCTGAGAATAAAATATAAAATAAAGTAATAAATGCCTTCTGACAACTTCAGAAACTTAATTCAGTGTTTAGAAGTCTTACCGGCATTACCGAAGGCTTCATGAATCTCCAAATGCAAGAAATGTACAATGTCTACAAGCTTCTCTATCACCTATACATAGAAGATATCAAAGAAATGTCTTATATATACTTCAATATAGGGCCGGTGGGCTAAGTCTTACATTTAAAGCCTAATAGATTACAACAAAATCAGCATTAAAAATAAAAAATAAAAAATAAAAAAATAATAATGTAGAAGTCATTTGAAGATGCAGTAATCAGAATCCAGAACATAAGGAGCAATGAAAACAAATTAACTGACCAGGTTGGGTCATATCATATTGAACAACCCTAGACACACTTGAATTCAAGTCTGCCAACAAAATACGCAAAGCAGTATCAATCCATACCTCTTCCAAAATCTTGGACCAAAGAGATTTCTTTTGCAAACTTCTTACATGCTTCTTTTGACTCTTTAACTCCGCTCTCAAGATAGCAAGACTGTCCCCTACATGTCAAAATAAAAATATAGACACAATGAAAAATAAGATTTATAAAGATGACAAAAGAAAAAAAAAACACAAATTTCTACAATATTCATAAAGATAACAAAGAAATGAGAGCCAAATCAACGCCAACTTCTATATTTTCAGAATTTAAAGGAGAGTCTTGCAAAGAACAAAGTATTATCTTGTCTTACGTGTTCATAACCAGCATAAACATAAAATTAGAGGCAAAAAGCGGGCCTCTACCATGCAAGGACCACAATAATGCATGCACAAACAGTAGTATAAGGGCAAAGTTGTAATAATGAAATGATTAAAGGACATTCAAAATAAATAATAATAATAATAATATTCAAATGAGATAATCACTAATTTCTATTGCTGAAACATCAATTGGCTGGGAGTGGGACAGAAACCTGAGAAAGGGATCAATTAGATTAATTATAGGATTTTATGATTCTTTCGTAGTTATATTTCTCTTTCTGTTTTGATTAAGGAATCAATTAGCTTTATTATAGGATTTCCTAATTGCTTTTTCTCTTATAAATTACCTCCTATACAGAGAAGAATAATAACAAAAAATATGAATTTGTTCATAGTATCAGAGCCCAAATAAATTGTTTAGGGTTCTTTTTCTCTACTCTCTTTTCTACACCTTTATTTTTTCCCTTAATAGTCCTCTGTGTTACTGTTTCAAAAAAAAATTATTTTTTCTCTAATACTACAGTACTTCGTCTACAGTACTTGCTACAGTACTTCATCGGATTTACTGTTCCTGTGCTGGATTTACTGTTCTGCTGCCAAACTCCGGATTTACTGATCCGACTGCCGGATTTACTGTTCCGACCGTCCTCTCGGGTATTTTCAGTTCCGTTGCTTCCACTGCTACCTAAAATTGTCTTCCATTATGACAAATCTAAGTGAAGAAACATCAGATGTATCTAGTCACGTGGTACTACCACCACCTCCAACACTCCCTCCGGTTTATTCTCATGACAACTCATCTAAAATTGAGATTAAACAGGATGGGTCAAACTACCCTTTTTGGTCAAAGTTCGTTGAGATCTTTCTCAGGGGACAATACTAAACCTGCAACCACTAGTCCCACTTATAGACGATGGTTGGTAGATAATGTTCTTGTGTAAGGATGGCTCATTGGTTCTATGACTCCCAAGATTATGGGAATGTTTATTCGGTTATCTACCGCTTAAGCCATTTAGGAAGCGGTTGCTCGTACCTACTATGATGGTGCAGATCAGTCAATTATCTACGAACTCAACAGCAAGGCCTTTCATATGCGTCAATCTGGGTGTCCTATTTCTTTCTAATATGGAGAATTGAAGTCACTTTGGCACGAGTTAGATCAACGCTGTCCTAATGATATGATTGATGATACATATGTGATTCGTCTTAACAATCGCATTGAAAAACAAAGGGTTTACATGTTCCTTGCAGGATTAGACCCTGAATTTGACAAGGTTCGAGCTGAAGTTTTACGGATGGATCCGTTTCCTAGTGTTGAAGAAGCATTTGCCTATGTTTGTCGTGAAGCACAGCGTCAAGCCACTATGCTAGTCCCACCACAAGGAAATGACAGTTCAGCTCTGCTAATCAACAAGGGGAATTCAGGAGACGAGAAAATGTACTCACTGTGGACAGAAGAATCATACCCGAGATGCTTGCTGGAGATTGCATGGGTATCCTGAGTGGTACTTGAAAAAAAAGAAGGGGCTTCCAAAGACCGGAACTACTTCAACACCTTTATCTCACAGGGTAATCTATGTGAATCTCAAACTCAATTGTCCGGCTCAGGACATCAAAACCAAGGAGACGATTGGAACTGGTAGGAAAAGAGGGGGGTTATACTCAATTCTACTACTACTATAAGTTGCGAACAAGATTATTGCCTGTTTTCAACTTTTCTACTTCTAAACAAGACTGCTGCCTGTTTTTCTACTACTACTACTATAAGTTGCTAACAAGACTATTGCTTGTTTTCAACTATTCTACTACTTAACAGGACTGCTGCCTGTTTTACTACTACTACTATATGATAGCTAACATGACTATTGCCTGTTTTCAACTATTCTACTACTAAACAAGACTGCTGCCTGTTTTACTACTACTACTATTACTATAAGTTGCTAACAGGACTATTGCCTGTTTTCAACTATTCTACTACTAAACAGGACTGCTGCCTGTTTTACTACTACTACTACTACTATAAGTGGCTAATAGGACTATTGTCTGTGTTCAACTTTTCTACTACTACTACTATAAGTGGCTAACAGGACTATTGCCTATTTTCAACTTTTCTACTACTAAACAGGACTGCTGGCTGTTTTACTACTACTACTACTATAAGTTGTTTTGTTTTCCGGTAAGCCTCACAGTCGACCCTTCTATCTCCGACCACCAGTACCACCTACAAGTAAAGACCAGCTTGCAGATATCTTTGCGAAGGCAATTAATGGAAGGAGCTTCCATGACTTGATTAGCAAGTTGGGAATGACTCATGAGTGACATCTATGCACCAACTTGTGGGGGGGGGGGGGGGGGGGGGGGGGGGGGTGTGGGGGGAGTGTAGAATATTTGTCATTAATGTATAGAATTTCTGTTTTGATTAAGGAATCAATTAGGTTAATTATAGGATTTCCTGATTCTTACCTAATTGTTTTTTCTCCTATAAATTACCTCCTATACAGAGAAGAATAATAACAAAAAATATGAATTTGTTCAGTTTTGAATAGCTTTACTAGGTAAGAGAATTATTACCTGATGAATATTGTATTTTAAAATTTTTACGTACTTTTCCATCATGCAGGAAAGATTAGGTACAAACTCTTTCACTCTACAAGTATAAAATCTGCTATTAAATAACATTTGTTACACAAATCCAAGCCCCGATTTACCTCTTTGAGCAGCATTTGAATTATCCTCTTCCTGAAGCTTACGTCGATAATCTTGCTCAAATCTGTCCAAGGCATGCAACTCATGATATAATTCCTGCAACAGAAATTTAACTCTCCTTTAACAAGGTTTCCACACATAATATCCATGAAAACATTAAGAACACAATCTGTAGTTTATGCCTTCCAAATTAAGTTCATTGAAAGCCACTAGCTTAATTGTTACCAGAAAAGAACAAGAAATCGTATGTCAAATTCCTTAAAAAAGGAACCACTAAAGCTAAATAATGTAATGTATTCTGCAACTTAGAGGTGCTCACAGCTGTATACTGAACCAAAGTAATCAATTGTTGCATTACTGTCTCTGCTTCATCCTTCAATTGCCTTTGGGGCGTAAGTTCTGAACCCAGCCTAAAGATAACAAAAGATGGCAGGAGAATCAATATAAGAACCTAATATAAAATACTGTGAATAACACTTTACAAACTAAGTAGACAAAATGCTGCTAAGATTACTTTTCAAAATAACGATTCAAGTTGTGCAACTGATGATCTTTACAACGATTTCCAAACCGTACCACTTCTCCAGAAAAAATCTTCAATTCTTCTCTGTCAGAATACAGAACCAAATCGTTAATATCTTTGCTTTTCTAATATTGATGGAGAAAATAACTAGCAGATCAATTAGTTAAAGAGACGATATTTCAAAGCAATAAAAAAAAAATTATTGTGCCATCCACCTCTTATCAGCAGCAGCAATCCTTAGGAGTTCATCCATATCCCTGGATATTAAATTTTGTACACCTTCTGAAGGAAGCACCACCTCCTTTAAATGTTTAATGTTCTCCTTTGAAAGGGATTGCATTAGATTGTTGCCCTTGACGATTGTATTTGCAACTTCAAAAGCCAAAATTGAAATTTTATTTCCTTTTGTTGTCACCCCCGAGTTAAATCCACTGCCGAGATTCAAGTTGGTCATGCTACTACCAAGTGTGTCCAAAACATCCACTGCCTTCCCAAGCCCAGCAGTACCAGCTCTGCCCAAAAGAGAGCTGACTTCGGAAACCTATGATGCAAAAATAACAAATTGGTTCATTCAAAAAGATAGCAACCAACTTTATTGTATGGCATTATCAATATTTTACCAAACACCAACTATTACATATCCAATCAAATCTAGAGTAACTACAAAATAAACCAAAGAATCCACCACAAGAAACCACAGCAAACATGAAAAATACTGAAATATAAAGCTGGCAGTCTATGAAAATGCACATTATGTCAATAGGTAATTATCATGGTAACTTAAAAAAGTTTGAATGATTATTTGCAAAGAACCTTATATCAAGTAAAATGAAATAATTGTGGCACAATGTCCTATAATTAATGAAGCATGTTTGTTTACATTAATCATCAACAACCATGGTGAAACATCCATAAAGTGTTTAAAGTTAAAGACAAGAAGAAGATGCAATTGATTCATTGAAGATCAATTAGATTAAAATAAGGCCCTAATACCCTATATCGTCAAGTTCATCCTAATAATTTTCTTAATTTAGAGAGCAAGATAGTATAGAACTCACTTATTGAAGAACATATCAGTAAAGAATTGTTTTTAGGCTAAAACTTATTTTAGCATCTTTCATATATTTTGAGTTTTATAAGATTTTTACTTGTGTTGCTTTAAGACTCTTCTACTTATTTGAAGTAGACGAGGTTAACTTACAATAGACCCTTAGTTGTAATTTTTGACAAAAATTAATTTATGGGTAATGAATTAAGATTTCAAAAACCCTAAACCCTCTCCTCTTCTATTTTTCTCCCCTTTTTGTCTTCTCTCCTCCCTTTATATTCCATATCTCGTCTCTATACTTTTTCTTACCAGTGCAACAGTGCTATATCACTTACATTATGGCCATTTCTAAAAATTTGGGAGTAGAAATAAATAGTATCTTTGTCTAAAAGGAGACTGCATTCATCTTTCACTAACAAAAAAGGAAAATTTGTATGTTCCACAATCAACAGAATGTGGCATTATACCAAAAAAAAAAAAATGAAAGCCGTGAAACCTTCTTCCAAAATTATCGTTCTCTCCCCAGCTGGACCAAATAACCACTGAGGGAGCACAGTTCCCAAATAGTTTAAGAAATCTAACCCCCAACTCCAAGGTTATATGGTTTTTCAGCATCTCTTGATGGGCCAAGTAATCCTAACTATCCCAAGAAGGATATTAATGAATAAAACACCAAGTAGCCAAGAGGAAGAAAAGCTAATGAAAACAAGAATTGACAGAGATAACTTAATATTCAGGGTGTTGTTCTTTAATCTTTAATCATAACACAGCTAGGAGGACAGGGTTTTTCTTTAATCTTTTATGTCCATGTTATGTTGAATCCATGTCTCCTTTTCAAAGAATTACACATGATAGCAATTTACAGAACAACAACTCATGCCGATAACTTAATCTTCAATGAGGCTTTGAATTTTCCATTAAGAAATCCACAAACAATCATTCAACGAATTTGCCTCAACTATATCCAAATTAGATTTTAATAATTTCAACCCTAGCCTGATTGTGATGGGCATTCTACTAGTCTAAGTCTAAACTAATGCATCCTTTTACCAACACAATTTCAATGACTGCATCTTTTTAGCAACGGTATGCACTTTCAAAGACAACCACTGAACCACTGAAAACAAACCTATAGAAATTTTACATGCCATGCATTAGTACCACATAATAAATTACCCGTTCCCATAAATATAAGCATGTATGGAAATATAAAAACAAAATCAAAAGGCACGCAAAAACAGGGGGCAGTTGATATTAAAGATCATGCAAAAAGTAAATAAGGATTCAACACACCTTTGCAACAGCCACTGGCTTAGACTTAGTTGACCTAGATTTCTGCGATAGAGCCCTTGACAAACGAGGAATCCCGTCATTGATGTCATCTTCATTCACCCCATATGGAATTGTATTCACTCCAGGAAAAGAAAAGGGATCTCGCAATGGCTTATCATCCACGTTCCCCCCAACAGGAGAGGGAGTTGCATTGCTATTCGTTTTCAGTTCACGAGACTGATAAACCACTGCAGGCTCATAACCAAGATGACCATTAACACCTGGAAAGCTTCCACCGGGAGCATTATCTACATTCGAACTCCTCGAGCAAAGCCCTCCCATTGTGTTGATCACCACTAGTTATAACTCAATCTTGTCCAAATTTCCCATGCAACAGCTAAGCAATTCTAATATATACACAAATCAGAAAGCACCCTCTTGCGAAATCAACTCAGGAACTGAAGATTGAAGTGACCAGTATCAAAATTTGAAGCTTACCCTAACAATTTATCAACAGATTGATCTACCCCACACTAATTCAACCAAACCAGTTTAAGCCTAGATAATATAAACCCAGTAACAACTCTGACCACTGAAGCTCCAGTTGATTAACACCAAACCAGAAAACTGTAAAATACCAAAACAACCCATAAATCACAAACTCCATAGTCAACAATAAAGTCAAAATTAAGAACAACCTAGTTCACAAAAACTACAACAGCATCATCAGAAACTATTACACATATAATCATCAAAACACAACAATAACAACGAAATTGAAACCAAAAAAAAAAAAAACCAGAACCCATAACAAAAGGCAAGTTCCAAACTTTTCAAAAACCCAAGATCAGTTCACAGTTGCAAACTCAGATACCCCACATATATCAGATAATCAAACAAACAAGTAAAGATGGTCAATAAACTTACCAGCCAAAGATAGAGAAGCGTACAAATCCACAAAAGAAAAAAAAATGGATCTGCAAAGAAGAGGGAAATAGAGATTCTGTTCTGGGTCAATCACTAACAAAAGAAACAAACTTGTTTGAAGATAAGAAGAAGAGATCAAGAAACAAGACAAAGCAGTGAAGAAGAAGAAGAAGAAGAAGAAGAAGAGGAGAGGGAGGGGAGGTAGGAGACGCAGTAAGAGGAGACTTTGGTTGTGTCAGCCTCTGAAACACTGCCAAACCCATTTTACACTTCTCTTCAAAGACATGGTCAAAAACACCAAACTACACCACCAATTTTTTTTTTTTTTTTTGTTTTGTATTTGATTTTGTGTTTCGAAAAGTAAAAAAAAAAATTAAAAAAATGGTTTGATTGTTTCATGGTATTATTTACTTACTACTGCTACTGGTACTGACTACTGGTGGGGTTTTTGACTTTTCTTTCAAAACTTAAAACAACTTTACCGATGCTAAACTTGTTTTACAATTCCACCCTCACTCTTGCAGAGTCTTTGTTACGCGCCACTTTTTTTTTCATAATATTATTACAAATTAAGAGGTTGTTTTTTCTAAATTAAATACTACGGTTTAGATCATGTTGAATTTAAAGAAATATAAAATAGGACAAGAAATTCTATCACAAAATCATCCTATGCATCTATTAATTCACCAACAGCCTTTAAAAAAAATTGACAATTAGAAAATAAGTTTAGAGTTTTCAGATAAATAATTATTATCTAATCCATAACACTTAGACTTTGATGACATATGGACCTCAAGTCTCGATGCTTGAAGTAATTTAATATCTATACCGAAAAATTAAGTAAATTTACATTTTATTTTATCTTTATCTTTATTTTTGAAAAGTAGTAAAAATACATTTTACCGTGTGTTCTTTGTAAGAGCATCCATAATGGTGGAGACCCATTTATACCACATCATCAAATTTGGTCTTCTTTTTTTAAAAAAAAATGGGTCTTCCCATTTGAGTCTTATTTGTTTGGGTCTCTTTTTCCCACAATAGGTCTAAATTGAAAAACAGAAATTGGATCAATTTTTTTTACTTTTTCCAAACAAGCATTATTCTTCTTTAAAATATTATATATATATATATATATATATATTATAATAAATAAATTATATAATATATTTTAAATATCAACACTATCAATACTTATTTAAACAAATTATAATTAATTTAAAATAAAACAATTTATTCGAACCAAACTAGAACCGCTGGAGGAAAACCGGAACCGGAATCGGTTTTTTCGGTTTCGGAATCAGACCGGAACCGCTACCGGGACGGTTTCGGTTCCAATTCTCTTTTTGGAATTTAAATATATATATTAAATTTATTTATATTTTTTCATTATATATAACTATTGAAATTAATAATTATTATTTAAATTAAAATAATTGAAATTATATATTAAATTTATTTATATATTATCATTAATTTAAATTTTATATATATATAAACCCAACCCAATGATTTGAAGGTATTGGAAACCTAACTTCAATCATTGAGTAAGACCCAAATGGAGTTCCAAATTTGGAACTCCATTTGGGTCTAGTGGGTGGAGCCCACATTTAGGTCTTCTTTTTTGGATCTCTTTTTTTACCATAATTACACCTATAAGATCCAAATGAAAATGGATTTATTAAAATGGGTTTTATTTATCCACCATCGTAGATGCTCTAAGTACGAGAACTTATAATTGTTATACTAAATAATAGATAAATACAAATTGACAAGTAGCGTACTCAATAATGGTCCCTACAAGACTAGAGTCAAAGGTGGCCATCAATACATTAATATGATTAAATTGTCATTTGATTTCTATAAAGTTTGTATTGTGTATAGAGAAATAAAAACTTTTGCTCCTTACCGCTATTTTGATAGATGAGAATGTCTTTTTTTTTTCTCAAGGGTGGGAGCACATGCCACCTGGAATTCTTAACGGGGTATGGGCGAAGATGGGTTCCCCCAAGTCTCTAACCCCAATTATATGCCAATAAATTAATATTTTTTATGGTAAAATAAATAATTTTTATATTTATTTTTATGAAATTAGCATGTTGTTTACAATTTTATGAGACTTATGAATTGTAATTAACTGGGGTTTTGTGAATTGATCGGTAAAAGTTTGTATTTAGATGATATTATTTTATGAATAATGAAATTGTTATTATATTGATAATGAGAGATAAAAATTTATATTTTGTTATAATTACTTTTAAAATTTTGGATCAAACTGGAGAATGAAGACAGTGTAGAACCTCCAGCCATAAAATTTCACGATCTCACCGTTATTAAAATTAACAAATGTTTAGGTTCGGGATTTGACAGGGATGAAGTACCTTCCCCTAACACAAAATATTGATATCCCCTTCTTATCCCTAAGAAATCGTGTAACACTTCAAGTTTAAAGAAAAACAAAACTTTTATTCCTGAGATATAAAATTACAATTAAAATGATTATTATAAAACAAATGAATAATCAAAAAATAAAGTTAGGAAATAGTTCACGCGCTTGGGGGACCAGTTGGACAATCACATAGAGTCTCTCCTTCTCGAAAATTGAACGGTAAAAAATGAAAAGGAAAAGAGATTGATTAGAGCAGCTCATTAATGTGACATCGATTTAGATTTGAGAGCAACAACTAACAAGCAGCAAATTGCAGCTCAATCACGTTTATCAAATTTTTTAAGGCAAATTACAATAAACTCCTTGAGGTTTGGACATGTTACACTTAGATGGATAAGTGTCTTTATTATACACTAACACCCCCAAAATTTAAATTTGACTCTTAAAATACCTAAACTGCCCTTAGTTATATTATTTTACACTTTATTTTTTTTACCTTTTAATCAAACACTTTATAAACTTTAATAAATAAAAAAATTAAATAAAAGATATGATTCATTAAATAAATAAATAGTTTAAATATATAAATAGTTTTTTTAATTAAATAAATAAATATTTTAAATAAATAAACAATTTTAAAATAAATAAATAAATAAATAGTTTTAAAAAATAAAATAAATAAATAGTTTTAAAAAATAAAATAAATAATTAGTTTTTAAAAAAAAAATTAAAATATAAATAAATAAGTGAAAAACTTAAAAACAGTAAATATTTTAAGGATATTCATTAATAGGGACAAGAAAAATTCTAAATATCTAAACTTTTACTGTAAAGATGATGGTGAGAGAAGCTTCAAGGTTCCAACACTCCTTAGATATTTAGAGCTTATATTGTCCCTATTAATAGATATTCTTAAAAAAATTAATTTTTTTTAATTTTTTCACTCATTTTTTAAACTATTTATTTATTTAAAACTATTTATTTATTTGATTTTTTTTTAACTTTTTTTATTTAATGTTTTAAATTATTTATTTACTTAATTTTTTTTAAAATATTTATATATTTAATTTTTTTAAACTATTTATTTATTTAATTTTTAAGACTATTTTTTTAAAAACTATTTATTTATTTAATGAATCATATCTTTTATTTAATTTTTTTTATTTTATTAAAGTTTATAAAGTGTTTGATTAAAAGGTAAAAAAAAAAAAAAGTGTAAAATAATATAACTAGAGGCAGTTTATGTATTTTTAAAGTCAAATTTAAATTTTAGGGGTGTTAGTGTATAATAAAGAAACTTATCCATCTAAGTGTAACTTGTCCAAACCTCAAGGGGTTCAGTGTAATTTGCTAAATTTTTTATTCCTTAACTCTTATTAAAATAATAACATTAAATAAGTGAGATGTGCACTTTTTAGGTTCGTTTAGTACGAGGACGAGACAGAATGAGACGGGACATGACAGTTGTTCTTTATTGTGTTTTGAATACATGAGATAGAACTGTAAATTATACTGTTATACGTTTGGTATAACTGAAATATGACGGAACAAGAGGTTCAAATGACCATAGTACCCCTTTTATATATAATAATATATATTAATATATAATGATATTAAATAATAATAATATATATAAGATATGTATAGATATATACAATAATTTTCACATAAGTGCGCACTGATAGAATTATATAAGGACATTGAATGTGAGCCACTCGTTTCACATATTTTGACTTAGTATGTATGAACTTGTCAAAACTCTTTTATAAATGAGTGGCTCACATTCAATGTCCTTATATAATTCTATCAGTGCGTACTGACAGGAAAAAGACTGTAGATATATAATATTAAATATTAGTACACATAAAAAACATAATATATTATATAATATATATTATTATATATTACAATATATTTTATATTATATATTTAAATATATATATATATGTTATATTATATATATGTATCCTATAAATGCGATATATAAATAATAATATAATATATATGATATATTAAATATTATTACATGTACAATAATATATATATTATATAGGTAATCATATTTAATATCTTATATATTATTATATATAATAATAAATATAATGGAGAGTAGCCATATACGAATCTAGTAGTATAGTAACACACATAATTTGGAGCTGGATTTTGAGGCAGTTGTGCAGGTTGTTATCCCTCAAAGGGATATTGAAATTTGGGTAGTAGGTCAGGGAGATACTACCAGCATGTAGAGTGGATAGGCAAGTGCCGATGATAGCTTGATCATAGTCTTTGTAGACGGTATTAAGCAGAGCGATCCGGGCGGTAACATGTAACCCTTTCCGGCCATGAAGGGTTAGGATAATCCGAACTGCACCGATGTGTAGGTGAGAATAGCCTTCTCTGAGCATTGATCGATCAAAGGTTGACCAATTTCTAGATCGACATATTGTTCAGCCGAGGTGGCTGGGACCAGACAGTTGTCAAGAGCAGTGAACTGTACATATTCTTTAATGGGTGGACGCCTTTGTTGTACAGGGTGGGTGATTTTTCGGGCTAGTGACTTGTTTCTTTTGAAAATGTTGTAGGGATTACAAAGAGGCAAGGCAGTTTCAAAGATTTGAGCGGAATCTGAGATGTGAGTATATTCAACAAGGTTTTGTATTTTATTGGACTGAGTTCGTCTGATATATGGAGAAAGAGAAACGGAAGAAGAAAGCCTAATAGGGGTTAATTCAGATGAAGAAGAAGAATTCATTTCGAATGGGATCCTTCCTTCTATATTAACTCTACCTGACTTTAAACAATCTAACTCTATTTCTCTCTTGGACTCCAAAAGAATAGAGGCTCTGATACCGTGGATGGGGGGCACGGAGCCTTAAACTATCTCAATTCAATATATAATATATATTATATATATTATATATTTTCCTCTCCTGGCCACATATGCTATACTGCATGATTCTTCCCCTAACAACTCTCTTTTCTTAACATTTTTTCAATGGTTCAACCAATTATCAGTCTGGAAATCTGACCTCACTAAGCTTATAGGGCAATACAACCTTTGGAAGCTTGACACTGATTCTGTTGCCTCTGTTTCCTGCATCTGGATCCTTCACAGACCTTACAGATACAACCCTCATAAACGGCTTCTTCGGACTTCCAACGTCAGTTATGAGTGGCACACCATATACAACTATCAGGTCTCCTATCCTCGAAATTTGCATATTTCTCTTCTCAATTTCTTATGTGATGTTAATGGCGCCACCTTTGACGAAGCCTTCATCCTTCCAGAAATCTCCAGAGACTCCTCTAAGAGCTGGCATCCTTTCCAAGACTCTGTTCAGCCAGACTCTCAAGACCCTATGATTGTTGACACCTGGCCTTGCTTTATTTGTGGAGCCCAGGACTCTGATGATGAGGATCATGCTTGTTGTAATCTAAGCAGCCCGTGACCTTATCTTGATCACCTTTGTCATTATTGTACTATCTTGTTTGTTTACTGTTTGCTTTATGACTGTCGGCCACCTGTTAGGCCCTATCTTATCCTAGTTTGTCAGGTCTATTTTGTTTGTCGGTCGAGCGCCTCTTGTCCGGTTGTGTCTCCTCCTTCTATAAAATGAGGTTTCTCTCCTTGTATCAAACAAGAAAGAAAAAAATATATAAAATCTCTTCGGTTTTCTTGCATGGCTTGTTAAAACTTCTTTCCTCTCTTTCTATATTGTTCTACCAGATGACTTACAGCCTGTAATATCTAAGTATGTTCTGTGTTTGCCTCTAGTTGAGGATCCTGCATATCAGAAACATGATGTTAATCTAATGGCTTAAGGTCCTTATCTATTTCTTGCCAGTCTAAGAGCTATAAGTATCATGTTTAGGCTATAAGTGCTGCTTGTTGGAGAAAAAATGCTTAAGACTGTACGTGAGATAGTTTAAGGCTCCCTGCTCCATGCCATGGTATCAGAGCATCTATTCTTTTGGAGTCCAAGAGAGAAATAGAGCAAATTCTTCTACTGGTCTTACACAACAAATATTAGGTAAACAATTGTAAAACTACTCATTTCTTTTTCTTTTTCTACTTAACTCTTGCAAAATTTCATTCCAATGTTTTTATACTAATTTAACACCACTTAATCTAGATTTAAGATTATAAATGCTTGTATTATCTAAGAAATTTACTTTTTCTAATTCACTAGTCAACTTTCTCCCAGCCTATCACTATATTGTGATAGTCCCATATGATCACCCTATCTCTTTTATGCATGAAGGAAATCCTCATTTAGAATGTGATGACATTTGCCCTGAATATCCTCAAAGGTACAGGGCCGAAAAATATTTTCTCTGCATAAATTCTATTAGACCTAAGCTGGTTGGTCAAACACTACACATGTCTATCTTCATAAGAAACAACGAAGTGTGGTTCAAATACCCAATTCCATGGATTTTTCTCAGCCCAAAAACAGATGAAGCTCTTAGAGATCTCCAGGAAGAAGAAGAAAACACCTTTGGTGATCCTGCTTTTCTAGAAGACGATCCTCTTGTAGATGAAGACGATAATTTAGATGAAGACGATAATTTAGATGATGAAGCTTATCACAATCTTGACACTTAAGTCAAAAGCAAGTGTTGGTAGAACAAGACAAAGTTTGACAACAGTAAAGCGTCGGCAACAGCAGACAATAATAGTAAAAGAATAGCAATAATGAAGATCAAGAATGAAGAAGAAGATAAGATCAGAAGAAAATCAATAATGTAGAAGATAAGAAGATAAGATCAACGACTTTTGCACACCTTTCTGTAAAAATATCCTCAGTGTCGGCCATTGTTTAGGCCATGCTTATCTCTTTCCTTGTATAAATATGAGTCTTGCTCTCAATTGAAAAAACACACAAAAAACACACACGAGAAAAACACACTCTCTCTTGCAAACTCAGAGCTCTCTTAAAAACTCCCCTGTAATTTTTCTTTATGTACACTATCAGCAATCATCAATAAAAGCTGTGAATATTCTATATATGATCACAGTAAGCATTCTCCAATCTCAATCTTGATATTCTTGTTTTTAGTAGCAATAGATATATACATACAGTTCATGTTAATAAAGTTCTAGATGCTTTAAAAGATAATAATATATATATACTATATATTAATATATTATATATACAAATATATAATATATTAAAGATTATAATATAATAAATATTATTATTATATAGGATATATATATTATTAAATATTATTATATATAATATTATTATATATATATGTAATTATAATATATATATATATATATTATTAATATATAATTTATAATATATTAGACATGTTTGTAATTGTTTAAAAATTTAAAAGGGTAAATTGGTCTTTTTGACACTTGTCCCATGCCATGGGACAAGTTGTCCTAGGGTCTTGAGTGAGACAAATTTTGTGATTTTTGTCTCACATTGTCCCGTCCTGTCCCATGCTAAGGTCGCGCCAAACGTGAGACAAGAGGAAACTGTCCCACGTTGTCCTGTTCCATCCCGCGTACCAAACGCACCCTTTTAGATTAGTCCGTCGAAAGCTCCAGAAGAGGACGGTTTTCTTACGGATTTTTACCAAAAATTCTGGAATGCTGTGGGAGATGATGAATGAAATTGTGCTTAGAATGTCTCAACGAAGCCCGTGCCGTGGAGATGATTAATCATTTCTTATTGTGTTTGATTCCAAAAGTCAGGAAGGTGGAAAGAATGGCTGATTTGAGACCAATTAGCCTTTGCAATGTAATTTATAAGTATATCTCTAAAGCTTTGGAGAATCTTCTTCGAATGGTGCTAAGTAGTGTGATTGCTGACACACATAGCGCGTTTATTCCTGGGAGATTAATTACGGACAATACGATGGTGGGGTTTGAATGTGTGCATGCTCTTAGGTGTAAAGTAAACAGAAAAAAGAAGGGATTTATGTCTCTTAAATTGGACATGTCCAAAGCTTATGATAGGGTGGAATGGTGTTTTGTGGAAGGTATGATGAGGCATATGGGTTTCTTTGAGTCATGGATCTCGAAAATTATGGATTGCGTCTCTTCGGTTACGTACTATTTTATTCTTAATGTAAAGTTAGAGGGAATATAAAGCCTACTCGAGGGTTGAGACAAGGTGATCCTCTCTCTCCTTATCTTTTCCTCATATGTGCGGAGAGCATCTTTAGTCTGATTGTGGCGTCGGAGTGACGTGGTGATTATTCAGGTTTCCATTGCAACAGATTGGGACCGAAAGTTATCAAATTATTTTTTTTGCAGATGACAGCTTTCTCTTTACCCAGGCTACCTTGGAGGAATGTGTTAATCTTAAGAGAATTTTGGACTACTATTCGCATGCTTCAAGCCAAAGTATAAATTTTAAAAAATCTACTGTTTGCTTTAGCAAACAAATTTCGGCTTCCACTAGATGTTCCTTGGCTGGGGCTTTGGATATGACAGTTGTGGATTATCATAGAAAATATCTTGGGCTTCCTTGTGTGACTAGCAAAAGTAAGCATCTCCTTTTCGACAATATTAAAGAAACGGTTCGGGAAAAATTACAAAGTTGGAGCAGCCGTTTTTTTTCTGGTAGAGGGCGGGAGGTGCTTCTTAAGGCAATCCTCCAATCCATCCTGGTGTACACAATGAACTTGTTCAGACTTCCTATTTCTTTTATCTCGGATCTGCACCGTATGTGCACGAGGTTATGGTGGGGAAGGGGCGGTTCTAAGCGCAAATTGCACTGGTGCTCTTAAGAGACTTTGTGTAAGGCTCGTAGTTAGGGTGGTCTCGGATTTCGTGACCTTGGTGCCTTCAATAAAGCTTTGCTTGCGAAACAATGCTAGAGACTTCTTCAAAATCCAAATTAGTTGGTTGCAAGGATTTTAAAAGGGTGTTATTACCCGGAGACCATTTTTCTTGACGCTAAGTGTTCAAAAAAGGGCTCATTTCTTTGGAAAAGGGGTAGGGATTTAGTTGAGCAAGGGTCTAGATGGAGAGTTTGTGATGGTAGATGAATCTACATTTACAAAGATCGGTGGATTCCGTGTCTGTCAACTTTTAAGATTTGTTCTCCTCCGATTCTTGGTGAATAGGCGACTGTCGATATGCTGAAGCTAGTTCATAGGTTCTGGAATGGGGCTTTTGTGAGGCAGTCTTTCTCTGAGAATGAAGCTGAGGCAATTTTAGACCTCCCTCTTAACGGGTTTGAGCTGGAAGATAGTATATTTTGGCACTTTGATAAGTCAGGGAACTATTCGGTTAAGAGTGGTTATTGGATAGCTAAAACTCCTTGTTTCTAACCCTAGCTGTTCCGGTTTGAATCCTTTAGTCTCATGGTGGAAATTTTTTTGGAGCCTTCACTTACCTACTAAGGTTAAAATTTTCTTGTGGAATGCTTGTAATGGTTGGATCCCTACAAAAGCAAACATGGTTGCTCATGGTATGAAGTTGGATTCTATGTGCTCGAGTTGTTCTCAAAAGGATGAAACTGTTATGCACGCATTATGGCGCTGCTATGCTCTGAAGTGTGTTCGGTTTGCTTCTTGCATCACTCGTAATGGTAAATGTCTAGATTCTATACCTTTCCTTGATTTCGTTATGTCTTGTAAGGATAGAGCTGGAACGATGGATTTCGAACTTCTCTGTGTGGTTTAGTGTAGGATTTGGCATAGAAGGAATAAAATGGTTCACTCTTCAGCTTTGATCCTTGAGACTAGGGTTTTCGAGTGGGCTATTAATTATCTTGGTGATTTCCGGAATGTGAATTTAACTGGTGGCCATGGCTCCTCAAAGCAACAGATGACCACGTTTTGGAAGGCACCGCCTGCTGGTGTTTACAAAATCAATACAGATGCAGCTCTGAGTATTAGCAACAAGACCTCGGGTTTTGGTGTGGTGATTCGAGATTGTAATGGTAATGTTATTGCCTCTTTTTATCAGAATGATAGGGTCTGTTATCAACCCCAAGTTGCTGAGGCCTTGGCGATCCTTTGAGGTTTACAGTTGGCGATGGAGGTTGGTCTTGTCCCAACTACCTTGGAGTCAGACGCTTTGGTGGTGGTGGATATGATTGGATCGAAGTTTATTCCTAGTTCTGAGATTAAAGTGATTATTCATGATATTCTGGGTGACTCTAGGGAACACTTTTTTTTTTTTTTACTTCAATTAATTTTGTTCCTAGGTTAGCAAATAAGGTTGCTTATAGCCTTGCAAAGCTTGCTCTTGGTCACGTGGGTGAATTTGTGTGTCTGGAAAACTGTCCTTCTAGATTATTCCAGTTTTACATTAAAAAAAAATAATTTGCTCATTTGTGTGTTTTTTTTGTTTTTTTAATTAAAGAATTGCTCATTTGTGTTAAACAACCTAATTCGTTTTTTTTAAAGGAGTCAATTTAAGTTTAATCCTTTTAAAACTTATTAAATATTAATTTTGTCTTATAAATAGCTTTGTGATTTTTTTTAAGTGATTCTTCTTAAATATTGTCAGCATCATGATCTATGTATTAATTTCTCTGTTTTTTGGGAATATGTATTAATTTCTCTATTTAGTTGATCCATATTCGATAGAATTGCTAATGTGTGTGTTACTACTTAGAAACTCAAAAATGCATATTATCATTGAAGATGCTCTTACCATCAAACCACATTGAGCAGTGGTATTATGATCTACTTACTAAAAGAATTGAATAGGTTTTTATTTATTTATGGAGAATTGTAAATAACTCCTTTATGTTTGATCAAATATCAAATCAAACCTTCTAGTTTAGACAATTAGCAAGAAAAACCCTACCATTAGTTGACTGTTAGTTAATCGTTAGTTGACTATATTTAAATCTAATATGACAATTTAAATCCTTTAAATAAGTTGAATAAAAAATTAAATAAAATCTATAAATTAAAAAAATTAAAAATAAAATCTATAAATTAAAAAAAAATAAAAATAAAAACCAAATCATATTTGATATAGAAACAAAAACTATGGAGAAAACATGCACATTGCCAAGGTGGATGTGTCTTTGAGCATCTTATCCATATATTTTTTATATTTTAAAATAATTTTGTTTTATTTTTATTTTTTTAATGATTTTATTGCTTTATTTTATTATATTTTTAAATATATTTTTTTATTAAAAGAATTTTTTATTTTTATTTTCTAACATATTTTAAATATACTTCGTTTTTTCATTATATTTTAGTTTAATTATAGAAAAAATCTCTTAAATAATCATATTTCATTAGATTTAAATAAAGTCAACTAGCAGTTAACTAATTGTAAGAGTTTTTTGCTGATTGTTCAAACCACATGGTTTGATTTGACATTTGATTAAAAGTCAGGGGGTTATTTACAATCATCCATTTTATTATTATCTTTTTTTGAAAAATTACAATAATTCGGAGTTTTTGGGAGGAGCGAGACTTAAACTCATAATCTTATGGTGTAGGTGTGAGGGCCAATCTCATATTGTCACTAGTATTACTGGCTTAATAAATGATAGTAGTTCGACATTTGAACCCATTGATAAAAAATCACCATAATTTAATTAGCAAGAGTTTTGAACAAAAAACCACAATGTATGTTATGTTAAGGATTAAGGAATTCAATGAAGTTCATAAAATATTTCTAAAAAAAATGTAGCATCTAGAATTTTGTTAAATTACATAGAAAAATAAGGAAAAAACATTATCGATCGTGAATTAGACCCGTCTAACCATTAAAATTTGAAAGTCCAAATTTTAACAAATTTAGAGATTTCACATCTAAAAAGAAATATTTAGGGGGTCGTTTGTTTTTTTGTCTGAAAACTGAACAGTTCTGAATTATTTTTCTGAAGACTGAAATCTGAACTTAAATAATATGTTTGTTTTGTTTTTCCTCACATCTCAATGTATCATATAATATGGAATAAAAACAATCCAAAAATAATAATTATATATGAACACATATGATCATGATCTTCTTCTTAAATTACAAATAAACTTCATTTTTATTAAGAAAAGAAATGTTTTTTTTTCAAAAAATAAAAGGGGCAATAAGAAAACTCACACAAAACACTCTAAAAAAATAATATATAAATACATCACCCTAATATCATAATAAAATATTGATATTAAACACTAATATGAGAAGTGATTAGGTTTCTTTTTTATTCTTAGAGTTATTTAAAATAAACAATATATTAAAATAAAGATTTTTGTACCATATATAATTATGATGAAATTGGAAATATGTTATAAATAGGGGATAGTATCGGAAGAAAAGATTTTGGATTGCATTTAATGCAATTCAGTGATTTGCAATTAAGTGAAAAGTCATGATTTTTTATTTTTTATTTTATGTTGTTTTTTGACATTTTTAAGTTGTTTGACCACTTGTAAAAACAAACAAAACAACTTAATAATTATGATTCAGACCCATTAAGTTTTAAGTGGAAAAAATAAAAGACCCCTTAGCCTATGTTTTCCTGTTGATTCGTACATGACGAATGGTGAATGGTGAATGGCATGTCCATCAGTTAGCCTCTGTTCTCCCTTGGAATATAGTGCATAAAGTGGCCAGGATTCACACTAGTAAAAGACATAGTGGCCCTGATAGAGCCATTTGGGGGTGGAATAACAGTGGTGAATTCTCTGTCATGGCTACCTTGAGGCTGCCAAGCTTCCCTTGTGGTTTATGAAGTTCATATGGAATCTCAAAATTCCCTTTAGAGTGCAGTACTTCTTTTGGTCCCTCATTTATGGTAAGGTTCTCACTAAACAGAGGGTTATTCGAGGAATGTTTGTCGATGCATCTTGCCTCAAATGTGAGTTTGGTATTGAGGATATTGATCATCTTCTATGCGGTTGTAGATACTCTATTAATGTCTAGGAGAATATTTCTAAAGGTATCACTTCTTCTGCTTCTTTTAAGGGTGACTTAGAAGGCTGGTTTTCTGGTCATTTGTAAAGTGGTCAGATGGTGGCTAGTAATATTCCTAGCTATTTGTGTTGTGGTTTTTGTGTAAATGGAGGTGTATGTTTAGGTCTTAATACGATCTGGAATTCTGGGGTGAGAAGAGTCTGTTGTTTGTAATGCTCAAAAATAATTTGGTTCTAATCTGCAAGAGACAGAAAAACAGCATATAGAAAACATCATGTTAGGGAAATCGAGACCCGTGTTTCAAACGGTGTCCTTAAGACAATTTCGCCGGCTAACACCGTATGTGTATGACAATTGTCTCCTAGGATACAACGATTTAAACAATGGATGTGTAGAACACAAACCACTATCAGCGAACTCAAATTGAATTCCAACTTACCAAGATACGAAGAACTGATGAACTAGGAAAAGAACAATATTTTCTCTATATTTCGTGATTTCCAGAATAATCGAATTATATGGAAAAGACTAGGATTTTAAATAGAAAACATAATCAGTAGGATTGATTTTGAAATTAATTAATTACTACGGTTGTAATGATAAAGGAAAATAATTAAGGAAAAATCTTCAAAAAGATATATTCCTAATTAAACACCGATTCTAATTACTTAGTGATCAAGTAAGTATCAGAATCCAAAAAGAAAATCAACTCCTTCCTTAATCTAATTAATTTCCATAACCCAAAACGGAAATTAACTATTTCGTTAGTCAACTTTTCCTTATCATTTAAACCTTCTAGCTTAGGGAAAAATAAATTAAATTAATTCTTTCCTAATCAATAAAATGTTGATTTAGGAAAGAAAAAAATAGTAGCAAAAAGTCAATTGTACTCTCACGGTCCAATTGGTGCAGAATTTGTGTACGCAGGACTTGCCCACACACATGTTTATAAGCTACTATCACACAACCACCTATATACCACATATAAGTGTTTTCCCCAACCAATGTGGGATGTACATTTTTCCTTACACAATGGGCTCACCTTGAGACTCAATTTCTCATTCACCCATTAATAATTTTGTGAGTTTGAGTATACCATTTCGAAGCTCTCACGAAGGAGAATTCGAATATACTTTGATATTCCATTTTCATGGAATCAATCATACCCAAATAATACTCTCAAAATATGTGTTCATCACAAAATTTCCAACAGAGTCATCATGGAATCTGACTCCTTAACTGCTGTCCAACTACTTGCTAAAGATACAAACCCTAATCATCCCATGTTTGGTCTTATTCAAAGTTGCAAAAGGATTGTGGCTGCTGATTGGAATTGTAATGTGGTTCATGTCTTCAGAGAAGGCAATAAGCTGGTTGATGGTTTAGCTCGCTTTGGTCATAACATGGAGATTGGCCTTCTGTTCTTTGAAGAACCCCCTCTAGAGACCAGTGACATTTTTGATGCTGATTTTAGAAGCTTGGCTTGTTTTAGATAGTGTTTTGTTCCTCCTCCTCCTTGTTTGGCGACTTTTATTTACCCTCCTTTACACCAAAAAAAATATTTAGTTAATAATTTGTGTCGTGGAGTTACAATTACTTGAAGGTATCTTTATGATTATGGTCTATGGATCTTTACACAAATTGGTTAAACCTTATACTGTATATTGAAATTTTCACACAAAAATGAAGACAAAAAGAGCAAATTTTAATGGTATTAAATAGTATTATCTTCCAATCACATTGAGCCGAAGTTTTACGTTAACCGCTAGAAATGCAGAAATTCCTAGCAAAAGGAGACAAAAATGTGGTACCTATCCAAGGAATATTATTTGTATGATTGTGGCCCACTTAATTGAATGAAAATGTTGATCTATGATAGACTATGTAAGTCAACTTTTAATTCATTACGAGTGCGTTTAGTACGTGGGATATGATTGATATATTTAAAAAAAAATGTGATTGAATTTGATTGAATTGGATATGATAGGATTAATTATAGTGTTTTCTGTATTTGATGCAACATGGATATGATTAAAATAGAGTAATCATATGTTTGGTGCAACATAGGATATGGCTAAAATAGAATGGTAAATTATGTAAACTTACCTTGATTAATAAAAGGAAAAAGAAATCAAATTAAATAAAAATCATTGACTCATAAAACCATTCACCACTCTAGCTCTGAACTCCTCTCAACTATCATCTCCTCCGTAGGTTATCTCATCTCTTCTTCTTCTTTTTCTATTTTTAATTTTTCAATTTTTTTTTTCTTATACCGAAATTAGTATGCAGATCTTCTTCTTTTATTTTTCTTCATCTTCTTCTTCTATTTTTTATTTTTTATTTTTTTTCTTTCTTAAAACGAAGTTAGTTTGCAGATCATCTTTTTTTTATTTTTCTTCTTCTTCTATTTTTTAATTTTTCAAAATTTTTTTTTCTTAAACCGAAATTAGTGTAGCTCTACTTGGATCTATGTAGATCTAAGTAGATGTACACTGATTTTTGCTAATTTTATTATATGTAATCCTTAATTTTTTTTATAGTGATTATTGGGGAAGCTGCTAAGGAAGCTTTGAGCAATATCCGGAAATAATTCTGGTTTACTATTACTATTAGTTGTTCTTGTTAATTTTATTTGTATTTTAGTTATTAATTAATCTAGGCATTTTTTTTGGCGTTTTTTTATCCATGTTCATGCTTGATTTTGCAATTGAAGGTTTTGATTTTGGGATTGTAGGTTTCAATTTTTTTTTGAAATAGAAATGCTTTCTACTCAACAAAAACCAGATGACGAAGTAGTCGATCTGAAGAAGGTTTTGATTTTGTGATTGTGAATAAATTTTTTGTTCTCTGGTTTGCTTGCTGAAGGAGATGATGATGTTCGATGAGAGAAGAAGAGATGGGATTCATTTGAATCCCATCGTTTTGGACGGGACTAAATTATCCCACATTAGGGGGATAAAAAAGTTAAACATGATTAATTAATCCCATCCCACTAAAGAGCCAAACATGGGAAAATGGACTAAAAATAGTCATATCCCATATCATCCGGTCAAACAAACACACCGTACGAGTATAATGATTAACTTTTTTTCTTATTTATTTTTAAAATATAACACTGAACAAATTATAAGTATGTTGTGACCTCTCTCTCTCTCTCTATATATATATATAATAATTTTTAAATAAGTCCGCACTGGTAGAATTATATAAGGACATTGAATGTCAGCCATTCATTTTATATATTTTCACTTGGCATGTATGCACTTGTCAAAACTCTTTTATAAATGAGTGGTTCACATTCAATGTCCTTATATAATTCTATCGGTGCACATTGACAGGAAAATGACTGTATATATATATATATATATATATATATACACGATTCAAATATCTATTTTCACAATAAAGAGAAATCCACAAACCCCCCCGGGACACACACTCATACATATTTGTAAAATATGTATACCCCTATCACATGTTTGTAAAATATGAGAAATTCAATTCCATTTCCTGATTTATTTTCCAATAAAACTTAATTCATTTTTATTTTTGCTATCTATTAGTAAATGCACCCTTAATGAATTATGAAAATATATGTGATCCCATTAGTTGATTGTTAGTTGACTTTAACTAAATATAATTATTTAAGTGCTTTTTTTTTCTATAATTGAATAAAAAAATAATGAAAAATAATATACTAAAACTTTGTTAAAAAATAAAAAATAAAAAATTTATTTTACTGAAAAAATTAAATATATAAACATATATTCAAAAAAAAAATTATAACAAAGTAACAAAAATCATTAAAAAATTTAAACTAAAAAATTTATTTTAAAACAAAAAAATTATTTTTTCAAGAAATCGATTTTACTATTGTTAACATTTTTCTTATTCAGTTTATAATAAGGGATTTAAACCGTAATATATGATTTATATAAAGTCAATTAACGGTCAACTAACAATCAATTAATTGTAGGGGGTTTTTACTAATTGTTCAAATTAAAGGGTTTTAACAATCAACTAATTTACTGATCATTCAAATTAAAGAGTTTGATTTGGCATTTGATCGAATGTTAGGGGTTATTTAGAATTCTCCCAAAATTATAATATGTCTTGTCTTGTCTAATTTGAATTATTTTTGTAGTTAATTATTACCTTAGAGGGTCATGGTCAGTCTTTTTCTGTTCAAAAATCTCATACTAATCTCAATGGATCCTAGCCGTTGATTAACTCTTCATTATTTGTGATGATGACGTTTTTGAACAAGTCCAGGTCAAGAAATGGATGATGGAAGAAGAACCCTCACTTTTTTTGCTCGTCTTTACGATCACACTTGAAAATGAGTCAAACTTATTGACCTTTCTATAGTGGGAAATGATACCCTATGATTTTCCATAGAAAGAGGATTTTTGTCGATACATCATCATCACCGTCTGATGAAAATCAGACAGTAGAGCTTAATATCATTCCAATTTCTGGTTAAATATATCACGGGATTTCATACTTGCGGACAAAGTAAACATTTTTTTTTTCCAAAAAGATAAAAATAAAAATAAGGTATCTATCAGTCTATCACGTAGGTTCTAGCGATGTGAATATTATTCATCATTAAATATTTCTAGTATAATCTTTCAAAAAAAAATTATAGTAAATTATTTAAAAAAATAAGTTATTTTAGTAAAATATTATTGTACAAAATTTTAAAGGTATACGAGGATGGGGAATTGGTTCCCCATCCCCGTTTCCCCCCAAATGTTTTTTTGTTTCTTTTGAATTATTAAATTATTTTAAATTAATTCAAGTCAAACGGGGAAAATGGGTGGGGGGAAGCGATACTTGTTAGTTGTTACAATGGTCTTAGAATGCAGTTATATTGTATAGTTTTCATTTAAATATTATTTAGGTGTTTCGTTTCGCGTGTTTTCGGAAATCTTGATTTTTTTTCTTCCAAAAACGATCATAATTCTATATACATGTAAATGCAAATTTTTATAAAAAGGTGATTTCCAAATCCTTACAACAGTCTATTTCATGGTAAGTTATGGTGATGTTCAATGTGTCATTTCACCCAAAAAAGGTTGGAGTGTGGTCATTGGCAACCCCGCCGGCACCACCTTAACCGGTTCTCTTTGTTTTTTACAGGGGGGAATTCAACTTAGCTCTACACTGACCGGAAGCTATACATCTAAGCTGCATAATATGTAGCCATCCAGGGCAGATCTGATCAACAATCTATAATTTCATTAATATGAGTATAAGGAATATACCACTGGTTTATGACCTCCAAGATAGTGAAAATACATCCTTAATGCTCGTGCTTGTAGTTGATGGTTTGCAACCCAAACAGTAGATGTGGGTACTTGTCATAGTCAATCATGCAATATCCCCTTTGGAAATTGGGATACTTGAATATGTGCATATCCGTGGCTTAAAAAGTTAAAAGACAAACTATTACCAAAATCTATTTGGATGTCTCTTATTCCTGCAATGCAAATAACGATGTTAGTCATACTCATTTCTATGACATTGTTGACTGTAATCTTTTATGAATTTTTGCAATTATGTGCTCATCATTTTTATTCATGTTTTACTTACCATTATGACATTTCCAGTTTTTAAATTGTATCATGTTCCTAGCACATAAACTCTATCAACCGAAATTTGTAGTCACATTTTTCAATTCTACCAACACAGCAAGAGATTTGTGCTGATTACTGTACTTTGTTAATCAGCAGTACTCATACAAAATAATAAGTTCAAAATGAAAATTAAGAAATAAAGGAGGGACCGAGCCTGCCATTGCTAATGTTTCTGTTCATAGTCTAACAATCAGAATGCATCCGCTGCAACATGAAATGAAGGCATACTAAATTGGCTCTGTTCAGCTGTGTCATATGCAAGTCACTGAAGGCATATCATAGCTTCAAGAATTCCATATTTCCTCAACTTTATGTGAAATGAGCAAGTAGCTCCAATGTCTCTAAGCAGCAATCTCCAATTTAGCTGCCAAATATAAACAGAATTGCTGGACTCAGAAACGCATTCTACAGAGCATTGTATAATGAAGACATGTTAAAAATAAAGCCCAAGACTGAAAGCTTAATTACTCTATAAGGGTGATTGTGCACTGAGATGCACAATCCTATTAAAGCTTTAGAAAATCAACGGAAGCAAGGACGTACCCCTTTGAGTTTGTTTCGTTGTTGAAATCTGAGATTAGGTCTTCCAATTCATCAATAATTGCTTTATAACAGAACTGATATTGATCCTATACCCAACAAGATAAAGAGTCAGGTAAAGGTTTGAAAATGAAGAGGGGAAAGGGGAGCATAGAAAAAACAAGTGTCGATAGTACTTGCTACAACTTTTTTTTTTCCCTCTCTTTTAGCATAATAAGATCAAATAACCAGGGGAACATAACATAGCATTGGGTTAGTACAATCCATTCCAGAAACACATAAGTGACCACAATCACAACAAAATTTACCGCCCTCAACCTCAAGTATTTTTTCTTTCTTTTCTCTGTTCTCTTTTCTCTTTTTTTCTGGTAATGAAACTTAAGATGTCAGTGAACAAAAGGTGTAACAATTTGGACATCAGATAGCTAACCTCTTAAGAAGTTGATGAGTATAAAAAATCATGGGTCTGTCAGCATAATCACTTGATATTGGAAACAGTGAATTTGCAAAATTTGTTTCAGTATAAATCAAAGTTTGTGATTGACAAAATTACAGCTTCAACAAAAGGGTAGAGTAAACATAGAAAGTATACACCCAACCCAAGTTATTTACACAGGATTTTGTTAAAAACGGACCAAACTGCTTGAAAACAAACTGCAAAGTAAATGTATAATTGAAGTGAAATTCCTTCAATAATGAGTTTTGACTAGAAAAAGTATTGAAATGAAAGATCAGGAACATTTCAATACTTTTTCTTGTCAAAACTCATTATTGAAGGAATTTCACGTCAATGAGTTTTGACATGAAGAAGTATTGAAATGGAAGAACAGGAACACTTTCTTTCCAAAAAAGAAAAAAAAAACAGGAAAAGGAAACACAAAGATCTTGACCAACCGCTTGAAAATCATCTCACAGTCTCACTCTCACCAAAATAAAGATAATAATAGATATTATACATCGCCAACAATTAATGACCACAGAGTAGTATGATGTATAAAATAAGCAATTAAGATAATATCTTATTTTTTAGTAAAACATAATAAACACACAGCTAGTAAATTTTTGCTCCATTGCTTTGAGAGAAGCAGTCAATAATGAATTATCAATTATATATCAAAAATCTCACTTTTCATAGAAATTCCTTTTCACATTGATTGTGGGTAATTATTTGGTAGAATTGCCAACGACCTACTTAACAATAACAGAAACTATGATTACCATTCTGCTCTTGATGGTCCAAGTAATTCATGAATGTCAACAATTTGAATTCATGTTCTAAGCTCAGATACCTACAGTAACAGAAAATGTGAAGTGTTAAACTTTAAAATAAGAAGATCATACCATAGTTTGAACCATTCCAATGCGTTGAGATCTAAATACTGAAACAGTATTAGGTATATCCAATGCAGTCATGTCTCCAACAAGGATTCTCTGAATCGTGTTCTGAATTGTGCAGTATGTCCCAGTTCTCCCAATACCTGCACTGTGCAGGAGAGACACTCTTTCAGCCATGTAAAAATATGACTTAGCAAATAAGTAAAAAACAATTGAATTTGAGGCACACTGAAGTAATGGACATGAGCACAACCTGCAGTGCACCACTATTGGGCCAAGATTAGGTGGAAAACGATATATTATTTTCAAAATTTCACGAACAGCAATTGTGTCCTTGGGAACTCCATGGTCTGGCCATTCAGGATACTGAATGTGCAATACGGACATGTGTGGTTCCTCTGACTGCAGCAAAAACAACATATCAAAAGAGGAAATAAAATCTATACTCTTATTACCGGGAGTCTCTAAAGACTAAAGAGAATAAATTCAAACTGTTAAACAAGGTCCACAATAAATTTAAAAAAAAAAATCTGTTTGGAGATGGTGTAACTACAAATTGAAGCATATCTTTGTTAAAACATTGAGCAGAGCTTTGCATGCCGCTTTCTAGAGTTAGGTTCCGTCTACCATCCATACTTATACCACCATTTCCAACATCATAGCTTCCCATCAATATCCAACCCTGTTGAATGGCTTTGTCTTAGACTTCCATTGCTTATGCAATAAAAAGGCTTTTGCTCTTGACACCCTCCTTCAAGCAAACTATCCAGTCCCCACCAAAAGTTCCTATTTCAGTGACTGTAAGAGCTTCCTCTTAATTGAACTTACAAAGTCTTTCCGAGCTCACAACATGTCATTTTATATCAGTACAAAAAGTCAGAGTCACGTTGAAAATAAGACCACCATAATTTCCAATTAGCAAAAACTCTCTTCTCTGTATCTTAAGCATTATTCTCTCTGCCAAAACCAAAACACGCAAGCTTCTTTCTTTCTTTACTTATTTATTAGATAGGACAAACTAAGCAAGTTCCTACATAAAGATAAGACATCTTACCTCTTTGTACTTCACCTCCAGGTTGCGCAACACTAATGAAGTGTCTGTAGATTGTATCCATTTACTGGCAATACATATATTACCAAATTCTCTAGGACCATCTTCGGCTTGAAAGTAATCTCCACATTTTACCGTCTGCACATTCAATTTAAAATAAGAGATACCCCAAAACCACAAAAATAAAATGGATCGGATATACTAAGTAATACTAAGCCACTTAGATGGGAAATAAAATCAAACTTAAGCAAAAGACCTTGTAATGAACCTATCTGAAACATAACAGGCATGAGTATTTGCTATGAGATGTAAGAGCATGCCAGTGACAAGAATATACACCAGAAATGATGTGAAGTTCAAAACAAACAAACTTGCAATAAATGCTAGTGGATTGTGTTAGAAAAGTTGCACAGTTTCTCATGCTTCTAGAAAATAATATGTATGCATTATAATTGCTATTTGGATCCCATGTACAAAATTAACAATAAAAATTATTCTTTTTCAAGTAAAAAAGCAAAATACTATGTTGCATATTGCATAAAGAATCAGCTCACAAACATTTAGTGTGAAACGGTCTTACAACTAAGAGCAAAAGCGTTTGCCTTCAATTGCTAATAGTATTTGATTCATCACAACATACTAATAACTTAGATATGTCCAAATTATTAAGCAAAGGCATTAACTTATGCATGCACTACAGAAATTCAAAATTGGTAAATTAAACATTACTATCCAAAACCACCATCAAGACAAGCACATTCAACTAACTGCACAGCAAAATACCACCTTGTAATTGTCGACCAATCGAGTAAGCATCACAATCACAGGACAACGATACTGGATCACCATCTCCCAAAAGTCCTCATAAGTGTGAGGCAATGGACCTTGCGTGGCTATGAACGGGGAAACTCTCTCCAACGAAGACGTCTAACACATGTATAAGTAAATAATTAACCATTCCTCAATTGATCAAACAAATAACCCATATAATATATAACGTAATTTCAAGCGATACCAGAACATTTATAGAAAAATTCAGCTACCGTGATCAAGCTAGCATTGATATAGCCTCTGGCAGACGGTCTATAATCCTTACACTGATTCAAAACAACCCTATTCTTATCAACTGAAATACAAAAATAAATAAATAAATAAAATTAAAAGATGTTATTGAAAAAATAAATAAAAATAATTTAGTACTAAAAGTGAAGAACTGACATGGCAAGATATCTGTGTAGCGGTTTTTGCTCAAATTAACGCCGTCGAGGGCGACGGTGCAGCTTCTGGCCATCTCCGACGGTCGAATTCGATTTGCCTGCAACTGAGCGAACTCGGCGGTGATTTGGTTCGGCGAGTTCTGGAGCTTCTCTTTGAAGAAGCTGAGAGCCTCGGAGCAGTGCCTGTGCTGATCGGCGGTGAGCAACATTTTACGGGGAGAATCGGCGGCGGCGGAGGATGAGAACACAAAGCGTGTTGGTTCCGGATGGTTGCCTGCAGAGGAGGCCGCCATGGACGATCTCCGGCGCGTGCGCGTCCGGGCGCGTGTGGAAATGAGGTTTCCCAGCTGCCTTATGTTGCGCGAGGGGTTTTGCTGGGTTGTGGGGATTCTTCGCGGGCGCGTACAAAATTGGGAATCGAATTTTTAAAACTCAGAAATTGGTTGAAATAATGGAATTGTAGTGGGAGGGTTGTATTGGATTGAGATTTTAATAGACAATTTTGGGTGTAATAATTTTATGGATTTACAACACTATTATGATTATTAGGATTGTTATGATTGTACTTTTTAAGATCATTAGGATTGTTATGGATTAGACTTTTAAGATTATAAAAGAGTCTTTGAACTTATTTATAGACTATTAGGATTATTTAAATTTTATTTTAAGACTTTTTAGACTTTTAAAAATACGGACTTTCCAGATTCGATTGTAGTATTCAATTTTCTCCCCAAGTTTTAGAAGTGTCGATGATGCTAAAACACAACTAGAGGCTTTGTGCCCTGTTGTCGTCTTCTGTTTTAGACTTTTGTCGTATGTACATGAATAAATTAAATAATGCATATATTTTTTGAACTATTAATATTTTTTTTTGCTATATGTTAAAATTAAAAAAATAATAATTGATAATATTAAAATAAAATGGAGTGTTTGAAAATTTTATTTTTAAAAATGGAGTGTCTTTGGGATATGATTGCTAAAAGATAAAAGAGATAATTTTGGAACAAAGGGAAGTGTCTTTAGAATTGTTATGACAACAACCCAGAAACCAAAAAGGGCGAAGTAAGAGATAAGGTGAAGTCGTGAAGATGATTTTGAGTGAGAGAGAAAAGTCGGGAAAGTATTGAGGGAGAGGGCAAGACAATTTTGGGTTCAAGCTATTTATACAAATCACTAAAAAGTCTGAAAAATCCATTTTGTCTTGAAATCCTAAAAATCTTGATCTCAATCCAATACCACCAGAAAATTTGTTGCCCCTTGAAAGTCTAGATCAAATACCACAAGACAATATGGACTTTTTAAAAAAATCTTTGTTAACAGAAAATTTGCTTAGGGTGAGAAATCTCAGTTAACACCCTCGAGACCACTACCACGTTAGTGGTGGCCAAGGTTGAATGTATGATTGACAGTGCCTAATAAAATGACAAGGAATATTGGTACTAGTATCCAACCCAGAGAATCAAAAATGCTTTCTTTATTAATAGTATGTGGTATACAGATCTCTCTCAAATTACTCTCAATTTCTGTAGGGTGTAGTATGGTTCTTCTCGTATGCCTGTCGAAAAGTAGTCCTCTCTTTCTAAAGTCGAAGTCCTTCTTTTATACATTGTCTTCATAGGTTAGACTAACTTATTCTCCCATTGATTTTCTCAATCCCTTCCCTCATTATCGGACGGGATTTTACATTTAAATGTCATTGACTTTGCGTTAATTGCTGAGTTGAGAATATCTTGGTGGAGATCAATTTGTTTCCTGCTTGGACTCTATTACTTGTTCTGTACGTATGTAACATCTTAAGATATGATCCAGTGTATCTTCGTATCTTGTTAGCATGATCCCCCTTAGGGATCGTAGCATGATCCCTCTTAGGGGTCGTTGAATATGGTGTATATTATGGTTAGGTATATCAGATAGTGAGGTCGGTCAGTGTTTTAGCCCCGATATTTAGGAGCTTAGCCTAGCCAGGAGCTTAAGTATGACCTCCCTTGATCTTTTGGAGCTAGATGTGACCTCCTGCGGACACCCCTCTATGTCAATGTGGTACAGGTGGGCTTCTGGAGAGGTTGTAATGTAATCCCGACTTCGGGGGGGGGGTGTTTCCTGGTTTCAAGTTCGGTGATGCGGGCTCGATCTGACCACGCTGGGCTCTACTCCGGGTGTTTCTGGAGGCCGTCCTTATTTCTGTGGGGCGGTATCGTAGCTCGGCTTCGGATAACGTGGTCTCCTGGTGGATAACCTCGGGCATGGAGCCAGACTAAGAGGGTGGAAAATTTCCCTTTGGTCCTTAGCCAAATTTGGCCATTAACAATCTTAAAAGTCTAGATCCAATACCACAAGACAATATGAACTTTAAAAAAAAATCTTAAAAGTCTTAATCGAATACCAGTGGACTTCTCTAACTTGTTAAAAAGTCTCAATCTAATACCACCAGTCTTTTACTTCCCCAAATTGTCTAAGAAAATCTTGAACCAATACACCCCCCTTAAATTAAAGTTTATGTTTTAAAAAAAATAAAAATAATGGGATTATTCATTAAAAAAAATAAAAATAAAGGGGTTATAGAATATTGGGGAAAATGGATGGGCAGTTTGGCACCCGTAGGCTTGGCTTAGTTTGCATATAGTGACTTAGAGATGGTGAAATATAGTTTTTAGAAGTGGGAAGAGAAGAAAATGGTCTTTCCTAGGATTGAAAGGTCAAAATGTCCACATTTGAAAAAACTTGCAAAAATGTCCAAAAAAAAGATGAAGTTACCAGAGTACCCTTTTAAGGAATTTTCCATCAATTACTAGAGTGCCCTGGTAACTTAAAAGATGAAGTCAAAATTACCCATTTATCCTTATCACCCTTATTTCGTATTTCCCACCAGAACTAATCCCAAAACAACGCCAAGAACCTGCAAAACGAACACTCCTTGCAAGCGAATCTGAAGAAGAAACCCCGACCAACAGTCGAAAGAATATGAATCCTTAACCAAGAAGAAGAAGTCCCCGAATTTGAAGAAACAACACCCAAAATCCCAAAACGACCGTACTATTCTGGTAAGGACATTGATTTCTATCGTTTACTTGATTACTCTTATTTATACATAATTATAATATACTAGGAAAGACAATTTTCTTTTATTTCCACTAATTTATACCCAAGTTTTTCACAAGATACTGATTTTGTCATGAGGGTTTTCGATTTTGTGTTTTCGTTTCTTGATTGTTATTACATTACTATCTAGTTTTGAAATTAGGGTTTAGATTTCATGTTGAAAATCGATTCATGTGACAGTTTTGGTTCAGATTTCTGGTTTGTCACCATCCTTTTCTTTTTGTTGGAAATTTTGTAGTAGTTTTGAGAATTTTTCTTGTCAGATTTCAGGTTGAATTTCAGGATGAGTGTGAATTGCTGAAGACATGAAGCTTATGTTAAATTGACACTTGCAATATGAAGAAGAAACACAGTAGTCAAACGCTAAGAAGGCAAAAGTTCAACCTTCTCCAACCCAATCGACCTTCAAGGTAATTAGTGTGCAGAAGCCTCTCTCTGTCTTGTCTCTCTCATTTACATTATGTTACTGTTTTTTGTGTGTGTTGTTATAGACTTATAGTGATGATGTTTAAGTACACATAACTAGGTTCTGCTGACTGTTTTCAATGTTCTGTACTCTTCATTTCTACTGCTTTGATTCCGTTTAGTTTTACATTTTTTCTTTGATTTTCTCAAAGGGAGTTTATTTGAATGTTTAAACTTATGTATTGTGAACATGCATTTTTATATATGTCGTGATATGCACTATTCAAACAAATTTATAAGATCCCAAGATGCACTCAAACAAGTATAAAACTAGTATGTGGCAAGTATATGTATCGTTCCTCAGAGATCGAGCGATAGTGATGATTAAACTAATGCTTTAGTTAAAAATGCAAGAAAAATAAATTGATATGGTTTTCGAGAACAAGTAGAACTAAAATATAAACTAAGCTAAAATGCACTAATCTAAAGAGTTTGAATATGTGATATGTGGATTAAGGAATTGATGAATTCAACTAGCAAACAATGGGTAAAGAATGAACTCACATTAGTTGTCATTAACTAATGTAACCACCCTAGGATGTATATGAGTGATTATTTACCACTTGTGAGTGCCCAAACCATCATGTATAGCATTGACCACCCATAATTGGTTATACAATGAAATAACATCTATCACATAAGAGACAAATCTCTTTGTTACAAGTCACCACCCCATCATGTATAGGTTGATGCTTAATCTATCACATGCAAACAATCATAGGATGTATAGTCTTGATTACCCATGAAAGATTAGAATTAGGTGAGATTAATAAGTCTGGATATTACTTGGGTCATGTACCCTTGTTCAATCCTCCTATTCAATTGAGCTTAGAGGGCCAAGCATCATGTATACTTGATTCTCTACATATATAATTTCTCAAACAACTCATGAAGAGAGTCATGTACAATCAAACACAAATTGCTTTTGAAATCAAGTAAAACATTGAATAGAACAAATGAGATAGATTTTAATAAAAGATATTAAGTTCATTACAAATACCCATATTTACACATGGCCTTGCTCCCAGGTCTGGTGAAATGTATGGGTGGGTGCACGGGTGTTACCTGTGCGGTTTGGTCTTCTCAAAATCCACCTTCCGGTGCACGGGTGAGCGCACGGGTAGTGCAAGGGTCTGCTACCCTTGCACTATTGTTTCCTTCACTTCATATGTGCACTAATTGGTCCATTTTGCCCCTCTTCATGCCTTTTTACCTAATGCCTGCAATAAAAACCAAACGAGCCATAAATACACATAAAAACGCTCAAGAACAAAACAAAGAGAAAGGATATGAAGGCCAAAATGTATAACATTTTTGGCTCGATCAAATACATTTTGAACAAGCATTTTGTCGTGGTATACAATATTCAAATAAAATGTAAAATCCCAATATACACTCAACAAAGATAAACCTAGTATATGGCAAATAAATGTATCATCTACAGGGAAAGGGAAATTAAATGGCTAAATCTAGTTGACTACTATTAAACCTAAGCTAAGCATGAATAAAGTAAATATCAATGGCTGATTTGGAAAGGTTAATCTAAAATGCAATTAAGTTAAACTAGACTAAATGCAATGAGGTTAGAATGATATTAGTGAGAACTAAGGAATTAATGGATCCACAAGTGAATAGTAGGCAAATCATGAATTTGCAATAATGTTCATTAATTGAATTTAACCAATCAAATCATGTATAGGATTGGTTATATACCACTTATGAATGTCCAACCCATTATGTATAGTATTGGCCACCCATATATGGTTGTGCAATGAATGAATATCTATCAAATAAGGGACTAATCTCTTAGCTTAAATTCACCAACCTATCATGTATGGTGTTGATGATTAATCTCTCATAAGCAACCAATCAAATCATGTATAAGATTGATTACCCATTTGAGATTAGATAGAAATTGAGATTAATTTGTCCGGATTTCACTTGGGTCATGTACCCTTGTTCGATCCTTCCATTCAAGTGAGCTTAAGAGAACCTAGCATCATGTATACCAAGGTCTCTACTCTAAATATCTCAAACAACTTGTAAAGAGAGTCATGTACAATCAAAGACAAATCATTCTAGAAATCAATTAAGAACAATGAATGAAACATAATTGATAGATTTAATATAAAATATAAAGTTCATTACAAGCCCAACATCCAATAGTGTCTCACATCAATCCCTTAGTGGGATATCTAGCTACTCATGACAAATATAATAAAATAAATAGGAGAAGAGAGATGGAGAAGACCCATGTTGAGAAACTCCACATTTCTTGAAGCTTGATTCCAATCTCCAATGTCCTTGAGTAGATGAGGATGATGGTTAGATTTTGTGTGGTTAGTGTTCTTGGGAGAGAATTGTATGAGAGAAGGGAAGAGAGTGTATGAGAGAGAAGATGAGAGAAGAATAAGAGCTTTAAATCGGTTATGGCAAGATCTGGGCATGAAAAGACATCATTGCCCCTCTAAAAATGGCTTTAAACCCGTCATTTTTTGTGCTAGAAAGTGTAGTGCACGGGTGTAGCACAGGTAAAAAACTAGTATTGCACGGGTAGGTTACCCGTGCAGTTCCCGTGGACAGCAGCACAACATTTACTAAAATGGTCATAACTTTCTCTACACAACTCGGAATTGCAATCCGTAAAAACCTTTGGAAACTAGACTCACGGGGCTTTCCAAATATATATAAATCAAAATATGTTTCAATCCGAGGAGGGAGATATGATCCTTTGAAGTTAGATGATTTGCACACACATTGTTTTTACAATTTCAACCCTTTTGTCACCAAATCTCACTTTTTATGCCTTCTGGTCTGGCACAGGTGATACCCGTTCACTGAGCTCTTCCTAAAATCCATCTTCTGGTGCACGGGTTAATGCATGGGTAGTGCACGAGTGTGCTACCTGTGCATCATGGCCTTCTTCACCACATATTTGAACCGTTTGTCCTTTTTGTCCCTCTTTATGCCTTTTCATCTAATGCCTGCAACATTAACCAAAAGAGCCATAAATACACATAAAAGACCCAAGAACGAGGCAAAGAGAAAGGATATGAGGGCCATAATGTATGACATTTTTGGCTCGATCATATTGATTTTGTGATTGTACTTCACCGCTATTGTATTTCTCTGTTATTTTTTTTCAAGGGGATGATTTTAGAGTTTGTTGAATTGAATAATTAGCTTAAGAATGTAAGAGGGTTTGTTGGATTTTGGCCAAACAAAACAATTTGTTTGTATGTTTTTGGCAGTTTGCTAAATGAATATTCTCGAGTATTAAAACCATAGGTAAGCGTACTGAAAGCTAAGAAAAGTATGTTAAATTGTAAGTAAATAAAATGAAAAAAAATTAAGTATGCACTGATGGTTTGTGTGGTGATTGTGATTTCCTTTTATCTTTTCCTCATATTTATCATCCTTATAGTATTGAAGTTGTCTCAATTGCTTATAGGGCTTTTCTTGTTTCTATTCATAGTTCATAATTCAATTATCGAGTCATACACGCTAACAGACATGGAACACAAACATCTTTGATGATAAAACCGTTGTCTTTCATTATTGTCCTTTTCTTAAAGCATCATTATTCTTTAACTGTATGTGTATCTATATATATCATCTCTTCCCTAAAATGACCATTTTATTATTATTTTTCTTTTTTATTTTAACGAACATGCATTAACCAGCTTTGAACATCCTTTTGCATGATAGATAGGAAACTCAGAACATCTTTTACATGATAGATAGGAAACTTTGAACATCTTTTCACATGATATATGGAAAACTTTGACCATTTGGATATATACCATTTGTTTGAAATAGAGGTGTTTGAGCTAGATGATTGTTTTTGAATGTTGTTTTGTTTCTATGTTTTGGGTTGCATTGTCGTTGTGTTTTCATGTTACACTAGCATGTTTCCAATTCCCCTGCTTTAAAGTCCAATACTTGGGTTTGAAAGTAAGGATTCCTGGGCTTGAGCGTCCAATTCCCAGGCTTGAACGACCTATTCCAGGGCTTGAATTTTCAATTCCCGGGCTTTAAAGTAAGGATTCCCGAGCTTGAAATCCAATTCCCGGGGATTAAATTAAGGATTCCCGGGCTTGGAAGACCAATTCTCGGGCTTCAAAGTAAGGATTCTTAGGCTTGAAATCTAATTCCCGGGCCTGAAATTCAATTCACATTGGTTGTTTTTATCATTTGAATTTGGTTGTTTTGATCATCTTGTAACATTTCATAACATATCAACATTATTAATTTGGATGATCATGATTTATAATATATTTCATGATCGTGATGAGTATAAATCCAAATCACCTATATATATATATGTATGTATACGTATACGAATATATTCGTATACGTATACAAATATATTCGTATACGAATGTATACGTATATGAATCACTTTAATGGTTTTAGTGTTTTACATGTAGTATTAGGTTTTTTTTCCTTCGCAAATATTTATTGTAATAAGATATTTGAATAAGATCGATTATGTCCCCATAGGCCATAACTAGATTTTTTTTTCTCTCATTTTTTTCTTTTAAAACTTTATTATACCGTCGAGGTTTTTCAAGAAAAATAAACATAGTATCACCGATCACAACTAGTTTTAAACAAAAAATGTTTACGTAATCATACTAATCAAGGAAAATGGAGCAACATTTTTGTATTTATTTATGAATTTGCTTTGTACTTGAACATATAATTATATTATTATTTTTGTTGATAAAAACATACAATTATATTTGAGTCTAGGCCGACGCTGTCAAAAACATACAATTTGGTTGTTTTGATATGAGATTTTCTTAACTTGGCTGAGGTTGGAACATATATTGTTGTTTGCTAGAAAGTTTTTAGAGATATTTTAACGAACATGCATTAACCAACTTTGAACATCCTTTTGCATGATAGATAGGAAACTCAAAACATCTTTTACATGATAGATAGGAAACTTTGAACATCTTTTTCACATGATAGATGGAAAACTTTGACCATTTGGATATATGCCATTTGTTTGAAATAGAGGTGTTTGAGCTAGATGATTGTTTTTGAATGTTGTTTTGTTTATGTGTTTTGGGTTGCATTGTCGTTGTGTTGTCATGTACATTAGCATGATTTCCAATTCCCGTGCTTTAAAGTCCAATACCCGGGTTTGAAAGTAAGGATTCTCAGGCTTGAACGACCAATTCCAAGGCTTGAACTTTCAATTCCCGGGAATGAAAGTTGTAAGTTCCTCATGTTTTAATTGGCTTATTTCGGTGACAAACCACATTGGGGATTTTCCTGTAAGGGTAGATTAGGCCGCATTGTTCGTGATCAAGCTTCAATGGCATCATCTATCTCAAGGGCACTTCAAGAAGGTATATCAAGTACTTAACTCTTTGAAGAGATTTAGTTGCACACACACACACACACACACACACACACACACACACACTCTCTCTCTCTCTCTCTCTCTCTCTCTCTCTCTCTCTCTCTCTCTATATATATATATATATATATATATTTTTTTTTATGAATGCTTATCCATCTTGCATTGTGCCTATTTTACTTACATGTATGCATCCTTTTACTTGTCCCTTGCTTGGTTGGTTAGTGTGTCATTAGGTCTTGCTTAAGTCCCTTGAAAACCCTTTGGAAACTCAAGTAGGTATGCTTTTTATACATCTTCTGCGGGACAGTCCGTCCAGTCGTCCCGCGAAGCATCCTGCTGAAAAACCTTCAGTGGTTTCCCCGAGATAGGTCTCCGCAGGTCATCCCACGGAGCATTTCACTGAAATGTCATCAGTGGTTTCCGCGGGACATGTCTCCGCGGGTCATCCCGCGGAACGTCTCGTGGAGGACGTAAATTTGGGGCATTTTTGTCCTTTCCTTGGTGTCATTTTTCCTACCCTATATATATGTCATCTTCTTTCCCATTCAGACCTAGAGCTTAAAATTTTAGAACCATTGAAGAGGAAATGAGTGTCTTGCAAGGAAAGCCATCAAGATCCAATCTTTCTTGTCCAAAACCCAAATACCCATCTTTCATTCATGACGCAAACATTATCTAGCTTCATCTAGGATATGTTCTTACATGGGTTTACATCAAAGTACATGACTTGGTAAGTAGAACATCATCTTCATTTTTTTTTGTGTTCTAGTTTTCTAAGATGGCTCTTTTATGACTTATTTACATTAAGTTTGAGCTTTTTACTTTCAAAATGACATTTTGTACGTTTGTTGGGTTTTGTATTGTGATAGCTATTGCATCTAGGTTTGCATTCATTTCATATAGCTAAGTTATATGTATATCATATAGCAACATGATATCTAGGATTGTTTGAAGCATTCATACATAACTAGATAAGCATAATATGTGTTGACCTAGCATTTAGAATATTTTCATATTCACTTTAGGTTGCATATCTCTTCATTCAAGAGTTAAGTCTTGTATGTGATGTGGGTAGTGTACAAGGAAGAGCCTAAAATCACTATTAAAGTCCTGCAGTTAGCAAGAACGGATTAGTGACCGATTAGGTGTGATGTGGTCAACCTAGGTTGTACTCATTTTTGCAAATAGTGGATTTGAGGGTTCGACTGGCTTTAGGCCCGTGAGTTTTTACCCTTTTGGGGTTTTTTCACGTAAAACAAATCATTGTGTCCTTATTTTATTTTCTGTGATTGTTTGTTAGGGGCTGTTGTGATTAATTTTGACTAATCAAAATGTGACAATTAATTTAGTTAAAACCTATTCACCCCCCTAGTTTAGTTTAATCACTTTTAGAGTATTTTCAGTTGGTATCAGAGCGGGTTCCTTAAAATAATTAGGAGATCCCTTGCTCTTTAAGAGTGTCGTGCATTAGATTTTTATTTTGTTAGTATGTCTTGCTTATCTTGCTTGGTTGATTGCATTCATCTCATTCACCCTTAAATACCATTAGTGGAAATGCATATGAGCAAGAGGGAGCATCGAGTATAAAACCTCCACTTCTAACGGGGGTTAATTACTCATCATGGAAAGGAAAAATGGAGTCCTACCTGTGCCAGATAGATGACCGAGTTTGGGTGGTGATTGAGGATGGTTACACATAACCTACCAAGACTCTCGAAGATGGAAGCATCGTGCCCAAGCCGAAGTTGGAATGGGAGACTCAAGACTTTGAAGCCTCCAAATGGAACAACAAGGCCATGCATGCAATCTTGTGTGCGGTGGATGAAAATCAACATAAGTTAATTCAAACCACAAAGAATGCACATGAAGCATGGTCAATATTAGAGATGGCACATGAAGGAACCGATGTGGTAAAAGACTCTAAGCTACAAGTCCTTTAATCCCAATTTGAGACTTTGAAGATGGAAGATCATGAGTGCTTTAATGGCTTTCAAGTGAAGCTAATAGATATTGTCAACCAAAGTCACCAATTGGGTGATCCATATTCGGATAGGAGGATAAACCAAAAAATCATGAGGTCTCTCTCGGAGAGGTTTGATGCAAATGTGACCACTACTGAGGAGAATAACGAATATAAGAAGATGAAGCCAAGTGAAATAATTGGCAAGTTGTTGGCCTTTGAGTCGAGAAGAGCCCCAACTCCAACAACACCTCAAAAGAAGCAAAAGAGCATTGCATTGAAGACATCAAAGGAAGAAAGAGAGGAAGAAGATTTAGATGAAGAAATGGCTCTTATGGTGAAGAGTTTCAAGCAATTTATGAAGTTTAAGAAGAAAGGGATATGCTCCAAGGGAAAATTTATGAAAAAGAAGACTCCTTTCAAGAAGGCGGAGAAAGGTGAAGAGAAGGATTCCAAGAAGAGGATTCAATGCTATGAGTATAGTGGATATGGTCACATTGCCCTCGAATGTGCTAATCTAAAGAAGAAGAAGAAAGGTCTTCGGATGATGAAGACCAAGTTGCCAACTTTATTGCCTTCTTATCATCTCACAATGGCAAGAAAGTTATGAGTGAGAAAGAAGAGGAGAGTGACAAGCTAGAAGAATAAGAAGAGCACTCAAGTGATGGAAGTACTTCATTCGAGTCCAAGCATGAATTTGATGAGGTGATGGACTATGAAGACTTCATGGAATATTTTAAGAGCTCTAGAGCGAAGAAGAAAAATGAGATTCAAGAGTTGAAAAGGAAGAACCTTGAATTAACCTCCAAGATGACTCAATTGAGTGAGGAAGTGAAAAGATTAAGAGAAAGGGAAGAAAGCTTAAAATTGGAGCTTGTTGTGGTTAAGAAGAATGAAGAGAGCTTGAGGAAGGAGCTTGGAGAGGCAAAAGATGTGATTGCCAAAATGACCTCTGGAACCGAAAAACTTGACAAGATGTTATCAAGTGGAAAAAACCCTAGTGATAAGAGGGGCTTGGGATATAAAGAAGATGTGGAGACCACTTCCTTGAAGAAGACCATTTTTGTCAAGAGTCAAGAGGTCTAAGAAGCCAAAACTCCATAACAAACTACAAAAAAGGTTGAAGTTGGAGAATCCTCAATGTAAGCTCAAGTTAAGGGTTTAACAAGAGATCAACCACAATAAGCTAGAGCATCTCAATCAAGACCTCCACATCCAAGAATCCTTCCACCACAACCAAAGACTCCTTATGCTCAACATAGAAGACATGCTACTTTGGCTCAACCACAAAAGAGAGAGTTTGCTCAACATCAAAGGACTACTCAAAGGAGAATGAAGCCTCAAATGCTTGCACAAGGCTATGGTATGAACTCCTATTTCACTCATACTTGTCATTATTGTGGTATTGAAGGCCACATAAGGCCTAATTGCTTTAAGTATATCAACTTGTGTAGAATGGAAAGCATGATTGAGAAAAATATGCTTAGAAGAGCCAAAAAGCATGCACCTAGGGAACTTAGAGCCAATGAACCAAAGGCTCCTAGGATTGAAAATGTTGCACCTTGGTGGACTAGAAAAAATGAGTATTTTTGCTATGTGGCTCAAGTGGCTTTGAAAGCCAAAGCCTCTAACACTTGGTATTTTGATAGTGGGTGTTCTAGGCACATGACCGGAAACACGAGTTTGTTTGAGACTCTTGTGATGGAGGATGGTGGATTTGTCACCTTTGGTGATGGTTCACGGAAAAAAGACATAGGGAAAGGTAACATATCTATTCCCAGCTTGCCCTTATTGCCTAATGCTCTATATGTAGATGCCTTCAAAACTTTTTCGTGTGGCTTCTACATCCACAATTTTACAATGTATCGGCTCAAGGGTTAACTCCAGAATCATATTAACACACTGAGAGGTAAAGGAAAGAAGAAAGATGATAATGGACAGAAGCAGGAAGATAACAAAGAAGAGAATGACGATAAGAAGAAGAATAAGAAGAAGAAGAAGAAGAAGAAAAAGAAGAAGAAAAAGAAGAAAAAGAAGAAGAAAAACAAAGCTGTGGAAAGGGTGAAAAAGAAAATACAAGTAGAAGACGAAGAAGTAGTAGAAACGAAGACATGTATTTACCAAAGCTAAAAGAGGATGCTGAGAAGAATAATACATCCAACTGCCATACAATCAATATATTCATATTTCCTCTACCATTTTAGGTAATAGTATTACATTTTATTGTCCTTTAAACATTGCACACAATATTTAGGTATAGAATAACATTGTTTGATTTTTAATTGTGTAGGTTTGGGCAGTTGAGAGAATTCCCCGTTTGACAAATTTCATCGGGAGACGAATTAGCACAGAGTTACCACAATTTAAGAGATGGAAATTCGATACCAGGACCGTGAAAGTTAAATCTAGGTTCTCATCAACGGTGTGTATTTCATTACTTTTCCTTTTTCTTTTTCTATAGTACTACCGACTTGTAGGAAGAGCATAACATTATTTGTTCCCTACATGCAGATGGCTTTGCTTGATTTGGAAGTTCACGATTATGAAAAAGGGATTGATTACTACAAGTCCTTGGTGATGCCTGTACACATGTAATTTGAAGAGGAACAGAATGTTGGGTCTGATGAGAACCTCGATGACAGATTGGCGGTTCACCGTAATGAACTTGATGAGGGAGCTGCTTTTTTTCACAACCACCATACAACATCTGTAATCAGATCCAAAAGATCATTTTCAGATCCCAATTCTAAGAGGCAGCTCTTCAATGAAGGAGATTTTGAAACTCCTGAGGTACGAATTTATTCCGTTTAGATTTGATTACTAATTTTATGGATTGAAAAAGTTGTGGATGTAAAAAATAAAAAATAAAAGTTCAAGTTTCCTTATGTGCGTTTACTTGTAAAGATATTCTCTTGATTATTAATTCTAGTGTATGCTATTTTTTAGTGTAGTTATTAATCGAATTGTGTAATTCAGGCACTGTTATTTTACTATTCAGCTATAAGTTGTGTAATTTTGCAACAATTTAGATGATATTCTCTTATAGTCTTATGTTTATATTTAGTCCAATTTCACTAAGCAATACTGTAGAACATGATATGCATGGACCTAACAGTACAAACATTAATTGAGTCATGCTTAGGGTATGCAAATTCTTTATATAATTCATTATTTATTAAGGTTTTTGGTTAATTAGTTCAACAACTTTTTCTTCATCTTGAATGTAAGATTTTATTTGTGTTTGCTTGTGTTAATAGTGTTTATGCCTAACATATCCTATGATGCTTTAGATTTGCAGTATAAATTTCAGACTTCGGGTCCCTCCACTATAGCTGAACTCTATTCAGCTCTTGCTAAACTAATTAAGGAGAGCGATTCAGCTAGTGCAAAAAATATTAAGGACAGTGAGGAACAGTTGCTTTCTTTTGAAAAAGATGAATTTGCAAATATTAGAAAATAAATGAAGGTTGGAGAAAAAGAGCTGAATAATCAACCTTTGAAAAATCAGGAGCAAGTAAAGAAACTATTATGGACATGGACGGCTCGAAAGAAAACGATGACAATGTTTTTTATATGGTAAGCTTGATTTATTTTTTTCGTATTTCAAATGTTAAGTCCTTGATAAACATTCTTCAAATTTTTAGTCCTTGATTTTTATTGTTATCACTTTAGGATATTGGTGGGCATCATGTTGAAACCTTATTTGAAGGGGAAATGGAAAAGAACAATGTTTCGACTGCAGTACATTTGGAGAAGGTTGAGGGTGGTGACAATGAAATTTCTGATAAGGTTGCGGGTGATAATGAAATTTCGAATAAGGTTGAGGTTGAGAATGAAACTTCGGAGAAGGTTGATGGTGACACCGAAATTATTCATGCGGAAGTAGGGGATACTTCTGTTTCAGCTGCTTCATCTAAGGTACGTATGTGAATAAAGTATTTGTAATGGTATTTTAGAGTGCAATGTGACGTGACTTTATGGAATGATGGCTTGTGTTGTGGTATTTTACTTATATGATTTTATTCTTTGTAAATTTAGGATCCCGAGTTAAAAAATATCCTTCATGAAGATGACATTGAGGAGATCATCAATTCTGCATGTCTTGTCACTAAGATGCTGTCAAATGACGTGGAGAAGGCTGATCCACAGAATTTGGGTTTGGATAAGTTGGTTAAGCAACCTCTATCAGTGGACAATTACCCATCCCCAGCTACGAACGTTGTGGTTCCAAACCCTAATATGAGTGTGGTAGCGCTTGATAGACTAGACCCAGATGTCGTATACAAAGATATTGACAAGTTGAGAGCTCGAAAGCGGTCAAGGCATGTCCGGAGCCTATGGACTAACCCTATACCGATGAGAAAGAAAAGGAAGCCAGCTGGGTTGGATGAATTATCAAATAATGTTGAATCCATGGCATTTATAAAAGTTGAAGACGACGCTAGGTAATAGTCCATTCCATTTTTGTCTTTTCTATTGATAGTATACCGTTTGGTTTCTCTTTTCCTAATATAAAAAAATATTTGACCATTAACAGTGATTATACTGGTCAAATTGTACCAATGAACCGTTCACATTTCAAGGAGCTCATGGACAGCCAAAAATGGTTATCAACCATGGTATATTTTTTGCATTAGTTATCTGTCTTGTTTAGTAACTATTTCAGACACTTTTTCTAACGCCCATCATTTGTATTATATATAGCACATAGACAGTTACCTTGACCTTCTGTGGAGGAGACGTTCAACATCAGAAGCTGACTACGATTAGGAGATTGCATTGGTCCCATCCACATTCTTTGTAAGTTCATTGCACTAGGTAAATTTGAATAATTATAAAATTGATAACAATTTTACTAAATTCATTTTACAATATTTGGTGAATCAGAAATGGAAAGCTAAGATGGAGAGAATGGATAACCAAAGGCAGAGGATAGAAACAATGTGATAACAAGGGCCAAATAGAAGAAGATTGATACTCCTCTAGATGTTGAAGTTTGGGAAGAATATCCTGAATTCAAGGTTTTAGGATTTGTGCTTGACGAAGAAGTGATAAGCTATGTTCGCGGTTATGATTTGACTTACGATGTTCCTTGGTGGAAATTTGAGTTGGTAAGTATGTTGTTTTTACAGTAAATATTTATTAATAATGTGTTGTGTTCAAACATTTGTATATCACAGTGTGGTCATAACATTTGTATTTATATACAGTTTTTGATACCATGCAACTTAGGCGGGCACTAGATGCTATGCCACGTACTTCTGAAAGAAGCAAAGGTAGACCTATACGATTCAAAGTGGGGCCACCACAATCATGCTTATCAGTTAAAAGACATCCATTGCCTGCTTTAGTTGTTACCCTCCATTTTGAAGCATTCATGCTACTATGAACAACTAATATACCTCCTTCAAGTAGTGCATTCAGGGATGTAAACATCAGCAAAGAAGTGATTCCTCAACAAGATGATGGGTATTGTTTTCTATGACAATAACTTTTACAATGTATTCACTTTGTCATAAATAAATTGATTCATTATGTTATGTTTGTCTAATTTGAACTTGCAGGGACAGTTGTGGTGTCTTCATGCTCAAATATGTAGAATTGTTTTTCATTGGAATCCCTTTTACCATGGATCCTAGAATTTGGCCAAAAAGATATACCATCCATTCGGCAGTCAATGGCACTTGAGCTTTTTACAAATGGATAATTTTGCAATTCCCCTTAGAAATTTGGTTGTCAGATGCTGGTATGTGACACAATAGAATGGTTTTTGGTATATGTTTGATTATTCCTTTGGTTTTCTACACGAAACAATTATATACTATTATGTGTTTAATTTTGCAGTTAAAAGAATTGATATCCAAACTTAGGAAGAAAATGAAGAGAGCAGTCAAGTGGCAACTGAAGTTCAAGAAGAGAACCAAGAACAACACTGATCATTGCTTATCATCATCAGCAGTCTCATTTGTCAAAGTGGAAAAAACATAGTTTGTTTGATTGTGGTGATTCCTGTAATTTCTTCTCTGTTGATCAACATGGGGTTTTTAAATTGTGTTCTCCACAATAGTGGGAACAATGCAGTTTATTTGTGTAAAAATTTGTAATTATCACTTAATTAACCAAATGCAAAGTAATATATAAAAGTTGATGATGTTTCTTGTTATAAGGGCTTGTTGACTTGTTGCATGTTCTCTTGCTTTGCCCCTTGATTATATCAATTCCTTATCTCAACTTTTTGAAATTGGCAAGTGATGATATGATAATATAATTTTCAAAACCGGTTAAAAATGTTACAGGGATGAGGCTGTACTGATGTTGAAGTGTAGTAAATCTCAGTGTAAATGCTTTCTTCCAATGTTGATTAACTTAACCTAATTAATGAGGTTGATTGGTAAACATCAACAGTGCAAATTGGGATTAACTACTCAATTATTCACATATTGTACCCATCTGTTGCTTTGATTATGTCAATTAAAAAAAATCAGTAAACAGTGCGAAACTACACCAGACATGTACTCCACTTTATGTCACCCTGGAAACATTATAAGTAAACAAACATGTACTCCACTTTATGTCACCCTGTAACTATTCTCATTGTTTTACCATATTCCACACTCCCCCACTCCCACGGTTTCAATAGAAAAGATGTTCTAAAACCCATATCATTGCTTGATCAGGTGGCAAGTTGAAAATCTTGGCAGAATGAAAAGAGACTTTAAATGTTACTTCATCCAAGTCACTTATAAAGTCACATACTGATCTAGTGACAACTTCAAAATGGAGCCTTTGCAGAATGAAAAGAGACTTTAAATATGACTTCATCGAAGTCAATTATAAACTCACATACTGATCTGGTGGCAACTTTAAAATGGGGCCTTGGCAGAATGAAAACAGACTTCAAATGTGACTTAATCGAAGTCACTATATTTTTTGCAGCCTATCTTCCAAAAGACAGAGTAGCACCACTGGTTACCACTACAAAGGCCTTTTAAAACCTCTTTTAAAATGAAACCCATTCAAAGAGCAAATCACAACAAGTACAAAGCAATAAAAACTCTAACTTCCTCTGCAGGATCCTCTGCTAACTTACTTTGTTCTTCTTCTCTCCATATCCAAATTCCCACCAATCATTCTTCCAAAGCCCATGTTAACAAAACTATACTGAGCTAATTGAACACAAGCATCAGCTTCAAAATGGTCATGATTCGCTCCATTTTAAACCAAATTTAGAAGCTAAAAAGGAAGACAGTGAGAGCTGTATATGAGTGTGAGTATGAGTGTGAGTGTGTGTGCCTTCTTCACTCCTGTGTTCGCTTTCAGGTTGTGTGGGAACTGTGAAAAAAAAGTATGTGTGTAAAGGGAGATTTTAGAGGCCCGGACATGGAGTTTGGATGGAGACAACAACAATGGGTCTTCAACAAAAGGTAATTTGAAGCACGAATCCTCTGTTTTAGTGACGGATTGAAGCATATAGGTTCTTATTTTCTCCACATTGTAGTGATTATATTTGAGTAGATTTCTTGAAGGAGTTTGGGGAAGTTTGAGAACAATTGAGAAACTTGTCTTTTGTGTTGCATGGTTATCCTTAGATAAGTGTTCTAGGGTCATTTTTTTGTGTGGTGTGTGAATTTTTGAATATTTCTAGTTGTTGTTGTTGTGGTGTTGGCCAAGATTCTTGTGCTTTTTGTTGTGTGTAGTGGTATTGTTTTGTTCAATTGGAGATAGGAAATAGGAGAAAGGGGAATGAAGTTGCTAATGATGGTTGTAGGCAATCAAACAAGAGACGAAAAGGTACTGTTATGCAGTCACCCAAAGGGAAAAGTAAGGGAAGTACCTCTACGGAGCCCCCAAACCCAGATTTTCTAGAAAGATGGGCTAATTTTGGCAGTAGAAAAGTTTGGCCGAAGAGGTGGAAAATTTTGGTGCAACTTGGATACCAGAGACAGTAAATACTATGGGTTGGAGGGGTTTTTCAAGGACCCCAAACAAGGCGGCACTAGAATTGGTCCGTGAGTTTTATTTTACATTGAACCCATACCAGTTTTATCAAGGGGTGCCAATGATGGTCCACGGGAGGGAAGTCTTGATTACAGCCACTAAGATTAACCAGTGGTTTGACACAATAGATAACATCGATGGACTGGTTGAAGGCCTTCCAATTCATGAGTTCTTCGAGCCCTTTAATAGGCTATTACCTGCTGATTTGAGGATAAATGGTTGTCCTGTGTGGAACGAATATCAAACTCCCATTTGTACAACAGACTAAAGATAAAGGCTGCCATTTGGTACTTGTTCTTCAGTTTCTCCTTGGTGCCCACGACACACTGCACCAAGATCACTTATGAGAATGCCCTTTATCTTTTTTATGCAAAGAACATGTTCCTTATGGACGTAGGGTAGATTATCATGAAAGGGATTTTCGAAGATGGGAAATCAAATGTTGGTCCACTACCTTTCCCTTGTTTGATTCCATAATTTTGTGAGGAGGCCTATATTGATGTGTAACGAGGAGGATGGACCATGATTCCGCCAACATGAAACTTGGGCAAAAGGGGTTACAATGGCATTGCTAGGCGTAGAGGACTACCTCCACTTGTGATTCCGAGGGGTGTCAGTGACGATGACATGTATTGATTCATCGATGAGGATGACCCAGAGGATGTGGACTATAATGAGCAGAACCTTGGAGATGATCCAGATGCAGAGAGAGTTAATCAGGGGCCGATGTTGAATCAGCTTATACAAACGCTTCATGGTTTGCGTTTACAGATGGATGCCAACCAGCAGGCCAACATGACAGAATTTACAAATCTAAATGACAGGATGAATGCTTTTCAGAGGGCTTAAGCTGGTTCAGGGCTCCAGATTCTTTATGTGCATTTCCAGACTAATGCTGGTGAGGCCAGTGGATCAGGGAACATCCCCAGCAGGCAGATCATGATTCATGACAACACCATGCCGCCCATGTTCTTTTTTAACTTTATGTTTTAGTTGCAGTTTTCTAATTTCTTTGTTAGTTGTTGTTATACGTCCTTAATTGTGAGAATTTATGTTGTTAGTTTCATGATTAATTTCATAATTTCATGAACTCGTATTATTAATTCACGGGCTTAACATATGAATTCCCTTGCTTACATTATGAATTCTTACTTTGAAGCCCGGGAACTAGTTTTTGAAGCACGGTATTTCACAATTCCCTGGCTTCACAACAAGGAATCCTAGGCTTGAGAATTGGAGGAAATAATTTAATTTTTTAAAAAGTTAAAAGGTGGGAGACTTCACCATACCTGTTACCATTCATTTAGTTTCCTTTTTTGTTCCGATGTAAAAAAAACATAATTAAATGGAGAATAGATTCTGTGAAGCCCAGTATTTCACGATTCCCGGGATTCATAACAAGTTCCCGGGCTTCACAACAAGGAATCCCGGGCTTGAGAATTGGAGAAAATAATTTAAAAGTTATTTTTTAAAAGTTAAAAGGAGGGAGACTTCACCATATTTGTTCCCTTTCATTTAGTTTCCTTTTTTGCTCTGATGTTCTAAAAAAACACAATTAAATGGAGAATAGATTCCGTGAAGACGGATATTTCATGATTCCTGGGCTTTATAACAGGTTCTCGGGCTTCACAACAAGGAATCCGGGGATTGAGAATTGGAGAAAATAATTTAAAATTTATTTATTTTATAAAATTTAAAAGGTGGGAGACTTCATTATACCAGTTCCCCTTCATTTAGTTTCCTTTTTTGCTATAATATTCTAAAAAAAGCACAATTAAATGGACAATGGATTCTATGAAGCCCGGTATTTCACGATTCCCGGGATTCCCAAGCTTCATAACAAGTTCTCGGGCTTGAGAATTGGAGAAAATAATTTAAAAGTTATTTTTATTTATTTATTTTTAAAGTTAAAAGGTGGGAGACTTCACCATACTTGTTCCCTTTCATTTAGTTTCCTTTTTTGCTATGATATTCTAACAAAATATAAAAGCACAATTACATTTAACCATTTCAATCCCCCAACTATTTCCTAGTTTTACTATAACGTTTCTCCCAACCTATCAAGGAAATGGTCTTTCGAAGTAGGTTTTGGTAACGGGATCCATCCCCAATGGAAGAGAACCGCATTTAGTTACGTCCCGCGGTGTCGGTATAATAATTAAAAATGTAAAAAAAATTATAATTAAATGGACAATTGATTACGCGAAGCCCGGTATATCACTTTTTCTGGGCTTCATAACAAGTTCCTGGGCTTTACAACAAGGAATCCCGGGCTTGAGAATTGGAGAAAATAATTTAAAAGTTATTTTTTTAAGTTAAAAGGTGGGAAACTTCACCATACCTATTCCCTTTCATTTAGTTTCCTTTTTTGCTATGATGTTCTAAAAAAACACAATTAAATGGAGAATAGATTATGTGAAGCCCGGTATTGCACGATTTCCGGGCTTCATAACAGGTTCCCGGGCTTCACAACAAAGAATCCCAAGCTTGAGAGTTGGAGAAAATAATTTAAAAGTTATTTTTTTAAAGTTAGAAGATGGGAGACTTCTCTATATCTGTTCCCTTTCATTTAGTTTCCTTTTATGCTTTGATGTTCTAAAAAAAAATTGAATGGACAATAGATTCTGTGAACCCCGGTATTTCACAATTCCTGGGATTCATAACAAGTTCCCGGGCTTCACAGCAAGGAATTCCGGGCTTGAGAGTTAAAGAAAATAATTTAAAAGTTATTTTTTTAAAGTTTAAAGGAGGGAGACTTCACCGTACTTATTCCCTTTAATTTAGTTTCCTTTTTAGCTCTGATATTTAAAAAAAACACAATTAAATGGAGAATAGATTCTGTGAAGCCCGGTGTTTCACGATTCCTGGGCTTTATAACAGGTTCCCGGGCTTCATAACAAGGAATCCCGGGATTGAGAATTGGAGAAAATAATTTAAAAGTTATTTGTTTTATAAAAGTTAAAAGGTGGGAGACTTCATTATACCTGTTCCCCTTCATTTAGTTTCCTTTTTTGCTATAATATTCTAAAAAAAGCACAATTAAATGGACAATAGATTCTATGAAGCCCGGTATTTCACGATTTTGTGCTTCATAACAAGTTCCCGGGCTTGAGAATTGGAGAAAATAATTTAAAAGTTATTTTTCTTTATTTATTTTTAAAGTTAAAAGGTGGGAGACTTCACCATACCTGTTCCCTTTCATTTAGTTGTCTTTTTTGCTATGATATTCTAACAAAATATAAAAACAGAATTACATTTAACCATTCAATCCCCCAACTATTTCCTAGTTTTACTATCACTTTTCTCCCAACCTATCAAGGACATGGTCTTTCTAAGTAGGTTTCGGCACTGGGCTCCATCCCTAATGGAAGAGCACTGCATTTAGTTACGTCCCGCGGTGTCCGCATAATAATTAAAAATGTAAAAAAATTATAATTAAATGGACAATTGATTATGTGAAGCCTGGTATTTCACGTTTCCTGGGCTTCATAACAAGTTCCTAGGCATTACAACAGGAAATCCCGGGCATGAGAATTGGAGAAAATAATTTAAAAGTTATTTTTTTTAAGTTAAAAGGTGGGAAACTTCACCATACTTATTCCCTTTCATTTAGTTTCCTTTTCTGCTATGATGTTTAAAAAAAAACACAATTAAATGGAGAATAGATTCTGTGAAGCCCGGTATAACACGATTTCCGGGCTTCATAACAAGTTCACGTGCTTCACAACAAGGAATCCCGGACTTGAGAGTTGGAGAAAATAATTTAAAAGTTAAATTTGTTTTTAAAGTTAGAAGGTGGGAGACTTAACCATACATGTTCCCTTTCATTTAGTTTCTTTTTCTGCTTTGATGTTCTAAAAAAAAAATTAAATGGACAATAGAGTCTATGAACCTCGGTATTTCACAATTCCCGGGCTTCATAACCAGTTCCCGAACTTCACAACAGGGTATCTTGGGCTTGAGAATTGGAGAAAATAATTTAAAAGTTATTTTTCTTTATTTTTTTAAAGTTAAAAGGTGAGAGACTTCACCATACTTGTCCCCTTTCATTTAGTTTCCTTTTTTGCTATGATATTATAACAAAATATAAAAACACAATTACACTTACACTTAACCATTTCAATTCCCCAACTATTTCCTAGTTATACTATCACTTTTCTCCCAACTTATCAAGGACATGGTCTTTCGAAGTAGGTTTCGGCACCGGATCTATCCCCAATGGAAGGGCACCGCATGTAGTTACGTCCCGCATAGTCTGCATAATAATTAAAAATATAAAAAAGTTATAATTTAATGGACAATAGATTATGTGAAGCCCGGTATTACACGATTCCCGAGCTTTATAACAAGTTCCCAGGCTTCGCAACAAGGAATCCAGGGCTTAAGAATCAGAGAAAATAATTTTAAAGTTTTTTCTTAAATAAAAGTAGGGAGACTTCAACATACTTATTCCCTTTCATTTAGTTTCCTTTTTTGCTACGATATTCTAACAAAATATAAAAACACAATTACAATTACACTTCACCATTTCATTCCCCTAACTATTTCCTAGTTTTACTATCACTTTTCTCCCGGCCTATCAAGGACATGGTCTTTCGAAGTAGGTTTTGGGATCGGGATCCATCCCAAATGGAAGGGCACCGCATGTAGTTACGTCCTGCGGTGTCCGCATAATAATTAAAAATATAAAAAAATTATAATTAAATAGACAATATATTATGTGAAGCTCGGTATTTCACGTTTCCTTGGCTTCATAACAAATTTCTGAGCTTTACAACAAGGAATCCCGGGCTTGAGAATTGGAGAAAATTAATTATTTTTTTAAGGTTAAAAGGTGGGAGACTTCACTATACCTATTTGCTTTCATTTAGTTTCCTTTTTTACTCTGATGTTCTAAAAAAAAACACAATTAAATGGATAATAGATTCTGTGAAGCTAGGTATTTCACGATTCCTGAGTTTCATAACAAGTTCCCGGGCTTCACAACAAGGAATCCCGGGCTTGCGAATTGGAGAAAATAATTTGAAAGTTATTTTTTTTTAAGTTAGAAGGTGGGAGATTTCACCATACCTGTTCCTTTTCATTTAGTTTCCTTTTTTGCTTTGATGTTCTAAAAAAAATTAAATGGACAATAGATTCTGTGAACCCCGGTATTTCACAATTCCCGGGCTTCATAACAAGTTCCCTGGCTTCACAACAGGGAATCCTGGGCTTGAGAATTAGAGAAAATAATTTAAAAGTTATTTTTCTTTATTTTCTTTTTAAGTTAAAAGGTGAGAAATTTCACCGTACTTGTCCCCTTTCACTTAGCTTCCATTTTTGCTATGATATTATAACAAAATATAAAAACACAATTACACCTACACTTAACCATTTCAATCCCCCAACTATTTCCTAGTTATACTATCAATTTTCTCCTAACCTATCAAGGACATGGTCTTTCGAAGTAGGTTTCGGCACCGGATCTATCCCCAATGGAAGGGCACCGCATGTAGTTACGTCCCGTGGTGTCTGCATAATAATGAAAAATATAAAGAAGTTATAATTTAATGGACAATAGATTATGTGAAGCCCGGTATTTCACGATTCCCGGGCTTTATAACAAGTTCATGGGCATCACAACAAGGAATCCCCGGGCTTGAGAATTGGAGAAAATTATTTAAAAGTTATTTTTTTTGAAATTAAAAGGTTGGAAACTTCATCATACCTGTTCCTTTTCATTTAGTTTCCGTTTATGCTCTGATGTTCTAAACAAAGACCACAATTAAATGGAAAATAGATTATGTGAAGCCCGGTATTTCACAATTCTCGGGTTTCATAACAGGTTTCCGAGCCTTACAACAAGGAATCCCGGGGTTGAAAATTGGAGAAAATAATTTAAAAGTTATTTTTTAAAAGTTAAAAGATGGCAGACTTCACCGTACTTGATCCCTTCCATTTAGTTTCTTTTTTTGCTCCGATGTTCTAAAAAACACAATTCAATGGACAATAGATTCTGTGAATCCCTATATTTCACGATTCCCGGGCTTTATAACAAGTTCCCAGGCTTCGCAACAAGGAATCCAGGGCTTGAGAATTGGAGAAAATAATTTAAAATTTTTTTTAAAATAAAAGTTGGGAGACTTCACCATACTTGTTCCCTTTCATTTAGTTTCCTTTTTTGCTACGATATTCTAACGAAATATAAAAACACAATTACACTTACACTTCACCATTTCATTCCCCCAACCATTTCCTAGTTTTACTATCACTTTTCTCCCAGCCTATCAAGGACGCGGTCTTTCGAAGTAGGTTTTGGCATCGGATCTATCCCCAATGGAAGGGCACCTCATGTAGTTACGTCCCGCGGTGTATGCATAATAATTAAAAATATAAAAAAGTTATAATTTAATGGACAATAGATTATCTGAAGCCCGGTATTTCACGATTCCCGGGCTTCATAACAAGTTCCTGGGATTCACAACAAGGAATCCCCGAGCTTGAGAATTGGAGAAAATTATTTAAAAGTTATTTTTTAAGGTTAAAAAGTGGGAGACTTCACCATACCTGTTCCCTTTCATTTAGTTCCCTTTTTTGCTCTGATGTTCTAAAAAAAACACAATTAAATGGATAATAGATTCTGTGAAGTTAGGTATTTCACGATTTCTAAGCTTCATAACAAGTTCCCGAGCTTCAAAACAAGGAATCCCGGGCTTGCGAATTGGAGAAAATAATTTGAAAGTTATTTTTTTTTAAGTTAGAAGGTGGGAGACTTCACCATACCTGTTCCCTTTCATTTAATTTCCTTTTTTGCTTTGATGTTCTAAAAAAAAAAAATTAAATGGACAATAGATTCTGTGAACCCCGATATTTCACAATTCCCAGGCTTTATAACAAGTTCCCGGGCTTCACAATAGGGAATTCCGGGCTTGAGAATTAGAGAAAATAATTTAAAAGTTATTTTTCTTTATTTTTTTTAAAGTTAAAAGGTGAGAAAGTTCACTGTACTTGTCCCCTTTCATTTAGTTTCCTTTTTTGCTATGTTATTATAACAAAAAATAAAAACACAATTACACCTACACTTAACCATTTCAATCCCCCAACTATTTCCTAGTTATACTATCACTTTTCTCCCAACCTATCAAGGACATGGTCTTTCGAAGTAGGTTTCGGCACCAGATCTATCCCAATGTAAGGGCACCACATGTAGTTACGTTCCGCGGTGCCTGCATAATAATTGAAAATATAAAAAAGTTATAATTTAGTGGACAATAGATTATGTGAAGCCCGGTATTTTACGATTCCCGGGCTTCATAAGAAGTTCCTAGGCTTTACAACAAGGAATCCCGGGCTTAAGAATTGGAGAAAATTATTTAAAAGTTATTTTTTAAAACTTAAAAGGTGTTAAACTTCACCATACCTGTTCCCTTTCATTTAGTTTCCTTTTTTGCTTTGATGTTCTAAACAAAAACACAATTAAATGGAAAATAGATTATGTGAAGCTCGGTGTTTCACGATTCTCGGGCTTCATAACAGGTTCCCGAGCCTTACAACAAGGAATCTTGGGCTTGAAAATTGGAGAAAATAATTTAAAAGTTATTTTTTTTAAAGTTAAAGGTGGCAGACTTCACCATACTTGATACCTTTCATTTAGTTTCCTTTTTTGCTCTGATGTTCTAAAAAACACAATTCAATGGACAATAGATTCTCTGAGGCCCGGTATTTCACCATTCCCGGGCTTCATAACAAGTCCCTGAGCTTCACAACAAGGAATCCTGGGATTGAGAAATGGAGATAATATTTTAAAGTTATTTTGTATATAAAATTTAAAAGGTGGGAGACTTCACTATACCAGTTCCCCTTCATTTAGTTTCCTTTTTTGCTATGATATTCAAACAGAAAAAACACATTTAAATGGACAATAGATTATGTGAATCCCTGTATTTCACGATTCCCGGGCTTTATAACAAGTTCTCAGGCTTCGCAACATGGATTCCAGGGCTTGAGAATTGGAGAAAATAATTTAAAAGTTTTTAAAAAAAAAATAAAAGTTGGGAGACTTAACCATACTTGTTCCCTTTCATTTAGTTTCCTTTTTTGCTACGATATTCTAACAAAATATAAAAACACAATTACACTTACACTTCACCATTTCATTCCCCCAACTATTTCCTAGTTTTGCTATCACTTTTCTCCCATCCTATCAATGACATGGTCTTTCGAAGTAGGTTTCAGAACCAGGATCCATCCCAAATGGAAGAGCACCGCATGTAGTTATGTCCTGCGGTGTCCGAATAATAATTAAAAAAATAAAAAAATTATAATTAAATAGACAATAGATTATGTGAAGCCTGATATTTCACGATTCGCGGGCTTCATAACAAGTTCCCGGGCTTCGCAACAAGGAATCTCGGGCTTGAGTGTTGGTGAAAATAATTTAAAAGCTATTTTTTTTAAGGTTAAAAGGTGGGAGACTTCACCATACATGTTCCCTTTCATTTAGTTTCCTTTTTTGCTCTGATGTTCTAAAAAAAACACAATTAAATGGATAATAGATTCTGTGAATCTAGGTATTTCACGATTTCTAAGCTTCATAACAAGTTCCCGAGCTTCAAAACAAGGAATCCCGGGCTTGCGAATTGGAGAAAATAATTTGAAAGTTATTTTTTTTAAAGTTAAAAGTGGGAGACTTCACCATACCTGTTCCCTTTCATTTAGTTTCCTTTTTGGCTTGATGTTCTTAACAAAAATCACAATTAAATGGAGAATAGATTATGTGAAGCCCAGTATTTCACGATTCCCTGGCTTCATAACAAGTTCCCGGGCTTCACAACAGGGAATCCTGGGCTTGAGAATTGAAGAAAATAATTTAAAAGTTATTTTTTTAAAGTTAAAAGGAGGGAGACTTCACCATACTTGTTCCCTTTCATTTAGTTTCCTTTTTTGCTATGATGTTCTAACAAAAAACACAATTAAATGGAGAATAGATTCTGTGAAACCCGGTATTGCATGATTTCCGGCTTCATAACAAGTTCCCGGGCTTCACAATAAGGAATCTCGGGCTTGAGAGTTGGAGAAAATAATTTAAAAGTTATTTTTTTAAACTTAGAAGGTGGGAGACTTCACCATACCTGTTCCCTTTCATTTAGTTTCCTTTATTGCTTTGATGTTCTAAAAAAAAAATTATATGGACAATAGATTCTGTGAACCCCGGTATTTCATAATTCCCCGACTTCATAACAGGTTCCCGGGCTTCACAACAGGGAATCTCGAGCTTGAGAATTTGAGAAAATAATTTAAAAGTTATTTTTCTCTATTTTTTCTAAAGTTAAAAGGTGAGAAACTTCACCGTAGTTGTCCCCTTTAATTTAGTTTCAATTTTTGCTATGATATTGTAACAAAATATAAAAACACAATTACACTTACCCTTAAACATTTCAATCCCCCAACTATTTCCTGGTTATACTATCACTTTTCTCCCAACCTATCAAGGACATGGTCTTTCGAAGTAGGTTTCGGCACCGCATCTATCCCTAATGGAAGGGCACCACATTTAGTTACGTCCCGCAGTATCTGCATAATAATTAAAAATATAAGAAAATTATAATTAAATAGACAATAGATTATGTGAAGCCCAGTTTTTCACGATTCGCGAGCTTCATAACAAGTTCCCGGGCTTCACAACAAGGAATCCTGGGCTTGAGAATTGGAGAAAATAATTTAAAAGCTATTTTTTAAGGTTAAAAGGTGGGAGACTTCACCATACCTATTCCCTTTCATTTAGTTTCCTTTTTTGCTCTCATGTTCTAAAAAAACACAATTAAATGGATAATAGATTTTGTGAAGCTAGATATTTCATGATTCCCGGGCTTCATAACAAGTTCCCGGGCTTCACAACAAGGAATCCCGGGCTTGAGAATTGGAGAAAATAATTTGAAAGTTTTTTTTTTTTTTTTTTTTTAAAGTTAAGAGGATGGAGACTTCACCATACCTGTTTCCTTTCATTTAGTTTCCTTTTTTGCTCTGATGTTTTTTAAAAAACACAATCAAATGGATAATAGATTCTGTGAAGCTAGGTATTTCATGATTCTCGGGCTACATAATAAGTTCCCAGGCTTCACAACAAGGAATCTCGGGCTTGAGAATTGGATAAAATATTTTGAAAGTTATTTTTTTTTAAAGTTAAAAGGTGGGAGACTTCACCATACCTGTTCCCTCTCATTTAGTTTCCTTTTTTGCTATGATGTTTTAAACAAAAAAACACAATTAAATGGAGAATAGATTATGTGAAGCCCGGTATTTCACGATTTCCAGGCATTATAACAGGTTCCCGAGCTTTACAACAAGGAATCCCTGGCTTGAGAATTGGAGAAAATAATTAATTTTTTTTTAGAGTTAAAAGGTAGGAGACTTGACCATACATGTTCCTTTTTCATTTGGTTTCCTTTTTTGCTCTGATGTTCCAAAAAAAAACCACAATTAAAAGGAGCATAGATTATGTGAAGCCCGGTATTTTAAGATTCCTGGGCATCATAACAGAATCCTGGGCTTCACAACAAGGAATCCCGGACTTGAGAATTGGAAAACATAATTTAAAAGTTATTTGTTTTATAAAAGTTAAAAGGTGGGAGACTTCACTATACCAGTTCCCCTTTATTTAGTTTCCTTTTTTGCTATGATATTCTAACAAAAAAGAACACAATTAAATGTACAATAGATTATGTGAAGCCCGGTATTTCTTGATTCCCGGGCTTGATAACAAGTTCCCGGGCTTCACAACAAGGAATCCCGGGCTTGAGAATTGGAGAAAATAATTTAAAAGTTATTTTTCTTTATTTATTTTTAAAGTTAAAAGGTGTGAGACTTCACCATACTTTTTCCATTTCATTTAGTTTTCTTTTTTGCTATGATATTATAACAAAATAAAAAACACAATTACACTTACACTTAACCATTTCAATCCCCCAACTATTTCCTAGTTTTACTATCACTTTTCTCCCAACCTATCAAGGACATGGTCTTTCGAAGTAGGTTTCGGGACTGGGATCCATCCCTAATGAAAGGGCACCGCATGTAGTCACGTCCCGCGGTTTCAGCATAATAATTCAAAATATAAAAAAAATATAATTAAATGGATAATAGATTATGTGAAGCCCGGTATTTCACGTTTCCTAGGCTTCATAACAAGTTCTTGGGCTTCACAACAAGGAATCTCGAGCTTGAGAATTGGAGGAAATAATTTAAAAGTTATTTTTTTTATAAAAGTTAAAAGGTATGAGACTTCACCATACAGATCATTGACAAGTTGAATATCTGGGCAGAATGAGATTTACTTTTAAAACGACTTCGTTAAAGTCACTTCTAAAGCCGTATATCGATCTAGTTATTGTTTCTAATTTTGTGTAGGATTCACGGGCTCCAAACATAAAATGTGCAGGCTTCAAAATTAAATCTCAGGCTTAAGAACCATACCCCGGGCTTCAATATCAATGTCCACAAAGGAACACCCTTTATTACTAAAGTCCAAAAATAGAACTTCGTTCCTAAAACCTCCCACAACCTACGACAGTATCATTTTCTCTCTGCTCTTCCACATACGCCCGGATCTATAGGTAAGGATTCTTGATTTTTTTTCTTTTTTATCTCTCTCTCTCTCTGCTCTTTCTCACGCCCAGATATACAGGTAAGCATTATTCTTGATAATTTTTTTTTCGTTTTTGTTTTTCTTGATGATTTTGGTAAAATCGACGACCATGATCTTGTTGATTTATTTTTTTCTTTTTTCATACATGTATCTCCTTACCTTGGTTGTTCAAACACTTATCACCAGTTCCCCAATTTTGGTTGTTCAAATTTTTTTTTGAAAGTTTTTTTGAAATATTTTTACAAACATTATATGAACGAATTTTTAAATTGTTTTTTTAACTCATTATACAACATTGCCTTACGTATTTTTGTTCTTTTTTTCTTCTTGTAGATCTAGTATTATGGACAAGGTTTAGTATTTTAATTTTTTTTTTCGATTTTCAGATCTAAAGTGTATGTATTGTATGAAATGGTGAAGAATTCTGTGTATGTTGGTTTCATTGGAAAGAATCCCGGTATGTATTGTTCATAGGCAGAATGCCATGCACAAGTAGATGGATTTCCAGGAGCTTTGTACCCGAAGTTTAACTTGACCGATGAAGCATATAAAGCTATCACTAGTTACGTACATCCTCAAAATTCAATTGAAAGTTCTGAGACTGTTGAAGAGAATGTATCTAAGAAGGTGTAAAGCACTGGATCTATGCTGTTTTTATTTATTGTCGTATTTTTATTGGAGTAATATTTGGTAAACTTGTTTCAAAGCTGTTTTATTTTTATGTTGTGGTGTTGAAAGATAGTAATGGATGTCATATGGTAATGGATCTTTTGTGTTTACATTGTGGTGTTGAAAGATATTAATGGATGCCATGTAGTAATGGATCTTTTATGTTTATGTGTTGTTCAAAGATCTTTTATGTTTATGTTTATTGGAGCAATTTTGCAGTTGTTTTGTTTGATAGTAATGGATATCATAATTTTTTTTGTTCATTGTCAGAATTACATATGGTTGTCCATATTTGGAGTTGTGTGTCATTTTGAATTGAAAATGAAGATTATAGAAAAAAAATAGCCTTCATTATACGCTAGGTATTCTTCTTCATGTCTACATCTTTTCTACAGCCTTCATTTTCTATTGAATCAGGAGGGAAAGATGAATCTTAGAGTGTTCCTTGACCTCGACATCGGCGGCAATTCGGCGGGTAGACTTGTGATAGAACTTTTTGCTGATACTACCCCTATAACAGTAGAAAATTTTCAAGCTCTCTGCACCGACGAGAGGGGAATTGGGAATAATGGAAGCCACTCCACTACAAGGGAACAATCTTCCACCGTGTAATACCCAGGTGCCTGTTCAATGAAGGAGACTTGACTGAAGGAAATGGACTCCGAGGTGAGTCCATCTACATCGATAGTTTCACCGATGAAAACTTTGTAAACAAGCACATCGGTCCTGGGATCCTTTCCATGGCCAATACCGGCCCAGGAACCAACAACTCTAGTTTCTCATCTATACCGTAAAGACCAAGCGGTTCAATGGAAACAACGTCGTCTTCGGCCAGGCTGTCCAAAGATTTGACGTCATGAAGGCCGTTGAGAAGGTCGGTTCCAGGTCCTGTTTGACATCCAAGCCCGTAACGGTCGCCAATTGCGGTTAATTGTCTTGAATTATTGGCTGTGGTAGTTGTATTTTTTTAGTGTTTTTATTTTAAGAGTTTATGCTACTTGGAATGGATGCTATTTTTATTTGTTTTTGATTATGGTTAAGCTATATTACTTGGAATGGATTATGCTATTTGTATTTGTTTTTGATTATGGTACTTGGGTTTAATCTCATAAGCACGGAATATAATATGTTGGGCCTGAGAATTTATCTAATACAAGGCTTCAAAACCAAAGCCCGGGCTTCAAAATTGAAGCACGAGCTTCTAGGAGCAATGGCTAGTACATTATCTGTCATAGTATTAGTAGTATTACAATAATAAAATGCTTATAGGAGCAAGTACAAAAAAAAATTGCTTATACTGTTTTAATCTCATAAGCTTGGAATATTATATGCCGGGCTTGAGAATTTATCTAATACCTGGCTTCAAAACCAAAGCCTGGGCTTCAAAATTAAAGTGTGGGCTTGAAAAATCACTACTATATAATAAAGGGAAAACATTCATGAAATCATGCAATGACTAGTACTTATCTGTCAAAGTATTAGTAGTATTATAATAATAAAATGCTTCTAGGAGCAAGTACACAAACAATTAAATGCTTCTACTGTTTTCTTCATCAGTCATACACAAAAGACCAGTTTATGAACATGAGGCCATGCAGTGATTTGAATCATAATTGTTGAAAACTTTACATGCCACCGCTTGCTCACACGACACTGCCTTTCCATGCTTGATACACATATTCCGGCTGGTATGTATGCAAATCCTGCAATTATAGGAATAGAAATGTTACATGGATTTATCACCTCAGTTCATACTATCTATTACCACTTAAAACAATATACATTTTCTAAATCAAATACATTGTAATTAGAACAACATAGATTAAAACAAGCTACAGTTTCTAAATTAGCAAGATAATAAGTAAAAAATAACAGGATAACATAGATCAGAACAATATACATTTTCTAAATCAAGTACATTCTAATTAGAACAACATGGATTATTAGATCACGATTGAAGATGAGTTTTTAATAAGTATATCTAACAGCCATCTAGTCGTACAACTGCTATTGCTTCAGAGCCTATAGTCACAGTGTATAACATCAGTTATACATATCAACACATACAAGATTACAAGATAGATTTTTAATCGTGAAGGACATATTATTCCAAAGTTGAAATAGAATCAAACAGCTATGAGATAAGTTTTTAACCGTCCAAGATAAGTTTTTCAGAAGTATGAATGACTACTTCATCCATGTCATTCAAACTGGGCTCAGGTGGCTTATCTGGGCACTTCAGTTTATTATGTCCTTCCTTCTTGCAGACGCTACAAGTACGTGCTTTTTTGGCAGGTTTGGTTGTGGTAGATAATGGTTTTGGGCAACTTTTTTTAGTGTGTCCCTTTTATTCACAATTTAAACATGTTTGTAGCTTTTGTTTCTCTCTAGCGGATGGTGTCCTTGACTTATTTGGTCTTCCTGACTACTTCTTTATCTCCTATGCCAATACAATACGATCATGAACTACATCAGGAATGTCCCATGTCTCAGGTTTTGGAACAGGGTTCACATTCATGGTGTAAGCATGTTACAACCATCCTGTAGTGAAAAAGTCAGAACAAAATGCGTTGATAGGCATACCTTTAATCCTGGTACAAAAGACACGAAGAAACATATATTATTACAATTAAATAGTTAAAGGTTTGTAACATTAAATGTAACTTTCATTTTTTTAAGCAAACCTTGCAACTGCCATGGCATGAATACACGACAAATCATCTAGATCCCATTCACGGCATGAGCAAGAACGTTGTTCTAAGTTGACAATTGCTTCATTTCATTTGTCGTCTACCTTGAATTTATTGAAGTCAATGGGGGTGAATCTCACACTGTTGCGATTGTAATATCCTCTGTTTGTTGTGTTGGTCTGCCTCGTGAGTCAAGAATGTAGGCATTTCATATGCATTTCTTTGACGGTCGTGGAACCACCTTTGCAGAAAATCTATGATAAATTCTGCAATAGATGTGATAGGCAACTTCCGGATTGCAAGTAGATAAGAATTGATTGACTCGGCAATGTTGGTGGTCATCATATGGTACCTCTTTTTTGGGCTATGTACATGTGAACAATTCTCTATCCCAACCTCTAAAAGCTCATCATAAACCTTACGGTGGCTGGCTTTCAACTCAGCCATTTCACGGTCGAATTCATTGACATGGTACACATATGCAGTACGAAAGTAAAGCTTAATCACATCATCCCGTTTCTTGTAAATTCTTTTCAAATTTGTGACAAGTGGTATGCACATACCCCATGTGCTGCATCAGGAAAACTTACTTCCATGCCTGCAAAGATACTTGCGTGTCGGTCTGAAACTATCAACACATGTTTGGGATGTAGGATCACTTCGCAAAGTCGCTTCAAGAACCATGTCCATGACTCTGTGCACTCATAATTTGAGAACTCAAATGCCAAAGGGTATATCATCTCGTTACCGTCCTTGCACATAGCAACTAACAAAACACCCATAGTCTTGGCCTTTAGGTGAGTAGCATCGATGGCTATAACCAGCCTAATAACTGTATCGAATCCCTCAATAGAAGCACCATGTGCCATGAATCCATAAGTAAACTGGTTTTGTGAGTCAGTTTCAAACTTAGTTATAGTCCCAGGGTTGGATTGTTCCAACATGTAAAAAAATGCCGGCAACTTCTTAAATGACTCCTACGGATCATCGAATGCTTTATGAAAAGCACGGTCCTTTGACCTGTAGGCTTTTTTGTATGAGAGGTTTATGCCGTGCAGATCATTAATCTCAAAAATTATATCTTTCAGACAGATGGTGCATCCAGGATCGGGAATTTTTCTTGAAAACAGTTCCCCTATTACATAGGAACTTACCCGTTTAAAATCAACATTGTAGTTGCTCGAATCACCATATGTATGCTCCTTAACCAATGACTTAACATGCCACTAGGTCCCATACTTCAACTTCCCTGTAGTAATAACCCACTCACATTCTCTTTTTCTACATGTTGCGGCGAATCGTGTATGATTCGATCGTCTAACCTTATAATCAAACCTCTCTTGCAAAGCATACAACCCTAAAGCCCTTTTTAAGGTGTACTTATCCTTGAAGATCTGTCCTTTGAATATTGGACCTTGGCTACCTTGGTTTTCAAACAAGTCATTTGATCGAACATGGTGAATTGAGTAGAGTTCTGACCTCGGTATTATCTGAATGTGCCTTTTTTATATATGTCGTGATATGCACTATACAAACAAATTTATAAGATCCCAAGATGCATTCAAACAAGTATAAAACTAGTATGTGGCAAGTATGGGTATCGTTCCTTAGAGATCGAGCGATAGTTATGATTAAACTAATGCTTTAGTTAAAAATGCAAGAAAAGTAAATTGATATGGTTTTCGAGAAAAAGTAGAACTAAAATATAAACTAAGCTAAAATGCACTAATCTAAAGAGTATGAATATGTGATATGTGGATTAAGGAATTGATGAATTCAAGTAGCAAACAATGGGTAAAGAATGAACTCACATTAATTGTCATTAACTAATGTAACCACCCTAGGATGTATAGGAGTGATTATTTACCACTTGTGAGTGCCCAAACCATCATGTATAGCATTGACCACCCATAATTGGTTATACAATGAAAGAACATCTATCACATAAGGGACAAATCTCTTTGTTAAAAATCACCAACCCATCATGTATAGGTTGATGCTTAATCTATCACATGCAAACAATCCTAGGATGTATAGTCTTGATTACCCATGAAAGATTAGAATTAGGTGAGATTAATAAGTCTGGATATTACTTGGGTCATGTACCCTTGTTCAATCCTCCAATTCAATTGAGCTTAGAGGGCCAAGCATCATGTATACTTGATTCTCTACACATATAATTTTTCAAACAACTCATGAAGAGAGTCATGTACAATCAAACACAAATTGCTTTTGAAATCAAGTAAACCATTGAATAGAACAAATGAGATAGATTTTAATAAAAGATATTGAGTTCATTACAAATACCCATATTTACAAGTGAATCACATCAATCCCTTAATGGGATTTAGCTACTCATAACAAACGGAATATAAGAATAAATGAGGGAAATAGAAAAGACCCATGTAGAACCTTCTTTCTTCAAGCTTCAATCCACCTCCTATGTCCTATGAGTAGCAATTGATGAAGATGATGATGGGTTTTTGGTGAGAAAGGTTTTTGGGATTTAGAGAGAGAAAAAATGAATGGAATGGTGTATGGTCGTGGGTCTCCCCCTTTTCAAAAATCAGATTGAAAAGTATTTATACTTCCTTCAAAAACTTAGGCCAAAATGCTGATGTGGCGAGCTAGGTATCCCGTATAGCACGGGTATAGCACGGGTAGGTTACTCATGCAGTCTTCATTTCCCTTCAGATTTGCATAATGTGCACGGATATGTGCACGGGTGGATGACCCGTGCACCACTCGTGCAGTTTCCTTCGCCTGTGGCCATGCTCCCTGGTCCGGTGAACTGTATGGGTAGGTGCACGGGTCTGCTACTCGTGCACTATTGTTTCCTTCACTTCATATGTGCACTAATTGGTCCATTTTGCCCCCCTTCATGCCTTTTTACCTAATGCCTGCAATAAAAACCAAACAAGCCATAAATACACATAAAAACGCTTAAGAACAAAACAAAGAGAAAGGATATGAGGGCCAAAATGTATGATACTTTTGGCTCGATCAAATACCCCCAAACCAAGCTTTTGCTCGTCCTCGAGCAAACTCCAAACAAAACATGATATAAACTCTAAACACTCAAACATGACTCGATCTAAAAATACCTAGACTCAAACAAATAAGTTGCAAGCCAACTAATTGAGAGATAAGTCAGAGATAATGTGAGTGTGGAAGATGCTAATGCAAAATGTTCTAAATAACTCCAAGGCACCACAAGAGGGAAACTCGCACGACATGAATCCCACACCTTAAATGCTCTTGCCTTGGAAACTACTCACTCTCATGCCTTGAGCATAATTCGCTTCTATCTAAGTTCTCACATGGGTTCTCTCTTGTTTTTACTCTCAGAACCTAGGTTCACACTCATGCAACATGTATGCAAAAGAATTTATGTAATGGAATCAAAGTTGTTGCATACATTTTATACAAAATAAACGCTCTTTTAGTGAAACAGTCTCATGAAAGAATCAAGTGCCATGAACGTGGAAAGAGCATGCATCGACTAATATTCCCAAGTTAGACTTCCCCTAAGATCAACTAGGTCTTTTCCATTTGGTTGTAATGGGGCTAAGGTGATTGGTGATTAGAAAGAATGAGAATTCAGACACAATGCACTAATCAACCAAGTTAAGGCAATACATTCTACTTATAAACATTGCACTTCTCATGCAACACCACTTCTAAATACAAGTATACGTTAAGGCGTCCAGGCTTACATAAATTCCAAGTGCAATCACTAACTACTCTTGTTACCCTTTTGAGTAGTGTTTACAATTTAAACAAGGCAATTGAAGCATATTCCTTTTCTAATTTTTTTTTTATTTTTATTTTCATTTGCTTCTCTTTCTTTTTCTTTTCTTTTCGTTTGATTGTTTCTTTGCTCTATTTTCTTACCTTTGACTTTTGCACATATTTTTACACTCAACACTTATTTGCCTCGGTACACACCATTTGACAATTAGAGCACATTTACATTTATTCCTAAGCCTTAACTAGATCAATCAAGTGAGGGTTGGCTTAGAGTTTGGGTTGCTTGGGTTATGGGTAATATAGGTGTAGAATGAACAAGTCTAAATGTGTTTGGCTCCAAAATTGGCTTGGGAGCACACACATTATTGGATGGGACGAATTTGGCAATTTAAAGTGGCTAAACACACATTGCCTAATATCACCTCAAAGAATCCATCTACCAAGGGAATAAAAGTTTCGGTCAAGCAGTCCACTTTAATGATGCATGTTCTATGACACATGATGATTTTGGTGCAATGAGACTATGCATGGTGTTTGAAAAGTGTTTAAAGATTTGAAAAACATTTTTCCTCGAATTGCGCACTTTTGGCTTGTGTTTGTGAAACTCACAAGGGTTGTCTCCACTATTAGAACAAGGCGTTTGAGCACCGAGTCCCCTCAACTTAGGCACCAAAAGATGGGACTAACCCATGTAGTGCAATTGAGACCCCTAAAGTGACTAAGGGCTATGAACAAGCACATAAAGCATACACAAATTCGCCATAAATACTTTGCTCAAGATTATCTCACCAAGCTAATTAAAGCTCAAAAATTTTGGCTAGGCACTAATCAAACATAATCAATGCCCACAAAATAAAAGATACAACAATGGCTCATCACAAAATGCAACATCTTATGTAAATATGGCAATTAAACATTAAAATTCACCCACATCAAGCATCCATTACTAAATTTTCGGAAAGTGGGTATTAACCCCAAACCGATTCCTGTCATATATTCATCCTGTACAGGTATATGTACGCAATCAAAACCCCCAAACCGTATTGGGTTATATAAAATGAAAACCTGTATATCCATAAAAGCCTTCGGCTCATCTAATCAAGAAAGAATAAATCAATAAACTCATAATATGGACTTCACAATTGTATCAACAATCCTAGACATCTTCTCTCATTCAAAAATATATCCACGCATGCAACCCAAAATTGATATTTACCAAAGAATATTCGCATTCATTTCGCATTCATTCAAATATCCACATATGCTCAAAAATAAAGATAGAGAATTAAGTGCAAGGGTTAAAGTTGGAAAGAATAAACCAATGTGGAAGTTAGTTGTAGACTCAAAATGAGTAGATTCTCGCCCGTTTTATGAGCACTCTTGGCTTGCTCGTCCCTCTAAGACTTGCAAGTGGCTGGTGTGTTGAATCCAAGAGATAAAGAACCTAGCATTAAGCACCATTTATGACCACAAAGGTTAACATTTCAAATTATCACAACCTAAATATCTCAAAAACAAAATATTATCCACCATCATCCAAACTAAAACATCCTAAAATTAAACAAAACAAGAAAATCATACTAAAATCAAAGGGAAAATGCAATCCTAGGTAACTAAAGCAAATCTAAGTAAAGTTCTCAACTATGGCAAGCTAAAACAATCAATCATCGTTAGAATCTAACTCCTCCTCCTCTATCATTGGTCCCTTCTGTTTTGGATCCAGCTATGCTTTGAGCCTCTCCTCATGCTCTCTCCTTGATATCTCCATAGCAGCTTGAAAGTCAGGATCAATTGTAGGAGTGCTTAAAGTAAACTCTGGTTGAGTGGCATGCTTCTTTCTTCTAGAGTACGGGATCAAGTTCAAGTCCTTCCTTATTTCTGTTACATTTGTCCACAGGTCTTCCATACTATCTTTAACGGTCTTGATCTCTGTGGTGAAAGTGGATTTAAGTGAATCCACTGAGGTCTGAAGACTAGACATCCCTCTGATCAACTGTTCCCAAGGTGCCTGTTCACTCCCAACTGCTGGTTCTGGCACTGGACCCTCCTGATAGTCCCTTAACTGTTCTTCATCCATATCCATATACTCATGCTATTGAGTACTTGCACCTGCTCCAGTCCTCATCTTCTTTCTCCCTGTTTTTCTCTTGTTGCTCGTCAAATCCCGTTCTATCTGTAAAGTCTTCCATGTCTTCATATCCAAATCAGCTTGTGTCCATTCGAAGATCAACACCTTGTTGCTTATAAAACTCAGTGATTAGACATGGGAAGATCAGTGATTGCTTGTCCAATTTATTATTTCCTACTGCCAAGATCTCTCCCATAATGATCCATGCCACACTGATCGGTTGGTTATGTTGTATACAGTGCAAAATGGTGGCCGTCTCAAAAGACACATTCGTTCTGTAAGTCCTTGGCCTGAGAGAGTGGGAAATGAACACATGCCAGGAACCGAGTTCCATCTTCAAGTTGTTGTGTTTGATTGGGAACGTCGGATTCACCCATAAATCCATTGGATTTATAACTAGATCATTAGCGAGGTCCAGGTTCTTCTTTACAAAACAGTCATCCCAAGTTACTCCATTCCTCAATCTATTCCAGATTTGATCGACATCAGGAAGTTCTATTCGAAAATACCTTTGGATGTTGTCAATGTTCATCTGTACCTCTACACCTCTGACCATTACAGCCACTCCTCTCATGAAATCATCGGGAACCATTCTCGCATAAAATTCTTGCACAATCCTTCTGTAAAAATGGGGCGGTATGCTAGCAAAAGATTGTCATCCTCGCTCTTGCACTCTGGTAGGGATTGGAGTGCCTGTGAGCTCTGATAAAGCAATGCCTCGCTCTTCTACAACATTACTCTGGCCAAAATACTCCATTCGCCTCTTGAAATCTTTGTTCAATGTGCATGGAGGTAGATGAGGTAGCTTTTTCTTCTTGCTTGATCCATTTTTTTTCGCAACTCCCTTAGTTTTTCCTGACATCTGCAAAAGAAAATACTCAATTTAAGATACACATTGTGGTATGAAAGAATCAAGGAGAAACAACTTGAATCAACTGTAAAACAACCTAATTGCCTAGGTGCACGGGTATAGCATGGGTGGGTTACCCGTGCAGTTACCCGTGCAGTTTCCTGAATCATCGTGCAACCCCTCAGTGCATGGGTATAGCACGGGTAGGATACTCGTGCACTACTCGTGCAGTCGTTGAGAACTGCACTTTCACTTTCAAAAAATTCTTGCTTTCAGCCTTTCAACACATCACCATCAATCAATTGTTTCATTCAAACACATTTAAACATCAATAACACCTACCATGGCATCCTTAACACACATTCATAACTTCAAAAACTTAAAAGCAAACAAACCTTAGAGAGTATTTAGAGTGAATGGAGGAGAAGAAAGTAGTGTAAATCATGTTAAATCAATTAAAACAAGTTTAGGGAGAGAAAAATTTATACATTAGTGCTAGAAATCGAAAACGTAGTTCTTAGGGTTTCAAGAATGGAGATGGTTGAGTTTGTGAGCCCTACCACGAAAGTGACACCTCATATATATAGGCGCTTTCGATAGCACGGGTATAGCACCGGTGAAGTACCCATGCAGTGACCCGTGCTAATCTCTCAAGTGTTAACTTTCCTCTTTGTAGCACGGGTATATACACGGGTGTATGACCCGTGCATTTTACCCGGGCAGTTACCCATGCATTTTCCTCCAAGTGCATCCCTTCCCTCGATACATGGGTGATTGCACGGGGTATAACACGAGTATACTACCCGTGCAGTTGCGTTGTTTGTTACCCTTCAGCACCTTTCTTGCCTTCTTGAATTCTTGTGCCTCGATCAGATTTCCTGCACATGAAAACTATGTAAATGAACTATACTTGCCTTATTTGCCATATAACAACTCTAAAACTCATATTCACACTATCAAGACTATTATATACCTTACTCAAAGATATCACAACAAATTTTCTCAAGACTCAAAACCACCTACATTAAATGCTCTCAAGGATATTACATAATCAATGTGAATAATAATGCATGAGAAAATAATTTGTGACATCCAACCATACTTTAAGAATTTTATCAATGTAAAGTATGTTTGGTGGGATTTGAGTCAACCCTAGGTGGCTCTACCAAGTGAAGGGATTCATTTCTCTTGACAACCCATATGTGTGCCAAAGTTCTTTCTAGAGAATCCTTCTCCCTCACCCTCACGACATCCACTAAATCCTTCCTAACCCATATCTTCCTAACTCCCATTTGGTTCCTCCTAGACTTATTTTGAAAATTTGTAACCCTTTGAAATTTGTAACAATAGGCCTTAATATGCTCGAGCTTTGAACAGAAATAACAAGTTGGAAGAGTATAAGGAAAACTCCCTCTTTGATTGAAATTTTGAGGTACCCTTGAGTGTTGCACTTTGAGTGAGTTGACTTCATTCTCCATGTTGTCTAATTCTACTATGTAGTCACACTCATTGACTTTTGCAATCTTCAAGGCCTTCTCCCTCTTCTTAAGCGCTTCCTTAACCTCTCTAAATGCATTTGACTTCTCTTCAACCTCTATCAAGAGCCTCTTAGTTTTTCTTCCATATTCTTCTTCAAACTCCTCCGAGAGCTTAGCTAACTCAATTAGGTCTGGCAAAATAGCTTTCTTTTCTCCTTCCACCTTGACCATTTTCTTCTCAAACTTTTTGTTGATGTCAGAGAGTTCTTGCACTTTCTTCTTCAATGTCTCATTCTTTTCCTTAAGGAGTTCTAATTCTTGATGAAGCTTTTTGTTCTCATTTTCTATCTCCTTCTCTCTTTCTCGTTCAAAATCTCTAGATACTTCTTCAAGTATCTTCTCTTCAAAGATCGCTTCTTCAAGTATCTTCTCATCAAAGATCGCTTCTTCCATTTTCACGGCTTCATTTTCTTCAATGCCGTCTTGATGTCCTTCTTCCATCTCTGTAGCTAACTCGAATGCCCTTACAAGGGCACAAACTCTGCTATTCTTCATTTTTCTCTTCGGCACTTCCAACACAAAACATCCTTTAAAAAGTCTCTCATTAGGTCGGTCAACATCGAATTCGAATCTGTTACCACCACAGTTGAAAGATCAGTGCCTCGAAACCACATTTACTTCTATACCAGCTGTGGCCATAAACGACCTCCCCAGAAGCTGTTTCCACTCCTTCTCATGAACTTCATCATCCTTCACTTTTAACACAAAGAAGTCCAGTGGGACATTAAGTCCATAGATGTCCAATTGTACATCCTCAACTACTCCACAAGGAGTCGTTGGAGAGTTGTCAGCCATCTTGAGTTTAGTTTGAGTGGTCTTCATGAGTTGTAGCTTCAGTTGTCTATATACCTCTAAAGGCATCATATTGAAACTTGCCCTCATATCTAGCATTGCCCCTATTTTTCTTGACTCTCCAATGGTGACTGGAATGATGAAATCACCAGGATCCTCTAGCTTCACTAGACTAGTTTCCTTTGACTAGATTCTCTTTTCTTGTACAACATCTTCAACAACAATATTTGTGCCATGAGTTTCCTCACCTAGGGCCAACTCTTCATTCTTCCCTAGAAATGCCTCCATCACTTTAATTTGTTCATTATGGCTCTGAGATTTCCCTTTGTCCTGCATGTGTAGAGCTTCTGCAATTTGGGAAACTTGAGTCTCCAATCTCTTTATCGAGGCATCCATATTATTTGCCCTTTGATCATTTGACTGTATATATCTCTTCAACATTTTCTCATTTTCACTCTGGGAGTTTTTGATAGCTATTGAAGCTTCATATGTTGCCTTGATAAAGTCTCTCAATTCTTCTCTAAGTGATCTTACTTTCGGTTGATAAGCATTTGCCTGCGTGTTGAAATTTCCCTGTAGGTTATTACTAGAGCTCCCCCACTGGTTGTTGCTTGCTCCACCTTGATTGTTGTACCTGTTGTACCCCTGATGCTGATATCCTTGGTTGTTTGCACTATTGTTGTTGTTGCTCCATGAGAAGTTAGGATGATTCCTCCACCCTGGGTTATATTGATTGGAGTAGGGATCATTCCTCTGCCTTTGAAACCCCTATAACATTTAGGCTTCCTCATGCTCCAACTGTCCCTCCACTCCATTTAATGTGTCATCTGTGACTTGGTTCACTTGAGCTGTTAGCTTGAACATATTCTTCATCAACTCCTTCACTGACTGCATTTCCTTAGCCATTCTTGACATCTCAATAGCAATTCCTGTATTCCCATCAATTTCTAACTTTCCACCCCTTCTTATGCTTGAGGACCTTTGTTGTGAATTTTGGGCCAATTTCTCTATAATCTCATATGCTTCATGAGCACTCTTGTCAGCAATTGTCCCCCCACAAGCATTGTCCACCTTCATCTAAGTAATAGTGGATAGCCCCTAGTAGAAGGAAGTGACCTTCAATTCTTCAAGATAGGTATGTGGTGGAACTTGAGCAAGTAGAAGATGAAATCTCTCCCATGCTTCATGAAATGGTTCCCCGTCCTCTTCACTAAATGTGGTGATCTTGATCTTCAATTCTCTTGCTTTTGCGGTTGGGAAAAACTTGTTGTAAAACACCTTACAAATTGGGGCCAAGACGTAAGTGTTCCCGGCCTCAATGCCATGTACCACTGTTTGGCACGGTCCTTGAGACAATATTAGAAATAACGCATCTGCAACTGTGCCTTAGTCAATACTCTGTCTCGAACTACAATGGTAAATGTCTCCAACACAGCGCTATGTTCCTTCATGAATTGAAGGCAATCCTCAGAAGGAAGCCTATGAAATGTCAGCAACGAGTTCACATGCATCCCTTTCAACTCATATAACCTAACGGTATCATCCAAAACAATAGACGTTGGTTGCTCATCCCCAACTGATGGACGAGTGTACTCTCCAATTGTGAGTCCCATATCCTCCTCGTTTGTTCCTTGTTCCTCAACTGGTGTATTATATGGAATTCCTTCAGCCATCTCTTCTTCAAGATTGTTGTTCTCAAACTGTCTGATCAATCCTCTAATATGATGAATATTGTTAATTCTCGGTACTAAGCTGCCCCTCAAAGAGTGTCTCCCGTGCATGTACCTATGCACCTGTGAATTCAAAATAATAAGTACAATCAAAGTAAAAGAAGCTTAAACAAATAACTAACACTAAAACTAAATCTAATCACAACTATGTACGCCGATCCCCGGCAGCGGCGCCATTTTGAACTTGCCTTTTTATATATGTCGTGATATGCACTGTTCAAACAAATTTATAAGATCCCAAGATGCACTCAAACAAGTATAAAACTAGTATGTGGCAAGTATGGGTATCGTTCCTTAGAGATCGAGCGATAGATATTATTAAACTAATGCTTTAGTTAAAAATGCAAGAAAAGTAAATTGATATGGTTTTCGAGAACAAGTAGAACTAAAATAAAAACTAAGCTAAAAGGCACTAATCTAAAGAGTATGAATATGTGATATGTGGATTAAGGAATTGTTGAATTCAACTAGCAAACAATGGGTAAAGAACTCACATTAATTGTCATTAACTAATGTAACCACCCTAGGATGTATAAGAGTGATTATTTACCACTTGTGAGTGCCCAAACCATCATGTATAGCATTGGCCACCCACAATTGGTTATACAATGAAAGAACATCTATCACATAAGGGATAAATCTCTTTGTTAAAAATCACCAACCCATCATGTATAGGTTGATGCTTAATCTATCACATGCAAACAATCCTAGGATGTATAGTCTTGATTACCCATGAAAGATTAGAATTAGGTGAGATTAATAAGTCCGGATATTACTTGGGTCATGTACCCTTATTCAATCCTCATATTCAATTGAGCTTAGAGGGCCAAGCATCATGTATACTTGATTCTCTACACATATAATTTCTCAAACAACTCATGAAGAGAGTCATGTACAATCAAACACAAATTGCTTTTGAAATCAAGTAAAACATTGAATAGAACAAATGAGATAGATTTTAATAAAAGATATTGAGTTCATTACAAATACTCATATTTACAAGTGAATCACATCAATCCCTTAATGGGATTTAGCTACTCATAACAAATGGAATACAAGAATAAAAAGGAGGGAAATAGAAAAGACCCATGTAGAACCTTCTTTCTTCAAGCTTCAATCCACCTCCTATGTCCTTATGAGTAGCAATTGATAAAGATGATGATGGGTTTTTGGTGAGAAAGGTTTTTGGGATTTAGAGAGAGAAAAAATGAATGGAATGGTGTATGGTCGTGGGTCTCCCCCTTTTCAAAAGTTAGATTGAAAAGTATTTATACTTCCTTCAAAAACTTAGGCCAAAATGCTAATGTGGCGAGCTGGGTATCCCATATAGCACGGGTATCCCGTATAGCACATGTAGGTTACCCGTGCAGTTACCTGTGCAGTCTTTATTTCCCTTCAGATTTGCACAATGTGCACGGTTATGTGCACCGGTGGATGACTCGTGCACCACTCGTGCAGTTTCCTTTGCCCGTGGCCTTGATCCCTGGTCTGGTGAACTGTACGGGTGGGTGCACGGGTCTGCTATCCGTGCATTATTGTTTCCTTCACTTCATATGTGCACTAATTGGTCCATTTTGCCCCCCTTCATGCCTTTTTACCTAATGCCTATAATAAAAACAAAACGAGCCATAAATACACATAAAAACGCTCAAAAACAAAACAAAGAGAAATGATATGAGGGCCAAAATGTATGACATTTTTGGCTTGATCATTATCCATCGTGATGTCATAGAGTGTGCAGAATTATTGGGTGCGCCACTGGCCCCTTGTTCTTCTTCACCGTCTGTTGGGGCTTCTTTAGCACTTGTTTCCGCTTGCCCATCACATTGGGGAACTTCCAAAACACCATTTGGGTCATTACTGGTATCACCGTCAGTACCACTCTCATCCTCCGTATAGGGTGTTTTAGAACCATTTGTGTCGTCCACATCTGTATGGTTATTTTGTTGATGCTGGAGTCCCATGATCTTTCTCTGTAGATGTAATTCTAAGTGAAGAAATAGACCCAAACGACTGGTTGCTACCACTCACTGATTTGAAATGTGGAGTACCAACTGTGGATTGTGGATTACTGGTGGGTTTAGAGCCGACATTGTACATGCTAAGTTGATTGTTGTATTTCTTGACTTTATCAGAGTTCGAAATACATTTGCAGTTGCCTTTATTGGATTGTCTAATTAATTGTGTTACGAAAGTGACACGTATTTATTCGGGAATTAATTGAATAATGGGATTATTTAATTAATGAATAATGGTGATTAAATAAATTAAATAATAAGATTATTTAATTATGTTGTTAATCACTAAATGGAGGGTGTTAGTTGATATTTGATTTTGAATAAAATAAGATAATATGATTATTTTATTTTATTAAATTAAATATTTGAAATTGAATTTGAAATGTTTGTTTTAATTCAAAAATAAATATTTAATTATTTTTTAAAAAAAGATATGAGATATCTTTGTAAATTTTTTAAAAATCAAATATGGATTTTCGGTTTTGTTTTTTGGTTATATATGAGAAATAAATTTTTTAAACAATCAGAGATAACCGAATAAAAAAAAAAACAACACAGCAAAAGAAAAGTAATAAGATTACTTGAAACAGTGAAGAGAGAAAGGTGATCGTGAACAGCAAAAGCACAAGCAAAACAAAAAAAGAATAATAATAGGGTGCAGTGAGAACAACAGGGGCTGCACTTCTAGGTTTTGTTTTGGTGTTTGTGTTCTTCTCTTCTTCCTTCATACATGTCCTGAATATCATGACGCACCCACACGCTGTTACCAGTTCCGGGAGATAGCGAGGAAGATCACATGGTTCAAACCAGGAGCAGTTCGTATCAAAGTGAAGGAGCCTCCTACGTAGGTATGATAAATTCCTTCATTTTATTATTGCATTTGATTATTACTGTACAAATGGGTTAGTTTAATGATTGCATAAAAATTTTAAAACCTTCCGCTGCGCAATCTGTAACCCTAGGTTCCAACACATGCTTGGGATCTTAGAAGTCCCCAGCAACTGAAATGTGGCTCTGGACCATCTTTGAATGGATCGGGGCAGAGTGGCTCACCTGGGCGTTGACTGGCCCGGTATAATAAGTGAGGAGCCACTAGGCTATGCAACTGGGGTGCTGCTCCAGAGGCTTGCTAAGGTATGTAGAAGGCCTCAGCAAAGTGGGAAGCCTCTGAGCTCTACCCGAACGGATCGGGACATAGGTGGCTCGCTAGGGCGTTGAAGGGCCCGGTACAAGAAGTAGGGAGCCACCTGTATGATACTGGTCCAGGGGAATGCTTGGGATCCTAGAAGTCCCTAACAACTAAAATGTGGCTCTGGACCATCCTCGAATGAATCGGGACACAGTGGCTCAATTGGGCGATGACTATCCCGGTACCAGGAGTGAGGAGCCACTGGGCCATGCAACGGGGCTGCTGCTCTAGAGGCTTGCCTAGGCATGTAGAAGGCCATATTAATGTGGGAAGCATCTGAGCTCTCTTCGAACGGATCGGGACATCGGTGGCTCACTAGGGGGCTGAGGGGTCTAGTACAAGAGGTAGGGAGCCACCGACATGGTACTGGTCCAGAGGCATGCTTGGGATCCTAGAAGTCCCCAGCAGCAGAAATGTAGCCCTGGACCCTCCTAGAATGAATAGGGACACATTGGCTCACTTGGGCGTTGTCCAGCCCGATGTAAGGATTGAGGAGCCACTGAGCCTCTACCTGTCTTGCTGCTCCTATGACCATACAGTTGATTTTGCTTCTCGGGTACATGCGTTGACCTGCTACCTTGGAGCTTTTGAAAAGTCAATCCGGTGACATGAGGGGATTTGCATGAACATGTGCAAATTCGATTGATCTTCTGGATAGGAGATCGTAATGGATCTGCTCTGGAGGAGTCATATAGATGCAACTCTACCACAATGAAGGTTCAGCGCTGTAGCATAGGAGATCTAGGTGTACATGAGTGGATCTGCTATAGAGGAGATCATAGCGGATATGCTGTATAAGAGATCGTAGCGGATCTGCTGCTGAGGAGATCTGCTAAAAGCAGAGCAAACCCTCTGTAAGGTATCAGGAGACGTGCAGCTCTAATACATAGGAGCTCTAGGTGTACCGGAGCGGATCTGCTGTAGTGGAGCTCCGCAAGTATATGAGCAATTTTATTGCATAGGGCAACATAGTAGACCGGTTCTGCCAGGAGTCGCACTTACCATATTTGTCAATAGTGCATGTAGAGATAAGGAAGCCATGTCAGTGAGCTTCCCACAGACGGCGCCAAAAAGTTTTAACAGAAAAATCCACCCGGGGTGAAAATCTCAATTAACACCCTTGAGCCGTTACCCCGGAGGTCGCAGCGGGTGTGGTAGGTACTTCGTACCGTGGTTTTGGCAAGGTGAAAACAGCAAGGTGCGGTAGGTACCTCGAGGTACCTAGGTTATTGTACGAGGTGAAGGCGAGATAGGTGCCTGGGTAGGAGAACAATCGTCCCCGCCTATCTGGTGCAGTAGGCTGGTACTCGGTCTTGGTACCTGATCCTGATACCTGGTTACCTCTCTAGATGCCCTCTATGATCCCCCGATCGGATAACATGTAAGGAGAGGTACTGGAGAGCTAATACCAGTGGGGTCGGTGTCCAGCCCACATACATGCATTCATAAGGAGAGAGATAAGAGAATGATAACTCTGTTTGTAGAGAGTGGTGGACTGACCTAGGGGGAAAAGCATCACGATTAATCACATGCTAAAAAACACCCAGGCAGTATCCATAGGAAGGGAGAAAGAGCCTTCTTCATATTTATATATTATGAGAGGTGCTCCGGAGAGCTTACATTAATACAAACTGAGTCCTGGTAGGCCACAGTTGGAGGGGTACCATTTGGTACTGGTACATTCATGGCGAAAACTGACATACATAGCCGTTGATACAATGGTGGTGTAGAGGGAATTAGGGCAGGGTCCCTTTTACACTCCAAGCGGTGGCGAACTCATATTCCTAGTGGAGAAGTTGGCGAAATCAGGGATCGGAGACATCTTGGAGATATGGAGATGTAGTAGAGCTGTTGGAGAATGTTGGAGAGAATGTCAGAGAGTCGAAATGTTAGGAAATCGACCCTTTTCTTGGAGAGTGACTTGTTATATTTATATATGTTCATCCTTGTTGCCCACTCTATTGGTTTATCGACATTAATGAGTTTAATATCTTCTCATTAATGGAGTTGAATATCTTCTCATTGATGGAGTCTGATTATCTTCATTAATGAAGTTGACTCTCTCATTAATGGCGTTGTGAATGGCCATTAATGGAGTAGAATGATTCCCTCATTAATGGTGTTGATTATCTCCATTAATTTACCAGAGAGGTCAACTTTCTCTTTTATGTTGCTTGAAGAAGAATTCTGACTCTGTATCCCGGTGGTATGGTACACTGGTGTATCAGAGTGCTCGCTGGCGTGGCGCTTGTTCTAGCATGCTGGTACCTCTTCCTGGTTCCATTCTTCTTACTTAGCGGGTAGGATACACATTCTGGTTAGATCCTGGACTGATATCGCGGTACTTGGGTACCGGGTAGATGTCGCAGTACCTAGGTATCAGGTAGGAGGTATCGAGGTACCTAAGAACCAGGTAGGAGGTATCATGGTATAGCCTTGCTTGGTACCTGGTAGACTGTGAGACATGGTACTGACTTCTTTCCGGTTCATGGTGTACAGCATCCCGGTATCTATGTATCAGTCCCGATCTAGGTCCTACCAGGTACCTGCCTGATGGAAAATTTTTCTTTGGACCCCTGCCAAAAATGACTGTTAACACCTCTTTCAGCGAGGAGTATTTCTATGCCTCCTTCCAGGTTGCAGAAGCTCTCCCTCTTCCCTTCGACCTATCATCTATTGCCGGTTGGGGTAGAGAGGAGATATTGACCAAGGTCGCAGAGATGTCTCACCCTGAGGGTGATTGAGCAGGTCCTTCTGGCCTGGCTGGAGCCAGGAAGCAATTGGTCGAGACATGTCCTCCTATTCTTCCTCCCATTTTTCCCGCCTCAGCTCCCGGGAAATCCTCAAGTGGGGTTCTGCCCGCGTAGCCTGAGGGAGGTCAACCAGAAGCCCTCGAGGGGGCAAGAGACCGCCCTGAAGAACCTTCTAGTGTAGAGTTGGAGGTTGAACAAAGTAAGATGGAGTCTATAGCTACCCTTCTTGATGCGACCATCCCTCCTGAGGTTATGGCGATGGTCAATGAGGTCTTGGATGAGGACCCAGCTGGGCAACAGGCAGTCGAGGAACCTCTAGAGGAAGAGGTAGCTGGCGAGAGCCACCAAGACGGGCACCCACCTGACGGAGGAGCTGAGGGCGAGGATCATCATGGAGGAAGAGTAACAGGGGGGAATCATGAGGATGCCGAAGCTTGATGTGATCTATTCATGGCTTGCTTTGATTGCCCGGAAAAAGAGGGTGGGCACCCCGCTTTACTCATGACTAGTTTAATCAATCTTTATTTTTTTTTATTTTTTTTATATAGCCCGGAACCAGGGGTTGGGATCCTTGCTTGATGAATGTAGCCTTACTATGGGATAGGTTCCCTCATCATTAATGAAAATCTGCTATGACTTCCGTCACTCTTGTCTTGATTAATCTTGATTATGAGCTTCCGACTTGACTGCGAACTCTTTGCTTCATTCTTGATCTCGAACATGATGCGACTTTTGAAATAACTTTGACTTAATGAAATTTGGTAAGGAGAAACTCAGAATTCACTAAACGTAAGCCCGCTAGCGGGGTGGTCACCCAGCTTCCAATTTTCAGCACTTGGCAGGAATTCCTATCTTTGGGAAAAGTCCTATTGTATCTTTCATCTTTGATGATCCTTTGTTCAAACTTCAAACTTGAGATGTAGGAGGCCCCTTTTTATCGGCGTTTGGGAAGATATCTTATCATGGCGACCTCAATCCCGTAAACAAAACTACTATTCATGTTTGAATCCTTTTCGGGGAAGGTAGCCCAATCGAGGAATTATGAGGGCTGTCTAGCTATTTCTTGGTCTCGAGATCTAGATAATAACTATGCTCTTACTCTCAGATCCTTCTTGGGGGTGGTAGCCCGACCAAGGCATCAGGAGGGCTCTCTAGCTATTTCTTGGTCTCGAGATCTGGATGGCAACTATGCTTTTACACTCAGATCCTTCTTGGGGGTGGTAGCCTGACCAAGGCATCATGAGGGCTGTCTAGCTATTTCCTGGCCACGAGATCTGGATGGCAACTATGCTTTTACACTCAAACCCTTCTTAGGGGTGGTAGCCCGACCAAGGCATTAGGGGTAACGAAGGGGCTTCCCTGACTAGTCCCTGGTCTCGAGATCTGGCTGGCAACTATGCTCTTACACTCAGACCCTTCTTGGCGGGGGGTTGATCGAACTATTTTACACCTCTTTTAGGTCCCCAATTTCCTATCGTTTGTTCTCGTTTTCGAGCGTATTTTGTATATAATGTGTTTGTTGAGCCATGTGTAGGTACATATTCCCTACATTTTGGTTTTGAGTTTAAAGAACAGTTTGGGAGGCAAAAACATGCCGAAAAGAGAATAAATTGGAAGATTCAGAGTGCCGCGCCTCACCGTTGACACAGACCGCAGCGCGATCTAAGCCCAGCTGTGTTCCACGGTTGATCCATTGCCAAGCCAGAACGCAACATCGAGCCCATGGCAGAACCCCTTCTGACTTCCAGCAGCTTATGGAACAAGTGCAGAAAAGAAGACATTCGGCGGTCAGTTCGGCGGTCACCATAACCGCCGTTTTGACCGCCGTTTCATGGCAGTAGGTTCCAGAAGTTCGACGCCCAATTCGGTGGTCACACCATGACCACCGTTTCAACCACCGTTTTAGTCCAGAAGAACACCAGTAATTCGGCGGTCACAAAGGCGGTCACCTCAACCGCCGATCCAACCGCCGATCGACCAACGAGAGGCTAATTCTGGCAAATTTTCTAGGGCAGTTTCGTCCTTTCACATCATTTCCAGCCCTAACCTCCCAACACTATATAAACACCCATTTATATCTTCTCTTCAGACTTCTTCTTCCCTAAAAAAAAACTTCATCTTTTTCATCTTCTTCATCAACCAAGAGAGAGAGAGAAGCTTTCAAGCTCCCATGGAGGTTTTCCTCCATGGAAAGCTCACCACCACCATTTCTACCCATCTTTCCCCATATTTGTGAGTAGATTTCATGGAGTTAGGAGAGGTCTTTGGACCAAATTCGGGCAAGCAAGGATGGAGCTCTTGGAGGGGTTCTTCAAGGGTTGTATCTAAACTCATTCTCTATGTATATCTTGTTTTCCATTTGTGTAATCCCCATTTGGGAATATTTGTAATCCTACACTTTGGCTATTTATATATGATGATTTTTATGTTCACTTGAGTTTTGATTCATTCTTGTGATTATTGAATATATCTCTTATCTTGAAATGCTTATGTATGGAGATTGGAAATTAATATGTGTTCATGAATGGGATTAGGAGTAGATTAATGTAATTGTAGGAGTAGTTGTAATCAAATGTCCCATTTATGTGTGTATGTTGATGGAAGGTCGAATTGCATGTGTATGGATGGGTTTGAGTGAAGTAGAGTTAGGATTGTGTTTTAGGAAGGCCATCCGGGCATAGTCTTGGCTAATTAGCTAGTAAGAATGAATGAGCTTGTTAATTGCCATATTTAAAGAGGTTTGGTTCATTGTTTTTGTTATATATTGGACTTTGGCTACTTCTCACACTAGGGGCTCTAGGTGAGTTGTGGTTGAAGTTACAATAATTGGGAATTCGGCTATTTCTTGCGCTAGGAGCTTTAGGTAAGTTATGGTTGGAGAAAAAATTACTCTTTCCACATTCATTACACCTAACGTTGCCATTTTACACTACCATGTTAGTATTGGGGCTCAATCTAGCATTGGTTTGTAGAATCAGTTCACATATGTTGGTTGCAGTTTCGTGTTTGAGAGGCTCTCAACACACTCTTCAACCGTTAGCTATATGAATGGGTATAAATCGGATTGAGGCAAAAAAAAGAACCCTTAACTTGAGTGGATGTGCTTAATTGGTTAACAATCTAATAGATGTGCCTTTGTGTTTGGTGAGCTTATTGTCCCATTTGTGACCACTTTCATGCATCTCTCCTATCCACCCTTTTATTATTTCTCACTTAATCAACATTCTCACCCCTCCACATTCTCTTGTTTATTCCTACATTTGCATATTTTCATTTTCATTTTCATGCACACACACACAACACCCTACACATACCATTCTCACCTCATTCACATTCTATTTACATTGATTTCCCTAAACTCTAAACTTGAAACGGTTAACAATACATCCCTGTGGAACGATACCCTTGCTTACACGCTGTACTAGTTTTATTTCTATATATGTCTTTTGACTCGTGCCTTATAGCAAGGTTGATTTTATTATAAATGTTTGACGATGCTTTCAACGACACAAAATCCACTCGTCAGGGGTAATGCTTGACCAAGGCATCAGGGGCAGTGAGGGGGCTTCCCCGGCTAATCCCTAGTCTTGAAGCGATTACGGTGGACTTATTAGTGGAGAACCTAGTCGGATATGGAGAAATTAATGTAGAACATAATCGGAGATAGAGAAATATCAGACTTTATTGATGATTCAAAATGTAGTACATTGTTATTAAGGATTTCATTGAAACCTAAATGAGGTTAATCTGCTCAAGAATCCCCTGTTTAGGGTTAAAACTTCCTCAACTAATTGCATTCCAGGTGTGGTCGATGGGTCGACCATCCATATCTTCGAGCTTGTATGCCCCATTGCGAGCCACTACCTTTACCAAGTATGGCCTTTCCCAGTTGGGTCCTAGGACTCCATCCGACTTTTTTCGAGTATTCTAGGTCACTTTCCTAAGCACCAAATCCCGCTCTTTGAAGTTCCAGGCTCTGACCTTTCTGTTGAAATACCTAGCGATCATGCTCTAGTAAATCGCCACTTTCTCAGCTACCCGGTCTTGTTTCTCTTCCAGGAGATCTAGATTAGCTCAGAGCTTGACCTCGTTACTTTCAGGTTCAAAGTGCTGCACCTAGAAGGAGGTCAATTTATGCTCGATGGGAAGGACCGCTTTAACTCCGAAGGCTAGAGAGTAGGGTGTCTCTCCTGTAGCTGTCCTCTTTGTAGTCTGGCATGCCTAGAGAACCTTAGGAAGTTCCTCTGCCCATTTGCCTTTCTTTTGCTGTAATTTCTTCTTCTACAGCTTCTTGATAGTCTTGTTGGTGGATTCCATCAGCCCGTTAGTCTGAGGATGAGCTACTGAAGCGAACCTGAGATCGATTCCCAAACCTTCGCAAAAGTCTTTGAATCGGGTGTTGTCAAATTGCTTGCTTACCTAGGTCGGCTACAATGATGAGAAGGGTCCCGAATATGCAAATCATGTTGGTTTTGATGAATCTCGTTGTATTCTTTTCTGATATTCGGGAAAAAGGTCTTGCTTTGACCCACATTGTAAAATAATCGATTGCCACGATAGCATACTTAGCTTGCCCATGAGCGGTGGGAAGCGGTCCGATTAGGTCAACCCCCCACATGGCAAAGGGGTAGGGTGAACTGAGAGACGACAACCGCTTCGGTGGGAGGTGACTCAAGTTCGAGGTCCTTTGGCACGGTTCACAAGATTGTACAAAGCTCCTCGCGTCTCAATGGATAGTTGAGTAGTAATACCCCATACGGAGCACTTGATATGCTAAAGCTTCACCACCGATATGATTCCCGTAGTCCCCAGAGTGAACCTCTCTCAACACCCATTGGACATCATCTGGATGCAAACACCGAAGCAAAGGGAGGGACCTTCCCCTCTTGTAGAGGTATCCATTTACCAGGCAATATCGGACAGAGATCCTTTTAATTCTTTGAGCTTGGTCGGGCTCATCGGGAAGCTTTTCTTCTTTGAGATAAGCGACTATCGGATCCATCCAACAAGGTTGACGATCCAAGGGGCAAATTTCCTTTCCCGCTGTTATGCTTGGTAGGGAGATCACTTGGAGGGGAACTCCTCGTGGTAAAGCTTAGCCACCATTCGCAGCTACCTTAGCTAGGACATCTGCGCTGTGATTCTTGTGTTGACGCACCTGCTCGATCTTGAATCCCTTAAATTTATTCTTAAGCAGCTGAAATAGCTTCAGGTAGGCGACCATACTATTTCCCTTTGCCTGGTAAATCCTGGAAACCCGATTGACTACAAGTAATAAGTCACTCTTGATCTGCAGATAGTTGACCCTAAGCTCGATGGCTGCCTTCATCCTGGCTAGGAGGGCTTCATACTCCGTCTCATTATTGGTTTCCTTAAATTCGAATATGAAACAATGACAGAATTCGATCCCCTCTGGGTCTATTAGGACTATGCCAGCTCCTCCTCTAGCTTGCCCGGTTGCTCCATCTGTGTAGAGGATCTAGGGTTTGCAACCTTCCAGCAAACTGTCAATCTTTGAAATCTTTTCAGGAGTTATATTCGTCGCTAAGGAGATCCTTTGGCCTAGGAGTGTTGAGAATTCTGTCACAAAGTCTGCCAAATCCTGGGCCTTGATTGTGGTCCTGGGTTTATACTTCAGGTCAAATTGGGTAAGCTATAAGGCCCGTAAAACTAGCCTTCCAGATATGTCTGGCCTTTGTAAAAATTGACGGAGAGGCTGGTCTGTCACCACTACTATTGAGTGAGCCTGAAAGCATGGACGAACCTTTCTTACTGAGGTCACCAGAGCATTGGCAAGCTTCTCTAGGAGAGTATAGTTTTCTCTATCTTGGTTAGAGCATGACTCACGTAGTATATGGGTTGTTGAACCCTGTCTCCACACTCCTTGATCAAAGCTCCACTTACTGCAGTTTCTAAACAGCCAAGTAGATTTGCAATTCCTCTCCGGGAATTAGCTTGACTAGCAATGAAGGGCTTGTGAGGTACTTCTTCAAGGCTTGAAATGCTTGCTCGTTCTCTTGGTTCCATTTCATGTTTCTTCCCTGCTTGATAGCTTTGAAGAAAGGGAGGCACTTATCAGTGGAGCGAGAAATGAACTTGTTGAGCACTGTTACACGCCCTGTCAAGACTTGCACCTGTCCAAGTGATGTGGGGGATTCTAGATTCAAGATGGCCTTGATCTTTTCTGGGTTGGCCTCTACGCCTCTCTCATGAACCATGAAGCCCATAAACTTCCCCGAAGTTACCCTGAAAGCACATTTAGAGGGGTTTAATCGCATATGATTTTCTCTTATGATCAGAAAAGTCCTGCGAAGGTCGTCCCGATGCCCTTCTGCGGTCGGTGATTTTTTGATCATGTCGTCGATGTATACCTCCATCGACCTTCCAATTTCGGGCCTAAACAGTCTATTTACTAGCCGCTGGTATATATCCTCTGCATTCTTAAGGCCAAACGATATCACCTTGTAGCAGTACAGACCCTGTCCAGTAATGAAGCTGGTCTTATCCTAGTCAGCAGAATGCATCTTAATCTGGTTGTATCCCAAAAACGCATCCATAAAGCTCATGAACTGGTTCCCGGATGTGGAGTCGACCAACTGATCGATCTTTGGTAGAGGGAAACTGTCTTTTGGACATTCCCGGTTGAGCTCGGTGTGGTCGACGCACATATGCCATTTTCCATTCGCCTTCGTGACCATGACCATTTTGGCGATCCATTCAGGGTAGCACACCTCTCTGATGAAACCTGCTCTGATCAATTTGTCCGCTTCCTCCTGAACCACAACATTTCTTTCGGTGTTAAAGTGACATCTTTTCTGTTTGACGGGCTTGAAGGTTGGATCCACTGCTAATCGGTGAGCAGCTAATGATATTGGGATCCCGGGCATCTCGTCATGACTCCAAGCGAAGATATTGTTAAATTCTCTAAGAAGCTCGATCAAACCTTCTTTTACTTCCGGTTCGAGGGTAGCTCCAATTTTGACAACCTTAGAGGGATCATCATTTCTAATGGGTATCTCCTCTAATTTATCCACGGGTTGTCCGCTGGCCCATTCCTTGCTCTGTTCTTCCTTATCCGGCATCATCAGTTCATTCTCTAGATGATCTGCGGGTTCTATATTTTCTTGGGTCATACCTGGTGCTTACACATCCTGGATCGTTGCAACTTTTACAAACTGTTTTGCTAAAGCTGTCGGATTGGCAGACACTGCGTAGCATTTTCTGGCTGCTTACTGGTCCCCACGTACCTCTCCTACCTTGGTCCCCACCAAAAATTTCAGGACATTATAGTAGATAGACATGACTCCCTTTAAGGAGGATAGGAATGGTCTCCTTTGTATGGCGTTGCAGGCTTTTGGGATGTCGACCATAACAAAGTCCATCATAACGTTTTGTTGGAGAGGTACAGTTCCAGTGATCACTGGGAGGATCTTTGATCCCACTGGTATGATCGAATCCCCAGTGAATCCGTAGAGCGAGGTTGTGTAGCTATTGTAACACCAGTGCTTCAAGTTCAGCCTTTCCTAGGTGTCTTTGAATAGGATATCTACACTACTGCCCGTGTCAACAAGCATGAGGTGGACCGCGCAGTTGGCGATCTATACCGTGATCACCATGGGATCATCATAAGGCTGCATGGTGTTGAAGACATCTGCCTCGGTGAAAATAATCTGCGCTGACTGTGAGGGTCCAGTGGAGCTTTGGCTGACCTTGAAGATACCCCGACCTTCATCTACGTGGGGAATCTTCCTTGCATGGTTTTTCCTGGAATTATTGGAGGTGACAGCTAGTGTGGGCCTTCCGCTGATGGTATGTATCACCTGGATTTGCTGCATTAAATCAGTTTGTTCCCCCTTTCTCTTCTCAGCATGCTCGTGGATCTCGGCTTGTACCTCCCTTTCAGTCTGAATATTATACCTGACTTGCTGCAAGAACTCTATCAAACATCCTCCCCTTACTAGGGCTTCGATCTGGTTGCGCAGGTTATAACACTCTGAAGTGTTGTGGCCCACGTCCTCATGGAAGTCACAGTACTTGTACCGGTTCCTCCTATCGACTGGGATTTTCATGAGTGCGGGCTTCTGGAGTAGCCCCTTGTCCCGTATAACAAGGTAGATTGTTTCCCGGGAGGCATTTAAGGGAGTGTAGTGATCATACCCTTTTCCATCTTGCATTATAGGAGCTACAGTCCTAGGAGGAGGTGAAACTCGCGAAGGGGTTCGTCTTGCTTGATACCTCTCTTGCCTGAGCTGAGAAACGGGGAAGCGGTATGTCGGTTTATTGGGAAGTTTGTTCTGATTTTTATGAGTTGGCTCAAGCTTAGGAGCTTCCTTTTTCTGGTGCTTCGTCGTTCTCATATCATCATACTCTATCTTTACCTTGAGCTGTTCGTCAATTTCGACCTGCTCAAGAGCGTGGTCATAAGCTTACTGATAGGTTTCTAGAGGTCACTTGGTAAAGGATCGGAAAAGCTTTCCCGCCCACAGGTTCCGCCTGAAGTTGGCGAGGGTCTCTTTCTTGGTGAAGACTCCCATCTTGATGAATTCCTTGTAAAAGAGTTCCACTTATGACCGGAGTGTCTCACCTCGCTCCTGAACCACATACTGAAGATGTATGGAATCCTTTGGACACAGTTTGACCCTTTGGAACTGTGAGCAGAAATCTATTGTCAACTTTGTGAAAGAATACACGCTACCAGCGGGCAACTTTCTGAACCAAGTTTTTACATAGTCGGTCAGGGTTGTAGGGAACATCCTGCACATAGCAGCCCTGGTGGTATTCTGGACTTCCATTTGCTGAACGAAGCTCTCCAAGTGGCTCAAGGGGTCTTCTGTTCCAGAGAATTTATCTGTCGGTATTTTAAACTTCGGTGGGAGCTCCGCTTCCCGAATCCTTTTGGTGAAGGGAGCGTTCATCTCACTCAAAGGATCCTTATTGTCCTCCTTATTCTTTCCCTTTTTTATTTACTGGATTTCCTTCTGTAGCTTTGCCAACTGATCTCTCAGTCGCTTGTTCCCGCGTTTTTTTGAGTCGACCTCGGACTCTTCACTATCGGATCATTCCGATGAACTGGCGACCTCCGCCCGGTCTTCTTTATGAGCGGGATCTACCCGGGGGATTTGCTGGCTACCCTCCTCTTGAGCCCGTGCATCTCTCCTTGAAGCTGCCGGGCGAGGAGCCTCTCGTTGCTCTCAGGTCAGAGCGTCCCCTGCAGATTTAACTCGCCTAGGCTGGCAGTGCGATGGTCTTCCAGGAAATGGGGGCATGGGCCCTAGTATATCCCGGATCGAAGGTTGAGGCCGGGTCCTATCACGGGCTGGATCTAGGGGAGGAGGTCCCAGGCGATCAAAAGTGGGTTGCTTGGCTCTGGGCCTGCTCGGCTCTCCTTGAGTGTTGGGATTTGCTGGCTGGATCACGATGCCCTCAGCGATCAAACAGAGGTGGACGTTTTCCACTAAGGCCGCCGCTTATTGGTCGAGCACGGTCTGGCTTATCATAGGAGGGCTAGTGGCCCGCGCAGTGGCTATCTGGATCAGAACTTGGCTGCGGTGCCCGGATTTTCTCCCCTTTCTTGGGGCCTTTCACGTTGACGCAGACGAGGGTTGTTCCGAAGCCTCGGGCTGTCCTTGGGAGGAGCGAAGCCTCATGATTCCTATAAAACAGCAAAAATGTAAACTGTTGATTTGATTGACTGGGTGTGGGTGTTCCCACAGACGGCGCCAGAAAGTGTTAACGAAAAATTTACTCGGCGTGAGAAATCTCAGTTAACACCCTCGAGACCACTACCACGGAGGTGGTGGCCGGGGTAGGTACTTTTGATGCCTACTTTGTTCGAACGACGATGGATGTTAAAAACTAATGCTAACATGAGATAAAAGAGAATATAATGACTTCATTATCATTCGCGTATAATGTACAAAAATCTCTCAAATACTCTCAATTTCTTTGGGGTACAGTAGGGTGGCAATCTCGTGCCTATCGAAAAGTAGATAATCACAAAGGCCGTGTTCTGAAGACATAATATAGGTCGGATTTTCAAGCCCCCTTCCCCGTCTTATGCTTGGTTCCTTTATACACAGTCTAGGTATGTTAAATTTGTGATTCTCCCGCTATGATTCTCTCAATCCCCTCCCTCCTTATCGGGCGGGATCTTTTATTTAAAAGTCATTGACTTTGGATTAATAACGGATTTGAGAATATCTTAGGCGGAGATAAGTTTGTTTCCTTTTTGGCTTCAATCACTTGTTCTACACGTATGCAGCGTTTCAATATTCATTGGAGTATAGATATGATCCCGCGTTCCTTCATGGCGTGATTCCTCATAGAGGTCGTCGAGTATGGCATTTACTGTTTCACAGAGCGAGGTAGATCCCTGCCCTAGTCTTGGTACCAGGAGCTGGGTTTGACCTCCTCTAGGTCCCTTGGAGATTAAAAATGGCCCCTGTGGGTGTTCTTCGGTGGTAGCAGGGCTCCGACGAGCTTCCTCTTATTTGTCCAGATAGGTCTGTGATGTGGAGCAATACTGTAATGCGAGCTAGGTGCCTCATAGGTTCTCTCTGCTCTTGGAGAGAATGGCGGGCTTCTAGGGAGGTTGAGAGGTAATCTTGACTTTGGGGAGCCAGAATTGTCATACGTCTGGCAGTCCCTGAATTCTTGCACTTTGGTGTTAGGAGCTCGATCTGATCGTGTCGGGCACCATCTCAGATGTTTCCAGAGTTTAATGACCTTTCCTTGCTTCTGCGGGGTGGCTCCACAGCTCGACCCCGGGAACCGCTGTTCCATGGTGGGTAATCTTGGGCCTGGATTCGGGCTAGGACGGTGGAGAATTTACCGTTTGTCCCTAGCCAAATTTGGCTATTAACACCTTCTATGTCAACTCATAATCCCCATGGTCTATAGTTTGGTACTTAGTCTACTACACTGGTCAAATTTAACAACACAACATAATAAGGCCAACTTTTCCGTCCAAGACAAGCTTTCTGATTGAATGAAGTATACTGCCCTGGTTGATTTCTTCAAGAATTGTGATGAATCTAGATATCATTAAGTCTGGATACAGTGTAGAGTTCAAACCAGAGAAAAGAAGAAAGTCAGTTGAGAGTTTGTAAGAGCAAGGACTCTATCCTCTCTCTTTGAACTATAACAGAGTCCTACTACGACTCAAATACATAACAATTATCTTTATTACATTATACAATAGAGTCCCGCTACAACTCAAATACATAATAAATTAATTTATTACATGCACAAAGCTTTATACGTTTTACCTAGTCTTCAAATAAGAGTCCCACATCCAATAAACTTTAAATAGATGGATAAGTGGAGATAAGCAGTTATTATATAATGTGGGAAATGGACAAGATGCACTTAGGCATTATCAGTGGCGGATCCAGAAATTTTAATCAGGTAGGGCACTTGACTATATATAAAAAAGATACTGAAAAATTAAAATCATTGTAAAATGAGTGTTTTTGAAACATAAATGAGTTTGTTTTCATATTAATTAAATAATTTTACATTCAAAAAGAAATAAAAATAAGAACAAATGCTAAAAAATAAATAATAACTAGAAAAACAACATAAATAATGAAAAACAATATTGAAAGAATAAATTACAATCTAATTTTATATAAGATTTTTTTTTTTGCATTTATAATGAATTCAATTTAAATTTATACAAAAATTATTTATTAATAAATATTACTAGACATGTTTTTTAATTTATTTTTCTTCAAATTATTGGTAAATTATTGATTTCTTGATTCTAAATAAATTAAAACTATAAAAAATGGTAAGAATAAAAAACAAGGATCATAATAATAGATTGACTATTTTAATCAAATAAAGTAAAATTTGAGATTTTATAGTTTATTGATTGGATGTGTTAGGTATGTCAAACTAAAACTATTAGAAATAATAAAAATCCAAAATGATAATAATTAATTTAATATAAAATAAGAAAATGAATTGTTTTATTTCTAAAGAACTGAAAATTCGAAATTGGAAAAGATGTAAGAAATTATAAGATAAAATTGAATTTAAAAAAAAAAATACATTCGCTTGAACCAGGTACTAAAAAAACAGAGAGGAGAACCACTACCAGCTATGTTAAAGGGGAGATGATGTAATTATTCTTAATGAATATGTATATATAAAGTATATACAAAATCAATTTCTTTAAAAAAAATTGAGGTAAGGCACGGGCCCTACTTGGTCTCCACGTGGATCTGCCTCTAAACATGATCGATCGATAATGAGGTTATTCCCACAATCCTATAGATAAAGGCAATAATATCTTAACATGTATAAAAGACTTGTAAATACTCTATACAAATGACGAAGAACTTAATAAAAACAGAACACTTCTTTTCCTCTTTCAATTATTGTCCATTTTGTTCCTATTTTACTATTTACAATACGACATATGAATACTATGTATGTTATCTTTAATCCAATATTAACAGTATTTTTTCTATCATATACGGCCTCAACATTATGCTGAATACCTTCTTTCACAATTCCAGTGAAAGGTTCTAGCTTGATCCGAGGTGGACCTTCCTCAAAGGACCACCTTGTAGATTTTGGTTAACGAATTACATCAGTAACAATGATATTTGTCACAAGTTTGTTATATTACTTAATTGCACAAAACCTCGGTAACGAGATTTTGTGTATAATAGGAGTTATTTTCTATAGTAAGTTAACTCGTCAATATATATATATATATATATATATATATTGTTAATGGAAAAATCCATTTGGGGAGTGAAATTTCAGTTAACACCCTCAATCCGCTACCCCGGAGGTCGCAGCAGGTGGGTAGGTACTACGTACCGTGGTTCTGGTAAGGTGAAAACGAGATAGATGCCATGGTAGGAGAACAATCATCCCTCCCATCTGGTGCAGTAGGCTGACACCCGGTCTTGGTATCTGATCCTGATACCTAGTCACCTCTTTAGGATCCTTCAATATTCTCCCGACCTAGATAATGAGCCAGGAGAAGTACATGAGAGCTAGGACCAGCATGGTCGGTGCCTAGCAAGCATACATGCATTCATAACAAGGAGATAGATAGGAGAATGACAACTCTTTTAGTAATAGTGGACTGACCTAGGGGGAAAAGCATCACGATTGATCACATGCTGAAAAACCCCTAGGCAGTATCCATAGGAAGGGAGAAAGACTCTTCTTTATATTTATATATTACGAGAGGTGCTCCGGAGAGCTTACATTAATACAAACTAAGTCCTGGTAGGTCACAGTTAGTGGGGTACCATTTGGTATCGGTACATTCATGGCGAAAACTGACATACATAGTAGTCGATACAATGGTGGTGTAGAGGGAATTCGGGCAGGGTCCCTTTTACACTCCAGGCAATGGCGAACTCATATTCCTAGTGGAGAAGTGGGCGAAATTTGGGATCGGAGACATCCTGTAGATATGGAGATGTAGGAAAGCTGTTGGAGAATGTTGGAGAGAATGTCAAGGAGTCGAAATGTTGGGGAATCGACCTCTTTCTTAGAGAGTGACTTGTTATATTTATATATGTTCATCCTTGTTGCCCACTCCATTGACTCAGTTAATTAATACACTGATTTGGCCTTTAAGGAGTTGAATATTCTCTCATTAATGGCGTTATGAATGACCATTAATGGAGTTGACTGATTTCCTCATTAATGGCATTGTGAATGACCATTAATGGAGTTGACTGATTCCCTCATTAATGGCGTTGTGAATGGCCGTTAATGGAGTTGATTGATTCCTTCATTAATGGCGTTGATTATCTCCATTAATTACCAGAGAGGTCAACTTTCTCTTTTACGTTGCTTGAAGGAGAATTCTGACTCTGTATCCCGGTGGTATAGTACACTGGTGTACCGGAGTGCATACTGGCGTGGAGCTTGTTCTAGCATGCTGGTACCGCTTCCTGGTTCCATTCTTCTTACTTAGCGGGTAGGATACACATTCTGGTTAGATCCTGGACTGATATCGCGGTACTTGGGTACCGGGTAGATGTCGCGGTACCTAGGTACCAGGTAGGAGGTATCATGGTACCAGGTAGGAGGTATCATGGTACTTAGGAACCAGGTAGGAGGTATCATGGTACCTAGGAGCCAGGTAGGAGGTATCGTGGTATAGCCTTATTTGGTACCTGGTAGACTGTGAGATGTGATACTAACTTCTTTCCGGTTCATGGTGTAGAGCATCCCCGGTATCTAGGTACCGGTCCCGATCTAGGTCCTACCAGGTACCTGCCGGATGGAAAATTCTTCTTTGTACCCCTGTCAAAAATGACTGTTAACATATATATATATATATATATTATTCACAAACTCTTGTCAACGTGATATAGTGTATAATAGGAGTTTTGTTCAACACTAAGTTAACTCGTATTATAGGAGTTGGTTTTTACACAATATAAGCTAATCCAAGAGAGATTTAATCGTGGTTTATGTTGTATGGAGTGGACGATAAAATTTTCGATGGCTGTGGTTCTACGTAAGAAATGGAGGAACATCTGACCATGTGGTCTTAGTGGTGGAAAATATGATAAGAAGGAAAAGAGGATAGATAGAATTATAACGGGGGAATAGGTTTCATTTTGAAAAGCTTGGGTAGAGGAGGAGGATTGCTAGCCCATTATTCAGAACGCTTGGGGTTTGGGGGCTAGTAGAAATGTGGTTGGCTGAGAGATTTCAGCCTAAGTCATAGGAAAAGGTCCACCCAAGTTGCTGCTGTTCCACTTTCTACACTCATTACATAACAAAAAAAAAGTGTTGTTTCATTAGATTTCATGAACATGAATGTTTTAATTAGTGCCCAAGTCTACAACTGTTCTACAAGGTTTACAGATATTGAATGACATTCAATATATAATCAGTGTAAAAATAAATTAATAATAAAAAACGTTTCCAAATCAGTAACTTTCCAGTATGATTTTTATCTAAATGGAAGATTTCTCCTCATTGATCCCTCGAATAGCATTTGGTGTGCATTGCAACTTTGTCTAATATGGTGCGTGGAAAAATACAAAATTACAACAATAACAAACACAAAAACAAACACAAATAATTAATTCGCATATTGAAATAAATAGTTCACCCTCACAAAAAAAAAGTTCACAAATACACAAACAGCTGGAAAAAGAAAAATATTTCAGTACACTTGGATAAAAAAGTTCATTTCAAATGAAAAAATATGTTCGTACATCTTTTTCATGTCTTCCACCATCTTCTTCGTGGCTTCCATTGTGTCCGTACAACGATTGGATGCTTGACTTGAGTTTTTGACGGTATGATGAATGTTTACCAAGATCTTATCTGTAAGTTCAGCCTTCAACTCTAGCTTTGTCACCCTCAAAGCCACGTGAAGATAATCTTCTTTATCCACCTAAGCGGATAACTGATCAATCATGACATATACATGATCCTTACTATCAGACACGTTCTGCTTGAGCCTCAACACGTAAAGCAAGATATACCAGCCGCTTGCTTATACCCATGCCATCAACAATTTTACTGATGACAGACTCAATTAATTTCGTCATAATTTGAAGAATTAGGAAATGGAATGAAAAACTTAGAGCATCTCCGATGCATTTGGAAACGTGGTACTTGTCTTTCTCGGGCCATGGTTCCAACGCTTCATCCGGTACCAGGTTGGTGAGACAGCAGTTGCTCTACCAGGTATTGGTCCCTCCTAGATCGCGGTACCGATGCTTCCGGGTATCTGGGAGCTGGGAATGGTTTCCCTCAGGGTCCTACTAGGTATCTGCTCGATGGAAAATTCTCCTTTGGACCCCTGCCAATAAAAGGTTGTTAATAGTTAGAAACAAAAATACATGATTTTTCCATACTAAGGCTACTCAAAAGAGACAAAGGAATACGATTGTGAGGCTGATGGATGATCAAGGAGTTTGGAGGGATAATAGTGAGTTTGTGGAGAAGGTGGTGACTGATTTCTTTGAAAATATGTTTTCTTCTTCAAATCCCTCTAAAAACAGTATTTGTGATGCTATTTCAACTGTTAAAACAAAGGTTACAACTTCCATGAATGAGGAGTTAATGGCTCAAATTAGGGCTGAAGATATGAAGGTTGCTATTAGGCAAATGGAGCTTTTAGAGCTTGAAATAGAGGAACTCCCTCTATTTCACATTTACTTTCCACAAATGATAATTTAATTTTTGCTAAGGCCTCTAGAAGGGAATGTGAGTGTTTGAGGGTTGTTTTGGGGAGGTATAATGCAGCTTCTAGGCAAATTATTAATTTTAATAAATCTGCCTTTACATTTAGTCCATACACTTATAGTGAGGTTATTGAGGAGATAAAAGGTTTGTTTAACATACAGATAGTCTTTTGTCATGAGAAGTATTTGGGGTTTCTTTATTCTATTAGAACAAATAAGAAGCAAGCTTTTGAGACTATTAAAGAGAAGGTGTGGCATAAGCTCTAAGGGTGGAAGAATAAACTGTTTTCCGTTGGAGATAGGGAAGTTCTTGTTAATGTCGTGGCCCAAGCAATGTCAACCTATGCAATGAGCTGTTTTAAGCTTCCACCTTCTTTGGTTTTGGAGCTTAATAGGATGTGTTAACGGACAAATTCACTTGGGGTGAAAATCTCAGTTAACATCCTCACCCACTACCAGTAGAAGCAGCGGGGTAGGTACCTTCGGTACCGGGGTCCCTCTCTTAGTGTAATCGAGGTCGATTGACCAGAGAATGGATAAAAGACACAAAGGGACCAAGAGATGTAAAAACGAACACTATTTTATTTAATCAACTACTACCATGGGTTTACAATATGAATACGTACATATCTCTCACTCTTTTTCGCTCTCTTACATAGGATGAAGATGGAGAAAACGTCCGTGTCGATAAATGGATATTTTTGCTCCATTGATTGTCAATGGACTCTCACTGGCTTCCGGGAATCTCCCCGGATCTATCTCTCGTTCTGGTGATCAAGAATACTCCCAGAAGTCTCTCTTGCTTTACCATTCAATGCCGTATATATAGTACTCCCCTAATCTCCTCAAAATCCGGTTGTTTTTAATGAAGATTATAGAGAGTCCTATTTTAAGCGTTGAAAGGCATTTGCGTGGAGCTGAAGGCGCGGGATTAGATCCCGTTAATCAATGGTGAATTCAAATTATGATTCGATCGACCATAGGGTCATTAATGGCTCTTTATTTTGGCGATGGAGTCAACTTTCCTTCTTTATGGAGCTTGGAGAGAGATTCTGATCGTGAGTTCTGATGGAGGGTAGCGCTGACACCTCATTTTGATGAGGTTGTTCTGCTTCTTGTTGGAATGGTGCTTGTGTCTTCATGTTCCCTATCGTATTGCCTGGGAGGTAAGGTACTTGCCTTGGGGGAGCTTCGGATGATCATACTGAGTATCAAGCGGGAGTCGAGGTAACACCAATGTGGATATCGAGGTAGCACCGAGGTAGGTATGGAGATACCTGGTACCTTGATCGACGTCGAGATGCTTACGGGGTGCTGGGCGTGCGAGTTATCATCGTGCTAATCTTGAGCTGGTATTAGGAGCTTCAGTAGGGCGGTGTACATACTTCGGGGATGATATCCTATCTAGATAGGTAGGTAGTCGAGGTCCCAACCTCACCGGATATTGGCTCCATCTAGGTGATGGTACTGATCTTGCAGGTCTCTGGGAATATTTGGATGAATCTTCCTGGACAGGTCTCTGTTATAAAATTCTCCCTTGGTCCTTTACTAGAAAAATCTGTTAACAGAAGTCCCCACTGACTTGAACACCGGTATCGGGTTGGGGTTGGAGTCAGGATAGATAGCACTTGGAGAATTTTATGTAACGTCTCTTAGGAGGGAATCTTTTCTTTGCACGCTGATTTACATTCCACGTGGCTGATCAGGGTAAGCCGAATTCAAAAGGGAAATATTTTGGGGGCGCACGTTTCTCTAAAATGATCCCTCCACGTCTCCGATTTTACCGCGGCATTAATTACTCTTTCTGCCCGTTATAAGTAATCATCCCTATATAAACTCTGGTGCCTTCGCAAGCGATTCTTATCAAGCAAACTTCCTGATTGAGATTTTCTAGCAAAAGACCTAGCCTCAACCTTCAACTTCTCCATTTTCTCTAGAAATCACTCTCTAAAACTGTCATTATGTCTTCACTTGGTGGCGATAGCATTGAGCAGCTCTTCAACGGTGACGCGGTGGCTGGCGGGAGCCTCACCCCCAGAAAAAGGGCACGCGATAGCAGCGACAGTGGGGACGACGTTCCCTTTCAACGTCGCCGTTCCAATCGGAACATCGCAATCTGGACAGGCTTCTCAAACAATCCTGAGACTCCGGTTGATGTAGACCAGGAGTCGAGTGAAGATGTAGGAACCGCTGTTGGGGTAGGTAGAGACCGGGCCAGTGAGGTCACAGGCAGTGTAGGGAGGGTACTGGCCCTTCCATATGAGTATAGATGCATCCATCCCTCTACCAGTACTCAAGAAACCATCCAATGTTTACAGAGAGTTTTCAAGATCCCCAAAGAGATCTCTATCGCCGTCCCTCCACGGGAGTATGATATGTATTCTCCTTCTGCCGGTGAGGTCCCGATTCATACGGCAGCCTTCGATTGCGGGGTCAGGTTACCTCTCTACCCCACCTTACGTTGGGCGCTACATGCCTTACAGTTAGCTCCCCTCCAGTTGACACCAGGATTTTGGAGGCATTTGGTAGGGTTCCTCGTGTTGTGGAGGGAGCAATGCTAGAAAGATAACATCGATCGAGAACCAGGTCCAAATGAGATTGGGTATGTGTTTCAGATTGCTGCTAATGCCCTAGATCCGAAGGGGCAATTCTATGCTCGCACCAAAAACAACTTGCAATTTGTGGTACCGGGGGCCACGAAAAAGGATACCTCTTGGAAGGAGGAATGGATCATCCTCGGAGGTGAATGGGGAAGCTCGGTTCATATCGGAGGGACTGAGTTCTGAGTTCCCACTATTTTCAGTGGCAAGCCCGCGATAGAGAAGGGCAAGCTATCTGAAGAATCGGAGAAAATCTTGCGGGCTATCATGGCCCGTCATTTTGTTAACACAAAGTTTCCCATCACGGAGGCCTTCGAGGCAAAGAGGGTAGATCACTACCTTCGTATTTTCAGAGCTTCTCCAGGTAGAAAACTTTTCTGACTTTGCTCATATTATCTTGTTTTTATTGACTCTGCGAATATTGACTCTCGCTATCTTTGTAGTTTCAGCAGTATCTCTATCGGTTCCTGAGATGGAGACCCATCAAGCAGGCGGTACGGTTGGTTCTCCTCCTTCTTCCCTTGTCGGGATTCCAATCAGTTCCGATCTTGATGCAGGGTTTGGAGTACCTACTGGCTCTGATAGGATCCCGGTCGGGGTATCAGGATCGCGAGCTCCTTCTCCTCCTACCTCGGCTAGCTCGTTGGAAGCTTTTATAGCCAGATTGGGGAGGTATCGAGGTGCTTCCAGCCTGGTGCAAGAGGTTTCACCCCTCAGACCGGTTAATGTTGCGGCAGCCATTGATGCTGGTGCCTCAGCTTCTTCTGCTTCTCCCGTTGTGGCATCTGGTCAGCCTAAACCGGTCAAGAAAAGTTCTGACTCTGCTATGAAGAAGCGAGTGGTGCCTCGAGATAAGGCTCGGTTGAGGTTGAAGGACAGCAGCCATGATGAAGTTCTGACCCACTTCGCAGCTTCCTGCCTAGGTGGGGGTCTAGATGTCATGACCGCCATGCCGACTGAGCTTCTAATTAGAAAGGGGTCTGCCCTTCTAGCTGAGGTAAGCTGCCTTATTTTAATCCTTTGTTCAGGTAAGAGGTTAAGAATATTCTGACAAGTGCATTGTTTTTGTCAGGCGTTTAAATTCAATGTGGCCATGAGCCAACAGGTTGGCCTCCTTCTGGAGCAAGTCAGGGGTGCTACAGTGGAGCTGGAGAGGTCCACAGAGGAGCTCGCTAAGGCTGCTCAGGGAATAGAAGTTCTGAACCAGTCGCTGGCGAATAGCCAAAAGGAAGCCGACGAAGCGAAGGTTGACAGGGAGAGGATGTAGCATGCCCTGGATATGGAGAAGCTCAGGTCCCTCCGTCGCAAGGAGGAGAGGGATATTACGAAGGAGATAGTAGTGGAGCTGGAGAAAGAAATCTAGTCCCTTCGAAGTAGCCTGGCCAATCTAGATGCCCAGGTAGATACCGCCTTCGGGGATGGTTACTTTTTTGCTGGTTACCAGGTGGCCCTAGCTCTCCCTCCTCCGTTCGATCTAGGTGACATTGCGGGGTGGAACCGGGAGGAGATCATGGCAAAGGCTGCTGAGCTAGCTAGGGTAGCACTTTCTGATGTGGTTGGGCCCTCCCAGGTTGTTGGAGATATTGGAGTAGTAAGAGGACCGGACCAGGGCTCTATCTCCCTTATTCTACCAGGCAATGCTGGATCAGCTCCAAATCTGAAGGATCCTAAGGTTGGTGTGGCCTAGGCTGGAGGAGGGGTTTCTGCCTCCTTTGCTTCTCCAGTAGAGCCTGGCAAGGAGGTAGGAGATCGGTCTGCTACTGATGATGGAGAAGCTGTCCTTCCTATCTCATCATCTGACCCTGCCTAGGAAAAGGAAGGTCAGGCTGCTCTGATCAAGGAAGTCGGAGGGGAGCTTCAAGGAGATCCATCTGCAATGGAGATTCTGGTTGCTGTGGGTGCCCAAGAAACAGACGGGGCTCTATCCGGCATAGAAGAAGGGGAAACCGTAACTGGTGGAGCTGGCGAGGAGACGGCCACTCAGGAGCAGGAGGATGCTTGATCCAGCTTGATCCTTTAGTCAGTAGCACCTAGATAATGTTATTCATTTTTTTTGTAGCCCGTGATCGGGGGATGGGCTTCCCGGTTCTAGTAATGAGGACTTCTTTATTTTTCTTGACTCCGTGCGTGTATAGTTTGTTACATCCCAGGTTGAAATGCTTGTTCAGGGATGGTTCTTTTTTATCCAGGTGGGAATTTGTTGATCCGGGAGTTAATACCGCGAACGGTCCGGGAAAAAATACCAAGACCTCAACCGGTCATAGATCGGGGCGCTTCATTTTTTGTTTGGGTTTCCATGTAGGCATTATTGGTTCGGATTTTGTATTCAACTGTCCTTCCAGATGTCGATCTAGGATAGGTTCGATTATCCCAATCATTAAGTCTTGGGGGGAAAGCACACTCCGCGAGGCTTCCCTTTCCCGTGTATCTAACGCTGTGTACATAAATGACTTTATCCTCTCATTTTCGATATTCGATCTTTCCCTCTATAAATACCCCTTATCTATTAGGTGGGTCCTCAAACAATCCCTTTCTCCTTTGAAGCAGGCAGTCTCCATAGGTTAACCGATGATCGTCGTATCACCTGACATTATGAGAGGAGGAGGAGATGTCGGTTCTGTGACTGGCAGGATGCTTGGTATTGTGGAAGGAGCTTTACTTGGTGGATTTAATTACCAGAGGAACATGGAAAGTAGAGATTCCCATGATAAGGATGAATGGTGGGCTCTGACGCTGCGGCCTCGCCAATGTTGTAGGCATTACCCGGTCGAGCCGCGGCTTTGTGCCCCGATGCATCTTGGACGTGGGGGGAAATCCTTATTTCCTTCCTATTCTTACTGATCCCAACACGGCCTCTGATCCTGCCTCCGGGGTTCATGGCAGTACCGTCAATATAGATTCTGATTTAAATCAATGTTTTTAGGTAGGCAGATCTAGTAAGTAGGTGAGAAGTTAGAGAGGGAACTGGCTGTTTCAGATCTCCAGTTTATTTTCTTGCCTCTTTTTTTCTTGTATCTTGTATATAGCTTAAAATAAGGGCAGGGTTCCCCGATTTGATCAATGAAAAGAAAAACTCACTTCCACCTACATCTATCGATTTAATTTAGTCATGCGCTCCTGATTGTAGCATAACTCGGGCAAGAGTCCCCAGCATAAACTTGACTTAATCAAAACTTGGTAACTCATAGAATCTGATGAGAACAAAAAATTTGATCTGTACCATGGTACCTCACACTCCAGTTCTGAGAGTCTTGACAGTATGGCGAGTAGTTTGGCGAAACTAGGAACCTCGTCGAATGATTGAGTACCTAGCTTTCCAGTTCATGGAATCTAGGTCTCCAGGGAAGTATTCTGGCGAACCTGGGTACCTCGCTCCTTTACTTGTAGGAACTTTGGTGCCTTGGTGATGAGAAGGTTTTTGCCGTCAGAAAACCATCCGTCAAAACAATTTATAAAACCTATGCGATGCGTTCACAAGTATAAATACAAGCAAAGCGGCAAGCACGGGTGTCGTCCACTGAGATCGGGGTAGCGGTGATAAGATTAGGATTAATATAATTATTATGCATAAAAGTAAAGTGATGGTGAATGAAGATACTATATAAACTAAACTATGAAAGCAAATAAAATGGGATGACAACAGAGTGATGAATGAATGATGATGGAACTACGGAGTTGATGGACTCGTAAGTGAATATTGGGGCAATTGCAACAAACTCTCAATTAAGCACGTTTTGACAAATGTAACCAACCTAGGGTGTATAGTGTTGGTATATATCTATAGCAAGAGGTCAACCTAGGGTGTATAGCGAAGACCTCTTACTAGAGGTTAATCCCTCCTAAGCAACCAACAGTGGCTAGTTACTCAATTGGGACTTGTTCCATGAATGCTCATCTATCTAGCTATGGCTCAACCTATTATTATTGTAGCCATCCTAGGGTGTATAGTGATGGCTTCCAATTCCCTCACAACTGGTCGACCTAGGATGTATAGTGAAGGCCACCCGGTTGGGATTGGATGAGGCTCGAGGTTATCAACCGAATTCTACTCGAAGGTTAGTTCTCGTAGAATCACTAAAGTAGCCAACCTAGGGTGTATAGTGGAGGCTTCTAATTCTCTCACAAGTGGCTAACCTAGGATGTATAGTGAAAGCCACTAATTCAAGATTAGATTAAGGGCATGGTTTTAGAGCCAGATTTCCGGAAATCCTTCCATTCAATGGAGCATTAGACAACCTAATTGCCTACTCAAATAATCCAAATCAACATGCAAAGAGGTTGTATCCAAGCAAGTCAATAATGGAAATCAATACAAGCAATAGAATGAATTATAGAGATAGAATAAATATAATGAAATATGAAATATTTGTCTTTTGGCATCTTGAATTTGGGAGGTAGTTCTGCCTCCTTGATCCTCTTCGAGAAGAGAGCATTCATCTCTCCCAAGGGATCTTTCCGGTTCTCCCGGTGCTTACCCTTCTTCAGCTCCTGGATCTCTCTTGCCATTCTGGCGACCTGGTCCCGGATATGTTTGTTGGCATTATTTCCTGATTCCACCTCAGAATCTCGGCCGTCAGATCCCCCCGATATCGCATAGGTTTCGTCCTGCTTCTCTCCACGGGGAGAGTCTTCTCAGACATCCCTGTTGTTGTCCCCTGCCACTGAACGAGGTCACCTCCTGGTCGCTTCCTGTCGAGGCTGTCTAAAGGAAGCTTCTGGTTGGACCTGATGGTAATGCTCCCTAGTCGGGAGATCAATGGCGGATTTAGTGCGTCGGGGTTGATGGCCTGTCAAATTTTTTGGAACCAGGGATGCCGGTCCGAGTCTATCATGGACCGATGGTATTGGAGGCATGGGCCCGAGTCTATCATGGATTGGTACCGGAGGTGGCGGTCCCAACTTGTCAAAGGTAGGTATTCTAGTACCTTACCGATTGGCCTCTCCCCTGGGATCTGGTATCGCAGGCTGATTGGTGCTGCCTTCGGTGGCCATTCGGATGCGAATGCTCTCTATAAAGGCCGCGACCTGTTTGTCTAGGTTTGCAGGTCCAGCTGCTCGGGTAGTAGGTACCTGGGGGGTAGCCCGCGCGGCAGCTGACAGCTTTGAGGCGGGTTTGCGACCCTTTCCCCCATTCTTCGGCTTCAGACCCTTCCGGGTTGAAGCATTCGACTGATGTCCTGACGGGTCAGGATGATCCTGAGAGGATCGGAGCTTCATTATGATAATCTAGCAAGAAAACGAGGCACACAGGCTTTCTTTTGAAGGTGTGGTGTTTCCCACAAACGGCGCCAAAAAGTGTTAGCGGAAAAATTCACTCGGGTTGAAAATCTCAGTTAACACCCTCACCCACTACCGGTAGCAGCATCGGGTAGGTACCTTCGGTACTGGGGTCCCTCTCTTAGTGTGATCGAGGTCGACTGACCAGAGAATGGATAAAGGACACAAAGGGACAGAGAGATGTAAAAACTAACACTTTTTTATATAATCAACTACTACCATGGGTTTACAATATGAATACGTATATATCTCTCACTCTTTTTCGCTCTCTTACATAGGATGAAGATGGAGAAAACGTCTGTGTCGATAAGTGGATATTTTTCCTCCAGTGATTGTCAATGGACTCTCACTGGCTTCCGGGAATCTCCCGGGATCTCTCTCTTGCTTTACGCTTCAATGCCATAAATATAGTACTCCCTTAATCTCCTCAAAATCTGGTTATTTTTTATGAAGATTATAGAGAGTCCTATTTTAAGCATTGAAAGGCATTTGCCTGGAGCTGAAGGCGCGGGATTAGATCCCGTTAATCAATGGTGAATTCAAATTATGATTCGATCGACCATAGGGTCATTAATGACGCTTTATTTTAGCGATGGAGTCAACTTTCCTTCTTTGTGGAGCTTGGAGGGAGATTCTGATCGTGAGTTCTGATGGAGGGTAGCGCTGACACCTCATTTTGATGAGCTTGTTCTGCTTCCTGCTGGAATGGTGCTTATGTCTTCATATTCCCTATCGTATTGCCTGGGAGGTAAGATACTTGCCTTGGGGGAGCTTCGGATGATCATACTGAATATTAGGCAGGAGTCGAGGTAACACCAAGGTGGATATCGAGGTAGCACTGAGGTAGGTATGGAGATACCTGGTACCTTGATCGACGTCGAGATGCTTGCGAAGTGCTGGGCGTGCAAGTCATCATCGTGCTAATCTTGAGCTGGTATTATGAGCTTCAGTAGGGCGGGGTACATACTTCGGGGATGATATCCTATCTAGATAGGTAGGTAGTCGAGGTCCTAACCTCACCGGATATTGGCTCCATCTAGGTGATGGTACTGATCTTGTAGGTTTCTGGGAATATTTGGATGAATCTTCCTGGACAGGTCTCTGTTGGAAAATTCTCCCTTGGTCCTTTACCAGAAAAATATGTTAACAGGATGTACGTAGATATTTGGTAAAAGGGGGGGGGGGGGGGTCATGGATAATAAGAAGAAAATGCATTGGCTTGCTTGGAATAAGATGTGTATTCCGAAGAATGGTAGGGGATGGGTTTTGAGATATGTGGGCCTTTTAATCAAGCTATGATTACTAAGCAAGGGTGGAGGATTCTTTGTAATCCTAACTCTCTTGTTTTTAGAATATTAAAGGCCTGGTATTTTCCCTATTGCTCTTTCTTTATTTGTTTAATTGGTAGGCATCCCTCATTTGTTTTTAGAAGTATTTTGTAGGGAAAAGGGCCTCTTTTGTGAGGAGTTAGACTGAGGGTTGGGGATGGTAAAGGGATTTCAGTCTATAACGATCAATAGTTTCCAAAAGCTCCCAGCTTCAGAAGTTGTTCGTCTAGATGCCTTTTAATAGGGTCTTTGGTTTCTGATTTGATGGACAACCAATGGGTTTAGAATGCATATCTGGTAAGGCAAATTTTTTAGGATGGCAAGGCTGAGATAATTATGTAGATTTTTTTGAGTAGATCTACGAGAGAAGATTCCTTGGTGTGGCAATTTAATAAGAGGGGTCTTAGGGTCTTTTCTTAGTTAAGAGTACTTGCAAGCTGGCTTTGAGGGTTTTATGAGAGGATCATCCTTCTTGTTCTAAAGGGCCTTCGAGGTGATGGAAGAGGTTGTGGAGACTAGACCTCCCTAGTAAAGTCAGGGCCGGTCTTGACATCTCAGGGGACTGGGGCAAAAATATAGGTTTTATCAATATTGGGCCTAGTTTTAAAAAATAACTAAAATATTGGGCCTCTTTAAACTGAAATTATGATAGCAACTATTTATATATTTTTATGGGCCCGGGGCATGGGCACCTCTTGCACCAGCCCAGGGGCGGCCCTGCCCCGGGCCGGCCCTGAGTAAAGTGAGGATTTTCTGTTGGAAGGCTTGTAAAGAGATCCTTGCAACAAAACTCTTGCTGAATAAGATGAGAATAGCTGATTCCCATAATTGTCCCTTTTTTCATAGAGGTCCAGAATCTGTGGATTCTCCATGAGGTGGTGAGAAGCTTTATTTGTGATAATCTCAATGTGGTTTTTATAATAAGTTGAATATGTTATGAAATATTGATTTTTGCGACAAAGTTTTGTGGGTGTTTTCTATGTAGGGTTTAAGATTATTGTGACAGTCTGGTGGGTATGGCACAATAAAAATCAAGTGTTGTTTGGTGAGAAATTTTTTGATGTTGTGAGTTGTTGGGATCGAGCTAGCTAGGGATATTGTTTTGGCCGGTAATAATTCTAATGGTTGTACCGGGGGTTTACAAAGAAGTGCCGATAGGCTGCTGAAATGGTCTGCTCCTAATCCAGGATCTTTGATGATTAATGTGGATGCGGCATGGAATGTGAGGAAGGGTTTGTTTAGTGCTGATGTGGTGCTTAGAAAAACTGATGACTTGATTTTAGAGGCTATTGTAGTGAATTTGAAGGATACTGGATATGTCGATGTTGTAGAAGCCAAAACCACTCTTGAATGTCTCTTCATGGCTGTTAAGAAATGTTGGCTGCATCTTTCTATTGAATTTGATTCTGTAGAGGTGGTTAATCTTTGTACCGAAAAATCTTCTACCTAGAGTGATCTTGATAATGCGATCCAAGATATTCGTTTACTGTTGAATAGATACAAGGATGTTGATAGGAACATTTATATACCAATTTTAGGCTCCTTATTCCTAGCTTTTGTGCTCACTTTCTAGCGTTTCTGTGTATATAATATGTGTTTGAGCCTTGTGAAGGTACAAATCCCATAAGCAAGGTGTTTGAGCTTAGAGTGAAGGTTTGAAGGCAAAGAGGAGGAAAAAAGCTGAAATTTAGATGGTCTGTGAAGAATGTCTAACTTGCGGAAGCCATATCTCCCTCATCGGATTGAATTGGGTGTTGATCTACATGTTTTCGTAAAGCCCCGAAAGACTAGTTTCTGAAAAACTTCACAGATCGCGATTCTGGGTTTTCTAGAAGAAGTTACACCCATTTTTACGACTGATGAATGAAGCTGAAAAAATCTGCTAGATGGATCTGTGAGTTGAAGTCGCAGAATGAAGTAGCAAAACAATTCCAGAGACATCTGCTAGATAAATTTACGAGTTGAAGTCGCATAATGAAGTAGCAAAACAATTCTAGAGAAATCTACTAGATAAATCTGCGAGTTGAAGTCGTATTATGAAGTAGCAAAACAATTCCAGATAAATCTACTAGATGGATCTGCTAGATGAAGTCGCAGAATGAAGTAGCAAAACAATTCTAGAGAAATTTGCTAGATGGATCTGATAGATGAAGTCGTGGAATGAAGTAGCAGAATATCTGTGACTTGGGATCTACGGGTTAAAGTCGGAGAAATTGGTCGCAAAACATTCCCAGAAAAGTCTGCGGATCCCATTCTATGAGTTCCAACTAGCAGAAAGACATCTGCGACTTGAAGTCGCAGATTTATGTCGGCAGACCTCATCAATTTGCATATCTCGCTATTTTAATTTCATTTCAACCCAGATTAGTGCCCTAACTTTCAAACTCTATAAATACCCCTCTTTGTTAGACTTTATACACTAGAGACAGTTTATACACTACACATTTACCAACACCTCCTCTTGTTTTTCAACACAAAATCAAGAGAGAGAAAAGCTTCAAAGGTTTCCATGGAAGTTTTCCTCCATGGATGTCTCACCACCACCACCTCTAAACTTCCTCCATCCATCTTTGAAGTAGATCCAAGGAGAAATGAGAGAAAAAATGAAATAGAGATCTTGGTTATCTCTAAACCCTCATCTTTGTTTTATTTTCTATTACTTTGATGTGTAATCCCCATTAGGAAATATTTGTAAACCAACACTTGAGCTTGTTATATATTGTATTTATTTTGGATTCGACTTGGATCTTGTTCTATTATTTGAGCTTAATGCTATATCTCTCCTCTCTTGACATGTTTGTTAGTGAATGAGCAGAAATTGATGTGTTTTGAATAAGTGAGACTTTAGATTAGTAATAGTTTTATTTGTTTTATTTGCCTTGTTTTATTTTTTGTGTTAACAGAAATCTTGCTCGGGGTAATAAATCTCAGTTAGCACCCTCAAGATCATTACCACGTAGGTGATGACCAAGGTAGAATGTATATGTGTATAAAACAATGCCTAATGAAATGACATGGAGATAACGATTTCGTTAGCTACTCCAAAGGGAATAAAAATCTTTCTTTATTGATAACAAATGATATACATTTCTCTATCTCTCTTTCGAATTGCTCTCACTTTTTTCTGGGTGATAGTTGGGTGTTTGTTGTATGTCTGTCGAATAGTAGTCTCCTCCTTTTTTTTAAGGAGGAAGTCCCTCCTTTATACAATGTCTTCATAGGGTTAAACTCATTGATTTCCCCTTGACTTTCTCATCCCTCCCCTCCTTATCGGACGAGATTTTTACCTTTAAATGTCGTTGACTTTGAGTTAATTGCTCAGTTGAGGATATCTTGGTGGAAATCAATTTGTTTCCCATTTAGACTCTATTACTTGTTCTGCACGTGTATAATGTTTATAGATGCGATACTGTGTATCTTCGGGTCTAGCATGATTCCCATAGGGGTCGTCGAATGTATCAAGGTGTGGTGCATCAGTTAGTGAGGTCGATCATTGTCCCGGCCCCGATATTGAGAAGCTTCATCCAGCTAGGAGCTAGGTCTGGCCTCCCTTGACTTTTCGAAGCTAGATGCAGCCTCCTAAGGACACCTCCCTGTATCAGTGAGGTATAGGCGAGCTTCTGGAGAAATTATGAGGTAACCTCGACTTCGGGGGGATTTGGTGACTCGTGCTTGACCTGACCATTCCGGGCTCTATTCCGGATGTTTCTGGAGCCTATCTTTGTTCCTATGGGGCGGTATCGTAGCTCGGCTTTGGGTAACATGGTCTTCTGGTGGAAAATCTCGGGCATGGAGCTAGGTCTGGATAGTGGAAAATTTCCCTTCGGTCCTTAGCCAATTTTGGCTATTAACATTTTGTATTGTTTTAGTTTATTTATTTGTTTTGTAAAAGTAGTGTCTCACTCTTGTTTGCTAGTGGTTGACGAAAGTGAATTGATATGTATGGATTGATTCGAGTGAAAGAGCGCATCCGTGTTTTGGTTGACTAATTGTTCATGGATCTTGATTGTTAGCTCTTGAATGGAAGGAACTTGATTTATGCCTGTTTATGCTAGAATAGGTTATGATCCAGTGTTTTTATGCTATTAAAGGTTTCTAATCAACATGACTAACATGTGTGTTTGGTGAACTTATGGACCTTGTATGACCACTATCTTGCATCTCTCCAAGCCATATTTATTTTCGTAGCTAGCGTGATTTGCCTTTAGGAGTAGACTAATTTGCTTTGCCTTTAGTTTATTTGATTTTCATTCCATCTTTATATTTCTTTGTAGTTTAATTGCTTTCCCTTTTTTACATTACTTTGTAGTTTAATTGATTTCCTTCTTTAGTTAGTGTTAACAGACTTTTTCGGTAAGGGTCCAAATGAGAATTTTCCATCGGGCCGATATCTGGTGGGACCTTGAAGAGAACCATTCCCAGCTCCTAGGTACCCAGAAGCATCTACCCCGCGGGCTAGGAAAGGATCGATACCTGGTGGGTGCAGAACCGCGATTGCATTGTCTAGATACTAGACGAAGCACCAGAACTACAACCCAATTAGAATAGGCACCACGTCGTGGTACCGCGATAACACGTGCCCAGTACCTTTCATATACCCGGTACCTCCCTCTTGGTACCCAAGTACCTCGACGTCAGCCCAGAATCAAACCAAGGTAGGCATCCTACCCGCCAAGCGAGGAGAATGTCGCTATAAAGATACCACCCCATCGAGATACAGAACAAGCGCCACTCCAACAAGAGAAGACCGGTACATCAATATACCACCCCATCGAGATACATAACAAGTGCAATGCCAGGGAGAGCAGATTAGTACACCAGTGTACCACGCCCTCGGGATATAGATTCAGATTTTTCCTCCAAGCAACGTAACAGGGAAGAGTTGACTTCTTAGCCATTAAAAGCACCATAAATGAGACCAAATGTTCAACTGAATCAGAGTTTAAATGCTACAGTAATAGGGGGGATTAAATCCCGCGCCTTTAGCTTCACTCAACGTCTTTCAAAGCCTAAAAAATGACTCCAAATAATCCTCAATAAAATGGCCAAATTTTTAGGAATAAGGAGGTCCATAAATACGACGAGGAAAGACGAAGTGAAAGAGGGTTTTGGAGAAGCTTTTCTTTAGTTTCTGAAAACAGTCAGAGGTCTGGAACCATGGCTGAAAGAATTCTAGCCACTCATCGACACGAACGGGATCACTATCGCCATAGTGTGAGAAAGAACCCGATTAGAGTGTATATATTCATCATACTTGTGAAGATGAATGTTCAATAAACAGTACTTATTCTGATTTGTACTCATTTTCTCTTTACATATATCCCTTATTATGATTTCACCTCTCGCTCTCTAGTAAAAAATAAACCCCGGTACCTAAGGTACCTACCCCTCTGCCGCCTATCGGTAGCGGTTGAGGGTGTTAATTGGAATTTTACTCCCTGAGTGAATTTTTGACCAACACTTTTTTGCCCCGTCTATGGGGATTTTCCACACCTTTAAAAAAGAAAGCATGTGAATCTGATTTTTTGCAGCATATTGACATGAGACTCCGATCATCTCAGGGGTAGCCCGATCCGTCAGGGCACCAATCTGTCACTTCAACCCGGAAGGGTTAGAAGCAACGAAATGGGTCAAAGAATCGCAACCCCGCTCTAGCACCTCTAACAACCAAGAGGGTTACACCCCAGGCCCCAGCTGCCCCAGCAACGAGCTAGGCCATCTGGAGCCATATGCCGTAGCCTTTGTAGAGAGCATTAGCCTCCGATCGGTTACAGAGGGTATCACCCCCCAATCCGTGGTACCCAATACCAGGGGAGATATCAGCCGACTAGGTACCAAGATACCTGCATTTGATAGATTGGGTCCTCTACCTCCAGTACCGGTTCGCGACAGGCTCGGGCTCATGCCTCTGGCTCCTGATTGACTTGTAAACTATAGACCCCAATATGTGAAGTTTGTCTTCGACATTCCACTTAAGAAGCAACACCACCCGACCCAACCAGAAGCTGCTAGTGGGCAACCTTGGTCAGCAGCAGGAGGTAGCACCAATAATAGAAGAAGCGCCCGGGAAAACCCTCTCATGAAGAGAACCGAGACAAAACCTCAGTGGCATTAGAGGGGTCTGACAATGGAGACTTTGAGGTCGAGTCTAGAAATGGTTGTAACAAGAGCCTTTGGGACCAGGACCAGGTAGGAGAGATGAATGCTCTATTCTCTAGAAGAATCAGGGAGGCAGAGCTGCCCCCTAAGTTAAAAATGCAGACTGATAAGTACTTCGGGACAGAAGATCCCCTAAGTCACCTTTAGAGCTTCGTGCAACAAATGGAAGTCCAGAACACTACCAGAGCCACCATGTGCCGAATGTTCCCAACCACGCTGACTGACTACGCCAAGACGTGGTTCAGAAAGTTATCGGCAGGTAATGTTGACTCGTTTACCAGGTTAACCACTGATTTTTGTTCTCAATTCCAGGGTACCAAGCCTCACCCTAAGGATCCCATCCATATACAATACGTGGTCCAGGAGCGGGGTGAATCGCTCAAAGCCTACGTGGAAAGGTTTCACAAGGAGGTGATCCAGATAAGGGTCTTCGTTGAGAAAGAGACTATGGCCAATTTCAGGAGGAACTTATAGGCTAACAGACTGTTCTGATCTTTTTCAAAACACCCACCAAAGATATACCAAGATAGAGCACGATGACCTGAGATCTACCAAGCACCCAAAGAAGGAGGCATCTAAGCCTGTGCTGATCCAGAAGAGCCAGAGCAAACCTCCCAATCGATATACATACCGGTCGCTACCTTATCAGCCTCAACGGGACCAGTACCCAGCTAGATAGACCTCTCATAGAGCAACGACCCCACCAAGAGAAGCAGCGCTGATAGCCAAATAAGAGGAATGGTACACTTATTACACCCCTCTCAATGCTTCCCATGAAACTATCTACCTTGTCATTTGCGCTAAGGGGCTGCTCAGGAAGCCTAGTCTGATCAAGGCACCACTTGATCTAAGGAATCGCTACAAATACTGAGATTTCCATGAGGATGTGGGACATAACACCTCAAAGTGTTACAACATACATAACCAGATCAAGGCATTTGTAAGGGGAGGCTGCCTAATAGAGTTTCTACAATAGGTGCGAGATAGCATCTAGACCGGGAAGGAGGTACATGCAGATTTTAGAGCAGCAGAGGAGAAGAGGAAAGCAAAAGGGAAGGATATGATAGATCAAATCCACGTAGTCCACACTATTAGCGGAGGTCCTACCTGTTAGTTCTTGAGTTTTATGTTGGCATAATTCTATATCAAAACAACATTTTCTTTGTATTGATTAGTTTTCTAGGATTTTTGGATAATCAAGCGTCAAAGAAAATTGGACAATATTCAAGCAAAATGGTGGCTACAAGAGGAATAAAGCTAAGTTGCTTAGCAAAAGGTAATCATGACCTCTTTTTGAAAATTTGAAAAACACAAGTGCAGAATTTTTCTCTCCAAGTTTTGTCATTTTCCAAACACCATAACTTTCTCATTTGGAGTCCGTTTTGAGTGATTCGAATTGGAGAATCTTTGTCTACCGGTTCTATATAATTTCCATAAGAGTTTGGAGTCAATAGATTGATTTTTCTGGTAGGTATACTCACAAAAACGAAGCTGCACGTTTTTCATTCAAGATATTGATTTCCATTTTGTTCTTGATCTTCAAGTCTTCAATTGCCTTGGGTTTTCTTCTCATATATATGTAATGTTTAATATGTTATCATTTATTAGAGAAATAATCTCTAATAGATCTAGTTTGAGCTTCAATTGATCAACATGTTGAGTTAGGTTTTTCTAAATCTATGTTTTCAAATGTTTGAGATGTTGTATTGTGCTAGCTTCAAATCTAGGACTATCTTCTGTGTTTATTGACTTGATTTTGTTGATTGATAGTATTTTCATATGCCAGATCATTTTAATTGAAGATTTATTGAAATAGCATATTTGATTGATGATTTAGAACTTGATTAGATTTAATTGATTATCTTGAGGAACTAAGTTCTATTATTTTGCTAGAGTTTCAATATTGATTTTGTCTAACTGATTTTAGCATTTTTATGTGAATTGAACATAATCTAGATTTTTGTATGTGTTAGGTGTTTCACATACTCGAGGTTGTTAGTTCATGTTACAAGATCTAGATATATTTGATTTGTGCTTTTGCTGATGAATATCTAGTTCTTCATGATTTGTGTCTAATCCTCACATCTCATATGTACATGCATCATTGAGTGTGATTGCATTGTTTTTAGGATTGTAAACTAGATTACATATGATATATGCATAATGATTCAATTCTAATTTCCATAGGATATATTGATCATATATACTATGTTGTGTGTGTTTGCATCATTTGCATTCAGTTAGATCATTTACCTTGCAAAAGGTTGGAAGTCACATTCCTTAGAAGTGATTCTTTGGATTGTGAATTGTAAGACTTAGCTAGGATCGGGGTGATCCAGATAGCTAAGCAGTATAAGTCACATGTTTGGAGAGGGTATCTTCAACTTGTGCAAGTGGAAGTCTCGACTATAGTCCAAGTGACTTGGATAGTTGAGCATGTAAGACTTGGCTAGGATCGGGGTGATTCGGATAGCTAAGCAGCTATAGTAACATTTTTGGATAGGGGATCTTTAACTTGTGCATGGAAGTCTCGACTAGGATTGGGGTGATCCGGATAGTTGAGCAATGAGGCATCTATTTCATTATGTAGGATTAAATGGTAGGTTTCTAGGTGAAGTGGTCACTTGAGAGATTGTATCTTTTTATCTTACTAGTGGATTTGTTTGCTGGTGGTTGTGGTATCAACCCATGGATGTTTCCTCTTAGGAGGTTTTACCACGTAAAAATCATGTGTTGATTTTCTCTATCCCTATCTCCTATATTTGTATTTGTGTTGATATATATCTTAGTTGATATCTTTGTAATTAATATTCATTGTATGTCATTTTTGTATATGTTGGAGTTGACTTTGTTTGAACAAGCATATCTTTATTTGAATTGATATTGCTTGTAATTGTATTTGAAGTGTGATACAAGCTACTTAGAGGGACAAACTTGTGTTTGTTTCAAGGGAGTGAAAAATGTGTTGTAACCTATTCACCCCTCTCTAGGTTAGCTTAAGGTAAATTAACTGTGTTTGTATTTTTCATTTAGTATCAGACCGGGACACTAGATTGCACTTAGTGAGATCCCGATATACTTTCTAGGTGATTTGTAGAGCTATTGAAGCAATGAGACTTGAATACGATGTAATGGCGGAAGGAGCTTCAAATACTAGGCCACAATTACTTCGTGGTAAAATCTATGGGTTTTGGAAATTAAGGATGAAGGCATACATTCGCTCTATAGATGAAAGAGCTTGGCTGGCGGTTGAAGAAGGCCATTATCCTCCTAGTAAGGTTCTAGTGGATGGAACCTAAGTCTCCAAACCTAGAAGTGAATGGACGCCTAATGACTTTGAAGTTGCTAAGTGGCACCATCGTGCTATGAACGCTATTTTTGGAGCAGTTGATGGACATAAATTCTTCTATATACCAAATCTTGAATCGGAAAAAGAAGCATGGGATACACTTCAAGTTACAAATGAAGGAACTTTGGTGGTGAGAAAGTCTAGGCTTCAAATGTTGACATCACAATTTGAAAATTTGCAAATGAGTGATGAAGACAATTTTGAAGATTTCCAATTCCGACTTCTAAATATTGCTAACCAATGTCAAGAACTTGGAGTACCAATCTCTAGAGTGCATCTAAATTGGAAGATTCTAAGATCTCTCCCTAAGAGATTCAAAGCCAAAGTCACGATCATAGAAGAAAGCAATGATATAGATTGCTTAAGCATTGATTAATTACTTGAGTCACTCCAAACTTATGAGATGTGCTTGAAACCAAAGATTAAGAGTAAAGGAATTGCTCTCAAAGCTATTGAAGAGGATAGTGATGATGAAAATGAAGAAATGGCTCTCATGGTTAGGAAATTTAAGAAGTTTCCAAGAAGAGGTATCAAGCCTAGAGGTAGCTTTTCTAAGGAAAAGGAAATCAAGAAAACATCTTCTCCAAGAGTTGATAGAAATGGTCAAGCCAAGAACAAGAAAGGTGGTCAATGCTTCGAATGTCAAGGCTTTGGACATTTTGTAAATAAGTGCATTAAAAAGAAGTTCAAGAAAGACAAGAAGGGCAACGCGATGGTAGCCACTTGGAGTGAGAGTGATTCTAGCGATGAGGAGAGCTCTGGTGATGAGTCCTCAAATTAAGAAGAAGAACATGTTAGCAACTTTGTTGCTCTTACGGCTTCTCTCACAAATCTAGAAGATGATTGTATAGTTTTCGTTAATAAAGAGATTGATCAAAGCCATCAAGAAGAAACAAGTTCAAACATAACCAATCTCGATCTATTGACCAAGATTAAGAATCTTGAAGGAGCAAAGAGATGAAGCATTGAGAGAGGTTAAGTAGAACGATGATTTGATCAAAACTTAAGTGGATGAGTTTGTTGAGACCTTACATAGATTTATGTGTGAAAAGAATGAGATTATGAAAAGATATGTTGAGGTTAAGAGACTTGTCTTTGAACATATAGAGATTATTTGTAAGATGAAGGTTAGAGAGCAAGAGTACATTAAAGAGATCAACATTGCTAAGCAAGCTACCAAAGACTTAGTTAATGGTTCGATCAACATGAAGAATAGCATGAATCTTGCTCAACCTCAAGGAGAACCTAGCATCTTGAAAGAAAAGGAGAAGCTTGTGATAGCATCACCTCCTTCAAAGTAGGCTAAGGTAAAGATGTCTCCCAAGAATAATCCTCCCAAAGCTAAAGGTAAAAAGAAAGACAAGGTAAAAAGAAAGACAAGGTATCTTCACAAACTATCATCACTTCTTCAAATCTGTAACGTACAATCTCATCTTTTATTCCTATTTTTCATTTTTGTAATACCGTTGGTCATATCAAACTAAGGTGTTATAAGTACATTGAATTTTCCAAAATAGGAAATGCATCTAGAGATAAGGAGATCGAACTTAAATTGAAGCATGCTAGGGCATTAGATGTTGATAAACATAATTTTTCGAAGATGCATGTTAAAAAGAATTGGTTGAAGAAATGTGATGATTATGTGAATCTTGACAAAGCATGTTGCTAATAATGTTAAAGAGATTAGTATCAATGATATTCTTATGAATAAAATTGTTGAAAGTCTCCACTCTAGGTTCAACATGAAAGTCAAGAATGATGGTGATTTTTGTGTAAGTTCACCCAAGACCAAATGGGTCAAGGGTGCGTGCTTTTACCATTATTGTAAGTTGCACATGTGAGTTAGCTTTAAGATTAGTGTCAAGTTGTTGAGAGATTTAGCTTGCTAAGCTTTGTATCTCTATAACTTGACATGAACTTAGCTATCTCACATAATTTGTTATGATAGTCGAAATTTATTGGTTAACTTTATGAGAAGTTCATTTTTGAAATCTATACGGTGTTAATTGTTGTTAAGACTTTTAGAGAAAGTCATTTTTGTATGTTTGTGTGAGTTGAAAATGCTTAGTTTTATTCTCTTGGGATGACATACCAATAACTTATTGTCATGAGGACAAACAAGCAAAGAGAGCTCATAAAAAAGGCGAGACTTAGCATTTGATGAAAAATGCTTGCTAAGATATTTCTATATCCTTATGCTTGCTTACTTTGAATTTTCATCTCTCAACTCATTGTTTACTCTACAACATGTAGCATGTCATTCTAGAGAACTTAGTGTAATACATATATGGTTCTCATTGAAATTTGCTCTCTAAAGATCTTATAGTGATGTTGTTCACAAAGGTCTTATATATGATGTGTGAAATGTTTGTTTGAATGATGAGTGTCATATGTTTTGAAAAATATGAGCTTCATATTCTTTGAAAGCTACTCTCTTGAGAAGGAATAATCATGAGTAAATCTCTTTATATTGCTTTTAGATCATGTGCTTGTAAGCCATAAAATTTTGGTTTTCAAAAATGCACTTTGCTTTTCTTGTATGTTTTGTTGTCGTAAGTAGAGTTTGAAAATATGTAAGTTGTGGATACACCTTAAAGTCTTATGACTAGTACATTTAAAATGACCTATGGTTAGTATCCATTTTGCTTCGGCAAATACATAGAACTCAATGAGCACCTTTATGAAAAGGACCACACACTTTTGTTATGAAGCCACCTAATTTAGGAAAGGGCTACACCATTGTGATGAGTGAAAATCGTCATGAAGAGTATATATTTATGTTAGAAAAATCAAAGAACTGTTGTAAAGAATCAATAAAAAAAATCTTTGATTCAAGGCCTAAATAAATAAATAAAAGGCTTAAAGGAGTATAGTTGAACATCATGATTGTTCGGGTTGTCAAATAGAAATGGGATGACGAGCCACATGCACACACACACGCTCAAATGTTGAAAACTATTCTCTATAAAGCAAAAAGTCCGAATGATAATCAGTTTGACCTTTTATGGAAAAGCTTAAGATGAATAGATGTTGATGTGATTTGCATGCCGATTATCAAATTACTCCTCTACATATGTTCAGAGCAAATCTCACAAACACACTTTTATTTATAAGTATTTTGATATTCTAGCAATTTGAGAAGAATTATGAGAGAGATTGAAAATCTTGATGTATCTCTCATAGTTTGTGAAGCCTATTATTGTTGAATTTATTTTGAAATTTCTTGAATGTGTGATTGTGTGGATATCATTGTGAACTATATTATATCTTTATCTTAGATAGAGCACTTATCAAGGGGGAGCATTGGATGTTAAATTTTTGTTCTCTTTTATGATATGTTCAGATGATTTGCTTTGTTATATGTTGACATATTGATTGTTTAGAGTAATTGAATGATAAGAATGCATGAGATCTATCTTGAAATAATTATATGAATGTGTTGGCAATTTATTCTTCCTAATTTGGGGTTGATTCTAGTTGATATTGCAATGAATTCCTTCATTCTTGAGGTTGATAGTAGTTGTAGTTACAACCAATTCCTCCTAGCTTGAGGTTGATTAAGTTCCTTCTTGCTTTGAGTTGATAGTAGTTGTTATTATGACCAATTCCGTCATGATTTGAGGTTGATAGTAATTGCTGATAACACCAATTCCTCTATTTGTGGATGAATTTTGTTGTTAAATGCATTTGTTGAATTTAGTAAAATGTACCAATTTGCTTGAAAAATAACATTTATGCATTTATTATTCATTATTTCATCATGTCTTTTTTTGTTTATATGTGTAAACTAACACTCACTTGTGTCTCTTTCCACTCATGTGTTTTTGTTTTGTAGTGATTGACAACAAATCATGGGAAGAAACAAAGTTTCTAACTCTATCCATCTATCAAAACCAATAGCTAAACCTAAATCTACTCCAACAACCTCTAAGAAATCCATACCTAACAAGTTGAAAGCTTTAGGAGTTATGAGAACCCAAAATCTTATTCAAGATAGAGGTGTAGACTTGGTTGAGGGTTTTTACATTCATCATTTTATATGTGATAGGCATTGAGATTCATGGATTAATTCCATTGGGGTTACTAATAAGAGTCTTATTAGAGAGTTATACTTTGAGTATAAAGAGAGCTCAACCTTTGAAAATGCCTTGGTGAATGTAAGAGGGGAAACTTTTAGAGTCTCCTCGGATAGTATCAATAAGTTCCTTGGGTTGTCAAATGAGATTGTTTCAGAATTTCTTGATATAGATAATATTGATCATCTAAATCTTATGGGGAGGACTTTATGTGAGGATCATGGATTTGAGTGGGAGAAGAGAGCTTATATTAGTCAAGGTGAGTTGACCAAGGTTAGCGCATTTTGGCATCTTTTTGTATGTGCCAATCTTGTGGGTTCTACTAATGCATCCAAGTTAAACAAAGAAAAGATCAAGATTGTGTATGCCTTGGTGACAAACAAGCCTTTGAACCTTGGAGATCTCTTGATTGAACATATAGAGAGTGCTTCTTCTTCACTAAGATTGGATAAGAAGTTAGCGTTTTCGGGGTTTCTTACTTGTTTTTGCATGAAGCATGGAGTTCTTACACTTGAAGATGATGTGTTTCTACCTTCTTTGGAGAAATTTTGTGACAAGCCCTTTGTGTCAATGTCATACAAAGATAAGGGGAAGGTAAATGACACCATGAGACTTTTTGGTAAGCAACATGAGTCATGTGTTGTGACAAGCACAAATCCTCTACTGGAATAGGCCATGCAACTTCAAGAGGGGCTTATGTCTAAGATTGGAGAGCTTGATGCTAAGTTGGTGGAGCTAGGAGCAAAGGTGATACAACAAGATGAGAAGATCAAGTATTTGGAAGACAAGCTTGCCTCTAGTAATTCATCTACTACAAAGCATTATGTGAGATCTTGAAGAGTGGTATTTTGTGTCGTTGAAAGCATCATCAAAATATTTATAATAAAATCAACCTTGCTATAAGGCACGAGTCAAAATACATATGTAGAAATAAAACTAGTACAGCGTGCAAGCAAGGGTATCGTTCCACAGGGATGTGTTGTTAACCGTTTCAAGTTCTAGAGTTTAGGGAAGGCAATGTAAATAAAATGCCGAGGTGGTGAGAATGGTGTGTGAACGGTGTTGTGTGTGTGTAGGAAATGAAAATGAAAATATAAAAATAAACAAGAGAACACGGAGGGGTTAGAATGGTGATTAAATGAGAAATAATAAAATGGTGGATAAGAGAGATGCATGAAAGTGGTCACACAAGGGTTTACAAGTCCACCAAAATTAAGTGCACACAAGTGGGTTGTTAGACATTAAGTTCATCCAATTTAAGTTAAGGGTTTGTTCTTGCCTTAATCCGATTTATACCCATTCATAGAGCTAACGGTTGAAGAATGTGTCAAGAGCCTCTCAAACACGAAACCGCAACCAACATATGTGAACCAATCCTACAAACTAATGCTAGATTGAGCCTTAATACTAACATGGTAATGTAAAACGGCAACGTTAAGTCTAATGAATGTGGAAAGAGTAATTGTTCCTCCAACCACAACTTGCCTAGAGCCCCTAGTGTAAGAAATAGCCGAATTCCCAATTATTGCATCTCTAATCGTAACTCACCTAGAGCCCCTAGCATGTGGAATAACTAAAGACCAATGTATAACAAAAACAATGAACCAAAACTCTTTAAATATGGCAATTAACAAGTTCATTCATTCTTACTAGCTAATTAGCCAAGACTATGCCAGGATGGCCCTCCTAAAGCACAATCCTAACTCTAATTCACTCAAACCCATCCATACAAATGCAATTCGACCTTTCATCAACATACACACACAAATGGGGCATTTAATTACAACTACTCCTACAATTACATTAATCTACTCCTAATCCCATTCATCAACACATATTAATTTCCAATCTCCATACACAAGCATTTCAAGATAGAGATATATTCAATAAAGGCCAGAATGAATCAAAACATAAATTAGATATAAAAACAACCACACATTAAATTGAGCACAAATTAGGTTTACAAATATTCCCAAGTGGGGGTTTACACAATTAAGAAAACATGAAATACAAAGAGAATGAGTTTAAAGGAGACAACCCTTGAAGAAATCCCTCCAAGAGCTCCATAAATGCCTAGCTCGAAATTGGTCATAGAACACTCCTATCTCCTTGCAATCAACTCTCAAATGTGGTGGGTGATGGATAGAAATGGTGTGGGAGAGACATCCATGGAGAAAAACCTCCATGGATGCTCTTGAAAGCTCTCTTTCTCTCTTAATTGGTGAAGAAGATTGAAGAAGATGAAGTTTGGGTCTGAAAAATTATGAAGAGAGGAGAGGAAAAGGTGTTTATATAGTGTTGAGAGGTTAGGGCTAGAAATGATGGTGAAAGACTGAAATTGCCCTTGAAAATTCGCCAAATTTGGCCTCTCGCTGGTCGATCGGCGGTTGGATTGGCGGTTGGGGTGACCGCCTTTCTGACCGCCGAATTACTGGTGCTCATCTGGACTAAAATGGCATTTAAAACGGCGGTCATGGTGTGACCGCTGAACTGGGCGCCGAACTTCTGGAACCGACTGCCATGAAACGGTGGTCAAAACGGCGGTTGTGGTGACCGCCGAACGGACCGCCGAATGTCTTCTTTTCTGCACTCGTTCCATAAGCTGCAAGAAGTCAGAGGGGGTTCTGCCACGGGCTCGATGTCGCGTTCTGGCTTGGCAACGGATCAACCATGGAACACGGCTGGGCTTAGATCGCGCCGCGGTCTGTGTCAACGGTGAGGCGCGGCACTCTGAATCTTCCAATTTATTCTCTTTCCGGCACGTTTTTGCCTCCCTAACTGTTCTTTAAGCTCAAAACCAAAATGTAGGGAATATGTACCTACACATGGCTCAACAAACACATTATATACAAAAATACGCTCGAAAACGAGAATAAACGATAGGAAATTGGGGACCTAAAATAGGTATAAAATAGTCCGATCAGATCATCAACAAGAAGAACTTTCTTTGATGATGCTTGATCTTAAGGTATTGTGTTTTCTTCACTTTTTGGCTTCATATTATGTCAAAAAGGGGGAGAAAACCAATGATACTAAAACCTCTATGCTATGCTCTTACTCTTAGGAATTGTTTAAGTTTAGGTAGTTTTCGGTATATTTTGTTTTTGGTTTCATTTGGTATCTTGAATTTTTGGTTTGTAATATTTGGATATTGATAATATTTTGTTGATTGATAGTATGCGTGTATTTAGTGGGAGACATGTGTATCCATTTGAACTTCAAGTGATATATATCTAAATATTATCTTGCCATATATATGTATGTGTCTCTTGTATATACCTTGTGTTTCAAGATGATTTTAGGTGGTGACAAGAGAAGACTACATTGAAGAATTCAAGACTTGACGAAGATTAGTCTAAGGGAACTATCTCATTGTAATGTGAGGGTGTGATTAAGTGACCAATCTTCATGTTGTATGTTTTAGATTTTGTATAGGTGTTTTGACATAGAATTTGCCAAAGAGGGAGATTGTTAGTTCATGAGTTTTGTGTTGGCATAATTCTATATCAAAACGACATTTGCTTTTTATTGATTAGTTGTCTAGGATTTGTGGATAATCAAGCTTCAAAGAAAATTGGACAACATTCAAGCAAAGTGGTGGCTACAAGAGGAATAAACATAAGTTGCTTAGCAAAAGGTAATCATGACCTCTTTTTTCTTGCAAGGCTTAGGCACAAACATTGCATTCATATGTGTCCCTACATAGTTGTTCATAATTTGGTTTAACAGAATACACACATTTATACTTGTATGCAAATGCATTAGATTTAAAGTTGACAATTTTCACAATTTGCATGTTCTAGGACTAGTTCTAAGAAATAGCATACTTGTGTGTTCTTATGTTTATTGGTTTGTGTTTATATATTAATGACCTTGATTTTGAGCTTATATAATTCCTCATTGAGTTTCAATTCATTTGGTTACTCATTCATTGAGTTTTAAGTTCAATTTAGGTGGTTAAGAAACTTTCCGTGATTTTATCGTACATAGTTTTCGTCATTGATTTCTAAGTTGAATTCCATATATTTTGGAAAAGGTTTCTTGAAAACTTTTGTAGATGAGGGAATCCTGGTTTGTAATCCTAAAATGGATTTGAAATCAGAGTTTGGAGGCCAAAGATATTGCTGAAAGAAAAAGAGTACGCGTGAGGGATGAGGGGTGCCAAGCACCTCCTTCCCATTGAGGCGTGTGGCCTCCACGGGAATGGAGGGCTGCTGGTCCCGTGAGGCACATGTGCCTCCACTGGGTTCAAGCATGGCAGCTCCCCATTGCTTGGTTCTTTTCCTTCCTTATTTTCCTATTTAAATATCAAACTTCCCTCTCATGTCATTAAAGAAGAAAATTTGAAAAACACAAGTGCAGAATTTTCTCTCCATGATTTCTCATCTTCCAAACACCATAACTTTCTCATTTGGAGTCCGTTTTGAGTTATTCGAATTGGAGAATATTTGTCTACCAGTCCTCTATCATTTCCACAAGAGTTTGGAGTCAATAGATTGAGTTTTCTGGTAGGTCTACTCACAAAAATGAAGCTGCACGTTTTTCATTCAAGGTATTGATTTCTATTTTGTTCTTGATCTTCAAGTCTTCAATTGCCTTGGGTTTTCTTCTCATATATATGTAATGTTTGATATGTTATCATTGATTAGAGAAATGATCTCTAATAGAGCTAGTTTGAGCTTCAATTGATCAACATGTTGAGTTAGGTTTTTCTAAATCTATGTTTTTATATGTTTGAGATGTTGTATTGTGCTAGCTTCAAATCTAGGACTATCTTGGATGTTTATTGACTTGATTTTGTTGACTGATAATCTTTTCATATGCTAGATAATTTTAATTGAAGATTTATTGAAATAGCATATTTGATTGGTGATTTAGAACTTGATTAGATTTAATTGATTATCTTGAGAATCTAAATTCTATTATTATGCTAGAGTTTCAATTTTGATTTTATCAAATTGATTTTAGCATTTTTATTTGAATTGAACATAAATTAGATTTTTGTATGTGTTAGGTGCTTCACATACTCTAGGTTATTATTTCATGTTATAAGATCTAGATATATTTGATTTGTACTTTTGATGATGAATATCTAGTTCTTCATGATTTGTGTCTAATCCTCACATCTCATATGTACATGCATCATTGAGTGTGATTGCATTGTTTTTAGGATTGTGAACCAGAATACATATGATATATGCATATTGATTTAATTCTAGTTTCCATAGGATATATTGATCATATATACTATGTTGTGTGTGTTTGCATCATTTACATTTACTTAGATCATTTGCCTTGCAAGAGGTTGGAAGTCACATTCCTTAGAAGTGATTCTTTGGATTGTGCATTATAAGACTTAGCTAGGATCGGGGTGATCCGGATAGCTAAGCAGCAGAAGTCACATGTTTGGAGAGGTATCTTCAACTTGTGCAAGTGGAAGTCTCGACTAGAGTCAAAGTGGCTTGGATAGTTCAGCATGAAAAACTTGGCTAGGATCAGGGTGATCCGGATAGCTAAGAAGCTGAAGTCACATGTTTGGGGAGGGAATCTTCAACTTGTGCATGGAAGTCTCGACTAGGATTGGGGTGATCTGGATAGTTGAGCAATGAGGCATCTCTTTCATTATGTAGGATTAAAGGGTAGATTCTAGGTGAAGTGGTGACTTGAGAGATTGTATCTTTTTATCTTACTAGTGGATTTTTTTACCGGTGGTTGTGGTATCAACCCGTGGATGTTTCCTCTTAGGAGGTTTTACCACGTAAAAATCATGTGTTGATTTTCTCTATCCCTATCTCATTTATTTGTATATGTGTTGATATATATCTTAGTTGATATCTCTGTAATTAATATTCATTGTATATCATTTTTGTATATGTTGGAGTTGACTTTGTTTGAACAAGCATATCTTTATTCGAATTGATACTGCTTGTAATTGTATTTGAAGTGTGATACAACTACTTAGAGGGACAAACTTGTTTTTGTTTCAAGAGAGCGAAAAAGGTATTGTAACCTATTCACCCCCTCTAGGTTAACTTAAGGCAAATTAACTGCGTTTGTATTTTTCACTACCCTAGCAGGAACCTCCAAAAATTCCAGGAAGAATCACTCTAGGAAGATGCCCAGCTAGGATGCAGGCCAGGATGTCCTTCGAATTGCCAGGGGATCTCCATGATTCCCTCGCTCCAAATTGTTTTCATTGAGGATGACGTGTACAACACGGTATAGCCCCATGATGACCCCATGGTCTTCACTATACAGATAGCCAACTGCTTGGTCCATCGAGTCCTCATCGATACCGGTAGCAGCGTCGACATCCTCTTCAAAGAGGCCCTGGAACAGTTCAACCTGAAGAATCCTTGCTACAATAGCTGCGCCACCCCGTTATACAGGTTCACTGGGGACTTACTAATTCCAACAGGATCTGTGATCCTACCTGTGATAGTGGGGACAACACCACTCCAACAGAACCTCATGACAGAATTCATCGTGGTTGACATCCTGTCTGCCTACAACGCCATCCTTAGGAGGCCTTTTCTCTCTGCTATCAAGATAGTCCTGTCAATATATTACAACATCCTAAAATTCCCAGTAGGGTACAAGTTAGGTGAGATACAAGGAGATCAGCATGTGGCACACAAGTGTTACGCGGTGTTTACCAACCCAGCAGCATTTGCCAAGCAATTTGCACAGGTAACTATCTTGTAGGACTATAAATTACCAGAAGGAAATCCTGAGAGCCTAGACGTCACAGGAGAGATGGGGGCAGTAGAAGAGGAGCCCAAGGCAGAGAATCCAGTTCCAGAAGATGTGGGAGAGGAAGATAGGGGGTGGGCTAGTGGCTACCCTGTGGATGTTCCCTCGAAGGTGATCAAGGTAGGGGCCGCAGTAGAAGCATGAGTAAATGAGGGTCTGGTAAGGCTCCTTCACGAGTTCAACGACATCTTAGCATGGAGCCATGAGGAGATGCCAGGGATTCCTATCACCTTGGCGGCGTACAGATTGGCATGAGACACCATCTTTAAACCAGTCAAACAGAAGCGGAGGCATTTCAACCCGGAGAGGAATGTCGCGGTATAGGAGGAGGTTGACAAGCTACTGAAGGCTAGATTCATCAATGAGTCTCGGTACCCCGAATGAATCGCCAACGTAGTAATGGTAACTAAAGCAAATAGGAAGTGGCGCATGTGTGTTGATTATACAGACCTCAACTGCACGCCCAAAGGACAGTTTCCTGCTACCAAAGATCGATCAACTGGTAGATTCAACCGCAGGAAACAACCTCCTCAGCTTCATGGATGCATTCTCAAGGTACAAGTAGATCATGATGCACCCCACCGACCAATACAAGACCAGTTTCATCACTGGAAAGGGTCTGTACTGTTACAAGGTAATGCCCTTCGGTCTTAAGAATGCAGCAGCTACCTATCAGTGTTTAGTCAACCGGCTGTTCAAGGACAGATAAGGAAGATGATGGAGGTGTACATTGACGACATGATCACCAAGTCCTAGGTAGCTAAGCAGCACCCAGATCACCTCCGCCAGACTTTCTAGGTAGTCAGGGAGAACTAGATGCAGTCGAACCTCACGAAGTGCGCCTTCGGGGTAGCAGCAGGTAAATTCCTTGGTTTTACGGTTCATGAGAGAGGAATAGAAGCCAATTCGGAAAAGATCCGAGCCATCTTGGATCTTGAATCTCCTACCTCGCTTAAGCAAGTTCAAGGCCTGACAGGGTGAACAGCAACTCTTAACCGCTTCATATCGCGATCCACTGACAAATGCATCCTCTTCTTCAAAGCTATCAAGCAGGGGAAGAATATGAAATGTAATCAAGACAGCGAGCTAGCCTTCCAATCTCTGAAGGAGTACCTAGCAAGCCTACCGCTACTAGTTAAACCAGTACCAGAATTATAAGAAAATAGGTTTATAGGGACGAAATTTTGTTAGGACGAATTTTATTCGTCCCAATAGAATGTCTATTGGGACGCAATAACATATTCGTCCCTAAAAATTTCAAACCTAAAGAAACTTTTAGGGACGAAAAATTTTGTCCCAATAGAACGTCTATTGGGACGAAACAAATTATTTGTCCCTAAAAAGGACAAACCAGACGAGACCTTTAGGGACGAAAAATATTTGTCCCAATAGATTGTCTATTGGGACGAAAATAATTATTCGTCCTTAAAAAGTGCAAAAATAACCAGACATTTAGGGACGGAAATAATTTGTCCCAATAGAATGTGTATTGGGGCAAAATAAATCATTCGTCCCTAAAAAGTTTGACATTTTTTTTCAAAAATAAAAAGAAATTATAGACTTGGGGACTTATTAAGACAAACATAATATTTGTTGCTGATAATGATTTATCAGGATTTAATTTTTCTTTTTTCTTTATCATTATTTTTTAAAAGTTTTTCCTAAGAGTCATATTAATAATTAAATTTGCTTCACTTTTATATTAATTCAAAAAATTAAGAAAAATTATATATGTATATATATATATATATATATTATTTCCATGTACGATTAACGATAGACCCTTTGATCTGACAATATAAGTTTGTAAAAAATAGTTTAATTGCACATCACTTCTTAGTAGAGGTGGCAATGCACCTCCCTTCCACATAAGTGGTGAGGGGTTCAAATCTCACTATGCGTATTTTACTAGCATGTGTGGGGAATTTTCTTCTCGGGTTGTGGGAAGCAGTTATCTCCCATTATAGGAGTAGATAGTTCTTATAATATTTCAAAAAAAACATAGTTTAATTAAATGCTACAATAAACGTTTTTAAATATCAATTTGTTTATTATATAAAAATAAAATTTAAATTATTGGAATTAATTTACAATAAAAAGTTAATTACATATAGAGTTTATATATAAATAGTATGCTATTATTGACAAATTCGAACCTTTAGCAAACCGGATAAGCTTTGCTTCAAGTGTTGGTTATGAGTTCAACTCTAGCTGAGAGCCAAATATTTATTTAGAAGCTGAGGGTTGGTCGGCTTCGGGTCGAACCTGGCGGGCGGGTGGGTGGGTGGGGTAGTGGGTTCTAAAAACATTTGGTTTTTTTTTTCAAATTTCGTCCCTATAGATATTTTGTGGAGACGAAATTTTATTTAAAGGGACGAAAAATTTCCTCCTTACAGGTGGTCAAAGGGGACGACATACAATTTCGTCTCTACAGGTTATCAAAAGGGACGGAATATTTCGTCCCTATATATAATCAAATGGGACGAATCAAAATCATCCCTATAGGTAGTCTTTAGGGACGAATTTTAATTTTCGTCTCAAAGAGGCTATTGCGACCCACCTGAAGCGATGGATTTTGGGACGAATTTTATTTGTCCCAGTAGGTCAATAGGGACAAATTTTGGGCTATTGGGACAAAAAAAATTGTCCCAATAGCCCTTTTTTCTTGTAGTGCAGGAGATGAGCTACAGTTGTAGCTGGCCGTATATGAGACTGCTATAAGTGGGGCCCTGGTCAAGGAATGTGGAGATAGGGTTATCGACCTGTCTACTATGTAAGCCGCGCCCTGACCAAACCGGAGAAAAATTACACTTTCCTGGAGAAGCTCGCCTTTGCATTGGTAACCACCGCCAGGAAACTCCGCCCTTACCTCCAAGCCCATTCAATCGTGGTGGTTACCGACTAGCCGTTGCGTCAATTTCTCCCAAGACCAGAAGACTGGCCCACTGATCAGGAAATTTGGATCTTATATACAGATGAGGCGTCTAGTAAAATAGGGAATGGGGCAGGAATAGTTTTGACCGATCCAGAGAAGGTCCAATGCTGTCATTGTTTTAGATTCGAGTTCAGCACCACCAATATCGAAGCTGAATATGAGGCTTTGCTAGTAGGAATGAGGGTTGCTGTAGAACTCAGAGCTAATTACCTCCACATTAAATGTGATTCACAGCTAGTAGTAAACCAGATAACATGTTTATATCAAGCAAAGGGAGACAACGAGGCAGCATACCTTGGAAGGGTCTAGAAGCTTAAGGCCCAGTTCAAGGGATTCAAAATCGAGCAAGTACCTAGGCAACAAAACCATCAGGCCGACGTCCTTGCTAAGATAGCTCTAAATGGAGGATAGGTACTACCAAAAGGGGTACCACTCTACGTAATCTACTAGTCAAGCATTACAGAAGGGAAAGAGGTTAGCCTCGTAGATCGCTTCCCTTGCTGGATGGATCTGATAGTGTACTACCTCCAGGAAGGAAAGCTTCCTGAAAATCTTGATCAGGCTCGCAAACTCAAAAGGATCTCAGCCCGATACTGCCTGGTAGAAGGGCACCTCTACAGTAAGGGAAGATCCCTCCCCTTACTCAGGTGTCTACACCCTGATGATGCAATCTGGGCACTTAGAGAGGTGCATTCAGGGGACTATGGAAATCATACTGGGGGAGAAGCGCTAGCTTACCAGGTACTCTGCATGGCATATTCCTGGCTAACCTTGCACCATGATGCGAATCAGTTCGTACAGTCTTGTGAACGATGCCAGAAGACAGCTAATTTGAATCACCTTCCACCAGAGCGACTGTCCTATATCAGCACACCATATCCATTTGCCTTCTGGGAGTAGATTTAATCGGACCACTCCCAACCACGCTTGGTCAAGCGAAACACGCTATAGTAGCCATCGACTATTTTACCAAGTGGGTGGAAGTAGAACCCCTCTCTAAGATCACGGAGGCAAACACAACTGAGTTCTATAAAAAGAACATGGTCTGCCGGTTCTGTACCCTAATGGTTATTATCACAGATCTGGGTAAGCAGTTCGACAATGCTAGATTCCAGAATTTCTGTGAGGACCTGGGTATCGAGCTCCGCATTGCATCAGTGGCACACCTTCAGACCAATGGCCTAGTATAGGCCACTAACAAGACCATCAAGAAACTCCTAAAAAAAAACTCCAATAGAAGAAGGGTAAGAGGACAGAAGAGCTCATTGATGTGTTATGGGCCTATCACACCACTAAAAGAACCGTTACAGGTGAAACCCCCTACTCGTTGGCTTTTGGGGTGGAAGCTGTCCTGCCTATCGAGCATAAACTAACCTCCTTCAGGGTTCATCATTTTGAGCCAGAAGGCAACAGAGACAAGTTGAGGGCTAACTTAAACCTCTAGAAGGAAAAACAAGATAGGGTTGCAGAAATGGTAACAGTCTACCAGAGTCGGATTGCCCGATACTTCAATAGAAAAGTCAAGAACCGAAGCTTTAAAGAAGGATACTTGGTCCTCAAGAAAGTAACCCAGAACACCCTAAAGAGGTCGGATGAAGTATTAGAGCCAAATTGGGAGGGTCCCTACCTGGTTAGAATAGTAACCCGAGGTGGAGGCTACAAGTTGGAAGATATGGATCGCCGTCCTATCGACCATACCTAGAATGCAGATCACCTAAAGAGATTCTACCCGTAAAGGAGTTGATATATCAAGTGAGGACTGACCGGTACCGCCCTGGATATGCACTAGCGGATGCTGTACCTCGCAAATATTTGTACTGTCATTTAATCTATCAATAAAGAAGAATCTCTTTTTTTGTACGTCTACACTTACCTGCATTTTATCGCCATTAGTCACCATGTAAATTCGCCATGATTGCCATGAACTAGGAAAAGCCACATGGCATTCCTGCTGCCTTGGCTTGGCATCACCCCCTGACAGGAAGGATCTAGTTCAATTAAGGCATAGTTGCCTGCCAGATCAAGGCCTTGGCCTGGCACCACCCCCTGCCAAGAAGGGTCTCATTCGTAAGAGCATAATTGCTTGCCAGACCAAGGTTGCGAAGCTGTGGCCTTGGTTGCCCGTCGCTTCCTCAAGACCAGGACAAGCCTAATGGCCCTTCTATTGCCTTGGCCGGGTATCACCCCCCGTAAGGAAGGATCTGGATGGCATAGTTGCCTACCAGGATCGTTTTTGCCGAGGTACCGAGATCCCTGAAATAGGAAGGCTAGGTACCATGATTTGCCAATATTATCGCCTAAGTACCGAGATCCCTGAAACAGGAAGGCTAGATACCGTGATTCGCCAATGTTATCACCTAAGTGCTGAGATTCCTGAAAAAGTGAAAAATACAAACACGGTTAATTTGCCTTAAGCTAACCTAGGGAGTGAATAGGTTACAACACCTTTTTCGATTCCTTGAAACAAACACAAGTTTGTCCCTCTAAGTAGCTTGTATTACACTCCAAATACAATCACAAGCAATATCAATTCAAATAAATATATGCTTGTTCAAACAAAGTCAACTCCGACATGTACAAAAATGATAAACAATGAATATCAATTACAAAGATATCAACTAAGATATATATCAACACATGATTTTTACTTGGTAAAACCTCCTAAGAGGAAACATCCACAGGTTGATACCATAACCACCGGCAAACAAATCCTCTAGTAAGATAAAAAGATACAATCTCTTAAGTGACCGCTTCACCTAGAAATCTACTCTTTAATCCTACATAATGAAAGAGATGCCTCCTTGCTCAACTATCCAGATCACCCTAATCCTAGTCGAGACTTCCACGCACAAGTAGAAGATCCCCTATCCAAACATGTGACTTCCGCTACTTAGCTATCCGGATCACCCCAATCCTAGCCAAGTCTTACATGCACAAGTTGAAGATCCCCTCTCCAAACATGTGACTTCCGCCGCTTAGCTATCCAAGTCAATCTGACACTAGCTAAGACTTACAATGCATAATCCAAAGAATCACTCTAAGGAATGTGACTTCCGGCCTTTTGCAAGGTAACTGTTCTAATTGAATGCAAATGATGCAAACACACACAACATAGTATATATGATCAATATATCATATGGAAACTAGAAAGGAACAATTAAGAACATGTCATATGTTTTCTAGTTTATAATCCTAAAAAGAATGCAATCACACTCAATGATGAATGTACGTATGAGATGTGTGGATTAGACACAAAACATGAAGAACTAGATATTTGTCATCAAAAACACAAGTCAATAGTATCTAGATTCTTGGAACATGAACAAAAAACCTAGAGCATGTGAAACACCTAACACACACCAAAACCTAGATTATGTTCAATCACATAAAAATGCTAGAATCAATTTGATAAAATCAAATATACATCTCTAGCAAAATAATAGATCTTAGATTCTTTAAATAATCAATTAAATCCAATCAAGTCCTAAATCATCAATCAAATATGCTGTAAGGACCTCGATTTTATGATTGGCTTATTTCATGACAAACCACACCACATTGGGGATGATTGTGTAATAGGTAGCTTAGGTCCGTGTTGGCAAGCTTCCAAGCATCTCCATGACTTCAAGGGCAAAATGTATACTCACATGACTTTGTCTCTTGAAGAGTTTAGGTGCACACACACACTTCATGCATGTTTTGTTTATCTTGCATTTGTGTTCCTTATTATTTATATGTGTGTGCATCCTTTTCAAATACACTCACCAGCTCGCATTAGATATCATATCTTGCATTGTATCTCATTTCATAAACATGTTTGGCATGTTAATTGTGCTTCATTGTGTGCATCTCACTCACTTCACACTTGCACAACCTTCATGTAACATAGACATTTTTCTTGAGTATTAAAAACAGATTTTTCCCTTTAACGCGGCCTAGACCGCTCGGCAGGCTCTGCTTGCACCACGGCGCACGGAGCGGTATTCTTCAATGCGTCATGCGCGACGTGGACCGCGACCTGTGCACTTGCATGCACAGCGGTCCCAACCGCGGTGTTGTCTAGACAGTGCACTGCTATATGTACCACGGTCTGGACACTTACTTGTGTCGCGGTCTAGCAAGCGGTTTTGACGGGATTCAGTTTCCCAAGTTCAAAACGATGTAGTTTTAACTAGGGCTTCATATATATTCTACCTCTTCTCTTCTTGGCCGACTAAGAGCTCAGAAAATCATTTTTAGAGAGAGGTTAGAGCTTCTAGAGAGAGAAAGCTTCAAGAAAGCATCTTTGACTCTCCAAACCCAAAACCCATCTCAATCTTGCATCATTCAACATCATTTGAGCATGGGTATTCATTATTTCATGACTAGGTAAGCAAGAACTTCTTTGAATATCATTTATTGTTCTTCTTACTCTAGATTAGGTATTTATTGCATGATTAAATACCTAGACTCTACTCTATTGCATATTTATGAGTCTTATTAACATGATTGGGTTTGTATTTTGATAGCTTAATTGATTAGGTCATTTTTGCCTAAAAGCTAGGTCATAAATATTCATGTGTGATTTATTGATAACTAGGTTGAGAAATTGTGTTTTAATCAACTAGTTAATGTTCATGAATATTTGATTGTGTATGTTTGTGATTGCTTGCATTATTAGGTTATATATGCCTAAATAGCTAATCCATAAATGTCCATGTATGCTTAATTGATGATTAGGTTGACTTTGTGCATCTAGTCAAGTTTATGAATGTTTATGTGAATTTAATTGACAATTAGGCTGTTAGAATTTCTCTACAACTAATTGAGACCTCATGTGTGTACATGTAAGCATTGTTTGATAACTAGGGTGTTCAATTGCATTATAACATCTAGTTAAGCATTTTGTGTTTAGTCTTGCACATTATTGCATTGAGTATATTGTCATATACACACTTAGTCTTTTATACTCTTCTTGAGTCAAAGTCTTGTGTCTTCGGGGTGAAGTTGCACAAGCATTGAAGTCTTGCAACCAAGGTGTGGTTGGCAAGCATCGGTCAAGAGCCGCTATAAAAGGCATGCTGGGTAGAGTAGGAGGTGCTCAAGCTAGGAGTAGTGTATCGGGGGATATCACTAGGGACTGAACCAAGAGTGGCGAGTGGTAGTGTCCATAGCCTGAGGTTGTCGAGAGTGAGAGTCCGAGTATCACTTGAGGGTGAAACTTTTTACTCATATAGTGGATTTCTGTGATCGTCTGTGGCTAGAAGGATAGCCTGTGATTTTTCCCTTGTCGAAGGGTTTCCACGTCAAAATCAAGTGTTATTTATATTTCCGCACTTTTACTTGATTTTCTATGTTTGTTTTAATTGGGTTATATGTTTAATATTGACTAATCGAAAAATTGGTAATAATCGATTAACAACCCATTCACCCTCACCCCCCCTCTAGGTTGTAGACACACGTTAGAGTAGTATTTTCAATTGGTATCAGAGCGGGTTCCTAGACATAATTAGGTGATCCTTGCTCATTGTTTGTGTGTCTTGCATTTGTGTGCATTTTGTTCCTTGCATTTCATTTGCATTTTTTCACTCATTTCACCTATACACCATGTGTGAGAGTGAAACACTTAGAGTGGGATTTGCTTCGATGACCTCTAATGTTGAGAGGAAGATAGATGACTCCGATGAGGAGATGACTCTCATGGTGGAGAGATTTAGGAGATTTGTGAAATCTCAAAAGAAGGGTTTGACCTCCAAAGTGAAGGAGGAGAAGTGTATGACCTCCAAAGTCAAGGAGGAAAAGAAAATGTTAAGGAAAAATGACCCTTGCCTTGAATGTGGTGGAATTGGCCACCTTGCCTCCATGTGTGGTAACTTGAAGTACAAGAAGGGAGGAGAAACTATGATTGCTACTTGGAGTGATAGCAAAGTTGAAGTAATTGAAGTAGTTGAAGAGTGCTCCACAAGCTCGGTTGCTAGTGAGATCAACTACTTCACATATCCGGGCTCCTACCATGAAGAAACTCAAGCCATCACCAAATGTTTATCACTTAAAGATTTCAAGATGGGTGGCCTTGAACTTGGAAACCAAAGAGGAGCATGCTTAAATGTTGCAAGCCTTGATGATATAACTCTCACAAGCACAAGTGGGAGAAGCTTTGATAATGATGGATCATGCTCCGGGAACTCTTGTTACAACATGGTGCATAACCAAGAGTTCATTGACTTTCTTCAAAAGTCCTTGAAGGAGAGAGAAAATGATATCCTTAGATTGGAAAAGGATAACCTCCAACTAAGAACTAAAGTGACTCATCTAGATGAGGAAGTGTCACTTGTTAAAGTGAATGAAGTGGTGTTGGAGAAGGAACTTGAAGAGACAAGAAATACACTTGCTAAATTGACTTCAAGTTTGGAAAAGCTTGATTAAATGTTGAGTATTGGAAAGAAGCCAAATGACAAGAGAGGGCTTGGCCTTGTAGATGATGAGTCCATGCCAACCTCGGATAAGACAACTTTTGTGAAGGAATATATTCCTAAGTTGCCTCATCCATCTCAACATCCAATGAAGACTTCCATCGATAACTCTTTGAAGACGGACACGTTTGATTTGTCCAAGTATGATATCCTTAGATTGGAAAAGGATAACCTCCAACTAAGAACTAAAGTGACTCATCTAGATGAGGAAGTGTCACTTGTTAAAGTGAATGAAGTGGTGTTGGAGAAGGAACTTGAAGAGACAAGAAATACACTTGCTAAATTGACTTTAAGTTCGGAAAAGCTTGATCAAATGTTGAGTATTGGAAAGAAGCCAAATGACAAGAGAGGGCTTGGCCTTGTAGATGATGAGTCCACGCCACCCTCGGACAAGACAACTTTTGTGAAGGAATATATTCCTAAGTTGCCTCATCCATCTCAACATCCAATGAAGACTTCCATCGATAATTCTTTGAAGACGGACACGTTTGATGTGTCCAAGTATGAGAAGGAGATTGAAGATTGCCACCAACGGATGAAGGCCATGAAACAATAACTTGCAATCAAAGATAATTCCTTGAAGATTGTCAAGGAAAGAGAGATGAGGTGTCTTGAAGAACTAAAGAAGGCCAAGATTAAACAACCTCAAGCTCAAGGCAAAAGCAAGGCCATAACCAAGCAACCTTCAACTTAAGGGAAGTCCTCACAAGCCTTGGCAACCCAACCAAAGCCTAGGCAATTCAAGAAGAAAGGACAAGTCCTTGAGAAGTCTATCACCTCCCCCAACAAGCCAATTACGGAGAAAGGAGGTGATCACAAGAGGCATGATCAACCGGCTCAACCACCTCAACAAGCTAGACCACAAATGTGGCACCAATCGGCTCAAGCTCCTAGGAGAAGCAAACCGATGCACCATCAAAGACAACCTCATCAACATGGCAATGCCTCGATGAGATCATAATGCTATGTTATAAATCCTTACTTTGTACCTACTTGTCATTATTGTGGTATGATTGGTCACTTAAGACCAAATTGCTTGAATTACATTAAGAGGTGTAGATTAGAGAGCATGAAAGAAAAACGGTTGAAAAATAGGGCAAGTTTGCATAAAACTAGGGAACCTAGAAACATGTTTATGACAACTAAAATTGTTAAAGTGGAACCTAGGTGGGTTAGAAAGAATGAACCCGCTTACATGCCTCCCATTGACTTGGTTGGATTTGACCCCTTGTGGGGAGCTCAAGCAAAGAGAGCAAACTTGCATGATTTGCAATGTGCAAAAAGTTGATTTATTTTATGCTCTTTTGATAATTGCTTGAGATTCTTGGTTGCACATATAGGCTTATATGTTATTTTCTTAATAAGTGTGCAACATTGCTTTACTTGCAATCCATGTCATACTTTAGTTCAACAATGCATTTTTGGACTAGGAGATTTGATTGGGAAAGTACATTTGGATGACCCATAATTTATCTCCATGACATGAGAACTTTTAATGACATGCTTAAAATGATATGCATGAAATGTTTTTGATTGCTTTAGTGCAAAATATGTGTGAAAGCAACTGAGAAGACTAAACTCAATAAGGATCTTGTATCCATGCAATAAATAAGGATGTCTCATCCAAATTTAGTCTTCTCTCTCTTTTTATTAGTTGAACAAGGCTACTATCATACGGGTATCCTACCCGGAAAATCAAAAAGGGTGCAAAAGTCACTCATGTCTTGTTTCGCTAATAAAGTTTGATATAGTTGCTATTTAAATTGAAATTCATTTTGAAAAACTATATCTTGTTTGCTTATGACAAAATGGTACAAATTGGTTTGAATTCTTTTGGAAACCCTTTTGATGTTTGCTTTGCCAAATACCATTGCTTGAACTTGAATGCTATATGTTTTGCATGCAAAGTAACAAATTCACACGTTTTTTTTTGTTAAATAAAACTCCTTGAATCTCTCTCAATTATTTAAGTTGCATAAAGTTTATGTATATGATTATGCAACCATCTTTTGTGCAAATATCTCTCTTTGCTAAAGCAACCCGATAGGGGGAGCTCCTTTGCCTATCTCATGACAAAAAGAGGGAGAAGTCTTGAGAAATATGGGGGGAGCATGAGGGAGCATGTTTATGCTTTGGGGGAGAAGCCTAGAGAGAGAGTAACCTTTTAGGGGGAGCATTGCACATGCATTCTTTGTATTACTTTATTTGTATTTAAGTGCAATGCTTGTTTTTATTTGTTCACCTCACTTGCACTTGTTCTTGGAAAGTGCTTCTTGCTATTGTGTGTAGGTACATTGATAATTCTACAAAGAGATTGAAGATATTGAAGATTTAGATTCTAGGTATCTCTTTTGTAATGTAGAAGTGATTATGGACAATAGCTTTGTTTTATTTTGTGAGGATTGTTTGTGAGTGGTTGTTTTGTCATGAAATAGCCAAAGGGGGAGATTGTAATGACCTCGATTTTATGATTGGCTTATTTCATGACAAACCACACCACATTGGGGATGATTGTGTAATGGTTAGCTTAGGTCTGTGTTGGCAAGCTTCCAAGCATCTCCATGACTTCAAGAGCAAAAGGTATACTCACTTGACTTTGTCTCTTGAAGAGTTTAGGTGCACACACACACTTCATGCATGTTTTGTTTATCTTGCATTTGTGTTCCTTATTATTTATATATGTGTGCATACTTTTCAAACACACTCACCAGCTTGCATTAGATATCATATCTTGCATTGTATCTCATTTGATAAACATGTTTGACATATTAATTGTTCTTTATTATGTGCATCTCACTCACTTCACACTTGCACAACATTCATGTAAGATAGACATTTTTCTTGAGTGTTAAAAAGGGATTTTTCCCTTTAGCGCGGCCTAGACCGCTCGGCAGGCTCTGCTTGCACCGCGGTGCACGGAGCGGTACTCTCCAGTGCGTCATGCACGACGTGGACCGTGACCTGTGCACTTGCACGTATAGCGGTCCCAACCGCGGTGTTGTCCAGACGGTGCACTGCTGTATGTACCGCGGTCTGGACACTTACCTGTGTCGCGGTCTAGCAAGCGGTTTTGACGGGATTCAGTTTCCCAAGTTCAAAACGATGTAGTTTTAACTAGGGCTTCATATATATTCTTCCTCTTCTCTTCTTGGCCGACTAAGAGCTCAGAAAATCATTTTTAGAGAGAGGTTAGAGCTTCTAGAGAGAGAAATCTTCAAGAAAGCATCTTTGACTCTCCAAACCCAAAACCCATCTCCATCTTGCATCATTCAACATCATTTGAGCATGGGTCTTCATTGTTTCATGACTAGGTAAGCAAGAACTTCTTTGAATATCATTTATTGTTCTTCTTACTCTAGATTAGGTATTTATTGCATGATTAAATACCTAGACTCTACTCTATTGCATATTTATGAGTCTTGATAACATGATTGGGTTTGTATTTTGATAGCTTAATTGATTAGGTCATTTTTGCCTAAAAGCTAGGTCATAAATATTCATGTGTGATTTATTGATAACTAGGTTGAGAAATTGTATTTTAATCAACTAGTTAATGTTCATGAATATTTGATTGTGTTTGTTTGTGATAGCTTGCATTATTAGGTCATATATGCCTAAATAGCTAATCAATAAATGTTCATGTATGCTTAATTGATGATTAGGTTGGCTTTGTGCATCTAGTCAAGTTTATGAATGTTTATGTGAATTTAATTGACAATTAGGTTGTTAGAATTTCTCTACAACTAATTGAGACCTCATGTGTGTACATGTAGGCATTGTTTGATAACTAGGGTGTTCAATTGCATTATAACATCTAGTTAAGCATTTTGTGTTTAGTCTTGCACATTATTGCATTGAGTATATTGTCATATACACACTTAGACTTTTATACTCTTCTTGAGTCAAAGTCTTGTGGCTTCGGGGTGAAGTTGCACAAGTATTGAAGTCTTGCAACCAAAGTGTGGTTGGCAAGCATTGGTCAAGAGCCGCTATAAAAGGCCCGCTGGGTAGAGTAGGAGGTGCTCACGCCAAGAGTAGTGTATCAGGGGATATCACTAGGGACTGAACCAAGAGTGACGAGTGGTAGTGTCCATAGCCTGAGGTTGTCGAGAGTGAGAGTCTGAGTATCACTTGAGGGTGTAACTTTTTACTCATATAGTGGATTTCTGTGATCGTCTGTGGCTAGAAGGATAGCCCGTGGTTTTTCCCTTGTCGAAGGGTTTCCACGTCAAAATCAAGTGTTCTTTATATTTCCGCAATTTTACTTGATTTTCTATATTTGTTTTAATTGGGTTATATGTTTAATATTGACTAATCGAAAAATTGGTAATAATCGATTAACAACTCATTCACCCCCCTCTAGGTTGTAGACACAAGCTTTAATAGTATTTTCATATGCTATTTCAATAAATCTTTAATTAAGATGATCTAGCATATGAAAAGACTATCAATCTTCAAAATCAAGTCAATAAACACACAAGATAGTCCTAGATTGTGTGTTAGCACAATACAACATCTCAAACATGTGAAAACATAGATTTGTAAAAACCTAACTCAATATGTTAATCAATTGAAGCTCAAACTAGCTCTATTAGAGATCATTTCTCTAATCAATGATAACAAATCAAACATACATATATATGAGAAGAAAACCCAAGGCAATTGAAGACTTGAAGATCAAGAACAAAATAGAAATCAATACCTTGAATGAAAAACATGCAACTTCATTTTTGTGAGTAGACTTGCCAGAAAACTCAATCTATTGACTCCAAACTCTTGTGGAAATGATAGAGGAGTAGTAGGAAAATATTTTCCAATTCTAATCACTCAAAATAGACTCCAAATGTGAAATTTGTTGTGTTTGGAAGATGAGAAAACTTGGAGATAAAATTATGCACTTGTGTTTTTCAAACTTTCTTCTTGAATGAAATGAGAGGGAAGTTTGATGTTTAAAGAGGGAACTAAGGAAGGAAACGAACCAACCAATGGGGGGCTACCATGCTGGAACCCCGTGGAGGTGCATGGGCCTCATGGGACCCGCAGCTCTCCATTCCAGTGGAGGCCACGTGCCTCCACGGGAAGGAGGTGTTTGGCACCCCTCATCCCTCACGCATACTTTTTTTCTTTCAGCTATATCTTTGGCTTTTGAACTTTGATTTTGAATATTTTTTCAGATTACAAACCGGAACTCCCTCATATACAAAAGTTGTCAAGAAAGCTTTTCCAAAATATATGGAATTCATTTTGGAAATCAGGGATGAAAACCATGTACGATAAAATCACGGAAAGTTTCTTAACCACATAATTTGAACTTGAAACTAAATGACTGAGTAAAAAAATGAATTGAAACTCAATGAGGAATTATATAAGCTCAAAATCAAGGTCATTAACATATAAACACAAACCAATAAACATAAGAACACACAAGTATGCTATTTCTTAGAACTAGTCCTAGAACATGCAAATTGTGAAAATTGTCAACTTTAAATCTAATGCATTTGCATACAAGTATAATTGTGTATTTTGTGTTAAACCAAATTATGAACAACTATGTAGGGACACATATGAATGCAATGTTTGTGCCTAAGCCTTGCAAGAAAAAAGAGGTCATGATTACCTTTTGCTAAGCAACTTAGCTTTATTCCTCTTGTAGCCACCACTTTGCTTGAATATTGTCCAATTTTCTTTGAAGCTTGATTATCCAAAAATCCTAGACATCTAATCAATACAAAGCTAATGTCGATTTGATATAGAATTATGCCAACACAAAACTCAAGAACTAACAATCTCCCCCTTTGGCAAATTCTATGTCAAAACACCTATACAAATACTAAAACATACAACATGAAGATTGGTCACTTAATCACACCCTCACATTACAATGAGATAGTTCCCTTGGACTAATCTTCATCAAGTCTTGAATTCTTCAATGTAATCTTCTCTTGTCACCACTTAAAATCGTCTTGAAACACAAGGCATATACAAGAGAAACATACATATATATGGCAAGATAATATTTAGATACATATCACTTGAAGTTCAAATGGATACATATGTTTCCCTATAATTACATGCATACTATCCATCAACAAAATATTATCAATATCCAAATATTACAAACCAAGAATTCAAGATACCAAATGAAACCAAAAACAAAATATACCGAAAACTACCTAAACTTAAACAATTCCTAAGAGTAAGAGCATAGCATAAATGTTTTAGTATCATTGTTTTTCTCCCCCTTTTTGACATACTATGAAGCCAAAAAGTTAAGAAAACACAATACCTCAAGATCAAGCATCATCAAAGAAAGTTCTTCTTGTCGATGATCTCACATAATGCTTTGTAGTAGATGAATTACTAGAGGCAAGCTTGTCTTCCAAATACTTGATCTTCTTATCTTGTTGAATCACCTTTGCTCATAGCTCCACCACCTTAGCATCAAGCTCTCCAATCTTGGACATAAGCCCCTTTTGAAGTTGCATGGCCCATTCCAGTAGAGGATTTGTGCTTGTCACAACACATGGCTCATGGTGCTTACCAAAAAGTCTCATGGTGTCATTTACCTTCCCCTTATCTTTGTATGACATTGACACTAAGCGCTTGTCACAAAATTTCTCCAAGGGATGTAAAAGCACATCATCTTCAAGTGTAAGAACTCCTTGCTTCATGCAAAATCAAGTAAGAAAACCCGAAAACGCTAACTTCTTATCCAATCTTGGTGAAGAAGCCGCACTCTCTATATGTTCAATCAAGAGATCTCCAAGGTTCAAAGGCTTGTTTGTCACCAAGGCGTACACAATCTGGATATTTTCTTTGTTTAAATCGGATGCATTAGTAGAACCAACAAAATTGGCACATACAAAAAGATGCCAAAAGGCACTAACCTTGGTCAACTCACCTTGACTAATATAACCTCTCTTCCCCTACTCAAATCCATCATCCTCACATAAAGTCATCCTCATAAGATTTAGATGATCAAAATTATCTATATCAAGAAATTCTGAAACAATCTCATTTGACAACCCAAGGAACTTATTGATACTATCCAAGGAGACTCTAAAAGTTTTCCTCTCACACTCACCAAAGCATTTTCAAAGGTTGAGCTCTCTTTATACTCAAAGGATAACTCTCTAATAAGACTCTCATTAGTAACCCCAATGGAATTAATCCATGAATCCCAATGCCTATCACATATAGAATGATGAATGTAAGAACCCTCAACCAAGTCTACACCTCTATCTTGAATAAGATTTTTGGTTCCCATAACTCCTAAAGCTTTCAACTTGTTAGGTTTGGATTTCCTAGAGGTTGTTGGAGTAGATTTGAGTTTAGTTATGGGTTTTGATGGATGGATAGAGTTAGAAATCTTGTTTCTTCCTATGGCTTTGTTGTCAATACTACAAAACAAAAATACATGAGTAGAAAGAGACAAAAGTGAGTGTTAGTTTACACATATAAACAAATAAAGACATATGATGAAGTATTGAATAATAAATGCATAAATGTTATTTTTCAAGCACATTGGTACATTTTACCAAATTCAACATATGCATTTAACAACAAAATTCATCCACAAATGGAGGAATTGGTGTCAACCGTAATTACTATCAACCTCAAATCATGAAGGAATTGGTCATAATAACAATTATCAACTCAAAGCAAGAAAGAACTTAATCAACCTCAAGCTAGGAGGAATTGGTTGTAACTACAACTACTATCAACCTCAAGAATGAAGGAATTCATTGCAATATCAACTACTTTCAACCCCAAATTAGGAAGAATAAATTGCCAACACATTCATACAATTATTTCAAGATAGATATCATACATTCTTATCATTCAATTATTCTAAACAATCAATATGTCAACATATAACAAAGCAAATCATGTGAACATATCATAAAAGAGAACAAAGTTTAGCATACTATGCTCCGCCTTGATAAATGCTCTATCTAAGATCAAGATAGAATATAGTTCACAATGATATGCACATAATCACACATTCAAGCAATTTCAAAATAAATTCAACAATAATAAGCTTCACAAACTATAAGAGATACACCGAGATTTTCAATCTCTCTCATAATTCTTCTCAAATTGTTAGAATATCAAAATACTTATAAACAAAAGCGTGTTTGAGAGATTTGCTCCAAGCATATGTAGAAGAGTAATTTGATAATCAACATGCAAATCACATAAACATCTATTCATCTTAAGCTTTTCCATAAAAGGTCAAACCGATTATCATCCGGAATTTTTGATTTATAGAGAATAGATTTCAACATTTGAGCGTGTGTGTGCATGTGGCATGTCATCCCATTTCTATTTGACAACCCGAGCAATCGTGATGCTAAACTATACTCCTCTAAGCCTTTATTTATTTAGGTTTTGAATCAAAGATTTTTTTTATTGATTCTTTTCAACACTTTTATGATTTTTCTAACATAAACATATACTCTTTATGACGGCTTTCACTCATCACAATGGTGTAGCCTTTTCCTACATTGGGTGGCTTCACAACCAAAGTGTGTAGCCCTTTCCATGAAGGTGCTCGCTGAATTCTAAGTAGTTGTGGAAGCAAAATGGATACTAACCATAGGTCATCTTAAATGTACTAGTCATAAGGCTTTAAGGTTTATCCACAACTTACATATTTTTAAATTCAATTACTACAACAAAACATACAAGAGAAGCAAAGTGCATTTTTGAAAACCAAAATTTTATGGCTTACAAGCACATGATATAAAAGCAATGTAAAGAGATTTACTTAAGATCATTACTTCTCAAGAGAGTAGCTTTCAAAGAATATGAAGCTCATATTTTTCAAAACATATGCCACTCATCATTCAAACAAACATTTCACACATCATATATAAGACCTTTGTGAACAACATCACTATAAGATCTTTAGAGAGCAAATGTCAATGAGAACCATATGTATATTATACTAAGTTCTCTAGAATGACATGCTACATGATGTAGTGCAAACAATGAGTTGAGAGATGAAAATCAAGAATGCAAGCTTTAGGATATAGAAATACCTTAGCAAGCAATTTTCCATCAAATGCTAAGTCTCATCCTTTTTACGAGCTCTCTTGGCTTGTATGTTCTCATGACAACAAGTTATTAGCGTGTCATCCCAAGAGAATTAAACTAAGCATTTTCAACTCACACAAACATACAAAAATGATTTTCTCTAAAAGTCTTAACAACAATCAACAACATATAGATTTCAAAAATGAACTTCTCATAAAGTTAACCAATAGATTTCAACTATCATAACAACTTATGTGAGATAGCTAAGTTCATGTCAAGTTGTAGAGAAACAAAACTTAGCAAGCTAAATCTGTCAACAACTTGACACTAGTCTTAAAGCTAACTCACATTTGCAACTTACACTAACGGTAAGAGAACTCACCCTTGACCCATTTGGTCTTGGGTGAACTTACACAAAAATCACCTTTATTCTTGACTTTAATGTTGAACCTCGAGTGGAGACTTTCAACAATTTGATTCATAAGAATATCATTGATACTAATCCCCTCAATATTATTAGCAACACAAGCTTTGTCAAGATTTACATAACCATCACATTTCTTCATCCAATTCTTTTTAGCATGCATATTCGGAACATTATGCTTATCAACATCTAATGCCCTATCATGCTTCAATTTAAGTTCAATATTCTTATCTCTAGATGCATTTCCTATTTTATAAAATTCAATGTACCTATAACACCTTGGTTTGATGTTACCAACAATATTACAAAAATGGCAAATAGGAATAAAATATGAGATTGTACCTTGTGGATTTGAAGAAGTGATGAGAGTTTGTAGAGATACGTTGTCTTTTTTTTACCTTTAGCTTTGGGAGGATTGTTCTTGGGAGACTTCTTGACCTTAGCCTTCTTTTCAGGAAGTGATGCTATTAAAAGCTTCTCATTTCCTTTCAAGTTGGTAGGTTCTCTTTGTGGTTAAGCAAGATTCATGCTACTCTTCATGTTGATCGAACCATTGGCTAAGTCTTTGATAGCTTGCTTAGCAATGTCGATCTCTTCAATATATTCTTGCTCTCTAACCTTCAACTTAGAAATAATCTCCTTATACTCAAAGACATGTCTCTCAACCTCATCATATCTCTTCATAATCTCATTCTTCTCACACATAAATCTATGTGAGGTCTCAACAAACTCATCCACTTGAGTTTTAATCAAATCATCTTTCTCCTTAACCTCCCTCAATGATTCTTCTCTTTGCTCCTCAAGATTCTTAATCTTGGCCAATAGATCGAGATTGGTTATGTTTGAACTTGTTTCTTCTAGATGACTTTGATCAATCTCCTTATCAACGGAAACTATACAATCATATTCTAGCTTTGTGAGAGAAGCCGTAAGAGCAACAAATTTGCTATCATGTTCTTCTTCTTCACTTGAGGACTCATCACTAGAGCTCTCCTCATCGCTAGAATCACTCTCACTCCAAGTGGCCGCCATAACTTTGCCTTTCTTGTCTTTCTTGGACTTCTTTTTAGTGCACTCATTTGCAAAATGTCCATAGCCTTGACATTCGAAACATTGTAACATCTTTCATGTTCTTGGCTTGACCATTTCTATCAACTCTTGGGACACTGGGTATCTCGATCGAAATATCGACTAGGATCCGTGATATCATGTGCAAAGGAGTGCTCACACTTAGAAGGGTGTCCAGAGATCCATTGGCTAGATACCCTGGTATCGGTCGCTTATCACGCTATACTCTTGTTCCTACCAAGTTCCTCGCATTACCAGATCTTGGTTAAAGCAGATTTATGCTGATGACTCCTATTTGAATTTCATACTACAGTTAGAAGCATGCAACAAAAGTCAATCAAAGAAAACATAAAGAATAGCCAGACAAGCACAGAAAAAAGGGTTTCTTCATTGATCAAATCAGGGAGCCCAACCTTTCTTCCAGGCTACATACAGAAAACAAGAAATAAAACTAACAGGAAATGAGTTGAAGACTCAGACATGCCAGCTTTCTCTCCAACTTCTTGTCCACCTTCTTGACTTATTCATCCAAAGACATTGATCTCATCCAAGACAGATGTCGGTGACACCATCATGACCACCAGAGATAGGAACAGATGCCGTGTTGGAATCGTCAAATATAGGAGGGGTGGAAGGATAATCTTGAAACCATCCACGTTCAAGAGGTAACTGGATACGGAGTTGCAGCTCACCTAAGTAATGTCTATACCATTGGCAAGGGCGCATCACCTTAAGCCACCACTAATCATGATCTTGGGAATCACAACCAATCGTGGTTCCCTGGTAACTAAGTCCATCTCGCACTGCTCTTTCCACAATTCCAAGCATTCTGCTAGTCAGAGAAATCGCATCTCCTCTTTCTCTCATAGTGTTAACCATCACGACGATCATCGATCAATTTGCTGAAATTTTTGACTCTGTTAGAGAACAAAGGAACAATGTGAAGAATTCTCAAGCGGGGCGGGGTATCTATAGAAGGAGAAGGAGGATCTCAGTAACAGGAAGATAAGGTCATTAATGAGGCATGAAAATACACTCTAAGCGTGTGTCTAACAACCTAGAGGGGGGGTGAATGGGTTGTTAATCGATTATTACCAATTTTTCGATTAGTCAATATTAATAACATAACCCAACATAAACAAACATACAAAATCAAGTAAAAGTGCGGAATATAAATAACACTTGATTTTTACGTGGAAACCCTTCAACAAGGGAAAAACCACGGGCTATCCTTCTAGCCACACACTATCCTCAAATGCACTATTGTAATGATGTTTACAACCTGGGTTGACCTCCAGTCACATCATTCTTGGTCACTAACCCACCACTACTACCCAACGGGCCTTTATAGTGAATCCTTGATCACTTTGCTTGCCAACCACACCTTGGTTGCAAGACTTCAATTGCTTGTGCACTACACCTTATAGTCACAAGACTTAACTCTCAAGAAGAGATTAACAACCTAAGTGTATATATGAATACTCAAAATACAAATAATGCTAGGCAACACTAAATGCTTATCTAGGGATTTAAGATGACATTAAGTACAAATCCTAGATATCAATGTCTATATGAATGCTCATAAAGACCTAACTAGATATAGATGTGCAAGTCTAAACTCTAGTCATCAAACAAAGCCATATCAACATATGTTGTCATTAATCATGGCAAGGACAATAAATGCAATTAACAAATGCAATCAATGAGTCCTAATTATCTAGAGGGCAAATATGTCCTAAATGCAAGCTATCACAATACAAACCCAATCATACAAAGGAACTCATAAATATATGCATTAAATAGAGTCCTAGCATTTAATCAACTAATAAATGCAATAAAAACACAATCTTGGAAAGTATGAACAAATGATAAATATGGGGTTTTTGTTCAACTTACCAAGTCAACAAATGATGAAGACCCATGCCTTAAAGATGCTTAGGAATGCATGAAGGTGATGGGTTTTGGGTTTGGAGAGTCAAGGAACAAAGCTTGAAGCTTTCTCTCTCTAAGGGTTGTTCTCTCTCATAAAAATGGGTTCATGAAGCTCTAGCACGAGTTGGGGAAGAAGAGAACATATATATAGAAACCCTAGACAAAACTGCGTCGTTTTGGGTTTGAGAAACAAAATCCCGTCAATACCGCTTGCTGGACCGCGGCTCGGGTAAGTGTCCAGACCGCGGTACATACAGCAGTGCACCGTCTAGACAACACCTCGGTTGGGACTGCTGTGCGTGCAAGTGCACAGGTCGCGGTCTAGGCAGCATGGGCCTACTGAAGTCTACCGCTTCAGGGACCGCTGGGCGTACATGTGTGCAGGACGCGGTCAAGGCAGCATGTGCCAACTGATGTATACCGCTCTATATGCCGCGGTGCAAGCAGTGCCTTCCAAGCGGTCTAGGCCGTGTAAGAGAAGAAACTCTCTTTTCCAGGCAGACTCAACACACTAATTAATGTGCAACATGTGCAAGTGTGGAGTGTGAAAGAATGCATACATGAGCAATCATGAACCAAATGCATAACAATACAAATGCACGTAAGTGTGTGAGTGTGCAACAATCAATGCATGTCAATACAAATGCATGAGAAGTGAGTGTGTGCAACTAAATCTCTTCAAGAGTTAAGAACAAGTGAACTACCTCTCTTGAAGATCTTTAGGATGACCGGAAGCATGTCTTCGAGAACACCGCACATGGAGAACCTATGCTACCCATTACAAACAATCCCCAATGTGATTTGTCATGAAATAAGCCAATCATAAAACTGAGGTTCTTACAATCTCCCCCTTTGGCTATTTCATGACAAAATCACCACTCACAAAATAATCCTCACAAAACAAAAAAAGGCTATTGGTCAACAAAATATATTCTACGTTACAGTAAGAGAAACCTAAGATCTAAGTCTTCAAGGTTATCAATCTCTCCGTAGATCATCATACCTACACACAATAGCAAGAAAGCACTTTCCAAGAACAAGTGCATGTGAGGTGAACAAATACAAAAGGCAATTGCACTCAATAAAGCAATATAAAGAAATGCATGTGCAATGCTCCCCCTAAGAGGTTACTCTCTCTCATAAGGCTTTTCCCCCAAAGCATAAACATGCTCCCTCATGCTCCCCCTATATTTCTCAAGACTTCTCCCCCTTTTTGTCATGAGATAGGCAAAGGAGCTCCCCCTATCGGGTTGCTTTAGCAAAGAAAGATATTTGCACAAAAGATGATTGCATAATCATGTACATAAACCTTATGTAACTCAATTAAGTAAGAGAGATTCAAGGAGTTTTATTATAACGAGAATGTGTGACGATGTTGCTTTGCATGCAAGACATATAACATCAAAGTTCAAAAACAATGGTATTTGGCAAAGCTGACATCAAAAGGGTTTCCAGAGGAATTCAAACCAATTTGCACCCTTTTGTCATAAGCAAACATGATATAGTATTTTGAAAAGAAATTTCAGCACACACAAAACTATATCAATCCTTAAAAGCAAATCAAGACATTGGATCAAGAGATCCTGTTAGATTTTTCCGGATAATTATCCGTATGATAGTAGTCTTGATTAACAATTAAGAAGAGAGAGAAGACTAATTTGGATATAAAATCCTTATTGATTACATGGATACAAGATCCTTATTGATTAGTCTTCTCATTTGCAATCACACACATTTGCATTAAAACAATCAAACCATATTTCATGCATATCATTTTGAGCATGTCATAATCAAGTTCACATGTCATGGAGATAAATTATAGGTCATTCAAGTGTACTATCCCAATCAAATCTCCTAGTCCAAAAATGCATGTTTGAACATAAATGTGACATGAATTGCAAACAAAGCAAGGTTACACACTTATTGAATAAAAATATCATATAAGCATATATGTACAACCTAGTATCTCAAGCAATTAATAAAGAAGCATAAAGTGTATCAAATTTTTGCACATTTCAAAAATGCAAGGTTGCTCTCTTTGCTTGAGTTCCCCATAAGAGGTCAATCACCACCGTATCAGGACGAGGGGCAAGTTCCTATAGACATACTAAGTCCATTTGACTCAATAGTATTTATTGGTGATATTTTAGCACAATGGAATGGATGCACATTTTCCTTATCCAACCTAGGTTCCACTACATCATTTTTAGTGGTCAAAGTATTCAATTCACTAGATTTCCTAGGATCATTCAATTTAGCCCTACGGTTCATTATCTTTTCTTTCATGCTCTCAATTCTATATAACTTAATATAGTTAAAAAAATTTGGTCTAATGTGACCAATCATACCACAGTAATGACAAGTAGGTATAAAAGAAGAAATCATACCATTGCATTTAGCTCTCATCGAGGCATGGCCATGTTGATGAGTTTGCATTTGATGTTGCACATGTTGGCTTTTTCTTGGAACATTAGCCGGATGTTGGTGCCTTTATGGTTGAGCATGAACAACTTGATGTACTTGCCTCAAGGGTTGAGGTTGCTTGGCTTGCCTTCTTGGTTGAGGAAAGCTTGAAAGCGAGGCTCTTGGTTGTTGAGCTTGAGCTCCATTCTTTGTTGGCATCTTCATTTGGCCACATTTTGATGACTCTCCAAGATCAATCTTCCTCCTAGGATGTTGAGGAGGTGAACCTTTGATTTTGCCTTGAGCTTGAGGTTGAGGAATCCTCAAGGGTTGAGATGAAACTTGTTTCCTCGGAAGCATCTTCAAGGAAGCACTCTTGGAAGACTCACCCACAATAATACATTTCTTGGGTGATGGAGGCGGACATTTAGGAGAGATCTCCTTCACAAATGTAGTCTTGCCCAGGAATGGAGTGCACTCATCATCAATGAAACCAAGCCCACGCTTGTCATTTGGCACCTTGCCAATGCTTAACATCTTGTTAAGTTTCTCCGATCCCGAAGTCAATTTAGCAAGAGACATCCTTGCTTCATCAAGTTCCCTCTTCAACTTGTCTTCACTTTCATTGACTCTCCTCACTTCTTCATTCAAGTGAGTTACCATGGTTGAAATCTTGAGATTCTCCTCCTTTAATTTTTGAATCTCCCTTTTCTTTTTCAACCTAGAGTCTTCAAAGTGTTTGATGAAGCCTTCAAGGTCCATGCCTTCACAAATTCCTCTAGAGTGAGGAGAAGACTTCTCATCACTAGAGTCACTTCCTGTACTAGAGAATGAGACACTCTTTTCACTTTGCCTCTCATCAAATGAGTCAACTTCCTCATCAAGACTTTCGCCTTGGTCACAAGACAAGGCACTCTTGCCTTCTTCTACTTCCACATAGGATGCTCCAAAGGCCGTGTAGTTAATGGCAAGTTCTTCATCATCCGAGGAATCTTCTACACTCTCACTATCACTTGATAAGATAGCCATCCCTTTTCCTCTTCTCTTGTCCTTCAAGTTAGTACAATCCTTGGAGATATGCCCGAATCCTTCACATTCAAAGCATTGAATCCCCTTTCTTGAAGGCTTCTCTTGACTTGGCTCAATCTTCTTGAAGTGGGTTTTCTTCTTGAAGTCATTTCCTTTAGAGCCATGGCCCCTCTTTTGTAGCTTCAAGAATTTCTTAAATCTCTTCACCATTAGAGCCATGTCTTCATCCAAGTCATCATCCCCCTTCCCAATCTTAGAGGTCTTCAAGACTAACCCCTTTTGCTTCTTGGGGGGTGTGGAGGTAGGACCCCGTCTAGACTCATAGGCAAGTAGCCTTCCAATCACTTCACTTGGCTTCATAATCTTGAAGTCCTTGTTTTCTTCAAGAGCCGTCACTTTGGATTCGAATCTAGCGGGAAGTGACCTCATGATCTTTTGCTTGATCCTCCTATCCAAATACGGGTCACCTAGTTGATGGCTTTGATTCACAATGTCCATCAACTTCACTTGGAAGTCATTAAAGCACTCATGCTCTTCCATCTTGATCGTCTCAAATTGTGCTTGAAGAACTTGGAGTTTGGAATCCTTAACCACTTCGGTTCCCTCATGCGCCGTCTCTAGAATCTTCCAAGCTTCATGTGCATTTTTGGTGATTTGGATGAGTTTGTATTGGCTCTCATCCACTGCACAAAACAAAGCATGCATTGCTTTGTTGTTCCACTTTGATGCTTCAAATTCTTGTGTGCTCCATTGAGACTTAGGCTTGGAGACTTCACTTCCATCTTCAGTGGTCATTGTTGGAGGAGTGTAGCCATCTTCAATTGCCATCCAAGCTCGATCACTTATTTGGCAAATATAGGACTCCATCTTGCCTTTCCATGAGGCATAATTGTCCCTCTTGAGTAATGGTGGTCTCATACTCGACGCTCCCTCTTTACTCATCCCAAAATCACTCATAGTGTTTGGGTAATATGAATGCAAGTGAATGCAACCAACAAAATGCACACAAATTCAAGACACACACAATCAAGAGCAAGGATCACCTAATTATGTCTAGGAACCCGCTCTGATACCAATTGAAAATACACTTTAAGCGTGTGTCTAACAACCTAGAGGGGGGGTGAATGGGTTATTAATCGATTATTACCAATTTTTCGATTAGTCCATATTAATAACATAACCCAACATAAACAAACATACAAAATCAAGTAAAAGTGCGGAATATAAATAACACTTGATTTTTACGTGGAAACCCTTCAACAAGGAAAAACCACGGGCTATCCTTCTAGCCACACACGATCCTCAAATGCACTATTGTAATGATGTTTACAACCTGGGTTGACCTCTAGTCACACCATTCTCGGTCACTAACCCACCACTACTACCCAACGGGCCTTTATAGTGAATCCTTGATCACTTTGCTTGCCAACCACACCTTGGTTGCAAGACTTCACTTGCTTGTGCACTACACCTTATAGTCACAAGACTTAACTCTCAAGAAGAGATTAACAACCTAAGTGTATATATGAATACTCAAAATACAAATAATGCTAGGCAACACTAAATGCTTATCTAGGGATTTAAGATGACATTAAGTACAAATCCTAGATATCAATGTCTATCTGAATGCTCATAAAGACCTAACTAGATATAGATGTGCAAGTCTAAACTCTAGTCATCAAACAAAGCCATATCAACATATGTTGTCATTAATCATGGCAAGGACAATAAATACAATTAACAAATGCAATCAATGAGTCCTAATTAGCTAGAGGGCAAATATGTCCTAAATGCAAGCTATCACAATACAAACCCAATCATACAAAGGAACTCATAAATATATGCATTAAATAGAGTCCTAGCATTTAATCAACTAATAAATGCAATAAAAACACAATCTTGGAAAGTATGAACAAATGATAAATATGGGGTTTTTGTTCAACTTACCAAGTCAACTAATGATGAAGACCCATGCCTTAAAGATGCTTAGGAATGCATGAAGGTGATGGGTTTTGGGTTTGGAGAGTCAAGGAACAAAGCTTGAAGCTTTCTCTCTCTAAGGGTTGTTCTCTCTCATAAAAATGGGTTCATGAAGCTCTAGCACGAGTTGGGGAAGAAGAGAACATATATATAGAAACCCTAGACAAAACTGCGTCGTTTTGGGTTTGAGATACAAAATCCCGTCAATACCGCTTGCTGGACCGCGGCTCGGGTAAGTGTCCAGACCGCGGTACATACAGCAGTGCACCGTCTGGACAACACCACGGTTGGGACCGCTGTGCGTGCAAGTGCACAGGTCGCGGTCCACGCAGCATGGGCCTACTGAAGTCTACCGCTTCAGGGACCACTGGGCGTACATGTGTGCAGGACGCCGTCAAGGCAGCATGTGCCAACTGATGTATACCGCTCTATATGCCGCGGTGCAAGCAGTGCCTTCCAAGCGGTCTAGGCCGCGTAAGAGAAGAAACTCTTTTTTCCAGGCAGACTCAACACACTAATTAATGTGCAATATGTGCAAGTGTGGAGTGTGAAAGAATGCACACATGAGCAATCATGAACCAAATGCATAACAATACAAATGCATGTAAGTGTGTGAGTGTGCAACAATCAATGCATGTCAATACAAATGCATGAGAAGTGAGTGTGTGCAACTAAATCTCTTTAAGAGTTAAGAACAAGTGAACTACCTCTCTTGAAGATCTTTAGGATGACCGGAAGCATGTCTTCGAGAACACCGCACATGGAGAACCTATGCTACCCATTACAAACAATCCCCAATGTGATTTGTCATGAAATAAGCCAATCATAAAACTAAGGTTCTTACAAGGCACGACACCTAGAATATGGGGAAAGACAGCTTCGTAAAGCGTGCACCTCCAAAGTTCAATGTCTAAAGCAAACGAGCCTATCCTGGGTTGACACATGGAAGAACAATTAAATGTAGTGTCTGAACCAGAGATTCCTACACAAGAATGCTAGAAAGGAAGTTCCACTAGGATAACCCCGAGCAAGATGTATACCATGACTACCTCGATTGCCAAGTACCACGATCCATATTAAGCTGATGCCTTGGTACCACTCCTGAACCAATCACATCAACGGCTGAATTTTATCGGGGTTCAATGGAAGATAGATCACCAAGTCTACACCTAGGTACTAGGATTCCACTGAAGACGAGTATCCTTGGTACCTGGATTCTTTCAACTACTATTTTTTGCTTAAGTACCAAGATTCTCAGAACGAGAATGCCTAATACCCAGAGCCCTCCTAAGTAAGACCGACTGCTTAGTGCCAATGGATCCTCGCACCAGCAACAAACTATGCTACAAAATTTGATCTCGACAAATTTCAGAGCTCCTTCAGTTACCAGGGATTTGTAAAATCAAGTCTACACTGGGGACTCTTCTTTGGATCAAGGCGAGATTCAACGAAGAAATCAATAAACTACACACACTTAGAGCTAAAGAAATAAAAGAAATGTTTTCATTGCTAAAACTGGGGAGCCCATTCAACGATCACGGGCTATAAAATTAGAGAAAAATAAAGTTGACTGGTTAAAGGATCAAGCTTGTTCATGCATCCCTCTGCTTCTGGTTGGCCCCATTCTCCCCAGCTCCCACGGTCTGAGCCTCACATTCAGGTCCAACTGGGAGCTCACTAGTTAATTGCACCACCACCTTGGCTGGAGTCTCGCTTGCTACCTGGACTCCTACTATCACTGGGATCTCCACTTGAGCATGTCCAACCTGGAGCTTTTCCGTTACTATACCAGACGGTTCCCCCACTTCCTTGGTTAAGGTAGCTTGATCCTCCACCTTCATTTCGGAACTCGGTAAGGAGACTGGTACGTCAGACCCTCCATCCCTAGTAGAAGGCTGGTCCCCTACCTCCCTGATAGATTTGGGCGAAGAGACAAGTGGATCAGAAGCCCCACATTCAACTTGAGCCACTCTGTAAGGACCTCGATTTTATGATTGGCTTATTTCATGACAAACCACCACATTGGGGATGATTGTGTAATGGGTAGCTTAGGTCCGTATTGGCAAGCTTCCAAGCATCTCCATGACTTCAAGAGCAAAAGGTATATTCACTTGACTTTGTCTCTTGAAGAGTTTAGGTGCACACACACACACTTCATGCATGTTTTTTTTATCTTGCATTTGTGTTCTTTATTGTTTGTATAAGTGTGCATCCTTTTCTAAAACACTCAATAGCTTACATTAGATATCATATCTTGCATTGTATCTTAGTTGATAACATGTTTGACATGTTAATTGTGCTTCATTGTGTGCATCTCACTCACTTCACACTTGCACAACATTCATGTAAGATTGACTTTTGTCTTGAGTGTTAAAAAGGGATTTTCCCTTTGGCGCGGCCTAGACCGCTCGGCAGGCTTTGCTTGCACCGCGGCGCACGGAGCGGTATTCTCCAGTGTGTCATGCGAGACGTGGACCGCGACCTGTGCACTTGCACGCACAGCGGTCCCAACCGCGGTGTTATCCAGACGGTGCACTGCTGTATGTACCGCGGTCTGGACACTTACCTGAGCCGCGGTCTAGCAAGCGGTTTTGACGGGATTCTGGTTCCCAAGTTCAAAACGATGTAGTTTTAACTAGGGCTTCATATATATTCTTCCTCTTCTCTTCTTGGCCGACCAAGAGCTCAAAAATTCATTTTTAGAGAGAGGTTAGAGCTCCTAGAGAGAGAAAGCTTCAAGAAAGCATCTTTGACTCTCCAAACCCAAAACCCATCTCCATCTTGCATCATTCAACATCATTTGAGCATGGGTCTTCATTGTTTCATGACTAGGTAAGCAAGAACTTCTTTGAATATCATTTATTGTTCTTCTTACTCTAGATTAGGTATTTCTTGCATGATTAAATACCTAGACTCTACTCTATTGCATATTTATGAATCTTGATAACATGATTGGGTTTGTATTTTGATAGCTTAATTGATTAGGTCATTTTTGCCTAAAAGCTAGGTCATAAATATTCATGTGTGATTAATTGATAACTAGGTTGAGAAATTGTGTTTTAATCAACTAGTTAATGTTCATGAATATTTGATTGTGTATGTTTGTGATAGCTTGCATCATTAGGTCATATATGCCTAAATAGCTAATCCATAAATATTCATGTATGCTTAATTGATGATTAGGTTGACTTTGTGCATCTAGTCAAGTTCATGAATGTTTATGTGAATTTAATTGACAATTAGGTTGTTAGAATTTCTCTACAACTAATTGAGACCTCATGTGTGTACATGTAGGCATTATTTGATAACTAGGATGTTGTATTGCATTATCTACATCTAGTTAAGCATTGTATGTTTGGTCTAACATATATTGTGTTGAGCATTCATTGATTGTTCACTTAGACCCCATACTCTTCATTAAGTCAAAGTCTTGTGGCTTCGGGGTGAAGTTGCACAAGCATTGAAGTCTTGCAACCAAGTTGTGGTTGGCAAGCATTGGTCAAGAATCCATTGTAAAAGGCCTGCGGGTAGAGTAGGAGGTGCTCACGCCAATAGTAGTGTATCAGTGGATATCACTAGGGATTGAACCAAGAGTGGCGAGTGGTAGTGTCCATAGCCTGAGGTTATCTAGAGTGAGAGTCCGAGTATCACTTGAGGGTGTAACTTTTTACTCATATAGTGGATTTGAGGATCGTGTGTGGCTAGAAGGATAGCCCGTGGTTTTTCCCTTTGTGTGAGGGTTTCCACGTAAAAATCAAGTGTTATTTATTATTCTGCACTTTACACTTGATTTTGTATGTTTGATTTAATTGGGTTATTTGTTTAATATTGACTAATCGAAAAATTGGTAATAATCGATTAACAACCCATTCACCCCCCCTCTAGGTTGTAGACACACGTTAAGAGTGTATTTTCACACTCTAACTTCAGGAGCCTTTAGATTGGGATCTGCTCCAACATTGCCTGGTGGAGGAAGGGAGATAGATCTCTGGTCTTTACCACCTACCACTCCACTTGCTTTAGCAACCCGAGAAGGTCCAGCTGCATTAGAGGGTGCAACCCCAGCTAGCTCGGTGGTTTTAGCCATGATCTTCTCCCTGCTCCATCCATCGATGACCCTCATGTCAAACAAAGGAGGGAGAGCTAGAGCCACATGGTAGCCATTGAAGAAGTAGCCATCCCCAAAGGCGGTATCCACTTGAGCATCTAGGCTAGCCACTCTATCACGAAGATATTGAACCTCCTTCTTCAGACCCGCTACCCTATCCTTCACGATCTCCTTCTCTTCTCTACGGCGGAGGGATCTGAGTCTCTCTGTGTTCAAAGCATGCTACATTCTCTTCCTATCTACCTTCGCCTCATTGGATTCCTTCTTAGCGTTGCTCAGAGACTGGCTCTGAACTACCATGCCTCTAGCAACTTTAGCGAGCTCCTCATTGGCTTTCTTCAGCTCAACATTAGCCTCTTTAACTTGTTTCTAAAGGAAGCTAACCTGATGATTCATAGCTACATTGAATTTGAAGGCCTGCCAAGTGCAAAACATGAATTGAAATATTGCCAGTTATGAAATCGAGATAAAAGACCAAACGAGATAGCTTACCTCAGCCAGAAGAGCGGATCCTTTAGAGATTAAGTATTCAATAGGCATAGAAGTCATGGCCTCTAAACCCCTAACTATGCAGGAAGCTGCAAACTTGGCCAAGACTTCATTCTGGCTGTTATCTCTCGACCTCGATCGTTGTCCATCATGAGATACCACCCGGCTAGCAACAGCAGGATCTGAACATCTCTCGACCAGGGTAGATTGATCGGTTGCCACAGTAGGAGTCGCAGAGGGAGCTGGTTGATCAGCAGCAGTAGCAGCAGGGATGATAACTGGGGCGATGGGTGGCACGTTTTGCACCTGACTAGGAGCTCCTCGCGTCCTACCCACTTGGGATGTAAAAGCATCCAGTGATCTAGATAAAAGAGAATTTAAAGCCCCAACACCATGACCGAGATCTTATTGGGTCCAGCAGGAATACCTACCCCTCCATCGAGGTCAGAGCCAGCTGGAGCGGGAAGTTTGATAGGGGAGGCCGGTGGAGAATCGTTTGTACCATCAACTTGGTTGATTTCCACCTCTGGAATCGACGGAAGCGCTGCAGAGACTGCCAAGATACCTAAAGTTAATGTCTACAAAATTAATAAAGCAGCATAGTAGAAGCTGAGTCATAAATGTTTCTACCTAAGGAAGCACTGGAAATGCGAAGATAGCGATCTACCCCTCCCTGTATCAAAAGCATCCAAGGTAGAATACCTCAGGTTGATATAATTTTAGGCTATGATGCCCTTCAAAATTTTCTCCAACTCAGAAGAGAGCCTGACTTTCTCCAGCACGGGCTTGCCACTGAAACTAGTAAGGAATGGGAACTCGGATCCTCCTATATTGACCGAGCTACCCCTATTCGCCCTTGAGAATGACCCACTTCTCCTTCCAGGAGGTATCTTTCTTCGTAGCCCCAGGCACCACGAACTTCAAGTTGTTTTTGGCCCGGGAGTAAAATTGCCCATTTGTACTGGAGGAGTTTGCAGCAATCTGGAACACGTACTCGAGCTCGTCCGGCCCCGGCTACTAATCAAGGTGATCTTCTTCGCACTGTTCTCTCAACAATACCAAGAACCTCACCATATGCCTTCAGAATCCTGGTGTTAGCTGAAAGGGGGCAAGTTGTAAGGCGCGTAGCGCCCTTACGTACCCTACGCAAGGTAGGGTGGAGAGGTAGCCTGACTCCACTTTCTAAAGCCGCCGTGTGAATCGGAAGCTCGCCAGCAAGGGGGGTATACATGTCATACTCTTAACGAGGAACAATGATAATGATGTATTTAAGGATCTTATAATCCCTCCGAGGTACTGGTGGAATCAGGGATGCATCTGTATTCGTAGAGAAGGGCGAGTACCCTTCCCACGGTGTCCATGACTTCTCCAGCCCAGTTTCCACCAACCCGGATGGCACCCAATTCTTTGCTCGATTCCTTGTTAACATCAATAGTGTTGTCAAGGTCTTTCAAAAAACCGGTCCCGATAGCAACAGTCCTGTTGGAACGGCGACGTTGAAAGACAAGGGCGTCGTCCTCACTGTCATCGTCGACGCAAACCCTTTTTATAGGGACAAGTCCCCTGCTAGCGGTTACACCATCATCAAACAGCTGCTCGACACTGTCGCTAATGGGGGAAGACATTATGGTAAAATTGGAGCGTAAGTTCTTGAAAATAGAAGGGATTGAGATTAAAGAATGAAAAGAGAAGAAGATTAGGGTTTTGACAAGGTTAGGAAATCTGCTAGAAAGAAGAGTGAATACGCTGTGAAGGGGCGAGGTTTATATAGAACCAGCTACTTGTAACGAGCAAAGAAGGTAATCATTACCGTAAGATAACCGGTGACGTTGGGGAAACGATTTCGAGAGGAATTCGGCCTACCCCAGCCAAACACGTGGAGGACCCATTTAAGTCAGTGTGCAAGGGGAAGAATCCATTCGACGAGACGGTTACAAAAATTCTCCAAATGTTATGAATCCTGACTCCAACCCCAACCTCGCACCGGTGTTCAAGTCAGGGGGGGACTTCGGTTAACAGGATTTTTTGGCAAATGTCCAAAGGAGAATTTTCCACTAAAAGCATCTACTTGGTAGGGACCAATCCCAGCTCCCAGGTACCTAGTGGGATAGATACCATGACCTAGAGGAAATCAATACCTACCAACCTACCTAGATGAAGCACCAGAGACATTCAACCAGGAAGAACATGTACCACGGCGGGCAACCATTCTGACACCTGACGAAGGGGGTATCACGATATCGCAGGCCTAGTGCCTTACAGGTACCCAGTCCCTCATGCCTGGAACCCTGGTACCCCGATGCATAACTGGTGTTCCAAAACACCTTGACATCAGCCAGAGACCAACCAAGACAGGCCACTCGCTTGTCCAACGGGACGAATATCACTACGAAGCCACCAGCATGATAGAATAAGTGCCACGCCAATAAGTCAGAACAGTACACCAGTGTACCATGCCACCAGGGCGTAGAACCAGTGTACCTCTCCAAGCAACACAAGCTAGGAAAGTTAGAGCGTGTTCGGTAACGTTTTTGTTTTTTGTTTTTCATTTTCTTGTTTTCATTTGTTTTTAAAAAATTGATTTTTAGATTTTTTAGATTCGAAAACGCGTCTGGTAGCAATGGTTAAAAATAATATTCAGAGAATCAAAACATAAAAAACGTGTCTGGTAGAATATTTTTAAAATCATTTTCAACATTGTATTATATAATTATAATTTCTAAAATCTGGATGGTGTTTTTGTTTTTTTATTTATGATGTTTGAATATCAATATCTAAAAATAAATAACATGAACCTTATAATTGTTAATAGATTTATGTATTATTATATAATATAATATAATATAATATATCTATATATATAATTAAAGAAGAGAAATAGAATTCACCAGAATTCTCCAGAATTCTTCTTCTCTTTTTCTCTCTTAGGTGATGTTGACAACTTCATTGGATCTCCTTCTCTCTCCCAGTTCTCTACTTCTCTTTATTTCTTACTTCAACACTTCAATAGTGTTGTCTTTATCTTTTTACTCTTGGTGCTGTTCGCTCTTTGTCTCTCTGTTTTGGTCGATTTTGCTCTTGCCCCTATTATGCTCAGATTTTCTCTTGTTGTTTGTGTTTTCGGCCTTCTCCCACTGGATTCCGCCCCACGAAGCCGAGAAGTATCGGCTACCGGAATCCATAAGAACAGAGCCCACATGAACATGGTGCTGATTTTTAATCAAGTTAGAATCTTGTTTGTTTCTGATTTTTCAAGATTGGATTTTCTTTGTTGATTGATTTGGGCGAGAATGTTGGGTTGAAGAACAGAAAAGAATAATACTATAATTGCTAAATTATTTAGGGGCATTTCCGGAAGCAATGTGTTAAATACATATCTGATGATTTTTTGCTTTGGATTGAATAAAATTTTATTGTTAAAAAAAAACCTTCAACTCTCAGATCTTGATGTGTGTGGTGACTGGTGAGAATAAGAATACTGAGAACGTTAAATTGGTGTTCTCAGTGTTCTCGATTTTTTGTTCATTAAAAGTGAGAACAGTTCTCAGTGTTCTCTGATTATGTTTTTGGAAATCATTCCACCGAACAAGTTTTCGTTGTTTTTGTGTCTCAAAAAACAAAAAACGCGTCTCGGAAACGATACCGAACACACCCTTAACTCCTCTGCCATTTAAAGTGCCATAAATGAGACCAAACGGTCAACCGAATCAGAGTTTAAACACAATGGTAATTAACGGGATCAAATCTTGCGCCTAAAATAGGACTCTGAATAATCCTCATGAATGCAACCAGATTCTGAGGGATATTGGAGACCTATATATACGACCTTGAAGGACAAACAGAGGGGATCCCCAGATTGTATTGGGATCAGAAAAAGAGAGCTTCTAAACCCAGAGAAACTTCTTGTGAGTTTTCTGAAGTCAGTGAGAGTTTAAGACAATCGCTGGACGGATAGTAGCCACTTATCGATATAAACAGAATTCTCCATCTCCATTTTGTGTTAGAGAGAGTGAAGAGAGCGTGTTGTAACCTTTACACGGTACTTATTTTAATAAAATAGTACCCTTTATATTCCTTCTGGTTCCTTTGTTCTTATTTGTCTTCATCACTAATAGCCCGAAGGAACCCCGGTATCAAAGGTACCTCCCCTGCTACCACATATCAGTAGTGGAATAGGGTGTTAATCAAAATTTTCCTCTCTGAGTGGATTTTTAGATTAACAGGAATAATCGCTCAAAACATGTATACTTTTGGAGCGATCAAAACACCCAAACCTAACCTTTGCTCGTCCTCGAGCCAATCATAGAATAACTAAATTACCTACCCATATCTATAAATTACTGTTAATTGATTTTTCCGGCAAGGGACCAAAGGAGAATTTTCCAAACAGAGATCTATCTTTGAAGATTCATCCAGATACTCCAAGAGACCTGCGAGATCGGTACCTTCACCTAGATGAATCAATATCCAACGAGATTGGAACCTCGACTATCCATCTATCTAGGTAGGATACCAGCTCCGAAAGCATGTATCTCGCCCTACTGAAGTTCCTGATACCAGTTCAAGACCAGTACGATGATAGCTTGCACTCCCAGAACCCCACAAGCATCTCGACGTTGATCAAGGTACCAGGTACCTCGATACCTACCTCGATACCACCTCGATGTCTGCCTTGGTGCCACCCTAATTCCCGCCTGGTACTTAGTATGCTTATCCAGAGCTCCTTCAAGGCAAGTATCCTACCCCCCAGGCAATACGATAGGGTACACGAAGACACAAGCACCATTCCAGCAGGAGGCAGAACAAGCTCATCAAAATGAGGTACCAGTACTACCCTCCGTCAGGACTCCAAGCCAGAATTTCCCTCTAAGCTCCACGAAGAAGGAAAGTCGATTCCATCGCCATCAAGCTCCACGAAGAAGGAAAGTTGACTCTACGCCAAAATAAAGCGCCATTAATCACCGTATGGTCGATAGAATCATAATTTGAATTCGCCATTGATTAACGGGATCTAATCCTGCGCCTTCAGCTCCACGCAAATGCCTTTCAACGCTTAAAATAGGACTCTCTATAATCTTCATTAAAAACAACCGGATTTTGAGGAGATTAGGGGAGTACTATATATACGTCATTGAATGGTAAGCAAAGGGAGACTTCTTCGAGTATTCTTGATCACCAGAATGAGAGAGAGATCCCGGGATATTCTCGAAAGCCAGTGAGAGTCCATTGACAATCACTGGAGGAAAAATATCACCTTATCGACACTGACGTTTTCTCCATCTCCATCCTGTGTAAAAGAGTGAAAAGAGTGAGAGATATGTATGTATTCATATTCTAAACCTATCGTAGTAATTGATTAAATAAAACAGTATTCGTTTTACATCTCCCGGTCCCTTTGTGTTCTCTATCCATACTTTGGTCAGTCGACCTTGATCATACTGAAAGAAGGACCCCGGTACTGAAGGTACCTACCCCACTGCTGCTACCGGTAGTGGGTGAAGGTGTTAACTGAGATTTTCACCCCGAGTGAATTTTTTCGTTAACACTTTCTGGCGTCGTCTGTGGGAAACACCACACCTTCAAAAGAAAGCCTGTATGTCTCGTTTTCTTGCTAGATTATCGTAATGAAGCTCCGATCCTCTCAGGATCATCCTGACCCGTCAGAAGCTGAAGAAGGAGGGAAAAGGGCCGCAAACCGGCCTCAAAGCTGTCAGCTGCAGCGCGGGCTACCCCACAGGTACCTACTACCCCAGCAGCTGGACCTGCCAACCTAGACCAACAGGTCGCGGCCTTTATAGAGAGCATTCGCCTCCGAATGGTCACCGAAGGCAGTACCAATCAGCCTGCGATACTAGATCCCAGGGGAGAGGCCAATGGGCAAGGTACCAGGGTACCTCCCTTCGACAAGTTGGGACCACCACCTTTTGTACCAATCCATGATAGACTCGGGCCCATGCCCCCAATACTATCGGTCCATGATAGACTCGGACCAGCACCCTTGGTTCTAGGAAATCCTACAGGTTATCAACCCCGACGCGCTAGATCCGCCATTGATCTCCCACCTAGGGAGCGTCACCATCTGATCCGACCAAAAGCTTCTTCTAGACAGCCTAGACAGGAAGCGACCAGGAGGCGCCCTCGTTCAATGGTAGGAGGCAGCAACAGGGATGTCGGAGAAGACCCTCCCTATGGAGAGAAGCAGGACTAAACCTCTACAACATCGGGGGGATTTGACGACCGAGATTCTGAGGTGGAATTAGAAAATGATGGCAACAAACGTATCCGGGACCAGGTCGCCATAATGGCAAGGGAGATCCAGGAGCTGAAGAAGGGTAAGCACCAGGAAAATTGGAAAGATCCTTTGGGAGAGATGAATGCTCCCTCTCGAGGAGGATCAAAGAGGCAGAACTACCTCCCAAATTCAAGATGCCAACCAACAAATTTTCTGGAACCGAGGATCCCCTGAGCCATCTAGAGAGTTTTGTTCACCAGATGGAGGTCCAAAATGCTACCCGGGCCGCCATGTGCAGAATGTTCCCTACCACGCTGACTGACTGTACCAAGACATGGTTCAGGAAACTACCGGCAGGAAGCGTTGATTCATTCACCAGATTGACTACTAACTTCTGTGCTCAGTTTCAGGGCATCAAACCTCACCCCAAGGATCCCATTCATTTCCAATATATGATCCAGGAGCGGGGTGAAACGCTCAGAGCCTACGTAGAGAGGTTCCATAAGGAAGTGATCTAGATGAGGGTCTTTGCAGAAAAGGAGACTTTGGCCAATTTCAGAAGGAACATATAGGCAGGCAGGCTGTTCAGATCCTTCGCCAAATATCCCCTAAGACCTACCAGAAAGCCTACAACAGAGCTCTAGAGCAGGTTGAGATAGACGAGCAGCTCTGAGTCAAAATGGAGCATGATGATATGAGAGTTGCCAAGCCCAGAAGAGGGAGGCGCTCAAGCCGGCACCAGTTCAGAAAAGTCAGAACAGACCTCCCAACAAGTATACATATCGGTCACCGCACTACCAGCCCCCGCGGAACTGGTACCTTGTCAGGCGAACTCCACCTAGAGCTACACCTCCACCTAAGGAAGTAGCCCGGGTTGATAGAGATGAAAGGGGATACTCACATTACACCCCCTTGAACGCATCTAGTGAAACTATCTACCTCGCCATCCGCGACAAGGGACTGCTTAGAAAGCCAGGCCCAATGAAGGTACCAGCTGATCAGCGAGAGTTCTACAAGTATTGTGACTTCTATAAGGATACAAGTCATAATACCTTGGAGTGTTATAGTCTGAGGAACCAGATTAAAGCCTTGGTTAGGGGAGGTTGCTTGGAGGAATTCCTCCAACAGGTATGCGATAACATATGCACTGGAAAGGAGGTCCAGGGCAATATCAAGGCGTATGAAGAAGGAAGGAAAGCAAAAGGGAAGGATCTGATGGAGCAGATCCACATTGTCAATACCATCAGTGGAGGTCCCACCCTGGCCGGAATCTCTAACAATGCTCAAAAGAACTATGCCAGGAAAGCTCCCAGATTGGAAGCAAGCCAGAGTGTTTTCAAAGTTACTAGGGGCCACCTCAGTTTTCTCATACTGCACAGATCATCTTCACAGAAGAGGACGTGTATAACACCGTGTAGCCCCACAATGACCCTATGGTCATCACTGCGCAGATAACTAACAACTTGGTCCATCGTGTCTTGATTGACACAGGTAGTAGCGTTGATATCCTCTTCAAAAGCTCTTTGGAGCAATTCAAACTGAAAAGACCTTGCTACAATAGCTGTACTACCCCATTATACGGGTTCACAGGAGAGTCACTGATTCCTACCCGGTCTATGATCCTACCGTGTCTATGATCCTACCGGTAATAGTAGGGACAGCGCCACTCCAGCAGAACCTGATGACGGATTTCGTTTTAGTAGACAGCCCGTCGGTCTTCAACGCCATACTGGAAAGACCCTACCTATCTGCTCTCAAAGGAGTCTTGTCGATATATCATAACGTCTTGAAATTTCCAGTAGGAGACAAGGTGGGCAAAGTGAAAGGAGATCAACAGGTTGCACCCAAGTGTTATACAGTATCTACCAATCCAGCAGCGCTGGCTAAGCAATGCGTGCAGGTAACCATCAACCAAGATCACCAATTCTCGAAGGAAGATTTCGAAGGTGAAACAGATTCGATTGAAATGGGATCTACGCCAGAGCTCCTAGATATAGAAATCAGAGGAGAAGAAGAAAAAGGATGGGCCAGTAACCATCCTGCAGAAGAGTTAGAAGAGGTACCTATCAGGGAGGCCGATCCTTTTAAAGTTGTCAGGATAGGTTTAACATTGGAAACAGAGGTAAATAAGGCTCTGATAAAGCTCCTGCGAGAATATAATGACATTTTTGCATGGAGTCATGAGGAGATGCCGGGAATACCTGCTACCTTAGCAACACATAGGTTATCGGTGGATCCCACCTTCAAGCCAGTCAAGCAGAAGAGAAGGCATTTCAACCAAGCAAGATATGCTGCGGTGCAAGAGGAGGTACAAAAACTACTAAAGGCAGAGTTTATCAAGGAGTCTCGGTACCCCCGAATGGATTGCCAACGTAGTCATGGTAACCAAAGCAAATGGGAAGTGGCGCATGTATGTTGACTACACAGATCTCAACCGCGCCTGCCCGAAGGATAGCTTCCCACTACCGAAGATCGACCAACTGGTAGATTCAACCGCCGACAACAAGCTCCTAAGTTTTATGGACGCCTTCTCAGGATACAACCAGATCCTGATGCACCCAGCTGACCAAGATAAGACCAGTTTCATAACCGGGCAAGGCCTGTACTGCTACAGAGTTATGCCATTCGGGCTCAAGAACGCTGGAGCTACATACCAGCGCCTGGTCAACAGCTTATTCAGGGGACTGATAGGAAAGTCGATGGAGGTATATATCGATGATATGATCACGAAGTCTCAAATAGCTGAATATCACCAAGACCACCTCCGCCTGACTTTCCAGATAGTCAGGGAAAATCAGATGCGTTTGAATTCTGCAAAATTCACCTTCAGGGTTACAGCCGGAAAATTTCTCGGATTCTTAATCCATGAGAGAGGAATTGAAGCTAATCCTGAAAAGATCAAAGCCATCTTAGATCTTAAATCTCCCACCTCAGTCAGACAAGTGCAGGGTTTGACTGGGCGAATCGCAGCCCTGAACCGTTTCATATCGCGGTCCACTGACAAGTGCATCCCGTTCTTCAAGGCAATTAAACAGGGGAAGAACATGAAATGGGACCAAGGTAGTGAGCAAGCTTTCCAGTCATTAAAAGAGTACCTCGCTAGCCCGCCCATGCTAGCTAGCCCGGTACCAGGAGAATAACTACAGTTATACCTGGTAGTGTCTGAAACCGCCGCCAGCGGAGCATTAGTGAAAGAGTGCAAATATGGATCCCAGCGCCTTGTCTACTATGTGAGCCGCGCCCTAACCAAATCAGAAAACAACTACGTTCTCCTGGAGAAGCTCACCTTTGCATTGGTAGTAGCAGCTAGGAAGCTCCGCCCTTATTTCCTTGCTAACACCATCGTGGTAGTTATTGATCAACCTTTGCGACAGTTTCTTCAAAGGCCGGATGTATCGGGAAGACTCATGCTGTGGGCCTTTAAGCTTACCCAGTTCGATATCAAATACAAAGCCAGGACTACCATCAAAGCCTAGGCTTTGGCAGATTTCGTGGTAGAATTCAGTGCGATCCCCGATCAAGATACTACCCCGAGCCTGATTCGAGCTCCTCCGAAGGAACAAGAGCCTGCAGATTGGCCCACCGATCGAAACATCTGGATCCTGTATACCGATGGAGCATCAAATCAAGCAGGAAGTGGAGGTGGGGTCATTCTAACAGACCCAGAGAAAGTCGAATGCTGCCACTGTTTTAGATTCGGGTTTAACACCACTAATAACGAGGCTGAGTATGAGGCCTTGTTGGCAAGGATGAGAACAGCAGTAGAGCTGGGAGCTGATTACCTCCTTGCCAAATGTGATTCGCAATTGGTAGTCAACCAAATAACTCGGTTATACCAAGCCAAGGGGGATAACATGGTAGCCTACCTTGAAAAAGTACAAGAGCTGTTGCCTCGCTTCAAGGGTTTCAGGGTCGAGCAGGTACCTAGGCAGCAGAATCATCGAGCTGATATCCTAGCCAAGATAGCTGCCAATGGAGGACAAGCGCTGCCAAAAGAAGTTCCGCTCCAGATAATCACTGTGTCAAGCATCTCTGAAGGCAAGGAAGTCAACCCTGTAGAGCGATTTCCATGTTGGATGGATCCAATCGAGGAGTACCTTCAATCAGAAAAGCTCCCTGAAAACCCCGATCAAGCTTGCAAGATCAAGAGAACCACGGTCCGATACTGCTTGATAGAGGGGCGTCTTTACCACAGAGGTAAGTCACTCCCTTTGCTCAGATGCGTACATTCTGAATTGGGCATTGAGGGAAGTGCACTCCGGAGACTGTGGAAATCACATCGGAGGAGAAGTATTGGCTTATCAGGTGCTACGCATGGGATACTTCTGGCCAACCTTGCACCATGATGTAAGGCAGTTCGTACAGTCTTGTGAACCATGTCAGAAAATGGCCAACCTGCATCACCTGCCTCCAAAACGGTTATCAACCATCAGCTCGCCGTATCTGTTTGCATTCTGGGGAGTGGACCTGATTGGACCTCTCCCAACCGTGCCAGGTCAGTAGAAGCATGCAATCGTGGCTATTGATTACTTCACCAGGTGGGTGGAAGCAGAACCCCTCTCCAGAATTACTGAAGCAAATACAACAGAGTTCATCAAGAAAAATGTGGTTTGCCGATTTGGGACTCCGATGATCATCATCACGGATCTGGGTAAGCAGTTCGACAACGCCAGATTCCGGGAATTCTATGGAGGTTTGGGGATTGAACTCCGTTTCATTTCTGTGGCGCACCCTTAGACCAATGGTCTAGTAGAGGCCACGAACAAAACCATCAAGAAGCTCCTCAAGAAAAAAACTTCAGCAGAAGAAAGGAAGATGTGCTGATGAACTCCCAGACGTACTATGGGCGTATCGCACCACCAAAAGGACCGCTACCGGAGAAACCCCATACTCACTAGCTTTCGAGGTAGAAGCCGTCCTTCCTATAAAGCATAAGCTTGCCTCCTTCCAGGTGCAGCATTTCGACCCCGAGGGAAATGAGGGCAAGCTGAGGGCCAGCCTGGACCTCCTAGAGGAGAAGCAGGACATGATAGCCGAAAGAATAACAGTTTACCAGAACCGGATTTCTCGTTACTTTAACAAGAAAGTGAGAATCCGAAGCTTCAAAGAAGGGGATCTGGTGCTCAGAAAGGTTACCCAGAATACCCGGAAAAGGTCGGACGGAGTGCTATCACCTAATTGGGAAGGTTCTTACCTAATCAAAATGGTGATCCAGGGTGGGGCCTATAAGTTGAATGATATCGACAGACATCCAGTAGACCATACTTGGAATGCTGATCATCTCAAGAGGTTCTACTCATAAATCCTGCAAGGCAAGTGGGCCAGGATTATTCCTAAACGACTGTTAGAAGATGTTAGTAGTCGTGAGTACTTGTATTCCTTTTTTCTTTGATCATCAATAAATAAAGTTTCTTTCTCCATTTGCTCCTGCCTACATTTGTCTACATCTACCTGCTTTACATCGCCAATTGAATCCCCCATGATTATCGCTTTAAGACCAGGAGAGCTACATAGCATTCCTGATGCCCTGGACCGGATGGATCCCTCTAGGAGGATCGCCATAAAACCAGGAAAGCTACATAGCATTCCTGATGCCCTGGACTAGATGGATCCCTCTATGAAGATCTCCATAAAACCAGGAAAGTTGCATAGCACTCCTGATACCCTAGATCGGATTAGTCCATCTAGGAGGATGGCCTCAAGACCAGAAAGGACCATATGGCCTTCCTGCTGCCTTGGCCGGGTACCACCCCCCGCTAGGAAGGATCCAGTACGTAAGAGCATAGTTGCCCGATGGATTAGACCTTGGCCGGGCGCCACCCCCCGTTAAGAAGGATCTGGATAGTATGAGCATAGTTGCCAGCCAGATCAAGGCCTTGGCCAGGTACCACCCCGCGCTGAGAAAGACCAGGTGCTAAAGTGGCCTTAGTCGCCTACCTGGATCTTGTTGCAAGTATTATTTCACCATCGTTTTAGCCAAAGTACCAAGATTCCTGCAAACAGGAATGCGAGGTACCCAAGTTTGATCGCCTCTAGACCAGAAAGGATCATATGGCCTTCCTGCTGCCCTGACCAGGTACCACCCCCCGCCAGGAAGGATCCAGTACGTAAGAGTATAGTTGCCCGATGGATCAGACCTTGGCCAGGCACCACCCCTCGCTAAGAAGGATCTGGATAGTAAGAGCATAGTTGCCAGCTAGATCAAGGCCTTAGCCGGGTACCACCCCCCGCCGAGAAAGACCAGGTGCTAAAGTGGCCTTAGTTACCTATCTGGATCTCGCTGCCAATGTTTATTCTCCAATTGTTTTCACCAGGATACCATGATTCCTATAAACAGGGATGCTAGGTACCCTAATATGATCGCCACAAGACCAGAAAAGACTATATGGCCTTCCAGCTGCCTTGGCTGGGTGCCATCCCCCGCCAGGAAGCATCCGGATAGTAAGAGCATAGTTGCCAGCCAGATCAGGGCCTTAGCCGAGTACCACAATCCGCTAAGAAAGACCGGGTGATGAAATGTTTTCAGTTGCCTACCCGGATCTTGCTGCCAGTGTGTATCCGCTATTGTTTTCATCAACGTACCGCGATTCCTACAAACGGGAATGCGAGGTACCTTTTCCACCACCGTTTTCACCAGAGTACCAAGATTCCTAAAATAGGAAGGCGAGGTACCGAGATTCACCAAATATTTGATTCGCCAAGGCACCAAAGCTCCTACAAATAAAGGAGCAAGGTTTCTAGTTTCGCCAGACTACTCGCCATACTGCCGAGACTCTTAGAACTAGAGTGCGAGGTACCATGGTACCGATCAACTGCTATTCCTCTACTTTATTCTCATCAGGTTTTATGAGTTACCAAGTTTTGATTAAGTCAAGTTTGTGCGGGGGACTCTTGCCTGAGTTTATGCTACAATCGGAAGCGTGTGACTAAATTAAATCGACAGATATAGATGGAAATGAGTTTTTTCTTTTCATTGATCAAATCAGGGAACCCTGCCCTCATTTTAAGCTACATATAAGATACAAGAAAGAAAGAGACAAGAAAATAAACTGGAGGTCTGAGACAGCCAGTTCCCTCTCTAACTTCTCACCTACTTACTAAATCTGCCTACCTAGCAACATTGATCTCAATCAGAATCTATATTGACGATGTTACCACGAACCCCGGAGATAGGAGCAGAGGCCGTGTTAGGATCAGTATGAATAAAAGGCAATAAGGATTTCCCCCCACGTCCAAGATGCAATGGGGCATGAAGCCGCGGCTCGACCGGGTAATGCCTACACCATTGGCAAGGCCGCGGCATCAGAGCCCACCATTCATCCTGATCCTAGGAATCTCTACTTTTCCTGTTCCTCTGGTAATTAAATCCACCGAGCATAGCTCCTTCCATAATACCAAGCATCCTGCCAATCATAGAGCCGACATTTCCTCCTCCCACAATGTTAGGTGATACGGCGATCATCGGTCAACCTATGGAGACTGCCTGCTACAAAGGAAAAAAGGATTGTTTGAAGACCCACCTAACAGATAAGGGGTATTTATAGAGGGAAAGATCGAATATCGAGAATGAGAGGATAAAGTCATTTATGTACACAACATTCGATACACGGGAAAGGGAAGCCTCGCGAAGTGTGCTTTCCCCCCGAGGCTTGATGATTAGGATAATCGAACCTATCCTGGATCGACATCTGGAAGGGCAGTTGAATACAAAATTCGAACCAATAATGCCTTCATGGAAATCCACAAAAAAATGAAGTGCCCCGATTTATAACCGGCTGAGGTCTTGGTACTTTTCCCGAACCATTTGCGGTATTAACTCCCGGATCACCAAATTCCCACCTGGGTACTAAGAATCATCCCGGAACAAGCATTTCAACCTGGGATGTGATAAACCACACATGCATGAAGTCAAGAAAAACAAAGAAGTTCTCATTACTAAAAACGAGGAGCCCATCCCCCGATCACGGGCTACAAGAAGATAACATTATCTAGATGCTACTGAATAAGGGATCAAGCTGGATCAAGCATCCTCCTGCTCCTGAGTGGCCGTCTCCTCGCTAGCTCCACCAGTTATGTTTTCTCCTTCTTCAATACTAGATGGAGCCCCGCCTGCTTCCTGGGCACCTACAGCAACCAGAATTTCCATTGGAGATGGAGCTCCTTGAAGCTCCCCTCCAACTTCCTCGATCAGAGCAGCCTGACCTTCCTTTTCCTAGGCAGGGTCAGATGATGAGATAGGCAGGACAGCTTCTCCATCATCAGTAGTAGGCGGATCTCCTACCTCCTAGACAGTTTCTACAGAAGGAGTAGAAGAGGCAAGAACCTTTCCTCCAGCCTGAGCCACATCAGCCTCAGGATCCTTCAAGCTGGGATTTGCCCCAGCATTACTTGTTGGAAGAAGAGAGATAGAACTCAAGTCTCCCCCTCTAACCACTCCACTGATTCCAGCAACCTAGGAGAGTCCAGCCACATTCGAAGGCACTGCCCTAGCTAGTTCAGCAGCCTTTGCCATGATCTCTTCCCGGTTCCATCCAGCGATGTCACCTAGATCAAAAGGAGGAGCGAGAGCTAGAGCCACCTAGTAGCCAGCAAAAAATTAACCGTCCCTGAAGGTGGTATCTACCTGGGCATCTAGATTGGCCACGCTACCCCGAAGGGACTGGACTTTTTTCTCTATCTCCACTATTCTCTCCTTCGCAATATCCCTCTCCTTCTTGCGGTAGAGGGACTTGAGCTTCTCCATATCCAGAGCATGCTGCATCCTCTCTATGTCAACCTTCGCCTTGTCAGCTTCCTTTTGGGTATTTGCTAGTGACTGGTTCAGAACTTCCATTCCCTGAGTAGCCTTAGAAAGCTCCTCTTTAAACCTCTCCAGCTCCGCTGTAGCACCCCTGACTTGCTCCAAAAGGAGGCCGACCTGTTGGCTCATGGCTACATTGAACTTAAAAGCCTGACAAAAAATAATGCACTTGTCAGAATATCCTTAACCTTTTACCCAGATAGAGGATTTAAGTAAGACAGCTTACTTCAGCCAGAAAGGCAGATCCCCTTCTAATTAGAACCTCAGTCGGCATGGCGGTCATGACATCTAGACCCCCACCTAGGCAGGAAGCCACGAAGTGGGCCAGAACTTCATCCTGGCTGCTGTCCTTCGACTTCGACCGCTCTTTATCTCGAGGTATCACCCGCTTCTTCATAGCAGAGTCGGAACTTTTCTCGGCCGATTTAGGCAGACCAGTTGCCATAACGGGAGAAACAGAAGGAGCGGAGGCACCAGCATCAGTGGCAGTTGTAACATTGACTGGCCTGAGAGGTGAAACATCTTACACCTTGCTGGAGGCACCTCGGTACCTCCTCACTCTGGCTGTAAAAGTCTTCAGCGACCTAGCCGAGGTAGGAAGAGGGGGAGCTGGCGATCCTGGTACCTCGATCGGGGTCCTACCAGAGCCAGCAGGTACACTAATCCCTGCATCCAGGTGAGAACTGGCTGGAAACCTGACAGGGGAAGTTGGAGGAGAATCAACAGTACTGCCAGTTTGATTGGTCTCCACCTCAGGAACTGATGAAGATACTACTGAAACTACCACAACAACACAAGTTAATATCAACAAAGTTAATGAAATAATACAATGAAAGGGAAATCAAAAAGACGTTTACAAGGAAGTGCGTCGAAAATACGGAGGGAGTACTCCATCCTCCCTGCATCAAAGGCATCCAAGGCAGGATACTGCAGATTGGAATAACTCCTAGCCATGATGGCCTTCAAGATCTTTTCTGACTCAGCAGAGAGCTTACCCTTCTCTAGTGAGGGTCTCCCGCTAAAACAGGTAGGAACCTCGAATTCGGTTCCTCCGATGTAAACCGAGCTGCCCCATCCGCCCTTGACAACGACCCATTCCTCCCTCTAAGAGTTATCCTTCTTCGTGGCTCCTGGTACCATAAATTTCAGGTTGTTCTTGGCCCGAGCATAGAACTGACCCTTCAGACCCGGGGCATTGGCAGCAATTTGAAAGACATATCCGAGCTCGTCAGCTCCCGGTTCCCGATCAATGTGGTCTCTCGCACACTGCTCCCTCCATAAAACCAGGAACCCCACCAGGTGCCTCCAAAACCCCGGTGTTAGATGGAGAGGGGCAAGCTGCAATGCGTACAGCGCCCTACGCAAGGTGGGGTGAAGGGGTAACCTAACTCCATTGTCGAAGGCCGCCACATGAATTAGAAGCTTGCCACGATTGGGGGTATACACATCATACCCTTTTGAAGGTATAGCGATTGTGATATCTTTGGGGATTTTGAAATCCCTCCGCAAGCACGCCACGGTGGCCGAGGTACTGGACGAATCAGAGATGCACCTGTATTCGTGAGGGAGGGCAAGTACCCTTCCAGCGGTATCAGTAACTTCAGTGGCCCGGCTCCCACCAATCCTGACGACGCTTACTTCTTCACTCGACTCCCGGTCGACATCAACTGGAGTCTCATGATTGTTCAAGAAGCCTGTCCAGATTGCGATGTTCAAATTGGAACGACGATGTTGAAAGGGAACGTCGTCCCCGCTGTCACTACTATCGCGAGCCCTTTTTCTAGGGGCAAGGCTCCGGCCGGCCACCGAGTCACCATCGAAGAGTTGTTCAATGCTATCGCCACCATGTGAAGACATAATGACAGTTTAGAGAGTGATTCCTAGAGAAAAGGGGGAAGTTGAAGGTTGAGGCTAGGTTTTCTTCTTGCTGGAAAATCTTAATCAGGAAAATTTGCTTAATACGAATCACTTACGAAGGCACCAGAGTTTATATAGAGATGATTACTTGTAACGGGCAGAAAAATTAATTAATGTCGTGGTAAAATCGGTGATGTGGAGGGATCGGTTTCGAGAAACGTGCACCCCCAAAATATTTTCCTTTTTGAATTCGGCTTACCCTGATCAGCCACGTGGAATTTAAATCAGAGTGAAAAGAGAAGATTCCCTCATATGAGACGTTATGAAAAATTCTCCAAGCGCTATCTATCCTGACTCCAACCCCAACCCCAACCTGATACTGGTGTTCAAGTTATGGGGGACTTATGTTAATAGGTTTTTCCGACAAGGGACCAAAGGAGAATTTTCCAAACAGAGATCTATCCAGGAAGATTCATCCAGATACTCCAAGAGACCTACGAGATCGGTACCTTCACCTAGATGGAGTCGATATCCGATGAGGTTGGAACCTCAACTATCCATCTATCTAGGTAGGATACCAACTCCGAAAGCATGTATCTCGCCCTACTGAAGTTCTTGATACCAGTTCAAGACCAGTATGATGATAGCTTGCACGCCCAGAACCCCGTAAGCATCTCGACGTTGATCAAGGTACCAAGGTACAAGGTACCAAGGTACCAGGTACCTCGATACCTACCTCGGTACCACCTCGATGTCTGCCTTGGTGCCACCCTGATTCCTACCTGGTACTTAGTATGCTTATCCAGAGCTCCTTCAAGGCAAGTATCCTACCCCCCAGGCAATACGATAGGGTACACGAAGACACAAGCACCATTCTAGCAGGAGGCAGAACAAGCTCATCAAAATGAGGTACTAGTACTACCCTTCGTCAGGACTCCAAGCCAGAATTTCCCTCCAAGCTCCACGAAGAAGGAAAGTCGATTCCATCGCCATCAAGCTCCACGAAGAAGGAAAGTTGACTCCATCGCCAAAATAAAGCCCCATTAATCACCCTATGGTCGATTGAATCATAATTTGAATATTCCATTGATTAACGGGATCTAATCCCGTGCCTTCAGCTCCACGCAAATGCCTTTCAACGCTTAAAATAAGACTCTCTATAATCTTCATTAAAAACAACCGGATTTTGAGGAGATTAGGGGAGTACTATATATACGGCATTAAAGGGTAAAGCAAAGGGAGACTTCTTCGAGTATTCTTGGTCACCAGAACGAGAGAGAGATCCCGGGAGATTCCCAGAAGCCAGTGAGAGTCCATTGACAATCACTGAAGGAAAAATATCCACTTATCGACACAGACGTTTTCTCCATCTCCATCATGTGTAAAAGAGTGAAAAGAGTGAGAGATATGTATGTATTCATATTGTAAACCTATCGTAGTAATTGATTAAATAAAATAGTATTCGTTTTACATCTCCTGGTCCCTTTGTGTTCTCTATCCATTCTTTGGTCGGTCAACCTCGATCATACTAAAAGAGGGACCCTGGTACCGAAGGTACCTACCCCGCTGCTGCTACCGGTAGTGGGTGAGGGTGTTAACTGATATTTTTACCCCGAGTGAATTTTTCCGTTAACAATTACTAAAAAAATTTAAAACTACTCAACAAATACGGGCAAGACCATAAATGACAACAATGCCAAAATTGGTGTACCAATGAGAAACTAAATTTGTAAGAATTTCTAATTGGAGAGTATCTTGAAATCATTCAGATGATTTCATCTTACAAAATGAATCCCATACTTTATGTAGCAACATCAAAAACTACTCACATAAGTATTTTGGATGTAATTTGCCTCTCCTCTACTCTCACCGGATTTCACTCTATTTTTCTCACAGAGTCCTAGGCTTGCTCACTTTCTAGCATATGCAACTTTAGAAAATATGTCTATGGCAATCGAATTTATTTTACATACGAATATTTTGAAATAAGGCTCATTTAGGTAAATTGATCTCATGAAGGAATTGAATGCCACAAACGTGGTACAACACATTAGAAACTTATATTCCCGAAATAGACTTCCTAAAAGATCAATAAAACTTCCCTATAAATATTGGCCAAGGGTGATTTGTGGTGATGGAAAGGTAGACTCTTTCATGGAAACATACCAATCAACCCAAGTGTGTATGTGACAAATCTTCACTTTCAACTCTAATTTCTTTCACATTTTTATTTCGTGATTAGCGTCTAGGCTATGTTATGTAGTAGTTTGATGTGGTGTGCTAGGTCATTACCCTTATTTGGAGTAACTTAATATTTGAAGACCTAAGGCTTTGGGTGAATTTTTTTGAATCACTTAGATTTTTAAAAGCCTTTCTAAAGCACATGCTACAATAACGCCTCAGTACACGCTGCTTCAATTTAGAGTATGTAAATTAAAATCTTCCATTTTGAAACCTTGACAACATATTTGACTATAGTGTATGTGTTTTGGTAAGTGTTTTGGCCATCTTTATCGTGAAATAATAACAAAATTTTAATATCATTTCTAAAAGTCCATTTACCAGGAGAATATAAATTCAGACATGTTATCCACCTTTGTGAATATTCTATGGCAAACAATGCAAGTGATGTAATGAGATTGTTATCATCAAAAATCTAATTGAGAAGTGTATAGGAATAGCGAAAGATATACCCTCAGAAATGAACGGTAAGGCATAAATAATTCACGGGCAGTCTCCACTATTAATCGTAAACACACGAGTACTGAGTTCCCTTTGTTAAAACATTAGAAAAAGGGATTATGTTCAACTTGCTCAACTGAATCTTATATTGAATAAAAGATAGTAAAAACTCAGTAATGGAAACAAACACAAGTTTCTCATTAACACATACGAACCGGCATTGTAGTAAACACTTATGTTCAAAAAGGTTCGACTTGCCCAAGGTTTTTCAAACTTGAAAATTTTCAAAAATGACCAAAAACCACATATCACTAGTTAACGACGTGTTAACATGCCCACACCCCCAAACCTAAACTTGACATTGCCCTCAATGTTTAGCATTAATGAATAAGGGCATGAGTTCATTGGTTTGGTTGTTTGGCCAACAAACACCTAAACGATATTAATTCATATATACATACAAGCATTCTTATCATGTTATTCTTAAAAGAATCAACCTAGGTACTAGGCTAGATTAAATCAAAAACCACTCTTAGATCTATTCACAAAGTATATAAGCACAAATATGTATATACCATTAAAAACATGTGCAAAATACTTAAGAGTAGCATGCTTACTAAAGTACACTATCCGATAAAAACTAAAAGTGAAAAACTAAAAATTAACATGCATAAAGTAAATAACGTTATAATAACCATAATACTAAAATTATTTAAATAAAGAGATAGAGAAAAATCATCTTGATTCTTCGTCTGTCTCAGACTCTGTGCTTTCTGGATCTCTCGGCTGTGTAGCTTGGATAGGCGTCGGATATGGAATCATCGCCATAGGAGAGAATGGTGACATGCCATGGAATTCAGCTGCCGGATCAAATGTGGGGTCTGGCATGGGGGAGTAAGGAGGATGCATCGGAGAAACCACTACATCTGGCTCAGGATCATCTGCACCATTAGCCCTGGATGATGGACTTTCAGTTATGGTCCTCTTCCTCGGAAACTGAGGGGTCCTGCTAGTGTAAATTCCGTCATCGCCAAACTATCCCTGAAAACTCTAAACTCTATGGTGAGATCTCTGACCATGATGGTCAGATCCTGTGCCCAATCTAGCATCGGCTATGCACATCTCCTCGGCGCTCGCCTCTCAGACTAAGTGCTTAGCTCTGCTCCTAACTCGAATCACTCTTCCACTACTTGCTCGTTTTCCCCAGCTTCCATTGCCGCTCTCCTTTCAGCCCTCCTCTCCTTCTAGATCCTTTTCTTCCTTCCTTCCTCTATTGCCAGTCTTGGAATACCTCTTGGGATGGCAACCTCATTGTAGGTCTTCATGCCTACATTCCCTCCAGAGATCCATTTGTCTTCTTCTGCAAACCTAACTCCTGGTATATCACAAAAATGGGTGATCAAACAAGGAAATGCCAAGCTTGGCACATTTGTTCTACCTGCCTCTGCTATCCTTTTGAGAGCGATAGTGTCACAGTCAAAGGGTAGGTTTTTCTTCATCAAATACAGGAGGATGGATGGTCCGAGGGTGACATTATGCCAGTGGTGCGATGGAAACAAGGAAAAATTGAAGAAAGTGTGCCAAAAGGCACTCTTGAAGTCGAGTTGGACTTGTACGAACATGTTTGAGGTGTTCCAGATGGCATACTCGGTGTCTTGAAGTTCATTGGCCAAAGTTTGGTTATATAGCTGATAAATTCCCTTATATTCATATCCTTCTGCCCACTGAGGGTAACTCTCAGTTTCCCACCATTCATTGATGTCTTTGGCGTTGAAGCTTACATTCTTCCCTCTAACTCTCACAGACCCTCCTTCTAGAAAATGATGCCAATACATGGCAGCATAAAACTCTTGCACAACTCTCTTTTTGTATTTGTTTCGGATGGTGCCGTATGTCCTCCATCTAAGACGATCTACATCTGTCAAAAAGCTTGTACCCTCTAAATCCTTGAAGTTCAGCCCTCTCTCTACTAACATACTTCACCTTTAGTTGCTTTTCAGTTGGCGTGTGAATTATGGATGGCGTTGCACATGTATTTCCATCGGTTCTTTGCCTTTTCTACGCCTAGCATCGGATGGATCTTCAGCGGGGGGAGGTGGTGGTTTTCTTGTTCTCATCATCCTGAAATCTAATAAACTTTAAAACAAGTTAGAGTATACAAAACTCGTGCGGTTATGCAAAATTGGAACAATCAACTCCAAATAACCATCACAACACATTGCCATTATTTACACAAAGTAAGGTTTGCAAAAGAATTTCAAAATGGCAATGCTTTCAATGTGGATTGTCATCATAATAGTTATTATCCTAAACACTGTTAAAAATTTTCCAATTATGCAAGCACTTATGTTCCTTATAAACCTAACTTTATCTTTTTCAAACTCACCAACAATTGACACCTAAATTGCTTCATTCAAACAAAATACATACATGTTCCATAAATGTTTTCAATTTAAAATCCTCAACATGGCATAAATTGCTCTAAGAATCAGTAATAAATCATGCAACTTGTCATATCATCACATCATTCCTAAGCACACTTCAATTCCAACATATTTTCACCCAAAATCCAAATTTGAAAAATTATTTTTCACATCACCCTAACTCAAAGCTCACCCAACTTCATTTGATTGCAAATATCATCAATCAATCAATAAACACAATATGACATGTATTTGAACATTAGCATCAAAATCCCCAATTTTTGAAAATTCCCAAATTGGACAATTCAAATTTTGACAAATCAATCAAAAATTCATAGGGTAAAACACATACAAGTGTATCAAAAACCATCAATTAACAATCGCTATCATCAATACACAAAAACCCTTAACAAGTAATTAGCAAGAGAAACCCTAACCCTAGCTCGAGCAAAATCGGCCATAAAAGAGAGTTTTCTACAGAATTTAAACACATTGAAGAGAAATTAGAGATTAGAATGATGATTCGTACTGGATTGATGCGTTGTTGTCGTGAAAACAACTCAATTTAGAGGTAATTTAAAGTAAAATTAAAAAAGTGAACAGAGAGTAAAAAGGGGAAAGTGTTAGGGTTTCTGGAAAGCGACGTTGCGGCTTTATACTCGTAAAATTTCATGAAATCTGCGAGTTAGAACTTGTAGATTTAGGGTTCAGGTCGCAGATATTAGGGTTCATACCCAGGGTAACACTGCGAGATGGAATCTGTGAGATGTGCCCCGCAGTTCTATCTCGCAGAATTGGTCCAGAAGTGTCTGCGACTTGCGACTTAGAATCACTGCGAGTAAACCCTCGCAGATTCTTCCCAGAAGATACTGCGACTTGAAACACAAAAACAGTGCGATGTTAAACTCACAAATTAAATTTGCTGAGATCTTTTAGTGGTGACTGCGACTTCAGACAAAAGAACATTGTGAGTAAGAACTCACAGCCATAGGTCACAAAAGTTCTCCAGTATGCACTACGACTTGAAATTTCCCACTAACTGCGAGATCAAACTCGCAGAATCAGCTAGCAGTGTAAAAGTTCTTCAAAACATGCTAAAACTTCACAATTAAACTACCTTTCTATAACATAATGATTCGAAAACAATTTTAGCAAGTAATTCCCTTAAACATGCAATTCTTTTGGACAATTTCAGAGGTTTAATAAATTGATATACTTTGTACAATATGGAACCTTCTTTGCTTCCTTTAGAAGCTTAGTGCCCTACATATTTAAACAAAAATCGTCACAAAGTTTAGACACCAAAAATAGGTGGTTTTAATACAACATATCCCAATCCTTCTTTTCTCACCCAAAGAGGGCCCTTAGTTTTGATTTCCCTAAGCTTACCCTTTTTCCACTCATATAGAATTGACATTGGTTGTATTAATCTTTGTTTAGTCTACCTTGAAGGTTTGGTGTGATCTTTCTTGTGGCAATAGCAACAAGGAGGAAGTAAGTTAGGATATTTACCTTTTGGTTGCTCCTTCTTTAGTGGATAAAGTGGTATCTTCTTCTCATCCTTTGGCTTCATTTTCCTTGATGTAGGGGTGGGTACATTAGTAGAGGTACCTGAATCTCTTTTATCCTTCATATCCAATTGTTTCTGAGGGAAAGGCATGATTTCCTTTCGCTTACCTTTTCTTACCTCATCCCTTCATACTTAGTCTTTCCCCAAGATTTTTCCTTTGACTTGAATCAAATACATTGTGCACTCAACCACACGATCCTCTTGCTTCTTCAAGACTTCCTCTAGTTTGTTTGATAGCTCGAAATTGACGGCCCTCATCATTCTATTCTCCTCCTTTCGTTGGGCAATAATCTCTTCCTAGTCGTGTACCTTGTGCTTAAGGAGGGGTGCTTTCTTTTTCATCCGGTGGATAATCAGGTATTCCTATATACTCACCTAAATCCAGTTTAAGGTCGTTTCTACATTCTCTACTTAAATACTGAAGCAATCAAGAGCACCCATAGGGTGTTTCATTGATTCAAAAACTTCAAACTCCACAGTTTCCCCTAGCACGGTCATGGACAACTTCCTGTTATGGACATCGATGATTGCCTTTGCGGTGGCCATGAAAGGTCGCCCAAGTAACATCAGCAACTCTCTTCCTTTGGAGGGGTCCTCTTCCATATCAAGTACTACAAAGTCTGCCGGAATGATCAATTTTCGGACTTGTACCAAGACATCTTCTACTATGCCGCATGGGTTTCTATTAGACTTGTCGGCTAGAATGAGCTCCATCTTTGTTGCCTTGAGCCTCTCTAGTCCCATTTGTATGTAAACCGCTTGTGGCATCAAATTGATCGATGCGCCAAGGTCTAACATTGCCCTCTCCTTCTTGGTTTCCCCAATAGAGATATCTATGATGAAACTCCCCGGGCCTTCCATTTTCTCAGGCAAAGTGCGTTGGATGGCATCACTTACTTCCTTTGGTATGATAATCCTCTCCTTGAATTCCTTGCTTCTCTTCCTAGAGTTGAGCTCTTTGAAGAATTGGGCGTAAGCCGGCATTTTCTCTATCACTTCAAGGAGTGGCAAGCTCACGGAAATCTTTGACAAGATGTCATAGATTTCTTTGAAAGCTTGGTTCATCTTAGTCTTTTCTAACCTTCCTAGAAAAGGAATTTGAGGGACATATTGATTAGGAGACTCAAATATTTTCGTCGTCCTTTTCAATGCTACCTCCAGCTTCTCCTCGTCTTCAAGTTTCTCATTACCCTCTTCTTTTTCTTTGTCTCTTGAAATATTAACAGAATTATTAGTACGTGTTAACAGAAAAATCTACTCGGGGAGCAAAATTTCAATTAACACCCTTGTCCCCTACCGGTAGGCGATAGCGGGATAGGTACCTTCGGTACTGGGGTTCCTCTTTATGCTGGAGATTATTATAAACTAATATGAAGGAACCAACAGGATATTAACAACACCTGTTTTATTGAATAAACATGTGTGTAAAGGTTACAACATTCTCTATCTTTAATCTCTTTAACATAAAATGAAGAAGGAGAATTCCGTTTATATCGATAAGTGGCTATTACCCTCCCAGTGATTGTTTGTAAACTCTCACTGGCTTTAGAGAAACCTAAAGAAGTTTCCCTGGATGTGAAGATCTCTCTTTGGCGATTCAAAAAAATCCCCTTCTTTATTTATATATCACGAAAGGTGGTCCGATGAGCTTACACAAGTACAAAACTAAGACCTGATAGGTCACAGGTGGAGGGTACCATTTGGTCCCGGTACATTTGATGGTGAAAATTGACATATAGTAGTCGATACAATGGTAGGAGATGGCGAACTGTAGTTCTGGTGGAGAAGTGGGTGAAATCTGTCTTTCTCTAGTCGATTTCTGGATTCGGTCTCAGACTGGAGATTCAATATAGTTTGGAGATATCTTGGAGATATAAAGATGTTGGAGGATGTTTTAGAGCTGTTGGAGAATGTTCGGCCTGAGAAATATTGGGGAGTCGACCTCTTTCTTGGAGAGTCCTTAGTCATATTTATATCTTTTCTTCCTTGTTGCCCACTCCATTAATTAATTCTCTGGCATTAATGGAGTTGACTCTCATTAATATGTTGTAAATGACCATTAAATAGCTGACTGATCTTCTCATTAATGGTGTTGTGAATGACCATTAAAGAGTTGACTGATTCCCTCATTAATATCATTGTGAAAGACCATTCATGAGTTGACGCTCTTCCTAAATGGGGTTAGTTAATAGGGTTGACTATCTCCATTAATGGCGTTGTGAATAGCCGAAGAGGTCAACTATCTTTTCTGTCTTTCTCGGAGTAAAATTATGACTCTGTATTCTGATAGCATGGTACCTTGAGGTACTGGTCTGCTTTTGTTGGCGTGGCGCTTGTTTTAGAATGCTGGTACCTTTCTGGTTCCATTCTTCTTACTTGGCAAGTAGGATACATATTCCAGTATGATCATGGACTAGTATCGGGGTACTTGGGTACTTGGTAGATGTCATGGTACCTAAGTATTGGGTAGATGTCGCCATACCTAGGTACCGGGTAGAAGGGACCGTGGTGCTAGCCTTGCAAGGTACCTGGTAGAATGTGAGATGTTGTGCTGACCTCTTTCTGGTTCATGGTGTCGGGTATCCTCGGTATCTAGGTACTGGTCCCGATCTAGGCTCTACCAGGCTCTAGGTAGATGGAAAATTCTTCTTTAAACCCCTGCCAAAAAAGGTTGTTAACAGTACGTTCAGGAGTATCATTGACAAGAACCTTACCACTTCTCAATATAGCCATTGCATTGGCTTGCTCCGTGTGGCTTGGAAGTTTTCCCGGTTCTTGTTTTTGTTAGGCTTTGGCCAGTGATCCCACTTCTTTCTCCATTATCCTAAGCATTTCTTCCATTTGGTTGATCTATTAATTGTTTGGACCGGTTGGATTGTGGTGATATTGCCTCCTATAATTTGCATTCTGCAATTGTAGATTGTTGTTGATTCTTCATTGTTGGGGATGTGGTTGATAACCTTGCCATTGACAACCTTGGCCATGGTATGCTTGGCTATCTTGCGGGTTTAGGCAATTCTAGGTATTCGACCATGAAAAGTTCAGAGGCCTCCTCCATCCTGGGTTGTAAGTATTGGAGAAGGGGACATCCCTTGGTCCTCTCCATATCCCTTGAACTTCATCCACTCTACTTGTAGTTAGAGCTTGTTGCACTTAGGTGTTTGGGGAGGGTTTGCATCCAAGATTAAGCACAAGATGTTGTATATCCCTAGTGAGACTAGCCACATTATTGGCCATCCCTCTATTTAATCCCCTCTCACGTTCCCCTCTTCGGCTCCTTTGTTGGAAATTTTGCCCCAACATCTCATAGTTGTCAAACACTTCTTCCGCTGTCAATTCCCTCATTGCACCTCCGCATGCATTGTCCACGATGGATTGAGTAAGCCATGTAAGTCCATCATAAATTGATTGTACTTGGCTAACCAATGTGAACTCATGGTGTGGACATTGAGCTAGAAGCATCTTAAAATGATCCCATGTTTCGTGAAAAGGCTCACCTTCCTCCTCTTGGAAGGTGGCGATGTCTCCCTGTATTTCCTTTGTCTTACTCGAAAGGAAATACTTATCGAAGAATTTCCTCTCAACTTCCGCCCAAGTTCTAAGAGATCCAGGTGCTAGCGCCATAAGCCACTGTTTGGCTTGATCCTTCAAACAGTATGAGAAACACCTCATCCGTAACTGATCTTCCAAAATTCCTCCCAAGGGAATCGTCGTCATTACATGGTAGAACTCCTTTATAAACTGAAGTGCATCCTCCCTTGGTTGACCGTAAAATACCGGAAGAGTGTTATAGTGCATATTCTTGAGCTCATAATTCTGTTGAGCTGTCTCAAGCAAGACTGCCGATGGTTGTGAACCAACTTTCGGCAATGCATAATCTTTCCTGAACTGTTGTACTGCGGGTGAGTTTTTTCGTCCATGGTTCTGTTGTTGGAAGGAGATAAATCGATTCCGAGTTCAATAACAACTGGTGTATTATCTATTCTTCCTTGTACCCTAGCAATTCGGTTGATGTCTTCACAACTTGGAAACAAAGGTCCTCCTAGTGATCTTCGACCTTGCACACAATTGGTTCAATCCTGAAATAAGAAACAAATTTTTCAACTAGGTAAAACGAACTAAAATGTATTACAGCTACTCTAAGAATGAAAGCTCCCAGGCAGCGGCGCTAAGATTTTTGACGCACTCCGAATGTACCTCTAAACTACTGGTGCTCTTAAAACTAGATGGAATGAAAATGGAGTGCGCGAGTCTAATTAACCCTTCGCAAGTGTACGAATCCCTGTCGAGTATAGCGGACACAAGTAAGGGTATTGTTCCCATAAGGAACTCTTCTAGGTGGGGCAAATCAATTTTAGAAAACTTTAAACTAGTGAATGATCTTCAAAAAGATTTCAACTAAGAGAGACCAAATGAGATACAGGGGAATAAGATAGAGCATAAGTGTTAACCAAAATCTTAAATCAATATCTTTAAAACAACTACCATTATCTCATATGAGGCCCTATTTTTAAGGTCTTTAAAAAAAGACTTTCATCAATTCCACATCACAATATGTCAAAGAATGGTGAATGGAGAAATCTTAAATCGAGAAGGGCAAATAACATTAACAAGCATGGTCATGCATCATTAATAATCATTCCAAAGGTTAGTGAGGATATTAGTTGTGCTTGTTCAAACACATTTATTGATGATCCAACCACTTAAAAGAATCTTAAATGCTAGCAATGCAAAGTAAATTACATTGAATGTATAAGCCATACATTAATTGCACATATATAAACAAGATATAATGGAGAAACATATCATATTGACTTCGATTATAGCTAACAATAAATGAACATCTATCCCTTACATCTCAATAAATTTAGCTACACATAATGTTCTTAATAACAAAAGATAGAAAGAGGGAGATACAACTGATTGTCATGGATGATGATCATTGACTTTGATTACAACTTCTTCCTTCAATCTTCTCAAAATTTCTTCAAACTAAAACTAAGAACTACTTTTTTATCTTTTGTCTAGTCTATATTCTATCTATAATTTTTCTCTCTCTCAATATATATATATATCAAAATATCATTACATACATATACTAGGTTAGCAAAGATATTTAATTGAATGTAGTGGGTAGGGAAAATCATTGCTATATCAAGTGGATTGCTGTCGTCGAAGGCAACAGCGAGACACATCTGCGAGATGGGACTCACAGTCTGATGTTGCAGTGCACTTTGTGCTAGTTATAACTCACAGATTTGAAGGCGGTGGAATTCTGGGCAACTTCTGCTAGGTATATCTACGAGATGAAACTCGCAGCTTAGTTTCTGTGGGATTGAACTCGCAGCTTAGTTTCTGTGGGATTGAACTCGCAGCTTAGTTTCTATGGGATTGAACTCGCAGTTTGATGTGGCAGTATCTCCTTGGATTGCTTTGCGAGTTGATCCTGGGAGATGGAACTCGCAGTGTGAAGTCGAAGTTCTGATCTGCTAGGCTTGATGTCGCAGAAATACATGGCAGTTGCTTCTGGAGTAGTTCTGGGAATTGACCCTGTGAGATGAAACTCGCAGTGTGATGTCACAGTGTCTTCTGCGGAACCTCTGTGACTTGTAACTACGAGTTTGAACTCACAGATTCCAACTTTTCTTCCTAAATGCCTTCTTTTATGTGAAAACTCCAACTTAAGACAAAAATGCCCTTGGATGAGTAATTGTGCCTGAAAACACTTTTACAAGCAAACAAGCGCTTAAAACATTCCAACAAAGGCAACAAAAGTAAAGGAATAATCGCTCAAAACATGTACACTTATGGAGCGATCAGGCGACCCTGATAGCATTTTGGACCTCCATCTGTTGAATAAAGCTCTCTAGGTGACTCAAGAGATCCTCTGTCCCGGAGTATTTATCGGTTGGCATCTTGAATTTAGGAGGCACTCTACCTCCCTGATCCTTCTAGAGAAATGGGCGTTCATCTGTCCCAACGTATCCTTCTGGTTCTCTCGGTGCTTGCCCTTCTTTAACTCCTAGATCTCTTTTGCCATTCTAGCTACATGGTCCCAGAGGTGCTTGTTACAATCATTCCTAGATTCTACCTCTGAGTCTCCATCATTAGACCCTTATGATGCCGCTGAAGCTTCATCTCGGTTCTCCTTCGGGTGAGGATTTTCTCGGATGCTCCTCCTTCTACTGGTACTCGCTCCTACCGCCGATCAAGGCTGCCTCCTTGCCGCTCATGGTTGAGGTTGTCTATGGGCCATTGCCGGTTGGACCGGGTAGATGTGCTTCCTGGGTGAGAGGTTGATGGCGGATTTGACCTGTCGGGGTTGATAACCAGCTGGCTGTCTTGGAATCGGGGGCATGAGCCCGAGCCTGTCATGAATTGGTGGTACCGGGGGAATGAGCCCGAGCCTTTCATGGACCGGTACTGGTGGTAGTGGTCCCAATCTATCCAAATGGGGTATCCTGTTGCCTTACCGAATGGTGTCTCCCTTAGTATCTAGTAGTTCAAGCGGGGGAGGCGCTACCCTCAGTGACTATTCGAAGTCGGATATTGTTTAAGAAGGATGCGACCTGCTGGTTCAGGCTGGCCGGGTTGGCTATTGGAGTGGTAGGTATCTGAGGGGTAACCCGTGCAGTAGCCGCAGGTTCTAGAGAGAGCTTACGACTCTTTCCCCCTTTCTTATGCTTTTGACCCTTTCGGGTTGAAGCAATGGATTGATACCCCGATGGATCGGGCTAATCTTGAGAAGATCGGAGTCTCATATCGATATTGCTATAAGAAAATGAGATTTTTAGGCTTTCTTTTAAGCGTGCGGAAATTTCCCACAGACGGCCTCAAAAAGTGTTAACTAGAAAATCTACTCGAGAAGTAAAATTCCGATTAGCACCCTCAACCGCTACCGGTAGGTGGCAGCGGGGTAGATACCTTCGGTACCGAGATCTTCCTTTCAAGGTAGTAGGAGATTGAACTTTGAACGAGGGAGATCCTATGGATATATAGGTGTATAAATAAATACTAAATATAGCACTATTTTATTGACCAAGGTATTCGTTTACAAGAAGGCTGTTAGTAATATTACATTATCACTCTTTCTTTCCTCTCGTTTTACACATGGTGGTGGTGAAGAATTCATTTATGTCGATAAATGGCTCTATATACTCCCAGTGATTGTCTCAAGATTCTCACTGGCTTTAGAGAACTCCAGAGTTATTTTTCTAGAATAGAACTCTCTCTCTCTCTCTCTTGGCGTCCAGAAAAAATCCCTCTCTTTTCGTCATTCATAGCCGCATATATAGACATCAAATATTCCTTAGAATGCAGTTGTATTTATTGAGGATTATTTGAAGTCCTCTTTTAGGCATTGAAAGCCGTTGAGTGAGGCTAAAGGCACGAGATTTGATCTCGTTGTTTACTATTGCATTTAACTCTGATTTGGTTGACCATTTGGTCTCATTTATGGCGCTTTGAATGGCGAAATAGTCAACTTTTCCCGCTTGCGTCGCTTGGAGGGGTACACTGGTTTTTATATCTTGATGGTGCAACACGTGGGCACATTTGATCTGACTTTACTGTGTGGCGCTTGTTCTTCTTCGCATATCGGTGGTGTGGTATACTAATGTATCAGTCCCTTCTTATTGGTGTGGCGCTTGTTCTAGCCTACTGGTATCTTCACGGTGACACTCTTTTGGCTTGGCGGGCATGATACCGGTCCGAGGTGGATTCTAGGTTGGTGTTGAGGTACCTCGGGGTACCGGGCACATGTCGCGGCATTTGGGTGTTAGGCAGGAGGTACCAGATACATGCAAGGTGCTGGCTATATGGTATCGCGGTACTGGCTTCACTAGGTGTCAGAATAGACATATAACGTGGTATCCGTTCTTCTTGGTTTATATTTCTGGTGCCTCATCTAGGTAGATAGATAGTCGAGGTTCTGGCCTTACCAGGTATTGATCCCTTCAAAGTAGCGGTATCGATCCCGCTAGGTACGTGGCAGTTGGGATTGATTCCTACTAGGTAGTAACTTGGTGGAAAATTCTCCTTAGGACCCTTGCCAAAAAGTCTGTTAACACTATTTGTTATTCATCAAATTCCTTTGATTACATGTGTTAACTGAAAATTCGCCTTGAGTGAGAAATTTCAATTAACACCCTCATACTGCTACTAGGTAGGTTGCAGCCAGGGAGATATCTCTCCGGTAATATGATCTAGATGGAATGAATGAAACCGAAAAAAAGAGAGACAACAATATGTATATATGATAAAAGGTGATGAAGAGAGTATTTTATTAATCACTAGGTTAATCGTAACAATGGTGGTAAAATTTCAAATCACAAAACTATTGTTCCTATCTCTCTTTTTACACAAAATGGTGCTGGAGAACTCGTAGAAATCAATAAATGGATATATTTCTCTCAATGGCGGTGTGAAATCTCTCATTGTTTCTTGAACAGAAAAAATCCTCCTCGTCTTCGTCTTCAATTGCCGTATTTATGAACTTCTCTTTCATCATTCCAAAGAATCTGGTCCTTTTATTCAGAATTATTTGGAGTCGTTTTTCAGGCGTTGAATGACGTTGATTGGGGCTAAAGGCGTGGGATTTGATCCCTCCCATTACTGTCGTGTTTAAATTCTGACTTGGTTGACCTCTTAGTCTCATTTTATGGCGCTTTAAATGGTGAAGGAGTAAATTCTTCCTTCCTACATTGCTTGGAGGACAATGCTAACTCTGTACCTTAATGGCATGGTACACTAATGTACCGAACTGCTCTTACTATCGTAGTGCTTGTTCTAGCATGCTAGTATCTTTATTGGGACATTCTCCTTACTATGTGGGTAGGATACATGTTTCGGTTAATACTTGGACTGATATCGTGATACTTGGGTACCGGGTAGATGCCTCAGTACCTAGGTACTGGGTATGTGGTATGGCGGTACCAGCTTTACGTGGTATCAGGAGTGGAGGCGCAACGTGGCACATGTTCCTCTCGAGTCGTGGTTCCGGTGCTTCATTCGGTACCAAGTTAGCGAGGCAGTAACGGCTCTGGCCCTACCAGGTACCTATCCTTCATTGATCACGGTACCGATGCTTCTGGGTACTTGGGAGCTGGGAATGGTCCCCTTAAAGGTCCTAATAGGTATTGGCTTCGATGGAAAATTCTTCTTTGCACCCCTGCCAAAAAAAGGTTGTTAACAGAAGTCCCCTCTGACTTGAACACCTATACCAGGTTAAGGTTGGAGTCAGTATTTGTAACATTTGAAAATTTTTCAATAACCGTTTTCTGGAATGAAATCTTCCCTTTGCACGATGTCATTAACATTCCCTCCACGTGTGAAAACAGAGATGGCCCATTTCAAACGAGAGATTTGGAGGCGCGCGTTTCTCGAAACCGTCTCTCACATGTATTCGACTATCCCGCATATTAGTTACCTTACCCGTTATCGTTATAATTTTTCCTTATAAATACTCCTAGCCATCTCACCTTTCTTCACAATTCATTCAAGTTGCTTTTTCTGCTCCCACAAAATCTCCAAATTCTTTCAAACCTAGCTTCCTTTTCCTTCAATCTCCAACTTCCTCTGACCTCAAACTTCAAAAACAGCTGCCATGTCTTCCTCTGATGGTTTGGAGTGAATCTTCGATGTTGATTCCACAAACCCTACCCACCGGAGAAGGAGCTGTAAAGCAGGCGATGATGGAGAAGGCATTCCTACCCTCCAACGTCACCGATAGAATCGAAACGACGCTATCGGGCCGGGTTTCACTAACAACCCAGATACCTCGGTCGATATAGATAGGGAATCGAGTGAGGAGTCCATCGGTGCTAGGGAAGTTTGAAACCCGGTTGGAGACATGACCACCTCGATCGGAGGGGTGCTTTCTCTACCCATAGAGTTCCAGTGTATACCTGACTCAATCAGCACCAGCGAGACGATTCAGCACTTGAGGAGGGATTTTATGATCCCATCTGATATTACACTCATAGTACCATACCAAGGGTATGATATGTATTCCCCTCCATCTGGCCAGCTACCCATACACGTGGTGGCTTTTGAATGTGGAGTCAGGCTACCTCTCCACCCCACTCTCCGCCAGGCGCTGCACGCTTTGCAGCTTGCCCCCTACAGCTAACACCAGGGTTCTGGAGGCACATGGTTGGATTCTTCGTGTTGTGCAGGGAATAATACGAAATGAAAAAAATCACCAGGGAACCGAGGATGGATGAGCTAAGGTATCTCTTCCAAATTGCTGCCAACTCTCCTAGTCTAAAGGGCTAGTTCTACACTCGGGCCAAGAATCCCCTGAAATTAGTGGTACCTGGTGCCAGAAACAAAGATACCTCTTGGATAGAAGAATGGGACGTTGTAGGAGGCGACTGGGGGAGCTCAGTCCACATTTGGGGATCCGAGTTCGAGGTCCCTACTGAGTCTGACCGGGTGGGAGAAGGGTAGCATCTCCGCTGAGTCGGAGAAAATTTTGAAGAAAATTTTGAAGAAAATCATGGCTCGGTTCTATGTCAACAGAAGATATCCTACCTCGGGTGCCTTTGAGTCAAGGAAGGTAGACCTCTACCTCTGTATCTCTAATGCTTCACCAGGTAGCTTGATTTATTATTTATGCTCTTTTGAATTTGCCGTGGATTACCGGTTCTAACTCCTTTATCTTGGCAGCCTCTGCAATGCCTCTACAAGTTCCAGAAGTATCCATCATGTTGGAACCCCATTCACTGGTAACGCACCGGATATATGTTTTAAAAATTTTATACATATCAGAATTAATTTGGAACTAGTGAACTTGAGATCATAATTATTTTTCCGGAACTAATACATACAATATGTAAACTCAGGAAATTGTAATCAATATATATATATATAAATTTAGAACCTTACCAACATTTGGAGGCTCCTTCACTTTACGATATGCTCATGGTCTGTACCACTGATCTTCCTAGCTATTCTCGGAACTGGTAACTGCGTGTGGGCGCGTCACGTACTCAAGAATTTAGGAGGATGTAGAAAAAAGAAGAAGAAACTATTTCTTCTAAGAGAAAAAATACCTAGAACAATTCTAATTATTAAAAAATATATATTATCATTTATTTTTGTTTCAATAGTGCAAGCCTGCACAACTTCCTTTTTCTTTTTCTTTTTTCTCTATTTTTTCTCACGCACAACAATTCGTTTTTCTCTGTTTTTTTTTTTGTTATCAAAATATATATCTCATATATATATATATATATATATATATATATTATAACTAAAAACTTTTTAATTGATATCTTTTTTAGATTTTAAAACTAAATCTTTTAAAATGATATCTCATATCTTTTATTTTATTTTAAAAGATAGTTAAATATTTATTTTGAATTTAAACATTTTCAATTCAATTTCAAATATTTAATTAAATAAAATAAAATAATCATATTATCTTATTCAATTTAAAATAAAATATCAACTATCTCCCTCCATTTAGTGATTAACAACATAATTAAGTAATCTTATTATTTAATTTATTTAATCACTATTATTAATTAATTAAATAATCTTATTATTCAATTAATTCCCGAATAAATACTTATCACTATCGTAACACAATTAATTGGAATGTCCAATTAATTATCTGTGACCATTGTTACCTAAATCGATCGGGCTAGCAAGGGGACCTAATGGACCCACAGTATTTTGAGCTCCAATAATCCTCGGAATCATTAATTAAACTCTTGAAATAATATCTCTTGATTATTAACTCCGGTGTTATTCCACTAAAAACCCGAAGCTGCACTCTCTCAACTGCAAATGCTTTTACACAGACCAATACAACTCGGTGTCCATCTATATAGCTATTACACATGGTGTGATCCTCCACAGTAGTTCATAATTAGAGATGGGTCATAATGTCCGTTATACCCATTTAATTACATATATCCTTTAAGTCCTTTGATTCTCTAATGAACAATAAATCCTATTTCCTCTCGGAATTAGGAGAGCGCTCATATTATCCAAGCCCAGAATCAAACCTTAAGGGAACTACCATCTACTTCTCACAAGAAGTAGTGGATTCCATTATTGTGTACAAACCTTCCCAGCCACAAGCCAAACCGCAATCCCAACATACAGAGCATATTGATCAGGAACTGCATCCGACCTAACCCATGGTATATCAAAGACCACGATCTAACCTGAAGGAGTCAATAAGACACTCAGGATTATGATCACCCATATATAGCCATCATTAGTTGATATATATATGAATCTCATCATACAAGGTGCCTCCATTCCCATATCTCATCAGAATGATTCAGGATAGAATCACCGTACATTACGGAATGGACCACACCTTTAGATTAACCACAAATAAAGTACCCAGCTTTATTTGCTATCTATGGACTCTTTAGATTGCACGTCTTTTACTGTATTCATCCGTATATGACACTCATATACACAGTTTGAGATTACATCCGACAATCTGAGATGTTAATACATGCACAAGTTATAAAATAAACAACACTACAAGAATGAATTGAACTTTTCTTTTTATTTATTTCATAAATCCATTTACAAATTACATCTTTAGGGCATAAACCCTAACAATCTCCCACTTGCACTAAAGCATGTGAGGCATGTTTCATAACCTTAGACCATCTATGTGACCAGAAAACACTTTAGCTGGTAAAGTCTTCATAAATTGATCAGCATGATTGTTTTGTGAGGCTATCTTGGTGACGATCACATCTCCTCTCTGCACTATCTCTATAATGAGATGATACTTTCTCTCTATATGCTTCCCTCTCTTGTGGCTTCTTGGTTCTTTGGAATTAGCCACAGCACAACTGTTATCACAATAAAGTATGATGTGCTTATCTAGATCTGGAATAACTTCCAGATCACTTAAGAACTTACAGAGCCAAACGACCTCTTTAAGAGCTTCACATATTCGGCTTCTATGGTGGAGTCAGAAATGTAAGAATGCTTAGTACTTCCCCACACAATGGCTCCACCACCCAGGGTGAAAACTGATCCAGACGTGGATTTCTTAGAATCCTTGTCTGACTGAAAATCAGAATCTGTGTATCCAAACGGGATCAAATCCTGTCTAGAATACACTAGCATATAGTTTCTCATTCTCCGAAGATACTTGAGAATGGTCTTGACAGTGACCCAATTGTCCAATCCTGGGTTAGACTGGTATCTACTAACTACTCCCACTGCATAGCAGATGTCTTGTCTCGTGCATAACATAGCATACATGAGACTACCTACTGCTGATGCATAGGGTACACGTCTCATATCCTCAACTTCTTGAGGTGTTTTAGGACACTGTTCCTTAGACAAGTGAACTCCATGCCTAGAAGGTAAATTACCTTTCTTGGAGTTCTGCATTGAAAATCGCAAAAGAATCTTGTCGATATATGATGCCTGAGACAGTGCTATGAGTTTGTTCTTACGATCCCTTATAAGTTGGATCCCTAGAACATAACTCGCCTCTTCCAAATCTTTCATTTGGAATTGGCTAGCCAGCTAGCCCTTTACATCAAATAATACTCCCACATCGTTCCCAATGAGTAGGATGTCGTCCACGTATAGGAGCAAGAAAACTACTTTTTTATCAATGATGCGCTTGTAGACATAAGGCTCATCGACGTTCTGTTCAAAGCCATAGGTTTTGATCACATCATCAAACCTGTTGTTCCAAGATCTGGATGCCTGCTTAAGTCCATAGATGGACTTTTGCAACTTGCAAACCTTTTGCTCTTGATCTAGAGACACGAATCCCTCTAGTTGCATCATATAGATGCTGTTGTCAAGATTCCCATTCAAGAATGCAGTCTTGATGTCCATCTGCCAAATTTCATAATCGAAATAGGTAGCAATGGATAAGAGAATCTGAATAGACTTAAACATGGCTACTGGGGAGAAGGTCTCCTCATAATCGACCCCCTCTTTCTGGGTATAACCCTTAGCCACTAGCCTTGCTTTGAAGGTCTCTACCTTCCCGTCTACTCCTCTCTTTCTCTTGTCGATCCACTTACATCCAATGGGTTTTACCCCATCAGATAAGTCTAAAAGATCCCAGACTGAGTTGGAGTGCATAGACTCCATCTCGAGATTCATGGGTTTAAGTCATTCCTCTTTACCAGGATCTTCCATTGCGTTCTTAAATGTCAATGGATCATCCACACTATCAGCAGAGACAACACTTTATCCCTCACCTATACCTAAATAGCGTTCAGGTTGTCTTACAAACCTCCCACTACCTCTAGGTGATAGTGTATCCTGATCAGGAACCATCTGACTCTCAGATGTTTATAGATCAACAACTCTTGTTGATGAAGCACTAGTCTCACCGGGCTCCAACTCATTCAATACAATCTTAGAACGAGGTTTATGGTCACTAATATAATTTTCCTCAAGAAACGTTGCATTTGTCGATACAAATACTTTATTATCTTTGGGACTATAGAAGTGTCCACCTCTGGTCTCCTTGGAATATCCTACAAACAGGCAGACCTCATATTTGGAGTCTAGCTTTCAACTTATATTCTTCAGCACGTATGCTGGACACCCCTCATACACAGAAATATGGCAAACTAGCTTTAACACCATTCCACAACTTAAGGGGAGTCTTAGGAACAGATTTGGATGGCACTACATTCAAAATGTATGCTGCTGTTTGTAACGCATATCCCCAGAAGTAATTTGGTAATGATGAGAAACTAATCATAGATCTCACAACTTCCATCACTGTTCTATTTCTTCTCTCCACTACACCATTTTACTGAGGTGTACCTGGAGCTGTGAGTTGGGAAACTATCCCATCCTCGACCATGAAGTCTTCAAACTCTTGGTCAATATACTCACCTCCACGATCCGATCGTAGTGACTTGATAGTCCTACATAATTGATTCTCAACTTCAGCTCGAAATTCTTTAAACTTTTCAAATGTTTCCGACTTTCATTGCATCAGGTAGACATATCCGTATCTTCAGTAGTCATCTATAAAGGTAACATAATACTCATAGCCGCCCCTAGCTCTAACATTCATCGGTCCTCATACATCTGTATGTGTGAGTTCTAGTGGCTCTATAGCTCTAAGCCCTTTTCCAGTAAAAGGTCTCTTAGTCATCTTACCTTCTAAACGTGATTCACAGACAGGTAAGGTGCCAACCTTTAACTCACTTAAAGGTCTGTTTTTTACTAGTCTGTTTATCCAGTCAAGGTTGATATGACCAAGCCTTAAATGCCAGAGATACGTGTCATTATTTGGAGAAATTTTATATCTTTTAGTTTTTGGGTTTTCAACCTTAAACATTTCGGTGTTAAGCAGTGTAGTATGTATTAACGGTCTTAACACATACAAATTGTTTTCATTAATTCCTGAACAAATATTCAGACCATTCTTTCATATAAAAACATACTTATTATTAAAAGAAACAGAATACGATTGTTCTAACAACTTAGAAATTGAAATCAAATTCCGTGTAAATCCAGGAATATAAAAAAACATTGTTCAATAATAAAAAACTATTATTATTACAAAATTGCAATCTTATTGCTCCCACTGCTTTGGCCGACACGACATCCTCCAACCCTACACACATTAAGAAGGCTCTCTCCTCTAGCTGTGTCCAAGAATCAGTCCACTGCAAAGAAGAACAAACATGGTTAGTGGCCCCCGAATCAACTATCCAGGGTGAAGAATCATCTTCCACTAAACAAGATTCAAGAACAAGTAAATCATATTTACCTTTCGTCTTCTTCTTCTTGGCTATTTCCTCCAGGTACTGAGGACAATTCCTCTTCCAGTGCCCGACCTTGTTACAATGGAAACGTTTTCCTTTGTCTTGGTCGGTGGAGGTGCCCTTCTTTTTGCTTTGGGCCTTCTTGTGCTTGGGCTTACCTTTGGCCTTCCCAGCAGACCTCTTCGTCTTTTTATTATTATTAGAGGAGGAAGATGGCTCTGCAACATTTGCCTCACCTGTCTTACCCTTATTGTCCTTAGTCAAGGACTCAAAAGTAGCGAGCTCATTGAGCAACTGTGTTAGACTGAACCTTAACTTGTTCATCCTGTAGTTGCTCTTAAACTAATTGAAACTCTTCGAAAGAGTTGTCAGTATGATGCTCACTTGACTGGGTTCGTCAATGTCCCCGACTTCTGCCATGTTGAAGTAGGACATCATGCTCAGGACATGTACCTTCCTTCATGCAAGCGAGCATAGCGAAACGAACAGCTTCGTGTCGCTTTTGCTCTGAGGACTGCCTGAACATAGCTTGCAATGACTCTATAATTTCGAATGTTATAGTCATTGCTTCGTGATTTGTGACAATCACATCTGTCATAGAAGCCAACAGATATGTTCGGGCCTTCTCATCAGATGAGACTCATCGCTGGTATGCCTCACGAACAGTTCGTGTGGCATTGGCAGTAGGCACCAAAGGACATTTCTCCGTAAGCACAAACTTGAGGTCTTTGGTGACCAATATTGCATTAATATTAAGTTTCCACTTAGTGTAGTTATCACCAGTTATTATTTTGTTGGCGAGAATTTGAAGTAATGCAGAAGACATAATTGCTGAAATAAATCAAACATTCATTCAGTCATTTATTAAAAAAAACAAGTGCGAGTGCTTTCGCATAAATTTAAACATGATGTATGAATATGTTTAACGAACTAGAAATACCCAAAAATAGTTACTATACCACGACAATCCAACATACCACAAAGAAGTGCCGCCTTAGGGTTGGTCAAGTCTTTGCATGTTAGACCGAGACATTCTCAATCAAATGATATTCTAGAATTACTCTTATTCCATATCATTCAACTATTGTTTATTCAGTCAGGTTTTTAATTAACAAAACTTAATCAAAACCTTCGTGAGTGTAACCTACCATTTCAGATCTCACGAGCCTAACTTGAGAATTTCCGCCTTAGGGTCAGTCAATCCCGAAATACCCTTAGAAATCCTATCCGGTTAGGAAGTCAACCTTGGTATTGATCTTTGTGGAAACCCTCCTTAGGGAGGACGAAAGAAAAGCCGTCACGAGCCCCCACTCGAATCTCACCGTATTGAACTAATGATGGAGACATCTGGATATATAGGTCATATATCCCTCTCCCACTCACTTTTTAAAAAAAAAATTAGGGTTTTTCTATTATCCGTTAATGCACCTAGACTCTACAGGATCAAACGACTAACTTCAATCAAGTTATCTAGCGCATTAAAAAATTCTTTATTAGAAATAAATTATAATTAACTAATAAATTATTAATGATTTTTAACAATTAAAAATCTAGTATATTAGTGAATAATATAAGCCTTTGTAAACTATTTACTAGGGTCAGATTATTATGACAGTGTTTACCAAGTTTTAACTATTAAAACTCTAATACTTTATTCGGTATTTATGATTAGGTCATTAATCATATTAATACTAATTACAATTAATCTAACTTATTAAACACTTTAATAACTAGATTAATACTTGTTAACGGAAAAATTCATTCGGGATAAAAATATCAGTTAACACCCTCGCCCACTACCGGTAGCAATAGCGGGGTAGGTACCTTCGGTACCGGGGTCCCTTTCTATAATCAGGAGCAAGAGATTAAGTAATGGATAAAGAACACTAGGGACCGGGAAAGGTAAAAGAACACTGTTTTATTTAATAAATCTCTATAACAGGATTACAGTAAGTATACATACACTCGTCTCTCTATTTTTACTCTTTTACACAGGATGGAGATGGAGAAAGCGTTCGTGTCGATAAGTGGGTATTTTCCTCCAGTGATTGTCAATGGAATCTCACTAGCTTCAGGAAATTTTTTGAAATAATTCTCCCGGAGTCTCTCTTGTTATGGTGATCAAGAATCCTTCCAGCCTCCTTCTTTTTGTCTTTCAATACCGTATATGTAGTATTCTCCCAAAATCCTCTTGAAATCCGGTCGTCATAATGAAGATCATTGAGAATCCTATTTTAGGCATTGAAAGGCATTTGAGTTGAGCTAAAGGTGCGGGATTTGATCCCGTTAATCAATGGCGAATTAAAATTCTGATTCGGTTGACCATTGGGTCATTAATGGCGCTTTATTTTGGTGATGGAGTCAACTTTCCTTCTTCGTTGGAGCTTGGTGGCGATGGAGTATAACACTGGTACCTCATTTTAATGAGCTTGTTCTGCATCCTGCTGGAAGGGTGCTTGTATCTTCATGCTTTCTATCGTATTGCCTAGAAGGTAGGATACTTGCCTTTGAAGAGCTCCGGATAGGCATACTAAGTACCAGGTGGGAGTCGGGGTGATACCAAGGCAAATATCGGGGTAGTACCACGGTGGTATTGAGGTAGGTATCGAGGTACCAGGTGCCTTGTTTGATGTCGAGATCCTTGCGGGATGCAAGTTATCATCGTACTGGTCTCGAGCTGGTATTAGGATCTTTAGTAGGGCGAGGTACAAGCTTTCAGAGCCGATGTCCTAACTAGATAGATGTATAGTCGAGGTTCCAACCTCGTTGGATATTGGTCCCATGTAGGTGGTGGTACCGATCTCGCTGGCTTCCTGGAGTATCTGGATGAGTCTTCCTGGGTAGGTCCCTGTTGGAAAATTCTCCATTGGTCCCTTGCCAGAAAAATCTGTTAACATACTAATGATAATGAACAAGTTTTCTAACTATTAAAAAACTAATCTCATTTTCATAGCCAATAATGTATTTATCTATTTTATTCATATTAAAAAAAATACATAAAATATTAGGCTATGATGCATGTATGACATATCAAATATATTTGTGTAGGCACATCTTATCAAAATGACATACGTATGCATGACAATGCTTTTATCATCACAAAATATAAAGCATACATGAGTTGACCGAATACTGTGGATTATTTAACCCTAAAAAAATTGAAATCTAAAAATACAAAAAATACCCTCAATGCATTCCTTGGTCCTCTTGTAATTTCCGAGTCTTCCAGTCTCTTCAAGTCACTCTGATTCATCTCCTGAATCCGAAATAGGAAATCTGCACGGAACGCACTAGGCAACACTTGCCAACGAAACCGTGCAAGACGATGTAAACAGTGCCCGTGAATTGTCCGCGTGAACAGTACCGCACGAACAGTGCCCAGTGAACAGTGTCCGTGAACAGTTCCTTCAATGAACAATGTCCATTGAACAATATCCCCATCGCGTGTATTTCCGATTTCACCCTTCCGTCAATCGTCTTGTTCATGGGAATATCGACCATATTTTACATTAAAAATTACAGCAGAAATTACAACGAAAAAATTACAACAAAATTTATTAATAAAATTAATTACAACCCATGAACCCTAAATCCACAGTACCATATAATTAACGATCAATCATGTTTTTATAAATTAACAAATTGAATATACATACAAAAACAACATACAGTCAATTTAAGCAGTGCCTGCTGAATCATACATTCAGGAGCATCGAAAACAATTTCATGTGCCGGAAGAATTGGCTCTGATACCAATTGTTGGAACCCTGTTCACTGGTAACACAGCGGAAATAGGTTTTAAAAATTTTATACATATCCTAATTAATCTGGAACCAGTGACCTTGAGATCGTAATTATTTTTCCGGAACTAGTACATACAATATGTAAACTCAGGAAATTGTAATTTTGGAGGCTCCTTCACTTTACGATATGCTCCTGGTCTGTACCACCGATCTTTCTTGCTATTCCCAGAACTGGTAACTGTATGTGGACACGTCACATACTCAGGAACTTAGGAGAATGTAAAGAAAAGAAGAAGAAACTATTTCTTCTAAGAGAAAAAGTACCTAGAACAATTATAGTTATTAAAAAAAATATATTATCATTTTTTTTTGTTTCAATAGTGAACGCCTGCACCACTTCCTTTTTCTCTCTTTTTTCTCTGTTTTTTTCTCACGCACAACAATTCGTTTTTCCCTGTTTTTTTTTTGTTATCAAAATATAAATCTCGTATATATATATATATACTATAACTAAAAACTTTTTAATTGATATATTTTTAGATTTTAAAACTAAATCTTTTAAAATGATATCTCATATCTTTAATTTTAATAGATAATTAATTATTTTTTTTGAATTTAAACATTTTAAATTCAATTTCAAATATTAAATTTAATAAAATAAAATAATCATACTATCTTATTCTATTTAAAATAAACTGTCAACTATCACGCTCCATTTAGTGATTAACAACATAATTAAATAATCGTATTATTTAATTTATTTAAACACAATTATTCATTAATTAAATAATCTAATTATTCAATTAATTCCCGAATAAATATGTGTCACTTTCATAACACAATTAATTGGACTGTCCAATTAATTATCTATGACCCTTGTTACCTAAATCGATCGGGCTAACAAGGGGACCTAGTGGACCGACAGTATTTTGAGCTCCAATAATCCTCAGAATCATTAATTAAACTCTTTAATTAGTATTCCTTGATTATTAACTCTAGTGTTCTCTAATGAACAATAAATCCTATTCCTCACGGATTTAGGAGAGCGCTCATATTGTCCAACCCCCGAATCAACCCTTAAAGGAAGTACCATCTACTTTTCACAAGAAGGAGTGGATTCCATTATTGTGTACAAACCTTCCCAACCACAAGCCAAACCGCAATCCCAACTTATATAGCATATTGATCAGAAACTGCATCCAACCTCACCCATGGTATATCAAAGACCACGATCTAACCTGAAGGAGTCGTTAAGACACTCAAGATTAAGATAACCCACATATATCCATCATTAGTTTATATATATGAATCCCATCAGTAAAATGATCATTGGTGAGAGATTCATATAGATCATGGCTCAGTCCTATATGATCACATCATACAAGGTGCCTCAATTCCCATATCTCATATGAATGATTCAAGATAGAATCACTAAACATTACGGAATGGACCGCAACTACAGATTAGCCACAAATAAAGTACCCATCTTTATTTGCTATCTATGGACTCTTTAGATTACACGTCTCTTACTGTATCTATCTGTATATGACACTCATATACACAGTTCGAGATTATATTCGGTAATTTAGGATGTTAATATATGCACAAGTTATAAAATAAACAATACAACAAGAATGAATTGAACTTTTCTTTTTTATTTATTTCATAAATCCATTTACTAATTACATCTTTAGAGCATAAACCCCAACACATCCTACCTGAGGATCGGTCTTCTCCTCAGCAAGCCTCTCTTTCCAAGCTCCCACATCGCCCAGAACTTGTTGTAGGGGCCGGTACCTCCACGGGATCTGGCAGAATTGAGGCGGTCCATGTTTTGGTCCCAGGAAGATCACTTCCACCTCCTTCTCCTTCGGTTAGATACAACTTGGCGGAGATGGAAGCCAGGCTTTCCAGGATTAAGGGATCCCCAAGCTAGGTGCAGAGCCAAGTTTCTGCTGCTTCTGCTTTCTACTAGTCCCCTCTTCCCCTCATGTCATAGTGACCGAGCAATCTACCAGGGTTGAGAGGGGTTTTGATTCTGCCACTGCTACCCAGGTTTCTCCTCGTGATCTGCCTCGATCGCAGTCCAGGGATAGCAACCAAGATGATGTCTTGGCCGGGTTCACCGCTTCTTGCCTAGATGGAGGGTTGAAGGCCATGACCTCGATGTCCGTTGACATCATGATCACCAAGGGGTCTGCTCTATTGGCAAAGGTATGTTACTTTGCCTAGTCTTCTATCTTGATTAGGTGCCGGTAACATTCTAACCTGTGTTTTGTACCTGGCAGACCTTCAAGTTCAATGTGGCAATGAGCCATCAGGTGACGACTCTTTGGGAGCAGCATGGTGCTGTCGAGACCGAGCTTGTGCAGTCCAAGGAGAAGTTGACCAAGGTTGCAAGGGGAGTGGTAGTTCTGAACCAATCCTTGACCCGAGTTGAGAAGGTTACGGCTAATGAATATGTAGATAGAGAGCGGATGCAGCGCGTCTATGACACAGAGCTACTCAATTCTCTGCGCTTAAATCCCAAAGGGATGCTCTCAAGGAGGAGAAAGAACAGTTAGAGGTGGAAAGTTAGATTCTGCGTAGCAGAGTAGCTGCTTTGGAAGCCAACGTGGATGTTTCCTTTGTTGAAAGATATTTCCTTGCTTCCTACCAGGTGGGCCAAACACTCCCTCCCCCTTCGATATGAACTTGTTCGGGTAGGATAATGAGAAGATCATGGAGAAAGCTGCAGAGCTAGCTAGGTCTGCTTCCACTAAAGCTGTTCCTTCTTGGATTCTTGGGGCATATATTGTCTCCAATCTTTCTGTGGTTGTAGAGGTTCAGACTAAAGATAGAGCTTCAGACTCACCTTCCTCTCCATCTGGACCTGCCAAGGAGGTAAAGTACCAGGTTGATTTAGAGGACCAAGCTAATCATACTAAGGAGGTAGACTGGCAGACTGGGCTGGTTGAAGAGGGAGATACCCATGTTGATCAAGCCCTGACGGAGGTAGAGGTCCAAACTTACATGGCCGTGGTGGTAGACATTCCTGATGATCCAACCCAAATGAAAACCACATCTAAGATGGTTGTGCAGGTGGCATGTGAGCCTCCAGCTGACCCAAAAATTGATGATTTGGATAAAAGAGTTGTTCCTACAGAGGACGTTGATCATGAAACTGGAGTAGGAGTAAAGGAGGTCAACCGAGAAGAGGTGGCATGAGCTTTCAACATTTCTATTTTATTTTTATTTTTTGTTTTTTTATGGATGTAGCCGGGAAATGGGGGATGGGCTCCCTGATTTGATTAATAAAGCATTCCATTTCTTTTTCCTTTGCTGTGTATGTCTAGTTAACATCCTCTATGATTCCTAGGTTGTATTCTATTGTATGCTTCTGATTCTGGTATAACCCTGATCTGAGAAATAGTTCCCAGCTTGTACCTGACTTAACAATTTCCTAGTAACATAAAAAACCCTTAAAATTTGTTAAGGTTAGATACATGTCATAACTTGTAGCTGGTATTAGGATCTCCTGGTACTTAGTCCATGAATCCCAATAATCTTCTCCGAGGAACCTTATCAACAATTGATTGTCCCATTTGGGAAAACCAAGGTACCACGCACTCCTATTATGAGAATCTTGGTACTTCGGCGGTAACACACTTAAGGAGTCTAGGTACTGGGAATTCACATTTTTTGGAATCCTGGTACTTAGGTGATAGATACAATTATATATATATGCAAATAAATCTGGGTACATGGTACTCCCATGTGTACAGAATCCCGGTATTTAGTTGATATTTCAAGCAAGTCATGGTACCCGTCATCCTGTTTTGGGGATCTTGGTACGTAAGCGAGAACGACCCTGGTAGGAAACTATGCCATTTAGGTACTAGGTCCTTTCTGGTGAGGTTGGTCTCCGGCTAAGGCAGTAGGAGGGTCATTTGTCAGTCCTGGTCTTGAGGAAGCGACGGGCAACCAGGGCCACAACTTCGCAACCTTGGCCTGGCATGTAACTATGGCTTTATGAATCAGACCCTTCCTAGTGAGATAAGGTTCCGACCAAGGTAGCAGAAGGACCATTTGGTAGTCCTGGTCTTGAGGAAGCGACGAGCAACTAGGGCCACAACTTCACAACCTTGGTCTGGCAGGCAACTATGCCTTTTATGAACCAGACCCTTCTTGGAGAGGGGTGGGTCTGATCCAAGGCATCAGGAATGCTATATGCTCTTTCTTGGTTTATGGCAATCGTATCGAACTTCCATGGTGAATTTTGAAGATAAGAATGCAGACAAACGTAGAAGGAGAAAGAAGAGATTCTTTATTGATTAATCAATTGGCGACATACATTTTTTGGCGATACATGTACCAGGCGGTACTTAATCAGGGTGGTATCGGTGAATTCCCAACTCTTCTATGTGTAGAATCTCTTCAGGTGGTCTGCATTCCATGTGTGATCGTTATGACGTCCCTCTATATCTTCCAACTTGTATGCCCCGCTACGGATTACCATTTTAACCTTATAGGGGCCCTTCCAGTTTGGCTCTAGTACCCCGTCTGACCTCTTCTGGGTGTTCTAGGTCACTTTCCTGAGGACTTAGTCCCCTTCTTTGAAGCTTTGGTTCCTAACCTTCCTGTTAAAGTACCAGGCAATCCGGCTTTGGTAGACTACTACCCTTTCTGCTACTATGTCTTGTTTTTCTTCCAGGAGGTCCATGTTGGCCCTTAGCTTGTCTTCGTTGCCTTCTGGCTCGAAATGATGAACCTGAAGGAAGTTAGTTTATGCTCAATAGGTAGGACAACCTCTACCCTGAAAGCCAACGAGTTGTCCATTGAGTACTTTACCCGGTGGGTGGAAGCAGATTTACCCCGTGTCCATTCATATACTTTGCTTGGCCAGGTGCGGTTGGGAGCGGTCCAATTAAATCTACCCCCCAGATAGCGAATGGACACGGTAAGCTGATAGAGGAGAGTCGCTCTGGTGGCAGGTGATTCAGATTGGCCGTCTTTTGGCATGGCTCATAAGACTGCACGAACTGCCTGGCATTGTGGTGCAAGGTTGGCCAATAGTACCCCATGCGAAGTACCTCATAAGCTAGCGCTTCTCCCCCTGTATGGTTGCCACAATCCTCCGAATGCACTTCTCTAAGTGCCCAACTCGTATCATTATAGTACAAACACCTAAGCAAGTGGAGGGATCTTCCCCTGTGGTAGATGTGCCCTTCTACCAGGCAGTATCGAGCTGGGATTCTCTTCTTAGAGGTAGTCTACTATTGGATCCATCCAGTAAGGGAGGTGATCCACATGACTAACCTTCTTTCCTTCTTCTATGCTTGACTGGGAGATTATCTGGAGTGGTACTGATCGAGCCAAAATGTCATGTATTTTTGCCCTCAATTCCATATCCTTTAGCTTGTTTTCGAGCATATTTTGGTGTCTAATGGCTCGTTTTGTAGTGATTACAGGCATTCAATGGAATCCAATTGATGGAGGTGAAAGCCATGAATTTTCGGAGAAAGGCAAGTCAAATAGAGCAAAAAGGGATGCTTGAAGGCAATAGTGCACGTGTAACCTACCCATGCACTACCCGTGATATTGCCTGTGCACCGGATGATGGAAATCAGGAAGAGCTCAGTGCATGGGTACTGCATGAGTATCTTACCCATGCACATACCCAGACTAGAAAGCAAGAAGAGATAGCACGGGTGTAGCACAGGTACCTTACTCATGCACTACATGTTCCAGTTGGGTAAAAGTCACGTTTTCAGCCATTTTAAGAATGGCAAGGTTGTCCTTTCATGCCTATTTCATGCCCTATCCTCCAAAACCTATAAATACATCATTTTTTCCTCAAGACCAGGGATTCTATCCATTCATTCAATTAATCCATCCATTCCAAACTTTATCTTCTCCACCAAATCAAGAGAGAGAGAGAGGAGTTTCAAAAGGCATCCATGGAGGTTTTCCTCTATAGATTGCCTCTCCACCACCACTTACTACTATCACCATCCATCTTTGAGGAGGATTCAAGTGGAAAGAGCACTTTACCTTGTCTATGAAGAGGAGGAGCTTCAATGGAGCTTGGAGATCCGAGATGACAATTGGGCCCCTCTCCGAGCTTAGAGATCCTAGATTGACAACCTTGGGTTTCTTCTTTTACTTTTCTCTTGTATTTTCTTTATTTGATGTGTATCCCCATTTGGGAAATATGTAAACCCTAACACTAGTTCCATTTATGTGATTGACTTGCATTTGATTTCTTCTTGTATTGGTTCTATTCATCGTGCTTAATTGTGTTTAATTATCTCTTGAATTAAGTAGGCATTCCAACTCTTGATTCTTGTTGATTGATTGAAGTTATTAGAGTAACTAAGGTTTTATTGAAATCTTTGTGAAATGGGTAGGCATTCCAACTCCCATATCACTGAGTGGTTGATTTTGGTCTTTAATGCATTTAACACTCACTATGGGTTGGGTAGGCATTCCAACTCCTAACCCTTTGTAGAGGTTGAATTATGGTGTCTTTGTGAACCAAATAGGCAATCTAACTCTTGGTTTACATTAGATATCAATTTATAGTTTAACCATCCACACCTAAGGTGCTTAACCAAGCTCATTTGATTTGGAAGGGTTATGTTGTGAGCATTCCAATCCAACATATCCCAGCTAGGTAAAAGAGGTGGATTGTGAGCATTCCAATCCAAGCCATCCCTGCTACGTTACATCTATCCAAAGCAAAAATGAAAGGGGTGGATTGTGAGCATTCCAATCCAAGCCATCCTTGAAACTCTAGCTAGGAAGATTATCTCGATCTGCTAGGAGTGTCTTTGCAGTTAGTTAGTGTAGGTGCTGCGAATGTTTTGGGTGGTCATGAGTACCATATGTTTCCATTTTCTTGCATTTCTCCTATCCACCATTTTATATTTATCAATTAATCACCATTCTTATCTCTCCATGTTCTCTTATTTTTATTCTTATGATCTTTTCTCACACACAAACAAACATGCTTACACTTCACACACACCACTTTCACCCATTTTGATGTTTCCGCATGCCTTACGGTTCTTGTAATCATTGGGTTGTGGTTTGTTTTGTCTGGTCGTCATCAAGTGTACACAACTCATGTATGAGTGGTGGTTGGATGGCATGCATTTGCAAGCTCCTTGCTTTGGGCATCGAATTGTAAACTCTCCATCCTTTCATAGTCCCCTTCAAGCATTATCGTTTGCCTACTGGGTAGGATCGGTATCCTGTGTTTTTTACCAACTGATTGGAATTTGATTGTTTTGGTTTCTCTATTCGCCCGGTTCCTTGATGAGGGTGTTGGGTGGACTAATGGCTGACTTCGTGTTCCAGGTACATCTTACATTTTTGCGTGGTTACCTAGGCCAATTTGGTTATGCTTGTTCTCTTGGAAGCGGATCGTTAGTTGTGGGTCAGGGGTTACGGCCTCCATTCGTCCAGGCTATTATGCATCTTTCAACTGACACGAATGACTGCCGCACTCGTCTTGGCTTTATAAAAGTTGAATGGTTGTACAGTGTCTATGCGAGTGTCGGTGTCGTGGTGAAATTTTTTGAAAAACATAAGTGCAGAATTTTCTCTCCAAATTTTCTCATCTCTAAACACCATAAATTTCTCATTTGGAGTCCGTTTTGAGTGATTCAAATTTGAGAATCTTTGTCTACCAGTCCTCTATCATTTCCATAAGAGTTTGGAGTCAATATATTTAGTTTTCTGGTAGGTTTACTCATAAAAACGAAGCTGCATGTTTTTCTTTCAAGGTATTGATTTCTATCTTGTTCTTGATCTTCAAGTCTTCAATTGCCTTGGGTGTAATCAATGATGTATAATCATTGACTAGAGAAATGATCTCTAATAAAGCTAGTTTGAGCTTCAATTGATTAACATGTTGAGTTAGGTTTTTATAAATCTATGTTTTCATATGTTTGAGATGTTGTATTGTGCTAGCTTCAAATCTAGGACTATCTTGTCTGTTTATTGACTTGATTTTGTTGATTGATAGTCTTTTCATATGCTAGATCATTTTAATTGAAGATTTATTGAAATAGCATATTTGATTGATGAATTTAGAACTTGATTGGATTTAATTGATTATGTTGAGAATCTAAGTTCTATTATTTTGCTAGAGTTTCAATTTTGATTTCATCAAATTGGTTTTAGCATTATTATGTGAGTTGAACATAATCTAGATTTTTGTATGTGTTAGGTGTTTCACATACTCTAGGTTATTAGTTCATGTTACAAGAATCTAGATACAATTGATATGTGCTTTTGATGTCAAATATCTAGTTCTTCATGTTTTGTGTCTAATCCACACATTTCATATGTACATGCATCATTCAGTGTGATTGCATTGTTTTTAGGATTGTAAACTAGAAAAACAAAGGACATGTACTTATTTGTTCATTTCTAGTTTCCATAGGATATATTGATCATATATACTATGTTGTATGTGTTTGCATCATTTGTGTTCATTTAGATCACATGCCTTGTGAAAAGGTTGGAAGTCACATTTCATAAAGTGAATCTTTGATTTGTGCATGGAAGTCACATTTGGAGAGTGAATCTTCAAATTGTGCAATGGAAGTCTCATGTCTTAGAGTGAATCTTTAACTTGAGCATTGAAAGTCACACTTGGAAAGTGAATCTTCATGTTATGCATTGGAAGTAACATTTCTTAGAGTGAATCTTTGATTTGTGCATTGGAAGTCACACTTGGAGAGTGAATCTTCATGTTGTGCATTGGAAGTCACATTCCTTAAAGTGATTCTTTGGATTGTGCATTGGAAGTCATATTTGAAGAGTGAATCTACAATTTGTGTAAGGTAGCGTCATATTCATTGTGTAGGGTCAAAGCGTAGGTTTCTAGGTGAAGTGGTCACTTGAGAGATTGTATCTTTTTATCTTACTAATGGATTTGTTTGCCGGTGGTTGTGGAATCAACATGTGGATTTTTCCTCTTAGGAGGTTTTACCACGTAAAAATTATGTGCTGATTTTCTCTATCCTTATCTCCTTATATTTGTATATGTATTGATATATATATATATATATATATATATATATCTTAGTCGATATCTTTGTAAGTGATAATCATATCATATCGACTTTGCTTTTGTTAGAGCTTTATGAATTAAAGTCGAGTGGTATTTGTGTTTGTATCAAATACAAGTTAATGTTTACATTGATCTTGTTTGAATAAGCATATCTTTAACTTGAATTGATATCGCTTGTGATTGTTTTGAAGTGTGATACAAGCAACTTAGAGGGACAAACTTTTGTTTGTTTCAAGGAAGTGAAAAAGGTGTACTAACCTATTTGAAAATACTCTAAGAGTGATTAAAACTAACCTAGAGGGGGGGGGGGGTGAATAGGTTTTAACTAAATTAATCGCCATCTTTTGATTAGTCAAAGTTAATCACAGCGGCCCAGAAAGGGGGGGGGGGGGGGGGGGGGGTGAATAGGTTTTAACTAAATTAATCGCCATCTTTTGATTAGTCAAAGTTAATCACAGCGGCCCCGAACAAACAATCATTGATTAAGTGCGGAAAATAAAATAGGGACACAATGATTTGTTTTACTTGAGAAAAACCCCAGAAGGGTAAAAATTCATGGGCCTAAGGCCAGTCGAACCCTCAAATCCACAATTTGCAAAAATGATTACAACCTAGGTTGACCACATCACATATAATCGGTTACTAATCCGATCTTGCTACCTGCAGGGATTTAATAGTGATTTTAGGCTCTTGCTTGTTCACTACCCATAGCACATACAAGACTTAACTCTTAAATGGAGAGATATGCAACCTAAAATGAACATGAAAATATTCTAAATGCATAAATGATAGGTCAACACATATTATGCTTATCTAGTCATGTATGAAGGCTTAAAACAATCCTAGATATCATGTTGCTATATGACATACATATAACTTAGCTATATGAAATGAGTACAAACCAAGATGCAATAGCTATCACAATACAAAACCCAACAAATATACAAAAATCTCATATTGAAAGTAAAAGGCTCAAACCTAAAGCAAATAAGTCATAAAAGAGCCATCCTGGAAAACTAGAACACAAGAAAGAATGGAGATGGTGTTCTACTTACCAAGTCATGTACTTTGATGCAAACCCATGTAAGAAAAACATCCTAGATAAACCTAGATGATGTTTGATTCATGAATGGATGATAGGTGTTTGGGTTATGGTTAGGAAAAATACAATCTTGCTAACTGTTAACAGTCATTTTTGGTAGGGGTCCAAAGAAGAATTTTCCATTCGGCAGGTACCTGGTAGGACCTAGATCAGGACCGGTACCTAAATACCGGGGATGCTCTACACCATGAACCGGAAAGAAGTCAGTACCACGTCTCACAGTCTACCAGGTACCAAGTAAGGCTATACCACGTACCAAGCAAAACTATACCACGATACCTCCTACCTGGTTCCTAGGTACCACGATACCTCCTACCTGGAACCTAGATACCGCGACATCTACCCGGTACCCAAGTACCGTGATATCAGTCTAGGATCTAACCAGAATGTGTATCCTACCCACCAAGTAAGAAGAATGGAACCAGGAAGAGGTATCAACATGCTAGAACAAACGCCATGCCAGTAAGCACTCCAGTACACTAGTGTACCATACCATCGGGATACAAAGTCAGAATTCTCTTTCAAGCAACGTAAAAGAGAAAGGTGACCTCTCTGGAAATTAATAGAGATAATCTACGCCATTAATAAGGGAATCAGTCAACTCCATTAATGGCCATTCATAACACCATTAATGAGGGAATCAGTCAACTCTATTAATGAAGATAATCAGACTCCATTAATGAGAAGATATTCAACTCCATCAATGAGAAGATATTCAACTCCATCAATGAGAAGATATTCAACTCCATTAATGAGAAGATATTCAACTCATTAATGTCGATAAATCCGATGGAGTGGGCAACAAGGATGAACATACATAAATATAACAAATCACTCTCCAAGAAAAAGGCCGATTCCTCAATATTTCTCCAGTCGAACATTTCTCCAACATGAGGTTCGAACAATAGACACAGTCTAACAGCCCTATAGTATCTCCATATCTCTAAGATGTCTTCGATCCCAGATTTAGCCCACTTTTCCACTAGGAATATGAGTTCGCCATCGCCTGGAGTGTAAAGGGACCCTGCCCGAATTCCCTCTACACCACCATTGTATAGACTGCTATGTATGTCAGTTTTCGCCATAAATGTACCGGTACCAAATGGTACCCTTCTAACTGTGACCTACCAGGACTCAGTTTGTATTAATGTAAGCTCTCCGGAGCACCTCGCATAATATATAAATATAAAGAAGGGTCTTTCTCCCTTCCTCTGGATACTGCCTGGGGGTTTTTCAGCATGTGATCAATCATGATGCTTTTTCCCCCTACGTCAGTCCACCACTACTAAAAGAGTTGTCATTCCCATCTATCTTCTTGTTATGAATGCATGAATATGAGCTAGGTACTAACCCCACTGATCCTAGCTCTCATGTACCCCACCTTGCATATTATCTTGGTTGGGGAATTATGAAGGGCACCTAGAGAGGTGACCAGGTACCAGGATCAGATACTAGGACCCGGTACCAGCCTACTGCACCAGATGGGCGGGATGATTGTTCTCCTACTTACCTTACCTCTCTTGCGGAATCTACCCTGTTTGAGGACGTTGATCTATCAAATACCTCTTCTTCACTCTTACCAGAATCATGGTATGAAGTACCTACCACACCCGCTGTGACCTCCGGGGTAGCGGGTCGAGGGTGTTGATCGAAAATTCTCATCCTCAGCAAATTTTCTGTTAACACTTTTTGGCGCTGTCTGTGGGAAACTCACCAACATGGCTTCCTTATCTCTACATGCACTATTGACAAATATGGTACGTGGAACTCCTGGCAGAACCGGTCTACTATGCTACCCTATGCAATAAACCTGCTCATATACTTGTGGTGCTTCTCTACAGTAGATCCGCTCCGGTACATCTAGAACTCCTATGTAGCAGAGCTGCACGTCTCCTGCTACCTTACAGAGGGTTTGCTCCGCTTTTAGTAGATCTCCTCAGCAGCAGATCCGCTACTATTTCCTATGCAGCATATCCGCTACGATCTCCTCTATAGCAGATCTGCTCTTGTACACCTAGAGCTCCTATGTTGCAGCGCTGCACCTGTCTGGCTTCATTATGGTAGAGCTGCATCTATATGACTCCTCCATAGCAGATCCTATAAGATATCCTATCGAGAAGATTAGTCAGATTTGCACCTGTTCATGTGGATCCCTTCATGCCACCGGATCCACTTATCGAAAGATCCTAGGTAGCGGGTCAACAAATGTACTGCAGAAGCCAACTCAACTATATGATCATATGAGCAATATGACCGGTAGAATCCTAGTGGCTCATCACTTCGTGTACCTGGCCGGTCAACGCCTAAGTGAGCCACTGTGTCCAGATTCATTCCAGGACGGTCCAGAGCCACATTTCAATTGTTGGGGACTTCTAGGATCCCAAGCATGCCTCTGGACCAGTATCATACCGGTGGCTTCCTACCTCCTGTACCTGGCCACACAACACCCTAGTAAGCCACCGAAGTCCCGATTTGTTCAGGGAAAGCTCAGAGGCTTCCCACTTTGCTAAGGCCTTCTACATGCCTAAGCATGCCTCCAGAGTAGCAGCCTAGCTGCATGGCCCAGTGGCTCCTCACTTCTTCTATCGGGCTAGTCAACGCCCAAGTGAGCCACTGTGTCCCGATTCAATCTAGGATGGTCCAGAGCTACATTTCAGTTGCTGGGGACTTCTAGGATCCCACGCATGCCTCTGGACCAGTATCATATAGGTGGCTCCCTACCTCTTGTACCGAGCCCTTCAATGCCTTAGTGAACCACCTATGTCCCGATCCGTTCGGGTAGAGCTCAGAAGCTTCCCACATTGCTGAGGCCTCTTATATGCCTAAGGACGCCTCTGGAGCAGCGGCCCCGTTGCATGGCCCAGTGGCTACTCACTCCTGGTACTGGGCTAGTCAACGGCCAAGTGAGCCACTATGTCCCTATTCATTCCAGGATGGTCCAAAGCCACATTTCAGTTGCTGGGGACTTCTAGGATCCCACGCATGCCTCTGGACCAGTATCATGCAGGTGGCTCCCTACCTCTTGTATCGGGCCCTTTAACGCCCTAGTGAGCCACCTATGTCCTGATCCGTTCGGGTAGAGCTCAGAGGCTTCCCACATTGTTGAGGCCTCTTATATGCCTAAGCAAGCCTCCAGAGCAGTATCCTAGCTGCATGGCCCAGTGGCTCCTCACTTCTTTTACCGGGCTAGTCAATGCCCAAGTGAGCCACTGTGTCCCGATTCATTCCAGGATGCTCCAGAGCCACATTTCAGTTGTTGGGAACTTCTAGGATCCCAAGCATGCCTCTGGACCAGTATTATGCATGTGGCTCCCTACCTCTTTTACCGGGCCCTTCAACGCCCTAGTGAGCCACCTATGTCCCGATCCGCTCGGGTAGAGCCCAGAGGCTTTGCGCATTACTGGGGCCTCCTACATGCCTAAGTAAGCCTCTGGAGTAGTAGCACTACTGCAAGATCAGTGGTTCCTCACTTATTGTGTAGGGCTTCTCACAGCACCCATGTGAGCTACCGGGATCATAGCTGCAAGATTAACGATTTTTGATTTTTTTTTATTGGGCTACCCAGTGCCCCCAGCAAGCTACCGAGGTCCAGGTTAGTTCAAGCAAAGTCTCGAACGCCATTATAATTGTTAAAGATGCTCAGCTACTCCCAGTAGGTCCCTGAACCAACTACATCACTTTGGGGCAACAAGCTCACCATTCTCCCTAGTATTCATGTGGGAGTGGTAGTGACCTCAACATGGAAAGAGTTCTCATAATGATCGGTCCACAATAAAAGCTCATTTGCGGAACATCGCTCTACTTACCTATACTAGTGTAAGTGCCTCACTTTATGATTGGCTTATTTCGTTGACAAAATCACAATTGGGGTTAATCATTGTAAAAGGGTAGATTAGGAATTGAAGATCTTCCATTTGACTCCAAGTGCTTCAAGGAAGGTAGATTACTTGACTCTACTTTTACTTGAAGGGATATAGTTGCACACACTCACTTGCATGCATTATATTCTGGTTTACATACAATTGAATGATGCATTGTATGTCACTTTTCACACTCCACACCTGAACATATTGCACATCACTTTGTGTGTTGAGTCTGCCTAGAAAATAGGGTTTCTTCTACTTCCGCGGCCTAGACCGCTTGGCAAGCACTGCCTGAACCGCGACATACAGAGCGGTAATCATCAGTCAGCTCATGCTGCCTGGACCGCGTCCTGTACACATGTACGCCCAGCGGTCTGTGAAACGGTAAACTTCAGTAGGCCCCTGCTGCCTAGACCGCGGCCTATGCATTGCACGCACAGTTGTCCCAACCGCGATGTTGTCCAGTAGGCACACTGCTACGTGTACCGCGGTCTGGACGACTTTCCCGAGCCGCGGTACGCACAGCGGTAATGACGGGATTTTGTTACTGTTTTCAAAACGGTGTCATTTTGTCTAGGGCTTGATATATATATGCCCTTTCCTCTTCCTTGCATCTTTAGAGCTTCAGAACTTATTCTCTCTCATTCCTTTTAGAGCTCAAGAGTGTCTTGCAAGAAAAGGTAGCAAGAAATCATTTTTATTGTGCAAAACCCAATCACCCATCATTCATTCATGGTTCTAGCATCATCTAGCTTCATCTAGGATGTTTCTAAGCATGGGTCTTCATCAACATAGCTGACTTGGTAAGTAGAACACCACTCTCATCCATCTTTGTGTTCTTGCTTAACAAGAAATCTCTTTTATGTTTCTTATGCATCTAGTTTATAATTTTTCATTATAAATAGAGATTTTTATTGATGTTTGGATTGTTGTATTGTGATAGCTATTGCATCTAGGAATGCTTTGATTTCATATAGCTAGGTTATATGTGTGTCATATAGCAACATGATATCTAGGAATGTTTGAAGCACTCATACATGACTAGATAAGCATTAAATGTGTTGACCTTGCATTTTGTGCATTTAGAATATCATCATATTCACTTTAGGTTTCTTATCTCTTCATTTAAGAGTTACGTCTTGTATTTGCCTTGGGTAGTATACAAGCAAGAGCCTAAAATCACTATTAAAGGCCTGCGGGTAGCAAGAACGGATTAGTAACCGATTATGTGTGATGTGGTCAACCTAGGTTGTAATCGTTTCTGCAAATAGTGGATTTGAGGGTTTGATTGGCGATTAGGCCCGTGAGTTTTTACCTAGTTGGAGGGTTTCTCACGTAAATCATTTCATCGTGTCATTTTGTTTATTTCGCATTTTATTATGGCTATGATTGATTATGTTAGAGATTAGGGGTTGTGTTGTTTAATTTTGATTAATTAAAAAGATGGCATTTAATTTAACTAAAACCTATTCACCCCCCCCCCCCTCTAGGTTAGTTTTATCACTCTTAGAGTATTTTCAACTGGGAATGCAGATTACCCCAGAAGGTCTCACCAATAAAATGCGGGGTGAGCATTGACCCATATCGCCTTGAGTATGATTGCCTTGGTAGTTCTCTTATGGTCACCTTGGTAGTTCTCTTATGATCGCCTTGGTAGTTTTCATATGATCGCCTTGGTAGTTTTCATATGATCGCCTTTCGCCTATGATCGAGACCAGGATAGCCACATGGCACTCATGATGCTTTGGCTGGGTACCACCCCCCGCCAAGAAAACCCTGGTGCTAAAGTGGCCTTAGTTGCCTACCAGGACCATCGTTTGAAGACCGGGAATCCTTGCACAGGAATACCTGATGCCCTGGACCAGATTAATCCCTCCAGGAGGATCAACATAAATCCAAGAGAGCTACACAACACTCCTGAGGCCCTGGACCGGATTAATCCCTCCAGGACGATCGCCATAAAACCAGGAGAGCTATACAGCACTCCTGATGCCCTGGACCGGATTAATCCCTCAAGGATGATCGTTATAAAACCAGGAGAGCTACACAGCACTCCTGATGCCCTGGATCAGATTAACCCCTCCAGGAGGATCGCCTCAAGACCAGAAAAGGCCATATGGCACTCATGTTGCCCTGGCCGGGCACTACCCCACGCTAGGAAGGATCTAGATCGTAAGATCATAGTTGCCTGACAGATCAAAACCTTGGTCAGGAATCACCCCCCGCTAAGAAGGGTCTGGGAGGTAAGAGCATAGTTGCTAGCCAGATCATGGCCTTGGCCGGGCACCACCCCCCGCTAAGAAAGACCTGGTGCTAAAGTGACCTTTGTTGCCTACTAGGATCTTGTTGCCAGAATGTTCGCCATGTGTTCACCAAGGTACCAAGATTCCTAGAACAGGAATGCGAGGTACCCAGTTTCTCCACAATGTTCGCCATGTGTTCGCCAATGTACCAAGATTCCTAGAATAGGAATACGAGGTGCCCAGTTTCTCCAGAATGTTCGCCATATGTTCGCCAAGGTACCAAGATTCCTAAAACAGGAATACGAGGTACCCAGATACTCCAATATGTTTGCCATGTGCTTGCCAGAATACCAGGATTCCTAGAACATGAATGTAAGGTACCCATTTTCGCCAATATGAAAACCAAATGTTCCTCTTGCTGCCTTGGTCGGGCACCACCCCCAGCCATGAAGGATCTGGATGGCATAGCTAACTACCCGGATGGTTTTCGCCTATGTACCCAAATTCCTGAAAAATGGAAGGCTAGGTACCATGATTCGCCATTATTATAGACAAAGTGCCAGGATCCCCTAAACAGGAATGCCAGGTACCTAGATTTGCCAAAGCCAAGAGTGCTGGGAGCGTTTTCTCTTTTCAAGTAATAGCTACAAGTAAGGAACAACGAGAAATATTCTTCAAGCAGTATAAGATCCAGACTCCAACCCCAACTTAATAGCGATGTTTAAGTCAGGGGGGACTTCTGTTAACAGTCATTTTTGGCAGGGGTCCAAAGGAGAATTTTCCATCCGGCAGGTACTTGGTAGGACCTAGATCGGGACCGGTACCTAGATACCGGGGATGCTCTACACCATGAACCAGAAAGAAGTTAGTACCACGTCTTACAGTCTACCAGGTACCAAGAAAGGCTATACCACGATACCTCCTACCTGGTTCCTAGGTACCACGAGACCTCCTGCCTGGAACCTAGGTACCGCGAAATCTACCCGGTACCCAAGTACCGCGATATCAGTCCAGGATCTAACCAGAATGTGTATCCTACCCGCCAAGTAAGAAGAATGGAACCAGGAAGAGGTATCAGCATGCTAGAACAAGCGCCACGCCAGTAAGAACTCTAGTACACCAGTGTACCATACCACCAGGATACAGAGTTAGAATTCTCTTTCAAGCAATGTAAAAGAGAAATGTGACCTCTCTGAAAATTAATGGAGATAATCAATGCCATTAATAAGGGAATCAGTCAACTCCATTGATAGCCATTCATAACACCATTAATGAGGGAATCAGTCAACTCTATTAATGAAGATAATCAGACTCCATCAATGAGAAGATATTCAACTCCATCAATGAGAAGATATTCAACTCCATCAATGAGAAGATATTCAAATCCATTAATGAGAAGATATTAAACTCATTAATGTCGATAAACCGATGGAGTGGGCAACAAGGATGAACATACATAAATATAACAAGTCACTCTCAAAGAAAAAGGTCGATTCCTCAATATTTCTCCAGTCGGACATTTCTCTAACATGAGGTTCGAACAATAGACACAGTCTAACAGCCCTCCAGTATCTCCATATCTCCAAGATGTCTTTGATCCCATATTTCGCCCACTTTTCCACTAGGAATATGAGTTTGCCGTCACCTAGAGTGTAAAGGGACCATGCCCGAATTCCCTCTACATCACCAGTGTATCAACTGCTATGTATGTCAGTTTTCACCATGAATGTACCGGTACCAAATGGTACCCCTCTAACTGTGACCTACCAGGACTCAGTTTGTATTAATGTAAGCTCTCATAAGCACCTCGCATAATATATAAATATAAAGAAGGGTCTTTCTCCCTTCCTATGCATACTGCCTAGGGGTTTTTCAGCATGTGATCAATTGTGATGCTTTTTCCCCCTAGGTCAGTCCACCACTACTAAAAGAGTTGTCATTCTCCCATCTATCTCCTTGTTATGAATGCATGAATATGAGCTAGGTACTAACCCCGTTGATCCTAGCACTCATTTACCCCACCTTGCACATTATCTTGGTTGGGGAATTATTTAGGGCACCTAGAGAGGTGACCAGGTACCAGGATCAGATACTAGGACCGGGTACCAGCCTACTGCACCAGATGGGCGGGATGATTGTTCTCCTACTTACCTTAGCTCTCTTGCGGTATCTACCCTGTATAAGGACGTTGATCGATCAAATACATCTCCTTCACCCTTACCAGAATCATGATACGAAGTACCTATGACACCCACTGCGACCTCCAGGGTAGCGGGTCAAGGGTGTTGATCAAAATTTCTCATCCTGAGAAAATTTTCTGTTAACATTAACGTTTCTTGCAAGTCACTTTTGAGCTCTTTAAAAATGGAGAAAGAATGCGTTTAGAAGCTCTTGGGATGAAATGGGAGAGATAAGAATGTATATATAGCAAGTCTAAATAAAGCTGCACCGTTTTGGGCAAAACAGGGTACGACCGCTGTGGGCAGTCACAGCGGTCACGCACTGTGCTGCCCACTGCTGTGATAATTCACAGCGGTCTCATGATGAGAAGGTTTTTGCTGTCAGAAAACCGTCGGTCAAAACAATTTATAAAACCTATGCGATGCGTTCACAAGTATAAATACAAGTAAAGCGGTAAGCACGGGTGTCGTCCACTGAGATCGGGGTAGCGGTGATAAAATTAGGATTAATATAACTAGTATGCATAAAAGTAAAGTGATGGTGAATGAAAATACAATAAAAACTAAACTATGAAAGCAAATAAAATGGGATGACAACGGAGTGATGAATGAATGATGATGGAACTACGGAGTTGATGGACTCGTAAGTGAATATTAGGGGCATTGCAACAAACTCTCAATTAAGCATGTTTTGACAAATGTAACCAACCTAGGGTGTATAGTGTTGGTATATATCTCTAGCAAACGGTCAACCTAGGGTGTATAGCGAAGACCTCCTACTAGCGATTAATCCCTATTAAGCAACCAACAATGGCTAGTTACTTAATTGGGACCTTTTCCATGAATGCCCATCTATCTAGCTATGGCTCAACCTATTACTAATGTAGCCATCCTAGGGTGTATAGTGATGGCTTCCAATTCCCTCACAAGTGGCCGACCTAGGATGTATAGTGAAGGTCACCCGTTTGAGATTGGATGAGGCTCGAGGTTATCAACCAAATTCTACTCGAAGGTTAGTTCTTGTAAAATCACTAAAGTAGCCAACCTAGGGTGTATAGTGGAGGCTTCTAATTCTCCCACAAGTGGTTAACCTAGGGTGTATAGTGAAAGCCACTAATTCAAGATTAGATTAAGGGCATGGTTGTAGAGTCGGATTTCCGGAAATCCTTCCATTCAATGGAGCATTAGACAACCTAATTGCCTACTCAAGTAATCCTAATCAATCATGCAAAGAGAGTGTATCCAAGCAAATCAATAATTGAAATCAATTCAAGCAAAGGAATAAAACATAGAGATAGTATAAATATAATACATAGAGTTTATTTACAAAGCCCAAATATCCATCAAACAAATAACATCAACCCCATAGTGGGGTATTTTAGCTACTCATGTTCTATTACAAACCAATAAACTAAGAGAGAGTGTAAGGAGAAAACCCTTGAAGATTGATCTCCTTCCTTGAAGCTTGAATCCTAGTCTCCCAGTTGCCTTTGATTGAGTAGAGATGGTTTGGATGAGAGGGAGATGTATTTCTAACTTAGACTATGTAAAACAATAGAAAATACAAGTGTTGGGAGATATGAGAGTCTTTTGGTTCGTTCCCCTGGTTTTCTATTTATAGAGGATGGAAAATAGGTCATAAAAGCTTGAAAACAGAAGCTGTCGCGCACAGAGTGCGGGTGGAGTGTGGGTGTAGTGCGGGTGGAGTGCGGTTGGCTGACCAGCACTTTACCCGCAGTTTAATCATGAGGAGCGAATCCAACTCTATTTTGAACCACACTTGACCTGCACTTGACCCGCACTTAACCCGCACTTTATCTGTCAGGTACGAATCAGCTTCTCTGGCTTGGCAACAGTGCGGGTGGAGTGCGGTGGGATGACCAACACTCTACCCGCACTTTAACGTCAGGTGCAAATCCAACTCTCTGTCTTGAGCAACAGTTCGGGTGGAGTGCCGTTGGATGACCCGCACTTGACCCGCACTTTATCTTTCCTTCATGATTCAAGTCCTGGCTGTGGGAAGGAGTGCGGTTGGAGTGCGGTTGCGACCCGCACTTGACCCGCACTGTAGAGCTGCTTATGATCCTTTGTCTTTCCTTTTGCCCCTTTTTCTGTCGGAACCACTGCTATTAGCTTCTAACACCAGAATTACATCTATTGCCTGCAATTAGCCTATTAGACATAAAATATATAGAAAATACACACACGAACGAGACAAAGGAATAGGAATGAGGGCCGAAATATACAACAATTTAGGCACGATCAAACACCCCCAAACCAAACCTTTGCTCATCCTCGAGCAAACATAATATAAAACAAATAAGACAAAAACTAAAAATTACTCGAACTAAGAACTTTCCTAGACACAAAGAAAAACTTGCTGCAGAACCAACTGGCAGAGAGATACGCAAAAGCAAATGGGAGTGAGGAATGAGCATATGCAAAATGTTCTAAACAACTCGAAGGCACCCCAAAGGAAACTGGCACAACACTAATCCCACACTTAAAATGCCTTCGCCTCAGAAACTACTCACCCTCATACCTCGAGCATAATTCGCTTCGACGCTAGGTTCTCACTTGGATTTTCTCTTATCTTTCCTCTCAGAACCTAGGTTCACACTCATGCAACATGTATGCCAATGAATTTTTGTAACTGAATCAACTTAGTTGCATACATTTAGTGTAGAATAAACGTTGTTTTCAGTGAGTGAGTCTCATGAAAGAATCACGTGTCATGAACGTGGAAAGAGCATTCATTAACTAATATTCCCAATCTAGACGTCCCCTAAGATCAACTAGGTCTTTTCCATTTGGTTGTAACGTGGCCACGGTGAATGGTGATTAGAAGAATGAGAAATTTAGGCACAAGCACTAATCAACCAAGTTAAGGCAATACATTTTACACTTAAGCATTTAATTTCTCGTGCAACTCCACTTCCAAATACAATTTGGTGTCTAGGCATACAATTATACCTTACGTGCAATCTTTAACTACTCATGTTACCCATTTGAGTAGCATTTACAATTTACACACGGCATCTGAAGCATATTTTTCTTTTGTTACTTTTTGCTTCTTTTCTTTTCTTTTCTTTTCATGCCTTTTTACTATGCACATTTTCACAACTCATTACTCTTGCTTAGGTACACACCATTTATCAAATTAAAGCACAACTTTACATTCCTAAGCCTCAACAAGATCATTTAAGAGTGGGCTAAGTGTTTAGGTTGCTTGGGTTATGGATAACGTGGGTGTAGAATGGAAAAGTCTATATGTGTTTGGCTTCAAAATTTGCTTGGGAGCACACATATTACGCGACTGGGAAGTTTTTAGGCTTTCTTTTTGAGTAGCTAAAACACACATTGCCTAATATCACTTCAAAGGATCAATCTACCAAGGGAATAAAAGTTTCCGTCAAGCAGTCCACATATATGATGCATGTTCAATGACAAATGATGATTTTTGATGTGGTGAGACTATGCATGATGTTTGAATAGTGTTTATAAATTTGAAAAACATTTTCCCTCAAATATACACGCTTTTGGCTTGTGTTTGCGATCTCACAAGGGAAATCTCCACTATCAGAACAAGGCGCTTGAGCACCAAGTTCCCTAAACTTGGACACTAGAAGATGAGACTAGCCCATGAAGTGCAAGTGAGACCCCTAAAGTGACTAAGAGTTATTGAATAAGCACACAAAGCATACACACATTCGCCACAAACACTATGCTCCAGGTATCTCACCAAGCTAAATAAGCTCAAAATTCTGGCTAAGCAGCAACTTTTTTGAAAGTAAGACACAAAAATGACTCAAGACACAAAAGACGACTCAAAAAGGCGTCTACACCCCCAAACCAAAGCCCAACATTGTCCTCAATGTTGAAGACAAGAGAATCTGGCCTAGCGGCACGCACCTAACATGGCTCAAACAAACCTAGGCACTAATCAACCACAATCAATACCCCAACAAAATAAAAGTGACTCAGACAAGGCTCACAAAATAAAGGCAATTCATGCAATATATCATTGAAGCACAAGTCAAGCTTAACATCATGCATTTTATCAAAATTGACGGAATGGGGCATGAACAACCCCCAAACCGAATTAAACAATATAAAGCACATGCATTCATACATGCACAAGAGCCTCCGGCTTTTTCATCCACAAATATAATCAATAAATTCAATGTGCAAATATCCACAAAATATAACATTCGAACAAAAATATCCCAACATCACAATTTATTGAATTTAAACAACATAAAACATAAAACTAACTACATGCATCAAAATTATTCAATGGGATGCATTCATGGAGAGGCTAGGGTCCTCTAAGGGTGGTTTGAAGTTAGGAAATTCCCTATTTCACTACCCAAATAAATTAAGGTGACTTCATTATCTTTTCCCTTTTCATGTTTCTATATAAGTGCACTTGGTCTTTCCTTACACATATTTGCTTGACCCTAGGTGGACTCCATCTATTCCTAGGACCTCTAGTTTTCCTATGTTGATTTGGCTTGTAATTTTTAGCCTTAAAATGCTCTATCCTAGAATATGCATAGCAAAAGATATTAGAGTTAGAGGAACTCCCCTTTGATGCGTGGTCTTGAGGACGTTTGATTTGTTTCACTTGTAATGCCTTGACCTCTTCCTCCTTTTTGCTTAGTGCTACCTTTGCTTCCTCTAAGGCATTGGCTTTTTGGTCAACCTCCATTTGCATCTTCATTGACTTGTGAGCTATCTCATCTTCAAAATCTTTTGATAGCCTAGCTAAGTTCTCAAAATCCTTCGATGCGGTACTCTTTTCGGCTTCAAATCTCTCAATTCGTTCTTCCAATTCTTTGTTCTTGTCAGAGACTTCCCCATTTGTCTTCTTGAGAGTACCATTCTCAACCCTGAGCATCTTCACTTCAAATAATAGTTTCTTGTTCAACTCTTGGAGATTACTCGCCTTTTCCATTCCTAAGGCTTCTCTCTCTTGAAGTGCTTCATTCTCTTCCTTCAACACACCCCTTTCCAACACTAGCTCTGTGCTCACGCTCATAAGCTCTTGGTTCATCTTGATCATCCTGTCCATCTCGACCATTCTCTTGCTTCGCTCCACTTCAAATTCGATTCGGAGCTTATACATATCTTCTTTTGAGAAATTGGAGGAATCCACCGGTTTGGTTGCTTTAACTTGGAAACAACTCTGATTTACCGGGGTGGACTGCTGGACGGATTCGAGCATTTGGGTGGTTTTCTCTTCTATGAAGGCTTGAGTCTCTTGTTGAGAAGCTATCATCTGCTCAGTCTCCTGCACATGATTCTTGATGAAATTTCTTAGTTGATCTTCAACTGAATTTGATTAGAATGATGAGATGTAGGCATTCTCGTTAGGCTCGTAGCTTGACCTTGAATTTTGCCAAAAGGAATCCATAGAGTCCTGAAACAAGCAAAAACAAAAACTACCAAAGCAATAAAAAGAAACTAACAAAACTAAAAACAACTAATAAATTAATAGTATTAACAATAATCTAATCACTACTACGCACACCGATCCCCGGCAGTGGCGCCATTTGATAAGAAGGCTTTTGCCGTCAGAAAACCGTCCGTCCAAACAATTTATAAAACCTATGTGATGCGTTCACAAGAATAAATACAAGTAAAGCGGTAAGCACGGGTGTCGTCCACTGAGATCGGGGTAGTAGTGATAAAATTAGGATTAATATAACTATTATGCATAAAAGTGAAACGATGGTGAATGAAAATACAATATAAACTAAACTATGAAAGCAAATAAAATGGGATGACAATGGAGTGATGAATGAATGATGATGGAACTACGGAGTTGATGGACTCGTAAGTGAATATTGGGGCAATTGCAACAAACTCTCAATTAAGCATGTTTTGACAAATGTAACCAACCTAGGGTGTATAGTGTTGGTATATATCTCTAGCAAGCGGTCAACCTAGGGTGTATAGCGAAGACCTCCCACTAGCGATTAATCCCTATTAAGCAACCAACAATGGCTAGTTACTTAATCAGGACCTTTTCCATGAATGCTCATCTATCTAGCTATGGCTCAACCTATTACTAATGTAGCCATCCTAGGGTGTATAGTGATGGCTTCCGATTCCCTCACAAGTGGCCGACCTAGGATGTATAGTGAAGGTCGCCCGTTTGAGATTGGATGAGGCTCGAGGTAATCAACCGAATTCTACTCGAAGGTTAGTTCTCGTAAAATCACTAAAGTAGCCAACCTAGGGTGTATAGTGGAGGCTTCTAATTCTCTCACAAGTGGCTAACCTAGGGTGTATAGTGAAAGCCACTAATTCAAGATTAGATTAAGGGCATAGTTGTAGGGTCGGATTTCCGGAAATCCTTCCATTCAATGGAGCATTAGACAACCTAATTGCCTACTCAAGTAATCCAAATCAATCATGCAAAGAGAGTGTATCCAAGCAAATCAATAATGGAAATCAATTCAAGCAATGGAATAAGACATAGAGATAGTATAAATATAATACATAGAGTTTATTTACAAAGCCCAAATATCCATCAAACAAATAACATCAACCCCATAGTGGGGTATTTTAGCTACTCATGTTCTATTACAAACCAATAAACTAAGAGAGAGTGTAAAGAGAAAACCCTTGAAGATTGATCTCCTTTCTTGAAGCTTGAATCCAAGTCTCCTAGTTGCCTTTGATTGAGTAAAGATGGTTTGGATGAGAGGGAGATGTATTTCTAACTTAGACTATGTAAAACAATAGAAAATACAAGTGTTGGGAGATATGAGAGTCTTTTGGTTTGTTCCCCTACTTTTCTATTTATAGGAGATGGAAAAATAGGTCATAAAAGCTTGAAAACAGAAGCTGTCGCGTGCAGAGTGCGCGTGGAGCGCGGGTGTAGTGTGGGTGAGTGCGGGTGTAGGGCGGGTGGAGTGCGGTTGGCTGACCAGCACTTTACCCGCACTTTAATCATCAGGTGCGAATCCAACTCTATTTCAACCCGCACTTGACCTGCACTTAACCCGCACTTTATCTGTCAGGTACGAATCAGCTTCTCTGGCTTGGCAACAGTGCGGGTGGAGTGCGGTGGGATGACCAACACTCTACCCGCACTTTAACGTCAGGTGCAAATCCAACTCTCTGTCTTGAGCAACAGTTCGGGTGGAGTGCCGTTGGATGACCCGCACTTGACCCGCACTTTATCTTTCCTTCATGATTCAAGTCCTGGCTGTGGGAAGGAGTGCGGTTGGAGTGCGGTTGCGACCCGCACTTGACCCGCACTGTAGAGCTGCTTATGATCCTTTGTCTTTCATTTTGCCTCTTTTCTGTCGGAACCACTGCAATTAGCTTCTAACACAAGAATTACATCTATTGCCTGCAATTAGCACAAACAAGCCTATTAGACATAAAATATATAGAAAATACACACAAGAACAAGACAAAGGAATAGGAATGAGGGCCGAAATATACAACAATTTAGGCACGATCATCTCACAGCGGTCACACACTGTGTGGCTTACCGCTACAAATTATCACAGCGGTCACACAACGGTGACCTACAGTGTTGCCTACCGCTGTGATAATTCACAGCGGTCCCTCGGCGCTCATCACAGTGGTCAACAGTAAAAAATGCATAACACTTAAACTTAACAAATCAACCTAGATACAAACGATATAAGCATGTATGAAGAGATATATAGTAGTGAAAGTGCACAAACATGAAACGCACAACACTTATATGAGATATGATAATGCATGAGTTGTGAGTGTGTGCAACTAGTTCTCTTCAGAGAGTTAAGAACTTGTTATACCTTCTTGAAATGCCCTTGAGTTTGATGATGCCACTGAAGCTGAATCACGACCAATGAGGCCTAATCCTCCCTTACATGAAAATCCCAGATGTGGTTTGTCAACGAAATAAGCCAACCAACATATGAGGAACTTACAATCTCCCCCTTTGGCTATTTCGTGACAAAACCACCATTCATAAATCAACCTCTCCATGACAAAATAGAGTTGGTCAACAAAATTTTCTACATTACAATAATGCCTAATCTAAGTCCTGAACATCTTCAAGTCAATCCAAAGCTTGTAGAAAAATTACAACCTAAATACAATCAACAAGACAAACAAATATACTTTCCAAAATCAAGTGTATGAGAGGTGCTTTCAAAAAAGCATAATTAACAAAAAAACCATTTGCAATAGCCATACTAGATAGAACCAATACAATCAAACAATGTAATCATGCTATGCAATGCATTTCTCCCCCTACATGATTGCTCTCAACTCCCCCTGAATATGATACCAAAGAAGCAACTAAAGAAGCACTATTACTCACAACTCATCTCCCCATTTTTGTCATGAGATAGGCAAAGGGAGTCTCCCTCAATAGGTAAGCTTTTGGCAATGAGAGCTCATAGCACAAATACATATGCATAATCATATATGTAACTTTATACAACTCGATGAAGTAAGAGATATTCAAGGAAATTTGTTTTTAAGAAAATGTGTGACATTATGCTTCGCATGCAAGACATGTTGCATTTACGTTCAAAAACAATGGTATTTGGCAAAGCAAACAACAAGGGTTTCCAAAAAAATAATTCAAACCAATCTCACCCTTTGTCATGAATTCAAGCAAAGATTTAGATTTTATAAGAATTTTAAATTAGAGTATAACTATATCAAACTTTATAAGTGAAACAAGACATGAGCGACTTTGCACCCTTTTTGATTTTTCCGGGTAAGATACCCATATGATAGTAGCCTTGTTCGACTAATAAAGAGAGAGAGAAGACTAAATTTGGATGAGACATCCTTATTTATTGAATGGACACAAGGTCCTTATTGAGTTTAGTCTTCTCATTTGCTTTTTCGCACATAATTTTGCATTCATATTTAAGCAAGCACAAGTAAACCTTCATGCACAACATCTTTGAAGCATGTCATTAATAAAATCATCATGTCATGGAGATCAATTTTAGGTCATTCAAATTGTACTTCCAAAGTAAATCTCTTAGTCCAAAAATGCATGTTTGAACATAAATATGACATGGATTGCAAGAAAAGCAATTTGCACACTTATTAAGAAAAATAACATAAGTATATGCATAACCCATCATCTCAAGCAATCAATTAAGAAGCAGAAAATATATCAATTTAGCATAATGCACTTTTATGCTAATTTGCTCTCTTTGCTTGAGCTCCCCATATAAGGTCAAGACATACCATTTCAAGCCAAATGACAAATCCCAATAGACTTACCAAGGTTCCCAAATCTAATAGTGTCTAAGGGCTTTGTAAACAAATCCGCTAATTGGTCATTAGTCCCTACATGCTCTAATGCAATAGTTTTGTTCTCAACTAGCTCTGTAATGAAATGATGTCTAATGTCAATGTGCTTTGTCCTAAAATGTTGGACGAGATTCTTAGAAATGTTTATGGCACTCATGTTGTCACAAAACAAAGTGAGAGTGCCTTGCTCTAAGCCATAATCGTCTAGCATTTGTTTCATCCACATCAATTGAGTACAAGCACTATTGGCGGCTATGTATTCCGCCTCGGCAGTGGATAAGGAAATTTTGTTAACAGGGTTTTCTGGCAAGGGATCAAAGGAGAATTTTCCAACTAGTATCCAGCTGATAGGGATCAGTCCCAGCTTCCGAGTGACCAGCGAGATCGATATCACTACCTAGATGGAGCCGATACTTGGTAAGGTCAGGACCTCGACAACATATCTACCTAGATAGGACATCAGCATCATGAGCTAACGAAGGCATGCACTTCTCATTTATTGAAGCTCCCGATACCAACTGAGGACCAGTATAATGATAACTTGTGTGCCCAGCATCCAGTAAGTCTTTCGACATCAATAGAGATACCCGATATTGATGTACCCGCCGTGGTACTGTCTCAACTTCAACCTGGTACCTAGTGCCTCGATGTTTATTCGAAGCCCCTCCAAGGCAGGTATCTTACATGCCTTGCAATACGAAGATGATCGTGAAGACATAAGCACCACTTTATCAAGAAGTAGAACAAGCTCCATGCAGATAGGATCAGACTGGTATACCAGCACCTCGTTCCACCAAAATTTAGAATCAGAGTTTCCCTCCAAGCCACTCGAAGAAGGAAAGTTGACTCCATCGCTAAAATAAAGTGCCATTAATGGGACCTAATGATCAACCAAATCAGAATTTGAATTCGACAGTGATTAACGGGATCAAATCACGCGCCTTCAGCCCTACACAATGCCTTTCAACCCCTAAAATATGACTCTCAATAATCCTCATCAATACAACCAGATTTTAAGGGGATTCTTTGGAGAACTATATATACGGCTTTGAAGGGTAAAGAATGAGGGGGGGGGGGGATTTTGAGTGTTTTTTATCACCAAAGACATAGAGATTAACTTCCGGTAGAATTTCCTTTGAAATTCTCTAAAGGCAGTGAGAGTCCATTGACGATCATTGGAAGGACATATCCACTTATCGACATAAATGCTTTCTCCACCACCACCCTATGTAAAAGAGTGAGATAAGAGAGAAGAATGTATGCGTTGTAACTTTGTTATAGTGTTGCTTAATAAAACAGTGTTCTTTTATATCTCCCGGTCTTTTTTATCTCTTCCGTCATATTATTTCTTGTCTTCAATTATAGAAAGGGACCTCGGTACCGAAGGTACCTACCCCGCTACTGTCCACCGGTAGTGGGTGAGGGTGTTAACCGAAATTTCCCCTCCTGGGTGGATTTTTCTGTTAACACTTTTTGACACAGTCTGTGGGAAACACCGCACCCTCAAAAGAAAGCCAGCGTGCCTCGTTTTCTTGTTATACCATTGTTAACAGGTTTTTTCTGGCAAGGGGACCAAAGGAGAATTTTCCAAACAGAGACCTATCCAGGAAGATTCATCCAGATACTCCAAGAGACCTGAGAGATCGGTACCATCACCTAGATGGAGTCGATATCCGACGAGGTTGGAACCTCGGCTATCCATCTATCTATATAGGATATTAGCTTCGAATGCATGTATCTCATCCTACTGAAGCTCCTGATACCAATTCAAGACCAGTACGATGATAGCTTGCACGCCCAGCACCCCGCAAGCATCTCGACGTTGATCAAGGTACCTGGTACCTCGATACCTACCTCGGCACCACCTCGATATCTGCCTTGGTACCACCCCGACTCCCACTGGTACTTAGTATACTTATCCAGAGCTCCTTCAAGGCAACTACCCTACCCCCAGGCAATACGATAGGGTACACAAAGACACAAGCACCATTCCAGCAAGAGGCAGAACAAGCTCATCAAATGAGGTACCAACACTACCCTCCGTCGGAACTCAAAGTAAGATTTTCCCTCCAAGCTCCAGAAAGAAGGAAAGTCGATTCCATCGCCATCAAGATCCATGAAGAAAGAAAGTTGACTCCTTCGCCAAAATAAAGCGCCATTAATGACCCAATGGTCGACCAAATCAGAATTTGAATTCGCCATTGATTAACGGGATCTAATCCCGCGCCTTCGGCTCCATGCAAATGCCTTTCAACGCTTAAAATAAGACTCTCTATAATCTTTATTAAAGACAATCGGATTTTAAGGAGATTCAGGGAGTACTATATATACGGCATTGAAGGGTAAAGTAGGGGGACTTTTTTCGAGTATTCTTCATCGCCATAACCAGAGAGATCCCGGGAGATTCTCGGAAGCCAGTGAGAGTCCATTGACAATCACTAGAAGAAACATATCCACTTATCGACACAAATGTTTCCTCCATCTCCATCCTGTGTAAAAGAGTGAAATGAGAGAGAGATATGCATGTATACATATTGTAAACCCACCGTAGTGATTGACTGAATAAAACAGCATTTATTTTACATCTCCCGGTCCCTTTGTGCTCTTTATCCATTCTTTGATCTATCGATCTCGATCATATTAAAAGAGGGACCCCGGTACTGAAGATACCTACCCTGCTTCAGCTAACGGTAGTGGGTGAGGGTGTAAACTGAGATTTTCACCCCGAGTGAATTTTACCGTTAACACTTTTTGGCGCCGTTTGTGACAACACCACACCTCCAAAAGAAAGCCTGTGTGTCTCGTTTTTCTTGCTAGATTATCAGAATGAAGCTCCAATCCTCTCAGAATCATCTTGACTCGTTAGGACATCAGTCGAACTCTTCAACCGGAAAGGGTCAGAAGCCGAAGAAGGGGGGAAAGGGTCACAAACCCGCCTTGAAGCCTTCAGCTACCACACGGATTACCCAACAGGTACCTACTACCCCAGCAGTTGGACCTGCCAATCTAGGCCAACAGGTCGCGGCCTTTATAGAGAGCATTCGCCTCTGAATGGTCACCGAAGGTAGTACCAGTCAGCATGCGATACCAGATCCCAGGGGAGATGCCAATAGGCAAAGAACCAGGGTACCTCCCTTCGACAGGTTGGGACAACCACCTCCTGTACCAATCTATGATAAACTTGGGTCCATGCCCCCAATACCATCGGTCCATGATAGACTCGGACCAGCACCCCTGGTTCTAGGAAATCCTACAGGTTATCGACCCCGACGCGCTAGATCCACCATTGATCTCCCGCCTAGGGAGCGTTGCCATCTGGTCCAACCAGAAGCTTCTTCTAGACAGCCTCAAGAGGAAGCGACCAAGAGGCGCCCTCGTTCAATGGCAGGAGGCAGCAACAGGGGTGTCACAGAAGACCCTCCCCATGGAGAGAAGCAGGATGAAACCTCTGCGATATCGGAGGGATCTGACGACCGAGACTCTGAGGTGGAATTAGGAAATGATGGCAACAAACGTATCCGGGACTAGGTTGCCAGAATGGCAAAAGAGATCTAGGAGCTGAAGAAGGGTAAACACCGGGAAAACCAGAAAAATCTTTTGGGAGAGATGCATGCTCCCTTCTCTAGGAGGATCAAGGAGGCAGAACTACCTTCCAAATTCAAGATGCCAACCGACAAATTTTCTAGAACCGAGGATCCCCTGAGCCATCTAGAGAGTTTTGTTCACCAGATGGAGGTCCAAAATGCTACACGGGCCGCCATGTACAGAATGTTCCCTACCACGCTAACTGACTGTGCCAAGACATGGTTCAGGAAACTACCGGCGGGGAGCGTTGATTCATTCACCAGGTTGACTACTGACTTCTGTGCTCAGTTTGAGGGCATCAAACCTCACCCCAAGGATCCCATTCATCTCCAATATATGATCCAGGAGCGGGGTGAAACGCTCAGAGCGTACGTAGAGAGGTTCCGCAAGGAAGTGGTCCAGATGGGGGTCTTCGCGAAAAATGAGACTTTGGCCAATTTCAAAAGGAACATATGGGCAGGCCGGCTGTTCAGATCCTTCGCCAAACATCCCTCGGAGACCTACCAGGAAGCCTACAATAGAGCTCTAGAGCATGTTGAAATAGACGAGCAGCTCCGAGTCAAAATGGAGCATGAAGATATGAGAATTGCCAAGCGCTAGAAGAGGGAGGCGCTCAAGCCGGCACCAGTTCAGAAAAGTCAGAACAGACCTCCCTACAAATCTACATATCGGTCGCCTCACTACCAGCCCCCGCGGAACCGGTACCCTATCAGGCGGACTCCACCCAGAGCTACATCTCAACCTAAGAAAGTAGCCCGAGTCGATAGAGATGAAAGGGGATACTCCCATTACACCCCCTTGAACGCATCTCGCAAAACTATCTACCTCGCCATCCTTGACACGGGACTGCTCAGAAAGTCAGGTCCAATGAAGGTAAAAGCTGATCAGCGGACCGCTACAAGTATTGTGACTTCCATGAGGATATAGGTCATAATACCTCGGAGTGCTATAGTCTGCGGAACCAGATTGAAGCCTTGGTTAGGAGAGGTTGCTTGGAGGAATTCCTCCAACAGGTACGCGACAACATATGCACTGGAAATGAGGTCCAGGCCGATATCAAGGCGTATGAAGAAGGAAGGAAAGCAAAAGGGAAGGATCTGATAGAGCAGATCCACATTGTCAATACCATCAGTGGAGGTCCCACCCTGGCCGGAATCTCCAACATTGCTAGAAAGAACCATGCCAGGAAAGCTCCCAGATTGGAAGCAAGCCAGAGTGTTTTCAAAGTTACTAGGGGGTCACCTCAGTCTTCTCCTACTGCACAGACCGTCTTCACAGAAAAGGACGTGTATAACACCGTGCAGCCCCACGATGATCTTATGGTCATCACTGTGCAGATAGCCAACAAGTTGGTCCATCGTGTCTTGATTGACACAGGTAGCAGCGTTGACATCCTCTTCAAAAGCGCTTTGGAGCAATTCAACATGAAAAGACCTTGCTACAATAGCTGTACTACCCCATTATACGGGTTCACAGGAGACTCACTGATCCCCACCGAGTCTATGAACCTACCAGTAATAGTAGGGACAACGCCACTTCAGTAGAACCTGATGACGGATTTCGTTGTAGTAGACACCCCGTCCGCCTACAACGCCATCCTGGGAAGACCCTACCTGTCTGCTCTCAAAGGAGTCTTGTCGATATACCATTGTTAGGATTATGCTCAGTAGCAAGAGTGTAATATTGTAATTGACAATCTTTTCATATAAATAAAGTGATTTCTGATTCTGCAAAATCTTATAGCATTTATAATTATAATTGTCAAGGTAAATAATCATAAGGTCAAAAGACTATGAGATATGAAGAATTGTTTGTACATCCAGATATGTATGAGGTAGACACAATTCTTTAGTTAGTCTTGAATAATGTTCACAACTTAAGTTAAAGGTTCGGCACCTCTATCTTGATAAAGTTATAGAATTCTTTTACTAGCATTTGAGTGGGATCAAATGAGTTATGATGAGTCTAAAATCATCGAAAGGTTTTCGAGTAAAAGAATCTAGTGCACTGGGTGCATTGAACTGGATCACAATGAAATACTTTATCTAGAACCGTCACTAGATATAAGTCTTTTCATGATCAGGACAATCAGAGAGTCTATCTAAATCCTGAGATAAATGATGGACTTATGGTTGCAAGTGTTATCATTTGAGCTATCAATGAGTACGATTATATAGCATAGTCTATCCTCGATAGTTTGGTGGTATTCATTTGTTAATCGATAGAGGACTTCATTTATAGATATGGACATCGTGGCTCCATTTATTAAATGAGTGTATAATATCATCATATGGATGTTTTGAGGTATTGGATATTAAATCTCAACGTTGAGTTTTCAATAATGATTATTGAAGACATGGCTTCTGGACAAGTCAAAATATCCAAGTTCAAAATGTGGTCATATGAGGAAATATGGTAACTTGGAGAGCTATAGGCGGTCTATGAGCTCTTGGCGATTACTGATATTATTCACGAGGATACACCATCTCCTATAAGATTGTCTAGGGTATGAATGAGAAACATCTCCTTATTCTATCTTTATTTAAGAGTTCAATTTTAGCCCTTTAGTGGAATGAGTTAAAATTAATAGATCGGACCTAAGTGAATCATTTGTTGATTGTGATTAGGTTATGTCTATTGAAGCTTAAATTTAGATAGCCTGCCAAGATCCACAATCCACACGTACTTGCATAGATCACTTGATATATTCTACCGGACCAATTTATGGGTCCATCTAGAATTGCATTTAATATATTAAGAATATAATATGTCTATTATTTATTTAATGTGCTGCACTATTATATTAATATATTAAAAGGAGACATGTAAGCTTGTTTCTTTTAGTAAGAATAAGTCTGGTTCACATGTGCGCTTTTATTTAAAGTCTAATGCATTAAATAAAATAAGAAAAATAATATTGTGCCCATATATATATGGTGTGGGCGGCAAGGCTAAATAAAATAGCCCAAGATATTATTTTATTTTATTGTTTTGATTAAATGGGAATTAATTAATTATTTAATTAATTAATAGTTTAAATCAAAATCTTTTCCTGATCAGTAAATTAAATACTATGTCTTGGATTAGGGTTGGAATTCTTTTAAGTGATAGGAGTCCTAATGTGGTAAGGATTAAATCCACATACACTCCTTATTATACAAAGAATTCGGCCACCACTAGTCCTACAAGGGTTAGGATTCTTGAATTGATAGGAATTAGGGAAAAGGACAATTCCTTTTCAAGTAAGGAAATTAACCAACCCTAGATTTCCTAGTCAATGAATTCGGCCAACCCTACTTGGTGAAGGAGAAAATTCGGCCAACCTATAAATATAAGGTTATGAATTCTCGGCCACCAAGAAGCAAAATAGAGAGAGATTTTTGTTTGTTTTGAAAATAAAAAATCCTACTCTATACACATAGATTTTAGGCCAAGAGAGAAAAAGAAAATAAGTTCTCATTCGATAGTGCACTTACAAGCCTTTAACATCAAAAGGTCACACTTTCGATTTAGGGTTACGCGAGTTCCAATCATATTGATTGTGAATTCAAAAGTGACCGGAACTATATTTTTAGGCTCTTGGTGTTTTACTATTGAAGATCAAGATCAGAAATTCCATACATCCATTCTAAGGTAAGCAATTCAAAGAAAATGGGAGACCACGCTCCTAGGTGATTCACGTACGTGCTAGGATTGAAGATCTTGCGGATTACCATCGACGTAAGTCAATCGGATCACGCGACAAGAGGTATTTAACTCTAACCGTATATTTGAGTTTAATTAATTAAAGGGTTAAGGTTCAAATCTTTAGAAAAATTTTAAACTATACGAAAATTATTTTTTCGCCTTCCGCTGCGGTTTTAAGCAATTTTTCCCTACAACCATAACGTCCTTAAATTTCCAGTAGAAGACAAGGTGGGCGAAGTGAGAGGAGATCAACAGGTTGCACGCAAGTGTTATGCAGTATCTACCAATCCAGCAGCGCTGGCTAAACAATGCGTGCAGGTAACCATCAACCAAGATCACTAGTTCCCGGAGGAAGATTTCGAAGGCATAATGGATTCAGATAAATTTGTTAATAGCCAAAATTGGCTAAGGACCAGAGGGATATTTTCCACCTCCCAGACCTGGTTCCATACCCGAGAGTTTCACCAGGAGACCTCTCAATCCAGAGCCGAGTACTATACCATCCCAGAAACAAGGGCAGGCTCCAGAAACATCTGGGATAGAGCCCGGACCCGAGAGCTTCCACCAGGAGACCTCTCTGTCCAGAGCCGAACTGCGATACCACCCCAGGAACAAGGACGGGCTCCGGAAACATCCGGGATAAAGCCCGGAACGATCAGATCTAGCCCGCATCACCAAAACTAGAAGCTCCCCGAAGTCGAGGTCATCTCGCAAGTGCTCCAGAGACTCGTCTACACCTCGATTGTCACAGAAGAATGTCCCTAAATGGCCGCGAGATCAGTCGAAGCCACACCTAGCTTCAAAAGGTCAGTCGAGGCCACACCTAGCTTCGAAAAGGTCAAGGGAAGCCCGATTTGGCTCAAAGCTAGATGAAACTTCTCAGATATCAAGGTCGAAATACTAATCAACCTCCCTGGTTGACGTACCACACCATATCGTCATATCCAACGACCTCCATAAAGGATCATACTGAAAGGATACGAGGAATGCATTGAATCATATCTAGAAACGTTATCTGCATGCAGAATGAGTAATAAAATCCAAAAAAGGAAACAAACTGATCTCCACCACGATACTCTCAATTCGGGCGTCAATCCAAAAGTCAATGACATTAACACAAGAAATCCCGCTCGATAAGGAGAAGACTGAGAAAATCAAGGGAGAATCAGTCTGTTGACCTACAAACTATGTATAAATAGAAAAGAAAAGAAATGAAAGAAGGGACTACTATTCGACAGGCATACGACTAACAATCGACCATTCCCAGAGAGAGTTGAGAGAAAAGAGAGAAGAATCTTAGTATTTGTATACCATGCATGTCCAATAAAAACATCCTTGCTTACTTGTCATTTTATAAATCACTGTTACATATATAATGAATTTTGGCCACCACCTACGTGGTAGTGGTCTCGAGGGCGTTAACTGAAATTTCTCATCCCGAGCAAAATTTCCGTTAACACTTTCTGGCGCTGTCTGTGGGAAAAAAAATATTCCTTCACCCAATTAACCAATCGTTTGCATCTATATTTTCATTATTTTACAGGAACTATGAGGCTCCGCTCCTCCCAAGGCCAACACAAAGTCCCGGAGCAATCTCCGGCGAGGCCAACCCGAAAAGCCCCAAGAAGGGGGGGAAAGTCTGGATATAGTAGTCAAGCTCCGATCCAGACAACCAATACGCGGGCTACTGGCCACCCCATAGTGAGCCAGGCAGCACTCGACCAACAAGCGGCGGCCTTCGTAGAATCCATCCGCGTCCGCCTCCTCGCTGAAGGCATCACAATCCAGCCAACCAACCTGAATGATCAGGGAGAGCCAAGCAGGCTCGGAGCTAGACCACTTACTTTCGATCGCCTAGGACCTCCTCCTCCAGAGCCGGCTCGAGGAAAGTAGACAAACTCCCCGAGTAGATCATGTCCAGGAGGAGGACCGGATAGAAATTGCAAGTTCATCTGAAGGATTCGACAGCGAGGAATCTGAGGTTAACTCGAAGAGACCTGGGAACAAGCGACTGAGGGATCAGTTGGCAAAGCTACAAAAAGAGGTCCAGCAAATAAGGAAGGGAAAGAGTAAGGAGGACAAAAAGAATCCCCTGAGCGAGATGAACGCTCCCTTCACTAGGAGGATCCGAGAAGCAGAGCTCCCCCCAAAATTCAAAATGCCAGCAGATAAGTTCTCTGGAACGGAAGATCCTCTAAACCATCTAGAGAGCTTCGTTCAACAGATGGAAGTCCAGAACACTAACAGAGCAGCTTTGTGCAGAATGTTTCCAGCGACCTTGACCGACTATGCGAAAACCTGGTTTAGGAAACTGCCCATTGGTAGCGTGGATTCTTTTACAAAACTGTCAACCGATTTTTGCTCACACTTCCAAGGAGTTAAACCTCGCCCGAAAGATTCCATACACCTTCAATATGTGATTCAGGAGCAGAGTAAAACTCTTCAATCGTACGTAGAGCGGTTTCACAAGGAGGTCATACAAATGGGAGTTTTCACTAAAAAAGAAACCCTAGCCAACTTCAGACGAAACCTCTGGGCAGGAAAGCTTTTTCGTTCTTTCGCCAAGAGACCCCCCGAGACTTACCAGGAGGCCTATGACCGGGCTCTTGAGCAGGTCGAGATCGATGAACAACTCAAGGTCAAGATAGAACATGACGACATGAGAACGACAAAGCGTCTGAAGAAAGAAGCCCCCAAATTTGAGTCAGTGCAGAAGGCTCAGAATAAACCTCCCAACAGGTCGACCTATCACCTCCCTGCTCCTCCACATAGGCAAGAAAAATATACAACAAAACGAACCCCTCCCCGGGCTTCGCCGCCTCCCGGGACCGTGGCTCCAGTGATGCAAGGGGAAAAAGGGTATGACTACTACACCACTTTGAATGCTTCCAGGGAAACAGTCTATCTTGCCATACTAGATAAAGGGTTACTCCAGAAGCCCGCTCCCATGAAGGCCCCAGCTGACAGGAGAAACCTGTACAAGTACTGCGACTTCCATGAAGACGTGGGCCACAACACTTCGGAGTGCTATAACTTGCGCAACCAGATTGAGGCCCTGATAAGGGGAGGATGCCTGATCGAGTTCTTGCAACAGGTCAGAGTTAATATCTGGACTGGAAGGGAGGTACAAGCTGAAATCCGTGAGGACGCAGAAAAGAGGAAAGGGGAGCAGGCTGACTTAATGCAACAGACCCAGGTGATACACACTATCAGCGGAGGTCCTACATTGGCCGACGTTTCCAATAACTCCCGGAAAAACCACGTAAGAAAGGTTCCCGCCTCGGAGAGAGCCGAGGGATCTTCGAAGTCAGCCAGAGCCCGACAGAGCCCTCCCAGTCAGCTAAGATCGTATTCACCGAAGCAGATGTCTTCAACACTGTGCAACCTCATGATGATCCTATGGTCCTCACGATACAGATCGCCAATTATCTGGTCCATCGCGTGCTGGTGGATACAGGTAGCAGTGTAGATATCCTCTTCAAGGATACCCTGGAAAAATTGAACCTGAAGCAACGTTGTTACAACAGTTGTACCACTCCGCTTTACGGTTTCACTAGGGATTCGATCATACCAGTGGGGTCAATGATCCTCCCAGTAATCATCGGGGTCACCTTGCTTCAGCAGAATGTAATGACCGACTTTGTTGTGGTGGACATCCCATCGGCCTACAACGCCATCCTAGGGAGACCTTTCTTGTCCTCCTTGAAGGGAGTCTTGTCCATATACCACAACGTCTTGAAATTCCAGGTTGGAACCAAAGTAGGAGAGGTACGCGGAGACCAGCAGGCAGCCAGGAAATGCTACGCTGTATCTGCCAATCCTACAGCCCTATCGAAGCAGTGTGTACAGGTGACATTGATCCAGGAAGACATGGATACATCCCAGATAATCCAGGAGGAGAAGGAGCCCGCGGAACATCCTGGGATTCCGGAAGATGAACCTATCATGCCCTACGAGGAAGAATGGAGTAAAGAGTGGGCCAGCGGGCAGCCCGTGGACAAACTAGAAGAAATATCCGTCAAGAATGACGATCCCTCCAAGGTCGTCAAGGTCGGAGCCACCCTTGACCCAGAAGTAAAAAGAGGACTGATTGATCTTCTCAGGGAATTCAGCGACATCTTCGCCTGGAACCATGATGAAATGCCTGGAATTCTGGCATCGTTGGCCACCCATCGGCTAGCAGTAGATCCAATGGTCAAGCCCGTCAAGCAGAAAAGGTGTCATTTCAACGCTAATAGGAACGCGGCGGTGCAGGAAGAGGTTAATAAATTGATCAAAGCGGGGTTTGTCAGAGAGGTACGTTACCCCGAATGGATCGCCAACGTGGTCATGGTCATGAAGGCAAGTGGGAAATGGCGTATGTGTGTCGACTACACCGACCTCAACCGGGCTGGTCCGAAAGACAGTTTTCCTTTACCAAAGATCGACCAGCTTGTTGACTCCACATCCGGAAATAAACTTTTGAGTTTTATGGACGCATTCTCAGGATGCAAACAAATTAAAATGCACCCGGCTGACCAAGATAAAACCAGTATAATTACTGGGCAGGGCTTGTATTGCTACAAGGTGATGCCGTTTGGTTTGAAGAATGCAGGGGCCATATACCAGTGGCTGGTTAAGAAACTGTTCAAGCCCGAGATAGGAAGGACGATGGAAGTATATGTCGACGATATGATCACGAAATCCCCAACCACAAAGGGACATCAGGAGGACCTTCACAAAACCTTCCTTATACTGAGGGAAAACCAGATGCGTTTGAACCCCTCCAAATGTGCCTTTGGGGTAACGGCAGGGAAGTTTCTAGGCTTCATGGTTCATGAGAGAGGTATAGAAGCCAACCCAGAAAAAATCAAAGCCATCTTGGACCTGGAATCCCCGACCTCGCTCAAGCAAGTACAGATTCTGACTGGACGGGTGGCGGCACTCAACAGGTTTATATCTCGCTCCACCGATAAATGTCTCCCTTTCTTAAAGGCCATCAAACAAGGAAAGAACATGAAATGGAGCCAGGAAAGCGAACGGGCGTTTCAAGCTTTGAAAGAGTACCTAACAAGCCCCCCTTTGTTAGTTAAGCCGGTTCTCGGAGACGAGTTGCAGATCTAACTGGCCATATCAGAAACTGCAGTAAGCGGGTCTTTGGCCAAGGATTGTAGCGACGGTTTTCAAAGACCTATATACTATGTGAGTCATGCCTTGACCAAATCAGAAAGGAACTACATTCTCCTAGAGAAGCTCGCTTATGCCTTGGTGATCTCAGCGAGGAAACTCCGTCCATATTTTCAAGCTCACACAATAGCAGTAGTGACAGACCAACCCCTCCATCAATTCTTGCAAAGACCAGACGTGTCAGGAAGGCTAGTTTTATGGGCACTAGAGCTCACTCAGTTCGATTTAAAGTATAAGCCCTGGACCACGATTAAGGCACAGGCTTTGGCCGACTTCGTGGCAGAATTCTCAGCGATCCCAGATCCAGATGATCCCTCAGCATCAAACGAGGTACATGAGAAGATATCCGAGGTCAAAAATTGGCCGGAAGGCTACAAGCCATGGATCCTCTTTTCAGACGGAGCATCCGGACGAGCTGGGGGATGAGCTGGCATAGTTTTGATAGATCCGGAGGAGACTGAATTCTGTCACTGTTTCAGATTCGAGTTTAAAGCTACAAACAAAGAAGCGGAATATGAAGCGCTCCTAGCCGGGATGAAGGTAGCCATCGAACTAAAGGCTGACTACCTGCAGATCAAGAGAGATTCATTGCTTGTTGTAAACCAGGTGACTGGAGTCTACCAGGCAAAGGGAGATAATATGGTCGCCTACCTAAATCTAGCTCGGCTGCTGAAAAGTAAATTTAAGGGACTCAAGATCGATCAGGTGCCCCGACACCAAAACCATCGCACAGATGTTCTGGCTAAAATAGCGGCGAAAGGAGGCCAATCCCTACCAAGGGGAATTCCCCTCCAAGTGATCACCCAGCCAAGCATAGCCACAAATGGAGAAATTTGTTCCCTGGATCGCCTACCTTGCTGGATGGACCCAATTGTCGCCTACCTCCTTAAAGGAGAGCTTCCTGAAGAGCCTGGACAAGCCCGAAGAGTTAAGAGACTCTCAGTTCGATACTGTATGGTGGACGGATACCTCTACAGGAGGGGCAGATCCCTCCCCTTACTTAGGTGCTTGCATCCCGATGACGCTAAGTGGGCATTGAGAGAGGTCCACTCTGGAGACTGTGGGAACCACATAGGTGGGGAAGCTCTAGCCTATCAGGTGCTTCGTATGGGGTACTACTGGCCGACCATCCATCAAGATGCAAAAAGTTTTGTTCAATCCTGCGAACCTTGCCAAAGAACCTCAAACTTGAGCCACCAGCCACCCGAGCGACTGTCGTCCCTCAGTTCACCTTACCCCTTTGCCATGTGGGGAATCGACCTAATCGGGCCACTTCCTACCGCTCTTGGACAGATGAAACATGCTATCGTGGCTATCGACTACTTCACAAGATGGGTCGAGGCCGGACCTCTTTCTCGAATATCAGAAAAGAATACAACCAAGTTCATCAAGACTAACGTGGTATGCAGGTTTGGGACCCCTCTCATCATTATAGCCGACCTAGGAAAGAAATTCAACAACCCCCGATTCAAAGACTTCTGCAAAGGATTGGGGATTGACCTCAGGCTCGCTTCAGTGGCTCATCCCCAGACTAACGGGCTAGTAGAATCCACCAACAAGACAATCAAGAAACTCCTGAAAAAGAAACTTCAGCAGAAGAAAGGTAAATGGGCCGAAGAGCTACCAGAAGTCCTTTGGGCTTACCGGACTACAAAAAGAACAGCTATCGGAGAGACACCTTACTCCCTGGCTTTCGGGGTTGAAGCAGTCCTCCCCATCGAGCATAAATTAACCTCGTTCAGGGTACAACACTTTGAGCCCGAAAGTAACGAAGTCAAGCTCCAGGCTAGTCTAGACTTCTTAGAAGAAAAGCAAGACCGGGTAGTAGAGAAGTGGCGATCTACCAGAGCAAGATCGCTAGGTACGTCAACCAAAAGGTTAGAACCCAGAAATTCAAGGAAGGGGATCTGGTACTTAGGAAAGTGACCCTGAACACTCGGAAAAGGTCGGATGGAGTCTTAAGTCCAAATTGGGAAGGGCCATATTTGATAAAGCTAGTTGTTCGCAATGGAGCTTATAAGCTCGAAGACATGGACGGATGATCCATCAACCACACTTGGAATGCGGATCATTTGAAGAATTCTACCCTTGAAAGGAGTCCTCAAGCAGACTACCCCCACTTAGTTTTCATTACAGGTCCTAATAAAGATGTACTACATCTCAATCATCAATAAAGTCATTTTCCTTTTCTCTTCCATCTTTGTCTCCAACTATGTTCAACGTTAGAGACTATACCCTTGTATGGAAATTCGACATAAAACCTCTCGAGACCAGGAAATAGCTTGATGGCCCTCCTGAGGCCTTGGTCGGGGTACCACCCCCAAGAAGGATCTGAATGTAAGAGCATAGTTGCCCTCCAGATCTCGAGACCAGGAAATAGCTCGATAGCCCTCCTGATGCCTTGGTCGGGCTACCACCCCCAAGAAGGATCTGAGTGTAAGAGCATAGTTGCCCTCTAGATCTCAAGACCAGGAAATAGCTCGATAGCCCTCCTGATGCCTTGGTCGGGCTACCACCCCCAAGAAGGATCTGAGTGTAAGAGCATAGTTGCCCTCCAGATCTCGAGACCAGGAAATAGCTCGATAGCCCTCCTGATGCCTTGGTCGGGCTACCACCCCCAAGAAGGATCTGAGTGTAAGAGCATAGTTGCCCTCCAGATCTCGAGACCAGGAAATAGCTCAATAGCCCTCCTGATGCCTTGGTCGGGCTACCACCCCCAAGAAGGATCTGAGTGTAAGATAGTTGCCCTCCAGATCTCGAGACTAGGAAATAGCTCGATAGCCCTCCTAATGCCTTGGTCGGGCTACCACCCCCAAGAAGGATCTGAGTGTAAGAGCATAACTGCCCTCCAGATCTCGAGACCAGGAAATAGCTCGATAGCCCTCCTAATGCCTTGGTAGGGCTACCACCCCCAAGAAGGATCTGAGTGTAAGAGCATAGTTGCCCTCCAGATCTCGAGACCAGGAAATAGCTCGATAGCCCTCCTGATGCCTTGGTCGGGCTACCAACCCCAAGAAGGATCTGAGTGTAAGAGCATAGTTGCCTTCCAGATCTCCAAGACTAGGAAATAGCTAAATAATCCTCCTAATGTCTTGGTTGGGTTATCACCCCATAATATATATATATATATATAAACAGATATATATATATATATATATAATGTTTGCTTTCGTGTGCAGGATCAAAATCACCATAATTCCCTACACGAATCTTAATTGCTGCTACAGATGCTACTCTGGATACCATTCAAGACTAGAAACAGAATAAAGTTCTCAAAAAGGCGCTTCGATTTATCATTAAGGGAAAGGGGAGCCTATCCCCCAATAAGGCTACATCCAAATGAGGAGCCTAACCCCCGAACTCGGGCTACAAAAAGAAGAAGAAAAATGAAAAATTGATAATGGCAAAACAGGGTGCCCACCCCCTTTTCCGGGCAATCAAAAACAAGTCATCCGCTTCAAGCTTTGGGACTCTCATGGCTCCCCTCCGCTGGCCCTCCTCCTACCTGCTGATCCTCGGCATCAACCCCCTCTACAGGTAGCTGTCTATCTGGGTTATCCTCACCGACCGCTCTTCCATCTAGAGGCTCCATTGGATGATCAGCTGGATCTTCCTCCAATACTTCATTAATTACGTCCATAACCTCAAGAGGGACAGCCGCGTCAAGAAGGGCAGCCAAGAACCCCATCTGGCTCTTGTCTACCTCCATCTCTGTTAAAGGGGGATCCTCATATGGGCTCCTAACCTCTTCACCAGCTCCAGAATGGTCCTCATCGGATTGAGAAGACATCACTTTGCTGGAAGACTCCCCAGGACCCGAGGTGATAAAGGAAGGAAGATGGAATGAGGGGTCTGACTGAGCGGGCTGCTTCCCAGTTCCTGCCGGGCTAGAAGAGACCACCTTGTCGCCCTCAGGGCGAGATAACTCGGTAGCTTTGAGCATTATTTCCTGTGTATCCCAGCCCGCAATAGAGGATAAATCAAAGGGAGGAGGAAGAGCCTCCGCGGCCTGAAAGGAAGCATAAAAATACCCGTCACTGAAGGAGGTCTCCGCATCAGCTTGCAGCTTGGCCACCTGAGTAATCAGAGACTGGTACTCGAGGTCCAGCTTCTTAGCCTCAGATCTCCAAGAATCCAGTTGCCTAGCCCGCCGGAGAGATTGAAGACGCTCCTGATCGAAAGATTACTTCGTCCTTTCATGATCGCAGCGAAGCTCATCCATCTCGAGCTCAATTTTTCCCTGGCTGGAAGTCACCTCTTCCACTAAAGACGAGCCTGCTTGAGCAGTTCCCCGGCTTTCTCGGCTTCAGCCTCGGCTTTTGCAGCCCGATCATGGAGGAGGGCTACCTGCTGGCCCATCACAACATTAACCTTAAAGGCCTATAAATACAAAACCCGAGTTAGAAACTGGACAAATTAACAAAAGTAGCGTGAAGGAAATACAATTACCTCAGCTAGAATAGCAGACCCCTTGGTTATAAGGACGTCCACAGGCATGGAAGCCATCTGAGAGATCCCGCCACCCGGACAAGACGCTATGAACTGCTCTAGGACCTCATCCTGCCCTGTCGAGCTCGACTGAGGCTGGGAGCGGCTGGAAGGAGCCTTTGCGACACCTTTCCCAGAAGCGACATCTTTCCCAGAAACCTCCGAGGCTTTGGTTGTTAGAAGCGCAGCAGAATCAGGTGTTTTAGTCGAAGGGGTAGCGACTTTAGCGGCCACGGCCGAGGGGGCAGAAACAGCCGGGCCAACCACCTGGGGAGCTTTACCCAAAGCCCGGAAAGCTCGCGAGGCAAGAGTAGCCATCTTAGACCCAGCCGGAGAGATAGAAGAAGCCAGGGCAGGTTCGACCCCAGAGGAGGGAAGAGAAGCTCCACCTTGAGGAGAGCGTGGGGCGTGACGGGTGGCCGGCTCCAAGACAAAAACTGAGAATAAAGAGATTAAAAAAAAATATTAGAACCAAGCTAAGTAATAAAGCGAAGCAAAGTAACACAAGGATACTTACGAGGAATAGCGTCTGAAATCCGTAAATACTTGTTCACCCTACGAGGGTCAAAAGCTTCAGCGGTAGGGAACTTCGGATTCAGATAATTTCGGGCTAGAATAGCCTTTAAGACGGCTTCGGACTCGGAAGGCAGGAAGTCCCGGTCCCAGGAGGGCTTGTCACTGAAAGCCGTAGGAACCTCAAATTCATACCCTCCGATGAAAATCGAGCTCCCCCAGTCATCCCCCGCCAGGATCCATTCTTCTTTCCACGCGGGATCCTTCTTCGAGGCACCAGGAACGATGAAATTAAGCTTATTCTTTGCCTTGGCATAGAACTGGCCTCGAAGAGCCCCAGACAAGCTCCCAATCTGGAAGAGATAAGCCAGCTCCTCTGCACCTGGCTCCCTCGTCACTTTACTCATCTGGCATTGTTCCCTCCATAATACAAGGAAACCAATCAGATGCCTCCAGAAGCCAGGCGTCAACTGGAGGGGAGCGAGCTGGATGGCGTTGAGAGCCCGTCGAAGGGTCGGATGGAGGGGAAGCCTGACCCCGTTCTCAAGAACGGCCACATGAATCGGAAGCACGCCTTTATGGGGGTTGAAAAACTCAAAATTCATGGGAGGCACCGAGATGGACACACTGTCGGGGATGCCAAACTTTGACCTCAAGCGGTCAATCGACACCTGGTCAACGGTGGAATCTGGAACAACCCGGAAATCGTAGGGAGGGAGTCTCTCCCAAAAGGGACCCAGAGTCGAGACCCAACGCTCACCCGCAGTGCCACCGGCCGTTTCTTTGTAGGAGTCATCATCGACGATATCTAAAGGGTGGTCGGGACGGTTGGAGAACCCAGTCCCGATAGATACATTCCTACTTGACCGCCGACGTTGTGAGGTGGGCGGGGAATCGTCACCGTCAGAACTCCTCCTAGCCCGCTTCCCAGAATAAGACTGACGACCTCCTTGCCATCGAATATGGAATCAGTTGAGTCACGGCTGTTTTTCGACATTATAGAAGACGAAAAATGAAGAAAGAAGCAAGCTCGGAGGAAAAGCTATGGAGATATTTCTCAGTAGAAAGTTTTTAGCTCGAAGAGATGTGAAGCAAGCTCGGAGGAAAAGCTGTAGAGAAATTTCTTAGCAGAAAGTTTTTAGCTCGAAGAGATGTGAGGAAGATGAGGAGGGAAACAGACATATATATAGGCAGAAGGGCAACAGCACCGAGATATTCGTCTGGTAACGGTAAAAAAAAAATCGATTACGGTAACGTAACCGGATTAAACTCGAAAGCGGGCTAATCATCTCATGCCATATCAACTACGCAGTTAAGAGGATGATCTCCCCAAGATTCTGGTAACGGTAAAAAATCTCGGGGACTGCCGTAACGCAATCAGATTAATTCAAAGATAATTAGTCGGTTCGCAAGACGTCATTCAAATGAAGAAATTTCCCCAATATTTCGGTAACTGTAAAAAGAGGAAGATTTCCCAAATAAAGTAAAAATCTGACCTCAACCCCAAGCTCGACGTCTGGTGTTCAAGTCAGAGGGGACTTCTGTTAATAGCCAAAATTGGCTAGGGACCAAAGGGAAATTTTCCACCTCCCAGACCTGGTTCCATACCCGAGAGTTTCACCAGGAGACCTCTCAATCCAGAGCCGAGCTACTATACCATCCCAGAAACAAGGGCAGGCTCCGGAAACATCAGAGATAGAGCCCGGACCCGAGAGCTTCCACCAGGAGACCTTTCTGTCCAGAGCCGAACTGCGATACCACCTTAGGAACAAGGACGGGCTCCGGAAACATCCAGGATAAAGTCCGGAACGATCAGATCTATCCTGTATCACCAAAAACGAGATGCTCCCTGAAGTCGAGGTCATCTCGCAAGTGCTCCAGAGACTCGTCTACACCTCGATTGTCACAGAAGAATGTCCCTAAAAGGCCACGAGATCAGTCGAAGCCACACCTAACTTCAAAAGGTCAGTCGAGGCCACACCTAGCTTCAAAAAGGTCAAGGGAAGCCCGATTTGGCTCAAAGCTGGATGAAACTTCTCAGATATTAAGGTCGAAATACTAATCAACCTCCCTGGTTGACGCACCACACCATATCGTCATATCCAACGACCTCCATAAAGGATCATACTGAAAGGATACGAGGAATGCATTGAATCATATCTAGAAACGTTATCTGCATGCAGAATGAGTAATAAAATCCAAAAAAGGAAACAAACTGATCTCCACCACGATACTCTCAATTCGGGCGTCAATCCAAAAGTCAATGACATTAACACAAGAAATCCCGTCCGATAAGGAGGAGACTGAGAAAATCAAGGGAGAATCAGTCTGTTGACCTACAAACTATGTATAAATAGAAAAGAAAAGAAATGAAAGAAGGGACTACTATTCGACAGGCATACGACTAACAATCGACTATTCCCCAGAGAGAGTTGAGAGAAAAGAGAGAAGAATCTTAGTATTTGTATACCATGCATGTCCAATAAAAACATCCTTGCTTACTTGTCATTTTATAAATCACTGTTACATATATAATGAATTTTGGCCACCACCTACGTGGTAGTGGTCTCGATGGCGTTAACTGAGATTTCTCATCCCGAGTAAAATTTCCGTTAACAAAATTAGGATCATTGCCAGAGCTCCCCGACATAGACATCGGGGGAGAAGAAGAAAAAGGATGGGCCAGTAGCCATCCTGCAGAAGAGTTAGAAGAGGTACCTATCAGGGAGGCCGATCCATCCAGGGTTGTCAGGATAGGTTCAACATTGGAAAATGAGGTAAATAAGGCTCTGATAAAGCTCCTGCGAGAATATAATGAAATCTTTGCATAGAGTCATGAGGAGATGCCGGGAGTACCCGCTACCATAGCAACACACAGGTTAGCGGTGGATCCTACCTTCAAGCTAGTCAAGTAGAAGAGAAGGCATTTCAACCAAGCAAGAAATGCTACTGTGCAAGAGGAGGTACACAAACTACTAAAGGCAGCGTTCATCAAGGAGTCTCGGTACCCCGAATGGATTGCCAATGTAGTCATGGTGACCAAAGCGAATGGGAAGTGGCGCATGTGCGTTGACTACACAGACCTCAACCGCGCCTGCCTGAAGGATAGCTTCCCGCTACCAAAAATCGACCAACTGGTAGATTCAACCGCTGGCAACAAGCTCCTAAGCTTTATGGATGCCTTCTCAGGATACAACCAGCTCACTAGGATAAAACCAGTTTCATAACCGGGCAAGGCCTGTACTGCTACAGAGTTATGCCCTTCGGGCTCAAGAACGCTGGGGCTATGACAAGGACGCTTTTTCCCTTATGTCGTTTTAAAAGATCAGTCCGTCAATAATATTTTAAGAAACAACACAAGCCTAAATCAGTTTACAAACATAAATATAGCGGCAAGTGGGTGTCGTCCACAGGGAGCGGAGTTAGCCAAATTAGTTAAAGCTAAAGCAATGGTATGTATATATATATATATATATATATAATAGCAAAACATGAATTGGTGAAAATGTAGATTGTGAACCAACTCTCAATAACACTAAGTTAAATAAGTAAATAAAATGAAAGGGGAATATGGAGTGAAGGATATATAGATGATGGAAACTAAGGAGTTAATGGATTCGAAAGCAAATACTGGGCAATGTAACAAACTTGTCAATAGCACGGCTCTTCAAGGTAACCGACCTAGGATGTATAGAGTCGGTTATTTATCCCTAGAAGGTGGCCAACCTAGGATGTATAGTGCGGACCACCTATTAGGGATTAATCCTTGTAAACTACCAACCTAGGATGTATAGAGTTGATTGTTTACCGGATTCTAGAAATGAAGCTCGTCTACCTAACATTGACTCAACCGATTACAAATAGTCACCCTAGGATGTATAGTGATGACTTCTAACTCTTTCACGGATTCCGATCTAGGATGTATAGTGCCGGAAATACGATCGAGGTTAGATTAAAACCGCGGTTCAAGAGTCGGAATTCATGACTTTCCGTCTATTCTTTAGAGCATTAAACAACTAAATAGGATGTATATCTAGATGCAATACCCATACATAATATAAAGACATCTTGCAAAGATCATGTATCTACACAAGAAATCAATGATAAACATTCACAACAAGAATAGATCAATGGAAGATAGACATGAATATCAATAGAGTATCAAGTTTATATACAAGCCCAATATTAAACTAACTACTCCATCAACCCCTTAGAGGGGATTTAGCTACTCATTACAACTAGGAAATTAGTAGAGAGGAGAAAGAAATAACCCTTGGAGAACATCTCCTTCCTTGAAGTGGCTCCAATCTCCTAACTTCCTTGAAGTTAAGTAGAGACTGTGAGGATGAGAGGTAGAGAGAGAAACTAGATCTAAGAATGCTTAATCTATCTAAAATGGAGTTAAAAGCTGCTTAAAACGTTTCTATACTTTATATTTATACTAAATACAAAAATAGGTCACTTAAGCTTTAAAAATCAGACTGGCGCGCTCGGAGTGCGGGTGGAGTGCGGGTGGTTTACCCGCACTGTACCTGCACTGTATGGGTTGCCTGCAACTTCAGTTCTCGGATCAAGACATTAGTGCGGGTGGAGTGCGGTTGAATTACCCGCACTTGACCATCACTTAGCCCGCACTTGGCATCGCACTGTGACCGCACTTCCTTCTCAGGTGCAAAATCTACCTACTGTCTTGAGCAACAGTGCGGGTAGAGTGCGGTTGTATGACCCGCACAGTACCCGCACTCTACTGTCAGGTGCAATTCTGCTCTTCTATTCTTGATGCAAGTGCGGGTAGAGTGCGGTTCAATGACCCGCACAGTACCTGCACTCTAGTGTCAGGTGCGATTCTGTTCTTCTGTTCTTGGTGCAAGTGCGGGTGAAGTGCGGTTTGCTGACCCGCACAGAACCCGCACTCTCATGTCAGGTGACTGCGCAGCTTCTCTGGTTTGGCAATAATGTGGGTGGAGTGCGGTTAGATGACCCGCACTGTACCCGCACTTTATCTCTGTACTTGCATTCTGCCTCGGCTATGCACATAAGTGCGGCTGGAGTGCGGTTGCGACCCGTACTGGACCCGCACTATAGACCTGTTTGTGCTCCTTTTCTGCTGGAATCATCACAATGTGCTTCCAAGCCTGTCTCTGCATCATTTCCTTCAAATAAGCACAAAACAACCCATAAGAGACACAAAAACGCATGAAAACAGAACATAAGGTAAGGATCTGAGGGCCTAAATATAGTACATATTTGGCCCAATCAAACACCCCCAAACCAAACCTTTGCTCGTCCTCGAGCAAATCTATTCAAAACAGTAAGACGCCAGCTGAAAGTAATTTCTAAATACCTAATCAATACATCAACAATGTCGCAAGTCCAATGTGTGATATGATACAAATAGATGTGATCGAGAGGAGAAAAACATATGCACAAGATCAAGAGCAATTTGGAGACACCCAAGGGAGGCTCGTACGAACACGAATCCCACACCTAAAGGCATTCATGAATTTAGGACCACTTACTCCCATACCTTGAACATAATTCACTTAAATTCTAAAGCTCACATGGATTCCCTCTTTTCTTTCCTCAAGAGTCCTAAGTTCCACACAACAAGTATGCATAGAAGATTCTGCATAAGATTTAAGCAATGAACTATCCTAGGAACGAGTCACCATGCCATGGATGCGAAAGATCGTGCTTCAACCTACATTCCCAAACTAGACTTACATGGATCAAATAGGGCTTTTCAACCAATTATAGTGTGGCTGTGGGGTTGAATGAGTTTACATAAAATAGAATATGGAATTTTTAGGAGTTCAACTCACTAATCATGCTAGAATAAAATCCCTATTCCCACACCGTGTTCTTTTCTTGCTTTAAATGCAACCCTCTAGGAAACCATTTAACCCACATTTTTCCCTCAACATTTGCATTCCATTTGGGCATGTTTAGCATAAAACACTCTCGTTATGGCACTTCAAGTACAATCTTTCTTTAAATTTTTCTTTTAACAATTTCCAAATAACAATGTTGTACTCCATTTGAGTTGTTACCATCTTCCCTTTTTTTAGGCATTTAGAGTGCATAACTTACCCTTTTCTTTCATATTTTCAACATCTATCTCATTTTCCCCACTGTGGGACTATTTTAACCCTTTTTTCTCACTACCATTTCCCATCCTAACATGATTAGTACAAGGGTAGGCATGTGTTTAGGCTATTGGGTATATGGTTGAATGTGGTACCAATGAAGAGGTAAGTGTTTGGCCTCAAATCGGCTTTGGAACACACAATATGGTAAGTGGTGTTTAGGCTATAGAGGTACTTCAATAACATGCATTCCCTACTATCACTTCCAAAACCATCTAAAAAGGGAATGAAAACATCCATCACGCATTCACAAAATAATGCAAGTCCTATGGCACATGACATACATGACGAGAGGCGTGTTTAAGAATAATCAATAATGCACTCAGAAAATGCACTTTCATGCTTGTGTTTGTGATCTCACAGGTATCTCCACTATTAGAACAAGACATGAGAACAATGAGTCCCCAATACTTCATACCAACGGGTGAGACTAACCCATGATGGTGCAAGCTAAGCCTTAAGTAGCACCAAACAATATCACAAGGTCAGAGCACATATAAGAGACTCGTCAAAAACACAATCTAGAAGCATCATACCCATACTGGATTAAAGTTTGAAAAATGGACAAGCGACAAAATTGAAATTGGACACTAAACTGTACACGGCGGAGGCGTGATGCACCCCCAAACCAAAACTCAACAATGCCCCTATTGTTGGTACGAATAAGCATAATCGCAATAAATGGCGGAATGAGGGGTTAACACCCCCAAACCGAATCTAGACATACATTCGACCAAGCTCATTCATCATAACAAAAACTAAATCGCATTCATAAAAAATTTAAGTACAAAACCGAAGGTAAAAAACTCCCTTTAGAAGGAAGATCGGTCGATGTCCATGCGTGTTGTTGTGTGCTTCCCAAAAGATGCACAACCTAGCTTAAAACCACATAACAACTCTACCAACGAAAATTAAATGCGAAAAGAAAAGAAAAATAAGTCTAAGCCGTTTAAAAGATAATACAAATACAAATACAAACAGTAAAAGTTCTGATCAATAATAAAGAAAAAGAAAGGATGGTCAATCATCGTCGGAAAACTCCCTCTCAGGTTCACTGGCGATCCCTTTGCCTTTGGGGTCGATCTCTGATCTGATCCGCTCTTCCTGCTCCCTCCTGGATCTCTCCATAGCAGCTCTGAGCTCTTCCCCATATGGGTCAATGGCTGGGCCCCTTGAAGGAGGTGAGAAAGCAGCTGACCTCTTCTTTTTCTATGGATAACTCGGAAGACTGAGTGCCTCCATCATGTCTGTGAGGTTGCCCCAAATGTCCGTGAAGTACTCATTTGCTTCCGCCCTGCTCTCTGTGATCTGCCTCCTGTTTTCGGTGACCTCGGTCCTAAGGTTCTCCAATCCAGTAAGCAAAGTCTGCCAAGGAACCTCTCCATATGTCTCCTGCGGGGGTGAGGAAGCTACGGGCCTATAATCACCATAATCGATGTAAACCGGCTCCACATCCGGTGGTTCCGGGATGTCTTCCGGCTGTCTGCTCGTGCTGCCCCCTCGAGCAGGTTTTCTCCTCCCTGTTCGGACCCTGACACCAGAGGGGTCCCGCTCTCTGATCTGGTCGTTCCATGTGAATCGCCCAACCGGCCCCAAACCGCATTCGAAAGGATCGGATCTGAAATCTACTATGGCGGTTCTGCAGAATGCAGTGATGAGGCTAGGGAAAATGAGTGGCTGCTTGTCCACCCTGACCCCTCCCATCTCAAGGATCTCTCTCTTGATCAGAAAGCCGATGTCGACCAACTGATTCTGCAGTATACAGTACAGAATCATGGCTGCATTGAAGTTCACTGAGGTCCTGTGCTTTCTGGGGATCAAGGAATGAGAGATGAAGACATGCCAGAACCCCAACTCACTCCTTAAGTTGGTGTGCTTCATATGGTGATCAGGGGCCACCCAAAAATCCATCGGACGGATCACTAACTGATTTGCAAAGTCCACATTTTGGGTCACAAAGAATTCGCTCCAAGTCACCCCTTGCCTTAGACGTCCGACTGCTTCGGGATCAACTGGAAGCTCAGTCCTATAATACCTGTTTATGTCCGCTATAGTCATCCGGACTTCTATCCCACGGACCAGAACCGAAGAAGAGCGTTGAAAAGCTTCAGGTACTAATCCAGCAAAGAACTCTTCGACCACACGTCGACAATACATCGGGGGGGGGGCTAACAAAGGTTTCCCATCCCCTTGCTTCAATCATTAGAGGAATTGGGGTGCCTTCCTGTTCTTCAACCGCTATCCCCCTCTCTACCACTATGTCTCGGTCCCTGAAATATTCTAAGCGTTCCTCGAAATCCGGGTGCCTGATGCACGGTGGTGGAACTTGGGGGCCTCACCTCGGTCTTCGTTCGGAACCCTGACTGCTTTGCCTAGGCGTTCTCCTGGGTCTTCCTGACATCTGCACATTAAACATAGTTGTAAGGCAATATTCGGATCAAAGAAATAAGAGGTTATGATGCAGGAATATGAAAGGACAAAAATTCTGCCAAGAGGATAAAGTGCGGGTGGAGTGCGGGTGAGTGACCCGTACTGTACCCGCACTCTAACTCGTCACCAGACACCAGCAAATGCAGAGTTCAATTCATGTATACATCTCAAAATTCCAGTTCATCATCGAACGAATCAACAACAAAATGACTCTAACTCATGTACAGGCTTCCATTCAACCATATAAACCCAATTCATAGTTTGAAAATCTAATTGCAAATAGAAAATCAATTAACAATGAATACATCACATGCAAAATAGATAACACACAACATTCCACACTCTTAGACATTTAGCAAAAGCAAAAACAAGGGGTCAAAACCCTAACTAATGAAGTTCATGCATAAGAGGCAAAAAAATCGTGATAAAGAGGGTTAGGGTTTTGGATTAGAGATATGTGAAATGAAATTAGAGTAAGAATTCATACCTTAGTTGCCGAAAAATCGAAAACGTGGCACACACGGAATACCTTTAGTTGGGAAGAGGGAAAGATTTGAAGTTTGCAGTTGGTTTTTGCTCTTTTGTGGCAAGTGGAGCCCTAGAAAACGACAGGCATATATATACTGCACGAAAAAAGTGCGGGTGGAGTGCGGGTGACTGACCCACACTTTACCCGCACTCTATTACCTGATGCCCTCAGAGTGCGGGATGAGTGCGAGTGATTGACCCGCACTCTAACCGCACTGTTCCCCTGGACAGACTCCTGAATTCTGCCCTGCAACTGTATTTGTACCAAAAAAAACTCAAACAGTCTCAAAAGTTTACAACAGCAAAACTAACCATCCGAAAAGTATAAATAAAAATAAAAACAATAAAATAAATTCAAAACCGAGTGCAATGCACTCAAAGTGGGACCCGGTCAACCAAATGAGGTTTGACCGGAATGGGGAGCACATTCAACTTGGCCACCCAAACCGGTGCCAAATGCCTATGCACTGCATCTCTCCCCACTCTCCTCATTCGTCCCATTAAGTCCTTTCGAACCCATATTTGTTTAACCTTTGGTGGGTTCATCCTAGAACTAACTCTACTTGCTTTTAATCTTTGGAAACTAAAGCAATAAGCTTTAGTGTGCCCATTTTTGGCACCAAAGTAGCAAGTAATAGGACGGTTAGGGAAACTCGCTGTTCGATCGTTGGCGTGGGCCACTTTTTGTTGTCCGAATTTGAGGGATTTGACATTGTTTTCCATCACGGCGAGTTGTTCAATCAAATCCCCCTCCTTGACCTTAGCCCGTTTCAACTCATCATCTTTTGAGCTCAACTGTTCATGCAATTTGCTTACCGCTTTTGCGGACTCCTCCACACCTAGTTGAAGTTTCCTTGTCCTTCTCCCATAGTCTTCCTCAAACTCTTCTGAGAGTCTTGCCAATGCATCTAAGTTCTTGGAGACTAACTCCTTTTTGGTGGTAAGCTCCACCACTTGTTCAGTTAACCCATTGTTGACTGATGAGAGATCATGCAATTTAGTCTTCAACTGTACATTCTCTGTCTTCAGCAAATAAACCTCCAGTTTGAGCTTTGTGTTGTCTTGTTCAAGCTCACCTAATTGATCGAAGAGTTTAGTATTTGCTTCCTCCTCTTCGAATTCTGACTCTTGCCTCTCCTTGATGCAGTCTTGGTTTCCCAATTCCATCTCCTTGACACTCTCAAAGGCTTGCACAAGGGTGAGCACCCAGCTCCTTTTCTTTCTGGAATTTTGTGCCTCCAAGACTAAACAATCTCTAACTTGGCTTGTTCTGGGGGATGTTACCTTGAAGTTCACACTCTGCCCTCTACAGCTGTGGGAAATGTCCCTAGAACAAATATCGATCACCATACTTGCCGTGGCCATGAACGGCCTCCCCAACAGTAGTTTCCAGTCTCTACCGCTGGATTCTCCTCTTTTGCAATCCAACACAACAAATTCTGCCGGCACCATCAAACCGTGCACATTCACATAAATTTTCTCCACAATACCTACTGGGGTGATGGGAGAATTGTCAGCCATGATGAGAGTCTGGGAGGTGGGCTTGATTAACTGAATCGTTAGCTGTTCGTAGATCTCTAATGGCATCATATTGATGCTAGCCCCCATATCAAGGACTGCTCCTATCTTTGGTGAATCCTCAAGTTGTACATCTATGACGAAACTCCCGGGGTCTTCAAGTTTAATGGGGGAGCCTATGTTACTTCCCCTATCTTCCTTATCCGCGACCTCTACCATACTTGCTTCGGTTTCCTTACCTCCTAACTGAAACACCTCTAACACGTTAACATGTTCATCGGAGCTTGATGCCTTCTCCTTGTTCTTCATCAATGCATGAAAAATCTGTGCCAACTGAGTTTCCATCTTCTTCAGTGACGCTCCATGACTGTTGGCTCTCTGATCATTGGACTGCATGTAAGCTGACATTCGTTGCTCAGAGGCATGCAAGGTGTTCTTGAGGGCTTCCGACCCGATACCAACAGTTTTGATAACTGTACTCACTATCTTCTCTAGAGACTTGTCCTTTGGTTGGCTAGCGGAAGCGTGGGAATTAAAGTTGGATGGTGGGTTACTACTTGAACCTCCCCATTGATTGTTGTTGTTTCCCCCTTGATTGTATCTATTGTACCCCCGGTTTTGGTACCCTTGGTTGTTGTTTCCACCTTGGTAATTGTTGTTGCCACCTTGGTGAGTGGTTGCTCCTTGGTGGTTGTTGTTGGACCAAGACAAGTTTGGGTGATTTCTCAACCCTGGATTGTATGTATTCGAATATGGGTCATTCCTAGGCTGCCTTGGGAATTCTCCAAGGGCTTGGGCTTGCTCTTCCTGACTGAAATGCCCTTCTCCCCTTTCAATCTCCCCCATGACTTGACTAACTCCTTGGGAGGCCCTGGTTTTTCGGTTATCAGCTCCTTGATTGATTGAAGCTCCTTGTTCATTCTAGATATCTGGATTTGCACTTGGGTATCCTGACCCACTTCTATTCTTCCACCCCTCCTCACATGTGATGTCCTCTGTATTGAATTCTGGGCAATCTTCTCCAGAATGTCATAAGCTTCAACTGCCCTCTTGTCTGCAATGGTACCTCCGCATGCATTATCCACCATCATTTGGGTTATTGATGAAAGTCCACTATAGAAGGAGTTAACCTTCAGTTCTGGATGGTATGTATTCGGTGGCATTTGTGCTAACAATAAGTTGAACCTCTCACATGCCTCATGGAATGGTTCACCGTCCTCTTCGACAAAGGAAGCTATCTTCAACCTTAGGTCTTTAGCCTTCTGTGACGGAAAATACTTGTTGAAGAAAACCTTACAGACTTGGCTCCATGTCACCAGTGATCCCGGCCTCAAGTTCATGTACCAAGTCATGGCTGCATCTTTCAGACAATATTGGAAACACATCAGATGAAGCTGCTCCCTTGTCAATACTGCTTGGCGAGCCATTACAGGGAAGGTTTCTAGGGTGGCTCCATATTGTTTCATAAATTGGAGGCAATCCTCGGTACTTCGCCCACTAAACGACGGTAGGAGGCTGATGTGCATAGTTTTCAACTCGTACTGCCTTGTTACATCATCCAATACTATAGCAGTGGGCACATTCCCTACAAACGGGAGAGTGTACTCGCCCATGGTGAGGCCTAGCTCTTCATCCCCATGTACACTTCCCTCATTCTCTCGAGCCTGTTGCTCATTCTCTCTAGCATGCTGCTTATGCTGATTATGCTTGTCCATATTTCCCTCTAACTGCTCTATTCTTCTACCCAACCGATTGATGTTATCGCTAACTGGCAACACTGTTCCTCTCAACAATCTTCGTCCGTGCATATACCTAAAATCCTGAAATTTCAAAACAAATAAAGCACAACGTAAACGAGGAACAGATAGGGCAGGGCAGGAGTATTACTAGACTAGCCTTACTCATGCATAACTAATTAAACTAACATGCCGTTCCCCGGCAGCGGCGCCATTTGACAAGGACGCTTTTTCCCTTATGTCGTTTTAAAAGATCAGGCCGTCAATAATATTTTAAGAAACCACACAAGCCTAAATCAGTTTACAAACATAAATATAGCGGCAAGTGGGTGTCGTCCACAGGGAGCGGAGTTAGCCAAATTAGTTAAAGCTAAAGCAATGGTATGTATATATATATATAATAGCAAAACATGAATTGGTGAAAATGTAGATTGTGAACCAACTCTCAATAACACTAAGTTAAATAAGTAAATAAAATGAAAGGGGAATATGGAGTGAAGGATATATAGATGATGGAAACTAAGGAGTTAATGGATTCGAAAGCAAATACTGGGCAATGTAACAAACTTGTCAATAGCACGGCTCCTCAAGGTAACCGACCTAGGATGTATAGAGTCGGTTATTTATCCCTAGAAGGTGGCCAACCTAGGATGTATAGTGCGGACCACCTATTAGGGATTAATCCTTGTAAACTACCAACCTAGGATGTATAGAGTTGATTGTTTACCGGATTCTAGAAATGAAGCTCGTCTACCTAACATTGACTCAACCGATTACAAATAGTCACCTTAGGATGTATAGTGATGACTTCTAACTCTTTCATGGATTCCGACCTAGGATGTATAGTGCCGAAAATACGATCGAGGTTAGATTAAAACCGCGGTTCAAGAGTCGGAATTCATGACTTTCCGTCTATTCTTTAGAGCATTAAACAACTAAATAGGATGTATATCTAGATGCAATACCCATACATAATATAAAGACATCTTGCAAAGATCATGTATCTACACAAGAAATCAATGATAAACATTCACAACAAGAATAGATCAATGGAAGATAGACATGAATATCAATAGAGTATCAAGTTTATATACAAGCCCAATATTAAACTAACTACTCCATCAACCCCTTAGAGGGGATTTAGCTACTCATTACAACTAGGAAATCAGTAGAGAGGAGAAAGAAATAACCCTTGGAGAACATCTCCTTCCTTGAAGTGGCTCCAATCTCCTAACTTCCTTGAAGTTGAGTAGAGAATGTGAGGATGAGAGGTAGAGAGAGAAACTAGATCTAAGAATGCTTAATCTGTCTAAAATGGAGTTAAAAGCTGCTTAAAACGTTTCTATACTTTTATATTTATACTAAATACAAAAATAGGTCACTTAAGCTTTGAAAATCAGACTGGCGCGCTCGGAGTGCGGGTGGAGTGCGAGTGGTTTACCCGCACTGTACCCGCACTGTATGGGTTGCCTGCAACTTCAGTTCTCGGATCAGGACATTAGTGCGGGTGGAGTGCGGTTGAATTACCCGCACTTGACCCGCACTTAGCCCGCACTTGGTATCGTACTGTGACCGCACTTCCTTCTCAGGTGCAAAATCTACCTACTATCTTGAGCAACAGTTCGGGTAGAGTGCGGTTGGATGACCCGTACAGTACCTGCACTCTACTGTCAGGTGCAATTCTGCTCTTCTGTTCTTGATGCAAGTGCGGGTAGAGTGCGGTTCAATGACCCGCACAGTACCCGCACTCTAGTGTCAGGTGCGATTCCGTTCTTCTGTTCTTGGTGCAAGTGCGGGTGAAGTGCGGTTTGCTGACCCGCACAGAACCCGCACTCTAATGTCAGGTGACTGCGCAGCTTCTCTGGTTTGGCAATAGTGCGGGTGGAGTGCTGTTAGATGACCCGCACTGTACCCGCACTTTATCTCTGTACTTGCATTCTGCCCCGGCTATGCACATAATTGCGGCTGGAGTGCGGTTGCGACCCGCACTGGACCCGTACTATAGACCTGTTTGTGCTCCTTTTCTGCTGGAATCATCACAATGTGCTTCCAAGCCTGTCTCTGCATCATTTCCTTCAAATAAGCACAAAACAACCCATAAGAGACACAAAAACGCATGAAAACAGAACATAAGGTAAGGATCTGAGGGCCTAAATATAGTACATATTTGGCTCGATCAGGCTACCTACCAGCGCCTTGTCAACCGCTTATTCAGGGGACTGATAGGAAAGTTGATGGAGGTATATATCGATGATATGATCACGAAGTCTTAGATAGCTGAACATCACCAAGACCACCTCCGCCAGACTTTCCAGATAGTCAGGGAAAATCAGATATGTCTGAATCCGGCTAAATGCGCCGTCGGGGTTACAGCTCGGAAATTTCTCAGATTCATTGTCCATGAGAGAGGGATTGAAGCTAATCCCGGAAAAATCAAAGCCACCCTAGATCTTGAATCTCCCACCTCACTTAGACAAGTGCAAGGTTTGACTGGGCGAATCGCAGCTCTGAACCGTTTCATATCACGATCCACTGACAAGTGTATCCCGTTCTTCAAGGCAATTAAATAGGGGAATAACATGAAATGGGGCCAAGGCAGTGAGCAAGCTTTCCAGTCATTAAAGAAGTACCTCGCTAGCCCGGTACCAGGAGAAGAACTACAGTTATACCTGGCAGTGTCTGAAACCGCCGCCAGCGGAGCATTAGTGAAAGAGTGCAAAGATGGATCCCAGCGCCCTGTCTACTATGTGAGCCGCGCCCTAACCAAATCAGAAAAGAACTACGTTCTCCTGGAGAAGCTCGCCTTTGCACTGGTAGTAGCCGCCAGGAAGCTCCGCCCTTATTTCCTTGCTCACACCATCGTGGTAGACACTGATCAACCTTTGCGACAGTTTGTTTAAAGGCAGGATGTATCGGGAAGACTCGTGTTATGGGCCCTTGAGCTTACCCAGTTCGATATCAAATACAATGCCAGGACTACCATCAAGGCCCAGGCTTTGGCAGATTTCGTGGTAAAATTCAGTGCTATCTCCGATCAAGATACTACCCCGAGCCTGATTCGAGCTCTTCCGGAGGAACAAGAGTCTGCAGATTGGCCTACAGATCGAAACATCTAGATCCTGTATACCGATGGAGAATCGAATTAGGCAGGAAGTGGGGGTGGGATCATTCTAACTGACCTAGAGAAAGTAGAATGTTGCCACTGTTTCAGATTCGGGTTTAACACCACCAATAACGAGGCTGAGTATGAGGCCTTGTTAGTAGGGATGAGAACAGTAGTGGAGCTGGGAGCTGATTACCTCCTTGCCAAATGTGATTCGCAATTGGTAGTCAACCAAATAACTGGTTTATTCCAGGCCAAGGGGGATAACATGGTAGCTTACCTCGAAAACGTGCAAGAGATGTTGCCTCGCTTCAAAGGTTTCAGGATCCAGTAGGTACCTAGACAGCAGAATCATCGAGCTGACGTCCTAGCCAAGATGGCTGCCAATAGAGGACAAGCGCTGTCGAAAGGAGTTCCGCTCCAGATAATCATTGTATCAAGCATCTCTGAAGGCAAGGAAGTCAACCACGTGGAGCAATTTCCATGCTGGATGGATCCTATCGTGGAGTACCTTCAATCAGAAAAGCTCCCTGAAAACCCCGATCAAGCTCTCAAGATCAAGAGAACCTCAGTCTGATACTGCTTGATAGAGGGGCTCCTTTACTGCAGAGGTAGATCACTCCCCTTGCTCAGATGCCTACATCCTGAGGATGCGAATTGGGCATTGAGGGAAGTACACACCAGAGACTGTGGAAATCATATCGGAGGAGAAGCATTAGCTTACCAGGTGCTACGCATGAGATATTTCTGGCCGACCTTGCACCATGATGCAAGGCAGTTCGTACAGTCTTGTGAACCATGTTAGAAAACGGCCAACCTGCATCACATGCCTCCAGAACGGTTATTAACCATCAACTCGCCGTATCAGTTTGCATTCTAGGGATTGGGCCTGATTGGACCTCTGCCAACCGCGCCAGGTTAGCAGAAGCATGCAATCGTGGCTATTGATTACTTCACCAGGTGGGTAGAAGCAAAACCCCTCTCCAGAATTACTGAAGCAAATACAACAGAGTTCATCAAGAAAAATGTGGTTTGCTGATTCGGGACTTCGATGGTCATCATCTCGGATCTGGGTAAGCAGTTCGACAACGCCAGATTCTGGGAATTCTGTGGAAGTTTGGGGATTGAACTCCGCTTCGCGTCCGTGGCACACCCCCAGACTAATGGCCTGGTAGAGGCCACAAACAAAACTATCAAGAGGCTCCTCAAGAAAAAACTTCAGCAGAAGAAAGGAAGATGGGCTGATGAACTCCCGGACGTACTATGGGCGTATCGCACCACCAAAAGGACCGCTACCGGAGAAACCCCCTACTCGCTAGCTTTCAGGGTAGAAGCCATCCTTCCTATAGAGCATAAGCTCATCTCCTTCCGGGTGTAACATTTTGACCCCGATGGAAATGAGGACAAGCCGAGGGCCAGCCTGGACCTCCTAGAGGAGAAGCAGGACAGGATAGCCGAAAGAGTAGCATTTTATCAGAACCGAATTGCTCGTTAATTTAACAAGAAAGTGAGAATTCGAAGCTTCAAAGAAGGGGATCTGGTGCTCAGAAAAGTTACCCAGAATACCCGGAAGAGGTCAATCGGAGTACTATAACCTAACTGGGAAGGTCCTTACATAATCAAAATGGTAATCCAGGGTGGGGCCTACAAGTTGAATGATATGGACAGACATCCAGTAGACCACACTTGGAATGCTGATCACCTCAAGAGGTTCTACCCATAAGTCCTGCAATATATATCGGCCAGGATCACTCCTAAACAACTGTTAGAAGATGTTAGTAGTCTTGAGTTCTTGTATTCCTTTTTCTTTGATCATCAATAAAGAAGGTTTATTTCTCCATTTGTTCCTACCTACATTTGTCTACATCTACTTGCTTTATGTCGCCAATTGAATCCCCCCATGATTGTCGATTTAAGACCAGAAGAGCTACATAGCACTCATGATACCCTGGACAAGGTAGATCCCTCCAGGAGGATCGCCATAAATACAAAAGAGCTACACAGCATTTCTAATACCCTAGATCGGATTAGTCCATCTAAGAGGATCGCCTCAAGACCAAAAAGGACTATATGGCCTTCCTGCTGCCCTGGCCGGGTACCACCCCCCGCTAGGAAGGATCCAGTACGTAAGAGCATAGTTGCCCAATGGATCAGACCTTGGCCGGGCACCACCCCCTACTAAGAAGGATCTGGATAGTAAGAGCATAGTTACCAGCCAAATCAAGGCCTTGGCCGGGTACCACCCACCACTAAGAAAGACCAGGTGCTAAAGTGGCCTTAGTTGCCTACCTGGATCTTGCTACTAGTATGTATTCACCACCAGAAATGACCATATGGCTTTCCTGCTGCCCTGGCCGGGTACCACCCCCAGCTAGGAAGGATCCAGTACTTAAGAGCATAGTTGCCCGATGGATCAGACCTTGGCCGGGCACCACCCCCCGCTAAGAAGGATCTGGATAGTAAGAGCATAGTTGCCAGCCAGATCAAGGCCTTAGCAGGGTACCACCCCTCGCTAAGAAAGACCAGGTGCTAAAGTGACCATAGTTGCCTACCTGGATCTTGCTGCCAGTATGTATTCGCCATTGTTTTCGCCAAAGTACCACGATTCCTACAAACAAGAGTGCGAGGTACCTTTTCCGCAATTGTTTTCGCCAAAGTACCACGATTCCTACAAACAGGAATGTGAGGTACCCTTTCTGCCACTGTTTTCTCCAGAGTACCAAGATTCCTAAATCAGGAAGGCAAGGTACCGAGATTCGCCAATTTTTTTTTGCCAAGGCACCAAAGCTCTTACAAACAGGGATGCGAGGTCCCCAGTTTCGCCAGAATACTCATCTAGAGACCTATGTTCCATAAAATAGGAAAGCTAGGTACTCAATCATTCGGCAAAGTTTCTAGTTTCATTGAGCTACTCGACATGCTACTGAGGTTCCTAGAATGAGAATGCAAGGTACCTGGAGTGCGAGATTGTCCACCGGTATGCTCACCATCATCAAGGAACCAGGATTCCTGAAACATAAAATATGAGGATCTCTAGTACCCAGATTACTCTTGGCTAAATTCCTGTGAGGCATTCAAAGGGGCCAAAGTTTCTTTGGCGAGGTACCATGGTACCAGTTACCCGCAGATTTCTTTATGCATTTCTTCTTATCAGGTTCCTTACATTACCAAGTACTGGTTAAGTTAGATTTTATACTGAGGACTAGTGCTCGAAGTGATGCTCTAATCAAAAAATATGCGACGGAATTCTTTGAAAAGGGATTTTCCCTTCACTAATCAAGTCAGGATTCCTTCGAGGACAAGCATCTATACAATCAAAATCACATTAGAGATCTCACTTAAGATTAGAGCGAGGTTCGGTCAAGAGTTTTAATGACAATACATATGCGAAGCTAAGGAGAAAAAATAAAAAAAAAATTCTCATTTCTGAAACTGGGGAGCCCATTCCCGGATCGGGGGCTACAAAAGAAAAATATATAAAAAAAATAAGACTGGATGAGGGATTAAGCTGGATCAAGCTGGATCTAGCATCCTCCTGCTCCTGACTAACCGTCTCCTCGCCAGCTTCATCAGTTATGGTTTCTCCTTCTTCAATACTGGATGGAACCCCGCTTGCTTCCTAGGTACCTACAACAACCAGAATTTCTATTGGAGACGGACCTCCTCCTCCTTGAAGCTCCCATGCGGCTACTCGATCAAAATCCCCTCCAACTTCATCGATCAGGGCAGCCTGACCTTCCTTTTCCTGGACAGGGTCAAAAGATGAGACAGGCAGGGCAGCTCCTCCATCATCAGTAGCATGCCGATCTCCTACCTCATTGACAGACTCTATTGGAGGAGCAGAGGAGGCAAGAACCTTTCCTTCGGTTTGAACCACGCCAACCTCAGGATCTTTCAAACTGGGTGTTGCTCCAGCATTGCTTGGTAGAAGAAGAGAGATAGAACTCTGGTCTGCCCCTCCAACCACTCCACTGGTTCCAACAACCTGGGAGGATCCAACCAAATCAGGAGGCACTGCCCTAGCTAGTTCAACAGCCTTTACCATGATCTCCTCCCGGTTCCATCCAGCGATGTCACCTAGATCAAATAGATGAGGGACAGCTAGGGCCACCTGGTAGCCAGCAAAAAAGTAACCGTCCCCGAAGGAGGTGTCTACCTGGGCATCTAGATTGGCCACGCTACCCCGAAGGGACTGGACTTCTTTCTCCAGCTCCACTATTCTCTCCTTCACAATATCCCTCTCTTCTTTACGACGGAGGGACCTGAGCTTCTCCATATCCAGAGCATGCTGCATCCTCTCCCTGTCAACCTTCGCATCGTCAGCTTCCTTTTGGGTATTTGCCAGCGACTGGTTCAGAACTTCCATTCCCTGAGCAGCCTAAGCAAGCTCCTCTTTAGACCTCTCCAGCTCCACTAGACCACCCTTGACTTTCTCCAAAAGGAGGCCGACCTGTTGACTCATGGCCATATTGAACTTAAAAGCATGACAAAAATAATGCACTTGTCAGAATATTCTTAACCTTTTACCTAAATGGAGGATTAAAGTAAGACAGCTTACCTCAGCTAGAAGGGCAGATCCCCTTCTAATTAGAAGCTCAGTGGGCATGGCGGTCATGACATCTAGACTCCCACCTGGGCAGGAGGCAACGAAGTGGGCTAGAACTTCATCCTGGCTGCCATCCTTCGACCTCGACCGCGTCTATCCCGAGGTACTACCCGCCTCTTCATAGCAGAGTCATAACTTTTCTCGACCGGTTTAGACTGACCATTTGCCATAACGGGAGAAGCAGAAGAAGCTGAGGCGCCAACATCAATGGCTGCTGCAACATTGACTGGTCTATGGGGCGAAACCTCTTGCACCCTGCTGGAAGCACCTCGATACCTCCCTAATCTAACTGTAAATGCCTCCAGCGACCTAGCTGAGGTAGGAAGAGGGGGAGCTGGCGATCATGATACCCCGATTGGGATCCTATCAGAGCCAGTAGGTACACCAACCCCTGCTTCAAGATCGGAACTGACTGGAAGCCTGATAGGGGAGGTCGAAGGAGAATCAACGGTACCGCCTGCTTGGTGGGTCTCCACCTCAGGAACTGATGGAGATACTGCTAAAACTACCTAGATAACACAAGTTAATATTAACAAATCTAGTGAAGCAGTACAACGAAAGGGAAATCGGAGAGATGTTTACCAAGAAGTGCGTCGGAAATACAGAGGGGATACTCCACCCTCCCTGCATCAAAGGCATCCAAGGCAGGATATTGCAGGTTGACATAATTCCTGGCCATGATGGCTTTCAAGATTTTCTCTGACTCAGTAAAGAGCTTACCTTTCTCCAATAAGGGTCTCCCGCTAAAGCAGGTAGGGACCTCGAATTTGGTTCCTCCGATGTAAACCGAGCTGCCCCATCCGCCCTTGATGACGACCCATTCCTCCCTCCAGGAGTTATCCTTCTTCGTGGCTCCTAGTACCACAAATTTCAGGTTGTTCTTGGCCCGAGCATAGAACTGACCTTTCGGACCCAGCGTTGGCACCAATTTGAAATGCATATCCGAGCTCGTTAGCTCCCGGTTCCCGATCAATGTTGTCCCTCGCACACTGCTCCCTCCACAAAACCAGGAACCCCACCAGGTGCCTCCAAAACCCCGGTGTCAGCTGAAGGGGGGCAACCTGCAATGCGTACAGCGCCCTACGCAAGGTAGGGTGAAGAGGTAACCTAACTCCACTATCGAAGGCCACTACATGAATTGGAAGCTCGCCGCGATTGGGGGTATACACATCATACCCTTTCAGAGGTATAGCGATCGCGATATCCTTAGGGATCTTAAAATTCCTCCGCAAGCGCGCCACAATGTCCAAGGTACTGGACAAATCAAGGATGCACCTGTATTCATAGGGGAGGGCAAGTACCCTTCCAGCGGTGTCAGTAACTTCACCGACCCGGCTCCCACCAACCCCGATGGCACCTCCTTCTTCACTCGATTCCTGGTCGACATCAACCGGAGTCTCAGGATTGTTCAAGAAGCCCGTCCCTATTGCGATGTTCCTGTTGGAACGGCGACGTTGAATAGGAACGTCGTCCCCGTTGTCGCTGCTATGGCGTGCCCTTTTTCTTGGGGCAAGGCTCCCGCCGGCCACCGCGTCACCATCAAACAGTTGCTCAATGCTGTCACCACCTGGGAAAGACATGATAACAGTTCAGAGTTTGATTTCTTGAGAAAAGGGGGAAGTTAAAGACTGAGGCTAGGTTTTCTTTTTGCTGGAAAATCTTAATCAGGAAGGATTGATCGATGTAAATGACTTGCGAAGGCACCAGGGTTCATCTAGAGATGGTTACTTGTAACGGGCCGAAAAGGTAGTTAATGTCGTGGTCAAATCGGCAACGTGGAGGGAACTGTTTTGGGAAACGTGTGCCTTTAATTTTTTTTTTTTGGTTTTCCTGTTTTGAATTCGGCCTATCCTGGTCGACAACGTGGAATTTTCATTTAAATCAGGGTGCAAAGAGAAGATTCCCTCCTATGGAACATTACAAAAAATTCTCCAAGCGCTATCTATCCTGACTCCAACCCCAACCTGATACCGGTGCTCAAGTCAGGGGGGGCTTCTATTAACAGGTTTTTTCTGGCAAGGGGACCAAAGGAGAATTTTCCAAACAAAGACTTATCCAGGAAGATTCATCCAGATACTCCAAGAGACCTGTGAGATCGGTACCATCACCTAGATGGAGTCGATATCCGACGAGGTTGGAACCTCGGTTATCCATCTATCTAGATAGGATATCAGCTCCGAAAGCATATATCTCATCCTACTGAAGCTCCTGATACCAGTTCAAGACCAGTACGATGATAGCTTGCACGCCCAGCACCCCGCAAGCATCTCGACGTTGATCAAGGTACCAGGTACCTCGATACCTACCTCGGCACCACCTCGATATCTGCCTTGGTACCACCCCGACTCTCGCTGGTACTTAGTATGCTTATCCAGAGCTCCTTCAAGGCAACTACCTTACCCCCCAAGAAATACGATATGGTACACGAAGACACAAGCACCATTCCAGCAGGAGGCAGAACAAGCTCATCAAAATGAGGTGCCAACACTACCCTCCGTTGGAACTCAAAGTCAGATTTTCCCTCCAAGCTCCACGAAGAAGGAAAGTCGATTCCAGCGCCATCAAGCTCCACGAAGAAGGAAAGTTGACTCCATCGCCAAAATAAAGCGCCATTAATGACCCAATGGTTGACGAAATCAGAATTTGAATTCGCCATTGATTAACGGGATCTAATCCCGTGCCTTCGGCTCCACGCATATGCCTTTCAACGTTTAATATAGGACTCTCTATAATCTTCATTAAAGACAACCGGATTTTGAGGAGATTTCGGGAGTACTATATATACGGCATTGAAGGGTAAAGCAGGGGGACTTTTTTCTAGTATTCTTCATCGCCATAACCAGAGAGATCCCAGGAGATTCCTGGTAGCCAGTGAGAGTCCATTGACAATCACTGGAAGAAAAATATCCACTTATCGACATGAACATTTCCTCCATCTCCATCGTGTGTAAAAGAGTGAAAAGAGAGAAAGATATGCATGTATACATATTGTAAACCAACCGTAGTGATTGACTGAATCAAACAGTGTTTATTTTACATCTCCCGGTCCCTTTGTGTTCTTTATCCATTCTTTGATCTATCGATCTCGATCATATTAAAAGAGGGACCCCGGTACAGAAGGTACCTACCCTGGTTCCGCTACCGGTAGTGGGTGAGGGTGTTAACTGAGATTTTCACCCCGAGTGAATTTTTCCGTTAACAACCATCAAAATGAAGCTCCGATCCTCTCAGGATCATCCTGATCTGTCGGGACACTAGTCAAATTCTTCGACCCGAAAGGGTCAGAAGCCCAAGAAAGGGGGAAATGGTTGCAAACCCACCTCGAAGCCATCAGTTACCGCGCGGGTTACCCCTAGGTACCTACTACCCCGGCAGCTAGACCTACCAATCTAGACTAGCAAGTCGAGGACTTTATAGAAAGCATTTGCCTCCGAATTGTCGCTGAAGGTAGTACCAGTCAGCCCACGGTACCAGATCCCAGGGGAGATGCCAATCGGTAAGGTATCAGGGTACCTCCCTTCGACAGGTTGGGATCACCACCTCCCGTACCGGTCCATGATAGACTCGGGCCCATGCCCCCAGTACCATAGCTCCATGACAGACTCGGGCCCATGCCTTTGCTTCTAGGGCAACCTACAGGTCATCAACCCCGACGCGCTAGATCCACCATCGATCTCTCACCTAGAGAGCGCTGCCACCTGGTCCAACCAGAAGCTTCTTCTAGACAGCCTCAATAGGAAGCGACCAAGGGCCACCCTCGTTCAATGGCAGGAGGTAGCAACAGGGGCGCCATAGAAGACCCTCCCTAGGGAGAGAATCCGGATGAAGCTTCTGTGACATCGGAAGGGCTTTGCTTAGATGCCTACATCCCGATGATGCAAACTAGGCATTGAGAGAAGTGCATTCAGGGGACTGTGGAAATCACACCGGAGGAGAAGCGCTAGCTTACCAGGTATTGCGCATGGGATATTTCTGGCCAACCTTGTGCCATGATACAAGGCAGTTTGTGCAGTCTAGTGAACAATGTCAGAAAAAGGCCAACCTGCATCACCTACCTCCAGAATGGTTATCTACCATTAGCTCGCCGTATCCGTTTGCCTTATGGGGAGTAGATCTGATTGGACCTCTCCCAACCGTGCCAGGTCAGCAGAAGCATGCGATTGTGGCTATTGATTATTTCACCAGGTGGGTGGAAGAGGAACCCCTCTTCAAAATTAATGAAGCAAATACAACATAATTCATCAAGAAAAATATGGTTTGCCGGTTTGGGACCCCAGTGGTCATCATCACAGACTGGGTAAGCAGTTTGATAATGCTAGATTCCGGGAATTTTGCGAGAATCTAGGGATTGAGCTTCCCTTTGCATCTGTAGCACACCCTTAGACTAATGGCCTGGTAGAGGCCACAGATAAGACTATCAAGAGGCTCCTGAAGAAGAAGCTTCAACAGAAGAAAGGGAGATGGGCAGATGAACTCCCGGACGTCCTATGGGCTTAACGCACAACTAAAAGGACCGCTACTGGAGAAACCCCCTACTCACTAGTTTTCAGGGTAGAAGCTGTCCTTCCTATCGAGCATAAGTTCGCCTCTTTCCGGGTTCAACGTTTCGACCCCGATGGGAATGAAGACAAGCTGAGGGCCAAATTGGACCTCTTAAAGGAGAAACAAGACAGGTTGGTAGAAAGGGTATCAGTTTACCAGAGCAGAATTGCCCGTTACTTTAATAGGAGAGTAAGAGCCCGAATTTTTAAGGAAGGGGACTTGGTTCTCAGGAAGGTTACTCAGAATACCCTGAAGAGGTCGGACGGGGTACTGTCACCTAATTGGGAAGGTCCCTACCTAATCAGAATGGAGATCCAAGGTGGGGCCTATAAGTTGGTCGACATGAATGAACATCCTGTAGACCACACTTGGAATGCCGATCACCTCAAGAGGTTCTACCCATAAGTCATGCAGTAGAAAATAGTCAGGATTACCCCGAAGAAAATATTAGAAGATGTTAGTAATCGTCAGTGCTTGTATTCTCTTTTTTGATAACCAATAAAAAAGGGGTTTCTTTCTCCATCTAACTTTGTTTACGTTTATCTACATATTGAATCGGCCGTGATCATCGCCTTAAGACCAGGAGAGCTATATAGCACTCCTGATGCCCTGGACCGGATAAATCCTTCTAAGAGGATCGCCTTAAAACAAGGAAAGCTACGCAGCACTCCTAATGCCCTAAACCGAATTAATCCCTCTAGGAGGATCTCCTCGAGACTAGGATAAGCTACATGGCAATCCTGATGCCCTGGTCGGGCACCAGCCCCCGCTAGGAAGGATCCGGTGTGTAAGAGCATAGTTACCCGACGGATCAGACCTCGGTCGGGCACCACCCGCCGCTGAGAAGGGTCTGGATAACAAGTGCATAGTTGCCTACCAGATCAAGGCCTTGGCCGGGCACCACCCCCCGCTAAGAAAGACTTGGTTCTAAAGTGGCCTTAGTTGCCTACATGGATATTGTTGCCAGTATGATTGCCTATTTTTCGCCAATGATCGCCTCGAAACCAGAAAGGACCCTATGGCCTTCCTGCCGCCTTGGCTGGGTGCCAGCCCTCGCTAGGAAGAGTATGGTTAGTAAGGGCATAGTTGCCTGCCAGATAAAGGCCTTGGCCCGGTACTACCCCTCGCTAGGAAAGACCTAGTACTAAAATGACCTTAGTCGCCTACCAGGACCTTGCTGCCAACACGTTCTCCATCATGTTCGTCACGGTACCAAGATTTCTAGAGTAGGAATGCGAGGTACCCTGATTCATCAAATTTGTTTGCCAAGGCACCAAGATTCCTACAAACAGGAATGTGAGGTGCCCAGATTCGCCAGAATATTCACCTAGAGACCTAGGTTCCTAAAAACAGGAAGGCTGGGTACCAGGTTATTCATCGAGGTAACAAGATCCCTGCAAACAGGAATGCGAGGTACCCAGATTCACCAGGTTCGTTTGCCACGATACCAAGGTTCTTAGAGCGGGAATACAAGGTATCTAGTTTCGTCAGAATATTCGCCAGAATATTCGCCATGGTACCAAGATTCCTAGAATAGGAATGCAAGGTACCTATAAGATTATTCGCCTGTACGTTCACCCTCATCAAAGTACCAAGATTCCTAGAACTGGAATTTAAGGTACCTAGATTTTATAGATTTTTCCTCTAAAGTACCAGGATCCTCAGAAGAATGAGGATCTCCAGTACCCAGACTTCTTTTGACTAAATTTCTACCAAGCTACCAAAGTTCCTTGATATGGGACACCAGGTACCTTGACTTCCTTGCATACAACGATCACATTGAGTCTCGGGCAAAGGGTCCTGAGATTCTTTGGCTAAGTACCTTGGTACCGGTCACCCGCCGTTTCTCTACTTTTGTTCCTATCAGATTTCTTTCGTTACCAAGTATTGATTAAGTCAGGCTTATGCTGGGGACTATCGCTCTAGTTTATGCTACAATCAGAAGGGTGCAGCAGAATTCAGTCAATATATATAAAGGGAAATGGATTTTTATTCATTGATCAAATCAAGGAACCCAGCCCGTATTTTAGGCTACATATAAAATACAAGAAAGAAAATAACAAGAAATTAAGCTGGAAGTTCGGAAATGCCAGCTTCCTCTTAAACTTCTTACCTACTTTCTTGATCTGCCTACTTAGTAACATTGATCTTAATCAGAACTAATGTTGATGATGCTGTCACGACCCCCGGAGGTAGGAGCAGATGCCATGTTGGAGTCAGCACAAACAAGAGGGATATAAGGATAATTCTGAAACCCCCCACGTCCAAGATGCAACCGGGCACGACGCTGCAACTCGCCCAGGTAATGTCTACACCATTGGCAATGGTGCAGCTCCATAGCTCACCATTCATCGTGATTCTGGGAATTGCAACCAATCCTGGTTCTCTGGTAATTAAGCCCACCGAGCATAGCTCCCTCCACAATACCAAGCATCCTGCCAGTCAAAGAACTTACATCTCCTCCTCCTCCCACAATGTTAACTAACATGACAATCATTGACCGATCTGCTGGGACTTATCGCTTCGCTAAAAAAGTAAAGAGGTAGTATGAAGAACTGCCAAGCAGGTAGAGGTATTTATAGACGGAGAGATCGAGTATCGGGAACGAGAGGATAGGGTCATTAACGGGACATGACATTCGGTGTATGGGAAAGGATAGCTTCGCAAAGCTTGCACCTCAAAAGTTTAATGTTTGGGACAATCGAACCAGTCTTAAACTAACACTTGGAAGAGCAGTTGAATACATAATTCAAAAAAATAACTCCTACGCGGGAATTCCAAAAAAAAAAGAAAAAAAAAAGAGGTTTTTTGATCTGGAGAACCTCGAAGGTAGCATGGACCACGACAATCTCGATTTCCATGAACCATGATCTGTGATACAACTTCTAGACCAAATATCAACGGATGCATTCTATCTGGATTAAATAAAGGATGGATCGCTGAGTCTACACCTAGGTACCAAGATTCATCCGAGGACAAGTATTTATGGAATCGAAATTGCATAAAGGATTCTACTTCAGATTAAGGCGAGGTTAAACCAAGAGTTAAATAAACTACACATGCGTGAAGCTAAGGGAAAAAGAAAAAGAAAAAGTTCTCATTACTAAAGCTGGGGAGCCCATTCCCCGATCGCGGGCTACAAAATAAAAGAAAAAATTAAAGTTAACTGAATAAAAGTTTAAACTGAGTCATGCAACTTTCGCCTCCTGGTTGGCCATCTTCTCTCCAACCCCGCCAGTTAAAGCTTCTCCCTCTCCGGTGCCAGATGGAACCCCTCCTGCTTCCTGGATACCCATAGCAACTAGAAGCTCCACCTGAGACATATCGCCCAGATGCTCCCCTGCTACTGCTTAGTCAGAATTTCCTCCAACTTCCTTGGTCGAAGCAGCCTGACCCTCCACTACCTGGGCAGGGTCAGAAGACAAGATAGGCAGGGCAGATTCTCCATCATCAGTACCAGGCTGGTCCCTTCCTCCTTGGCAAACTTTGGCGGAGAAGTAGAAGGGGCAGAAACCCCCCCCCCCCCCCTTCAACTTGAGCCACTCCAGCTTCAGGAGCATTCAGATAGGGATCTGCTCCAACATTGCTTGGTGGAGGAAGGGAGATAGAACTCTGGTCTTCACCTCCTGCTACTCCACTTACTCCAGCAACCTAGGAAGGTCCAGCCACATCGGAGGGTGCTGCCCCAGCAAGTTCATCAGTCTTTGTCATAATCTCCTCCCGGTTCCACCCATCGATAACACTTAGGTCAAACGGATGAGGGAAAGCTAAAGCCACCTGGTAGCCAGCGAAAAAGTAACCATCCCAGATGGCAATGTCTACTTGAGCATCCAGGTTGGCCACACTGTCGCGAAAGGATTGAACCTCTTTCTCCAGCTTCACTACTTTATCCTTTGCGATCTCTCTCTCCTCCCTGTGATGAAGGGATCTGAGTCTTTCAGTATCCAAAGCATGCTGCATCCTCTCCCTATCGACCTTTTCTTCATTCGTTTCCTTCTTAGCATTTTTCAGAGACTAGTTCAAAGCTTCCACACCTCTAGCAGCCTTAGCAAGCTCCTCTTTGGACTCTCCAACTCGGTGGTAGCACCTTTAACTTGCTCCAAGAGGGAGCCGACCTGCTGGCTCAGTGCCACGTTAAACTTAGAAGCCTGCCAAACAAAAAATGTAAGATGGAATACTACTGATTACAGAAAGGAGATAGAAGACTAAAATGAGATAGCTTACCTCAGCCAGAAGAGTAGATCCCCTTCTGATTAGAAGCTCAGTAGGCATGGACCTCATGACATCCAAGCTTCTGCTTGAACAAGAAGCAACAAAGTGGGCCAAGACTTCATCTTGGCTACTGTCATTTGACCTCGATCGCGGCATATCCCGTTTTATTTGCTTTCATAGTTTTATATTGTATTTTCATTCACCATCACTTTTACTTTTATGCACACTAGTTATATTAATCCTAATCTTATCACCGCTACCCCGATCTCAGTGGACGACACCTGTGCTTACTACTTTACTTGTATTTCTACTTGTGAATGCATTGCATAGGTTTAATAAATTGTTTTGACGGATGGTTTTCTGACGGCAAGAACCTTCACATCAAATGGCGCCGCTGCCGGGGATCAGTGTGCGTAGTAGTGATTAGATTAGTTTTAATACTATTAGTTTATTAGTTGTTTTTAGTTTTGTTAGTTTCTTTTTATTGCTTTGGTAGTTTTTGTTTTTGTTTGTTTCAGGACTCTATGGATTCCTTTTGGCAAAATTCAAGGTCAAGCTACGAGCCTAACGAGAATGCCTACATATCGTCATTCCAGTCAAATTCCGTTGAAGATCAACTAAGAAATTTCATGAAGAATCAAGTACGGGAGACTGAGCAGATGATAGCTTCTCAACAAGAGACTCAAGCCTTCATAGAAGAGAAAACCACCCAAATGCTCGAATCCGCCCAACAGTCTACCCCAGTAAATCAGAGTTGTCTCCAAGTTAAAGTAACCAAACTGGTGGATTTCTCCAATTTCTCAAAAGAAGACATGTATAAGCTCCGAATAGAATTTGAAGTGGAGCGAAGCAAGAGAATGGATGAGATGGACAGGATGATCAAGATGAACCAAGAGCTTATGAGCATGAGCACAGAGCTAGTGTTTGAAAGGGGTGTGTTGAAGGAAGAGAATAAAGCACTTCAAGATAGAGAAGCCTTAGGAATGGAAAAGGCGAGTAATCTCCAAGAGTTGAACAAGAAACTATTATTTGAAGTGAAGATGCTCAGGGTTGAGAACGGTACTCTCAAGAAGACAAATGGCGAAGTCTCCGACAAGAACAAAGAATTGGAAGAACGAATTGAGAGATTTGAAGCCGAAAAGAGTACCACATCGAAGGATTTGGAGAACTTAGCGAGGCTATCAAAAGATTTTGAAGATGAGATAGCTCACAAGTCAATGAAGATGCAAATGGAGGTTGACCAAAAAGCCAATGCCTTAGAGGAAGCAAAGGTAGCACTAAGCAAAAAGGAGGAGGAGGTCAAGGCGTTACAAGTGAAACAAATCAAACGTCCTCTAGACCACTCATCAAAGGGGAGTTCCTCTAACTCTAATATCTTTTGCTATGCATGTTCTAAGATAGAGCATTTTAAGGCTAAAAGTTACAAGCCAAATCAACATAGGAAAACTAGAGGTCCTAGGAATAGATGGAGTCCACCTAGGGTCAAGCAAATATGGGTAAGGAAAGACCAAGTGCACTTATACAGAAACATGAAAAAGGAAAAGATAATGAAGTCACCTAAATTTATTTGGGTAGTTAAAAATAGAGAATTTCCTAACTTGGTCAAACCACCCTTAGAGGACCCTAGCCTCTCCGTGAATGCATCCCATTGAATAATTTTAATGCATGTATTTAGTTTTATGTTTTATGTTGTTTAAATTCAATAAATTGTGATGTTGGGATAGTTTTGTTCGAATGCTATATTTTGTGGATATTTGCACATTGAATTTACTGATTATATTTGTGGATGAAAAAGCCGGAGGCTCTTGTGCATGTATGAATGCATGTGCTTTATATTGTTTAATTTGGTTTGGGGGTTGTTCATGCCCTATTCTGTCAATTTTGATAAAATGCATGATGTTAAGCTTGACTTGTGCTTCAATGATATATCGCATGAATTGCCTTTATTTTGTGAGCCTTGTTTGAGTCATTTTTATTTTGTTGGGGCATTGATTGTGGTTGATTAGTGCCTAGGTTTGTTTGAGTCATGTTAGGTGCATGCCGCTAGGCCGGATTCTCTTGTCTTCAACATTGAGGACAATGTTGGGTTTTGGTTTAGGGGTGTAGACGCCTTTTTGAGTTATCTTTTGTGTCTTGAGTCATTTTTGTGTCTTATTTTCGAAAAAGTTATTGCTTGGCTAGAATTTTGAGCTTATTTAGCTTGGTGAGATACCTGGAGCATAGTGTTTGTGGCGAATATGTGTATGCTTTGTGTGCTTATTCAATAACTCTTAGTCACTTTAGGGGTCTCACTGGCACTTCATGGGCTAGTCTCATCTTCTAGTGTCAAAGTTTAGGGAACTCGGTGCTCAAGCGCCTTGTTCTAATAGTTGAGATTTCCCTTGTGAGATCACAAACACAAGCCAAAAGCGTGTATATTTGAGGGAAAATGTTTTTCAAATCTGTAAACACTATTCAAACACCATGCATAGTCTCACTACATGAAAAATCATCATTTGTCATTGAACATGCATCATATATGTGGACTGCTTGACGGAAACTTTTATTCCCTTGGTAGATTGATCCTTTGAAGTGATATTAGGCAATGTGTGTTTTAGCCACTCAAAACGAAAGCCTAAATACTTCCCATTCCCGTAATATGTGTGCTCCCAAGCCAATTTTGAAGCCAAACACATATAGACTTTTCCATTCTACACCCACGTTATCCATAACCCAAGCAACCTAAACACTTAGCCAACCCTCTCTTAATTGATCTTGTTGAGGCTTGGGAATGTAAAGTTGTGCTTTACCTTGATAAATGGCGTGTACCTAGGCAAGAGTAATGAGTTGTGAAAATGTGCATAGTAAAAAGGCATGAAAAGAAAAGAAAAGAAAAGAAGCAAAAAGTAACAAAAGAAAAATATGCTACAAATGCCTTGTGTAAATTGTAAATGCTACTCAAATGGGTAACATGAGTAGTTAAAGATTGCACGTAGAGTCTAATTGTATGCATGGACGCCATATTGTATTTGGAAGTGGAGTTGCATGAGAAATTAAATGCTTATGTGTAGAATGTATTGCCTTAACTTGGTTGATTAGTGCTTGTGCCTAAATTTCTCATTCTTCTAATCACCATTCATCGTGGCCACGTTACAACCAAATGGAAAAGACCTAGTTGATCTTAGGGGACGTCTAGATTGGGAATATTAGTTAATGAATGCTCTTTTCACGTTCATGACACGTGATTCTTTCATGAGACTCACTCACTGAAAACAGCGTTTATTCTACACTAAATGTATGCAACTAAGTTGATTCAGTTACATAAATTCATTGGCATACATATTGCATGAGTGTGAACCTAGGTTCTGAGAGGAAAGATAAGAGAGAATCCATGTGAGAACCTAGAGTCGAAGCGCATTATGCTCGAGGTGTGAGAGTGAGTAGTTTCTGAGGCGAGGGCATTTTAAGTGTGGGATTCGTGTTGTGCCAGTTTCCCTTGGGGTGACTTCGAGTTGTTTAGAACATTTCGCATATGCTCATTCCTCACTCCCATTTGCTTTTGCGTATCTCTCTGCTAGTTGGTTCTGCAGCAAGTTTTTCTTTGTGTCTAGGAAAGTTTTTAGTTCGAGTCATTTTTAGTTTGTGTCTTATTTGTTTCGTTTTATATTTGCGTTTATGTTTACTCGAGGACGAGCAAAGGTTTGGTTTGGGGGTGTTTGATCGTGCCTAAATTGTTGTATATTTTGGCCCTCATTCCTATTCCTTTGTCTCATTCTTGTGTGTATTTTCTATATATTTTATGTCTAATAGGCTCATTAGTGCTAATTGCATGCAATAGATGTAATTCTAGGTTTTGAAGCATGTTGCGGTGATTTTGGCAGAAAAAGGGGCAAAAGGAAAGACAAAGGATCATAAGCAGCTCTACAGTGCGGGTCAAGTGCGGGTCGCAACCGCACTCCAACCACACTCACGATCATAGTCGAGACTTGATACAGGAGAAAAGTTACAGTGCGGGTCCAATGCGGGTCATCCAACCGCACTGTTGCCAAAGCCAGAGAAGCTGAGTTGCACCTAACGTTAAAGTGCGGGTACAGTGCGGGTCATCCAACCGCACTCCACCCGCACTGTTGCCAAACCAGAGAAGCTGAAGTTGCACCTGATATTAGAGAATCGGTATAGTGCGGGTCATCCACCATCACTCCACCCGCACTATTGCTCAAAACAGAAGAGGGATTTTGCACCTGACAGTAAAGTACAACTCAAGTGCGACTCCAGTGCGGGTCAAGTGTGAGTCAAGTGTGGGTAATCCAACCGCACTCCACCCGCACTATTACCCAGATCAGAGAACTGAAGATGAAGAAAACCTTTATAGTGCGGGTACAGTGGGGGTAATTCACCCGCACTCCACCCGCACTCTGCGCGCGACAGCTTCTGGTTTCAAGCTTAAGTGACCTATTTTTTCCATCCTCTATAAATAGAAAAGGATGGGAACGAACCAAAATAGCTCCCATATCTCCCAACACTTGTAGTTTAAGCTACAAACACATCTCCCTATCATCCAAACCATCTCTACTCAATCAAAGGCAACTAAGAGACTTGGATTCAAGCTTCAAGGAAGGAAATCAATCTTCAAGGGTTCTCTCTACACTCTCTCTTAGTTTATTTGTTTGTAATAGAACATGAGTAGCTAAAATACCCCACTATGGGGTTGATGTTATTTGTTTGATGGATATTTGGGCTTTGTAAATAAACTCTATGTGTTATATTTATTCTATCTCTATGTTTTATTCCATTGCTTGAATTGATTTCCATTATTGATTTGCTTGGATACACCCTCTTTGCATGATTGATTTGGATTACATGAGCAGGCAATTAGGTTGTCTAATGCTCCATTGAATGGAAGGATTTTCGGAAATCCGGCTCTACAACCATGTCCTTAATCTAATCTTGAATTAGTGGCTTTCACTATACATCTTAGGTTAGCCACTTGTGAGAGAATTAGAAGCCTCCACTATACACCCTAGGTTGTCTACTTTAGTGATTTTACGAGAACTAACCTTCGAGTAGAATTCAGTTGATAACCTCGAACCTCATCCAATCTCAAACGGGTGGCCTTCACTATACATCCTAGGTCGGCCACTTGCGAGGGAATTGGAAGTCATCACTATACACCCTATGATGGCTACATTAGTAATAGGTTGAGCCATAGCTAGATAGATGAGCATTCATGAAAAAAGTCTCGATTGAGTAACTAGCCATTGTTGGTTGCTTAGGAGGGATTAATCGCTAGTAGGAGGTTTTCACTATACACCCTAGGTTGACCTCTTGCTAGAGATATATACCAACGCTATACACCCTAGGTTGGTTACATTTGTCAATACATGCTTAATTAAGAGTTTGTTGCAATTGCCCCAATATTCACTTACAAGTCCATCAACTCCGTAGTTCCATCATCATTCATTCATCACTCTATTGTCATCCCATTTTATTTGCTTTCATAGTTTAGTTTATATTGTATTTTCATTCACCATCACTTTTACTTTTATGCATACTAGTTATATTAATCCTAATCTTATCACCGCTACCCCGATCTCAGTGGACGACACCCGTGCTTACTGCTTTACTTGTATTTCTACTTGTGAACGCATCGCATAGGTTTTATAAATTGTTTTGACGGATGGTTTTCTGACGGCAAAAACCTTCTCATCCGGTACTGCCTCAACTTCAACCCGGTACTTGGTGCCTTGATGTCTATTCGAAGCCCCTCCAAGGCAGGTACCTTACCTGCCATGCAATACGAAGTTGATCATGAAGACATAAGCACCACTCTAGCAAGATGTAGAACAAGCTCGATGCCGTAGGATCAGACTGGTATACCAGCACCTCGTTCCACCAAAATTTAGAATCAGAGTTTCCCTCCAAGCTCCACGAAGAAGGAAAGTTGACTCCATCTTCAAAATAAAGCACCGTTAATGGGACCTAATGGTCAACCAAATTAGAATTTGAATTCGACAGTGATTAACGAGATCAAATCCGGCACCTTCAGCCCCACACAATGCCTTTCAACGCCTGAAATAGGACTCTCAATAATCCTCATCAATATAACCGAATTTAAGGGGATTCTTTGGAGAACTATATATACGGCTTTGAAGGGTAAAGAATGAGGGGGATTTTGAGTGTTTTTTATCTATTAAGACAGAGAGATTAACTTTCAGTAGAATTTCCTTTGAAATTCTCTGAAGCCAGTGAGAGTCTATTGACGATCATTGGAAGGACATATTCACTTATCGACATAAACGTTTTCTCCACCACCACCCTATGTAAAAGAGTGAGAAAAGAGAGAAGAATGTGTGCGTTGTAACTTTGTTATAGTGTTTCTTAATAAAACAGTGTTCTTCTATATCTCTCAGACCTTTTTATCTCTTCCAACATATTATTTCTTGTCTTCGATTATAGAAAGGGACCTTGGTACCGAAGGTACCTACCCCGCTTCTGTCCACCGGTAGTGGGTGAGGGTGTTAACCAAAATTTCCCCTCCTGGGTGGATTTTTCTATTAACAAATTGAATTTTTCTTCTTGCAAAACCAAGTCACCAAATTGTTTCCTAGGAAGAAGCAACCACCCGATGTAATCTTCCTATCATCACAATTTCCCGCTCAAACGGCATCACTAGATCCAACAAGACTTGGATTAGTAACAAAGGAGTACCAAATCCCATGATTAGAGGTACCATTCACAAAATGAATGATCCTCTTCACCGCAACAAGGTGAGATTCTTTGGGATTAGCTTGGTACATAGAACAAACACCCACACTAAAGAAATATTGGGTTTACTTGCGGTCAAATAAAGCAAACTACCTATCATGCCCCGATATAGGCTTTGATCAACACTTTTACCACTGGCATATTTGCTTAGTTTCAATATGGTACTCATGGGTGTATCACAATGTTTGGCATTGTCAAGGCCAAACATCTTCACTAGGTTCCTTGCATACTTAGCTTGGGATATGAAAATCATAGGAAGTAATTTAGTTCACTAACCATGCTCATTTCAAATTCATGGGACATGACATCTACAAATTGTCTCACTTTAGACTCATTGGTGGAACCAAATACAATGTCATCAACATAAATTTTAGCTATGAAAAGCTCATATTTGTTGCATTTGATGAACAAGGTCTTGTCAACACTACCTCTTGAGTAGCCACTGTCAACAAGATAGAGAGTGAGGCGCTCATACCAAGCCCTCGGTGCTTGTTTCAACCTATAAAAGGCTTTTTTGAGGAGATAGACATGATTGGGGTGGTGTGGATCCACAAACCCCTTGGATTGTTCAATAAACACTTCCTCATGCAAGAAGCCATTGAGGAAGGCACTCTTAACATCCATTTGGTATAATTTGAACTTGTACACACAAGAAATGGACAAGAGAAGCCTTATAGATTCAAGACAGGCAACGAGAGCGAGAGCAAAAGTCTCCTCAAAGTCAATACCCTCAATTTGAGAGTATCCTTGTGCCACAAGCCTAGCCTTGTTTCGCACAATGTTGCCATTTTCATCCGACTTGTTCCTAAACACCCATTTGGTGCCTATCACATTGGTATTCTTAGGCCTAAGAACTAGAGTCCAAACCTCATTTCTTTCAAATTGGTTTAGCTCTTCTTGCATGGCAAGAACCCAAAATTCATCATTTAAGGCTTCATCAACCTTCTTGGGTTCAATTTGAGAGGTGTAGCAAGTGTAGCTAATTTGATTAGCTATTTGACGCCTAGTCCTAACACCTTCATTGACATCTCCAATGATATCATTTTTATCATGGAGTTTCCTAACCCAAGGAGCTGGTTCATTAGAGTCCAAATGTGGATCTCTATCAAGAGGTTGATCATCCTCTCCACTATGATTTGACTTCACATCATTTGAAGTCTCACCACACTCATTCAAATGAGGGTCAACATTCTCACAAACATCCTCCAGATGGACAACATTCGATGATTCCATGACATTTCGAGTTTTTAGATTGTAAACTCTATAGGCCTTGCTATTGAGTGCATATCCAATGAAAATACCCTCATCACTCTTGGCATCAAACTTGATAAGTTGATCTCGGTCACTAAGAATATAACACTTACTTCCAAAGATGTAGAAATAGCTAACATTTGGTTTTCTTCCCTTCCATAACTCATAGGATTTTTGTTTGGTCTCGGGTCTAAGGAAAACTCTATTCCCTAAATAACAAGCCGTATTGACGACTTCGGCCCATAACTTCCTAGGAACCTTGTTGCTAAGCAACATCACTCGAGCCATCTCTTGTAAGACCATATTCTTCCTTTCCATAACTCCATTTTGTTGGGGAGTTCTAGGGGCCGAGAATTCATGGGAAATACCTAGACCATTACAAAAGCTCTCAAAGCTACCATTCTAAAACTCTTTCCCATGATCACTGCTAATTCTCTTAATGCTCTTAATGTGAGAGTTATTCTCATTTTGAATTTTGACACATAGCATTTTGAATTTCTCAAGGCTTTGGACTTCTCTCTAAGAAAGTAGGTCCAAGTAAACCTAGAGAAGTCATCAACCACCATAAGAATGTATCTTTTACCATATAAACTCTCAATTTGCATGGGACCCATGAGGTTCATATGAAGGAGTTCCAATGGCTCCTTGGTGGAAAGATATTTTCCCTTTTTACGCACATTTTTTGTTTGCTTCCCTTGTTGACAAGGTCCACAAACTCCCTCAAACCTCTTCCCAAGCTTGGGAAGGCCTCTCACAACATTTAACTTCTCAAGGACTTTCAAGTCACTATAATTCATGTGGCCAAATCTTTGATGCTACAACTCAACTTGCTCACAACTAGACAAGTTACAAGAGATGTTGCTAAATTCAAGACAATAACAGTTGTCACTTGATCTCTTGCCTTTTAAAAAAACTTGTCCATTTTCCTTAAGAATAGAGCAATCACCTTTTCCAAACATAACCGAGAGCCCTTCATCACTTAAATGTGATATACTAATAAGATTGGCTTGCAAGCCATCTACATAGAGAGCATTGGGCAAGGAGGGCAAACCGGGAATAGATATGTTACCTTTCCCTATGACCTTTTTCCGTGAACCATCACCGAAGGTAACAAATCTACCATCCTCCATCACAAGAGTCTCAAAGAAACTCTTGTTTTCGGTCATGTGCCTAAAACACCCACTATCAAGATACCAAGTGTTAGAGGCTTTGGCTTTCAAAGCAACTTGAGCCACATAGCAAAAATACTCATTTTTTCTAGTCCACCTAGGAGCAACATTTTCAATCCTATGAGCCTTTGGTTCATTGGCTCTAAGTTCCCTAGGTGCATGCTTTTTGGCTCTTCTAAGCATATTTTTCTCAATCATGTTTTCCATTCTACATTATTTGATATACTTAAAGCAATTAGGCCTTATGTGGCCTTCATACCATAATAATAACAAGTAGGAGAGAAATAGGAGTTCATACCGTAGCCTTGTGCAAGCATTTGAGGTTTCATTCTCCTTTCAGTAGTCCTTTGATGTTGAGCAAATTCTCTCCTTTGTGGTTAAGCCAAGGTAGCATGTCTTCTATATTGAGCATAAGGAGTCCTTGGTTGTGGTGGAAGAATTCCTGGATGTGGTGGTCTTGATTGAGATGCTCTAGCTTGTTGTAGTTGAGCTCTTGTTGAACCATTGGGTTGAGCTTGCTTTGAGATGCTCCAGCTTGTTGTGGAATTTTGGCTTCTTCGACCTCTTGACTCTTGACAAAAATGATCTACTTCAAAAATGTGGTCTCCACATCCTCCTTATATCCCAAGCCCCTCTTATCACTTGGGCTTTTCCCACTTGATAAACATCTTGTCAAGTTTTCGGTTCCGGAGGTCATTTTGGCAATCACATCTTTTGCCTCTCTAAGCTCCTTACTCAAGCTCTCTTCATTCTTCTTAACCACAACAAGCTCCAATTTCAAGTTTTCTTCCATTTCTCTTACTCTTTTCACTTCCTTACTCAATTGAGTCATCTTGGAGGTTAATTCAAGATTCTTCCTTTTTAATTCTTGAATCTCCTTTTTCTTCTTTGCTCTAGAGCTCTTGAAATATTCCATGAAGTCTTCGTAGTCCATCTTCTCATCAAATTCATGTTTGGACTCGGATGAGGTACTTCCATTGCTTGAGTGCTCTTCTTCTTCTTCTAGCTTGTCATTCTCCTCTTCTTTGTCACTCAAGACTTCCTTGCCATTGTGAGATGATGAAAAGGTGATGAAATTGGCAACTTGGTCTTTATCATCCGAAGACTTTTCTTCCTCATCTAAGTCTTCACTGTCACTCCAATTGGCCGCCATGGCCTTTCCTTCTTCTTCTTCTTTAAATTAGCACATTCGGGGGCAATATGACCATACCCACTACACTCATAGCATTGGATCCCTTTCTTGGAATCCTTCTCTTCACTTTTGTCCACCCTTTTGAAAAAAGGTTTCTTCTTCATAAATTTTCCTTTGGACCCCAACCTCTTCTTCTCAAACTTCATAAATTGCTTGAACCTTTTTACCATAAGAGCCGTTTCTTCATCTAAATTTTCTTCCTCTCTTTCTTCCTTGGAGGTCTTCAATGCAATGCTCTTTTGCTTCTTTTGAGGTGTTGTTGGAGTAGGGGCTCTTCTTGACTCAAAGGCCAACAACTTGCCAATTATTTCACTTTGCTTCATCTTCTTATATTCTCTATTATCCTCAATAGTGGTCACCTTTGCATCAAATCTCTCCGGGAGAGACCTCATGATTTTTTTGTTTATCCTTTTATCCGAGTAAGGATCGCCAAATTGGTGACTTTGGTTGACAATATCCATTAGCCTCACTTGGAAGTCATTAAAGCACTCATGTTCTTCTATCTTTAAAGTCTCAAATTGGGTTTGAAGGACTTGTAGCTTGGAGTCTTTTACCATGTCGGTTCCTTCATGTGATATCTCCAATATTGTCCATGCTTCATGTGCATTCCTTGTGGTTTGAATCAACTTGTGTTGGTTTTCATCAACAACACACAATATTGCATGCATGGCCTTGTTTTTCCATTTTGAGGCTTCAAAGTCTTCAGTCTCTCATTCAGACTTCGGCTTGGACACGATGCTTCCATCTTCGAGAGTCTTGGTAGGTGATGTGTAACCATCATCAATCACCATCCAAACTCGATCATCTATTTGGCACATGTAGGACTCATTTTTTCCTTTCCATGATGAGTAATTAACCCCCGTTAGAAGTGGAGGTCTTGTACTCGATGCTCCCTCTCACTCATATGCGTTTCCACTCATGGTGTTTAAGTGTGAATGAGATGAATGCAATCAATCAAGCAATATACACTAAATAAAATGCAATCTAATGCAAGATACTCTTAGAGAGCACGTGATCTCCTAATTATGTTAAGGAACCAGCTTTGATACCAATTGAAAATACTCTAAGAGTGATTAAAACTAACCTAAGAGGGGGGGGTGAATAGGTTTTAACAAAATTAATCACCATATTTTGATTAGTCAAAGTTAATCACAGCGGCCCCGAACAAACAATCATTGATTAAGTGCGAAAAATAAAATGGGGACACAATGATTTGTTTTACATGAGAAAAACCCCAGAAGGGTAAAAACTCAGGGGCCTAAGGCCAGTCGAACCCTCAAATCCACTATTTACAAAAACGATTACAACCTAGGTTGACCACATCACATATAATCGGTTATTAATCCATTCTTCCTACCCGCAGGCCTTTAATAGTAATTTTAGGCTCTTGCTTGTTCACTACCCACAGCACATACAAGACTTAACTCTTAAATGAAGAGATATGCAACCTAAAGTGAATATGAAAATATTCTAAATGCATAAATGATAGGTCAGCACATATTATGTTTATCTAGTCATGTATGAAGGCTTAAAACAATCCTAGATATCATGTTGCTATATGACATACATATAACTTAGCTATATGAAATGAGTAAAAACCAAGATGTAATAGCTATCACAATACAAAACCCAACAAACATACAAAAATGTCATATTGAAAGTAAAAGGCTCAAACTTAAAGCAAATAAGTCATAAAAGAGCCATCTTGTAAAACTAGAACACAAGAAAGAATGGAGATGGTGTTCTACTTACCAAGTCATGTACTTTGATGCAAACCCATGTAAGAAAAACATCCTAGATGAAGCTAGATAATGTTTGATTCATGAATGGATGATGGGTGTTTGGGTTATGGTTAGGAAAAATGTAATATTGCTAACTTTTCTTGCAAGTCATTCTTGAGCTCTTAAAAAATGGAGAAAGAATGGGTTTGGAAGCTCTGGGGACGAAATGGGAGAGATAAGAATGTATATATAGTAGGTTTAAATAAAACTGCACCGTTTTAGGCAAAACAGGGTACGACCGATGTGCGTTCCGCTGTGGGCAGTCACATCGGTCACACAGCGGCGATACACTGTGCTGCCCACCGCTGTGATAATTCACAGCGGTCACACACTATGTGGCTTACCGATGTAAATTATCACAGCGGTCTCACATCGGTGACCTACTGTGTTGCCTACCGCTGTGATAATTCACAGCGGTCCCATAGCGCTCATCACAGCGGTCTACAGTAAAAAATGCATAACACTTAAACTCAACAAATCAACCAAGATACAAAAGATATGAGCATGTATGAAGAGATATATAGTAGTGAAAGTGCACAAACATGAAACACACAACACTTATATGAGATATGATAATGCATGAGTTGTGAGTGTGTGCAACTAGTTCTCTTCAATGAGTTAAGAACTTGTTATACCTTCTTGAAATGCCCTTGAGTTTGATGATGCCACTGAAGCTTAATCACGGCCAATGAGGCCTAATCCTCCCTTACATGAAAATCCCCGATGTGGTTTGTCAACGAAATAAGCCAATTAACATATGAGGAACTTACACTATTCACCCCCCTCTAGGTTAGCTTAAGGCAAATTAACCGTGTTTGTATTTTTCATTTTGTATCACAGCGGGTCAATAGATTGCACTTAGTGAGATCCCGGGTTACACTCATGGTGATTTACTAGCTGTGGATAGCAACTTTGAGTCTTATATTGTTTGTGTTTATTGTCCACCTTTTGTTGACAAAACTAAAAAAGCATGGGATATTCTTCAAAATATCCGTGAATGTGGTCATTTATTTTCTTCTTGGTATTTGTCTACTAACAATTTTGTTGATAAGCTTAAAGAGAATATTAGTGACAAAAGCAAAGATGATGAGAAACTAGATTCCTTGCAAGATAATGTTTATATAGGTAACTACCTATGTGACACGACTTCGCAACAAGAAGAAATTAATGAAGAAGAGGATTTCTAGATGGACAATCAAGCTAGACATGATCACTTGTCTTTGCAACTCAATGAAGAGGGGTGCAAATCAAAAATCACCAACTACAACTTGATGGCAAGAGTTCAAACTCTTAAGAAGGAAATAGATTAAGCTTTGAAGGAAGTTGAAGTGAAGAATGAAGTGATCAAATTTCAAGAAAAGAAGATGGTTGAAGATGCTCATGTGTTAGAAAATTTAGTAAATGATTTTGCTGATTACCTGTTTTTCTTGAGGGAAACAATCAAAGGCAAGGAAGAGGAATTGGAAATCAAGAAGGTCAAAGAGCTTGGTACACTTCATGAAGATTCAAGTGACTTAGGCTTTGTAGATGAGTAAGTGGAGTCTCCTACAACTAAAATCAAGTCACAAAGGAACAACCAAAAGCCAATTCTTCCAAGCTTAAGAGAAAAATCAAGAAGAGAAATGAGCCTTCAATTTTGGTGATGGCAACGGTTAACAGAAAAATTCACTCGGGGTGAAAATCTCAGTTAACACCCTCACCCACTACCGGTAGCAGCAGTGGGGTAGGTACCTTCGGTACCGGGGTCCCTCTTTTAGTATGATCGAGGTCGACAGACCAAAGAATGGATAGAGAACACAAAGGGATCGGGAGATGTAAAACGAATATTGTTTTATTTAGTCAATTTCTACGATAGGTTTACAATATGAATACGTACATATCTCTCACTCTTTTCACTCTTTTACATAGGATGGAGATGGAGAAAACGTCCGTGTCGATAAATGGATATTTTTCCTCCAGTGATTGTCAATGGACTCTCACTGGCTTTCGGGAATCTCCCGGGATCTCTCTCTCGTTCTGGTGATCAAGAATACTCGAAAAAGTCTCTCTCTACTTTACCCTTCAATGCCGTATATATAGTACTCCCCTAATCTCCTCAAAATCTGGTCGTTTTTAATGAAAATTATAGAGAGTCTTATTTTAAGCGTTGAAAGGCATTTGCGTGGAGCTGAAGGTGCGGGATTAAATCCCGTTAATCAATGGTGAATTCAAATTATGATTCGATCAACCATAGGGTCATTAATGGCGCTTTATTTTGGTAATGGAGTCAACTTTCCTTCTTCGTCGAGCTTGATGGCGATGGAAATCGACTTTCCTTCTTCGTGGAGCTTGGAGGTAAATTTTGACTTGGAGTCCTGACGGAGGGTAGTATTGGTACCTCATTTTGATGAGCTTGTTCTGCCTCCCACTGGAATGGTGCCTGTATCTTCGTGTACCCTATCGTATTGCCTGGCGGGTAGGATACTAATCGGGCCAAATATGTACTATATTTAGGCCCTCAGATCCTTACCTTATGTTCTGTTTTCGTGCGTTTTTGTGTCTCTTATGGGTTGTTTTATGCTTATTTGAAGGAAATGATGCAGAGACAGGCTTGGAAGCATATTGTGGTGATTCCAGCAGAAAAGGAGCACAAACAGGTCTATAGTACGGGTCCAGTGCAGGTCCAGTGCTGGTCGCAACCGCACTCCAGCCGCACTCATGTGCGTAGCCGGGGCAGAATGCAAGTACAGAGATAAAGTGCGGGTACAGTGCGGGTCAGCTAACCTCACTCCACCCGCACTAATGCCAAACCAGAGAAGCTGCTCAGACACCTGACATTAGAGTGCGGGTTCTGTGCGGGTCAGCAAACCGCACTCCACCCGCACTTGCACCAAGAACAGAAGAACAGAATCGCACCTGACACTAGAGTGCGGGTACTGTGCGGGTCATCAAACCGCACTCTACCCGCACTTGCATCAAGAACAGAAGAGCAGAATTACACCTGACATTAGAGTGCGGGTACTGTGCGGGTCATCCAACCGCACTCTACCCGCACTGTTGCTCAAGACAGAAGGTAGATTTTGCACCTGAGAAGGAAGTGTGGTCACAGTGCGATGGGAAGTGCGGTCACAGTGCGATGCCAAGTGCGGGCCAAGTGCGGGTCAAGTGCGGGTAATTCAACCGCACTCCACCCGCACTAATGTCCTGATCCGAGAACTGAAGTTGCAGGCAACCCATACAGTGCGGGTACAGTGCGGGTAAATCACCCGCACTCCACCCGCACTACGAGCGCACCAGTCTGATTTTCAAAGCTTAAGTGACCTATTTTTGTATATAGTATAAATAGAAAAGTATAGAAACGTTTTAAGGAGCTTTTAACTCCGTTTTAGACAGATTAGGCATTCTTAGATCTAGTTTCTCTCTCTACCTCTCATCCTCACATTCTCTACTCAACTTCAAGGAAGTTAGGAGATTGGAGCCACTTCAAGGAAGGAGATGTTCTCCAAGGGTTATTTCTTTCTCCTCTCTACTGATTTCCTAGTTGTAATGAGTAGCTAAATCCCCTCTAAGAGGTTGATGGAGTAGTTAGTTTAATATTGGGCTTGTACATAAACTTGATATTATATTGATATTCATGTCTATCTTCCATTGATCTATTCTTGTTGTGAATGTTTATCATTGATTTCTTGTGTAGATACATGATCTTTGCAAGATGTCTTTATATTATGTATGAGTATTGCATCTAGATATACATCCTATTTAGTTGTTTAATGCTCTAAAGAATAGACGGAATGTCATGAATTCCGACTCTTGAACTGCGGTTTTAATCTAACCTCGATCGTGTTTCCGGCACTATACATCCTAGGTCGGAATCCGTGAAAGAGTTAGAAGTCATCACTATACATCCTACGGTGACTATTTGTAATCGGTTGAGTCAATTTTAGGTAGACGAGCTTCATTTCTAGAATCCGGTAAACAATCAACTCTATACATCCTAGGTTGGTAGTTTACAAGGATTAATCCCTAATAGGTGGTCCGCACTATACATCCTAGGTTGGCCACCTTCTAGGGATAAATAACCGACTCTATACATCCTAGGTCAGTTACCTTGAAGAGCCGTGCTATTGACAAGTTTGTTACATTGCCCAGTATTTGCTTTCGAATCCATTAGCTCCTTAGTTTCCATCATCTATATATCCTTCACTCCATATTCCCCTTTCATTTTATTTACTTATTTAATTTAGTGTTATTTAGAGTTGGTTCACAATCTACATTTTCACCAATTCATGTTTTGCTATTATATATATATATATACATACCATTGCTTTAGCTTTAACTAATTTGGCTAACTCCGCTCCCTGTGGATGACACCCACTTGCCGCTATATTTATGTTTGTAAACTGATTTAGGCTTTGTGAGGTTTCTTAAAATATTATTGACGGACTGATCTTTTAAAATGACATAAGGGAAAAGCGTCCTTGTCAAATGGCGCCGCTGCCGGGGAGCGGCATGTTAGTTTAATTAGTTTTGCATGAGTACGGCTAGTCTAGTAATATTCCTGCTCTGCCCTATCTGTTTCTCATTTACGTGTTGCTTTATTTGTTGTTAAATTTCAGGATTTTAGGTATATGCACGGACGAAGATCGTTGAGAGGAACAGTGTTGCCAGTTATCGATAACATCAATCAGTTGGGTAGAAGAATATAGCAGTTAGAGGGAAATATGGACGATCATAATCAGCATGAGCAGCATGCTAGAGAGAATGAGCAACAAGCTCTGGAGAATGAGGGAAGTGTATATGGGGATGAAGAGCTAGGCCTCACTATGGGCGAGTACACTCTCCCGTTTGTAGGGAATGTGCCCACTGCCATAGTACTGGATGATGTAACAAGGCAGTACGAGTTGAAAACTATGCACATCAGCCTCCTACCGTCGTTTAGTGGGCGAAGTACCGAGGATTGCCTCCAATTTATGAAACAATATGGAGCCACCCTAGAAACTTTCCCTTTAATGGCTCGCCAAGCAGTATTGACAAGGGAGCAGCTCCATCTGAGGTGTTTCCAATATTGTCTGAAAGATGCAGCCATGACTTGGTACATGAACTTGAGGCCGGGATCACTGGTGACATGGAGCCAAGTCTGCAAGGTTTTCTTCAACAAGTATTTTCCATCACAGAAGGCTAAAGACCTAAGGTTGAAGATAGCTTCCTTTGTCGAAGAGGACGGTGAACCATTCCATGAGGCATGGGAGAGGTTCAATTTTTTGTTAGCTCAAATGCCACCGCATACATACCATCCAGAACTGAAGGTTAACTCCTTCTATAGTGGACTTTCATCGATAACCCAAATGATGGTGGATAATGCATGTGGAGGCACCATTGTAGATAAGAGGGCAGTTGAAGCTTATGACATTCTGGAGAAGATTGCCCAGAACTCACAACAGAGGACATCACATGTGAGGAGGGGTGGAAGAATAGAAGTGGGTCAGGATACCCAAGTGCAAATCCAGATGTCCAGAATGAACAAGGAGCTTCAATCAATCAAGGAGCTAATAACCGGAAAACCAAGGTCCTCCCAAGGAGTTAGTCAAGTCATGGGGGAGATTGAAGAAGGAGAAGGGCATTTCAGTCAGGAAGAGCAAGCCCAAGCCCTTGGAGAATTTCCAAGGCAGCCTAGGAATGACCCATATTCGAATACATACAATCCAGGGTTGAGAAATCACCCAAACTTATCTTGGTCCAACAACAACCACCTAAGAGCAACCACTCACCAAGATGGCAACAACAATTACCAAGGTGGAAACAACAACCAAGGGTACCAAAACCGGGGGTACAATAGATACAATCAAGGGGGAAACAACAACAATCAATGGGGGGGTTCAAGTAGTAACCCACCATCCAACTTCAATTCCCACGCTTCCGCTAGCCAACCAAAGGACAAGTCTCTAGAGGAGATAGTGAGTACAGTTATCAAAACTGTTGGTATCGGGTCGGAAGCCCTCAAGAACACCTTGCATGCCTCTGAGCAACGAATGTCAGCTTACATGCAGTCCAATAATCAGAGAGCCAACAGTCATGGAGCGTCACTGAAGAAGATGGAAACTCAGTTGGCACAAATTTTTGATGCATTGATGAAGAACAAGGAGAAGGCATCAAGCTCCGATGAACATGTTAACATGTTAGAGGTTGTCCAGTTGGGAAGTGAGGAAATCGAAGCAAGTATGGTAGAGGTCGCTGTTAAGGAAGATAGGGGAAGTGACATAGACTCCCCCATTAAACTTGAAGACCCCGGGAGTTTCGTCATAGATGTACAAATTGAGGATTCACCAAAGATGGGAGCGGTCCTTGATATGGGGGCTAGCATCAATATGATGCCATTAGAGGTCTACAAACAGCTAAAGATTCAGTCAATCAACCCCACCTCCCAGACTCTCATCATGGCTGACAATTCTCCCATCACCCCAGTTGGTATTGTGGAGGAAATTTATGTGAATGTCCACAGTTTGATGGTGCCGGCAGAATTTGTTGTGTTGGATTACAAAAGAGGAGAATCCAGTGGTAGAGACTGGAAACTACTATTGGGGAGGCCATTCATGGCCACAGCAAGTATGGTAATTAATATTTGTTCAAGGGACATTTCCTTCAGCTGTGGAGGGAAGAGTGTGAACTTCAAGGTAATATCCCCCGGAACAAGCCAAGTTAGAGATTGTTTAGTCTTGGAGGCACCAAATTCCAGAAAGAAAAGGAGCCGGGTGCTCACCCTTGTACAAGCCTTTGAGGGTGTCAAGGAGATGGAATTGGGAAACCAAGACGGCATCAAGGAGAGGCAAGAATCAGAATTCGAAGAGGAGGAAGCAAATACTGAACTCTTCGATCAATTAGGTGAGCTTGAACAAGACAACACAAAGCTCAAACTGGAGGTTTATTTGCTGAAGACAAAGAATGTACAGTTGAAGACTAAATTGCATGATCTCTCATCAGTCAACAACGGGTTAACTGAACAAGTAGTGGAGCTTGCCACCAAAAAGGAGTTAGTCTCCAAGAACTTAGATGCATTGGCAAGACTCTCAGAAGAGTTTGAGGAAGACTATGGGAGAAGGACAAGGAAACTTCAACTAGGTGTGGAGGAGTCCGCAAAAGCGGTAAGGGAATTGCATGAACAGTTGAGCTCAAAAGATGATGAGTTGAAACGGGCTAAGGTCAAGGAGGGGGATTTGATTGAACAACTCGCCGTGATGGAAAACAATGTCAAATCCCTCAAATTCGGACAACAAAAAGTGGCCCACGCCAACGATCGAACAGGGAGTTTCCCTAACCGTCCTATTACTTGCTACTTTTGTGCCAAAAATGGGCACACTAAAGCTTATTGCTTTAGTTTCCAAAGATTAAAAGCAAGTAGAGTTAGTTCTAGGATGAACCCACCAAAGGTTAAACAAATATGGGTTCGAAAGGACTTAGTAGGACGAATGAGGAGAGTGGGGAGAGATGCAGTGCATATGCATTTGGCACCGGTTTGGGTGGCCAAGTTGAATGTGCTCCCTATTCCGGTCAAACCTCATTTGGTTGACCGGGTCCCACTTTGAGTGCATTGCACTCGGTTTTGAATTTATTTTATTTTTTTATTTTTATTTATACTTTTCAGATGGTTAGTTTTGTTGTTGTAAACTTTTGAGACTGTTTGAGTTTGTTTTGGTACAAATACAGTTGCAGGGCAGAATTCAGGAGTCTGTCCAGGGGAACAGTGCGGTTAGAGTGCGGGTCAGTCACCCGCACTCTGAGGGTATCAGGTAATAGAGTGCGGGTAAAGTGCGGGTCAGTCACCCGCACTCCACCCGCACTTTTGTCGCGCAGTATATATATGCCTGTCGTTTTCTAGGGCTCCACTTGCCACAAAAGAGCAAAAACCAACTGCAAACTTTAAATTTTTCCCTCTTCCCAACTAAAGGTATTCCGTGTGTGCCACGTTTTCGATTTTTCGGCAACCGAGGTATGAATTCTTACTCTAATTTCATTTCACACATCTCTAATCCAAAACCCTAACCCTCTTTATCACGATTTTTTTGCCTCTTATGCATGAACTTCATTAGTTAGGGTTTTGACCCCTTGTTTTTGCTTTTGCTAAATGTCTAAGAGTGTGGAATGTTGTGTGTTATCTATTTTTCATGTGATGTATTCATTGTTAATTGATTTTCTATTTGCAATTAGATTTTCAAACTATGAATTGGGTTTATATGGTTGAATGGAAGCCTGTACATGAGTTAGAGTCATTTTGTTGTTGATTCGTTCGATGATGAACTGGAATTTTGAGATGTATACATGAATTGAACTCTGCATTTGCTTGTGTCTGGTGACGAGTTAGAGTGCGGGTACAGTGCGGGTCACTCACCCGCACTCCACCCGCACTTTATCCTCTTGGCAGAATTTTTATCCTTTCATATTCCTGCATCATAACCTCTTGTTTCTTTGATACGAATATTGCCTTACAACTATGTTTAATGTGCAGATGTCAGGAAGACCCAGGAGAACGCCTAGGCAAATCAGTCAGGGTTCCGAATGAAGACCGAGGTGAGGCCCCCAAGTTCCACCGCCGTGCATCAGGCACCCGGATTTCGAGGAATGCTTAGAATATTTCAGGGAGTGAGACATAGTGGTAGAGAGGGGGATAGCGGTTGAAGAACTAGAAGGCACCCCAATTCCTCTAATGATTGAAGCAAGAGGATGGGAAACCTTTGTTAGCCCCCCCCCTGATGTATTGTCGACGTGTGGTCGAAGAGTTCTTTGCTGGATTAGTACCTAAAGCTTTTCAACGCTCTTCTTCGGTTCTGGTCCGTGGGATAGAAGTCCGGATGACTATAGCGGACATAAACAAGTATTATAGGACTGAGCTTCCAGTTGATCCCGAAGCAGTCGGACGTCTAAGGCAAGGGGTGACTTGGAGCGAATTCTTTGTGACCCAAAATGTGGACTTTACAAATCAGTTAGTGATCCGTCCGATGAATTTTTGGGTGGCCCCTGATCACCGTATGAAGCACACCAACTTAAGGAGTGAGTTGGGGTTCTGGCATGTATTCATCTCCCATTCCTTGATCCCAGAAAGCACAGGACCTCAGTGAACTTCAATGCAGCAATGACTCTGTATTGTATACTACAGAATCAGTTGGTCGACATCGGCTTTCTGATCAAGAGAGAGATCCTTGAGATGGGAGGGGTCAGGGTGGACAAGCAGCCACTCATTTTCCCTAGCTTCATCACCGCATTCTGCAGAACCGCCAGAGTAGATTTCGGATCCGATCCTTTCGAATGCGGTTTGGGGCCGGTTGGGCGATTCACATGGAACAACAAGGTCAGAGAGCGGGACCCCTCTGGTGTCAGGGTCCGAACAGGGAGGAGAAAACCTGCTCGAGGGGGCAGCACGAGCAGGCAGCCGGAAGACATCCCGGAACCACCAGATGTGGAGCCGGTTTACATCGATTATGGTAATTATAGGCCCGCAGCTTCCTCAACCCCGCAGGAGACATATGGAGAGGTTCCTTGGTAGACTTTGCTTACTGGATTGGAGAACCTCAGGACCGAGGTCGCCGAAAATAGAAGGCAAATCACTGAGAGCAGGGCGGAAGCAAATGAGTACTTCACGGATTGGGGCAACCTCACAAACATGAGGGAGGCACTCAGTCTTCCGAGTTATCCACAGAAAAAGAAGAGGTCAGCTGCTTTCTCACCTCCTTCAGGGGGTCCAGCCATTGACCCATATAGGGAAGAGCTCAGAACTGCTATGGAGAGATCCAGGAGGGAGCAGGAAGAGCGGATCAGATCAGAGATCGACCCCAAGGGTAAAGGGATAGCCAGTGAACCGGAGAGGGAGTTTTCCGACGATGATTGACCATCCTTTCTTTTTCTTTATTATTGATCAGAACTTTTACTGCTTGTATTTGTATTTGTATTATCTTTTAAACGGCTTAGACTTATTTTTCTTTTCTTTTCACATTTAATTTTTGTTGGTAGAGTTGTTGTGTGGTTTTAAGCTAGGTTGTGCATCTTTTGGGAAGCACACAACAACACGCATGGACATCGACCAATCTTCCTTCTAAAGGGAGTTTTCTACCTTCGGTTTTGTACTTAAATTTTTAATGAATGCGAGTTAGTTTTTGTTATACTAAATGAGCTTGGTCGAATGTATGTCTAGATTCGGTTTGGGGGTATTGATCCCTCATTCCACCATTTACTGTGATTTTGCTTGTTCTTTCCAACAATGAGGGCATTGTTGAGTTTTGGTTTGGGGGTGCATCACGCCTCCGCCGTGTACAGTTTAGTGTCCAATTTTTCAATTTTGTCGCTTGTCCATTTTTCAAACTGTAATCCAGTATGGGTATGATGCATCTAGAGTATGCTTTTGGACGAGTTTCTTATATGTGCTCTGACCTTGTGATATAGTTTGGTGCCACTTGAGGCTTAGCTTGCACCATCATGGGTCAGTCCCACCTGTTGGTATGAAGTATTGGGGACTCATTGTTCCCACGTCTTTTTCTAATAGTGGAGATACCCGTGAGATCACAAACACAAGCATGAAAGTGCATTTTCTGAGTGCATTATTGATTATTCTTAAACACGCCTCCCGTCATGTATGTCATGTGCCATAGGACTTGCATTATTTTGTGAATGCGTGATGGATGCTTTCATTCCCTGTTTAGATGGTTATGGAAGTGATAGTAGGGAATGCATGTTTATTGAAGTACCTCTATAGCCTAAACACCACTTACCATATTGTGTGTTCCAAAGCCGATTTGAGGCCAAACACTTCCCCTTTCATTTGGTACCACATTCAACCATATACCCAATAGCCTAAACACATGCCTACCCTTGTACTAATCATGTTAGGATGGGAAATGGTAGGGAGAAAAAGGGTTAAAATGGTCCCACAGTGGGTAAAATGAGATAGATGTTGAAAATATGAAAGAAAAGGGTAAGTTATGCACTCTAAATGCCTAAGAAAGGGAAAATGGTAACAACTCAAATGGAGTACAACATTGTTATTTGGAAATTGTTAAAAGAAAATTTTGAAGAAAGATTGTACTTGAAGTGCCATAATGAGAGTGTTTTAAGCTAAAAATACCCAAACGGAATGCAAATGTGGGTTAAATGGTTTCCTAGAGGGTTGCATTTAAAGCAAGAAAAGAACATGGTGTGGGAGTAGGGATTTATTCTAGCATGATTGGTGAGTTGAACTCCTAAATTTCCATATTTTTTTTTGTGTAAACTCATTCAATCCCACAACCACACCATAACCGGTTGAAAAGCCCTATTTGATCCATGTAAGTCTAGTTTGGGAATGTAGGTTGAAGCACGATCTTTCGCATCCATGGCATGGTGACTCGTTCCTAGGATAGTTCATTGCTTGAATCTTATGCAAAATCTTCTTTGCATACTTGTTGTGTGGAACTTAGGACTCTTGAGGAAAGAAAAGAGGGAATCCATGTGAGCTTTAGAATTGAAGCGAATTATGTTCAAGGTATGGGAGTAAGTGGTTCTAAATTCATGAATTCCTTTAGGTGTGGGATTCGTGTTCGTACGAGCCTCCCTTGGGTGTCTCCAAATTGCTCTTGATCTTGTGCATATGCTTTTCTCCTCTCTATCACATCTATTTGTATCATATCACATATGGGACTTGCGACATTGTTGATGTATTGTTTAGGTATTTAGAAATTACTTTCAGCTGGCGTCTTACTGTTTTGAATAGATTTGCTCGAGGACGAGCAAAGGTTTGGTTTGGGGGTGTTTGATCGGGCCAAATATGTACTATATTTAGGCCCTCAGATCCTTACCTTATGTTCTGTTTTCGTGCATTTTTGTGTCTCTTATGGGTTGTTTTGTGCTTATTTGAAGGAAATGATGCAGAGACAGGCTTGGAAGCATATTGTGGTGATTCCAGCAGAAAAGGAGCACAAACAGGTCTATAGTGCGGGTCCAGTGCGGGTCCAGTGCGGGTCGCAACCGCACTCCAGCCGCACTCATGTGCATAGCCGGGGCAAATGCAAGTACAGAGATAAAGTGCGGGTACAGTGCCGGTCAGCTAACCGCACTCCACCCGCACTAATGCCAAACCAGAGAAGCTGCTCAAACACCTGACATTAGAGTGCGGGTTCTGTGCGGGTCAGCAAACCGCACTCCACCCGCACTTGCACCAAGAACAGAAGAACAGAATCGCACCTGACACTAGAGTGCGGGTACTGTGCGGGTCATCAAACTGCACTCTACCCGCACTTCCATCAAGAACAGTAGAGCAGAATTACACCTGACATTAGAGTGCGGGTACTGTGCGGGTCATCCAACCGCACTCTACCCGCACTGTTGCTCAAGACAGAAGGTAGATTTTGCACCTGAGAAGAAAGTGTGGTCATAGTGCGATGGGAAGTGCGGTCATAGTGCGATGCCAAGTGCGGGTAATTCAATCGCACTCCACCCGCACTAATGTCCTGATCCGAGAACTGAAGTTGCAGGCAACCCATACAGTGCGGGTACAGTGCGGGTAAATCACCCGCACTCCACCCGCACTACGAGCGCGCCAGTCTGATTTTTAAAGCTTAAGTGACCTATTTTTGTATTTAGTATAAATAGAAAAGTATAGAAACGTTTTAAGGAGCTTTTAACTCCGTTTTAGACACATTAGGCATTCTTAGATCTAGTTTCTCTCTCTACCTCTCATCCTCACATTCTCTACTCAACTTCAAGGAAGTTAGGAGATTGGAGCCACTTCAAGGAAGGAGATGTCCTCCAAGGGTTATTTCTTTCTCCTCTCTACTGATTTCCTAGTTGTAATGAGTAGCTAAATCCCCTCTAAGGGGTTGATGGAGTAGTTAGTTTAATATTGGGCTTGTACATAAACTTGATATTATATTGATATTCATGTCTATCTTCCATTGATCTATTCTTGTTGTGAATGTTTATCATTGATTTCTTGTGTAGATACATGATCTTTGCAAGATGTCTTTATATTATGTATGAGTATTGCATCTAGATATACATCCTATTTAGTTGTTTAATGCTCTAAAGAATAGACGGAATGTCATGAATTCCGACTCTTGAACGGCGGTTTTAATCTAACCTCGATCGTGTTTCCGGCAATATACAACCTAGGTCGGAATCCGTGAAAGAGTTAGAAGTCATCACTATACATCCTACGGTGACTATTTGTAATCGGTTGAGTCAATGTTAGGTAGACGAGCTTTATTTCTAGAATCCGGTAAACAATCAACTCTATACATCCTAGGTTGGTAGTTTACAAGGATTAATCCCTAATAGGTGGTCCGCACTGTACATCCTAGGTTGGCCACCTTCTAGGGATAAATAACCGACTCTATACATCCTAGGTCAGTTACCTTGAAGAGCCGTGCTATTGACAAGTTTGTTACATTGCCCAGTATTTGCTTTCGAATCCATTAGCTCCTTAGTTTCCATCATCTATATATCCTTCACTCCATATTCCCCTTTCATTTTATTTACTTATTTAATTTAGTGTTATTTAGAGTGGGTTCACAATCTACATTTTCACCAATTCATGTTTTGCTATTATATATATATATATATATATATACATACCATTGCTTTAGCTTTAACTAATTTGGCTAACTCCGCTCCCTGTGGACGACACCCACTTGCCGCTATATTTATGTTTGTAAACTGATTTAGGCTTTGTGAGGTTTCTTAAAATATTATTGATGGACTGATCTTTTAAAACGACATAAGGGAAAAGCGTCCTTGTCAGATACTTGCCTTGAAGAAGCTCTGGATAAGCATACTAAGTACCAGGCGGGAATCAGGGTGGCACCAAGGAAGACATCGAGATAGTACCGAGGTAAGTATCGAGGTACCTGGTACCTTGGTACCTTGATCAATGTTGAGATGCTTGCAGGGTTTTGGGTGTGCAAGCTAGCATCGTACTGATCTTGAACTGGTATCAGGAACTTCAGTAGGGCGAGATACATGCTTTCGGAGCTGGTATCCTATCTAGATAGATGGATAGTCGAGGTTCTAACCTCATCAGATATCGACTCCATCTAGGTGAAGGTACCGATCTCGCAAGTCTCTTGGAGTATCTGGATGAATCTTCCTGGATAGATCTCTGTTTGGTAAATTCTCCTTTGGTCCCTTATCGGAGAAATCTGTTAACAGAAGTCTCCTCTGACTTGAACACCGGTATCAGGTTGGGGTTGGAGTCAGGATAGATAGCTTGGAGAATTTTCGTAACGTCTCATATGAGGGAATCTTCTCTTTGCACGCTTATTTAAATTCCACGTGGCTGATCAAGGTAACCCGAATTCAAAAAGGCAAATATTTTAGGGGCGCACGTTTCTCGGAACCGATCCCTCCACATCACCGATTTTACCGTGACATTAATTACTTTTTCTGCCCGTTACAAGTAATCATCTCTATATAAACTCTGGTGCCTTCGCAAGTGATTCGTATCAAGAAAATTTTCCTGATTAAGATTTTCCAGCTATAAGAAAACCTAGCCTTAACCTTCAACTTCCCCCTTTTTCTCTAGGAATCACTCTCTGAACTGTCATTATGTCTTCACCTAGTGGCGATAGCATTGAACAACTCTTTGATGGCGAAGCGGTGGCCGGCGAGAGCCTTACCCCCAGAAAAAGGGCTCGCGATAGCAGTGACAGCGGGGACGACGTTACCTTTCAACATCGCCGATCAAATCGGAACATCGCAATCGGGAGAGGTTTCTCGAACAATCCTGAGACTCCGGTTGATGTCGACCGGGAGTTGAGTGAAGAAGTAGGCACCGTCAAGATTGGTGGGAGCCGGGCCGGTGAAGTTACTGATACAGCTGGAAGGGTACTTGCCCTCTTTTACGAATACAGGTGCGTCCCTCCTTCTACTAGTACTCCGGAAACCATTAAACGTTTACGGAGAGATTTCAAGATCCCCAAAGAGATCACTATTGCTATCCCTCCACAAGAGTATGATATGTATTCTTCCTCTGCCGGCGAGGTCCCGATTCATACGGCCACCTTCGATTGTGGAGTCAGGCTACCCCTCCACCCCACCTTACGTAGGGCGCTACATGCCTCACAGTTAGCTCCCATCCAGTTGACACCAGGATTTTAGAGGCATTTGGTGGGGTTCCTCATTTTATGGAGGGAACAATGCCAGAAGGATAACATCAATCGGGAACCAGGTCCAGATGAGATTGCATACGTGTTCCAGATTTCCGCTAATGCCCCAGGTCCAAAGGGGCAATTCTACGCTCGCGCCAAAAACAGCTTGCAATTTGTGGTACCGGGGGCCAGGAAAAAGGTTACCTCATAGAAGAAGGAATGGATCATCCTCGGAGGTGAATGGGGAAGCTCAGTTCATATCGGAGGGTCTGAGTTCCGAGTTCCCACTATTTTCAGTAGCAAGCCCGCGTTGGAGAAGAGCAAGTTATCTGGAGAGTCGGAGAAAATCTTGCGGGCTATCATGGCCCGTCATTATATTAACACGAAATTTCCCATCACGGAGGCCTTCGAGGCAAAGAGGGTGGATCACTACCTTCGCATTTCTGGAGCTTCTCCAGGTAGAAAACCTTTTTGACTTTGCTCATATTATCTTGTTATATTGATTCTGCGAATATTGACTCTGGTTATCTCTGTAGTTTCAGCAGTATCTCCATCGGTTCCTGAGATGGAGTCCCACCAAGCCAGCGGTATCGTTGATTCTTCTCCGTCTTCCCCTGTCAGGATTCCAATCAATTCCAATCTCGATGCAAAGGTTGGAGTGCCTATTAGAGGGGTTGTAGTACCTACTGGCTTTGATAGGATCCCGATCAGGGTATCAGGATAGCCAGTTCCCCCTCTTTCTACCTTGGCCAGGTTGTAGGAGGCTTTTACAGCCAGATTGGGGAGGTATTGAGGTGCTTCCAGCAGGGTGCAAGAGGAAGTTGGAGGGGAGCTTCAAGGAGATCCATCTCCAATGGAAATTCTGGTTGCTGTAGGTGCCTAGGAAATAGGCTGGGCTCTATCCAGTATTGAAGAAGGAGAAACCATAACTGGTGGAGCTGGCGAGAAGATGGCCACTCAGGAGCAGGAGGATGCTTGATCCAGCTTGATCCCTTATTCAATAGCACCTAGAAAATGTTATCTTCTTGTAGCCCGTGATCGGGGGATGGGCTCCCCGGTTTTAGTAATGAGAACTTCTTTGTGTTTCTTGACTTCATGCGTGTGTAGTTTATCACATCCAGGTTGAAATGCTTATTCCGGGATGATTCTTAGTACCCAGGTGGGAATTTGGTGATCCGGCAGTGAAGACCGCAAATGGTCCGGGAAAGGTATCAAGACCTCAACCGGTTATAGATCGGGGCACTTCATTTTTTATGGGTTTCCATGTAGGCATTATCGGTTCAAATTTTTTATTCAACTGCCCTTCCAGATGTCGATCCAGGATAGGTTCGATTATCCCAATCATTAAGCCTCGGGGGAAAAGCACACTTCTCGAGGCTTCCCTTTCCCGTGTATCAAATGTTGTGTACATAAATGACTTTATCCTCTCATTCTCGATATTCGATCTTTCCCTCTATAAATACCCCTTATCTGTTAGGTGGGTCTTCAAACAATCCCTTTTTCCTTTGTAGCACGCAGTCTCCATAGGTTGACCGATGATCGTCGTATCACCTAACATTATGGGAGGAGGAAGAGATGTCGGCTCTGTGACTGGCAGGATGCTTGGTATTGTGGAAGGAGCTGCACTCGGTGGATGTAATTACCAGAGGAACATGAAAAGTAGAGATTCCCAGGATCATGATGAATGGTGGGCTCTGATGCTGCGGCCTTGCCAATGGTGTAGTCATTACCCAGTCGAGCCGCGGCTTCAAGCCCCGTTACATCTTGGACGTGGGGGAAATCCTTATTGCTTTCATATTCTTATTGATCCCAACACGGCCTTTGCTCCTACCTCCGGGGTTCATGGCAGCATTGTCAATATAGATTCTGATTGAGATCAATGTTGCTAGGTAGGCAGATCTAGTAAGTAGGTAAGAAGTTAGAGAGGGAACTGGCTGTTTCAGACCACCAGTTTATTTTCTTGTTTCTTTCTTTCTTGTATCTTGTATGTAGCTTAAAATAAGGGCAGGGTTCCCTGAATTGATCAATGAAAAGAAAAACTCATTTCCATCTATATCTGTCGATTTAATTTAGTCACACGCTTCCGACTGTAGCATAAACTCGGGCAAGAGTCCTCAGCACAAACTTGACTTAATCAAAACTAGGTAACTCATAAAACCTGATGAGAATAAAGCAGTTGATCGGTACCATGGTACCTCGCACTCTAGTTCTGAGAGTCTTGGCAGTATGGCGAGTAGTCTGGCGAAACTAGAAACCTTGTCGAATGATTGAGTACATAGCTTTCCTGTTCATGGAACCTAGGTTTCTGGGGAAGTATTCTGGCGAAACTGGGTACCTCGCTTCTTTATTTGTAGGAGCTTTGGTGCCTTGGCGAATCAAAAATTTGGTGAATCTCGGTACCTCGCCTTCCTGTTTTAGGAATCTTGGTATCCTTGCGAAAACAATTGGAGAATAAACATTGGTCGCAAGATCCAGGTAGACAACTAAGGCCACTTTAGCACCTAGTCTTTCTCGGTGGGGGGTGGTACCTGGCCAAGGCCTTGATCTAGCTGGCAACTATGCTCTTACTATCCAGATCCTTCTTAGCGGGGGGTAGTGCCCGGCCAAGGTCTGATCCATCGGGCAACTATGCTCTTACGTACTGGATCCTTCTTAGCGGGGGGTGGTACCCGGCCAGGGCAGCAGGAAGGCCATATGGTCCTTTCTGGTTTTGAGGCGATCACACTTGGGTAACTTGCATTCCTGTTTGCAGGAATCTTGGTATCCTGGCGAAAACAATGGCGAATAAACACTGGCAGCAAGATCTAGGGAGGCAACTAAGGCCACTTTAGCACCTGGTCTTTCTCGGCCGGGGGTGGTACCCGGCCAAGGCCTTGATCTAGCTGGCAACTATGCTGTTACTATCCAGATCTTCCTTAGCGGGGGGTGGTGCCCGGCCAAGGTCTGATCCATCGGGCAACTATGCTCTTACGTACTGGATCCTTCCTAACGGGGGGTGGTACCCGGCCAGGGCAGCAGGAAGGCCATATGGTCCTTTCTGGTGTTAAGGCGATCCTCCTAGATGGACTGATCCGATCAAGGGTATCAGGAGTGCTATGCAGCTTTCTTGGTTTTATAGCGATCCTCCTGGAGGGATCTATCCGGTCTAGGGCATCAAGAATGCTATGTAGTTCTCCCGGTCTTAAAGCGACAATCATGGGGGATTCAATTGGCGACGTAAAGCAGGTAGATGTAGAAAAATGTATGCAGGAACAAATGGAGAAAGAAACCTTTTTTATTGATGATCAAAGAAAAAAAGGAATACAAGTACTCACGACTACTACAATCTTCTAACAGTTGTTTAGGAATAATCCTGGCTGACTTGCCTTGTAGGATTTGTGGGTAGAACCTCTTGAGATGATCAGCATTCCAAGTGTGGTCTACTGGATGTCCGTCCATATCATTCAACTTGTAGGCCCCACCCTGGATCACCATTTTGATTAGGTAAGGACCTTCCCAATTAGGTGATAGAACTACGTCCGACCTCTTCCGAGTATTCTGGGTAACCTTTCTGAGCACCATATCCCCTTATTTGAAGCTTTGACTTCTCACTTTCTTGTTAAAGTAACGAGCAATCCGGTTCTGGTAAATTGCTACTCTTTCGGCTATCCGGTCCTGCTTCTCCTCTAGGAGGTTCAAGCTGGCCCTCAGCTTGTCCTCATTTCCCTCAGGGTCAAAATGTTACACCCGGAAGGAGACGAGCTTGTGCTCTATAGGAAGGACGGCTTTTACCCCGAAAGCTAGTGAGTAGAGGGTTTCTTCGGTAGAGGTCCTTTTGGTTGTGCAATACGCCCATAGTACGTTCGGGAGTTCATCAGCCCATCTTCCTTTCTTCTACTGAAGTTTTTTCTTGAGGAGCTTCTTGATGGTTTTGTTCGTGGCCTCTACTAGACCATTGGTCTGGGGGTGCACCACGGACGTGAAGCGGAGTTCAATCCCCAAACTTCTTCAGAATTTCCAAGAATCAGACGTTGTCGAACTGCTTACCCATATCCATGATGATGACCATCGGAGTCCTGAATCGGCAAACCACATTTTTCTTGATGAACTCTGTTGTATTTGCTTCAATAATTATGGAGAAGGGTTCTGCTTCCACCCACCTGGTGAAATAATTAATAGCCACGATTGCATGCTTCTACTGACCTGGCGCGGTTGGGAGAGGTCTAATTAGGTCTACTCCCCAGAATGCAAACGGATACGGCGAGCTGATGGTTGAAAACCGTTCTGGAGGTAGGTGATGCAGGTCGGCCATTTTCTGACATGGTTCACAAGACTGTACGAACTACCTTGCATCATGGTGCAAGGTCGGCCAGAAGTATCCCATGCGTAGCACCTGATAAGCCAATGTTTCTCCTCCGATATGATTTCCACAGTCTCTAGAGTGCACTTCCCTCAATGCCCAATTCGCATCCTCAAGATATAGGCATCTGAGCAAAGGGAGTGACCTACCTCTGCAGTAAAGATGCCCATCTATCAAGCAGTATCGGACCGAGGTTCACTTGATCTTGCGATCTTAGTCGGGGTTTTCAGAGAGCTTTGCTGATTGAAGGCACTCCGTGATTGGATCCATCCAACATGGAAATCGCTCTACGGGGTGGACTTCTTTGCCTTCAGAGATGCTTGACACAGTGATTATCTGGAGAGGAACTCCTTTTGGCAGCGCTTGTCCTCTTTTGGCAGCTATCTTGGCTAGGACGTCAGCTCGATGATTCTGCTGCCTATGTATCTGCTCGATCATGAAACCCTTGAAGCGAGGCAACAGCTCTTGCACTTTTTCGAGGTAGGCTACCATGTTATCCCTCTTGGCCTAGTATAAACCAGTTATTTGGTTGACTACCAATTGCGAATCACATTTGGCAAAGAGGTAATCAGCTCCCAGCTCCACTACTGTTCTCATCCCTGCCAACAAGGCCTCATACTCAGCCTCGTTATTGGTGGTGTTAAACCCGAATCTGAAATAGTGGCAGCATTCGACTCTCTCTAGGTCTGTTAGAATGACCCCACCTCTACTTCCTGCTTGATTTAATGCCCCATCGGTATACAGGATCTAGATGTTTCGATCGGTGGGCCAATCTACAAGCACTTGTTCCTTCGGAGGAGCTCGAATCGGGCTCGGGGTAGCACCTTGATCAGGGATCGCACTGAATTCTACCATGAAATTTGCCAAAGCCTGGGCCTTGATGGTAGTCCTGGCTTTGTATTTGATGTCAAACTGGGTAAGCTCGAGGGCCCACAGCACGAGTCTTCCCGATACATCAGGCCTTTGTAGAAATTGTCGCAAAGGTTGATCAGTGACTACCACGATGGTGTGAGCAAGGAAATAAGGGCGGAGCTTCCTAGCTGCTACTACCAGTGCAAAGGTGAGCTTCTCTAGGAGAACGTAGTTCTTTTCTGATTTGGTTAGGGCGCAGCTCATATAGTAGACGGGGCGATAGGCTCCATCTCCGCATTCTTTCACTAAAGCTCCACTAGCGGCGGTTTCAAACACTGCCAGGTATAATTGTAGTTCTTCTCCTCGTACCGGGTTAGCTAGAATGGGCGGGCTAGCGAGGTACTCTTTTAATGACTGGAAAGCTTGCTCACTACCTTGGTCCCATTTCATGTTCTTCCCTTGTTTAATTTCCTTGAAGAACGGGATGCACTTGTTAGTAGACCGCGATATGAAACGGTTCAGGGCTGCGATTCGCCTAGTCAAACCCTGCACTTGTCTGAGTGAGGTGGGAGATTCAAGATCCAAGATGGCTTTGATCTTTTCGGGATTAGCTTCAATTCCTCTCTCGTGTACTAAGAATCCGAGAAATTTCCCGGCTGTAACCCCGAAGGCGCATTTAACTTAATTCAGAAGCATCTGATTTTCCCTGACTCTCTGGAAAGTCTGGCGGAGGTGGTCTTGGTGTTGTTTAGCTATCTGAGACTTCATGATCATATCATCGATATATACCTCCATCGACTTTCCTATCAGTCCCATGAATAAGCTGTTGACCAGGAGCTGGTAGGTAGCTCTAGCGATCTTAAGCCCGAAGGGAAAACTCTATAGCAGTACAGGCCTTGCCCGGTTATGAAAATGGTCTTATCCTGGTCAGCTGGGTGCATCAGGATCTGGTTGTATCCTAAGAAGGCGTCCATAAAGCTTAGGAGCTTGTTACCCGCGGTTGAATCTACCAGTTGGTCAATCTTCGATAGCGGGCAGCTATCCTTCGGGCAGGTACGGTTGAGATCTGTGTAGTTAACACACATGCGCCACTTCCCGTTTGCTTTGGTTACCATGACTACGTTGGCAATCCATTCGGGGTACCGAGACTCCCTGATGAACTTTGGCTTTAGTATTTTGTGTACCTCCTCTTGCACCACAGTATTTCTTGCTTGGTTGAAATGCCTTCTCTTCTGCTTGACTGGCTTGAAAGTGGGATCCACCGCTAACCTATGTGTTGCTAAGGTAGCTGGTATTCCCGGCATCTCCTCGTGACTCCATGCAAAGATGTCATTATATTCTCGCAGGAGCTTTATCAGAGCCTCTTTTACCTTTGTCTCCAATGCAGAACTAATCCTGACAACTTTGGAAGGATTGGCCTCCCTGATAGGTACCTCTTCTAACTCTTCTGCAGGATGGCTACTGCTTATCCTTTTTCTTCTTCTCCCTTGATTTCTATATCGGGGAGCTTTGGCATAGATCCCATTTCAATCGAATCCGTTTCACCTTTGAAATCTTCCTTTGAGAATTAGTGATCTTGGTTGATGGTTACCTGCACGCATTGCTTAGCCAGAGCTGCTGGATTGGTAGATACTGCATAACACTTGCGTGTAACCTGTTGATCTCCTCTCACTTTGCCCACCTTGTCTCCTACTGGAAATTTCAGGACGTTATGATATATCGACAAGACTCCTTTGAGAGCAGATAGGTAGGGTCTTCCCAGTATGGCGTTGTAGGCGGACGGGGGGTCTACTACAACGAAATCCGTCATCAGGTTCTGCTGGAGTGGCGCTGTCCTTACTATTACCGGTAGGATCATAGACCCGGTGGGAATCAGTGAGTCTCCTGTGAACCCTATTGTAGAAAGGTCTTTTCAGGTTAAATTGCTTCAAAGCGCTTTTAAAGAGGATATCAAGGCTACTAACTATGTCAATCAAGACACGGTGAACCAAGTTGTTAGCTATCTACACAGTGATGACCATAGGGTCATCGTAGGGCTGCATGGTGTTATACATGTCCTCTTCTGTGAAGACGATCTGTGCAGTATGAGAAAACTGAGGTGGCCCCCTAGTAACTTTGAAAACACTCTGGCTTGCTTCCAATCTGGGAGCTTTCCTGGCATGGTTCTTTTGAGCATTGTTGGAGATTACGGCCAGGGTGGGACCTCCGCTGATGGTATGGACAATATGGATCTACTCCATCAGATCTTTCCCTTTTGCTTTCCTTCCTTCTTCATATCTCTTGATATCGGCCTGGACCTCCTTTCCAGTGCGTATATTGTCGCGTACCTGTTGGAGGAATTCCTCCAAGCAACCTCCCCTAACTAAGGCTTCAATATGGTTCCGCAGACTATAACACTCCGAGGTATTATGACCTGTATCCTCATGGAAGTCACAATACTTGTAGCGGTTCCGCTGATCAGCTGGTACCTTCATTAGGCCTGGCTTTCTGAGCAGTCCCTTGTTGCGGATGGCGAGGTAGATAGTTTCACGAGATGCATTCAAGGGGGGTTGTAATATGAGTATCCCCTTTCATCTCTATCGACCCGGGCTACTTCCTTAGGCGGAGGTGTAGCTCTGGGTAGAGTCCGCCTGACAGGGTACCATTTTCATGGGGGCTTGTATTGCGGCGACCGATATGTAGACTTGTTGGGAGGTCTGTTCTGACTTTTCTGAACTGGTGTCGGCTTGAGCGCCTCTCTCTTCTGGCGCTTGGCAATTCACATATCATCATGCTCCATTTTGACTCGGAGCTGCTCGTCTATCTCAACCTTCTCTAGAGCTCTGTTGAGGGCTTTCTGGTAGGTCTCCGGGGGATGTTTGGCGAAGGATCTGATTAGCCTGCCTGCCCATATGTTCCTTCTGAAATTGGCCAAAGTCTCTTTTTCCGTGAAGACCCCCATCTAGATCACTTCCTTGTGGAACCTCTCTACGTAGGCTCTGAGCGTTTCACCCCGCTCCTGGATCATATATTGGAGATGAATGGGATCCTTGGGGTGAGGTTTGATGCCCTCAAACTTAGCACAGAAGTCAGTAGTCAACCTGGTGAATGAATCAACGCTCCCTGCCGGTAGTTTCCTGAACCATGTCTTGGCACAGTCAGTCACCGTGGTAGGGAACATTCTGCACATGGCGGCCCGGGTAGCATTCGGGACCTCCATCTGGTGAACAAAACTCTCTAAATAGCTCTAGGGATATTCGGTTCCAAAAAATTTATCGGTTGGCATCTTGAATTTGGGAGGTAGTTCTACCTCCTTGATCCTCCTCGAGAAGGGAGCATTCATCTCTCCTAAAGGATCTTTCTGGTTCTCCCGGTGCTTACCCTTCTTCAGCTCCTGGATTTCCCTTGCCATTCTGGCGACCTGGTCCCGGATACGTTTGTTGCCATCATTTCCTGATTCCACCTCAGAATCTCGGTCGTCAGATCCTCCCGATGTCGGAGAGGTTTCATCCTGCTCCTCTCCATGGGGAGGGTCTTCTCCAACATCCTTGTTGCTGTCTTCGGCCATTGAACAATGGTGCCTTCTGGTCGCCTCCTGTCGAGGCTGTCTAAAAGAAGCTTCTGGTTGGACTAGATGGTGACGCTCCCTAGGCGGGAGATCAATGGCGGATCTAGCGCGTCGGGGTTGATGACCTGTAGGATTTCCTGGAATTAGGGGTGCTGGTCCGAGTCTATCATGGACCGATGGTATTGGGGGAATGGGCCCGAGTCTATCATGGATTGGTACAGGAGGTGGTTGTCCCAACCTGTCGAAGGAAGGTACCCTGGTACCTTGCCGATTGGCCTCTCCCCTGGGATCTGGTATCGCATGCTAATTGGTACTGCCTTCGGCTACCATTAGGAGGCGAATGCTCTCTATAAAGGCCGCGAACTATTGGTCTAGGTTGGCAGGCCCAGCTGCTGGGGTAGTAGGTACCTGGGGGTAGCCTGCACGGCAGCTGATAGCTTTGAAGCGGGTTTGCAACCCTTTCCCCCCTTCTTCAGCTTCTGATCCTTTCGGGTTGAAGCGTTCGACTGATGTCCTGATGGGTCAGGATGATCCTGAGAGGATCAGAGCTTCATTATGACAATCTAGCAAGAAAATAAGACACACAGGCTTTCTTTTGAAGGTGTGGCGTTCCCCACAGACGGCGCCAAAAAGTGTTAACAAAAAAATTCACTCGGGGTGAAAATCTCAGTTAACACCCTCACCCACTACCGGTAGCAGCAGCGGGGTAGGTACCTTCGGTACCAGGGTCCCTCTTTTAGTATGATTGAGGTCGACAGACCAAAGAGTGGATAGAGAACACAAAGGGACCGGGAGATGTAAAACGAATAATGTTTTATTTAGTCAATTTCTACGATAGGTTTACAATATGAATACGTACATATCTCTCACTCTGTTCACTCTTTTACATAGGATGGAGATGGAGATGGAGAAAACGTCCATGTCGATAAGTGGATATTTTTCCTCTAGTGATTGTCAATGGACTCTCACTGGCTTCCGGGAATCTCTCGGGATCTCTCTCTCGTTCTAGTGATCAAGAATACTCGAAAAAGTCTCTCTCTGTTTTACCCTTCAATGCCATATATATAGTACTCCCCTAATCTCCTCAAAATCTGGTCGTTTTTAATGAAGATTATAAAGAGTCCTATTTTAAGCGTTGAAAGGCATTTGCGTGGAGCTGAAGGCGCGGGATTAGATCCCGTTAATCAATGGCGAATTCAAATTATGATTCGATCGATCATAGGGTCATTAATGGCGCTTTATTTTGGCGATGGAGTCAACTTTCCTTCTTCGTGGTGCTTGATGGCTATGGAAATCGACTTTCCTTCTTCGTGAAGCTTAGAGGGAAATTCTGACTTGTAGTCCTGACGGAGGGTAGTACTGGTACCTCATTTTGATGAGCTTGTTCGGCCTCCTGCTGGAATGGTGACTGTGTCTTCGTGTACCCTATCATATTGCCTGAGGGGTAGGATACTTGCCTTGAAGGAGCTCTGGATAAGCATAGTAAGTACCAGGCGAGAATCAGGGTGGCACCAAGGCAGACATAGAGGTAGTACTGAGGTAGTACCGAGGTAGGTATCGAGGTACCTGGTACCTTGGTACCTTGATCAATGTCAAGATGCTTGCGGGGTTCTAGGCGTGCAAGCTATCATCGTACTGGTCTTGAACTGGTATCAGGAACTTCAGTAGGGCAAGATACATGCTTTCGGAGCTGGTATCCTATCAAGATAGATGGATAGTAGAGAATCCGACCTCGTCGGATATCGACTCCGTCTAGGTGAAGGTACCGATCTCGCAGGTCTCTTGAAGTATTTGGATAAATATTCCTGGATAGATCTCTGTTTGGAAAATTCTCCTTTGGTCCCTTGTCGGAGAAATCTGTTAACAGCCATAATAATGTGTTTAACATGAATAATATCTTTAAAGAGAAGATTGTTGATGATTTATCTTCTAGATATAATATTGCCATGAGAAATGAGCATGATGATTTTTGTTTAAGTTCGCCGAAGACCAAATGGGTCAAGGGTGAGTGCTCTTGCCATTAGTGTAAGGTGCACATGTGAGTTAGCTTTAAGGTTATTGTCAAGTTGTTAAGAAATTGAGCTAGCTAGCTTTGTTTCTTTATAACTTGACATGAACCTAGCTATCTCACATATTTGTTATGATAGTCGAAATCTATTGGTTAACTTTATGAGAAGTTCATTTTTTGAATCTATATAGTGTTGATTGTTGTTAAGACTTTTAGTGAAAGTTATTTTTTTATGTTTGTATGAATTGAAAATGCGTAGTTTTATTCTCTTTGGATGACACACCAATAAATTGTTGTCACGAGAACAAATAAGTCAAGAGAGCTCATAAAAAGTGTAAGGCTTAGTATTTGATGGAAAATTGCTTGCTAAGGTATTCCTATATCCTAAAGCTTGCATTCTTGAATTTTCATCTCTCAACTCATTGTTTGCACTACATCATGTAGCATATCATTCTAGAGAACTTAGTATAATATACATATGGCTCTCATTGACATTTGCTCTCTAAAGATCTTATAGTTATGTTGTTCACAAAGGTCTTATATATGATGTGTAAAATGTTTGTTTGAATGATGAGTGGCATGTTTTGAAAAATATGACCTTCATATTCTTTGAAAGCTACTCTCTTGAGAAGTAATGATCTTAAATAAATCTCTTTATATTGCTTTTAGATCATGTGCTTGTAAGCCATAAAACTTGGTTTTCAAAAATGCACTTTGCTTCTATTGTATGTTTTGTTGTAGTAAGTTGAATTTAAAAATATGTAAGTTGTGGATACACCTTGAAGTCTTATGACTAGTACATTTAAGATGACCTATGGTTAGTATCTGATTTGCTTCGGCAACTACATAGAATTCAATGAGCTCCTTCATGGAAATGGCTACACACTTTGGTTGTGCAGCCGCCCAATGTAGGAAAGGGCTACACCATTGTGATGAGTGAAAGCCGTCATGAAGAGTATATGTTTATGTTAGAAAAATCAAAGAAGTGTTGAAAAGAATCAATAAAAAAATCTTTGATTCAAAACCTAAATAAAAAATAAAAAGGCTTAAAGGAGTATGGTTGAAAATGATGAATGCTCGGGTTGTCAAATAGAAATGGGATGACGAGCCACATGCACACACACGCTCAAATGTTGAAATCTATTCTCTATAAAGCAAAATTCTAGATGATAATCGGTTTGACCTTTTATGGAAAAGCTTAAGATGAATAGATGTTTATATGGTTTGCATGTTGATGATTAAATTACTCCTCTACATATGCTTGAAGCAAATCACACACACACACACTTTTGTTTATAAGTATTTTGATATTCTAGCAATTTGAGAAGAATTATGAGAGAGATTGAAAATCTTAGTGTATCTCTCATAGTTTGTGAAGCTTATTATTGTTGAATTTATTTTTAATTTGCTTGAATGTGTAATTGTGTGGATATCATTGTGAACTATATTCTATCTTGATCTTAGATAGAGCACTTATTAAGGGGGAGCATATTATTCTAGACTTTGTTCTCTCTTTTGATATGTTCACAGGATTTGCTTTGTTGTGTGTTGACATATTGATAGATTAGAATAATTGAATGATGAAAATGCATGTTATCTTTTGTGAAATAACTGTATGAATGTGTTGACAATTAGTACTTCCTATTTGGAGTTGATAGTAGTTGATATTGCAATGAATTACTTCATTCTTGAGGTTGATAGTAGTTGTAATTACATCTAATTCCTCCTAGCTTAAGGTTGATTAAGTTTCTTCTTGCTTTGAGTTGATAGTAGTTGTTATTATGACCAATTCGTTCATGATTTGAGGTTGATAGTAATTGTGGTTGACACCAATTCCTCTATTTGTGGATAAATCTTGTTGTTAAATGCATTTGTTGAATTTGGTATAATGTACCAATGTGCTTGAAAAATAACATTTATGCATTTAATATTCATTATTTCATCTTATGTCTTTGTTTGTTTATATGTGTAAACTAACACTCACTTGTCTCTCTTTCCACTCGTGTTTTGTTTTGTATTGCTGACAACAAAGCCATGGGAAGAAAAAAGGTTTCTAACTCTATCCATTCATCAAAACCCATAGCTAAACCCAAATCTACTCCAACAACCTCTAGGAAATCCAAACATAACAAGTTGAAAGCTTTAGGAGTTATAGGAACCAAAAAGCTTATCCAAGATAGAGGTGTAGATTTGGTTGAGGGTTCTTACATTTATCATTCTATATGTGATAGGTATTAGGATTCATTGATTAATTCTATTGGGGTTACTAATGAGAGTCTTATTAGAGAGTTATACTTTGAGTATAAAGAGAGCTCAACCTTTGAAAATGCCTTGGTGAGTGTGAGAGGAAAAACTTTTAAAGTCTCCTCGGATAGTATCAATAAGTTCCTTGGGTTGTCAAAAGAGATTGTTTCAGAATTTCTTAATATAGATAATATTGATGATCTAAATCTTATGGGGAGAACTTTATGTGAGGATGATGGATTTGAGTGGGGGAAGAGAGCTTATATTAGTCAAGGTGAGTTGACCAAGATTAGTGCCTTTTGGCATTTATTTGTTTGTGCCAATCTTGTGGGTTCTACTAATACATCTGAGTTGAACAAAGAAAAGATCAAGATTGTGTATACCATGGTGACAAACAAGCCTTTGAACCTTGGTGATCTCTTGATTGAGCATATAGAGAGTGCGGCTTCTTCACCAAGATTGGATAAGAAGTTAGCATTTCTGGGGTTTCTTACTTGTTTTTGCATGAAGCAAGGAGTTCTTACACTTGAAGATGATGTGCTTCTACCTTCCTTGGAGAAATTTTGTGACAAATGCTTAGTGTCAATGTCATACAAAGATAAGGGGAAGGTAAATGAAACTTTTAGGCTTTTTGGTAAGCACCATGAGCCATGTGATTTGACAATCACAAATCCTTTACCGGAATAGGCCGTGCAATTTCAAGAGGGGCTTATATCTAAGATTGGAGAGCTTGATGCTAAAGTGGTAGAGCTAGGAGCAAAGGTGATTCAACAAGATGAGAAGATCAAGTATTTGGAAGACAAGCTTACCTCTAGCAATTCATCTACTACAAAGCACTATGTGAGATCATCAATGAGAAGAACTTTGTTTGATGATGCTTGATCTTGAGGTATTGTGTTTTCTTAACCTTTTGCCTTCATATTCTGTCAAAAAGGGGGAGAAAGTCAATGATACTAAAACCTCTATGCTGTGCTCTTAATCTTAGGAATTGTTTATGTTTAGGTAGTGTTTGGTATATTTGTTTTGGTTTCATTTTGTATCTTGAATTCTCGGTTTGTAATATTTGGATATTGATAATATTTTGTTGATGGATAGTATGTATGTATTTAGGGGGAGACATGTGTATCCATTTGAACTTTAAGCGATATGTATCTAAATATTATCTTGCCATATATATGTATGTTTTGGTTGTATATGCCTTGTGTTTCAAGATGATTTTAGGTGGTGACAAGAGAAGACTACATTGAAGAAATCAAGACTTGATGAAGATTAGTCCAAGGGAACTATCTCATTGTAATGTGAGGGTGTGATTAAGTGACCAATCTTCATGTTGTATGTTTTAGTATTTGTATAGGTGTTTTGACATAGAATTTGCCAAAGGGGGAGATTGTTAGTTCTTGAGTTTTGTGTTGGCATAATTCTATATCAAAATGACATGTGCTTTGTATTGATTAGTTGTCTAGGATTTGTGGATAATCAAGTTTCAAGGAAAATTGAACAATATTCAAGCAAAGTGGTGGCTACAAGAGGAATAAAGCTAAGCTGCTTAGCAAAAGGTAATTATAACCTCTTTCCACTTGCAAGGCTTAGGTACACACATACATTGCATTCATATGTGTCCCTGCATAGTTGTACATAATTTGGTTAAACATGATACACACACTTATATATGTATGCACATGCATTAGACTTAAAATTGACAATTTTCATAAATTGCATGTTCTATGATTAGTTCTAGGAAATGGCATGCTTGTGTGTTCTTGTGTTTGTTGGTTTGTGTTTATTTTTTAATGAACTTGATTTTGAGCATATATAATTCCTCATTGAGTTTCAATTAATTTGGTTACTCATTCATTAAGTTTCAAGTTCAAATTAGATAGTTAAGAAACTTTCCATGATTTTATCGTACATGGTTTTCATCCTTGTTTTTCAAGTTGAATTCCATATTTTTTGGAAAGGATTTCTTGACGACTTTTGTACATTAGGGATTCCTAGTTTGTAATCCGAAAACGGATTCAAAATCAGAGTTTTGAGCCCAAAGATACGCTTGAAAGAAAAAGAGTACGCTTGAGGGATGAGGGGTGCCAAGCACCTCCTTCCTGTGGAGGCGTGTGGCCTCCACGGGAATGGAGGGCTGCTGGTCCCATGGGGCCCATGCATCTCCATAGGGATCCAGTATGGCGGCCCCCCATTGGTTGGTTCTTTCCTTCCTTTGTTTCCCTCTTTAAATATTCACTTCCCTCTCATTTGATTTCAAGAAGAAATATTTTGAAAAACATAAGTGCAGAATTTTCTCTCCAAATTTATTCATCTTCCAAACACCATAACTTTCTCATTTGGAGTCCGTTTTGAGTGATTCAAATTTTAGAATCCCTGTCTACGATTCCTCTATCATTTCCATAAGAGTTTGGAGTCAATAGATTGAGTTTTTTGATAGGTCTACTCAGAAAAACGAAGCTGTACGTTTTTCTTTCAAGGTATTGATTTCTATCTTGTTCTTGATCTTCAAGTCTTCAATTGCCTTGGGTTTTCTTCTTATATATATATATATGTGTTTGATATATAATCATTTATTAGAGAAATGATCCCTAATAAAGCTAGTTTGAGCTTCAATTGATTAGCATGTTGAGTTAGATTTTTCTAAATCTATGTTTTCATATGTTTGAGATGTTGTATTGTGCTATCTTCAAATCTAGGACTATCTTGTGTGTTTATTGACTTGATTTTGTTGATTGATAGTCTTTTCATACGCTAAATCATTTTAATTGAAGATTTATTGATATAGCATATTTGATTGATGATTTAGAACTTGATTGGATTTAATTTATTATATTGAGAATCTAAGTTCTATTATTTTGCTAGAGTTTCAATTTTGATTTTATCAAATTTGTTTTAGCATTATTATGTGAATTGAACATAATCTAGATTTTTGTATGTTTTAGGTGTTTCACATACTCTAGGTTATTAGTTCATGTTACAAGAATCTAGATACAATTGATTTGGCTTTTGATGACAAATATCTAGTTCTTCATGTTTTGTGTCTAATCCACACATTTCATATGTACATACATCATTGAGTGTGATTGCAATGTTATTGGGATTGTAAACTAGAAAAACATATGACATGTGCTTAATTGTTTATTTCTAGTATCCATAGGATATATTGATCATATATACTATGTTGTATGTGTTTGCATCATTTGCATTCACTTAGATTGCATGCCTTGTGAAAAGGTTGGAAGTCACATTTTATAGATTGAATCTTTGATTTGTGCATGGAAATCACATTTAGAGAGTGAATCTTCAAATTGTGCATTGGAAGTCTCATGTCTTAGAGTGAATCTTTAACTTGAGCATTGAAAGTCACACTTGGAGAGTGAATCTTCATGTTGTACAATGGAAGTCACATTTCTTATAGTGAATCTTTGATTTGTGCATTGGAAGTCACACTTGGACAGTGAATCTTCATGTTGTGCATTGGAAGCCACATTCCTTAGAGTGATTCTTTGGATTGTGCATTGGAAGTCATATTTAAAGAGTGAATCTTCAATTTGTGCAAGGTGGCATCATATTCATTGTGAAGGGTCAAAGGGTGGGTTTCTAGGTGAAGTGGTCATTTGAGAGATTGTATTTTTTTTTTATCTTACTAGTGGATTTGTTTGCCTGTGGTTGTGGAATCAACCCGTGGATGTTTCCTCTTAGGAACATAAAATCATGTGTTGATTTTCTCTTAGGAATCTTCATGTTGTGCATTGGAAGTCACATTCCTTAGAGTGATTCTTTGGATTGTGCATTGGAAGTCATATTTAAAGAGTGAATCTTCAATTTGTGCAAGGTGGCATCATATTCATTGTGAAGGGTCAAAGGGTGGGTTTCTAGGTGAAGTGGTCATTTGAGAGATTGTATTTTTTTTTATCTTACTAGTGGATTTGTTTGCATGTGGTTGTGGAATCAACCCGTGGATGTTTCCTCTTAGGAACATAAAATCATGTGTTGATTTTCTCAATCCTTATCTCCTTATATTTGTATATGTATTGATATATGTATATATATATATATATATCTTAGTTGATGTCTTTGTAAGTGATATTCATATCATATCAACTTTGTTTGTGTTGGAGCTTTATGAAGTAAAGTCAAGTGATATTTGTGTTTGTATCACATACAAGTTAATGTTTACATTGATCTTGTTTGAATAAGCATATATTTAATTGGAATTGATATTGCTTGTGATTATTTTGAAGTGTGATACTAGCAACTTGGAGGGACAAACTTTTGTTTGTTTCAAGGAAGTGAAAAAGGTGTACTAACCTATTTACCCCCCCCCCCCCCCCTAGGTTAGCTTAAGGTAAATTAACCATGTTTGTATTTTTCAATTTCCTCATTAATCTTAGATTATTTTCACTAAGAATGATGTGTACAACACAGTACAGCCTCATGATGACCCTATGGTTATCACAGTGCAGATAGCCAACTGCCTGGTCCACAGTTTCCTCATCGATACCGGTAGCAGCGTTGACATCCTCTTCAAAGGTGCTCTGGAACAGCTCAACCTAAAAAATCCTTGCTACACTAGTTGCACTACCCCACTATATAGGTACACTAGGGACTCACTGATACCAACAGGGTCCCTGATCCTACCTGTGATAGTGGGAACAGCGCAACTCCAACAGAACCTCATGACTGACTCCGTTGTGGTTGACACCCTGTCTGCCTACAATGCCATCCTTGGAAGGCCATTCCTATCAGCCCTCAAAGGTGTCATGTCAATCTTCCACAACATCTTGAAATTCCCGATAGGGAATAAGGTAGGCAAGGTATAAGGGGACCAACATGCAGCCCACAAATGTTATGCTGTATCTACCAATTCAACGGCACTTGCCTAGCAATGCTTGCAGGTAAATGTCACATAGGCCCTGACGGTGTCAAGAGGTAACCTTGAGAACCCAGATGCTGAAAAAGAGGCAGTAGAGGAGGGGCCCGAGGCAGAGGGTCCATTTACAGAAGACATGGAAGAGGAAGACAGAGGGTGGGCCAGTGGCCACTCTGTAGAAGAATTAGAGGATATACCTATCAAGGGGGATGATCCCTCAAAGGTAATGAAGGTGGAAGCAGCGCTGGAAGCAGGAGTCAAGAAGGATCAGGTGAGGCTCCTTCCAGAGTACAACGACATCTTTGCCTGGAGCCATAAAGAGATGCTAGGAATCCCTATTTCCTAGGCAGCTCATAAACAGGCAGTCGACCCTACCTTTAAACCTGTCAAACAGAAGCGGCTGCACTTCAACCCAGAAAGGAATGTCGCGATACAAGAGGAGGTTGACAAGCTTCTGAAGGCTAGAATCATCAGGGAATCTTGGTACCCTGAGTGGATTGTGAACGTGGTAATGTTAACTAAAGCAAATGGGAAGTGGCACATGTGCGTTGACTACACAGACCTCAATCGTGCTTGCCCGAAGGACAGTTTCCCACTACTTAAGATCAATCAGCTGGTAGATTAAACCGATGAGACAAGCTCTTTAGCTTCTTGGTCGTATTCTCGAGGTACAATCAGACAGTGATGGACCCCGCCTATCAAGGTAAGACCGGTTTCATCACTAGACAGGGCATGTACTGCTACAAGGTAATAATACCCTTCGATCTTAAGAATGTCTATGCTACCTACCAGTGCTTGGTAAACTAGCTATTCAAGGAGCAGATTGGAAAGATGATGGAGGTGTATATTGATGACATGATCACCATGTCTCAGGTAGCCGAGCAACACCGGAACCACCTTTACCAGACCTTCCAGATAGTCAAAGAGAACTAGATGCCGTTAAATCCTGTCAAATGTGCCTTCGGAGTATTGGGCGAAAAATTCCTCAGATTCATAGTCCATGAAAGGGGAATAGAGGCCAATCTGGAGAAGATCTGGGCAGTTTTGGATCTAGAATCTCCTACCTCACTCAAGCAGCTTCAAGGCCTGACAGGTAGGATAGCAGCCCTTAACCGCTTTATATAGCGGTCCATCGACAAGTGCCTTCCTTTCTTCAAAGCTATCAAGCAGGAGAGATATATGAAGTGGGATCAGAACAGCGAGCTAGCCTTCCAATCTTTGAAGAAGTACCTAGCTGGCCTACTGATGTTGGTTAAACCAATACAAGGAGAGGAGTTACAATTGTATCTAGCCGTATCCGAGACTGCCGTTAGCGGGGCCCTGGTCAAAGAATGTGGAGATGGGGTTTATCGACCTGTCAACTATGTGAGCCGCGCTCTGACCAAACCCGAGAGGAACTATACCCTCTTGGAGAAGCTTGCCTTTTCCATGATTACCACTGCTAGGAAACTCTGCCCCTACTTCCAAGCCCATTCAATCGCGGTGGTCAACGATCAGCCTTTGCGATAATTTCTCCAAAAACTAGATGTATCAGGAAAACTGGTGCTAGAGGCCCTCGAGCTCACCCAGTATAACATCAGGTATAAGGCCAGTACCACCATCAAGGCTCAAGCTCTAGCAGATTTCATGGTGGAGTTCAGCACGATACCCAACCCCCGGTACTTGTCTAAGTGTCAACTTGATCCCTCAAAAGGATCAAGAACCTATAGACTAGCCCACTGATCAAGAAGTCTGGGTCCTATATACGGATGACACGTCCATTCAAGCAAGGAGTGGAGTAGGAATTATTCTGACCAATCTAGAAAGGCTTGAATGCTGCCATTGTTTCAGGTTTGAGTTCAACGCCACCAATAATGAAGCTGAGTATGAGGCTTTACAGGCAGAGATGAAGGTGGCTGCAAAACTCGAGGCTTGTTATCTCCACGTCAAATGTGATTCGTAGCTGGTGGTCAACCAGGTAATAGGACTATGTCAAGCGAAGGGAGAAAACATGGCAACATACCTTGAAAAGGTCCTAGAGCTTATGGCCCGTTTCAAGGGATTCAAGATCGACCAGGTACCTAGGCAGTAGAACCATCAGGCTGACGTCCTCCCCAAGATAGCTGCGAATGGAGGTCAGGCGCTACCAAAAGGCGCACCGCTCCAAGTAATCTCTCAGTCAAGCATAACAGAAGGAAATGAGGTTAGTCATGTGGATTGTCTCCCATACTAGATGAATCCAATAGTAGATTACCTCAAAGAAGAGAAGCTTCCTGGAATCCTGATCAAACTCGCAAACTCAAGAGAACCTCTGCTCGATATTGCCTAGTAGAAGGGCACCTCTACCGTAGGGGAATATCCCTCCCTCTACTTAGATGCCTACATCTAGATGATGCGAGCTGGGCACTCAAAGAGGTGCACTCAGGGGACTGTGGCAACCACACCGGAGAAGAAGCGCTAGCTTACCAGGTACTTCCCATGGGGCAATATTGACCAACCTTGCACTATGATGCAAGGTAGTTTGTGAAATCTTGTGAAACATGCCAGAAGACAGCCAATCTGAATCACCTTCCACCAGAGTGGCTCTCCTCCATCAGCTCACCGTATCCCTTCGCCATATGAGGGGTGGATTTAATCGGACCACTCCCGACAGTACTTGGCTAGGCAAAGCATGCGATAGTGGCCATTGACTACTTTACCCAGTGGGTAGAAGCTGATTCCCTTTCTCGGATCATAGAGGAAAACACCACCAAGTTCATTAAAAACAATGTCGTATGCCGATTAGGTACCCCGATAGCCATCATCACCGATTTAGGCAAGCAGTTCGACAATGCTTGGTTCTAGGATTTCTGTAAAACCCGAGAATCGAGCTCTACCTTGCATCAATGGGGCACCCTCAAACCAATGACCTGGTAGGGGTACAAACAAGACCATCAAAAAGCTCCTAAAGAAGAAACTCTAACAGAAGAAAAGTAAGTGGGTAGAGGAACTACCTGATATGCTGTGAGCCTATCGCACCACTAGAAAGACTGTTACAGGAGAAACGCTCTACTCATTGGCTTTCGGGGTGGAGGATGTCCTACCAATCGAGCATAAACTAACCTCCTACTAGGTTCAGCATTTCGAGCCAGAAGGTAACGAGGACAAATTGAGGGCCACCCTGGACCTCGTAGAAGAAAAGCAGGACAAAGTAGCAGAAAGGGTAACAGTCTACCAGAGTAGGATTGCCCTGTACTTCAACAGAAAGGTTAGGAACTAAAGCTTCAAAGAAGGGGACTTAGTCCTTAGGAAAATAACTCGGAACACCCGGAGAAGGTTGAACGGGGTACTGGGGCCAAATAGAGAAGGCTCCTATATGATTAAAATGGTAATCCATAGCGGGGCCTACAAATTTGAAGACATGGAGGGACATCCTATCGACCATACATGGAAAACAGATCACTTGCAGAGGTTCAACCCATAGAATAGATGAAGTTTCGAAACCGACCGGTACCACCCTTGAGGGGCCCTACGGGATGCTTGTACCCCACAAATAATTGTATCGCCATATGATCTATCTATAAAGAAGAATCTCTTTTTTCCTCCATAATTGTATCGACATGAACCAAGAAAGGCCACACTGCATTCCTTTTGCCTTGGCTGGGCACCACCCCCCGCCAAAAGGGGTCTGTTTCATAAATGTATAGTTGCTTGCGAAACAAAGGTTGTGAAGTCGTGGCCCTGGTTTCCCATCGCTTCCTCAAGACCAGGACAGCCAAATGGCCCTCATACTGCCTTGGCGGGGCACCACTCCCCGCTAGGAAGGGTTTGGTTCATAAAGGTATAGTAGCCTGCCATACCAAGATTGTGAAGTTGTGGCATTGGTTGCCCTTCGCTTCCTCAAGACTAGGACAGAAAAATGGCCCTCCTACTGCTTTGGCCGAGCACCACCCTCTGCCTGGAAGGACCTGGTATCTAAACGGCATAGTTGCCTACAATGGTCATTTTCGTCCAGGTGCCGCGATTCTTCAAACAGGGAAGCAAGGTACCTTGATTCGCCAGAAATATTGTCTAAGTACCAGGATCCCATAAAATGTAGAATCCTGGTACCCGGACTGCTCAAGTATGCTACTGCTTGGGTTCTAGGATTCCGAGTAGGAATGCCTAGTACCTTGGGTCTCCCAAATAGGACCATCAGTCATCAACAATGTTCCTCAGGGAAGATTACTGGAATTCATAGGGTAAGGACTAGGAGATCCTAGTACCCGCCACAAGTGGTGCCATGTATCTAACCTTAATAAATCTTAAAGTTTTCTTGTGTTACCAGGAAATTGTTAAGTCAAGTTCAAACTGATGACTGCTTCTCAGATCAGCACTACATCAAAGTTAAGGACTTGTGGCAGAATTCAACCAGGAAATCAGAAAGGAGTGTAACCAGACGTACGTAGCAAAGGAAAAAAGAAAGGGAATGCTTCATTGAATAAATTAGGGAGCCCATCCCCCAATTCCAAGTTACATCTAAAAAAAGCTAAAATGATCAATCTTTGGCTCATGCTACCTCCTCATCCTCCTCCTGGTTAGCTCCTTCGGCACCACCACCAACTCCTGGTTCAACCTCCCCTGTAGAAGCGGCTTCACCACCTAAAACACCAACTCCTAGGTCAGCCGGGGGCTCACCTGCCACCTGTACAACAACCTCGGCTATGACCTCCATTTAAGCTGGGTCAGCAGGAATGTCTTCCACCTCGGCTCGGCTAGGCTAGCTTGGGTCACCATCTCTATCAAAGCTAGATCAACCCAGGTGTCTCCCACCTTAACCAACCTAGTCTTGACCACTCCCTCCTTGGTGGTTTCAGTCTGCTCTAGGGCTTCATTAGCAGGACCAGGTGGAGAAGTAGAACGATCTAGAGCTCCCCCTATGGATTGATCCTCTGCTGCAACATGGGACTTCAGACCAAGACCTGCCCCAACATGGCAAGGCATGAGAGAGGAGATAGGCCTTAAGTCCTCCTAATCTTCTTCATTATTTACGCCAATAGCTCGAGAGGGGCCGGCCTCAGTTAAAGTAGGTGTCGCTATCTCCGTAACTTTCTGTTTTATCTCCTCTCTTCTCCATCAATCAATGACAATTAAGTCAAAGATGGGAGGACGATCCTGATTCACCTGGTAGGCTATGAAGAAGTAACCTTCCCCAAAGAAGGCATCCACCTTAGCATCCAAATTAGCTATGTTGGCACGCATAACATGATTATCTTCTTCCATCTGTTGTACTCTCTTCTTCATGTCATCCCTTTGGGTAGCACGTTGTAGGGACTTGAGTACCTCCTAGTCATAGGCATGCCTCATCCGCTACAAGTCAGCCTTGGCCTCATTAGCGGTTCTCTCGGCCTTGTCCAGGTCATGGTTTAACACTCGCACATCCCTTAGGGCCTTATCGAGCTCCCCCTTTGTCACTCCAAGCTCGGTCTTAGCAGCTTCAGATTTCTCTTGGAGAAAGGTGACTTGATGGCTTATTGCCATATTGAATTTGAAGGCCTGCCAAGTATAAAACACAAATTATCAATCTCCCAGCTGCCAGGTAGATGTGGAAAACAAAAAGAAAAGAGAACTAATGAAGCAATTAACGTCGACCAAGAGAGCAGACCCCTTGGTGATTAAGATATCAATAGGCATGGAGGTCATGTCCTGCAACCCCCCACTTAGGTAGAAAGCAGCAAACTAGGACAAGTCCTCATCTTAGCTACTGTCATTCGACTGCGATCGAGATCTGGCATGATGAGAAGGCTGTACAGCCGTGGCAGAGTCAGGATCCTTCTCAACCCTGCTAGATTGTTCGTCCACCTTGATAGGAGGGGGATAGGGAACTAGCTAAACAGTAGCAGTAGTAGCAGGAATGGTAGGAACTTGACCCTACACCTTGCTAGAAGAACCCCTAACCCTAGCCAATCTGGCCGCCAGTTTAGCCAGAGGAGACCTAGGTGCAGGAAGAGGAGAGAGATATGCTCTTGGTACAGCAACTGGAACAAATGCTCACCGGCCCGGTCTTGTACTGGTGTTAGCCCCCATAACACGTTCAATGCTAGGTGGAAGCCTAGAAGGGGAAGGTCATTAAGAAGCTGACCGATCCTCAAGTGAGGTGGGTACCTCAGGAACCAATGGAGACACTGCAGAAACTGCCAAGAGAAAGGAGTTAGCATATGCAATCCACTGTAAATCCTAAAAACGCAGAAATCAGAAATCGAGCTACTTGGTGAAGCGTTGGAGATGCAGAGTGAGAAGTCTACCCTCCATGACTTGAAGGCATATGAGGTAGGATACCTCATGTTGATGTAGGACCGGGCCAAGATACCTTTCAAGATCCTTCCTGCCTCGGTAGAAACATTGCATTTCTCCTATTAGGTCGTTCCACTGAACCATATGGGGACATCAAACTAGGATCCCTCAATATGTACCGAGCTTCCCCATTCACTCCCTACCATGATCCACTCGGAACTCCAAGAGCTGTCATTTCTTCGAGCGCCAGGTACCACGAACTTCAAGGAATTTTTAGGCTGCATGTAGAATTGACCCTTAGGGCCGGGAGCATTGACCGTGATCTTGAAGTGGAACCTAAGCTCCAGCCCTGGTTCCCTAGTGACCTGGTCCATCTCACACTACTCCCTCCACAGTACCAGGAAACCTACTAAGTTCCTATAGAATCCTGGTGTTAGTTGGAGAGACGAGCTGAACAGCATGGAGTGCCCTACGAAGGGTAGGATGAAGGGGTAGTCTGACTCCACATTCAGAGGTGGCGGTATGATCGGGAGATGACCCGGAGTAGGGGAATACATGTCGTACCCCTGAAGCGGTAGGGTAAGAGTAATGTCAGATGGGATCAAAAAATCCCTCCTTAATATCCTGATGGTGCCGACAGTACAGGTAGAGTCTGGGACACATCGGAATTCATGAGGACGGGTAAGTGTAAGGACCTCGATTTTATGATTAGATTATCTCAAGACAAACCACACCACATTGGGGATGATTGTGTAATGGGTAGCTTAGGTCCGTGTCGGCAAGCTTCCAAGCATCTCCATGACTTCAAGAGCAAAAGGTATACTCACTTGACTTTGTCTCTTGAAGAGTTTAGGTGCACACACACACTTCATGCATGCTTTTTTCATCTTGCATTTGTGTTCTTTATTGTTTATATGTGTGCATCCTTTTCACAATCACACTCACACTTCATTTCTAGATTTAGGTTTGGCTTTGTGTGTGTGCTTGTGTTTTCTGCGCTTGCACGATGGTGTGCTTGTCTTAGCATGTTGAGTGACCATTTGAGAAGGTCCCTTTCATCTCTTGTTTTGGTTTGGTTGTTTGGAGTAAAGTGTCTAGTTTCAAAAGAGTGGATTTCAATGATTTAAATGTTTTTCAAAACTGACATTTGTATGGTCTTGTGACCATAACATTTTATACAAAGCTTCAAAATGAGTTTTGAAAATTTTTGTACACACTAGACACACATACCTTTCCAACAGTATATTATTAGTAATATTTCATGACCGTTTGGATTGGCTTTGAAATCTCCAAAGTGACCACCAAAACTGAACAACTCTGTTGCTGTCCGCTTTTGACCTTTGGTCACTCAAATGACCATAACGTTTTCTACAGATATCGAAACCTTGTTTTGTAAATTGGAGTAGAAATTAAACTTCCATATCTTTCCAACGGTATATTATACTAAAGGTTTTGATGTCGTTTGGTCATGTTTTAAGACGCTCGAATATTGAGCTGATGCATTGTCAGGCGAACTATGCAAAATTGCCTATAACTTGCATTCCAGCAATATACGCTATTCATGCGCTCTACACAGGTGCGCATTTATGAGAAATTTGTTTTCCAGCAGTATGCACTGTAGCCGTACGTACAGCCCAAGTGCCCAGAATTATGTTTTTTCTCATCTAAACGACATCATTTCACTTGGGCATTATAAATACATCCTTAACTTCTCTTCTTCCTCTCTAACTCTCCTGTATTAACAGAAACCCTAGAGAGAGAAAGAGAGTCTTGAGAGAGAAAGCTTTCTTGAGCTTCATTAACTCTCCAAACCCAAAACTCATCTCATTCTTGCATCATTCCACATCATTTAAGCATGGGTCTTCATTGTTTCATGACTAGGTAAGCAAGAACTTCTTTGAATATCATTTATTGTTCTACTTACTCTAGATTAGGTATTTATTGCTTGATTAAATACCTTGACTCACTTTATTGCATATGTTTATGAGTCAAAATTGCATGATTGGGTTTGTTTGTGATAGCTTGCATTATTAGGTCATTTATGCCTAAATAGCTAATCCATAAATGTTCATGTATGCTTAATTGATGATTAGGTTGACTTTATGCATGTAGTCAAGTTTTTTAATATTTATGTGAGTTTTATTTGACAATTAGGTTGTTAGAATTTCTCTACAACTAATTGAGACCTCATGTGTGTACATGTAGGCATTATTTGATAACTAGGATGTTGTATTGCATTATCTACATCTAGTTAAACATTGTATGTTTGGTCTAGCATATTTTGTATTGAGCATTCATTGATTGGTCACTTAGACCTTATACTCTTCATAGAGTCAAAGTCTTGTGAATTCGGGGTGAAGTTGCACAAGCATTCAAGTCTTGCAACCAAGGTGTGGTTGGCAAGCATTGGTCAAGTCCCACTGCAAAAGGCCCGCGGGGTAGAGTAGGAGGTGCTCACGCCAAGAGTAGTGGATCGGAGGATATCACTAGGGATTGAACCAAGAGTGGTGAGTGGTAGTGTCCATAGCCTAAGGTTGTCGAGAGTGAGAGTCTGAGTATCACTTGAGCGTGTAACATTTTATTCATACAGTGGATTTCTGTGATCGTGTGTGGCTAGAAGGACAGCCCGTGGTTTTTCCCTTCGGGTTTCCATGTAAAAATCAAGTGTTCTTTATATTTTCGCACTTTACTTTATTTTGCATGTTTGTTTTGTTAGGTTAATTGTTATTAGTATTGACTAATCGAAAAATTGGTAATAATCGATTAACAACTCATTCACACCCCCCCCATCCTTTAGGTTGTATTAGACACACGCAATAGTTGTATTTTCAGTAAGTACCCCTCCAGTCGCTACCGCTACATCTCGAACAGGTCCCCCACATTCTCCTACCTCGCCAACCTCGTCGATTGATTCATCATTGATATTAACCAAGGTTCTAGGGTCATTGCTAAAACCTGACCCGATGGCCAGTTCCGATTCGATCAACGGTGCTGAGTGGTAGTGGCACCTTTGCCATCGTCACATCCTCGATTCTTCCTCTTCCTTTGGAGAGATAGATTCGAATTTTTGACTGAATTGCCATCGTGGTACTCAAAAATCTTATCAAGGCAGTCGGACGACATGATTGCAGTAGAAAGAGAGCTAAAAGTTATGAAGAAGAAGCTAGGGTTTGCAAGATTTGGGGATTTTGAGAGAACAAAGGAGAGCGGCTTAAGTGAATAGTGAAGAAGGGTGAGATGGGTCAAGGAATTTATAAAGAAAACGGCTACCTACAATGGGAAGGGAGAGCCATTAATGACGCGGGATACTCGGAAAGTGGGAGAAACGGTTTCAAGAAACGCGCCGTTCTAGACACTTTACTTTTTTGAAATTGACCTATCCTAACCAGACACTTGGAAACCCCATTAAATCAACGTGCGAAGGGAAGATTCTTTTCCAAAGGTTATTGAAAATTCTCCAAGTGTTATGAATCCTGAATCCAACCCCAACCTGATACTGGCGTTCAAGTCAATGGGGACTTCTGTTAACAACATTTTTTGACATGGGTCCAAAGGAGAATTTTCCACTGAGTCAATACCTAATAGATCTAAAGGGGAACCATACCCAACTCCCAGGTACCCAAGAGAACCGGCACCGCGATCTAGGAAGGATTGATACCTGGTAGGGCCAGAGCAGCGACTGCTTTGTTTACCCGGTACCATATGAAGGACCAGAACTACGAACCAAGAAGAACAGGTACAACGCTATGCCATTACTCCTAATACCAAGTGAAGCCGGTACAGTGATACCATGTACCTGGTACTACGACATCTACTCGGTACCTAAGTACCTTGACATCAGCCCGGGATCCAACCAAGATAGGCATCCTACCCGCCAAGCAAGAAGACTGGTACATCAGTGTACCACACCATCGAGATATAGAATAAAACAAGCACCATGCCAGTAAGGTTTAAAACAAGCACCACGCCAGCAAGAGTAAACCGGTACACCAATGTACCGTGCCATCGGGATACATGGTCAGTATTCTCCCCCAAAAACTGTAGGAGGGAATAGTTGACTACTTCGCCATTTAAAGCACCATAAATGAGACCAAACGGTCAACCGAATCAGAGTTTAAATGCTACAATAATTAGAGGGATCAAATCCCACCTCTTTAGCCTCACTTAACATCTTTCAACGCCTAAAAAAGGACTCCAAATAATTCTCAATAAATTGAACGGATTCTCAGGAATAAAATGGGGTCCATAAACACGGCCCTGAAGAAAAAAAGAAAGGGGGGCTGAGGAGAGAAGTTTTTCTTTAGTTTTTTTCTAAAAAATAGTGAGAGGTTTTGGACCATCGCTAAGAGTGAATATCCACTTATCAACATGAATGATTTCGCCATCACCATTCTGTGTATAATAGAGAAGTATGAGCAATTGTATTGCGATCCTAAAGTTTGCCATCATTGTTACAAGTCCAGTGATCAATAAAATATTGCATCTTTTATTTATATACAGATACTGTTGTTCTCCTTTCTTCTCTATTACATCCATTATATACACATCCTATCTCGGGAGAGATATCTCCCCGAATGCAACCTCCCTAGTAGCGGTATGAGGGTGTTAATTGAAATTTCTCACCTATAACAAATTTTAGATCAATAGCTTCTATTCCTCTCTCACGAACCATGAATCTGAGAAATTTGCCGGTTGCTACCCCGAAGGCACACTTGGCGGGGTTCAATGATATTTGGTTCTCTCTGACTACCTAGAAAGTCTAGCAAAAATGGTCTTGGTGCTGCTCTCCTATCTAGGACCTTTTGATTATGTCGTCTTTATACACCTCCATCGTCTTCCCTATTTGCTCCTTGAACACCTGGTTAACCAAGCGCTGGTAGGTAGCACCCGCATTCTTGAGATAGAAGGGCATTACCTTGCAGTAGTATAGGCCTTGTCCACTGATGAAACAGATCTTGTCTTGATCGGCGGGATGCATCATGATCTGATTGTACCCCGAGAATGCATCCATGAACGTAAGGAGCTTGTTCTTTACAGCTGAATCTACCAGCTGATCGATCTTTAGTAGCGGCAAGCTGTCCTTTCGAGCAGGCGTGGTTGAGGTTTATGTAATCAACACACATGCTCAACTTCCCATTTGCTTTAGTTACCATTATCATGTTTGCGATCCACTCAAGGTACTGGGACTTCCTGATGAATTTAGCCTTTAGAAGCTTATCAACCTCCTCTTGTATCGCGGTATTCCTCTCTAGCTTGAAGTGCCACCGCTTCTGTTTGACTGGTTTAAAGGTGGAGTCGACTACCAGTCGATGAGCTGCTAAGGTAATGGGGATTCCTAGCATCTCCCCATGGCTCCTAGCGAAGATGTCGTTGTATCCTCTAAAGAGTCTTACTAGACCCTCCTTCACTCATGCTTCTAGCGCTTCTCCTACCTTGTTCACCTTTGAGGGATCATCCCCCTTATTGGTATTTCCTCTAACTCATCTACAGGGTGACCACTAGCCAACCCTCTGTCTTCCTCCTCCACATCTTCTGTAACTGGAATCCCTGCCTCAGGCTCCTCCTCTAATGCCCCAATCTCTCCTATGACATCTAGGTTCCCGGGATTCCCTCCTGGTAATTCCTGATCCTACATGACAGTTATATGTGCACACTACCGGGCTAGTGTAGCGGGATTGGTAGACACTGCATAGCATTTGCATGCTGCCTGCTGGTCTCCTCGTACCTCGTCCCCCTTATCTCCTACCGGGAATTGTAGGATGTTGTGGTAGATTGACAAGACACCCTTAAGGGCTGATAGAAAAGGCCTTCCAAGGATGGCGTTGTAGGTTGATGGGGTATCAACCATGACAAAATCAGTCATGAGGTTTTGCTGGAGTTGCGATTTTCCCACTATCACAGGTAGGATCATAGATCCTATAGGTATCAGCGAGTCCCTAGTGAATCCATACAATGGGGTGGTGCATCTATTGTAGCAGAGATTTTTCAAGTTGAACTTTTCCAAAGCATCCTTGAAAAGGATGGCAACGCTGCTACCGGTATCAATGAGAACGCGGTGGACCAAGCAGTTGGCTATCTGCACGGTGACAACCATGGGGTCATCATGAGGCTGTACCATGTTGTACACATCATCCTATATGAAAATAATCTAAGTTGAGCGAGAGGATCCTGGTGTCCCTTAGACGATTTTCATAATGTCTTGACCGTCCTCGTTTCGGGGCACCCCTCTAGTGTGGTTCTTCCTTGAATTATTGGAAGTTCCTGCCAGGTGGGACCCCTACTGATAGTGTGGATAACCTGGATCTGCTGCATCAGATCATTCCCCCTTGCTTTCCTCTTTTTCTCTATTGCTTTAATCTCTACCTATACCTCTTTCCCAGTCTGTATGTTATCTCGTACCTGTTATATGAACTTTACTAGGCAACCTCCCCTTACCACGGACTCGATTTGGTTGCGTAGATTATAGCACTCTGACCACATCTTCATGGAAATCGTAGTATTTGTAGCGATTTCGCTGATCAACTAGCGCCTTAATCAGACTAGGCTTCCTGAGCAGCTCCTTATCGTCGATGGAGAGGTAGATGGTTTCATAGGATGCATTAAGAGTGGTGTAATGAGTATGCACTTCCTCCTCTCTAGCTATCTGTGCTACTTCTCTTAGCATAGGTGTTGTTGCTCTATGAGGGGTTCGCCTGGCTGGGTATCTCTCCCGCTGAGGCTGGTAAGGTGGCGGTCGGTACGTAGATTGGTTGGGAAGTTTGTTTTGGCTCTTCTAGATCGATGTGGGCTTTGACACCTCCTTCTTTGGGTGCTTGGCGGATCTCAGGTCATCATGCTCTATCTTGACTTTGAGTTGTTCGTCTATCTCCACTTGTTTGAGGGCCCTGTCATAGGCCTCTTGGTACGTCTCTGAAGGGTGTTTTGCAAAGGATCGGAATAGTCTCCCAGCCCACAAGTTTCTCCTGAAGTTGGCCAAGGTCTCCTTCTCAACGAAGACCCCTATCTGGATCACCTCCTTGTGGAACCTTTCCATGTAGGCTCTAAACGATTCACCCCGCTCATGGACCACGTATTGCATGTGGATGGGATCCTTAGGGCGAGGCTTGATACCTTCGAATTGAGCACCGAAATCACTGGTTAACTTGGTAAAGGAATCAACACTACCTGCTGGTAATTTTCTGAACCATGTCTTAGCATAATCCATCAACGTGGTTGGGAACATTCTGCACATATCGGCTCAAGTAGCATTCTGGACTTCCATTTACTGTAAAAAGCTCTCAAGATGGCTCAAGGGATCCTCTGTCCCAGAGTACTTATCGGTGGGCATTTTGAACTTAGGGGTAGCTCTGCCTCCCTGATTGTTCTGGAGAATGGAGCGTTCATCTAGCCTACGGGGTCCTTCTGGTTCTCCTGGTACTTACCCTTCTTTATCTCCTGGATCTTCTTTGCCATCCTAGCAACCTGGTTCTGGAGGCGCTTGTTCCCATTGTTTCTGGACTCGACCTCGGAGTCTTCATTGTCAGACCCCTCTAATGCTACGGAGGCTTCGTCCATGTTCTCTCCCTAGGGAGGGTCTTCCTGGGTGCCTCTTCTGTTGTTGGCGCTACCTCTTACAGCTGATCAAGGTTGCCCACCTATAACTGCCGGCTGGGCCTTATGGTGATGCTCCCTAAGTGGAACTTTGGATGTGGACTTTAACTATCGGGGTCGAAAATTTGTTGGTCTGTCTAGAACCTGGGGCATAGGCCTAAGCCTATCGTGGACCGGTATTGGAGGTGGCGGTCCCAATCTATCAAAGGCAGGTATCATGGCACCTAGTCGGCTGGTATCTCCCCTGGTATCGGGTACCGCGAGTTGGGCGTGATACCTTCCGTAACCAATCGGAGGCGGACGCTCTCTACGAAGGTTGCGGCATGTTGCTCAAGGGTGGCCTGGCCTGTTACTATAGCAATTGGGGACTGGGGTGTAGCCCGCGCGGCTACTGGATGTGCTGGATTGCGGTGCTTCGACCCCTTTCCTCACTTCAGACCCCTCCAGGTTGAAGTGGCAGATTGGTGTCCCGACTGATCGGGCTTACCCTGGGAGGATCGAAGCCTCATGTTAATATGCTGCAAAAAATCAAATTCACAGGCTTTTAAAGGGGTGTGGAAATGTTTCCACAGACGGCGCCAAAAATCGTTAACTGAAAATTCGCTTTAGGTGAGGAATTTAAATCAACACCCTTAGACTGCTACCAAGTAGGTTGCAGTCAGGGAGATATCTCTCTGGTACTAAGATCAAGATGGAATGAATGTAATAGGAAAAAAAAAGACAGCAATATGTATATATGATAAAAGGTGATGAAAAGAGTATTTTATTAATCACTAGGTTGTTCGTAACAATGGTGGTAAATTTTCAAATCACAAAACTATTGTTCTATCTCACTTTTTACACAAAATGGCGATGGAGAACTTGTACTAGTCGATAAGTGGATATATTTCTCTCAATGGCAGTCCAAAATCTCTCACTATTTCTAGAACCAAATAAATACTCCTCATGTTCTTCTTCAATTGCCATATTTATAGACTTCTCCTTCATCATTCCTAAGAATCCGGTACTTTTATTGAGAATTATTTGGAGTCCTTTTTCAGGCATTGAATGACGTTGATTGAGGCTAAAGGCACGGGATTTTATCCCTCCAATTACTGTCGTGTTTAAATTACGATTTGGTTGACCTCTTAGTCTCATTTTATGGCGCTTTAAATGGTTAAGAAGTTAACACTCTGTTCTTATGTTGCTTGGAGTAGAATGCTAACTCTGTACCTTAATAGCATAATACACTGATGTACCGGTCTGCTCTTGCTGTCGTGGTACTTGCTAGTATCTTCATGGCGACATTCTTCTTACTAGGTGGGTAGGATACATGTTTCGGCTAAAACTTGGACTGATATCATGATACTTGGGTACCAGGTAGATGCCGCAGTACCTAGGTACTGGGTACGTGGTATCGCGGTACCAGCTTCACTTGGTATCAGGAGTAGCGGCTCAACGTGGCACCTGTCCCTATCAGGTTGTCATTCCGGTGCTTCATCTGATTCTAGGTTAGCGAGGCAGTCACGGCTCTGGCTCTACCAGGTACCGATGCTTCCGGGTACCTGGGAGCTGAGAATGGTCCCCCTCAAGGTCCTACTAGGTATCAGCTTCGATGGAAAATTCTTCTTTGGATACCTGCCAAAAAAGGTTGGTAACAACATGTTTTCTGTAAGACTCTGTGTTGATGCAATTTTTTCCATTCATCACACTCTACACTTGCACATCATGCATTTAGGATAGTGTGTTGTGTTTGCCTGGAAAAGAGAAATTTTCTCTTAGAGCGGCTTGCCCCGCTTTGCAAGCTCTATTTTCACTACGGCACACGGAACGGTATTCGCCAGTGTGTCATGCGCAGTGTGGACCACGGTTGGTGTACATGCCTGCACAGCGGTCCATACAGCGGTATTCTCCAGAAGGCCCATATTGCATGTATTGAGGCCTGTGCACCTGCATGCACAGCGGTCTCAACTGCGGTGTTGTCCAGAAGGTGCACTATTGTGTGTACCACGGTCTGGACAACATGCCGCAGTCGTGGTCTACCTAGCGGTAATGACGGGATTTAGTTGCCTATTTTTAAAAACGTCATCATTTCATCTAGGGCTTGACATATATTGACCATTTCCCCTTCCTAGCCACTTAAGAGCTTCAGAATTCAATTAAAAACCCCATCTTTAGAGCTCCAGAGTTTCTTGCAAGAAAAGCCACCAAGATTCAATTTTTCTTGACCAAAACCCAAATACCCATATTTCATTCATGATTCAAACATTATCTAGCTTCATCTAGGATATTTTCTTGCACGGGTCTGCATCAAAGCACATGACTTGGTAAGTAGAACACCATCTCCATTCATTCTTGTGTTCTAGCTTAGCAAGATAACTCTTTTATGACTTGTTTGCATCAAGTTTGAGTTTTTTATCTTTAAGATGAGATATTTGTGTGTTTTTTGGGTTTGGATCGTGATAGCTATTGCATCTAGGTTTGCATTTATTTCATATAACTAAGTTATATATATGTCAAATAGCAACATGATATCTCGGATTGTTTGAACCATTCATCCATGACTAGATAAGCATTAAATGTATTGACCTAGCATTTGTGCATTTAGAATATTCTCATATTCACATTAGGTTGCATATCTCTTCTCTTAAGAGTTAAGTCTTGTATGTGCCGTGGGTAGTATACAAGCAAGTGTAGGAACCCTGTTCACTGGTAACGCAGCGGGAATAGGTTTTAAAATTTTTGGAACCAATGAACTTGAGATCATAATTATTTTTCCGGAACTAATACATACAATATGTAAACACAGGAAATTGTAATCAATAAATATAATAAAAAATTAGAACCTTACCAACGTTTGGAGGCTCCTTCACTTTACGATATGCTCTTGATCTGTACCACCAATCTGTTGGTTACCAGGTTTCGGATTGCGCAGCGGAATGGGGTTTTAAAATTTTTTCACGCAATCATCAAGTAAACCTATTTGTACAGTAATAATCGAAAACAATAAGAAGGAGAAGAAACTATTTCATACCAGCGATTGAAGGCTCCTTCTTTCTTTTCTAATCTGCTTCCTGATTTGAACCACAAGATCTTCCAGGCTATCTCCGGCGATTGGCAACAGTGTATGGGAGCGTCACGGGTTTCAGGAACTTAAGTGGAGGTAGAAGAAACTAAAGAAAACAACTCTTTTTTTCTAGGTGTGGAATACGGCCACTCTCAATCAAAGAAAAAATATTTTTTTTTCTCTCTCTCTAGCCGCACACCTCTCTCTTTTCTTCTCTTTGGTTTCACGCAAAAAACTTACACTCAATACAATTGAGTGAACTCATATATTCTCTTCTCTTGATTGCACGCAACTAATTGCATTAAGAGAATTCATGTATTCTCTTCTCTTAATTGCACGCAACTAATTGCATTCAATACAATTAAGAGAACTCATGTATTGCATTCAATACAATTGAGAGAACTCGTGTATTCTCTTACGTGTATCAGTTTTCAAAATCTTTAATTAATTAATATCTAATATCAATTAATTAATATTTTTTTTATTATGTTAACTGATAACTTTATTAATTAATCCTTTAAATGTCTAATATTTATAAGGATAATTAATGACTTTGAATTTAAACCTTTTAAATTCAAATTCGATAACACCCTCCAACTAATGATCAATAGCATAATTAAATAATCTAATTATTTAATTAACATAATCATTAATATTCATTAATTAAATAATCTCATTATTCAATTAATTTCCAAATAGATACGTGTCACTTTCGTAACACAATTAATTGGACAATCCAATTAATCAACCGTGACCCTTGTTACCTTTAATCAATCGGGCAAGAAAGGGGACCTAATGGACCCACAGTATTTTGAGCTCCAATAATCCTTAGAAATAATTAATTAAACTCTTTAATTAATATTTCATGATTATTAACTTCGGTGTTATTCCACTAAAAACCCGAAGCTGCATTCTCTCAGCTGTAGATTTTTTTACACAAACCAATAACTTTCGGTGTCCATCGATATAGCTATTGCATATGGTATAATCCTCCACAAGTAGTTCATAATTAGAGCTAGGTCATAATATCCGTTATACCCCTCTAATTACATCTTTTCCATTAAGTACCATTGATTCTCTAATGAACAATAAATCCTACATTCCTCACGGAATTAGGAGAGCGCTCATATTGTTCAAGCCCCGAATCAACACTTAAGGGAACTATTATCTACTTCTCTCAAGAAGGAGTGGATTCCACTATTGTGTACAAACCTTCCCAGGCACATGCCAAACCGCGATCCTAACATACGGAGCATATTGATCGGGATTGCAACTCTGATCTCACCCATGGTATATCAAAAACCACGATCTAACCTGAAGAGGTCGATAAGACACTCAGGATTAAGATCACCCATATATAGCCATCATTTGTCGATATATATGAATTTCATCATGTAACGGATCTTATTGAGAGATTCATATAGATCGTGGCCCAGTCTTATATGATCACATCATACAAGGTGTCTCCATTCTCATATCACCATATGAATGATCTAAGATAAGATCACCGTACATTACGGAATGGACCGCAACTGTAGATTAACCACAAATAAAGTACCCAACTTTATTTGCTATCTACGGACTCTATAGATTGCTCGTTTCAAAATGAATCCATATTTGTATGACAATCATAAACTCAGTTTGAAATTACATCCGGCAATCTTGGATGTTAAGTACACATGTTATATAAAAGTATGAAACAATTTGAATGAATAAACTACTTCTTTTATTTATGTTCATTTCACATTTACAAATCACAAGCTTTAGGGCAAAAACCCCAACAATCTCCCACTTGCACTAAAGCATGTGAGACATGTCTTGTAAACCTAGACCCTATATGTAACCCGTAAACACTTTAGCCGGTAAGGTCTTCGTGAATGGATCAGCAAGATTGTCCAGTGACGCTGTCTTGGTAACGGTCAAATCTCATATCTGCACTATCCTCTGATGAAATGATAATTCCTCTCTATATGCTTCCCTCTCTTGTGGCTTCTTGGTTCTTTGGAGTTAGCCACAACACCATTGTTATCACAATAAAGTGTGATAGGCTTATCCAGATCTTGAACAGCTTTCAGATCACTCAAGAATTTTCAGAGCAAAACAGCCTTTTTAGCACCTTCACAAGCCGCTACATATTCAGCTTCCATGGTAGAACCAGCAATACAAGATTACTTAACACTCCTCCACACAATAGCTCCACCACCAAGGGTGAATATTGATCCAGTCGTGGATTTCTTAGAATCCCTATCTGACTGAAAATCAGAATCCGTGTATCCTAACGGGACCAAATCCTATCTAGAATACACTAGCATTTAGTTTCTCATTCTCCGAAGATACTTGAGAATAGTCTTGACAGCAACCCAATGATCCAATCCTGGGTTGGACTGGTATCTGCTGGCTACTCCCACTGCGAAGCAGATGTTAGGTCTCCTGCATAACATAGCATACATGAGACTGCATATCGCAGACTCATATGGAACACGTCTCATATCCTCAACTTCTTGAGGTGTCTTAGGACACTGTTCCTTAGACAAGTGAACTCCATACCTGGAAGGTAAATTACCTTTCTTGGAGTTCTACATTGAAAATCGTACAAGAATCTTGTCGATATACAATGCCTAAGACAATGCTAGGAGTTTTTTTTTACGATCCCTTCAAAGTTGGATCCCTAGAACATAACACGCCTCTCCCAGATCTTTCATTTGGAATTGGCTAGCCAGCCAGCCCTTTACTTCCGATAATACCCCTACATCATTCCCAATGAGTAGGATATCATCTACATATAGGACTAAGAAAACTACTTTCTTTTCAACGATGCACTTGTAGACACAAGGATCATCAACATTTTGCTCGAAGCCATACGTTTTGATCACATCATCAAACCTTATGTTCCATGATCTAGATGCTTGCTTCAGTCCATAAATGGACCTTTGCAACTTGCAAACCTTTTGCTCTTGATCGGAAGACACGAATCCCTCTGGTTTCATCATGTAAATGCTCTCATCAAGATTGCCATTCAAGAATGCAGTCTTGACATCCATTTGCCAAATTTCATAATCAAAACGGGCAGCAATGGATAAGAGAATTCTAATAGACTTAAACATGGCTATTGGCTAGAAGGTCTCTTCATAATCAACCCCTTCTTTCTGGGTATAACCCTTGGCCACTAGTCTTGCCTTGAAGGTCTCTACCTTCCCGTCTACTTCTCTCTTTCTCTTATAGATCCACTTACACCCTATGTGTTTAACCCCATATCGTATGTCTACAAGTTCTCAGAATGAGTTAGAGTACATGGACTCCCTCTCGAGATTCATGGCTTTAAGCCATTCCTCTTTGTCAGGATCTTCCATTGCATTCTTAAATGTCAATGGATTATCCACACTACCTATAGAAACAACATCTCGTCCCTCACCTATACCCAAATAGCGTTCAGGTTGTCTCACAACCCTCCCACTACGTCTAGGTGGTAGTGTATCCTGACTAGGAATCATCCGACTATCAGATGTCAATGGATCAACAACTCTTGTTGACTGAGCACTAGTCATACCAAGATCTATTTCATTCAATACAATCTTGCTACGAGGTTTATTATCACTAATATAGTTATCCTCAAGAAACGTTGCATTTGTCTATACAAATACTTTGTTCTCTTCAAGACTATAGAAGTGTCCACTTATGGTCTCTTTAGAATATCCCATAAACAAACAGACTACAGACTTGAGGTCTAGCTTTCCACTTCTATTTTTCAGCAAGTGTGCTGGACACCCCCATATGCGGAAGTGTCATAAACTAGCTTGACGACCATTCCACAACTCTAAGGGAGTCTTAGGAATAGATTTGGATAAGACTACATTCAAAATGTAAGCCGCAGTTTGTAACACATATCCCCAAAAGGAATTTGGTAATTATGAGAAACTAATCATAGATCTCACCATTTCCATAAGGGTTCTATTTCTCCTCTCCGCGACACCATTTTGTTGTGGTGTTCCAGGAGCTGTGAGTTGGGACACTATCCCATGCTCGACCATAAAGTCTTCAAACTCTTGGTCAAGGTACTCACCTCCACGATCCGATCGTAGAGACTTGATAGTCTTTCCTAACTGATTCTCAACTTCAGCTCGGAACTCTTTGAACTTTTCAAAAGTTTCCGACTTCCGTTGCATTAGGTAGACATATCCGTATCTAGAATAGTCATCTATAAAAATGATATAATACTCATAGCCACCCCTTGCTTTAACATTCATCGGTCCACAGACGTCTGAATGTATAAGCTCTAGTGGTTCTTTAGCTCTAAGCCCTTTTTCAGTAAAAGGACTCTTGGTCATTTTACCTTCCAGACAGGATTCACAGACAGGTGAGGTGCCAACCTTTAACTCACTTAAAGGTCCACTTTTAACTAGTCTATCTGTCATGTCAAGGTTAATGTGGCCAAGTCTTATATGCCACAGATAAGTTTCGTTTTCTGAAGAAATCTTTTGTGTTTATTTTTTGGTTTTTCAACTTTAAACATTTCAGCATTCAGTAGTGTTGTATGTATTAACGACCTTAAAACATACAAATTGTTTTCGTTTAATCCTGAATATATATTCAAACATTCTTTGTAATAATAACAGACTTATTATTAAAAGAAACATAATATAATTGTTCCAACAACTTTGAAACAGAAATCAAATTTCTTGTGAATCTAGGAATAAAAAATACATTGTTTAAAACGATAAAACAATTTCCAAAGTGTAGTTTAACTACACCCACTGCTCTTGTTGACACGACATCCCCCGACCCAACACGCATAGAGAATGCTCCCTCCTCAAGCTGTGTCCAAGAATCAGTCCACTGCATAGAAGAACATACATGGTTAGTGCCCCCCGAATCACCTATCCAGGGTGAAGAATCATCTTCCACTAAACATGACTTAAGAACAAGTGAATCATATTTACCTTTCGTTTTCTTCTTCTTGGCAACCTCCTCTAGATACTGAGGACAGTTCCTCTTCCAGTGTCCAACCTTGTCGCAATGGAAACATTTTCCTTTGCCTTGGTTGGCGGAGGCGCCCTTTTTCTTGCCTTGGGATTTCTTGGGCTTGGGCTTACCCTTTGCCTTCCCAGCAGACCTCTTCCTCTTTTTATTTCCAGAGAAAGATGGTTCGGCAACATTTGCCTCACCGGTCTTATTTTTGCTGTCCTTAGTCAAGGACTCAAAAGTAGTGAGCTCATTGAGCAATTGAGTGAGACTGAACTTTAGCTTGTTCATCTCATAGTTACTCTTGAACTGATCGAAACTCTTTGGAAGAGTCATCAGTATGATGCTCACCTGACTGGGATCATCAATGGCCCTGCCATTGATCTCTTCCATGTTGAAATAAGACATCATGTTCAGGACATGTTCCCGAACAGATGCACCCTCCTTCATCCTAGCAAGCATTGTGGAACGAACAGCTTCATGTCGTTTTTGTTCAGAGAGTTGCCCGAACATATCCTGCAATGACTTCATTATTTCAAATGCAGTACCCATTACTTCGTGCTTAGTGACAAGCATGTCTGTCATACTGGCTAACAGATATGTTCGGGCTTTCTCATCTAATGAGACCCATTTTTGATATGCCTCACGAACAGTTCGTGCGGCATAGGCAGTAGGCTCTGGAGGACATTCCTTCATAAGCACAAACTTTAGGTCCTTGGTGACCAAGATTGCATTTATGTTATGTTTCCATTTAATGTAGTTATCACCAGTTAATTTTTCTTTAGCAAGGATTTGTAACAATGCAGATGACATGGCTGAAAAAACATAAATTAAGAATTCATTCAATCATACATTCAAAACATATGTGAATGTTCGGCATAAAATTAAACATGATGTATTAAAATGTTTAATAAACAAGAACAACCCTAAGAAAACAATGTTTCTATGCCATGACAATCTAACATACCACAAACAAGTGCCGCCTTAGGGCCGGTCAAATTCTTGCATGTTGGATCAAGACCTTCTCAATCAAATGATATACCAGAATAACTCTTATTCCAATATCATTCAACCATCGTTTATTTAGTCAGGTTTTTAATTAACTAATTTAATTAAAACCTTGTGAGCATAACCCATCATTTTAGATCTCATAAGCTTAACTCAAGAATTGCCGCCTTAGGATAGGTCAATCCCGAAATCCCCACAGAAATCCTATCAGTTAGGAAGTCAACCTTGGTATTTATTCTTATGGAAACTCTCCTTAGGGAGGACGAAAGCAAAGCCGTCACGAGGCCTTACTCGAATCTCATGGTGTTGAACTAATGATGGAGACCGCGGGATATAATGTCATATATCCCTCTCCCACTCACTATTTTATAATTAGGATTTTCTATATTAATGCATCTAGATTAAACAAGATTAAATGGCTAATTTCAATCTAAACGTCTAGTGCATTAATCACAAATTATTAGAATCCTATTCCAATAACTAATAGACTAATATGATTTTTAACTCTTAAAAATCTAGTTCATTAGTGATAATTCTAATCTATGTAAACTATTTACTAAGACCAGAATTATTAAATGTGTATTTACCAAGTTTTAACAATTAAAACTAAACACATTATCAGGTCTAATTATAATTAGAGAGTTAATCGAATTAAACTTAATATTTATAATGGACCCTACTAATCTAAGTAATTAAACACTTTAGAAAATAGATTAGTAATTAATGAGAATTACCAAGCTTTTACTCCTAAAAACTAATCCCATTAACTTATAGCCAATTATGTGAATTACCCATTTTAATCAAATTAAAATTAAACACAAAATATAGAAGGCTATAATGCATGTTTGACATATCAACATATATATATATATATATATATATGTAGGCACACCTAATCTAAATGATATGTATATGCATGACAATACTTTAATTATAACATAATAAAAGCATATATGAATTGACCGAGTACGATGGGTTTATCTAACTTAAAAATTTTCTAATTACAATAATATCCAAGGCATTTCTTGGTCTTCTTATAATTCCAAAAATCTTCAAGTCCGTTTGTAATATCTTTTTTGTCTTTCGGGCCCAAAATCAAGTCCAACTTAATTTATTTCATTGGATCCATCACATGGATTAAATCCCTAAAGCCCAAGTGTTACTCTAACACTTTTCGAAGCCCGGGATTTTCCAAAAAAATAATCTGGCCCAAACTTGATTGACTGCTGCACTCCGCGCGCTCTTGCTACACACATACACAACAATTGTGCATAGCTGCAGCATGTTGCACATGCACACAACAATTGTGCGCAACACACACATGCACAACAATTGTGCACAGCTGCAACATGACATGTGTAAATTGTTGTGCGCTCCATTTATTGTGCAACATATCTATTACAATTGTGTTGTCGTGGTATGTCTTCCGGGTCATCATCTTCATCGATTTGCATCAATAAAAATAAAATAATAGCATAAAAAAATATACAACCCGAAATTAATATTACATCAGAAAAATATTACATTTAAAATCCAAATATCCTAAAACCCATGTACCATAAAAATTCACAATCAACCATGTTTAAATTAAACGATTTAATTATAAACATTCATACAATCATAAAGGTAGTGCCTACACATTCATATATGCAATCAGGAGCAATCGAATTCGATTATACTGTACAAAAAATGGCTCTGACACCATTTGTTGGTTACCAGGTTTTGGATTGCGCAGTGGAATGGGGTTTTAAGATTTTTTTATGCAATCATCAAGTAAACCTATTTGTACAGTAATAATTGAAAACAATAAGAAGGAGAAGAAACTATTTCATACCAGCGTTTGAAGGCTCCTTCTTTCGTTTCCGATATACTTCCTGATTTGAACCACAAAATCTTCCCGGCTATCTCCCCCAATTGGCAACAGCGTGTGGGCGCGTCACGGGTTTCAGGAACTTAAGTGGAGGTACAAGAAACTAAAGAGAACAACTCTTGTTTTCTAGGTGTGGAATACGGCCACTCTCAATCAAAGAAAATATATATATATATATATATATAAATATATATATTCTCTCTCTTTAGCCGCACACCTCTCTCTTTTCTTCTTTTTGGTTTCAAGCAAAAAACTTACATTCAATACAATTGAGTGAGCTCATATATTCTCTTCTCTTAATTGCACGCAACTAATTGCATTCAATACAATTAAGAGAACTCATGTATTGCATTCAATACAATTGAGAGAACTCGTGTATTCTCTTACGTGTATCAGTTTTCAAAATCTTTAATTAATTAATATCTAATATCAATTAATTAATATTTTTTTATTATGTTAACTGATAACTTCATTAATTAATCCTTTAAATATCTAATATTTATAAGGATAATTAATGACTTTGAATTTAAACCTTTTAAATTTAAATTTGATAACACCCTCCAACTAATGATTAATAGCATAATTAAATAATCTAATTATTTAATTAACATAATCATTAATATTCATTGATTAAATAATCTCATTATGCAATTAATTCCCAAGTAGATACGTGTCACTTTCGTAACACAATTAATTGGACAATCCAATAAATCAACCGTGACCCTTGTTACCTTTAATCAATCGGGCAAGCAAGGGGACCTAATGGACCCACAGTATTTTGAGCTCCAATAATCCTTAGAAATAATTAATTAAACTCTTTAATTAATATTTCATGATTATTAACTTCGGTGTTATTCCACTAAAAACCCGAAGCTGCATTCTCTCAACTGTAGATGTTTTTACACAAACCAATAACTTTCAGTGTCCATCGATATAGCTATTGCATATGGTATAATCCTCCACAAGTAGTTCATAATTAGAGCTGGGTCATAATGTCCGTTATACCCCTCTAATTACATCTTTTCCTTTAAGTACCATTGATTCTCTAATGAACAATAAATCCTACATTCCTCACGGAATTAGGAGAGCGCTCATATTGTTCAAGCCCGGAATCAACCCTTAAGGGAACTATTATCTACTTCTCTCAAGAAGGAGTGGATTCCACTATTGTGTACAAACCTTCCCAGCCACATGCCAAACCGCGATCCTAACATACGGAGCATATTGATCGGGAATGCAACTTCGATCTCACCCATGGTATATCAAAAACCACTATCTAACCTGAAGAGGTCGATAAGACACTCAGGATTAAGATCACCCATATATAGCCATTATTTGTCGATATATATGAATCTCATCATGTAACGGATCTTATTGAGAGATTCGTATAGATCGTGGCCCAGTCCTATATGATCACATCATACAAGGTGTCTCCATTCTCATATCACCATATGAACGATCCAGGATAAGATCACTGTACATTACGGAATGGACCGCAGCTGTAGATTAACCACAAATAAAGTACTCAGCTTTATTTGCTATCTACGGACTCTTTAGATTGCTCGTTTCAAAATGAATCCATCTGTATATGACAATCATATACCAAATTTGAAATTACATCCGGCAATCTTGGATGTTAAGTACACATGTTATATAAAAAGTATGAAACAATTTGAAGGAATAAACTACTTCTTTTATTTATGTAATTTCACATTTACAAATTACAAGCTTTAGGACAAAAACCCCAACACAATCTTCCTAGCTATTCCTGGAACAGGTAACTGCGTGTAGGCGCGTCACGTACTTAAGAACTTAGAAAGATGTAGAGAAAAGAAGAAGAAACAATTTCGTCCAAGAAAAAACAAAAACTAGAACAACTCTTGTTCTTTAAAAGAAAGAATGTTATAGTTTTTTTTTTTAATAGTGCACGCCTCCAATTGCACATCCTTTTCTCTTTTCAATTCACGCCACCAATTGCACACACTTGCACTATCTTTTCTCTTTTGTTTTTCTCTTTATTCTTGCACACCAATTTCACTATTTGTATCCTATACAAATTGAAAAACTAATGATACATATGTTATCTGTTTTGTTATCAAAGTATGTATATCTCATATATATATATATATATATATATATTATAACTAAAACTCTTCAATTGATATATTTTCAATTTTAAAACTAAATCTTTTAAAATGATATTCATATCTTTTATTTAAAAAGATAATTAAATATTTATTTTGAATTTAAACATTTTAAATACAATTTCAAATATTTAATTTAATAAAATAAAATAATCATATTATCCTATTCTATTTAAAATCAAATATCAACTACCACCCTCCATTTAGTGATTAAGAACATAATTAAATAATCTTATTATTTAATTTATTTAATCACCATTATTAATTACTTAAATAATCTCATTATTCAATTAATTCCAGAATAAATATGTGTAAATTTCGTAACACAATTAATTGGACAATCCAATTAATTAACCATGACCCTTGTTACCTAAATCGATCGGGCTAGCAATGGGACCTAATGGACCCATAGTATTTTGAGTTCCAATAATCCTCGGAACTATTAATTAAACTCTTTAATTAATATTCCTTGATAATTAACTCCGGTGTTATTCCACTAAAAACCTGAAGCTGCACTCTTTCAACTGCAGGCGCTTTTACGCAGACCGATACAACTCGCTGTCCATCGATATAGCTATTACACATGGTGTGATACTCCACAGTAGTTCATAAATAGAGCTGGGTCATAATGTCCGTTATACCCCTCTAATTACATATATCATTTAAGTACCGTTGATTCTCTAATGAACAATAAATCCTATTTCCTCACGAAATTAGGAGAGCGCTCATGTTGTCCAAGCCCTGAATCAACCCTTAAGGGAACTACCATCTACTTCTCACAAGAAGGAGTGGATTCCACTATTGTGTACATACCTTCCCAGCCACAAGCTAAACCGCAATCCCAACATACAGAGCATATTGATCACGAACTGCATCTGACCTCACCCATGGTATATCAAAGACCACGATCTAACCTGAAGGAGTCGATAAGACACTCAGGATTTAGATCACCCACATATAGCCATCATTAGTTGATATATATATATATATATATATATGAATCTCATCAGTAAACGGATCTTTGTGAGAGATTCATATAGATCATGGCCCAGTCCTATATGATCACATCATACAAGGTGCCTCAATTCCCATATCTCATATGAATGATTCAGGATAGAATCACCGTACATTACAGAATGGACCACAACTATAGATTAACCACAAATAAAGTACCCAGTTTTATTTGCTATATATGGACTCTTTAGATTGCACGTCTCTTACTGTATCCATTTGTATCTGACACTCATATACACCATTCGAGATTACATATGGCAATCTAGGATGTTAATATATGCACAAGTTATAAAATAAAGAACACAACAAGAATGAATTGAACTTTTCTTTTTATTAATTTCATAAATCCATTTACAAATTACATCTTGAAAGTATAAATCCTAACAGCAAGAGCCTAAAATCACTATTAAAGGCCTGCGGGTAGCAAAAACGGATTAGTAACCGATTGAGTGTGATGTGGTCAACCTAGGTTGTAATCATTTTAGCAAATAGTGGATTTGAGGGTTCGATTGGCAATTAGGCCTATGAGTTTTTTACCCTATTGGGGTTTTCTCACGTAAAACAAGTCATTGTGTTTTTTCTTTTACTTTTCGCACTTTGTTACAATGATTGTTTATTTTAGAGGTTAGGGGTTGTTGAGATGAAACTTGACTAACCAAAAAGATGGCGATTAATTTGGTTATAACCTATTTAACCCCCCCCCCCCCTAGGTTAATTTAATCATTCTTAGAGTATTTTCAATTGGTATCAAAACGGGTTTCTTAACATAATTAGGAGATCCCTTGCTCTCTAGGAGTGTCCTGCATTTAGTTAATTGAATTTGGTCATACTTTTCTTGTTTGGTTGTTTGCATTAATTTCACTTGCATACATTTTACCTTAAACACCGTGAGTGGAAACGAAAATAAGCGAGAGGGAGCATCGAGTACAAGACCTCCACTTCTAACGAGGGTTAATTACTCATCATGGAAAGGAAAAATGGAATCCTACCTGTGCCAAATAGATGATCAAGTTTGGATTTTGATTGAGGATGGATACACATCACCCTAAAAGACTCTCGAAGATGGAGATGTTGTTCCCAAGCCAAAATCGGAACGGAGTACTCAAGACTTTGAAACCTCCAAACGGAACAACAAGGCCATGCATGCAATCTTGTGTGCGGTGGATGAGAACCAACACAAGTTAATCTAAACAACAAGGAATGCACATTAAGCATGGACCATATTGGAAATGGCATATGAAGGAACCGATGCAGTAAAAGACTCCAAGCAGGAAGTCCTTCAAACCAAATTTAAGACTTTGACGATGGAAGATCATGAGTGCTTTAAAGATTTTCAAGTGAAGCTAATGGATATTGTCAACCAAAGTCACAAATTGATGATCCATATTCAGATAGAAGGATAAATCAGAAAATTATAAGGTCTCTTTCGGAGAGACTTTATGTAAAAGTGACCGCTATTGACGAGAATAGTGATTATAGGAAGAGCCAAGTGAAGTAATTGGCACGTTATTAGCCTTCTAGTCAAGAAACGCCTCTGAAAATACTACTCAATCGTGTGTCTAAACAACCTATATAGGGGGTGAATGGGTTGTTATTCGATTATTACCAACTTTTTCGATTAGTCAATATTAAACATATAACTTAATAAAACAAACATAAAAAATCAAGTAAAAGTGCGAAAATATAGAGAACACTTGATTTGTACGTGGAAACCCTTTAACAAGAGAAAAACCATGTGCTATCCTTCTAGCCACACACGATCACAGAAATCCACTATATAAGTAAAAAGTTACACCCTCAAGTGATACTCGGACTCTCACTCTCGACAACCTCAGGCTATGGAAACTACCAGTCACCACTCTTGGTTCAATCCCTAGTGATATCCCCTGATCCACTACTCTTGGCGTGAGCACCTCCTACTCTACCCCACGGGCCTTTTAAAGTTGCACTTGACCAATGCTTGCCAACCACACCTTGGTTGCAAGACTTGAATGCTTGTGCAACTTCACCCCGAAGCCACAAGACTTTGACTCAATGAAGAGTATAGAAGTCCAAGTGTATATATGAAAATATACTTAATGCAATAATGTACAAAACCAAACACAAAATGCTTAACTAGATGTTATAATGCAATTGAACAACCTAGTTATCAAACAATGCCTATATGTATACACATAAGGTCTCAATTAGTTGTAGAGAAATTCTAACAACCTAATTGTCAAATAAAACTCACATAAATATTCAAGAACTTGACTAGATGCACAAAGTCAACCTAATCATCAATTATGTATACATGAACATTTATGGATTAGCTATTTAGGCATAAATGACCTAATAATGCAAGCTATCACAAACAAACCCAATCATGCAATTTTGACTTATAAATATATGCAATAAAGTGAGTCAAGGTATTTAATCAAGCAATAAATACCTAATCTAGAGTAAGTAAAATAATAAATGATATTCAATGAAGTTCTAACTTACCTAGACATGAAACCAAGAAGACCCATACTCATATGATGTTGAATGGTGCAAGATGGAGATGGGTTTTGGGTTTGGAGAGTTAAACAAACTCAAATGGAGCTTTCTCTCTCTAGACTCTCTCTACCTCTCTCTAGGGTTACTGTAATTTCAGAGGAGTTAAAGAAGAAGAAAAGATAAAGAGGTTTATATAGGGGGAGTCCCGAGCTGATGGGAAAAGAGCAAAATGCCCTAAAATCAGCGCAGTGCGCGGGTAGGAAGACCCGCGCATTACCCTTGCACTTACCCGCGCAAAAGGGAAACCCGAGAAGCACATTCTCAGTGCACGAGTAACTGCACGGGTAAGGACCCATGCACAACCTGTGCAGTTGCACAAACCCAAAATACAAGGGGCTCAAAACATGACACACGACATCCAAACCTTTCTAATAATATACCGTTGGAAAGGTATGGAAGTCGAATTTCTACTCCAATTTACAAAACAAGGTTTCGATGTCTGTAGAAAAAGTTATGGTCATTTGAGTGACCAAAGGTAAAAAACAGACAGCAACAGAGTTGATCAGTTTTGGTGGTCACTTTGGAGATTTCAAAACCAATCCAAACGGTCATGAAATATTACTAATAATATACAGTGGGAAAGGTGTGGGTGTCTAGTTTGTACAGAAATTTTGAAAACTCATTTTGAAGCTTTGTATAAAACGTTATGGTCACAAGACCATACAAAGGTCAATTTTGAAAAACATTTAAATCATTGAAATCCACTCTTTTGAAACTAGACACTTTACTCCAAACAACCAAACCAAAACAAGAGAAGAATGGGACCTTCTCAAATGGTCACTCAAAGCGCTAAGCCAAGCACACCATCATGCAAGCGCAGACAACACAAGCACACACACAAAGCCACACTTAAATCTAGGAATGATGCGAGTGTGATTGTGAAAAGGATGCACACATATAAACAATAAAGAACACAAATGCAAGATGAACAAAGCTTTCATGAAGTGTGTGTCTGTGTGCACCTAAACTCTTTAGGAGACAAAGTCAAGTGAATATACCTTTTGCTCTTGAAGTTATGGAGATGCTTGGAAGCTTGCCAATGAGGACCTAAGCTACCCATTACACAATCATCCCCAATGTGATGTGATTTGTCATGAAATAAGCCAATCATAAAATTGAGGTCCTTACAATCTCCCTTTTTGGCTATTTCATGACAAAAACAACCACTCAGAAACAATTCCTCACAAAACAAAAATAAAGCTATTGTCCAAGAGATTAATTCTACATTACAAAAGAGATACCTAGAATCTAAAGCTTCAATTTCTTCAATCTCTTTGTAGAATTATCATTGTACCTACACACAATAGCAAGAAAACACTTTCCAAGAACAAATGCATGTGAGGTGAACAAACATAAAAAGCATTTGCACTCAAAAACAATAAAGCAATACAAAGTAATGAATGTGTAATGCTCCCACTAAATGGTTACTCTCTCTCATGATTTCTCCCCTAAAGCATAACCAATGCTCCCCCTATTTCTCTCAAGACTTCTCCCCATTTTTGTCATGAGATAGGCAAAAGAGCTCCCCATAACGGGTTGCTTTAGCAAAGAGAGCTTTTCGCACAAATACATTGCATAATCATATACACACACTTTACGCAACTTAAATAATTGAGAGAGGTTTAAGGAGTTTTATTGAAAGAAAATGTGTGAAATTGTTGCTTTGCATGCAAGACATATAGCAGTCAAGTTCAAGCAATGGTATTTGGCAAAGCAAGCATCAAAAGGGTTTCCAAAAGAATTCAAACCAATTTGTACCCTTTGTCATAAGAAAACAAGATATAGTTTTTCAAAAGAATTTCAATTTAAAGAACAACTATATCAAACTTTATAAACGAAACAAGACATGAGTGACTTTTGCACCCTTCTTGATTTTTTCGGGGTAGGATACCCGTATAAGTAGTAGCCTTGTTCAACTAATAAAGGGAGAGAGAGAAGACTAAAATTTTTTAACTTGTTGAGGTGGTTGCGCCGGTTGATCTTGCCTTCTTGGTTGATGTTGTTTCTTGTGATCACCTTATTTCTTCATAGTTAGCTCGTTGGAGAAGGTGATTGACTTCTCAAGGACTTGTCCTTTCTTCTTGAATTGCCTAGGCTTTAGTTGGGTTGCCAAGACTTGTGTGGATTTTCCTTGAGTGGAAGATTGCTTGGAAAAAGCCTTGCTTTTTCCTTGAGCTTGAGGTTGTTTGATCTTGGCATTCTTTAATTCTTTAAGGCACCTCATCTCTCTTTCCTTGACAATTTTTAAGAAGTTTTCTTTATTGGCAAGCTCATCCTTCATTGCCTTTATCCATTGGTAGCAATATTCAATCTCTTTCTCATACTCTGACACATCAACCATGTCCGTCTTTAAGATGTCATTCATGGAGGTCTCCATCTCCATGGTCTTCAATTTGGAGATAAGAATGGAGATGTCTTCCATTTGCTCATCCATGATCTCTTTGTACTGATGAAGTTGACTTTGACAATTTTGCTTGCTTTCTTCAAGGGTACAGATCTTTTCCTCCAAGGAAATCTTCCACAATCTCAAGGTCTCATTCTTCTTTGAGAGATCTTCATTTTGCTTCAAGACTTTGAGAAAGATCACTTGACACTCCTCAATTGAGGCAATTCCCTTATCAAGGCCTTTGCCTTGGTCACTTGTTGCCACACCAACATCTTCCACATAGGAAGCACCAACAGCCGTGAAGTTAAGCACATGCTCTTCACCTTTGGAAGAGTCATGTTCACTCTTCTTGAACAAAGTCTTCTTCTTGAAGTCATTTCTTCTTGAGTTATTCTTTTTCTTCTCAAGCTTCAAAAATCTTCTAAACTTCATTGCCGTGAGGGCCATCTCCTCATCGGAGTCAGTATGTGAAGTAGAAGAAAGGATGTTTGAGCGAGTGCTCATAGAACCTCTAAGAGTTGGAGCATCCTCAACATCAATGGAGAGGCAAACATTCCTTTCTCCAAAAATTTCCTCTCTAGGTGTCTCACTCTCACACATAGTATTTAGTGAATGAATGAATGCAAATGAATGCAAAGAACAAAATGCACATAAATGCAAGACACACAAACAAGAGCAATAATCACCTAAGTATGTCTAGGAACCCGCTCTGATACCAATTGAAAATACTACTTGAGCGTGTGTCTAAACAAACTAGAGGGGGGTGAATGGGTTGTTAATCAATTATTACCAACTTTTTCGATTAGTCAATATTAAACATATAACCCAATAAAACAAACATACAAAATAAAGTAGAAGGGCGGAAATATAAAGAACACTTGATTTTTACGTGGAAACCCTTCAACAAGAGAAAAACCACGGGCTATCCTTCTAGCCACACACTATCACAGAAATCCACTATATGAGTAAAACGTTACACCCTCAAGTGATACTCGGACTCTCACTCTCGACAACCTCAGGCTATGGACACTACCACTCGCCACTCTTGGTGTTGGAACCTTGTTCACTGGTAACACATCGGAAATATGTTCTAAAATTTTTATACATATCGTAAACGATATGGGACAAATGAACTTAGGATCGCAAATAATTTTTCGGAACTAATACATACAATATGTAAATACAGGAAATTGTAACCAATATATTAAAAATTATAGAACCTTACCAACGTTTGGAGGCTCCTTCACTTTTCGATATGCTCCTGGTCTATACCACCGATCTTCCTAGCTATTCCCGGAACTGGTAACTGCGTGTGGGCACATCACGTATTCAGGAACTTCAGAGGATGTAGAGAAAAGAAGAAGAAACAATTTCTTTCAAGAGAAAAAATTTCTAGAACAACTCTTGTTCTTCAAAAGAAAAGTATATTAAAATTAATATATATTTTTTTTAAATCACGCACACTGATGCGTTTTTTCTCTTGTTTGTTTCAATAGTGCAAACAATTGCTTTTTTATTATTTATAAGTTTCACGCATAACACCTTGCACTTTCTTTTCTTTCTCTTGTATTTAACGCACACACTTGTTTGTATAGGATACAAACACTAATATATTTGTTTTTGTATACTTCTAGTTTTTGTTATCTAAATATATATCATATATATTATAATAACTAAAACTCTTTAATTGATATCTTTTTTATTTTAAAACTAAATCTTTTAAAATGATATCTCATATCTATTATTTTAAAAGATAATTAAATATTTATTTTTGAATTTAAACAATTTAAATTCAATTTTAAATATTTATTTTAATAAAATAATCATATTATCTTATTCTATTTAAAATCAAATATCAACTAACACCCTCCATTTAGTGATTAATAACATAATTAAATAATCTTATTATTTAAGTTATTTAATCACCATTTTCATTAATTAAATAATCTCATTATTCAATTAATTCTTGAATAAATACGTGTCACTTTCGTAACACAATTAATTGGACAATACAATTAATTAACCGTGACCCTTTTTACCTAAATCGACCGGGCTACCAAGGGGACATAATGGACTCACAGTATTTTGTGCTCCAATAATCATCGGAATCATTAATTAAACTCTTTAATTAATATTTCTTAATTATTAACTCTGGCGTTATTCCACTAAAAACCTGAAGCTGCACTCTCTCAACTGCGGACGCTTTTATACAGCTTGATACAACTCGGTGTCCATCGATATAGCTATTACACATGGTGTGATCCTCCACAGTAGTTCATAATTAGAGCTGGGTCATAATGTCCGTTATACCCCTCGAATTACATATATCCTTTAAGTATCGTTGATTCTCTAATGAACAATAAATCCTATTTCCTCACGGAATTAGGAGAGCGCTCATATTGTCAAAGCGCTCATATTGTCAAAGCCCTGAATCAACCATTAGGGGAACTACCATCTACTTCTCACAAGAAGGAGTGGATTCCACTATTGTGTACATACCTTCCCAGTCACAAGCCAAACTGCAATCCCAACATATGAAGCATATTGATCACGAATTGCATCTGACCTCACCCATGGTATATCAAAGACCACGATCTAACCTGAAGGAGTCGATAAGTCACTCAGGATTAAGATCACCCACATATAGCCATCATTAGTTGATATATATATATATATATGAATCTCATCAGTAAATGGATATTAGTGAGAGATTCATATAGATCATTGCCCAGTCCTATACGGTCACATCATATAAGGTTCCTCCATTCCTATATCTCATATGAATGATTCAGGATAGAATCACCGTACATTACGGAATGGACCGCATCTATAGATTAACCACAAATAAAGTACCCAGCTTTATTTGCTATCTATGGACTCTTTAGATTGCATGTCTCTTACTGTATTCATCCGTATATGACACTCATATACACAGTTTGAGATTACATCTGGCAATCTAGGATGTTAATATATGCACAAGTTATAAAATAAACAACACAACAAGAATGAATTGAACTTTTCTTTTTATTTATTTTATAAATCCATTTACAAATTACATCCTTAGGGCATAAACTCCAGCAATCTCCCACTTGTACTAAAGCATGTGAGGCATGTCTTGTAACCCTAGACCATCTAGGTGACCTGAAAACACTTTAGCCGGTAAGGTCTTCGTAAATGGATCAATATGATTGTCTTGTGAGGCTATCTTGGTGTCGATCACATCTCCTCTCTGCACTATCTTTCTAATGAGATGATACTTTCTCTTTATATGCTTTCCTCTCTTGTGGCTTCTTGGTTCTTTGGAATTAGCCACAAGACCACTGTTATTACAATAAAGTGTGATGGGCTTATCTAGATCTGGAACAACTTCCAGATCACTCAAGAACTTACGGAGCCAAACAGCCTCTTTAGCAGCTTCACAAGCGGCTACAAATTCGGCCTCCATGGTGGAGTTAGCAATGCAAGACTGCTTAATACTTCTCCACACAATGGCTCCACCACCAAGGGTGAAAGTTGATCCAGACGTGGATTTCCTAGAATCCCTATCTGACTGAAAATCATAATCTGTGTATCATAATGGGATCAAATCCTGTCTGGAATACACTAGCATATAGTTTCTCCTTCTTCGAAGATACTTGAGAATAGTCTTAACAGTAACCTAATGATCAATTCCTGGGTTGGACTGGTACCTACTGACTACTCCCACTGCACAGCAGATGTCCGGTCTCGTGCATAACATAGCATACATGAAACTATCTACTGCCGATGCATAGGGTACACGTCTCATATCCTCAACTTCTTGAGGTGTCTTAGGACACTGTTCCTTAGACAAGTGAACTCCATGCCTAAAAGGTAAATTACCTTTCTTGGAGTTCTGCATCAAAAATCGCACAAGAATCTTATCGATAATTGATGCCTGAGATAGTGATATGAGTTTGTTCTTACGATCCCTTATAAGTTGGATCCTTAGAATACAACTCGCCTCTCCCAAATCTTTCATTTGCAATTGGCTAGCCAGCCAGCCCTTTATATCAGAGAACACTCTCACATAATTCCCAATGAGTAGGATGTCGTCCACGTATAGGACTAAGAAAACTACCCTTTTGTCAATGATGCGCTTGTAGACACAAGGCTCATCAACATTCTGCTCAAAGCCATAGGTTTGGATTACATCATCAAACCTGATGTTCCAAGATCTAGCTGCTTGCTCAAGTCCATAGATGGGCCTTTGCAACTTGCAAACCTTTTGCTCTTGACCTGGAGACACGAATCCCTCTGGTTGCATCATATAGATGCTCTTATCCAGATTGCCATTCAAGAATGCAGTCTTGACACCCATTTGCAAAATTTCATAATCGAAATAGACAGCAATGGATAAGAGAATCCTAATAGACTTAAACATGGCTACTGGTGAGAAGGTCTCTTCATAGTCGACCACCTCTTTCTAGGTATAACCCTTAGCCACTAGCATTGCTTTGAAGGTCTCTACCTTCCCGTCTACTCTTCTCTTTCTCTTGTAGATCCACTTACATCCTATGGGTTTTACCCTATCCGTTAAGTCTACAAGATCCCAGACTGAGTTGGAGTGCATAGACTCGATCTCGAGATTCATGGCTTTAAGTCATTCCTCTTTATCAGGATCTTCTATTGCATTCTTAAATATCAATGGATCATCCACACTATCAGTAGAGACAACACCTTGTCCCTCACTTATGCCTAAATAGCTTTCAGCTTGTCTTACAACCCTCCCACTACGTCTAGGTGATAGTGTATCCTGATTAGGAACCATCTGACTCTCAGATGATTGTGGATCAACAACTCTTGTTGATGATGCACTAGTCTCACCAGGCTCCAACTCATTCAATACAATCTTAGAACGAGGTTTATGGTCACTAATATAATTGTCCTCAAGAAATGTTGCATTTGTCGATACAAATACTTTGTTATCTTCAAGACTATATAAGTGTCCACCTTTGGTCTTCTTAGAGTATCCTACAAACAGGCAGACCATAAACTTGGAGTCTAGCTTTCCACTTCTGTTCTTCAGCACGTGTGCTGGACACCCCCATACGCGGAAATGTCACAAACTAGCTTTACGACCATTCAACAACTCTATGGGAGTCTTAGGAACAGATTTGGATGGCACTACATTCAAAATGTATGCCGCTGTTTGTAACACATATCCCTAGAAGGAATTTGGCAATGATGAGAAACTAATCATATATCTCACCATTTCCATCAGGGTTGTATTTCTCCTCTCTACTACACAATTGTGCTGAGGTGTACCGGGAGCTGTGAGTTGGGAAACTATCCTATCCTTGACCATGAAGTCTTCAAACTCTTGGTCAAGGTACTCACCTCCACGATCCGATTGTAGTGACTTGATAGTCTTACCTAATTGATTCTCAACTTTAGCTCAGAATTCTTTGAACTTTTCAAATGTTCCCGACTTTCGTTGCATCAGGTAGACATATCTGTATCTTGAGTAGTCATCTATAAAGTTGACATAATACTCATAGCCATCCTTAGCTCTAACATTCATCAATCCGCAGACGTCTGTATGTATGAGTTCTAGTGGCTCTATAGCTCTAAGCCTTTTTCCAGTAAAAGGTCTCTTAGTCATCTTACCTTCTAAACAGGATTCGCAGACAGGTAAGGTGCCAACCTTTAACCCACTTAAAGGTCCGTTTTTTTCTAGTCTGTCTATCCGGTCAAAGTTGATATGACCAAGCCTTAGATGCCAGAGATACGTGTCATTATCTGGAGAAATCTTATGTCATTTAGTTTTTGGTTTTTCAACCTTAAACATTTCGGTGTTAAGCAGTGTAGTATGTATTAACGGTTTTAACACATACAAATTGTTTTCATTAATTCCTGAACAAATATTCAGACAATTCTTTCCAATTATAACAGACTTATTTTAAAAGAAACAGAATATGATTTTTCTAACAACATATAAACGGAAATCAAATTATGTGTAAATCCAAGAATATAAAAAACAGTGTTTAATAAATAAAAAAAACTATTATTATTACAAAATTGCAATCTTATTACTCCCACTGCTTTGGCCTACAAGACATCCCCCGACCCCACACGCATTGAGAAGGCTCCCTCATCTAGCTGTGTCCAAGAATCAGTCCACTGCAAAGAAGAACAAACATGGTTAGTGGCCCCCGAATCAACTATCCAGGGTGAAGAATCATCTTCCACTAAATAAGATTCAAGAACTAGTAAATCATATTTACCTTTCTTCTTTTTGTTTTAGGCTACCTCCTCAATATACTGAGGACAGTTCCTCTTCCAGTGCTAGACCTTATCGCCAATGGAAACATTTTCCCTTCCCCTGGTTGGTGGAGGCGCTCTTCTTTTTGTTCTGGGCTTTCTTGGGTTTGGGCTTACTCTTCGCCTTCCTAGCAGACCTCTTCCTCTTCTTATTATTAGAGGAAGATGGTTCGACAACATTTGCCTCAACGGTCTTACCTTTGCTGTCCTTAGTCAAGGACTCAAAAGTAGCGAGCTCATTGAGCAATTGTGTGAGACTGAACCTTAACTTGTTCATCCCGTAGTTGCTCTTAAACTGATCGTAACTCTTTGGAAGAGTCGTCAGTATGATGCTCACTTGATTGGGTTTGTCAATGGCCTTGCCATTGACTTCTACCGTGTTGAAGTAGGACATCATGCTCAGGACATGTTTCCGAACCGATGTACCTTCCTTCATACGAGCTAGCATAGCGGAACGAACAGCTTCGTGTCACTTTCGCTCGGAGGGCTGCCCGAACATAGCTTGCAATGACTCCATAATTTTGAATGCTGTAGTCATTGCTTCTTGCTTTGTGACAAGCACGTCTGTCATAGAAGCCAACAGATATGTTCGGGCCTTCTCATCAGATGAGACCCATCGCCGGTATGCCTCATGAATAGTTCATGTGGCATTGGTAGAAGGCACTGGAGGACATTCCTCCGTAAGCATAAACTTGAGGTCTTTGGTGACCTATATTGCATTAATATTAAGTTTCCACTTAGTATAGTTATCGCCAGTTAATTTTTTGTTTACGAGAATTTGAAGTAATGCAGAAGACATAATTGTTGAAATAAATAAAACATTCATTGAGTCATTTATTAAAAATAAGTGTGAGTGCTTTGGCATAAATTTAAACATGATGTATGAACATGTTTAACGAACTAGAAATACCTAAAAAATAGTTACTATACCACGACAATCCAACATACCACAAAGAAGTGCCGCCTTAGGGTCGGTCAAGTCTTTGCATGTTGGACCGAGACATTCTCAAACAAATGATATTCTAGAATAACTCTTATTCCATATCATTCAACCATCGTTTATTCAGTCAGGTTTTTAATTAACAAAACTTAATCAAAACCTTCGAGAGTGTAACCCGCCATTTCAGATCTCACGAGCTTAACTCGAGAATTGCCGCCTTAGGGTCGGTCAATCCCAAAATACCCTAAGAAATCATATCCGTTAGGAAGTCAACCTTGGTATTGATCTCTGTGGAAACCCTCCTTAGAGAGAACAAAAGCAAAGCCATCACGAGGCCCCGCTCGGATCTCATGGTGTTGAACTAATGATGGAGACTGCGGGATATATATGTCATATATCCCTCTCCCACTCACTATTTAAAAATTAGGGTTTTCTATTATCTGTTAATGCACCTAGACTCTACAAGATCAAACATCTAACTTTAATCGAGTTATCTAGCGCAATAACAAATAAATTCTAATTAACTAATAAATTAATAATGATTTTTAACAATTAAAAATCTAATCTTTCAGTGAATAATCTAAGCCTTTGTAAACTATTTACTAATGTCAGATTATTATGTAAGTGTTTACCAAGTTTTAACTATTAAAACTCTTAGCACTTTATTCGGTTCATATATTATTAGGTTATTAATCATATTAATACTAATTACAATAAATGACCATATTAATCTAACTTATTAAACACTTTAATAACCAGATTAATAATAATGAGAATTAACAAGTTTTCTAACTATTAAAAAACTAATCTCATTTTCATAGCCCATAATTTATTTACCTATTTTAATCATATTAAAAAAAATATATAAAATATTAGGCTATGATGCATGTATGACATATCAAATATATTTGTGTAGGCACATCTAATCTAAATGACATACGTATGCATGACAATGCTTTTATCATCGCATAATATAAAGCATACATGAATTGACCGAGTACTGTGGATTATTTAACCTAAAAAAGTTGAAATCTAAAATTACAAAAATACCCCCAACGCATTCCTTGGTCTTCTTGTAATTTTCGAGTCTTTCATTCTCTTCAGGTCACTCTGATTCATCTCATGAATCCGAAATAGGAAATCCGTACGGAACGCACTAGGCAAAACTTGCCAACGGAAGTACGGAACCGCATGAACAGTACCACACATGAACAGTGCAGTGAACAGTGTCATGAACAGCACCGCGTGAACAGTGCCCATTAAACAGTACTGTGAATAGTACCATGTCGCGCGTATTTTCGATTTCGCCCATCCGTCATTGTTTCCAGGTCTTCAATAAAGGTTACATTTAAAAAAAATACAATAATAGTAAAAATAAAAAAAATAAAAAAATTTAATACAACCCATGAACCCTAAATCCACAGTACCATATAATTAACGACCAATCATGTTTTTGTAAATTAACAAATTTAATATACATACAAAAACAACATACAGTCAATTTAAACAATGCCTACACAATAATACATACAGGAGCATCGAAAACAATTTCCTGTTCCGAAAATAAAATTGGCTCTGATACCAATTGTTGGAACCATGTTCACTGGTAAAGCAGCGGAAATAGGTTTTAAAATTTTTATACAGATCGTAAACGATCTGGGACCAGTGAACTTAGGATCGCAATTAATTTTTCGGAACTAATATATACAATATGTAAATACAGGAAATTGTAATCAATATATTAAAAATTATAGAACCTTACCAACGTTTGGAGGCTCCTTCACTTTTCAATATGCTCCTGGTCTGTACCATCGATCCTCCTAGCTATTCCCGGAACTGGTAACTGTGTGTTGGTGAGTCACATACTCAGGAACTTTAAAAGATGTAAAGAAAAGAAGAAGAAACAATTTCTTCTAAGAGAAAAAATTTCTAGAACAACTCTTGTTCTTTAAAAGAAAAGTATATTAAAATTAATATATATATATATATATATATGTATATATATATATATATATATATATTTATTTATTTAAATCACGCACACTGATGCGTTTTGTTTTTTCTCTTGTTTGTTTCAATAGTGCAAACAATTGCTTTTTTTTTTTATAAGTTTCACGCACAACACCTTGCACTTTCTTTCCTTTCTCTTGTATTTAACGCACACACTTGTTTGTATAGGATACAAACACTAATATATTTGTTTTTGTATGCTTCTAGTTTTTGTTATCTAAATATATATCATATATATATATATATATATATATATATATTATAATAACTAAAACTATTTAATTGATATCTTTTTTATTTTAAAACTAAATCTTTTAAAATGATATCTCATATCTATTATTTTAAAAGATAATTAAATATTTATTTTTGAATTTAAACATTTTAAATTCAATTTCAAATATTTAATTTAATAAAATAATCATATTATCTTATTCTATTTAAAATCAAATATCAACTAACACCCTTCATTTAGTGATTAGTAACATAATTAAATCATCTAATTATTTAATTTATTTAATCACCATTATTAATTAATTAAATAATCTCATAATTCAATTAATTCCAGAATAAATACTTGTCACTTTCGTAACACAATTAATTGGACAATCCAATTAATTAACCATGACCCTTGTTACCTAAATCGATCGGGCTAGCAAGGGGACCTAATGGACCCACAGTATTTTGCGTGCAAATAATCATCAAAATCATTAATTAAACTCTTTAATTAATATTTCTGGATTATTAACTCTAGTGTTATTCCACTAAAAACCCGAAGCTGCACTCTCTCAACTGCAGACGCTTTTACACAGATCGATACAACTCGGTGTCTCCATTCCCATATCTCATATGAATGATTCAAGATAGAATCAGCGTATATTACGGAATGGACCGCAGCTATAGATTAACCACAAATAAAGTACCCAGCTTTATTTGCTATCTATGGACTCTTTAGATTGCACGTCTCTTACTGTATCAATCCGTATATGACACTCATATACATAGTTCGAGATTACATCCGGCAATCTAGGATGTTAATATATGCACAAGTTATAAAATAAACAACAATACAAGAATCAATTGAACTTTTCTTTTTATTTATTTCATAAATCCATTTACAAATTACATCTTTAGGGCATAAACCCCAAAATATGGTTTAATTCCTAGTGATATCCCTTGATCCACTACTCTTGGCGTGAGCACCTCCTACTCTACCCCGTGGTCTTTGTACAGAGGCACTTGACCAATGCTTGCCAACCATACCTTTGTTGCAAGACTTGAATTCTTGTGCAACTTCTCCCTGAAGCCACAAGACTTTGACTCAATGAAGAGTCTAGAAGTCAAAGTGTATATATGACAGTATACTCAATGAAATAATTGATCGGGCCAAATATGTACTATATTTAGGCCCTCAGATCCTTACCTTATGTTCTGTTTTCGTGCGTTTTTGTGTCTCTTATGGGTTGTTTTGTGCTTATTTGAAGGAAATGATGCAGAGACAGGCTTGGAAGCATATTGTGGTGATTCCAGCAGAAAAGGAGCACAAACAGGTCTATAGTGCGGGTCCAGTGCGGGTCGCAACCGCACTCCAGCCGCACTCATGTGCATAGCCGGGGCAGAATGCAAGTACAGAGATAAAGTGCGGGTACAGTGCGGGTCAGCTAACCGCACTCCACCCGCACTAATGCCAAACCAGAGAAGCTGCTTAGACACCTGACATTAGAGTGCGGGTTCTATGCGGGTCAACAACCGCACTCCACCCGCACTTGCACCAAGAACAGAAGAACAGAATCGCACCTGACACTAGAGTGCGGGTACTGTGCGGGTCATTAAACCGCACTCTACCTGCACTTGCATCAAGAACAGAAGAGCAGAATTACACCTAACATTAGAGTGTGGGTACTGTGCGGGTCATCCAACCGCACTCTACCCGCACTGTTGCTCAAGACAAAAGGTAGATTTTGTACCTTAGAGGGAAGTGCGGTCACAGTGCGATGCCAAGTGCGGGCCAAGTGCGGGTCAAGTGTGGGTAATTCAACCGCACTCCACCCGCACTATTGTCCTGATCCAAGAACTGAAGTTGCAGGCAACCCATACAGTGCGGGTAAATCACCCGCACTCCACCCGCACTCCGAGCGCGCCAGTCTGATTTTCAAAGCTTAAGTGACCTATTTTTTGTATTTAGTATAAATAGAAAAGTATAGAAACGTTTTAAGTAGCTTTTAACTCCGTTTTAGACAGATTAGGCATTCTTAGATCTAGTTTCTCTCTCTACCTCTCATCCTCACATTCTCTACTCAACTTCAAGGAAGTTAGGAGATTGGAGCCACTTCAAGGAAGGAGATGTTCTCCAAGGGTTATTTCTTTCTCCTCTCTACTGATTTCCTAGTTGTAATGAGTAGCTAAATCCCCTCTAAGGGGTTGATGGAGTAGTTAGTTTAATATTGGGCTTGTACATAAACTTGATATTATATTGATATTCATGTCTATCTTCCATTGATCTATTCTTGTTGTGAATGTTTATCATTGATTTCTTGTGTAGATACATGATCTTTGCAAGATGTCTTTATATTATGTATGAGTATTGCATCTAGATATACATCCTATTTAGTTGTTTAATGCTCTAAAGAATAGACGAAAAGTCATGAATTCCGACTCTTGAACCGCGGTTTTAATCTAAACTCGATCGTGTTTCCGGCACTATACATCCTAGGTCAGAATCCGTGAAAGAGTTAGAAGTCATCACTATACATCATAGGGTGACTATTTGTAATCGGTTGAGTCAATGTTAGGTAGACAAGCTTCATTTCTAGAATCCGGTAAACAATCAACTCTATACATCCTAGGTTGGTAGTTTACAAGGATTAATCCCTAATAGGTGGTCCGCACTATACATCCTAGGTTGGCCACCTTCTAGGGATAAATAACTGACTCTATACATCCTAGGTCGGTTACCTTGAAGAGCCGTGCTATTGACAAGTTTGTTACATTGCCCAGTATTTGCTTTCGAATCCATTAGCTCCTTAGTTTCCATCATCCATATATCCTTCACTCCATATTCCCCTTTCATTTTATTTACTTATTTAATTTTGTGTTATTTAGAGTTGGTTCACAATCTACATTTTCACCAATTCATGTTTTGCTATTATATATATATATATACATACCATTGCTTTAGCTTTAACTAATTTGGCTAACTCCGCTCCCTGTGGACGACACCCACTTGCCGCTATATTTATGTTTGTAAACTGATTTAGGCTTTGTGAGGTTTCTTAAAATATTATTGTCGGACTGATCTTTTAAAACGACATAAGGGAAAAGCGTCCTTGTCAAATGGAGCCGCTGCCGGGGAACGGAATGTTAGTTTAATTAGTTTTGCTTAAGTAAGGTTTATAGTTACTTAGTTGTTTTTACATATATATATATATATATATATCCTTATACTTCTGTGTTTGTATAGTTTTACGTTTGGGTAGTTTTTGTTTCTTGATATCCTAGGTCCATGGCTGCCCCCTGGAACAATTCAGGATCTGAGTACGAACTCCGTATTGACCCATATAACCAAGACTGGGATGTGATCAAGATTTCCAGGAGGGCTACAATGTGGGTGAAGAGCTTTCAACCGAAGAGAGATTAGCAGTGTTGCTAACGGACTACTTACAAGAGAATGAAGAGACCACATTAGTAAAGCAGAGAACGAGAGAAATTGTGCAAGCGGCACAGGTTTCAGAAGAAATTGATGCAAGCCATCTGAATATGGGAACATTTGATGAATGGATAGGAGAGGTCATGCAGTCAGCCAACCAGGATACACAAGAGGTCCATATGCTACAACGGGCACATTTAGAGAGTTGGGAGACATACATGTGGAAGAATGATAGGCAATCAAACGAGATGGATGCATCTATTCACAGGATCGAGATTCAGATAGGTCAGTTGGCTGAATTATTACAGGAGAGAGAAAAAGGAAAATTTCCAAGTCAACCGGAACAGGCTAGTGCAAGGAAAGTCCTTAGAAGCAGAAAGGTTTTGGGAGAAAAGGGTAAAGATACCGTCACAGAAGAAGAAGACGAGGTGGTTGACACGGAAGTGAAAAATGACAAAGAGTTAGAAAAAGAGAAAAATGTCCGGGTAGCACACCCAGAACCAAGACCTCAGCTCCATAAGTCATCCAACCCCTATGTACCACCTATACCGTTCCCAGGGAGGTTGAAAAACTCTAAGTTGGAGAAATCACATCAGGAAATCTATGATCTCCTTTCCAAGGTAACCGTCAACTTACCACTGTTGGATGCTATTGAGAAAATGCCGGCTTATGGTAAATTTTTCAAAGACTTGAGTAAAGATAAAGAGCGGTTCAGACCGAAACAACATGAGCGTCTAAATGAGAATGTCAGTGCAGTAATTCAACGGTCATTGGTCCAGAAAATAAAGGACCCAGGGAGTTTTATAATTGACATTACGATTGGCTGGTCGAATCGCGAAAGAGCGATGTTGGACTCAGGAGCAAGCATTAATCTCATGCCATTCTTGGTCTACAAGAAGCTGGATTTGAATGACCTCAGAAAAACCACTATGTCACTTGTCTTAGCAGATGCTTCTGCAAGAAGCCCTAAGGGCATTGTCGAAGATGTGTTAATACAAATTGAAAAGTTAATCATACTTGCCGACTTTGTGGTGATTGACATGGATGAAGGAAGAGACGAGAGAGATGTGAAGTTACTTTTGGGGAGACCTTTCATGGAAACCGCTAGGGTAGTGATTGATATGCATTCAGGGAAGCTGACCATGAAGGTAGTAGACAAAACCGTGGAGTTCAACATTTTTGACTCTTTATCATACCCAGTGGGTTCCCATGACTGTAACACTGTGGATTTCTTAGAGGAGGAGTTGGATACCACTATTGAGGAGGAATTCGAAAGAGAAGGAAATGCAGATGACCTGGTACCATTAGAAGAACTTCCTCAAAGAGTTGAATTGAAAGCACTCCCGTCGAACTTGAAGTATGTGCTTCTCGACAAAGAAAGGTTGAACCCAGTGATCATTTCTGCAAATTTGGAGGCAAGTCAAGAAGAGGAACTACTTGGAGTGTTGAAAGAGTACATAGAGGCCATTAGTTGGTTCATAGATGACATTAAGGGGATAAGTCCTACCATGTGTATGCATAAGATTTTGCTAGAAGAGAACGCCAAACCGACACAGGAGGCACAAAGGAGGCTGAATCCGATCATGCAGGAGATAGTAAAAAAAAAGATATTGAAGCTTCTTGATGCAGGTATTATCTACCCTATTTCAGATAGTAGATGGGTTAGTCCCATTCATGTCGTCCCAAAGAAATCCGGAGTTACAGTAGTGAAGAATGAGAGGAGTGAGTTAGTGGCACAAAGACTCCAGACAGGGTGGCGCGTTTGTGTAGACTACTGAAAGTTAAATGCGGTCACCAAGAAGGACCATTTTCCCTTACCTTTCATCGACCAAGTCCTAGAGCGGCTGGCAGGGCATCAGTTCTACTGTTTCCTAGATGGGTATTCCGGGTACAATCAGATAGTTATCGCTCCAGAAGACCAAGAGAAGACCATTTTTACCTGTCCCTATGGAACCTATGCCTTTCGAAGAATGCCTTTTGGCCTTTGCAATGCACCAGGTACGTTTCAAAGGTGTATGGTTTCGTTGTTTTCAGATATGGTGGGGGAGATTATTGAAGTCTTCATGGACGACTTCTCAGTATTTGGGGACTCGTTCAAGTTATGCCTTGATAACTTATCGTTGGTGCTTCAAAGATGCATGAAAATCAACTTGGTTTTGAATTGGGAGAAATGCCATTTCATGGTACAACAAGGGATTGTCTTGGGTCACATAATATCTGAAAAAGGAATTGAAGTAGACAAGGCAAAGATTGAAGTTATCAAGAGTTTACCACCTCCTCGCAATGTCAAAGACATCCGGTCGTTTCTTGGTCATGCAGGTTTCTACAGGAGATTCATCAAAGATTTTTCAAAGATCTCCAGACCACTATGCTTGTTGCTACAAAAGAACAAAGAGTTTGTGTTTAGTTCAGATTGTGCGGGGGCATTTGAAACTTTAAAAGAGGCTTTGACCTCATCTCCAGTAATTGCCCCACCAGTTTGGGATTTACCATTTGAAATAATGTGTGATGCTTCTGACTTTGCTGTAGGTGCAGTTTTGGGTCAAAGGTTGGCAAAGACCCACATGTCATATATTACTCATCCCGGATTTTGAATGACGCACAGATGAACTATTCGACAACAGAGAAGGAATTATTAGCGGTCATTTTTACTCTTGAGAAGTTCAGGCAGTACTTGGTAGGCGCCAAGGTTGTGGTATACTCAGACCACGCAGCTTTGCGATATCTGCTCCAAAAGAAAGATGCAAAACCTAGGCTGATTAAGTGGGTGTTGATGTTACATGAGTTTGATTTAGAAATCCGGGACAAGAAGGGGTGCGAGAATGTGGTTGCAGATCATCTTAGCAGGATAGTACATGACAGTCATATAGATGGGGATGAGATTCCGTTGAGAGAAAATTTCCCGGACGAACATCTGTGGGCAGTGCAGGATAGGGAACCATGGTATGCAGATCTGGCAAACTATCTGACACATGGGGTTTTCCCCCCTCAGCTAGATTGGCAGGGCAAGAAAAGGTTTGCTAGGAGATCAAGAGAGTACTTCTGGGACGAGCCTTACCTTTTCAAACACGGGGCAGCTCAAGTGATTAGGAGGTGTGTGCCAGAAAATTAGCAGTATGATGTGTTGCGATTCTGCCATGACTTACAGTGTGTAGGCCATTTCAGCGTAAGGAAGACAGCATTAAAGGTGTTGCAGTCAGGTTTCTTCTGGGTATCACTGTTTAAAGATGCTTATCAGTTTTGTGTGGCTTGTGATAGATGCCAGCACACAGGGAACATTGGTAAACGGAATGAGATGCCACAAACTGGAATTTTGGTGGTTGAAGTATTTGACACTTGGGGTCTTGATTTTATGGGACCGTTCCCACCTTCTTGTTGGAACAGCTATATTTTAGTGGGGGTCGACTATGTTTCCAAATGGGTTGAGGCAATCGCCACAAAGACCAATGACAGTAATGTGGTAGTTAAATTTGTAAAGGAACATATCCTGACCCGATTTGGGATCCCAAGGGTGATCATTAGCGATGGAGGGAGCCATTTCTATAACAAAGTCCTAGGAAATCTATTGAAGAAGTATGGAGTGCGTCACAAGGTGGCCACACCATACCACCCTCAAACATCAGGACATGTTGAAATCAGTAACAGGCATATCAAGCAGATTCTGGAGAAGACAGTCTCCTCCACTAGGAAGGATTGGGCATTGAAACTATCTGACGCCTTATGGGCGTTCCGAACGGCTTTCAAAACTCCTATTGGGATGAGCCCGTATAGGTTGGTTTTTGGTAAAGCTTGTTACCTTCCAGTAGAACTGGAACATAAAGCTTGGTGGGCAATCAAGAAGTTGAATTGGGAGTATGACAAAGCAGGTGAAGAAAGATGCAATCAGTTGAACGAGTTAGATGAGTTCTGATTGGAAGCCTATGAGAGTTCACGACTCTATAAGGAATAAACAAATGTTATTCATGACAAACGATTGGTACCGAAGGAGTTCCAACCGGGCATGCTGGTGTTACTTTATGAGTCTCGTTTGAGGTTGTTTCCTGGGACGTTAAAATCAAGATGGTCAGGCCCATATCGCATTATTAATGTCTCTCCAAATGGAGCTGTAGACATTCAGATTTGAGGAACGATGGGATATTCAAGGTTAATGGGCATAGGCTAAAACCGTATTTTGGACCGGAAACCTGCTGCAAGGGTGTTGGGTCCATGGAACTTGCTGACCCCTAGCACATCTATCATTTCTGAGCACCGGTGAGAGGCAGCCTGCTCAGGTCATTTTTAAACTGTTCGCCTTCAAAGTTTTATTTCATTTAGACTTATTCTTCTTTTCTTTTCGCATTTAATTTTCGTTGGTAGAGTTTTTGTGTGGTTTTTAAGCTAGGTTGTGCATCTTTTGGGAAGCACACAACAACACGCATGGACATCGACCGATCTTCCTTCTAAAGGGAGTTTTCTACCTTCGGTTTTGTACTTAAATTTTCAATGAATGTGAGTTAGTTTTTGTTATACTGAATGAGCTTGGTCGAATGTATGTCTAGATTCGGTTTGGGGGTATTGATCCCTCATTCCGCCATTTATTGTGATTTTGCTTGTTCTTTCCAACAATGGGGGCATTGTTGAGTTTTGGTTTGGGGGTGCATCACGCCTCCGCCGTGTACAGTTTAGTGTCCAATTTTTCAATTTTGTCGCATGTCCATTTTTCAAACTGTAATCCAGTATGGGTATGATGCATCTAGAGTGTGCTTTTGGACGAGTTTCTTATATGTGCTCTGACCTTGTGATATAGTTTGGTGCCACTTGAGGCTTAGCTTGCACCATCATGGGTCAGTCCCACCCGTTGGTATGAAGTATTGGGGACTTATTGTTCCCACGTCTTTTTCTAATAGTAGAGATACCCGTGAGATCACAAACACAAGCATGAAAGTGCGTTTTCTGAATGCATTATTGATTATTCTTAAACACGCCTCCCGTCATGTATGTCATGTGCCATAGGACTTGCATTATTTTGTGAATGCGTGATGGATGCTTTCATTCCCTTTTTAGATGGTTGTGGAAGTGATAGTAGGGAATGCATGTTTATTGAAGTACCTCTATAGCCTAAACACCACTTACCATATTGTGTGTTCCAAAGCCGATTTGAGGCCAAACACTTCCCCTTTCATTTGGTACCACATTCAACCATATACCCAATAGCCTAAACACATGCCTACCCTTGTACTAATCATGTTAGGATGGGAAATGGTAGGGAGAAAAAGGGTTAAAATGGTCCCACAGTGGGTAAAATGAGATAGATGTTGAAAATATGAAAGAAAAGGGTAAGTTATGCACTCTAAATGCCTAAGAAAGAGAAAATGGTAACAACTCAAATGGAGTACAACATTGTTATTTGGAAATTGTTAAAAGAAAAATTTGAAGAAAGATTGTACTTGAAGTGCCATAATGAGAGTGTTTTAAGCTAAAAACACCCAAACGGAATGCAAATGTGGGTTAAATGGTTTCCTAGAGGGTTGCATTTAAAGCAAGAAAAGAACATGGTGTGGGAGTAGGGATTTATTCTAGCATGATTGGTGAGTTGAACTCCTAAATTTCCATATTTTTTTGTGTAAACTCACTCAACCCCACAGCCACACTATAACCGGTTGAAAAGCCCTATTTGATCCATGTAAGTCTAGTTTGGGAATGTAGGTTGAAGCACAATCTTTCGCATCCATGGCATGGTGACTCGTTCATAGGATAGTTCATTGCTTGAATCTTATGCAGAATCTTCTTTGCATACTTGTTGTGTGGACTCTTGAGGAAAGAAAAGAGGGAATCCATGTGAGCTTTAGAATTGAAGCGAATTATGTTCAAGGTATGGGAGTAAGTGGTCCTAAATTCATGAATGCCTTTAGGTGTGGGATTCGTGTTCGTACGAGCCTCCCTTGGGTGTCTCCAAATTGCTCTTGATCTTGTGCATATGCTTTTCTCCTCTCTATCACATTTATATGTATCATATCACACATGGGACTTGCGACATTGTTGATGTATTGTTTAGGTATTTAGAAATTACTTTCAGCTGGCGTCTTACTGTTTTGAATAGATTTGCTCGAGGACGAGCAAAGGTTTGGTTTGGGGGTTTTTGATCGGGCCAGATATGTACTATATTTAGGCCCTCAGATCCTTACCTTATGTTCTGTTTTCATGCGTTTTTGTGTCTCTTATGGGTTGTTTTGTGCTTATTTGAAGGAAATGATGCAGAGACAGGCTTGGAAGCATATTGTGGTGATTCCAGCAGAAAAGGAGCACAAACAGGTCTATAGTGCGGGTCCAGTGCGGGTCGCAACCGCACTCTAGCCGCACTCCAGCCGCACTCATGTGCATAGCCGGGGCAGAATGCAAGTACATAGATAAAGTGCGGGTACAGTGCGGGTCAGCTAACCGCACTCCACCCGCACTAATGCCAAACCAGAGAAGCTGCTCAGACACCTGACATTAGAGTGCGGGTTCTGTACGGGTCAGCAAACCGCACTCCACCCGCACTTGCACCAAGAACAGAAGAACAGAATCGCACCTAACACTAGAGTGCGGCTACTGTGCGGGTCATCAAACCGCACTCTACCCGCACTTGCATTAAGAACAGAAGAGCAGAATTACACTTGACATTAGAGTGCGGGTACTGTGCGGGTAATCCAACCGCACTCTACCCGCACTGTTGCTCAAGACAGAAGGTAGATTTTGTACCTGAGAAGCAAGTGCGGTCACAGTGCGATGCCAAGTGCGGGCCAAGTGCGGGTCAAGTGCGGGTAATTCAACCGCACTCCACCCGCACTATTGTCCTGATCCGAGAACTGAAGTTGCAGGCAACCCATACAGTGCGGGTACAGTGCGGGTAAATCACCAGCACTCCACCCGCACTCCTAGCGCGCCAGTCTGATTTTCAAAGCTTAAGTGACCTATTTTTTGTATTTAGTATAAATAGAAAAGTATAGAAACGTTTTAAGTAGCTTTTAACTCCGTTTTAGACAGATTAGGCATTCTTAGATCTAGTTTCTCTCTCTACCTCTCATCCTCACATTCTCTACTCAACTTCAAGGAAGTTAGGAGATTGGAGCCACTTCAAGGAAGGAGATGTTCTCCAAGGGTTATTTCTTTATCCTCTCTACTGATTTCGTATTTGTAATGAGTAGCTAAATCCCCTCTAAGGGGTTGATGGAGTAGTTCGTTTAATATTGGGCTTGTACATAAACTTGATATTATAATGATATTCATGTCTATATTCCATTGATCTATTCTTGTTGTGAATGTTTATCATTGATTTCTTGTGTAGATACATGATCTTTGCAAGATGTCTTTATATTATGTATGAGTATTGCATCTAGATATACATCCTATTTTGTTGTTTAATGCTTCAAAGAATAGACGGAAAGTCATGAATTCCCACTCTTGAACCGTGGTTTTAATCTAACCTCGATCGTGTTTCCGGCACTATACATCCTAGGTCGGAATCCGTGAAAGAGTTAGAAGTCATCACTATACATCCTAGGGTGACTATTTGTAATCGGTTGAGTCAATGTTAGGTAGACAAGCTTCATTTCTAGAATCCGGTAAACAATCAACTCTATACATCCTAGGTTGGTAGTTTACATGGATTAATCCCTAATAGGTGGTCCGCACTATACATCCTAGGTTGGCCACCTTCTAGGGATAAATAACCGACTCTGTACATCCTAGGTCGGTTACCTTGAAGAGCCGTGCTATTGACAAGTTTGTTACATTGCCCAGTATTTGCTTTCGAATCCATTAGCTCCTTAGTTTCCATCATCTATATATCCTTCACTCCATATTCCCCTTTCATTTTATTTACTTATTTAATTTTGTGTTATTTAGAGTTGGTTCACAATCTACATTTTCATCAATTCATGTTTTGCTATTATATATATATATATATATATACATACCATTGCTTTAGATTTAACTAATTTGGCTAACTCCGCTCCCTGTGGACGACACCCACTTGCCGCTATATTTATGTTTGTAAACTAATTTAGGCTTTGTGAGGTTTCTTAAAATATTATTGATGGACTGATCTTTTAAAACGACATAAGGGAAAAGCGTCCTTGTCAATAATGTGCAAGACCAAACACAAAATGCTTAACTAGATGTTATAATGCAATTGAACAACCTAGTTAACAAACAATGCCTACATGTACACATATGAGGTCTCAATTAGTTGTAGAGAAATTCTAACAACCTAATTGTCAAATAAAACACACATAAATATTCAAGAACTTGACTAGATGCACAAAGTCAACCTAATCATCAATTAAGTATACATGAACACTTATGGATTAGCTATTTAGGCATAAATGACCTAATGATGCATGCTATCACAAACAAACCCAATCATGCAATTTTTACTCATAAATATATGCAATAAAGTGAGTCAAGGTATTTAATCAAGCAATGAATACCTAATCTAGAGTAAGTAGAACAATAAATGATAGTCAATGAAGTTCTAACCTACCTAGTCAAGAAACCAAGAAGACCCTTGCTCATATGATGTTGAATGATGCAAGATGGAGATGGGTTTTGAGTTTGGAGAGTTAAACAAACTCAAATGGAGATTTCTCTCTCTAGACTCTCTCTACCTCTCTCTAGGGTGTCTGCAATTTCAGAGGAGTTAAAGAAGAAGAAGAGATAACATGGTTTATATAGGAGGAGTCACGAGCTGATAGGAAAAGACCAAAATGCCCGTAAATCAGTGCAGTACGCGAGTAGGAAGACCTGCGCATTACCCGTACATGTACTCGTGCAAAAGGGAAACTTGAGAAGCACATTCTCAGTGCACGGGTAACTGACGGGTAAGGACCCATGTACAACCTTCTGCAGTTGCACAAACCTGAAATACAAGGGGCCCAAAACATGACAAACGACATCCAAACCTTTCTAATAATATACCGTTGGAAAGGTATGGAAGTATAATTTCTACTCCAATTTACAAAACAAGGTTTCGATGTGTGTAGAAAAAGTTATGGTCATTTGAGTGACCAAAGGTAAAAAACGGACAGCAACAGAGTTGACCAGTTTTGGTGGTCACTTTGGAGATTTCAAAACCAATCCAAACGGTCATGAAATATTACTAATAATATACTTTGGGAAAGGTATGGGTGTCTAGTTTGTACAGAAATTTTGAAAACTCATTTTGAAGCTTTGTATAAAACGTTATGGTCACAAGACCATACAAAGGCCAGTTTTGAAAAACATTTAAATCATTGAAATCCACTCTTTTGAAACTAGACACTTTACTCCAAACAACCAAACCAAAACAAGAGAAGAATGGGACCTTCTCAAATGGTCACTCAAAGCGCTAAGCCAAGCACACCATCATGCAAGCGCAAACAACACAAGCTCACATACAAAGCCACACTTAAATCTAGGAATGATTCGAGTGTGATTGTGAAAAGGATGCACACATATAAACAATAAAGAACACAAATGCAAGATGAACAAAGCTTGCATGAAGTGTGTGTCTGTGTGCACCTAAACTCTTCAAGAGACAAAGTCAAGTGAATATACCTTTTGCTCTTGAAGTTATGGAGATGCTTGGAAGCTTGACAATGAGGACCTAAGCTACCCATTACATAATCATCCCCAATGTGGTGTGGTTTGCTATGAAATATGCTAATCATAAAATCGAGGTCCTTACAGCGCCTTCTTCAACAACACCTCCATAGAAGCAAAAGTGCATTGCATTGAAAACCTCGACGAAAGAAATGGAGGAAGAAAATTCAGATGAAGAAATGACTCTAATGGTGAAGAGGTTCAAGCAATTTATGAAGTTTGAGAAGAAGGGTTTGGGCTCCAAGGGAAACTTCTTGAAGAAGAAGACTCATTTCAAAAAGGTTGAGAAGAGCGAAGAGAAAGACTCTAAGAAAGGTGTTCAATGCTACAAGTGTAGTGGGTATGGATACATTGCTCTCGAGTGTGCTAATTTAAAGAAGAAAAAGAATGGAAAGGCTGTGGCGGCTACTTGGAGTGATAGTGAAAACTTAGGGGAGGAAGAAAGTCTTCAGATGATGAAGACCAAGTTGCAAACTTCATTGCCTTCTTATCAGCTCACAATGACAAGGAATTCATGAGTTACAAAGAAGTGAAGAATGACAAGCTAGAAGAAGAAGAAGAAAATGACTTAAGTGATTGGAGTACTTCATCTGAGTCCAAGCATGAATTTGATGAGGAGATGGACTATGAAGACTTTATGGTATACTTTAAGAATTCTAGAGTGAAGATGAAAAATAAGATTAAAACAAGAGTTGCAGAGGAAGAACCTTGAATTGACCTCCAGGACGACTCACTTGAGTGAGGAAGTGAAAAGAGCAAGAGAAAACGAAGAAAGCTTGAAATTGGAGTTTGTTGTGGTAAAATGAATGAAGAAAGCTTAAGAAAGGAGTGTGGGGAGGCAAAAGGAGTGATTGCCAAGATGACCTTCGGGACCGAAAAACTTGACAGGATGCTATCAATTGGGAAGAGCCCTAGTGATAAGAGAGGCTTGGGATATGAGGAATATGTGAATACCACCTCTTTGAAGAAGACTACATTTGTCAAAAGTCAAAAGGTTGAAGAAGCCAAAATTCCACAACAAAGGTTTCAACAAGAGCTTAATCACAACAAGCTAGAGCATCTAAATCAAGACCTCCACATCCAAGAATCCCTCAAACTCAACAAAGGATTCATCACACTCAACCAAGAAGATATGCTATTTTGGCTCAACTGCATAGGAGAGAGTTGGCTCAACATCAAAGGACAACTCAAATGAGAATGAAGCCTCAATTGGATGCACAAGGCTATGGTATGAACTCCTATTTCACTCATACTTGTCATTATTGTGGTATTACAGGCCATACAAGGCCAAATCACTTTAAGTATATCAAATTGTGTAGAATTTGAAAGCATGATTGAGAAAACAAAATGCTTAGAAGAGCCAAAAAGCATGCACATAGGAAACTTAGAGCAAATGAACCCAAGGCTCCTAAGAATGATAATGTTGCACCTAGGTGGACTAGAAAAGATGAGTATTTTTAATATGTGGCTCAAGTTGATTTGAAGGCCAATGCCTCTTGATCGAGCACAAAAGGTTATACATTTTGGCCATCATATCCTTTCCATATGTCTCGTTCTTGGGTGTTTTTATGTGTATTTGTGGCTCTTTTGTTTGATATTGCAGGCATTTGGTAAAAAGGCATGAAGAAGTGCAAAAAGGACAAATGGTGTAAAAATGAGGTGAAGAAGGCCATAGTGCATGGGTAGGACACTCGTGCACTACCTGTGTATCAACCCTTGCACCGGAAGATGGAATTGGAGAAGATCTCAGTGCACGGGTAGCTGCGCGGGTATTACCCTTGCAACTACCCGTGTAACCCACTAAGCCAGGGAGCAGAGCTTCTGACCAGACCCAACTGCACGGTACTGCAAAGGTCACTTACCACGTGCACAACCCGTGCATATTGCACAATTTAGGAAGAAAGTGAAGACTACACGGGTACCTTACCCGTGCTATACCCAAGCTATACTTGATTCTTAGCTCGCCACATCAGCATGTTATCCTATTTTTAAAAGAAATACATAAAGCTTCATATCTGATCTTTCAAAAATGACCATACACCCATCCTTACATCATTTTCTCTCTCTAAATCTCAAAATCCATTCTCTCTCAAATCATCCAAATACCCATCATCATCTTTTTCAATTTGCTACTCGAGAGGACATTGGAGGTGGAATCAAGCTTGAAGATAGAAGGTCTCATATGGGTCTTCTCTATTTCCCTCTTTTCTTTCATTTTAATACTTTTGTCATGAGTAGCTCAATCCCACTAAGGGATTGATGTGATTCTTATGTAAATTGTGGGTATTGTAATGAACTCTACTTTTATATATATCATTCTACCAAATATGTTTCATTCTATATTTTAGATGTTTTCAAAGATGATTTGTTTTGATTGTACACTCCTCTCTTAACAAGTTGTTTGAGAAATTATTTGAGTAGAGAATTAGATATACACTATATTTGATTCTCTAATGCTTAATTGAATGGAAGGATTGAACAAGAGTACATTCCTCGAGTGAAATCCGGATTGACTAATCTCTATCCTTTTCTAATCTTGAATGAGCAATTAACACTATACACTCTAGGGTTAGTTGCTTGTGAGAGATTAAGCATTAATTCTATACACTCTAGAATTAGTGATTTTATAAAGAGATTAATCCCTTATTTTGGTAGATGCACATTCATGAACAATCATTTATGGGTGGCCAATACTATACACTCTAGATTGGAAACTCATAAGTGATATACAATGAAGCTATACACTCTAGTTTGGTTATATTTGACTAATGTTCATTAATGAGAGTTCATCTTGCTCATAGTTTGCCTTAATGAATCCATCAATTCCTTAGTCATTTATCATCTATTATCACCAACTAACTTAGTGCATTTAGGTAGTTTACATTTAGCTTGCATTTTAGTTAATCTCCAATCATCAATCATCAATCATTTCATTTAATTCTTGTTTGTAGTTAGCATTAAAGTAGGATTTAATCATAGCTATCACTCGATCCCTGTGGAATGATACCCATACTTGCTGCATACTAGTTTTATACTTGTTTGAGCGCATCTTGGGATTTTATAAATTTGTTTTGATATTGCATACCACGGCAACATACTTGTCAAAAATGGCGCCGCTGCCGGGGATCGGCGTACATAGTTGTGATTAGGTTTAGTTTTAGGTTAGTGATTTATCATTTCAGTTTCTTTTATTTCGATTGCGTTTTACCCTTTTCTTTATTTTTACAAGATTAGCCACATTTTTGGTTGTGTTAGTCTCATGTGATTGCGTTGTGTAGTGTTGTGCATTTTTGTTGTAGGGTACATGGATTATTATTCAGGATCGGGTTTTGGATCTTATGAGGACCTAGGTTGTCGAGATTGGCAGTATTGTCAAGGGTTTCAACTAGAGCATTATGAGGACGAAGCTCAGCCTCTAGAAGAAGACATGAGGGATTTTATAAGAAAAAAATTTCAGATCAAGAAGGATATAGTGTTTTCACAACATAGGACTTGAGAGGCTTTGCAAGCATCACAACAAGAACATGTAGAATGCTATGACATTGGTGAACTCGACGTTAAGTCACTGGACAAGGAACTGAGAGATCTCATGTAGACAACTAAGCAGAGGACACATGATTTCATAGTCTCACGGCAAACAACAAGAGGAATCTTGGAAGAATACAAGCAGGCAAACAAGAGAAGATCAAGTGAGATTGATACTGCCATAAACAGACTTGAGGGAAAGATTGGACATCTAGCTAAGATGTTATCAGAAAAAAAAAAGGCAAACTTCCAAGCCAACTAGAACAAGCAAAGGCAGTCCTGAGAAGTGGGCATATACTGGGGGATAGAAGCAGAGAGAGTACTGCAAAAGAAAGGGAAGAGATACAAGAGGAAGGCAAGGTTGAAAACAAGGAAGTAAATGAAGATAAGAATGAAGTTGTTCAACCGGAATAGAGGAAACAAATTCACAAGCCACATAACCCTTTCAATTCACCTTTACCCTTTCTTGGGAGGTTAAAGAACTCCAAGATGGAGAAATCCTTCCAAGACATCTATGATATTTTATCAAGGGTAAATATCAACTTGCTTTTATTGGACTAGATCCAAAGGATGCCGGCCTATGAGAAGTTCTTCAATGAGCTGAGCAAGGATAAGGAGAGGTTTATGTTAGAATTATGCTCAATGGCAAGAGTGTAATATTGTAATTGACAATCTTCTCATATTAATAAAGTGAATTCTGATTCTTACAATTACTTATAGCATTTATTATTATAATTTTCAAGGTAAATAATCATAAGGTCAAAAGACTATGAGACATGAAGACTTGTTCATACATCCGGATATGTATGAGGTAGACACAATTCTTTAGTTAGTCTTGAATAACATTCACAACTTAAGTTAAAGGTTGAGCACCTCTATCTTGTTAAAGTTGTAGAATTCTTTTACTAGCATTTGAGTGGGATCAAATGAATATGATGAGTCTAAAATCATCGAAAGGTTTTCGAGTAAAAGAATCTAGTGCACTAGGTGCATTGAACTGGATCACAATGAAATACTTTATCTAGAACCGTCACTAGATATAAGTCTTTTCATTAAAGAGGACAATCAGAGAGTCTATCTTAATCCTGAGATAAATGATGGACTTATGGTTGCAAGTGTTATCATTAGAGCTATCAATGAGTACGATTATATAGCATAGTCTATCCTCGATAGTTTGGTGGTATACATTTGTTAATCGATAGAGGACTTCATTTATAGATATGGACATCGTGGCTCCATTTATTAAATGAGAGTATAATATCATCATATGGATGTTTTGAGGTATTGGATATTAAATCTCAACGTTGAGTTTTCAATAATGATTATTGAAAACATGGCTTCTGGACAAGTCAAAGTATCCAAGTTCGAAATGTGGTCATATGAGGAAATATGGTAACTTGGAGAGCTATAGGCGGTCTATGAGCTCTTGGCGATTACTGATATTATTCACGAGGATACACCATCTCCTATAAGATTGTCTAGGGTATGAATGAGAAACATATCCTTATTCTATCTTTATTTAAGAGTTCAATTTTAGCTCTTTAGTGGAATGAGTTAAAATTAATAGATTGGACCTAAGTGAATCATTTGTTGATTGTGATTAGGTTGTGTCTATTGAAGCTTAAATTTAGATAGCCCGCCAAGATCCCCAATCCACACGTATTTGTATGGATCACTTGATATATTCTACCGGGCCGATTTAAGGGTCCATCTAGAATTGTTTTTAATATATCAAGAATATAATATGTCTATTATTTAATTAATGGGCTGCACTATTATATTAATATATTAAAAGGAGACATGTGGGCTTGTTTCTTCTAGTGAGAATGGGTCTGGTTCACATGTGGGCTTTTATTTAAAGTCCAATGGATTAAATGAAATAAGAAAATAATATATGGCCCATTTATATAAGTGGGGCGGCAAGGTGTATATATTAACCTAATATATTATTTTGTTTCATTGTTTTAATTAAATAAGAATTAGTTAATTTATTAATTAATTGTTTAATTAAGAAACAAATCTTTTTCTGATCAGGAAATATATTTCCTAAAGTTATACTATGGTAGTAGTATATTAAAAGTAAAAGACTTGTTTGATAAGAAAATAAATAATTAATTTTATTTATTTAATCAAATAAGAAGTCTTTTTATTTAGTCTATAAAAGAATAAAAATATCTATGAGTTGGATTAGGTTTTGAAGTCTAAAGGTTGATGGAAATTAGGGTGCAACACAAACTCTTTTTGGTATGTGATTTGCGGTAACCCTATTCCATTTAGAGGAAGATTTCGGCAATCCTAAATAGAAGAGTAAGCAAAATTTCGGCCACCTATATAATACCACATATAGAATTCGGCCACCATAGTTGATTGAATGATTCAATTTTTCTTTTTCTTCTCAATTCATAGAAAAGGATAATTTTTATTCTACGAAACATAAAAGAGAGAAGAGATTATTCTTTGATAGTACACTGATTGCTTGTTCATCAATAAGCTTGTGTGTACAACATCGAATTAGGTTCACGCGAGTATCGGTCATTAGATTGAGAACTCAAAAGTAACCGGAATAATCTTTGTCTTCTTTTGATTGTTTTGTGACTAACAAAAGAAAAAGAAAACTTTGTTCATCCATTCTCAGGTTTGCAATTCAAAGAAAAAGGGAGACCACGCTCCTAGGTGATTCACGTACGTGTTCGGATTGGAAGATCTCGCGGTACTGTTCACGATCACTATTCACGGGGGGGGGGGGGGGGGGGGGGTACTGTTCACGATCACTGTTCACGCGGGTACTGTTCACGGGCATCGGAAAAGATTTTATCGGATCACGCGTCAAGAGGTATTTAACTCTCACCGTATATATCTGAGTTTAATTAATTAAAAGGTTAAGGTTCAACTTTGAGAAAAATTTTAAAACCATACGAAATCTATTTTTCGTTTCTTCTGCTGCGTTTTATATCGATTTTTCCCTACAGTTTAGGCCGAAGCGACAAGAACAGTTGAACATGAATGTAAGCGCAGTGATCCAAAAACTTTGCCTTAGAATAAGGATATAGGAAGTGTGATCATTGATATCAACATAAGAGGGGATAACCATGAGAGAGCAATGTTGGATTCTAGGGCAAGTATCAATCTCATGTTGTTTTCTATCTACCAGAAGTTAGGCCTAATGGACCTTAAGCACACCACCATGTCACTTGTCCTTGCAGATTCATCCTCAAGAAGTCCTAAGGGTATAGTGGAAGATATTCTAATACAAGTTCAGAAATTAATAATTCCGGTAGATTTTGTAGTTATTGACATGGATGAGAGGAGAGATGAAAAGGATGTGAAGCTTCTACTTGGGCGTCCATTCATTGCTACAGCTAGGGTTGTGATAGATATGCATGTGGGCAAGCTCACTATGAAAGTTTTGGATGAAGTAGTGGAATTCAACATTTTTTATTGTATGACTTACCAAGTTAGAGCAGATGATTGCCACAAGGTGAATATGCTTGAAGATGATTTGGATGAGACAGTTGAAGAAAGGTTTGGAAGATCTGAGAGCCTTGAAGAGATAACCATAGAGAGCGATGATGAAGAACCAGAACAAGTGATAGTAGATATGGGTAGTAGTTTGAGCAGGTTGATGAAGGATGATACAGAGGCACAAGAGAAAAGTCCCAGGAACTAGAACTCAAACCACTCGCACCTGAGTTGAAGTATGTTTATCTTGATGAAGGAAAGAAAAATCCAGTGATCATTTCTGCAGGTTTAGATAAAGCTTAAGAAATAAGGTTACATGAGGTGTTAAGAGAGTACATGGACGCAATAGCATGGACTATAGAAGATATCAAGGGAATTAACCCTACTGTCTGCATTGCATAGGATACTATTGGAAGAAGGCACTAAATCCACTAAGGAGACCCAGAGAAGACTCAACCCCATCATGCAGAAGGTTGTCAAGATAGAGATCTTGAAGCTATGGAATGTCGGGATCATATACCCCATATCAAATAGTCGATGGGTCAGTCCAATTCATATTGTGCCGAAGAAGTCTGGTATTACAGTAGTGGAGAATGAGAAGAAGGAGCAGGTAGCTCAAAGGCTTCAAACAGTGTGGCGAGTGTACATAGATTATAGGAAACTGAACACAGCCACCAAGAAAGACCATTTTCCACTACCTTTTATCGATCATATGCTAGAAAGGTTGGCTGGACAGAGTTTCTATTGCTTTTTGGATGGGTACTCAAGTTATAACCAGATAGCAATAGCCCTAGAGGATCAAGAGAAGATGACATTTACATGTCCATTCAGTATTTACTTCTATAGGAGGATGCCCTTTGGACTTTGTAAGGCCCCAGGGACATTCCAAAGGTGTGTGACTTCTATTTTTTTAGACATGAAAGGGGAGATCATAGAGGTCTTTATGGATGACTTCTCGGTTTTTGGAGATTCTTTCAATACATGCCTGGATAACCTGTCCTCAATGCTGAAAAGGTGCAAAGAAAAGAGTTTGGTTTTAAATTGGGGAAAATGCCATTTCATGGTGCAACAAGGAATTGTTTTGGGGCATATCATCTATAGTAGAGGGATAGAAGTAGATCGGGCAAAGGTTGGAGTAATTAAGAGTCTACCTCCACCACAGTCTGTTAAGGACATTAGGTCCTTCTTAGGGTATGCTGGCTTTTACAGAAGATTTATCAGGGATTTCTCAAAAATCTTCAGACTGATGTGTGAGCTCCTTCAAAAGGATAGGAACTTTGAATTCAACGATGAGTGCTTGGGTTGTTAATCGATTATTACCAACTTTTTTGATTAGTCAATATTAAACATATAACCCAATTAAATCAAACATACAAAATCAAGTAAAAGTGCGGAAATATAAAGAACACTTGATTTTGACGTGAAAACCCTTCGACAAGGGAAAAACCACAGGCTAACCTTCTAGCCACAGACAATCACAGAAATCCACTATATGAATAAAAGATTACACCTTCAAGTGATACTCGGACTCTCACTCTAAATAACCTCAGGCTATGGACACTACCACTCGCCACTCTTAGTTCAATCCCTAGTGATATCCCCCGATACACTACTCTTGGTGTGATCACCTTTTACTCTACCCCGCGGGCCTTTTATAGTGGCACTTGACCAATGCTTACCAACCACAACTTGGTTACAAGACTTTAATGCTTGTGCAACTTCACCCCGAAGCCACAAGACTTTGACTCAAGAAGAGTATAAAAGTCTAAGTGTGTATATGACAATATACTCAATGCAATAATGTGCAAGACTAAACACAAAATGCTTAACTAGATGTTATAATGCAATTGAACACCCTAGTTATCAAACAATGCCTGCATGTACACACATGAGGTCTCAATTAGTTGTAGAGAAATTCTAACAACCTAATTGTCAAATAAATTCACATAAACATTCATAAACTTGACTAGATGCACAAAGCCAACCTAATCACAATTAACCACACATGAAAATTTATGGATTAGCTATTTAGGCATATATGACCTAATGATGCAAGCTATCACAAACAAAACAAATCAAATATTCATGAACATTAACTAGTTGATTAAAACACAATTTCTCAACCTAGTTATCAATAAATCACACATGAATATTTATGACCTAGCTTTTAGGCAAAAAATGACCTAATCAATTTAGCTATCAAAATACAAACCCAATCATGTTATCAAGGCTCATAAATATGCAATAAAGTAGAGTCTAGGTATTTAGTCATGCAATAAATAACTAATCTATAGTAAGAAGAACAATAAATGATATTCTAAGAAGTTCTTGCTTACCTAGTCATGAAACAATGAAGACCCATGCCCAAATGATGTGGAATGATGCAAGAATGAGATGGGTTTTGGGTTTAGAGAGTTAATGAAGCTCAAGGAAGCTTTCTCTCTCAAGACTCTCTCTTTCTCTCTCTAGGGTTTCTGTAAATTTAGGAGAGTTGGGAAGAAGAAGAGAAAGAGGGGTTCTTAAAGGTGGGAAAAACAGGCTGACGAAAAGACTAAAATGCCTAGTTTTGGTGTCAGGCGACATGAGAGGCTACATGAAGTCGCCTAGGAGAGGCTACATGGAATTCACCTAAGAGAGGCTACATGAAGTTGCCTAACATGTCCCCTAACGTTCTGGAGAAGAAAAACATGTCTGAGGAGACATTGGAGGCGACATGCACAAGTGGCCTTGCATGTCGCCTAACACACTGGACAGCACTCCAGCTCCAGAAACAAGCGACTTAAAACATGACCAAAAGACATCAAAACCTTTCGTATGATATACCGTTGGAAAGGAATGGAAGTCTACTTTCTACTCCAATTTACAGAATGAGGTTTTTATGTCTGTAGAAAGAGTTATGGTCATTTAAGTGACCAAAGGTCAAAATCGGATAACAACAGAGATGCTCTGTTTCAGTGGTCTCTTTGGAGACTTCAAAACCAACCCAAACTGTCATAAAATATTACGAATAATATACCGTTAGAAAGGTATGGAAGTCTAATTTCTAATCCAATTAAAAAAACATGATTTAGATAAATGTAGAAAGATTTATGGTCAAAAGAGTGACCAAAGGTCAGAATTGGTCAATAACAAAATTCCCACAATCATGGTATAAAACCATGTAACCAAATACTAATCCAAGAGAGGACAAATGGAACCTCTCTATGGTCACAAATTGCGCTAAGACTCAAGCACACCAACGTGCAAGTGCGGACACAACACAAGCACACCATCGTGCGAGTGAGGACGTTTCCGAACACACACGGAAAACGTAGAACAAAAACAGCCACACGTAAGGACAAACAAAGACGTGCTGGTGTGAGTTGTATAATGGATGCACACATATAATCAATAAAGAACATAAATGCAAGATGAACAAAGCATGCATGAAGTGTGTGTGTGCACCTAAACTCTTCAAGAGACAAAGTCAAGTGAGTATACCTTTTGCTCTTGAAGTCATGGAGATGCTTGGAAGCTTGCCAACACAGACCTAAGCTACCCATTACACAATCATCCCCAATGTGGTGTGGTTTGTCATGAAATAAACCAATCATAAAATCGAGGTCCTTATAGATTTCTCAAAAATCTCCAGACTGCTGTGTGAACTCCTTCAAAAGGATAGGAACTTTGAATTCAACGATGAGTGCTTGGCAGCGTTTGAGTCATTGAAGTTGGCCTTAACCTCAGCCCTAGTAATGGCACCTCCAAATTGGGAACTACCTTTTGAATTAATTTGTGATGCTTCGAATTATGCTATAGGTGCAGTATTGGGACAGAGAGTGGACAAGGTTCCTCATGTGATAAACTATGCATCACAGACTTTTAATGATGCTCAGCTGAATTACTTGACAACAGAGAAGGAATTGCTTGCAGTAGTGTTCGCCCTTGAGAAGTTCTGACAATATTTGGTAGGCGCCAAGGTGGTGGTATATTCGGATCACTCAGCTCTTTGGTATCTATTGCAGAAGAAAGAAGCAAAACCCAGGTTGATCAAATGGGTTTTGTTTCTTTAGGAATTTGATTTAGAGATCAGAGATAAGAAGGGGTGTGAGAATGTGGTAGCAGATCACCTTAGTAGACTGGTTCGTGAATGTCCATTTGGAAATGAGGATGTTCCATTGAGAGAAAATTTTCCAGATGAGTAGTTATGGGTGGTGCACAGTGAAGAGCCTTGGTACGCCGACTTGGCTAATTATTTGACCCATGGAATTCTCCCACCTAAGTTGGATTCGCAGGGGAGGAAATGGTTCATAGCAAGGGCTAAGAGGTTTTTCTGGGACAAACCATACATGTTTAAACATGGCCCTGACCAAGTAATCCGGCGGTGCGTAAGAGAATCAGAACAAGGGGAAATCCTCATATTTTGTCACGGGTTACAGTGTGGGAGTCATTTTGGTGTAAGGAAAACCGCACATAAGGTACTTCAATTAAGATTTTTATTGGAGTCCATGTTTAGAGATGCTCTCAAATTTTGTGCAACATGTGATAGGTGCCAGCGCACAGGGAATATTGGGAAGAGAAATGAGATGCCTCAATCAAGAATCTTAGTGGTGGAAGTTTTTGACACATGGGGAATTGATTTCATAGGACCCTTTCCCCTATCAGAAAGGAAGAGCTATATCTTAGTAGGAGTGGATTATGTTTCAAAATGGGTTGAAACAGTTGCCACAAGGACAAATGATAGCAAGATAGTGGTTAAAGTTGTGAAAGAAAATATTCTAGCCAGATTCGGAACTTTAAGAGTGATAATCAGTGACGAAAGGAGCCATTTTTGCAACAAGATCTTAGGGAACTTGAAGAAAAAATATGGAGTCCGTCACAAGGTAGCCACTCGATACCACCCGCAAACAGCAGGGCAAGTCGAAGTAAGCAATAAGCACATCAAGCAGATTTTGGAGAAACCAGTTAAGTCCACATAGAAAGATTGGGCAGCAAGATTGAATGACGCTCTATGGACGTATCGGGTAGCATATAAGACTCCCATTGGAATGAGCCCTTATAGATTGGTGTATAGAAAGACATGTCACCTTCCGTTTGAATTGGAGTATCGTGCATGGTGGGCAATCAAAAGTTTGAATTGGGAATATGACAAGGTGGGTGAAGAGAGAGACCTACAGTTTTGGGAATTTGTGTATGCTTTGTGAGATTGTTCATAGCTCATAGTAACTTTAGGGATCTTACTTGCACTTCATGAGTTAGTCTCATCTTTTGGTGTCTAAGTTGAGGGGACTCGGTGCTCGAGCACCTTGTTCTTGTAAGTTCCTCATATTTTGATTGGCTTATTTCATTGACAAACCATATTGGGGATTAATTTTGTAAGGGTAATTAGGCCTCATTGGGTGTGATCAAGCTTCAAGGACATAATCTCTCTCAAGAGCACTTCAAAGGTATATCACATGCTTAATTCTCCTTGAAGAGGTTTTAGTTGCACACACTCACATTCTATGCATTTGTATTGACATGCATGTATGGTTACACACTCAAACACTTCTTGCATGCCCATTTTCATTGCATCCTAGTTGGATAGGCATAGGATAGAAAATCCCACAAAACGAATGATGACCGCTATGATGACCGGTGTGAATTATCATAGCGGTAGACACAATGGTCCTTTATCAGTAAGGCACCGTTGTCTCACCGCTCCTTTTAAGCTGTGAATTACTCACAGCGGTGAGTCTTCTAGTTGGTCACCGCTGTGTGATCGCTGTGATACCGCTGTGATAATTCATAGCGGTGGGCAACATAGTGTGTCACCGCTGTGACTACCCACAGAGGTACTCACAGCGGTCGAGCCATGTTTTGCCCAAAACCATGCCGTTTTGCTTTGACCTGCTATATATACTTTGTTATCTCTCCCATTTCGTTCTTATGAGTTCAAAAAGCCATTTTTGTGTGTCCAAGCTTTCTTCAAGAGAGAGAAACTCCCAAGAACTCATTTTTACTCAACCAAACACAAATCCATGTGCATCTAACATCTTACAAGCATCATCTCATCATGGACTCTTCTTGCTTTCATTGACTAGGTAACTTGAACATGCCCTAAATCTCTTTGTATTTATTTATGTTTTTGTTTGCCTAGGGTTGGCTCTTTTATGTGAATTTATTGCATATCTTTATGTTTAATGGCATTTATAACATGTTTGAGTTGTTGTGTGTTGGTTGAGAGCTTTGTTCATTGATAGCTATCATTTAGGACATATTTGCCCTCTAGCTAATTAGGACTCATTGATTGCATTTGTTAATTGCATTTATTGTCCTTGCCATTTTATGTGACAACATGTGTTGATATGGCTTTGGTTGATGACTAGATTTTAGACTTGCATATCTAGATCTAGTTAGGTCTTTATGAGCATTCATAAGAAATTGATATCTAGGATTTGTACTTAGTGTCATCTTTAATCCCTAGATAAGCATTTAATGCTGCCTAGCATTATTTACATTTTGAATATTCATATATTCACTTAGGTTGTTAATCTCTTCTTGAGAGTTAAGTCTTTTGACTATAAGGTGTAGTGCACAGGCAAGTGAAGTCTTGCAACCAAGGTGTTGTTGGCAAGCAAAGTGATCAAGGATTCACTATAAAGGCCCGTTGGGTAGTAGTGGTGGGTTAGTGACCGAGAATGGTGTGACTAGAAGTCAACCTAGGTTGTAAACATCATTACAATAGTGGATTTGAGGATTGTGTGTGGCTAGAAGGATAGCCCGTGGTTTTTCCCTTGTTGAAGGGTTTCCACGTAAAAATCAAGTGTTATTTATATTTCCGCACTTTACACTTGATTTTGTATGTTTGTTTATAAGGTGAATTTTTAATATTGATTAATCAAGAAAAATTGGTAATTAACTTGATTAAAACCTATTCACCCCCCTCTAGGTTATTAGACACACGCTTAGAGTGTATTTTCAATTGGTATCAGAGTGGGTTCCTAGATAAACTTAGGTGATCCTTGCTCTTGATTGTGTGTCTTGCATTTATGGGCATTTTGTTGGTTGCATTCATTTGCATTCATATTACCCAAACACTATGAGTGACTTTGGGATGAGTAATGAGTGAGCATCGAGCATACGACCTCCTTTGCTCAAGGGTGACAATTATGCCTCATGGAAAGGCAAGATGGAGTCTTATATTTGCCAAATAAGTTACCGAGCTTGGATGGAAATTGAAGATGGTTACACTCCTCCAACAATGACCACCGAAGATGGATGTGAAGTCTCCAAGCCTAAGTCTCAATGGAGCACACAAGAATTTGAAGCTTCAAAGTGGAACAACAAATCAATGCATGCCTTGTTTTGTGCAATGGATGAGAGCCAATACAAACTCATCCAAATCACCAAAAATGCACATGAAGCTTGGAAGATCCTAGAGACGGCGCATGAGGGAACCGAAGTGGTTAAGGATTCCAAGCTCTAAGTTCTTCAAGCACAATTTGAGACGATCAAGATGGAGGAGCATGCGTGCTTTAATAACTTCCAAGTGAAGTTGATGGACATTGTGAATCAAAGCCATCAACTAGGTGACCCGTATTCGGATAGGAGGATCAAGCAAAAGATCATGAGGTCACTTTCCACTAGATTCGAATCCAATGTGACGGCTCTTGAAAAAAACAAAGACTTCAAGACTATGAAGCCGAGTGAAGTGATTGGAAGGCTACTTGCCTATGAGTCTAGATAGGGTCCTACCTCCACACCTTCCAAGAAGCAAAAGGGGTTAGCCTTAAAGAGCTCTAAGATTGAGAAGGGGGATGATGACTCAGATGAAGACATGGCTCTAATGGTGAAGAGATTTAAGAAATTCTTGAAGCTACAAAAGAGTGGCCATGGCTCTAAGGGAAATGGCTTCAAGAAGAAAACCCACTTCAAGAAGATTGAGCCAAGTCAAGAGAAACATTCAAGAAATTGCATTCAATGCTTCGAATGTGGAGGATTCGGACACATCTCCACGGATTGTGGCAACTTAAAGGACAAGAGAAAAGGAAAGACGATGGCCGCCTCGTGTAGTGATAGTGAGAGTGAAGAAGAGTCTTCTGGTGATGAACAGATTGCACTTAACTACACGGCTTTTGGAGCATCCTATGTGGGAGTTGAAAAAGTAGAAGAAGGCAAAAGTGCCTTGAATTGTGACCTTGGAGAAGGAAGAGATGAAGTGGTAGCTAGATGAGTGATTGATGTAGCTACACTTAGGGAAGTTTTTGACACAACAACAAATGACCGAGGCAAAAGTCTTGATGAGGAAGTTGACTCATTTGATGAGAGGCAAAGTGAGAAAAGTGCCTCATCCTAAAGTGTAGAAAGTGACTCTAGTGACGAGAAGTCTTCTCTTTACTCTAGAGGAATTTCTAAAGGCATGGACCTTGAAGGCTTCATCAAACACTTTGAAGACTCTAGGTTGAAAAAGAAAAATGAGATTCAAAGATTAAAGGAGGAGAATCTAAAGCTTTCAACCAAGGTGACTCAATTGAATGAAGAAGTGAGGAGAGTCATGGAAAGTGAAGACAAGATGAAGAAGGAGCTGAAGGAAGCTACGGAGTTGCTTGCCTAAATGACCTCTGGCACCGAAAAACTTGACCATATGTTGGGCATTGGAAATAAGTCCAATGATAAGAGGGGCCTTGGTTATGTTGATGACAAGGGAACTTCCTATTTTGGCAAGACGATGTTTGTCAAGGGAAATAGCGTAAAGGAAGCCTCACCTTCACAATATCAAAGGAGGAAGATTGAACTTGGAGAGTCATCCAAGAGTGGCCAAGTGAAGATGCCAACAAAGAATGGAGCTCAATCCCAACAACCAAGAGCTCCACATTCAAGCTTCCATCAACCAATATCTCCCCAACCAAGAAGGCAAGTCAAGCAAACTCAACCAAGGAAACATGGCAATCTGGTTCAACAACAAAGAAGGAGAGAACCGGCTCAACACCAAAGGCAACATCAAATGCATGACAAATCTCCAAAGACCTTAAAAGGATATGGTATGACTCCTCATTTTATACAAACTTGTCATTTTTGTGGTGTTGATGGACATATTTGGCCAAATTGTCATAGGTACATTAAGATATGTAGGGATGAGAGCATGATGGAGAGGAATAGACTTAAAAGAGCTAATATGCATGTGCCTAGGTATGTTTGAGAAAATGATCCTAGGAAATCTAGTAATATGCTGACTATGACCACTAGGAATGAAAATGTGTCACCTAAGTGGATTAGAAAAGATGAACCCGCATGCTATTGTGCTAATATGTCACCCATAGACTCAACTAGGTCTAATGGGATTGGTAGGTCTATAAGGGCTCTTGCCTCCAAATGACTTGTTTGGTGATTGACCCATTATGGGGAGCTCAAGCAAAGAGAGCAATCTTGCATGTTGAAATAAGCAAAAACTTGATCAACTTTATGCTTCTTTATTTATTGCTTGAGTATTTTTTGTTGTGCTTATATATATACTTATATGGCTTTTTATTCAAAAAGTGTGCCTTGCTTGGTTTGTAATCCATGTCACATCTATGTTCAAACATGCATTTTTGGATTAGGAGAATTGATTGGGAAGTACATTTGAATGACCTATAATTTAACTCCATGACATGTGAACTTGATTATGACATGCTCAAAATGATATGCATGAAATGGATTTTGATTGCTTTAATGCAAATGAATGTGAATGCAAATGAGAAGACTAATCAATAAAGATCTTGTATCCATGCAATTAATAAGGATTTTATATCCAAATTAGTCTTCTCTCTCTTCTTAATGGTTAATCAAGACTACTATCATACGGATATTTATCCGAAAAAATCGAATAGGATCTCTTGATCCAATGTCTTGGTTGTCCTTTAAGGATTGATATTGTTATTTATGTGTTGACAATTCTTGTTTATTTATGACAAAAGGGTGCAAATTGGTTTGAATTCCTTTGGAACCCTTTTGATATTCACTTTGCCAAATACCATTTGCTTGAACTGTGATGTTACATGTCTTACATCCAAAGCAACTAAGTCACCCATTTTCTTTTTAAAAATAAAACCTCATGATTCTCTCTCAATTAATTTAGTTGCATAAAGTTGTTGTATATGATTATGCACTTATCTTGCAAATAACTCTCTTTGCTAAAGTGACCCGTTTGGGGAAAAGCTCCCTTGCCTATCTCGTGACAAAAAGGGGGAGTAGTATGGTTTATTTAAGGGGGTTGCATATCTGGAGAGATTGTCCCGTTGAGGGGGAGTAACCTATTTAGGGGGAGCATTTGCATTGGTTGCTTGTTGCATGTTGTAGTTTTATTTTATTATGCAAATTTCTTTTATTTATTATCTCTCTTGATCACGTCACATACACTTATCTTGGAAAGTGTAGTCTCATTGTTTTGTAGGGATGGTGGCTATTCGACAAGAGTTTGAAAATTTGAAGACCTAGTATCTAGGCATCTATTTGTAATGTAGAATTTCTTTTTGTTAACCTCTAGTTTTTATTCTTTAATGTGAGAATGATTTGTGAGTGGTGGTTTTGTCACGAAATAGCCAAAGGGGGAGATTGTAAGTTCCTCATATTTTGATTGGCTTATTTCGTTGACAAACCATATTGGGGATTAATTTTGTAAGGGTAAATAAGGCCTCATTGGGTGTGATCAAGCTTCAAGGACATCATCTCTCTCAAGAGGACTTCAAAGGTATATCACATGCTAAATTCTCCTTGAAGAGGTTTTAGTTGCACACACTCACATTCTATGCATTTGTATTGACATGCATGTATGGTTGCACACTCACACACTTCTTGCATGCCCATTTTCATTGCATCCTAGTTGGATAGGCATAGGATAGAAAATCCCACAAAACGAATGATGACCACTGTGAATTATCACAGCGGTAGACACATCGGTTCTTTATCAGTAAGGCATCGCTGTCTCACCGCTCCTTTTACGCTATGAATTACTCACAGCGGTGAGTCTTCCAGTTGGTCACCGTTGTGTGATCGCTGTGATACCGTTGTGATAATTCACTGCGGTGGGCAACACAGTGTGTCACCGCTGTGTCACCGCTGTGTCACTGCTGTGACTACCCACAGCGGTACTCACAGCGGTCGAGCCATGTTCTGCTCAAAACAATGCCGTTTTGCTTTGACCTGCTATATATACTTTGTTATCTCTCCCATTTTGTTCTTATGAGTTCAAGAAGCCATTTTTGTGTGTCCAAGCTTTCTTCAAGAGAGAGAAACTCCCAAGAACTCATCTTTACTCAACCAAACACAAATCCATGTGCATCTAACATCTTACAAGCATCATCTCATCATGGATTCTTCTTGCTTTCATTAACTAGGTAACTTGAACATGCCATAAATCTCTTTGTATTTATTTATGTTTTTGTTTGCCTAGGGTTAGCTCTTTTATGTGAATTTATTGCATATCTTTATGTTTAATGGCATTTATAACATGTTTGAGTTGTTGTGTGTTGGTTGAGAGCTTTGTTCATTGATAGCTATCATTTAGGACATATTTGCCCTCTAGCTAATTAGGACTCATTGATTGCATTTGTTAATTGCATTTATTGTCCTTGCCATTTTATGTGACAACATGTGTTGATATGGCTTTAGTTGAAGACTAGATTTTAGACTTACATATCTATATCTAGTTAGGTCTTTATGAGCATTCATAAGACATTGATATCTAGGATTTGTACTTAGTGTCATCTTTAATCCCTAGATAAACATTTAGTGTTGTCTAGCATTATTTGCATTTTGAATATTTATATATTCACTTAGGTTGTTAATCTATTCTTGAGAGTTAAGTCTTGTGACTATAAGGTGTAGTGCACAAGCAATTGAAGTCTTGCAACCAAGGTGTGGTTGGCAAGCAAAGTGATCAAGGATTCACTATAAAGGCCCGTTGGGTAGTAGTGGTGGGTTAGTGACCGAGAATGGTGTGACTAGAGGTCAACCTAGGTTGTAAACATCATTACAATAGTGGATTTGAGGATTGTGTGTGGCTAGAAGGATAGCCCGTGGTTTTTCCCTTGTTGAAGGGTTTCCACGTGAAAATCAAGTGTTATTTATATTTCCGCACTTTACACTTGATTTTGTATGTTTGTTTATAAGGTGAATTTTTAATATTGATTAATCAAGAAAAATTGGTAATTAACATGATTAAAACCTATTCACCCCCATCTAGGTTATTAGACACACGCTTAGAGTGTATTTTCAGTTCTATTAGTGGAGACATTCCTTGTGAGTTTCACAAACACAAGCCAAAAATGCGCAATTCGAGGGAAAATGTTTTTCAAATCTTTAAACACTTTTCAAACACCATGCATAGTCTCATTACCCCAAAATCATCTTGTGTCATAGAACATGCATCATTAAAGTTAACTGCTTGACTAAAACTTTTATTCCCTTGGTAGATGGATTCTTTGAGGTGATATTAGGCAATGTGTGTTGTTAGCCACTTAAATGCCAAGTACTTCCCAGTCCATAATGTGTGTGCTCCCAAGCCAATTTTGCGGCCAAACACTTACTTTTCTTTTGGAACCACAATAAACCATATAGCCATGAGCCAAACACAAACCAACCATTTATTTCCAATCATGTGCGTTGTGTGTGTGTGTGTGTGTGTGTGTGTGTGTGTGTGTGTGTGTGTGTGTGTGTGTGTGTGTGTGTGTGTGTGTGTGTGTGTGGTGTATGAAAGTGTAAGCTCTTATATGAGATAGCATGTAATTAGGCAATTATGTAAATTGTGCAAGAAATGGCTCAAAAATGTTAAAGTGCTACAAAGTGCACTTAGAGTCGAATTGTCAAAATGTATTGTGCAAAAGAAAGAAAAAGAAGAAGAAAAGAAAGAAAAAGGCAAAAGCAAAGAGAAAGAAAAATCAAATAAAAAAAAATAAAAGAAAAGAGCCTTGTAATAAATGTTAAGTACTCACAATGTGGAGTACAAAATTGTGTAGCACAAATGTGTGTTTAATAGAATGCCTAGATGCTTATGTATAAATTGTGTTAAATAGAGCTTTGTATGGGGTGTGTGAGTAAAGGTAAACATGATTGGTGATCGTTGAACCTAAATTTTTCCTATTTTCTTTGTTTCACCACATTAAACCCCATAGCCCCATTACAACTTGTAAGGACCTCGATTTTATGATTGGCTTATTTCATGACAAACCATACCACATTGGGGATAATTTTGTAATGGGTAGCTTAAGGTTCCATTGGAAAGCTTCCAAGCATCCTCATGACTTCAAGAGCAAAAGGTATACTCACTTGACTTTATCTCTTGAAGAGTTTAGTTGCATATACACACACTTCATTTATGCTTTGCTTCATCTTGCATTGTGTTCATCATTGCTTATATATGTGCATCATTTACACGTTGCACACACACTTACATGCATTTGTGTTTCCATGATTGTGTGCATTTATGTCTCAACTCACATGAGCACTTCTTTGTTTGTCTTTACGTGTGATTGTTCTGTTTTACGTTTTCCGTTATGTGTTCGGAAACGTCCTCACTCGCATGATGGTGTGCTTGTGTTGTATCCCGCTTGAACGTTGGTGTGCTTGAGTCTTAGCGCGATTTGTGACCATAGAAAGGTTTCATTTATGCTCTCTTGGATTGGTACTTGGTTACATGGTTTTATACCATGATTGTGGGATTTTTGTTATTGACCAGTTCTGACCTTTGGTCATTTGTTTGACCATAATTCTTTTTACGTTTATCCAAATCATGTTGTGTTAATTGGAGTAGAAAGTAGACTTCCATACCTTTCCAACAAGACATTATATCTTGCATTGTATCTCATTTGATAACATGTTTGGAATGTTAATTATGCTTTATTGTGTGCATCTCACTCACTTCACACTTGCACAACATTCATGTAAGATTGGCATTTTTCTTGAGTGTAAAAAAGGGATTTTTCCCTTTAGCGCGGCCTAGACCGCTTGGCAGGCTATGCTTGCACCGTGGCATACAGAGCGATATACTTCAGTAGGGTCATGCTTCTTGTACTGCGTCTTGTGCACTTGTGCGCATAGCGGTCCGAGTCGCGGTGAAGTTCAGTAGGCACCCTGTTGCGTGTACCGCGGTCTGGACACTTACCTGAGCCGCGGTCTAGCAAGCAGTTTTGACGGGATTCAGTTTCCCAAGTTCAAAACGATATAGTTTTGACTAGGGCTTCATATATATTCTTCCTCTTCTCTTCTTGGCTGACAATGAGCTTAGAAAATCATTTTTAGAGAGAGGTTAGAGCTCCTAGAGAGTGAAAGCTTCAAGAAAGCATCTTTGACTCTCCAAACCCAAAATCCATCTCCATATTGCATCTTTCATCCTCATTTGAGCATGGGTCTTAATTGTTTCATGACTAGGTAAGCAAGAACCTCTTTGAATATCATTTATTGTTCTTCTTACTCTAGATTACGTATTTATTGCTTGATTAAATACCTAGACTCTACTTATTGCATATATTTATGAGTCTTTATAACATGATTGGGTTTGTTTGTGATAGCTTAATTGATTAGGTCATTTTTTGCCTAAAAGCTAGGTCATAAATATTCATGTGTGATTTATTGATAACTAGGTTGAGAAATTGTGTTTTAGTCAACTAGTAAATGTTCATGAATATTTGTTTGTGTTGTATTTTGATAGCTTGCATTGATTAGGTTGTCTTTCCCTAAATTACTAAGACTTGAATGTTCTTGAGAGATTAATTGATAATTAGATTGATGGATTTGTGTTTATCAATCTAGTTAAACCTTCTTGAATATTCAAGGTTGTTTGTTGACAATTAGGTTGTTAGAAATTCTCTACAAAGTTTGTTTGTTGATAGACTTGTGTCTAAGACTTGCATTTAGTGAATGATTAAATGTCTTATCTCAATCCCATGAATATATGCTAAGTTTATGTTGAATACATTATGAGCATATTTGTTGATTCATTGTGATTGTTTGTGATAGCTAGGATGGTTGTTATTGATAACATTTAGCTAAGTCTTTATGCTTTGCATTTAGACATTTGACAACTTGGATTTGTTTCTACAAACTCCTAGTTGAGCAATTTGTGTAGTCTAGCATAAATTGCATTGAACAACATTTCACATGGCCACATAGACATTTCATACTCTTCATTGATTCAAAGTCTTGTGGCTTCGGGGTGAAGTTGCACAAGCATTGAAGTCTTGCAACCAAAGGTTGGTTGGCAAACATTGGTTGCCAAGAGCCACTGTAAAAGGCCCGTGGGGTAGATTAGGAGGTGCTCACGCCAAGAGTAGTGAATCAGGGGATATCACTAGGGATTGAACCAAGAGTGGCGAGTGGTAGTGTCCATAGCCTGAGGTTATCAAGAGTGAGAGTCTGAGTATCACTTAAGGGTGTAACTTTCTTTTCATATAGTGGATTTTTGTGGCTCAAGTGGCTAGCATGGCTAGTCCCGTGGTTTTTCCCGTTTGGAGGGTTTCCACGTAAAAATCAAGTGTTCTTTATATTTCCGCACTTTACTTGATTTTTATTGTTTAATTGTTTGGGTTAATTGTGATTAATTTTGACTAATCGAAAAAGTTGGTAATAATCGATTAACAACCCATTCACCCCTCCTCTAGGTTGTTTAGACTCACGCTTGAGTAGTATTTTCACAACCAAATGGAAAAGTCCTAGTTGATCTTAGGGGAAATCTAATTTGGGAATATTAGTCGATGCATGCTCTTTCCACGTTCATGACACTTGATTCTTTCATGAGACTTATTCACTAAAAATAGCGTTTATTTTGTATGTAATGTATGCAATTACTTTGATTCCATTGCTTAAACTCTTTTGCATACATATTGCATGAGTGTGAACTTAGGTCCTAAGAGGAAAAATAAGAGAGATCCCATGTGAGAACCTAGTGTTGAAGCGAATTATGCTCAGGGTGTGAGAGTGAGTAGTTTCCAAGGCGATGGCGTTTTAAGTGTGCGATTCGTGTTGTGCGAGTTTCCCTTGGGGTGTCATGGAGTTATTTAGAACATTTTGCATTAGCCTATTCCTCACTCACATTATCTCTTGCTTATCTCTCAGTTAGTTGGCTTGCAGCGTATTTGCGTGAGTCTAGGAATTTTTAGATCGAGTTATGTTTGTGTGTCAAGTGTTTGTGTCTTTGTTTTGTTTTGAGTTTGCTCGAGGACTAACAAAGGGTTGGTTTAGGGGTATTTGATCGAGCCAAAAAATTTATACATTTTGGCCCTCATATCCTTTCCCTATGTCTCGTTCTTTGGTGTTTTTATGTGTATTTATGGCTATTTTGGTTGATATTGCAGGCATTTGGTGAAAAGGCATGAAGAGGAGGAAAAAGGAGAAATGGTGCAAAAATGAGGTGAAGAAGGCCATAGTGCACGTGTAGGACACTCGTGCACTACCCGTGCATCAACCCGTGCACCGGAAGATGGAATTGGAGAAGACCTTAGTGCATGGGTAACTGCACGGGTATTACTAGTGCAATTACTCGTGCAATCCACCATGCCAGGGAGCAAAGCCTCTGACCAGACCCAACTACACGGGTCACTTACCCGCGCACAACCCGTGCACATTGCACAATTCAGGAAGAAAGTGAAGACTACATGGGTAATTGCACAGGTACCTTACCCGTGCTATAGGTGATTTTCAGCTCGCCACATCAGCATTTTGACCTATTTTTGAAGGAACTATATAAAACTTCATATCTGATTTTTCAAAAACGACCATACACCCATCCTTACATCATTTTCTCTCTCTAAATCTCAAAATCCATTCTCTCTCAAATCATCCAAATACCCATCATCATCTTCTTCAATTTGCTACTCAATAGGACATTGGAGGTGGAATCAAGCTTGAAGATAGAAGGTCTCATATGGGTCTTCTTTATTTCCCTTTTTTCTTTCATTTTAATACTTTTGTCATGAGTAGCTAAATCCCACTAAGGGATTGATGTGATTCTTATGTAAATTGTGGGTATTGTAATGAACTCTGTTTTTATATATATCAATCTACCAAATATGTTTCATTCAATGTTTTAATTGTTTTCAAAGATGATTTGTTTTGATTGTACACTCATCTCTTAACAAGTTGTTTGAGAAATTATTTGAGTAGAGAATTAGATATACACTCTATTTGATTCTCTAATGCTTAATTGAATGGATGGATTGAACAAGAGTACACTCCTCAAGTGAAATCTGGATTGACTACCTCTATCCTTTTCTAATCTTGAATGAGTAATTAACACTATACACTATAGGGTTAGTTGCTTGTGATAGATAAAGCATTAATTCTATACACTTTAGAATTAGTGATTTTATAAAGAGATTAATCCCTTATTTTGGTAGATGCACATTCATGAACAATCATTTATGGGTGGCCAATACTATACACTCTAGATTGGAAATTCATAAGTGATATACAATCAAGCTATGCACTCTAATTTTGTTATATTTGACTAATGTTCATTAATGAGAGTTCATCTTGCTCATAGTTTGCCTTAATGAATCCATCAATTCCTTAGTCATTTATCATCTATTATCACCTACTGTCTTAGTGCATTTGGTTAGTTTACATTTAGCTTGCATTTTAGTTAATCTCCAATAATCAATCATCAATCATTTCATTTAATTGTTGTTTGTAGTTAGCATTAAAGTAGGATTTAATCATAACTATCACTCAATCCCTGTGGAACGATACCCATACTTGCTGCATACTAGTTTTATACTTGTTTGAGCGCATCTTGGGATTTTATAAATTTGTTTTGATATTGCATACCATGGCAAAATGTGTGTCACCTCTAACACTTGGTATCTTGATAATGGGTGTTCTAGGCACATGACCGAAAACAAGAATTTCTTTGAGAATCTTGTGATGGAAGATAGTGGATATGTCACCTTTGGTGATGGTTCACGGAAAAAGGTCATAGGGAAAGGAAATATATCCATTCCCAGTTTGCCCTCCTTGCCCAATGCTCTCTATATAGATGGCTTGCAAGTTAATCTTATTAGTATATCACATTTAAGTGATGAAGGGCTTTCGGTTATGTTTGGCAAAGTTGATTGCTCTATTCTAAAGGAAAGTGGTCAAGTTTTGTTGAAAAGCAAGAGATCATGTGACAATTGCTATTGTCTTGAATCCAATGATATCTCTTGTAATTTGCCAAAGTGAGCAAGTTGAATTGTGGCATCAAAGATTTGGCCACATGAATTATAGAGACTTGAAAGTCTTTGAGAGGTTGAATGTTGTGAGAGGCCTTCCCAAGCTTGGGAACATAATTGAAGGAGTTTGTGGACCTTGTCAATAAGGGAAGCAAACTAAGAGTGTTCACAAAAGGGAAAATATCTTTCCACCAATGAGCCATTGGAACTCATTCACATGGACCTCTTGGGTCCCATGCAAACTGAAAGTTTAGGTGGTAAAAGATATATTCTTATGGTGGTTGATGAATTCTCTAGATTCAATTAGACCTACTTTCTAAGAGAGAAGTCCGAAGCTTTTGAAAAATTCAAAATGTTATGTGTAAAAAATTCAAAATGAGAAAAATTCTCACATTAGGAGCATTAAGAGAATTAGAAGTGATCATGGAAAAAAGTTTAAGAATAGTAGCTTTGAGAGCTTTTGCAATGATCTAAGCATTTCCCATGAATTCTCGGCCCCTAGAACTCCCCAAAAAAATGTAGTTGTAGAAAAGAAAATTAGGGTCTTACAAGAGTTGGCTCGGGTGATATTGCTTAGCAACAAGGTTCCTAGGAATCTATGAGCCGAAGCCGTCAATACGGCTTGTTATATAGGAACTAGAGTATTCCTTAGGCCCGAGAGCAAACAAACATCCTATGAGTTATGGAAGGGTAGAAAACCCAATGTTAGCTATTTCCACATCTTTTGAAGTGAGTGTTATATTCTTAATGACCGAGATCAACTTGGAAAGTATGATGCCAAGGGTGATGAGGGTATTTTCATTGGATATGCACTAAATATCAAGGCCTATAGAGTTACAACTTAAAAACTCAAAGTGTCATGGAATCATCAAATGTTGTCATTGATGATTGTAGGCTCAAGATTGTTGTCCATGAGAAAGATGCTTGTGAGAATGATGACCTTCGTTTGAAGGAGTGTGGTGAGACTTCAAGTGATGTGCAATAAAATAATAGTGAAGAGAATGATCAACCTCTTAAGAGAGATCCACTTTTGGGCTCTAATGAACCCGCTTCATGGGTTAGGAAACTCCATGATAAAAATGATATCATTGGAGATGTCAATGAGGGGGTTAGGAATAGACATCAAATAGCTAATCAAATTAGCTATACTTGTTACACCTCTCAAATAGAACCCAAGAAGGTTGATGAATCCTTGAATGATGACTTTTGGGTTCTTGCCATGTAAGAAGAGCTAAACCAATTTAAAAGAAATAAGGTTTGGACTCTAGTTCCTAGGCCTAAAAATACCAATGTTATAGGCACAAAATGGGTGTTTAGGAATAAATCGGATGAAGATGGCAACAATGTGCGCAACAAGGCTAGGCTTGTGGCACAAGGATACTCTTAAATTGAGGGTATTGATTTTGAGGAGACATTTGCTCTTGTTGCCCGTATTGAGTCTATAAGGCTTCTCTTGTCCTTTTCTTGTGTGTACAAGTTTAAACTACACCAAATGGATGTTAAGAGTGCCTTCCTTAATGGCTTCTTACATGAGGAAGTGTTTGTTGAACAACTCAAGGGGTTTGTGGATCCACACCACTCTATTCATGTATATCGCCTCAAAAAGGCACTTTATTGATTAAAACAAGCACCGAGGGCTTGGTATGAGCGCCTCACTCTCTATCTTGTTGACAATGGCTACTCAAGAGGTAGTTTTGACAAGATCTTATTCATCAAGTGCAACAAAGATGAGCTTTCATAGCTCAAATCTATGTTGATGACATTGTGTTTGGTTCCACCAACGTGTCAAAAGTGTAACAATTTGTTGATGTCATGTCTCTTGAATTAGAAATGAGCATGATTGGTGAACTGAATTACTTCCTAGGCTTACAAATTAAGCAAATGCATGATGGAGTTTTTATATCCCAAGCTAAGTATGCAAAGAGCCTAGTGAAGAAGTTTGGCCTTGAAAATGCCAAACATTGTGACACACCCATGAGTATCACCTTGAAGCTAAGCAAAGATGCTAGTGGTAAGAGTGTTGATCAAAGCTTATATCGGGGCATGATAGGTAGCTTGCTCTACTTGACCGCAAGTAGGCTCGATACTGCTTTTAGTGTGGGTGTTTGTGCTAGGTACCAAGCTAATCTCAAAGAATCTCATCTTGTTACGGTGAAGAGGATAATTCAGTTTATGAATGGTACCTCAAATCATGGAATTTGATACTCCTTTGACACTAATCCAGTCTTGTTGGATTCAATGATGCCGATTGGGCGGGAAATCGTGATGATAGGAAGAGTACATCGGGTGGTTGCTTCCTCCTAGGAAACAATTTGGTGTCTTGGTTTTGCAAGAAGCAAAACTCAATTTCCCTATCCACGGCTGAGGCAGAATACATTGCCGCCGGTAGTGCTTGTACTCAATTGTTGTGGATGAAGCAAATGCTAGCCAATTATGGCTTAGAGCAAGGCACTCTCAATTTATTTTGTAACAACATGAGTGCCATAAACATTTCAAATAATCTTGTCCAACATTCTAGGACAAAGCACATTGACATTACACATCATTTCATTAGAGAGCTAGTTAAGAGCAAGACTATTGCATTAGAGCATGTGGGAACCAATGACCAACTAGTGGACTTGTTTACAAAACCCTTAGACACCCTTAGATTTGAGAACCTTAGTAAGTCTATTGGGATTTGTCATTTGGCTTGAAATGGTATGTCTTGATCCCATATGGGGAGCTCAAGCAAAGATAGCGAATTGGCATAAAATTGCATTATGCTACATTGATATATTTTATGCTCCTTTATTAATTGCTTGAGATGATTGGTTATACATATGCTTATGTTATTTTCTTAATAAGTGTACAAATTGCTTTTCTTGCAATCCATGTCATAATTATGTTCAAACATGCATTTTTGGACTAGGAGATTGACTTTGGAAGTGCATCTTGAATGACCTATAATTGATCTCCATGAGATGATGATTTTATTTATGACATGCCTTAAGTTGATATGCATGAAGACACTTTTGATTGCTTAAACATGAATGCAAAAAAATGTATGAAAAAGCAAATAAGAAGACTAAACTCAATAAGGACCTTGTGTCCATTCAATAAATAAGGATGTCTCATCCAAATTTAGTCTTCTCTCTCTTTATTAGTTGAACAAGGCTACTATCATACGGGTATCTCACCCGGAAAAATAAAAAAGGTTGCAAAAGTCGCTCATGTCTTGTTTCACTTATAAAGTTTGATATAGTTGCTCTTTAAATTGAATTTCTTATAAAATCTATATCATTGCTTGAAATCATGACAAAGGATGAAAATTGGTTTGAATTCTTTTTGGAAACCTTTGTTGATTGCTTTGCCAAATACCATTGTTTTGAACTTGATTGTAACATGTCTTGCATGCAAAGCATCATGTCACACATTTTCATAAAATAAAACTCCTTGAATCTCTCTTACTTAATTGAGTTGCATAAAGTTGCTTATATGGTTATGCATATGTATTTGTGCTATAAGCTCTCCTTGACAAAAGCTTACCTATTGAGGGGGACTCCCTTTGCCTATCTCATGACAAAAAGGGGGAGTGAGTGAGTAATAGTGGTTTCCTTGGCATCATGTTGGCATCATGTTTAGGGGGAGTTGAGATCATGTTGAGGGAGAGTTAAGAGCAATCATTTATGGGGGTATTGCATTGCATAGCATGATTACATTATTTGTTTGTATTGGTTCAATTTATTGATGATATTGCAATGTTATTTTTGTTACTTATGTTTATTGAAAGCACCTCTCACACACTTGTTCTTGGACGGTATTTTTGTTTGTCTTATTGATTGTGTGTAGGTTGAATTTTTTTTTCTACAAGCCTTTGATTGACTTGAAGATGTTCAAGACTTAGATTATAGGCGTTATTGTAATGTAGAAAAATTGTGTTGACCGACTTTCTTTTGTAATTGTGAGGTTGCTTTGTGAGTGGTGGTTTTGTCACGAAATAGCCAAAGGGGGAGATTGTAAGTGCCTCACTTTATGATTGGCTTATTTCGTTGACAAAATCACAATTGAGTTTCAATGTGTAAGGGTAGCTTAGGTTCAAAGAGCTTCTATTATCAAATGCCATTGGACTCCAAGTGCTTCAAGGAAGGTAGATTACTTGACTCTACTCTTAGTTGAAGAGGTTTAGTTGCACACACCCACTTGCATGCATTACTATTTGTTACGCATCGAATTCCTTTGATTACATGTTTTCTGCATGACTCTGTCTTGATGCAATTTTTGCCATTCATAACACTCAACACTTGCACATCATGCATTTAGGATAGTGTGTTGTGTTTGCATAAAAAAGAGAATTATTTCTCTTAACGTGGCCTAGACCACTTGGCAAGCTATGCTGCACCGCGGCACACGGAGTGGTATTCTCCAGTGTGTCATGCGCAGTGTGAACCGCGGTTGGTGCACATACCTGTACAATGGTCCATACATCGGTATTCTCTAGAAGGCCCATATTGCCTGTACCGCGGCATGTGCACCTGCATGCACAGCGGTCCCAACCGCGGTATTGTCGAGAAGGTACATTGTACCACGGTCTGGAAAACATGCCCGAGTCACGGTCTACCTAGCGGTAATGATGGGATTTAGTTGCCTATTTTCAAAAACGACGTCATTTCATCTAGGGCTTGATATAAATAGACCCTTTCCCCTTCCTAACCTCTTAAGAGCTTCAGAATTCAATTAAAAACCCCATCTTTAGAGCTCAAGAGTGTCTTGCAAGAAAAGCCACCAAGATTCAATTTTTCTTGACCAAAACGCAAATCCAAATACCCATCTTTCATTCATGATTAAAACATCATCTAGCTTCATCTAGGATGTTTTATTGCATGGGTCTGCATCAAAGCACATGATTTGGTAAGTAGAACACCATCTCAATTCATTCTTGTGTTCTAGCTTAGCAAGATAGCTCTTTTATGACTTGTTTGCATCAAGTTTGAGTTTTTATCTTTAAGATCAGATATTTGTGTGTTTGTTGGGTTTTGTATCGTGATAGCTATTGCATCTAGGTTTGCATTTATTTCATATAGCTAAGTTATATGTATGTCATATAACAACATGATATCTAGGATTGTTTGAACCATTCATCCATGACTAGATAAGCATTAAATATGTTGACCTAGCATTTGTGCATTTAGAATATTCTCATATTCACATTATGTTGCATATCTCTTCTCTTAAGAGTTAAGTCTTGTATGTGTCATAGGTAGTATATAAGCAAGAGCCTAAAATCATTATTAAAGGCCTGTGGATAGCAAAAACGGATTAGTAACCGATTGAGTGTGATATATTCAACCTAGGTTCTAATTGTTTTTGCAAATAGTGGATTTGAAGGTTCGATTGGCAATTAGGCATGTGAGTTTTTTTTACCCTATTGGGGTTTTCTCACGTAAAACAAATCATTGCGTTTTTCTTTTACTTTCCGTACTTTGTTACAATGATTGTTTATTTTAGAGGTTAGGGGTTGTTGAGATGAAACTTGACTAACCAAAAAGATGGCGATTAATTTGGTTATAACCCTCTAGGTTAATTTAATCATTCTTAGAGTGTTTTCATGTATGTTAGTGAATTAGTAGAAATTGATGTGTTTTGCATAAGTGAGACTTTAAATTAATATTAGTTTTATTTGCAATGTTTTATTTGTTGTATTGTTTTAGTTTATTTTATTTGTTTTGTAAAAGTAGTGTCTCACTCTTGTTTGCATGTTGGTGACGAAAGTGAATTCATATGTATGGATGAATTTGAGTGAAAGAGCGCATCCGTGTTTCAGTTGATTAATTGTGCATGGATCTTGGTTGTTAGCTCTTGAATGGATGGAACATGATTTATGCATGTCTATGCTAGATTAGGTTATGATGCAATGTTCTTATGCTCTTAAAGGTTTATGATCAACATGACAAGCTTGTGTGTTTGGTGAACTTATGGACCTTGTGTGACCACTATCTTGCATCTCTCCAAGCCACATTTATTTTCGTAGCTAGCCTACTTTGCCTTTAGAAGTAGACTAATTTGCTTTGCCTTTAGTTTATTTGATTTTCATTCCATCTTTATATTGCTTTGTCACTTAATTGCTTTACCTCTTTACATTGCTTTGTAGTTTAATTGATTTCCCTCTTTAATTAGATTTAGAAATGCAAGCATCCGGTTATATTTCTATCTTTAGTTTTAGGTTCCACACACATCAACCACATTATGCATACACTCCACACACATCATTCTCACCACTTTCATGTTCTATTTACATCGCTTTCAATAACGCTTTAGCTAAATATAGTTTGACGGTAACACCTCTCTGTGGGAATGATCCTTACTTATTTGCTATACTAATCTTTTGACTCGTGTACTTGTGAGGTAGTTAAAATAGATAAATCTTTGATCGGGACACGACACCCCCATCAGATGTATCTATTGGTTTTGTTCCAAGATATGATTGTGTTGTTAGTTAGTCTAATAGTTTTTCCGATTGATTGGTTTTTCTAGCTTGTAAAGATGTTTCCTTTTTTACCTCTTGAGGATTGAATGAAAGTTTTATGATTCCCTCTAAAAAAAAAGTCATTTCTTTAAATAAATGAACATGTGTTTTTCTATTTTATTTGTTTCATTTTGGTTAATCGGTCCGTAAGGTCTATCAAGACTCAGTGAGATAAGGCGCTATGATTATTTAAACTCAACCCGGTTGCTTGGAGTAATTGTGCAAATATGCAATATGCCGCCAAACCACACGTGTTAAGTCATTTAATTGTATTTAATTTTTCTAAAATATGAAATGATTAATATATTTAGATATTTTCGAATTAACTTTTTTTTAAAATAATTAGAAGGAAAATAAAAACAAAATAACAAAAACCCTCCAAAACCCTCGTTTTCCTGCAAAACATAGAGCTAGGTCAGTAGGTAGTCGAAGAAAACAGAGGGAGGCCAGAAGCTTATAATCCAATCAATACCCTCCAATGCAATTATTTTTCCGCCGCCGCTACTGCCACCACAGCTTCTCCGACGCCACCACCAAATGGGTCCGAGACCGCGGTCTGGACCACGCGGTGGAGAGGGAGAAGAACCTGAAACCCCTTATCAACATCAAGAACCTCATCAAATCAGAGCCGTCCAAGTCCCTCCCAATCACGATCATCGCCCAGCAGAAGGACTCCCTCAAGATTCCAATCCGCCCCATCGATTTCGTCCGAAAATACCCTTCTGTCTTCCAGGAATTCCTCCCCGGAAACATTGGTATCCACCCTCACATCAAGCTCACTCCAGAGGTCCTCAATCTTGACGCCGAGGAGCAGTTGGTTTATCAGAGCGAGACTTACAAGAAAGTTGTTGCGGATAGGCTCTTGAAACTGCTCATGATTTCGAGAACCAGTGAAATCCCACTTAAGATTATCGAAATCCTGAAATGGGATCTTGGTCTTCCTCAAGATTATGCTAAAACTTTTGTTCCTGAGTTTCCTGATTGTTTTCGAATTGTGCGTAACGAAAATGGCAGGGATTTTTCTTCTGTCGACAAATTGGAGTTGGTTTGTTGGAGTAATGAATTTGCAGTTTCAGTTGTGGAAAAGAAGGCGGTAGACAGGGAGAAAATCGTGTTTCCGATGAAATTTTCAACTGGTTTTCAAATGGATAAGAAGATGAAGAAGTCATTGGATGATTGGCAGAAGCTGCCTTTCATTTCTCCATATGAGGATGCAAGTTATCTTTTATCTAAGAGTGATGAATCGGATAAGTGGGCAGTGGCTATTTTGCATGAGGTGCTTAGTCTTTTTGGTTCGAAGAAGGCGGAGAGGGACAATGTGTTGTGTCTAGGAGAGTATTTGGGCATACGTTCGAGGTTTAAGAGGGTTTTGCTTAACTATCCAGGTATTTTCTATGTGTCCACTAAGATTGGAACCTATACTGCGGTGTTGAGGGATGGTTATAAGAGAGGATCATTGATTGGAAGTGATCCGTTGATGAATATTAGGAGTCAGTACATTCACCTAATGAATACGGTGAAAGAAGATCGTAAAGTGGCTGCTGTTCAGAGTGGTAACAAGCAGCAAGAGAAGGGAACACCTGTTGAATCCAAAGGAGAAGGAGAGGATGTTTGTGGAGGTGGTGAGGAAGAGAAGGATGTTGAGTCGTTAGACGTGTCTGATAATGAAGAAGAGGATGTTAGTGATGATGACTTAGAAGATGATGATGATGAAGAGGAAGAAGAAGATTATATGCACAGGAGAGGTGCTCATAAAAATGCTGCAATTAGTAGAAGAAGAACAGATAGGAACACGGATTTGGAAAAGAAAGGGAATTCAAGAAATCATGAAAGAGGAAATTCAAGAGGTATACGTGAAAATGCCAAGGAAGAAGTTCCAGCAAAATATCCTAGAAGAAGGGAAAGGCGGGATGAGAATAATGTCTGTGGCAATTCAGGAGAGAGGTGGAATTCGAATAGGAACAGGAGAGAGTCGTCGGATAAGATTTCTGTCCGTGAAAATGCTAAGGAAGAAGTTCCGGCAAAATATCCTAGAAGGGAAAGGCGAGATGAGAATAATGTCTGTGGCAATTCAGGAGAGAGGTGGAATTTGAATAGGAACAGGAGAGACTCATCGGATAAGATTTCTGTCCGTGAAAATGCTAAGGAAGAAGTTCCAAAAAAACATCCTAGAAGGGAAACTCGGGATGAGAATAATGTCCTTGGCAGTTCAGGAGAGAGGTGGAATTCGAATATGAACAGGAGAGAATCGTCAGATAAGATTTCTGTCTGTGATAATGCTAAGGAAGAAGTTCTGACAAAATATCGTAGAAGGGAAAGGCGGGGTGAAAATAATGTCCATGGCAATTCAGGAGAGCGGTTGAATTCGGATAGGAACAGGAGGAAGTCGTCAGATAAGAAGATTTCTGTTTAGAAATGATATACTGTTATCTTCGAGACAAGGTTGGCTTCTTGATCTCGGCTTTTATATGTTAAAAAGGATATATTTTTAGAATTGAGTTGATTTATTACGTATATGTTATAGCTTGATTTGCGTATGCATACACTTGATGGAAATAGAATATCATAATCTGGAAAGGAGTAACAAACTAACAATTAGTCATAGCAAGACATGTAAGAAAGGCTTAAAAAAGCAACTATATAGTCATAGCATGAAAACAGGAATTTTTTGTAGATAGACTTGCTTAGATATATTCCTGGTTGCATTACTCTAATTTGTCTACCCATTTTTTTTAAGAAATCTGCTAACCTAACTAAGATCCATCATATTCCAATCTCCATAAAAATTTGAAAGTGTCACTGCAGTTCTGTAGCTCTATCTATGCCATAATTCATACTTACAAGTTGTTTCCTTGGAATCTTGGATTGATGTGTTGCACATAATAAATTGGGATTTTCAAGCATGAGTTGTGAATAATAGTTTGAGTCTTTACTCTGTAGTTGGGTAAGAGAGTGCGAAAGTGCCAAGTCTTGATGATGTAGAGTCCCCTGAAATTATTAGTAACTGAAGCAAAAAGGAGTTAATAATGTTTCTTTAGTTGAAAGTGGCATCTGAATTCTTGGACACTTTCCATTAAAGACCTGTGTTCCAATTTTATTCGGGTAATTCACCCCAGAACCGGAGGAAGGCCCAAACTATTAGAAATCGAGTATTAGTCTGTCCATAGCCAAAATATACATATGGCAACAAGTATTCCCATATAAATAGGTATGTTCTAGGATATGCTACTTGCACATTGATTAGAAATTTTGGGTTAGTGTTTTGCACTTCCAATTTTTTTTTGAAGCATATGAAGTCATTTACTTGAAGTTTTGGCTCTTAATCATTTGGTGAAAAAGTTATATATTCTTTTTGTTTTTTGGAAATAAAAAATAAAATAGTATGAATCTACAAATATAGGAGTTTGACAAGAGATGAAATCATGAAATTCTCGTGTATTCTTGAGTTTGCGTCTTTCTGAGGTTGGAATACCATCCGATGGCTTTCTGGGTTGATTTCAATCCATTAGGGTGCCTTCTCTCTGACTTGAAAATTTATGATGTAGGAAAGTGTATTGAACTCCTCTGTAGTATATTTACAACACTTCTCTGACTAACGAGTGTTCCCAGAAACTATATTGACAGCCAATATGGGTGTCACCATTTTTTTTACTGAAGATTATTTGTCAAAGAGACAAAAAAAAATGGAAGGCATTATACATATTTATGCATATAGCAGTGTTGGGGGTTCTCCTTTTCTAAGTTACATGGTCTGTGGATTCACAAGACCATGCAAATACTGATATTTGGCTTGTTTAGTTGCAATATGCAGAGTCTGATACGGTGCAAAGGAAGAGACCAAAGTCAGTATTTTCCTCTAAGTGATGCACAAGTGTACGAGTGGTTTAGAAGCTCTGGACGATCTCTTTCTGCACTGCCCCACAGCACAGCTACCATGGAACTCGAGCTGTTTACCTCCTCGTCGCAGAGCTTTGTGCAGCTTCTCATGGAGGGAGGAAAGCTAAAGTTCTACAGGGGAAGGATGTGGTTGCTGTATGCAGCAGCATAAATTGTGATATACAACTAAATGCATTGTTTTACAGGGCTTAAGAATTGTAATTTTGGAATGATTTATTTTTAATTATTTCTTTTGATATCAAACTCTTTTATATGTCAGTAAAATAATTTAGTAGTTATACCAATCCGCCTCGCATTATTGTTTAATTTTAAACGAAAAAAATCCTGTTGAAATTCAATTTGATTTTGTGTTGATCAATTATAAAATTTTCATTCCAATTAAATTTGGTTTTGAGTTGGGATCCAATATAGGTTTTCAATGATAGATTTAGATATAGAATTATTAGAGTTCGTTTATCTTGTAAATCATAAAAGTATTTGTAGAATTAATTATTCAGTTGATAGTATGTTAATAAATGGATTATAATGTTGTCATATCATTTGTACACCGGATTTTAGCATAAAATTTGGATAAAGTAGTATTATTGTAACAAGAATTATAATAAATCATCCATTCATTTGAAACTTTGATAAAACAATTAATATAGAGGGATGCTAGAATCACTCTCCCAATCCACTCTCTTATCTTATGATGACATGTGTACATCTTCTACTTTTTTTTACATCAAATTTAAAACCATATAAATGCACTGTTTTCTTTTTTAATGTTACTTACAATTCAAATTTACGTTCCTAAATTGCCCTTTTCTTCTATAATATATAAAACCAGAATTAATATATTAAAAAATACATAGAATTAATATATATATATATATATATATATATAAATTAACAGTACATTCAAAATCATAAAAAAGAGCCTAAAAAGAGATGTTTTAAAGTCATTCTGAAATAACTATTTTATTCTACATGTAAAATAAACAATTTAATTAATACTTAATATAATAAAATAAAATTGTAACGGTAAAAGACTAATTAATATGCAATTATAATATATAATTTAATTAGTATAATATACAGTTTAATTGCATACTATATATACATTTATTTATTTATATATTGTTTTTTTTAATATTACAATTGTAGAATTAAACCAAATTATTATTAATAATTATCTTTTTTTATCAGTTTAGATATTAAGTTGGATTTATCCTTTAGATAATTCCTATTTATCTTTTAGTTAGGATTACCAAAGTTTTTTTATTTCCTTGTTATTTAGAGATTTGATGTTATCAGGTTACCTCATCCCAGCTACTATAAATAGTTAGTATTATTTCAATATAAAACATCAATTTCAATAAACAGTTTCTTCAGTAAATTCTTTTGTGAGTGTGTGAGTTTTTACATTTGGTATCAGAGCCAAATTCGAGGCTTTGAGGGCAGTAGGGTAGGATTCAGGAGTTGAGAATCCAGGAGTGGTAGGTGGATCCAGGAGTTGAGGATCCAGGAGTTCGGAGCAGCAGCCAGCGCCGCCGGACAGACCTCCACACAACCCACGACCGCCGGAAACAGGTCTCACTTGCCGCAGCGAGTGGACTGTCACCGCCACCACCAAAATCTTCAGAAGACGACCGGGAACAAAACCCAAGTGTCCGTTGACCAGATCCGACGAGTTTTCCGGTGCATCGGAGTGATCCAAGTTCGCGGTTGGCTTTTCCACCGCCAAGATCCGTCGATCTTTGACCGTTGTTGACCAACAGAGGTTGTTGGCCATCCCTTGCTTGACCGGAATACGTCGTCGCCGGACGGAGGAAGTCGCCGGAATCGTGACTTATTCGTGGACTAAAGGGACGTCGTGAAGAAGTTAGAAGACTGGTGGTGGACGAAAAAGAAGAACTGGACGAGGTTGGTGTTTTAAAAAAGGTTGGTGCGTTTGAGAACTGGACAAGAGAGGTGTTTTAAAAAGTTGGTGCGTTTGACTTTTGCTAATTAACTGTTGGTTCACGTGGTTTAAACGTTTAAAGTGCTGTTGCTTTTGATTTTTTTTGTGTTATATTATTATTATTATTGTTTTGTTGGCAAATTTACAATGGCCACCCTTAACAATAATAATAATAACACAATACAACCATAAATACCAAAGTTTGACGGAAAAACCAATTTTGAGTATTGGAGGGTCCAGATGCAACTATTGTTTGAATACCAGGAGTTGTGGACTGTTGTTTCCGAGGGGATTGTTGGACCAGCAGATGCTGCAACAACCAGGAAGGATTTGAAGGCGAGGTTTTTCATTAACCAGTCGCTGGATCCGGTGATTTTTGAGAAAATCGCACATACAACATCAGCAAAACGGGCATGGGACATTCTGATGAACAACTACAAAGGAGTTGAAAAGGTGAAGAAAGTTCGCTTGCAGACCATGCGTAGGCAGTTTGAGCTTCTCCAGATGAAGAAAACGGAGAAGGTGGCAGATTACTTTTCACGGACATTGGCACTTGTTAATCAGATGAAGTCCAACGGTGAGTCAATTTCAGATGTTCAGATCATGGAGAAGATTCTTCGAACACTGATCGAGAAGTTTGAGTACAAGGTGACTGCCATCGAGGAGTCCAAAGATCTCGAGGCAATGACGTTGGATGAATTGATGGGCTCGCTCCAAGCCCATGAACAACGTCTGGATGAGAAGTCTGAGATCGAGGTGGAGGAAGCTTTGCAGAGCCAGTTGAGTCTTAAGAAAGATAAAGACGAGACCCGGAAGAATTCTGAGGCAAGCCAGAAGGGTCAGAACTCGCAAAATAGGAGGGGAGGTGCTTTCAGATCTAGCCAGGTGAAAGGCGGAGGAGGCAATAACACTAATCAGAAGAGTAAATCTCAGATTCAGTGTTTCAGATGTAAAAAATATGGCCACTACAAGAATGAGTGCAAATCCAAAGGCAGAAATTTCCAGGCTAATGTTGCAGAAGATGGAGACTATTCAGAAACATTGCTGCTAGCGTGTAGTGTAGCAGTGAAGGATGCCAAGTACAAATGGTTTCTGGATACAGACTGCAGCAACCACATGTGTGGTAGGAAGGAGATGTTCTCAGAATTGGATGAAACCTTTACTTCGGAAGTGAAGTTTGGGAATGACTCAAAGGTGCCAGTAATGGGGAAGGGTAAAATCTCCATCTCTCTGAAAGACGGATCCAAGAATACCATCTCAGAGGTACTGTTTGTTCCGAGTCTGCATCAAAATTTGTTGAGCATGGGGCAACTTTCAGAGAAGGGGTATGATATGCGGATCTACAGAGGGGTATGCACCATCAACGATGAACAAAAAGGACTGATAGCAAAGGTAAACATGTCACCAAACCGTTTGTTTCCGCTGCATATTAACAGTGACACTTTACCATGCTTTAGTTCTGTAATCGGAGATGGGAGCTGGTTATGGCATATGCGGTTCGGCCATGTGAACTTTGGGAGTTTGAAGCTACTTTCTTCAAGGAAGATGGTTTCAGGATTGCCTGTCATTAATCCTCCTAATAGGGTATGCGAGACATGTGTTGTAGGAAAGAAGCACAGAGACCCATTTCCTACAAAGAAGACGTGGAGAGCCAGTTGGCCCTTGGAGCTAGTGCACTCAGACCTATGCTCCGTGGAGACTCCGTCGAATGGGGGATATAGGTATTTTATTACCTTTATCGATGACTTCAGCAGAAAGGCTTGGGTGTATTTCTTGCAGCAGAAGTCAGATGCTTGTGATGCTTTTAAGAGATTTAAGGCATTGGTGGAGAATCAGTGTGAAAGGTCTATCAAGACTTTGAGAATGGATCGGGGGACAAAATATGTTGTCTGCTATGGTTTCTTGTAAAAACATGGCATCAATCATCAGTTGATAGCAAGATATACTCCTCAGCAGAATGGTGTAGCAGAGAGGAAGAATATAACAGTCATGGACATGGTCAGGTGTATGTTACACTTGAAGAAATTGCCCAAAGGTTTTTGGGGTGATGCAGTTGCTTGTGCGTTCTATTTGTTGAATAGATGTCCCACCAGTAGTGTTCTCGGAAAGACTCCTCATGAAGCCTGGACTCGACTCAAACCTAGCATTGAACACTTACGAGTGTTTGGGTGTATTGCTTATGCTCATGTACCTGATGCTTTGAGAAAGAAGCTTGATGATAAAGCAGAGAAGTGCATCTTCATTGGCTACAGTCAGGTAACGAAGGGTTATAAACTTTATAATCCAGTGACAGAAAAGGTGATTGTCAGCAGGGACGTTACCTTCGATGAGCAAGGATGCTGGGACTGGTCTTGCGGTAAGGGGAGCTCTTCTGACATTGATGTTTACTTGGATGATGGTCATCCGAGAGATGATCCGGTTCCGACCCTAGTGGCTCCACCATCCCTGGTGAATCCACATCCAGCAGAATCTTCTGGTCGTCCACAACGTGAACGGGTGTTGCCAGCTCATTTGTAGGATTGTGTTCTCAGTAATGACGACGATCCAACAGATGAAGAGTTGGTGAACTTTGCACTATTTGCAGATTGTGATCCTATCACATATGAAGATGCTGCTCGTAATGATTGCTGGTTGAAAGCAATGGATGAGGAGATTCATGCGATTGAGAAGAATAACACATGGGAGCTTACTGATTTACCAGGTGGAAAGCAGCCCATTGGTGTTAAGTGGGTGTACAAGCCAAAATACAAGCCAAACGGTGAGGTGGAACGCTACAAGGCGCGACTGGTTGCAAAAGGTTACAAGAAAAAGCCAGGGATCGATTATTTCGAGGTGTTTGCTCTTGTTGCCAGACTTGACACAGTTCGCTTGATTGTGTCTCTTGCTGCACAAAATCGCTGGAGAATCTTTCAGATGGATGTGAAATCCGCATTTTTGAATAGGGAGATAGGGGAGGAAGTCTACATACAGCAACCTACAGGGTATGTAAAGAAGGGGCAAGAAAATAAGGTCTACAAGCTGAAAAAGGCCTTATATGGGTTGAAACAGGCACCCAGAGCGTGGCATACACGCATTGACACATATTTTATCCAGCATGAGTTCCAGAGATGTCCTTATGAGCACACTTTGTATATAAAATCCAACTCCCGGGGAGATATTCTTATTGTGTGCCTATATGTTGATGATCTGATCATTACCGGAAATAACCCTGAGATGATTGCTGAGTTCAAAAGTGCAATGACTGGTCATTTCGAGATGACAGATTTGGGGTTGATGTCTTATTTTCTCGGCAATGAGGTGACTCAGACAGATGATGGAATCTTTGTGTGTCAGAAGAAGTATGCTGGTGATGTGCTGAAAAAGTTCAAGATGGATGGATGTAAGCCGATGCTGACTCCAGTTGAAGAAAGGTTGAAGTTGGAGAAGGATGGGACTGGTGAGCGAGTTGATGCTACCATCTTTCGGAGGCTAGTAGGAAGTCTGAGATACTTAACTTCTACTAGGCCTGATATTTCTTATGGAGTTGGGCTTATCAGCAGGTTCATGGATTCTCCGAGGCAATCTCACTTGCAGGCTGGCAAGCGTATCTTGCGATATGTGAAAGGTACACTGGGTGATGGTATCTTTTACTCTTCTGCTAACAAAGTCGAGCTTGTTGGATATACAGATAGTGACTGGGCAGGTGATACGGAGAAGAGGAAAAGTACATCCAGATTTGCATTCCATCTTGGTTCTGGGGTATTTTCTTGGTCATCGAAGAAGCAACAAGTGGTTGCTCTATCGACAACTGAAGCTGAGTACATTGCAGCTGCTGGTGGTGCTACACAGGCTGTGTGGCTACGTCGTATGCTTTCTTAGTTGAAGCATCAACAGAATGCTCCTACTGTGATCTACTGCGACAACAAGTCCACCATTTCTCTGACTAAGAATCCAGTCTACCATGGTAGAAGTAAGCACATTGACATCAAGTTTCACTTCATACGGGACTTGGTGAAAGACAAGAAGATCGTGATCGAGTACTGCCGTTCAGAGGAACAGGTTGCAGACATCTTCACGAAGCCGCTCAAAGTTGACATTTTTCAGAAGCTTAAGAAGTCTTTGGGCATGATGAGCTATGAAGGACTTGGTTTAAGGGGAACTATGTAGAATTAAACCAAGTTATTATTAATAATTATCTTTAATTCTACAGTTTAGATATTAGGTTGGATTTATCCTTTAGATAATTCCTATTTATCTTTTAGTTAGGATTACCAAAGTTTTTTTATTTCCTTGTTATTTAGAGGTTTGATGTTATCAGGTTACCTCATCCCAGCTACTATAAATAGTTGGTATTATTTCAATGTAAAACATCAATTTCAATAAACAGTTTCTTCAGTAAATTCTTTTGTGAGTGTGTGAGTGTTTACAACAATATTTATATAATGTTAAAGTTATTAATTTTGGTTTTTTTAAGCATTTAATTTTGGATTTAATTTATTTAAAAAGAAAAAGGGTAATTTGGAGAGATGTTAGTTGGTTTGAATGGTAAATAACATTAAAAAACAGTGCTTTATATGACTTCAAATTTAATGTCAAAAAAGTAGAATGTGTACACATGTCATCATATGAAGAGAGAGTGTGTTGAGAGAGTGAGTTGAGAGAGTGAATTTAGCACTCCTCATTAATATAACACGTTAATAAATAAATTATAGTTGGAAATCAGGTTTTCAGTCATTGAAAGAAGTGTAACACGATCAATTTGTTTTTATTTTTTTTTCAATTGTCTGTCGTGTCTTTTATATACATATATATGGGACAATCTATAGAACACCGGTGTTTCTATACACCTTTAAAAAAAATCCAGCTCATCAAATCTTGACCCTTGATTTGTCCAACTTTCACATCCAATGGTGATGTTTTAAAGTGGTTGTGATTCCCTATACATCCTAATATTACCTTCTTAGCAAGTCACAAAACCTCATTACTGTTTGTTCTTCACAAAACACAATAGTTACCGTTTATTGATTTTCCTCCTTCCCAACGCTATCTTCTTCTCCATTCCAAATACGACTCTTCTTATATAAACGTGCAAAAACACTTCTTCTTTCCAAATCCTACTCTTCTCCTTCCCTATGCTATCTTCTAAACTTTTCTTGTTAACCAGCTCAAAAACTCTTATGAACTTTTCTTTGTTACTAGCCCAAACACTTCAATTGATTTTTTTTCCAAACATCCACTTCAATTGATCATTCGACTGGCTCATTGGTGTTTCAGTCTGGTGTTCTGACTCGTCTATTTGCGTTCAAATTGAAATCTCGTTTCTAACACATTCATTTTTGCTTCATCAAGTTTGAACTCATAGGTATGTCTCATCCATGGCTTTTGTTGATTAGCTTCGAATTCAATATGAAATTATTTATTGTTTGAATCGTTATTTTTATCGCATCTCTACAATACATCCATGGTTGTTTTGATTAGTTTCAAAATCAATATGAAATTACTTAGGGTTCGAATTTATTTTTTTTATCTTATCTCTGGGATTCATAGAATCAATATTCTTTTATAGTTTGTAATTGTTTTTTTTTATCATATCTCTATAATATCTTTCTATAATTTTTAATCCAAATGATTCATGTTCAAAATCTCAATGATTCCTAATATCAATAATGTTGTCTATAATCTCTGTATAATTTCTATGCTGAATGGTGCATGTTCAAAATCTCAGTGAGTCCTCGCATCAATATTTCTTTTTCTGTTTGCTATTGCTTTTATTATAATTCAATCAACACATATTATTACGATTATAATTTTACTTATAGTTCGATCATCTTATTTTGACTTTGTATAGTAATGGCTGAGAGTAGATTGCAAAGTAAGTCTGACAACAAATATGAATTGTTATTGGCACCAAATAATATGTGTTCTACTGGGGTTAATTCTGTGCAAATTTCATCATGGGAAAGCAGTGGCAATCAAGATGTTAATTGGAATCATATCAAGAATATGAAATTGGATTCTGTGGAAGATGCAAGGTCGTTTTATCTTGGTTATGCTAGGGGTAATGGGTTTGGTATAAGAGCGACGAACTTGGACTATGACAGTGAAGGTAGAGTATTAAGGAGAAAGTGGGTTTGTGATAAACAGGGATCAAGAAGGGAGGAGTAAATGACCAATAAAAATACGAAACACAGGCCCAGGCTGCAGACAAGACAAAATTGCAAAGCTTGTTTCTTAGTTGGCTTAGACAGTCATACGTTAAAGTACAACATAAGGGTATTCATCAATGATCATTCCCACAAACTAGCAACGTTTCTTGAGATTTCATCCCATTGATCTTACAGAAATGTAGATGTTGGTGACTATGCCCAAATTGACGCCATAGGTGTAAAATTCATACAAGGTTGTCAAACATTTGAGTACATGGTTGACCAAAAAGGGGATACTCCAAAATATGATTCACTCAGAAGGACATGTATAACAAGATTGCTAAGATGAGACGATCAAAATCTTTTGAAAGCGATTCACAAGCAAACCCAATGGTCCGACTGCACCTACCACACCCGTAGCCAAGTCGCAGAAGCTTAAAAGACCAAATCAGTGCCGTATTTGCCACATTTCTGGGCACAACTGGCGTACTTGTCCAAAAACAGAATCAAACAGTTAGTAACTTTATTAGTGTTTGGATTCGTGATGCATTTGGATTTTGTCAATTGGTTGTTTGTTGTTTTAATAGTCGTTCTTTTTTTTTAATTCTCATGAATGTTAGTTACTTTCATTATTGTTTGTTGTTTTGATAATTCTCATTGGGTTGTTTGTTATATGATTTCAATTGACTTGTATATTGTTTGATTTGTGGAGTTTGAACTGGACCACATGGACACAGAATTTTCTATAGACTAAAAAAGCCAAAATGTTATAAGATGACTTCCATTGAAATTTAAGTAGTTTTGTTTGTATATTTTGTACTGGGCCACATGGAGCCAAGATGTTTTAAGAGGTTAATAAATGCAAAAGTTTGAGATTACGTTTAGAAAATGACGATCAAACAAAAAATGAAGCGATTACATTATAAAAGAAATAATTACGTGTCTATAAGCCTAACAAATGCTTCAAAGACAGCTAATATGTTTTTATTGATTATAAAATGGCAGGTTTAATTATAAAAGCCAATATGTTTTTATTTGTTGACAGTTGCCCTATACGTACTTAACCAAATTATCTTCCAACTCAAAATCTGCACTTATCTTACCTCTGATGCCAATTATTAAGGTACAACATAAATAACCTAATATGAAGAACACACATTATAATAAATCTATAGAAAATAAACACAAAACACATGGTTACAAAAAAGATATAATGCGATCACGTCAAACAAAATACAATTACAGGAACCATAGTAATTTAACGTTACATAGGATATTACATTTGATATTAATCGATTACACCACAATACACATTAGTATGAGAATTTGGACAGTAGCCAAAGAAAGGCAATCGAAGACAGAAATATAAAAGCCCGAATTTTCTGAATGGTTGCCCTCTTCTTAGCCAAGTCAAACTCCAACACCCGAACACGATCTTTTATGCCCAAAGTTTCCCTTTCGTAGAACCGATTAAGTCCTTCCGACCTGTGAAATTCCCTCTGTAACCTCTGTAATATCAGCATTTCTTCATTCAATGACATATCAACTACGATAAATGTAATCGGTACTTCAAGACCCAACCATTCGAAGTAACTGCATCCACCAAATTATTTATGTTGGTTAATATTGAAATGTAAGTTGTATTAATTCATAAATTAAGCTACAGAAGAATAACTTAAAATAGTCACTTATAGTTCACTAACTTTTCCTTTGGAACACCTTTCGAATAGTCTCTTATAGTTCCAAGGTGTTATGGCAAGATATTCTCTCAACAGTAGCCCATATTTGCATTTCCTTCCCCATACCTATGTACGTTTGAAGAAGAAGATGACATTAACAAAACATATTATTGTGCCAGTAAGAGAATATGAATACAACCTTCCCTAACAAAACAAACAATTTGCAACTACTACTGTTTTTCAATAAAAAAGAAATCTAAATACCAGATTGATCAAATTTAGAAAAATAACAATCTAAGAGTCAGAATAATTACATGCAAACACTTAAACAAGTATATAATTGCAGAATATTATATTTAAATTTTAAACAAGTTCAAACTTAAGCTACAACTATAAACTTTAGACAATTTTTATTTTTATTTTTTTTAAAATACAACAGTGATGATGAAGTTTGAACAAACTCAAAAATCATGAAAACGTGACTACACCATCTAGGTATGAATACGATAAACCATCACACCATTATCAGACCCAATCACATCTTTTCGACTTCTAACTACATATGACAACCAATAATCGTCACAAAAAATTGAAATATATTAAATCAAAATTACTAAATTACAAAAACAGTAATCAGAAGTTATAAAATTACAGGAAAAAAAGAAAGTAAGCAATCTAGCATGGTGTAGATTATTCCCAGTTTGATGAATGTACACAGTAAACTGTGAGAGAAAAGGAGAAAGAGGTAGGGTTTCTGAATGTTATGTATGGTGTTAGAGTGTGTTTTAGAGTTTTGTTTCTTTATTTATATATCATATCTATAAACTTACTCAAATAGCCTTAACACACCATAAAATATCATTTCAAACGATGCATTTATTGCACAGATTTCAAAATATTTGTTTATTCATTTACCCTTTTTCAAATATCCTGAATCCATTAAGAATATAGGTTTTCTAGAAGCAATTAATGTTTCATCGTCCCTTTCCATATTACTATTTTCCATATACTTTTATTAAATGTTGATATTAGTGTTATACCTATATCATATGATTGCCCAATTCATGTTCCCATATGCACATAGTAATTTTCGAATAATTAACATATAGTATTTATAATGTTATTACTAAATGTGTACAATTATACAATTCATATTCCCGTAGTCATTTTTATTAATTGAAATTTATTAGTTATAACAATATTATAAAATGTTTTATAACTATACAATTCATGTCTCTGTATGCACATAAAGTGATTTAAGAATTCATAGTGTAATGTTGATATGAAGGGATATCAAAGTTATACCTATATCATATGAATGCCTAATTCATGCATGTTCCCATATACACATAATATGTTTCGAATAATTAGCATATAGTAGTTATAATGTTATTACTAAATATGTACAATTGCACAATTCATGTTCCTAAAGTCATTTTTATTAATTGAAATTTATTAATTTTAACAATATTACAAAATGTCTTATAACTATACAATTGGTGTCCCCATATGCATATAAAGTGATTTAAACATTCACAGTGTAATGTTGATATCAAAGGATATCAAAGTTATACCTATATCATATGAATGTCCAATTCATGCATGTTTCCATATGCACATAATATGTTTCGAATAATTAACATCTAGTAGTTATAATGTTAACACTAAATGTGTATAATTGCTCAATGCATTTTCCTATATTCATTTTTACTAATTGAAATTTATTAGTTATAACAGTGTTATAAATTGTTGTATAACTATAAAATTCAAGTTCCCATATGCACATAAAGTGATTTAAATATTCATAGTTAAATATTGATATATAGGATATCAAGGTTATACCTATATCATATGATTGCCCAATTCATGTCCCCGTAAGCAGATAATATTTTTCAAATAATTAACATATAGTATTAATAATATCTTACTAAATGTGTACAATTGCACAATTCATGTTCCCGTAATTATATGTTTATTAATTGAAATCTATTAGTTATAACAATATTACAAAATGTTTTATAACTACACGATTCATGTCCATATATGCACATTATTGACAGTGATTTTTGGATTACGTAAAGTCGATCACGCATCACACAAGGTATGTAAAGTTTGCAGCTGTATAATGAATCGAAATAAATAAAATAAGTTATGCAAGCAAGATTTTACGTGGTAAAACCCCAAGGCGGGGAAACATCCACGGTTGCCGGTGACGGAGAGGAGAAGAATTCACTATGGATTATATGATTACACGCTCAACCTTACTTGCTCTCTTGAATATCTAACGATTCCTCTCTCTACCCTTATTAGGTGTTTTTAGGATCTATTTATATGCATAGAACCCTAAATTGTGGTATACAAATAAGGAAAAGTAGTGGTGTCTAACTAGAACTGATTACATGTTGAAGTCGTCTTTCTCTTCTTTTCTATCTTGCATCTTTCAAGAACTGAATAAATTAGACTTATTGCCTGATTTGGACTCTGAGATCTATAAGGAAGTTTGTTTCCTTATCAGAGTGTACTGCAAGGGGCCTTGTTTAAGTGTGACTCTTCCTCTGCGTATTTGAGTCGTGATTGCCTTTAATGTCTCACATGCGTCGTCTAACTGACCAGCAATCTAACTCGACCAAATCTCTTTCATCCCGATCGGATTGCCTTTATCCGACTGGGTCATCTCTACCAGATCGGTTAGTTTCCCCGATAAGGTTATTCATACCTGATCGGTTAATTTCCCCCACCATCTTGGGTGAACTTGATCAAGCTTTGAGATCATCTACTGGTCACCTTGGGTTGATCTTTTCTGGCTGACTTTGATGACATGGCAAATCTAATCATTGTGTTTCACGTGATCATGCTGACTTGTCATGCTATTAAAAAGTCTCTATAACAATACCCCCTGAAATCCGCGAGATGAGCTCCTGATGGCTCAACGAAGGGGGTTTGAATAATTTTTCCTTTTGATTTTTTGGTTCTTCTAATCTTATCTCTTTAATCCCGATCAAGCCCGATCAAGTATCTTTTTTTAAGCTGATCAAGTATCTCATTAAACTAATCAATCTTGGTTCAAGTATAATCAAGTATCTTATTAAACTGATCGGTCTTAGGCCGATTGGTGTTCCAGCTCTTTGCTTACGATAATTCTCGACCACCTTGGTCCTTGCAGCGGGACCGATCAATGTCCTGGCTCCTTGCCTAGGATAATTCCCGACCTTATAGTTGAACCGGTCGGTGTCCCGGCTCTTTGCCTAGGATAATTCCCGACCATTTTGGTATTTGAAGTTGATTCAGTTGGTGTCATGATTACTTATTCGAGATAATTCTCGACCGTCTTGAGTCTTTAGCCAAGAGGTGTTATGGAAACTTTGCCCCATTTTCCCTGTTTTTCCCATGTAAACAAGTCACCAAGGACGTCTCCCGGTTTTGTCGGTTTATAAGAGTTTGGCTGAATCGTTAGTGCAATACTAACACAGTCGAACACATCTCACCAGGTTTCCCCGATGGCGTACCCGAGTGTTTTTTCACCGGTAAAACCGGCACTTCAGGTGGCTGGATTGCTGACAATGCTTTATATGCACCCAGTCAGTTCGGCATGCGCGTCGGATCTCTAATAACTGACTTCTCAGCCTCTCGGGCACCTCACCCACCATGGTAGGTGTCAGCGCTACGAGTTTATCTTTAATAACAAAGATGATTATAAAAATTTGAACACCGTTCTTGGCTTCTTTATTAATTGATCTGCAAATTAACAATATCAAAACCAAAAATAATTAGAAAAACTAAAAATAAAATACAAACTAAAAATATCTTAAACAGAAAGCAACTAAGCTATCTCTCTCAAGAGTAGGTTTTTTTTGGGTGCAGGGTCCTCAAAAAATAGTGCTCACTATCCATTCCCCACTGTCTCGGCATGGGCTTCATTTCTTATCCTGGTTTCCCCTGGGTTGGTTGTCCCAGAGGGAATCCTTCTACTGATCGTCTATTGTTTTTAAGAATTAAATCCTTGAGATGATCCTCCCTAATGAGTGTCTCAATGTGGTCTCTTAGCTGGTAGCACTTTGATGTATCGTGACCACTTTCTGTGGAACCTGCAGTATTTTGTCGTGTCTCTTTGAGCATAGGTTGACTGTCTAGGAGGATATTTGACTAGCTTTTGGTCTTCTACGATCGCCAGGATTTCCTCTTGTCTCTTGGTGAGGGGAGTGTAGTTGGTGTACTGACCATTGAACTTTTTGTCCTTCCGACTATTTCTATGATTCTTGTCTCAACGACCATCCTTGTTCCCATCACTCTCATGGTGATCACCCTTTTGGTTCTTTACATTGGCGTTCTCCCCGGGGCAACCCCCGTGCATATAACTACCCCCCTAAGCCAACTCTTTTTCTTCAGCCATTGCATAACTGCCTGCTACATCCATTAGGTCGGAATATGTATTCGGGCTTTCCCTCCTCAAATCGAAGGACAACCTACCCTTCTGTAGGTTGTTAGTGAAGGCAGCTACCACAACCTTATTGTTAGGATTATAGATCCCTGACACTTCCTGAGAGAACCATTTCAGGTAATCTTTCAATGGTTCATTATTTCCCTGTGTTGAAGGTGGTGAGGTGGGCTATTGATTTCCTCCTTTATATATTTCCCAAAAATTGTCGTGAAAAGCTTAGGTTAATTCTCAGAAATTCTTGATTGTTCTCTGAGGGAGCCTTCCAAACCACCTAGACCCTAAGTCCCCGAATGTTTATGGGAACGTCAAGTATAACAATTGGTCATTGTAAGAGTACCGTGCCATCGCACTTCGGAATCGTCTCACGTGTTCTTTTGAATCTGTGTCTGCTTTAAATTGTTCAACCTAAGGCACTCTGAATCTTTCCGGGAACTGGGTTTGGAGAATGATATTCATGAAGGGGCTTTCAGAATCATCATCTAATACATCTTGTGGCCTCTGGCGACGTTCTAATGCTTCTACCTTTTGGGTCAATTTTCGTATCAGAATATCTCGCCTTTCTTCTGGCTCATTATCTATTCCTGATCGCTGGCGGTCGATGAGTCCTTGATGGATTCTGTGGGTGCCCGCCTTTGGGGTATCGAATGTTAGCAGGGATTTACCCTTTCGACATGTTCTGTGGGGTGGTTGATCACTGTCATCTGACGAGCTAGATCGATCCCGTCTACAAACATCTCTGCGGGTTTCCTCCGGCTCAGAATCTGTTTGATATCAATCTTGCCTACCCCGTCTGCTAATTCCTTCATCTCCCATTTTGGAGTGTTCCCCCTTTTCTGGGTAATCTGCCTTATCTCTACCAGTTTTACGGGGTGCGCCTGGGGTCACGCCCACTATCTCAAAGTGCACCTTGGGGTCTTGGGCCACCATAAATGTAGATAACTGGTACGGTGAGGTCAGATTAGCAGTTGCTGTTATATTGATTCCCTATCTAGCGGTGTCTTCAATGACTCTTCGCAGGGACTCTTCGCAGGGACTCTTGGACCTACTAGAATGCGTCTGGGGAAATTCCTGAGGGAGTGTTTGTAGAGGTTATCGGGGTTTGATCAGTTGAGGTTGGAGTCACGGTGGGCAGACTTTCTCCAGCGATGTAGGGGTTCACTGGGCCAGAGTTGTTAATACCACGAGGGGTGGTAACATCATGTGGGGACTGACTTCCATCCCTATTATCTACCATATCACTGCTTCACAAGTTCTTCGAGGTTAACTTGGCAAAAGTTAGTCCACCCCCTCCTTCTAGCGCCAATTGTTGACGGTGATTTTTGGATTACGTAAAGTCGATCACGCGTCACACAAGGTATATAAAGTTTGCAGTTGTATAATGAATCGAAATAAATAAAATAAGTTATGCAAGCAAGATCTTACGTGGTAAAACCCCAAGGCTGGGAAACATCCACGGTTGCTGGTGACGACGAGGAGAAGAATTCACTATGGATTATATGATTACACGCTCAACCTTACTTGCTCTCTTGAATATCTAATGATTTCTCTCTCTACCCTTATTGGGTGTTTTTAGGATCTATTTAAATATGCATAAAACCCTAAATTGTGGTATACAAATAAGGAAAAGTAGTTGCTTCTAACTATGACTGATTACTTGTTGAAGTCGTCTTTATCTTCTTTCCTATCTTGAGTCTTCCATGAATTGAATGAATTAGACTTATTGCCTGATTTGGACTCTGACATATATAAGGAAGTTTGTTTTCTTATCAGAGTGTACTACAAGGTGCCTTGTTTAAGTGTGACTCTTCATCTGCGTATTTGAGTCATGATTGCCTTTAATGTCTCCCATCCGTCGTCTAACTGACCAGCCATCTAACCCGACCAGATCTCTTTTATCCCCATCGTATTGCCTTTACCCGACCTGGTCATCTCTACCATATCGGCCAGTTTCCCCGACCAGGTTATTGATACCCGATTGGTTAATTACCCCGACCATCTTGGGTGAACTTGATCAAGCTTTGAGATCATCTACTGGTCACCTTGGGTTGATCTTTTCTGGCTATTTTTGGTACGTGGCATATCTAATCATCGTGTTTCACGTGATCATGCTGACTTGTCATGCTATCAAAAAATCCCTATAACACATATAAAGTGATTTAAGCATTCATAGTTTAATGTTGATATCAAATTTTGTTAATATAATAGTATAATTGACTTTTTTTTTTAAAGTATGAGGTATAAAAGTAGAATATTTTTATTTGCAAAGTAATCAAAGTTTAATAAGGTTAAATTAGACGATACATCATTGAACTATACACAATAAGTTTTATGCAATTATGTAACAACGAAGTTAATTCGAATTATGTAAATACAGTGGGACATGCGTGTTGTAATTTGAATTGGAAAATATAAAAGCATGTTGTTATTTTAATTTAAATATCATTGATTGGTATTTAAAATTTTGATGAGATTGTATTGATATATGAAATCCATAGATTTTGAATTTAGGTGTGTACATACGAATTATGTAGGACATTGATTTAGGGCATAAAATATGTGAAAAGTTTAGGGTTTTCTTAAAATATAAGGATGTAGGACTTTTGGTTTAGATTTTGTTATGCATTCATGAATATGTGGCTGATTGTTATTTATATTTTAATAAGATTGGCCACACTACAAAAAAGGGCTATTGGGATGATTTTTTTCGTCCCTATTGATCTGTTGGGACGAATTTTATTCGTCCCAAAAGACTACCTATAGGGATGATTTTGATTCGTCCCATTTGATAACCTGTAGGGACAAAATTAAAAAAAAATCAAATTTGTTTAGAACCGACTACCACCACCGATCCACCCACAGCTTCTCAATAAATTTTTGGTTTTCCATCGAGTTGAACCAATGACCAACACATGAAGCAAACATGAAGCAAAGCCAATCCGCTTGGCTAATGATTCCAATTTGTCAATAATTGCATACTATTTATATATAAACTCTATATGTTATTAACTTTTTATTGTAAATTAATTCCAATAATTTAAATTTTATTTTTATATAATAAACAAATTGATATTTAAAAACATTTATTGTAGCATTTAATTAAACTATATATTTTTTTAAAATATTACAAAAACTATCTACTCCTATAATGGGAGATAACTACTTCCCACAATCCGGGAAGAAAAATCTCTACACATGCTTGTAAAGTACGCATGGTGAGATTTAAACCCCTCACCACTTATATGGAACGGAGGTGCACTACCAGCTCTACCAAGAAGTGATATGCAATTAAACTATTTTTTAAAAACATATATTGTCAGATCAAATGGTCTATCGTTAATCGTATATGGAAATAATATATATATATATATAATTTTTTTTAATTTTTTGAATTAATATAAAAGTGAAGCAAATTTAATTATTAATATTTCTCTTAGGAAAAACTTAAACAAATAATGATAAAGAAAAAATAAAAATATAATCCCTATAAATTATTATCAGCAACAAATATTATGTTTGTCTTAATAAGTCCCCAAGTCTATAATTTTTTTTAATGTCAAACTTTTTAGGGACGAATAATTTTCGTCCCAATAGGATGTCTATTGGGACAAATGATTTATTTCGTCCCAATAGGATGTCTATTGGGACGAATGATTTATTTCGTCCCAATACACATCCTATTGGGAAAAATTATTTTCATCCCTACAAGTCTGGTTATTTTTGTACTTTTTAGGGACGAATAATTATTTTCGTCCCAATAGACAATCTATCGGGACAAATATGTTTCGTCCCTAAAGGTCTCGTCCTTTTTAGGGATGAATAATCTTTTTCGTTTCAATAGACGTTCTATTGGCACAATTTTTTTTTGTCCCTAAAGGTTTCTTTACGTTTAAAATTTTTAGGGACAAATATGTTACTGCGTCCCAATAGACGTTCTATTGGGATGAATAAAATTCATCCTAATAAATTTCGTCCCTATAGGGACATTTTCTTGTAGTGCCAATTAGGATACTGGTTTATCCACACCTTTTACGTTCTTCAATGAAATTTTTGTTTGCTGGTTCATATTTAATTTTTTTTAATGAGATAGATTGTAATCATTGATATAGATTAGAGATCTCATAACTTCAATTTCTTCATATTCAACATTTTAATATATTTCCTTTCTATTGGTCGTTTTAGTTGACATGGGTAGGTCAGAATTTATTACAAAGCCATCTGTAATGTATGCATAACCTGAAATTTATTATTAAAACAATTTCCAATGCAAAGCTGAAATATAATTTCATTTTTCCTCATTTTTTTAACTTCAAAAGACATTTAGCATCTCTCTCTGTCTTCGATTCACAATTTGAAACCCTAAATAAAACTCTTTTCATCACATCGTTGTTCTTCCTTTCATGAAACAATGTCCATCACGCAGTTATTCTTCTGTTAACGAAAGGCTTATGTGATTAGATTTAGAGACTTAAGAAGTTTGTGAAAATCGCACAGTCTGATATTTGTAATTGTTTATATTTCCGCAACAATGTTAATATTTTTATTTTTTAGGTTTTTGCAAGCTTTTGTACTCACATGTTTGAAGGTGTTTTGTCTTGGAAAGAAGAAACAGGATTACAAGTTAGAGCATTTACTTCAACATGCTTCAGGAATGGGTACACCATCGTCCAACAAAAGTGCTAAACAGAAGGTCAATCATTATGCCCTTGTAAAATATTTGAAGAATGATCCCTACCAATTTCTGCTTTTACTGCAACCACCACAATCGGTGAAGCAAACTCAATCCACCATCGGTGAAGTAAACTCCAGTAATCAGGTTGCTAAAGCTTGAATTGATGTTCTGTGATTGGTCAACAGAAAAGAGGATACATCTTTTTTTTTTTTTTGGAGATGTGAATAAAAATGGTGATGTCTCATAATTTAGAAACCTAGAAATGCTTGACTGGAACATGCTTGTTATTGTTTTTTTTTTTGTATTTTTAATTTTATCTTGTGTAATCAAATCTTTAAGGTGTTATTATTTTCGCGATCATATCTTTTGAGTTTGTTTGTATGTCGGACAACACATGCTATGGTGCGTTTCGTAAGTGTATGAACTCTTAAAGAGTTTGTTGAAGAGTCCTTCCATATATTTTTTGTCTTGTTTGTATCAAAAGATATAAAAAAAAAACAAATCCCTATAAAAATACATCAGTGATCACAAAACCACATAAGATAATTTGAAAAAGAATTCTTCCATATATTTTTTGGCCATTGTTGTTTTGTCTTGTTTGTATCAAAATATAAAAAAAAAACCAATTCCCTATAAAAATACATCATGGATCAGCAAACCACATAAAATAATTTGAAAAGGAGACATTCCATATATTTTGTGGTCATTTTTTTATCTTGTTTGAATCAAAATATAAAAAAGAAACCAAATCCCTAAAAAAATACATCATAAATCACCAAATCATATAAGATAATTTGAAAAAGAGTCATTTTATATACTTTTTGGTCTTTTTTTTTCTTTGTTTGTATCAAAATATAAAAAAGAAACCAAATCCTTGTATAAATACATCATGGATCACCAAATCATATAAGATAATTTAAAAAAGAGTCATTCTATATATTTTTTTAGTCATTGTTCTCTGTCATGGCGGTATCTAAATATATATATATATATATATATATATATATAAAAATCAAATCCCTATAAAAAATATAGCAAAGATCACCACTAAACTTAAAAAAATACAAAAAAGAGTGCTTTCATTTTTTTGGGGACATGCAATTCGCAATAATTAGTATGGATATTAAGGGATTAGTATTCTTGATAATTGAATTCTACACCTTGTTTGTTTAAAAATATTAAAAAAAATTCCCTATAAAAATACAGCAAGTAGGGGTGGGCACTAAGTTCGGAACTGAACCAAACCGAACCGAAAAAAGGGTGTTCGGTTTGGTTCGTATAATTAATTCGGTTTAAATCGGTTTAAAAATTGAAAACCGAAAAAGTTTTTCGGTTCAAACCGGTTTTTTTTCTGAAAACTGGTTTGAACCAATTAAACCCCCTATAAAACTATAAAAAAAAACCCTAACATTTATAGTGTTCTTTCTCTTACACAACTACGCAACATCTCAGTTCTATTTGTTTTTGAGGAGGTATTATTATGTAGTGTACTATTATTAACAGATTTTGAACTTTTATTTAAGAGTTCGGATTTTGGAATGTATTAATATTTTTATTATATTTTGGAATGGATTTGTTATTAACTTAATATTATGTATTAATATGTTTTGGAATGTATTAATATGTTTTTTATATTATGTAATATGTTGTTTTGGCTTTTGGGCTATTCAAATGGCCAAAATTAGACCCATTAAGCTTTTTATTAATTTTAAAACAAATTAAAAAGACTCATTATGCTATCCGGCCCATTAGGCCCAAAACCAAATTGAACCGAACCGAATAAAACCATTTCAGTTCAGTTCGGTTCCCATTTCTTATTTGGTTTAAACAGGTTTAATTTTGGATGAACCGAAATATTTTCGGTTCAGTTCGGTTTTGCCCAAAACCAAACCGAACTGAACCGTGCCCACCTCTAACAGCAAGGATCACCACTTAAGAAAATTCAACAAAAAGAGGGTTTTTTTTTTACATGTTTTTTTAGAGGGGAATAGACTCATGTAGGTGTATTTAGTTTGAAATTTTTTATGAAAATAGTCCTCTATAAAATAATAATTATATATATATCAGAAAACATCAAATTAATTAAGTAATGTACATGCATTTTTCAATAATTACTAAAATGTATAGCAAAAGGATAATACATCTACTAGGGCACACAGATAAAGTAATTAAGTTATTCATCCAACCAAATTCTCAGTCGCGTCTTAAACGCATCAATTAATTTTCTTGGATAAAGAGATGCAACTAATTCATTGAATAAAGCTCTGTGGCTTGCATGCAATGGATATTTTATTTAAACTTCATTAAAATATTTAGGTTTTGATAACCCATAGGCTTTAACTAATTTCCCAATGCATGATCAATATTTTTATTAAATAGAAAGACAAAAGGATAGTATTACTTTCTCGAAAATGCAATATAGGTTATTATTGCTTCGTAATATATGATCAATTAGTGTTTCCTTACTTACCAATTGCACATTTCCCACACGAATTATTAAATTAACTTTACATTGTTGTTCATTTAAAATTAATTTTCAACATTTAACATCACTGCATTTTCTCCATTTAACATCATTGCATTGCATTTTCCATTTCTCATTCAATTATGTAATGGATCACTGATAAACATCACCTTCCTCTGATTAACAAGAAACCAAGCCATCACATTCCACAACTGCTAATAAAACATCACAATCCTATCTTCATGTGAGAGGATGTCTACATACACCTCTTGGAAGCTCTTTTGGTCTTTTGAATTACATATTCGAGATATCCAACATCATTATAATACATGTCATTGTGCTGGAAGCTCTTACAGAAATGAAATGTTGTTTACACTTTCCAACGAATAAATATAACTTTTAACGTGAAAATAACATCAAAAACGAAACTGATTTGAATTATGTAAATACAATGAGACATGTGTACTGTGTGACTATTGTAATTTGAATCGGAAAATATAAAAGTATGTTGTTATTTTAATTTAAATATTGTTGGTAGGTATTTAAAATTTAATGAGACTATATTAATATATGAAATCCATAGATTGTCTATTTAGGTATTTACATATGAATTATGCAGGACACTGATTTAAGGCATTAAATATGTGAAGAGTTTAGGGTTTTCCAAAAATTTAAGGATCTAGGGCTTCTAGTTTACATTTTGTTGAGCATGTATGAATATGTGGCTGGTTATTATTTATATTTTATTAAGGTTGGCCAATTGGGATACAGGCTTATCCACTCCTCTTATATTTTTCAATGACATTTTTTGTTTGCTAGTTGATATTTAGGAGGGTGTACTCAATTAGGATTTCAAAAGACTTTTAATGACTTTTTTAAGTGGGTGACTTTTGAAGATTCATGGATTTTTATGGACTTTTATAGACTTTACAGAATTATGAAAAACTTTCATAAACTTTCATTTCAAACAACTTTAGAGACTTTTATTTTAAAAGACCTTCATAGACATTTATAAACATTTGTTGATTTTTAAATATGATATATACTTTGTTTTAACAAAATTATATAGATTTCTCATATCAATAAAAATATAATTTTTTAAAAGAATAAAAAAAAATCATTGTTAATTAAACTTGACAAAAACATTATTGCCTATATATGTGATTTAAAAAATTTTATTTGTAATTTTATTATATTTTGCATCATAAAGACGTTATGCACCATATTTATTTTTAATAATTAGTCAAAATTTTAATTTTTTATAATTAGTTAAAATATTATAAATTTTATTTTAGAATAAATGTAGCCTTTGATATTTTAAGGGAGGCTAAAGACACACCTTATGTAAGAGGAGAGATGCTTCAGTACCTCTAGGGCCAGAGGTGAGTTGGCACACCCGGCCATTAAAATATCACCACGTCATTAATTTTACAAAACAAACACAAACACTGCCACACCAGAAATTGCCATGTGAAAAAAACCAGCGAAGTCATGAATTCCAACATATCTTCCCTTTATTATTTTTAACTACCATCTTCATAGGTTCACCTCAACATCTCCATCTCTGGAAAAAAAATTCACAACTCCATCTCTGGATTTAAAACCCAACAACTAAAATTTTCATACATTTGGTTATTAAAAATATGTAAAGAAATTAAATTAAAAATAACTAAAACTCAAAAGATAAAACTTTTATAAATACGAATCTCAGATCTCTTTCTCTTACCATCTCTCATTATCATCTTCGACCCATCATCTCAGTCTCAAAAAAGTTTAAACCCCTCAACTAAATTTTTCATGTATAAAATATTTTTACCTTAATAAAATAGAAACATAAAATTATATGTTTTTGTTTCTAAAACAAGTTTTGATTTAGTGAGTAAAACAAAAATGGAAAGAAAAAAGATTGGAGGCTAATCCAGTTATTTAAACTTTAAAAAAATAGATTTAAACTAATAAAACATATGGATTTAGTGATTTAAACTAATAAAACAAATGGATTTGCAGAGCCATCAGGAGAGAGAAGGGAAACAAATCGATTGAAAAGAAGAAAAGAAGAAGTTTCGTGGTTGAATAAAGGAAAAGGAAAAAGGACCACATATGAACAAAACATAATTAGGAGGGTGTATTCAATTAGGATTTCAAAAGACTTTTAATGACTTTATTAAGTGGATGACTTTTTGTAGATTTCATGGATTTTTATGAACTTTTATAGACTTTACAGAATTATGAAAAACTTTCATAGACTTTCATTTTAAAAGACTTTCATTGACTTTCATTTCAAATAACTTTTAGAGGCTTCCATTTTAAAAGACTTTCATAGACATTTATAAACATTTGTTGATTTTTAAATATGATATATATTTTGTTTTAGCAAAATTATATAGATTTCTCATATCAATAAAAAAATATATTTTTTAAAAGAATAAAAAAAATCATTGTTAATTAAACTTGACAAAAACATTCTTGCCTATATATGTGATTTAAAAAATTTTATTTGTAATTTTATTATATTTTGTATCAAAAGACATTATGCACCTGCTTGTTTTTAGTAATTAGTCAAATTTTTTTTTTATAATTAGTCAAAATATTATAAATTTTATTTTAGAGTAAATGTAGCAAATCGACAATATTATTAAAGTTGATAAGTCTCTACGAAAGTATGGCAATGGGTATAAAAAATCTACCCAAAATTAATTAAAGTTACTGAAAATAAAACATAAAAACCGTATATAGTTGTTGAACAAGATTCACGCCTAAAAGTTGGTGGTTTGATATTGATCATAATTACATGGAGTCACGCTCATACTCGACTTTGATTATGGCATATTGGCATGATTGAGTAGTGGATTTTGTCTTTTATTATTTTTAATTAACATAAATGAAGTTCGTTTGATTGTTTCGGTGTTGTTTAGTTGCTTTGAAAATAGAGCTAAAAAATTGAAATCTCTCGTCTTTAATTGCATAAGCTATGGAGAGTTGTTCTATATTATTGTTTAGTTTTTTTTTTGTTATAGATCGTTAATGTTTGCATTTTTTTATAATATTTATTCATTTTATTTTATTGGTAAAATTTGTTAAGAATATGTGTTCTTTTACTTGAAAATATAACATATGTTTGATGGTTAATGTTTTTCAAAGAGTCTTATGTTTTTCTTTTAAAGTGAAATTCTTTGTATTAAAAAAAAGTCATTCAAAGTCTTTGGTATGAATGAAAGACAAATTGTGAGATTTGTTATAACTAAAAGTCATTGAAAGTCATTACTATTTAAAAGTCATTAAAAGTCGTTGAGATTTTGAATACCTCATAACTTTCACAGACTGTTAAAAAGTCTTGATTGAATACCACATGACTTTTAAAGACTTTTTTAAAGTTTATAAATGTATGTATTGAATACCCCATGACTTTTATAGAATCTTTAAAAGTCTACATTGAATACACCCAAATTTTTTAATTCCATAAAATTCATTATAAGTCTTTTGAAATCCTAATTGAATACACCCACCCCTTAAAAGAAAAGGGAAAATATGGAGATTTATATAGATGTGAAGAGAGAGGAGGAAATTCTCATGTGGCAGTGTTGGTATTTGGTTTATAAAATTAATGACATGACGAAATTTGACTGGCCGGGCATGCCAACTCACCTCTTGATCCAGAGGTACTGAAGCATCTCCCAGATTCTAATTAAGAGAGTGGGCTCCAATAGTTTCTAATTAAGGGAGTCATTAAGGATCTCTTTGAGCAGTACAAAATGCAAATCCTCCGTAAATTAAGCCTAACTTGATAATAATAATTTATTAACACCATTAACTGTTTTTTTGAAACCAAGTCCCTATGAAAAAAATTCACGCATAGGTCAAGTAAACTGTTCAATGGTGTGTCAACATATTCAATCTTCTTTGATTACTTTGCAAATAAAAAATATTATATTGTTATACTTCATACTTTCAAAAAAAAGTAATATGGGACAGTGCAAGAATTTTGCAATTGTACACATCTATTAATAACATTATAACTGCTATATGTTAATTATTCGAAACTGTTAATAGCCAAAATTGGCTAAGGACCAAAGGGAAATTTTTCACCTTCCAGACCTGGCTCCATGCCCGAGAGTTTCCACCAGGAGACCATTCTACCCAAAGTCCAGCTACGATACCACCCCGCAGGAACAAGGACTGGCTCCAGAAACATCCAGAATAGAGCCCGGGACGATCAGATCTAGCCCGCATCACCAAACCTGAAAACAAGAAATTCCCCGAAGTTGAGGTCACCTCGCAATTTCTCCAGAAACTCACCTATACCTCGCTGATACAGGGGGATGTCAATAGGAAGCCGCACCTAGCTTCGAAAGGTCAAGGGAAGCCAGACCTGGCTCCTAGCTGGACGATACCTCGCTGATACAAGGGGATGTCCATAGGAAGCCACACCTAGCTTCGAAAGGTCAAGGGAAGCCAGACCTGGCTCCTAGCTGGACGAAACTTCTCAGATATCGAGGTCGGAACACTGATCGACCTCACTAGTTGATGCACCACACCATGATACATTCAACGACCCCTATGGGAATCATGCCAGATCCGAAGATACATAGTATCATATCTACAGACGTTACACACGTGCAGAACAAGTAATAGAGTCTGAATGGGAAACAAATTGATTTCCAAGATATCCTCAACGGAGCAATTAACTCAAAGTCAACTACATTTAAAGGTAAAAATCCCGTCCGATAAGAGGGGGATGAGAAAATCAAGGGGAAATCAATGAGTTTAAACCTATGAAGACATTGTATAAAGGAGGGACTTCCTCCTTCAGAAAGAGGAGACTACTATTCTACAGGCATACGACAAATACTCAACCACACCCTAGAGAGAGTTGAGAGCAAAAATAAAGAAACTTGTATTTGTATACCAGGCACGTTCAATACAAATATTTTTGCTTTCTTTTGGGTGAATGGTATCACCATTCCTTGTCATTTTATAAATCATAGCTACACATACAATCAATCTTGGCCACCACCTACATGGTAGTGGTCTCGAGGGTGTTAACTGAGGTTTCTCATCTCGAGCAAAATTTCCGTTAACACTTTCTGGCGCCGTCTGTGGGAAAAAACCTTACACCCAATTAACCAATTATTTGCATTTACATTTTCGTTGTTTTACAGGAACTATGAGGCTCCGCTCCTCCCAAGGCCACCATAGAATCTCGGAGCAACCTCCGGCGAGGCTAACACGAAAGGCCCCAAGAAAGGGGAGAAAGTCTGGGTATAATAGTCAAGCTCCGGTCCAAACAACCAATGCGCGGGCTACTAGCCACCCTACAGTGAGCCAGGCCGCCCTCGACCAACAAGCGGCGGCCTTCGTAGAATCGATCCGCGTCCGCCTGCTCACTGAAGGAATCACAATCCACCCAACCAACCTGAATGATCGGGGAGAGCCGAGCAGGCTCGGAGCTAGGCCACCTGCTTTCAATCCCCTAGGACCTCCACTTCCAGAACCGGCCCGAGATAGATTAGGGCCCCAACGTTCGATCCGGGATAAGCTGGGACCCATGCCCCTAGTTCCGAAAAGATTTTCACAATATCAACCCAGGCTAGTTAAGTGTGCCGCAGATGCTTTTACCCGGAAGCCACGAGGGCTATCTCATCCAACTACATCTAGGAGAACTGCCCGGCCCTTAGAGGAGGAAAGTAGAAAAACTCCTCGAGTGGATCCTATCCAGGAGGAGGATCAGATAGAAATAGCTAGTTCAACGGAAAGATTCGACAGTGAGGAATCTGAGGTTAACTGGAAGAGACCTGGGAACAAGAGACTGAGGGATCAGCTGGCAAAGTTACAAAAAGAGGTCCAACAGATAAGGAAGGGAAAGAATAAGGAGGACAAAAAGGATCCCCTGAGCGAGATGAACGCTCCCTTCACTAGGAGGATCCGGGAAGCAGAGCTCCCCCAAAAATTCAAAATGCCAGCATATAAGTTTTCTGGAACGGAAGATCCTCTAAGCCACCTAGAGAGCTTCGTTCAACAGATGGAGGTCCAGAACACTACCAGAGCAGCTCTGTGCAGAATGTTTCCAACGACCCTAACCGACTATGCGAAAACCTGGTTCAGGAAACTGCCCGTTGGCAGCGTGGATTCTTTCACAAAATTATCAACAGATTTTTGCTCACAATTCCAAGGAGTCAAACCTCGTCCGGAAGATCCCATACACCTCCAATATGTGATCCTGGAACGGAGTGAAACTTTTCGGTCGTACATGGAACGATTTCACAAGGAGGTCATACAAATGAGAGTTTTCACCGAAAAAGAAACCCTCACCAACTTCAGGCGAAACCTAATGGCAGGAAAGCTTTTCCGTTCCTTCTCCAAGAGACCTCCCGAGACTTACCAGGAGGCCTACGACCGAGCTCTTGAGCAGGTCGAGATCGACGAACAACTCAAGGTCAAGATGGAACACGACCACATAAGAACAACAAAGTGTCTGAAGAAAGAAGCCCCCAAATTTGTGCCAGTGAAGAAAACTCAGAATAAACCTCCTAACAGGTCGACCTATCGCCTCCCTACTCCTCTGCATAGGCAAGAAAGATATCCAGCAAAAAGAACCCCTCCCCGGGCTTCGCCGCCTCCCAGGACCTTGGCTACAGTAATACAAGGGGAAAAAGGGTATGACTACTACACCCCTTTGAATGCTTCCAGGGAAACAGTCTACCTTGCCATACGAGATAAAGGGTTGCTCAAAAAGCCCATTCCCATGAAGGCCCCAACTGACAGGAGAAACCGGTACAAGTACTGCGACTTCCATGAAGACGTGGGCCACAACACTTCAGAGTGCTATAATTTGCGTAACCAGATTGAGGCCCTGATAAGGGGAGGATGCATGATTGAGTTCTTACAACAGGTCAGAGATAACATCAGGACTGGAAGGGAGGTACAAGCTGAAATCTGTGAAGACGCAGAAAAGAGGAAAAGGGAACAGGCTGACTTAATGCAACAGATCCAGGTGATACACACTATCAGCGGAGGTCCTACACTGGCCGGCGTTTCCAATAACTCCCGAAAAAACCACGCAAGAAAGGTTCCCCGTATCGAAGAAAGCCGGGGGATCTTCGAAGTCAGCCAGAGCTCGACAAAGCCCTCCCAGTCAGTGCAGATCGTATTCACCAAAGCAGATGTCTTCAACACTGTGCAACCTCATGATGATCCTATGGTAATCACGATACAGATCGCCAACTGTCTGGTCCATCGCGTGCTCGTGGATACAGGTAGCAGTGTAGATATCCTCTTCAAGGATACCCTGGAAAAATTGAACCTGAAGCAACGTTGTTACAACAGCTGTACCACTCCGCTTTACTGTTTCACTGGAGATTCGATCACACCAGTGGGGTCTATGATCCTCCCAGTAATCATCGAAATCACCTCTCTCCAACAGAATGTTATGACCGACTTTGTTGTGGTGGACACCTCATCGGCCTACAACACCATCCTAGGGAGACCTTTCCGGTCTTCGAAAGGAGTCTTGTCCATATACCACAACGTCCTGAAATTCTCGGTTGGAACCAAAGTAGGAGAGGTACACGGAGACCAGCAGGCAGCCAGGAAATGCTAAGCAGTATCTGCCAATCCTACAGCCCTAGCGAAATAGTGTGTACAGGTGACATTAATCCAGGAGGACATGAATACATCCCAGATAATCCAGGAGGAGAAGGAGCCTGCGGAACATCCTAGGCATCCGGAGAGCGAACCTATTATGCTCTACTAGGAAGAACGGAGTAAGGAATGGGCCAGCGGGCAGCCCGTAGATAAACTAGAAGAGATACCTATCAGGAATGACGATCCCTCCAAGGTCGTCAAGGTCGGAGCCACCCTTGATCCAGAAGTGAAGAGAGGACTGATTGACCTTCTTAGGGAGTTCAGCGACATCTTCGCCTGGAACCATGATGAAGTGCCTGGAATCCCGGCATCGTTGGCCACCCACGGACTAGCAGTAGATCCAACAGCCAAGCCCGTCAAGCAGAAGAGGCGTCACTTCAACGCTGATAGGAACGCTGCGGTGCAGGAAGAGGTTGATAAATTGATCAAAGCAGGGTTCATCAGAGAAGTACGTTACCCCGAATGGATCGCTAACGTGGTCATGGTTACGAAGGTGAAAGGGAAGTGGCGTATGTGTGTCGATTACACCGAACTCAACCAGGCTTGTCCGAAAGACAGTTTTCCTTTACCAAAGATCGACCAGCTGGTTGACTCCACGTCCGAAAATAAACTTTTGAGTTTTATGGATGCATTCTCAGGATACAACCAAATTAAAATGCACCCGGCTGACCAAGATAAGACCAGTTTCATTACTGGGCAGGGCTTATACTGCTACAAGGTGATGTCGTTTGGTTTGAAGAATACGGGGCCACATACCAGTGGTTGGTTAACAAACTGTTCAAGCCCGAGATAGGAAGGACGATGGAAGTGTATATCGACGATATGATCACGAAATCCCCGACTGCAAAAGGACATCAAGAAGACCTTCGTAAAACCTTCCTCATACTGAGGGAAAACCAGATGCGTTTGAACCCCTCTAAATGTGCCTTTGGGGTAACAGCAGGGAAGTTTCTGGGCTTCATGGTTCATGAGAGAGGTATAGAAGCCAACCCAGAAAAAAATCAAAGCTATCTTTGACCTGGAATCCCCAACCTCTCTCAAGCAAGTACATATTCTGACTGGACGGGTGGCGGCACTCAACAGGTTTATCTCTCGCTCCACCGATAAATGTCTCATTTTCTTCAAGGCCATCAAACAAGGGAAAAACATGAAATGGAGCCAGGAAAGCGAACAGGCTTTTCAAGCTTTGAAAGAATACCTAACAAGCCCCCCATTGTTAGTCAAGCTGGTTCTCGGAGATGAGTTGCAGATCTACCTGGCCGTATCAGAAACTGCAGTAAGCGGGGCTTTGGCCAAGGATTGTAGCGACGGTTTTCAAAGACCCATATACTATGTGAGTCATGCTTTGACCAAATCAGAAAGGAATTACATTCTCTTGGAAAAGCTCGCTTATGCTCTGGTGATCTCAGCAAGAAAACTCCGTCCCTATTTTCAAGCTCACACAATAGCAGTGGTGACAGACCAACCCCTCTGCCAATTCTTGCAAAGACCAGACGTGTCTGGAAGGATAGTCTTATGGGCACTAGAGCTCACTCAGTTCGACCTAAAGTATAAGCCCTGGACTACGATTAAGGCACAGGCTTTGGCCGACTTCATGGCAGAATTCTCAGCGATCCCAGATCCAGATGATCCATTAGTATCAAATGAGGTCCCTGAGAAGATATCCGAGGCCGACAATTGGCCGGAAGGCTGCAAGCCATGGACCCTCTTTGTAGATGGAGCATCTGGGCAAGCCGGGGGAGGAGCTGGCATAGTTTTAATAGATCTGAAAGGGACCAAATTCCATCACTGTTTCAGATTCGAGTTTAAAGCTACCAATAACGAAGTGGAATATGAAGCCCTCCTAGCTGGGATGAAGGTAGCCATTGAACGAAAGGCCGATTACCTGCAAATCAAGAGCGATTCATTGCTTATTGTAAACCAGGTGACTGGGGCTACCAGACAAAGGGAGATAATATGTCTGCCTACCTAAATCTAGCTCAGCTGCTAAAAAGCAAATTTAAGGGACTCAAGATCAATCAGGTGCCTCGACACCAAAACCATCGCGCAGATGCTCTGGCTAAAATAGCCGCGAACGGAGGCCAGTCCCTACCACGGGGAATTCCCCTCCAAGTAATCACCCAACCAAGCATAGCCACAAATGGAGAAATTTATTCCCTGGATCACCTGCCTTGCTGGATGGACCCAATTGTTGCTTACCTCCTTGAAGGAGAGCTTCTCGAAGGGCCCGACCTAGCCCGAAGAATTAAGAGACTCTCAGTCTGATACTGTATGGTTGACGGGTACCTCTACAAGAGGGGCAGATCCCCCCCCCCCCCCCTTACTTAGGTGCTTGCATTCCGATGATGCTAAGTGGGCATTGAGAGAGGTCCACTCTGGGGACTGTGGGAACCATATAAGTGAGGAAGCTCTAGCCTATCAGGTGCTTTGTATGGGGTACTATTGGCCGACCATCCACCAAGACACAAAGAGTTTTGTGCAATCTTGCGAACCTTGTCAAAAAACTTCAAACTTGAACCATCAGCCACCTGAGCGACTGTCGTCCCTCAGTTCACCTTACCCCTTTGCCATGTTATCGTGGCTATCGAATACTTCACAAGATGGGTCGAGGCAGGACCTATTTCCCAAATATCAGAAAAGAATACAACCAAGTTCATCAAGACTAACGTGGTATGCAGATTCAGGACCCCTCTCATCATTATAGCCGACCTAGGGAAGCAATTCGACAACGCTCGGTTCAAAGACTTCTGCAAGGGATTGGGGATCGACCTCAGGCTCGCTTCAGTGGCTCATTCCCAGACTAACGGGCTGGTAGAATCCACCAACAAGACTATCAAGAAACTTCTGAAAAAGAAGCTACAGCAGAAGAAAGGTAAATGGGCCGAAGAGCTACCATAAGTCCTCTTGGCATACCGGACTACAAAGAGAACAGCTACCGGGGAGAAACCTTACTCCCTGGCTTTTGGGGTTGAAGCAGTCCTCCCCATCGAGCATAAATTAACCTCGCTCAGGGTACAACACTTTGAGCCCGAAAGTAATGAAGTTAAGCTCCGGGAAAATCTAGACCTTTTAGAAGAAAAACAAGACCAAGTAGCAGAGAAAGTAGCGATCTACCAGAGCAAGATCGCTAGATACTTCAACCAAAAGGTTAGAGCTCGAGAATTCAAAGAAGGGGACCTGGTAATTAGGAAAGTGACCCTAAACACTCGGAAAAGGTCAGATGGAGTTTTAAGTCCCAATTGGGCAGGGCCATATTTGATAAAGCTAGTTGTTCGCAATGGAGCTTATAAACTCGAAGACATGGACGGACGATCCTCGACCACACTTGGAATGCAGATCATTTGAGGAAATTCTACCCTTGAAAGGAGTTCTCAAGCAGACTACCCCCATTTAGTTTTCATTACAGACCCTAATAAAGATGTACTACATCTCGATCATCAATAAAGTCATTTTCCTTTTCTCTTCCATCTTTGTCTCCAACTATGTTCAACATTAGTGAATATACCCTTGTATGGGAAATTCAACATAAACATCTCGAGACCAGGAAATAGCTAAGTAGCTCTTCTGATGCCATGGTCGGGCTACCACCCCCAAGAAGGAGCTGACTGTAAGAGCATAGTTGCCCTCCAGATCTCGAGATCAGGAAATAGCTCGATAGCCCTCCTGATGCCTTGGTTGGGCTACCACCCCCAAGAAGGATCTGAGTGTAAGAGCATAGTTGCCCTCCAGATCCCGAGACCAGGAAAAAGCTTGATAGCCCTCCTGATGCCTTGGTCTGGCTACCACCCCCAAGAAGGATCTGAGTGTAAGAGCATAGTTGCCCTCCAGATCTCGAGACCAGGAAATAACTCGATAGCCCTCTTGATGCCTTGGTCGGGCTACCACCCCCAAGAAGGATCTGAGTGTAAGAGCATAGTTGCCCTCCAGATCCCGAGACCAGGAAATAGCTCGATAGCCCTCCTAATGCCTTGGTCGGCCTACCACCCCCAAGAAGGATCTGAGTGTAAGAGTATAGTTGCCCTCCAGATCTCGAGACCAGGAAATAGCTTGATAGCCCTTCTGATGCCTTGGTCGGGCTACCACCCCCCAGAAGAATCTGAGTGTAAGAGCATAGTTACCCTCCAGATCCCGAGACCAGGAAATAGCTCGATAGCCCTTCTGATGCCTTGGTCGGGCTACCACCCCCAAGAAGGATCTGAGTGTAAGAGCATAGTTGCCCTCCAGATCTCGAGACCAGGAAATAGCTCAGTAGCCCTCCTGATGCCTTGGTCGGACTACCACCCCTAAGAAGGGTCTGAGTGTAAGAGCATAGTTGCCCTCCAGATCTTAAAGATCAGGAAATAGCTAAGTAGCCCTCATGATGTCTTAGTAGGGCTATCGCCCCATAATATATATATATATATAATGTTTGCTTTCGTGTGTAGGATCAAAATCATCATAATTCCCTACACGAATCTTAATTGTTGCTACAGATGCTACTCTGGATCCTATTCAAGACCAGAAATAAAACAAGAATTCTGAAAAGCGATTCGACTTTTCATTTAAGGACAAAGGGAGCCTATCCCCCGATAAGGCTACATCCACCAAACGGGGAGTCCAACCCCCGAACTCGGGCTATAAAAAAAAAGGAAAAGCTAGTAAGGGCAAAACGGGGTGCCCACCCCCTTTTCCGGGCAATCAAAAACAAGTCATGATGAACTGCTTCAAGCTTTGGGACTCTCTTGGCTCCCTTCCGCTGGCCCTCCTCCTTCTTGCTGATCTTCGCCATCAACCCCCTCTACAGATAGCTATCCATCTTATTTATCCTCGCCGACCGTTCCTCCATTTAGAGGCTCCATTGGTTAATCAACAGGATCTTCCTCCAAAACCTCATTAATAACGTCCATAACCTCAGGCGGTATAGCCGCGTCAAGAAGGGCAGCCATGGACCCTGTCTGGCTCCTGTCGACCTTCATCTCTGTTAAATGGGGATCCTCAGACGGGCTCCTAACCTCTTCACTAGCTCCCAACTGGTCCTCCTCGGATCGAGAGGACATCACTTTACTGGAAGACTCCCCAGGACCTGAGGTGGTAAAGGGAATGGAGGATCTGTCTGAGCGGGCTGTTTCCCAGCTCCTGCTTGGCTCGAAGGGACCACCTTGTCACCTTCAGGGCGAGATAGCTCGACAGCCTTAAGCATTATTTCTTGTCTATCCTAGCCCGCAATAGATGAAAAATCAAAGGGAGGAGGAAGAGCTTCCACGGCATGATAGGAAGCATAGAAATATCCGTCGCTGAAGGAGGTCTCCGCGTCAGCTTGCAGCTTAGTCACCTGAGTAATCAGAGACTGGTTCTCGAGGTCCAACTTCTTAGCCTCAGATCTCCAGGAATCCCGCTGCCTAGCCCGCCGGAGAGATTGAAGACGCTCCTGATCATAAGATTGCTTCATCCTCTCATGATCGCAGCGAAGCTTAGCCATCTCGACCTCGATTTTTCCCTAGCTAGAAGTCACCTCTTCCACTAAAGACCGAGCCTGCTTGAGCAATTCCCCAGCTTTCTCAGCTTCATTTTCGGCTTTCGTGGCTCGGTCGCGGAGGAGAACTACCTGCTGGCCCATCGTAACATTAAACTTGAAGGCCTACAAAATACAGAACCCGAGTTAGAAACTGAACGAATTAACAAGAGTAGCACGAACGAAATACGATTGCCTCAGCTAAAATAGCAGACCCCTTGGTAATAAGGACGTCCACAGGCGTGGAAGCCATCTTGGAGATCCCACTGCCCGGACAAGACGCTATGAATTACTCCAAGACTTCATCCCGCCCTGCCGAGCTATACTGAGGCCGGGAACGGCTGGAAGGACCCCTCGTGACACCTTTTCCAGAAACCTCCGAAGCTTTAGTTGTTGGAAGCACAGCGGAATCAAGAGTTTGAGTCAATGGGGTAGTAACTTTAGCGACCACGGCCGAAGGGACAGAAGCAGCCGGACCAACCACCTGGAAAGCTTTACCCAAAGCCCGGGAAGCCCACGAGGCAAGAGTGGCCATCTTAGACCCAGCCGGAGAGATAGATGAAGCCAGAGCAGGCTCGACCCCAGATGAGGGAAGAGAAACTCCACCTTGAGGAGAGCGTGAGACGTGACGGGTGGCCGGTTCCATGATAAAAACTGTGAATAAGCAGATTAAAAAAGAAAATGTTAGAACCAAGCTGAGTAATAAGGCGAAGCAACTCAATGACACTTACGAGGAATAGCGTCTGAAATCCATAAATATTTGTTCACCTTACGAGGATCAAAAGCTTCAGCAGTAGGGAACTTCAGATTCAAATAATTCCGGGCTAGATAGCCTTTAAAACAGCTTTGGACTCAGAAGGCAGGGAGTCCCGGTCCCATGAGGGCTTGTCACTGAAAGCCGTGGAAATCTCGAATTCATGCCCTCCGATGAAAATCGAGCTCCCCCAGTCATCCCCCGTAAGGATCCATTCTTCTTTCCAAGCTGGGTCCTTCTTCGAAGCACCAGGAATGATGAAGTTGAGCTTGTTCTTGGCCTTGGCATAGAACTGGCCTCGAGGAGCACCAGACAGGCTCCCAATCTGGAAAGGATAGGCCAGCTCCTCTGCACCTAGCTCCCTTGTCAGCTTACTCATCTGACATTGTTCCCTCCATAGTACAAGGAAACCAATCAGATACCTCCAGAAGCCAGGCGTCAACTAGAGGGGAGCTAGTTGGATGGCGTTAAGAGCCCACCGAAGAGTCGGATAAAGGGGAAGCCTGACCCCGTTCTCAAGAGCGGCCACATGAATCGGAAGCACGCCTTTGGGAGGGTTGAAGAACTCATAATTTTTGGGAGGCACCGAGATGGATACGCTGTCGGGGATGCCATACTTCGACCACAAGCGGTCAATCGAGACCGGGTCAACGATGGAATCTGGGATAACCCAGAAATCATAAGGAGGGAGCCTCTCCATAAGGGGACCAGGAGCTGAGACCAAATGCTCCCCCCGCGGTGACACCGTCCGCTTCTTTGTCGGAATCTTCGTCGACGATATCCAAAGAATGGTCAGGATGGTTGGAGAACCCAGTTCCAATGGATACATTCCTACTTGACAGCCGACGTTGCGAGGTGGGCGGGGAATCGTCGCTGTCAGAACTCCTCCTAGCCCGCTTCCCTAGAGTAAAACTGACGACCTCCTCGCCGTCGGTTATGGAATCAGCTGAGTCGCGATTGGTTTTCGACATAGTAAAAGCCAAAAAAGACGAAGGATGAAGAAAAAAGGAAGCTTGGAGGAAAGGCTATGAAAATATTTCTCAGCAAAAAATTTTAGTTCGAGGGATGTGAGGAAGACGATGAGAAAAATAGATATATATATATATATATATATATATATCCAGGAGGGCAACAACACGAGCTACCGAGAAAATCGTTTGGTAACGGTAAAAAATCTCGGGGACTACAGTAACGTAACCGGATTAAACTCAGAAGTAGGCTAATCATCTCACGCCACATCATTTACGCAGTTAAGAGGAAGATCTCCCCAAGATTCTGGTAACGGTAAAAAATCTCGGGGACTGCCGTAACGTAATCACATTAATTCAGAGACAAATTAGTCAGTTCACATCACGTCACCCTAATGAAGAAATTTCCCCAATATTTTGGTAACGGTAAAAAGAGGAAGATTTCCCAAATAAAGTAAAAATCTGACCTCAACCTCAAGCTCGACGTCTGGTGTTCAAGTCAGAGGCGACTTCTGTTAATAGCCAAAATTGGCTAAGAACCAAAGGGAAATTTTCCACCTTCCAGACCTGGCTCCATGCCCGAGAGTTTCCACCAGGAGACCATTCTACCTAAAGTCGAGCTACGATACCACCCCGCAGGAACAAGGATGGGCTCCAGAAACTTCCGGAATAGGGCCCGGGTCGATCAGATCTAGCATGCATCACCAAACCTGAAAACAAGAAATTCCCCGAAGTCGAGGTCACCTCGTAATTTCTCCAGAAACTCACCTATACCTCACTGATACAGCGAGATGTCAATAGGAAACCGCACCTAGCTTCGAAAGGTCAAGGGAAGCCAGACCTGGCTCCTAGCTGGACGATACCTCGTTTATACAAGGGGATGTCTATAGGAAGCCGCACCTAGCTTCGAAAGGTCAAGGGAAGCCAGACCTGGCTCCTAGCTGGACGAAACTTCTCAGATATCGAGGTCGGAACACTGATCGACCTCACTAGTTGATGCACCACACCATGATACATTCAACTACCCCTATGGGAATCATGCCTGATCTGAAGATACACAGTATCATATCTACAGACGTTACACACGTGCAGAACAAGTAATAGAGTCTGAATGGGAAACAAATTGATTTCCAAGATATCCTCAACGGAGCAATTAACTCAAAGTCAACTACATTTAAAGGTAAAAATCCCGTCCGATAAGAGGGGGATGAGAAAATCAAGAGGAAATCAATAAGTTTAAACCTATGAAGACATTGTATAAAGGAGGGACTTCCTCCTTCAGAAAGAGGAGACTACTATTAGACAGGCATACGACAAATACTCAACCACACCCTAGAGAGAGTTGAGAGCAAAAATAAAGAAACTTGTATTTGTATACCAGGCACGTTCAATAAAAATATTTTTGCTTTCTTTTGGGTGAATGGTATCACCATTCCTTGTCATTTTATAAAGCATCGCTACATATACAATCAATCTTGGCCACCACCTACGTGGTAGTGGTCTCGAGGGTGTTAACTGAGGTTTCTCATCCTGAGTAAAATTTCCGTTAACATAAACATATTATGTGCATATGAGAACATGCATGAATTGGGCATTCATATGATTTAGGTATAACTTTGATATCATTTGATATCAACATTACACTATGAATACTTAAATCACTTTATGTGCATATGGGGACATGAATTGTATAGTTGTAAAACATTTTGCAATATTGTTTAACTAATAAATTTCAATTAATAAATATAACTATGGGAACATGAATTGAACAATTGTACACATTTAGTAATAACATTATAATTACTATATGTTAATTATTCGAAACATATTATGTACATATGGGAAGATGTATGAATTAGACAATCATATCATATGATATAGGTATAACCTTGATTTCGTATATATTTATATTTAACTATGAATGCTTAAATCACTTTATGTGCATATGGGAACATGAATTTTATAGTTATACAACAATTTGTAATATTGTTATAACTAATAAATTTCAATTAATAAAAATGACTATGGAAAACAAATTGAGCAACTATACACATTTAGTAATAATATTATAACTACTATATGTTTATTATTCGAAACATATTATGTGCATATGGGAACATGAATTGGGTAATCATATTATATAGGTATAACTTTGATATCCCTTAATATCAATATTACACTATATGCTTAAATCACTTTATTTGCATATGAGGATATCAATTGTATAGTTATAAGACATTTTGTAATATTTTTATAACTAATACATTTCAACTAATAAAAATGACTATGGGAAAATGAATTAAGCAAGTGAACACATTTATTTATAATATTATAACTACTATATGTTAATTATTCGAAAGATATTATGTGCATATGGGAACATGCATGAATTGGATAATCATATGATATAGGTATAACTTTGATATCCCTTGATGTCAACATTACACTATGATTGCTTAAATCACTTTATGTGCATATAGGGATATGAATTGTATAGTTATAAAAGATTTTGTAATATTGTTATAACTAATTAATTTCAATTAATAAAAATGACTATGGGAACATGAATTGTGTAATTGTACACATTTAGTAACAACGTTATAAATACTAAATGTTAATTATTCAAAAAATATTATGTGCATATGAGAATATGAATTGGGCAATCATATGATATAGGTATAACATTGATATCCTAGATACCAACATTACACTATGAATGCATAAATCACTTTATGTGCATACAGAGACATAAATTGGGTAGTCATATGGTATGATTGATATCAACATTATACTAAAAAAATGCTTAAATCACTTTATATGCATATGGAGACATGAATTGTGTTGTTATAAACATTTTATAATAACATTATAAGTTCTAAATTTTCAAAACATGTTGGAACCTGAATTGTGTTGTTACATGTTTGGCATATTAATATATATTAACATCCCTTGACATTAACATTACACTATGAATGCTTAATTAATTTTATATGCATCAACGAATGTGATAAAACGATCACTTTTAGATGAAAAGTGAAAATACAGCTCTTAACGTGTGTCTACAACCTAGAGGGAGGGGGGGGGGGGGGGGGGGGGGGGGGGGGGTGAATGGGTTGTTAATCGATTATTACCAACTTTTTCGATTAGTCAATATTAAACAAATAACCCAATTAAATCAAACATACAAAATCAAGTGTAAAGTGCGGAATAATAAATAACACTTGATTTTTACGTGGAAACCCTTAAACAAAGGGAAAAACCACGGGCTATCCTCCTAGCCACACACGATCTTCAAATCCACTATATGAGTAAAACGTTACACCCTCAAGTGATACTCGGACTCTCACTCTAGATAACCTCAGGCTATGGACACTACCACTCACCACTCTTGGTTCAATCCCTAGTGATATCCACTGATACACTACTATCGGCATGAGCACCTCCTACTCTACCCGCAGGCCTTTTACAATGGATTCTTGACCAATGCTTGCCAACCACAACTTGGTTGCAAGACTTCAATGCTTGTGCAACTTCACCCCGAAGCCACAAGACTTTGACTCAATGAAGAGAATTATGTGTCTATGTGATCATGTAAATGATGCTCAATGCAAATTATGCTAGACAACACAAATTGCTCAACTAGGAGTTTGTAGAAACAAATCCAAGTTGTCAAATGTCTAAATGCAAGGCATAAAGACTTAGCTAGATGTTATCAATAACAACCAATCCTAGCTATCACAAACAATCACAATGAATCAACAAATATGCTCACAATGTATTCAACATAAACTTCGCATATATTCATATGATTAAGACAAGACATTTAATCATTCACTAAATGCAAGTCTTAGACAAAAGTCTATCAACAAACAAACTCAATTAGATTTGTAGAGAATTTCCAACAAACTAATTGTTACACAAAATATGCATAAACATTCAATAAGCTTAACTAGTTGATTAAGAATCAATATTTCAACCTAGTTATCAATGAATCACAAATGAATGTTTATGACCTAGCTTTTAGGCAAAAATGACCTAATCAATTAAGCTATCAAAATACAAACCCAATCATGTTATCAAGACTCATAAATATGCAATAATAGAGTCTAGGTATTTAATCATGCAATAAATACCTAATCTAGAGTAAGAAGAACAATAAATGATATTCAAAGAAGTTCTTGCTTACCTAGTCATGAAACAATGGAGACCCATACTCAAATGATGTTGAATGATGCAAGATGGAGATGGGTTTTGGGTTTGGAGAGTCAAAGAAGCTTTCTTGAAGCTTTCTCTCTCTAGGAGCTCTAACTTCTCTCTAAAAATGAATTTTTGAGCTATTGGTCGGCCAAGAAGAGAAGAGGAAGAATATATATGAAGCCCTAGATCAAACTACATCGTTTTGAACTTGGGAACCAGAATCCCGTCAAAACCGCTTGCTAGACCGCGGCACAGGTAAGTGTCCAGACCACGGTACATATAGCAGTGCACCGTCTGGACTACACCGCGGTTGGGACCGCTGTGCGTGCAAGTGCACAGGTCGCGGTCCACGTCACGCATGACGCACTGGAGAATACCGCTCCGTGCGCCGCGGTGCAAGAAAAGCCTGCCGAGCGGTCTAGGCCGCACCAAAGGAAAAATCCCTTTTTAACACTCAAGACAAAAGTCAATCTTACATGAATGTTGTGCAAGTGTGAAGTGAGTGAGATGCACACAATGAAGCACAATTAACATGTCAAACATCTTATCAACTAAGATACAATGCAAGATATGATATCTAATGTAAGCTAGTGAGTGTTTTAGAAAAGGATGCACACTTATACAAACAATAAAGAACACAAATGCAAGATAAACAAAACATGCATGAAGTGTGTGTGTGCACCTAAACTCTTCAAGAGACAAAGTCAAGTGAATATACCTTTTGCTCTTGAAGTCATGGAGATGCTTGGAAGCTTGTCAATGCGGACCTAAGCTACCCATTACACAATCATCCTCAATGTGGTGGTTTGTCATGAAATAAGCCAATCATATAATCGAGGTCCTTACAAAAAGGATCCTTGATCATATGCTAACAACGTGCATCAAAACTTTAAAAAAAGGTGTATCATAAAGCAACCCTACAGTAATTTATATTTATGTTAGAATAATAAAATAATATCATATAGCCAAATATACTTAGTTGAATTGATTTTATAAAGAGAAAAACAATAGAATCGTATAGCCAACTAATTCGGGTTGCCTAACAATATTTCAAAAGTTAATATGTTAAAAAAAAGAGTTAATATGTTAAAACCTTTCGTTTCTAAATAAAAAATAATTCAAACATTTCTTTTTATTTCCTAAATGTAATGGATCTAATTTAATCAAAGTATATGGAAAATAGTAATATGGAAAGGGAAGATGAAACATTAATTGATTATAGAAAAACCTATATTCTTAATGGATTTGGGATATTAAAAAAGTAAGGAAAAAAATGAATAAACAAATATTTTGAAATCTGTGCAATAAATGCATCGTTTAAAATAATATTTTATGGTGTGTTAAGGCTATTTGAGTAATTATATATATGATCTATAAAAAAAACAAACACTAAAACACACTCTAACACCATACATAACATTCGGAAACCCTACCTCTCTCTCTCTCTCTCTCTCTCTCTCTCTCTCTCTTTGTTTCTCTCACGGTCAACTGTGTACATTCATTACACTTGGAACAATCTACACCATGCCAGGTTGCTTTTTTTTTCTGTAATTTCATAACTTCAGATTACTGTTTTTATAATTTAATAATTTCGATTCAATATATTTCAATTTTTTGTGATGATTATTGGTTGTCATAAGTAGTTAGAAGTAAAAAAGATAAATCATTATACTTGACTGGGTCTGACAATGGTGTGATGGTTTATCGCATTCATACCCAAATGGTGCAGTCACGTTTTCATGATTTTTGAGTTTGTTTAAAGTTCATCATCACAATTGTATTTGTTAATAGCCAAATTTGGCTAGGGACCAAAGGGAAATTCTCCACCTTCCTAGCCCGAAATCCAATCCCAGGATTACCCACTATTGAACCGCGGGTCCCGGGGTCGAGCTGTGGAGCCACCCCGCAGAAGCGAGGAAAGGTCGTCGAGTTCTGGAAACACCCGAGATGAAACCTGACACGGTCAGATCGAGCCCGTAACACCAAAGCAAGAATTCAGGGAGAGCTAGATGCATGACGATCCAAGCTCCCCGAAGCCAAGATTACCTCGCAGCATCCCAAGAAGCCCGCCATTCTCTCCAAGCTCAGGGAGGAACCTATTAGGAACCAAGCCCATAGTACAATATTTCTCCATCTCACCGAGGGAAGGTTCGAGCCTATTTGGATAAGTAGGAGGAAACTCGTCGAAGCTCGTTGCCACCGAAGAACACCCACATGAGGCATTTAAAGCTCCAAGGAACCTGGAAAAGTCAGACCAAGCTCCTAGTACCCAGACCAGAGCATGAATTTACCTCGCTCCACGAAACAGTAAACTCCATACTCGACGACCTTTATGAGGAGCAGCACCATGAAAGTACAAGGGATCATATCTGCAACATTGTAACGCTACGTGTATAACAAGTGATTGAATCCAAAAAGGAAACAAACTCATCTCCACCTAAGATATTATCAAATCCGTTATTAATCCAAAGTCAATGACTTTTAAATAAAAGATCCCGCCCGATAAGGAGAGAGAGGATTGAGAGAATCAAGGCGGAAGAATCGTGAATTTAACCTATCGAGACTGTGCATAAATAGAGGATTTTGTCTTCAGCACAAGGAGATCGACTTTTTGACAGGCACGAGATTGTCACCCTCATGTACCCCAGAGAGATTGAGAGTATTTGAGAGATTTTTGTACATTATACGCGATTGATAATGAAGCCATTATATTCTCTTTCATCTCATGTTAGAATTAGTTTTTAACATCCATCGCTGTTCGATCAAAGTAGGCACCAAGAGTACCTGCCCCCGGCCATCACCTCAGTGGTAGTGGTCTCGAGGGTATTAACTGAGATTTCTCATCCCGAGTAAATTTTCCGTTAACAGTATTTTTTAAAAAAACATTGTCCAAAGTTTATAGTTGTTGCTTAAGTTTGAACTTGTTTAAATTTATATAAAATATTTTGCAATTATATATTTGCTTAAGTGTTTGCATGTAATTATTATGACTTTTAGATTGTTATTTTTCTAAATTTAATAAATCGCGATATTTAGATAGATTTCTTTTTTATTGAAAAACAATAGTAGTTGCAAATTGTTTGTTTTGTTGGGGAAGGTTGTATTCATATTCTCTTACTTGTACAATTAAAGGTTTTGTTAATGTCATCTCCCATAAATCAAGGGTATGGGGAGGGAAAATGCAAATGTGGGCTACCATTGAGAGAATATCTTGCCATAACACCTTGGAACTATAAGAGACTATTCGAAGGGTGTTCCAAAGGAAAGGTTAGTGAACTATAAGTGACTATTTTAAGTTATACTGTTATAGATTGATTTATGAATTAATATAGCTTGCATTTCAATATTAAACTACATAATGAATTTGGTGGATGCAATTACTTCAAATGGTTAGGTCCTAAAGTACCAGATACCCAGCTGATATGTCATTGAATGAAGAAATGTAGAGGTTACAAAAGAAATTTCATAGGTCAAAATGACTTAATCGGTTCTACGAAGCGAAAATATGGACTTAAAAGATCATGTTTGACTGTTGGAGTTTGATTTGGCTAAGAAGAAGGCAACCATTCAGAAAATTCGGGTGACCGGTACTTCAGAACCCAACCATTGGGTCTTGGGGTTCTTGGGTTTCTCTCTTGACAAGCTAGAGCCCTTTGAGGCCATAGTTTGACTTTGATATGATTTTTTTTAACGTAAAAAATTTTGTGTAATCATAAATTTTTTAATACAATCACAACGTAGTTGTGTAAATATCACTCGTTGTACATGGTGGAACAGTTTTATTGAAAACTGTGTATTGAGAATCCCAAATCGGAAAAAGAAAAGAGATTAAAATGGTTTATAAGTAGTAAAGTAGTGCCTATAGAATGAACAATACGCCTCCCAACTGGACTACAACCGGAGAGAGGGTTGCTCCCACAAACTGGGAGAAAACTCCCAACACATGCTTGTAAAATGTGCATGATGGGACTCGAACCCCTGACCACTAGATGTGTAAGGGAGGTGCACAACAATCTTTACTAAGAGGTGATGTGCCCATTTTATTAAAACTTATTAAAGGCCATCCAATAAAAAAGTAAAATAAAAAAATAAAGGGGTAATTGCCTAGAAAACATGCACTGCACAGACTAAGAAAATGCTATGTAAGTGTTTTGCCAGTATAATATACAAGCACAGAAAAAAATTTGGGTGTTGGGGTTCTTGGGCTTTTCTCTTGACGAGTTAGAGCCCTTTAAGGCTTGGACTAGTCAGACTTCGATAAGGTTTTTTAACTTAAAATATTTTGTTTGATCGCAAATATTTTAATACAATCACAACGTAATTATGTAAATATCACTCGTTGTAGAGGGTGGAACAGTTTTATTGAAAAACTGTAATGCGAATCCTACATCGGAAAAGAAAAGGGATTGAAATTGTTTATAAGTAGTAAAGTAATGCCTATACAATCAACAATAGGCCTCCCAACTGGACATAACATATAAACCTATTGACGTAACGATGGGCTTTAGGTCTTGGGTTTCTTGGGCTTATCTCTTGACGAGCTAGAGCCATTTAAGGCATGGGTTAGTCTGACTTTAATAAGGTTTTTTAGCTTAAACTATTTTTTGTGATCACAAATATTTTAATACAATCACGATGTCATTATGTAAATATCACTCGTTGTAGAGAGTGGAGCAGTTTTATTGAAAAACTATGTAATGCGAATCCCACATTGAAAAATAAAAAGGGATTAAAATGGTTTATAAGTAGTAAAGTAATGCCTAGACAATGAAAAATAAGCCTCCCAACTGGGCCTAGCATATAAACCTATTGAAGTAAAGATGGGCTTTAGGTCTTGGGGTTCTTGGGCTTGTCTCTTGACGAGCTAGAGCCCTTTGAGGCTTGGGCTAGTTTGACTTTAATAAGGTTTCTTAACTTTTTTTTTTTGTTTTAACAGAAATGCATGTTAGATCTATAAAAAGCACAACAAGAAATCAAGTTTCTAGATTACAATTTAGTTTATTTTTTCCATATATACTATTGTTGTTGATATGAATGATGTAAGTACAATGTGAATGTATGCCTGGTATGGGACTACTGTCAATTATTTCTTTTTCGTTTTTTTAAATAGACTTCTCTTACCTGCCAAAAAAATTAAAAATCTCATACTCGGACACTCGGACAAGGGGGTTGTTAGCCTGTATCTAAAGCTCTATCAATCCTCTTACTTTGTCGGACATTAGATTCACCACCATTTTTTTATTATTCACCTGTATCGAGTGTTATCACACATTCCAAATGATGTTTACCCATATCGAGTGTTATTATACATTTCAAATTATATTTAGTCATATCGAGTGTTATCACACAGTCCAAATGCAAATCGAATAGCGGGAACGAGAACATACTTAATTTTAAAAATAAATGATTGTTGTTTAAATTTGAAAGGCATTTATTGTTTTTGTCAGCTACATTGATTGCTTTTTATATTTAAAAAGAAATGAATGTTTTACCTACGGAACAGTAATTGAAGCTGAAATTTAAATTGCCTTGGATTATATAATAACCTGCTCTACAAGTTTACAAGTAAACAGTAGGAACTGGTGTTTAGTACACCAATGTTCTATAGCCTAACCTTATATATATATATATATATATATATATCTTGAGGAATTCGTTATTATAATTGTTCTATTCAAGGACAACACCTATCTATTGTGATGATGAGGGAACCAGCTTGACAGAATGGAGATAAAGCAACATCAAACTTTCGTTCAAACCCCTATAAACACTCGACCCTCAACTATCACTTTTACACCTACAGGCACCTTCATTTCTGAAGGATACCATAAGGTTATACCCGAAGATATTACTGGAGAGAAAAAGAAAAAAAGGAAATGTCACTGAATATCAACCTGGTGCAATCTTATTCCCCGATCCTACTGGGATCGAAAAATGCTTCAACAATTTTGCTAGTGAGAAAGAATTTCTCAAATTACTGGAACAAAAATTATAAGAAATCCTAGAACCAAAAATCAAATAGACAATACAAACACTGGAAGACGACGTTTCTCTATCTGAAAGTGAACAAGAAGAACTAGAACAAATGATGCATGGTCTTAAAAAGGAAAAAATCGACAATCATTCATACACGAGATTTTACCATGGGACAAAACCCGATTACCCTAAATCGACACCCCATGATCTTCAATATGAAGAAAGTGTCCCCTATCGTGCCTATTCTAGTAATGCTTGTTACCAGTGGAACATTGATTGCTTGTTTGAATATCAAGTAATGACAGTCATACAACAAATGCATAGAGTAGGACATATTTATTTTAAAAAACAAGCCATAATACATGGTGACGAATTAACTATGTTGGCTACTGGTTTCGAAGGACAATTGTTGGGATGGTGGAATTACACACTAGGCCCAGCTGGAAGAAGTAACAAAATTATTTATGTTAAAACCATTACCAGGACTACCCCTTCTGCTTCTTCGCCTGATCCTACGTCCTTCATACCTCCAACCACCCAAACCACAACAACTACTTTAGAACCACATGGTATTGATGATTTATGCTTTACCATAACTTTACATTTCATTTGTTACCCAAACCATGTCACAGAAAGACAATACTCCAACATTTAAAACTTAAAATGCAAGAAACTTAGCGACTTTAAATGGTATAAAGACATATTCTTGACCATAGTCCTGCAAAGGAAAAACAATAGTAATGCTTATTGGAAAGAGAAGTTCATCTCTGGACTACCAACCCTCTTTACCAATAAGGTTAAAGATAAGAAGGTCAACCAGAAGGGAGAAGCTGACTGGTCAGAAATCGATCTTGTAACTTGAACATATAGAGAAATCATCCACACAATCAACATAACTGCCATGCAGTTATGCAATGATCTCAGATTAAAAAACCAATTGAAAAAACAAAAACTAACCACCAAAAAAAGAACTTGGATCTTAGTGCGAACAATTTGGGTTTAACAGGCTTATTGGCCCAAAAAGACGTAGCACAACAACAAAAAGTCGCAAACCATACATACCCTATAAAGGGAAAAAGAATTCTTGAAAATACCAAACACAAAATAAAGAAAATGAAAAAGAAACCATGAGACACACATAAAATAGAGCTTCCTCTTCAAAAACCTCAACATGCTTTAAATGTGGCAAAAAAGGGTCACTATGCTAATAAGTGCCTAGAATTAAAAGATAAAATTTGTACCTTAGACATTAAAGACTCTATCAGAGACAAACCCATACTAGCTCTCTGTAACAGTTTGTCTGACTCATGTAATGAAGATTCTAGTTCAGACAATGAATTATTAATACTTGGAGATTCTTCCTTTGTACATGATTCATCCAGCAGTGATAACAACCACAATGGTAGAGAAGCTTGCTTATGCAACGAACTCTGTATCCTTGACCAACACGATTATTCCCTCTTAATTGGCATGATATATGGCATTGCTGACCCTGTCCAGAAAAGCCATTATATCAGGCAATTACAAGAGAGAATATTAAAAGAAAAAACTCCTGAAATAGCTTTATAATCTAATGATAATTCCAAAGAAAAATTCAACACCCCCTTTATCCCTCCTAACTTTGAAGAAAATATCCTTAAACGTTTTAATGAAAAACAAAAGAAAATTACCATTCCTGACCTTTAAAGAGAAATCCAAAACATTAAAGTAGAAGTAAAGGAATTAAGACTTCTTGTCTATAAATTACAAAAAGAAAGCAATGAAAAGAGAACCTCCAAGAAACTGATTCCAATGCCCTCATCCTCTAAGAATCCTAGCTACATAAGCTTAGATGATTCAGAAGATTTTGATGACGGATCAAGACAATCTGAAAAAGAACTATTAACAAAACCAGATGATGCTTTTATTAACATTATCAACAATGTGAAAATCCAAAAATGGTATGTGTAGTTAACATCAAAATCTCTATGGACTACAATCTTAAAGTTAATGTCCTAATTGATTACGGCATTGACTTAAACTACATTAGAAAAGCATTAGTCTCTACCAAATATTTGGAAAAGACTACTGAATCCTTATACAATGCTGGCAAACAAAAACTTGACATGAGATTCAAACTCCCTGAGGTTAGGGTTTACAATCAAGGAGTCTGCTATAAAACAAACTTCATAATGGTTAAGACCTTATCTCAAAATGTGATCCTCGGGTTACCTTTCCTATATCTGATCTCCCACTTTAAAGTAACCAATAAAGGAATTGTCACTAATTTACAAGGAATAACATCTTATTTAAATTCACTTTTCTTGTCCTAATAAGATACGTAAATGTCCTAAAAGAAAAATACATTTGCAAAGACGACTCGACTTTTCTAGAACAAACCATTGCTAACCTTCATATAAAAAGGACCAACCAGCCTTCCTAAAAGATGACCTGAACTTTGAAAGACAAAAGAAACATTTGACAGAACCAAAACTATAAAGCCAAAGACAAAATTATTGTAAGTGCCTCACTTTATGATTGGCTTATTTCGTTGACAAAATCACAATTGGGGTTAGTCATTATAAAAGGGTAGATTAGGAATTTAAGATCTTCCATTTGACTCCAAGTGCTTCAAGGAAGGTAGATTACTTGACTCCACTTTTACTTGAAGGGATATAGTTGCACACACTCACTTGCATGCATTATATTCTTGTTTATATACAATTGAATGATGCATTGTATGTCACTTTTCACACTCCACACTTGCACATATTGCACATCACTTTGTTTGTTGAGTCTGCCTATTTCCGCGGCCTAGACAGCTTGGCAAGCACTAACTGAACCGTGACATACAAAGCGGTAATCATCAGTCGGCTCATGCTGCCTGGACCGCGTCCTGTACACATGTACGCCCAGCGGTCTGTGAAACGGTAAACTTCACTAGGCCCCTGCTGCCTAGACCGCGGCCTGTGCATTACACGTACAGCGGTCCCAACCGTGATGTTGTTCAGTAGGCACACTGCTGAGTGTACCGCGGTCTGGACAACTTGCCCGAGCCGCTGTACGCACATCGGTAATGACGGGATTTTGTTACTGTTTTCAAAACGGTGTCATTTCGTCAAGGGTTTGATATATATATATTCCCTTTCCTCTTCCTTGCCTATTTAGAGCTTCGAGATTTATTCTCTCTCATTCCTTTTAGAGCTCAAGAGTGTCTTGCAAGAAAAGGTAGCAAGAAATCATTTTTATTGTGCAAAACCCAATCACCCATCATTCATTCATGGTTCTATCATCATCTAGCTTCATCTAGGATGTTTCTATGCATGGGTCTTCATCAACATAACTTACTTGGTAAGTAGAACACCACTCTCATCCATCTTTGTGTTCTTGCTTAACAAGAAATCTCTTTTATGTTTCTTATGCATCTAGTTTATAATTTTTCATTATAAATAGAGATTTTTGTTGATGTTTGGATTGTTGTACTGTGATAGCTATTGCATCTAGGAATGCTTTGGCTTCATATAGCTAGGTTATATGTGTGTCATATAGCAACATGATATCTAGGAATGTTTGAAGCACTCATACATGACTAGATAAGCATTAAATGTGTTGACCTTGCATTTTGTGCATTTAGAATATCATCATATTCACTTTAGGTTTCTTATCTCTTCATTTAAGAGTTAAGTCTTGTATTTTCCTTGGGTAGTATACAAGCAAGAGCCTAAAATAACTATTAAAGGCCTACGGGTAGCAAGAACGGATTAGTAACCGATTAGGTGTGATGTGGTCAACCTAGGTTGTAATCGTTTCTGCAAATAGTGGATTTGAGGGTTCGATTGGCGATTAGGCCCATGAGTTTTTACCCAGTTGAAGGGTTTCTCACGTAAATCATTTCATCGTGTCATTTTGTTTCTTCCGCATTTAATTATTGCTATGATTGATTGTGTTAGAGATTAGGGGTTGTGTTGTTTAATTTTGATTAATTAAAAAGATGCCATTTAATTTAACTAAAACCTATTCCCCCCCCCCCCCCCCCCCCCCCCTCTAGGTTAGTTTTATCACTCTTAGAGTATTTTCATTTGGTATCAGAGCGGGTTCCTTAACATAATTAGGAGATGCGTTGCTCTCTAAGAGTGTTTTTGCATTAGATTTTTTTTGGTTAGTGTGTCTTGCTTGTTTTCCTTTTTCTTTTTGTTGATTGATTGCATTCATCTTATTTACCCTTAAACACCATGAGTGGAAACGCATATGAGCGAGAGGGAGCATCGAGTTCAAGACCTCCACTTCTGACCAGGGTTAATTACTCATCATGGAAAGGAAAAATGGAATCCTACCTATGCCAAATTGACGATCGAGTTTGGATGGTAATTGAGGATGGTTACACATCACCTACCAAAACTCTCGAAGATGAAAGCATCGTGCCCAAGCCTAAGTCGGAATGGGATACTAAAGACTTTGAAGCCTCCAAATGGAATAAACAGGCCATGCATGCAATCTTGTGTGCGGTGGATGAGAATCAACATAAGCTAATCCAAACCATAAGGATTGCACATGAAGCATGGAAAATATAGGAGATGGCACATGAAGGAACCGATGTAGTGAAAGACTCCAAACTACAAGTCCTTCAAATTCAATTTGAGTCCTTGAAGATGGAAGATCACGAGTGCTTCAATGACTTCCAAGTGAAGCTAATGGATATCGTCAACCAAAGTCATCAATTAGGCGATCCATATACGGATAAAAGGATAAACCAAAAGATTATGAGGTCTCTCCCGGAGATTTGATGCAAATGTTACCGCTATTGAGGAGAATAGCGAATATAAGAAGATGAAGCCAAGTGAGATAATTGGCAAGTTGTTGGCCTTTGAGTCAAGAAGAGCCCCTACCTCAACAACACCTCAAAAGAAGCAAAAGAGCATTGCATTGAAGACCTCCAAGGAAGAAAGGGAGGAAGAAGATTCAGATGAAGAAATGGCTCTTATGGTGAAGAGGTTCAAGCAATTCATGAAGTTTGAGAAGAAGGGGATGGGCTCCAAGGGAAAATTTGTGAAGAAGAAGACTCCTTTTAAAAAGGTTGAGAAAAGTGAAGAGAAGGACTCCAAGAAGAGTATTCAATGCTATGAGTGTAGTGGGTATGGTCACATTGCCCCCGAATGTGCCAACTTAAAAAAGAAGAAGAAGAAGAAAGGAAAGGCGATGGCGGCTACTTGGAGTGATAGTGAAAACTTAGAGGAGGAAGAAAAGTCTTCGGATGATGAAGACCAAGTTGCAAACTTCATTGCCTTCTCATCATCTCATAATAGCAAAGAAGTTATGAGTGACCAAGAAGAGAAGAATAACAAGGTAGAAGAAGAAGATGATGACTCAAGTAATGGGAGTACTTCATCCGAGTCCAAGCATGAATTCAATAAGGAGATGGACTATGAAGACTTCATGGAATACTTCAAAAGTTCTAGAGCTAAGAAGAAAAAAGAGATTCAAGAGTTGAAAAGGAAGAACATTAAAGTGACCTCTAAGATGATTCACTTAAGTGAAGAAGTAAAAAAAATAAGAGAAAGGGAAGAGAGCTTGAAGTTGGAACTTGTTGTGGTCAAGAAAAGTGAAGAATACTTAAGGAAGGAGCTTGAAGAGGCAAAATGAGTAATTGCCAAGATGACCTCCGAAACCGAGAAGCTTGACAAGATGCTATCAATTGGAAAGAGCCCTAGTGACAAGAGGGGCTTGGGATATGAGGAAGATGTGAGTACTACATCTTTGAAAAAGACTACTTTCGTCAAGAGTCAAGAAGTTGAAGAAGTCAAAGTCCCAGAACAAGTTACAAGAAGGATTGAAATTGGAGAATCCTCAAAACATACTCAAGCCAAGATTCCAACAAGGACTCAACAACAACAAGTTAGAGTAGTTCAATCAAGACCTCCACATGAAAGGATCCCTCCTCCACAATCAAGGATCATGTATGCTCAACAAGGAAGACATGCTACTTTGGCTCAACCACAAAGGAGAGAGTTTGTTCAACATCAAAGGACTACTCAAAGGAGAAGGAAACCTCAAATGGTTGCACAAGGCTATGGTATGAATTCCTACTTTACTCCGACTTGTCATTATTGTGGTATTGAAGGCCATATAAGGCCTAATTGCTTTAAGTATATCAAATTGTGTAGATTTGAGAACATGATTGAGAAAAATATGCTTAGAAGAGCCAAAAAGCATGCACCTAGGGAACTTAGAGCAAATGAACCAAAGGCTCCTAGGATTGATAATGTTGCTCTTAGGTGGACTAGAAAAAATGAATATTTTTGCTCTGTGGCTCAAGTGGCTTTGAAAGCCAAGGCCTCCAACACTTGGTACCTTGATAGTGGGTGTTCTAGGCACATGACTGGAAACGAGAGTTTCTTTGAGACTCTTGTGATAGAGGATGGTGGATGTGTCACCTTCGGTGATGGTTCACGGAAAAAGGTCATAGGGAAAGGTAATATATCTGTTCCTGGTTTGCCCTCCTTGCTCAATGCTCTATATGTAGATGGCTTGCAAGCCAATCTCATTAGTATATCACATTTAAGTGATGAAAGGCTTTCGGTTATGTTTGGCAAAGTTGATTACTCTATTCTTAAGGAAAATGGGCAAGTGCTTTTAAAAGGCAAGAGATCAAGTGACAATTGTTATTGTCTTGAGTCTTGTAACATCTCTTGTAACTTGTCTAGTTGTGAGCAAGTTGAGTTGTGGCATCAAAGATTTGGCCACATGAATTATGGTTACTTGAAAGTCCTGGAGAGGTTGAATGTTGTGAGAGGCCTTCCCAAGCTTGGGAAGAGGTTTGAGGGAGTTTGTGGACCTTGTCAACAAGGGAAGCAAACTAAAAGTGTGCACAAGAAAGGAAAATTCCTGTGTACCAAGGAGCAATTGGAACTCCTTCATATGGACCTCATGGGTCCCATGCAAACAGAGAGTCTAGGTGGTAAAAGGTATATCCTTGTAGTGGTTGATGACTTCTCTAGGTTCACATGGACTTACTTCCTTAGAGAGAAGTCCGAAGCTTTTGAGAAATTCAAAATGCTATGTGTCAAAATTCAAAATGAGAAAAATTCTCACATTAGGAGCATTAAGAGAATTAGAAGTGATCATGGGAAAGAATTTGAGAACAGTAGCTTTGAGAGTTTTTGTAATGGTCTAGGTATTTCCCATGAATTCTCGGCTCCTAGAACTCCCCAACAAAATGGAGTTATGGAAAGGAAGAATAGGGCTTTACAAGAGATGGCTCGGGTGATGTTGCTTAGCAATAAGGTTCCTAGGAATTTATGGGCCGAAGCCGTCAATACGGCTTGTTATATAGGGAATAGAGTTTTCCTTAGACCCGGGACCAAACAAACATCCTATGAGTTATGGAAGGGAAGAAAACCCAATGTTAGCTATTTCCATATCTTTGGTAGTAAGTGCTATATTCTTAATGACCGTGATCAACTTGGCAAGTTTGATGCCAAGAGTGATGAGGGTATCTTCACTGGATATGCACTCAATAGCAAGGCCTATAGAGTTTTCAATCTAAAAACTCAAAGTGTCATGGAATCATCAAATGTTGTCATTGATGATTGTAGGCCCAAAAATGTTGACCATGAGGAGGATGTTTGTGAGAATGGTAACCTTCCTTTGAAGGAGTGTGGTGAGACTTTAAGTGATGTGAAGTCAAGTCATAGTGAAGAGAATGATCAACCTCTTGATAGAGATCCTTCTTTGGACTCTAAAGAACCAGCTCCATGGGTTAGACATCTCCACAACAAGAATGACATTCTTGGAGATGTGAATGAAGGTGTTAGGACTAGGCGTCAAATAGCTAATCAAATTAGCTATACTTGTTACACCTCTCAAGTTGAACCCAAAAAGGTTAATGAAGCCTTGAATGATGAGTTTTGGGTTCTTGCCATGCAAGAAGAGCTAAACCAATTTGAAAGAAATGAGGTTTGGACTCTAGTTCCTAGACCCAAGGATACTAATGTCAAAGGCACCAAATGGGTTTATAGGAACAAGTCGGATGAGGATTGCAACATTGTACGCAACAAGGCTAGGCTTGTGGCACAAGGATACTCTCAAATTGAGGGTATTGACTTTGAGGAGACTTTTGCTCCCGTTGCCCGTCTTAAGTCTATAAGGCTTCTCTTGTCCATTTCTTGTGTGTATAAGTTCAAACTACACAAAATGGATGTTAAGAGTGCCTTCCTCAATGGCTTCTTGCATGAGGAAGTGTTTGTTGTACAACCCAAGGGGTTTGTGGATCCACACCACCCCAATCATGTCTATCGCCTCAAAAAGGCACTTTATGGGTTGAAACAAGCACCGAGGGCTTGGTATGAGCGCCTCACTCTTTATCTTGTTGACAATGGATACTTAAAAGGTAGTGTTGACAAGACCTTGTTCATCAAGTGCAACAAAGATGAGCTTTTCATAGCTCAAATTTATGTTGATGATATTGTATTTGGTTCCACCAATGAGTCAAAAGTGAGACAATTTGTTGATGTCATGTCTCTTGAATTTGAAATGAGCATGGTTGGTGAACTAAATTACTTCCTAGGCTTGCAAATTAAGCAAATGAATGATGGGATTTTCATATCCCAAGCTAAGTATGCCAAAAGCCTAGTGAAAAAGTTTGGTCTTGACAATGCCAAACATTGTGACACACCCATGAGTACCACTTTGAAGCTAAGCAAGGATGCTAGTGGTAAAAGTGTTGATCAAAGCTTGTATCGTGGCATGATAGGTAGTTTGCTAGGTACCAAGCTAATCCCAAAGAATCTCACCTTGTTGTGGTGAAGAGGATCATTCGATTTGTGAATGGTACCTCCAATCATGGGATATGGTACTCCTTTGACACTAATCCAAATCTTGTTGGATTTAGTGATGCCGATTGGGCGGGGAATTGTGATGATAGGAAGAGTACATCGGGTGGTTGTTTTTTTTCTAGGCAACAACTTGGTGTCTTGGTTTTGCAAGAAGCAAAACTCAATTTCCCTATCCACGGCCGAGGCGGAATATATAGCCGCCGGTAGTGCTTGTACCCAATTGTTGTGGATGAAGCAAATGCTAGCCGACTATGGCTTAGAGCAAGGCACTCTTACTTTGTTTTGTGACAACATGAGTGCCATCAACATTTCAAAGAATCCCATCCAACATTCTAGGACAAAGCACATTGACATTAGACATCATTTCATTAGAGAGCTAGTTGAGAGCAAAACTATTGCATTGGAGCATGTGGGAACTAATGACCAACTAGCGGACATATTTACAAAGCCCTTAGACACCATTAGGTTTGGCAACCTTAGTAAGTCTATTGGGATTTGTCATTTGGCTTGAAATGGTATGTCTTGACCCCATATGGGGAGCTCAAGCAAAGAGAGCAAATTGGCATGAAAGTGCATTGTGCTACATTGATATATTTTATGCTCCTTCATTAATTGCTTGAGATGATCGGTTGTGCATATGATTATGTTATTTTCTTAATAAGTGTGAAAATTGCTTTTCTTGCAATCCATGTTATATTTATGTTCAAACATGCATTTTTGGACTAGGAGATTTACTTTGGAAGTACAATTTGAATGACCTATAATTGATCTCCATGACATGATGTTTTTATTAATGACATGCTTTAAGTTGATTTGCATGAAGACGTATTTTTTTATTGCTTAAACATGAATGCAAAACTGTATGCATAAGCAAATGAGAAGACTAGACTAAATAAGGACCATGTGTCTATTCAATAAATAAGGATGTCTCATCCAAATTTAGTCTTCTATCTCTCTTTATTCGTTGAACAAGGCTACTATCATACGGGTATCTTACCCGAAAAAATCAAATAGGGTGCAAAAAGTCGCTCATGTCTTGTTTCGCTTATAAAGTTTGATATAGTTGCTCTTTAAACTGACTTTCGTATAAACAATCTATATCATTGCTTGAAATCATGACAAAGGGTGAAAATTGGTTTGACTTCTTTTGGAAACCTTTGTTGTTTGCTTTGCCAAATACCATTGTTTTGAACTTGAATGTAACATGTCTTGCTTGCAAAGCATCGTATCACACATTTTCATCAAATAAAACTCCTTGATTCTCTCCTACTTAATTAAGTTGCATAAAGTTGCTTATATGAACTTGCATATGTTGTGTGCTATAAGCTCTCCTTGCCAAAAGCTTACCAATTGAGGGGGACTCCCTTTGCCTATCTCATGACAAAAAGGGGGAGAAGAGTTGTGAGCTTTAGTGGACTAGCAGTATCTTGTTTAGGGGGAGTTGAGAGCTATCATGTAGGGGGAGTATTGCATTGCATAGCATGATTACATTATTTGATTGTATTTTGTTAAGGCTATTATCATGTAGGGGAGAGCTATCATGTAGGGGGAGTATTGCATTGCATAGCTGATTACATTATTTAATTGTATTTTGTTAAGGCTATTATCATATGGGGGGAGTATTGCATTGCATAGCATGATTACATTATTTGATTGTATTTTGTTAAGGCTATTGCAAATAATGTTGTTTATAGTTGGTTATGGTTATTGAAAGCACCTCACACACACTTGATCTTGGAAGGTATTCTTGTTTGTTTTGTTGATTGTGTGTAGGTTGGATGGTTCTACAAGCTTTGGATTGACTTGAAGATGTTCAAGACTTAGACTATAGGCTTTATTGTAATGTAGAAACTTTTGTTGACCAATTTGTTGTTTTTGTGAGGTTGCTTTGTGAGTGGTGGTTTTGTCACGAAATAGCCAAAGGGGAAGATTGTAAGTGCCTCACTTTATGATTGGCTTATTTCGTTGACAAAATCACAATTGGGGTAGGTTAATCATTGTAAAAGGGTAGATTAGGAATTGAAGATCTTCCATTTGACTTCAAGTGCTTCAAGGAAGGTAGATTACTTGACTCTACTTTTACTTGAAGGGATATAGCTGCACACACTCACTTGCATGCATTATATTCTTGTTTACATACAATTGAATGATGCATTGTATGTCACTTTTCACACTCCACACTTGCACATATTGCACATCACTTTGTGTGTTGAGTCTGCCTAGAAAATAGGGTTTCTTCTATTTCTGCGGCCTAGACCGCTTGGCAAGCACTGCCTGAACCGCGACATACAGAGCGTTAATCATCAGTCGGCTAATGCTGCCTGGACCGCGTCCTGTACACATGTACGGCCAGCTGTCTGTGAAATGGTAAACTTGAATAGGCCCATGCTGCCTAGACCGCGGCCTGTGGATTGCACACATAGCGGTCCCAACCGCGATGTTGTCCAGTAGGCACACTGCTGCGTGTACCGCGGTCTGGACAACTTGCCCGAGCCGCGGTACGCACAGCGGTAATGACGGGATTTTGTTACTGTTTTCAAAACGGTGTCATTTCGTCTAGGGCTCTATATATATATGCCATTTCCTCTTCCTTGCCTCTTCAGAGCTTCAGAACTTATTCTCTCTCATTCCTTTTAGAGCTCAAGAGTGTCTTGCAAGAAAAGGTAGCAAGAAATCATTTTTATTGTGCAAAACCCAATCACCCATCATTCATTCATGGTTCTATCATCATCTAGCTTCATCTAGGATGTTTCTAAGCATGGGTCTTCATCAACATAGCTTACTTGGTAAGTAGAACACCACTCTCATCCATCTTTGTGTTCTTGCTTAACAAGAAATCTCTTTTATGTTTCTTATGCATCTAGTTTATAATTTTTCATTATAAATAGAGATTTTTGTTGATGTTTGGATTGTTGTATTGTGATAGCTATTGCATCTAGGAATGCTTTGATTTCATATAGCTAGGTTATATGTGTGTCATATAGCAACATGATATCTAGAAATGTTTGAAGCACTCATACATGACTAGATAAGTATTAAATGTGTTGACCTTGCATTTTGTGCATTTAGAATATCATCATATTCACTTTAGGTTTCTTATCTCTTCATTTAAGAGTTAAGTCTTGTATTTGCCTTGGGTAGTATACAAGTAAGAGCCTAAAATCACTATTAAAGGCATGCGCGTAGCAAGAACGGATTAGTAACCTATTAGGTGTGATGTGGTCAACCTAGGTTGTAATCGTTTCTGCAAATAGTGGATTTGAGGGTTCGATTGGCGGTTAGGCCCATGAGTTTTTACCTAGTTGGAGGGTTTCTCACGTAAATCATTTCATCGTGTCATTTTGTTTATTCCGCATTTTATTATGGCTATGATTGATTGTGTTAGAGATTAGGGGTTGTGTTGTTTAATTTTGATTAATTAAAAAGAAGGCATTTAATTTAACTAAAACCTATTCACCCCCCCTCTAAGTTAGTTTTATCACTTTTAGAGTATTTTCAATTATAAACATATATTAGAAAAGGAAGTATGCTCTTCTTTTCCCAAGGCTTTTTGGAATAGGAAGAAGCATATAGTTAGCCTCCCTTATGACAAAGATTTCAAAGATAAATGGATCCCGACTAAGGCCAGACCTATCTATATGTCTGCCGAACTTCTTGAAATACATTGCAAAAAAGAAATACAAGACTTATTATAAAAAAAACTCATTAGACCATCGAAATCCCCTTGGAGTTGCCTTGCCTTCTATGTCCAGAAAGTTGGTGAAATAGAAAGAGGTGTTCCTAGACTTGTCATCAATTACAAGTCTCTGAACACATCTCTCCTATGGATCTGATATCCAATTCACAATAAATATGACTTACTAAACAGATTTAATAATTCAAAAATCTTTTCCAAATTTGACATGAAGTCTGGATTTTGGCAAATCCAAATTGCTGACAAGGTTCGTTATAAGACAGCTTTTACGGTACCATTTGGACAGTTTGAATGGAATGTTATGCCATTTGGCCTAAAAAAGGCCCCTAGTGAATTCCAAAATATATTGAATGAAATCTTTAACCCTTACATCAATTTCACCATAGTATACACCGACGATGTCCTTGTCTATTCTGACAATATTGACCAACACTGGAAACATCTGGACATATTTTTTAGAACAGTAAAGCATAACGGCTTAGTTGTTTCTTCTCTAAAGATTTTTTTTATTCCAAACAAAAATCAAGTTTCTAGGCCATAACATTGAACATGGGACAATAATTCCTATCCAAAGAAGCCTAGATTTGGCTGACAAATTTCCAGATGAAATCAAAGATAAAAAAATTACAAAGGTTCCTAGGGTACCTAAACTATGTTAGGATTATGCTCAATAGCAAGAGTGTAATAATGTATTTGACAATCTTTTCATATTAATAAAGTGATTTCTAGTTTAACAAATCTTATAGCATTTATATTTTAATTATTATAATTGTCAAAAGTAAATAATCATAAGGTCAAAAGACTATGAGAGATGAAGAATTGTTCGTACATCAAGATATGTATGAGGTAGACACAATTCTTTAGTTAGTCTTGAACAATATTCACAACTTAAGATAAAGGTTGGGCTCCTTTACCTTGTTAAAGTTGTAGATTCTTTGCCAGCATTTGAGTGGGATCAAATGTGTTATGATGAGTCTAAAATCATCAAAGTGTAGTGTCTTTGGGAAAAAAAATCTAATGAACTAGGTGCATTGAATAGGATCATAGTGAAATACTTTATCTAGAACCGTCAATGGATAACAGTTTTCACTTAAGGATAATCGGATAGTCTATCTCAATCCTGAGATAAATGATGGACTTATGAGCTGTCAATGAGTACGGTTATATAGCATAGTCTATCCTCGATGGTTTGGTGGTATTCATTTGTTAATTAATAGAGGACTTCATTTATAGTTATGGACATCGTGGCACCATTTATTAAATGTGAGTAGAATATCATCATATGGATATTTTGAGGTATTGGATATTAAGTTTTCGATAGTGTCTATTGAAACAAAGCTTCTAGACAAGTCAATATATCCAAGTTCAAAATATGGTCATATGAGTAAATATGGTAACTAGGAGAGCTATAGGCGGTCTATGAGCTCTTGGCGATTACTGTTAATTTTCACGAGGATACATTATCTCTAATAAGGTTTTCTAGGGTACGGATGAGAAACATTGACTTATTCTATCTTTATTTAAGAGTTCAATTTTAGCTCTTTAGTGGAATGAGCTAAAATTAATAGATCGAACCTAAGTGAATCATTTGTTGATTGTAATTAGGTTATGTCTATTGAATAATTTGTTGATTGATCACCAAAAAGAGACATTTAACTCCAAAGAATCTCCTTCTGAATTCTTGGAAGCTAGTGAGAGTTTGAGACAATCACTGAGAGGACAATAGCCACTTATCAACATAAACGTATTCCCCACCACCATCCTATGTAAAAAAGAGAGAAAAAAGAAGAAAGAGTGTGTTGTAACATCAATATAGCAAATCTTCAATAAAATAGTATCTTTCATATCCTTCTGGTTCCTTCCCATTTGTTCATATTAATCTCCGGTTTAAAAAGGAACCTCGGTACCGAAGGTACCTACCCCGCTACCACCTATCTGTAGTGGACGAGGGTGTTAACTGGAATTTCGCTCCCTGAGTGGATTTTCTGATTAACACTTTTTAGCGTCGTCTATGGAAAACACCACACCCTTAAAAGAAAGCCTGTTAACCTCATTTTCTTGTATCATTACCAGTATGAAACTCCGATCTTCTCAAGATCATCCCGATCCATCGGGGCACTAATCAAATGCTTCAACCCGGAAGGGTCAGAAGCGAAAGAAGGGGGGAAGAGTCGTAACCCCACTCCAAAGCCAGCAGCTACTGTGCGGGCTACCCCCAGATACCTACCACCCTGGCAGTTAACCCTACCAGTCTAGACCAACTGGTCACGGCCTTCATAGAAAGTATCTACCTCCAATTGGTTATAGAAGGTTGAGCCAGTCAGCCTGCAGTACCAAATAGCAGGGGAGATGCAAGTCGGCAAGGTACCAGGGTACCCCTCCCCCACCCTTCGACAGGTTGGGACCACCACCTTCAGTACCGGTCGACGACAAGCTCGGACCCATGCCCCCGATACCATCAGTCTACAACAGACACTGGCCCATGCTCCCGACTTCGGGATAACTTGAAGGGTACCAACCTTGATAGGTGAGATCCGCCATCGACCTCCCCCCTAGAGAATGCCACTACCTGGTTCAACCAGAAGCTACTTCTAGACGACCTCAACCATAAGCGACCAGGAGGCAACCTCGGTCAGTGACAGGAGGTACCACTAGAAGTGCCCGAGAAAACCTTCCAGTAGAGAGAACTAGGACAAAACCTTAGTAGCATCAGATGGGCCTGATGACGGAGACTCTGAAGTAGAATCTGGGAATGATGGCAACAAGTACCTCCGGGACCAGGTAGCTAGAATGGCGAAAGAGATCCAGGAGTTAAAGAAGGGCAAGCACCAGGAAAACCTAAAGGATCTCTTGGGAGAGATAAATGCTCCATTCTCCAGGAGGATTAGGGAGGCAAAACTACCTCCCAAGTTCAAGATACCAACCGATAAATATTCTGGGACTGAAGATCCTTGAGCCATCTGAAGAGCTTCGTTCAACAGATGGAGGTCCAGAATGCTACCGGGGCAACCATATGCAGGATGTTCCCTGCCACGATAACTGATTATGCCAAGACATGGTTCAGGAAGTTACCAGCAAGGAGCATCGACTCATTCACCAAGTTAACTATCAACTTATGTGCTCAGTTCCAGGGCATCAAACCTCCCCCCCAAGGATCCCATTCACCTTCAGTATGTGATCCATGAGCGGGGTGAATCACACAAGACCTATGTGGAGAGATTTCACAAGGAAGTAATTCAGATGGGGGTCTCTGCGGAGAAGGAGACCTTGGCCAATTTCAGAAGAAATTTATGGGCAGACATGTTGTTCAGATCTTTAGCTAAGCATCCACCAGAGATATACCGGGAGGCCTATTATAGGGCTCTTGAATAAGTGAAAATAAATGAACAACTTTGTGTCTATGGAGCATGACGGCATGAGATCTGCCAAGCGCCAAAAGAAGGAGACGCCCAAGCCCGCACAAATTCAGAAGAACCAGAATAAACCTCCTAACAAGTTTACATACCGGATACCATCTTAGCAACCTCAGCGTAACCGGTACCCAGCCAGACGGTCTCCTCCTATAGCTACACCTCTATCCGGAGAAGTGGCGTGGATAACTAGAGAAGAAGGGGGGGTACACCCATTACACCTTTCTGAACGCGTCCCGCGAGACTATCTACCTCGTCATCCATGACAAGGGGCTGCTTAGGATGCTTGGTCCAATAAAGGCACCAGCCGATCAACGGAATCACTACAAGTACTGCGACTTCCACGAGGATGTGAGACACAACACCTCAGAATGCTACAGCTTACGCAGTCCAATTGAGGTACTAGTAAGGCGAGGTTGCTTGATAGAATTTCTCCAACAGGTGCGTGATAGCATTCAAACTGGGAACAAGGTACAAGCAGACATTGGAGCAACAGAAGAGAGAATGAAAGCAAAAGGAAAGGATCTGATGGAGCAGATCCACATAGTCCACACCATCAATGGAGGTCCCACCCTGGCAGGAACCTTCTACAATTCCAGAAAGAACCACGCGAAGAAGATGCCCAAGCTAGATACGGGCCAAGATGTCTTTAAGGTCACCAGAGAATTGCCTAGATCTCCTCCTTCAACACAGATTATCTTCACTGAGGAGGATGTGTATAAAACAGTGCAGCCCCATGATGACCCCAAGGTTGTCACTATGCAAATTGAAATTTTTTTGGTCCACGGTGTCTTGATCGATACCGGTAGCAGTGTGGACATTCTTTTGAAGGGCGCTTTAGAGCAGTTCAACTTAAAGAATCCCTGCTACAACAACTGTACCACCCCATTATATGGATTCATCGGGGACTCACTAATCCCCACAGGATCCATGATCCTACTGGTGATAATAGGTACGACACCGTTCCAGCAGAATCTCAAGACAGATTTTATCGTGGTAGACACCCCATCCGCCTATAACGCCATCCTTAGGAGACCTTACTTATCTGCCCTCAAGAGTGTCTTGTCAATCTATCATAAAGTCCTAAAATTCCCAGTAGGGGACAAGGTAAATGAGGTACGAGAAGACCAACAGGCAGCGCGCAAGTGTTACGCAGTGTCTACCAACCCCTTGCACTTGCCAAGCAGTGTGCACAGATAACTATTGTGCAGGATCAGACCTTACCAGAGGAGGACCTTGAAGATGAGATAGGTGCAGTAGAACTCGAGGTAGAAGTTCCAGATAAAGAAGACAGAGATGAGGAAGACAGGGGGTTGGCCAGTGGTCGCCCTGTAGACGATTTGGAAGAAATACCAGTCAGGAAGGATGATTCTTCAAAGGTGATCAAGATAAGGGCAACGTTGGAAGCAGGAGTGAATAAGGGATTGATAGGACTCCTTCAGGAATACAGTGACATCTTTACCGGGAGCCACGAGGAAATGCCTGGAATTCCTATCACCCTGGAGGCTCACAGATTGGCGGTTGATCCCACTAGTAAGCCGGTCAAACAGAAGCAAATGTATTTCAACCTAGAACGAAATGCCTCGATTCAAGAGGAATTTGATAAGCTTCTAAAGGCAAAATTCATCAGGGAATCCCGGTACCTAGAGTGGATCACCAATGTAGTGATGGTGACCAAGACAAATGGGAAGTGGCGTATGTACGTTGATTACGCTGATCTCAACCGTGCCTGCCCAAATGATAGCTTCCCTCTACCAAAGATTGATCAGCTGGTAGATTCATTTGCGGGTAACAAACTCCTAAGTGTCTATATTCTCGAGGTATAATCAAATCATGATGCACCTCGCCGATCAGGATAAGACTAGTTTTATCACTGGGCAGTGTCTATATTGCTACAGGGTAATGCCCTTCAGACTCAAGAATACAGGTGCTACCTACTAACGCCTGGTCAACCGTCTGTTCAAGGAGCTGATAGGGAAGTCAATCGATATGTACATCGATGATATGATCACTAAGTCCCAGGTAGCCAAGCAGCACTAGGGCCACATTCGCCAGACTTTCCAGATAATCAGAGAAAATCAAATGCAGTTAAACCCCGCTAAATGCGAATTCAGAGTAACAGCCAGGAAATTTCTCAGATTTATGGTCCATAAGAGAGGAATAGAAGCGAAGCTGGAGAAGACCAAAGCCATCCTAGACCTTGAGTCTCCTACTTCGCTCAAGCAAGCACAAGGCCTGACCGGATGGATAGCAACCATGAACCGCTTCATATCAAGATCCACTGATAAGTGCGTCCCTTTTTTCAAAGCTATCAAACAAGAGAGGAATATGAAGTGGGACCAAGTTAGTGAGCTAGCTTTCCAATTATTGAAGGGATACCTCGCTAGCCCACCACTGCTAGATAATCCGCTACCAGGAGAAGAATTGCAACTGTACCTGGTTGTATCCGAAATAGCTATTAGTGGGGCTTTGGTAAAAGAATGTGGAGATAGAATTCAATGACCTGTCTACTATGTAAGCCATGCCCTGATCAAGTCGGAGAAGAATTACACTCTCCTAGAGAAGCTCGCCTTCGCATTGGTAATAGCTGCCGGGAAGCTCCGCCCTTATTTCCTGGCTCACACAATCATAGTGGTCACTGATCAACCCCTGCGCCAATTTCTCCAAAGGCCGGATGTATCAGTGAGACCGGTACTATGGGCCCTCGAGCTCACCCAGTATGATATCCGGTACAAGGCTATGACCACCATCAAGGCCCAAGCTCTGGTAGATTTTGTAGTTGAGTTCAGCCTAATACTTGATCATTATGCTACCATGAGATCGGATCAAGCTCCCCAAAAAAAAGCAAGAATCAGCAGGTTTGTCCACCAATCAAGAAACTTGGATTCTATATACGGATGAAGCTTCCAACCAAGTATGAAGTGGGGGAGGAATCATTTTAATTGATCCTAAGAAGGTGGAGTGCTGTCACTGCTTCAGATTCCAGTTCAGCACCACTAATAATGAAGCCGAGTATGAGGTTTTGTTAGTAGGAATGAGGACAGCAGCGGAGCTTGGAGCCAATTGCCTCTTCGCTAAGTGTGACTCGTAACTAGTAGTTAATCAGATAACATGTCTGTACCAGGTCAAAGGAGATAACATGGCAGCTTACCTCAGAAAGGTCTAAGAACTTATGGCCCAATTCAAGGGATTCAAGATCGAGCAGGTACCTAGGCAGTAGAATCATCGGGCCGATGTCCTAGCAAAGATAGCTGCCAACGGAGGACAGTCACTTACAAAAAGGGTACCTCTCCAGGTAATAGTCCAATCAAGCATTATGGAAGGAAAGGAAGTTAGTCCTGTAGATCACCTTGCATACTGGATGGATCCTATTGTAGATTACCTCTAAGAAGAGAAGCTCCATGAAGACACCGATCAAGCTCGCAAGATCAAGAGAACCTCAGTTCGGTACTGCCTGGTGGAGGGACACCTTTACTGTAGAGGAAGATCACTTCCCCGACTCCGATGTCTACACCCTGATGATGCAAGCTGGGCACTCAAAGATGTGCATTCGGGGGAATGTGGAAATCATACTGGAGGAGAAGTGCTAGCTTACCAGGTGCCGCGCATGGGGTATTATTGGCCAACCTTGCACCATGATGCGAGGCGGTTCGTACAATCTTGCACACCATGCCAGAAAATGGCCAACTTGTACCACTTACCTCCAGAACGACTGTCCTCAATCAGCTCACCATATCCATTTGCCTATCGGGGCGTAGATCTAATTGGACCTCTCCCAACCGCGTATGGTCAACAGAAACATGCAATAGTAGCTATTGATTACTTTATCAGATGGGTGGAAGAGGTGCCCCTCTCGAAGATCACTGAGGAAAACACGATTGAGTTCATTAAGAAGAATGTGTTCTGCTGGTTCGGTACGCCGCTGGTCATTATCAAGGATTTGGGCAAACAATTTGACAATGCTAGATTTTAGGATTTCTGCGAGAACCTGGGAATCGAGCTTCGTTTTGCATTAGTAGCACATCTCCAAAATAATGGCTTGGTAGAGGCCACAAACAAGACTATTAAGAGGCTCCCAAAGAGGAAGTTGTAATAGAAGAAAGATAGATGGGCAGATGAACTCCCAGAAGTGTTATGGGCCTACCGCACCACCAAAAGGACTGCTACCGGAGAAACCCCCTATTTAATAGCTTTCGGGATAGAAGATGTCCTTCCTATTGAGAATAAACTCACCTCCTTCCAAGTTCAACATTTTGACCTAGAAGGGAACGGAGACAAGTTGAGGGCTAACCTAGATCTTCTAGAGGAGAAACAGGAAAAGATTGTAGAAAGGGTAGCAATCTACCAAAGCCGGATTGCCCGATACTTCAACAAGAAAGTTAGAAACCGAAGCTTCAAAGAAGAGGATTTGGTTCTTAGAAAAGTAACCCACGATACCCAGAAGAGGTCCGATGGGGTACTATCGCCCAATTGGGAAGGTCCCTACTTGGTTAGAATGGTAATCCGGAGGGGGGCCTATAAATTTGAGGACATGGACGGGCGTCCAATATAGCACACTTGGAATGCAGATCACCTGAAGAGGTTCTACCCATAGAGCCTACAGTAAAGACCAATTGATGTCCCCCTGGATAGGTATTCATAGATGCTAGTAGTCAGGAATATTTGTATCATTTTTTTATTCATCAATAAAAGAAGATTCTTCTTACTCTCCAATCTCCATTTATCTACATTATGTAGCCGTTGTTCAGTTCAAGAAATTCGCCATGACCGCCTTAAGACCAGGAGAGTGGCATAGCTCTCCTAATAACCTGGACCAGATGAATCCCTTCAGCAGGATCGCCTCAAGACCAGGACAAGCCACAAGGCATTCCTGACGCCCTAGCTGGGCACCCCCCCCCCCCCCCCCCCCGCTAGGAGGGATATGGATCGTAAGAGCATAGTTTCCCGATAGATCAAGGCCTCTGCCGGGCACCATCCTCAGCTGATAAGGGTCTGGTAAGTAATAGTTGCCTGTCAGATCAAGGCCTTGGCCGGGTACCACCCCCCGCCAAGAAGACCTGGTGCTAAAGTGGCCTTAGTTGCCTACCAGGATCTTGTTGCCAACATGTTCGCCTTGTTTTCACCAAGGTACCAAGATTCCTAAAACAGGAATGCAAGGTACCTAGATTCGACAATATGTTAGCCTTGTTTTCATCATGGTACCAAGATTCCTAGAATAGGAATGCGAGGTACCTAAATTCACCAAATATGTTCGCTTTGTTATCTCCAAGTTACCAAGATTCCTAGAATAGGAATGCGAGGTACCTAGATTCACCAAATATGTTAGCCTTGTTTTCGCCAAGGTACCAAGATTCCTAGAATAGGAATGCGAGGTACCTAGATTAACCAAATATGTTCGCCTTGTTTTCGCCAAGGTACCAAGATTCCTAGAACAGGAATGCGAGGTACCTAGATTCGACAATGTATTCACCTTGTTTTCGCCAAGGTACCATGATTCCTAGAACAAGAATGCAAGGTACCTAGACTTGCCAAATGTGCTCGCATGGCCTCCACCAATGTGCCAAAATTCCTTGAAATAGGAAGGCTAGGTACCATGATCCACCTATGTACCCTGATTCTTGAAAAATGAAAAGCCGGGTACCACGGTTCGACAACATGATCGACTAAGTACCAAGATTCCTTGAAATAAGAAGGCTAGGTACCACGATTCACCAGAGTACCGAGAATTTTGAACAACAAGAACGTCAGGGATCGGTACTCGCCATAGACTTTCGCCTAAGTACCAAAACACCCAGAAAGGGAACGCCTGGTACCTCAACCCTCCTAGATGGAGCAATCAGTATTGATAATATAACTAAGAAAGATGCTCTGAGACTCATCGATTGAGTATCCTAGTAACATGGTACCAGCCACATGTCACGTTACGTTCATGTTCTCATCAAGCTGCTCATATTACCAGGTATCGGTTAGGTTAGGTTTATGGTGGGGACTGTCCCTCAGATTTATGCAACATCAGAGTTATAAGCATGTAACATAATCCAAACAAGGAAATAATAAGGGTTGTCAGACAAATACAGAAAAAGGGGTTTCAACATTGATCAAATCAAGGAGCCCAACCCTTCTTTCATGCTACATATAAAACAAAGATGATGAAAGCTCGGGTGTTCTAGCCTCCATCTAACGGTCATATCCACCTTCCTGATCTGATCGTCCAGGTACACAGATCTCCATCAAGTCGGATGTTGACGAGGTCATCATGATCACTAGAGGTAGGGCGAGGGACCATGCTGAAACCATAGCAATTGGGGAAGGCAAAAATGATGGTGTTAACAAGAAAATTCACTCAAGGTAAAAATTCCAATCAACACCCTCAACCCGCTACCCCAGAGGTCGTAGTGGGGGGTAAGTACTTCATACCATGATTCTGGTAAGAGTGAAGGAGAGGTATCTGATCGATTAAAGCCTTCAAACGGGGTAGATACTGCGAGAGAGGTAAGGTGTTACAGTAGGTAGGAGAATAATCATCACGCCCATCTAGTGCAGTAGGCTGGTACCTGGTCCTTGTACCGGTTCTGGTACACGGTCTCCTCTCTAGGCATTCTCGACCCAAATAGCATTAGGTAGGAGAAAGATCATCCCGCCCATCTGGTGTAGTAGGGTGGTACTCAGACATGGTATCTGGTCCTAGTACCTGGTCACCTCTCTATGTGTCCTTCATAATTCTCCGGCCTAAATAACGTGCAATGAGAGGTACATGGGAGCTAGGACCAGCGGGGTTAGTGCCTAGCTCACATACATTCATAATAAGGAGAGAGACTGGAGAGTGACAATTCTTTGATAGAATTGGACTGATCTAAGGGGGGAAAATATCACGAATGATCATATGCTGAAAAACCCCTAGGCAATATCCAGAGGAAAGAGAAATACCCTTATCTATATTTTATATATCACGAGAGGTGCTCCGGAGAGCTTACATTAGAAGCATGCTCCGAGGAGCTTATACAAATATAGACTGCAAGATGGTAGGCCACAATTTGGAGAGGTACCACTTGGTACCGATATAATTCTGGAGAAAATCGATGTGTATAGTAGTCGATACAATGGTATTTCTGGTGGAGAAGTGGATGATTCCTCTATGGTGATGGCGAAAAACTCTCTCTCAGTGATGGTGAATACTCTCTATATATTTCTGTCTCAATTATTTCTAGATTCCGGCTCCGAACTTCAACTTGGAACCCCTTCTTAGAGAGAGCTTTGTTATATTTATACCTTCTAATTCTTGTTGCCCACTCCATTATTTTAGCATTAATGGAGTTGAATATTTACTCATTAATGGCATTGTAAATGACCATTAAAGAGTTGACTGATCTCCTCATTAATGGCGTTGTGAATGGCCATTAAAGAGTTGACTGATCTGCTCATTAATAGGGTTGATTATCTCCATTAATAGGGTTGACTATCTCCATTAATCGCATTGCGAATGGCCATTAAATACATTTGACTATCTCCTCATTAATGGCATTGTGAATGGCAGGAGAGTTCAACTGTCTTTTCTGTCTTACTGGAATCGAAAGCTGACTCTGTATCTTAGCAACGTGGTACACTGAGGTACCAGTCTGCTCTTGCTAGCGTGGCGCTTGGTCTAGTATGTTGGTATCTTCATGGCACCATTCTTCTTGCTTGGTGGGCAGAGTACATATTCCAGTGTGATCCTGGACTGGTATCGCGGTACTTGGGTATCGGGTAGATGTCGTGGTACCTGGATATTGGGTAGATGTCGTGATACCTAGGTACCAGGTAGGAGGTACTGATGTGCTGGTTCTGCATGGTAACTAGTAGAATGTGAGATGTGGTACTAACCTCTTTTCGGTTCATGGTGTCAGGTATCCCTGACATTTGGGTACCGGTCCCAATCTAGGTTCTACCAGGCTCTAGAGACATGGAAAATTCTTCTTTAGACCCCTGCCAAAAAAGTCTGTTAACAGATGGTATTGAAACCATCCACGTTCAAGATGCAACTGGGCGCGAGGATATAACTTTCTTGGGTAATGTCTACACCATTGGCAAGGGTGTAACACCATGAGCCGCCATTCTCCTTGGTTCCAGGGATCATAAGCTCGACCAGCCTTGATTCCTTGGTGACTCAATCCATCTCGCACTGCTCCTTCCACAATACCAAGCACCAAGCCATTCAGAGAGATCATACCTCCTTTTCCTTTCAAGTTGCTAACCATAGCGACAAACATCGATCGATCTGTTGAAATTTGCTACTCCATTAAAGAACAAAGGAACAATGTGAAGAACTACTAAGCAGGTCGGGGTATTTATAGAAGGAGAAAATGAGTATCGGGAACAAAAGGATAAGATCATTAATGAGGCATGACACCCGGCATATAGGAAAGAACAACTCATGAAGCGTGCGCCTCTGAAGTTTAATGTTTGAAGAAAATGAGCCTATCCTGAGTTGACACATGGAAAGAGCAATTAAGTATAGTGTCCAAACCAAAAATTCCTATACAGGAATTCCAAGAAGAGGTTTTCACCAGGATAACCTGGAATAGGGCATGGACCATGGCAATCTCGATTACCAGGTACCGCGATCCGTGTTCAATTGAAGCCTTAGTACTACTGTAGGGAAAAATCGATATAAAATGCAGCGGAAGAAACGACAATAGATTTCGTATGGTTTTAAAATTTTTCTCAAAGTTGAACCTTAACCTTTTAATTAATTAAACTCAAATATATACGGTTAGAGTTAAATACCTCTTGATGCGTGATCCGATTGACTTACGTCGATTGGTAATCCGCAAAATCTTTTTCGATGCCCGTGAACAGTACCCACGTGAACAGTACCGCGTGAACAGTGATTGTGAACAGTGATCATGAATAGTACCCCCCGTGAACAGTGATCGTGAACAGTACCGCGAGATCTTCCAATCCGAATACGTACGTGAATCACCGAGGAGCGTGGTCTCTCTTTTTCTTTGAATTGCAAACCTGAGAATGGATGAACAAAGTTTTCTTTTTCTTTTGTTAGTCACAAAACAATCAAAAGAAGACAAAAATTATTTCGGTCACTTTTGAGTTCTCAATCTAATGATCGAAACTCGCGTGAACCTAATTCGATGTTGTACACACAAGCTTATTGATGAACAAGCAATCAATGTACTATCAAAGAATAATCTCTTCTCTCTTTTATGTTTTTTAGAATAAAAATTATCCTTTTCTATGAATTGAGAAGAAGAAGAAAAATTGAATCATTCAGTCAACCATGGTGGCCGAATTCTATATGTGGTATTATATAGGTGGCCGAAATTTTGCTTCCTCTTCTATTTAGGATTGCCGAAATCTTCCTCTAAATGGACTAGGGTTGCCGCAAATCACATACCAAAAAGAGTTTGTGTTGCACCCTAATTTCCATCAACCTTTAGACTTCAAAACCTAATCCAACTCATAGATATTTTTATTCTTTTATTGACTAAATAAAAAGACTTCTTATTTGATTAAATAAATAAAATTAATTATTTATTTTCTTATCAAACAAGTCTTTTACTTTTAATATACTACTACCAATAGTATAACTTTAGGAAATATATTTCCTGATCAGAAAAAGATTTGTTTCTTAATTAATAAATTAACTAATTCTTATTTAATTCAATGAAACAAAATAATATATTAGGTTAATATATACACCTTGCCGCCCCACTTATATAAATGGGTCATATATTATTTTCTTATTTCATTTAATCCATTGGACTTTAAATAAAAGCCCACATGTGAACCAGACCCATTCTTACTAAAAGAAACAAGCCCACATGTCTCCTTTTAATATATTAATATAATAGTGCAGCCCATTAATTAAATAATAGATATATTATATTCTTGATATATTAAAAACAATTCTAGATGGACCCTTAAATCGGCCCGGTAGAATATATCAAGTGATCCATGCAAATACGTGTGGATTGGGGATCTTGGCGGGCTATCGAAATTTAAGCTTCAATAGACACAACCTAATCACAATCAACAAATGATTCACTTAGGTCCAATCTATTAATTTTAACTCATTCCACTAAAAGGCTAAAATTGAACTCTTAAATAAAGATAGAATAAGGAGATGTTTCTCATTCATACCCTAGACAATCTTATAGGAGATGGTGTATCCTCGTGAATAATATCAGTAATCGGCAAGAGCTCATAGACCGCCTATAGCTCTCCAAGTTACCATATTTCCTCATATGACCACATTTCGAACTTGGATACTTTGACTTGTCCAGAAGCCATGTTTTCAATAATCATTATTGAAAACTCAACGTTGAGATTTAATATCCAATACCTAAAAACATCCATATGATGATATTATACTCTCATTTAATAAATGGAGTCACGATGTCCATATCTATAAATGAAGTCCTCTATCGATTAACAAATGTATACCACCAAACTATCGAGGATAGACTATGCTATATAATCGTACTCATTGATAGCTCTAATGATAACACTTGCAACCATAAGTCCATCATTTATCTCAGGATTAAGATAGACTCTCCGATTGTCCTCTTTAATGAAAAGACTTATATCTGGTGACGGTTCTAGATAAAGTATTTCATTGTGATCCAGTTCAATGCACCTAGTGCACTAAATTCTTTTACTCGAAAACCTTTCGATGATTTTAGACTCATCATATTCATTTGATCCCACTCAAATGCTAGTAAAAGAATTCTACAACTTTAACAAGATAGAGGTGCCTAACCTTTAACTTAAGTTGTGAACGTTATTCAAGACTAACTAAAGAATTGTGTCTACCTCATACATATCCGGATGTATGAACAATTCTTCATGTCTCATAGTATTTTGACCTTATGATTATTTACCTTGACAATTATAATAATAAATGCTATAAGTAATTGTAAGAATCAGAATTCACTTTATTAATATGAGAAGATTGTCAATTACAATATTACACTCTTGCCATTGAGCATAATCCTAACAAGAGCTGGGTCATAATGTCTGTTATACCCCTCTAATTACATATATCCTTTAAGTACCGTTGATTCTCTAATGAACAATAAATCCTATTTCCTCACGGAATTAGGAGAGCGCTCATATTGTCCAAGCTCTGAATCAACCCTTAAGGGAACTACCATCTACTTCTCACAAGAAGGAGTGGATTCCAATATTGTGCACATACCTACCCACCCATAAGCCAAACCGCAATCCCAACATACGGAGTATATTGATCAAGAATTGCATCTGACCTCACCCATGGTATATCAAAGACCACGATCTAACCTGAAGGAGTCGATAAGACACTCAGGATTAAGATCACCCATATATAGCCATCATTAGTTGATATATATGAATCTCATCAGTAAACGGATCTTGGTGAGAGATTCATATAGATCATGGCCCAGTCATATATGATCACATCATACAAGGTGCCTCCATTCCCCTATCATTAGTTGATATATATGAATCTCATCAGTAAATGGATCTTGGTGAGAGATTCATATAGATCATGGCCCAGTCCTATATGATCAAATCATACAAGGTGCCTCCATTCCCATATCTCATATGAATGATTCAGGATAGAATCACCATACACTACAGAATGGACCGCAGCTATAGATTAACCACAAATAAAGTACCCAGCTTTATTTGCTATCTATGGACTCTTTAGATTGCACGTCTCTTACTGTATCCATCCATATATGACACTCATACACACAGTTCAAGATTACATCCGGTAATCTAGGATGTTAATATATGCACAAGCAACACAACAAGAATGAATTGAACTTTTCTTTTTATTTATTTCATAAATCCATTTACAAATTACATCTTTAAGGCATAAACCCGAACACCAAGGTCTTGATATGTCAGGCAACTATGCTCTTACGAACCAGATCCTTCCTGACGGGGGGTGGTGCCCGGCCAAGGCATCAGGATTGCCATGTGGCTCTCCTGGTCTTGATCATAGGAAAATTTACATGGCGAACATTAATGATAGAGTGTGGACAGATGTTGATGGAGGAAAAGACATTCTTCTTTATTCATAGATCAAATGGAAATATAAATTGTTAACCGAAAATTCCTTAAGGGAGTAGAATTCCAATTAACACCCTCAACCACTATCGGTAGGTGGCAGTGGAGGAGGTGCTTTCGGTACCGAGATTCCCCTTACAAGGGAGTAAGGAACAAATTCCCAAATAAGAGAAATCCAATGAAAATAATGGAATATATATAGACATAATGTGAATGGTACTATTCTTATTAATCACTTTATTTGCTTACAAAAAGATTGAAAGTAAGATTACACTGAAACTCTCTCTCTCTTTTCTCTTTTTACACAGGGTGGTGATGGAGTACTTGTTTAGGTCAATAAGTGGCTATAAAATCCTCCCGTGATTGTGTCAAAAACTCTCACTGGCTTCAGAGAACTCCAAAGAAGTTTCCAAAGCGATCCCTCTCTTTGTCTTTCATGGCCGTATTTATTGACATCCAATATTCCTGAAAATATGGTCGTATTAATGAGGATTATTTGGACTCCTTTTTTAGGCTTTAAAAGACGTTGAGTGGGGCTAAAGGCGTGGGATTTGATCCCTTTAATCACTGTCATATTTAAACTCTGATTCGGTTGACCGTTTGGTCTCATTTATGGTGCTTTAAATGGTAAAGGAGTCAACTTTTCCTGCTTGTATTGCTTGAAGGGGTATACTGGTTCCGTATCCAGGTATCATGGTACCATGGTGTACCGCTCTGCTCTTGCTAGCATGGCGCTTGCTCTATATCTTACCGGTGTGGTGCTTGTTCTATCATGCTGGTACCCCCACGGCGGCATCATTCTCGACGGGTGGGTAGGATGCCTATCTTGGTTAGATTCTAGGTGGATATCGAGGTACTCGGGTACCAGGTAGACGTCGAGGTACTTGGGTACCGGGTAGATGTCCATGGTACCTAGATGTCAAACAGGAGATGCTAGGTACCTGCGAGGTACTGAATACGTGGTATCGCTATACCTGCCATTTCTTGAATCGCGGTTCTGGCGCTTTGAATAGGTAGACAGGTGGGCGAGGAGGTAACGGTTCCGGCCTTGCCATGCATTGGTTCTTCCTAGATCGTGGTATCAATGCTTCCGGGCACCTGGGAATAGTTCCTACCAGATAGCAACTTGTTGGAAAATTCTTCTTTAGACCCCTGCCAAAAAAGTCTGTTAACACAAATAATTGTGGGGTGTTGGTTTCCGGTAGTACCCCTCTAGGGCGGTACCGGTAAACCTTTCCTCTAAATTTATGTTCTTCAATGGGTAGTACCTTTTCAGGTGATATGTGTTCCAAATATGGTCGATAGGACGTCCCTCCATATCTTTCAATTTGTAAGCCCCACTTCAAATCACCATTCTAACCAAGTAGGGACTCTCCCAAATTGGTGCTAGTACCCTGTCCGACCTCTTCCGGTTGTTCTGGGTTACTTTCCTGAGGACCAAGTCTCTTTCTTTAAAGCTTCGGTCCTTGACTTTCCTGTTAAAGTAGACTGATACCCTCTCTGCAGCCCTGTCTTGTTTTTCCTACAGGAGGTCTAAGTTGGCCCTCAGCTTGTCTTCGTTGCCTTCTAGCTCGAAGTGTTGAACCCTAAAGGTGGTGAGTTTATGTTCGATAGGAAGAACAACTTCTACACTGAAAGCCAATGAGTAGGAGGTTTCTCCGGTACTAGTCATTTTTATGGTACGGTAGGCCCATAATACGTCTAAGAGCTCTTCCGCCCATTTCCCTTATTCTGCTGGAGTTTCTTCTTCATAAGTCTCTTGATGGTTTTTGTGGCCTCTACTAGGCCATTAGACTGAGGATGTGCTATTGATATGAAGCAAAGCTTGATTCCCAGGTTCTCACAGAAATTCTGGAATCTAGAATTGTCAAACTGTTTACCCATATATGTGATAATGACCATCGAGGTACCGAACCGGCAGACCACGTTCTTCTTGATAAATTTAGTTGTGTTTGCCTCCGTGATCTTGGAAAAGGGTTTTGCCTTCACCCACCTGGTAAAATAATCATGGCTACAATAGGGTGCTATGCTTGTCCAGATGCGGTTGGGAGCGGCCCAATCAAATCTACTCCCCAAAAGTCAAACAGATATGGTAAGCTGATAGAGGACATCCGCTCTGGTGGAAGATGATTTTGGTTAGATGTCTTTTGGCATGGTTCGTAAGACTGCACAAACTGTCTTGCATCGTAGTGCAAGGTTGGCCAGTAGTATCCCATGCGAAGCACTTACAAAGCTAGCGCCTCACCCCCGATATGATTTCCACAGTCCCCTGAATGTACTTATCTGAGTGCCCAGCCTGTATCATCAGGATGTAGGCATCTAAATAGGGGGATGGATCTTCCCCTACGGTAGAGGTGCCCTTCTACTAGGCAGTATCGAGCTGAGATCCATTTGAGTTTGCGAGCTTGATCAGGGTCTTCAGAAAGCTTCTCTTCTTTGAGTTAGTCAACTATTGGATCCATCCAGCATGGGAGGTGCTCCACTGAGCTAACCTCTTTTCCTTCTGTTATGCATGATTAGGAAATTATCTAGAGAGGTACCACTTTTAGCAGCTCCTGTCCTCTATTTACTGCTATATTTGCAAAGATATCGGCTCGATGATTTTGCTGCCTAGGTACCTGCTCGATCTTCAATCCCTTGACCCAGGTCATAAGCTTCAGGACCTTAAGAGGTAAGCTGCCATGTTATCTCCTTTGGTCTGGTATACACCTGTTATCTAGTTGACTACCAGTTGCAAATCACACTTAATGAGGAGGTAACTTGCTCCGAGTTCTGCAGTGACCTTCATACCTGCTAGCAAAGCCTCATACTCAGCTTCGTTGTTGGTGGTGCTGAACTCGAATCTGAAACAATGACTACATTCGAGCTTTTCTGGGTCGGATAGAACGATTCCTCCCCCACTTCCTGCTTGACTGGATGCCCCATCTATATATAAGATCTAGGCTTCTCGATCGGTAAGCCAATCTACAGGTTCTTATTCCTTCTAGGGATCAGGTCCGAGCTCGGGGTGGAACCGAGGTCAAGTACTGCGCTGAACTCAATTCTGGGTCCGAGCTCGGGGTTGTATCTGATATCATACTTGGTGAGTTTGAGGGCCCACACTATCTGTCTTCCTGATACGTATTATCTTTGGAGAAATTGACGCAGAGGTTATTCGGTAACCACCACGATCGAATGGGCTTGGAAGTAGGGGCAGACCTTCCTGACGGTGGTCATTAGTGCATAGGCGAGCTTCTCTAGGAGAAAGTAATTTTCCTCTGATTGGGTCAGGAAGCGGCTTACGTAATATATAGGTCGATGAACTTCATATCCACATTCTTTGACCAGGGCACCGCTAACGACAGTCTCAAACACGGCAAAGTACAATAGTAGTTCCTCTCCCAGTACAGGTTTGACCAGCAGCGGTGGGCTGGCTAGGTACTCCTTTACAGATTTGAAGGCGAGCTCGCTGTCTTGATCCCATTTCATATTTTTTCCCTTCTTTCTTATGTTGCTTTAATGTCAGCTTATACCTCCTTCCTAGTTTGGATGCTATCTCGCACTTGTTGTAGGAATTCTACCAGGCATCCTTCTCTTACTAATGCCTCGATCTGGTTACACATACTGTAGCATTCTGAGGTGTTGTGCCCCACATCCTCATAGAAATTGCAGTATTTGAAGCGATTCCGCTAATCAGCTGGTGTTTTGATCAGGTTAGGTATCCTGAGTAACCCCTTGTCACGGATGGCGAGGTAGATATTCTCACGAGACGCATTGAGAGGGGTATAATTAGAGTACCCATCCTCCTCCTTAGCTATTCGTGCCACTTCTCTCGATGGAGGCATTTCTCTAGGAAAGGTCCTCCTGACTTGGTACAACTCCCTCTGAGGCTGGTAAGGCAGCTTCTGGTACGTAGAACGGTTAGGAGGTCTGTTTTGATTCTTCTGTACAGGCACGGCTTAGGCGCCTCTTTTTTTAAGTGCTTGGCAGTCCTCAGGTCATCATGCTCCATCTTGACCTTGAGCTATTCGTCTATCTCCACTTGTTTAAGGGCCTTGTTATAGGCCTCATGATATGTTTCTAATGGATGTTTCACAAAAGACCGGAACAGCCTACCAGCCCACAAGTTTCTTCTAAAGTTGGCCAGGGTCTCCTTCTCAACGAAGACCCCCATTTGGATTACCTCCTTGTGAAATATTTCCACGTAGGATCTGAGCGATTCACCCAGCTCCTAGATCATGTACTACAGGTGGATTGGATCCTTGGGGCGAGATTTGATACCTTGGAATTGAGCACAGAAATCGGTGGTTAACCTGGTAAATAAGTCTAAACTATCGGATGGTAACTTTTTGAACCACGTCTTGGCATAATCAGTCAACGTGGTTAGGAACATTCTGCACATAGTAGCTCAGGTGGAGTTTTGGACCTTCATCTGTTGAACGAAGCTTTCCAGGTGACTCAAGGGATCCTCTGTCCCAGAGTACTTGTTAGCTGGCATTTTGAACTTAGGAGATAGCTCTGCCTCTCTGATCCATGGAAGAATGAAGCATTCATTTCTCCCAAGGGATCCTTCCGGCTTTCCCGGTGCTTGCCTTTCTTCAACTCCTGGATCTCATTTTCCATTTTAGCTACCTGGTCCTGAAGTCACTTGTTTGTTTTGTTTTTGTTTAAAGAAAATGCATTTGATATCGTTTGAGTTGTTTGTGCAAGGAAAAGAAAATCTTTATGTCGGATGGACCGCACAACTCATGGACCACGTAAAAACTCCACCAAGTAAAATGGCAACGTGTGAAGGCTTAATTGGTTTAAAACCAAGGACGCGGGATGGACCATGAAGGAGCAAGTAGAAGAAAAGAAGTCGTGCACAGCCACATCAGGTAATCCTTAACACTTGCTTCTCAAACATAAATCTCTCCAATAGATTCCTCCATGTTTGGAGTTGAATACGATTGTGATGAAATTTAGTTTTTGTGCTACAAGTATAGTGGAATGCATTTGTTGGTCTTAATTGATATGCTTGTGGATATAGTTTTTGATAATGGCGGAAACCGCCTAGTGCTTCAAGGATATAAATGTATTGCTTATTGTTGTGATTTTTTTATTTTTGTTTATATCTAAGAGTGTGGAATGTACTGTGCTTAGATCTTAGGATTTGTTTTGTTTTGTTTTATTTGTTGGTTTTTTTTAATTGTTTTGTTGTCCCTATTTCCGAATTCTAGCTTGCATTGTCCAATTTTTGAGTGGAAATGGTTCCATGGAGCAACATTGAGAACAATGTTAGGTTTAGGTTTGGGGGTGTGGACAACTTGGTTGTGTTTTGTACGTTTTTGTAGTTTTGTTTTTTCTAAAATCTCTACAAAATTTGGTTTAAATTGAAATTTTTGGAATTAAAGTCAATTTTTGTTGAGACAACATCTTTGTTTTCCAGTAGAGACTTGTCTTGTATGCTTTTCGCTTTGTGTTTTGACTAGCATTTATTCCCTCTATAATTGTTGCATCACTTAAATTTGCATGTATAGTGTCAATCTTTTGATGTTGAGGTAGATAAGACTCTATGATTGTTTGGCTTAAGGGAAGAGTGGAGACTACCTTGAAGAATTTTGTGCTTTAAATGTTCATTTTAGAGGGTGTATTCCGTTTCTATTCTTAAACACTTATCGTGTTCTTCAATTTATAGATTGATCTCTATAGGATGTTGCATTGGATATTAAAGAATAATAATTTTATGATATCACATGTTTGCTTGCTTTACTTTTTGTTGGTTGATCCTTGAGAAGTTATGCTAGGCAATGTGTGCCTTAACTACAAAATGGCCTAAACACTAATTCATAGCCTATGTGTTTGCTCCAATAGCTAATTTGAAACCAAACACATAGCTTTTTCTTTCATTACCCAAACTTATAACCAAGATTCTATAAAGAAACCGTACCAAATTAGCTTGGGATTATATGGTGATGATGTTAGAGATTATTGGGGTGTGTTGTCATTACTACAAATTTTGAAAAGAAACCAATGAGTTTCTTGGGTTGAATTGTAAAGTGTAGTTGCGTGTACTAGAGCTTGAATGAAAAGCATTAAAGTTAATATATGCATAGTCATTCAAAAGAAAGAAAGAAAAGAAAAAGAAAAGAAAAATGAATATCTACTCAAAAGAAAAAAAAAGGAGTATAAAAAAGATAACAAAAGAGAAGCCTAGATGTATACTTGTATTAGATTGACTTGAGGGCTATGTTATTGAATTGTAGATGGTCAGTAGTTCTGTGATACAATCTATTGTTTGGATGTCGATATTTCATTGTGTATGGTCAGTAATCCTATAATATGGTCTTAGATATTTCGCTTTCAATTTTCCATTCTTTCTTAGCCTGCACCCACGGCCCCATTACAAACATGAAAGATCTAGCGGATCTCTTGATGATGCTTGCTTAATTGTAAAGTTGCATGTGCTTTATCTATGTTCTTAATGTTTAATTCGTTCATGAGATCATTTGCACTTATATGAGCATTCCTTCTAATTATATGAATATGCGAATATATTTTGATTCCATGTACCCAAACTCCAATTCGCATATGATGATAAGTGTTAGCGTCTAGGTTCTTATTGAAAATATGAGTGTAATCTGGTGAGGATTAGAAGTCGAGGCAAATTCTAGCCCGAGCATTCGAGCTTTGTTGTTTTGTAAGCCGAAAACATCTTTTTTATTTGCATACATGCATTACATGATATATTGATTTACATGACATATATTTAGCCTTAATGCAGAGATTTTAGCATGTATGTAGTTTTTACTTGGTATGTTTAGGGTGGCATCTCAATGTTTTGCTTTGTAGAGTTGCGTTCTTAGGTACCGTATTGGTAAATGATCGAGCCATTGAATGTATAGAAATTCACCCCTTATTTCCGATACTTATGATTAACTTTTGAGTAAATTCATGAAATTTATGGCTCGATGTTCATTGTACAGGTACTTTTGGATTCTGGGTTGAAGAATGAAGAAATTCGGCGATTGTGGGTTAAAAGCGGCAAAAGGGAAGCTTTTGGGGGCAGAACGATCATTTCACAAAAGAAGAAGCAATCGGTGGTTTCCATTCGGCGGCCTGACCGCATATTGGAACCGCTATTTTCCCCAGATGTGTCAGATGCAATTCGGCGGCCATAATTTGGCCGCCGTTCCAACCGTCAATCAATTCCAGTAGGTACACTTTCAATCGGCGGTTTCAATTTGGCGACATGGCCCCCGTTTGAGATCGCTGATCACACGCCACGTCAACAGCATCGGGATTTCTACCCTATCTCATGGGACCACATATATATATATCCCCTCTTCTTCCTTCTTCAGACCCACCACCACTTTCTAAAATCCCTAATCTCTCCTTAACCTCTCTCTAACCTTCCATAACTACAATCACCACCATTAATCAATCTCACCACATTCTTCCATCTCATCTTGGAAATTAATTGAAGAGAGAGGAAAAGATTCACCAAGATCAAGGGGAATCTCAAGCACATGCAAGGAAAAAGAAGACTTGTGAAGGCTCTCATGGGTTTTCTCTACAAACTTGCTTTTTTCATTTCTATTTCCATTATGTGTAACTAAACCCTTTTATTGGGGAATTGATGAGACAACTTATATGATAATCCCAAGTATTTGAACTAGTCATAAATTATATAATCCTCTCTTGGTATATTTCCATTTCATTGCCTTGAAGTTGCCATTTTACTTACTTGTTAATATCGGGGCTCAAGTTAGCTTGCGGTAAAAATGGTTCACATATGAAGGTTGTGGTTTAGGGTTTTGAAGGGCTTTCAACTCACTCTCCAATCTTTAGCATATGTGAAATGGAATATTTATGCATGCATGTGTTATATGGTACAAGACCTCTAATTTGTTCTTAAGAACAATGTTTAGGCAAATACTTATAGTGGGGTTCACTTGAGTAGAACCTTGAATTTTCAGTCTTGCCAAGAGTCATAGTAGGGTTTACTTGAGTCAAGGTTTGAATTTGCACATTATTTAATTAAATCAATTTAAGATCAACCCTTGAGTAGGATAAAAGTGTTTAATTGAACTAGTTCATTACGTAAGGAAACCTATTAGTTGTCAACTCAATTCCCCAATATCCATCATCATATATCACACCTTTCATTTACATTACTTGCTTTTATATTTGCTCAGTTTAATTTAATTTAGCTTTCAAAACAATTCCAAACCCAAAAATGAATTTTACTTTTACGCACGTAGTATAGATTAGTGTACATAGTTTAACTATAGCCAAATATCCTCCCTTTCCCTGAGGAACGATCCCGCTTGCCATTATACATCTCATTCGATTTGTGTATACCAAGTGTGGAATTTTGGTACTTGCAAAATCACGATCAAAATTTGGCGCCGCTGCATGGGATCGGTAGCGTTATATTTGGCTATTCTAGTTTAGGATATAGTTTAGTAGTTTAATTGTGTTATTTTTACCTTTTTACTTCTTGGTTGTTTTTGTGTTTGGTGTTTCAGGTTTGCTAGTGTATGCACGGGCGTCGTTCTAGAGGAGGTATTTTGTTTCCCTTCAACGATCGTATTAATCAAGTTGGAAGACTAGCAAGAGCCACTGAAAGGGCACGGTTGAATATGGAAGGCGAATGAGAAAACCAAAACCCACCCAATGATCCACCCCTACCAGTGAATGCCCCACCAAATATACAACCCCCACAAATGGAACCTCTAAGACAACACACCATGGGGCAATATTCAAGATCGGAAATCAACCATCGACCATTGTTCTTGATGAGCTTACGAAGTCATATGAGCTTAAGACTATGCACATTAGCCAATTACCATCCTTCTATGGCAAAACACATGAAGATTGCTTACAATTCATGAAAGATCTTAGTGAGGTGGTGTAGACCTTTCCCTTTACATCAAGGATGGGTACGTTCTCAAAGGAGCAACTACTAATGAGGTGCTTCTCAACTTGTTTGAAGGACGATGCAAGAAAATGGCTAAATACCCAAAAGCCCGGATCTCTTGCATCATGGGATGCGGTGTGTGAAGCATTCTTCAACCGATTATTTCCATTAAACAAGAAGAGAGAGTTGCGGATGCAAATTACGGGGTTTCAAGAAGAGATTGGTGAATCATTTCATGAGAAATGGGAGAGATTCCAATCCTTGTTAGCACTACTTCCTCCCCATATGCTCCCGGATGAATACAAGGTATCCTCATTTCAAGAAGGACTCTCTCCTCACACATAACTTTTGATTACGAATGCTTGTTGAGGATCAACCTCGGACAAGATTGCGGCTTTTGTGATGGATGTGTGTGAGAGGCTTGCTCATATGTCCCAAAAATGCAATTTTAGCATAAGAACAAATGGTAGGCATGAAGTAGGAGGAGGAACCGAGACGATGATTGAAGTTTCAAAGTTGGCCAAACAAATGCAATCTATGCAAGCCACAATGTTGTCCATGCAATCATTCATGATTAACCAAGGGAATGCAAGCCTTATTCAAGGAAGAGTTGGAAATGGGGATATGTTTTTTAATGGAGAAAGATGTGTTGGATTCCAAGAGGAAGTCCAAGCAATGGGATATCAACAAAGAGATAGAGTTGGTGTGTACTCTCAAACCTACAATCCAAAATGGCGGAACCATTCGAATCTTTCTTATTCAAACAACAATGCATTGAACTCAGACTTGCTTAACCAAGAGATGAATCAAGGGTTCAACAATAATCAAGGGTTCAACAACCGAGGGTTCTACCAAGGTCAAGGGTCGGGGAGTGGCCAAGCCAATCAATGGAGCCGGCAAGAGAATTTTAACAACCTAGCAGGGCAACAACAAAGGGAAACTGTTTTATCAAATGGGCAAAGGTTAAGTTCTCTCGAGGCCTTAGTTACCAATATGGGGCATCAATGAAGAACATGGAAACTCAAATGGGCCAAATTGCCGAGGCACTACAAAAACAAGACAAAGGGAAATTCCCTAGCCAACCCGAGCAAGCCAAAGCCATGACGGTTCTTAGAAGTGGGCGGATCCTAGACAATGGTGAAGTGGTAAAAGATGCAAGTGAGCCTAGAGTACAAGAGGATGAAGGGGTTGCAGAAGACACAAGACAAGAAGAAGATGAAGTGGTAGCCCCCTCAAAGGAAACTCCTCGTCTACACAAGTCATCCAATTCGTACATTCCTCTCATCCCTTACCCCGGAAGATTGAAGAATTCGAAGTTGGAGCAATCCTTTCAAGACATTTATGATATTATTTCCAAGGTACATGTGAATCTTCCACTTCTTGATGCAATTCAAAAGATGCCTTCCTATGCAAAGTTCTTCAAAGAGTTAAACAAAGACAAGATCAAGTTCAAACCTAGGCATCAACAGAGGCTTGGGGAGAATGTTAGTGCGGTGATTCAAAAGAAGTTGCCTCAAAAGATGAAAGATCCCGGAAGCTTTATCATCAACATTTCTATTGGTGGAGACAAGCAAGAGAAAGCCATGTTAGACTTGGGGGCAAGTATTAATTTGATGCCTTACATAATTTACAAGAGATTAGGACTTTATGACCTCAAGACAACTTCCATGTCATTGTTGTTGGCGGATCAATCATCAAGACACCCCATAGGAATAATAAAAGATGTGTTGATTCAAGTAGAGAAGCTAATTATTCTGGCCGATTTTGTTGTGTTAGACATGGAGGGACACAAAGAAGATGACCAAATGTTGCTCTTGGGAAGACCATTCATGGCGACCGCTAGAGCAATTATGGATGTGCATAAAGGGAAGTTCACTATGAAGGTTTTAGATGAGGTAATTGAGTTCAAGCTTTTTGAGTCGGGAGCATATCCTATTGGGGCACATGATAGTTTAATGTGAATTTGGTGGATACAATCATCGATGAGGAAAGTGAAGAGTTTTTGAGGGAGAAGTTGGAGGCTCTAATGGCAAGTGCAATGGAGTTTCTAGATGAACAAGAAGTTGAGGATGAGAGACTTGAGTTGATGGAAGAATCGGTGGATAAAGAAAGAATCAATGAGATTGGAGAAGTGGAAGTGGAGAGTTAGAGGCAAAATTGGCTACACCACCAAGGTTAGAGTTGAAGGAGCTTCCAACAACACTCAAGTATGCCTACCTAGATGAAGAAGAAAGAAAGCCGGTTATTGTCTCCTCGGAATTAAATCAAGATGAAGAAGCAAGACTTTTTGAAGTCCTTAGAGTGCGCAAGGCGGCAATTGGGTGGTCCATAGAAGACATCAAAGGGATAAGTCCTACCATTTGTATGCACAAGATTCACCTAGAAGAGGGTTCCAAGCCATCAAGAGAGGCTCAAAGGCGACTCAACCCTATCATGCAAGAAGTTGTGAAAAATGAAGTGTTGAAGTTGTTGAAGGTGGGCATAATCTATCCAATTGCGGATAGTAAGTGGGTGAGCCCTATCCATGTGGTACCTAAGAAGTCGGGGATTACGGTAGTAAGGAACGAAAAAGATGAACTTATACCTCAAAGGTTGCAAACAGGGTGGATAGTATGCATTGACTACTGGAAATTAAACGCATCAACAAGGAAAGATCACTTCCCCCTTCCATTCATTGATCGAATGTTGGAGAGATTAGCGGGACATAACAATTATTGCTTCTTGGATGGCTACTCGGGGTATAACCAAATTACAATCGCACCAGAGGATCAAGAGAAGACAACTTTCACTTGTCCCTTTGGCACCTATGCATACCAGAAGATGCCCTTTGGTTTATGCAATGCTCCCGGCACTTTCCAACAGTGTATGATGTCCATCTTCTTGGATATGGTAGGGAAGATCATTAAGGTGTTCATGGATGATTTTTCGGTGTTTGGAGGATCCTTTGATATTTGTCTTGACAACTTGACTCAAGTATTGAAGAGATGTGAAGAAAAGAACCTAACCTTGAATTGGGAAAAGTGTCATTTTATGGTGACACAAGGTATTGTTCTTGGGCATGTGGTGTCAAGCCAGGGAATAGAGGTAGACAAACCAAAAATTGAAGTTATGAAGAGTTTGCCTCCACCACGGACTACCAAAGACATAAGGACATTTTTGGGCCATGCGGGATTCTACCGATGGTTTATAAAAGATTTTTCCAAGATTTCAAGACCTTTCTGTAATCTTCTCCAAAAAGAAGTGGAGTTTGTGTTTGATGAAGATTGCATGCAAGCCTTCAATACTCTCAAGGAAGCCCTCACATCAACACCTATCATTGTACCACCAAATTGGAGCCTCTCTTTTGAAATCATGTGTGATGCATCGGATTATGCGGTAGGGGCCGTTCTTGGGAAAAGAATGGACAAGCTTCCACATGCAATTTATTATGCTTCAAGGACACTAAATGATGCTCAATTGAACTACTCCACAACCGAAAAAGAATTGTTGACGGTTATGTTTGCATTGGAGAAGTTTCGGCAATATTTGGTGGGAGCAAAGGTAATTGTCTACACCGATCATGCGGCTATCTGGTATCTAATGCAAAAGAAAGATGCCAAGCCAAGACTAATCCATTGGATTCTTCTCCTACAAGAATTCGACTTGGAAATCAAAGACAAGAAAGGCAAGGAAAATGTGGTAGCCGACCATCTAAGCCGGTTGATTCATGGGTCAAATGAAGAAGAATACATGCTTCCCTTAAAAGAAAGCTTTCCGGATGAACAATTGTGGATAGTTGGTGGAAGAGAACCATGGTATGCTGACATTGTGAATTACCTTGTGAGAGATATAGTGCCCAATGACCTATCATACCAAGCCAAGAAAAGATTTAAGTTTGTTGCTAGGCAATACTTTTGGGATGAACCCTATCTCTTCAATCATGGGCCCATTCAAGTAATTCGAAGATGTGTACCGGAAGACGAGCAAGAAGGTGTACTCAAGTTTTGCCATGAAATGCATTGTGTGGGTTACTTTAGCCACAAGAAGACTGTTCTCAAAATCCTTCAATCCGGATTCTTTTGGCCAACACTAAGCAAGGACACCTATGAGTTTTGCAAGAATTGTGATAGGTGCCAACGGATGGGTAGTATCGGTAGGAGAAATGAGATGCCCTTGAAAGGAGAATTGGTGGTGGAACTTTTTAATATTTGGGGTATTGACTTTATAGGCCCTTTTCCATCTTCAAATGGCAATAACTACATTTTGGTGGTGGTTGATTATGTCTCCAAGTGGATTGAAGCAGTGGCGACTAAGACTAATGATAGTCATGTGGTAGTAAATTTTTTGAAGGAAGTGGTGTTCTAGAGATTTGGTGCTCCTCGTGTAATCATAAGCGATGGGGGCACCCATTTTTGCAACAAAATTTTTACTACCTTGATGAAAAAGTATGGAGTAACACACAAGGTTGCCACACCCTACCATCCGTAAACTTCCGAGCAAGTTAAAGTGAGCGATCGGGAGATCAAGAGAATTTTAGAAAAGACGGTCAAGCCTAATCGAAAAGACTGGTCAATGAAGCTTAATGATGCACTTTGGCCTTACCGTATGGCATACAAGACCCCTATTGGCACCACACCTTACCGATTGGTATTTGGGAAGGCTTGTCATTTGCCGGTTGAATTGGAGTTTGATTCTTATTGGGCAATCAAGAAGTTGAATGTCAATTTGGATTTGGAGGGAGAAGAAACGAAGCTTCAACTCAATGAATTGGAAGAACTCCGATATGAGGCTTATGAAAATGCAAAGTTGTACAAGGAAAAGACGAAGAGGATCCATGACCAATTGATCCTAAGAAAAGATCTCCATCCCGGGATGCTAGTGCTTGTGTTTGATTCAAGGTTGAAATTGTTTCTGGGGAAATTAAAATCAAGATGGACTAGTCCATTCTGAGGGACAGAGGTATTCCCACATGGTGCAATTGAAGTGCAAAGTTTGAAAACCGAGGACACATTCAAAGTTAATAGACAAAGGGTTAAGCCATACTATGGAGGAGAAATGAGTGCATTCATGATCGAATAAGTCAAGCTTGGTGAGCCTTAGCGCCCATCATCACATCTTGCCTAGACATTAAATCAAGCGCTTAGTGGGAGGCAACCCACTTAGGTAGTTTTAGTTTAATGCATTTTGTTTTATCCAATTGATAAGTTTTTGGTATATGTGGAGTTTTCCCCAAAATTGTATTGGATATTGAGTCAAGAAATTTGTTGAGTAAAATGTGTTGAGTACCATATCCAAGACAATTTTGGGGGTTTCTTTTTGCTTGATGAGTGTTGTGTAGTGTGCAGTTGATATGAAAGAATGCATGACCAAGATTACCAAATTTTTAGGAATCGGCGGTCAATATCGGTGGCCTGGCCGCCAAATTAAACGGCCAATCACAAGAGAAGTTTATGTCAACAATTCAGCGGTTGAAACAGCGGTCGAATTATGGCCATCGAATCAACTTCAGAAGATCACTCAAGAATCGGTGGTTTGAACAGCGACCTGGACACAGAACACGAAACTGCCGAATTAACGAAACGACTGCGTTTTGGCCAAAATGTCTGATTTTGCGGTCAAGATCAGCGACAAGGCCGCCGAAGTAAACCGCAGAATTCGCGATATCTGGTCTTAAAAGGGCTGTCACTTTCACGAGCCAAACATAAAAATTCTCACTCAAAACTCTCCAACAATCATCTAAGGTGTATTCTTCTCATTCTCTTCTCTCTCAAGGCTTCAAGGTATGTTATTCTCCCCTCTAAACTTATATCTACAAGATTAACTCTCTCCCTCCTCTCAAAATCACATAAATTTTGCATGATAGTGTTAGGGTTAGGGTTTAGTCCGAAAATTTAGGGATTTCATGATTAGAAGCCAAATTAATTGTAATGCATGCTTGGGTATTGTTTGTTGAAAGAATAAAATGCTCCTAGAGTGTTAAATGATGCTTGAATATGCTTGTAGTTGCCAAATTTTTGTTTTAATGCGAATTGGGACAAAATTTCTCTATTGTGTGAGTGTGAATCAATTGACAAAGTTTATACTGTTGCTTGCTATTTTGTAAATGCCTTATTTGCCATATTTTGTTTGTCAATATGCTTACCTTGATTAAAAATATTTGTTGTGATTAAATGTGTGCATAAACTTGGTTGGTGATGACTAAATGGTTGATTATTTGCTATGTTTGATGTGATGTGCATAATTTTTCATTTCCCAAATGGCACCGAAAAAGGGCAAGGGCAAGGACAAGGCTTCTAGTTCCCGTAGCCGAAGGATTGAGGAGTATAGCCTTCACAACGCATTATATGCCGCTCGTCTTCACAACCTTAGGTCCAGAACCATTCATCCTGACAGGGCCATTGATTTGAATGACGTGGGAGGATGGGACATTAGGTAGCAGGTTGATGGAATGGGGTGGTACCAGTTTTTCACCAAACCCCGCGTAAGTGCTAACACGATCATTGTTCGGGATTTCTATGCATCCATGATCCCAAGTGAATACCTAGAGGGGAAATATGTGAAAGTTAGGGATATGGATGTCTTCATTCGTCCCCAAGAGATCAATCGGTACTATAAGACCACTGCGCATGGTGATCTTTCGGATGGGATCCCGAGTAACAATATCTTCAGGTTTTACAATCCTGCACTAGCTGAGGCCCTCAGGAGGGAAATGGATAACAGAAGGTTGTGGGACGCAGACCATGATCTTCGCCAGTAAGAATTAGAGAGAGACTTAGCATTCTGGGCAGTCTTCCTGCCTCACTCTCTGAATCCTACACAGCAGCGGACGAAGACCGTGCTAGAGATTGCTCAGTTGTTGTACTGTGTCAAATTTCAGCTGCCTGTAGATGTAGGGAGGCTGATCCAGTTAGCAATCGCCTGAGCTGGAAGGATAGAAAAGTCAGTTATTCCTTTTCCATGCCTGATCTCTGATTTATGCATAGAGGTAAGGGTTCGTGTGCGAGACGGAGATGTGGAGTATACCATGAGCGACCCCTGCAACTCCAGAACCTTCAAGGACTTGTCAGCGCCCTAAGATGTGGAACGCCTTCTGCCGTTGGGGTCAAGGAAGAGACAGAGGGTGTTGCAGCAACAACAAGGACGAGATAAGGGCAATGATGATGAGGAGGATCCTGGAGCAGTTCCAGCTGCCACCGAGGAACCTTCAGAGGAGAGGCCAGCATGGTTTGAGGCTTGGGTGACGGAGTACAATCAGCAGATGCCCCCATGGGCTGCAACCTTAATTCAGGGCCAGAAGGATCAACAAGCACAGATAGATGAGCTGATCAGAGTCCTGTAGGAGAGCACATTTACAGCTTCAGAGCGGCATAGTGGAGCAGGCCCCAGCTCAGTGTTCCAGCAGCAGTAGCAGGATGAGCAGACACCTTCAGATCACGATGATGATGCACATTGAGATTTGTTCATCCGTTTTTCCATTCCTTATTTCAGTTTTAGTTCGCACTTACTTTTGGGCACTTTACATTACTTTTAGTTGGATTTTAGTTTAACTTTTTAGACTTATTTCAGTTGCTTATGCATGTTTATTAATTACTTTTGGGAATTTTATTGTGCTTCATTGGATATTTTTCACATGACTTTATGCATGAATTTTTGTTAATAAATGTTTTGGGCGCCTTCCTTGCCGGGCCCTCATTGTCAACATTGGGGACAATGTTGGATTTAGGTTTGGGGGTGTGAATGTGAATGAATTGATTTTATTCTTTGGAGCAAAATTTTTGCCAAATTTTTACCAAACTTGTGCGGCATAGGCCATAATTGAGCATATTTTGCTTGGTTTGATACCTTTGTCATGTGCTCATTGACAATCTAAGATTGCAGGCATGTCATGAGTTAGTCTCATACCTTTTGGATCTAAGTTAAGGTGGGCACTTGTGTGAGTGTGTAGGTCTATTAGTGGAGACTACCCGAAGTTCATGTGCCTTAAAAAGCGAATCCATGAGGGTTATGTTTCTTTTTTTTTGTACTTCTAAACACGTCTCACACTTTGTTGTGCATCATTGAAGTCTCATCATATCACTTGCACCACTAGCCATAAAACATTCATCAATTGTGGATATCATGTCATTTGTTTGCAATTTCTTGTGGTTGGCTTACTTGAAAGGATGATAGGACTTTTATAGAATACACCTAAACACTTTCACTCAATTCCTACCCAATTTGTGCTTCAATGGTCTAATAATGGTGGCCAAGCACTTAAGGCAAACACTTTCCCACACACTAATGAACCTAAACACAAGACCTACCCAAAGTTGTTGTCCATGATCAAGTCAGGTATGCCTAAAGGATGTCAATTGTAAGCTCTTGTTGAGTCAATAGTATGTATTTAGGCAGGTTGTAATTATGCAATTTTGGGGCTACATAAAAAAAATAAAAATAAAAGAAAAGAAATAATGTTTTCAATTTAGCCCAAATTCTTCAATATGAGCTGCACCATATGTGAGCAGCCATTTAACATGAGGTTGGTGCAAATATATAATTTAGATACTTGATTTTGTAAGTGTGCTAATGTAAATCTTCTTGGCATGGTCAACACATTCAAACCTCACTACCAGTATCCACCATTCACTACACAGCACCCACAGCCCCATCAATTGGTAGGTAAAGTCAATTTGATCTTGTAAGTTTTCTGTTTGAGAATGCAAACTCTCGTCATGCTCTACCACGTTCATGGTTTTTGGTTCCTTTCATGAGGCTTATTCACTTAAAAGAGCGTTCAATTTTTGAAATACATGTATGCGTCTTAATTTGCTTCCATTGCATAAACTCATTCGTATACGGTTATATGAGTGTAAACCTAGGTTCTGAGAGGAAAAATAAGAGTGTATCTTGTAAGGACCTAGAGTCGAGGCGAAATATGGCTGAAGCAATTGTGCGGGTGGTCACCAAAGCAAGGACACTTTAGTGTGGGATTCATGACTTGTATTGCACGCATTGGATTGATTTTGTGTTCTTTCAGCTTTAGCACATCTCTCATGGTATCCCATCATATTTGGCATCCACACTCATATTGGCTGTTTTCATAATTGTATATATCGGCGGATTTATTACTAGTTCTTAGTTATGTTATTTTGGTTTATCGGATTTCCTTAGTTTTGTTTTTGAATTTGCTCGGGGACGAGCAAAAGCTAGGTTTGGGGGTGTTTGATCGAGCCATTGAATGTATAGAAATTCACCCCTTGTTTCCGATACCTATGATTAACTTTTGAGAAATTCATGTAATTTATGGCTCGATGTTGATTGTACAGGTACTTTTGGATTCTGGGTTGAAGAATGAAGAAATTCGGTGATTGTGGGTTAAAAGCAGCAAAAGGGAAGCTTTTGGGGGCAGAACGGTCATTTCACAAAAGAAGAAGCAATCGGTGGTTTCCATTCGGCGGCCTGACCTCATATTGGAACCGCTGCTTTCCCAGATGTGTCAGGTGCAATTCGGCGCCCATAAGTAGGCCGACATTCCAACCACCGATCAATTCCTCAAGTACACTTTCAATCGGCGGTTTCAATTCGGCGACCTGGCCGCCGTTTGAGATCGCCGATCACGCGCCACGTCAACAGCACCAGGATTTCAACCCTATCTCATGGGACCACATATATATATCCTCTCTTCTTCCTTCTTGAGACCCACCACCACTTTCTAAAATCCCTAATCTCTCCTTAACCTCTCTCCAATCTTCCATAACTACAATCACTACCATTAATCAATCTCACCACATTCTTCCATCTCATCTTGGAAATTAATTGAAGAGAGAAGAAAAGATTCACCAAGATCAAGGGGAATCTCAAGCACATGTAAGGAAAAAGAAGACTTGTGAAGGCTCTCATGGGTTTTCTCTACAAACTTGCTCTTTTCATTTCTATTTCCATTATGTGTAACTAAACCCTTTTATTGGGGAATTGATGAGACAACTTATATGATAATCCCATGTATTTGAACTAGTCATATATTATAGAATCCTTGACAAAGCTTTTTTCTTAGTGTCGTTTTAAAAAGATCAATCCGTCAACAATATTTGGCACAACGATACAGGGACACAAAAAAATGTCAAATTATACAATTATACAGATCAATCCGTCAACGATATAGTCCTAGAACATGCAATTATACAAAAAAATGTCAAATTAAGTCTAATGCATGTGCATACAACCATATGTGTGTGAATGTGTTATACAAATTTGGCACAACGATACAGGGACACAAATGTTTTGAAATGTGTGTGTGTGCACTTACGCCTTGCAATAGGAGAAATAATATTGATACCTTAGCATCCAAGTAAGCATGTTTCCTCTTGAATACGAACTTTGCATGCGAAGTTGCTTTCTTTCTTTGAAGAACCATCCAATCATGAACCACCTAAGAAAATAAGCAATACAAACAAAGAGCATTTTGTTATGGAATCAAGCCAACACAAATCTAAAACCTAACACATCTGCCTCCGAAAAAAAGATCGGGTCCTAACCTTGCTTGAGCTTCTTTTGGTCGGGACCTATCGGGTTTACTTCCAGGTTCTTTTGGCCATCTATTGCCTCACGGACTACAGTCATTCTCTCACTGCCGCTTCTTCCTATGCATGGCCCACCAAAAATGGTGTTGATGGCTCCAACATCTAAACATCCCCTCGGACTACCTCTTTTGTCTTGGTCGTTTTTCTCAGGGTCATTCTGTCTACCATCACCTTCTTTCAGAACCACATCTTTCAGGTGCCCTTCTCTGATCAGTTTCTCTATGTAGTCCCTTAGTTGATAACATTTGGAGGTCTCGTTACCATTCTCCCGATGGAATCGACAATACTTGGTAGTGTCCCTCCTGACAAAGTTTGATTGTTTTTGGGGCTTTTTGTATAGGTTCTTATCTTCTATTACATTCAGAATCTCTTCCTGCTTTTGAGCCAGAGGGTTATAATTAGTGTAGTACCTCTTAAATGTCCTATTGCCTTTCTGATCGTCGTCTTTGTGACCTTCTTTACTTTTCCCAGGATTGTTCTTCTGGTCTCCTTTTGTATTTCCCTTCAAACCATTATCTTTTGGTTTTTGACCTTCTCCCGGCTGGCCATCATGTATAAGTTCTCCTCCATAGGCTATATGCTCCTCTTCGGCCATGGTATATCCTTCCATATCATTTATCAAGCTTGCATAAGTAGTTGATCCCCTTTTCCTTAAGCTGAGCGACAACTGGTTGTGTTGCAAACTATTTACAAATGCAGACACTACCGCGTCGTCATTTGGGTCTTGTACTTTCGAGACCTCCTACGAGAACCTGGTGAGGTAGTCTTTCAACTTTACATCCTTTGTTTGTCTCAAGGTAGAAAGAATAGAAATTGACTTTCTTCGTTGGATATTCCCTATGAATTACTTGGTAAAGGCCTGTATCAATTCTTCAAAATTTCTGATTGACCCGCTAGCGAGGCCACCGAACCATCTAAACCCTTGATCCCCTAATTTCTATGGAAACATCCTGCATAGGAGTGCATCGTCATAATCATATTGAGCCATTGCACTTTGGTATCTTTTAACGTGTTTTTTGGGGGTCAGTGTTGGCTTTGAATTGCTCTACATGCGGCATCCTGAATTTCTCCGAAAAATGAGCTTGTTTTATGAAGGTGGTGAATGGACTGCCGAAATTACTAATAAGTAGGTTCCCGTGACCTTGCCTTCGTTCCAACGCTTCAATCCTTCTTAACAGAACCTCTTGTTCTTTTTCCAGTTCACCGCGCTCATCAAAATTTTGGTGAATGATGAGACCATACAGATCTTTCGATGCTCGCCCTGTGATTTGAGTATCACTCACATTGTAACTAGCCGCTGGGGTTGCCTCTCTGCACCTCCTAGAGGGAGCTTTATCATCAGTTGAAGCTGATCAGGATCTCTTCCTATAACCGTCATACTTATCAGTCCGGTCATAACTCGTCCCTCGCCCATGGTACTTTCAGTGTCTTCCTACAAACTGGGCTTCCTGCATTCTTTTCCTTCTTGGTTTCCTCGACTCCCACTTTCACTACAATCCTAGTCATCATGGCGATCATCCCTCTTCTTGGAGTATTCCCTCCTGTCATGATGATTTGCCCTATCTCTACTAGATTTCTGCGGCGCTCTAGGGGTTGGAACAACTATTTCATACTGTACCCTAGGGTCACGAGCTACCATGAGCATAGACAGCTGGTACGGTGAGATCAAGTTGGTGGTAGCAGTTATGTTGATTCCCTGTCTAGCGGCGTCTTCAATGACTCTTCACAGGGATTCTTGAACTGGCCAAAAAGCATTCGGAGAGATATCAGAGATGGCATCTGTAGAGGTTGTAGCATCTTGTTAGAAGGTGGAGTTTTAGAAGGTAAGTCTCCTCTTGCACCGCTGGTGTTGGTTACACCAATATTGTCGATACCACGTGGGGTACCTGTCTCATGCGGGGACTAACTTCCGTCTATACTTGATCGGACTATTTTATACATATTTTAGGTCCCCAATTTCCTATCGTTTGTTCTTGTTTTCAAGCGTATTTTTGTATATTATGTGTTTGTTGAGCCATGTGTAGGTACATATTCCCTATTTCATGGTTTTGAGCTTAAAGATTAGATTGGGAGCCAAAAGGAGCCAAAAACGAGAATAAATGGAAGTATTCAGAGTGCCGTGCCTCACCGTTGATACAGACCGCGACGTGATCTAAGCCCAATCATGGCTAAGAAAATCTAGATGTTTCCACGGTTGATCCATCGTCAAGCAAGAATGCAACACCGAGACCGCGTGCATGAACCCCTCTGATTTTCCGACAACTTATGGGTTGAAATTGTATGGGCCTATGCAGAACATCCGACTTGTGGGTTTCATAACTCCCTATTCTGATCGATTCACATTGAGATCTTTATATATTCGGAAAGGTACGGAAGTCTAGTTTTCATAAATTTTTACAGATTGCAATTCTGATCTTTCTAGAGGAAGTTATGCTAGTTTGAGTAACTGATGGGCAGAGTAGAAATGGCATTCAGCGGGCAACCAAACTGCCGTTCTGACTGCCGAATTATGACAGTAGGTTTCTTCACCAATTCGGCGGGCAAAACGGCTGGCACCATGGCCATCGTTTTGACCGCCGAACGGCACCTGGAGGTCACTTTTTTACCTGAAATTGAGGGGCATTTTTGTCCCTTCACTACCAATTCATACCCTAACCTCCCAACACTATATAAACACCTTTTCATCTCCTCTTTTCAGAATATACACATCCAAAACTTCATATTCTTCTTCATCAACCAAGAGAGAGAGAAACTTTCAAGCTTCCATGGAGGTTTTCCTCCATGGAAAGCTCACCACCACCATTTCTACCCATCTTTCCCCACATTTGTGAGTAGATTTCATGGAGTTAGGAGAGGTCTTTGGACCAAATTCGGGCAAGCAAGGATGAAACTCTTGGAGGGGTTCTTCAAGGGTTGTATCTAAACTCATTCTCCATGTATATCTTGTTTTCCTTATGTGTAATCCCCATTTGGGAATATTTGTAATCCTACACTTTGGCTATTTATATATGATGATTTTTATGTTCATTTGAGTTTTGATTCATTCTTGTGATTATTGAATATATCTCTTATCTTGAAATGCTTATGTATGGAGATTGGAAATTAATATGTGTTCATGAATGGGATTATGAGTAGATTTATGTAATTGTAGGAGTAGTTGTAATCAAATGTCCCATTTGTGTGTGTATGTTGATGGAAGGACGAATTGCATGTGTATGAATGGGTTTGAGTGAATTAGAGTTAAGATTGTGCTTTAGGAAGGCCATCAGGGCATAGTCTTAGCTAATTAGCTAGTAAGAATGAATGAACTTGTTAATTGCCATATTTAAAGAGGTTTGGTTAATTGTTTTTGTTATATATTGGACTTTGGCTACTTCTCACACTAGGGGCTCTAGGTGAGTTGTGGTTGGAGTTACAATAATTGGGATTCGGCTATTTCTTACGCTATGGGCTCTAGGTAAGTTATGGTTAGAGGAACAATTACTCTTTCCACATTCATTACACCTACCATTGCCATTTTACACTACCATGTTAGTATTGGGGCTCAATCTAGCATTGGTTTGTAGAATCGGTTCACATATGTTGGTTGCGGTTTCCCGTTTGAGAGGCTCTCAACACACTCTTCAACCGTTAGCTCTATGAATGGGTATAAATCGGATTGAGGCAAAAACGAACCCTTAACTTGAATGGATGTGCTTAATTGGTTAACAATCTAATAGATATGCCTTTGTGTTTGGTGACCTTATTATCCCATTTGTGTCCATTATATTGCATCTCTCCAATCCACCATTTTATCATTTATCCATTTAATCACCATTCTCACTCCTCCACATTCTTTCGTTTTCATTTGCACTATTTTCCTTTTCATTTTCTTTGCACACACACACAACACCCTACACACACCATTCTCACCTCATCCGCATTCTATTTACATACTTTCCCTAAACTCTAAAACTTGAAACGGTTAACAAATACATCCCTGCCGAACGATACCCTTGCTTGCACTCTGTACTAGTTTTATTTCTATATTTGTCTTTTGACTCGTGCCTTATAGCAAGGTTGATTTTATTATAAATATTTAACAATGCTTTCAACGACACAAAAAACCATACGTCAATACTATTCACCATATGACTGTTGCAAAGGTTTTTCCTTAGATTTTACTAAGTTTATACCACACACCCCTTCTTCTAGCGCCAATTGTTGATGGTGATTTTTGAGATTATGTGAATTCTATCACACATCACACAAAGTAAGTCAAATTAACAATTATTTGTGAAATCAAAAAGAAATAAAAAATATCATGCAAGCAAGATTTTATGTGGAAGACCCGAAAGGAAAAAAACCACAGTTGCCGGTGATGGCGAGGAAGCAATCCACTATGGAAAAAAAACATTACAATTTCAACCTCACTTGCTCTCCTGAATATCTAATGATTTGTGAACCCCTTTTTGGGTGTTTTTAGGATCTATTTATACATACATAGAACCCTAATTCTTGTAGTACAAGTAAAAGTATAGGTGGCAGTGATTTAATAAAGCTCTGACTTGTTGGAGTCGTTGTTGCCTTTTTACCTATTTCGTATCACTGGTATTTCAAACATATCAGATCTCTTGCCTATTTCGGATTCTAATATCTTTAAGGAAATTTGTTTCCTTATCAGAATATGCTTCTAGAAACCTTGTTTGAGGAAGATTCTTTCTCTGTGTATTTGAGTTGTGATTGCAATGAATTCTGTGATACTGGTGTGTCAAGACTCTAAGCTTGTCTCTAAGTTGTCCACGTGCTGCTCAACTGACCATCTGTCAAACCCAACCAAATTTCCTACGCCCCCGACCAGGGAACTAAACCCGATCGGGTGATCAAAACCCCGACCAATTTAGGTTCCCTCAATCATCACCACAATTACTTTGGCTAAGTATTTTCAACCTGACCATCTAAGTAACCTTAACCAGATATTATGTGAGCAACACTGTGGTCATCTTAAGTGGGTTTAACATTTATTGACCTGTCATCACTTAATCTTCAAGAAACACAGCGTTTATTTTGACATGTCATCTTTTCAGATTTTACCAATAACACAAATAAATATATGTATATATGTTAATAATTTCACACTTAGCACAATTCTATGCAGCAAACTTACACTTAAAAATATAACAAGAGGAATATTAGGATATGAATCGAAATAAGAGTCAAAGCTCTCAATCATCATCCAAGTCCACAACATTCACTATTTTATATTTATTATTGTTTTTTGCACGAAAACAGTTCTAACATTGTTTCTTACAATTTAGAACACTCAAATTAAATAAGCACAAGTATATATAAAACTTTGCATCACAAATAACCCATTTTATTAATAACAAAGAGTTTTTACAAACTAAGAGTATTTACAAAACTATATACATCCTAGGAAATACAATCTCAATCAGTACTTCTAAAACTTTTTGGGATTTCATGCAAAATTCTCTCGAAGTGTGCATATATACTCTGCTTATAATCTATGAATAGGTAGTGACGAATAGATTTTTGTGTCGTTGAAAGCATAGTCAAACTATTTATAATAAAATCAACCTTGCTATATGGCACGAGTCAAAAGACATATATAGAAATAAAACTAGTATAGCGTGCAAGTAAGGGTATCGTTCCGCAGAGATGTGTTTCGTTAACTGTATCAAGTTTTAGTGTTTATAGAAAGCTTATAAAGAGAAATGCGGATGAGGTGAGAATGGTGTGTGTGTGTAGGGTGTTGTGTGTGTGCAAAGAAAAAAAAAAGAAAATATAAAAATAAACAAGCGAATATGGAGGGGTGAGAATGGTGATTAAATGAGAAATAATAAAAGGGTGTGAAAATAATACTACAAACGTGTGTCTACTAACCTAGAGGGGGGGGGTGAATAGGTTTTAATCAAGTCAATTACCAACTTTTATTGATTAGTCAATATTAAAAATTCACCTCATAAACAAACATACAAAATCAAGTGTAAAGTGCGGAAATATAAATAACACTTGATTTTTATGTGGAAACCCTTCAACAAGGGAAAAATCACGGGCTATCCTTCTAGCCACACACGATCCTCAAATCCACTATTGTAATGATGTTTACAACCTAGGTTGACCTCTAGTCACACCATTCTCGATCACTAACCCACCACTACTATCCAACAGGCCTTTATAGTGAATCCTTGATCACTTTGCTTGCCATCCACACATTGTTTGCAAGACTTCACTTGCTTGTGCCCTACACCTTGTAGTCACAAGACTTAACTCTCAAAGAAGAGATTAACAACCTAAGTGAATATATGAATATTCAAAATGTAAATAATGCTTGAAAAATACTATAAAGCGTGTGTCTACTAACCTGGAGGGGGGGGGGGGGGAATAGATTTTAATTGATTTTAATTGATTTATTACCAACTTTTCACTTTAATCAATTTTAATAATGCTACCCCATATTAGCAATCAACCAATCCAAAATAAACATGCCAAAAACAATAAAAACACAAGGAAAAGTTAATTACCAACTTTTCTTGATTAGTCAATATTAAAAATTCACCTCATAAACAAACATACAAAATCAAGTGTAAAGTGCGGAAATATAAATAACACTTGATTTTTATGTGGAAACCCTTCAACAAGGGAAAAATCACGGGCTATCCTTCTAGCCACACACGATCCTCAAATCCACTATTGTAATGATGTTTACAACCTAGGTTGACCTCTAGTCACACCATTCTCGATCACTAACCCACCACTACTATCCAACAGGCCTTTATAGTGAATCCTTGATCACTTTGCTTGCCATCCACACATTGTTTGCAAGACTTCACTTGCTTGTGCCCTACACCTTGTAGTCACAAGACTTAACTCTCAAAGAAGAGATTAACAACCTAAGTGAATATATGAATATTCAAAATGTAAATAATGCTTGAAAAATGGAGGGGGGGGGGGGGTGAATAGATTTTAATTGATTTATTACCAACTTTTCACTTTAATCAATTTTAATAATGCTACCCCATATTAGCAATCAACCAATCCAAAATAAACATGCCGAAAACAATAAAAACACAAGGAAAAGTTAATTACCAACTTTTCTTGATTAGTCAATATTAAAAATTCACCTCATAAACAAACATACAAAATCAAGTGTAAAGTGCGGAAATATAAATAACACTTGATTTTTATGTGGAAACCCTTCAACAAGGGAAAAATCACGGGCTATCCTTCTAGCCACACACGATCCTCAAATCCACTATTGTAATGATGTTTACAACCTAGGTTGACCTCTAGTCACACCATTCTCGGTCGCTAACCCACTACTACTATCCAACAGGCCTTTATAGTGAATCCTTGATCACTTTGCTTGCCAACCACACCTTGTTTGCAAGACTTCACTTGCTTGTGCACTACACCTTGTAGTTACAAGATTTAACTCTCAAAGAAGAGATTAACAACCTAAGTGAATATATGAATATTCAAAATGTAAATAATGCTTGAAAAATACTATAAAGCGTGTGTCTACTAACCTGGAGGGGGGGGGGGGGGAATAGATTTTAATTGATTTTAATTGATTTATTACCAACTTTTCACTTTAATCAATTTTAATAATGCTACCCCATATTAGAAATCAACCAATCCAAAATAAACATGCCAAAACAATAAAAACACAATGATTGATTTACGTGAGAAACCCTCTAAATGGGCATAACTCACGGGCTATCCTTCTAGCCACATACGGTCCTCAAATCCACTATTTGAATGAAAGTTTACAACCTAGGTTGACCTCAAGTCACACCATACTTGGTCACTAACCCTTTCACTCTACCCAACGGGCCTTTAATAGTGATCCTAGACCAACAAGCTTGTGCACTAATCCACTTAGTCACAAAGCTTAACAATCAATGAAAAGATTAAGCAACTTATGTGAATATGTAAAAAATATTCTATCATGCAATTAATGCTAGGCTACACTAAGTGCTTATCTAGGGATTTAAAGATGTCAATAAGTGCAAATCCTAGATATCAATATCTAAATGCAAATGCATGAAGATTTAGTTAAAAGACAAAATGTTCCTAAAAGATAGCTATCAATGAACATGCAATCTCAATCAACAAGCAAAGTCACAAACAAACTCAAATCATGCTAAACAAATTAAACATGCAATTAATCAACTAATAATTGCTAACCCTAGGTAAACTAAGAACATAGAGATGAAACAAGAAGTTTTAGTTCATAGTTAATTACCTAGTCAAGAGAAGCATGAAGACCCATGAAGAATAAATGCAAGAATGAAGCTAGATGGTAGATGGTTCTTGGCGCTCTCTCTCTCTTGAATTTACCTTCTCTCTCTTAAAGGTTTAATTATTAAAGCTCTAGGTTTAAATGGTAGAGAGGATGATGTATTTATAGGGACCAAAAAAATGAGCTGGTGTGAAATACCCGAATTGCCCAGTTCGGGTGACAAAGGCGACATGCAAGCCGACATGCACAAGTCGCCTTGGAAGTCGCCTTACACACTGTGAAAAAAAAGCAAAGCCTGAGGCGACATGTAAAGCGACATGCACAAGTCGCCTTGGAAGTCGCCTAACATACTGTGAGAAAAACTAAGTACCTGAGGCGACATGTAAGGCGACATTCACAAGTCGCCTTTGAACTCGCCTAACACACTATGAGAAAAACTACAAGACTAAGGCGACATCTGAGGCGACATGCACAAGTGGCCTTGCATGCTGCCTAACACACTGGAGGAAAAAATCAAGTCTAAGGCTACTTGTCAGGCGACATGCACAAGTGGCCTTGCATGTCGCCTAACACACTGGACAACCCATCAACTCCACATTTAATCAACTTAAATGCAAGAAGTGTGTGTGTGCAACAATATATGAATGTCAATATAAATTGCATAAGATGTGAGTGTGTGCAACTAAAACCTCTTCAAAGAGAATTAAGCATGCAATATACCTTTGAAGTGCTCTTGAGAAAGATGATGCTCTTAAAGCTTGATCACACCCAATGAGGCCTAATTTACCCTTACAAAATAAATCCCCAATGGGGTTTGTCAACGAAATAAGCCAATCAAAATATGAGGAACTTACAATGCTAGGCAACACTAAATGCTTATCTAGGAATTAAATATGACACTAAGTACAAATCCTAGATATCAATATCTATATGAATGCTCATAAAGACCTAACTAGATATAGATATGCAAGTCTAAAATCTAGTCATCAAACAGAGCCATATCAACACATGTTGTCACATAAAATAGCAAGGAGAATAAATGCAATTAACAAATGCAATCAATGAGTCCTAATTAGCTAGAGGGCAAATATGTCATAAATGTTAGCTATCATAATACAACAACCCAAACATCAACAAATATCTCAACTTGTAATTAATATCTAAATCTAGATGCAAACAAGTTATAAAAGAGATTTTTTGTTAAGCAAGAACGCTAGAATGAGTGAAGATTATGTTCTACTTACCAAGTCATGTATGCTGATGAAGACCCATGCAAGAACATATCCTAGATGAGGCTAGATGATGCTTAATTCATGAATGAATGATGGGTTTTGGTTTTGGAGAGGTAAAGAACAAGTCTTGGAGCTTCTCTCTATAAAGAATACTTCCTATCACTACAAATTGATTCTTGAAGGTCTAAAAATGAAATGGGAGAGAAAAGAACATATATATATATATATATAAGCCATAGACAAAACTACATCGTTTTGAACTTGGGAAACAAAATCCTGTCAATACCGCTCTGCGTACCGCGGCTCAGGCAGGTTGTCCAGACCGCGGTACACACATCAGTGTACCTGCTGGACAACACCGCGGTGCAGACCGCTGAGTATGCAGGTGCATAGGCCGCGGTATAGGCAACAAAGGCCTACTGGACTACACCATGACTTGGACCGCTGTGCGTGCAAGTACACAGGATGCAGTACAAGAAGCATGGCCCTACTGAGGTATATCACTCTGTATGCCGCGGTGCAAGCATAGCTTGCCAAGCTGTTTAGGCCGCGCTAAGAGAAGAAATTCTCTTTTCCAAGCAAACTCAACTCATTAAGTAATGTGCAAAATGTGCAAGAGTGGAGTGTGATAAATGGCATACAATGCATCATTCAATTACATGTAAACAAGAGTATAATGCATGCAAGTGAGTGTGTGCAACTAGATCTCTTCAAAGAGAGTCAAGTCAAGTAAACTACCTCTCTTGAAGCATTTTGGGATCTTGGAAGCTTGTTGAAGATGAGTCAGAATTGGAGACCTAAGCTACCCATTACACAAAGGCATATCTATTAGATGGTTAAGCAATCAAGCACAATTAATTAAGTTAAGGGTCCGTTCTTGCCTCACTTCGATTTATACCCATTCATAGAGCCAACGGTTGAAGAGTGTGTTGAGAGCCTCTCAAACACGAAACCGTGACCAACATATGTGAAGCGATTCTACAAACCAATGCTAGATTGAGCCCCAATACTAACATGGTAATATAAAATGGCAACATAAAATGGCAACGTTAAGTCTAATGAATGTGGAAAGAGTAATTGTTCCTCCAATCATAACTTACCTAGAGCCCCTAGAGCAAGAAATAGCCGAATTCCCAATTGTTATAACTCCAACCACAACTCACCTAGAGCCCCTAGTGTGAGAAGTAGCCAAAGTCCAATTATTGTATCTCTAATCATAACTCACCTAGAGCCCCTAGTGTGAGAAATAACTAAAGACCAATGTCTAACAAAAACAATGAACCAAAACTCGTCTAATATTGCAATTATTAGTTTCATCCATTCTTCCTAGCTAATTAGCCAAGACTATGCTCGGAATTGCCCTTCCAAAGGCATAACCCTAACACTAATTCACTCAAATCCATCCATACACATGCAATTTTGACCTTCCATCAACATACACATATAAATGGGATATTTGATTTCAACTACTCTTACAATTACATTAATCTACTCCTAATCCTATCCATGAACACATATTAATTTCTAATCTCCATACACAAGCATTTCAAGATAAGAGAATCATGACAAGAATGAAACAAAACTCAAATGAACATAAAATCATCATATATAAATAGCCAAAGTGTAGGATTACAAATATTCCCAAATGGGGATTACACATAAGGAAAACAAGATATACATGGAGATTGAGTTAATAGATATAATCCTTAAAGAAACCCCTCCAAGAACTCCATCCTTTGCTTAGCATGAAATTCGTCAAAGACCTCTCCTAACTCCATGAAATCTACTCACAAATGTGGGGAAAGATGGGTAGCAATGGTGGTGGTGAGCTTTTCATGGAGTAAAACCTCCATGGAAGCTTGAAAGCTTCTCTCTCTCTTGATTGATGAAGAAATGAAGTGTGGCTCAGTTCTGGTCTGAAGAGAAGAGGAGAAGAGGTATTTATATAGTGTTGGGAGGTTAGGGTTGGAAATGATGGTAAAATGATGAAACTGCCTATAGAAAATTCACTAGAAATGGCCTCTCGCTGGTCGATTTGCAGTTGGATTGGCGGTCGAGTGATAGCCGATATGACCGCCGAATTACTTGTATTCTTCTGGACAAAAACGGCGGTTGGAACGGCGGTTAGGGTGTGACCGCCGAACTGACCACCAAACTTCTGTGACCGCTGAACAGACTGTCAAAATTCTTCTTTTCTGATCTCGTCCTTTAAGCTGCTGGAAGTTAGAGGGGGTTCTGCCACGGACTTGGTGTCGCGTTCTGTCTCGGCAACAGATCAACCATGAGACACGGCTGGGCTTAGATCACGCCACAGTTTATGTCAACGGTGAGGCGCAAGACTCTGAATACTTCAATTTTATTCTCTTTTTGGCACATTTTGCCTCCCAATCTAAACTTTAAGCTCAAAACCTTGAAATGGAGAATATTTCTCAACAAATACATTATATACAAAATAGGCTTGAAAACAAGAACAAACGATAGGAAAATGGGGATCTAAAGTAGGTATAAAATAGTCCGATCAGGTAGTAATACTTATCTACCCTAAACCTTATATACGCAGCGTATGCATACCACCATAAAATAGATTTACAATGTTTTTGGGTTCTCAAATCAATACAGAGCTCAAAATCATATCCTTTATGAGGTTTCTAATCACTCGACTATCTTCATAATCTGAAATGACTTCTAATGATTTATTAAATGTGGTAAACTCATCTACTTCTAGTAAGGTTAGCATCACCGTGTTATGTTGTCGTAGTTCATCTGGTAGAACCTTAAGGATGGCGTCAATAATATCATTCCATATAAAATCTATCCCGCCATCACTCCAAGGCCATTCAGAAACAATAAGATCCCCAAACCTTAACAATTGTTCATAAAAACTAGTACTATAATCCATCTTATGACTTTCTAGTTTTAGTATGAACTCAACTTTTAGTACTTGGTAATTCCAATTCCATAGAATCTCTGATTTATTTATCTATATCCTTAGAGATTGTTGACTTCGATCATCCTCAAGTGTCCCAGGTGTATACTCTTCAATAGTATTTTCCTCTATGAACATTTCATCCGATAATGGTGAATAATCTTCTACAGATTGCGGTGAATATTCCTCCACCGACAGTGGTGAGTACTTCTCTTGAGGGTCAACTAATTAAATGAGTTTTCGTTACTCATTCTCTCTAACTACAGAGAAATGAAATTAGACACCATTAATAATTTGTTAATAAAATTTGAGAACTTATAAAATTTATAGGGCATATATTTAGCTCCCATTGGAGCGAAAATAATTAATGGAATTGAAAATAAATAAATAAATAGAATTAAATTTTTTTTTTGCCGGAAAACCTCCTTTTGGTGGCTGAAAAACCACCTCTGGTGGTCGGAAAACTGCTTTTAGAATGCCAAAAAATTCATGCCTAAAATTCGGTCTGGTGGCCGAAGAACGGTCCTATAGGTGAACCAGCACCGGAAACCGACGTCTGTCCGTACCGATCTTCGGAAAATGTTCCGATAGCGGTTCCATCATAGAAAACAGCTCCGGTCATCGATAACTATCCACACACCCACGAATTTGCCACGTGTCAGAGTGGTATTGGCCCATGTGTTGTAGATGACACATCATAACTACGTGTCCTGTTCTGATAAAACCACATGTCCAAAAACAAAAATAGACAGGCTTGCCATGCGCATATCCTATGCGCACCGAGGGAGCATGTACCCCACATGTCACTTTCCTGGCCTATTCAGGTCACTAGACAACCACCGTTCGACTCCAAATTTTATGTTAATTCCATTTATGCCATTTATATTGAACATTGGGTCTAAGGTGAAGTGCACTCACGGGCCTAATGGCGCGTGGCACTATTCATTGTCTTCAACCTCAAGAACAATTTTTTGGAAAAAATCTTGTTCAAACCCTGTTTTCAATCACTTCATTCTCATTCATCACTAGACCAAATTATGTGATTTTGGTGTCGATGGAAAGCTTAGGATCTCTAGTTTCTAATTTTACCAGATTCATAATTAAAAACAATGATTTTGACCCTCTGCGACTTACTCAAAGTCTCGTTTTTAGGGTTCTATGCCTTAGTGTTAATATGCAAAAATTTAAGTTTTTCATGGCATATAACACAAATAAAGAAACTCGAACAGAATCAAACTTCATATAACAATCTTTATAATGAATTCGAAGTAAAAACATGCTCTACATGTTCAATCTCTAAAATCGCAGTAAAACATATGTGAAATTCTCTTAATATTTTAGTGTCAAATATACCTAGAGGGGGGGGGGGGGGTGTGAATATGTATAGTCTCAAAATTCTTGCAACTTCGTTTTATTCACAAGATAGACAATTTTACAATGAAGTTTTAACAAGTATATTGATTCAACAAAATAATATGAATACAATTAAGCAATGAATGAATCAATACAAGTTCAAAGAAAGTAAAGCTAATAAAAACAAAAATCAACACAAAGGATTTTTACGTGGTAAAACCTCAAAAAAGGAAACATCCACGGGTTGATACCACAACCACTAGCAAAAGCAATTCACTATGACAAATAGGAATTACACACTCAAGAGGCAATCAACACAAGATTCACTCTCTAAGCTAGCAACACCTATTTTACCCTCGGGCCTAGTAAACTTACTATGTCAACTTCCTATCCAAGACCTCACGTCTCTAGGAAGACACCTTACTTGTCTATCCAAGTCACCCCGACTCTAGGCAAGACTTCCTCGCTTAGCTATCCGGATCACCCCGATCCTAGCCAAGACTTCCAATGCTTAGCTATCCGGATCACCCAGATCCTAACCAAGACTTCCAATGCACAACTTGAAGAATCACTCTCCAAATGTGACTTGCAATGCTCAATCCAAAGAATCACTCTAAGGAATGAGACTTCCAACCTCTTAACAAGGCAAATGATCTTAGTGAATGCAAATGATGCAAGCACAAGCAAATAGAGCAAGTTGATCAAACACACTCTATGAAGAATTAGTTTTGCACAAAACAAGCTCACAATCAAATATAACTAATTCTTATGAACATGTGATTAGAGATCTAGATTAGACATTCAAAATCATCCATAAAAATATCTAGAAACTTGAACATGTCAATCAAAGATAGAACAACAAGTTTTCAATTGAGATCACAAAACTAGCTTTGATATCAAGTGAACAGTTAACACTTGAAATCATCAACATATTCAATCAAATAAGACTAGATATGAATAATAGAAATCACAACCAAAGTATTCTAGTTCTAGAACATGTGACTAAAACCTAGAAATCAACAATCAAGATCAAATCACAAAGAGATTCTAGATTCAAGTTCATGTTCTTCAAAATTAGCTAAAAGATGTTCAATTAAAAATCACAAGAGCTAATTTCGAAAATCAATCAAACGAGTCCAAAAATTGAATCAAAATCATTCTAAACATTTTTCTTTAATCAAATAAGAAGATTCATTAAGTTGATCACAAAAGAAAAAAAGGAAAGAAGATGATTCACTTACAAATGATGAACACACTAACTGAGATCAGATCACTGTGAAAAATATGGACATAATTTGGCTCTAAAAATGCTTGAAAATTGTTCCTCTCTTCAAGAACAACAATTTAGGCTTTTGAAAATCTAAAATCGGAGTTGATTTGAGAGATATATGACCAAAACAAAAAATGAAAAGTTGTTGAAAATTTCGGCACGAAATTCAAATATATATGTAGGGAAATTGAAGTGGAGAGAGAGAGAGAGAGGAATTTGGCCACCTATCATTCCTTGCCACCTCAGCTCCCCATGGAGGCGCGTGGCCTCCATGGGGGCAGAAGGGTGGCCTTCCCGTTGGGGGCCATGCGCCTCCACGGGATGCGGGTGGTTTGGCAGTGTGCCATCCCACTGCCCTTTGCTCCTTATCACGCTCCTCTCGCGTTATTCAACCGTTCTCTGGCCTCCGAACTTTGAATTCGAATCCATTTTTTGATTACAAACTGTAAATCCCTCATGGACATGGATTTCAACAAAAAATTTACAAAAGATATGGAAATCGAATCGATACACAAGGATGAAAACCATGTACGATAGGAACACATAAAGTTTCTTAACTTTCTATTTTGAACTGGAAATTTAATGAATGAGTAACTAAAATAACCGGAACTCAATGAGATATAATATAAGCTCAAAATCAAGTTCAATAATATAAAAACACAAACAAACAAACACATGAACACACAAGTATGCCGTTTCCTAGATATAGTCCTAGAACATGCAAGTTTACAAAAATTGTCAAATTAAGTCTAATGCATGTGCATACTTCAACAAGTGTGTGAATGTGTTATACAAATTTAGCACAACAATGCAAGGACACAAATGTATGCAATGTGTGTGTGTACACTTACGCCTTGTAAGAGGAAGAAGAATCTCGACACCTTAGTATCCAGGTAAGCACCTTTCCTCTTGAAGACGATCTTTGCATGAGAAGTTGCTTTTCTTCTTTGAAGCTTGTATAAACCACGAATCACCTAAGCAACTAGACATTACAAAGAAAGAGAGTTTTGTTATGGAATCAAGCCAATACAAATCTAAAACCTAACAATCTCCCCCTTTGGCTATTCCATGGCAAAACCTCAGCCTCACCATACAATAATCACTCAAACAAACTCATATTTGATTGCATTCTCACATCCTTACATTACAAAGAGAATCCTACACTAAAATATCTTCAAGTCTTCATGAGTCGTCAAGATTCTCCTCTTTAATCATCAAGGCACCTATGAGAAACACACAACCAAAAAAACAAGAAATCTTCTACAAAGAGGATTGGTGAGATATATCCACAAACAAACAAGACTCCCCCTATCTCATATAAAAGTTCACTTTAAAAAGCACTCAATATACAAGAATTCTTTACTCCCCCTTAAAAAAAGAATTCTACCCCTTAATACAAGAAGGTCAATAATCCATAAAGAGGTACATTCTCTCACATGAGGTGCATTTCTCCCACACATGGTGATGTATACATTTCTCCCCCTTTTTGTCAAGGAATAGTCAAAGAAACAAACAAGGGATAATCAAGAGATAAGAGACAAATATATGAGATAAGTAACATGCATTTTCAATGTTCAATTATGTCATGTTTTTATTAAAGTAAAATCATGTGAACATATCATTAAAGAGAACAAAGTCTAGCATACAATGCTCCCCCTTGATAAGTGCTCTATCTAAGATCAAGATAAGATATTGTTCACAATGATATCCACACAATCACACAATCAAGCAATTTTAAAGAAATTCAACAAAATAAGCTTCAGAAACTATAAGAGATACACCAAGATTTTCAATCTCTCTCATAATTCTTCTAACATTGCTAAAATATCAAATTCATTTGAAAGCAAAAAAAGTGTGTGTGTGTGTGTGGATTTGCTTCAAACATATATAAAGGAGTAATTGGATCATCAACATGCAAACCATATAAACATCTATTCATCTGAAGCTTTTCCATAAAAGGTCAAACCGATTATCATCCGGAATTTTGCTTTTAAGAGTATAGATTTCAACACATGAGCATGTGTGTGCATGTGGCTCGTCATCCCATTTCTGTTTTTCAACCCGAGCAATCACAATTTTCAACTATACTCCTTTTAGCCCTTTTTTTAGGCTTTTAATAAAAGATTTTTTTTACTGATTCTTTCTTTTCAACACTTCTTTGATTTTTCTAACATAAACATATACGCTTCATGACGGCTTTCACTCATCATAATGGTGTAGCCCTTTCCTACATTGGGCGACAGCACAACCAAAATGTGTAGCCCTTTTTATGAAGGTCCTCGTTGAGTTCTATGTAGTTGCCGAAGCAAAATGGATACTAACCATAAATCATCTTTAATGTACTAGTCAAAAGACTTCAAGGTGAATCCATAACTCACATATCTTCAAACTCAACTTACTCAAACTAAACATATGAGAGAAGCAAAGTGTGCACTTTTGAAAAACCAAGTTTTAAAGCTTAAAAGTGCATGATCTAAAAGCATTACAAAGAGACTTACCTAAGATCATTAACTGCTCATTATCAACCCAATCAATTATCTCATCAACTGACTGAACTTGGTCTGGTCGGTTTCGTTATCTACTGGCTTTTATCTGACCTGGTCAGCTATCTGGTCAACTGACCAAACTTGGTCTAATGTATGGATAATTTCAAATCTTGTTTGCTTGGGTTGCTTGCAGTAGCTTTTCTAGAAGTTTTATCAAGTAGTGTTCTTGTAAGTTCCTCATATTTTGATTGGCTTATTTCGTTGACAAACCACATTGGGGATTATTCTTTGTAAGGGTAATTTAGGCCTCGTGAGTGTGATCAAGCTTCAAGGACATCATCTCTCTCAAAGAGCACTTCAAAGGTATCTCACTAGTTTAACTTTCTTTGAAGAGATCTAGTTGCACACACTCACTTGCATGCATTATTGTTCTTATCTTCATGTTATTGAATGATGTATTGTATGCCTCTTTTCACATTCCACACTTGCACATTTTGCACATCACTTAGTGTGTTGAGTTTGCCTAGAAAAGAGAATTTCTTCTCTTAGCGCGGCCTAGACCGCTTGGCAAGACATGCTTGCACCGCGGCATACAGAGCGGTATACCTCAGCAGGGTCATGCTCCCTGTACCGCTTGCTGTACACTTGCACGCAAAGCGACCCAAGTTGTGGTGTTGTCCAGTAGGCCTCTGTTGCCCATACCGCGGCTTGTGCACCTGCATGAACAGTGCCCTGTACCGCGTTGTTGTCCAGACGGTGCACTACTGTGTGTACCGCGATCTGGACACTTGCCTGAGACGAGGTCCATCTAGCGGTATTGACGGGATTTTATGCCCTAAGTTCAAAACGACACAGTTTTAACTAGGGCTCCCTTATATATACTCTATCTTCTTCCTTGCTCGTTTTGATGAGTTTAAGAAGCCATTATTGAGAGGCCAAGCTTCCCTTAGAGAGAGAAACTCCCAAGAACTCATCTTTACTCAACCAAACACAAATCCATGTGCATCTAACCTCTTCAAGCATTATCTCATCATGGATTCTTCTTGCTTTCATTGACTAGGTAACTTGAACATGCCCTAAATCTCTTTGTATTTATTTATGTTCTTGTTTGCCTAGGGTTAGCTCTTTTATGTGATTTTATTGCATATCTTTATGTTTATTGGCATTTATAACATGATTGAGTTGTTGTTTGTTGGTTGAGAGCCTTGTTCATTAATAGCTAGCATTTAGGACGATTTTACCCTTCTAGCTAAATCTTCATGCATTTGCATTTAGATATTGATATCTAGGATTTACATTTATTGACATCTTTAAATCCTTAGATAAGCATTTATTGTTGCCTAGCATTAATTGCATGCTTGAATATCTTTTACATATTCATATAGGTTGTTTAACCTCTTCATTGATTGTTAAGCTTTGTGACTAAGTGGGTTAGTGCACAAGCTTGTGGTCAAGAATCACTATTAAAGGCCCGTTGGGTAGAGTGAAAGGGTTAGTGACAAAGTAGGTGTGACTTGAGGTCAACCTAGGTTGTAAACTTTCGTTCAAATAGTGGATTTGAGGACCGTATGTGGCTAGAAGGATAGCCCGTGAGTTTTACCCAGTTGGAGGGTTTCTCACGTAAATCAATCCTTGTGTTTTTATTGTTTTCCGCATATTTATATTGGATTGATTGATTGCTAATATGGAGTAGGATTATTAAAATTGATTAAGTCGAAAAGTTGGTAATAAATCAACTAAAACCTATTCACCCCCCTCTAGGTTGTATTAGACACACTTTGTGTATTTTCAGTTCTTTTATGAACCATTCACATGGTATCTAATTTATAGACATTTGTCTTTTATCTGTCAACTAAGTCACTGGGACGTCTCCCAGTAGTTTGTTGCTCAAGATTCGTTGCAATGGGGATGACCCTCATCACATTAACTTAACTTATCTTAACCTGGTATCTCACTAGCCGGAGTTCAAGTACAAGAATGGGACTTTCCCATCCAACTTTCTGTGCATCCCATCAGGTCTCTATGACCTAAAGATGCTCTAATAGTGTTTATATACACCCAGTTAGTTTTGGTGGATGTTCATTGTCTTTAAGACGCATGCTTTTGTCCTCATCACTGGGCCCCTCGAGCACCTATTTATTGCTAATGATTTTAGGTGCTACGTGTTGCTTTTGTAAACGAAAGCAATATTTGAACACTTTTTCTTGAACTATTCTTTCCTTGAAAAGCTTTTATTGATAATTTCAATCAAAACCGTAGAAAGCAACAACTGGTCAGGAATAAAGGAAAACTATAGTAATTCTAGTCCTAACAAAACATCTAAATAAACTGAAAGAAAGTAGAAAAAGAAACCCCTCAAGGGTAGAATATCTTCATATATTTATCTTTGCAAGGCCAGGGCAACTTTCCCCCTTCTGGTCGGGTTAGACGATATGCTCTGTGTCCAGCTAATCCGACCACCTGATAAGGTCCCTCTCACTTATCCGCCAGAGATCTAGCTGCCTTCTCCCTTGTGTTTGGGGATACTATTCTGAGGACCAGATCTTTGAACTGGAATTTTTTTATCCGGACATGCGAGTTGTAGTATCTAGCAATCCGTTGTTGATAAGCTGTATTTCTCACTCTCGCCATGTCCTTTTTCTCTTCCAATTCATCCAGTTATTACCCTGTGGCCACAGTTGTAACCGGTAGGTATAAATACAATGTTTCCCCGTCTAGGGGCTTTGATAAAATCGGAGCCTTGCGTATATACTCTTTAATCTTCTGGAAGGCTTGTTCACACTCTTTGTTCCATTATACTCTTTTGCCCTTCCTTATTGCTCTGAAAAAGGGAAAGCACCTATCCATTGATTTACTATTGAATCGGTTTAACGAGGCCAGACAACCTGTTAACCTTTGAATGTCTTTCAAGGTAACTAGGGACCTCATCTTCTATAGGGCCCTTATTTTCTTAGGATTCACCTCGATCCCTCTCTAGTGTACTTGAAACCCAAGGAAATTTCCTGACAGTACCCCAAAAACACACTTCTTAGGGTTCAGCTTCATCCCATACCTCCTTAGTACCCCAAACGTTTCTTCCAGATCTGTTGCATGCTTTTCTGCTGTGATGTTTTTTGTCAGCATGTCATTTATATAGACCTTCATGTTTCTACCAATTTGTCGGGCGAACATCTTGTTTACCAATCTTTGGTAAGTTGCCCAGCATTTTTTAGGCTAAAAGGCATTACTTTGTAACAGTAAAGCCCCTGATCTGTTGTGAAGGCTGTATTTTCTTCATCCGGGCAGAACATCCTGATCATCTTATAACCCCAGCTTCAGTTGGAAATTTGACGGTCAGGGCATAAGTGGCCTTGATTGCCTTTGTCTTGTTCAGGAATGGCCTTCCTAAGAAGACATTGTAGGGCCAGTTCTCAGTATCAACAACTACGAAGTCGAGTAACACAGTCTTCTGACATGGGAAGCTTCCTATCTCAATTGGAAGTTTAACCGTCCCTAATGATCTTACTTCCACTCTACCAAATCCTCTAAGCAGAATCATCAGCGGCTGTAGATTCTTCATTTGTAGCCCTAATTGATTGAATACCCCAATATTTAGGATGTCTATCGAGCTTCCATTATTGATCAGCAATCTCCTTACTTCTCTATAATCGATGCGAACTGATACTACAACAGTGTTGTTCGGCCTTACTTCTAGTCCGTGTGCATATGCCTCTGAAAAAATGATCGCGTCCCAACCAGATTTCTGCGGTGCACCTGGGGTAGAAACCACTATTTCAGACTGTACCTTGGGATCTCGAGCTACCACCGGTGTAGATAACTAGTAGGGTGAGGTCAAGTTGGCGGTAGCAGTTATGTTGATTCCCTGTCTGGAAGCGTCTTCGATGAATCTCCACAGGGATTCCTGGACTTGCCAGAAAGCATCCCGAGAGATACTAGTAATGGTATCTGTAGAAGTTATTACATCTTGTCTGATGGAGGGCGGAGTTGTAAAAGGTAAATCTCCTCAAGCAGCACTGGTGTTTGTCACACCACTATCATCGATACAACATGGGGGTGCCAGTCTCACGCGGGGAATGACTTCCATCTCTACTATTTGCCATAAGACTGTCACATAAATTTTCTTAGATTTTGTTGATCAAGCCGACCCCCCACCTTATAGCACCAATTGTTGACGATGATTTTTGGGATTATGTAAATTCAATCACACGTCACACAAAGTATGTTGAATTGAAAATTGCGTAATAAATCAAAAAGAAATAATTGATATCATGCAAAAAGGATCTTACGTGGAAAACCCAGAAGGGAAAAACCACTGTTGCCGATGACGGCGAGAAAGTAATTCACTATGAATAAACTGTTACAACCTCAGCCTCTCTTTCTCTTTTGACTATCTAATGATTCATTTCAACCCCTTTTTAGGTGCTTTTAGGGTCTATTTATACATGGATAGAACCCTAATTCTTGGAGTACAAGTAAAAGGAAAGATGGTAGTAAATTAATAAAACTCTGACTTGTTGGAGTCGCGTTGTTCTTCTTTCCGGTTTTGCACTGTCTGTGTTTTAAATATAACATGTCTCTTGCCTATTCTGGACTCTGATATCTTTAAGGAAATTTTTTTCCTTATCAGAGTATGCTTCTAGACATCTTATTCGAGTAAGGTTCTTCCTTTGCGTATTTGAGTCGTGATTGCATTGAATTCCATGCTATTGACGAGTCATGATTCTAAGCGTGTCTCAAAGTTGTCCACGTGTCGCTCAACCGACTATATGTCAAACCTGACCAAATTTCCTTCACCCCCGATCAGGGATATAAACCCGATCGGGTAACCAAAACCCCAACCATTTTGGGTACCCCCGATCATCTTCTTTACTTTGATCAACTCAATTACTTTGGCTAAGTATTTTCAACTTGACCATCTAAGCAACCCTGACCATATATTGCGGGAGCCACATTACGGTCGTCCTAGGTTGGTTTAACATTCACTGACATGACATCACTTAATCTCCATGAAACACGGCGTTTATGTTGACATGTCATCTTTTCGGATTTTACCAATAACACTTTTCAACCCAGTTCTTCTTTAATAGGTTTCTTCACATGAATATGATCAATATGCACATTTCCCAAAGCATCAAAGCTATTATCATGTTTAAAAACTATCAAAGAAGATTTGTTCAACTCACTAGCAAGCAAATTATTCTTCTTAACCCAAGCTTTCTTTGTCGATTTCTTTTTATTCACTTGTTAATCATGCATTGTCTCTAACGCCTTAACATGTTTAGAAACAACCAAATGAAGTCTTTTCATCTTACTAGCATGCATCACATTCCCTAGTTTGCATTGTCTAATATACTTGTAGCATTTAGGTTTGATATGCCCTACAACATTGCAAAAATGACAAACCGGGATAAAATTGTATATAACGAGTTAGTCTCTCATGAGGGATCCCTTATTTTAATTTCGATAGAGACCTTGATGAAAATACATCGATTTTAATGAATTTGATATGAATTTTTTTAGATTATGAGTTCATTGAAACCTACCTATGAACAAAATTTGAGAAATTTTCAAATACTAGAACTATTTTTCTTGAATTTTTCTCTATTTCACCTATTTTCCGATGCCTTCGTATTTAATAAAATTTGGATAAATAATTCTAGTGCTCAGAAAATTCTCAAATTTTGTTCATATTTAGATTTCATTGAACTCATCATCTACAAAAAAAATCATATCAAAATTCATTAAAATCGATGTGTTTTCATCATGGTTCTTATCAAAATTAAAATAAGGGATCTCTCATGAGAGACTCACTCTATATTTAACAGCAAAGATAGTTTGATTGTATATAAAAGATGTAAAGTAATAGATTTATTGTAAATATATAGTTAATAAATTTGTAATCATTGAATTAATAATTCGTTAGGTAGAATTTAATTCCATTTAAGTGTTGATTACTTGAAAATAGGACATTTCAAAAACAAACCATTTGCTGTTTTCTTGAAAATAGGAAAGATTTTAAACTTAAGAGATTTAAAAAAAGATTATTTTTTATTGGTAGAAGTTGTTTTGATATTGAAAAATTTGAATATTAAATTTCAAGGCAATTAAATAATTTTATTTTTGTTTGACGGTGATTTTTAGAAAGTCAGTTGGTCAATGATTCAACTTGTTTATCCTGTTAATTAAGCACAACAATAATGGAGAAATAAAAAAAGAGAGATTTTACGTGGTAAGACTCCGGTAACAAAGAAACGTCCACAGGTTACCGCATAGCAACTAAGAAGAAAATCAACTAAGAAGAAAATCTACTATAAGAATATTTGTTACACACTCTGATCTCTCTCTTACTGATTTTTTCATTTGTCTTTTACAATGACAGTACAATAGTATTTATACGATGCATGCTAGGGTTTTTGACGTGTGGATGGAGGATTGTCAAATCTGCCTTGGACTTTTCCTTCCTAGATTGCTTCGACCTCTTTCCTATTTGGAACCATGGCATACTTACGGTAGTTGATTCAGAGTGCAATTAGTGTTCCTAATACCTCGGAGAAGATCATATTGTTTCATCTTCATTCGACGTATTTGATTCTAATTTTGATTGCATTGCCTTATTTGACTAAGTAGATTTTTCTTGTAGAAGGCAGGCTTATTATGGATTTGTTTCTAATTTGGCCGATCAGATTTTGGTGAGCTGAGTCCATACACATTGAGAATTCTATATGTAATCCGTTGATGATGTGTCCAAACTTGGTGACATGTCCTGAGTCAGCGTCTTTAGTTGACTTTTGTCGACGTGGAAAGGATACTCTCCCGTCTTTTTTGTTTTATTCTAGTGACACGTAACTCAGGTAAATTTTACATATAACAATACCCCCTTAAATATCTGAGCCTAGTACCCTGCTTACCTCTTTGCTGAGAAACTGCCCGAGTAAGATGTACCTGGGGTGGCTTTCGTTACTCACTCGTACTCGGCGAAAGGTATTTAAAGAAACTGTTCAACCTTGTCATTTTCCTCATTAATGATCATTAATACAACCATTATGACTCCCATTAATTTCAAGGTTAATGTGCCATGTATTGATTTCATCTGCGTAAATTTAATTTTGCTAATGATTGAACTTCTTTTTTACAGTGACGTTTGGAGGCTCAAGGTCTTCTAATCTGGCCACTTGTCTTCACACGAAAGGAGATGTCAGGCATATTTCTAGGAGAAGTGACCGTTCCGTTGCTCACATCACTACCCACTCCACTAGAATCTCCCATTTCTTTGTATCGTGACATCATCTAGGGTTTCCTTTTTAAAATTGAATCGATCAATACTTAAACCCTTCCAATACCCAAATCTTTTCTCTTGCAAAAATTTGAACCACCACATTTGTCCTGGAAAACCCAGAATCCTTTAAGGTACCCTCCAAGATCAGATTTCTCATATTTCTTGCCCCTCTCATTTTCTTGCTTCTTCTTGACCTCTCTACTGTTCTCATGATTGTTGTTTTTTCATTTATTACTGCATTTTCAATCAATATATTGGGTAAGTTTTTATGGATCCTAAGGCCAGACATTATGTTTTTTTTAGTATGATGATCTCAATCGAGTGCAGAGATGCTTTGGCAATTGAACATTTTGAAAGATTGTTACGGACCCAGGCTTATAATCAATCCCCTTTCTTGGTTGCAGACACTCCTGGATTTGGTGTTGATATTTATCCCAACATCCAACAGCCTGAGCCAGAAACTGACATTCCTCAAGCTAACCCTGAAGCTGATATTCCTCGAGCTAACCCCTTTGTTTCTTCTTGTAGTGACTTTCGCACTCCAATGACAAGATCCAAATATCCAAGTCAACGCCGAAAAACCAGAACAGTTCTTCCCTAAGACATCAGGGTAAGGCATTAGGTGATAAATGAAGCTGACGTGGAGGAAGAACACCAGGCGGCTCAGATACACTTTTCGTAAGGGTGTCAATACGGGTTGGTGGGTCGTGTTAGGGCCAACCCGGATACGACATGATTATTTTTAGGTCAACCTGAACATGACACGATCATTAAACGGGTCAGACCCCCTTGACCCAAATAAGACACGAACACGACACAGAAAACCCTCTTAATTAACGGGTTCGGCGGGTCGTGTCAAATGACCCGTTGATCGAGCCATAAATGTCACACATGTTGGCCTTTATATCCTTTCTCTTTGTCTTGTTCTTGAGTGTTTTTATGTGTATTTATGGCTAGTTTTGTTGATATTACATGCATTAGGTGGAAAATCAAGATGAGGGATAAAAAGGAAAAAAGGTACAAAAATGGAAATTTGAAGGCCATAGTGCACGAGTAGCACGGGTAGCATACCAATGCACGAGCAGCACGGGTAGCATACCAGTGCACGAGTAGCACGGGTAGCATACCCGTGCACTATCCATGCACTACCCGTGCACCGGAAGAAGAATTCTGAGGAGACCAAAGTGCACGGGTACCACCTATGCACTACCCGTGCATTCCACCAGATCAGGGAGTAGACCCTCGGGCAAGAGACAACTCCACGGGAACTGCACGGGTCTTCTACCCGTGCTACACCCGTGTACAATGTACAAAACATGAAGAAAAATAAAGACTGCACGGCACTGCACGGGTACCTTACCCGTGCTACACATGTGCTAAACGAGCATCAGTTATATCAACATCAGCATTCTGACCTATTTTTGGAAGAGGTATGAAAGGAATCACTTCTGATTTTTGAAGAACGACCATAAACCTATTTTTCACACATACTTTCTCTCTCTAAATATAAAAACCATTCTTTATTGTAAGGACCTCTATTTTATGATTGGCTTATTTTATTATAAACCACACCACATTAGGGATGATTTTGTAATGGGTAGCTTAGGTCTTCGTTGGTAAGCTTCCAAGCATCTCCATAACTTCAAGAGCAAAATGTATATTCACTTGACTTTATCTCTTGAAGAGTTTAGGTGCATACACACATTTCAAGCATGCCTTGTTCACCTTGCGTGTGTGTTCATTATGATCTATATGTGTGCATCATTTACACATTGCACACACACTTTTATGCATTTGTATTGACATGCATTTTTTCCTTATTGCTCATGTGTGCATTCATTCACAATCACACTTGCACTTCATTCTAGACTAAAGTGTGGTTGTTGCATCCATGCTCGCACGTCTTGGTGCTTGTTTTTACGCGTTGAAAAGGCTTGTGCGCTGGTCCATGTGCACGGGTTGCTACCCGTGCAGCCACCAGCGTTGGTCGTCATGCGCCACACCAGTGTATCTTGGGCAGTAGGTCTGAGCTGGTCATCAAGCGCCAGACCAGCGCAAAATGCATTTTTTGGGCTAGATGTCCTTATGCACTGGTGAGTGAGCCGGGAGGTGACCCGCGCACTTCGGGTAGCAGACCCGCGCACTACGCTTATTTTGGGGCAAAAACGTCTTTTCCTATCAACTCGTGACCCCCCTATATAAACCTCTTTATCTCTTCTTCTTGACTAACTCCTTTGAATTTAAAGAAACCATAGAGAGAGATAGAAAGAGTCTAGAGAGAGAAAGCTCCATTTGAGTTTGTGTAACTCTCCAAACCCAAAACACATCTCCATCTTGCATCATTCAACATCATTTGAACATGGGTCTTCTTGGTTTAATGACTAGGTAAGTTAGAACTTCATTCAATATCATTTATTGTTCTACTTACTCTAGATTAGGTATTTATTGCTTGATTAAATACCTTGACTCACTTTATTGCATATATTTATAAGTCTAAATTGTATGATTGGGTTTGTTTGTGATAGCTTGCATTATTAGCTCATTTATGCCTAAATAGCGAATCCATAAATATTCATGTATGCTTAATTGATGATTAGGTTGGCTTTGTGCATCTAGTCAAGTTCATGAATGTTTATGTGAGTCTAATTGACAATTCAGTTGTTAGAATTATTCTACATCTAATTGAGACCTCATGTGTGTGCATGTAGGCTTGTATGATAACTAGGTTGTTAAATTGCATTATAACATCTAGTTAAGCATTTTGTGTATGGTCTTACACATTATTGCAATTGAGCATATTGTCTCACATTCACTTAGACCTTAAACTCTTCATGAGTCGAAGTCTTGTGGCTTCTAGGTGAAGTTGCCCAAGCAAGTAAAGTCTTGCAACCAAGGGTGGGTTGACAAGCATTGGTCAAGTGCCACTGTAAAAGACCCGATGGGTAGAGTAGGAGGTGCTCACGCCAAGAGTAGTGGATCAAGGGATATCACTAGCAATTGAACCAAGAGTGGCGAGTTGTAGTATCCATAGCTTGAGGTTGTTGAGAGTGAGAGTCCGAGTATCACTTAAAGGTGTAATCTTTTATTCATATAGTGGATTTCTATGATCGTGTGTGGCTAGAAGGATAGCCCGTGGTTTTTCCCTTGTTGAAGGGTTTCCACGTAAAAATCAAGTGTTCTTTTATATTTCCGCACGTTATACTTGACTTTGTATGTTTGTTTGATTGGGTTATATGTTTAATATTGACTAATCGAAAAAGTTGGTAATAATCGATTAACAACTCATTCACCCCCTCCCACATCTAGGTTGTTTTAGACACACGCTTAGTAGTATATTCATCTCCCAAATCATCCAAAAACCCACCATCATCTTCATAAATTGCTACTCAAAAAGGACATTGGGGGTGGATTTGAGCTTGAAGAAAGAAGGTTCTATATGGGTCCCTTCTACTTCTCTCATTTTTATCATTTTGTTTCATTTGTCATGAGTAGCTAATTCCACTAAGGGGTTGATGTGATTCATATGTAAATTGTGGGTATTGTAATGAAATCTATTTTTCATATTAATCTACCAAATATGTTTCATTCAATGCTTTAATTGATTTCAAGGGTAATTTGTTTTGATTGTACACTCCTCTCTTAACAAGTTGTTTGAGGAATTATTTGAGTAGAGAAATAGGTATACATTCTATTTGATTCTCTAAACCTCAATTGAATGGAAGGATTACACAAGAGTACACTCCTCAAGTGAAATCTGGATTATTAAATCTCAATTTTTATCTAATCTTAAATGGGCAATCATCACTATACACTCTAGGATTGGTTGCTTGTCAAAGGTTAAGCATTAATTCTATACACTCTAGAATTAGTGATTTTATAAGAGATTAATCACTTATTTTGGTAGATGCACATTCATGAACAATCACTTGTGGATGACCAATACTATACACTTTAGATTGGAAACTCATGAGTGATATACAACTAAGATATACACTCTAGTTTAGTTACATTCGACTAAAGTTCATTAATGAGAGTTCATCTTGCCCATAATTCACTTTAATGGATCCATCAATTCCTTAGTCATTTATCATCTATTATCACCTACTATCTTAGTTGCATTTTAGTTAGTTTAAGCTTAGCTTGCATTTTAGTTTAATATCTCTTCAAAAACCATATCAATTTACATTTCTTGCATTTTTACTAAAGTATTAGCGTAAGCATAACTATCGCTCGATCTATGTGGAATGATACCTCTATTTGCCATTTACTAGGTTAATCCTTGTTGAGTGCATACTGGGATTTTAAATTTTGTTTGAATATTGCATACACGGCAAAATGCGAGTTCAAAATGGCGCTGTTGCCGGGGATCGGCGTACATAGTTGTGATTAGATTTAGCTCTAGTTTATTTTATTTATTATTTTAGTTTTCTTTGTTTCTTTTTATTGCGTTTGGTATTTTTTTTCCTGATCGTTTCAGGGTTCTATGGAGTTTTATATGCAAAATTCAGGGCCATGCTACCAGCCAATGAGCATATCATTTGAAGATGAATTGAGACAGCTCATGCAAGATTCTCTTCAGACAAATGAGCTAATTATAGGTTCTCAGCAGGCAACTGAGCAGAATTTCAACATTTATGCATCAACTAGCTAGCCAGACAAAGCAATAGAATCCACTTACGAAGATAATCTTATCAACTCCATCAGAGCAGCAAATCAAAGTGTTAACAGGGTTTTTGGCAAGGGTCCAAAGGAGAATTTTCCAGCAAGTAACCACCTGGTAGGAACCAGTCTGGCTCCCAGGCACCTAGCGCGACCAATACCGCAACCTCGAAGGAGTCAGTACCTAACAAGCCAGGACCTCGGCTACCTATCCACCTAGACAAGGCGCTAGAGGTATGATCAAGGAAGAACAAGTACCACGTTGTATATCTACGCCAACACCTAATGGAATGGGTGTCTCAATATTGAGTTCCCAGTACCTCGCAAGTATCTGGTACTTCCTACCTGCCACCCCAATACCTCGACGTGTACCTGATATCCTAGAGCATTTTCGACACCAGCCCAGAATCCAATCAAGATAGACTTCCCATCTATCCAGCAGGAGAAATATCACTATAAGGTCGCCAGTATGATTATAACAAGCACCATGATCAAACCAGTATCCTCCTCCAAACAACGCAAGCAGGAAGAGTTGACTCCACCACCACCACTTAAAACACCATTAATGAGACCTAACGGTCAACAGAATCAGAATTTAAATACGACAATAATTAACAGGATCAAATCCTGTGCTATTAGCCTCATTCAACTCCTTTCAACGTCTAAAATAAGACTCCAAATAATCCTCATAAATGCGACCAGATCTTGGGGAATATTGGAGACTTATATATACGGGTTTGAAGGACAAAGATGTAGGTGTAGACCGTGTTTTTGTTCCACCAAAATAAAAGAGATTTATGTACCCAGAGTAACTCCATGAGAGCTCTCTGAAGCTAGTGAGAGTATATAGACGATCACTGGGTAGTTAATAGCCACTTATCGACATAAACGGAATTCTCCATCTCTATTTTGTGTTAGAGAAAGTGAAAAAAGAGTATTGTAACCTTTACATGAGTGTTTATTCAATAAAATAGTATTTGTTCATATCTTCTTGGTTCTTTCATAATTGTCTATATCAATCTCTAGTGTAGAAAAGAACCACGGTACTGAAGGTCCTTACTCTGGCTACGACCTCCGGGGTAGCGGGTCGAGGGTGTTAATCAAAATTTTGCTCCCCGAGTGGATTTTTCCATTACCAATTTTTGGCACCGTCTGTGGGAAACACCACACCCTCAAAAGAAAACCTATTAGCCTCGTTTTCTTATACCATTACCAATATGAAACTCCGATCTTCTCAAGATCATCTTGATCCATCGGGGCACCAATCAAATGCTTCAACCTGGAAGGGTCAGAAGTGGAAAAAAGGAGGGAAGAGTTGTAACCCCACTCCAAAGCCATCAGCTACCGCGCGGGCTACCTCCAACTACTTGCCAACCCGGCAGTTAAACCAGCTAGTCTGGACTAACAAGTCGCGGCCTTCATAGAAAGCATCCGCCTCCGAATGGTTACGGAAGGTGGAGCCAGTCAGCCTGCGGTGCCAGATACCAGGGGAGAGGCAAGTCGCCTAGGTACCAGGATACCCCCCCTCGAAAGATTGGGACCACCACCTCCAATACCGGTCCACGACAGACTTGGGCCCGTGCCCCCGATACCATCAGTTCACGATAGACTCGGGCCCATGCCTCTGACTCCAAGACAACCTGAAGGATATCAACCTCGACAGGTGAGATCCGCCATCGACCACCCCCCCTAAAGAGCGCCATTACCCGGTTCAACCGGAAGCTGCTTCTAGATGACCTCAACCTGAAGCGGCCAGGAGGAAACCTCGGTTAGTGACATGAGGTAATATTAGAAGCACCCGAGAAAACCCTCCCAGGGAGAGAACCAGGATGAAACTTCAGTAGTATCAGAGAGGTCTGATGATAACGATTCTGAAGTAGGATCCGGGAATGATGGCAACAAACGTCTCAGGGATCAGGTTGCTAGAATGGCGAAAGAGATCCAGGAGTTAAAAAAGGGCAAGCATCGGGAAAACTGAAAAGACCTCTAGGAGAGATGAATGCTCCATTCCCTAGGTGGATCATGGAGGCAGAACTACCTCCTAAGTTCAAGATGGAAACCGAAAAATATTCAGGGACTGAAGATCCCCTGAGCCACCTAGAAAGTTTTGTTCATCAGATGGAGGTCCAAAATGCTACCAGGGCCGTCATGTGCAGGATGTTCCCTACCACGCTAACGGACTATGCCAAGACATGCTTCAGAAAGCTACCAGCAGGGAGCGTCTACTCTTTCACCAAGTTGACTACCGACTTCTGCACTCAGTTCCAGGGCATCAAGCCTCGCCCCAAAGGATCCCATCAATCTTCAATACATGATCCAGGAGCGGGGTGAATCACTCAGAGCCTATGTGGAGAGATTCCATAAGGAAGTAATTTAGATGGGGGTCTTCACAGAAAAGGAGACCTTGGCCAATTTCAGAAGAAATTTATAGGCAGACAGGTTATTTAGATCCTTCACCAAGCATCCGCCAGAGACATACCAGGAGGCTTATGACAGAGCCCTGAAATAGATAGAGATAGACGAGTAGCTCAGTGTCAAGATGGAGCATGACGATATGAGATCCGCCAAGCACCAAAAGAAGGAGCCGTCTAAGCCCGCAACAGTTCATAAGAATCATAACAAACCTCCCAACAAATCTACGTACCGGTCGCCACCCTACCAGCCTCAGCGGAACCGGTACCCAGTTAGGCGAACTACTCCTAGAGCTACGCCCTCTCCCAGAGAAGTAGCGCGGATAGATAGGGAAGAAAGGGGGTACGCTCATTAATCCCCCCTGAATGCATCTCGCGAGACTATCTATCTCGCCATTCTTGACAATGGACTACTCAGGAAGCCCGACCCTATAAAGGCACCAGTCGATCAACAGAATCGTTATAATTATTGTGATTTCCAAGAGGATGTGGGTCAAAATACCTCGGAATGCTATAGTTTGCACAACCAGATTGAAGCGTTGGTGAGAGGAGGGTACCTGATATAATTTCTCCAATAGATGCGCGATAGCATTCATACTAGGAATGATGTACAAGCAGACATTAGAGCAACGAAGGATAGAAAGAAAGCAAAAGAAAAGGATCTAATGGAGTAAATCCATATAGTCAACACCATCAGTAGAGGTTCCACCCTAGCTGGAACCTCTAATAATTCCAGAAAGAACCACGCCAGGAAAGTGCCCAGGATAGATGCGGGCCAAGATGTCTCCAAGGTCATCAGAGAATCGCCCAGATCTCCTCCTTCAGCACATATTATCTTTACTAAGGAGGATGTGTACAACACTATGCAACCCCATGATGACCCTATGGTCGTCACTGTGCAAATAGCTAACAATTTGGTCCACCGTGTCCTGATTGATACCGGTAGCAGTGTGGACATTCTATTCCAGGGCGCTTTAGAGCAGTTCAACCTAGAAGAATCCCTGCTACAACAGCTGCACCACACCACTATATGGATTCACTGGGGACTCAATAGTCCCCACCGGGTCCATGATCCTACTAGTGATAGTTGGGATAGCGCTGCTCCAGCAGAATCTCATGACAGATTTCGTCGTGGTAGACACCCCATCTGCCTATAATGCCATCCTTGAGAGATGTTACTTATCTGCTCTCAAGGGTGTCCTGTCAATCTACTACAATATCCTGAAATTCCTGGTGGGGGACAAGGTACGCGAGGTGCGGGGAGACCAACAGGCAGCAGGCAAGTGTTACGCAGTGTCTGCCAACCCCGCAGCGCTTGCCAAGCAATGTGCACAAGTAACTATCATGCAAGATCAGACCTTACCAGATGAGGATCTTGAAGATGTGATGGGTGTAGTGGAACTTAAGGTAGGGGTTCCAGAGAAAGAAGACATGAAATGAGAAGAGAGAGGATGGGCTAGTGGCCATTCTGTAGATGAGATGGAAGAAATTCCTATCATGAAGGACAACCCTTCCAAGGTTGTCAGGATAGGTTCGAAGCTGGAAACAGGAGTGAAGGAGGATCTAGTGAAGCTCTAATATGAATACGGCGACATCTTTTCCTGGAGTCACGAAGAGATGCCGGGGATAGCAGTTACCCTGGCAGCTCACAGGTTGGCCGTAGATCCTACCTTCTAACCGGTTAAACAGAAGATGAGGCATTTCAACCTATAAAGGAATGCAGCAGTACAAGAAGAGGTAAATAAGCTACTAAAGGCAAAGTTCATTAAGGAGTCCTGGTACCCCGAATGGATTGCCAATGTAGTCATGGTGACCAAAGTGAACGGGAAATGGCACATGTGAGTTGATTACACTGATCTCAACCGCGCCTGCCCGAAGGACAGTTTCCAGCTACCGAAATCTACCAGCAGGCAGATTCGACCGCGGGTAACAAGCTCCTAAGCTTCATGGACGTCTTCTCGGGGTACAACCAGATTATGATGCACCCTGCTGATCAGGATAAAACCAGTTTCATAACCGGACACGACCTATATTGTTATAAGGTCATGCCCTTCGGACTCAAGAACGCAGTGGCTACCTACCAGTGTCTGGTCAACCGTCTGTTCAAAGATCTGATAGGAATGTCAATAGAGGTATACATTGATGACATGATTATGAAGTCCCAGGCAGCCGAGCAGCACTAGGATCACCTCGGTCAAACTTTCCAGATAGTTAGAGAAAATCAGATATGGTTAAACGATGCTAAGTGTGCCTTCGGGGTTGTGGCCGGGAAATTCCTCAGGTTTATGGTCCATGAGAGAATGATTGAAGCAAACCCGGAGAAGATCAAAGCCATCATGGACCTCAAATCTCCTACCTCGCTTAAACAGGTACAAGGCCTGACCGGATGGATAGCAGCCTTGAACTATTTCATATCAGGATCGACTGATAAGTGCATTCCTTTCTTCAAAGCCATCAAACAAGGGAAGAATATGAAGTGGGACCAAAACAACAAGTTAGCTTTCCAATCAATAAAGAAATATCTTGCTAGCCCACCACTGCTAACTAACCTAGTACCAGGAGAAGAGTTACAGCTGTCCGTGCTGTGTCTGAGTCAGCTGTTAGTGGGGCCTTGATAAAAGAATGTGGAGGTGGAATTCAGCGGCCTGTCTACTATGTGAGTCGCGCTGTGACCAAGTCAGAAAAGAATTACACTCTCCTAGAGAAGCTCGCCTTTGCATTAATAACCACTGCTAGTAAGCTCCTCCCTTACTTCATAGCTCATACAATCACGGTGGTTACCGATCAGCCCTTGGGCCAATTTCTCCAAAGGCCGGACGTATCAGGAAGACTTGTACTCTGAGCCCTCGAGCTCACCCAGTTCGACATCAAGTATAAAGCCAGAACTACAATCAAGGCCCAAGCTTTGTTAGATTTTGTGGTAGAATTCAGTACAATGCCTGATCTCGATAGCACCCCGATCTCGGATCTAACCCCTCAGAAGAAGCAAGAACTTGAAGATTGGACCACCAATCGAGAAACCCGGGTCTTATACATAAATGAGGGGTCCAATCAAGCAGGGAGCGGGGGTGGAATCGTTCTAACCAATCAAGGAAAAGTAGAATGCTTTCACTGCTTCAGATTCGGGTTTAACACCACCAACAACGAAGCTGAGTATGAAGCTTTGTTAGCAGGAATAAGAACAGCAGCAGAGCTGGGAGTTGATTACCTTCATGTTAAATATGACTTACAACAGGTAGTTAATCAGATAATAGGTCTATACCAAGCCAAAGGAGAAAACATGGAAACCTACCTCAAAAATGTCCAAGAACTTGTATCCCGCTTCAAAGGGTTCAAAATCGAGCACATACCCAGGCAGCAGAATCATCGGGCTGATGTCCTGGCCAAGACAGCTACAAACGGAGGACCAGCGCAGCCAAAAGGGGTACCTCTCCAGATAATCTCTATTCCTAGCATAGCAGAAGGAAGAGAAGTCAACAATGTGGAACGACTTCCATGCTGGAAGGATCCCATCATAGATTACCTCTAGGAAGAAAAGCTCCCTGAAGATCCTGATCAAGCTCGTAAGATCAAGAGAGCCTCAGTCAGGTACTACCTGGTGGAGGGACACCTTTACCGAAGAGGAAGATCTCTCTCCTTACTCAGATGTCTACATCCCGATGATACAAATTGGGCACTCAGAGAAGTATATTTAGAAGACTGCGGGAATCACACCGGAGGAGAAGCACTAGCTTACTAGGTGCTGCGCATGGGATATTATTGGCCAACCTTGCACCACGATGCAAAGAAGTTCGTGCAATCATACGAACCATGCCAGAAAATGGCCAGTTTGCACCATTTGCCTCCCAAACGATTGTCCTCAATCCGCTCACCATATCCATTTGCCTACTGAGGAGTAGACTTAATTAGACCTCTCCCAACCGCGCTTGGTCAATAGAAGCACACAATTGTGGCCATTGATTAATTTACCAGATGGGTGGAAGTGGAGCCCCTCTCCACGATCACAGAGGCAAACACAACACAATTCATCAAGAAGAATGTGGTCTTCCGGTTCGGTACCACGATGGTCATTATTACGGATTTAGGCAAACAGTTTGACAATGCTAGGTTCTGGGATTTCTACAAGAACCTGGGAATTGAGCTTCGTTTTGCATCTGTAGTACATCCCCAAACGAATGGCCTAGTAGAGGCCATAAACAAGACTATCAAGAGACTCCTAAAAAGGAAGCTCCAACAGAAGAAGGATATATGGGCAGATGAACTCTTGGATGTGTTATGGGCCTACTCCACCACCAAAAGGACTGCCACTGGAGAAACCCCCTATTCGCTAGCTTTCGGGGTAGATGCTGTCCTCCCTATCGAGCATAAGCTCACCTCTTTTTGGGTTCAGCACTTCGACCTAGAGGGGAACCAGGACAAGCTAAGAACCAACTTAGACCTCATGGAGGAAAAACAGGATATGATCACAGAAAAGGTAGCAGTCTACCAAAGCCAGATTGCCCGGTATTTCAACAGGAAAGTCAGGAACTAAAGTTTCAAGGAAGGGGACTTGGTTCTCAGAAAGGTAACCCAGCATACCCGGAAGAGGTCTGATGGGGTACTGTTGCCCAATTGGGAAGGTCCTTACCTAGTTAAAATGGTAGTCCGAAACGGGGCCTACAAGTTGGAGGACATGAAAGGACGCCTCATCGACCACACCTGAAATGCAGATCATTTGAGGAGGTTCTACCCATAGAACCTACAATGGAGACCGACCGAAATCACTTTAAATAGTACTAGTGAATATTAGTGCTCATGCATTTTTGTATCGCCTCTTGATTCATCAATAAAGAAGATTTTTCTCCATCTACATTTGTCTACATCTGTCTACGTTATATCGCCGTAATCCACCATGTTCACCCTAAGACGAGGACATCTACATAGCTTTCCTAATGCCCTGGACCGGATAAATCCCTCTAGGATGATCGCCATCAAGACTAGAATAGCTACATAGCTTTCCTGATGCCCTGGACTGGATTAATCACTCTATGAGGATTACCACAAAGACCAGGATAGCTACATAGCTTTCTTGATTCCCTGGACCAGATTAATCCCTCCAGGAGGATCTCCTCAAAACCAGGATGGGCCACATGGCACTTCTGATGCCCTGGCTGGGCACCACCCCCCGTTAGGAAGGATTCGATATGTAAGAGCATAGTTGCCTGACGGATCAAACCTGGGCCGAGTACCACCCCCAGCTGAGAAGGGTCTGGATAGTAAGAGCATAGTTGCTTGCCAGATCAAAGCCTTGGCCGGGTACCACCCCCCACCGAGAAAGACCTGGTGCTAAAGTGGCCTTAGTTGCCTATCAGGATCTTGTTGCCAATATGTTCGCCTTATTTTCGCCAATGTGCCTAGGTTCCTAAAAACAGAAAGGCTAGGTACCATTATATTCTCCAAAGTATCGAGGTTCCTAGAACAAGAATGCGAGGTATACAGATTCGAAAATGCTTTCACCTCTTTTTACCAAAGTACTGAGGTTCCTAGAATAGAAATATGAGGTACCTAGATCAAGACTCTGGCCGGGTACCACCCCCCACCGAGAAAGACCTGGTGCTAAAGTGACTTTAGTTGCCTACCAGGATCTTGTTGCCAATACATTCGCCAAAATTGTTCACTGTGGTACCAAGATTCCTAGAACGGGAATGCGAGGTACCTAGATTCGCCAGATTGTTCACCACGGTACTAAGACTCCTTAAAAAGGAATGCGAGGTGCCACGATTAGCTAGATTATTCTCCAAAGTACCAAGATTCCTAGAACAGGAATGCGAGGTACTTAACTTCGATAATGTTTTTGCCAGTATGTTCACCTAGATACCGAGATTCCTAAAAGTGGGAATTCGAGGTACCTAAATTCGCCAGATTGTTCGCCTAGGTACCAGAACCCTTTAAAACAAGAGCGCTAAGTACTGAGTTCAATCAAGTATATTCACCTATGTACCAGAATCCTCGATGCAAGGATATCAGGTACCTCGATTGTGATATCAACTAGGATTTGTGGTACCATTTGAAAATGAGTGTTTATACCTAGAAAGATGCCCACAGATCCATTGGCTAGGTCCCTGATACCAGTTGCTTATCACGATATACTCCTGTTCATATCAAGTTCCACGATTTCCTAAATTTTTGGTTAAGGCAGATTCATGCTAGGGGTTCTTGCCCGAATTTCATACCATAATTAGAAGAATGCAACAAAAGTCAATCAAGGAAAACATAAAGAATAGCTAGATAAACACATGAAAAAGGGTTTCTTCATTGATCAAATCAAGGAGCCCAACCCTTCTTCCAGGCTACATACAGAAAACAAGAAAGAAAAATAACAGGAAATAAGTTGAAAACTCAGGTATGCCAGCTTCCTCTCCAATTTCCTGCCTACTTTCTTGACTTATTCATCCAACGACACTGATCTCATCCAAGACGGATGTCGGCGGCACCATCACAACCATCGGAGATAGGAACAGAGGCCGTGTCGGAATCGTCAAATACATGAGGGGTAGAAGGATAATTTTGAAACCATCCACGTTCAAGAGGCAACTGGATACGAGGTCCCAGCCCGCCTAGGTAATATCTACACCATTGGCAAGGGCCCAGCATGGTAAGCCACCACTCCTCCCAATTATGGGAATCACTACCTACTGTGGTTCCCTAGTAACTAAGTCTATATCGCACTGCTCTTTCCACAATTCCAAGCATCCTGCCAGTCAGAGAAATCGCATCTCCTCTTCCTCCCAAGGTGCTAACCATGACGACAATCATCGATCAATTTGCTGAAGTTTTCGACTTTGTTAGAAAACAAAGGAGCAGTGCGAAGAATTCTCAAACTGGGTGGGGTATTTATAGCAGGAGAAAGAGGATCTCAGTAAAGGGAAGATAGAGTCATTAATGAGGCACAACAACCGAAATATGGGGAAAGATAGCTTCACAAAGCGTGCGCCTCCACAGTTTAATGTCTGAGGTAAATGAGACTATCCTGGTTTGACACATGCGAGAACAATTAAATATAATATCTGAACCATGGGTTCTTACTCTAGAATGATAGAAACGAAGTTCCACCAGGATATCCCTAAAAAGGATGTATACCATGACTACCTCTATCGCTAGGTACCGCGATCCATATCCGACTAGTGCCTTGGTACCACTCCTGGACCAATCACGTTATCAACTACATTTGATCGGGGTTCAATAGAAGATGTATCACCAAATCTACACTTAGGTACCGGGATGCTCCGAACAAGAATGTCTGATACCATGAGTCCAACTGCAATCTCTCCTAAGTACCAGGATTCCCAGAACTGGAATGCCTGGTACCCAGTTTTCTCCCCCAAGTGAGACCTACTACTAAGTCCTAAGAGATCCTTGTATCGGTTACAAGTTGTGCTATACCTTTCAATCTCGCTGAAATTTCATAACCCCCTATGTTATCAGAAATTTGTTAAATCAAGTTTACACTGGGACTTTTCTTTAGATCGAGGCAGAATTAAACCATGTGATTAGTAAACTACACACACATGGAGCTTAAGAAAAGAAAGAAATGTTTTTATTACTAAAACTGGGGAGCCCATCCCCTGATCACGGGCTACAAAACTAGAAAAAAGTAAAGTTGATTGGATAAAGGATCAAGCTTGGACACGCGTCCTGCTCCTAGTTCGCCCCTTTCTCTCCAGCTCCTACAGTTTGAACCTTACTTCAGGTCTAACAGGGAGCTCACCAGTTAATTGCACCACTACCTCGACAGGAGCCTCGCCTACTACCTGGACTCCTACTATCACTGGGATCTCCACTTGAGCGGGTCCAACCTGGAGCTCCTCATTTACCATACCAGACGGTTCCCCCATTTCCTCGGTCGAGGTAGCTCGATCCTCTTTTCAGGACCCGATAAGGAGACTGGTACATCAGATCCTCCATTCTTGGTAGCAGGCTAGTCCCCTACCTCCTTGGTAGATTTGGGCAAAGAGACAAGTGGATCAGAAGCCCCGCCTTCAACTTGAGCCACTCCAACTTTATGAGCTTTCAGATTAGGATCTGCTCCAACACTGCATGGTAGAGGAAGGGAGATAGATCTCTGATCTTCACCATATACCACTCCATTTTCTCCAGCAACCCAAGAAGGTCCAGCTACCTCGGAGGGATCAACCCCAGCCAATTCGGTCACTTTTGCCATAATCTCCTCCATGCTTAATCCCTCAATGACCCTTATGTCAAACGAATGAGGGAAAGCTAGAGCCACATGGTAGCCAACAAAGAAGTAGCCATCCCCAAAGGCAGTGTCTACCTGAGCTTCCAAGTTGGCCATGCTCTCACGAAGAACTTGAGCCTCATTCTCTAGCTCCGTTACTCTACCCTTCGCAATCTCCCTCTCATCTCTACGACTGAAGGACTCGAGTCTCTTTGTGTCTAAAGAATCCTGCATCCCTTCCCTATCTACCTTCACCGCATTCACTTCCTTTTGAGCATCGTTTAGAGACTGGTTCAGAGCTACCATGCCGTCAGCAGCCTTAGCGAGCTCCTCATTGGCCTTTACCAACTCGACATTACCCTCCTTAATCTGGTTCCAGAGGGAGGTAACCTGATGGTTCATAGCTACATTGAATTTGAAGGCCTGCCAAGTACGAAACATGAGTTAGAATATTGCCAGTTATGAAATCAAGATAAAAGACCAGACGAGATAGCTTACCTCAGCCAGAAGAGCAGATCCTTTTGGAGACTATGTAATCAATGGGCATGGAAGTCATGGCCTTCAAACTCCCGCCTGGGCAGGAAGCTGTAAACCTAGCCAAGACTTCATCCTGGATATTATCTCTTGACCTCGATCATGGCCTATCACAAGGTACTACCTGGTTAGCAGCAGCAGGATCAGAACCTCTCCCGATCCGGGTAGATCGATCGATTGCCACAGCTGGAGAGACAGAGGGAGCTGGTTGATCAACATTAATAGCAGCAGCAGCGGTGACTGGGGCTATGGGTGGCACGTCTTGCACCTTACTAGAAGTACCTCGGTACCTCCCCACTCTAGCTGTAAAAGTTTTCAACGACCTAACAATAAGAGGAGCTGAAGCCCCAAGTACCTTAGTTGGGGTCCTGCTAGATCCAGTGGGGGTACTGATGAGAAGGTTTTTGCCGTCAGAAAACCGTCGGTCAAAACAATTTATAAAACCTATGCGATGCGTTCACAAGTATAAATACAAGCAAAGCGGCAAGCACGGGTGTCGTCCACTGAGATCGGGGTAGAGGTGATAAGATTAGGATTAATATAACTAGTATGCATAAAAGTAAATGATGGTGAATGGAAATACAATATAAACTAAACTATGAAAGCAAATGAAATAGGATGATAATGGAGTGATGAATGAATGATGATGGAACTACGGAGTTGATGTACTCGTAAGTGAATATTGGGGCAATTGCAACAGACTCTCAATTAAGCACGTTTTGACAAATGTAACCAACCTAGGGTGTATAGTGTTGGTATATATCTCTAGCAAGAGGTCAACCTAGGATGTATAGCGAAGACCTCCTACTAGCGATTAATCCTTCTTAAGCAACCAACAGTGCCTAGTTACTCAATTGGGACTTGTTCCATGAATGCTCATCTATCTAGCTATGGCTCAACCTATTACTAATGTAGCCATCCTAGGATGTATAGTGATGGCTTCCAATTCCCTCACAAGTGGCCGACCTAGGATGTATAGTGAAGGCCACCCGGTTGGGATTGGATGAGGCTCGAGGTTATCAACCGAATTCTACTCGAAGGTTAGTTCTCGTAAAATCACTAAAGTAGCCAACCTAGGGTGTATAGTGAAGGCTTCTAATTCTCTCACAAGTGGCTAACCTAGGATGTATAGTGAAAGCCACTAATTCGAGATTAGATTAAGAGCGTGGTTATAGAGCCGGATTTCCAGAAATCCTTCCATTCAATGGAGCATTAGACAACCTAATTGCCTACTCAAGTAATCCAAATCAACATGCAAAGAGGGTGTATCCAAGCAAGTCAATAATGGCAATCAATACAAGTAATGGAATGAAATATAGAGATAGAATAAATATAACACATAGAGTTTATTTACAAAGCCCAAAATATCCATCAAACAAATAACATCAACCCCATAGTGGGGTATTTTAGCTACTCATGTTCTATTACAAACTAATAACTAAGAGAGAGAGTAGAGATAACCCTTGAAGATTGATCTCCTTCCTTAAAGCTTGAATCCAAGTCTCCCAGTTGCCTTTGATTGAGTAGAGATGGTTTGGATGAGAGGGAGATGTGTTACTAGCTTAGAATACAAGTGTTGGGAGGTATGGTGATCTTTTGGTTCGTTCCCATCCTTTTCTATTTATAGAGGATGGAAAAATAGGTCACTAAAGCTTGAAACCAGAAGCTGTCGCGCGCAGAGTGCGGGTGGAGTGCGGGTGAATTACCCGCACTGCAAAGGTTTTCTTCATCTTCATTTCTCTGATCTGGGCAACAGTGCGGGTGGAGTGCGGTTGGATTACCCGCACTTTACCCGCACTTTACTCGCACTTTACTCGCACTCTGGTGTCAGGTGTAAATCCACTCCTCTGTCTTGAGGAACAGTGCGGGTGGAGTGCTGTTGGATTACCCACACTTTACCCGCACTTTAGTGTCAGTTGGAGCTGTTTTGAGCAATAATGTGGGTGGAGTGCGGGTGGAGTGCGGGTGGATGACCCGTACTTTAATGAATTAAACTCTCTCTTGACCCGCACTTGACCCGCACTTGACCCGCACTTTATCTGTCAGGTATGAATCAGCTCCTCTGTCTTGAGCAATAGTGCGGGTGGAGTGCGGTTGGATGACCCGCACTTTATATTTCCTTCATGCTTCAGGTCCCGGCTGTGGGAAGGAGTGCGGTTGTAGTACGGTTGCGACCCGCACTTGACTCGCACTTTTGAGCTGCATATGATCCTTGTCTTCCCTTCTGCCCCTTTTCTGCGAGAACCACTGCAATTAACTTCTAACACCAGAATTACATCTATTGCCTGCAATTAAAACTAATGAGCCTATTAGACATAAAAGACATAATATATATATAGAAAATACACACGAGAACGAGACAAAAGAATAGGAATGAGGGCCGAAATATACAACAATTTAGGCACGATCAAACACCCCCAAACCAAACATTTGCTCGTCCTCGAGCAAACATAATCTAAAACAAAATAAGACAAACTAAAAATGACTCAAACTAAGGACTCTCTAGACAAAAAGAAAAACTTGCTGCAGAACCAAATAGCAGAGAGATACGCAAAAGCAATATGGGAGTGAGGAATGAGCATATGCAAAATGTTCTAAACAACTCGAATGCACCTCAAGGGAAACTGGCACAACACAAATCCCACACTTAAAATGCCCGCGCCTTAGAAACTACTCACTCTCACACCTCGAGCATAATTCGCTTCGATACTAAGTTCTCACATGGATTTTCTCTTATCTTTCCTCTCAAAACCTAGGTTCACACCCATGCAACATGTATGCCAATGAATTTATGTAACTGAATCAACTTAGTTGCATACATTTAGTGTAGAATAAACGTTGTTTTTAGTGAGTGAGTCTCATGAAAGAATCACTTGTCATGAACGTGGAAAGAGCATTCATCAACTAATATTCCCAATCTAGACGTCCCCTAAGATCAACTAGGTCTTTCCATTTGGTTGTAACGTGGCCACGGTGAATGGTGATTAGAAGAATGAGAAATTTAGGCACAAGCACTAATCAACCAAGTTAAGGCAATACATTATACACTTAAACATTTAATTTCTCATGCAACTCCACTTCCAAATACAATATGGCGTCCAGGCATACAATTAGACTCTACGTGCAATCTTTAACTACTCATGTTACATTTGAGTAGCATTTACAATTTACACAAGGCATTTGAAGCATATTTTTCTTTTGTTGTTTGCTTCTTTTCTTTTCTTTTCTTTTCATGCCTTTTTACTATGCACATTTTCACAACTCATTACTCTTGCCTAGGTACACGCCATTTATCAAATTAAAGCACAACTTTACATTCCTAAGCCTGAACAAGATCAATTAAGAGAGGGTTGGCTAAGTGTTTAGGTTGCTTGGGTTATGGATAACGTGGTTGTAGAATGGAAAAGTCTATATGTGTTTGGCTTCAAAATTGGCTTGGGAGCACACATATTACGGGAATGGGAAGTATTTAGGCTTTCTTTTTGAGTGGCTAAAACACACATTGCCTAATATCACTTCAAAGGATCAATCTATCAAGGGAATAAAAGTTTCCGTCAACCAATCCATATATATGATGCATGTTCAATGACAAATGATGATTTTTGATGTAGTGAGACTATGCATGGTGTTTGAATAGTGTTTACAGATTTGAAAAACATTTTCCCTCAAATATACACGCTTTTGGCTTGTGTTTGTGATCTCACAAGGGAAATCTCCACTATTAGAACAAGGCGCTTGAGCACCGAGTTCCCTAAACTTGGACACTAGAAGATGAGACTAGCCCATGAAGTGCAAGTGAGACCCCTAAAGTGACTAAGAGTTATTGAATAAGCACGCAAAGCATACACACATTCGCCACAAACACTATGCTCCAGGTATCTCACCAAGCTGAATAAGCTCAAAATTCTAGCTAAGCAGCAACTTTTTCGAAAATAAGACACAAAAATGACTCAAGACACAAAAGACGACTCAAAAAGGCGTCAACACCCCCAAACCAAAACCCAACATTGTCCTCAATGTTGAAGACAAGAGAATCTGGCCTAACGGCATGCACCTAACATGACTCAAACAAACCTAGGCACTAATCAAACACAATCAATGCCCCAACAAAATAAAAATGACTCAAACAAGGCTCACAAAGTAAAGGCAATTCATGCAATATATCATTGAAGCACAAGTCAAGCTTAAAATCATGCATTTTATCAAAAATGACGGAATGGGGCATGAACAACCCCCAAACCGAATTAAACAATATAAAGCACATGCATTTATACTTGCACAAGAGCCTCCGGCTCTTTCATCCACAAATATAATCACTAAATTCAATGTGCAAATATCCATAAAATATAACATTCGAACAAAAATATCCCAACATCACAATTTATTGAATTTAAACAACATAAAACATAAAACTAACTACGTGCATCAAAATTATTCAATGGGATGCATTCATGGAGAGGCTAGGGTCCTCTAAGGGTGGTTTGACCAAGTTAGGAAATTCCCTATTTTTCACTACCCAAATAAATTTAGGTGACTTCATTATCTTTTCCTTTAACATGTTTCTATATAAGTGTACTTGGTCTTTCCTTACCCATATTTGCTTGACCCTAGGTGGACTCCATCTATTCCTAGGACCTCTAGTTTTCCTATGTTGATTTGGCTTGTAATTTTTAGCCTTAAAGTGATCTATCTTAGAACATGCATAGCAAAAGATATGAGAGTTAGAGAAACTCCCCTTTGATGCGTGGTCTTGAGGACGTTTGATTTGTTTCACTTGTAACGCCTTGACCTCCGCCTCCTTTTTGCTTAATGCTACCTTTGCTTCCTCTAAGGCATTGGCTTTTTGGTCAACCTCCATTTGCATCTTCAGGGACTTGTGAGCTATCTCATCTTCAAAATCTTTTGATAGCCTCATTAAGTTCTCCAAAGCCTTCAATGTGGTACTCTTCTCGGCTTCAAATCTCTCAAGTCGTTCCTCCAATTCTTTGTTCTTGTTGGAGACTTCACCATTTGTCTTCTTGAGAGTACCATTCTCAACCCTGAGCATCTTCACTTCAGATAATAGTTTCTTGTTCAACTCTTGGAGATTACTCGTCTTTTCTATTCCCAAGGCTTCTCTCTCTTGAAGTGCTTCATTCTCGTCCTTCAACACACCCCTTTCCAACACTAGCTCTGTGCTCACGCTCATAAGCTGTTGGTTTATCTTGATCATCCTGTCCATCTCGTCCAATCTCTTGCTTTGCTCCACTTCAAATTCTATGCGGAGCTTATACATGTCTTCCTTTGAGAAATTGGAGGAATCCACCGGTTTGGCTGCTTTAACTTGGAAACAACTCTGATTTACCGGGGTGGACTGCTGGGCGGATTCGAGCATTTGGGTGGTTTTCTCTTCTATGAAGGCTTGAGTCTCTTGTTGAGAAGCTATCATCTGCTCAGTCTCCCGCACATGATTCTTCTTGAAATTTCGTAGTTGATCTTCAACGGAATTTGACTGGAATGATGAGATGAGGTATTCTCGTTAGGCTCGTAGCTTGACCCTGAATTTGGCCAAAAGGAATCCATAGAGTCCTGAAACAAACAAAAACAAAACTACCAAAGCAATAAAAAGAAACTAACAAAACTAAAAACAACTAATAAACTAATAGTATTAAAACTAATCTAATCACTACTACGCACACCGATCCCCGGCAGCGGCGCCATTTGATAAGAAGGTTTTTGCCGTCAGAAAACCATCAGTCAAAACAATTTATAAAACCTATGCGATTCGTTCACAAGTATAAATACAAGCAAAGCGGCAAGCACGGGTGTCGTCTACTGAGATCGGGGTAGCGGTGATAAGATTAGGATTAATATAACTAGTATGCATAAAAGTAAATGATGGTGAATGGAAATACAATAAACTAAACTATGAAAGCAAATGAAATAGGATGATAATGGAGTGATGAATGAATGATGATGAGACTACAGAGTTGATGTACTCGTAAGTGAATATTGGGGCAATTGCAACAGACTCTCAATTAAGCACGTTTTGACAAATGTAACCAACCTAGAGTGTATAGTGTTGGTATATATCTCTAGCAAGAGGTCAACCTAGGATGTATAGCGAAGACCTCCTACTAGCGATTAATCCTTCTTAAGCAACCAACAGTGCCTAGTTACTCAATTGGGACTTGTTCCATGAATGCTCATCTATCTAGCTATGGCTCAACCTATTACTAATGTAGCCATCCTAGGATGTATAGTGATGGCTTCCAATTCCCTCACAAGTGGCCGACCTAGGATGTATAGTGAAGGCCACCCGGTTAGGATTGGATGAGGCTCGAGGTTATCAACCGAATTCTACTCGAAGGTTAGTTCTCATAAAATCACTAAAGTAGCCAACCTAGGGTGTATAGTGGAGGCTTCTAATTCTCTCACAAGTGGCTAACCTAGGATGTATAGTGAAAGCCACTAATTCGAGATTAGATTATGAGCGTGGTTATAGAGCCGGATTTCCAGAAATCCTTCCATTCAATGGAGCATTAGACAACCTAATTGCCTACTCAAGTAATCCAAATCAACATGCAAAGAGGGTGTATCCAAGCAAGTCAATAATGGCAATCAATACAAGTAATGGAATGAAATATATAGATAGAATAAATATAACACATAGAGTTTATTTACAAAGCCCAAAATATCCATCAAGCAAATAAAATCAACCCCATAGTGGGGTATTTTAGCTACTCATGTTCTATTACAAACTAATAACTAAGAGAGAGAGTAGAGATAACCCTTAAAGATTGATCTCCTTCCTTGAAGCTTGAATCCAAGTCTCCTAGTTGCCTTTGATTGAGTAGAGATGGTTTGGATGAGAGGGAGATGTGTTACTAGCTTAGAATACAAGTGTTGGGAGGTATGGTGATCTTTTGGTTCGTTCCCATCCTTTTCTATTTATAGGGGATGGAAAAATAGGTCACTTAAGCTTGAAACCAGAAGCTGTCGCGCGCAGAGTGCGGGTGGAGTGCGGGTGAATTACCCGCACTGTACCCGCACTGCAAAGGTTTTCTTCATCTTCATTTCTCTGATCTGGGCAACAGTGCGGGTGGAGTGCGGTTGGATTACCCGCACTTTACCCGCACTTTACTCACAGTTTACTCACACTCTGGTGTCAGGTGTAAATCCACTCCTCTGTCTTGAGGAACAGTGCGGGTGGAGTGCTGTTGGATTACCCACACTTTACCCGCACTTTAGTGTCAGTTGGAGCTGTTTTGAGCAATAGTGTGGGTGGAGTGCGGGTGGAGTGCGGGTGGATGACCCGCACTTTAATGAATTAAACTCTGTCTTGACCCGCACTGGACCCGCACTTGACCCGCTCTTGACCCGCACTTTATCTGTCAGGCACGAATCAGCTCCTCTGTCTTGAGCAATAGTGCGGTTGGATGACCCGCACTTTATATTTCCTTCATGCTTCAGGTCCCGGCTGTGGGAAGGAGTGCGGTTGGAGTGCGGTTGCGACCCGCACTTGACCCGCACTTTTGAGCTGCTTATGATCCTTGTCTTCCCTTTTGCCCTTCTTCTGTCGGAACCACTCCAATTAACTTCTAACACCAGAATTACATCTATTGCCTGCAATTAACACTAATGAGCCTATTAGATATAAAAGACATAATATATATAGAAAATACACACGAGAACGAGACAAAAGAATAGGAATGAAGGCCGAAATATACAACAATTTAGGCACGATCAGGTACCTACCCCTCCTTCGCGTTTAGAGCCATCGGGAACCCCGATAGGGGATGGCGGTGGGAAATCATCTCTACCACCATCCCGGTTAAGCTCCCCCTCTGAAACTGATGGAAGCACTACAGAGACTGTCCACACCAAAGAGTTAGCACATGTAGAATCAACGAGAAAAAGTTACTGTTAACAAAAAAATCCTCCCAGGGTGAAAATCTCAATCAACACCCTGGACCAGCTACCCCGGAGGTCGCAGCGGGTGTGGTAGGTACTTCGTACCGTGGTTCTGGTAAGGTGAAAGCGAGATAGATGCCATGGTAGGAGAACAATCATCTCTCCCATCTGGTGCAGTAGGCTGGTACCCGGTCTTGGTATCTGATCATGGTACCTAGTCACCTCTCTATGTGCCTTCAATATTCCCCCGACCTAGATAATGAGCCAGGAGAGGTATATGAGAGCTAGGACCAGCATGGTCGGTGCCTAGCACGCATACATGCATTCATAACAAGGAGACATATGGGAGAATGAAAACTCTTTTAGTAGTAGTGGACTGACCTAGGGGGAAAAAGCATTAGGATTGATCACATGCTGAAAAACCCCCAGGCAGTATCCATAGGAACGGAGAAAGACCCTTCTTTATATTTATACTCGAGAGGTGCTCCGGAGAGCTTACATCAGTACAAACTAAGACCTGATAGGTCATAGTTGGAGGGGTACCATTTGGTATCGATACATTTCTGGAGAAAATTAATGTGCATAATAGTCGATACAATGGTGGTGTAGAGGGAATTCAGGCAGGGTCCCTTTTACACTCTAGGCGATGGCGAACTCATATTCCTAGTGGAGAAGTAGGTGAAATCTGGGATCGGAGACATCTTGGAGATATGGAGATGTAGGAGAGCTATTGGAGAATGTTGGAGAGAATGTCAGGGAGTCAAAATGTTGGGGAATCGACCGGAGAAAATGTCTGAACCCTTGAGATGGAGAAACTCGAGAGAGTTGGTGGCGTAGTCAGAACCCTAGCTGGTGAACTGTGTTTATTGTTCGAACCCCCTTCTTGGAGAGAACTTGGTCATATTTATATGTTCTGATTCTTGTTGCCCACTCTACTAATTAATTCACAATCAAAGGAATGTTGACCTGGCATTAATGGAGTTGAATATTCTCTCATTAATGGCGTTAGGAATGGCCATTAAAGAGTTGACTGATCTTCTCATTAATGGGGCTGATTATCTCCATTAATAAAGTTGACTGATTCTCTCATTAATGGCATCGTGAATGGCCATTAAAGAGTTGACTGATCTTCTCATTAATGGGGCTGATTATCTCCATTAACAGAGTTGACTAATTATCTTATTAATGGTATTGTGAATGGCCATTAATGGAGTTGACTGATTCCCTCATTAATGGAGTTGTGAGTGGCCATTAATGAGGTCAGATGGTGTTGCATGCTTCTTCCCTTCAGACGAGGCACTCTGGTGTACCAGTCCCTTCTCGCTGGCATGGCGCTTGTTCTAGCATGCAAGTGGCTTCGTGGCGACATTCTCCCTGCTCGGCAAGTAGGATACCTATCTATGGTGGATTCCAGGTTGATGTCAAGGTGCTTGGTACCAGGTTGATGTCAAGGTGCTTGGTACCAGGCAGATATCAAGGTATTTGGGCACCAGGTAGATGTTGAGGTACCTTAGGGTACTGGATACATGTCGCGGTACCTAGGTGCCAGATATGAGGCACCGGGTATATGTGAGGTACTTGGTGCATGGTATCGCGGTACCAGCTTCACCAGGTGTCAGGGTAGATGTACCTGCTCTTCCTGGTTCATATTTTTTGTGCCTCATCTAGGTAGACAAACAGTCGAGGTTCTGGCCTTACAGGGTATCGATCCTGATGGGTACCTGGGAGCTGGGAATGGTCCCTACCAGATGGTTACTTGGTGGAAAATTCTTCTTTGGACCCCTGCCAAAAAACCATGTTAACAGTTACCAATGAGGGACTTGAGAAATTATTTACCTGGGGATGTACTGGAAACGCGGAGGAAGAATTCCACTCTACCAGCCTCGAAGGCATCCGAGGTAGGATACTTTGGGTTGGTATAATTGCGAGCCATGATAGCTCTCAAAACTTTCTCCGACTCAGCAGAGAGTTTATTTTTCTCCAACAGGGGCTTCCCACTAAAACAAGTAGGAACCTTGAATTCAATTCCTTCAATATGAACTGAGCTACCCCATTCACCTTTGATGATGACCCACTCCTCCCTCCATAAGGTATCTTTCTTTGTGGCCCATGGTACCACGAATTTCAAGTTATTCTTAGCCCGAGCATAATATTGCCCCTTTGGGCCAGGAGAATTAGCAGCAATTTGGAACACGTATCCGAGCTCGACTGGCCCCGTTTTACAGTCAATGTTATCTCTTTCGCACTGCTCTCTCCACAGTACCAAGAACCCTACCTGGTGCCTCCAGAACCTTAGTGTTACCTGAAGGGGGGCAAGCTACAAGGCATGCAGCGCCCTACGTAAGGTAGGGTGGAGAGGTAGCTTGACTCCACTATTGAAAGCCATCGTGTGAATCAGAAGCTAGCCAATATTGGGAGTATACATATTATACCCATGCTAAGGTATGGAGATCGTAATATCCTTAGGGATCTTAAAATCTCTCCGTAAGCGCCTGATAGTGTCGTTGGTGCTCGTAGAATCATGGATACACTGATATTCATATGGAAGGGCGAGCACCCTCCCCACAATATCTGTGACTTCACCAGCATAATCTATATCGGCCCGGATAGCCCCCGATTCTCCACTCGATTCTCGGTCTACGTCAATCGGAGCACTAGGGTCATTTGTGAAACCTGTCCCGATTACGACATTCCTATTTGACCGGCAGCGTTGTAGAAGAGGGACATTGTCCCCACTATCATCATCGACGCGTGTCCTTTTTCTATGGGTGAGGTTCCCATTGGTAGACACGTCGCCGGTGAAGAATTGTTCGATACTATCATCATCGACGCGGGTCCTTTTTCTATAGGCTAGGTTCCCCCCGGTAGACACGTCGACGGTGAAGAATTTGTTAACATAAATTTTGCTCAGGGAGAGAAATCTCAGTTAACACCTTAGAGACCACTACCACGTTGGTGGTGGCCAAGGTTGAACGTATGTGTAATAGTGCCTAATAAAATGACAAGGAATATTGATACTATTAACCACCTAAAAGAATCAAAAATACTTTCTTTATTGAAAGTGTGTGATATACAAATCTCTCTCAAATTGCTCTCAATTTTCTCTAGGGTGTAGTCGGGTACTTGTCGTATGCCTGTGGAAAAGTAGTCTCCTCTTTCAGAAGGCTGAAGTCCTTCTTTTATACATTGTCTTCATAGGTTAAACTAATTGATTCTCCCCTTGATTTTCTCCATCCCTTCCCTCCTTATCGGACGGGATTTTACATTTAAATGTCATTGACTTTGAGTTAATTGCTGAGTTGAGGATATCTTGGTGGAGATCAATTTGTTTCCTACTTGGACTCTATTACTTGTTCTGTACGTATGTAACGTCTTAAGATGTGATCTTGTGTGTCTTCAGGTTTAGCATGATCCCCCATAGGGGTCGTTGAATATGGTGTATATTATGGTGAGGTACATCAGATGGAGAGGTACATCAGATAGTGAGGTCGATCAGTGTCCTAGCCCGGATATTAAGGAGTTTCGTCTAGCCAGGAGCTAGGTCTAGCCTCCCTTGACCTTTTGGAGCTAGGTGCGGCCTCCTACGGACACCCCACTATGTCAGCGAGGTATAGGCGAGCTTTGGGAGAAATTGCGAATTAATCCAGACTTCAGGGGGATTTCCTGGTTTCAGGTTCGGTGATGCAGGCTCGATCTAACCGAGCCGGGGCTCTACTCCGGGTGTTTCTGGAGCCCGTCCTTATTCCTCCGGGGTAGTATCGTAGCTCAGCTTCGGGTAACATGGTCTCCTGGTGGAAGACCTCGGGCATGGAGCCAAGTTTAGAGGGTGGAAAATTTCCCTTTGGTCCCTAGCCAAATTTGGCTATTAACAGAAGTCCCCTCTGACTTGAACACCGGTTGTCGAGCTTGGGGTTGGGGTCAGATTTTTTATTTTATTTGGGAAATTTTTCCTTCTTTACCATTACAAGAATCTTAGGGAAATCTTCTCATTAACTGCGCAAGTGACGTGGCGTGAGCTGACTGACTTATTTCCGAGTTAATCCGGCTGCGTTACTGCAGTCTCCGAGATTTTTTACCGTTACCATAATCTTGGGGAAATCTTCTCATTAACTGTGCAAGTGACGTGGCATGAGCTGACTGACTTATTTTCGAGTTAATCTGGCTGCGTTACTGCAGTCTCCGAGATTCTTTACCGTTACCAGAATCTTGGGGAAATCTTCTCATTAACTGCGCAAGTGACGTGGCTTGAGCTGACTGACTCATTTTCGAGTTAATCTGGCTGCGTTACGGCAGTCTCTGAGATTCTTTATGATCTTAACCGAAGATCTCGACGGGTTGTGCTGCTGCCTTCTTGCCTATATATATACTTGTTTATCTCAACGTCTTCATCATATCTCTCAAATTTCAAATTTTCCCAAGATAAACTTTCTCTCATAAAATTTCTCTCAAGCATATCTTTTTCTTCATTCCTCATCCTCAACGACTTCATCATGTCGAAAACCAGTCATGATTCCGTTGATTCCATGGTTAACGGCGAAGAGGTCTTTAGCCTTACTCCTGGAAAACGGGTAAGGAGGAGCTTAGACAGCGATGATTCTCCGCCCAATCCGCAACGTCGGCGGTCGAACCAGAATGTGTCCATTGGGACCAGGTTTTCTAACCATCCCGACCATCCTCTGGATATAGCCGATGAAGACTCCGATAAATAAGTTGGCGGCGACGCCGCGGGGGAGCATCGAGTCCCGGCTTCCGGCCCTTCTTTGGAGAGGCTTTCTCCCTATGACTTCAGGGTTATCCCTGATTCCACTGTTGATCCGAACGTGATTGATCATTTGAGGTGGAAGTACGGCATTCCCGATAGCGTTTCTATCTTAGTAGCTCCCAAGGGTTATGAGTTCTTTAACCCCCCTAAAGGCGTGCTTCCACTTCATGTGGCGGCTCTCGAGAATGGGGTTAGGCTTCCCCTTTACCGTACTCTTCGGCGAGCTCTCAACGCCATCCAGCTTGCTCCCTTCCAGTTAACGCCCGGCTTCTTGAGGCATTTTATTGGCTTCCTCGTGCTATGGAGGGAACAATGCCAGCTGAGCAAGGTGACAAGAGAGCCCGGAGCAGAGGAGCTGGCCTATCTTTTCCAAATCAGGAGCCTATCTGGCGCTCCCCGAGGTCAGTTTTATGGTAAAGCTAAGAACAAGCTCAACTTTGTTATTCCATGCGTTTCAAAAAAGGGCCCCGCCTGGAAGGAAGAATGGATCCTTGTGGGGGATGATTGGGGGAGCTTGATTTTCATTGGGGCGGCATGAGTTCGAGGTTCCCACAGCTTTTAGTTACAAACCATCATGGGACCGGGACTCCCTGCCTTCTGAATCTGAAACTATTTTGAAGGCTATTCTAGCCAGGAACTACTTGAACCTGAAGTTCCCAACCGCTGAAGCCTTCGATCCTCGTAGGGTGAATCAATACCTGCGGATCTCAGATGCTACTCCTCGTAAGTGTCACTGAATTGTCTTGCCTTGTCTTGTTGACTAGCTTGGTTCTGACGTTTTGCTTTTTTGATTTGTTTACTCACAGTTTTTGTTATTGAGCCAGCTTCCCGTGACGACCAACGTTCTCCTCAAGCTCGAACTCCTCTTCCCATTGCTGGGGTCGCACCGGCTCTTGCTCAATCTACCTCCCCAGCTGGGTCTAAGATGGCCAACCTTGCGTCACGGGCTTTTTGGGCTCTGGGTAAAGCTCCACAAGCTGTTGGTCCAAATGCTTCTGCCCCTTCTGTTGTTGTCGCTAAAGTTTCTATTCCCTCGATTCGTCCTCCTGATTCCGCTGTGCTTCCAACCCCCCGAGCTTTGGAGGACTTTGAAACGGGTGTCGTAGGGATTCCTCCTAGTCGTTCCTGACCTCAGTCGAGCTCGACGGGGCAGGATGAAGTCCTGGAACAATTCATCACGTCCTGTCCTGGCGGTGGGATCTCCAGGATGGCCTCAATGCCCGTGGATGTCTTGCTCACCAAGGGGTCTGCTGTCTTAGCTGAGGTAATTGTATTCTCTTCGTACTGCTTCCGCCAGCTTGTTCAATTTTTAAACCTGGTTTTGTATTTTATAGGCCTTCAAGTTAAATGAAGCCATGGGCCACCAGGTAACCCTCCTTCGTGACCGGGCTATTAAGGCTGAAGCCGAAGCCAAGAAAGCTATGAGATTGCTCAAGCGGGCTCAGTCCCTAGTAGAAGAGATGACCTCCAACCAAGGAAAAATTGAGATCGAGCTGGCCGAGCTTTGTTGTGATCATGAAAGGACGAAGCAGTCTTATGATCAAAAACGTCTCCAATCTACCCGGCGAGCCAGGCTAAAGGATTCTTGGAAAGCTGAGGCTAAGAAGTTGGACCTCGAGAATCAGGCTTTGATTGCTCAGGTGACCAAGCTGTAAGCTGATGCGGAGACCTCCTTTAGCGATGGATACTTCTACGCTTCCTTTCAGATCGCAGAGGCTCTCCTTCTTCCTTTTGATCTGTCATCCATTGCCGGTTGGGATAGAAAGGAGATAATGATCAAGGCTGCTGAGTTATCTCACCCTGATGATGATGAGGTGGTTCCTTCTTGCCAGGCAGGAGTTGGAAAGCAGCCCATCCAGGCAGATCCTCCATTTCCTCCTCCTATCTTTACTGATTCAGGTCGCGGGGAGTCTTCAAGTAAGGATCTGTCTTCACGGTCCGAAGAAGACCAGCCAGGAGCTGGGGAAGGAGCTAGGAGCCCGTTTGAGGAACCCTATATAATGGAGATTGAGGTCTACAGGAGCCAGACGGGGTCTATGGCTGCCCTTCTTGATACGGTTATCCCGTCTGAGGTTATGGCAGTGATTAATGAAGTCCTGGAGGAAGATCCTGCTGATCAATAGAAAGAGCCTCTGAATGGAAGGATGGTTGGCGAGGATAACCAAGGTGGGCAACTACCTGAAGGGCGGGTTGATGGCATGGATCAGCGTGAGGGAGGAGGATCAGCGGAGGAAAATCAAGAGAGTTCCAAAGCTTGACGCGATCTGTTTATGATTGGTCTTGATTGCCCGGAAAAAGGGGTGGGCACCCCATTTTTCTCTTGATTAGTTTAGTTGTTTTTTTCTGTAGCCCGTGCTCGGAGGTTGGGCTCTCCGTTGGATAGATGTAGCCTTACTGGGGGATATGCTCCTCTTGTCTTTAATGAGAAACCGATTCGCTTTGAGAAACTCTTGTTTTATTCCTGGTCCTGACTAGGAACCAGAACTGCATCCTTGATGATAATTTGTTCATACTTCATTCTGACTTTGGTAGGGAATTCTTATCAGGATGATCTTGATCCTGCACACGAAAACAAATATTTATATTTAAATCCTTTTTAGGAGAGGTAGCCCGATCGAGGCATCAGGAGGGCTGTTTAGCTATTTCCTGGTCTCGAGACCTGGATGGCAGCTATGCTCTTACACTCAGACCCTTATTGGGGGTGGTAGCCCGACCAAGGCATCATGAGGGCTGTTTAGCTATTTCCTGATCTCGAGGTCCAGATGGCAACTATGCTCTTACACTCAGACCCTTCTTGGGGGTGGTAGCTCGACCAAGGCATCAGGAGGGTTATTTAGCTATTTCCTGGTCTCGAGATCTGGATGGCAGCTATGCTCTTACACTCAGACCCTTCTTGCGGGTGGTAGCCCGACCAAGGCATCAGAAGGGTTATTTAGCTATTTCCTGGTCTCGAGATCTGGATGGCAGCTATGCTCTTACACTCAGACCCTTCTTGGGGGTGGTAGCCCGACCAAGGCATCAGGAGGGCTATTTAGCTATTTCCTGGTCTCAAGATCTGGATGGCAGCTATGCTCTTACACTCAGACCCTTCTTGGGGGTGGTAGCCCGACCAAGGCATCAGGAGGGCTGTTTAGCTATTTTCTGGTCTTGAGATCTAGATGGCAGCTATGCTCTTACACTCAAACCCTTCTTGGGGGTGGTAGCCCGACCAAGGCGTCAGGAGGTAGCGAGGGGGCTTCCCCGGCTAGTCACTGGTCTTGAGGTGTCTATGTTGAATTTCCCAATCGAGGATGTAGATACTAATGTTGAACATAGTCGGAGATAAAGAGAGAAAAAAAAATGACTTTATTGATGATCGAGATGTAGTACATCTTTATTAGAGACTCTAATGAAATCTAAATAGGGGTAATCTGCTTGAAAACTCCCCGCTCAAGGGTAGAATTTCCTCAAGTGATCTGCATTCCAAGTGTGGTCGATGGGTCGTTCATCCATGTCTTCGAGTTTGTAGGCTCTATTGCAAGCAACTAACTTTATCAAATATGGCCCTTCCCAATTGGGGCTTAGGACTCCATCCGACCTTTTCCGAGTATTCAGGGTCACTTTCCTAAGTACCAGATCCTCTTCTTTGAAATTCTGGGCTCTAACCTTTCGGTTGAAATATCTAGCGATCTTGCTCTGGTAGATTGCCACTTTCTCCGCTACCTGGTCTTGTTTCTCTTCTAGAAGGTCCAGATTAGCCCGGAGCTTGACCTCGTTACTTTCGGGTTCAAAATGTTGCACCCTGAATGAGGTTAATTTATGCTCGATGGGGAGGACCGCTTCAACTCTGAAAGCCAAGGAGTAAGGTGTCTCCCCGGTAGGTGTTCTCTTTGTAGTCCGGTATGGCCAGAGGACTTTTGGCAGCTCTTCGATCCATTTGCCTTTTTTCTGCTGTAGCTTCTTCTTTAGAAGTTTCTTGATAGTCTTGTTGGTGGAATCCACTAGCCCGTTAGTCTGGGGATGGGCTATTGAAGCGAGCCTGAGGTCGATCCCCAATCCTTTGCAGAAATCTTTGAATCGGGAGTTGTCGAACTGCTTACCCAGGTCGGCTATAATAATGAGAGGGGTCTCGAATCTACATACCACGTTGGTTTTGATGAACTTGGTTGTATTATTTTCTAATATCCGAGAAAAAAGCCTTTCCTCGACCCATCTTGTGAAATAGTCGATAGCCACGATAGCATATTTCACATGTCTGGGAGCAGTAGGAAGCGGTCCAATTAGGTCGATTCCCCACATGGCAAAGGGGTAGGGTGAACTGAGAGACGACAGTCACTCATGTGGCTGGTGGTTTAAGTTTGAAGTCCTTTGACATGGCTCGCAAGATTGTACAAAGCTTCTTGCATCTTGGTGGATGGTTGGCCAGTAGTACCCCATACGAAGCACTTGATATGCTAGAGCTTCCCCACTGATGTGGTTCCCGCGGTCCCCAGAGTGAACCTCTCTTAGTGCCCATTTAGCATCGTCAGGATGCAAACATCTAAGTAAGGGGAGGGATCTTCCCCTTTTGTAGAGGTACCCGTCTACCAAGCAATATCGGACCGAGAGTCTTTTAATTCTTCTGGCTTGATCAGGCTTCTCGGGGAGCTCTCCCTCTATGAGGTAGGCAATGATCGGGTTTATCCAGCAAGGCTGACGATCTAGGGAGCAGATTTCTTTATTTGTGGCTATTCTTGGTTGGGAGATCACGTGGAGGGGAATTCCCCGTGGTAAGGATTGGCCTCCATTTGCAGCTATCTTAGCCAGAACATCCGCGCAGTGGTTTTGGTGTCGAGGCACCTGATCGATCTTGAACCCCTTAAACTTATTTTTTAGCAACTGAGCTAGCTTTAGGTAGGCAGCCATATTATCTCCTTTTGCCCGGTACACCCCAGTCACCTGATTGACAACAAGCAATGAGTCGCTCTTGATTTGAAGGTAATCGGCCTCTAGTTTGATGGCTGCCTTCATCCCAGCTAGGATGGCTTTCTACTCTGCTTCATTATTTGTGGCTTTAAACTCGAATCTGAAACAGTGACAGAATTCAGTCCCCTCCGAGTCTATTAAAACTAAGCCAGCTCCTCCCCCAGCTTGCCCGGATGCTCCATCTGTATAGAGGGTCCAGGACTTGTAGCCTTCCGGCCAATTGTCGAACTCGAAAGTCTTTTCAGGGATCTCATTTGGTGCTGCGGGATTCTCTTGACCTGGTAGCGTTGAAAATTCTGCCACGAAGTCTGCCAAAGCCTGTGCCTTAATCGTGGTCCGGGGCTTATACTTTAAATCGAACTGAGTGAGCTCTAGGGCCTATAAAACTAGCTTTCAGGAAACATCTGGTCTTTGTAAGAATTGGCGAAGAGGTTGGTCCGTCACCACTGCTATTGAATGAGCTTGAAAATAGGGATGGAGCTTCCTCACCGAGATCACCAGAGCATAAGCGAGCTTTTCCAGGAGAATATAATTTTTCTCTGACTTGGTTAAAGCATGACTCACATAGTAAATGGGCCTTTGAATCCCGTCGCCACACTCCTTGGCCAAAGCTCCGCTTACTACAGTTTCTGAGACGGCCAGGTAGATCTGCAGCTCCTCTCCGGGAAATGGCTTAACTAACAACGGTGGGCTTGTTAGGTATTCTTTCAAGGCTTGGAAGGCTTGCTCGCTCTCTTGGCTCTATTTCATGTTTTTACCTTGTTTGATGGCTTTGAAGAAAGGGAGGCATTTATCAGTGGAGCGAGAGATAAACCTGTTGAGCGCCGCTAGACGTCCAGTCAGAATTTGTACCTGTTTGAGTGATGTGGGGATTCCAGGTCCAAGATAGCTTTGATTTTTTTTGGGTTGGCTGCTATGCCTCTCTCATGAACTATGAAACCTAGAAACTTCCCCGTTGTTACCCCGAAGGCACACTTGGAAGGTTTCAACCGCATCTGGTTTTCTCTCAGTATAAGAAAGGTCTTGCGAAGGTCTTCCCGATGTCCTTCTGCGGTTGGTGATTTTGTGATCATGTTATCGATGTATACCTCTATCGTCCTTTCTATCTCGGGCTTGAACAGCTTGTTAACCAGCCGCTGGTATGTAGCCCCTGCATTCTTCAAACCAAATGGCATCACCTTGTAGCAGTACAAGCCCTGCCCAGTAATGAAACTGGTTTTATCTTGGTCAGCTGGGTGCATCTTAATTTGGTTGTATCCTGAGAACGCGTCCATAAAACTCAGAAGTTTATTTCCGGACGTGAAGTCAACCAGCTGGTCGATATTTGGTAAAGGAAAACTGTCTTTTGGACATGCCCGGTTGAGGTCGGTGTAATCGACACACATACGCCACTTCCCATTCGCCTTCGTAACCATGACCACGTTGGCGATCCATTCGGGATAGGGCACTTCTCTTATAAACCCTGCCTTGATCAATTTATCTACCTCTTTCTGCACCGCAGCGTACCTCTCAGCCTTAAAGTGACGCCTTTTCTGTTTGACGGGCTTGACCGTTGGGTCTACCGCTAGTCGATGGGCGGCCAATGATACCAGGATCCCAGGCATTTCATCATGGCTCCAAGCGAAGGTGTCACTAAATTCTCTGAGAAGATCAATTAAGCCTTCATTCACTTCTGGCTCGAGGGTGGCCCCGACCTTGACAACCTTGGAGAGATCGCCATTTCTAATGGGTATCTCCTCTAGTCTATCTACGGGTTGCCCGCTGGCCCATTCCTTGCTCTGTTCCTCCTGATAAGGCATTATGGGTTCATTCTCTACATGCTCTGAGGGCTCCATTTCTTCTTGGATTATCTGGGATGTTTCCATATCTTCCTGGACTATTGCGACCTGTATGCACTGTTTTGCTAAAGCCTTAGGATTGGTAGACACTGCGTAGCACTTCCTAGCTGCTTGCTGGTCTCCGCGTACCTCCCCCACCTTAGTTCCCACCGGGAACTTCAGGACGTTGTGGTATATGGACAAGACTCCCTTCAAGGAGGACATGAAAGGTCTTCCTAAGATGGCGTTGTAGGCCGATGGGGTGTCAACCACAACAAAGTCTGTCATGACATTTTGTTGGAGAGGTGCGGTTCTGACGATTACTGGGAGTATCTATGATCCCACCGGTATGATCGAATCCCCGGTGAACCCATAAAGTGGAGTTGTACAGCTATTGTAACACCATTGCTTTAGATTTAATTTTTCCAAAGTATCCTTGAAGAGGATATCTACACTGCTGCATGTATCTAGGAGCATGCGATGGACTAGGCAGTTGGCAATTTGTATCGTGATCACCATGGGATCATCATGAGGTTGCACTGTGTTGAAGACATCTGCTTTAGTGAAAACGATCTGTGCTGACTGAGAGGGCTCCATCGGGCTTTTGCTAACCTTGAAGACTCCCTGGCTTTCTTCTACGTGGGGAATCTTCCTTGCATGGTTTTTTCAGAAATTATTGGAGGTGCCAGCCAGTGTGGGCCCTCCGCTGATGGTGTGTATCACCTGGATTTGTTGCATTAAATCAACTGTTCCCCCTTTCTCTTCTCTGCATCCTCGCGAATCTCGGCTTGTACCTCCCTTCCAGTCCTAATGTTATCTCTGATCTGTTGTAAGAACTCAATCAAGCATCCCCCCCTTATCATGGCTTCAATCTGGTTACGTAAATTATAACACTCTAAAGTGTTGTGGCCCCCGTCTTCATGGAAGTCGCAGTACTTGTCCACTGGGGCTTTCATGGGAGCAGGCTTTTGGAGTAGCCCCTTGTCTCGTACAGCAAGGTAGACCGTTTCCCTGGAAGCGTTCAGGGAAGTGTAATAGTGATACCCTTTCTCTCCTCGCATTAGGGAGGCTATAGTCCTGGGAGGTGGTGAAGCCCGAGGAGGGGTTCGTCTTGCTGGATATTTTTCTTGCTTGTGTTGAGGAGCGGGGATGCTATAGGTCGACCTATTGGGAGGTTTATTCTGAGTTTTCTGAGCTGGCTCAGATTTAGGGGCTTCTTTTTTCTAACGCTTCGCCGTTCTCATATCGTCGTGTTCCATCTTGACTTTGAGTTGCTCGTCGATCTCGACCTGCTCAAATGCCCGATCGTAGGCCTCCTGGTAAGTCTCGGGAGGTCTCTTGACGAAGGAACGGAAAATCTTTCCCGCCCACAGGTTTCTCCTGAAATTGGCGAAAGTCTCTTTCTCGGTGAAAACTCCCATTTGTATGACCTCTGTGTGAAAACGTTCCACGTACGATCGAAGTGTCTCACTTCATTCCTGAATCACATATTGGAGAAGCATGGGATCCTTCGGACGAGGTTTGACCCCTTGGAACTATGAGCAAAAATCTGTTGATAACTTCGTGAAAGAATCCACGCTACCTGCAGGCAGCTTCCTAAACCAAGTTTTCGCGTAGTCGGTTATGGTCGTTGGAAACATCCTACACATAGCTACTCTGGTAGTGTTCTGGACCTCCATCTGTTGGACGAAGCTCTCAGGGCGGCTTAGAGGGTCTTATGTTCCGGAGAACTTATCTGCTGGCATTTTAAATTTTGGTGGGAGCTCCGCTTCCCGGATCCTCCTAGTGAAGGGAGGGTTCATCTCGCTCAATGGATCCTTTTTATCCTCCTTGTTCTTTCCTTTTCTCATTTGCTGGACCTCCTTCTGTAGCTTTGCCAGCTGATCCCTCAGTCGCTTGTTCCCAGGTTTCTTTGAATTGACCTCGGATTCTTCGCTGTCGAGTCCCTCTGATGAACTTGCGACCTCTATCCGGTCCCCTTCATGGACAGGATCCACTCAGGAAGTTTGTCGATTCTCTTCCTCTTGGGCCCGAGCGTTCCTCCTCGATGTCGTTGGGAGAGGTACCTCTCGTTGCTCCCGGGTCAAGGTATCTGCGGCAGATTTAACTCGCCTGGGCTGATATTGTGAAGGTCTTTTAGGAACTGGGGGTATGGGTCCCGGCCTATCCCGGATAGAAAGTTGGGGCCCAGTCTTGACTCGAGCTGGCTCTGGAAGAAAAGGTGCCATGCGGTTGAAGACAGGCTGCCTAGCTTCGAACCTGCTCGGTTCTCCTTGATCATTCGGGTTTGTTGGCTGGACTGTGATGCCTTCGGCTAGCAGGCGGATGCGGACGGTTTCCACGAAGGCTGCCGCTTGTTGGTCGAGCGCGGCCTAGCTCACTATAGGGTGGCCAGAAGCCCGCGCATTAGTTGTTTGGACCGGAGCTTGATTGCTATACCCAGACTTCTTCCCCTTCCTTGGGGCCTTTCGTGTTGGCCTCGCCGAAGGTTGTTCCGAAACTCCATGTTGTCCTTGGGTAGAGCGGAGCCTCATGGTTCCTGTAAAACAACGAAAATGCAAATGCAAATAGTTGGCTTGATTGATTGGGTGTAGGGTTTTCCCACAGACGGCGCCAGAAAGTGTTAACATAAATTTTGCTCAGGGCGAGAAATCTCAGTTAACACCCTCGAGACCACTACCACGTAAGTGGTGGCCAAGGTTGAACGTATGTGTAATAGTGCCTAATAAAATGACAAGGAATATTGATACTATTAACCACCTAAAAGAATCAAAAATACTTTCTTTATTGATAGTGTGTGATATACAAATCTCTCTCAAATTGCTCTCAATTTTCTCTAGGGTGTAGTCGGGTACTTGTCGTATGCCTGTGGAAAAGTAGTCTCCTCTTTCAGAAGGCTGAAGTCCTTCTTTTATACATTGTCTTCATTGGTTAAACTAATTGATTCTCCCCTTGATTTTCTCCATCCCTTCCCTCCTTATCGGACGGGATTTTACATTTAAATGTCATTGACTTTGAGTTAACTGCTGAGTTAAGGATATCTTGGTGGAGATCAATTTGTTTCCTACTTGGACTCTATTACTTGTTCTGTACGTATGTAACGTCTTAAGATGTGATCCTATGTGTCTTTAGGTTTATCATGATCCCCCATAGGGGTCGTTGAATATGGTGTATATTATGGTAAGGTACATCAGATGGAGAGGTACATCAGATAGTGAGGTCGATCAGTGTCCTAGCCCCGATATTAAGGAGTTTCGTCTAGCCAGGAGCTAGGTCTAGCCTCCCTTGACCTTTTGGAGCTAGGTACGGCCTCCCACGGACACCCCACTATGTCAGCAAGGTATAGGGGAGCTTCTGGAGAAATTGCGAGGTAATCCCGACTTCGGGGGGATTTCCTGGTTTCAGGTTCGGTGATGCCGGCTCAATCTGACCGAGCCGGGGCACTACTCCTAGTGTTTTTTGGAGCCCGTCCTTATTCCTGCGGGATAGTATCGTAGCTCGGCTTCGGGTAACATGGTCTCCTGGTGGAAGACATCGGGCATGGAGCCAGGTTTAGAGGGTGGAAAATTTCCCTTTTGTCCCTAGCCAAATTTGGCAATTAACAGAATTTTTTGATACTATCATTATCTGGTGAAGACATTATAGCAGAACCAAAGCAGAAACTTTTTGAAATAGAAGGAATCTGGGATGAGGGACGAAGAAGAAGAAGACTAGGGTTAGCACAGGTGGGAAAAGTTGGAGAATTTGCTTGAAAAAAAAATGAGTATGTCATGGAAGAGCGAGGCTTAAATAGAAGAAAAGGCAGTTACTTGTAACGGGTAAATGAGGTAATCAATGTCGAGGGATAATCGATGACTTGGGGAAAATGGTTTCGAGAAACGCCCTCCGGGATATTTCCTTTTTTGAATTCGGCCTACCCCAACCGACCACGTGGAAGACCCATTTAAGTCAGCGTTCAAGAGGAAGATTCCATTCTACGAGACGTTTACAGAAAATTCTCCATGTGTACTAAATCCTGACTCCAACCCCAACCAGGCACCGGTGTTCAAGTCAATTGGGACTTCTATTAATAGGGTTTTTTGGCAAGGGTCTAAAGGAGAATTTTCCAGCAAACAATCACCTGGTAGGAACCAGCCTGGCTCCTAGGCACCTAGCGGGACCAATACCGCAACCTCGAAGGAGTCACTACCTAACAAGCCAGGACCTCGGCTACCTATCCACCTATACAAGGCGCTAGAGGTATAATCCAGGAAGAACAGGTACCACGCAGTATATCTACGCCAACACCTAATGGAATGGGTCTCATAATATTACGTTCCCAGTACCTCTCAAGTATCCAGTACTTCCTACCTGGTACCACGGTACCTCGACGTGTACCTGATATCCCAGAGCATTTTTAACACCAGCCCAGAATCCAATCAAGACAGACTTCCCATCTATCTAGCAGGACAAATATCACTACAAGGTCACTAGTATGATTAAAACAAGCACCATGATCAGACCAGTATCCTCCTCCAAACAACACAAGCAGGAAGAGTTGACTCCACCGTCACTTAAAGCGTCACAAATGAGACTTAACTGTCAACCGAATAAGAATTTAAATACGAAAATGATTAACGGGATCAAATCCCACGCCTTTAGCCTCATTTAACTCCTTTCAACGCCTAAAATAGGACTCTAAATAATCCTCATAAATGAGACCAGATCCTGGGGAATATTGGAGACCTATATATATGGCCTTGAAGGACAAAGATGGAGGCGGAGACCGTGTTTTTTTTCACCAAAGAAAAGAGATTTATGTACCCAGAGTAATTCCATGAGAGCTCTCTAAAGCTAGTGAGAGTATATAGACGATCACTGGGTAGTTAATAGCCACTTATCGACATAAACAGAATTCTCCATCTCCATTTTGTGTTGGAGAGAGTGAAGAAAGAGTGTTGTAACCTTTACACGAGTGTTTATTCAATAAAACAGTATTTGTTCATATCTTCTTGGTTTCTTCATATTTGTCTATATCAATCTCTAGCACAGAAAGGAACCACGGTACCGAAAGTACCTACCCCCGCTACGACCTCCGGGGTAGCGGGTCGAGGGTGTTAATCGAAATTTCGCTCCCCGAATGGATTTTTCCGTTAACACAAAGCTTTATGGAGCATTCGCTTGAATTAAAGAAAGATGAGCACTCTAAATCCCAAATCTCAACCAATGAGTATTGCCTCCATCTTGGAGTACCCAAACCAGTGCAAGCCTCAAATCTTGAAGAAGAACAAAGTACAAGTATGGAAGAGATGTGCAGAGAAATGATGAGGGTAGGGAAAGAGTTAATGGCGATAATGGAGTTGTTGAAGAAAGAAAATGGAGCACTTCAAGAGAAAATAGAGAAAACTTCCCAAGAAAAAGAAGAAATGAGGGAAGAATTTGATAAGAAGTTACAGCTCACAAAGAAGGAACTAGAAGGCAATGAGGCATTAGAAACAACAAGGAAGAATGAGCTTCAAGAGTTAAACAAGAAACTCTTACTTGAAGTAAAGATGCTCCGAGTGGATAATAATACACTCAAGAAGAAGAATGGCAAAGTCTCAGACAAGAACAAAGAATTTGAAGCACAAATTGAGAGACTTGAAGCTAAAAAAATATGGCATTGAAAGACTTGATGGACTTAGCGAATATATCGAAGGAATTTAAAGATGACATAGCTCGCAAGTCAAAGAAGATGCAAATGGAAGTTGTACAAAAAGACAATGCCTCGAAGAAGTTAAAGAGTCATTTAGACACAAAGAAGAAGCTCTCAAGATAGCGTAAGTGAAAGAGTGTGACTTCATCGCTCGGTCGAGAAGGAGGTCGAGTCGGTACAACTTTAGCAAATCCAAAGACCTCAAAGTCACTCATCAAAAGGGAGTTCCTCCAACTCAATTCCTATTTGCAATGTTTGTTCAAAGAAAGAGCATGTTAAGAGTGAATACTATAAGTCTAATAGACATAGGAAAACAAGAGGTCCTAGGAATAGGAAAAGCCCACCTAAGACAAAGAAAATATGGGTAAGGAAAGATTTGATTAACAAAGTAAGAATCATAGGGATTGAAACAAATGGAAACTTACCTATATTTGTTTGGATTGCAAAGAAGAAAGAGTTTTCCAACTTGGTTAAGCCACTCTTAGCATCACATTGAACAATTTTGATGCATGGTTGAAATTGCACAATCTATTTTCTTTTCGACTTTATGTCACCCTTGTATTTTTTATTTTATTATGCTTGTCATTATTTGGGTGGATACAAATTGAGAAGAAAATAAATTGTGGGATTCCTTTAAAAATTTTGTTTTGTTTTAATTATATTTTGTTGTTAATAAAATAATAAGGCAAGTTAATATTGTATTCTTGAGTATGTGCAGGTCAAGGAGGTGGAAAGCATAAGAAGACAGCGATTCGAGGTTAATGGACCAACACATAAGGTGGCACAGGGCATCAGCGCGCTGCACACACATTATAAACAGAACGAGTCTTTTTCATGACAGCCCAACCACGAACTCAAACCAAATTTTCCCTTTTCCCTCCCTTTAAAAGGTAAAACTTGCTCTTCACGCTTTTGATTCAAGACCAAGAGGTATGTCTCCTAATCTTAATTTTCTTTCAATAGTTTTCAATCCTTGAACTCCTCCTCTCTATAAATTTCTCCAACATGCATGAATTTGGTGCTTTATGATGACCCACTAATTTTTTCCCTAGCTTTGCTTGATTTTTGACGTATACATATTGGGTTCATTGGTTAATGCATGTCTGAGTAGTTAAGGTTGATGTTAAGTGACAATTGCTCTATATATGTGTAAACTAAAAATTTAGGGTTTGAATGTGCTAATTGAGATATTTTCCAAATTGAATGATGGGTTTTGTTCAATGGATGCACATGAAGTGAATGGAATTGATTTGGAATGAAAATTACACGTGAATCCATTTGCCTTAGTTGAACTTTTTATTCTATTTTCATTACGTTAGTTTAATCTTTATTTCGTTTCAGTATTTTTGCTTAGTGGAATAACTTGGGTGGATTTAAATGTTTTTGGATGTTCTGGGATTTATGGAGTTTGAACCTTTTGAGGATATTTGAGATATTTTTATTGGTGGTTGATATATTTGTGGTTAGGAACTGTGCTTTAATGTTAGGTTCTCCATCTCTTGGATTAACACACCGGCCACTTGCAAATCTCGGAGGGACAAGTAAGCCAAGAGTGCTCATAAAACGGGCAAGAACCTACCCTTTTTGAGAACTACAACAAAGCTACCACTTTGGTTTAATCTTTTCAACTCAAACTTTTGCACTTTATTTTCTTTATCTTTGTTTATAGACAATTGTGGATAATTTATGAATGTGAATATACTTGGTAAACATCAATTTTGGTTGAATATGTGGATAATTGTGAATGAGAGGATATGCTTATAATTGTGGATACAATTTTGATTTCGAAGTGGTGAATTTATTGATTGATTCACTTTTGATTGGATGAGCCAGAGGCTCTTGTGGATATTGCACATGATTTACAGGTTTTCTTTTCATATAACCCAACTTGGTTTGGGGGTCATTATCTTCATTATGTTAATTTTGTAAATGAATGCTTGATGTGGTTAAACTATGAGATTAACTGCCATGTTTACTCTAATGCCTTATCTTATTTTAGTATGAGCCATTTTGAGTCTTTTTATTTGTTGGGCATTGATTGTGCATGATTAGTGCCTAGGTTGTTGTGTTTTGAGTCGTGTTAGGTGCGCGCCGCTAGGTCGGGCTCTTTTGTCTTCAATGTTGAGGACAATGTTGGGTTTTGGTTTGTGGGTGTAGAAGCCTTGTTGAGTCATCTTTTTGTTTCGAGTCATTTTTTGTTAATTTTTGGTCTAGATTTTTCAAAACTGTCGCATTGGCCAAAATTTCGAGCTTTAAATAGCTTGGATGTGATGCTTTGAGCGTGTGCTCTTGGCTAGCGTGTGTATGCATGTTGAGCTTGTGTAGTAGCTAGTTTTCACTCTAGGATTTCACTTGCACGTCATGGGCTAGTCCCATCCTTTTTGTGCTTAAGTTGAGGGGACTCGGTGCTCTTACACCTTGTTCTAATAGTGGAGACTACCCTTGAGTTCTGATAACATCGTAAAATACACCATTTGAGGTCCCCATTTCCTATCGTTTGCTTTTGTTTTCAAGCGTATTTTTGTGTATAATGTGTTTTGTGAGCCTTGTGTAGGTTATATCCCTTAACATAAGGTGTTAGAGCTTAATTGAAGTGTTTTGATTTTTTTGGGTTGAAATGGAAAACGGCCAGTGCAGAACACCCAACTTTGGAAAGTCATATCTCTCTCCTCAGATCGAACCACATTGAGATCCAAATATATTCAGAAAGCCCCGGCTGTCTTCTTTCCAACGGTTTTTACGGATAGCGATTCCGAGGTTTCTGGAGGAGGTTATGGCCGTTTCCGTGACGGTGCACAGACCTGTCAGGTGTACCGCGGACGTACCGCGGAAATGTCCAGAAAGCACCAAAAAGAGTTCCGCTGTTTGCCCGTCGAAGCATACCGCGTAACGTACCACGGAAATGCCCAGATTTGAGTTTTTTAGCCATTTTCTGAAGGGCAAACTTGTCCTTTCACCCCCAACTCGTGACCTAACCTCCCAACACTATAAAAACCCCCATTTTCTCTCCTCTCTTCATATTTTCACAGACTCTCTTCCCCTTTTCACGCCTCTTCTCATCTTTTTTCCCTTTTCTTCTCTTTTCTTCATCTTCTTCACCAAGAAGTGAGAGACCTAGCTCTCATGGAGGTTTTTCCTCCATGGGAGCTCACCACACACCTCCACCACACAATTTCACACCTTCTCCATCCATCTTAGAGTAGATTGCAAGGAATTAGGAGCCAATTTCGAGCTAGGATGGCTAGGAGCATCTTTGGAGGCTTGTCTTCAAGGGTTTGCTCTTATTTGCTCATTTCTTTGTATTTCTTGTTGTCTTTGATGTGTAACCCCGATTTGGGGAATATTGCAAACCTATACATGTGCAATATATGTATGTTTGTTCTTAAATTCGGTTGGGTTTTGTTTTACTCTTTGATAACTGTATGAATTAAACTCTCATTGTGAAATCCATGTGTGTGGAGGGTCAAAATTGATATGTATGCATGATTGGGATTAGGAGTAGAGTAATTTAATGTAGAAGTAGAGTAATTTAGCTTCCCATGAGTGTTTGTATGTTAATGAATGGCCAAAATACCATGTATTGAGTAATTTCAGTATTAAGGATTTTAGCCCCAAAGAGTGGAAAAGGTTTCAGTTCAGGCATTTAGTTGCTAAATTGGCCTTGGTTCAATCCTTGTGCTTAATGGGTCTTTTTAAGACACATTGGCCCATCCTTGGCCGGATTGGGTGATGAATTGATTTGGGATGATTCCTAAGTCAAGAGGATGAACCCCTAACTTAATTTGAATGGTCTTAATGCTAATCAACCAACTTCTTGCACATTGTTTTTTGGTGAACTTGTTTTCCATGTCTAGCCATATTAGGGAGTTGACTAAACCAAATCCGTATCTAGAGTAAAGATAAACCGAATTCCTCTTATGCTCGTGTAGTTATAGGGGTATTTCATTGCTTAATGCTTTCACTTGGTTAGCCACCCTGTGAATGATATTTAGGTTGTGTGTTATATATCATGTGGTTCGCATTAACATGCTCATCGTGGTATACTCTACATTTGACCAGTAAGTTGAGAGATCACTAGGCTGGCGTGTAGAGCTCGTGTGTGTCCCACAGTTCTTAATGGATTCATGTTTTTGCATGGATGCAATCTCTATGCACTCGAGAGAGGGTAGAGATTAATTAAGGGGACACGAGCATATAACATACGCGTTGTATGGGTATCTCGTATTCGTAATGCTTTCACTTGGTTGCCATCCCGTGTTTGGTTAGCCTCGTGGATGAATTATTGGCTGTAGTATGGCCCACGCGGTTGCGCATTACATGCCCAACGAAATAACCTATGTATATGATCAGAAAGTGAGAGTATCACTAGGCTAGCGTACATGGCTCTTTTATATGTGTCACGGCACTTAATGAATCCATACAATTGTGTGGGTGTGATCTCTAAGATATCGAGAGAGATTAGAGATCAATTAAGGGGACACGAGCCTATGATATACTTGCACATTTGAGGGACTAGGTGAGTCTAGTGATTAATTAGGACGATTGTTACGGTTGAGTCATTTCCCTAGCGTATCCACATTTCATGCATCTCTCCATTCCATCCTATCATTGTACATATTTATTTACGTAGTTTGTTAGTTAGTTTAACATTTACTTTCCGTATATTCTTTTTGTATACGCAACACACGAGTTCGCTCGGCGTGTTGTATAGCTAGAACTAGAGACGGTCGATGAATCCTACCTCCCTGTGGAACGATACCCTCGCTTGCCGCTTTACTAGTTTCCATAACTATAGAGCACATTGCATAGGACTTTATATATATTTATATATATATATATATATATCTTTTTAGGATCCGCAATTCCTTAACGACAGAACAACGGGTTATCAAAAGTGGCGCCGCTGCCGGGGACGTGGCTTATTTATTGATTGTTGATAGTTTTAGCTTTATTTTACTGCTTTTTATTGCTTTGCAGATTAGATTGTTATGTTGAAATTAAGCACTTCTCTTACTCATGCTTTTCATTGTGTGATCAGCAATGTTTAGGCTAGGTTTGGGAGGTGTTGGTTGTGTTTTTTTTTTCTTATTTATAGCATATGCATTTGATGTTTTTGAGTTGTGTTTGTGCAAGGAATGGAAATTTTCAGGTTTTATGGATCGCACGACTCATGAGAACTAGGTGTGTGCCTATCGCACCGCAACAGCTCTCCAAGTGAAACGGAAGCTCCATAAAGGCCATGTGGCTGCAGCCATAAGAGGTATCCTCTAAATTTTGAGCTTAAATTTGAGCACTTGTGGAGTAGTTGTCGACTTGGGCGGAAACCGCCCATGCGCTTAAAGTTAGGAATGCTATGCTTATTTTCTTTTATTTTCATTTCTGTTTAGATCTAAGAGTGGATTTGTGTTGTGCTTAGATCTTAGGGTGTTTGTTTTAGTCAATTTTCAAATCTCTGCACAATTCGAATATTTTTGAAAAATCTTGAAATTTAGTCCCTTTTTGGTTGAGTTGTTTTCTTGGTGTGCCGGTAGAGACATGCATTGTGTGCTTTTAGCTCCGTGCATCACTTAAATTTGCTTGTACAGTGCCAATCTTTTGATATTGAGGTAGATGAGACCTCTATGTTTGTTTAGCTTGAGAAAATTGTGGAGACTACCCGTGAGCTACACTAAGCCTAAAAAGCGAAAATTTGTGGGTTTTGTTTCTACTCTTTAAACACTCTTCGATTTTGAACTTAATTTTTAGTGATCTCATTGTACATCAATTTTATTTCATTGATTGCCATAGAACTTCACATGTGGAATGCTTGTTGAGATTTGTATTCCCTTGTTAGACGGACTTTTAGAAATGATTTTGGACTTGAGTGTGTTCTTAAACTACAAATATAGCCTAAACACTACATTGTCCCGATGTGTGCTTACATTGTAAATTGAGACCAAACACTAAACCTCCATACACCAACATAACCCAAACACAAGCCATTCCCTAGTTATTGATCATGTTAAGGTGTATAGCTTTAGAGAAGTTGTATATGTAGCTCTAAATTTTGTAGAAATGTGTACTTAGGCAAATATGTGTAAATGTGCAAAGGCAAAGGCTTATAAAAGAAAAAGAAAAAGAAAATAAGTGTGAATTATAAACACTTAAGCCTTCAATTCTTTTAATGTAAAGTTACTCACAATTTGGGTACAATTGTAGCACAAATGTGCAATGTAAAGTTTAATGCCTAGTCACTTGTGTTGTAATGTGCTTTAGAGCAAACCAAAGTATTGTAATGTAATAACACATTAGCATGATTGATAACTTTATCCTTCCCACTCCTACCATATCTTCCATCCCATACACCACCCTAAATCACCTTGGCCGCATTTCAAGTGAGGGAAAGCCCATTTGATCTCTTAGGAAGTCTATATTGGGAATGCGAGTCAATGCATGCCCTTTCCACGGTCATGGCATTTCAATTCCTTCCATGAGATGAATTTTCAGAAAATATGCTTTCATTGAAAATACTCATATGCAATATATTTGATTCAATGAACATAACTTCCAAATTGCATATGTTTGCTAGAGAGTGCGCTTAGGTTCTGAGTGGGAAATATATGACTGAAATCCGGTGAGGATTAGAGTCGAGGCGAATTTTATCTTGAGCAATTCGAGCTTAGTTGTTTTGTAAACCGAAAACATCCTAAGTATTGGCATACTTGCACTATGTGAAGCATTGTTATTGATTGGTATATTTGAGATACTAGCATGCATGTGTATTCTTTATTTGGTGTGTTTGGATTGCATCTTAGCTTTCTTGCAGAGTATACGTTTGTGGGTGTCGTAGCTGTAAACCTTCAGAAGACAAAACTTCTCCATCTAGGGATCGCTAGTGGTTGAAATGGCTTGTGGCACGTGCTAAGGGCCATCGTGTTTCCTAGCCTAGATTTTTTAAGTTTCATGTGTTGTTTGTTTGTTTGTTTAGTTTCTGTTCTTGTTTTGCTCGAGCACGAGAAAAAGATAGGTTTGGGGGTGTGATAACATCGTAAAATACACCATTTGAGGTCCCCATTTCATATCGTTTGCTTTTGATTTCGAGCTTATTTTTGTGTATAATGTGTTTTGTGAGCCTTGTGTAGGTTATATCCCTTAAAATAAGGTGCTAGAGCTTAATTGCAAACACAAGCCTTTTAAATAGCGCATTGAGTGTTAAATTGTTCTATTCTTTAAACACTTTTCTCGTCATACGTGTCACATGCCATAGGACATTTATCTTAAATACATATAGTGGACTGCATGATGGATGCATTCATTCCCTTGATAGACATGTTTTAGAAATGATCTTAGGCAATGTGTGTGCATTTAACTACTTAAAAAGCCTAATCACATTCCTATGTCCCTTATGTGTGCTCCATAGCCAATTTTGAGGCCAAACACGTACTTTTTTTTTGGAACCATAATGAACCATATAGCCATAAGCCAAACACAAACCAACCCTTCAATTGCCAATCATATGGGTTGTGTGTGTGTGTGTGTGTGTGTGTGTTGTGGTATTGAAAGGTGTAAGCTCTTACATGTGAAGTTAGCGTGTACTTAGGCAATGATGTAAATATGCAAGGAATGGCTCAAATTGTCAAAGTGCTAAAAATTGCACTTAGAGCCAAATTGTTGAATGTAAACGTGCAAAGGCAAAAGTTAAAAAAAAAAGAGAAGAAAAAGAAAAAGAAAGCAAAATAAAAAATATATAGCAATACAAAAGAGAAAAGCAAGAGCCTTGTGATGAAATGTAAAGTACTCAATTTGAGTATAATTAAGAAGCACAAATGTGTTTATTTGAATGCCTAGACGCTTATGTATAAATTATGTTAAGTATAGCTAAAGGTATGGGGTGTGTGAGAGTATGTGTAAACATGATTGGTGATTTTTGAACTCAAAATTTCCCTATTTCTTTGTTCACCACATTAAACCTCATGGCCCCATTACAACCAAAGGGAAGTCTTTTTTGATCCATGATGAGTCTAAATTGGGAATGTTTGCTGAAGCTTGATCTTCCATGTTCATGGCATAGTGAATCCTTCATAGGCTAGTTCAGAGACATTATCGGTCTTTCAATTTACTCGTATGCAATGCATTAGATTTTTATGCATAAATTCTATCTTTGCATACCTTGTTTGAGTGTGAACTTAGGACTCTGAGTGGAAAGAAAAGAGAGACTCCACGTGAGGATAGAGTCGAAGCGTATTACGCTCAAGGTGTGAGAGTGAGTAGTTCTCAATACGAGAGGGCTCTTAGGTGTGGGATTCGTGATTGCGTGAGTTCCCCTTTAGTGTCTTCTTTAGATTATATTTCATATGACTACTCCTCTCTATCACACATCCTTGCATCTTATCACCGGTTGGACATGCGGCAGTTTGAATTGTTTGTTTTCGAGTCTAGGAAAGTTTTAGATAGAGTCATGTTTGTTGTGTTGTGAGTCTTTTGTCTTGAGTTTGCTTGAGGACGAGCAAATGGTTGGTTTGGGGGTATTTGATCGATCCAAAAATGTCACACATTTTGGCCCTCATATCCTTTCTCTTTGTCTTGTTCTTGAGTGTTTTTATGTGTATTTATGGCTCTTTTTGTTGATATTGTAGGCATTAGGTGGAAAATCAAGATGAGGGATAAAAAGGACAAAATGTGCAAAAATGGAAGTTTGAAGGCCATATTGCACGAGTGGCACGGGTAGCATACCCATGCACAGGAAGAAGAATTCTGAGGAGACCAAAGTGCACAGGTAACTGCACGGGTACTACCTGTGCACTACCCATGCATTCAACCAGATCAGGGAGTATACCCTCGGGCAAGAGACAACTGCATGGGTCTCTACCCGTGCTACACCTATGCACAATGCACAAAACAGGAAGAAAAATGAAGACTGCATGGTACTACACAGGTACCTTACCCGTACTATACCTGTGCTATACGAGCATCAGTTATATCTACATCAGCATTCTAAGCTATTTTTGGAGGAGGTATAAAAGGAATCACTTTTGATTTTTAAGGAATGACCATACACCCATTTTTCACACATACTTTCTCTCTCTAAATCTAAAAACCATTGTCTCCCAAATCATCCAAAAACCCACCATCATCTTCATCAATTGCTACTCAAAAAGGACATTGGAGGTGGATTTGAGCTTCAAGAAAGAAGGTTCTACATGGGTCCTTTCTACTTCTCTCCTCTTTATCATTTTGTTTCATTTGTCCTGAGTAGCTAATTCCCACTAAGGGGTTGATGTGATTCATATGTAAATTGTGGGTATTGTAATGAACTCTATTTTTTATGTTAATCTACCAAATATGTTTCATTCAATGCTTTAATTGATTTCAATGGTAATTTATTTTGATTGTACACTCCTCTTTAAACAAGTTGTTTAAGGAATTATTTGAGTAGAGAATTAGGTATACACTATAGTTGAATCTCTAAGGCTCAATCGAATGGAAGGATTACATAAGAGTACACTCCTTAAGTGAAATGTGGATTATTAAATCTCAATTTTTATCTAATCTTGAATGGGCAAGCATCACTATACACTCTAGGATTTGTTGCTTGTCAAAGCTTAAGCATTAATTCTATACACTCTAGAATTAGTGATTTTATAAGAGATTAATCACTTATTTTGGTAGATGCACATTCATGAACAATCACTTGTGGGTGGCCATTACTATACACTCTAGATTGGAAACTCATGAGTGATATACAACTAAGCTATACACTCTAGTTTAGTAACATTCGACTAAAGTTCATTAATGAGAGTTCATCTTGCCATAATTCACTTTAATGGATCCATCAATTCCTTAGTCATTTATCATCTATTATCAACTACTATCTTAGTTGCATTTTAGTTAGTTTAAGCTTAGCTTGCATTTTAGTTTAATTTCTTTTCTAAAAACCATATCAATTTACTTTTCTTTCATTTTTACTAAAGTATTACCGTAAGCATAACTATCGCTCGATCTATGTGGAATGATACCCCTATTTGCCATTTACTAGGTTAATCCTTGTTGAGTGCATACTGAGATTTTAAATTTTGTTTGAATATTCCATATACGGCAAAATGCGAGTTCACCAGTTTAACTGGCCTGTTTACACGACCCATTTAACCTGTTAATATTAGTTTTACTAAAATACATTAAAAATAAAACAAGTAATCAAATAAAATCAATTCACAAACCAATACCCCAAAATACAAATGATAATCAAGTGAATACAAACAACAATAGTTATAATACTAATCAAATAAATCCTCAAAACGGAATTTCAAAATGATACAACGATACTTAAGAGTTATGATCATGCCAAATCTAAAAATACATATCCATAATTAAGTCCACAAATATAAATCTACAAGTTCAAAATAAAATAAAAGGCATCAAATATTTAAAAACCAAAACACGTTAACAAATATAACAGTTAACTCTTCTTGATGCCATGATCACTTGATGTTAAACTTCTTGCTAAATTGCTGTCCATAAACCTACAAGATAAATTTAATACATTAGATAATAACTTGAAAGTTGTAAGTTGTAAAAAATAAGAAAAATACTTTTAACTGAAAATACTATAAAGCGTGTGTCTACTAACCTAGAGGGGGGGTAGGGGGGGTTTATTACCAACTTTTCTACTTAATTAATTAATATAATGCTACCCCATATTAGCAATCAACCAATCCAAAATAAACATGCGGAAAACAATAAAAACATAAGGATTGATATACGTGAGAAACCCTCCAACTGGGCAAAACCCACGGGCTATCCTTCTATCCACACGTTCCTCAAATCCACTATTTGAATGAAAGTTTACAACCTAGGTTGACCTTAAGTCACACCATACTTGGTCACTAACCCTTTCACACAACCCAACGGGCCTTTAATAGTGACCCTAGACCAACAAGCTTATGCACTAATCCATTTAGTCACAAAGTTTAACAATCCATGAAGAGATAAAGCAACCTATGTGAATATGTAAAAATATTCTATCATGCAATTAATGCTAGGCTATACTAAATGCTTATCTATGGATTTAAAGATGTCAATAAGTGCAAATCCTAGATATCAATATCTTAATGCAAATGCATGAAGATTTAGCTAAAGGGCAAAATGGTCCTAAATAATAGATATCATTAAACATGCAATCTCAACCAATAAACACAATCACAAACATACTCAAATCATGCTAGACAAAATAAATATGCAATGAATCAACAAATAATTGCTAACCATAGGTAAACAAAAGCATAAAGATGAAACAAGAAGTTTTAAGCCATGTTGAATTACCTAGTCAAGAAAAGCATGAAGACCCATGAAGAAAGGATGCAAGGATGAGGCTAGATGCACATGGGTATGAGTTTGGTTGAGTAAAAATGGCTTATTGGGGGTTTCTCTCTAAAAATTCACCTTCTCTCACTAAAACAATATTCTGGACTCCATGACACGAAATGGAGAGAAGATGACATATATATATATGAGGTCAAAATGAAGCTACGTCGTTTTGGAAAAGTTTCAAGAAATATGTCTTGACCGTTGTTCACCCGCTGTACGAACAACGTCTATATAGCGAATCACCTGGGAAAATAATAACAAAACCCAGAAGACCGTTGTATGAAGGGCGGATCAAAGGCGACTCACCATTGACAACCTACTGGACCAAAACCATTGTACGAGTGAACATCGAATCAAAGAAGACATACAAGCGTTGACCTATTGGACTAAAACCGTTGTTCACATGTTGTTCGTAAGGCGAGTGAACAATGATATATAAGGGCGATAATAAAATGCCATCAGGTACCCCGATGTACGAACAGCGGTGGCAAGACAAAAGGCCTAATGCCACTTATAGACGATGTACAAACAGCACCTCACTAGCGGGTGAACATCGACCATATGCAAAAATGCACTCCTAAGGCCTAAAACGACATGCCAATAACCAAACAAGATGCAAGGAATTAAAGCATGCATGAAGAGAGATATATCATGAGTATGCACCTAAAAGAAACGCACAAAGTATAAGGAATATGAGAATGCATGAGATGTGTGTGTGTGTGCAACTAGATCTCTTCACAGAATTAAGCACAAGTGATATACCTTTGAAGTGCTCTTGATCTTGAGCTCTTGAGTATGCGTAGACTACCCTTACAATTTGCCCCAATGTGGTTTGTCAACGAAATGAGCCAATCAAAAACATGAGGAACTTACATTGACAAACAAGTGTATATGATTTTTCAACTAATTGCCAAATTGAGATATGGCACTTTTGTTAGATGGACCTGGACTGTTCTCGAGAGATGGCACTTTTGATCTGCAAAATGTGAATAACAATTAAAATCAACTAAAAATGTGACTCAACAACCACCTAACTTAAACCACAAGAGGGAACAAGCCAAAGCAAGGCAGCATCTGGTTGTCCACACCCAGAAAAATATAGCAAAGACAGATACAAAGCGAACAGAGCAACCAAACCCAAAGCAAAACAAGATAGCAGAGAAACAACACAGAGCCGCAAACAACCTGTCAAAAAAAAAAAAAAAGGATGAACACACCCAAACCCACACATTTAACTCACATATTCCAGTATCCCACCCAAATTTTCTGTATTGTAATCACATGCATTACTCAAAATCACATCAATAAGCACAAGCATGGGCATATAATACATGAACACAGTACATGCATTGCCTTTAACTACAAATAACTCATTCAACTAACAATATGGCATAATGTAACTCTCAAATTCGAATTCTTCACAATCCTACATACAACAATTTGAATAACTAAAAACCTAACCTCATATAAATGCATAAACACATAATCTATCATTAAAGCACACATGCAAGCATCAATTAGGCATTTCAAACCACAAAGATGCACAAATTCGACAAAACCCAAACCCAAACTTGAAAAATAAATCAAATCAGATGGAGTAGAGATGTTTTTGTTCAAAATTTATGCATTAAACAATTAAGAACACATGTAATTTTCATTATGCATACATAAAATCCATTTTCCAAATATTTCTACCCTAACCCTAACACAAAAATCGAGTTCGACTAAGAGAGAGAGAGAGAGAGAGAGAGAGAGATGGAAAGAATTACATGAAATAAAAGCATGGAAAATGTAATAAAGCATGGAAAAAAAGGGCTGAAAACACCCAAACCCACACATTCTAACACTAACACAAACAAAAACCAGAGCTGAAGTCAAGAACAAAATAGTGCATCACAACCAACACAAACAAAAACCTGGAAAAGCAAAACAGTAGACAAGATCTGGAAAGCAAAACAAGAGAAGATTTGGAAAGAAAAACTGTTGACAAAAGACAAGATCAGCGGTAGAGATAGGAGACAAGATCGACGGAAGTGAAGACGTGAAGTCGTGAAGAGAAAAGGTGAGAAGTAGGGGTCGCCAAGAAGCAAGCAGTTGCGGCTGGTAGAAAGGTTTAGGTTTAAGTGTCTGACTTATGGTGTGTGAAATGAAGTTTAGATTTAGGGTTTCACTTTCACATCTTAAGTTTATATAGTATATGTAAAAATTACATAAATGGCACTCAACACCAAAAGTACATATTTGCCCTTACTAATCGTGTCAACCCATGGCCCACAAGGCATAACCCGAACACGACACAATTATTAAACGGGTTACATAGGTTAACCCGTTTATTGACATGACCCATTTAAGCTCAACCCAAACCCGCAATAATCTTGTTCGTTTCGTGTCAACCAGTCGTGTCGTAACCCGTATTGCCACCCCTAACTTTTCGACACAACGAGTCTGCACGTTTGATTATAAGGAAAACGTCGTTGGGGAGAGGGAGCTATGTTAGTATGCTGGTAGGTTCGATATGAATACCAACAGTGTTCAGTTAAGCCCTGCTGGAGCTAGGGCCGTGTGGAATCCTCCCCCGTGAGCAATTGCGATCTATAGAGTGATGCTCTGCTGTGGAGTAACCTTGCCCCTTCAACCCTTTATTTCTCGCTTCCTTGCTGAAGCCCAACTCTCTTCTGCTCAGCTTCCACTGAACAATTATCACATACTATTGTGCTTGTGGCGTGTATGGTACAGGCTAGGTTTACCTGCTCCTAATCCTCGGGAAATAAGACACTTCTATACACTAAAGCAATTGGGTCGCTCAGGGACCTACTTTCTTCATTCAAGCCAGCCCGACCACTGGATTCCTCAGAATGTGGAGTCTTCTAAGCTAGTCCAGATCACTACTGAAGAGAAGATGAAGGGTTTTATCTAGGGCTTCCCATCTTTGAATAAATTTTAGAAAAACTGTTGGTTCTTTATTGGTGGTAATTGGGGTCAAAACACCTCTTTTAAAGTCGATGGGCAGCGAATTGAGCGCATAGTCCCTCGATTCTTTACTTCCCTAGATTCGTGGAAAAGAACAAGCCCTCATATCTCTGAGGCTGAGTTGATCACTCTGACTAAGGCCGATGTACGCTTTCTAAGGAAAAAGGAAAACCCTTCCTTTTTGACAAAGAAATGATGATCAAAACCCAATTCTTTCCACGGCTATCAGAGCACCGTAAGTGACATAAGGACTTGCTTTTATTCTTTCTTTTTTGTTTGTTCCCGAATAAATTATTAGCTTTGTTATCTTAGTGTACGATGCAGACATTGTCTGTGATGCACAAGCACGGTGAATAAAAGTTGTTGGGGAGGTAAGTCGCATGGACTCCTCTCAACAAGACTATGAGGCTAACGATAATGAGGTTTCTTCTGAAGAAGAAGCGGCAGAGGAAACCAATCGGCCTGAAGCTTCTGTTGTCCAATTATAACAAAATGCTCTCGTATCCCAGAATGAAGAGATGGAGGTCGAGGACCCAGATGCCGAACTTAATACTCGAGATAGACATGCAGCAAAAAAGAAAGCCCTTGATTCGCCTAAGTAGCCTGCTCACAAAATTCCGCGGGTGGTCTCCTACAATGATTCTTTTTCGGAAGGAGGAGAAGAAGATACCCGGGGAATAAGAAGCGAAGAGCCTGCTTCTACAGACACTTGTGTTAAGCAGGATGAGGTGGTTACTGGGGACGTTCCAGCAAACAAATCCAATATTGGTGAAATCATTCCACTCTCGGCCCCTTCTTCGGGGCCTATCCCGATTACTACTGATCTTGTTGTACCTGATCCAGGAGTGGACATACCCTATGCCATTTTTTCTGTAGTGAATGCCAGCGACGTAGGATTCGAACCCCTTCTAAGGCCGCAGTCTAAATTTGGTGGATCTAGCATACACTCAGGCCAACCTGTCGACCGATTCTCTCCGAGGGAGATGCTAGAGGCTATGGCTTCCGGGCGGTCATATATTGGTGACGACCATTGGAGCCACGTCAAGGTTAGCTCTTCTTCAGAAAAACTCTAGAATTTCTTCAACCGTTCTGCCTATGTAAGTTACTTTAATCCTTATCATGATTTATCCCTTGTATAGGATCTGACACCTTCGTAATGCACATTACTGAGTTGGCAGACGCCCTTAAGAGCGACCATGCTCGGGCAAATATGGTCAAACGTCTTGAGGCGCAACTTAAAGAGAGAGTAGAGGTTCGTGCTCAGACTTAGCGTGCTTATCAGGAGAAGTTCAGGGTAAACCAGGAGTTCATGGACATGTGCCTCGCTGCTCAATTGGATGCCGAGCAGAGAGCTTCTCTTACTGAAGAAGTGGCTAAGTCCTATAAGGATCTTTTGTCTGCGGTCTAAGAGTCAATGCTACAGGTTGAACAAAAGGTTGAGGATGCCAAGTCAGCTTATGAGCAGAAAATTAAAGATTTAAACCGCCAGACCCTTATTGTTGAGGCTTTATCAAAGGAAGCTAGGATGGAGCTTGAAATCCAAGAGGTTGATTGTTTCAAAATGACTCCAACTTATGATGCTTTGCTCCTTAGGGAATTATAGCATGGAATGGTCTCGGCCGGTGAGTTCTTCAAAGTTAAGAACATGGTGAATGATAAGGCCAAGGCAAATTAGAGCTTGTATATCCGCAAATACATGGACCTTTCCTTGGAAGCACTTCGGGCCCAAATGAAGGAATAGAGAGCATATTGCAATAGCAAGAGCAAATAGCCTCACCTCATGCATCTCGAAGTTCCGACTGAAAGTGCCTTTTCCACTTTTTATGAATGTGAGAAAAGTAGGATTAATGGCGAGGAGCCGGACGTTGGCCCGGTTGCGGGCAGTGATTATAGTGCCTGGATGAGAGATGAGGAAGAAGAATTTACATGGCCTTCAGATGCCAGCCTGCTCAGCGATTATGAAATGGTACATGACAAGAGTGGTAGCAGCAGTATTCAGCATCCCACCGATGAAGGCCCGACACCTCTATAACAGCCCTGTTTAATTTACTCTTGAATGTACTCAGCCTTTTTGGGCATTACTTTTTACAATTTCAAATTAATGGACAAGGGTTGATTTACTCAGCTAATGCTTTTATACTTGGGCTTCTTTAAGGATTATCTATACATCCTCTATGAGGATTTTCTTTGTGCGTTCAGGATGAACCTTCGGTATTTTTCTCTTTTCACCCAAGTGTTACATCGAGGCTCACCCCGATCATACACCCAGGTCCCTACAAAAGTGACTAAGGATGTCTCCCAGTTTTATCTATTACAAGGGCTTATTGAATCGTCGGGATAGTGTATATCAGCCAACACAGCTGCACATCTAACCGGATCTTCCTCAATGGTGTCCCGGGCAGTTTTCTAGGTGACCTAGTGCCTAGGGTTTGCCTTTTCTTGCTAACGGGTGCCGTTGCACCTAATCAGCTCAACAGGCGTGCTACTTTAGCTTTTTAGCCTAGCGGAGACTTTCCATCCGCCTTCGCGGTTTCACGGTGCCCGAGTTCTTAATGTCATATGTTTTTATTATCATATGTTCTTATTACCATACGTTTTTCTAATATATTCTTATTTTCATATGTTTTTTCGACCCTTTTTGGAGGCTTTAATTTACTTATCCGTTGGGATGTTGTGTTTCATGTTCAGAATGTTCCCACAAGGGTTTTTATTCACTTTCTGCAAGACTAAACTGATAAAACAAGCTAAATAAATTTACTAAAGCTAAAAAAATGTTAAAAGATGAAAAATTAAAAACACAAATCCTATTTTTAAGGATAGAATTTCTTCAGGTACTAAGCGTTGCATGGTCGGGGAAAGACGTCTCCTCCTGGTAGGGTAATTAGATATGCTCCATGTCTGGCTATGCCATCAATAAGGTACGGTCCTTCCCACTTGTCAGCTAAGGATCCTGCTCCCTTGCCTTTTGTATTTAAGGATACCCTTCTCAGAACAAATTCCCCGAGCTGGTATCTTTGCACGCGAACATGGGAGTTGTAATCCTTGGCAGCCCTTTGCTGGTATGCCGCATTCCTTACCTGGGATAATTCTATCCTTTCTTCCAACTCATCCAAGTCTTAGAGCAGCATGCTGACATTATGTTAGGGGTCATACAATCAGACTCTCGGGGACATGTAGGATGTCTCTGCTGGGATAACCATCTCAATTTCGAAGGCTAAGGAAAATGGGGTTTATTCTGTAGGGGTTCTTACGGATGTTTTGAATGCCTATAAAACTTAGTGAAGCTTATCTGCCTAGTTTAATTTCTTCGCATCCAGCTTTGCCTTCAAAGTGTGCTTGAGTATTTTGTTCACAGCTTCAGTCTGCCCTTTAGTCTAAGGATGAGCAGGGGTGGCATAGTAATTCGAGATCTTGTAATCTTTGCACAGCTTTCTGAACTTCTCATTGTCGAACTGAGTACCATTATCGGTGATGATGGTACTCGGGACCCCGAACCTATACAATATGTTCTTTTTGACAAAATTAGTGGTATTTGCCTCAGTGATGTGCACCAGAGCTTCTACTTCTGCCCATTTAGTGAAGTAATCCACGGCTACTATTGTGTGCTTTGTTCCTTCCTTCACTCCAATGGGCATCGGCCGTATAAGGTCAAGACCCCACATGGTGAATGGCCAAGGAGATGTGAGGCTTCTAAGTAATTTGGGGGGTTATCGAATATCATTGGCGATCTTTTGGCAGGTTTCACAGCTTCCCGTGAACTGCTGAGCATCTGTAAACAGAGTCAGCCATTAAAATCCCTACATGAGTATTTTATATGCCAGACTCTTACCCCCAGTATGATTTCCATATACACCACTGTGAACGTCTTTTAGGATTTGGTAGGTTTCTTTGGCCTCTACGCACCTCTGTAATGTCTTTGAAAATCCCTTTTTTTGTACAGTTCTCTATTGATGATGGTATATCAAGTTTATCTGTTCTTGATGCGATTTGCCTCGAGGGTATCTTCTGGTAGGGTATCCTCTTCTAGGTACCTTCTGATAGGTGTCATCCAACTGTTTGGCCTCTCTCGGATTTCAGCTACTATTAATCTTTCTTGTTCGGTTATGCTTAGTAAGGTCAGATGAGCTACTAGGACGGTCTTGGAGCTTATGCTAGTTGTCGCAGATGCTAGCTTAGACAAAGCATCTACTTTCTTGTTCTCTTCTAGGGAATCTGAATGATCATGTAACCCTTGAATCTTCTAAGCAACATCTTTACCGCACCCAGGTAGGCAATCATAAACTCGTCATTTGCTTAGTAATCATGCAGAACTTGATTAACTACGACTTGTGAGTCACTGAAAATCTCCACTTCATCTGCTCCCGAGGCAATACACACTCTTAGGCCGGCTAACAGTTCCTCATACTCGGCTTGGTTGTTGGTTGCTTTAAAGTCAAACCTCATGGCACACTCAACAACATCTCCTCCCGGGATAGATACCACTATGCCCGCCCCGCTGCCATGGGTGTTTAACTAACCATCTACATGTAGCTTCCATTGATAAGTCATCTCTTCCATCATTCTTCTTACTTCCGTGTCTAGTTTAGTGAACTCAGCTATGAAGTCTGCCACTGAGTGATATCTTTGGGGTGTATCTGATGTCAAATTCACTCAGCTCTATTGCCCACTTGGTCAATCTACCTGATGGTTTTGGTTTCTGCAGGATCTGTTTGAGCAGACAATCGATGTAAACTTCCACAATATGTGCTTGGAAGTATGGCCTTAGCTTCCTCGCTGCCACAGCTAGCATGAGGGCCATTTTCTTAGCGGGTGAATACCGTATCTTGGCAGGCAACAAAGCTTTGCTAGTGTAGTACACTGGCTTCTGGATTCCTCATTCTAACTGATCCAACACAGAGTTGGTCGCCACTTCGGTGAGAGAGAGGTACAAGTACAATGTTTCCCAGACCACTAACTTGGAGAGGATTGGTGATTGGCCAAAGTACTCCTTCAATTTCTAGAAGGCTTCTTTATATTCCTTATTCCACTCAAGTCCCCTTCCTTTCTTAATTGCCTTGAAAAATGGTGCACATTTGTCTGTTGATTTTGGATGTGAACCTGTTGTGTGAAGTGAGGCATCATGTCAATCTTTACACCTCTTTCAATGTCTTTGGTGAATTCATATCAACTAGAGCCTGGATTTTCTCTGGATTTACCACGATTCCTTGTTGGTGGACTTAGAATCCGAGGAATCTTCGCGAGGATACTCCAAATATGCATTTGTTCAGACTGAGCTTCTTCATATATTTCCTTAATACGTCAAAAGTTTCTTTCAAGTCTAAGACATTTGTCTCTGGTGTCACACTCTTAGTTAACATGTCATCCACATAAACCTTCATGTTTCTTCCAATCTGTCGAGAAAAAATCATGTTCTCTAATGTCTGATACGTGGCTTCAGTATTCTTCAATCCGAATGGCATCACTGTATAGCAGTACAACCCCTAATCGGTTGTAAATGCTGTTTTTTCTTTATCTTGCTTATGCATCCAGACTTGGTTATACCTCGAGTAAGCATTTATAAAACCGAGCAACTCATGACCTGCGATGGCGTCTACTAGCTGGTCAATCCTTGGCAGGGGAAACTGTTCTTGGGATAAGCTTTGTTCAGATTTGTGAAGTCCAGACACATCCTTCACTGGTTGTTCGTTTTCTTCACTAGTTCCACGTTGGCTACCCATTGCTGGTACTTTACCTCCCTGATCTATCCTTCGACTGGTAGCTTCTTCACTTCTTCCTTAATCGCCACACTTCTTTTCAGATTAAATAGTGGCCACTTTTAGACTGCAGGCTTAGATTTTTGATCGACTGCTAGATAATGTGATATCACCTTCGTGTCTATCCCCGGTATGTCTTCATGGTTCCAGGCAAATAGGTTATTAGGTTTTTGAAGTTGTATTGGCATTAATTCTATATCAAAACAATGTTTCATTTGTATTGATTAGTTATCTTAGATTGATGATGATTCAAGCTTCAAAGAGGATTTGGCAACTTATCTAGCAAGATTGAGTCTTCAAAGAGAAATATGCTTCATTGCTCAACAAAGGTATACTTAGACCTTATCTCTCTTACAAGGCTTAGGCACACACACACATTGCATCCATTTGTGTCCCTGTATTGTTGTGCTCAATTTGCACAACACATTCACACACTTGATATTGAATGCTCATGCATTAGCTTTAAATTGACAAGTTTTGTAAATTGCATGTTCTAATACTATATCTAGAAAATGGCATTCTTGTGTGTTCATGTGTTTATTTATTTGTGTTTTATGGACTTCGGACTTGAATTTGATCTTATATTATTCCTTATTGAGTCTCAATCATTTCGGTTACTCATTCATTAGTTTTCAAGTTTTGAGTAAAAAGTTACGAAACTTTCCAGTCACTTACCATGCATTGTCTTCGTCTTCGTGTATCAAGTCGAATTCAAAATTTTTGGTATAAGTTTCATAGTCATCCATGTGCATGAGAGAGTCCTAGTTTGGAATCCAAAAATGGATTCAAATTTGGAATTCGGAGGTCGGAGAACGATCGAAGAACGAGAAGGTGCGCGAGGGAGAAGCAAGTGGCCACTCGCCACCCATCCCCGAGGAGGTTCGTGGCCATCTCGGGAAGGAGGGCCTCCTGCCCCTGAGATGGCCATGTGCCTCCTTAGGGATGTAAGGTGGCACATGGCCATTGGTCCTCTCTTTCCCTCTCTCTCCCTCTCATTTAAAAATGCTTTCCCTCTCTCATTTTCATTTCAAGAAGAAAATTTTGAAAACTTGTGCAGAATTTTCTCTCCAACTTTTCTCATCTTCCAAACACCATAACTCTCTCATTTCTTGTCCGATTTTAGTGATTCAAGTTGGAGAATCTTTGTATTGAAGTCCCCTACCTTCTCCAAGTTACTTTGCTGTCATTTATTCAATTTTTGTGGTGGTGTTATACTCAAACCGAAACTGCACGAGATTACAAGGTATTTTTCTATTCTTTGTGTTTTGATCTTCAAAGTCTTCAATTACCTTTGGTTTTCTTCTTCTATATGTACGTGTTACTTTGAAAAATGTATTTGAGAAGTATAGCTTTAATTATAAGCTAATATAGTCTTATTAGAGACTTGAATGTGAACTAGTTTTCTAGAAATCTAGGTTTTCACATGTTTGAGAGTTGTATTGTGATTAGCTTATTATCTAGGGCTATTTGTTTTTTTTTTTTTTGAACAGCTGGAATTGATTCAACGGGCCAGAGGCCGGTAAAGAAACAGAGCAGAGATTAAACAACTAACAACAAAGTAACAAGGCTACAAAAACAAAAAACAGCCAACAAAAGAAGCACAAGCTGATGCACTAGAACAGCACTCTACAAACCCCAAGCTGCCAGACATAGAGTCAGAAAACAGAGGATAACAGCCAGCTAAACAAACCAACCACCAAAGAAGAGTAAACAAACCAAAAATGTTCCAGACCACAACTATGACGAAGGATGTCTTCCACAAAAAAACCAAGGCATCAAATATCTCCCCAATTGATGAAGTCCCCAACAATGCTAGAGCCAAGCTTGGCCAAGTTATCCGCGAAAGAGTTCGAAGCTCTCGAAGCAAAAGAGATGACGGTGCCAACGAGACTTGCCAAATAGTGACGAACACTGTACACCATATCTTCATGGTTGATATTTCCAAAACCAGCTTCGTTGATCCATGAAACGGCGACCTTGGAGTCGCTAACAATGGTGATGTCTCGACCCATCATTGAAGGATTTGAAGTGCAAAGCTGAGTGGCCTTCTCAATTGCCATAAGTTCAGCCTCATTTGAATCCCAAATACCTACAAAAAGGGAGAATAAACACAAAATTCTGCCATTGTCGTCTCTCAAAACCCCTTCAATACCTGCAGGACCTGGTTTGCCACGTACTGAGCCATCAACATTGAATATCAACCCGTTAGTGTTCGGAGGGATCCAGTCTTCCACTTTCTTTTGCTTGCTAACTATAGAATCTATACAACAATCTTTAATATTGATGAGAATGTAGGTAATGGGATCTGTAGATCCTCTTCCATAGAACTTGAACCACCAGGCCACTTTAAGTTTCACCGAGTCGGCCGCTAAACAAACTGTCGCCTCACTATTGTTAAACACCTTGGAATTCCTTGTCTCCCATATGGACCAGACCACAACAAAAAATATAGAGTTCCATGCTCTATTATGTTGATTCGAAGGGCTCAAAGCAGCCCAACCACCCGCCCAATCTGAAATTGTTTTACTGAAACAACATGAAACACTCCACTAAGACATGCATAAAAGCCACAGGCTCCTAGACCAACTGCTGTGTAAGAATAAATGACAGATCGACTCCACTTCCTGGTTGCATAGTGAACACATCTGATTGATATTCTATTGCATGCCTATCCTATGCAAAAAATCACCAACAGGAAGACGACCTTTGAGCAGCTACCAAACAAGGATTTCCACTTTCGGAGGGCACAATCCTTGCCAGCTGAAATTGTCCAGCCAAGATTCATCAAGTCTTGAAACTTCTATAGCCCTAGAGAAAGATCTAACAATATAAATGCCATTTGAACTTAAATTCCAAGCTAGAGCATCAGTTGTTGATTGACGAATTTTTATGTAGTTAAGGATAGCAATAGAGCAGTTCCACTGGTTCAACTCCCACCCAAACAGGTTCCTTCTGAGCGGGATATGCCAAGACCACGTCAAGCCTTGCCAAAACCCGAAATTGCTCACTGAACCTTCCTTTAAAGTAGATAATGCAAATATTCTAGGAAAAGAATCTTTTAGCAAAATGGAGTCGCTTCTAATATCCTTCCAAAAGCTCACCTTCATACCATTGCCAAGAACAATTCTCCACCCATCTGTCAGCACTTCCTTAGATCGGGTCCCAGGCTTGAGGAGGCTCGCCACAACCTTTATGAAGCAAGATGAGGATTAACTCGGGCCTTTCCAGTTCCATGATAGCTTAGAGTCGTCCACCCCATACCTTGCCCAAATCACCCTTTTCCATAACGGTGCCACTTCATTGCCAAAATGCCAAATCCATCTGGCAAGCAGTCCCATATTTTTTATCTCCATACTTCCAATCCCAAGACCACCCCCCTTCTTACTTCTTCGAACCGTTTCCCATTTAATAGCATGGAGTTTTCTTTTCACAGAGCCATCCCAAAAAAAAAAACTGTGCTGGATTTTTTCAATTTCTTGAGCAATGCCACTCGGCATTTTGAATACCGACATAAATAAGTAGGAATGCTAGCGATCACAGCTTTAATCAGCGTCAACCTCCCGCTTTTCGATAAAAACTTACGTTTCCAAGGAGCTAGTTTCTTCTCCATCTTATCCAGGATAGACCTCCAGAATAATTTTGAACCCGGTCTCGAACCAAGAGGAAGGCCTAAGTAGGAGACTGGAAGATTAGATGCCTTACATCTTAAAATTGGCGCCCATGGTCGTTCCATGCTACTCTTTTTGCACACTCTAACAATGTTTGACTTATGGAAATTTATTTTAAGGCCAGAAACCAATTCGAAGCACAGGAGAATTCTCTTCACGTTGATAAGACTCTCAACCTTTGGTTTCAAGAACAATATAGTGTCATCCGCAAACTGGAGATGTGATATGTCAATCCTGTTACCACCAAAATCCTCTCCCTGTAACATGCCCGAATTCGCAGCCTTGATTATCAAACAACTAAGACCTTCAACAACAATGTTGAAAAGAAAAGGCGACAAAGGATCGCCTTGTCGAAGGCCTCTTTCCAAACCGAACTAAGATGTCGGGCTCCTATTAACCAACACCGATAGAAGTGGTGTAGAAATGCAATTGCAAATCCATCCCCTCCACCTATCACCAAGTCCCATACATTCCATCATGTAGTCCAAAAAACCGTGATCCACACTGTCATAGGCCTTTTCAAAATCCAATTTCACCAGCAGACCTCCCACCTGATCCTTTTTCCACATATTGATGATTTCCTCGGCTATGACAAAACTATCGATAATCTGTCACCCTTTAAGAAATGCCATTTAGGACTCCTCAATAATGGAATGCATTACCTTCTTAATGCGATTGGCTAGCACTTTCGCAGGATTTTGTACATAGCACCTATCAAACTTATAGGCCTGAAATCCCCCATAGAAACCGGATTCATAATTTTCAGAATAAGCATCAAGAAAGTGTTATTTAGGTCCTTCACTAACGCCCCATCTTTATGAAATTCCTTGATGAACCGCATAAAGTCCTCACGAATCACCTCCCAATGAGCTTTGAAGAAATTTAGATTAAAACCATCCGGACCTGAAGCTTTGTTTCCATCGCAGTTTTCCAGAGCGTCCCACACTTCCTCTCTAGTAAACTTTGCTTCTAACATATCCATTTCTGATCGCATCAATTTCTTGCAGCTCACATTTGTTAACACGGGCCTTTTTCACCTCACCTTTTTATAATGACTTTGAAAGAAATCAAAGATACTGTCTTTTATCAATTTGGGGTCAGTTAGAGTCTCGCCATTGATAACTAAGTTCCCAATGTAATTGCTTCTTCTCCTCCCGTTAGCAATATAGTGAAAAAATCTAGTGTTCCTATCCACCTCCTTTAACCATTTGATTCTAGACTTTTGACCCCAAACTTGTTCTTCTCTTCTCAAACCACACCAAACTTCAGAAAGAATAGCCACCCTGTTGGCTCTCAAAGATTCAAACCATCCCAGGACAGCGGCTTTCTTGTCGATTTCATCCAAACGTGCTTCATGATGCTTCAGCGAGAAAGACTCTTTTTTGGACCTGCTGAGCCACCCTTTGAATCTGGTTTTTATCTCTTTAACTTTGGCAGCCAAAGACGATCCGGCAGCACCTTTAGGAGAGCAGCGCTTCCACCCCTCAACAGCATCCTTCATCATATTATTGTCTTCAAGCCAATGATTGAAAAAGCAAAATGGGATCAGTCCCCAGTCCTGTTTTGATTCACCCAGCAGAATTGGACAGTGATCGGAGACGTTCCTCGGTAAACATCGCAGTGACCAATTCGGGAACCATGATAACATTATGGGGGAGACTAGGAAATGATCTAGCCTAGCCCATGCTGCCTTGTCTCTCGAATTAGTCCATGTGAAGGCTGAGCCATTCATGGGAAGATCCACCACATTCGCTCGTAAAATGAAAGAGTTAAAGTTCCTCATTGAACCCATATTACAACTCACTCAAATTCTCTCCAAGGAGTCACAAACCATATTGAAATCCCCTCCAATGCACCATGGAATTGGGAAGTAAGCCATAGATTGAATGATAAAGCCCCATAATTCTGCTCTCTCGGCTTCCGACGATGGAGCATAAACGTTGCAAAAGGCAACCATTTTCTTCAAAGCCTTCCATTCCTCTACCAGTATTAAGCATCCTGTATTCGAAATACAGTCGGTCACCTTGAAGTGATCATTGTTCCATAATGAGAGCATACCCCTTGAAGACCCCCTAGCATCCACACTAATACCATTACCCAGGCATGAGCCACCAATATAGTTAATCACATTGAAATTGCACTGACAAAGTTTTGTTTCTTGTAAAAAGAGAATGGATGGTTTTGTCGACTTCACCAAACTTCTAACCACCCTTCTTTTCTCCTTTCCCAGCCCCCTCACATTCCAAGACAGAATTAACATTGACAAATACTAACTATCCCACCAAAAAAATGACAGGAAACTAGACGATGGCTGTATCTGAGACTCGAGTGGTATCTTCTAATTCCCTTCTGGATATTTCTTCCATAATGTCCTTCTGATTACCTCCAAAGTCGATGCCCAACGCCACCCCAGTCTCGATGACTTTCATAATCTCCTCCTCCAAACACCATGAAATTTTGTTGTCGCCAGCATCCACAGTCGTGTTGTTGGCGTCATCCAGATCATGCTTCTTCTCGCCAAACTTTGAATTAGATCTAGTCTTTAATCTGCCAATTGCCACCCCATTCTCAATCACTTTCCTAATCTCTTCCTCCACACTCCAAGAAAGCTTGTTGCCTTCCACATCCACTATATCAATATCTGCTCCACTCTGATCTTGCTTCTGTTCTACTATATTACTTGATAACCTTATCCTCATACCATGAACTTTAAGAGATGAAACATTTTTCCTTCCCTTCCGTTTTAAAATGGTTACGTTAAGAGAAGGTGGTATATCACCCTCCCCTCCAGCATCTGAGGACTGGCCAAACATTGTTTCCCTTTTTTTTGATTTTGTCACCTTGAGACCCCGTCGTTTCCTTATCTGAAGCAACATCACACCTTGCCATAGATCCATTGACAATGTCCATCTCCTCATCCTCCACACTTCCATATCCCAACAATTTGGCCCCCTTCTTAGTAGAAGTTATCAGGGGATCACTATCCTGGCCCAACAAGAGACTCCCAAAAGAATTCTGAATTGGGCCCAGGTGAACTACAAGTTGGCCCAGCTCTAGGCCCATTGATGTTTGGGTGAGAGGGGTTGAGCCTGAGGACCTCCTCATTTTACCTGCTTTTGAATTTTCTCCCCTGCAGCCAGTCCCATTGGAGAACATTGTCGGAGCAAAACCCTAATCAGATGAGGATGAAGTGGGACTGTCTCTGTCAGAACTCACCTTTTCAAAGCCATCCATTTTCCTTTTCTCTAGGTTTAAGGTACTGTGACTAGCGACCTTAATTTGAGGTATGCTCTTCAATTTTTGTGAATACAGAAGTTTACTTTTGCCTTTGGATCCAGAGGACTTAACCTTTTGCTTTAAGCCAGGTGGTAGACCATCACCCCTTCTGTCGTCCATCCTGTCACTTTAAAGTGGCTGTTCAGAAGACAACTTTTTGCTCTATCCTGAGTGACCATGTGTTCTCCTTCATCCGTAAAACCGCCTAGTTTGTCCAAAACCGGATAGTGGTTCCATTTTGAATTTGTTGTATCATCTTTTGGCTTCAACCCCAAGTGTTGCACCAGCCATGAAAAGTTGGCCGGAGTCGCCTCTTCCTCGATCAGAATCTCAAAAGAATGGCTCTCTTCTATCACTCTAATCTTGTTAGGATTGGTCACCCCAAAAGGGGTGAGAATCAGGATCCTTCCCCTGTCCAGCCTGTTTCTGGTCCTCGTATCTTCATCGATCAATAAAGGTTCCCCGAGCATCCAACCAATCTTTTTAAAGAACTCCTCACACCAACATCTTAATTGTATTCCAACATAATTGATCCATACCATTCTAGATTTAGGTACAGCTACATCCGTCCACCTAAGCATTGAAGAAAAACACTCTGCCTCGAAAAAAACTCTGCTTAATAAAATCTTCACAGTCTGCCTCTGTCTCAAACTCCCAGATGATACATTTGTAGCCCAAGTCGGTCGAAAAGAACCGAAAACCCCTGTTGTAAAGTTTAGTATTAACATTTGAGATGTTTGAAAATCTCTTTAGCACCCCTACAGCACATCGACAGATCCACTTTGTATCTTCACTTTTCCTATCCCAAGACATTGAAGCATATGTCTCCGTCGTTTTTTCCGGTATAGGCACATTCTTATTCTTACTCCCTTCCACAATATTTACGAACGATCGTCTCTGTGAAGGTGGATTATGATGCCGCTTATCTTCTCGCAGAACGTTTCTAGTGCGGTAGTGAAAATCCCTCTGTCCTTCAGATCTTATGGGAGGTGTCCTCCTCTTGTTCCAGTCTTGTGAAGCCACTTTCACCTTAACAGTCCATCCATAAATGTGCATACCATCTCTTAGTCTTGCCACCTTGGTTGCTTCCCCTAAAGTCTCAAACCTTATGAAAGTAAATCTACTCCTCCTGCCATTGCTGTTTGATGATAAAAAGACATTGTGAACTCTGCCAAATGGCTTGAAAACGCTCAACATACATGTGTTATCCACTGCAGGGTTGATATTGTCCACAAAGATGGATACCAACCCATCTCTAAAGTCCTTCTTCCCGTTACGGTCCCAAGTGCCAGAGCTTCTCTCTCTAAGTTTCTCACTCATCTCTTGCATTATTCCTTCCACTATTTTTATCTAGGGCTATTTGTTATTTGATTGAATTTATTTTCATGATTTATAGCCTTATCATGTGCTAGGACTTATTAGTTGAACATATTTAGGATTAGCACATTTGATTTCATATGTAGAGCTAATTAGGATTTAATTGACTTGTTCATAAATACATGCTATAAATATTTGCGATAATATTCATTGATCATACTTTTGAGAATCTAGCATATTTTTGTTTGTTACTAAAATCTTGAATGTGTGCTTAATGTATATGTTTGATTCAAGTTTTAGTTGCATGAATGATTCTAGGAATTTAATGTGTTTAGGTGTTTCACATGTTCTATAATTTATTCATGTTTAGTAACTAGACAATTTTGATCTATGAACTCACATGCTTATGTCTAGTTCCTATAGAATGTATTGATCTCATATTCTATGTTGAGTGCTTGTTTTCATTTTGCATTCATTGATCACACTAGGAATTCCTTGTAAAAGGCATGAAGTTTTGGCTAGGACATGTGGTCCGGATAGCTAGGCAAGGAGTTTTGATTGGGACATGTGGTCTGGATAATCAAGCAAGGGAGACTTTCTAAAGGCAAGAGTGCCTTAGATAGAAAGTAGACTTTTTATTGGTAGACCCAGGATATTAAGATGCGAATGAGTCTAATAGAGAGTGAGTCATTTGTTGATTACTCTTGAGGAATTTCAAACTTCTTAATGGTGTTGTGTAGAAGTGGAGTCCAATAGAAAGTGTGTCATTTGTTGATCACTCTTGAGGAATTTCCAATCTACCAATAGGGATTGGATAGACGTCGAGTCCAATATAGAGTGTATCATTTGTTGGTCACTTTTGAGGAATGTCTTGTCTACTTTCCAATAATAAAAGTACCATATGGTTGTATTCAACCCATGGATGTTTCTTCTTAGGAGATTTACCACATTAAAAAAAATCCTTATGCCAATTCTTTCTATCTATCTTTTATACTTGCATGTGTATGTTTGTATCTTGTTTCACAAACTCACAAACTCCATTTCTAGATATTCTTGTAAAGAAGATTGCTGTAAAGTGTGAGATGCAATCACTTCATTTGATCAAAGTTGTAAATATCATTTTATTTGTATTTAGATTTATTTGTATATAATCATCTTTGATTAAGTACTTGTACATATTGAACAATATTGAGAAAACAAGTATTCTTTATTTTTAAGTTTTATTATAATTCTTTCACTAGAAAGTTGCAATCTTGATTGACAATACTCTGCTTAAAGAATATATATTGATTGTCTACATATGTTTTGTTATCTAGAGTGTTGTGATTCAAGCTAGTTAGAGGGACAAACTTTTGTTTGTTTCAATGGATTGAAAAAAGTGGAAAAACCTATTCACCCCCCCCCCCCCCCCAATCCAGGTTAGCTTAAGGCAATTTAAGGGCGTTTGTATATTTTCACACATCTTTATACTCTCTCAAAAGGTTGGTCAGGTCATTCTTGACATTCTCATGTAGGTTTGAGCCTATCCTGACCACTTTGGTCGGCTTATTACAATCGAGGGTCACTGCCTCTGTCGGCACATCCATTGGATCCAGTTCAAACCTATCAACACTCGGGTCGGCCATCTGAACCATACATACCTGATGGTAATCTTTCTCTGTTCTATCTTTGTAGACCGAAAGGTTTTCCCTCTGAGCCAACTCCTTTGACCCCTTAATCACGTCCAAGCCTGATTCAGTTGGGAATTTCATCAATAGGGCGTAGGTTGTTGTGACGGCCTTGGTTTTTGCTTAAGAATGGTCGGCCTAACAGAGCATTGTAAGGCCAGTTCTCTGCCTCCACTACTACGAAGTCGAGTAGCACAATTTTCTGACAAGGGGCTTCTCCAATCTTCACTGGTAGCTTTACTGTCCCAAGGGATCTTACTTCTACTCCCCCAAATCCCCAGAGTGGGGTATGGAGGGGTTGTAGGTCTCTCCTGTCCAACCTTAGCTGGTCATATACCCCTACACTCAAAATGTACGCCGAACTCCCATTGTCCATCAATATTCGGTGCACGTCTCTGTGCCCGATCTGAGCACTTATAACAGCGTTTCATTTGGTTTGACATCTATACCGTGCGAATATGCTTCAGTGAATATTATGGGGTCACAAACTTCCTTGATCCTTTTCGGATCAGGTTCAACCGAGTTCATATCAAGATCTCTCATTGCTTCCATGGCTTCTCAAATTTCCTGCGCCCTTTCTCTATTGCTTTTTCCTATTGAAGGTCCGCTGAAGATGGTATGTATTGCCCCTTCATCCTCAGCTTCCTTTCTCTACTCTTCTCCTGATGGTTGTCCCGGTGTGGCTGATCGTCTGCCTTCTTGAGAACAATGTCCTTCAAATTGAAATTCCCTAGTCACTTATAGTGTAAAATATACCTAGAAAGGGGGGTGTGAATAGGTATAGACTCAAATTCTAGCACTTTAATCACACTTAGAAATTCTTACAAGTATATTGCTTCAACAAATCAATATGAAATCAATTAAGCAAGAGTTAAAGCAATACAAATCAAAGTAAGTAAAGGAATTAAAATGCTAAAATCAATACAAGAGATTTTTATGTGGTAAAACCTCAAAATGAGGAAACATCCACCGGTTGATACCACAACCATTGGCAAACTGCAATCCATTATGATGAATAAGAGATACACACTCAAAAAGCAATCAACATACGATTCACTCTCCGAGCTATCAACTCATACTCTACCCTCAGGCCTAGTGAATCATTTTGCCTACTTCATATCCAAGATGTGACTATCACACCTCTAGGAAGCAACTTCTTATCCAAGGCACTCTTGCCTCTAGGAAGATTCCTTACTTACCTATCCGGATCCTCCCAACCCTAGACAAGACTCCTTGTTTAGCTATCCGGGTCAATATCCTAGCCAAGTCTTCTTGCTCAAGTTAAAGCTTCACTCACTTTAACAAGATACTTCAACCTTTTGCAAGGCAATGATCTAAGTGAAGTGTACACATGCAATCATGATGCAATCATAAGCAAATAGAGCAAGTAGATCAAACACACTCTAAGAACATGCAATTAGAGAACTAGATTAGACTTTCAAAAATCAACCACAAAGATATCTAGAATTCTAAGCATGTTAATCAAATAAGAACTAGATTGGAATAATGGAAATCACAATCAAAAAATATCCTAGTTCTTAGAGTATGCGACTAAACCTAGAAATCAACAATCAAGCTCAAGAATACAAAGTATTTCTAGAATCAAGTCCATGCTCACCAAGTTTTAGCTAAAAGATATTCAAACAAAATCACAAAAGTTAAATTCAAAAATGAATCAAACAAACCACAAAGTTGAATCAAAATCATTCTAAACATTTTTTTTAGTCAAATAAGAAGATTCATGAAGTTGATCATAAAAGAAAATGAAAAGAAGATGATTCACTTACAAATTATGAACACACTAGTAGAAATCAGATCACTGTGAAAATTCTAGATATCATTTAGCTCTGAAAATTCTTGGGGTTTGTTACTCTCTTCAAGACCAACAATTTCAGATTTTGAATCAATCAAATCAGAGTTGAATTGAGAGAGATATGACCAAAACAAAAATCAAAAACTCTTTGAAAAATTTCTGCACAAGTTCTTACACATTTGAAAAATGAGAGGGAAAAGAGTTTTAAAGGGAGGGAGGATGATGTGGAGAGGAGAGGATCTCGGGTGGCAAAGGCCATCTCTCCACCTCATCACCCTGAGAAGGTGTGTGGCCATCTCGGGGGCAGGAGGCCCTCCTCCCCAAGATGGCAACGCGCCTCCTCGGGGAAGGGTGGCTTGATAGCCTTTGGCCATCTTCACTTCCCTTCTCCTCTCACGTTCTTCAACCATTCTCCGGCCTCCAAACTCTGAATTCAATTTTGTTCGCAGATTATGAACCATAACTCCCTTACACACATGGACGACTATGAAACTTTGACCAGAAAATAAGAATTCAACTTGATACATGAAGACAAAGACAATGCATGGTAAGTGACCGGAAGGTTTCGTAACTTTTTACTCGAAACTTGAAAACTAATGAATGAGTAATCGAAACCACGGGAACTCAATTAGGAATAAAATAAGACCAAATTCAAGTCTGAAGTCCGTAAAACATAAACAAACACACACAAGTATGAATTTTCTTAGAGATAGTCATAGAACGTGCAATTTTACAAAAGTTGTCAAATTAAATCTAATGCATGTGCATACTTCAAAAAGTGTGTGAATATGTTATACCAATTTAGCGCAATGATGCAGGGACACAAATGCATGCAATGTGTGTGTGTGTGTGTGTGTGTGTGTGTGTGTGTGTGTGTGCGCGCGCGCTTGCGCCTTGCAAGAGGAAGAAGAATCTTGATACCTTAGCATCCAAGTAAGCAGACTGTTTTGCAGATTGTTTATAAATGCTGCTATGATGGCCTCATCATTTGCACTTCTGATCTCTGACACTTCTTGGCCGAATCGATTCAGATACTTCTTTAGTGATTCATCTTTCCCTAATTTAAGCTGAGAGATGTGCCACTAACTTCTTCCGATGCACGTATTCGAGGAACTGTCGCTAGAACACTTTGCTTAGCTCACTTAAACTGCTCATGCTACTTGCAGGGAGCTTCCCAAACCATATGAAATCTAAATCTATGAACGTTTTGGGGAAATTCAAGCACAATAGCCCATCATTCATTGCGTATTGAGCCATCGCGCTTCTATATCTTTTCACATGTTCTTTCGGATCAGTGTTCTTCTTGAACTGCTCAACATGAGGCATCCGAAATCTCTCTAGGAACGGTTTCCGAAGGATATCATTGGTGAAAGGAATATCAGACTTGTCATCTAACAATTCATTATAACCATAGCGTCTAACCAAGGCGTCCATCTAATGCATGTTGCTCTGGACCTCATGGGTCAACTTCTGTATGAGTACGTCACGCTCCCCGAATGGTTCTTCGTTCGGGCTAAACCTCTGCCGAATGGTTAGCCCCCAGCCTTCTCGACCTATATTCCACTCAAGAGTGTCCTCTTCAAGGTCATCCAATCTGGCCGATCTCTGGCGCATTCAAGAATGGTATTGGTCGCTATCTTCAGATGAAGATGAACGGTTCCTCTAACGATCATGCATGTTGGGTCTGTCCCGGTTCTGTTCGAGCTGGTAGCGATCTTGTCTTTCTCGTGAACGTCTGTCTCCTTCTGGTTCTCTACTATCCCAATCCTGCCTTTCTGATAAGGTGTCAGGTCTGTCTATAAGATTTCGAGCCATCTTTAAAGGTGCGTAACAGACTTGGCTGATCATTCGGTGTGCGCAGGTCATAGGGCGAGGTTAGACCTATGGTGGCGGAAAAGGTGAATCCATGTCTGGCTGCATCCTCCATCAGTTGTTGCAGGGAGTCACGAAGTCGTTGTGAAATTTCCTCATTAGTTTAGGGAATCTACCGAGCACTACGGACATCAACCGATTGATTCCCGACCGTCAACACAGCGTCCGTCAGACCTGTCACGTTGGGAGTGGCGTTGGCTATTCCCACATCATCTGGTTGGTTCTGATTGTTTCTGGAGCTACTTCCATCTCTGCCATTTGCCATCTTCCACAAGGGTTTTTAAAAGTTTAAGTTTCCCCCTTCCTTCTAGCACCAATTGTTGACGGTGATTTTCGAAAAGTCAGCCGGTCAACGATTCAATTTGTTTATCCTATTAATTAAGCACGATAATAATGGAGAAATATGAAAAAAGATATTTTAGGTGGTAAAACTCCGGTAAAGGAAACGTCCACGGGTTGCCGTTTAGCAACTAAGAAGAAAATCTACTATAAGAATATTTGTTACACACTATGATCTCTCTCTTACTAATTTTTTCGTGTGTCTTTTACAATGACATTACAACAGTATTTATATGGTGCTTGCTAGGGTTCTTGACATGTGGATGGAGGATTGTCATATATGTCTTGGACTCTTCCTTCCTAGATTGCTTCGACCCTTTCCCTGTTTGGAACCATGGCATAATTAAGGTAGTTGATTCAGAGTGCAATTAGTGTTCCTAATATCTTAAAGAAGATCAGATTGTTTCCTCTTTGGTCGACATATTTGAGTCTAATTGTGATTGCCCTGCCTTATTTGACTAAGTAGATATTTCTCGTAGAAAACAGGTTTGTTATGGATTTGTTTCCTCTTTGGCCGAGCGGATTTCGGCGAGCAGAGTCCATACTCATTAAGAATTCTATATGTAATCTGTTGATGATGCGTCCAAGCTTGGTGACATGTCCTGGCTCAACGTCTTTAGTTGACTTTTGTAGACGTGGAAAGGATACTCTCCCGTTTTTTCCATTTTATTCCAGTGACACGTCACCCAAGTAAATTTTGCATACAACAATTTTATATTAAAAATAATATTCCAAATATGGGGCCTTGATTTTAGGAGGGGTCCTATAGCATTTCCCAAGAGTGACTGGTGAAAAAAAAAAAGATGCCACATATGATAAATAGATTGCATGGAATTGACAAAAATAATATTAGACATCGTTAATATAACCATCCACTTTCACACAATCTGTTGCACATTCATTTTTTCGGCTGACTCAACAAGTTTTTAAAATTGATATTAATTTTTTTTATATTTTTTTATAAGTAAATAAAATAAAAAAGAAAACAATAAAAAAAATTAGACACGTCATTAAAAAAATGTTTTAAACATAAGCCTTATAGAACAAATTTTGAGTTGATTTTTTATCAAGTCTATGGATAATAAAATAAAATGGGATGTCAAAAGATAAAAATGATAACTTTGAAACAAAAGGAAATGTCTTTAGAATTTTTTTTTTTTGTGAATTTCAATTTTTACAATGGAGTGTCTTTAGAAAAGAATTGTAAATAGAAAAATTGTATTATTAAAAGAAGCTCTTTTTTAAAAAAAAAAAAATTAGACATGAGTGTACTTATAAAAATGAGTGTACTAATTAGATTTATGGGTGGCAATAACCGAACCCTTTAATTTATTGAAGTTTTGTTCAAATTTAGAGAATAAATAAAAATATTTAATGATAGGGAAAGGAGAGAGCAAAAGAACATCAATAAATTCAATAAATCTTAACCATTCACATTTCAGAAAGAGAGAGTCACAAGGGATTGTTTATTTAATTTCAGCAAGAACTTAGATGAAATCACATCGATTTTTATGGATTTTAATCTGAATTTTTTCGTGGATGATAAGTTCATTGAAATCTACATATGAATAAAATTTGAAAATTTTTCAAACACTATAATTATTTTTCTTGAATTTTATTATATTTCGCTCATTTTTCTGATGCCTTCGTATTTAACAATATATATATATATATATATATATAACTTACATGGGACGGTCTCATTAAAGTAGCAATGGGACAGTCAAATGAAACTGTATCATATGGTACTTTAAAAATAGAACAATAATTGGGTGCTGGCCAGTCAATACCCAAAATACTGACCCCACCAATGGAAGTACATCACATGACATTTTTTCTTTTACTTTTTACATTTATCTCACAAATTTGACATGTCACGGGGTGAGATTTCAGCTAGGAAAACCCGTGAGGCACTTAGGCAAATTCTGTGGGAATGTTGCTAAGTAAGCCTTATAAGAGGGACACTCGAGCAAGTTCTTAGACGAACGTTACCAAGTATGAAGATGCGGAAGCGATTTAGAGTGGGGAGAGTCGAGAGAGAGGCGAAATAGGGAGCAAGAAGGCAGAGGATCGATGGTGCTTACGAAGGAAGACCATGATGCTCTGGCGCTAGAGTGCTCACAAGTACTCTCAAGGAAGAGTTGTATTAATGAAAGAATTCTAGGATGAATGTACAAATGAAAGGAGCTACACATTTATAGTTGTCCACCTCTTCAATGGACGGTTGGGTTCAATTTGATCCAATGGTGAAGATTAATTCTTCAGAAGAATCTATACCTATCTAGAATACTCTACATGTATTTACATGTCCTTACAAGATTATAGATTATTCTACACCTATATAGCTAAGTATAAGAATGGTGTAAATATGGTTGAATTGCTAGAGACTTCCAGAAGCTAAACCTATGCTGGAACTGTGGAGAAGTCTCTAGATTCTTCTAGGACCTGGGCAGAGTAAGGGGCTTTGTTGGACTCATGGACATGTAAGCTTGCGGCCCGTGACATCCTCCCCCACCTAACTTCTCAACGTCCTCGTTGCGTGGGTGCTAAGTATGTCAGAGTTGGCCGTGAGTTGGGTCCTTCGTGTAGAACGTCTTCGGCTAGGGAAGCCTCCCTTGAGGGACCGTATTTGAGTCTCGCATCCTTAGCTCGATGCAAGTGGGCTTGCTAGGTTTCAAAGGTGATCCAGCATCCCGTGTACCTTCTACCGATGCCTTTGATCGCTTCCCATGGCTTGCACGCTTCTTGTTCCTTCGAACCCCTACAGTCAGCTAGTTCTGTAGAGAAGTGGGAAAACTAGGTGACTTCTCGAGCTTTACAGTGAGCGGCATCCTTGGATCGGTGCAAGTGGGCTTGTTTGGCTTTGAAGGTGATCCGGCATTTCGGGTGCCTTCTCTTGGTGCCTTCGATAGCCTACCATGGCTTGTATGCTTTCTGCTATTTTGAACGTCCCTAGACATTACGTCCTTTGGAGAGGAGGGAGAGCTGGGCGTCTCCTCGAGTCGTGTTACGGATGGCATCCTGCATGGCTCGAGTAGGGATTCTGCCTGGATGGAGAGTGTCTCACCTTCGTTGCATGTGTTGGATGAGTTAGCAGCATGAAGAAGGAAAGTGTTGGTCTGGGTGAAGAACGTCATGCCTAGAACCATCGTGTAGTCATCGACGGGGACTACCTAGAATTTGAGCTTACTGCTCCATCGACCTAGGTGCACAGTGATGCCCTTCATTGTGCCATTAGGTTGCCTAGCCAGAGTGTTAGCAACTTTGGCATCGGCACATTCAGAGTTGGTGACGCGAAGGCCAAGTCATTTGGCTTCGGCCACGGAGATAGAGTTGTGTGTTGCCCCGGTGTCCAACAATGCATGAACTAGCTTACCTCGGATGGTAATGCAACTCATGCTCTACGAGGATGAGAGTGTTACAGACTTCTTGAGTGAGTTGGAAGACTTCCTTCTGAATGCCCTTTTAGAACTCTAGTAGCATTGCCTTGGTTGCTTAAGTGACTAGGGCATAGTCGATCTCCAATCCGTCGAGACGGTCAACTATGGCACTCATGTTAGCATGTACTTCAGAGAGTGTCTCGTTGTAGGCATCGATATAGGATGCCAAGGTATCGATAGACAGGGCCTTGTACTTGGTTCGCCTATTGTTGTAGCGTTGTTCACCACGAACATGCGCTTGGATTTCCAATCGAGCAATTTCAATATCGGAGGGTGTGGCTCTTGGTAGCTATGATTGCTCTATGGTGGCAACTTCGCTATCAGAGTGCATGACTCGTGCTAGCTGTGATTGCCTAGTAACGAGCTCTCAACCCTGCTGCTTGGAACCAACCTGCTCTGATACCACTTGTCACGAGGTGACATTTTAACTAGGCACACACGTGCGTAACTTAGGCAAATTCTGTGGGAATGTTGCTAAGTAAGCCTTGTAAAATGGACACCTGGGCAAGTTCTTGGACGAACGTTGCCAAGTGTGAAGATGCGAAAACGATTTAGAGTGGGGAGAGTCGGGAGAGAGGCGAAATGGGGAGCTAGGAGGCAGAGGATCAATGGTGCTTGTGAAGGAAGACCACGATGCTCTGGATTGCTAGAATGCTCACAAGTACTCTCAAGGAAGAGTTGTATTAATGAAAGAATTCTAGGATGAATGTACAAATGAGATGAGCTACCTATTTATAGTTGTCCACCTCCTCAATGGTCAGTTGGGATCATTTTGATCCAATGGTGGAGATTAGGTCTTCAGAAGAATCTATACCTATCTAGAATACTCTACATGTATTTACATGCCCTTACAAGATTCTAGATTATTATACACCTATCTAGCTAAGTACAAGAATGGTGTAGAGATGGTTGAGTTGCTAGAGACTTCCAAAAGCTTGACCAATGCTGGAACTGTGGAGAAGTCTCTAGTAGGGATGGGGATTTTCCCCACGGGGCCCCATCCCCATTTGCCCCCACCCCTATTTGGGGATAAATGTTGCCCCCAAATGGGGTTTGGGGGTGGGGATGGGGGGACCTACCCTCACCCCCATTTCCCCATTTCTTTAAATTGGGGTGGGCCTCATTCCCCCATTTCCCCATATGTATATATATAAATATATATTTATATATTTCTAATATTAATTTTAAAAAAAAAAATAACTTTAACTTTATTATTCATGGTTCCACCACTAATTGACTACCTGACAGTTGAATGTACTTAGTTTTTTTTATGAATTTGTTTAGACTTTTATGTGTAATACTAAATTACTATAGTTATTTCTATTAATTTTGGACAATTATATGGATTGGATATCGAAACATGGTGATTGGAATGATTGAATTTTGAATCCAGAATTATAAATTTCGGATTGAAAAATATTAGGATTAGAAATGAAGGAAATGGGGGAAATGGGGGACGGGGTGGGGGCAGGGGAAGCTCCCCCCAAACACCCCCATCCCCACTTCCCCCAAATGGGGTTTGGGGGCGGGGATGAGGGGAGGTTTCAGAAATGGGGATGGGGGTGGGGGGACCCTTCCCCGCCCCAATGGGCCCCCACGCCCATCCCTAGTCTCTAGATGCTTCCAGGAGTTGGGGAGAGTAAGAGCCTTTGTTGGACTCTTAGGCTTGTAAACTTGCGGCCCATGACAACTTGCTATACTTCCATTGGTGAAGTCAGTATTTTGGATACTGACAGGTCAATACCTAAGTATTATTCTTAAAAATACATGTTTATGTTCCTAATGTAAATGTCACATTTTTATTGGACGGTCTCAATGAGACCGTCCTAAGCAAGTTTTTCTCCTTCCGACAATCAAACTCTCATGCTGCAATCAATTTCTCTGAGAAAAACTGGACAATCAAATTTCAGGTCTATAATTTCTATAAAAAAATCCAATCCCTATTTTAAAGTTTCGTCTGAGGTCCAGAATACCCTCGAACCACCTCTGGGTGGTGATTTTTTGGTGTTTGGTACTTTGGTGCGGTGGTGTGGCTGATAGAGGTATGAGAAGATGAAAATGAAGGTTTTTTTTTTCTTCTTTTACGTATGCATTTGTTTAATTTTTTTTCTCAAGAATGTGTTTTTTTGTCTTTGTTAATACGATTTCTCTGATTTTTCTTTCTAATTATCTGATTTTTTTCTCTATTTTTTATTTCTTTCTGTGTTCCGATTTTTATTTATTTATTTATTTTATATCATTTATCTCAAGGAAAAATGTCTGTACCCCTCTATTATTGATGACAAATGGAAGTCAACCGTTAGACAAGGTCTAATTGCAAAAACATCCCTGACATTAGGTCTAATTGCATAAAATATGCAACTTTTGCCTCTAATTACACAAACATCTCTTACTGTTAATGAGTGGCTGTTAAGACTTAATATGAGAAGGGTAAAATGGTCAGTTACCTCATTGTCAGATTTTCTTAAAATTTTACTATATTGAAAAATATTTAAAATATATATTTCCTTTATGGGTCAGATAAAATTTGTTATAGGCAGTGTTAAACTGTGTCTTTACACTATGAGGTCGTTTGTTTTTTACACTTAAAATTTAATGGGTCTGAATTAAAATTATTAAGTTGTTTTGTTTGTTTGTTTAAGTAGTCAAATAACTTTAAAATACCAAAAAATAACTTAAAATAAAAAGTAAGAAATCCCGACTTTTAACTTAATTCTAAATCACTGAATTGCATTTAATATATTTTTTTTCAAGATTATACTACCAAAGATAACATATTTCCAATTATATCATAATTTTATATTATACACATTTATTTCTTTTAACCTATTACTTATGATAAAATCTAAAAATATATATATATATTAATCACATTGTAACTTTTAACACCATCGTTGACGTTCAATTTTTTTTAAATCAAAAACAATTTTAAATCATTATTTATCCTTTTTTTAAATTATTATTTATCAAATCTTAATCATGAATAGTATATTGCAATTATTACATAAAAAATGGTTTAAGATTTGTTAAAATATTTTTATTTAGTTGTTTGTATCATATAAAATGAAAATACATAACAATTAATAGTAATAAGGGTATAAATGTTAAATTAATTGTTTTTAAACTATTTTATATTAAAACAACAATAAAATTGACATTCTATTCAGAGGTGATAAAAATAAAAACAAACATGTCATTCATATTCAGGTTTCAGTCACTATTAAATTTTCAGTAAAATTCAGGTCTGTTCAGTTTTCAGTTAAAAAAACAAACGACCCCTATGTTTGGTTTGATGGAAAAGAAAGGAAAGAAAATGATAAATTAATGAGGAAAAGAAAAGAAAGGAAAAGATAATGTTTTTAATGATTGTTGTTTGGATAGTTATGAAATGAAAGGAAATGAGACAAATAAAAATAAATAAATCTTATTCTATTTACGAATATACCCTTCTTTCAACAATATGAATGATAGATATGTATTGTTATATAAGGTTACTTTTGGGATACTGAAAAATATTTTTCCTTTCTTTTCCTTTCCTTCCATTTCCTCCAAATTTGGTGAGAAGCTCAATTGGGTGAAGCAAGAAGAAATTATTAAATATCTTTCCTTTTCTTTCCCTCATTTTCGTTTTATTTCTCTCTCATTTAACAATCCAAACAAGATATTATAAATCCATCTAAATCATTTCATTTCTCTCCAATTCCATCCAACCAAATATAGTATTATTAGGACATAGGTTAAAATTATAAATATTATTATAAAAGGAAATAAGATTAAAAACTGCATTGATTAAAACAAAACAATAAATACATTGTCTTGTTTCCTTTTACAATAATATTTATTGTTTTAACATGTGTTTTAAGAACATCTCCAATACAAAAGTGGCTTGCACAAACAATCGTTGACATGGCAACAATGTCAATAAATTTGCTTCTTATGTGGCAAAAAAATAGACTTGATAGACAATTAACTCAAAATTTGATCACCAATGTTTCTATCTAAAACACAATTTTTTTTAATGACGGGTCCATCTTTTTCATGTTTTATTTTTATTTTATTTCCTTACCAAAAATAGATGAAAAAGTAATATCATTTTTAAATACTTGCTGAGTCAGTCGAAAAAATAGTTGTGCAACAGACCATCTGAAAGTAGACGGTCATATTGACAATGTCTAAGGTTGAATATGTACAGCTGCGTTGGAGAAAGATTTATTAACAGAATATCTTTCAACGGTCACTCTTGCATCGGAGATGTTCTAAGTGTGAAAATGTTCTGAGTGGACAGGTTACCACTATTTATTTATTATTTACTATTTTAAAATTTCTTCTATTATTTAAATGATACAATATTAAGAAAATAAGATTTTTTTTATATAGAAAAATATATTTAGAACCAGATCTGAAAATATCATAATTTCTCCGGCCTTTCTGGTTATGTACTCCCCGTCTTTGTGACTGGGGAGGGCGGTAGGGGGATCTGACCTTTCTGGTTCGATGTTTACATTGAACTTTTCATCTTCAGATATTATGGGGAAAGCTTGCAACAATGGCGAAGAAGATGATACTAGGTGCAGTTGTCGAAGTCCGCCGGAGACACTCTTGAGTTTTGGGAAGTTGTGTGAGGAGGATTTGAGGCCTGCTCCATTTCTTTTTTTCCAATTAATTTTTTTTTTGGGGATATGATTGAAGTTGTTTGATGAAGATGAGTTTGATTTTTTTTTTCTTTTGTTGTAGTGGGATGTGATCGAAGTTGTGTTAGATGAATAAGATGTGTTTCAATTTTTGTTTGTTTGCTATAGAGTCTAATCAAAGTATAGTTTGATGAATTAGATGTGTTTCAATTTTTGTTTGTTTGCTGTGGACTTAGTCTGATCGAAGTTGAGTTTTAATGAAGATGTGTTTGAATTTTGTTTATTTATTGTGGAGTCTGATTGATGACTAGTTTGATGAAGATGTGTTTGAATTTGGTCGGGACCGATATTGACATCCATAAAACTTATTAGTATACCTAAACATAACGGCGGTTGGGGTTCGGTTCCGGTTCCGATTCTGTTCCAGTTCCAGGGGGATCTGGAACCGGAACCGGTTCCACTTGTTTCGGTCTGGTTCCCTGGTTCCAGACGGTTCGGTTCTTTTTTTATTATAATTTTTATTTTTAACCCCAATAACACTTATCAATTAACCCAAAATCTCCAAATCTCCCCAAGCCAGATTTTTCCCATGTCTACGGTCTACCCAAATCTCAAATAACACTTTCACAACTCAAATCTCCCCAACTTAGATTTTCTTAATCCCAAATCTCCTACCTTCATGGCTTCATCTCTCTCTCTCTCTCTCTCTCTCTCTCTCTCTCTCTCTCTCTCTCTCCCTTTCAGTTCTCAAACACACAATCACAGCGACCATCATCTTCTTCCACACACGAACATCAACCATTATCTTCTTCCTTCTTTCTTCGTCTTCCTCAGTGGCGCAGCTTCTTCGTATGTGGACCTATGGAATCGATGGAATTTGTGGAGGAGAGAGAGATCGATATGTGGATATATGGAGGAGAGAGATCGATGAAATCGACTTTTAAAGAGTGGATGGAATCGATCGATGGATCGAGGATGGATCATGGATCTGTGGATTTTGGAAAGAAAAATGAAAGAAAGAAAGAGAGAAGAGAGATGGAGAGAGATCTGGAAAAAAAATGAAATAGAGAGAGAGAGATCTCGAAAAAAATAGAGAATGAAATAGTCAAATAGAGAGAGAAAAAAATCAAATTTTTTTTTTAAAAAAAATTGTCTGGAATCGGCGGTTCTAGAACCAGAACCGAACCGCCGGTTCCAGACTGTTTTTTTTCAAGAACCGGAACCGGAACCGAAACCTTTAGGCTCACGGTTCCGGTTCGGTTCCAGAATCGGTCTCACGGTTCCGGTTCCGTTTTCGATTTTCCACGGTTACGGTTCGGTTCCACGGTTTGAACCGAACCATGGTCATGTCTAAGTACACCTATATTTTATTTAAAAACTTAATTATAAAAAACAAATCTCAATAGAAATTTACCAATAGGTACAAATTAATTTAATTAAGAATAAACCAAATATTATATGCACTCTTTAATTGTACATATATCTTCAACTATATTTCTTTATTAAAAAAAACTTATCTTTCAAAAAAAAAACTTATGATAAACCCTAATATATGATAAACCCTAATTTTTATAATAACCCTAATTCACCTTTAATTTTATTTCAAGTATCAAACTTTATCATCATCACATGATTATCATATTATTTTTGTCTTTCCTTTATATATAGTTATGAACACTATCAATAAACAAAATATATATTTTTTAACGATAGCTGTAGATATAAACAAGTGTTTTTTTTTTCAAAATAGTCGTAGATATCAATAAGTTTTTTTTTTAAGATAGCTGTATAAATAAGAGAATTGAAGATTGAAAATCTCGTAACCCCATATACGGTTCCACATATTCCTTTTTATAAGGCTCATACATTCGAGCTATTTTCAAAAGTAAATTGGACCACCATTAAAAAAGGATTTAACCAAAAATAATATGATTTTTTTTGTAAATTGGGTATGATAATAATTAAGAGTGTTTATAAATAATATGTATTAAAATGAATATATTTATTTTAATGAGGGTACTATTGGTATTATGATGGGTGCTTATAGGTATATTTATTTTTTAAATTTTAGATATAGATGTACTTATAAAAATAAATGTACTAATTAGTTTTATTGGTATCAATATCCGAATCCAATTTGGTTTTGTTTTGTTTTTTTGTTTTTTTTGGAGCCTGATTAAAGACGAGTTTCTTGAAATTGAGTTTGAATTACTATTATTTTTTGTGGAATCTGATTGGAATGTGTTTGATTTTTTTGTTGTTGATAATCTGTTCAAGGAAAAATATTTTAGATCGATGTATATGTTTTCAGAAAAAAAAAAGTATGGATTTTTTTATTAAATAAACAAAATAATTATAAAAATTAATAAATGGACAATATGAGCAGTTTGGACCTTTTCAATGAACAAGAGAGTCAACCGTTGACCTCTAACGGTAGGGGATAACGGTAGGGGATATTTATATAATTATAGGTAAAAGTTGTATATGTGAGCAATTAGACCTAATGTTAAGGGATGTTTATACAATTACCCCGTTGTCAATGGTTCACGAGGATAATTAGTGTAATAAAGGCATATTTATCTTTTGAGTGAAATTCCACGATTTGCAGTGGCACTGTTCGTTCGATTTGCAGAAAAAGAAAAGTAATATGAAACGTGGATTGGGAATATTACTGAAATAACCCTCTTATGGGTGTTTCGAAAATTTTCTTCTACAAAAATTTTAAAATATTATTTTGGAAGGGTTGTTGCAATAATTTTCAATTTTAAAAATGTCTGGATTTCACTTTTTTTCCTAAAATGATAAGTTTTTTCCAAGTAAAAACAAGAGTTGCAGGGATACTTTCTTAATTTGTAGTTATAGACTGATTTTTTTTTAAAAAAAGAATATTATTGTTGGGGGTATAGACTCGAATCCACAATCTCATGATGTAGGTCGTATGTGTGAAGAGTTTACCACTGAACCAACCTCATAATGCCAGTTATAGATTGATTTTTTTTTTATATAATTCTTTACAGTTAAATTTTCATATATGGTTAAAATAAATTTAATATAATTTATGTGCTCATTTTTAACAAGTTTCACTTTAATATTACTGAAGAAAATGTTCACTTCCACTATAATTTAGAGCGGTGATATTTTTACCCCTCAAAAACTGTATCTACACCCCCGAACAGTATTTTTTTTTTAAACCCAATATATTACCCTTTACTAGAATACTAAAAGGAACAAAATAGTTTGTAAATACACCCATAAATTATTTATTAATTTCCTTTTTTTAAAAGGTAAAAATATTATTACAAAACCATAACACAATTATATCAGACTGCTTGATATCCCTTTAAACTTATAAGGACTACTAACCTCTGCTAAAGCCAGATTTAATCTCATCAACATCTAAACCAAGTACTGAGGAGACAACAACCTATGACCAAATTAAGGCAACGATTGTAGCTGCATTAGATTCTACACACACAAACATTTAATAATTGCTTGGATTTTTTTTTTATGGATATTCAAGCACTCATGTGCAATGTATATCTTGCATTATCTTTGTTTTTTCCCGTTATTTTCATTTATCACCGAAAAAAAATTGTATTTAGCAGATAGAAATTATTTATTTTATAAAAAGAAATAAATAATTTTCTAAAAAAGTTATAATAAAATTGATTAGATAACAAAATAAATGTACGTGGATGCATTTACAAAAAATACAATAGAATATAATTAAAGAAATGTTTAAAATTAAAAACTTCCCCTTACCTTTAAAATATCATTAATGCTACATATCCCACCTATAATCCTACCATTTCTATTCCAAAACATGTGGCAGTTGAAGTGTCACTTGGTGGGTGGTCAAAGATTAATTAATGATTGAATACATAGGTAAGAAGTATCAATTAATGTATATCCATTCACCAAGTGACACATCAGATGCTACGTATATTGGGATTGAAATTGTGGGATTATATGTGGGATGTTTAACATTATTTTAATATCCGGATGCTTTTATTCAAAACCCTCCTCTGCAGACTAACAGCAGTTAGCATTTCGTTAGGGTATTATAGGCAAAATTGACTTGTACAATATCATGAATAAAAAATGAAAAAAAAAATAATAATTGGGAAACCCTAAAAATCAGAAAACTCTATCGATATTCCTTATCTCTCTCCCTCATCTCTGCCCCTCTTCCTTCTCTCTATCCTTTGTCTCCTTATCTTTTCTCTTTGCAGTTGTTTTTGAGGAGTTTTAGTTGGATTTGGAGTGTGGTTACAATGGATGGATGTTTGGTTATTGTTGTTGAAATCAAATAGAGAAAAAAAAAAAAAAAAAAAAACTAGACAGTCGTGGGTGATGGAGGCCGGGGACGATGGTCATCGATGATAGTGTTCGACTGTTCGTCGACGATGATGGAGTTCAGCGACGGTGGTCTTCGATAATGGAGGTTGGGGACTAGAGAATGGAGATATCTCACGGAGATCCAATTATTATTTTTTATTTTTTTTAAATCTTTTTCCTATTATTTTTTATCCAAAATCTAGTAAAAAATCAATTCAAGAGTCTAATAAAAAAAATTAGACAAACAAAACAGATCCAAAATATTGTTGTTGTCTTATTGGAGTCGGACTGGACCCCTCCATTTCTATGACTATAATTTTGTTTTATTAAAGCTTTTTTATTTATTTAAAATCTAGTAATAACCGATTAGAATGAATAAAAAAATAATTGTTTCAACAAAAAAACAATAAAAGAAAAAACAATTTTTTTTAGAGATTGTGTGGAGTGGTGGACCACTTGACCTCTTCTAATATATATATATATCTCTCTCTCTATATATATATATATACATACATCTATCAGTTTTTCTATTGTAAGTTCCAACTGATATAAGATATATCATTTCCTTCCGTATGAACCATTGGATTTAAAAGATGTTATGACAAGTGCATGTAGCTAAATCAAAACATTTAAATTCAATGGCTCACATACAAGGAACTAATATGTCTTATATCAGTTCGAACTGACAATAGAAATTTATATATGTATATATATATATATGGGTGAATTCATAAATAGCCAAAAAATTTATCGGTTAATTGTTTTTAGCCACTAATTCATTTTTTATTGTTTTAATTATTTTTGACCACTTTTAGACAAAAGTACCCATAAGTTTGAAAATTGAAAAAAAAAACTCAAATCGTTCAGTTGTTTTGTTTTGTTAGGGTTAAGTTAAATCAGGCAAAACAAAAGAAAGAGAGAGAGAGAGAGAGAGGAAGAGAAAAAGCTAAACAAAAACGTTCAGGTAGACGCACCTCTTCGCTCTCGTTGAATCCGCCGGACCTCTCCCCATCGCTGCAGCTCTCGCTGAATCCGCTACTCTAGGTCATTGAATTCGTCGTCTTCAGCTACTGTCGGACGCCTCTGCTGCCCTCGTTCGTCAAAGCCGATGCTCTTTGTCGTTGGTGCCGTCATCGTCACCCTCACTCGTCGATCATCAAATCTAGTTAGTTTCATGGAAGTTTAATCCCTTGTTTTTCAATCAAAGGTAGCCCCAATAATTACGTGGCTATAATCCCCTGCTCTTGGGTTTGTGTTTTGCTCTTGTGAACCCTTGGTTTGTGATTGTCCTTAATGTTTTAAATAAACTTGATTGGTAAAGCACTTGGGAGAAATTTATTCAAAGATAGAGATTACATAGAAAGTGAAGAAAAGTAGATAGATTACATGATGATCTTAATCTTCACCAATGCAGCTACTTAGATGTGTGTGTGTATATATATATATATATATATATATATATATATTTTAGTGGATTCAATATTGTTGTGTTTGAAGATTATAATTTACTTATTAATTGCATTATGCAGTTTCTGCCCTGAATGTGTTGTATAGCAGCTTAAATTCTTCTTCACAGTTGAAGGGATGGAAATCAAGTGGTGGTGATCCTTGTGGTGATTCCTGGAAAGGCTATGAATGTTTGATATAAATTGGCATGTAAGTTTGATACATATAAAATGTGCTGCAAACAGAGAACACAAGACTATGAATGTTTGATATAAATCACTTTGTTTTATGCTTGAATTAGTTTTAGATACATATGGCTTCTCTTGTATTGGATATTTGTAGACTAGAGAGATGTATATGAGAGGGTTTTATGAGACCGATTGTGGAGATAGCCAATCTACTTGTAAACTTGATTGCAACAACTCAACTGATATGCCAACATTGCCTTGCTTGATTGCCAACAATTGACTCATATAAGTATTTTGTTTTCATTATGTTGATACATGTAAAATTGAATTGCAAGAAACCTTGTTAGCAAATGGTGAAAATTTGACAGCACACTAATTTAGAATTGTGTTTGATTTTGGTTCTTAGGATGGTCAGATAGATTACAGTGAATTTGTGGCGATGATGCAAAAAGGCATGGACGAATTGGGTAAGAAGGATCAACAGAAGAGAAGTTTTAGTATTTTATTTATGGAGTTGACATTAATTATAGTAGGGCCTCAATTTTTTGGTTATATATCTTTTCATGATTTCGATATAAATTGGCAATATGCTTGTTGAATTTAATTTATTCCATTTTCCACTTCTAGGAATACTTCTGAATCTGAACTGGTTCACTATAATAATGTATATACACATTGTAGTATATGATTATGTGAAGAAGAAAATTATCATTGTTTGTGTATATCTTCTTCTCCCTTTGTGACTCATTAGTTCAATGTAATGTATTATGAAGCATTTTTTTTTGTTATAATTCAGATTAAAGAAGTGATTTGATTTGGTGAATGGTGAAGAGACATCAAAAGCAAAGTGAGTCTGGTATGTAAATTTCAATATAAATGACATGTAACTTTTATCCGACACTGGAATGTAATACTACTAGAATTTTATTTTGAATTCAGTGTCTTTCAAATATGGATATCAGTATGAACTGACATGTAACTTCAGAATCAATTGGCATGTAACTTCAGAACTAACTGACATATAACACTACTGGAATTTTATTTTGAAATCAGTGTCTTTCAAATATATAAATCGTTATGAGCTGGTATGTAACTTAAAAATCAACTGGCATGTAACTTTTTATCTGGCACTGGCATGTAACAATACTAGAATTTGATCTTAAAAATAAATTCATTCAATACCGCATTGTACATCTTCAAAATAAATTAATTCAATACTGGAATGTAACTGAATAAAGTCTACAATACGAAATATAGTATTTCATACATATAAGAATTAAATGTATCCTCTCCAAAAGAACCTTCCCTAAATGTAGCAAAACCAGATGGACCAGCACATCCATGTACTCCACACTAGCAGAACCAACACCCACCCCATGATTGCAATAGTAACTGGCATATAACTTCAAATTGCACTAACATGTAACTTCAAATTGAACTGGCATGTAACACCACTGGAATTTTGTTTTCAAATCAGTCTTCCAAATATGGTAATTAAATTAACTGGCATGTAACTTTATTATTAACTAGTATGTAACTTCATTACCAACTGGCATGTAACTTCATTACCAACTGGCATGTAACTATTACCAACTGGCATGTAACTTCTAACATGTAAAACTACTGGAATTTTGTTTTCAAATCAGTCTTCCAAATATGGTAATTAAATGAACTGGTATGTAATTTCAATATTAACTGGCATGTAACATCATACCAACTGGCATGTAATTTCTAGCATGTAAAACTACTGAAATTTTGTTTTAAAATCAGTCTTCCAAATATGGTAGTTAAATGAACTGGCATGTAACTTCATTATTAACTGGTCTGTAATTTCATTACCAATTGGCATGTAACTTCTAGCATGTAACTTTATTTTCAACTGACATGTAACTTTTGACATGTAATAATTCTGGAATTTCAATTTGTTTTGGCATCAGTGTATTTCATCTGTGGAAGTCAATACAAACTGGCATGTAACTTCATATTCAACTAGCATGTAACTTGAAATTTAACTGGTATGTGACTTATAGCATGTAACAATACTGAAATTTTAATTTGTTTTGGCATTAGTGTCTTTCACCTTTAACAGTTAATACAGTTAAGAGGTATGTAACTTCATTTTCAACTAGCATGTAACTTGAAATTGAACTAGCATGTAACTTCTGGCATGTAACAATACTTGAATTTTAATTTGTTTTGGCAATAGTGTCTTTCACCTGTGAAAGTCAATACAATTAAGGGGCATGTAACTTCATTTTCAACTAGCATGTAACTTGAAATTTAACTGGCATGTAACAATACTGGAATTTTAATTTGTTTTGGCATCAGTGTCTTTCACCTGTGAAATTCAATACAATTAAAGGGCATGTAACTTCATTTTCAATTGGCATGTAACTTGAAATTAAACTGGCATGTAACTTCTTGCATGTAATAATTCTGGAATTTTAAGTTGTTTTGGCATCAATGTATTTCACCTGTTGAAGTCAATACAAACGGGCACGTAACTTCATTTTCAACTAGCATGTAACTTCGTAAATAACTAGCATGTAACTTTAGAAATAACTGGCATGTAACTTAAAAAATAATTGGCATGTAACTTTTAAACCGAAACTGGCATGTAACAATGTTGGAATTTTATCTTCAACATGAATTCATTCAATACTGGGATGAAACTTAATAAAGTCTACAATAAAAAATATAGTATTTCACCCAAACATATACCTAAGTTATCGTGTATAATAGAAAGTAAGATGTCAACAAAAGCCTTTTGATAAATAATAAGGTTCTAAATCAACATGCATTCTGTATAAACTTCAACTTTTTATTTTATTAATTAAGTTACAATTCAAAACGTAATTACAAGTTACCAAAAAAAAAAATACAATACTCTGATATTATATTTCAGCAACCATCCCAACAAAACCCCAATAGGCACTCCCACAATGTAGTAACTACCAATGTTTATAAATGCCATTATGGCTTGCCAACCAAATCTTACTGCCACCCCTGGAAAATGATAGACAGTCGCCAAACCAAATCATACCACGAGACTTGGTGTTTACAATTTGCAAATAGAACAAAGTTGTTTGGAGCTTCTCACCTGAAAGAACTGGTTGAATGCAATTGAGAAAAATGGTGAATGCCAATAAAACTGCTAATTCATTAACCATTGTAATAACAGCATCACTTGAGGTAAAGATCATCGCCAGCATCTCAGGGATGGCTATGATAATTGACCAAAAGAGAAGTTCAATCAATAGGGAGTGTATCATTGACACATTGGTTGCAAATTTGGCACCACTTGCATTGCCTGCACCTAGCTCATTTGCTACACGTACCCTGTATAAAAAGATGATCATATGGTTAGAAAGTGAAAGGGTGGAAATCTTGATGAGCTCACTTCAAAGGTTTAGCCATAGGATGAAAACCATTTTCTTCCTACTGTGTCACCACCACAAAAGTGAGTGCTCTCAAGTATAAGAAAAGATCCTAGATCAACCAAAAACCCTTGTAGAAGAAAATTGCCACCATATCGAATACAAGGAAATATGAGATGGGAAGATAAAAAGACTACTTATCAAGATTCACTTGAACCTAATTCAGCCTATCCTTAGTCCACAAGAATGGCATTATGTGCAAGTAGCATTAACTGTTAAGTAAAATGATCTGCCTCATATATCCCCAAGAAATATTCTATCTAATCTGAGTCAACTACAGATACGATTACGCAGCTAATAATTACTCTAAAATGAGGGTCAACAATCAGGGAAAATTTGACCCCTTGGTCTGGGAAAGAATTTTCGAAGAGGGAAGGGAAAGGAAATTTTCTACCAGTAAAATACCCTATTGCAGCAAAAAATCCAAGAGAAATCATTGGTTCCCAAGCATATATAGTTATGCTGCAAACAAGAATTTAAAATTAAGAGAAACTAAATGTAAACAAAATCACAATGGACTGAAAAAGAAACAAATGAAGGCTATATATGGAAGGGAAGTCTGGTACAAGGAACCAACCAGATGGAAAGGGCATCAACAAATACCTCAGTGTTTTGAATATAACCAGCCACTATAATCAATATCCTGTAATAAAAGTTCTCCAACCTAAATAATCAATCACAAAACAAATATAATTGATCATTTCCTCTATATAATTAATTCGAAATTTAATAAATCAAGGACGAGTAAACACATACGAGAGCATAACCCCAGAAGCCACAGAGAGCTTAAAAAATTCCCAAAGCCCAGTAAAAGTCTGAGCAGAGAAACCATTCCATGAAAGAGGACACCCACCAAAAACCGTGTACCCAAATAGTCCCAAAGTCGACACCCACCATGAAAAATCAAGAGTAATAGCAGTCCTAACAATTCTAATTTATAAACAAAAACCCAACTCACAATCACATGAACTAATAGACCAGCAGCAGATACCTAAGCAATAACATCAATCTTCAAATGGCATTGCAAGAACCTTTGCAAAGGGAATTGAAATGAGAAGCTCAAGTGAAATGGTATCAACCACAAAGCAACAACACTGGTCTGCTCTGCCATTAAAGTTGGTTGTCCAATGAATTTCAATATAGGACACGTAAAAACAAACATTGGTATTAACAAAATCAAACATATGAATAAAACAATCCATGAACGTTGCATGTATATACCTAGCAAATGGTATTGTTTGGCTCCATAAGCTTGGCTACACAATGTCTCTAGTGCACTCGCCATCCCTAACTAGAAAATTGAAGCAACTTCAAAATATGGTAGAAAACAGTTGACTGAAATGAAAATGTTAAAACACAAAGAATTTGTGATTACCAAGAAGCCGAAAATCGAAAACACCTGAAATCGAAAACCTATTGCGGTATTACTGTTTGATCACAGAACTGGTCGCAGCGTTGATGGGCTTGAACGGTCGCTCCAGGCGGCGTCGTCGAGGAGAGAAAAACGGCCAAGACGAAGGCGCGACGTTGACGGGCTCGAGAGGACGGTCGCTGCAGTTGGCGGCGTTGACAGACATGGGGGTGGCGGCGATGGATGACGGTCGCCGTCGAGAGAGCCAAAGAGAGAGAGATCCGATTTTGAAATTATCAGAGAGAGAGAGATCTGATTTTGGCGGTGAAGAAGAATAAGGGAAACTTTTGGATCGGTGTAGTAAAGACAAATGAAGGGTAATTTTGTATGTTCAAGCCAAAAGGTGATAAATATAATCAAATATAAATTTTTGGCTAAAAACACTAAACCTATAAATATTTTGATTAATTCTTACAATTTCCTTTATATATATATATAGTCTTTCTACTGTCAGTTCGTCCTGATATAATATATATCAGGACGAAGAATGTGGACCACAGATTATATAGAAGTTTTGACAAGTGCATACACTTTAAGTCAAAGTATGTAAATATAATGGTCAACATTCTTCGTCCTGATATATTTTAGGCTAATTGGCACCGATGCCCCCTGAACTATACCTGAATTTGCACTTTACCCCCTATATTTTTTTTTCCGCCATTAAACCCCTTGAACTTTCATAAATTGGCAATAGCTGACGGAACAGTAACGCCGTCCATTTTTCTATTATAGCAAAGTACACTAAGTTCCCTTTAATATGTACATAATTGCATCAAACCTGAAAAATATAATAATATGACGTAAATACCCCTCTAATTAAATTTAAAATTAAAAAATATATAAGACTATTTAAAAAATGAATAAAAAAACTAATTAAATTTATAAGTAAAGATGGGTATTTAGGATAAATACCCGTCTGACCAAATTTTAAATATAAAATTTTAAAAATAAAATTTAAAAATTTAGGAATATTATCAAAAAAATATTTATATAATATAAAATAAAATGTTTTAAATCTCTACTATCCAAATCTTAAATGGATGGTGGAGATTTATTTATTTAAAAAAATAATAATTAGATAAAAAAATGAAAAAAAAAATCCACCTTTGAAAACATTTTATTACAAAAACACAATAATTTAAAACAATAATGAAAAAAAAAATTCAATCTCTTTTCTCAATTTTTTTAATTATTGTGTTTTTGTAAGAAAATGTTTTCAATGGTGGAATTTTTATTTTATTTTTTTAATATAATTATTTTTTTATTTTTTAAATAAATAAATCTCTACCATCCATTTAAGATTTGGATGGTAGAGATTTAAAAAATTTTATTTTTATATTATATAAATATTTTTTGATAATATCCCTAAATTTTAAAATTTTATTTTTAAATTTTGATATTTAAAATTTGGTCAAAGGGGTATTTAGCATAAATACCCATCTTTAATTATAAATTTAATTAGTTTTTTTTTCATTTTTTAAATCGTTTAATATATTTCTTTAATTTTTAATTTAATTAGTTTTATTTTTTGTTTCATTTTTTAAATAGTTTTATATATTTTTTATTTTAAATTTAATTAGAGGGGTATTTACCACATATTATTATATTTTTCAGGTTTGATGCAATTATGTACATAATAAGGGGAACTTAGTGTAATTTGCCATAACATAAAAATGGACGGCGTTACTGTTCCGTCAGCTATTGTCAATTTATGAAAGTTGAGGGGGTTTAATGGCGAAAAAAAAGTATAGGGGGTAAGGTGCAAATTCTGGCTTAGTTCAGGGGGCATCGGTGCAAATTAGCATATATTTTATATTCAGGACGAAATGATAATAGAAAAATTGTATATATATATATATAGTCTATGGGTAATAGGCTTCTAAAGGTAAAATAGTCTTTGACAGCAGTCAATCCCAAGTCAAAATAACGGAAATATAACAGCAGTTAGAATATAGGGGATATTTTTCTCCACACATCCAATAATACATGAAAGGTTAGGTAAGTTTCTTAATATTAACCCTTAAAGAAAGGGTATTTTTTTCGCATTAAGTAGGGTCTAGCTATTTACAAACTAAGGATTTTTTAAATTTTTAATGGGAGTGTATTTACGAAAGGGGTGTTGATGCAGTTTTTAAGGGGTACAAATATTCTACTCTACAACTTATTACAAGTTGGATTTGTAAAGAATAAACAAATAAGATATATTGGTTGGTGATTTAGGTTTGTTCAGGCTATGTTTGATGTTGCTTTTGCTTGAGAAATAATTAGTTTTTTCTTAAGTTTTAAGCAAATGAGTGTTTGGTATCCCAAAAGCAACTTATTTTAAATTTTCTCCTTCAATAATCAGTTTTTAAGAAGTTGGGAGGGGGTTGCTTTTTAAAACTAATGATTAGAGAAGCTATTTCAATACTTGTAAATTTCCATATTATCCTCATTTGTTATATTAATAGACAAAAATGTCTTCAAATATTTCAATTTTTTTTAACAGTATCTATCTACCTATCCACCTATCCACCTATTCAGACCATGTATTTTTATGAAGTCTTTTGTCATTGGTAGGATTCGAGCCGCTGACTTGGAAGTTATTTGCCCAAGCCACAAGCTTATTCATCTACTAGCTGAGCTACGTCTCTGAGGGAAAATATATCAAAATATATTATTTTTATAACATCTATCAAAATTATTATTTATTTTTTTGGCAAAATGTCAAAATTATTTTTAAACTAAAATATATAAATATAATATTTTAATAAAGAAATATGTGTTGTGGCCACCATCATTGCCGATGATAGTGGCAGGAGGATAACTGGCATTCTCTTGCGTTTTTGACATCGCCGGAGGAAGCCTCCTCCATCGTCGGTTTCCTCTATGAAGTGGTGAATATCATGTGAAGTGAAGGATGCCATGCCCTAGGCATTTTTAGTATATTTTCTAATGTCTTTGGTCTCTGATTTTGCAGGTTTATGGAATGTTTCTGGAAATTGGATTGAAAATGAAGAACATAGATTAAAGATAAGAAGCAGATAAGGTTGAGAAGAGAGAAATAGATCAGAATTTGAGAGAGAGAGAGAGAAATTAGTTAGAGAAAATTGTAATATTTTTCATGATATGTAAAAATGGTTGTTATAGACTCTATATAGAAAATGTAAAACAATCAATACTTCAACATGACTCTTTTGGGAAAGTATTCCTTATAACTGACTCATACTAATTATTATAGACTCTTAGGGAGATGATTCCCTACACTAAGATGCACACTAATTAACATGGACACATAGACATTGATACCCTACACCAGACACACACTAATTAACATGGACTCACATTAAATCCTTAATTTTTCTAATCCTTACATTCTATTTCCCTTGAAAACATCATTGTCCTCAATGATGGAATCTTGTAATCTGCTAGGGAAAATAGCATCTGAACTAATTCTAAAAACATAAAATTGCATAATTGAAATTGAAATCAAATTGATAATTGCAATTATGGCCTATTTGGCCCAATGTTGCATCTGATCCAAATGTCCATTGATAACCTCTAAACAATTGTGGCCCAATTGGCCCATTGTTCATCACCCAATTCGCCTAGAGCCCAACTGAGAGCTCCAAAACGCCACTGTTTCGAGTGCCCAACAATGAACTTCAAAACGCCACTGTTTCGAGTTTTAGGTTTCAATGTCAACCCTATATAAGCTATCCTCATTTCAGACACAACCCTAATAGCTTCTTCATTTCCAATTCTTCTTCTCTCACTAAACCGGTGACCACTCTCTTCGATCCGCCGTCGAAACCCTTCATAATCCTTCCAAAATGGCCAAAACTCCACCAAAATTGCAACCTAGCAATACCTTTCTCTTCTTCGATAAAAGCCCAAATAGATCCCCAAACTTCATCAATCCTCTTCCAAAATCGACCACAACCTCTCATGACAATCCCTTCTTCTTCCGACGATCGCTCATCTCCCGGATCGAATTAAAGTAGGAGGCGTAAGATTGCAATCACCTGGGTCGGCAGCTGTGCAACGACGAGTGCTTGGAACAGTTCTCGAGCTCAGTCATCCATCAAAAAAACCAGAGGCAGACTCTCTGATCTCAATCGGAGTCAATATATGCCAGGGAACGGCGTGGGTAGTGTGGTGGCTATCCATGGGTTGAGGTTGAAGGCAAGGAACGGCTCGATGGCGATAGCCGCGACGGTGCATGAAAGAGTAAGCAGGTTTCGGTATTGGAACCAATTACAGTCACGGTCTGCCACCTGAAAAGCCTGAAGCTGGCCAACGGACTTCGTCTTGACCTGGGACTGGTACTGGTAAGGTGTCATTTCCTTTGCTTGCTTCAATTTTTGGCTCACAGCCTCTGTTGTTGAGCTAGTTCTTGGTTTTGAGTAGGGGTGGGCGATTAATGGAGTGATTAATGGAGTGAAAGAGTGAACCGATTAAAAACCGATAATGTTCGGTTTTTGAAAAAGTGAACCGATCCGATCAATTTAACAATTATGAACCGATCAAAAACCGATTAAATTTGACCGGTTCGGTTTTTTCGGTTTTGGGCCAGTTGGACCAAATTTTTGGGTTTTAATTATTACATATATTTTCATATTTTAATCTTTTTAGGCCTTTGACCAAATTAAATTATGGGTTTAAACAAATTGAAAATACTGGTTTAAAATAATATTCATAAAAAGAACTAAGAAAAAAATATGATGTGACACACTTATATAGTTTTATAGTTTTATGGACTATTAAACATTAAAATTAAGGTTTTTTTTTATATTTATTGGATTTTGGTTCGGTTTTCCTGTTTGAGAAAACAAACCGGAAAAAAAACCGATCCAATCGGTTTTCAAAAAAAAATGAACCGAACTGAACCGGTCAATATAAGAGAACCGGAAAAAAATCGATTGGATCGGTTCGGTTCATCGGTTCGGTTCGGTTTATTAGTTTTTTGCCCACCCTTAGTTTTGAGACAGTGTTTATAGGTGGTTCATCTGTCCATGGTTTGGATCTTTTTGCAGCTGAGTATGCTGCTGTGTTTTGGATAATTGTTTGGGAAGGTTGAGTCTGAATAGGTGGGTAAATTGGGTTTGGGTTAGAGATTGGTGTTGGATCTGTGTTCAGGTTAATAGTTTATGAAGAATTGTTATGGTAAGAGCTGGAATTAGGTGGGGTAATTGGTGGTGTGTTTGGATTCGGGCTAGGGATTGGTTTAATATGTAGAGGTCTGGTATTCTTGGACTCAGAGGTAGCTTCAATAGTTTCTTCTTGTATCCCGATTGGTTCAGTGGTCTCATTAGAGTCATGAGGCTTGACCTCCTCCTTCAAGGATCTGGATTCAGTTTCAGGTTCATATATTTTGTTTGGATAGGGTAGTGTTGGCATATCTGATTGTGAGTATACTTTGGTATCAATTGAAACCTCAAATAATGCCTCATGTAGTGTGGCTGGTTTAGTGACGATAATAGAGGCTGGAGGCTTGAATTCCTCATGAGACTTATAAACAACCACCTCATGTTTCTCATTCAAAAACCTGTCCAAAACAACCTCAATAAATTCTCTCCAAGTCGCACTCACTCTCCTAGCATATACCAGTGGATACCATATCTTGGCTTTCTTCTCAAATTGACGAGAAGCCACTAGTACCTTCTGGTCTTATGGAACCGGGTGAAGGAGAAATGCCCAGTCACATTTTCGGATCCAAGGTTTTGGATCGGATCCATCAAACTTAGGAAAATTTTGCTTAGCTGACTCAAGGTTTGAGCTAGAAAATACTTGTTAGCTGAGCCCTCTAGATCTGTACTGCTCCTCCACTTGGGTTTCAATATTTCCTGCATCTCTGAGAATATTTTGTTTAATTCCTTCAAGAAAGTTTCATCATCCATTTCTAGTACACTCTATTTGTAGGATTATTTTTTTAAGAGTTTGGTTGAAAGATATGAGAAATTTGAAGAATAAGGGTTGAAGATATGAGACAGAAGATAAGAACAAAATATGGAATTTAGAAATTAGATTGAGAGAGAGAGAGAGAGAGAGAGAGAATTTAAATTTAATGTTGCCATAGGTTGCAAGAAGGATGCTCTGATACCATTTGTCATGCCTTAGGAATTTTTAGTATATTTTCTGATGTGTTTGGTCTCTGGTTTTGCAGGTTTATGGAATATTTCTGGAAATTGGATTGAAGATGAAGAACAGAGATTAAAGATAAGAAGCAGATAAGGTTGAGAAGAGAGAAATAGATCAGAATTTTAGAGAGAGAGAGAGAGAGAGTGAAATTAGTTAGAGAAAATTGTAATATTTTTCATGATATGTAAAAATGGTTGATACATACTCTATATAGAAAATGTAAAACAATCAATACTTCAACAAGACTCTTTTGGGAAAGTATTCCCTGTAGCTGATTGCCCAACTCATACTAATTATTATAGACTCTCAAGGAGATGATTCTCTACACTAAAATGCACACTAATTAACATGGACACAAGGGTATTGATGCCCTACACCAGACACATACTAATTAATATGGACTCACACTAAATCCCTAATTTTACCAATCCTTACAAAGGCCTAGATCTGCTTACCTTCAACGGACGGTTCTGATCCATTTACCTTTAACGAATGAAGGAGGAGGAGCATCCTTCATCGCCGGAGCAAAACCGGCCCTTACAGTGCCGAATAAGTCGGTTATGCTCTGTAGAAGCCTCATCCATTGCCGTGAAATAGCGACGAATTTCTCGACTTTGATCGTGAGAACTAGAGGAGGCTTTTCATCACCTCCTCCACTGTAGAAGGAGATCAGACTTCCTCCCCTTACGTCGTTGGATTTCGTCAAGAGTTGCAGTTGGCTAATGAGTTTCCATTAATGGAGCTTGATTGAGTGAGTGAGTTGACTCGGTATGGGTTTGTATTGGAGAAAATGGAGTTGACTCAGTAGGGAAAAATGAGTTGACTCATTAGATATTTTTAAAATAATTAATTAAAAAGCAGGAAAAAATGAAAAAACTAAATAGAATAAAAATACTTGAATGTTATAAATCAAAGCATATAAATATAGAAAGTAATAATACTAACTAGGAAAGAAAAATTAAAGGAAATCAATTCTATGAATTTATTTATCTGTATATTGAATGCTTATACAATAAGCCTATATATAGGCATAGAGAAAATCGAATTTACAATGAAATAGGGAATAAGATTAAGAGAAGTAGTTACTTTACAATGAAATAGAAAAGAGATCAAGAGAATTAATAGCGAATTATTCTCTAGTTGGTGAAAGTCAAATATATCACAACACTCTCCCTTAGATGTACGCCAACTTGATAATAATTTATGAGATTCTTCTAAAAAAAAATACTGGACGTGCTTAAATACTGCCTCATTAAAAACTTTGTCAGGAAAACCCAGTAGGACAAAACCTGATCAAGGGAAAAAAAGTGCAGTGCACAAATGTCCAAAATGAAGAATGTTCTCCCCCTGAAAAGTGATTCATTCTCAATCTTGTAGTTTGCTAAGTTGAAGCATCCCAATGCCATATATCAATTTCTCTAATGTTGCCGTTGGTAAGGTCTTCGTAAAGAAATCTGTAAGGTTATTTGTAGACCTTATCTGCTTGACATCAATTTGTCGACTTTTTTAAAGTTCATGAGTACAAAAGAATTTTAGTGATATGTGCTTGGTTCTGTCTCCCTTGATGTACCATTCTCTGACTTGTGCAATACAAGCTACATTATCTTCATATATTATTATTGCTGAATCAGTGATTTGAGGCAGTTTACAAGTACTCTGGATATAATGAATAACGAATCTCAACCATATATACTCTCGACTTGCTTCATGAAGCTTAAAGATCTCAGAATGATTAGAAGAAGTAGCAACAAGTGTTTGATTGGTTGAGCGCCACGAAATTGCAGTACCATTATATGTGAAAACATATCCAGTTTGTGAACGTGACTAATGAGGATCAGAGAGATAACCAGTATCAGCATAACCGACAAGTCTTGAACTATTTGACCTTGAATAAAATAAACTCAAGTCTATAATTCCTCAAAGATATTGGAAACTATGTTTGATCCCATTCGGCGTAGAACAAAATCTAGCCAATAGATTCATAGAAAATGTAATATCTGGTCTTGTACATTGTGCTAAATATAATAAGGCATCAATTGCATTAAGATACGGTACTTCTGAACCAAGTATCATTTCATCAATATCCTTAGGTTGAAATGGATCTTTCTTGGGATCTAAAGACCGAACAACCATAGGAGTACTCAAAGGATGAGACTTATTCATGTTGAATCTTTTTATAATCTTCTCGACATAAGCAGATTGATAGACAGATATTCCATCTGATTTATGCTTGATCTCCAGGCCGAGACAAAATTTTGTTTTCCCCAAATCTTTCATTTCAAATTCTCTTTTCAAATATTTGATCTCAAATTCAACAATTTTTAGAAGCTCTTCAGGAATTCCAATTAAATTCATGTCATCGACATATACTGGTATTATGATAAATCCAGTTTCTGATTTCTGTATGAATATATACGAACATATACGATCATTAATATATCCCTCCTTTATAAGATATTCACTAAGACGATTATACTACATTCGTCCGGATTGTTTTAAACCGTATAAAGAACGTTTTAACTTTATTGAATACAAGTTACCAGAATTCGAATTACATGCTTCGGCCATTTTAAATCCTTTAGGGATTTTCATGTATATATTGGTATCTAGTGACCTATATAAATATGTTATCACCACATCCATAAGACGAACTTCAAGTCCTTCGGAGATTGTCAAACCTATTAAAAATCGAAACGTAATTGAGTCTATTACGGGAGAATATGTCTCATCTTAATCAATGTCTGGTCTTTGAGAGAACCATTGGGCAACGAGTCGTGCCTTATATCTCACGATTTCGTTTTTCTCATTACGTTTTCGAATAAATACCCATTTGTATCCAATGGGTCTGACGTCTTCAGGCTTCTGGACTACTGGTCCAAAAACTTCTCATTTGGCTAATGAAGTCAATTCTGCTTGAATTGCTTCTTTCCAATTAAGCCAATCATGCCTTTGTCGACACTCCTCAATAGTACGAGGGTTATGATTATCATTTAAAAATTTAGAAGCTACTGCATATGCAAATATATTGTCGATGATAATTTTATCACGACTCCATGATTCTCTGGTATAATTTATTGAAATCTCTTTATTTTTAAATTCATGCACCTCTTTAGGGGATTTAGCCTCTTCAGGGGCTACTAACTCATCTTGAGTTGATAATTCAAAGAGAGTGGTATTATTCATGGCTTGAGCATTATTTTCTATAAGATCCAGATACTTTACTTTCCGTTTTCTGGGAATGGTATCTTTTGAACCAAGTGGTCTACTATGTTTTTGGCGTACACCAGATGATTCATTTGTTGTTGTTTGATTAGATTGTTCTTCTAGAACAATCACCCGGACTGGTGTGTTAGCAGCTGGTATGTGAGATTTTGATACTTTAGTTGCATCTATAAATGCATCAAGTAACTAATTTGCAATCATCTAAAGATTAGCTATCCTTTGTACTTCATTTTCACATTGAACTGTATGAGGGTCTAAATGGGTCATATTTGTAACATTCCATGAAAATTCACTTTTCTCTTTAAGAGAAAGTTTTCTTTCAAGCTTCTATTTATAAGAAGTTTTCCTTTTTCCTAATGAAGGGAAAATTATCTTATCAAAATGACAATCCGTAAACGTGCAGTAAAAAGATCACCTATCATGGGTTCAAGGTGAATTATAACCAACATAAATCCCTACACGATATTGGAGGCCCATTTTAGTCTTTTGCGGTGGTGCAATAGGGACTTATACTGCACAACCAAATGTGCGTAGATAAGAAATGTCTGGTTCATGATCAAGAACAATTTGTATTGGAGAATAATGATGAGATGCAGTGGGTCGAAGACGAATTAAAGCTGCTGCATGTAGTACAGCATGACCCCACGCAGAAGTAGGTAATTGCGTTCGTAATAGTAATGTTCGTGCAATTAAATGTATACATTTGATGAATGATTCTGCCAATCCATTATGGGTGTGCACATGCGAAACTGGATGTTCAACATCTATTCCAATCGATTTGCAATAATCGTCAAACGTTTTCGATGTAAACTCACCAGCATTGTCCATTAGTATGGTTTTGATTGGATAATCCAGAAATGTGCTCGAAGTCTAATAATCTACGTCAACAATCTAGAAAAAACATTATTACATGTAGACAATAAGCATACATATGACCATCGTGCAGATGCGTCAATTAATACTATAAAGTATTAAAATGGTCCACTGGTTGGGTGGATGGGCCCACATATGTCTCCTTGAATTCGTTCTAAGAAAGATAGGGATTCAAAATCAACATTTGTAATGGATGGTTTGATCACTAACTTTCCTTGTGAACATATGGTACATATATTTTCATTGGACAGTAGAATCTTCTGGTTCTTTAATGGATGTCCATGAGAATTTTCAATTATCCTACGCATCATAGTAGATCCTGGATGACCGAGACGATCATGCCAAAGTTAAAATGTTTTTGGATTTGTGAACTTCTGGTTCATAATTGCGTAGGTTTTAACTGGTTTTATATTTATATAATATAATCCAGATGAATAAGCATTGTGCTTTTTTTAAATGGGCTTCTGGCTTGAGACATGTGATGTAATAATATAAATGTACTCTCTATTATCCTCACTTATGGTTTCAATATGATATCCATTGTTGCGGATATCTTTGAACTTAAGTAGATTTCTTCTAGATCTACTAGAATATAAAACAACATTTATGCTTATTTTTGTACCATTTGTCAATATAATTGTGGCTCTTCCAGAGCCTTCTATTAGGTCTGCAGGACCAGATATAGTGTTTACATTGGCTTTGATCAAGGTTAAATTTAAGAAGTATTTTCTGTCTCGAAGAATAGTATGCGTTGTTTCACTATCGTCCAAACATATATCCCCAATTTCCCTTTTGAAACTAGATTGTTCATCCATATTCCTGAAAAGAGAAATCTAATTTAGAACTTTAAGTTCTAAATAATTTCAAGGGTTTAGAACTTCAGGTTTTAAATAATTTTCAAGGTTTAGAACTTCAGGTTCTAAATAATTTCAAGGATTCAGAATTTCAGGTTCTAAATAATGTTCAATATTTAGAACTTTAGGTTCTAAATAATGTTTAAGGATTTATAACTTCAAGTTCTAAATAATTTTCAAATTTTAAATTGAAATCCAGAACTTCAGGTTTTGATTAGTTAAATTGGAATACAGAACTTCGAGTTCTGATCGATTAACTTGGAATATAGAATTTCAGGTTCTGTTTGATTAAATTGAAATATATAACTCATGGTTCTGATTTTCCTAATCAGGAACTTCTGATTCTTTTTTTTTAATCAAGAACTTCTGGTTCTTTTTTTCTAATGCAATCTTCTTGTTACAAACCTTTATTATTAATAATAAGAAAGGAAGAAGAAGAGATCAAATGAATAATAAAAACATTCGTGCTGATAACGTGTTATAAATCAAAGCATAAAAATATAGAAAGTAACAATACTAACCAGGAAAGAAGAACGAGAAGAAATCAATTCTATGAATTTATTTATCTATATATTGAATGCTTATACAATGAGCTTATATATAGGCATAGGGAGAATTGAATTTACAATGAAATAGGAAAAAAAAAAATTAACACTATGTTTGGTTTGATGGAATATGAGAGAAAGGAAAGGAAAAAATTTGGATGGATTTATAATATCTTGTTTGGATTGTTAAATGAGAGAGAAAGGAAAGGAAATGGAAGGAAATGGAAGGAAAATGAGGGAATAATTTCTTCTTGTTTTACTCAATTTCATTTCCACCCAAATTTTGGAGGAAAAGGAGGGAAAAGAATCCATAATTAATGATTTTTTTCAATATCCCAAAACTAACCCTACTAATGTTGGGTATTCATATTGTTAAAAGAATGATATTTTCATAAATAGAATAAAATGAATTCATTTATTTCTCCCCTTAAAATAAGATTGATTTCCTTTCCTTTCTTTTATATTTATAACCATCCAAACAACAATCATTAAAAACACTTTCTTTTCCTTTCCTTTCCTTTCCTTTCTTTTCTTCAATTACCTTTTCTTTCATTTCTCTCATATTCCATCAATCCAAACATAGTGTAAGAGAAGTAGTTACTTTACAATGAAATAAAAAAATGATCAAGAGAATTAATAGCGAATTAATAGCGAATTATTCTTTAGGCAGTGAAAGTCAATTATATCACAACATTGAATAATATATTATATTTTAACAATCATGTCCATCTTAGTCATTTTCTATAATTAATTAAAGTTTACCAAACACATTTGCACTACCTTTTCTTTTTCTTAAGTTGATTATTTACAAAGCGAATTTATCAAACACTTATCAATGTATTTTTGAAGTTAATTATTTTTTTAGGTTAAACTACAAACGAAATATTCTTTAAACAAAAAAATCTCAAACATGACTCGTCATAATATCATAGGCTCACAGCCCATAAATTTAATTGAGATGCTTCATTGTTTTTGAACGAGGCCCGGCCCAAATATGAACTCATCAGTCTCATCCCACTACAATTTGTATTTGTACAAACCTATCAAACCCATTTATTTACAATAAATATATGAAATAACTTAGGGTCCATAATGTAACATTTTTAGCTTTTGTTTTCCTTCTTATCGATTTTCATTTGAAAAAAAAAAAAAACTGATTTTATATAACTTTAGGATTTGAAAACGCGTCAGTCGGAGTAATTGGTGTTAATTGAAAACAGTATTTTGGAAAATAAAAAGTAATAATATTATATCATGTATTTAATTAAATTTTTTGAAATCATCTTTTCAATATATTATAATTTATAAGATTAAAACAATATTGCGTAGTTAAAATGTGCATATTTATATTTTTTAATAAAAAAATAAATTTTAATTAATTATTGTCTTTTTATTTTTTCAAATAAAATATGATAAAGAAATAATATCACATTTTACTATTATTTAGAAAAATATATTTGTCAAGAATAAAAAACAATATATATATATATATATATATATATATATATATATATATATATAATATACAACTACAATAATCTTTAGAAGTATTTAATAATTAGAGGCTCATTTAGCAGGTATTGAATATTAGAAAAAATATATAAAAAGATATATTAAGAAAATTAAATAATTCATGCATATTTAATTTAGGGCAAATTGCACTGAACCCCTTGAGGTTTGAGAAAGTTACACTTAGATGGAAGAGTTTCTTTATTATACACTAACACCCCCAAGATTTAAATTTGACTTTTAAAATACCTAAAATGCCCCTAGTTATATTATTTTATACTTTATTTTTTTTACCTTTTAACCAAAAACTTGATAAACTTTAATAAAAATAAAAACTAAGTAAAAATATGATTCATTAAATAAATAAATGGTTTTAAAAAATTAAATATATAGATAGTTTTAAAAAATTAAATAAATAAATGGTTTAAAAAAATTAAATAAATAGATAGTTTTAAAAAATTAAATAAATAAATGGTTTTAAAAAAATAAATAAATAAATAGTTTTAAAAAAACTAAGTGAATAAATAATTAAAAAATTAAATAAAAAAGTATTAAAAAATCAAGTAAATAAATAGTTTTAAATAAATAAATAGTTTAAAAAATAAAGAAAAAATTAAAAACATTATTTTTTTTAAGAATATTCATTAACAGGGACTAGATAAGCTCTAAATATCCCAGGAGTATTGGGAACCTTGAAGCTTCTCTCACCATCATCTTTACTGAAAAAGTTTGGATATTTAGAATTTTTCTTGTCCCTATCAATGGATATCCTTCAAAATTTTAATGTTTTTGATTTTTTTTCATTTATTTATTTACATTTTAAAATTATTTTTTTTAAAACTATTATTTATTTTATTTTTTAAAGCTATTATTTATTTTATTTTTTAAAAATATTTATTTTTTTTAAACTATTTATTTATTTTATTTTTAAAAACTATTTATTTATTTTTAAAATTATTTATTTAAAATTTTAAAACTATTTTTTTTTTTAAAACTACTTATTTATTTTGTTTTTAAAAAATATTTATTTATTTAATGAATTATATTTTTTATTTAGTTTTTTATTTTTATTAAAGTTTATAAAGTTTTTAGTTTAAACGTAAAAAAAATAAAGTATAAAATAATAAAACTAGGGGCATTTTAGGCATTTAAAAAGTCAAATTTAAGTTTTGGAGGTGTTAGTGTATAATAATGAAACTTTTCCATGTAAGTGTAACTTGCTCAAACCTCAAGCGGTTGAGTACAACTTACCCTTTAATTTATTATGTTGTCCCACTAAACCACTAAGGCTAAGGGGTCGTTTGTTTTTTTCACTTAAAACTTAATGGGTCTGAATTGCTCATTAGGTTGTTTTGTTTATTTTTTTTAAGTGGTCAAACAACTTAAAAATATCAAAAAACAACTTAAAATAAAAAGTAAGAAATCTTGACTTTTAACTTAATTCCAATCACTAGATTACAATTAAAATATTCTCTTCCAAGTCTATCATCTAAAAAAAGATATATATCTAAATTTATCTTAATTTAATATGGTGTAAAAAATTTTCTTTTAACATATTTCTTATTTTAAACATGTTTTAGAAAAGAAAAAAAAAACCCTAATTACTTCTCATAATGAAATTTTTCAAGGATTGAACAATTGAATTTCTCTTCTGCCAAATCCCGGTAAGAACTCTTTATTTATTTATTTTTATCTAACTATTTGTATAATACTCAATAAATTTGTTTATTATATTAAGTAGATTTTATGGCTCGAAAAAGTTATAAAATTATTATATATAAAAAATTCAAGAACCTTTCTTTTATTTGGTTTCCGGTGCATATGATCCAAGAAACCAAAAAAACAAAAATGGTTTCAGGAATTATATTCACCGGAAACGTGGACAACATATAAAATTGAACTTGAACTTGAACTTTTTTTTGACAATAAATTTAACTTAAACTTTGTTTGCAGAATATGCAAAATTATATTCTTTGATTGATTTTTTATTTTGTTAAATTGAACATTGTTTGTAAAATAAAAAAACATACAAAATGTTATAAAGAATGGTGCATGTTAAATTATCTCTTTTAATTAGTATGAGTATTTACTTATTTTCAGACAGTTTTATTTTTAAAAAACAAACATGTTGACGGTATATTCAGACGTGAGGAAAAAAAAAACAAACATATCATTTAGATTCAGATTTCAGTCCATATTCAGTCTTTAGAAAAATTCAGGACTGTTCGGTGTTCAGACAAAAAAACAAACGACCACTAACTCTCTTCATTGATTTCTTAAAATAAAAAAATAAAAAATAAATTCTCTTCGTTCTTCATTGATAATATAACCAGCTCTCAACAGGTATAAAATTGAAAACAATTCCGTTGGTTTCTGCATTTCATGCTTTACTGGTGTAAAATATGTTTTCTTCGATTTCCGTGTTCTTAATAAAAAATGTTAACGAACTCATTTTTTAAAGTTTGTTCATTTTGTAAAACAAAAATCATGTTCCAAAAACAGTAACGAAAAATTTCTAACACTTTTTGATATTTATTTTGCGGGACTAACACCAACTTAATACATCTAAATTAAAGTTAAATGGTACCAAAATATGTTTTGATGTTGATTTTGTGGGACTAACACCAACTTAATACACCTAATTTAAATTTAAATTGCACCAAAATATGTTGTAAAACAAAAATGCCCTCACTTTATTCTTTAGTCTTGTTTTTGATATATGTTTTTTTTGAAGTATTATACTATTATATAAATTCCGGATTTTTTGGGTGGAGAGAGAACTCAAACCCGTAGGTGTAAAATGTTTACCACTAAACCAACCTCATCTCGTCCTTGTTTTGGCTATCATTTTCTCTCTTATTTTCCTCTATTGACCTCTCACCTTTTTTTACCCTATGATTTTCTTTTTCACTTCTCACTTCAAATTTGTAGTCAACTATTTGTAATCCGAAGCTTTTGGTTTTAGGGGTTGATTTGAGAGGAGAAATCCCTAATTTTAGTTTTTTCTTTTCTTTTCTTTTGTGGTTTGAAATTAATAAAAGTCTAGTTACCGTTAATTGAAAAAAAAATCGAAGAAGTTGACGTGAAAAAAAAGATTTTGTGTTTGGCCTTTGTGTTAGTGATTTTTTTTTTGTTGGAAAAATTGGTTGAAACATGTAAGTGATTTGAAATACGAGAATTAAACGTAGGAGTGGAACCGGTGGGAAGAGAAAACAACAAAAATTTAATTTTCAATTAATGGTGACTAGGGCCCCATTCTGCAACTGTTTTTCAGTCTGTTTTCATTTTTGTTTTCCAAAAATGATTTTGAATTCGTATTCGTTAATCGTTTTTCATTTTATTTTCAAAACACAAAAAACAAAAAACAAAATGAAAAACAAAACCAGTGTTAATAGTGAAATATTTGAAAAATACAAAATATTTATTTTTGTTTTTCAAAAAAAAATGCTAACTATTTTTTTTTATTTTTTTCACGTTGAACGAGGTCCCATTTCATCTCATTCTTTCTTCCATCTTCTCTCATCTTCATCTTCTTCTTTCTTCTTTTTGCTTTCCAGTGTAGTTTGCTTCTTTCTTCTTTCTCTTTCTTTCTTCTTTCTTCTTTCTTCTTTCTTCTCTATTTCTTCATCTGCTTCTTCTTTCTTCGTATGCCTCTTCATGTTTTTTTTTCCTTTTTTTCGTTGCTTTGGAGGAGCAGATCCATCTATCTGCCCTCTATTTCTTCTCAAGTTTTTTATTTATTTTTGTTTTCCTTTTTTTAAAGATTTTATATTTAATAAAAAAATTAATATTTATTTAATAACAATCTCCATTATTTGTGATGTGTTTTTTTAGAAGTAATTTATTGTGTTTAAGTATTATTGTGTTTGGTTTGCTGGGTTTGTTTTTAATGAATGTGTTTGATTTTGATTTTCTAGGTTTATTTTTGATGAATGGATAATGATGTTTGATTTTCTAGATTTGTGTTGATTGTATGAGTTTGATTTTCTAGGTTGCTGATAATTGTGATTAATATTTTGATTTTCTGGGTTGTTGGAAATTCTCAGATCTCATCAAATTTGGAAATTCACATATTTCTTTAAATCTGGAAAATTTTCAACTTATTAAGAAAAAATATTAGAAAAATTATAATTTTTGATATTTTTCAGTTGATCTACCAGACCCGTTTTTTACTTTTTCATTTTTAGAATACAGCTTTCAGTATATGCTACCAGACACGTTTTCGGATTTCAAAAATGAAAACAGTGAAACTGAAACTAAAAACACTGTTTTCATTTTCATTTTTCTTTTCGAAAAACAACCAACGAAAAACACTTACAGGACAGACTCTAGACTTTCATTAATTTGAAACCACAAAAGCAAGGAAAAAAAACAAAAATTAGGGATTTCTTTTCTCAAATCAACCCTAAAACCAAAAGTAGCAGTTTACAAATAATCGATTACAAATTTGAAGTGAGAAAGAAAATCAGAGAAAAAGAAGAAAGACAGAGATGGTGAGATGGAATTGAGTTGACAAAATAATAATATTGAGGGAATAGAGTTTTCTCTCCCACCGTGCTTTGTTTCATTTAAAATTAAGTTATTAACTTAGGTTGTGTTTGATTTTTCATCTAAAGACCGAACAATACTGAATTGTATTGAAGACTAAAAAGTGACTGAAAACTGAAACTTAAAAATATGTGTTTCATTTTCATAGGAAATTGAATATAAATGATAATTTGTTTTTTTTTAAGTTACAAATATCTGAAAATAATTATTTTTACATCTATGCCCTTTCAACTATTATTTGTTATTGATAACCCGCTTTTCTGTCGTTAAGGAATTGCGGATCCTAAAAAGATATTTATAAAAAGTCCTACGCAATGTGCTCTATAGTTATGAAAACTAGTAAAACGACAAGCGATGGTATTGTTCCACATGGAGGTGGGATTCATCGATCGTCTCTAGTTCTAGCTAAACAACACGCCGAGCGAACTCGTGTGTTGCGTATGCGGAAAAGTAAATAATAAAATAACTAAATAAATTACATAAATAATATATACATGGATAGGATGGAATGAAGAGATGCATGAAATGTGGATACGCTGGGAAAATGACTCAACCGTGACAATCCTCCTAATTAGGCACTAGACTCACCTAGTCCCTCAAATGCGCAAGTATATCATAGGCTCCTGTCCCCTTAATTGATCTCTAATCTCTCTCGATATCTTAGAGATCACACTTACACAATTGCATGGATTCATTAAGTGTCGTGGCACACACAAAAGAGCCATATACGCCAACCTAGTGATACTCTCACTTTCTGATCATATACACATGTTATTTCGTTGGGCATGTAATGCGCAACCGTGTGGGCCATACTATTGCCAATAATTCATCCATGTGGTTAACCAAATACGGGATGGCAACCAAGTGAAAGCATTAAGAATATGAGATACCCATACAACACGTATGTTATATGCTCGTGTCCCCTTAATTAATCTCTACCCTCTCTCGAGTGCAAAGAGATTTCATCCATGCAAAAACATGAATCCATTAAGGACTGTGGGACACATACACGAGCTATACACGCCAGCCTAGTGATCTCTCAACTTTCTGGTCAAATGTAGAGGATACCACGATAAGCATGTTAATGCGAACCACACGATATATATAACACACAACCTAAATATCATTCACAAGGTGGCTAACCGAGTGAAAGCATTAAGCAATGAAATACCCCTATGACTACACGAGCACAAGAGGAATTCGGTTTATCTTTACTCTAGATACGGATTCGGTTTAGTCAACTCCCTAGGATGGCTAGATATGGAAAAACAAGTTCACCAAACAATAATGTGCAATAAGTTGATTGATTTACATTAAGACCATTCAATATAAATTAAGGGTCCATCCTCTTGACTTAGGAATCATCCCAAATCAATTCATCACCCAATCCGGCAAAGGATGGGCAAATGTGTCTTAAAAAGACCCATTAAGCACAAAGATTAAACCAAGGCCAATTTAGCAACTAAATGCCTGAACTTAAACCTTTTCTACTCTTTGGGGCTAAAATCCCTAATACTCAAATTACTCAATACATGGTATTTTGGCTATTCATTAACATACAAACACTCATGGGAAGCTAAATTACTCTACTCCTACATTAAATTACTCTACTCCTAATCCCAATCATGCATACATATCAATTTTGACCCTCCATACACATGGATTTCACAATAAGAGTTTAATACATGAAATTAACAAAGAGTAAAACAAAACCCACATGAATTTAAGCACAAACATACATATATTGCACAAGTGAAGGTTTACAATATTCCCCAAATCGGGGTTACACATTAAAGAACCAAAAATTACAAAGAAAAGAGTAAATAAGAGCAAACCCTTGAAGACAAATCCTCCAAAGATGCTCCAATCCTTCCTAGCTCGGATTTGGTCCTAAACCCACTCTTATTTCCTTGAAATCGGTTTTAAAATGGATGGAGGATGGGTAAAATGGTGTGGTGGAGGTGTATGGTGGGCTCCCATGAAGGAAAAACCTCCATGGGAGCTGTTTCTCTCCTTGTTGGTGAAGAAGATGAAGAGAAAAGAGATGAGAGAAGGGAGAGAAGGTTTGGGCGTGAGAGAGGAGAAGAGTGTCTGAAGAGAGGAGAGAAAATGGGGTATTTATAGTGTTGGGAAGTTAGGTTAATATTTGGGGGTGAAAGGACAAGAATACCCCTCAGAAAATGGCTAAAAATCACAAATCTGGACATTTCAGCAGTACGTTCCACGGTACGCTTTGACGGGTGAACCACAGATCATTTTTTAGCACTTTCTGCTCATTTCCGCGGTACACAATTTGGTCTTCCGCGGTACGCCTGCGCACCGTTAAGGAAACGGCCATAACTTCCTCAAGAAACATCTGAATTGCGATCTGTGAAAAGCATAGGAAAGAAGACATCTGGGGATTTCCGAGAACAGGTAACAGGAAACGTAGTTCGATCGGAGGAGGGAGATATGACCTTCCGAAGTTGGGTGTTCTGCACGGGCCATTTTCCATTTCAACCCAAAAAACTCCAAACACTTCAATTAAGCTCTAACACCTTATTTTAAGGGATATAACCTACACAATGCTCACAAAACATATTATATACCAAAATATGCTCGAAACCGAAAGCAAACGATAGGAAATGGGGACCTCAAAAGGTGTATTTTGCGATGTTATAAGTTATATATTTATATTTTAATATATTAAAAACAACTAAAAACGGTAAGTTAATAATATACTGTAATAACAAATTTATAAAAAAAGTTTGCCCAATAAAATATAACTCCTTAAAGTATAAAAATTAAACAAGTTAATTGAAGTTTATCTTAAGAAATAACATGTCAGATTCAGCGACTAATAATGTGTATAATGTTTCTACGTGGAGTTATAATAATATAATAACAAATTTATAATGAAATCCATATGCTTTATCAATGTGGTCATACCATATAAATGTGAAACACAAACATACATAATTCAATTCTATGTAAATTAACAAAATTAGTGTCAAATTTTGGAGTATCTCATCTGGGCATACATAGATGGATATGGTGGTGGATGCGACACACATAAAGCGCAAAAAAAAAATAAAATCATTACCATAATATGGCTAGAAGTCGAAATAGGATTGAATAAATATTGTATTCAAATGGAGATTTTAGAGTCTTGAAACAACAAGAATTTATGGCTGCTAAAGTTTTTTAAATCGTGAGAAGAAAAAAATATTAATATTGTTAAGGATTGTGGGAGAAAAGAATACTGGAAATAAGTAAGATTTGTAAGGATAAATTTGAAAATAAAAAATTGATATATATTCCCACGATTTTTCTTTAAGTGAAAAATGAAAAAATTTTACTTTTACACATCAGTGATTTTATAAGCTCATTAAGTGGTTTTATCAATTAAAAAATCAAATGAAACTACTTAATGACACACATTAAGTGTCATTAAGTGTTTAGTTGAAAAATCAAACACATCTTAGGGTGCGTTTGGTGCACTGGGTTGAATTTGGCTATTTTATGAGATTTGATTGGATTAAGATGAGATTGAGATTATAAGGGATTTGAATGGATTGCATTGTACTTGTTGATAGTGATTTTTGGATTACGTAAAGTCAATCACGCGTCCAACAGGTTATTGCAAATTGTTAAAGATGTTGTGAAGAAAAGGAAAAAAAGCAAAGCATGCAAACATTAGTTTTACATGGTAAAATCCTAAATTGAGGAAACATCCACGGTTGCCGGTTACAGCGAGAAGGAAAATTCACTATGATGAAATTGTTACACACTCTATTCCTCTCTTTTCTTGCATATCTCTTTTTTTTTGTCTATTTCTATGTATGTCTGTGTATATTTCAATATATCCCTTTTATAACGAAATTATGGGTCTATATATATGCATAGAACCATAAATCTTGATAAATAAGGAAACGTAGTGGTGTCTAATTAGGACTGATTACTTGTTGAAGTCGTCTTTATCTTTTTTCCTGTTCTACATTGAATTAGAATGTTCGCAGAATTCTAGTTGAGTAGTCCATTTAGGATTTATTTCCTGATCGGTGTGCAATCTTTTAAAAAAGTTGAGTTATTGCTTGATCTGGATTTTCTGACTTGTAGGAGGAAATAGTAATATTTCCTTATCGGAATGTGGTTCTAGATTCCTTGTTTGAGTAAAATTATTCTTCATCGTATTTGAGTCATAGTTGCCTTTAATGTCTCATACGCATTATTTAACTGACCAATTATCTAACCCGACCAGATCTCTTTTACCCCGATCAGATTGTCTTTACCCGATCTGTTAGTTTCCCCGACCAGGTTATTCGTATCCGATCGGTTAATTTCCCCAACCATCTTGGGTAAAATTGAACAAGCTTTGAGATCATCTACTGGTCATCTTGGGTTGATCTTTTCTGGCTGACTTTGGTGACGTGACATATCTAATCACTGTCCTTTCAGGTGATCATGCTGACTTGTCATGCTATCAAAAAATCCTTATAACAATACTAAATTAATACTATGATTTGTTTGGTGAAACATAGGATTGGACTGAAGTAATATCATGTTTTGTTTGGTAAAACATGAGATTGGACTAAATATAATAATATTTTAACTTTTCAATTAAATAATAAATTAATAATTTTTTTGAAATAAGTACTTTAATTTATATATTGTTAAATTAATAAAATTAAAAAATACTCAAAGATAAAATTATAATTTATATTATTTGTAATTAAATTTACATATGCTAAATAATTTCAAAATTGATTTATTAATAAAAAAAGTAAAAGTAAAAATAAAAAACAGTTAAATTTAACTACATTAAATAATTTTAAAATTTGTATATTAATAAAAATTAAATATAAAATAAAAAAAATTTAATTTAAATACATTAAATAAATATGAAATTTATTTATTAATAAAAATGAAAAAAAAATTAAAAATCAATAGTCCGGTGTTGACCCGACTATTGTACCTTTATATGGGGCCCACATTATTGGGAACTCAATCATATGTTGGCCTCAAACAGCTGTTAATGATAGTGTTACCTGCCATACATAACATATTTTAGAGTCTTGAAAGAACTAGATTTTATGTTGGCTAAATTTTTTAAATCGTAAGAAGAAAAAAATATTAATATTGTTAAGGGTTGTAAGAGAAAAGAAAACTGAAAATAAATAAGACTTTAAAGTATAAATTTGGAAATAATAAAGTAATATATTTCGCGTGATTTTTCTTTAAAAAAATTCACTTTTAAAAATTAGTGATTTTAAGAGCTTATTCAGTGGTTTTATCACCTAAAAAAATCAAATGAAACAACTTAATGACTTCATTAAGTTCAATTAAGTGTTTAGTTGAAAAATCAATAGAGTCTATTTGATTTTTCCACTTAATACTTAATGACACTTAGAGTGTGTTTGGTAGGGATGAAAATGGAGAGGAAAAAAAGGGTGGAGGGAAAAAGGAGAAGAAAATGGGGAAGTATGCTATTTGGTATGAGAGAAAAATGGAAGGAAGAGAAAAATTGGAGGAAAAATTTATAAGTGGGATCCACTAATTTAAATCCCCCCAAAAGTGGATGGAAAATGTAGTGAAAAGAGGAAATGATTTTTGGGTTTAATTAAAATTACAAATTTACCCATCTTTTTTAATCCTCTCACAAGCCCCAGCTATATATTCACATCGAATAATTGTGGCGGGACAGAGAAGAGAAGAAAATTGGAGCAAAAGTAAGAGTAAGAAAAGCACAACCTTCAAGTATGTGATTTTTTTTGGGTCCAATTTTCTTCTAAACGTGATGCTTATTTCATGGGTTATTGTAATATTAATTTTTTATATTAATTTAATTGGTTGTAATCCCTAGTTTTGTGGAAACAATCCAATTTTCTTTGAAAAACCTAATTTTAATTTAATGAGTCATTAGCCTTTTTCTTCTCCATGATTACTTTAATGAGTTTTGTTTCCTAATTTAGTAGAACCTGTTACTCCACATATGTATATTTACAAAATAACTAATTTCCCCTAATTTTAAGCAAATGAGTGACTCAAATAATGATTATTTAGATTAAAATTATTTTTATAAATTGTATTCTTTTTTCGTTAAATATATGCGAACATGAGATTAGTTAGATAAACTCTCAAATTTTGATGGACGATTTGGTTGTGGTAAATTATCAAAATTGTAGTGTTTTTTTTTTTAAATAACAAAATAGATAAAACTCTGTGAGGGATTTGAGAAAAAACTAACTAACATACCATTCCTATATATGTTTTGATTTTATATATATATATATATGTATGTATATATATACGGTATCAAATTTTTTTTTGTTACTCTTGGATACTTTGAGGTTTTTTAGAAAAAAAATAAAAAATAAACAAGTTCATTAAGACCGTTGAGATTTAGTAAAACACATTAGATACATAAATTGCATTGGTGGATGATTTTGGATTCAATCATTACTTTGATTATATATATTTTTAATGATATGTGGTTTATTTTTAAGTATATATTGTTGGCATTTATGTTTGTCATATAATATATGCTTTTTTGGTGCAATTTTGATTTTTTTTTTTCATAAGTTGTTCGTAATTGATGGATGTTGCATCAATATGTATTTCAATAAATAACCAAAAAAAGTACTTCACTAGATGGATCGAGGAAGTAATTGGGAAGGAGATGAAATGGATAACAATTTTATTGGAAATATGGAAGATAATCAAATGGACACTTATGAAGAATCTTTTACAAAGTTTTTGAGCCACTGAGACAGACAAAGGCATATGGCTGCAATGCAAATTGTTTGCAATGTAATTCATATGATATGTGTAATGAAATTATATTGTTGTTCAAGATATGTTGATAGAAGTCTAGGTAACATTTTCAGAGAAAGAGAAAACGTGAGAAGAGAACTTATGACCCAACTTAGTACAAATGAGAAATGTCGTGACATTCTTCATTTGGGGCCAAAGGTATTTGCTAGATTGTGTGAATTGCTTCGAGCTACTGGCCATCTTAGAGATAATTGGAATTCAATAGTAGAAGAATAAGTGGCAAAATTTCTATACGTTTTAGCCCATAATGCTAAGAATCGTACAATTTTTTTTCGTCGATCTGGAAAGACAGTATGTCGACATTTTAATGAGGTACTACGAGCAATTATTACCTTATAAGATCAATTTTTAAGGCAACCAAATGGTATAGAAGTTCCTCAATAAATAGTCAATAGCCACATGTTCTACCCTTATTTTAAGGTAAAAAAACTTCTCTAAAATTCTGAGCCTGATTTTAATGCTAATTCATATGTACATATAATGTATATAAACTTTAGTTGATTGGTGTTAATTTCAGAATTGTGTAGGAATCATTGATGGAACACATGTTCGAGTTAATGTTTCTAGGAAAGAGGCACTAAGATATTGTGGAAGAAAAGAATATCCTACTAAAAATGTTATGGCAGCATGTGGATTTGATATGAGATTTACTTATGTGCATCATGGATAGAAAGAAACCGCATCTGATTCAAGAATTAAAAAAAAAATTGTTTAAAAAGAGAGGATAAACTTGTCGTTCCAAATGAAAAATATTATTTGGTTGATGCGGGTTATATGCTACGAAGTGGACCATCACACTATACAAAGGAGTGCGATACCATTTAAATTATATTTATTTATTAAATATAAAAATATATAATATATAAACTATAATATAAAGGTAAAATAGTAAAATTGATAAAGAAGATTTTCTATCACTTGTCTTTTCCTCAACAATACCAAAGGGAAAAGAAATATCTCTTCTTTCCTTTCTGTTTACCAAATACTTAAGAGGAAATTATTTTCTTTTCTTTCCCTCATATTTTCTATCTCTCCAAATCATTCTATACTTTATATATTTTTTTCCTCCTTACAAAACACACTATTAATGTATTCCATTAAATTATTTAGTTTGATTTTTTAAGTGACAAAATCACTTGTTTAGAAGATGGAAATTTTTTCACTTTTATGAAAAAACAAAAAACAACTGCACTTTATATCAAATTTTTTACTTACAAAACAACCATCACAAATTTAACTTTTTTCATATTTTGTCTTCTCTTACAACTCTAACGTACAGACATGAATATTTATATATATATATATATATATATATATATATATATATATATGACAATACAACCTAACCATATTAATATTTCAGACTAACTTCAAATTCAAATCTCCAATATATCTATTTATTAATTATATTATTTGTTTTACGAATACAATATACATCAAGGTGTGCCCAGTTAACTTGAAATTCAATTCTCCAATATATCTGTTTATAAATTACATTATTTGTTTTACGAATTTAATTACATTGCAATTATAAAAAGTTTGAATGATTTTGCTTGTATTTAATTTCATTGGATGCAATGATTTATATAAATTTGAAATATTATTAATAACTAAACAATTTTTTCAGAATTATTAAATTTGTCTTTAATATATTAAAATATAAATATATAACAAATAATAGTTAAAATGACATAGATGTAAAAATATCTGTTTTCAGATGTTTATAACTTAAAAAAAAACAAACAACTTATCCCTTATATTCAGTTTTCAGAAAAAAAAAATTGTTATTCAGATTTTAGTCACTATTCAGTCTATCAACGGCATTTCAGTTTTTAGATAAAAAATCAAACACAACATTAGTCCCAAACATAAAAGTAGGGGAGAAAAAGCGTTATATACACACATTTAACTTTTATAAACTCGATGCAAATTAAATTAAAATAGATTGAAATTTGTACATCTTTTTTAGGTAGTATATATATAACGGCCATACATGATTAGTCCTGTTATATTAAAATAAATAAATAAAATAAAATAAGGGTGTCGATATTGATACCTATAAAACTTATTAGTATATCTAAATTTTATTAAAAATTTTAATTACAAAAATATCCCAATAGAAATTTACCAATAATGACAAATTACTTTAATTAAAAATAAACCAAATACTGTGTATACTCATTAATTATATCCATATTTTCAACTATATTTTTTTATTAAAAAAAACTTACATTTCAAAAAAAAAGAACTTATGATAAATCATAACATATGATAAACCCTAATTTTTATGATAAACTCGAATTAAATTCTAATTTTATTTCAAATATCAAAAAACTTACTTTTTAAAAAAAAACTTATGATAAACCCTAATTAAACTTTAATTTTATTTCAAGTATCAATTTTTCTCATAATTACATGATTATTATACTGTTTTTGTCTTTATTTTATATATAGTTATGAACTCTATCAATAAACAAAATATTTTTTATTATCGATAACCGTAGATATCAACAAGGTTTTTTTTTAAGATAACCATAGATATCAATAATTTTTTTTAAGATAGCTGTATAAATAAGAGAATTCCAAATTGAAAATCTCTCGATCCCATATACGGTTCCATATATTCCCTTTTATAAGGCTCATACATTCGAGATATTTCTAAAAGTAAATTGGACCATCATTAAAAGAGGATTTGATTCCAAAAATAATATGATTTTTTTTTATAAATTGGGTATGATAATAATTTAAGAGTGTTAATAAATCATATGTATTAAAATAAATATACTTATTTTAATGAGAGTACAACTGGCATTATGATGTGTACTTATAGTAATATTTATTTTATAAATTTTAGATATGAATGTACTTATAAAATGAGTGTACTAATAAGTTTTATGTTTTTCGATATCCGTATCCATAAAATAAAGAAAGAAGTGGCATTTTCTCATTAATGCATGTACAGTCTGGTTCAAAATTAATTAAATAAGTAAAGATATAGTCCGGTCCTTTCTCACTACTCTGTACTCACCACTCACAAATTGATGCATTAAGAATAATTGACTATACCAATAATTAATTATTGTTTTTGGTGGGAATCATATTGATTAATAAATGTTTAATTTATAATTATGCGACTTTATAATAAGATCTATTTTGGTTCTTTAATTCATTGCGAGATCTCGACAATGAAGATAAAGTTTAATTGTCGCTTTTGGTTCTTTTCGTGCACCAATGTTGGTAATCCACTTGATCTAAAATCTTAGATATGCTTGGATTTTTTGGCATAAGTTCCATTCATTACCTAACTAGGCTTTGCTTTCTTAAAAAAAAAAAAACCATTATCAAAAATTAATATCAAATGGTTCATGGGTTTATAGAGGGCTGACTAGGGGTGGCAACAGGTCGGATCGGATCAGATCGGATTAAATCAAATGTGTCCCTTACCCGAAATCTGATTTATACGAGTTGCCCTAAACTCGACTAGTGTCCCGAACGAGTTTTTCGTTTTCTGCCCTAAACCTGATCCGAAATGATAAGGGATGTCCCATACCCGACCGGAAATGACCCGTTTTGTTTTATTTTTCTAAAAAAAAAACAAAAATTTCTCAAAGCACTAAATATACAAATTATTTTACCATACAATTAATTCAATTTTAAGACATTGACATAAATTTTAACATTCAATTAAATTTTAAAATACATTTAAATTAATATATATATATATACAGTCATTTTCCTGTCAGTGCGCACTAATAGAATTATATAAGGACATTTATAAAAGAGTTCTGACAAGTGTATACATACCAAGTCAAAATATGTAAAACGAGTGGCTCACATTCAATGTCCTTATATAATTCCATCAGTGCGAATTTATATGAAAATTTTCATATATATATATGTACAATTTTTTTCTTTTTTGATTGCAAATTTAAATATACACTTAAATACATACATACACTATAGAATTTTTTTTAACGTACATTTAAAATTCATACATAAACTTAAATTTAATAGAACACAACATCTAAGTTTAATAAATTTTAATTTTAAACATAAAATTCAATTAGGTAAAGAGACATAAAGATTAAAAATTTGTTTTTCCCTTTATATTTTTATATATTTAAAAATAATTATATAAATACCGAGTCAAACGGGTCGGGTCAGGCGATCCGATAAAAACCGGATGAAAAATGTTTGATCCATACCCGATCCGAACCCCCGTTTTAAGTGATCAAAACCCGTCCTGAACAGATCGGAACCCCACTGGTCTGAGACGGGCCGGGGATTTTTGACACCCCTAGGGCTGACAAAATTAAACTCTTTAAGTACAATTTAAAATATAACTCACATCACAGTTTTTTGCTTTTGAACTTAGTCTTTGATCATAATACTACATTGTAGATTGTCCTAGCCAAAATTTTGGTAAAAGAAATTAATGGTTATTCATTCAATACATATATTAAGAATTGGTTAAAATTAATCAAATTTATTTATTATTAATTTTTTCGTGTTTGCTTCTTTAAAATATTTTATTTTACAGCTACTGCACCTTCAGATAAAAAAATGTTGGCTATATCCCTGTGACAATTAATATATTTTCTCCAACAACAACAATAAGAATAATATATTACACTTTTCCTTAGTGGAGTGTGACTTGCTACTTCCGTAGAGAAAAATAATAATAATGATAAAGAAAACTTGATGGACACTTTGGTTTGCATAACAAGCTGCCACAGGCTTATATCATTATTACATTGCAAACCTAAATTAGGGGAAAAAGATATTTTTTAAGAATGGAAAATTTTAATTAACCTCTTATCAAGTTTGGTTAAAATATATTAATTATTTTTTTCAATTTTTATATATAGACAATATGAGGTTGACCCATTGTATGCCCCTCACACCTATATCAAGAGGTTATGGATTCGAGTCCCTTCTTCTTCACAAACTCTGAATTATTATAATTTAAAAAAAAAACAAAAATTACAAAATAAATAAATAAATCAATAATACTAAGAAGATATAAAAACAAAAGTATACCATTTTATTCTATACGTACAGATGAAAATTATAGATGCTCACTGTAAAATTTAGAGTAAACCTAACATTAAAAAATGCAAATCTTTGCATAAAACAAGCATCGAATTTGCACTCTTGCAGTTTTTTTTTTAATTTTTTTTTCCTTTTGAAGATTCTCATGCATCAAAACGATAAATATATAAAAATGGATGTCTCCTATTCATGGAATCAATCATTTAATTGAAACCATGTTTATTATAACATCTTCGATATAAAAGTGATTTACATCACAATAAATATTTACATATCAGCAATGTCAAGAGACTTGCTTTCTTAGATGGTATAAAAATATACTTGATAGACATCCAAATGAAAAAAACATTCTCTAATGCTTGTGATGAATTTACAACTTATTAATGACTTGTCTATTTATTTTATTCTTTTTTATTTTATATTTTATTTTTAATGAGGCAAATTGTGTTGGGAAAAGTTTGATGCAGAAGCGTATGCATAATATACACTGCAAACAAATAATGTCTCAAAACACAGAAAATAAGATGAAGATAAGCATCTAATCACACAATACAAGCTTTTTACGTGGAAACCGAAAACAATGAAAAACTACGGTGTAAGTTTCTCATATTTTGATTGGCTCATTTCGTTGACAAACCACATTGGAGATTTGCTTGTAAGGGTAGATTAGACCTCCTTGTTAGTGATCAAGCTTCGATGACATCCTCAAACTCAAGAGCACTTCAAAGGTATATCACTCGTGCTTAACTCTCATTGAAGAGGATTAATTGCACACACACACACACACACACACACACACTTTAATATGCATTTCATATCACTTGCATGTGTGTTTATTTGATTATGTGTATTTGTGTTTATCACACACTTATTGTATGATCATTGTTCTTGCATTTGTTTGTTAGACTTAAGTGTGTTTTTGTGTTTATGTTGACCGTTTCCAGTTGTGTGTTCGGAAACGTTCGCGCTCGCACGTTGGTGTGTTTTGTTTTAGCGCGTTGATCAACCGGTGAGGATTCCCCTCTGTTGGGAATCAGCGGTCTCTGATCAGCGGCCAAAGCCGCCTTTTGGAATCGCCGTTTGACACCTGATGGTTATGGTGTCATTCTACGGTTGATTCAACGGTTGTCCAAACCGCCTTTTGTGCTCTAGACTGTTGTGTTTTCTGGATGCATTTTAGCGGTTCATTCAGTGACCGGTCTGACCGCCGAAACAAACCGCCGAATCTCACCATATGTTATGTGATCAAATCAGCGGTTGATTCGGCGATCAGCCTGACCGCCGAATGGCTTTTTTGAGGGTACTTTTGCCTTTTCACCTAGCTCGACCTCCCCCAATATAAATACATTATCTTCTTCCCTATTTCATTTAATGAGTCCAGAATTCATATCTAGAGAGAGAAAGTGATTTCTTAGTGAGAGAGACTCCCAAGAACCCATTTTTACTCAACCAAACACAAACCCCATATGTATCTAGCATCTTTCATGTATCATCTACTCATGGGTCTTCATGATCTTCTTGACTAAGTAATTCAACATGACTTAGAACTTCTTGTTTCATCTTTATGTTCTTGCTTTGTCTAGGGTTAGCAATTATTTGTTGATTAATTGCATGTTTCTTTGGTTTAGCAAGATTTGAATATGTTTGTGACCTTGTTTGTTGGTTGAAATTGTTTGTTCATTAATAGCTTTCATTTAGGACCATTTTGCCCTCTAGCTAAATCTTCTTACTTTGCATCTAGATATTGATATATATGATTTGTGCTTATTGTCATCTTTATATCTCTAGATAAACATTTAGTGTAGCATAGCATTAATTACGTGTTAGAATATTTCTACATATTCACATAGGTTGTTTAATCTCTTCATTGATTGTTAAGCTTTGTGACTAAGTGAATTAGGGCACAAGGTAGCTGGTCCAAGATCACTATTAAAGGCCCGTTGGGTAGAGTGAAAGAGTTAGTGACCAAGAATGGTATGACTTGAGGTCAACCCAGGTTGCAAACTGTCGTTCAAATAGTGAATTTGAGGACCGTGTGTGGTTAGAAGGATAACCCGTGAGTTTTACCGAGTTAGAGGGTTTCTCAAATAAATCAATCATTGCGTTTTTATTTTTTTCTGTAAATTTGCTATTGATTGATTGCTTGCTAATATGGGGTAAAATTGTTAATATTGATTAAGTCGAAAAGTTGGTAATTAATCAATTAAAACCTATTCACCCCCATCTAGGTTAGTCTAGACACATATTATTATTTATTTCAATACGGCCGTCAAGACGACGAGAGAAAAATATCCACTATGTTGAAAATTGTTACAACTGCACAGTACACACTCAATATTATCTATCAAATCCCAAACTCTAATTACAACTGAGCCTTACCGAGCGTCAAGCTCACAACCGAGGTCTTAACCAATCCCTAAACTCATAACTCTCTCCAGGTTCCCCATGAGTGTCTCCCGAATATCCCTTAGGGTGACATTTGAATATCCCCTGGATCTTTCCCCCTGATATCCCTATGATATTTTCCCTGGATGTCTCCCGGATATTCCCTAGATCTCTCATTGGGTCCCCCCACCTCAGATAACCCTAGGTCTTCCGCCCCTAGATATCTCCTGCATTTTCCTCCAGATCTCCCCGGGATCTCACTCATCGGATTCACCAACTATTCGATTTTTTCAGGTGTCTCTCCGCTCCAAGTGTTCCAGACATAACCATCATATTTATAGATTTAGAGTACTTGGAGCCAAAGGAATCTTACTTGGAGCTAAAGCATACTTGGCTTCTTTAGCACACCACTTGATCCCAAAGTAATTACTTGGCTTCTCTCACACACTTTTCAGAAGCTTTATGCATACATCGTTTGGAGGCTTAGACTCAGTTGAATTCCATCTGGATCATATGAGAATACGAGTCAATTTCCAACAAATTGTTTAACAATTTTTTAATATTTATCTGAGTCGGCCTACAAAATAGCAGTTCAACAGAGACTCTTTAAGTAGACATTCATGTTGACAGTGTCTATAATTATTTTTTCCAGCTTGACATTGAACAAGAATGATTGCATTGAAGTGACATTGAACAAGAATGATTGCATTAGAGAGACATATTTTAACAAAATGTGTATTTATCCTATATGACATATAAATTTTTTACACTGTATCGTAGCATTGAAGATGCTCTTATTATTTTTTTGTTTAATAAACTTACTTGTCCCCTAATCAATATATCAACTTAATTAATTTATTATTACCTTTTTTATGGTTGCTCTCATTGTTAATTTCTATGGAATTTTTGTCGTCAACATTGATAAGCATAATATTATAGGTTGGATATCTTCAAATGTATTCAATGCAAATTATGTTCTGCTTGACTCTATAAAGTTCTACCGCCCAATGTGACTTGGTGTTAAGAATGCTCATTCAGTCTGATAATGTTTCAATTTAAGTTGCTGCCACCGCAAGTAGTATATATATTGTTGGTTCCCTAAGTCAATGCGTTGTCTAATTCCATGTACAAAACATATTTATGGTTGTAATAAAATTAATTAATTATTTAATTAATTAGTGTATAAGAAATGAAGAAGAAGAGTATCAAGTTCAAGTTGATATGAAGATGAATGAAGATTACATCTTAAAACACCATGGAAGACTTGATAAAGAGAATAGATGTGAATGAGTATTTACTATGCTAATGAGGTATGTTTGCATTGCATATAGAAGCATATAGGTCATATTGTGTGTGATTGATTATTGTTTATTTCATTGTTTGAATATGCAATTGTTGTCAGGTCATGTTTAGTTTGATCTAAACTTTATCACTATGTTTGTAATGTATTCTACGATATGTGTTTGGAATCTAAACATAAGATGTAAACATAAGAATCCGAGTTTAAGTAGAAGTCTTATTTGATCTTGATGAATTGCGAACCTATTGTATTTGTGATTTTATATAGGCAATATGATACTTGTTTTGAGGAGTATTTCATGATTATTTTTATATAAATTATATTTTTTATCAAAGTATTATTTGAGGAAAAAAAACGTTTTAGGTATGAGAGGTCTAGTAGTTTACTTGTGGTGAATGTTTTTAATCTCTTTGGTTAGTTCACGTCAAGTTTTATGTTTAAAAGAGTTTTTTTTAATTGACAACCAAATTACCAACAATTTTTCTTTAAAAGCTTTACTTGTAGAAGCTTTACGCCTCTACTTCTAAAAGATCTACTTGTAAAAGTTATTCCAAATGGAGCCTTAGGCTATGTCTCGGGTTACGGTAGCTTGAGAAATAATCACTTCTAGCTTAACTCGAGAAATAATCACCTTAAAAGAAATGTAGAGAGGTGTTTGATAAATTAGCTTTAAAAATAATCAACTTAATAAAAAAGCAAGAGAAGCGTGTTTGTAAAACTTTATTAGATTATGCAAAAAGATCAAAATGGACATTATGTTAATATGTAATATAATTGTCTCTTATTTTTCATCTTTCAACGTTTTTTAAATTTTTTTTTCAGATTTGTTTTTTAATTAGAAAAAATAAACAAAAATAACAAAAAAAAAATAATAAAAAATATCAAAACAAAAACAGAGGAGGCGAGCTGCGAGCTCTTCACCTTGTTGCTGCAACACACCGTTAGAGGAACCTGAGACTCCTCTGACGATGTCGCCGCAGGACGGATTGTCCAGCAGCTAAGTCACCGGAGGAGGCCTAAGTTCCTCCAACGTGAGGAGGTGAGTTGCCTCACCTCCAATCAGAGGAGAGCTCTCCTCTACCAATTGGAGGCGAGGCAACTCGCTTCCTTCTTCACCAGTAGGACGACACGTCCTCCTCCGTCAAGGATGAAGAATTGTCCTCCTCTAGCTTTGGAGGAGCTGGGATCGACTCTTCCAACGTCCAACTATGGAGGAGGTGAATTGCCCCCTCCATCGTTAGAGGAGGACCGGCCTCTTTCTGTGACGTCTATGTCGCCGAAGGATGCATGCACTTCTCCAGCATCCGTTGTTAGTTGTGGTCGCCGGTGGTGGCTACCACTAGAGGCCCCCACTGTACAGTATTCTTTAATTTTTCAAAATTTAAAAATATTAATATTAAAGATGAGGGCATTATAGTCTTTTCATTAAAATAGTAAGGACATTACGGACATTCTAAAGGCAAGGGATTAGCTTCTCAGATATTCAGCTTTCAAAAGCAATTTCCCACCAACTTCTCAACAGCTGATTATTGGAGGAGCAGATTATAAAATAAACCGTTTTTATGAAGTTTACCAAAGAAAACTTGAAAAATAAGTTATTATTTCTCAATTAAAAGCAACCTCAAACCTTGCCTTAGTTAGGTTGAATCTTACATATACATTGGGGTTGATGACACGATTATAAGATAAAATTCAAAAGCAAAATATGAGCTAAGATCCAAATGCAAAGTAACGAGTATGTTGTAAAAATTTTCATATTGCACATCACCTCATAATACATGTTGCTGAGCACTTCCCTTCCACGTTGGTGGTGAGAAGTTTGAGTCATACCATGCTCATTTTAAAAGCATATGTGAGAAGTTTTCTCCCAATTTGTAGGAGTAGATATCTGGACTGCATATGTATTATTTGATCTTGGCAGGTCCCAACAGTCCTATTGTAATAGCCGTAACATTAAATTCATATTGACAATGATAAACTAGGTTTGCAAGGCTATGAGCTAAAAATCAAAAGTAAAATATGAGCTATATGATTCAAAAACAATCTGTGAACTGTCTGCGTATGAATTTTCAGATTGAACAATGATGATAAACTACGTTTAGATGGTTATGAGCTAAAATTTAAAAGCAAAATATGAGCTAATATCCAAAGGTAACCTGATGTATGAATTGTCAGATTGAAGGTGAGTATAATCGATGGGATTTGTTTGGATAAGATTGAATGGGATCTAATCTAGCTAGTAGACTATGATGGTTGAACTTGAACAAGTCATTGTTAGAATAAAAGTTTTGAAACCAATAGCATTAATTCTTTTAATTTCAAATTCAAATATTAGGAGTTGCCATCTTTAAAACAAATACAAATTAGGAGTTACAATATTTTAAAAAACATTAATCAAGTCCCTATAAATAGGTGGTTTTAGTCCAACAAATGTACACACACAAACTATCAATCAAAAACATCAAACTACACATACCTCAACTCTTGGTAGGTTCAACTTTAACGACTTAGGTATTGTCTTTTGGTGTTTATGGAGGATACCAACCGTGAGCACTAAGGGTTGTATCTTGGAGCCTAGATATCTGCTACTACCCATAGGAGGGGAGAAATCTCGGCTTTAGGACAACGCATTCGTGTGCCTTTTGTCTAGACTTGAATTTCTAACTTTTTTATTTATCATATTTTGTTTTATTACTGTCTTATATTATTATCATCATATTAGTTATATTTAGAGTATCAATTTGTATGATCTAGGTGCATATAAAGTTCAATTTTTATAACAATCTAAAGCCGATATTTTCTTTTAGTGTTTTCTATTCGGTTGATATATATTCATATCATTTTATATATCTTACAATTAGTTTGCATGCTTTAACTTTCCTAAATTGTGTCTTGAATTTCTTGTTTTCATAAATAATTATTCTATTGTTTTATTATTATTATTTTTTTGTTCTTAAACTCATACAGATTTCAATAAATTTTTTATTGTCTTTTTGAGAACTCATAGATTCAGAGTAATCTATATATCATTTGTTTATTATTATTTTTTTTTCTACGTGAGTTTGTGTATTATCATTTTATATATCTTACATAGAGGTGCCCACGGTTCGGTTAAACCGTGGGCACCAAACCGAAACCGGGTGGGAAAAACCGAAACCGAAACCGCAACCGAAACCGCCGGTTACGGAACCGGTTGGAAACCGGTTCCGAATCGGTTCGGTTACGGTTACGAGAAATTGAAAACCGGCCAAAACCGACGGTTTAACCGTCGGTTTTGGGTGAAAACCGACCAAACCGACGGTTTAACCGGCGGTTTAACCGTCGGTTTGGTCGGTTTTTACCCAAAACCGACGGTTTAACCGGCGGTTTCGACCGTTTGTAATAAAAAAAAAAAAATTCTAACGAATCACAAATCGCCACGTGGACCACATATTTCAAAAAAAAAAATTACATTTGAACTGATGACCGTTGGGCGTTGGGTGAGGTGACCAACGGTCATCTTGCCTATGGCCAACGGCCATATATATATATATATATATATATTATTTTTTCCCCTTAATTTCTTAAAATTGCAAATTCGCCCCTCCACTATAATCCTATAAATACCCCCCTCATTTCAATATTCTTCACACCACTCTCAACTTCTCTCAATCTCTCTCAATCTCAAATTCTCAATTCTCTCTACATTATACAATTTTCTTTATTTTTCATTTTTCATAAAAATTAATATCTATTTTTTTCTTCAATTTTTTACAATCATCTATTTACAATTTTCTTTAATTCTTATTTATTATAGAAATTAATATCTATTTACATATTCTATTTTTTACAATCATCTATTATTTATTTACAATTATCTATTTTTCTTAGTGTTACCACTATTATTCCAACAATATTTTGAGTGCCTCACATATCTATATATATTTTTTACTATTATTATTTATAATTAATTATTCAATGGAAAGTGGGGGAGAAGGTTCAAGAAATTTGAACAAGGGAAAGGGTCCATTGCAAGATTTGTTGGAACACCAAGGTGATGATGTCAGTTATAACGACCGACTTTACCACGAGTTCCTTCAATCTCAATTTGGATCCGATCTCCCTCGTAGTCCTAATCCCCCTCTAATAATTTCCGACGAACCCGACCCCAATCTCTATGACCCTGATAGTAATGAAAATCTATCTACCCCCCAACCCCCTTCAAATGAATTTGTTGCAGGTGAAGAAGAAAAGCCGATGAAGTCCGATCTCTTCAAATTGCATATGAAGAAAATTCAGTTAGATGACGGGATGATCCAAATCAAGTGCAACTACTGCTCCAAAATATACAGGACCAACAAATCATTCGGATATGGCACGTACTGGAACCATATTAGGAAAAATCACCCTTCTGAATTGGTAAAGACTAGTAACCAATCCCAAATCTCCAGGTACGGAACCCCTACTAATCAACTATTTCATTATACGTCTGAAAAAAACAAGGAAGAATTAGCAGTAATGGTTGCAGTTGAACATTTACCTTTTAGTTTTGGTGAGAAAGTAGGTTTTGTTAATTATTGTCAAAATGCATTAAATCCTGCAATGCAACGTGTTCCTAGATCCACTCTCACACGTACAATGTTTTCCATTTACAAAAAACAAAAAAACAAATTGAAATCATTTTTTTATCAATTTGAAGGTCGCGTTTCCGTATGTGCCGACATATGGACAGATAATTTTGGTAGTCACCATTATATGGGTGTGACATGTCATTATATGGATAATGACTGGGTCATGCAAAAAAGAATTATTGCATTTCGTGTTTTCGATGACTCACACACGGCTCAAAATATTTTTCGACTCCTTAAAATTATTTTTGAAGAGTTTCATATCCAAAACAAAATTTTTGCGATCGGTTTTGATAATGCTGCAAGCAATACCGCATCTATTCCTATGTTGCAGGATTTGTGCAATCCTTATTTTGGGGGTAAATTATTTCATCAAAGATGTGCATGCCATATTTTAAATTTGTGTGTTCAAGCTGGATTACAAATTCTTTCTGTTTATATTAAACCAATTAGAGATAGTATTAACTATATCTGGAGGCAAAACAAACTCCAAAAACTATGGTTAAAATATTGCTCTCAAAATGGTATGCGTCCCATTAAATTTTCTCGGGACATTAGTACTCGTTGGAATTCTACTTATAAGTTGCTTAATGAAAGTGTTGTATATAAGGAATTATTAGTTTCTTTTATTACTTATAACGTTCCTTCAATTTCTCTTCAATTGAAGCATTGGGATATATGTATAAAAATTCTTGAATTGTTACGTGTTTTTAATGATGCTACTAATGCTTTATCTGGTATTTACTATCCCACTACTTATTTATTTCTTATTCAAAGTGTTAATATTGCTGGTGCATTCAGTGAGTGTGAACTCGATGTTCAATTGAGTGAATGTGTTGCTGCCATGAAAAAAAAATGGTTACAGTATTATAAGGAGATTCCAAATATTTATTTGCTTGCATCATGTTTTGATCCACGTTTTAAATTAGAATGTTTGCAAGATTATTTAACTCATTATTACAAAAGTTTAGATTTAGAAGTTGATGTTCTTAGTTATTGTAATTCCATTAAGGCTTTGCTTTATGAATTATATGATGAATATCTTAAAATATATGGTCCGTCTTTGAACATGCCGGTTTCACAACATCAACCGACATCTGATAGTACTGGTACTTCCTCTACTTTTAAATTAAAGGGTTTAGGGGATCGATTGTTTTCCCAAAGAGCCAAAAAATTAAGAACATCTTCTTCATCCTCATCCGGCTCGATTTCTGAGCTTGACCGGTATTTAGAAACATCTCATGAATTTTTAGAAGATAGTGAATTTAGTATCCAGGTTTGGTGGAAGGATCATGAACAGATTTTCCCAATTTTGGCTATTATTGCCAAACAAATTTTGGGAACACCGGTTTCTACCGTAGCTGTGGAACAAGAATTTAGTGCAGGTGGAAATATTTTGGAACCAAGACGGTCGGTTATGTGTCCGCAGACACTTGAAGCTCAGGCGTGTCTTGATGATTGGACAAAGGCAAAATACAGACAACAAGAAATCGAGGCGGAGATAGTGAATGATTTTTTCGAAGATGACCAAACCACGGGAACAGAAGGCAACGATTAGATTCCATTCCAACTTCCAACCTTCAACACCGAACATCTAATTAAAGGTAAAAGAACTACGTGGCCTTTGATTCCTCTACTGCTCTACATTTATGGAGGATACGTAGGCAACTTAATTGAGGTCAAATTAAGTGCAAGACCGATTTTTTTATTTTTTATTTTTTATTCAACTTTGTTACATTGTATATTTGAATTCAATATCCATTTAATTATTTTTTAATACATATGCAATTGTAATTTTGTATCAATTTATCAATGTCAATTTCTTTTATTTTCAACATTATTAAATACCTAAATGCTTCAATTGTATATTATATATTTATATAATTGTATTGAATATTTTATATTAATTTCATTTTATTACAAATGTTTCATTTTATTACAATGTTTCAATTTCATTTTATTACAAATGTTTCAATTTCATATTATATTTTAAATTTTATTCATTTGTCAAAAAACAATTCTGGAACATTATTTTTCCCATTATTTTAATTACGTTTAGTAATTATTGTAATTAGGTTTTGTTTGGAAAAAATAAATAAAACCGAAACCGAAACCGAAATAAACCGAAACCGAAACCGAAACCGAAACCGGCGGAACCGAAACCGAAAACCAAACCGGTTTTCTCGGTTACGGTTACGGTTTGGGTGGCCACGGAACCGAAACCGGCGGTTTCGAAACCGAAACCGCCCCGAAACCGAACCGTGGCCACCTCTAATCTTACATATTCACTTCGGTTGCATGTTTTGATTTTCTTGTCGTATACTAAATTACTCTGCTTGTTATTTTTGTTTTAAACCCATATCAATTTTAATATATTTATTTATTGTCCTCGATCCATTATATATTTTTGTTATTTAATATATAAAAATTACTCTGCTTGCTTGTTAATGCCATCCCTTGAGAACTCACATTATACTTATATAATTTATCTTATTTTCCGTTTCTCCGTAAGTTTTTGTTTGTTTTCTTACAAGTTTATAAATTAATTTGGTACCTTATTAAACTCTTCTACTTCTACTGTATTGTTAGAAAACAGTTAAAGTATTTACAAGTTCTTTTTTAATTATATATTTTAGTTGCAAGAGTTGTCAATATTCTGTTTACAACTTGTTTCTTTAGCAATCTTATACTGGTGTTTTATTTATTTTGTCCAGTTTTGTTTTCCGATTATCATTCTTTGCCTCTAAGAATTCTTAGAAAAATGGTTGATAAGGTAGAGGAAGCCAATAGTGATAAACCTGAGAAATTTAGTGGACAAAACTTTAGGAGATGGCAAAAACAAGTGAAGTATTGGCTTACAGTCTTAGGCTTAGTTTCAGCTATTGAACCTAGGAACACAACTCAAAAGACTTCTAGTTTAATATCCTCTTCTATTGCTCAAATTACCCGGGATGATACTGATTTTCACTGTCATAATACGATTTTGAGTACTTTGTTAGACCATTGGTATGATGTTTATCAATCTACCAAGAGTGCTTTGGAGTGATGGAATACTTTAGAAGCTATTTATGGGGTAGAAGACACTCGCATAAAGAGGTTTGCTGTGTCTAGCTAACTTTAATCTTTATAAAATGGTAGACTCAAAACCTATTAGAGATCAAATTTTGAAGTTTCAAGATTTAATGGGAAAAGTTGAGAGATATGAGGCCACATGAAGTGAAGATTACAAAGTCTCTGGTTTGATAGACAAATTACCACCAAGTTGGTCCGACTTTGCTAGATACCTTAGGCACAAACAAGGGCAACTTAACTTTACACAAATGTTAAACTCTCTCAATATACAAGAAACCTATAGGTCCAGTCTCTTAAATGAGAAGGTGAAAATGGAGGAACTAAGGTAAATCTTGTACAGAGTAGTAAAGCAATCAATAGTAATAATAGACGAAATTTTCATCATAGAAAAAGAAACTTTAAACGTAGGTATAACCATTAGCCTAGGAGTTCTGGCCCAAACAATTCTAAGAATTCTAAGGGCAAAGAAGATAGGCACTGTTATGTTTGTGGAAGAACCAACCATTTGGCTAAGGATTTCTACTACAAGAAGACTGAAGCTTACAAAGGAAAGCATAAGCAAGTTCAAAATGGATCAAAAGATCGAGTTCATATGTTTATGGATAATGAGACTTCAAGCGAACCCATTTTTAAGTACAATCCTAGTTCTTTAAGTGTTAATTTTACTTATGAAAATAGTGATTGGAGGTTAGAATTAGGTGCAAATATACATGTTTGTTTTGACCGAGGTTATTTTAAAAGAACACAAGTGGAGGAAGTGTGACGCTAGGAATTAATAATACCACAACACAAGTACTTGGGATTGGAGATGTTGATTCGATAATTATTTCAGGACAAATTTAAACTCTTAAAGATGTGCGTCACATGCCGAATGTGAATAGAAATCTTATTAATTAGTGTATCTTCTTTGATTCAACATGGCTATAAAATTGTATTTGAGTCCGATAGAGTTGTAATTTCCAAGAACAATGTAATTATGGGAAAATGTTATGTTAGTGATGGTTTATTTAAATTAAATGTTTCTTTGAATTTCAATGAAAGTTCTAAAGTTTTGAATGTTGAAACAGCTAATATATGGCATGAGAGACTTAGTCATATTAGTCTTAACAAAATGAAACAAATGATGGGTCTAGATTTAGCACCTAAGACTCAAATAGATATTAAACATAAGTGTGAAATTTGTGTGCAAGCCAAACTAACTAGAATGCCTCACACGTCTCTAGAAAGGGAAACTCAAAAACTTGAGCTTATTTATAGTGATGTATGTGATTCAAGTGGATCACCCACTAGAACAGAATATAAATATTTTGTGACTTTCATTAATGACAGTTCTACGTTTTGTTATGTATTTTTAATCAAGATTAAGGATGGGGTTTATTTTTTGATAAATTCAAGTTATACAAAAATGAGGTGGAAAATCGATTATAAATGAAAATTAAGTGACTTAGGTCTGATAGAGGTAGAGAATATACTTTGAGTGCTTTAAATAGTTTTTGGGTGGAGAATGGTATAATACATGAGGTAACTCCTTATTCACTACAATCCAATGGTGTTGCTAAGAGAAAAAAAAAATAGAACTTTAATGGATATGATGAATTCAATGTTGCTAAGTTCAGGTTTATCTGAGAACTTGTTGTGAGAAGCAATATTGACTGCTTGTTTTGTACTAAATAGGATAACGGTAAGAGACTAAGGACTCATTTGACACATTGTATTGTATTATACTAGATTGCATTGGATTAGGTTGGATTGAATTGTATTGCATTAGACTGTATTATTCTTATACAATTATGTGTTTGACGATATTTCGTATTAGATTGTATTAAGTTATATTATATTTGGATGAGATTTTTGTTATACAATATTTTATTAACTAGTAAAATTGATATATTTTTAGAATAAAAAACATATTATAAAATATATATTTATTACTTTCAAAAAGAAAATATAAAATGTATTATATTTTTTAAAATAATAATTAATACATTTTTTTTTTGTTAAAATTGGACTGACCTAGAGGGAAAAAGCATCATAAGCGATCATATGTTGAAAATCCCTAGACAGTATCTATCCATCCATATAATAAAAAGAATAAAATGAAAAGTAACAAAAACCAGAAAAACACAAAAACCAAGGGAAACAAACCCAACAAAAACATTGGCACGCAGGCCATAAAAAGCAAAAACAGAAAACATCAAGAAAAATGAAAAGACTCTCGACCCATGCAATCATTGCCAACCAACAAAGAGCAGAAAGACGGGGTGTTTGCCCACCACGAATCAACTGCCAACCCCAATGCATGCTTAGAAAGAGCGTCAGCAACCTGATTCCCCTCGCTAAAGATATGAGAAACCTGAAACTCCATTTTTGATATCTGATAGATACAATGATGCCAAGCCTGCCGAATCCACCAAGGAACCTGCTCGGAGCGAGAGGCGAGCAGTTGAACCATATAAGAAGAATCACTCTCAAGCCAGATCCGATGCCATCCATTCTGCCAAGCAAAATTAATGGCCATCGAAGCTGCAAGAAGTTTTGCCTCAAAAGCAAACACCTGACCAAGAGGAACAGCAAAACAACCCTTCACAAAAGCTCTACAATTACAGAAGACACCATAACCCCCAACACATGGAGAACTCAAGGCGGCACCATCAGTATTAACTTTAATCCAACCAGGAGCCAGAGACAACCAAATCACATTCCTGATAACCGGGGCCCTAGCCGGACGACCACGGAGATCAAACCAACAAAGAATAAAAAAATCATCTACACAATTACGCATACACCCAATCTCTAACCGGTTAGCATCAGACACAGCACACCAAACTAAAGACAACGCATATATGAACTCCATAGACTTACACTCAAAAATCCACTGGTTAAAGGCAAGCTACACATTCCAAACCACGGCATGAATAGTTGTCTTCTATAAAAGCCGCACCTAATCACTAAACGAAACTGACATGGCCTGGGAGAAGAACGAACTCAACAAATCAGCAGAAACATGCTGCTGAAAAGTTGAATTTAAACTACCTCCCAAAGAGCAGCCGTAAGGGGACACCGAAAGAAAAGCTGATCAGAAGACTCACAGCTAACCCCACAATCACTATACTTAGAAGCTAGGTGAAACCCAGCCCTACACAAACCATCCTCTGTAGGAAGCCGATTTAACAGAAGACGCCATGTCAAAGCTGACCGAGAAGGAGGGACAAAACGGCACCAGACATCCCTCCACCAAGAAACCTGTGGAGAATCACGAATCATACGGGAATAAGCTGACTTGCAAGAAACCTGCCCATCTCGAGAATGAGCCCATACTAAAGAATCTGCAACTGGAGAGATAATAATCCTATAGATTCGAAAATAGAGATCTAGAAAACTGGCTTGAAAACTATCATCAAGAACCCACCTACCCTCATGGATAAAATCAGAAACTCTTACCCTGAGAAGGCTAGCCAAGTAATCAGGAATCCTCAGAAGCTCAAGAATCGGAACCCCCAACCAATTGTCGCGCCAAAAATCTCACTGAGAATTCTCACCAATGAGCCAAATGCCCTCTTTAAGAAGATTTGAATAATAAGAGCTAAAAGAATGCCAAATCGACAAAGTGACATACCCCTTATGAGATTTTCGAAGCTACTTGAGATAACGCTCCCTCAGAAACGAAAAAATAAAGCTCTCAGAGGTCATAAACTTCCAGGTGAGCTTCTTTAAAAGAGAATCATTCAGTAACCCAATGTCCTTCAAACCAAGACCACCTTGAGAGTAAGGCTTATAACAACGATCCCAAGCAACCCGAATCAGTTTAGTCTCCTCATAAGAACCTGTCAACAAAAAATTTTTCAACTTGCGATTAACCAACCGCAGCAAAGAAGAAGACCATTTGTAGATCATGAAAGAATGCACAAAGGAGCCTGTAATGACCAACTTGATCAGAGTATCGTGACCGGCCAAAGAAAGGGCTTTTCCCTTCCACTTAGCAAACTTCGACTGGATTTTATCCTCGATAGGCTGTAACACAGACTTCTTGGGCTTTCCCCGAAATAACGGGACCCCCAAGTAAGAGAAAGACAACTGACCAATCTGCATACTAACCAAGGACTGCAATCTACCAATCCAGGATGGGGAAACTGAAGATCCAAAATAGATAGAAGACTTACCCCAATTAACCAGCTAACCTGCAATGCTACCATAAACCTCAAAAGCACTCATGATATTCTTCAGATTCCGAACCGTGCCTCTGCAAAAAAAATCAGAACATCATTTGCATAAAGCAAATGAGTAGGAGCAGAAAATCTTCTCGAAGAAGAAATAGGCAATAACTGAGGGAAATCCACCATACTCGACAGAAGGCTACTAAGGAAATCCTCCGCAATACCAAACAAGAGAGGGGAAATAGGGCCACCCAAAAATGAAAATAACCCTCAGGTGATCCATTGATTAGCACCGAAAGCCTTAAAGATCCTAGAATGCTGTTGTAGGGTAAAACTTGTGGTGGAAGCAAAAAACTTGATTGGTATATTTCAAAAATTTTCCTTTAAAAGAAAGAACCTTAACCCTTGATTAATTAACATATAATAAAAGTATCATACCTTTTTCACGTGACGATTGATATTTGTAAGGACCTCGATTTTATTATTGGCTTATTTCATGACAAACCACCACATTGGGGATGATTGTGTAATGGGTAGCTTAGGTCCGTATTGGCAAGCTTCCGAGCATCTCCATGACTTCAAGAGCAAAAGGTATATTCACTTGACTTTGTCTCTTGAAGAGTTTAGGTGCACACACACACACTTCATGCATGTTTTGTTTATCTTGCATTTGTGTTCTTTATTGTTTGTATAAGTGTGCATCCTTTTCTAAAACACTCACTAGCTTACATTAGATATCATATCTTGCATTGTATCTTAGTTGATAACATGTTTGACATGTTAATTGTGCTTCATTGTGTGCATCTCACTCACTTCACACTTGCACAACATTCATGTAAGATTGACTTTTGTCTTGAGTGTTAAAAAGGGATTTTTCCCTTTGGCGCGGCCTAGACCGCTCGGCAGGCTTTGCTTGCACCGCGGCGCACGGAGCGGTATTCTCCAGTGCGTCATGCGCGACGTGGACCGCGACCTGTGCACTTGCACGAACAGCGGTCCTAACCGCGGTGTAGTCCAGACGGTGCACTGCTGTATGTACCGTGGTCTGGACACTTACCTGTGCCGCGGTCTAGCAAGCGGTTTTGACGGGATTCTGTTTCCTAAGTTCAAAACGACGTAGTTTTAACTAGGGCTTCATATATATTCTTCCTCTTCTCTTCTTGGCCGACTAAGAGCTCACAAATTCATTTTTAGAGAGAGGTTAGAGCTCCTAGAGAGAGAAAGCTTCAAGAAAGCTTCTTTGACTCTCCAAACCCAAAACCCATCTCCATATTGCATCATTCAACATCATTTGAGTATGGGTCTCCATTGTTTCATGACTAGGTAAGCAAGAACTTCTTTGAATATCATTTATTGTTCTTCTTACTCTAGATTAGGTATTTATTGCATGATTAAATACCTAGACTCTATTATTGCATATTTATGAGTCTTGATAACATGATTGGGTTTGTATTTTGATAGCTTAATTGATTAGGTCATTTTTGCCTAAAAGCTAGGTCATAAACATTCATTTGTGATTCATTGATAACTAGGTTGAAATATTGATCTTTAATCAACTAGTTAAGCTTCTTGAATGTTTATGCATATTTTGTGTAACAATTAGTTTGTTGGAAATTCTCTACAAATCTAATTGAGTTTGTTTGTTGATAGACTTTTGTCTAAGACTTGCATTTAGTGAATGATTAAATGTCTTGTCTTAATCACATGAATATATGCTAAGTTTATGTTGAATACATTGTGAGCATATTTGTTGATTCATTGTGATTGTTTGTGAGCTAGGATTGGTTGTTATTGATAACATCTAGCTAAGTCTTTATGCCTTGCATTTAGACATTTGACAACTTGGATTTGTTTCTACAAACTCCTAGTTGAGCAATTTGTGTTGTCTAGCATAATTTGCATTGAGCATCATTTACATGATCACATAGACACATAATTCTCTTCATTGAGTCAAAGTCTTGTGGCTTCGGGGTGAAGTTGCACAAGCATTGAAGTCTTGCAACCAAGTTGTGGTTGGCAAGCATTGGTCAAGAATCCATTGTAAAAGGCCTGCGGGTAGAGTAGGAGGTGCTCACTCCAATAGTAGTGTATCAGTGGATATCACAAGGGATAGAACCAAGAGTGGCGAGTGGTAGTGTCCATAGCCTGAGGTTATCTAGAGTGAGAGTCCGAGTATCACTTGAGGGTGTAACTTTTTACTCATATAGTGGATTTGAGGATCGTGTGTGGCTAGAAGGATAGCCCGTGGTTTTTCCCTTTGTTTAAGGGTTTCCACGTAAAAATCAAGTGTTATTTATTATTCCGCACTTTACACTTGATTTTGTATGTTTGATTTAATTGGGTTATTTGTTTAATATTGACTAATCGAAAAATTGGTAATAATTGATTAACAACCCATTCACCCCCCCCCCCCCCCCCCCCCCTCTAGGTTGTAGACACACGTTAAGAGCTGTATTTTCAATATTGCGTCGATTTGAATCCGTTTCAATTGAATCCGCAAGATCTTCCAATCCAATCACGAACGTGAATCACCTAGGAGTGTGGGCTCCCTTTCTTTGAATTGTAAACCTGAGGATGGAAACAAAAATCTTTTTCTTTTTGTTAGTCACTATAATCCTCGTAGAGAAAATAAAGAACGTTTGGTCACTTGTGAATTCTCAATCTTTTAATCGAAAACTCGCGTGAACCCTAATTCGATCTTGTACATTAAGCATTTTGATGTAAAAGCTTCTAATGTACTATCGAAAATAAAACGCTCCTTATTCTTCTTCTCTATGGCCGAATTCTACACCCCTTTCTTGAGTTGGAATTTTTTTTATTATTCAAAAGCAAGAGAATAAAAATTCTTACTTAAAAAAAAAAACTTTTTTTAACTCACATTATTAATTCTGAATTTAATAATAAACATATATATATATATATATATATAGGTATACAAATCCTTTCCTAAAGAAGATTTACTTGGTAGTCAAGAATCATATCTCTAGGTGGATTTACTTGGTGACAAAGAATCATTTTTCAAAAAAGATTTCTTTGCCACACCAAGACTTCTAATCCAACTCAAATAGTGTATTTATTCAATAACCAATTATTGAATATAATTAAATTGTGAATAAATCAAAAACTTCCTAATAGAAATCAAATACTTTCTAATTTGACTAGATAAATAAATTCTTATTATTTATCTACTTATCAAATATAGTATTTGATACTTATCATATTACCAACAATAATATGACTCTACGAGACCATCTCCCACTAGGTAAAAGATTTTGACTTTTAATTAAATAATTAATTAATTTTCATTTAATTAAATAATAAAATAAAAACAATATATAAGACTAATAAATAGTCCCTTGCCGCCCAAGCCAATATATAAGGGCCAATATTGTTTTTTTATTTTATTTTATTTCATTAAATCCATTGGACCTCAATAAAAGGTCCACATGTGAACTATACCCATTCTTACTAAAAGAAACTAGTCCACATGCCTTAATATAATTCTAGATGGACCCATAAATTGATCCGGTAGAATATATCAAGTGATCTATACAGGTTCGTGTGAATTGGGGATCTTGGCGGGCTATCTAAATTTAAGCTCCAATAGACATAACCTAATCACAATCAACAAATGATTCACTTAGGTTAGATCTATTAATTTTAGTTCATTCCACTAAAGAACTAAAATTGAACTCTTAAATAAAGATAGAATAAGTTAATATTGCACATTCATACCCTAGACAATCTTAACGGAGATAGTGTTTCCTCGTGAAGAATACCAGTAATGGCCAAGAGCTCATAGACCGCCTATAGCTCTCCAAGTTACCATATTTACCCATATGACCACATTTTGAACTTGGATATTTTGACTTGTCCAGAAGCCATATTTCAATAGACACTAGTGAAAACTTAACGTTAAGATTTAATATCCAATACCTCAAAACATCCATATGATGATATTCTACTCTCATTTAATAAATGGAGCCACGATGTCCATATCTATAAATGAAGTCCTCTATCGATTAACAAATGAATACCACCAAACTATCCAGGATAGACTATGCTATATAATCGTAGTCATTGATAGCTCATTTGATAACATTTGCAACCATAATTCCATCATTTATCTCAGGATTGAGATAGACTCTCCGATTGTCTTCAAGTGAAAACTTTTATTCATTGACGGTTCTTGATAAAGTATTTCATTATGATCCTATTCAATGCACCCAGTGCACTAGATTCTTTTGCCCAAAGACACCACACTTTGATGATTTTAGACTCATCATAACACATTTGATCCCACTCAAATGCTAGCAAAAGAATCTACAACTTTAACAAGATAAAGGTGCCCAACCTTTATCTTAAGTTGTGAATATTATTCGAGACTAACTAAAGAATTATGTCTACCTCATATATATCCAGAAGTGCGAACAATTCTTCTTTTCTTATAGTCTTTTGACCTTATGATTATTTACGTTTGACAATTTTAATAATTAAACTATAAATGCTATAATATTTGTTAAACTAGAAATCACTTTATTAATATAAAAAGATTGTCAAATACATTATTACACTCTTGCTATTGAGCATAATCTTAACAATCTGCCACTTGCTCTATAGCAAATGTGTCATATCTCTCATCCTTATGTTCTCTAAATGCCCATCAAAACTCTTCTGTGGAAGAGCTTTTGTGAAGGGATCCGCTAGATTTTCTGCTGACACGATCTTAGTAATCGTCATGTCACCCCTATGCACAATTTCCCTCAAAAGATGATACTTTCTTTCATTGTGTTTGACTCTCTTATGACTTCTTGGTTCTCTCAAATTAGCCATTGCTCCACTACTGTCACAATAGATAGTGATCTGCTTATTCGTATCATGAACCACTTCCAAGTCAATCAAGAATTGGCGGAGCCAAACAGCCTCTTTAGCAACTTCGCATGCGGCCACATACTCAACTTCCATGGTGGAATCAGCAATACAAGATTGCTTGATACTCCTCCATATGACTGCCCCTCCTCCAAGTGTAAACATAGATCCTGATGTTGATCTTCTGGAGTCAGAATCCGATTGGAAATCGAAATCTGTATACCCAACGGGAATTAAACCCCTTCCAGAGTATAAGAGCATATAATCTCTCGTTCTCCTGAGATACTTGAAAATATGCTTGACTGCCGTGCAGTGATCAGGACCAGGTTTCGATTGAGATCTGCTAACTATGCCAACAACAAAAAAAATATCTGGTCTAGTGCAAAGCATTGCATACATGAGACTTCCAACTGCTGAGGCATATGGAACTCGACTCATGAATTGCTCTTCATGCTCATTCTTAGGAATTCTTCCTTAGAAAGTTTGATTCCATGTCTGAAAGGTAACATACCTTTCTTGGAATCTTGCATGGAAAATATAGACAAGATTTTATCTATGTATGAAGCTTGGGATAATACAATCCTTCTATTCTTGGTATCCAAGTAATTCTTTCTATCCCTTATGATTTGGATACCAAGAATATAACTTGCTTTTCCTAAGTCATTCATATCAAATTGTTTTGCTAACCATTCTTTTATTGATGTCAATACACTTACATCGTTTCCGATGAGTAGTATATCATCAACTAAAGAACTAGGAAAACCAACTTGTCACCTTTAATCCTTTTGTATACACAGGGTTCGTCAAGGTTTTGAATAAATCAAAAACTTTTCACTGCTTGATCGAACCTTATGTTCCAGGATCTGGATGCTTGCTTCAATCCATATATGGATCTTTGCAACTTGCATACCCTTTACTCTTGGCCCTTTTCAATGAATCCTTCTGGTTGCATCATATAGCTGCTTTCATCAAGACTTCCATTAAGGAAAGCTGTCTTGACGTCCATTTGCCAAATCTCTAGGTCTAGAGATGTGGCAATGGATAAGAGTATCCTAACGGATTTAAGCATGGCCACATGAGAAAAGGTTTCCTCATAATCGATACCTTCCTTCTATGTATAACCTTTAGCTACTAATCTAGCTTTAAAGGTTTCCACCTTTCCATCCATTCCTCTCTTCCTCTTGTATATCCACTTGCACCCAATGAGTTTTATCCCTTTAGACAGGTCCGCAAGAGACCAGACTATATTTTTGAACATAGATTCAATTTCGGATTGCATTGCCTTTTGCCAATGGCGACAATCAACATCTTCCATGGCTTCCTTGTACGTGTAGGGATCATCGTCATCCAGGAGATTCTTCCAGACCGATGTATCTCTCAGGTTGTTTATTAACCCTCCCACTACGACGAGGTATGGTAAATTTGTTGATCTTGTGTTGGTGCGGAACTTAAAATTGGGCTAGGTTGTGAAACCTATTGTGGAATTGTATCTCCTGAAAACTCATTCAAGACAATTCTACTTTTAGGCACAAAATTATTCATATAGTCTTCTTCCAGAAATTTAGCATTTGTCGAAACAAATACTTTAAGATCTGAAAGGCTATAGAAATAATATCCTTTGGTTCCTTTTGGATACCCTACAAACATGCATATTTCTGAGCGGGACTCCATCTTTTCTATCTTTCCTTTTAATACGTGCGCATGACATCCAAATATCCTTAAGTGTTGTAAACTAGGCTTTCACCCAGTCCACAACTCATGCGGTGTTTTAGGAACTGACTTAGATGGTACATCGTTTAGAATATACATAGCGGTTTGTAAAGCATATCCCCAAAAAGAATTAGGGAGCGTTGAATAACTCAACATAGACCTAACAATGTCCAAAAGAGTTCTATTTCTCCTTTCTGCCACCCCATTTTGTTGAGGTGTACCTGAGGCAAAAAATTGAGAAATTATCCCATTATCAATAAGATATTGCTGAAACTCACTAGATAGATATTCTCCACCACGATCAGACCTCAGGATTTTTATGTGTTTCTCAAGCTGATTTTCTACTTCAGCTTTAAATGCTTTGAATATGTCAAAAGCATCCGACTTATGTTTCATGAGATACACATAGCCAAATCTTGAGTAATCATCCGTGAAAGTGATGAAGTACTCATACCCACCTCTAGCTTGAGTGCTCATAGGTCCACACACATCAGTGTGTATCAATCCTAAACATTCAGTGGCTCTTGTGCCTTTGGTCGTGAACGACCTTTTGGTCATCTTACCTTCCAGACAAGATTCACAAGTTGGTAGATCATCAACATTTAAGTTACTTAAAGGTTCATCACTAACCAATCTTTTGATCCTATCAAGGTTAATATGACCTAGGCATAAATGCCACAGGTAAGTTTCATCTTTTGATAATTTTATTCTTTTATGATTAGGTCCATTGATTCCGTGTCTAACAAGTGAGAGATATTTCTATACAAATAGAAGAAGCCATTTTCCAATGTACCTTTGCTAACAAATTTGTCATTCTTACTAATAATAAATTTTTTATTAAAAGTAACCGAATATCCAAATTTATTTAAACAAGAAACTGAAATTAAATTCCTCTTAAATTGAGGTACATAATAAACGTCTATTAAATCTAAATGCCTACTAGAATCTAAATTAACTTTAATATCTCCCACTGCACAGGTAGACACCAACGCTCCGTTGGCTAAAAGCAATTTGAATTCATAATCATTCAGCCTTTTCCTTTCCTAGAACCCCTGTAAGGAATAACAAACATGATTAGTGGCTCCAGAGTCTATGATCAGAGAATCACTAGAATCTACCAGGAAGCATGTTTCAAGATAATTAATATTACCTTCTTCCTTTTTGTTCTGAGATTTTGGACAATTTCTTTTCCAATGTCCCTTTTTCACCATAAAGGAAACACTTCCCTTTTATCTTGATTACTTTCTTAGTCTCCTTCTTGGTAGGCCCAAGTTGCTTTTTCTTCTGTTGTTTCTTGACCTTCTTACAGGTCTTAACAGTAGCAACTTTATCAACAGTATGAATCTCTTGACCCTTGCCTTTTACAAGGATCTTCTCAGGGCTTTGAACATCTTGCATCAGGCCTTACAAGGTGCATTCCTTATTGTTCAAGATGTAGTCCAACTTGAATTGATCAAAGGAATCTGATAGTGAGTTGACAATCATGTCAATTTTCGTCTCACCATCTATCTCAGTACCATTAAGTTTAGCAATGTTGAGATGTGCTATGACTTTCATCATATGATCCTTTACAGTCTGTCCAAGTTTTATCATAAGATTCATGAAATCAGTCATTGCCTCTCTCTTAGTCGTCATGGACCTTATAGCAAACATCTCCTCTAGAGACATCATTATATCGATAGCGGAACTCATTCCTTCATGTTGCAGTTACAACACGACGGAGATGGTGGCTATAATGTAACATTTTGCTATCTCATCTGAGGTCTCCCACTTCTTATACTCGTCTCTTTACTGCTCAGTAGATTCATTAGTAGGAGCAGGTGGTTTAGGAGTGGACAAAACGAACTTATGCTTTTCAGATTGCAACAATAGCCCAATTTTCCTTTTCCATGTGACATAATTATCTCCAGTTAAAGTATTATCCTTTAGGATGTTGATTAGGGATGGGGTCATGATTTCTGAATAAAAAAAAACTTATATAAGCAAACAATCATGATAAAGTACTTTCGAATATTTATCTTGAATTAAATAAAATAATTCAATCATAAAATTCAACGGTGATCCAACATCCATAAATGTCATGCCTTCTTTGGGAGTTCACACCATTTACTAGTTGGACTAGGTCCCACCTAATTGTTAACATAACAACCAGCATTTTCAATTTAACCTCGCGATTTTATTAACACGAACTCTTAGGAGGATATTAATAAAATCACATTGAATGTGTTACCAAGTTTTCGACCTTCAATATATTCCCTCACGAATATCCCTCTTTTGGGAGAAGTTATCGTTTGGGTTAATTGTCTAGTCTATCCTTGTAAGGAAGTATCTTGCTAAATTCCATTCATGAATACCTCTTGGGGGGTTATTACACAAAACATAAAGCTCAACTAAACTTGGAGGCCGTAGGTGTTCCAAAATCCTTCTCCCACTCAATTATTTAAGGTGTGTGATCATATTCCATATAATGATTTACCAAGTTATCTAGATGCCAATTAGATACCTAAACCATTCAATGCATGTTCATACCAAAAGAGATATATGAGTGGCACTCTTATTCTATATGACATGTTATCAAACAATGACAAACATTGCAATATTTACGAAAATATAAATAGCTACAATTTTGGTATATCCTAGAAAAACAAGTAAATTACAATATTTGGAATACAAAAAAAAAACTTCTTTCTTAGCGAACAAGTCTTCATGCGTCCATCATTTGAGCACCCTTTGGCTGCTCCCATGGGCGTGCGCACCCCACAACCTCATAAAGGGCTGCCATGAGCAGTCCATGGCTTCCATAAGGCTGCCGTGCACAGCCCATGCCACAACAATTGTGGCCGCGTGCTCATTCGCATGCACGTTTGTTGCTATGGCTCGCACAGTCCCAAACTTGTTCCGGTTGTTTCCAATTCTTCAAACCTTCGAGTCTTCGATACTTGAATGTATTACAAAAGAATTTTAAATAAAAAAAAACTGCAATTTTTTTTAATACAATATTTTTCTGCAGTATTTTTATTACAATAGCAAAATAAATAAATAAATAAAAAATTTAGCAACTACCAAGAACGAAATTATGGCGATGATAGGCCACCCTTCTTGTTACAATCCCAAAACGAAAAATACATTCCAATGTAAATATATATATATATATATATATATATGCGAATATCTAGAGTGCCATCTTTTTCTAAAACATGCATATATACAATAAAAAGAAAAAGATTCAAGTATATATATATATATACATATATATCAATTAATCAAAGGATCAACCTGGCTCTGATACCAATTGTAGGGAAAAATGGTTCAAAACACGGCGGAAGCAAAAAAACTTGGTTGGTATATTTCAAAAATTTTCCTTTAAAAGAAAGAACCTTAACCCTTGATTAATTAACATATAATAAAAGTATCGTACCTTTTTCACGTGACGATTGATATTGCGTCGATTTGAATCCGCTTGTTTCGAATTGAATCTGCAAGATCTTCCAATCCAATTACGAACGTGAATCACCTAGGAGTGTGGGCTCCCTTTCTGTGAACTGTAAACCTGAGGATGGAAACAAAAATCTTTTTCTTTTTGTTAGTCACAATAATCCTCGTAGAGAAAATAAAGAACGTTTGATCACTTATGAATTCTCAATCTTTTAATCGAAAACTCGCGTGAACCCTAATTCGATATTGTACATTAAGCCTTTTGATGTAAAAGCTTCTAATGTACTATCGAAAATAAAACGCTCCTTATTCTTCTTCTCTATGGCCGAATTCTACACCCCTTTCTTAAGTTGGAAGTTTTTTTTTTATTATTCAAAAGCAAGAGAATAAAAATTCTTTCTTACAAAAAAAAAACTTTTTTTTAACTCACATTATTAATTCCGAATTTAATAATATATATATATATATATATGTATGTATACAAATCCTTTCCTAAAGAGGATTTACTTGGTGGTCAAGAATCCTATCTCTAGGTGGATTTACTTGGTGACAAAGAATCATTTTTCAAAAAAGATTTCTTTTCCACACCAAGACTCCTAATCCAACTCAAATATTGTATTTATTCAATAACCAATTATTGAATATAATTAAATTGTGACTAAATCAAAAACTTCCTAATAGAAATCAAATACTTCCTAATTTGACTAGATAAATAAATTCCTATTATTTATCTACGTATCAAATATAGTAATTGATACTTATCATATTACCAACGATAATATGACTCTAGGAGACTATCTCCTACTAGGAAAAAGATTTTGACATTTAATTAAATAATTAATTAATTTCCATTTAATTAAATAATAAAATAAAAACAATATATAAGACTAATAAATGTCCCTCGCTGCCCAAGCCAATATACAAGGGCCAATATTGTTTTTTTATTTTATTTTATTTCATTAAATCCATTGGACCTCAATAAAAAGTCCACATTTGAACTAGACCCATTCTTACTAAAAGAAACAAGTCCACATACCTTAATATAATTCTAGATGGACCTATAAATTGATCCGGTAGAATATATCAAATGATCCATGCAAGTTCGTGTGAATTGAGGATCTTGGCGGGCTATCTAAATTTAAGCTCCAATAGACATAACCTAATCACAATCAACAAATGATTCACTTAGGTTCGATCTATTAATTTTAGTTCATTCCACTAAAGAACTAAAATTGAACTCTTAAATGGAGATAGAATAAGTTAATATTGCTCATTCATACCCTAGACAATCTTAACGGAGATAGTGTATCCTCGTGAAGAATACCAGTAACGGCCAAGAGCTCATAGAACGCCTATAGCTCTCCAAGTTACCATATTTACCCATATGACCACATTTTGAACTTGGATATTTTGACTTGTCCAGAAGCCATATTTCAATAGACACTAGTGAAAACTTAACGTTAAGATTTAATATCCAATACCTCAAAACATCCATATGATGATATTCTACTCTCATTTAATAAATGGAGCCATGATGTCCATATCTATAAATGAAGTCCTCTATCAATTAACAAATGAATACCACCAAACTATCCAGGATAGACTATGCTATATAATCGTAGTCATTGATAGCTCAAATGATAACATTTGCAACCATAAGTCCATCATTTATCTCAGGATTGAGATATACTCTCCGATTGTCTTCAAGTGAAAACATTTATTCATTGACGGTTCTGGATAAAGTATTTCATTATGATCTTATTCAATGCATCCAGTGCACTAGATTCTTTTGCCCAAAGACACCACACTTTGATGATTTTAGACTGATCATAACACATTTGAGCCCACTCAAATGCTAGCAAAAGAATCTACAACTTTAACAAGATGAAGTTGCCTAACATTTATCTTAAGTTGTGAATATTATTCAAGACTAACTAAAGAATTATGTCTACCTCATACATATCCAGATGTACGAACAATTCTTCTTTTCTCATAGTCTTTTGACTTTATGATTATTTACTTTTGACAATTATAATAATTAAACTATAAATGCTATAAGATTTGTTAAACTAGAAAGCACTTTATTAATATGAAAAGATTGTCAAATACATTATTACACTCTTGTTATTGAGCATAATCCTAACAGCTGTCAATCCAATCCATAAAAACTGGAGAAAACCTAAAAGCTTGAAGAACTCTAAGAAGAAAAGACCAATCCAGAGTATCGAAAGCTTTACGGATATCTATCTTCATGGCCAAATTGCCTCAATAACAATTCGTATGCATCATATTCACACAGTCAGAAGCTAAAGCTATATAGTCCTCAATGTGACGGTCCCGGATGAACCCAAGCTGATGAGGAGAGATAATCCTTGCTGCAATCTGAGCTAACCGATCCACCTAAATTTTGGAAGAGATTTTGAACAAGAAGTTACTATGCATAATCAGACGAAGCTGGTCTACCAAAATCGAATCCTTCAGCTTCGGAAGAAGAACAATGAAACTAGAGTTCAAACCCGGAAAAATAACCCATATACGGGAAAAGTTCTGAACTGCAAGAACCACGTCACTACCCACCACCTCCCAGCACCACTAATAGAACCCTCCAGAAAAACTGTCTGACCCAGGGGCAGAGGCTGTATCCATAGTAAAAACCGCATCATGGATATTGTCTGTCGAAGGAAAGCTAATTAGAAAATCATTTTCCACATTAGTCACCAAAGAAGGAATCACATCCTCCACCAACGAGAACTCTGTCTCAAACCGAGAAGAATCTGAAGAAAAGAGATTCGAATAAAACTCGATGATATGATCCCTGATAATCAAACGGTCATTAGTAAGCACCTCATTAATCAAGAGAGAAGACAAAGCGTTCATGTATTGCCTACGTCTGATAGAGGCATGAAAGAATGAGGAATTACGGTCACCATCTTGCATCCACTTCACCCTTGACCGTTCACGATAAAAGCACTCATGTCTGTGTAACAGCACGTCAAGCTCATGATGAACACGAGATTCGGCTAAGAAAAGCTCCCTGAAAAACCCAGATTAGACATTTAAAGCTGAATAGACTGAAGTTTTGCGGATTTACAAGTAATGTTGGAGTTAAGATCCCCGAAAACATCCCAATTTCAAGTCTTGAAAGCATTCTTCAACTTCTTCAGCTAGTTGATAACCACCTGATGAGGCTTATCCACAAAAGAGAAACTCCAAATACGACGAACTAAAGCCATAAAATCTGGGTGATCCAACCACATGCTCTGGAACCAGAAAGGTCTAGGACTAACGTTCTCAATATCCGACAACCGAATCACCAATGGATAATGATCCGAAAATCTAAGAGGGAGAGCTACACAAGAAATGTCCTGCCAACAGGAAATACAACCCTCAGAAACCAAAGCTCTATCTAACCTCCTCTCAATTCTAGTATGGGGATAACGACCCTTAGCCCAAGTGACACGAGCACCATAGGAGCGAACACCAATCAAATCGCAATCCTCAACAACAAACCTGAAATCCTCATAGGAGCTACAACCTGGAGAACAAAGGCCTAAAGACTCATGAGCTCCCAAAACAGCATTGAAATCACCCACAACCAACCAAGAGGAAGAAACCAAACTGACCAAGTCCCGAAGAGACTGCCAAAGCAATCTTCGGACAACCGCTGATGTGCTCGCATAAACGAAAGTGTAAAAATGCAACCGAGAATTAACCGTGAGCGAAACCATAAGCTGCTACTTATGAAAACGGACTATCTGAGCATCAGAAAAAGAGTCTCAAGCAAAGACCTAAATCTTCGGTAAAAGGCCACCCCTATCATTCAAACCCACTAAATGATGACCAAGAGAAGACCAAAAACCAGAAGCGATGGAAGTAAAAACTACCATAGGCTCAGCAATACAAACAAAAAAAGATCGGTGTATAAGACACAAATCTCTTAGAACACTCCTCGAAGACCTATTCTCAATACCATGACAATTCCAGTAAAAGACACTAATCATCAAAAATGCTAGAAGAAGTCCACATCTTGGACTTTAGCTTCATCAGCCTACGTATAACCATCGTCGTCCTCTAAGAAATATTGCTAGCATCTAATCATTTCGCCTTAATTTGAGAAGCCCATGAAGAACTAGCAATGAGACGGAGCTCAGCCTGAGAGTTATAGGCCGGAAGGCTGGAACTCTGGGTAGAACCTGCAACCGAAGAGGAAATTTGAGAAGATCCAGAACATACATTCCTAACCCCATGAGCAGCATGCAGAAACAGGGGTCGCTGAAGAGAGAAAGATCCCACAATAGTAGGAACCGTCTGAACCAACGAATCTATGACCGGAGTAGTCTGGTTTGGAACAATGGAGTGAACATCAAAAACCAGTCCTGAAGTAGTAGAGGACTCCAATATTGTCTTCGATCCCGAAAAGGAAGAAGCATGGCCCGTCGACAAATCCACACTAAGATCAGACCCAATATCCACAAGAGAATCATGAACCACCAAGACATTAGAAACCGAGACTACTGCTAAGGACCTAGAAACTACCGGGATTGCGTTAACATTCCAGACTGCTGCTCACGTGAAGCTGTCAAAGAAACAGAATCAAAGAAAATAGCTGAAACAACCGGATCTGGAAAAGCTACCAAGACATCAATAAGAGAACCCCCCCCCCCCCCCCCCCCCCCCCTGTTGGGACTGACAAACCTAAGCAGCCACCACCGAAGTAGTAGGAACCATTAAAGAAGTGAAACATGTCGTAGCAATTAGACTGGAAGAAGAAACCATACTCAAAACCGGATCTGAACCTGCAGAAGAATGAACCACATCTGAATCCAGAGACCCAAAAAAATAATTAATACATAATTATATTTGTATTATATAAATTAGTAACAAATATCAATAATATTTGAAAATTGTTTTTAATATTTTATTTAACTTATATAATTTTTAGATTTATACCATTAGAATAATACTTTTTTTTATTTAATTAAATTTACATAATATTTATTTGATTTACTTTTACTTTTAAATTTATTATTACAATAAAATTATATTATTTTTGTATTATATTTAAAATTATTATTATTATTAAAATTTATTATCAATATCATTATTATTAAATGTATAACTATTATATATGATATAGTATTATTATTAATATTTATTTTTATATTAAAATTGTATAATTATTACTATTATAACAATCATTATTATAATTATTAAATTTTATTATCATTATTGTTATTATTCTTTGGATATATTTAATATTAGGCTTAATGGTACAGATGCCCCCTGAATTATTCGTGTATTGCTGATTTCCCCCCTGAATTCCTAAAATGGTCACTAAACCCCCTGATTATACTTACATACCCTGATTATACACATAATTGCATTAAAACTGGAAAAATATAATAATAACACCACACACCCTTTGACCATTTGACTAATGTCCAAAAATAAAAACAAATTAATAATAATAATAATAATAATAATAATAATAATGATAATAATAAATATAGTAATAATAATAATAGTAATAAATAAATAACAATAATAATACCAATAATAATAATAATAATAAGTAATAATAATACCAATAATAATAATAAATAATAATAATAATAATAGTAATAATAATAATAATAGTAATAATAATAATAATAATAATAAGTAATAATAATACCAATAATAATAATAATAATAGTACATAATAATAATAATAATAATAATATTTGAAAAGTCATAGTCATGTAGTCATAACTATTCATATTCCATCTCATTAGTCAGTACGTGTGTTTTGGTGTTGTAGTTTATATTGTAACACATAAGGCGGGGTTCATGACATAAATTAATAACCAATTTCTTTAAATATGGAAAGTTTTAGATTCGAAGAGATCTAGAAATTAAACAAAAACAAAAAAAATTAAAATTATATTTTTAAATTTTCAGATTGGATCTCCACCATCCATCATAATTAAAATTAGGGTGACGATGTTGGCACCCATAAAAATTATTAGTATACCCATATTTTATTAAAAAATTTAATTACAAAAATATCTCAATAGAAATTTACCAATACGAACAAATTACTTTAATTAAAAATAAATCAAATACTATATGCTCTCATTAATTATACTCATATCTTCAACTATATTTCTTTATTAAAAAAAACTTACCTTTCAAAAAAAACTTATAATAAACCATAATTAAACTCTAATTTGATTCCAAAAATAATATGATTTTTTTTATAAATTGGATGTGATAATAATTTAAGATTGTTTATAAATAATATATATTAAATGAATATATTTATTTCAATGAGGGTACTGTCAGCATTATGATAGGTACTTATAGTAATATTTATTTTTTAAATTTTAGACATGGATGTACTTATAAAAATAGGTGTACTAATAATTTTTATGTGTGTCAATATCTGTACCCTTAAAATTACTTATTATTTATTAATATTATTATTTTATTATTATTAATATTATTATTGTTGTTGTTGTTGTTGTTGTTGTTGTTGTTATTATTATTATTATTATTTTTAATTTTTTTGGACAATAGTCAACTGGTCAAAGGGTGTGTGGTGTTAATATTATATTTTTCCAGTTTTAATGCAATTATGTGTATACTCAGGGTATGTAAGTGTAATTTGCTATTGACGTCTGTCACCCCTTCTGTCACTTGCTGCCAATTTCAAAAGTTCAGGGGGTTTATCGACCATTTTAGGAATTCAAGGGGGAAATCAGCAACACGCTAATAATTCAGGGGGCATCCGTACCATTAAGCCTTAATATTATTTCTCTCACCTTATTATTAGCTAATACAACCACCACCCTTTGTATTAGCTAATGCAACATCCATTGTATTAGCAAAATTAAAATGTATTAGCTAATACAATACATTGTATAGTAAAAAGTAATTCCAAACATTATATTGTATTATTCTACTACATTTTAAACCCCTAATACAATACAATACAACCTACCAAACATGCAATTTACCAAATATGCAATTGGAAGGGTAGAACTACAAATCTTAAAATTCTCAAAGTGTGGGGGTGTTTAGCAAATGTTGGAATACCTGATCCCAAAAAGAAGAAAATTTGTCCAATGGCTATATATATTGTTTTTATCGGTTATTCTCAAAATAGTGTTGCAAATAGATTTTTAATTATTAATTCCAAAGTTAGTGGAATTTCTAATAATTCCGTCAAAGAGTTTAACAATGCTACATAGTTTGAAGATACTTTTCCTTTTAATAATAGAGTAAAAAAATCCTTAGATTTAATCATGTAGCATCAACTAATGGAAAATCTACTTCTAGTAATCCTGTAGATGAATCAGAAGTTGAACTTAGGAGTAGCAGACCTAGGGTAGCCAAAAGCTACGGAATCGGAACTTAATTATAGCTCTAAATTCAACTGGTAGAGAAGCTGAGTGGATTAAAAGTCTTTTAAAGGAAATTCCTATAGTTGGAAAACAAGTGTCTACTATTTCGATACATTGTGATTGGAAGGCGGTTCTAGACTGGGTAGAACAATCATATAGTAATAAAAAGATGAGTAGACATATTCTAGTGGGGTCATGCTACAATACAAATAAGAAGGTAGTGTTTTACCGTACAACACCACTTTTAACAAATTTCAACCTGTTAAATGAGAAAATAAAAAAATAAAGTTTCACCAACAACCGATTGCACCGGTTTCTTGCCCAAACAAAACAACAAACTCTGTCTCTCTCCTGTCATTCTCTATCTAGGTTTCTTTCCAGACTCTCTCTTTCTCTCCAGACTCTGTCTCTTTCTCTCCAGACTCTCTCTAACAAACAACAACCGATTACTCGGTTTTGCACCGGATTCAGAGCAAGGTCGGCAACTGAGAAGATCCGAAACCGATTCTCGTATCGAACGAAGAAGATCTAAGCTTGGTGTCATCGGTCCTTCTTCTTCTTTCTTCAACTGTTAGGTGTGGAGCCAGTCCTTGAGGGCTTTAATGGCTACGGCGGCTCGTGGGAGAGCAGACCGGATTCGGTGATGGTTCCATTGCAGAGCTGGGTCGGTCACCGGAAAGACGCAGATCTGGCCATCCGATCTCTTCTGCTATCATTTTGGGCCAGGAGACACCTCACTACCACTTGATACTTCTCCTTCAGAGACATGTTTTAAGTTCATTTTTTTTAAAATTAAATTTACTATTTTCGTTTTTAAGAATTCGTGAGGATTATGGGGTTTGTGTTTGATCAGTTGTGTAATTGTTAAAATATTTATTTTGAAGGTTTTTAACTTTGTTTTAGTTGAGGGTTGAGGTGGGGTTGTTTATCTTGTGTTTGTTTTGGTTACTCATTTTAAAGAACTTTATAGTTGCTTTTAGGATACATGAAAATATTGTTATTGAGTTCAAGTTAAGCACCTCACCCTATTGTTTTATGACATTTAAACTGTTATTAATTGATTTCAGGAAGTAGTTCATGAACCATTTGTCCCTCTTACGAAAGAGGAAAAGTATGAGGTTGAATGTGCATTTGCTGCTTCTAATTGGTACGATATTGTTTTCTTTGCTAGCTGTTTAGTCGGTGTTGTTACTACAATTTAATTGTGGCTTAACCTTGTAGGGGGAAGGTCTTGGTAACTCATTCGGGGACAAATATTGATTACAGGGCAACTTTTGCAGTGTCTTGGACCTGGCGCGTGGTTGAATGATAAGGTATTCTTATGAGTTGCCTAATTTTCATGTAGAAGGAGATTTGTTAATTAATTCAATTGTTATGGTTGATAGGGGGATTAAGTGGTAAGTAAACAATTAGTTTTGTTTCTCATATTCTTGTGCGTTTCTTTTCTAGGTGATAAACGTGTATCTTGAGTTGCTGAAAGAAAGGGAAGAAAGAAAGCCACTGAAGTTTTTGAAATGCCATTTCTTCAACGCATCTTTTTACAATAAGGTCAATACTTTTGCTCTTGCAGTTTTGATCGATTTGAATGTCAATTTTGTATCTTTTGAATGATTAATGGAGTTATAAACATGCATTTCATATATTTGATTATAGATTGCTTCAGTTCAGTGCAATGAAACCTTTTGAACTATATTCTTGATCTTTTCCTCAACAGGAAGTTTTTATTTGGTAGAAAACTAACACCTGCAAATCATATGTATCACTTTGTCATCAATCAAGCCCAATTGAAATTCTTGATATTTGCTAATGTCGATGCTCCTTGTTTTATCTTCATGCTCATGGCTTTCGAAAAGAAAAAGGTCACGGATCTTCTTAGCTCATGTTGAAGGATATGGAAAAAGATTGAACATATTTATGGTGGTAATATCTGCACCCTTTCTGGTGTTAGTATCAATGCATTTGTGAGTATTATGGGATTTGTGTTTGATTAGTTGTGTAATTTTTAAACTATTTATTTTGAAGGTTTTTAACTTTGTTTTAGTTGAGGGTTTGTGGTCTCTATTATTGAGGTGTTTCTCAAAATAAATTCAATTTCGCACATTTTCTCTCAATCTCTCACTAAAATCCAAATCCACCGAAAAATCCATATGGGTTTTGGTTTTCGATCGCTTTTTGGTGGGAAAAACTATCTTTTTGAATAAAACAAGAGTGAAAAAATAATGATAATCAATGTTTTTGTTTGATTGGTTTTATGGAATCTTCACCTCTCTTGGATTGTGGCAAAAAGAGGCCAAGATCTTGTTTTTCGGCCTCGACAACGCCAGTAAAACACCTCTGCTTCACATGTTGAAGGACGAGGTATTTTATTTTATTATTACTTGTTTCATTTTAGTTCTTTGATTAAATGTTTTTTGACGAATTTTTTTAGGGTTTTGTTTTTATGAATCAGATATTAGTTCAACATCAGCTAACACAGTACCCAACATCAGAGGAATTAAGCATTGGAAAGATCAAGTTCAAAGCATTTGATTTGGGAGGTCATCATATTGGTAGAAGAGTTTGGAAAGAATACTATGCCAAGGTTTATTTTATATTTTTATTTAATTATAAATAATTTTTGTAGTTGCATTGAATCCGAAAAAGTGTCTTTTTCTGAGTTTTTGATGTTATTTTATGCATGAATGTGCCTGTTTTGAAACTCTGTATGTAGGTTGGTTTCATATTTTTATGTATAATTTATTTTTGCAAATTATGTACATTTGTTTTCCTAAATTTTGATTCATATCTAAATTGCTAATTAATTCTCTATTGGAAATTGGAAATTTTTTTCTTGGTTAAAACTGGTAAGGTTGGTGGATTTGTTAGACCATCAAGGACTGTTGGTAGTTTTTTTTTTCTATTATAATAACATGATTCATATCCCATGTTTATATTATTTTCGGAGTTGATACACTGCATTTGGATATTGGGAATTATTACAGTAGTGTCAATGTTAATATATTTAGACTTTTTGGTGTGGAGTTAATTACAAAAGGAAGATGAAATGATTATGCAAATCAGTTTTGAGATGCACTAGAATACTGCATGTGTTTATGTGATTGAAAATATGGGTGTTTCTCTTTGCAGATGAGTTTATCTTTTGGTTATTCTTTGTATATGGGTTTCTCTTTTTGTCAGCTTATTTTTTTTTTGGTAATATAATTATTCAGTTTTCCAAAGTGAAATAAATTATTTCCTCAATGTATTCTAGAATAAATCAAACTAAGATTAAACTGACAATATATGAAAAGAGCTTGCAGCCTCTCATGGAAAAATATCCAACAGTTTCCTTATGTTCTGTTTTTAAGTTATGTTTATATTTTTTTTTTGGAGAATGAGATTCATGTTCATGTAGCTTCTTTGTGATTTTTGGGATTTTGTAATGCTGGATTGTTTATTGAGTGTTTGGATGGTGGAATTGCAGTGGTCCATTGGGGGGTTTTTAATTATTAATTATTTTATTTATTTTATCGTGACCAAAATATGCTTTTAGAATTCATATTTGTGTGTGATCAATGGGGTTTTTGGTGTTTTGGAGGTTTGTTTTGGTGCAAGTTTGTAACTGGTGTTTTGGTTTTTTGGTTGCATTTTTGTTGTTTTGTCTGCTGACAGGTTTTTGTTTTTGTGGTGTTATTATTAGTGTCTGGATGGTGGAATTTAATTGTCTATCAGGTTTTTATTTGTGTTATGGTGTTATCATGACCAAAATGTAGTATCAGTAATTCAGTATATACATTTTCAGGAGGGAAATGCTATTTATTTTGAGAAAAATAGGTGATTGGCTGCTAATCTGAGCTTGAATGAATAAAATAGATTAACTAGGCAAATTCCTCTCTTGGTTTTGCAATATTTTTGTTTTGTTTGATGAATGGTTTGTTAAGTTGATTACTATTGTTTTATATTGGGTTTAATCAAGTTGGAAAATACCATTTATTCCTCTTAAGTGTTTTTTAAAGGATGATGCTCTAGAATGGCATTCATGTCTTGACTATCAATCTTCTCAATGTCCTCCCACTTGGTCCTCATGTTCACAATTACACTTTGTATATTTGCAGATCCTACAATTATGTTGTATGCATTATAAGTCACATATTTCTTATAGAAATAGAGAATTTTTATGTAGCAATAAACCTTTTCCTAGCAGAGAATGTGAGAGAGCAGAGTGGTTAGTTGGGTAATGGTTTTTGTTTCAAAATTTCATTCAGGTTTTATGACAATAGGATGGAGGTAAAATTCTTCATTTATGGTTCAGTTTCATGTTTAGGATTTGATAATGAGTTGTTAAAGGTGCAAAAGTTGTCATCTTTGAGAGGTTCTACTAATAAATTTAGTTTTTTTTTATTGTTTCATGTGTAATTGGATGATTTAATTTTGTATGTTGATGTTATTAGTAATGATAGTTGCCCTTATTTATGAATTTCTGAGTTTTATTGTGAGTAACACAAATTAGTCATTTGTGCAGTTTTTCTATTTGTCACTTCTTAAACTTATTACACATGCTTTTTGCCTTTTTCAAGTTCATGCTGTTGAGAGAACTCCCTCCATGATCTCATTCTCTCTTTGTACCAGAAGGAATAGCGCTGCCAAACTGCCAAGCAAGGTTGACCGCCCTGATTGTCTGTTTTGTTGTAACTTGAATGCAAGTTCAGTAATGTATAAAGTTCAAATTGTGTTAATCTATATTAGTTTGAAGTTTTATTGCTCAGAGCCTCAAAGGTGATCCTTCTTTTGTTGGTTCATCTCTTATAGTCTGGTGTGGTTGTTTGGGCCCCTCTCTTTGCCTTTTTAGTCTCTTTTTCTATAAAGTAGCAGTTTCAAAAAAAATTATTTCTATCTCTATCTGATTAGTCAGAGAGGCTTTGTGTATATGAGTTGTTATTTCGTTTTGGTGAAAGATGAGGTTTGATTCAGATTGATGTATATACATTGATGAAAATTGTTACATTGATGTATATACCTTCATGATCTCTATGCAAAATCTTCATTGTTCAAAAAGCTTTTGAATTTTTGCATATACCAATTCGATTGGTCTAGTTGCTGATTCCAAATACATAGCTCTAGTTTTGATTGGTTTAATCGAAGGAGTTCTTTTGTGAATGATAGTTCGATCATTTTCTTCTTTTGTGAATTGTGCATTCACTTAGGCAAATGGTCATACAAGCAAATATAGAAATTACATTCTCACCACATGATGGATTTCATACATTACAAACAACCTAATTTGTGTCCAAATGTATTTATTACAAAGCATTACAAATTACTTAAACGTATAATTTCCTTTTAAGTAATGTATTACCAAGCATTAAGGAAAAATATGAAACATATAAAATTTTTTAGAATATTTAAAAATTTAAGATGATTTGAATAAATTATTAATTCCTTTTACAAATTTAAATAGATGTCTATAAATAATTTTGATTTTTTTGAAGTGTTTGGTTGAATGATAATAATTTAATTACTTGAAAATATAAAATTTAAATAATACTATAATTATACGGTGATTGCATCGGGGGATGCATCATGCATGCACCCAAGATCTTTTCTAGTAAATTAATCTACAATAAGAACCAATTTATAAAGATTTATATTGATTTGTTCACTGAATAAGTTTAACAATGAGAGAAACATTAAACTTACATCATCAAGTCATGTTCTTGTTTCACAATCTCGATATATTGTAACAGTTCAAAACAAAATAATATAAACAAATCATGCTCTGAATAATATTATTAAAAAAAATTAACAAAATGAATGAATGATGATATTTTGATTTAATAATTTATGCGTTGAACTAGTTCACTATCAAAATGAATGAATAATGATATTTTGATTTGATTTAAACTAGTTCGCTAAACAAGTTTAATGTACATTAACATGTAGTGAAATTTACATTATTAAATATATATTTATTAATCAAATATATTATTTGAATATAAAAAATATAAAGGTTAAACATTTATTTTATTTTACACCATTAATCATTCTACGAGTTTTGATTTTTTTTTAAATAACTATATAATTTTGATAAGTTATTCATTTTGATTTTTTTAAGTATTAAAAGTTACAAGTATTACAATAGGACTGTCGGGACTTGTCAATATCAAACAATATAAGTGCTGCCCTAAAAAATACTCTCACAAACCTGGAGAAAACTCCACACACATGTTTGTAAAATGTGTATGATACTATGATGGGACTCGAACCCCTCGCCACCAAGTGTGGAAAGAAACTGCAATATATATATATATATATATATATATATATATATATATATATTATATTATATATTAGAACAAATTATACCAAACTCCCCTGAGGTTTGCTCTTTTACACGCTAAAACAACTTTACCATTAATTGACACTCACGTCCTCATACCATTAAGGTTTGACCGTTAAGTGTGAGAGTTGACCGTTAAAAATGATAAAAGACTGAAATACCTCTGATTCACCAAAAATCTAAAAGAAATAATTATATCAAACTCTCATGAGGTTTGTTCTTTTACACAGAGAAACAACTTTATTGATAAAGGACACTCACCTCCCTTACCATTAGTCAAGTTGGTCAAATTAAACCGTAGACCAATTTTGACTATCAAAACTAAGAATAGTTTAGTCATTTGAAGCATTATATATATATATATATATATATATATATAAATTTAAAAAAAATTGAATAAATATTTTAAAATGAAGATTTTTTAAGGTATTTTAATGAAGATTAAGTGGACCAAAAAAAACTGCTTTTAAAATTAAGAATTTTTTTGGACAGAAAAATAGGATTAATTAAAAATTATGAATTAAAAAAAAGAACGGAATTTTTCATTAAAAAAACGGTTAGTCCAATCTAATTTAAAAGATATTCAAATTATTAAAAAAAAAGAAATAAAAAAAAATCTCAATACCTTTAACAGTTCGCCAATTCCACCAACAACACAAATCACAATTCTTTCCTAATTTGTTCAATCTCTTCCATGAGAGATTGAGCCAGATTTCTTCCCAAAATGGAGCCAGTTCGCCAGTTCTACCAACAACATAAATCACAATCCCCTCCTAATTTGGTGTAATCTGTTCAAAAAAAAATTAAAAGTTCAATATCTATTTATATATACAAAATATATTCTTTTTTCAAAGAAATAGAATTAAAAATTTTAATTTTTTTAATAAATAGAATCTTTTTAAAAAATAAATAAAAATTAAAAGACAAATTATGAAGGAATTGTGATTTGTGTTGTTGGTGGTACTAGCGAACTGGCTCAATCTCTCATGGAGGAGAAATCGAACAAATTAGGAAGTGATTGCGATTTGTGTTGTTGGTGGAACTGGCGAACTGTTAAAGGCATTGATATTTTTTTTAATTTGAATTTCTTTTAAATTAGATTGGATGGTCCGTTTTTTAATGAAAAATTCAGTTTTTTTATTCTTAATTTTCAATTAATCTTATTTTTCTTTCCTAAAAAAATCTTAATTTTAAAAACAGTTTTTTTTTTCACTTAATCTTCATTTTGAAATACCTGAAAAAAAAATCTTCATTTAAGATTATTTATTCAATTATACATATATATATATATATATATATATATATATATATATAATGCTTCAAATGACTAGTGTTGATAGTCAAATTGGTCAACGGTTTAATTTGACCAACTTTGACTAACGGCAGAGGAGGTGAGTGTCAATTATTAATAAAGTTGTTTTTATGTGTAAAAGAGCAAACCTCAGGGGAGTTTAGTGTAAATTGTTTTTTTAGATTTTTAGGAATCAAGGGTATTTCTGTCTTTTATCATTTTTTAACGGTCAACTCTCACACTTAACGGTCAAACCCTAACGGTAGGGGAGGTGAGTGTCAATTAACGGTAAAGTTGTTTCCGCGTGTAGAAGAGTAAACCTCAGGGGAGTTTGGTGTAATTTTTTCTATATATTAATAATTATATTATATTATATTATATATTAATTAATAAAAATTATTTTTTTATAAAAAAATTAATCAAAAAATTCATTTAAAATAAATGAAAATATTAAAATTTTGAATATAAAATAAAGAAAATAAAATAAAAATTTTGAAAATTTGAATTTCAAGAACGAGTTTAAGGTAGGTTGAACGAGTTTAACGTTCAACGTTCAACTGAACGTTAAACTCGTTCAGTGAACAAGTCAACGTAAATCTTCATAAACAACTTCAACGTAAGATGAACAAGTTTAACGTTCATTTGAACGTTAAACTCCTTTAGTGAACAAGTCAACGTAAATCTTCAAAAACAAGTTCAACGTAGGTTGAACGAGTTTAACGTTCATCTGATAATGTTAAACTTGTTCAGTGAACAAGTTAAAATAAACCTTCATGAACAAGTTAAACGTAGGTTGAACGAGTTTAATGTCCATCTCAACGTAAAAATTGTTCAGTGAACAAGTTAACGTAAACATTCATGAACAAGTTCAACGTATGTTGAACGAGTTTAACGTTCATCTCAATGTAAAACTTGTTCAGTGAACAAGTTAACGTAAACCTTTATAAACAAGTTCAATGTATGTTGAACGAGTTTAACGGTCCTCTTAACGTTAAACTTGTTTGGTGAACAAGTCAACGTAAACCTTCATGAACGAGTTTAACGTTCATCTCAACGTTAAACTCGTTCAACCTACATTGAACTTGTTCATGAAGGTTTATGTTAACTTGTTCGGTGAACAGATTAAACGTTGAGATGAACGTTAAATTCGTTCATGAAGGTTTACGTTGACTTGTTCACCGAACAAGTTTAACGTTAAGAGGACCGTTAAACTTGTCAACATACATTAAACTTGTTTATAAATGTTTACGTTAACTTGTTCACTGAACAAGTTTTACGTTGAGATGAACGTTAAACTAGTTTAACATACGTTGACTTGTTCACCGAACAAGTTTAACGTTAAGAAGACCGTTAAACTTGTTCAACATACATTAAACTTGTTTATAAATGTTTACGTTAACTTGTTCACTGAACAAGTTTTACGTTGACATGAACGTTAAACTAGTTCAACATACGTTAAACTTGTTCATGAAGGTTTACATTAACTTGTTCACTGAACAAGTTTCACATTGAGATGAACGTTAAACTCGTTCAACATACGTTGAACTTGTTCATGAAGGTTTACTTTAGTTTGTTCACTGAATAAGTTTTACGTTGAGATGAACGTTAAACTCGTTCAACATACATTGAATATGTTCATGAAGGTTTACGTTAACTTGTTCACTGAACAAGTTTTACGTTGAGATGGACGTTAAACTCGTTCAACCTACGTTGAACTTGTTCATGAAGGTTTACGTTAACTTGTTCACTGAACAAGTTTAACATTATCAGATGAACGTTAAACTCGTTCAACCTACGTTGAACTTGTTCTTGAAGATTTACGTTGACTTGTTCACTAAACGAGTTTAACGTTCAAATGAACGTTAAACTTGTTCATCTTAGGTTGAAGTTGTTCATAAAGATTTACGTTGACTTGTTCACTGAACGAGTTTAACGTTCGGATGAATGTTAAACTTGTGCAACATATGTTGAAGTTGTTCATGAAGATTTACGTTGACTTGTTCATTGAACGAGTTTAACGTTCAGATGAACGTTAAACTCGTTCAACCTACTTTAAACTCGTTCTTGAAATTCAAATTTTCAAAAATTTTATTTTATTTTCTTTATTTTATATTCAAAATTATATAATTTTCATTTTTTTAAATGAATTTTGTGATTAAATTTTTTATAAAAAAAATATTTTTTTATTAGTTAATATATAATATAATATAATTATATTATTAATATATAATATAATGTAATAAATATATATATATATATATATATATATATATATATTGTAGCAACCGGTTTCAACCGGTTGCTTTTTGTGGGCTGTCAAGCACTTTCAATTTTTTATCATTTATTTTCTTACTTTTTGTTGCTTTGTACTGTACAGCACATCTTTTTATTTGTACCATAGCCAACTCCATTCTAGTGAGGTGTAAGTCAGTAAAAAGTCTTATGAGTAATTCTATTGTATTTTTGGAGTATGTTAAATCTCAGCTAAACATAGCTGATCAAATAACTAAAGGGCTTTCAAGGAAAGCTATCATAGAATAGCCTGCAAGGGAGTCATCAAGGGAGGTAACCCAACCTCTGTAATTGGAGGTCGCATGAAAGAGGTTCAATGGGTAGAAACAATCCATATTGCATGGCTCATTTAGCACTACTTTAATTGAGATATCGTATATGAGATATACTCATACTCATCCCTATGACAATAGTGCAAGTTTGTGACTATAAGGAAGGGCGATAAGGAAGGGCAACGACCTTGAATGAGTTCAAGGCAAGTATACTCTTGCAAGGTATATGTCAAATGTATCTTTGGAGAACTCACCAAAGTAAGAGTAGTCGTGAGGCTGTGACTGTGACAATTGGGCTATTATCTAATAACTCTTCTGAAAATCAAGATACCATTGCATGGCCATTAATAGCACTAACCCGTAAAAACCAAGTCTTTGTTGATATTATGTGTGTGATAGTTGATGTAATGGTCAAAAAACGGACTTTCGGACCAAAAGCAGGCCCACAAATAAATTGAAGAATAAAAGAGTCTTGAGCTCTTTCAAAGATCATTAAAAGGCCAAAATAAGGATCAAAATAAACTAAAGCCCAACATGGACCAATAAAGAAACAGGCCTAAAAGCATGACCCAACCCCCAAGGTATATGATCAAAACAAACACGTGGTAATGTCTGACATGGCCCTTATTACCAAATTCAAACGAATCAAAACGGGCAGTAAATGACCTGAGAATCACACTCCTATAAAGGGTATGGACGGTGAGGGCTCCAGGTCTTCACTATAAATACCAGACCCCTTCTAAGAGAATGGGGTGCTGCTTTTCTCATCTTACACGAGAAATCTCTCAAAGCATAGCGCTGCAATTCTCTCCCAGCATTAATTGTTGCTCCACGATCAAACAGAGGTTGACCCAATTATTCTTAAAAGTCGATTGACCCAATCCACTATCGACCCACGTCGAGTCAAGGAACATCTTAGACATCGACCCATCAAAGACAACGATACATAGTAACGACACATCCATAGATTGACAAACGTTGTCTATGCTGAAGGGGTGAATATTTAGACAAAATTCCTAGTGCATGATTGCCCTTCCATCTACAACATTATTGTAGGTCGACCTTGGATCTGTGAGCTTAGAGCAGTCCATCCACTCTACATCAAACCATTCAGTTTCTGACAAAGTTGGGAGTGTGAGAAATTAGGGGAGAACAAAAAACCTTTAGAAGTTATTACCAGAATACCCTCAAGGAAAAGAAGATGGAATTGTAGCAACTACAGAAGTCAACTCCCGAACTCGACCCATACCAGCCGCAAGTAGAGGAGCTTGACGAAGTACAAATTCATCCTGACATCCTGGAGCATAAGGTGAAAATTGGATCGAGACTAGCCCTAGATATCAGGACAAGACCGATCGACTTCTTGGAACAGCACCACGATATTTTTGCACGAATGCATGCAGATATGGTTGGAATCGATTCCGAGGTAATAAATAGAAGCGAAGAAAATTCACCCCCGAGCAAAACATAGTCATTAATGATGAAGTCTAGAAATCGATCAACACTGGATCAGTAAGGGAAGTTAACTACCCTGACTGGTTAGCCAACACGATCGTGGTGAAAAAGAAGAACGGGAAGTGGAGGGTTTGTATCGACTTCACTGACCTAAACAAGGCGTGCCCAAAAGACTCGTTCCCCCTTCCTCACATCGATATACTGATCGATGCCACAACAGGACACGAACTATTGAGCTTTATGGATGCCTTATCAGGTTATAGTCAAATCGTCATGCACCCCGACGACCAGGAGAAAACGATCTTCATAACAGAGCTATGTATAATTTGTTATAAAGGGATGCGTTTTGGTCTTAAGAATGCAGTTGTGACTTATCACATACTGGTGAACAAGATGTTCGCAGAAATGCTAAGGGACACGATGGAGGTTTAAATTGACGACATGCTAATCAAATCACTTGCAGCAGAACAACATCTCGAACACCTAAGGCAGTCCTTCGAAGTGCTCGACAGGTATCACATGAAACTTAATCCTTTTAAATGTTCATTTGGTGTGTATTTAAGAAAGTTTCTAAGATACCTTGTCTCCCACAGAAGAACTGAAGCAAACCCTCAACAAATTCAATATATCATGGGAATCGAGTCCCTAAATTGCTTCAAGGATGTACAAAAACTAACAGGTCAAATAACAGCTTTAGGACGATTCATCTCTCAATCTTCAGAGAGATGCCACGGCTTCTTCGAAACCCTAAAGAAGAACAAAAAGTTTGCATGGACCGAAGAGTGCGAGAAAGCACTGCAAATGTTGAAAATCACTACCCCTCTCTTACTTTCGAAGCCTGTCGATGGGGAGAACCTCTATGTCTACCTGGCTGTATCAAAGACAGTTGTCAGCGCACTACTAATAACGGTAGATGATGATAAGAAATTACCAATATATTATGTGAGCAGATCTCTACTTAATGCCAAAACTCGGTATTATCAGCTAGAAAAGCTGGTACTCACACTCATCGTGGCAGTCAGGAAGCTTCGACCTTACTTCCTGTGCCATTTGATAGTGGTACTGACAACACATCTACTGAAAAGTATATTCCACAAGCTAGAGTTATCTGGTTGACTTATGAAATGGTCAATGGAGCACAGGAGCACGACATCTCTTATCGACCCAGAACTGCGATCAAGTCTCAGGTATTAGCTGACTTTGTCGCTGAATTTTCCCTTAGTTCACATGTGAAGGTTGAGAAGGAAATGGTTAACACGCTAAACAATTCAACCCTAGGGATTTGGGCCTTATCAGTTGACGACTTGAACAACATTAGGGGAAGCGGACATGGAATCATCCTTCGATCTCTTGTAGGGATCATAGTCAAACAGGCAATCAGTTGCAGATTCAAAGCAAATAACAACGAGGCAGGATATGAAGCTCTCATTGCAGGCCTTACCTTGACAATGAGTTTAGGGGTTAAGCTGATCAATGTTAGTAGCGATTCCCAATTAATTGTGCGACAATTGCAATGTTCATATGAAGCAAGAGACCTTAAGATGACAGCTTACCTCAACCTTGCACGAGAATTAAGGTCGAGCTTCGAGGATTTTGAAATCGAACAAATTCCACGATCAAAAAATGTTTGAGTTAACTTTCTAGCAAATCTTGGTTCCACTGAAAGTAGGATGATCCCCGTGGTGTACTTACAATGGCCAACTGACTTGAAAGATTGAAAATACTATTAAAGCGTGTGTCTACAACCTAGAGGGGGGGGGGGGGGGGGGGTGAATAGGTTTTAATCAAGTTAATTACCAATTTTTCTTGATTAGTCAATATTAAAAATTCACCTCATAAACAAGCATACAAAATCAAGGGTAAAGTGCAGAATAATAAATAACACTTGATTTTTACGTGGAAACCCTTAAACAAGGGAAAAACCACGGGCTATCCTTCTAGCCACACACGATCCTCAAATCCACTATTGTAATGATGTTTACAACCTAGGTTGACCTCTAGTCACACCATTCTCGGTCACTAACCCACCACTACTACCCAACGGGCCTTTATAGTGAATCCTTGATCACTTTGCTTGCCAACCACACCTTGGTTGCAAGACTTCACTTGCTTGTGCACTACACCTTGTAGTCACAAGACTTAACTCTCAAAAAGAGATTAACAACCTAAGTGAATATGCGAATATTCAAAATGCAAATAATGTTAGGCAACACTAAATGCTTATCTAGGAATTAAAGATGACACTAAGTACAAATCCTAGATATCAATGTCTATATGAATGCTCATAAAGACCTAACTAGATAAAGATATGCAAGTCTAAACTCTAGTCATCAAACAAAGCCATATCAACACATGTTGTCACATAAAATGGCAAGGACAATAAATGCAATTAACAAATGCAATCAATGAGTCCTAATTAGCTAGAGGGCAAATATGTCCTAAATGCAAGCTATCACAATACAAACCCAATCATGCAAGGGAACTCATAAATAGATGCATTAAATAGAGTCCTAGCATTTAATCAACTAATAAATGCAATAAAAACACAATCTTGGAAAGTATGAACAAATGATAAAGATGAGGTTTTTTGTTCAACTTACCAAGTCAACTAATGATGAAAACCCATGCCTTAAAGATGCTTAGAAATGCATGAAGATGATGGGTTTTGGGTTTGGAGAGTCAAGTAACAAAGCTTGAAGCTTTCTCTCTCTGAAAATACACTCTAAGCGTGTGTCTAACAACCTAGAGGGGGGGTGAATGGGTTGTTAATCGATTATTACCAATTTTTCGATTAGTCAATATTAATAACATAACCCAACATAAACAAACATACAAAATCAAGTAAAAGTGCGGAATATAAATAACACTTGATTTTTACGAGGAAACCCTTCAACAAGGGAAAAACCACGGGCTATCCTTCTAGCCACACACGATCCTCAAATCCACTATTGTAATGATGTTTACAACCTAGGTTGACCTCTAGTCACACCATTCTCAGTCACTAACCCACCACTACTACCCAACGGGCCTTTATAGTGAATCCTTGATCACTTTGCTTGCCAACCACACCTTGGTTGCAAGACTTCACTTGCTTGTGCACTACACCTTGTAGTCACAAGACTTAACTCTCAAGAAGAGATTAACAACCTAAGTGAATATATGAATACTCAAAATACAAATAATGCTAGGCAACACTAAATGCTTATCTAGGGATTTAAGATGACATTAAGTACAAATCCTAGATATCAATGTCTATATGAATGCTCATAAAGACCTAACTAGATATAGATGTGCAAGTCTAAACTCTAGTCATCAAACAAAGCCATATCAACATATGTTGTCATTAATCATGGCAAGGACAATAAATGCAATTAACAAATGCAATCAATGAGTCCTAATTAGCTAGAGGGCAAATATGTCCTAAATGCAAGCTATCACAATACAAACCCAATCATACAAAGGAACTCATAAATATATGCATTAAATAGAGTCCTAGCATTTAATCAACTAATAAATGCAATAAAAACACAATCTTGGAAAGTATGAACAAATGATAAATATGGGGTTTTTGTTCAACTTACCAAGTCAACTAATGATGAAGACCCATGCCTTAAAGATGCTTAGAAATGCATGAAGGTGATGGGTTTTGGGTTTGGAGAGTCAAGGAACAAAGCTTGAAGCTTTCTCTCTCTAAGGGTTGTTCTCTCTCATAAAAATGGGTTCATGAAGCTCTAGTTCGGCCAAGAAGAGAAGAGAACATATATATAGGAACCCTAGACAAAACTGCGTCGTTTTGGGTTTGAGAAACAAAATCCCGTCAATACCGCTTGCTGGACCGCGGCTCGGGTAAGTGTCCAGACCGCGGTACACACAGCAGTGCACCGTCTGGACAACAGTGCGGTGCAGGGCGCTGTGCATGCATGGTGCACAGACCGCGGTATGGGCAACAGAGGCCTACTGGACAACACCGCGACTGGGGTCGCTTTGCGTGCAAGTGTACAGGAAGCGGTACATGAAGCATGACCCTGCTGAGGTATACCGCTCTGTATGCCGCGGTGCAAGCATGTCTTGCCAAGCGGTCTAGGCCGCGCTAAGAGAAGAAATTCTCTTTTCTGGGCAAACTCAACACACTAAGTGATGTGCAAAATGTGCAAGTGTGGAGTGTGAAAAGAGGCATACAATACATCATTCAATTACATGAAGATAGGAATATAATGCATGCAAGTGAGTGTGTGCAACTAGAATCTCTTCAAAAGAGTCAAGACAAGTAAACTACCTCTCTTGAAGCACTATGGGATCTTGGAAGCTTGTTGATGAAGAACCACAATAAAACCTAAGCTACCCATTACAAACATCCCCAATGTGATTTGTCATGAAATAAGCCAATCATAAAACTGAGGTTCTTACACTCTCTAAGGGTTATTCTCTCTCATAAAAATGGGTTCTTGAAGCTCTAAAATGAGTTGGGGAAGAAGAGAACATATATAAAGAAACCCTTGACAAAACTGCGTCGTTTTGGGCTTGGGAAACAAAATCCCGTCAATACCGCTTGCTAGACCGCGGCTCGGGTAAGTGCCCAGACCGCGGTACACGCAGCAGTATGCCTACTGGACAACATCGCGGTTGAGACCGCTATGCGTGCAGTGCACAGGCCGCGGTCAAGGCAGCAGGGGCCTACTGAAGTATACCGCGGTATGGACCGCTGCGCATACAGGTGCACAGACCGCGGTCTTTAACGCATGCATCTTCTGGAACCAACCGCTGTTGGGACCGCGACGGAGGCAGGTGCCCAGCAAGCGACCTGCACCGCGGTAAAGAGGAAAATCCTCTTTTCTAGGCAGACACAACACACTAATCTAATATGCAAAAATGTGCAAGTGTGGAGAGTGATGAATGGCATACAATGCATCATTCAATTATATGTAAACAAGAATATAATGCATGCAAGTGAGTGTGTGCAACTAAAATCTCTTCAAAAGAGTTAAGGACAAGTGAACTACCTCTCTTGAAGCTCTTTGGGATAACTGGAAGCATGTCTTCGAGAAAACCATACTTGGAGAACCTATGCTACCCGTTACATAAATATCCCCAATGTGATTTGTCATGAAATAAGCCAATCATAAAAATGAGATTCTTACAAAGATAAAGTACAAATGGAAGTGTCATCGATCGACCATGATCAGAATTGGATGACCCCAATCATCGACTATCTCAAGTATGGCAAGCTTCCTGAAGATCGGAACGAAACTAGAATGCTACGAGCTAAAGCGGCCAAATTTAGCATAATAAGAGGTAAACTTTATAAACTATCTTTTGCAGGTCCTTACCTCCCTCAGAGGCAAAAAAAGTATTAGTCGAGCTACACGTTGGCGAATGTGGTAATCACTTCAGATCGACGAGCTTAGCTCATTGAGCGATAACATCAGGATACTACTTGCCAACGATGATGTCTGATGCATACGAATTCGTAAAAAGATGCGACAAGTGTCAGCGACACGCACAAGTATCCCATCTACCTTTAGAAAAACTTAATTCAATACTATCTTTATGACCCTTCATGAAATGGGGGATGGATATAATAGGGAAACTCCCGGCTTTGAACAGGGGAGGAAAAATGTATGTACTAGCAATGACAGACTACTTCACCAAATGGGTCGAGACAGAATCATACAAGAGCATCAAGGACCATAAGGTAAAGAATTTTCTTTGGAAAATATTATCTGCAGGTACCGAGACCCAAAAGAGATCGTAACTGACAACGGTTCCTAATTCATCTCGTTCGATTTTCAAAACTTTTGTGAAGAATGGGGAATCAAAATTCATTTTGCAACTCTTCGATACCCGTAGTCGAACGGTCAAGCTGAGTTGACCAATAAAACAATAATAGGAACTCTAAAGAAGAAGTTAGAAGACGCGAAGGGATTATGGGCGAATAAACTATTAGAGGTCTTATGGTCCTATCAGACAAGATTACGGATGTCGACCGGGGCCATTGCCTTCTCGCTCGCATTTGGAGCGGAGGTGGTTATACCAGTGGAGTTGAATATAGCATCAACGAGAGTCGAACACCAGGATAAGGAATAGAATCAATGACTACTCCCAATAGAGCTCAACCTGCTTGATGAAAGGAGAGATATGGCTCTACTCAGGCAGGCGAAATATCAGCAATGAGTTGCCAGGCACTATAACAAAGACGTTCGAGCTCGAATATTCAAAGAAGGCGACTGGGTCATACGAAGAGTGTTCCAGAATATGAAGGAGCCTGACACAGGGAAATTTTATTCGACTTGGGAAGGCCCCAATCAGGTAACAAAAGTAGTCAGCCACGGAGCTTACAAAATTCGAGCTCAAGCAAGGCGCAAGATCAACAACAGCGGGAACATAGTACTATTTCTGAATCCTTTACCTTTTAATTTTTGATTAAATTCAATTAAACTCAATCCTAACATTTGCTATTGAGTGCAGTGAGGATGACTTAAGAGCAATTAAGTGCGATCTGAGCTCATTATAAAATATAAAAATCCTCACAAGCAAAGGTTGTCAATTAAAAATTGCTCAAGAGCCTTGTAGACACCATTTAGGGGCCATTTGTTTTTTTGTCTGAACACTGAACATTCATGAATTTTTCTGAAGACTGAATAGGGACTGAAATCTGAATCTGAATGACATTTTTTTTTCCTCACATCTGAATGTGCTGTTAACATGTTTGTTTTTTAAAAATAAAACTGTCTGAAAATAAGTAATTGTACATTTATACTCATACTAATTAAAAGAAGTAATTTAACATGCACCATTCTTTATAACATTTTGTATGGTTTTTTTTTTCAAATAAAATTCAATTTAACAAAATAAAAAATTAAACAAAGAATATAATTTTACATGTTCTTTAAACAAAGTTTAAGTTAAATTTATTGTCAAAAAAAAGTTCAAGTTCAAGTTCAATTTTATACGTTGTCCACGTTTCCGGTGAATATAATTCATGAAACCATTTTTGTTTTTGTTTTGTTTTGTTTCGTTTCCTAGATCATATGCACCGGAAACCAAATAAAAAAAAAGGTTCTTGAATTTTTATATACAATAATTATATAACATTTTCGAGCCACGAAATCTACTTGATATGATAAACAACTTTATTGAGCACTATACGAATAGTTAGATAAAAATAATTAAATAAAGAGTTCTTACCGGGATTTGGCAGGAGAGAAATTCAATTGTTCAATCTTTGACAAATTTCATTATGAAAAGTATTTAGGGTTTTTTTTTCTTTTCTAAAACATGTTTAAAATAAGAAATATGTTAAAAGGAAATTTTTTACACCATATTAAATTAATATAAATTTGGAAATATATCTTTTTTTGGAGGATAGACTTGGAAGATAATATTTTAATTGTAATCCAGTGATTTGGAATTAAGTTAAAAGTCGGGATTTCTTACTTTTTATTTTAAGTTGTTTTTTGATATTTTTAAGTTGTTTGACCACTTAAAAAAACAAACAAAACAACTTAATGGGTTCAATTCAGACCCATTAAGTTTTAAGTGAAAAAAATAAACGACTCCTTAGTGTTGGAAATTTTCCAAGATAGGAAACAACTATCTATAGTGCAGGTCGAATCCAAGCAAAGATTTGGCATTCAAAGATCATGAGATTCAAAGCTTCAAGTACAAGTCTCTTCGACAAATCGAGCAAACTTGCATTGGGGGAATAGGATATGTGTGACTCGATCTCTACACTAACACTCGAGATTGATTCTCTAAATAGGTCTACCACGTATTGAAATTGCTCTATGTTGAGCTAAAAGTTTTGTAAAATAATTAAGGAGTCATTCGGTTTAGTTTTGCAAATATTCAAAAACTCTATGTCGAGCTATTGTAAAGAACATTCGTAAATCAATATAACATGTTGATTAAGTTTGCCTATTCAAATATCAATTGATATCTTAGTCGTTCGATAATATCTGATTCAAGCGGATTAAATTTGAATCATCAAGCTTAACAAATCCTGGCTTAGAAGTCCTAAATCTGGTTCGAACATGAATCATGCAAAATATCTTAACAATGCACATCAATTGACCAAAGCATCAATTGACCAAAGAAACAAAGTTTCAGGGAATTTCTGACATGTCATTAGTCAATTAAAAGTTTTTAAATGTTAGAAACAAAAGAAATATTAAATATTACAAGAAAAATCAAAGAGGGTAAAATATTGTTCACCACTTTGATCTAAAATGATCAAATACAAAAAAAAAAAAAAAATCTTCAACTATCAAGATCCAGGTTATCTTTCCTAAGGTTGTCTCCAGTATGGCCTCCAACGGCTTCCTTTCCCAGCTCAACTGCTGCCTCTTCACCCTTCTCGTCATCTCCCTCCTCATCATCACCTTTGAGCGCCTTTAGGGCCTTCCCCTGCTCCCAGATCTCGATATCTTTGTCCAGATCCCAGGAGTCAGTAAGACCCAACAGACACTCCTGCATAAACTTTCCTTGGGTCTCGATCACGGCTTCATCAGCATTTTTGTCGAGCCTCACCAGTGCATCCGCAAGCCTATCATCAGTTTGGGACAATTTATCTTCACTCGACTTGAGAGAAGCCTTCAAATGAGCGACTTCTTCTTCCAGCCCTGCTAGCTTGTCAACTGCTTCCTTTAAAACCCTCTCCGATTCAGATGCTAATGACTTTACCTCCTCAAGCTCCTTCTTCATCTTTGAATTTGAAAAGGTTAAGGAGAGACTCCTTATATCTTTCCTTGGAAAAAGCTGAGATTGAAAAGCCTATAAAAATGGGAAGTCGATCTCAATGAGAAAACGATCTCAATCGATGCTAAAGAAAAGCCTAAGCAATAATTTTTTTACATTAAAAGCTTACCTGAAAAGCACCGGTCAATGCCCAATCAACCGCTCGAGAGGCCCCAATCTTGAAAAGGTGAGCTTCGTCTTTGGGGAACAACAGTTGATCGGCCTGCTTCAGCATTAAGCCATGATCCGAGTAGACTGATACATAAGGTGAAAACTTGATCACCACGCCATCATTCGAACCTTCCTCATTAGGATGAGGAAGTTTCTTCGATTTCTTCGCAGCAGGTTCAGATGGCTCGATAGAGTAGACCTTTTCAGTTGGCTTGACAGTTTGTTGAGCGGGGACATTGGCGACTTTCTTCCCTTTCCTCTTCTTGATCCTCTCCATTTGTCGCTTCATGGCTTCCTAAGAGGAGAGAAACTTGAGGCTCAACATCATTGCTGCAGCAAAAGCTAGCTCAACGACAGTAATTAGCTCTAGGAATTGAGTGGCATACAAGACCTTGAACTCGTGCCTTATCCAGGCGTACTTGGTTAAATCTTTGAAACGAGGATAGGGATTACCTGATTGGGCAAATATGGGTTGATTCCATAAAGATATCGTCTTGAGAGTGTCTTCCTACAACAAATTCTTCCAACTTTTCTCTTTCAGGTCGATGGAAAGGATCTTCTAAGTCTTCTTCACATTGTCCATTCCTTGGATCGACTTTAGCTTCCCGTCTAGACCAACTGAAAATTAACAAAAATAGTCAGTATCAGACAAAATACAAGGTTCACATGAAATAATCGAACACCAACCAACATTATTCCTAATCGACTTGACCCCTTTAACTAAATCCCCCTAAGCAAGAACGAACCTTGATTTCCAATCAGGGTCTTTAGTCATGAGCTTAGAGATCAGATGACCTCGATGTTGTCGAGCAACGATCAGGTATCTCCCTTAGTCAGTATCGTGCTCTTTTAGATGGTATGTGTACATAAGGTTTTCGAATGAGAAGTCCAACTTCTCTTTCTCGATCAAAACCTCGAAGGATATAAGAATCCTTCATCCGTTAGGCATCAACTAGTCTGGAGCGATCTTAAAGAAGTTTAGCAACTAGCGAGCCAGTGAAGGAATGGGGAACCTGAGTCCTAACTTGAATGGCAGTAAGTAAAAACAGGTCCACCCTGGTATTGACCAGTCCGCCTATTCAAAATGAGCTGATACCTGTACCTAAACCGAAGATGGAATTCCTAGCTCAAATTCCAATTTCTTGATGTTGACATGTGACAGTTTCAATGGAGGATTGTCAAAAAGAAACCTTCTTGCTTCACCCTTAGAGGTCGACGGCGCCTCCATATTCAAATCATCGAGTGTCACTAAATGACCCACCACCATAGTCTTTTTTAGGTGAACTCCGACCTCACCGACACTCGAGTCAGAATGAGGTCCATCCAAAGTAACCCCATCGTAATGGTCGGCTTTAGACCCCGAATCTGATAAAGTTAGGTCGACTTCATTAGGGTCACCTTGATAATAATCAATCATCTTCTCCAGTGATGGGTTCAACGAGTCTTCTCTCTGACTCGACATAGCTCCAAACGATGTCGAAAAAGGAAACCCAATTTTAGCACGAAGAGATAGAACTATCCTAAACTGGGCGACCACAACAATCTAAAACTTAAGATCAAAAGATCTAACTATCTTGAGCAAATCGACCACAGCTATCTAAGCCCTAGGTTGACATCTCCACAAAGGCTAAAGTCTATATTTCCTATTTAACGATATATCATACAAACAGATTTATCAAACGAAATTCGCATACAATATGGATCAAACATTAGAAAAATCTTTCAACCTATTTGAAGATCAACCTAAAAAGTAAAAAATTCCACAGAAAACAAAAGAAGCAGACAAAACAATGCACCCAAAAAGCAACAAAGCAAAATACAAGGGGAGGAAATAAAGAAAGACTAGAAAAGCTTAGCAGAAATTGGTGGAAAAGTTGAAGATTTGCCTGAAACTCGCCTGAAATGTTTGGAGGAGTAGAAAACCATCTGAAATGCTTTGAGCAAACACACAAAGAACTTGAGCGAGAAGTTTCAGTAAAGTGATATAGAGAGAGGGCATTTTGAAATATATAAACTTTAATAGACATGTATCTCAATATGACAGGACACCTTGCTTCAACTAAAAACATGTGTCTGAATACAATAGGGCATGTCGCTTCAAATGACGTCATCTGAAGAGACTCATATCACCTCTAGAACTCAAAAGGCGCCAATTAAAAATCCAAAGAGCTTCGATAAATGCCCTTACTTGATGACCTTGCCACGTCAACCCTAGCAATGCTCCAAAATCAAAATAAAAGCCGGGCTCAAGTTGGACTCAACTCAACGAACCCAACACGAGCCTGAAAACTAACAAATCCAACTATGCTAGATTGCTCGATATTCATTTTCAATCAAACCACTGGATCATCGCGAAAGTCAAATTTCCATCAGTCACTCGATACAAAGAATAGCACGACACAGAGTAGACCTAAAATACAACTTTAAATCCACGAGTTCTCTCTCGACACTCGAAATCGACCTAATAGATCCCTTGATCTTGCTCAATACTCGATATCAATCTAGTATTTCTTGCTCGATATAAGTAATTGACCTCAAATTTTGACTCATCAACTCTTCAACTGGAAGATCTGAACTATCCAACTTGAAGATTTCGAGACTGAAGAGTGGGGGACAAACTGTAGTGGTCAAAATATGGACCTTCGGCCCAAAAGACAGGTCCATAAATTAATTGAAGAATAAAAGAGTCCCGAACTCTTTCAAAGATCATTAAAAGGCCCAAATAAGGATCAAAATAAACTAAAGCCCAATATGGACCAACAAAAAAACAGGCCTAAAAGCATGACCCAACCCACTAAGGTATTTGATCAAAACAAACATGTGGTCAAAAGCAATTCAAACAACCTTAATCATGTCAGACGTTATGTAAATCCTAGCGTCTGATAAGGCCTTTATTACTAGATTCAAACGAATCAAAACGGGTAATAAAGGGTTCTCATCTTACACGTGAAAGCTCTTAAAGCATAGCTCCGCAATTCTCTCCCAGCATTAATTGCAACTCCACGATCCAACAAAGGTCAACCCAGTTATTCTTCAAACTCGATCGACCGGATCCACGGTCAACCACCTACGTCGAGTCAAGGAACCTCTTAGACATCGACCCATAAAAGACATCGATACATAATATTGACCCATCCATGATCGACAAACGTTGAATTTGGGAACCCAATCCCTCGACTTCAACTCATCAGATCAACCGCTAATCAACAAATAGCTCAATTAGATATATTGAGCACCACTGTTTTTCATTTCAAACTTTTATTTTCATTTACCTTATCTTACGACATACTGACTTGAGTGTCGGAGAGTCCCCCCCTCCCCCCCAAGGGAGCACCACTTATTGTGGTTCACCACCCTCTCTTTTTCCCTTGTTCTTCAGGTTACCAGAGCCCACCTTTTTCCCTTGTTCTTCAGGTTACCAGAGCCCACCTTGACTATTCTAATCAATTTTATATTCAATCAACTACAGTTGAAACTTGATCAAAAGGACCGAGTTCAAGACATAGTTCACTCATGTAACTCAAGTGGATACTATCAGCACTAAGTATAGGTTTAAGCCTAAAAAGCACCTACACCTAATGCATAATATAATGTTGTCAAGATACATTAAACCTTAAAAATCTTTTAAGGTTTTAAAATTTTATGAGGGAATGTTAGAATAAAAATTTTGAAATCTGTTATCCGAAAAATCTGGTTTGACTTTCAAGACAACAGTTGACCATGAAGTATATGTGCTCCATGGTTGGTTGGGATCAGGTAAGGGGTAGGTACGGTGCTCCGCGATAGAGGCGCAATCCCAGACACAGTAAGGGTACTAAACTAGGAAAAACTATTTGATAATGGGATGCTGGAGCGGGGATCCTATCTACCCGCTCTTCTAAAAGCGATTAACTAGCTGGGATCGACACCATGAGAGCCAGGACCGATCCTGAATGGGTAGAGGAATGCCCACAAGAATTATACGTTCTTATTAATAGAAAAAGTCAAGTTACATTGTTCATGGCTCCGCAGAGCTTACAATTCTCTCACAAATGTTTATCTACAAGGTGACTAATGAAGGGAAGGGTGTATCGGAGACTAGTAGCCAAGTACCATGATCAAATGGAGGGGTGTATATGAGACTATTAGCTAAGTAGCATGACTAAATAGATGAGCTGTATAGGAGACTAGTAGCAAAGTATCATTCACTCATGCGCTAGGTCTCTTTTTCTTCTTTTTTCTAGAAAAATCTCTCTCTAAAAGGTAATCCCCTTGCTCATGTTGAGTAGGGGTATTTATAAGGCGACTAAAAGCTGGTAGGTGGGGACTATCCTCACCGTCCTTTTAAGTCAGACATATAGATGGCATACGCCCCGAAGGGTCGAGATTGCTCCACCTATGCCCTACAGCTGATTTGGCGCTTCAAAGGGTAAGTGAAGGTCCTGGTTTTTAGAAGGGAGAGCTGCCAAGGAATCCACACCTTTCCCATGGACCGAGCTCGTGGGTGGCACACACCCCAAAGGGTTGTGATTGCTTCACCTATGCCTTATAAAGTTTTAGGTGCTTTAGTGGCATTAACTTGGCGCTTTGGCAGCGATTCGAGTCGCGTTGATTGGCTAGAGATGCTCTTAGTTGGCATGACCTTTCGATTTCATTGTTTCGCTCGCCAAGGGACAGCATCAGCGTCAACACCAATCTAGCTGCACTTGTCACACGATCTTCTCCAAACTTTCCCTTCTCTGCCTAAGGACTCTCTATATCCATTTTGCTGGAAAAGCACAACTTGCTCATTCGTGTATGAGGTAGTTGACATTGGAGAGGCTTGGCTGGAGCGGGATCCAATCATTGTTGAGGAGTGGCTACGGGGAGATCTTATCCGTTGACTCATTATCTTTCCTTCTACATGTCTACTACCCCTGCATTAATTGCTCAATCACCCGTTGCCAGCTGGTCTAGTTTCTCCTTTATCCAAGTGGTGTTGCCCTAGAGGTTGCATTAGCCCTGGCTTTGACCCGGTGCTTTAAGGGTGCATTTGGAATTCTAGAAAGTTCTTTAAGGACTTAAGAGCTTGATTAGGGCATTCATGGCGATCAACATGTGGCGAGAGGCTATCTAGCATCTTTCCTTCTTTCATAATCGGATATTACCTGGTAGGGGAATTGTGCTCTACCAGGATCAGATCATGTCGCGTGGACTTAGTGCTTCTTGGGGTCGGGTACTGGTTTAGACCAGGCTCTCTTGGCGATCTGATGCTATCGAGACCGAGTTCCATCGGGGATTAGGTCTCGTCAAGACTAGGTTCTACTATGGTTCTGGTTTCTAGTAGCGGGGAAAATGCTTTTTTGGGGTGGATGCCAGATTTGATTGTTAACAAAATTTATAACATCAATTCTTTTAATTTCAAATTCAAATATTAGGAGTTACAATCTTTAAAACAAACTCAAATTAAAAGTTACAATATTTTAAAATACATTAATCATATTGATTCTAAGTCCCTATAAATAGGTGGCTTGAGTCCAACAAATGTACACACACAAACTATCAATCAAAAACATCAAACTACACATACAAACTCTTGGCAACTTCAACTTTAAAGATTTGGTATTGTCTTTTGGTAATCGTGTTTATCGAGGAGTCTAGCGTTGAACACTATGGGTTGTATCTTAGAGTCTAGATATCTGATAAAACCCACACGAGGGGAGAAATCTCGGCTTTAGGACAACGCATTCACGTGCCTCTCCCATTGTCCAGGGTTGAATTTCTAACTTTTCTATTAACCGTATTTTGTTTTATTATTGTTATCTTTTAATAATATAATAGACTATTTACATAACCTTTTTTGATAGTATCTATCTACTATCTAGATCAGATTTTTTTTTTGAAGCTTTTGCCATTGGTAGTAATCGAGCCACCGATTTGGGAGTCATTTGTTCAAATCTCAAGCTCGTTCATCTACCAGCTGAGCTATGCCACTGGGAACCGACTATTTACACAACTTTTTAGCCATATTCATATTCATTTGTATAGACTAGTTAAATAAGGTAGTGATTACAAAATCAATTCATATAATAATTTATTGCAAGGCTCACACTTAAACTACCTTAAAAACGACTTCAAATTTAATAGTTTATCAAATCAAGCGACCATTTTGTTGACCCATATTTCGCTTTGTCATTTCTTAGTTTTGTTTTAGAAAAAAAAATCCCATCAAGTGTTAAACATTTCTTTATTCTTGTCAAATCTATGTATATGCTTATGTATCTTCATTAGGATCAAATAATTTGTTTTCAAATTGGTATAAATAAAAATATCAAGGTATCTATCGATTCTCTTTAGGGTGCGTTTGGTATGTGGGATGGGATGGGACATGGTGGGACAATTTTCTCTTGTCCCACGTTAGGCGCGTCCTTAACATGAAACTGGACAGGACACGATGGGATAAAAAACCCAAAAAGTTGTCCCACCCAAATAGCTCGGCCAGACTTGTCCCATGCATGGGACAAGTGACAAAATAACTCTTTTACCCTTAATAATTCTAAAAATTACAAACATATATATACACAAGTACACAACCTGAATCTTCACTCTTTCCTTCGCCAGAACAATAATCTGCAAACCCTCCCTCTCCCACCGCCGAAACCATGACCACCAACAAATCCAACACCCAAATCAATCCTCTCCAATCGTCGTCGTCACGCTACCAACAACCAAATCCCCTCTACGAAATCAAATCAAACCCAGTATCACCAACACCCAAATCAATCGGTTGGGTTGTCAAGAAAGTTGTTGATGTTGTGGTGGTGGTGGTGGGAGGTGTTGGTATTATTCTGGTGGTCATCGAAGGATTGTGTCATGACCTATGCATTTTAGTTGATTTTCTTATGTGTATTTGGGTGATTTGGAGGTTTGTGGAGAGAAGATTTCTGGATAACAAAAATTGAAGATGAAGAACAAAAATTGAAGATGAGAATGGTCAACAGACCAGAGAGAAAGAGAAATTGTAGAATTCGTGAGAGAGAGAGAGAGAGAGAGAGAGAGATTAGAATTGGAGGTTAATGATTATTGTCAAAGAAATGATTAATTTATTGCTATAATTTTTTGAGAAAAGAAGAATGGGAAGATCTAGGGATTTCTCCAGATCTTAAAAAAAATATTTTTTATTTCTTCATTAATTTTCTAATTTTTTATAAATCCATTAAATTAATAAATTCCATATAATACTATAAAAAATCCAACCAACTCTATACAAAAATATTTTTCAATTACAATATTATTATTTTTTTTAAATATTAATAAAATCAAATAAATACTGATTTGAGGGCAATTTGGTCATTTGAATCTCTTGTCCCGTTCTGTCTCAGTCATACCAAACATATAACAGTATAATTAACTGTTCTGTCCCATGTATTCCTAACACAATACAGAACAGCTGTCCTGTCCAGTCATGTCCTGTCTTGTCCTGTCCAGTCCCGTCTCATCTAGTCATGTCCCATCCTGGTGCCAAACGCACCCGTATTGTGTAAAATTAAGAAATCTCATAAAAGAACCATTATATATATATATATAATTTCTATGTAAACATGTACAGAAATGGAAAGTATAACAAAAATAAAATAAAAATTAACGAACAAACACATATACCCTAAACCTTGTAAATATCAACACTGAAAATTAAAATATAGATGATCGAAAAAGAATCAAAAGGTGCGGATACAGACATCTATCAATATTATAAGTACACTCATATTTATAAGTACACTCATATCTAAAATTTAAAATTAAATCATAATTATGAACATCCATCTTAATACCGATAATACCCTTATTTTAATACATTTTTTTTATAAACCCTTTTAACTTATTAACACACCAAATTTCACAAATGATAAATTCTTAAGTTCTCCAGGTTCGAAAACACAAAATAAAACAAAATTAATCCTTTAATATAATACAAGGCTTGATGTTGTAATGCATAGGAACTCAATCCTAATAAAAAAAAACAAGCAATGAAGAAACGAAGTACTCTTAAAAAAAAACATAATTCTTCTAAGTTTTATAATATATATATATATATATAATTAAAAAGTTCACATCAATTTTAAACAAATAAAAAAATTCATCTCAATATCACCTTCAAAACTCTTAAGATATTCATATATATATATAGGATCATCTCTTGCGTATTATGTTGTTCAATAAGAAAAGCTCATGATATGATCTAGAGCTAATTATTTTTAAATTATGATTTATTATAAGATTTTTTTTTAGTAAATAGATATATGATATAAGTATATTTAATGAATGGTATAGCATTTGATTTATTTTAAATTAAATTTATTTATTTATTTTTAAATTAAATCTTTTTATTAAAATATAAATATACTTAACATATTTATATTTATAAATGTCAATATCTTAAAAAATAAATAAAGGGTAAAAATGTTTTTAGTCCCTCTAGTTTACCCTATTATACGTTATGGTCCTCCTAGTTTCAGTATTGACCCGTTTGGTCCTTCTGTTACAAAATCCGTTAAAAACAAACAGTTAGACGTGTGCAGAAGGAGAAATGTCCTTATTGCCCCTAAAAGTGTGACTTTTGGTGAAAATACTATTTTACCCTTCTTATAAATATGTAAAAAAAAACTTTGATTATCAAGAACTTCAAATCCAGATCATCAAATCCAAACCCAAACCCAACAACTAAACCTAGATCCCACCAGCAACAATAGATTCAACATCACTAGTAAGTTGTTAAAAAGAAAAAAAATTGAAAAAATTAATAAAATCACCAAACACATTCAACATCATTCAAACACCATCATCCATCTCCCAATTACTACGTTCAACCACCATCAGCAGCAACATCACAACTACACCAACATCAACCCAGAACCACCCACCACCATCATCGTCACCACCACACCACTACCCAAACATTTGTTCTCATCTCAACTAGATCGAAACAAAATTGACCAAAAACAAAACATCATTGGCGTTCGATCCGGTGACATCACCAAATCCAGACACAACCACCACCACCCTCGTGAATCGGCCACTACCCAAACCCAGCCACTCTCTCCAAGAAATTCCAAACCCAGAAAAAAAATTTCCAAAAAAAAAGGTCGATGGCGAACGGAGCCCAGATGAGATCAAGAGATTGCAAATCATTTTCCCTTCTCAGCCACCAGACCATGAACCCAAAATCAAATATCTAGTGAGATCCAGAAGAGAGAGAGAGAGAGAGAGAGAGAGAGAGAGAGAAGATGTTGTGGAGGGTCTGGTGAAGTGGTACTGTGATTTCGGCAGGCTAGGGTGTGGTGTTTGGGTGGTGGCTGTGGTGGCGGCGGTGGTGGTGGCGGCGGCTAGGGTTAGAGTTTGTGTTTAGCGTTGCGGTGGATTAGGGGTTGAAGAAGATGATGGATGTGGTGGGTTAGGGATTGAAAAAGAGTTTGTGTTTGATGTTAGTAGTGATTCACGAAGTTTGGCAGTTGAATTTTAATTTTATTTTTATTTTTATTATTTAATTTAATTACACTTATTAATTTAAACCCATAAAAAAAGTGGGTTTGGATAAAAAAAGGTGGGTTTATTATAATAAGATTTTTTTTTTCTGAAACAATAAGATTATTATTTTTAATATTTATTTATTGTTTAACTCTTTAAAAAGTATTTATTATTTAATTTAATATTATTTATTAATTTATTATTGAATATTATATTTTTTATTTAATAAATTATTATTATTGTTTTTTTATTTTTCAATTATTAATATAGTATTAATTACCTAAGTTACCAATTTGTCCTTTAGTCAAACACCTTCTAGAAACACGAAAGGCATCTTTACCATTTTACCCTCCGACCATTGACAGAAGTTTTAAAAACCCTAACAGAATTGGACGGTAGGGATCTAACCAACCATAAACGTAAACTATGGGGACCTGTATGGTCAATACTGAAATTAGAAGGACCAGAACGTATAATAGGATAAACTAGAGGGACTAAAAACATTTTTACCCATAAATAAATAAAAACATATAGGACGACTTTTATATTTATCAGTAGAAAAAAAATTAACTTTTCTTTTTCTGTGAACAATAATCATAGCTTCATTAAAACTGCTCTCTTGCACTTTCCTCTCTCTCTGTCTCTGTGTCTCACTCACTCTCTGCTTCGCCGCCGCTAGCAATTAAAGTCTTTTCCTTTTCACTGCTATTCTACACACCATCTCTCTCTCTCTCCTCTTGACTTTACACTTGGAATTTTATTGTTATTTTTTTGTTGCTTTTAATGCTTCTTCTCCGTTTCTGGCCGCTTCTTCTCCAACCCCATTTGTTCCTTTTAAGTGTCTAGTGACAAAGAAAACACACAAAAGGTACCATTGTTGATTTTGTTGCTCTGATATATATAATCGAACAGAGACCTCCAAGACTAGATTAAGAAAAGAAAAGTGTAAATTTTTTTTCACTCCATTCAACATTAATTGCATGCCATTTTTGGATTGATTGATTTCTTTTTGTCTTTGCCAACTTGGGTTTCGGTTTGTTGCACTGTTAGATTAAATTTTGTTTTTTTCTTGCCATTTTAGAGAACTCAAAACCAAGAAGTCCCCTCATGCCTGATACCAAGGACTTGGATTTCTCTACTCATAAAGTCCCCACGTTTTTGCAGGTAAATAAAAATCCTACTAAACAAACACACAAAAAGAAGAGAAAAAAGTTCTCTTTTTATTGTTGTTGTTGTTGTTGTTATTTTGATATTGTTTTTGAACAGGTTGTTGAAGAGCTAAAGGAGTTATGGAGCATGGTTCTTCCAATAACAGCAATGAACTGGCTTGTGTTCATCAGAGCGGTGGTTTCGGTGCTGTTTTTAGGCAGACTCGGCAGTCTAGAGCTTGCCGGAGGAGCTCTCTCAATTGGGTTCACAAACATCACCGGTTACTCTGTTCTTGTGGGTCTGGCCTCTGGTCTAGAACCAGTCTGCAGCCAAGCCTATGGTAGCAAAAACTGGGACCTACTCTGCCTCTCCCTGCAACGCATGATCCTCATACTCTTGTTCGCAATCATACCCATCAGCCTCCTCTGGATCAACCTCGAGAGCATCATGATCTTCGTGGGACAGGACAAGGACATCACAGCAATGGCCGCAACATACACAATCTATTCTCTCCCAGACCTTTTGACAAACACCCTGTTGCAGCCGTTGAGGGTTTTTCTAAGGTCACAGCAAGTGACGAAGCCGATGATGTGGTGTTCCCTTATAGCAGTGACATTCCATGTGCCACTGAACTATGTTTTGGTGATGAAGATGGGGCTTGGGGTACCTGGGGTGGCGATGGCGTCGGTGGTGTGTAACATGAACATGGTGGTGCTGATGGTGGGGTACTTGTGGTGGAGGGGTGGTGGTGGTGGAGGGGTGGTGATGAGGTGGAGGGGTGGGATTGGGTGTGTGTGTAGTGGGGTGGGGCCGCTGTTGAGAGTGGCAGTGCCGAGCTGTCTGGGGATTTGTTTGGAGTGGTGGTGGTACGAGATAGTGACAGTGATGGCTGGGTATTTAGACAATCCAACACTGGCTGTGGCCGCCACTGGCATTCTTATTCAGACCACTAGTATGATGTACACTCTTCCTATGGCCCTCGCTGGCTGTGTCTCTGCTCGGGTATGCCCTCCTACTCTTTCTTTTCCATTTTATGACAAACTCTTGGGTGCCTCTCAGAGTGCATATTCCATTCAAATCATGTGTATAAACTGATCAATGGTTTGTAAAGATATAAGGATGCACCTTAAATACACCAAAAGTCCATTTTATGAGAAACTCTTGGGGTTCCTCCATGCATATTCTTTTCAATTTATGTAACACGATAAGGTGATTTCACTAGGAGTGTATTTGTGCACCTTCTTTTCAAATTTGAATGGTTTTTAAAGAAAATAGATAGATGGACCCTAGAGGCACTAAAGTCCATTTTAAGGGAAACTCTCGGGGTACCTTGCTACTCTGTGCATTTACTGTTCTGTATATCTTTCGTTCAATTTAAATGTCTAGTACACAAATCCACGATTTGAATGGTTCGAAAAGAAGTTACATAATGCATATATTCTTGGGCGTTCTGTGGTATCTTCTCTTCAAATCATTTGCACACCCATTATAACCCTAGATATGCTAAAATCCTTCCTATGTTATCATGTCTTTTTAATTATCTCAAATGATGCACTAGTGATTTGGAACTGTCATATCATTTTCTACCTTATGTTATGAGAGTCTTCGGTATATCGGGTGTTGTACATGCACGAGTTTTAGATAATTGTGTTAGAGATTTATGTTTGGGAGGGTCAATGTCAATGTCAATGTCGAGGGTTTAAAAGAAGATAGTTCAATTTGAATAGAACGTATATTTAGTTTTTGTTTGAAATTGTCAAAACATTTATACAAATCTATCTTTTAGATGAGTTAACATGACTTGTGTGACCTTTTCAATGAAGTAATCAAATTGCATGCCTTTTTTTTACTAGGTTTTTAATCAATTTTGCAGTAGTTAGAAATGTTTTGGGGGAATATTAATACCAAATACCAAGAGAAGAAAAAAATAGCTCATATTTGATCACCAACAACAAAAGAGGGAAAAAAAATAGTAGATATTTGATTTGTTACATGAGAACATCACTACAAATGTACTGTGATTGGACAAAATTAGTACAAGACAAGCTAGCAATTGTTTACTTTTCTCTAAAAAGCTCCAACACATTTGGTGCGTGACCAAATTATATAACCAACAAAAGTGAACCAGGTGGTGTAATGGCCTTTTGTCTCACTAATAATTTTCAATAACCTTTTACAAAATATTCCTTGCACTAATGTAGATGCATCTATCACATACCTACACTTTTATATGCATTATGCAGTTGTATGGAATGAATGTACATATGCGTCAAAAGATTCTCGATTCTCTAATCTTTCGTGATTAATATAGGTTGGAAATGAGCTCGGATCCGGTAAGCCATATAAAGCCAAGTTAGCTGCCACGGTGGCATTAGGTTGTGCATTCGTGATCGGCATCATCAACGTGACGTGGACTGTGATCCTGAGAGATAGGTGGGCCAGTTTGTTCACAAAGGATGATCTGGTCAAGGCATTGGTGGCATCAGTGCTGCCAATAATAGGGCTTTGTGAGCTTGGTAACTGCCCTCAAACAACGGGCTGTGGCATCCTACGAGGTACGGCCAGGCCTGTGATCGGAGCTCGGATCAACTTGGGCTCATTTTACTTTGTGGGCACGCCAGTGGCGGTCGGTCTAGCATTCGGGCTGAACATCGGTTTTAGCGGGCTGTGGTTCGGGCTGTTGTCAGCCCAAGTGGCTTGTGCCGTGTCCATTCTCTATGTAGTGTTGGTCCGTACCGATTGGGAAGGTGAGGCTATGAAGGCTAAGATGTTGACAAGCTTGGAGATAAGCACATCATGTAATAGACTTAAGGAAGAGCAATACGAGAACAATGAAGAAGAAGAAGAAGAAGAAGAAGAGAGTAAAAATTTGTTGAGAAATGGAAATGGAAATTTGGATGATGTTTTGTAGAAGAAGGTACTTTTTTGAAGATAAATAAATTTCCTGGTACGGTGGAGGTAAAAAAAAAAGTGATTGTGGAAGACGTGGGATGGTGGTGCACTGGTGCTTATTCTGTGGGATTTTGATTTGTTGTTTAGCTGCTTTTTGCGGAGAGAAGGAATCTGAGTCATACTTGAATTTTGTGTTTGCTTTTTATGTTTTTGGGTTCCATGGATGGATTGATGTTGACAAATAGAACATGGAATGGGATATGGGACCTCTTTTGTTGAGAAGTATGTCACCCCCCATGACCAAGATGTATCTTCAATATTTTAACAAGGGATACCCTACAACTACCCTCTCTCTCTCTCTCTCCTTGTAAAGTGCTTTTGGTTTCAATATTTTAACAAGGGATACCCTACAACTACCTTCTCTCTCTCTCTCTCTCTCTCTCTCCTTGTAAAGTGCTTTTGGTTTTTAATATTAAAGGTGCTCCTCAATAATGAAAGCAACTGCCATCAAGTTAGAGTAAAATATGTAAGGTGGGATTTCAACAAACGAACGAGTGCCTTTATTTATTTATTTGAACCAAGTTTAGTAAAAATACAGTAAAACACATTAACATGAGTAAGGGTGGGTACGGTTCATTGAACCGAACCGATCCAAATCGAACCGAAATATGGTGTTTGGTTCGGTTTTAAGGTTGAGTTCGGTTCAATTCGGTTCGAACCAAATGAACCGTATAGAATATGGTTCGGTTTCGGTTTTGGTTTTGGACCTTTCAAAACCGAACCGAACCGACAAACCGAACTATAAATACAAATTTTATTATGGATTGTATGTTAGATTATTTATGTATGATCTTATTTTATTTTGGACTTCTATAATTTTATGTAATGAGTCATATGGACTGAATTTGGCAGAATAATAGCTATTGAGTAGGTACTTATGATTGAATTGGACTAAATTTGATTAGTTAAACAGTAATGTAGTCTATTTAGATGTGTTTTGAATGTAAGGGATTGTTAAAAAAAAAAAACCAAAATCAATTGTCCAAATGCCAAAGGTCTAAATACAAAAATAGGGATGTTAAAGGATACAAAAAATGAAAAAATATATAAAAAAAACCTCAAATCCCAATAGGCCCGAAACCGAATTAAACCGAATCAAACCAAGATAAACGTTTTCGGTTCAATTCGGTTTTGTGGTCCAATATGATTTAAACCGATTCAAGTTTTCAAAAACCGAAAATATAACGATTCAATACGGTTTTTACCAAAACCGAACCGAACCTAACAGCGCCCATCCCTAAACATGAGAATTGAAATGAGTTCATTATTGGCAAAGTGAAAGTTAGTTTTTGGCCCAAGACAATCAGGTATTGTCTTACCTGAGTGCCCTACCACCAGGGGTGGCTCAACATATTTTGAGGCTCTAATGGAGAAAAAAAAAGAGGCCCTATATAAATTTAAAATAAAAATAGTTTTTTTTAAAAAAAATTAACTTTTCTTTATTTTTTGAGATGTAAAATTTTTAATTAAACTTTTGTTTTCAAGATTTTCTAAAACCTCTTTTTCAATTGATAAAAGAGCTAATCTATTTATAATCTTAAATAAGTTTTTATTAATTTAAATTTTGAAAAACTTCTTTCAATTGAAACAACTGTTACAAGTATTTTTAATAATATTATAAAGGCTATACATTTATTTAGAAAAGAATTAATTTTTTTTAGTTGAAGTAGCTGTTACAAGTATTTTTAATAATATCCTAAAGACTATACAATTATTTTAGAAAAGAATCAATTTTTTTTAAATATATTGTTTCAACTACGGCTTGTATTTAATCTATTTTATGATTTTTAAAATAAATCAATACTATCTATGTCAAAACAACTATCATGTTTTAAAACAAATTCAGGAATAAGAAATTACTTTTTAAAATTATCATCGTCTAATCATTTTATTTTTTAACATCAAATAAAAAAACCAAAAATATTTCTAAATTATTGAAATTGCTCAAATCTATAGTGACTAGAGCCAGTTAAACAACAACAATTAATAAGTAGTAATCGTATCAAAATTAACCACTTGATCATCAAACAATTAGAAAAAAAAATCTAAATTCTTAAATTTGAATATACATACCTCAATCTCTTTTTAAGAATAATATAAATAATAGATTTAAAGAAACTGTGAAGATGTAACTTGTAAGTTGTAAGAATAAAAAATTATAACAAAAGAGAGTTGTAGACTTTTATTGTTGTAGATAAAAAAAGAATATTTTTTTGTTATATAGATAATTTTTAAACGGTAAAATAGAAGTAGAAGTTTAAGAGTTTTTTAATGATAAAAGTTGATATTTTTTTTAAAAAAAAACTGAGGAGTGTGTAATCAACAATGATTCAATATTATCAGTATAATCCTATTTTCTAAGTATGAGGCCATATAATTAAGTAACAAAAAAAATCTTGGATATCTTTTTATCATTAAGAAAATAATTTATTTAATAATATATTTTAAGTTTATAAATAAATGAGGTCTCTATTTTAATGTCATTTTTTGAGGCCCTAAGCGTATGCTTTCTTTGCTTTGCTCTATAGCCAGCACTGCCTACCACCTCCAAGGATTCTAAGGGTATCTTCGGTAATGCATTTGTTTTTTGTTTTTTGTTTTATTTATTTTTATTTAAAAATAAGAAATTGATTTTTATATTTTTATAAGCCGAAAACATTGAAAATACGTCTAGTAGATATTATTGAAAACATTATTCTCAATTTTTTTTAATATTATAATATATACAGTATTTAATGAAATTGTTTTAAAAATATATTTTTCAATATATTGTAACAATAAAAATAATATTGTGGGTAGTTAAAAAATATATTTATATATTATCAATAAAAAACAAATTTTAAATTAATTTAATTTTGATTTGTGCCTTTAAATATATATATATATATATATATTTACTTATAAATAAATTATATCAATAATATATATATATATATATATAATTTCATTTTTTCTAAATATTCCAATAATTCGGGATTTGGGGACAATGACAAACTCAAGCCCATAACCTCATGGTGTAGTTAAAATAATGAAAATTTATATAATGTACATCCACTTATCAATTGACACATCATGATTTCGGATACAAAATATTACAAGTGTAAATATATTATTGTTAGAATGATATTTAATTATTATTATTATTATTATTGTTTCATGTGTTATTGTGTTATAGTCTTACAGATGATATTTAATTTAATTATTATTATTGTTATTATTATTGTTGTTGTGGCGTATGTAAAACATTAGTGGCTAAACATAAATATAAATATAAACATAGCAATAAATGTTTTGGTTGGTGGGCCATGACAAAAGATAATTCTTGGGTGTTGACCGGTCAACACCTAAAATGCTTACCTAAGAATGTAGAACAATTGAATTGTAACATATGTCATTTGTTTCTTTTATTCATTCCAAACAATTAAACCCTTCTTCTCTTCTCCGGTTCAAAACAGAAGCTGAACAGTTAGACAAGTATTCAAACTCATAAATATGTGTTATAATCAGTGTTCTAGTAAACACTAGACGCTAGTCGGGCGGCAGACCAGCGCCTACCGCTTAGACGGTCTAGGCGACGCCTAGGCAGATTTCTAGGCGGCCGATTTTTTTTAATATTTTTTTTGTTTTTCTACCTATAAAATTAATAATAAAATTAATATTAGTAGTAATAACTAATAATCAGAATAATAATAATAAATTAATAATAATAATAATAATAATAATAAATAAACTCAATATATGAAATAAATGATTTAACAGTAATGGTTAAATGATTTTTTTTTTAAATAAAACATTAAATATGTGGTGTACACAAAGCCACCAAGGTGAGTGATTTCAGACCACATCTACATTTTGGGTCTTTGACTCTTTTCAAAGACTATTTGTCTTTTAATCTTTTTCAGACTTCATCTCTCACGTTTCACTGTCTCCTTCACTTCTCCTTCCTGTTTCTACTCACTAGAAATCTAGCATCACGACTCCATTTCCACTGCCATCACAAGCAAATTTTGTCTTGCAAAAGGCCACAAAGCCATTGCGATTTGTCAATCCCGTCGACGGTGGATGCGGCGACGATGGTCTCTACTGGGACCTCTCGTCTTACCGTTAATGGTGTCGGATCTGGATATCGGGCACCTTAGTTTTGTTCTCCGGCACCTCCTGAAGCTTCTGGTCGGGGTGGTGACGACCCACTCGCCGGCGGCGACACCTTTCGAAGAAAGTTTGACTGGTCAAACGACTTCCGTCGATGACGAGTTCTAGAACGACTCGGCCGAGTCAACGTCTTTGACTCCGATTAGCCCGATATTTTGACCTAATTGACCGATTTTTCTGGTCAAAGTCAGTCAAATTTCTTCCGGCCACCTAATATGGCCGATTTGGCCGAAACGGAACTGTCGGCGTCCGCCTAGCGTATAGGCGGCGCCTAGGTGGCCGACTTTTCTGATTTTTCGAACACTGGTTATAATTCAATTCAATTGGGTCACATCACTGAGTCAGTATTCTGGGTGCTGACTGGTCAGCACCCAAGCATTATCCCACGACAAATAAAAACTAAGGAGGGTGTATTCAATTAGAATTTCAAAAGATTTTTAATGACTTTTTTAAGTGGTTGACTTTTGCAGATTTCATGGATTTTTATGGACTTTTATAGACTTTACAGAATTATGAAAAACTTTCATAGACTTTTATTTTAAAAGACTTTCATAGACTTTCATTTCAAATAACTTTTAGAGACTTTCATTTTAAAAAACTTTCATAGACATTTATAAACATTTGTTGATTTTTAAATATGATATATACTTTGTTTTAGCAAAATTATATAGATTTCTCATATCAATAAAAATATATATTTTTTAAAAGAATAAAAAAAATCATTGTTAATTAAACTTGACAAAAACATTCTTGCCTATATATGTGATTTAAAAATTTTTATTTGTAATTTTATTATATTTTGCATCAAAAGACATTATGCACCGAATTTTTTTTTAATAATTAGTCAAAATTTTATTTTATTATAATTAGTAAAAATATTATAAATTGTATTTTAGAATAAATGTAGCAAATCGACAATAATATTAACGTTTATAAGTCTCTATGAAAGTATGGCAATGAGTATAAAAAATCTACCCAAAATTAATTCAAGTTACTGAAAATAAAACATAAAAACCGCATATAGTTGTTGAACAAGATTAAGCCTAAAAGTGGGTGGTTTGATATTGATCATAATTACATGGAGTCACGCTTATACGCGACTTTGATTATGGCATATTGCATGATTAAGTAGTGGATTTTGTCTTTTATTATTTTTAATTAACATAAATGAAGTCCGTTTGATTTGTTTCGGTGTTGTTTAATTACTTTGAAAATAGAGCTAAAAAAACCGAAATTTCTCGTCCTTAATTGCATAATCTATGGAGAGTTGTTCTATATTATTGTTTAGTTAATTTTTTTTTGTTATAGATCATTAATGTTTACATTTTTTATATAATATTTATTCATTTTATTTTATTTATAAAATTTATTAAGAATATGTGTTCTTTTACTTGAAAATATAACATATGTTTGATGGTTAATGTTTTTCAAAAAGTCTTATGTTTTTCTTTTAAAGTGAAATTCTTGTATTAAAAAAAAGTCATTTAAAGTCTTTGGTATGAACGAAAGACAAATTGTGAGATTTGTTATAACTAAAGTTAAAACCTTGAAATCATGAGTAAGTTGCCCTCGCTGTTGAGAAAATTTTCAGTGGGACAGTCTTATTGACCATTGATGATACCGTCTAATAGAAATGTGACAATAAAATATTTTATTAAAAACATCAAAATATATTTTAAAACTTCAAAAAACTATACTTTTGTTGGACGATCTCATTACCATACCAATAAAATCGTCCTATTAAAGATTTTCTTCACGTTATGTCCGGAAACCAGCGTCCTCTAAAGTAAAAAGTTGATGTAATTAGTTTTTATTTGTTTGGAAATGCTTTCGACCGTGTCCTACATGTTTTTTCAACCCAAAAAAATAGAAGAGCACTCTTAAGAAACGGCACCGACGACTAAAAATCTTTTCTTTTTCTAAAGTCATATCTCCTCCGTCTCAACAAGTCACATCTATTTGTTTCTCATCAAAATTTAAGATATTGAAAAAAAAAATCGCTTAACATTAAGAAATTGAAACAGTTGCAGGATTATAGTAATAGTCAGGAAAAGAAGTATTTTGACAAAATAAAAAATAAAAATAAAACGTAGAAAAAATAATTTTACGATCAATTTAATTATACATGATATCTCAAATAAATAAAAATATATTTTATTATTAAATTACGTATACAAAAATCTTTTTCATTAATAGGTGTCTTTGAAGACCAAGAAATATATATACAAGGCCCATTTGAATATTCAATATTGTGAAGAAAAAGAAACAAGAAAATAATAGGAGGTGCAATCAGAAATATTGATGTTGGGTCAGTTGGCAGTCAATACTCTCAATAGAGCTAAAAAGAAAAAGATGGGGTCCCACAAAGCACCTTCAAAAATCAAAATGAGAAACAAAAGTAGTGGATGGGGATCGATGATCATCATCTATTTTTATTTATTTTTATGAGTTGTATCTTTACTTTTTAGCACACAACCCTGGATAATGACATCTCATATTCTGGAGTTCCATTTTTATTTTTTATATTATTTTTATCAAATTTCATGGTCTTTGACATATTTTATAGGTGGCTAATGACAATTTTTAAGATTGGTTAGTTTGAAAATTAAATAAGTAAAGACTTTGGTTCTAAAGGTGTTTCTTAATTTTTATACAATTTTAACAAAGGTCTTTGACATGTTTCTCGAGAGTTTTACTTTAATTTTTAGAGATTTTGAAAAGGGGCAACAAATTAAATAACACTTTTTAGGGCTGAGTTTGCGCAAATAGCACCACATTAGTAACTCTTGTTTAAATAGCATCAAAGATGGAATTTAGACAAAAATACCCCCTCTCTTCTATTCTTTTCTCTTATCGGTCATTTTCTTTTTCCTTTTTCTTTTTTATTTAGAAACCTTCATTGATGGAGCTTAGAGATCCAGAGCTCCATCAATAGAGTTGTTGCCCCCGACCGGCGAGTTGACCGACAAAACCACTAGGAAAACGTTAGTCAAGTGCCAATCGTTGTAACCGAAGTGTTTGTTTTCAGTTTCAAGCTGTGTGGAGAGAGAAACGAAGCCAAACCCGAACCGTTGTCGAACCTTCATCGTCAGATCTGTGACGATCCGTTGCGAATATGACGAAACCGATGGCGCCAACGAACTCGGCGTCGTCCGATCTTCGAGATCCTATTATCTCTGGAGTCAACGGGTACCGTCGTCGGTTCGTCAATTTCACCACCAGACCTCCATCGCAATGAAGAAGAAGATAAAATGAATAAGTCTCGAAAACGCATGAATAAGTCTTGGGTATTCATAAATAATAGGTCGTTTGTTTTTTCCACTTAAAACTTAATGGGTCTGAATCATAATTATTAAGTTGTTTTGTTTGTTTTTATAAGTGGTCAAACAACTTAAAAATACCAAAAAACAACTTAAAATAAAAAGTAAAAAAATCCTGACTTTTCACTTAATTGTAAATAACTGAATTGCATTAAATGCAATCCAAAATCTTTTCTTCCGATATTATCCCCCATACATAACATATTTCCAATTTCATCATAATTATATATGGTACATAAATCTTTATTTTTATTTATTGTTTATTTTAAATACTTTACAGATAAAAAAAACCTTAATCACTTTTCATATTGGTGTTTAATATTAATACTTTATTATGATATTAGGGTGATGTAATTATATATTATTTTTTTAGAGTGTTTTGTGTGAATTTTCCTGTTGCCACTTTTATTTTTTTGAAAAAAAAAACCTTTCTTTTCTTAGTAAAACTGAAATTTATTTGTAATCGAAGAAGAAGATCATGATCATATGTGTTCATATATAATAATTATTTCTGGATTGTTTTTATTCCATATTATATGTATAATTGTTTAACATGGGTATAAATGTAAAATTACTTAGTTTCAGACAATTTTACTTTTAAAAAACAAACGTGTTGACAATACATTCAGATGTGAGAAAAAAAAAAACATGTCATTCAAGTTCAGATTTTAGTCCTCATTCAGTCTTCAGACAAAAAAACAAACGACCCCTAAGATTTGAAATGGAGCAAATAAGTATTCATAAATTAAGTCTCGAATAAGCGTTATAAGTCTCGAAATGCAACAAATAAGTCTTGAAATTAAAAAAAAATCTCAATTTCGGCTACTGTTCATCTTCTCCGATTTGACAACCCAAGCCCAAACCTACCATTTCAATATTCAAAAAAACCCCCATTTAGATTCAACAAACTCACCATGCACATCAAATTGACAACAAATTCACAATAAAAACTAAATTGAAAACTCAAAATCAACCAAAACGAAATTAATATCTCAAAATCAACAAAATCTAATTTGAAAACAAAACCCTAACAAAAGACTTTTTTCTTTCTAGAAATATTGCCTTCACATCGATCACATCGTTCACGTATAAAAGATTCTTCGTATTCAATTTTTTTTTTCTAGAAATATCTCACCATTCACATTGTTCTTTAGACAACGAAAGAGAATAGGGAGAGAGAGAGAGAGAGAGGTAGTCTGAGAGAATGGGAAGAAAGAGAGAAAGTTAAAAAAATAAAAAAATTAAGTGGGGGCATTTGGGTCTCATCACCTACTTTGATGCTAATTAATAAAACATGAGTTATTAAACCGGTGTTACCTACACAAGTCAAATTTGAAAAAATGTTATATACCCCTATTCCCTCTTTTGAAAGTGATTTCTGATCAATTTTAAAACCGTAGATTGTGTAGAATTTCTAAACAAAATATACAGATTTTGAGGTTAAATCTTGCATGATTATGGTGGTCGTGTGAATCCTGTCACATAAAGATTTGTGATGAGGTTTCTACAAATTTTAGTAGAAGTTAATTTGAAGAAAAATATCAGAATTAATCTTATAAAAGATGTACAATAATAATCCTTTGTGAAAGCATCCCAAATCCATTTATATTTAACAAAAAAAAAAAAACACAAGTGACATTAATGATATTAAATTATTAATGCTAAAAAAAATTAAGATAAAAAAGAATCAATCAAGATTTCCTCTTCATTATTATTATTTTTCCTCAACGTACAGCTTTTCAATTTTGTTAAAAAGAAGAGTAATGCTATATGATTGGACTATTTTATATCTATTTAAGGTGCCCTATTTTCTATCATTTGTTCTTGTTTTTGAGCGCAATTTTATATATAATGTGTTTGTTAAGCCATGTGTAAGTACATATTCTCTAATTCATGGTTTGAGCTTAAAGATTAGCTTGGGAGGCTCAAATGAGCGAAAAAAGAGAATACACAGAAGAATTTAGTGTGTCGCGCGTCACCATTGCTACAGACCGCGCCGTTATCTAAGCCCAACCGTGTCCTACGGTTGATCCGTTGCTGAGCCAGAACGCGACATCGAGTCCGTGGCAGAATCCCCCCTGACTTCCAACAGCTTATGGAGCAAATCAAGAATAGGTACCATTCGGCGGTCACCCTGACCGCCATTTCAACCGCCGTTTGAAAACAGTGGATCCTAGAAGAACTTGGCGGTTAGATTCGGCGATCACCCTGACCACCGTTTCAACCGACGTTTGAGGATAGTGGAACACATAGCCATTCGGTGGTTAGATTCGGTGGTCACCGACCACCGTTATTACCGCCAATTACTCAGCGATAGGCCAAATTTGGGTGAATTTCTGGGGGCAATTTCGTCTTTTGGCCCCCAATTCGTGCCCTAACTCCCAACACTATATAAACACCCATTTCTCTCCTCTCTTCACAGAGAACACAACCCACACTTCATTTCTTCATCTTCTTCTTCATCGATCAAGAGAGAGAGAAGCTTTCAAGCTTCCATGGAGGTTTCCCTCCATGGAAAGCTCACTACCACCATTTCTACCCATCTTTCCCGACATTTGTGAGTAGATTGCAGGAGATTAGGAGTGATCTTTGGACCAATTTCGGGCAAGAGAATGATAGAGCTCTTGGAGGGGTTCTTCAAGGGTTGTATCTATTAACTCAATCTCTATGTATATCATGTTTTCCATATGTGCAATCCCCATTTGGGAATATTTGTAATCCCACACTTTGGCAATTTATATATGATAATATTTATGTTCATTTGGGTCTTGTTTCATTCTTGCCATGATTGATTATCTTGAAATGCATGTTTATGGATGATTGGAAATTAATATGTGTTCATGTATGAGATTATGAGTAGATTAATGTAATTTAGGAGTAGTTGTAACCAAATATCCCATTTGTGTGTATATGTTGATGGATAGTCGAAATTGCATGTTCATGGTTAGGTTTGAGTGAATTAGAGTTAGGATTGTGCTTTAGGAGGGGCTCTCCGGGCATTGTCTTAGCTAATTAGCTAGGAAGAATGGATGAAACTAATAATTGCCATATTAGAAGAGTTTTGGTTTATTGTTTATGTTATACATTGGACTTTGGCTACTTCTCACACTAGGGGCTCTAGGTGAGTTGTGGTTAGAGTTACAATAATTGGGAATTTGACTATTTCTTGCGCTAGGGGCTCTAGAGAGGCTCTAGAGAGGCTCTAGGTAAGTTATGGTTAGAGGAACACTTACTCTTTCCACATTCATTAGACTTAAAGTTACCATTTTACATTACCATGTTAGTATTGGGGCTCAATCTAGCATTGGTTTGTAGAATTGGTTCACATATGTTGGTTGCGGTTTTGTTTTTGAGAGGCTTTTCAACACACTCTTCAACTACTAGCTTTATGAATGGGTATAAACCGGATTGGGGCAAGAACGAACCTTTAACTTAAATTGAATGTGCTCGATTGCTAACCATCTAATAGATATGCCTTTATGTTTGGTGAGCTTATTGCCCCTTATGTGTCCATTATCTTGCATCTCTCCTATCCACCCTTTTATAATCACCATTCTCACCCCTCCATATTCTTTTGTTTTCATTTGCATTATTTTCCTTTTCATTTTCTTTGCACACACACAACACCCTACAAACATCATTCTCATCTCATCCGCATTCTATTTATATGATTTCAATGAACACTAAAACTCGAAACGGTTAGCAAATACACCTTCCTGCGGAATGATTCCCTTGCTTGCATGCTGTACTAGTTTATTGTTATACATGTTTTTTAACTCGTGCCTTAATAGTGAGGTCGATTTTAAATGATAAAATTTTGACATTGCATTTTCGATGGCAAAATACTTTTTGTCAAAAATGGCGCCGCTGTCGGGGAGATGCCTATTTGTTGATTTTGTTTTGTGTTTTAGCTTAGGTTCTGTAAATGTTTAGATTTAATTGTTTTGCGGATATATATGTATGTGTTTAGAATTTTTCTCTTTATTTATTTTTTTCTTTTTATTTATAGCATATGCATTTGATGTTTTTGAGTTGTGTTTCGCAAGGAAAGGAAATTTTCAGGTTTTATGGACCCGCACAACTCATGAGAACAAAGTGTGTGCTTATCGCACCAAAACAACTCCCCAAGTGAAACGGGAGCTCCATGAGGATCGCGTTAGTCCCAGCCACAAGAGATAATTCCTCTACTTAAATTTAAGTGCTTGTGGAGTAGTTGTTGACTTGGGCGGAAACCGCCTATGCACTTAATGATAGGAATGCTATGTTTGTTGTGTTTGTGATTTTTATTTTTGTTTAGATCTAAGAGTGAATTTGTATTGTGCTTAGATTTAGGATTTGATGTGTTCTTGTTTTTAGTCTTTTGTGATGTTTATGTTCTATCTCTAGAATCTTACTAAACGTTGTCCATATTTTATGATTTGAGCAACATTGAGGACAATGTTGAGTTTAGGTTTGGAGGTGTGGACACTTTCATGTTTTATGTTTGTTTTTTGTTTCTATGTTTGTTTTTGTTATGTTTAGAAAATTTTCAAATCTCTGCTCAAATCGGTCAATTTTGAAATTTTTTGGAAATAGAGTCCATTTTGTTGAGTTGTTTTTCTTCGCGTGCCGTTAGAGACATATTGAATGTGCATTTTTATATGTCGTGAATGCAAGCCAAACAAATTTAAAGATCCCGATATGCGCTAATTAAACTAATTTTAGTCTAAGGCAAATATGGGTATCGTTCCACAAAGATCGTGAAATAGTTGTAACTAAATTCGACTCTAGCACTAAATACAAGGAAGTAAAATGGAATTAATGTTGATAGAAATTAATTTGGAATTTCAATTACTACTAAACTAAGAATAATAAAATAAACTAAGATAGAAATGGTGTGTGTGTGTGTGTAATGTGTGATGATAAAAATGGGAGTTGATGTAATATAGACATAAATAATGGGAATTCCACTTTTGAAGCCTGACTAGATTTAAACATATGGCTTATCTCCCTAGCTTAACCATCTAATAGATATGTCTTTGTGTTTTGTAAGCTTATTGCCCCTTATTTGTCCATTATCTTGCATCTCTCATATCCACCATTTTATTATTTCTCACTTAATCACCATTCTCACCCCTACATATTCTTTTGTTTTCATTTGCATTATTTTCCTTTTCATTTTCTTTGCACACACACAACACCCTATACACACCATTCTCACCTCATCCGCATTCTATTTATATCCTTTCACTAAACACTAAAACTCGAAACGATTAGCTAATACACCTCGCTGTAGAACAATTCCCTTGCTTGCACACTGTACTAGTTTATTGGTATACATGTCTTTTGACTCGTGCCTTAAATAATGGGGCCATAAATAATGGGAATTCCACTTTTGAAGCCCGACTAGATTTAAACATATGGCTTATCTCCCTAGCTCAGATTGGAATGCTCACGATCCATTCCTTTCACTTTTGCTTTGGATAGATATAGAGAAACCGGGGTGGCTTGGATTGGAATGCTCACAATCCACTCCTTTTTCCTAGCCAAGGTATGTGAGATTAGGATGCTCACCATATACCTTTTCCAATTCAATTGAGCTTAATTAACACCTAGAGTGTAGATGGTTAGAACAAAGATTGGTAACCAATGTAAACCAAGAGTTGGAATGCCTACTTAGCTCATAAAGTTCCCATAATTCAATCTCAACAAAGGGTTAGGAGTTGGAATGCCTACCCAACTCAAGGTGAGTATCAAATGCAATTAAAAGCACAATCAACCACTAAGCTAAATGAGAGTTGGAATGCCTACTCATTTTCACAAAGATTCCATTTAATGCTTAATAACTCTAATAAATTCAATTAATCCACAAAATCAAGAGTTGGAATGCCTACTTGATTTAAGGGAGAATCAAACACAATGAAGTAAATTGAATGGAAATATATTAATCGAGTAAAAATGGTGGAAATCCCACAATCCATGAATTAATGACATCAATCCCAAATTGGGTTTAGCTACTCATGACAATATGAAATACAAAGATAAGGAGAAGGGAATAGAAGAAACCCATAGGAGACCTTTTTTCTTCAAGCTTAATCACACCTCCAATGTCCTATGGAGTAGCAATTAGATGAAGTAGAATGGATGGTTTGATGGGTTTTTGGGAGAGAACGGTTTTTGAGATTTAGAGAGAGAAAGAATGAATGGAATTGGGTGTATGGTCGTGGGTCCCCTAAAAAAAATCAGATATCAAAACTATTTATATTTTCCTTCAAAATTAGGCCAAAAACGCTGATGTGGCAAGCTGGATTTTCTGTTAGCATGGGCATAGCATGGGTGAGGTACTCGTGCAGTTACCCGTGCAGTTTCATTTTCTTCCTGACTGGAGCCATGTGCACGGGTTAGTGTACGGGTGGTTGACCCTTGCACCACTCGTTCAGTTTTTCCTTGCTCGAGGCTCTGCTCACTGGGTTTTGGATTGCACGGGTAAGTGCACGGGTCGTACCCGTGCAATTACCCATGCACTGAGGATCTTCAACAATTCATCTTCCGGTGCACAGGTAGGTGCATGGGCGTGCTACCCGTGCACTTTTGCCTTCTTCACTTCATTTGTGCACCGATTTGTCCTTTTTATCCCAGTTCACGTCTTTTTACCTATTGCCTACAAAAATGATCAAAAGAGCCATAAATACACCTAAAAACTCTCGAGAACAGTGAAAGGGAAGAGGATGTGAGGGCCAAAATATATAACATATTTGGTTCGATCACATATCATGTATGCTTGTAGCTCCGTGCAATGCTTTAAATATGCTTGTACAGTGCCAATATTTTGATGTTAAGGTAGATGAGATCTCTATGTTTTTTTAGTCTAGGAAAATAGTGGAGACTACCCGTGAGCTATACTAAGCCTAAATTGCGAAATTCTGTGGGTTTTGTTTCTATTCTTATACACTTTTCGATTTTGAACTTAATTTTTAGTGATCTCATTGTACATCAATTTTATTTCATTGATTGCCATAGAACATTATCATGTGGGCTGCTTGTATTAGATTTATATTCCCTTGGTAGATGGACTTTTAGAAATTATTTTGAGCTTGAGTGTGAGCGTAACTATTAAAATAGCCTAAACACTTGCCTCTTATATGTGCTTACATCGGTAAAAATTGAGGCCAAATACTAAACCTACACCACCTACATAACCCAAACACTTCACATACACTAGTTATTGATCATGTTGAGGTGTATCGCTTTAGAGAAGCAGTGAATAGCTCTAAAATGTGTAAATCGTGTACTTAGGCAAATTTAAGTAAATTGTGCAAAGGCAAAGGCTCTTGGGGAATATAAACACTTAAGCCTTCAATTATTCAAATGTAAAGTTACTCTAAAAATTTGAGTACAAATGTAGCATAAAATGTGAAATGTAAATGTTTATAGCCTAGAAGCTTGAATTGTAATGTAAAGTGTAAATGAGCTCAAATTGATGTAATTGTAATGTGTAAGCACCTTGGCATGGTTAGTAGCTTTATCTTGCCACTCCTACCATATCCTCCATCCCATACACTAACAAATCACCTTTGGCCCCAAATACAATTAGGGAAAGTCCATTTGATCTCTTAGGAAGTCTATCTTGGGAATGTAAGTCGATGCATGCTCCTTTCACGTTCATGGCATTTCAATTCCTTCCATGAGTTCGATTTCCAGAAATTATGCGTTATTGAAAAATACTCATATGCGATTATATTATATTCCATGTACCTAAACTCATTCACATATGTTTGCTAGAGAGTGATCGCCTAGGATTCTGAGTGCAAAATGAGATAAATCTAGCAACGATTAGAGTCGAGGCAAATTTTATCTTGGGCATTCGAGTGTAGTTGTTTTGTAAATCGAAAACATCCTAAGTATTGGCATACTTGCATTGCGTGATGCATTGTTATTAATTGGTATATTTGAGATTCTAGCATGCACGTGTTATCTTTGCTTGGTATGTGTGGATTGCAACTCAACCAATTTTCTAGCAGAGTATACGTTTGTGGGTGTTGTAACTGTAAACCCTCAGGAGACAAAATCCATCCATCTAGGGATTGCCTAGTGGTTGAAAGGCTTATGCAACATGTTAAATGCCATCGTGTTTCCTACGGAAGTGGACTACCTCAGTTTTTATTTATTTTTATTGTTATATGTTTGTTTTTTATTTTGCTCGAGGACGAGCAAATGATAGGTTTGAGGGTATTTGATCAGACTATTTTATACCTATTTTAGGTGCCCCATTTCTTGAGAGTATTTTTGTATATAATGTGTTTGTTAAGCCATGTGTAGGTACATATTCCCTAATTCATGGTTTGAGCTTAAAGATTAGCTTGGGAGACTCAAATGAGCGAAAAAAAAGAATAAGCAGAAGAATTCAGAGTTCCACGCTCACCATTGACACAAACCGCGATGTGATCTAAGCCCAACTGTGTCCTATGATTGATCCGTTGTCGAGCCAGAACGCGACATTGAGTCTGTGGCGGAATCCCCTCTGACTTCCAGCAGCTTACGGGACAAATCATGAACAGGTGCCATTCGGCGGTCACCTTGACCGCCGTTTCAACCGCCATTTGAAGATAATGGATCCTAGAAGCATTCGGGGGTTAGATTCGGCGGGCACCCTAACTGCCATTTCAACCACCGTTCGAGGACAGTAGAACACATAGCCACTCGATAGTTAGATTCGGCGGTCACTGACCGCCGTTATAACCACCGATCACTCAGCGATAGGCCAAATTTGGGTGAATTTCTGGGGGCAATTTCTTCTTTTCACCCCCAATTCGTGCCCTAACTCCCAACACTATATAAACACCCATTTCTCTCATCTCTTCACAGAGAACACAACCCACACTTCATTTATTTCTTCATCTTATTCTTCATCAATCAAGAGAGAGAGAGAAGCTTTCAAGCTTCCATGGAGGTTTTCCTCCATGGAAAGCTCACCACCACCATTTCTACCAATCTTTCCCCACATTTGTGAGTAGATTGCAGGAGATTAGGAGTGGTCTTTGGACCAATTTCGGGAAAGCAAATGATGGAGCTCTTGGAGGGGTTCTTCAAGGGTTGTATTTATTAACTCAATCTCCATGTATATCTTGTTTTCCGTATGTGTAATCCCCATTTGAGAATATTTGTAATCCTACACTTTGGCTATTTATATATGATAATATTTATGTTCATTTGGGTCTTGTTTCATTATTGCCATAATTGATTATATCTCTTATCTTGAAATGCATGTTTATGGATGATTGGAAATTAATATGTGTTCATGTATGAGATTATGAGTAGATTAATGTAATTTAGGAGTAGTTGTAACCAACTATCCCATTTGTGTGTATATGTTGATGGATAGTCGAAATTGCATGTTCATGGTTGGGTTTGAGTGAATTAGAGTTAGGATTGTGCTTTCAGAGTGGCACTCCAGGCATTGTCTTGGCTAATTAGCTAGGAAGAATGGATGAAACTAATAATTGCCATATTATAAGAGTTTTGGTTCATTGTTTTTGTTATTCATTGGACTTTGGCTACTTCTTAAACTAGGGGCTCTAGGTGAGTTGTTGTTGGAGTTACAGTAATTGGGAATTCGGCTATTTCTTGCTCTAGGGGCTCTAGGTAAGTTATGTTTAGAGGAACACTTACTCTTTCCACATTCATTAGACTTAACGTTCCCATTTTACATTACCATGTTAGTATTGGGGCTCAATCTAGCATTGGTTTGTAGAATTGGTTCACATATGTTGGTTGCGGTTTTGTGTTTGAGAGGCTTTTCAACACACTCTTCAACTGTTAGCTTTATGAATGAGTGTAAATCGGATTGAGGCAAGAATGAACCCTTAACTTAAATTGAATGTGCTTGATTGCTTAACCATCTAATAGATATGCCTTTGTGTTTGGTAAGCTTATTGCCCCTTATTTGTCCATTATCTTGCATCTCTCATATCCACCATTTTATTATTTCTCACTTAATCACCATTCTCACCCCTACATATTCTTTTGTTTTCATTTGCATTATTTTCCTTTTCATTTTCTTTGCACACACACAACACCCTACACACACCATTCTCACCTCATCCGCATTCTATTTATATCCTTTCACTAAACACTAAAACTCGAAACGATTAGCTAATACACCTCGCTGTAGAACAATTCTCTTGCTTGCACACTGTACTAGTTTATTGGTATACATGTCTTTTGACTCGTGCCTTAATAGCGAGGTCGATTTTAAATGATAAATATTTTGACACTGCATTTTTGACTGTAAAATGCCTTTTGTCACTATACAATCTAAATAATTAACCCAAATTTCAATCTAAATTTCAATCCAAATGATGTGGCAAGTGAGTTGTCATCTCCACACATAATATGAGATGATGTGGTTAATGAAAAAAAACTATTTACCGCATCAATCTGGTTAAAATTTGGACTAAATTTTTGTATCGTGTAACATTAGTGTAAAAAGAAATGAAAAAGTATAATAATATGGCCAAGTTTTGACATGAGCATCACTTCTCCATCACAAAAACTGCTTTATGGTGCTTCATGCTTGACCCAAAAAATTGTTTTTATTAAAAACATTTAAGAAAAGAAAATCATCCACACATGTAGTTCAGACATTGGGGACTTTTTATATGAAAAAAGACAGAAAATAAAAAGAGTCAATTAGATATTCTCTCATGAATCATGATTAGTGTTGAGTTTGATAATGTCTGATTCTTGTTTTATTGCTGTTTGGTTCCACTATGAGAGAAGTTTTTGGAAGCTCACATTAGTCACATGGGACTGGTTCATAAAGGTTAAACATACAAGATGTTTTGTTGTTAACTTTGTTTTCCTTTTTCTTTTCTTTTCTTTTTCTTTTAATAAAAAAATATCAAAATAAAAAACAGAAAATTTACTACTTTTCCCTGCAAATTATTGTAAATTTAAATTTATCAAATTCTGATAACTTTTGTTTTTTGTTTTTTCAACTTTAGTCATTAACTTGATTAAAATACCCATAACCTATGTTTTAACTTTTTTCCCTCCTTGGCTTAGAAGGGTTATATGAAACTTATTAAAGAATTGTATTTATTCTTTTAATTTAAATAAAATATGTTTTTTTAGTCATAAATTAAAAAAACTTTTAAACTTAATTTAAATTGATTTTATTATTTAAAAATATTATATATATATATATATTATATTTTTAATTAATAAAATCAATTTAAATTAATTTAATTATACACCTTACTCTTATAATATTTTCAAAACAATTATACTGAATGTATGTTATAATATTATTACTTAATACATATAAATATATATATATATATATATATATATATATATTTATATATGTTCAGAATATTGTTTTCGGTTACTGAAATGCGTTCTAAATTCTAAAAATAGGAAACGTGATTTCTTGTTTTTAAATGAAAAGTAAAGGGTTTTTTTTTGTCCGAAGACTGAATAGTTCTGGATTTTTCTAAAGATTGAATAGAGACTGAAATCTGAACTTGAATGACGTTTTTGTTTTTTTTTTCCTCTCATATAAATGTATTGTCAATACGTTTGTTTTTTTAAAAGTAAGTTGTCTGAAAATAAGTAATTTTACATTTATACCCATGTTAAACAATTATACATATAATATGGAATAAAAGCAATCCAAAAATAATAATTATTTATGAACACAAATGATCATGATCTTCTTGTTCGATTACAAACAAACTTTATTTTTACCAAGAAAAGAAAAAGATTTTTTTTTGAAAAAATAAAATGGGCAGCGGGAACACTCACGCAAAACACTCTAAAAACTAATATAAAAATACATCACTTTAATATCATAATAAAATATTGATATTAAACACTGAGAAGTGATTAGAGTTCTTTTTTATTTTTAAACTATTTATAATAAGCAATATATTAAAATAAAGATTTTTATATCATATATAATTATGATGCAATTGAAAATATGTTATATACGGGGGATAATATCGGAAGAAAATTTTTTGGATTGCATTTAATACAATTTAGTGATTTGCAACTAAGTAAAAAGTCATGATTTCTTACTTTTTATTTTAAGTTGTTTTTGGTATTTTAAAGTTGTTTAACCACTTAAAAAAAACAAAATAACTTAATAATTATAATTCAGTCTCATTAAGTTTTAAGTGGAAAAAACAAACGACCCCTAATAAAACTGATATTGAAAACATTACTGAAAAAAATCTAAAAAGGTGTTTGGATTCATTTTCAATTTTTTGTGGTATTAAAAAAATTATTGTAAAGTTGTTTGCTTACTTGTTTTCGATACGTCGTTGTCAAAAAAATAAAAAAAAGACTGATGGTTTTTAACTAAAATATTGAAAATAACATTTATATAATGGTCCATTCAATTTCCATGCTACATGGGCGAATGCTGATATATTATTTGAGTGTTTTATACGATTGTTTGGGACGTTACCTAACCACTTAAACTTTTGGATCTAATGGGTTTACCATAACACTATAGTTTGATTTGGTGTAAGAATTTTAAGAATTTAATGTGACCCACATGACACATTTGATATGTAAACTATCAGATAAATTAATTTACTTGTCTGATAATTTAAAATTATAGTTTAATAATGATTTGTAGGCTTAAATCCTATTGGCTATTGAAGAGATAAGACTCTTTTGTATTGAAGAGATGTGATTCTTCTGAATAGTTGTGTCTTGATGGAAGATACTATTTAAACCTTATATATATATATATATATATATATATATATTTCTTTTCCTGTCAGTGCGCATTGATAGAATTATATAAGGACATTGTATGTGAGCCACTCATTTATAAAAGAGTTTGTTATATGTAAAAATCATCATTAAGGACACGTCATTACAGTAAGGGGCCATGTAAGCAAAGTCGAGAAAAGTCAAGCGTTAAAGGGCAGAAATTCCCAAGGGAATTTACTCGGCAAAGAGTAAAGCAACCCGACCACAGACGAAGAAACCGGTTCGGGCATACTCGGGCATACTCGGGCATACTCGGGATCAGATAATGAAGACAAGTACTTCATAAACATATGGATAGAATCAGAAGCAAGCAACTCCACAATAAGCAACGATACGACTATCAGAGTTCAATTGAAAGGCAAACAGATTTCCCGCAGATAAAGGGCGAGGAATCCGATGTAGATTCGGACTCAGCCAAAACAGGAAACAGGATAAACTCCATAAAGAGACAGACTTCAATTATAACTAGGAAATCACACAAAATACGGGTATCACAACACCAAACCCTAGCACAACCATAAACCCTAGCAATAACATGTATAAATACCCCAGTAAGAAACATAAGAGAGGGAGGTGTGAATTAGCAGGAGAAGTCAGAGAGAAATACTATGTAATTGAATTTTTCATAGTGGATTTGACTTTGTTGCTCAAGCAACAACCCGTGGATTTTTCTCCAGTTAAAAGGAGTTTTTACCACGTATTCGTATCTCTTGATTTATTGTTTTCTTGCGGTATTACACTTATCTGTTCTTATTTTCGCTTGATACAAGTTCATTGATAGTGACGACGAAAAATCACCATCAACAGAGTTTTGACAAGTGCATACATACCAAATCAAAATATGTAAAATGAGTGGCTCACATTCAATGTCCTTATATAATTCTATCGGTGCGCACTTATGTGAAAATTATTGTATATATATATAGATAGAATCTGAATAGTTGTGTCTTGATAGAAGATTACTATTTAAACCTTATATATATATATATATATATATATATATATATATATATATAGATAGAAGTCTGGTCCTCTTTCTACATAACAAGATTATCGGTACTTTATTTCTATCTATAAAAGTACTTTAAATTAAAGGGGTCAAGAGAGAGAAACGAAGATCACTTAATTTACAGATTGTCTTCATTAAACTTGGTTATTTTTTTTTGATAAAGTGCAATGGACCAAGTCATGTTTTGAGTTTTTATTTTTATATTGTGAAAATCTTGAAGTTCTAAAGATCATGACAATAGGTTTTATGTATAATTGTTATTTGCATAATTAATTTAGTTTTACATGTGGTATCAGAACGTGGAATTAAGACCTCATGATTTTTCTATTAAAGTATTGTTTCTTCTCTTTTATTTACAAACCTTAAAATCATGATTGATAAATATATTGATGTTTCCGTATAAGTTCACTGTAATTTTGAATATTTATTAGGGTTACTAAAGTTTTATTTACACTGATTTGTTTTGGTGTCTATAAGAATTAGCTTGAATTGACTAAATGAGATCAATTTTTTTCTTCTTCTTGTTTTCATGATAAATCGATGGCCTCTCTGTTTTCTCTCTTACTCAACATGCATAATTTAAGTATGTGAGCTGTAGATGTATGTGCATATTCAAAATGAATCATTAACCTGCTTACAAGAAATATGTTCTTGGCCTTTCCTTCCTTATGTGGGTTTACAATTTTTTTAAGAACCGGTAGAATTCTGTGATGAATTTCTTTTATATTTTTATAATGTTTATATATATAGTTCTTGTAATAATTATATGAAAAAAAAATTATACAGCCTGAAATTTTATATTATGATTGGTTTGTTAGTCACCAAAGTGGCCAAATTGTAAAATTTATAAAATTTAGAATTGTATAAATTATATTCAATTGCTCATGGTTTATTGATGCTAGATGCTAAAAAATAAAAGGTCGTAATGATATATTTTTATTTCTATTAGAAATTCCGAGATTGTCCAAAGGTTGATCAATTATTCTTATACTGAGTGAACATAAATGTGGAAATTGATATGTTCTATAAATTTGTTTAGTTCATCCAAAGATAGCAAACGTGTCCGAGTAGGATATATACAATTTACAAAAATAAGTGAAATTTTAATTAGCATCATTATGTTTTATATTTGTATGTCTTAGTGTCACCCAAAGGAGAACTTAGATATACACTCATTGTTTATTTTATTTGAATCTGATTTATGTGTTTTATGAATATTTTATAAATCTAAATTTGTAGTATCTGTTCTTGTTTCACTTCATTCGCATGCTTCATCTATCCTTTATTTAATGAGTTGAATTTCATTGATTGGCGTGAACAAATCCAATTCTGGTAAGGTGTTTTGGATCTTGATTTAGCACTACAAGTGGAGAAACCCGCTACCATTACAAGTAGTAATAATCAAAAGGCTTTCCATAAAGCCTGGGAAAAATCAAATAGATTAAGTCTGATGTTTATACGAATGACAGATGCAAACAACATCAAGTATATTTTCCAACAACCGAAAATGCTAAAAAATTCATAAAATTAGTGGAAGAATGATCTCAAAAGGCTGACAAGTCTCTTGCCGGTACATTAATGAGTAACCTAACCAACATGACATATGATGGTTCACGTCATGCATGAGCATGTTCTTGAGATGACAAATTTAGCGGCCAAGCTCAAGACTTTGGGAATGAATGTGGATTAGTATTTTTTAGTGCGATTCATACTTAATTCCTTGCCTTCTCAACAATATGGGCCATTTCAAATAAACTACAACACTATTAAGGACAAGTGGAGTGTTAATGAATTGGCTAGTATGCTTGTTCAAGATGAGACACGGTTAAAAAATAAAAAGACTCATTATGTTCATTTTGTAAACTGATGAGGCCGTCGTTGTGCCTCTCAAAAAGATATTTCTAATTAAATCTACCTCACAAATGCAACGAGTCAAAGGACTAGTATATCATGTAAGCATGGGTCATTCCTTCAGAGATGTGGTATCCGTCTAACTGTCTCTAGCTAAAGTGTTATTGAAAGCGATGTAAATAAAACATGGAAGGGGTGAGAATGATGTGTGCAAGGTGTATGCATAATGCAGATGGTGTGAATAAAACTAAACTATATTAAATTACACTAAGGATAGAAATGTAACCGGTTGCTTGCCTTTGTAAATCTAACTACATGGAAATCAATTACACTACAAAGTAATGTAAAGAGGCAAAGCAATTAAACTACAAAGCAATATAAATTAGTCTACTCCTAAAAGCAAATCACCCTAGCTACGAAAATAAATGTGGCTTGGAGAGTTGCAAGATAGTGGTTACAATAGGTACATGAGTTCACCAAACACACAAGCTAGTCATGTCGATTATAAACATTCAAGCACCATTCAAAACAGATTCAAGGGCTAGTTCTCTTGATTAAGGATTCTGAAACCAAATCATCTATTATTATGAATCATTTGTTGATTAAGGAATACCGAAATCAATTCATCACTATCCCACGGTTATGGAATGAGCAATTGTGTCTTTGGTCAAAGACCCATTAAGCACAAGAACAATACACCGAAACCTAATCTAGCGCTACAGTGCTCTTTCACTCAAATCAATCCATACATATCGATTCCCTTTCATCACCAACATGCAAGCAAGAGTGAGACTTTACTTTTACACTAAAATACACTACATCATTGTTTTAATATAAAGTATCACTTATGCAAACTTATCAATTTCTACTCATTCACAAACGTACATGTCAAGATAAAATAAGTATAACATTAAGCTCAAAGAATAGAATAAAGATCCAAGTCGAATCTAAGTAAATACAATATATAAAAAGCTCAAGTGTTGGTTTACAAATATTCCCTAATGGGGATTACACATCAAAGAAATAGAAAATAAAACAAAGAGAACTGTTAAGAGATAAACAAGATCTCTCTTTTGTTTTGCTCTCCTTTCACCTTGGATCTACTTCGAAGATGGATGGAGGAAGTTTAGAGCTGGTGGTGGTGAGACATCCATAGAGGAGAACCTTCATGGAAGTCTTTGAAGCTCTTCTCTTTCTTGATTTGGTGTTGAAGAATAAGAGAAGGTGTTCATGTCTATCTAAGATTGGATATATGAGAGATATGTTTAAAGACCAACAAGGTGGGGTATTTATAGTGTCTGAAGGTTAAGGCACTAATTGGGTGTGAAAATTCAAGTTTGCCCCTAAAAATCACGTGATCTGCAAGTGGATAATGCTCTGTCGACACAAATCTGCGAGTTGGATCTCGCAGATCTAAATGGTAGAAGGTTCTGGGCAACTTTTACGACCAAAATCTGCGACTTCGATCTAGCAGATTTGGTCGCAGAAGATCTGCTACTTCATTTTGCTAGGTATAACTCGCAGATCCATCTAGCGGAAGGCTCTGGAATGGATATGCTATTTCAATCTGCTAGGTCTAACTCACAGATCCATATAGTATATTTTTCTAATACTTCAATCTAGCAGATTCATCTAGCGGAAGGCTTTGGAATGGATTTGCTACTTCAATCTGCTAGGTCTAACTTGCAGATCCGTCTAGCAGATTTTTCTACTTCATGCACCAGTTGCTGAAATTGGTGTAACTTCTTCTAAAAAATCCGGAATCGTGATCCGTAAAGTTCTCTGAATACTAGACTCACGCGGCTTTCCAAAAATATGTGGCTCGACACCCAGTTCAATCCGAGGAGGCAGATATGGCTTTCGTAATTTAGACATTCTTCACAAGCCATCTCAATTTCAGCTCTTTTTCCTCTTCTTTGCCTCCAAACCTTCACTTTAAGCTCAAACACCTAACTTTAGGGAAATGAACATACACAAGGCTCAAACACATATTATATACACAAAAACGCTCAAAACCGAGCACAAAAGCTAGGAATAGGGAGCTTAAATAGGTACATAAATGTGCATATCAAATACCCCCAAACCTAACTTTTGCTTGTCCTCGAGCAAAACTAAAAACGAAAAAACAAAACAACAACAACAAATAAGCATTCTAAAACTTATAATAGCAATAAACAAGTAAAAACTAATTAGTCAACTTTCGTGGGAGAAACGATGGCACTTAGCATGTGCCACAAGCCTTTAAACCCCTATGTGTCCCTAGCCGAAGGAGTTATAGTCTCCTGAGGGTTTACTGATCGTGATTTTGTAAGTACCAAAATTCCACACTTGATATACACAACTCGAATGAGATGTATAATGGCAAGCGGGATCGTTCCTCAGGGAAAGGGAGGATATTTGGCTATAATTAAACTATGTACACTAATCTATACTACGTGCGTAAAATTAAAATTCATTTTTGGGTTTGGAAATTGTTTTGAAAGCTAAATTAAATTAAACTGAGCAAATATAAATGCAAGTAATGTAAATGAAATGTGTGATATATGATGATGGATATTGGGGAATTGAGTTGACAACTAAAAGATTTCCTTATGTAATGAACTAGTCCAATTAAACACTTTTATCCTACTCAAGGGTTGTTCTTAAATTGATTTAATTCATTAATGTGCAAATTCAAACCTTGACTCAAGTAAACCCTACTATGAGTCTTGGCAAGACTAAAAATTCAAGCTCCTACTCAAGTGAACCCCACTATAAGTATTTGCCTAAACAATGTTCTTAAGAACAAATTAGAGGTCTTGTACCATATAACACATGCATGCATAAATATTCCATTTCACATATGCTAAAGATTGGAGAGTGAGTTCAAAGCCCTTCAAAACCCTAAACCACAACCTTCATATGTGAACCATTTTTTACCACAAGCTAACTTGAGCCACAATATTAACAAGTAAGTAAAATGGCAACTTCAAGGCAATGAAATGGAAATATACCAAGAGAGGATTGATCGGGCCAAATATGTAATATATTTAGGCCCTCAGATCCTTACCTTATGTTCTGTTTTCGTGCGTTTTTGTATCTCTTATGGGTTGTTTTGTGCTTATTTGTAGGAAATGATGCAGAGGCAGGTTTGGAAGCATATTGTGGTGATTCTGGCAGAAAAAGGGTGAAAGTAAAGGCAAAAGAGTACAAACAGCTCTATAGTGCAGGTCCAGTGCGGGTCTAGTGCGGGTCGCAACCGCACTCCGACCGCACTCCAGCCGCACTCATGTTTATAGCCGAGGCAGGATGCAAGTAATGAGATTAAGTGCGGGTACAGTACGGGTCATCCAACCGCACTCCACCCGCATCGTTGCCAAACCAGAGAAGCTGATGTTGCACCTAACGATAAAGTGCGGGTATTGTGCGGGTCATCCAACCGCACTCTACCCGCACTAATGCCAAACCAGAGAAGTTGAAGATGCACCTGACATTAGAGTGCGGGTACAGTGCGGGTCATCAAACCGCACTCCACCCGCACTTGCATAAAGAACAGAAGAGCAAAATTGCACCTGACGTTAGAGTGCAGGTACTGTGCGGGTCATCAAACCGCACTCCACCCGCACTTGCACCAAGAACAGAAGAGCAGAATCGTACCTAACATTAGAGTGCGGGTACTGTGCGGGTCATTAAACCGCATTCCACCCGTATTTGCACCAAGAACAGAAGGTAGATTTTACACTTGACAGGGAAGTGCGATTCAAGTGCGATCACAGTGCGATTACAGTGCGATTCCAAGTGCGGGTCAAGTGTGGGTAATTCAACCGCACTCCACCCGCACTAATGCCCTGATCCGAGAACTGAAGTTGGAGACAACCCATACAGTGCGGGTACAGTGTGGGTAAATCACCCGCACTCCACCCGCACTCCGAGCGCGCCAGTTTGATTTTCAAAGCTTCAGTGACCTATTTTTGTATCTTGTATAAATAGAAAAGTTTAGAAACGTTTTAGGGAGCTTTTTGACTCCGTTTTGCAGAGGTTAAACACTGTTAGACCTAGAATCTCTCTCTCTCTCTCTCATCCTTACATTCTCTACTCAACTTCAAGGAAGTTAGGAGATTGGAGCCACTTCAAGGAAGGAGATGTTCTCCAAGGGTTCTTTCTCTTTCCCTTCTCTTAGTTTCCTAGTTGTAATGAGTAGCTAAATCCCCTCTAAGGGGTTGATGGAGTAGTTAGTTAAATATTGGGCTTGTACATAAACTTGATATTATATTGATATTCATGTCTATCTTCCATTGCTCTATTCTTATTGTGAATGTTTATCATTGATTTCTTGTGTAGATACATCCTCTTTGCAAGATGTCTTTGTATTATGTATGAGTATTGCATCTAGATATACATCATATTTAGTTGTTTAATGCTCTAAAGAATGGATGAAAAGTCATGAATTCCGACTCTTAAACCGCGGTTTTAATCTAACCTCAATTGAGTTTCCGGCACTATACATCCTAGGTCGGAACTCGTGAGAGAGTTAGAAGTCATCAGTATACATCCTAGGGTGACTATTTGTAATCGGTTAAGTCATGGTTAGGTAGACGAGCTTCATTTCTAGAATCCGATAAGCAACCAATTCTATACATCCTAGGTTGGTAGTTTACTACGGATTAATCCCTAATAGGTGGTCTGCACTATACATCCTAGGTTGGCCATCTTCTAGGGATAAATAGCCGACTCTATACATCCTAGGTCGGTTACCTTGAATAGCCGTGCTTTTGACAAGTTTGTTGCATTGCCCAGTATTTACTTTCGTATCCATTAACTCCTTAGTTTCCATCATCTATATATATCCCTCATTCCATTTTCCCCTTCATTTAGTTTGCATAATTAATTTAGTGTTATTTTTAGTGTAATTCACCACCTACATTTTCACCAACTCATGTTTCGATATTATATATATATATATACATATCATTACTTTAGCAATAACTAATTTAGCTAACTCCGCTCCCTGTGGACGACACCCCACTTGCCACTATATCTATGTTTTCAAACTAATTTAGGCTTATGAATATAAAATATTGTTGACGGATTGATCTTTTTAAAACGACACTAAGAAAAAAGCTCTGTCAAATGGCGCCGCTGCTGGGGAGCGGCATGTTTAGTTTAATTAGTTTTGCATAAGTAAAGTTTATAGTTTAGTAATATTTCTACTCTGCCTATCTGTTTCTCGTTTACGTTGTGCGTTATTGGTTGTGAAATTTCAGGATTCTAAGTATATTCACGGGAGAAGATCGTTAAGAGGAACAGTGTTGCCAGTTATCGATAACATTAATCAGTTGGGTAGAAGAACCGAGCAGTTAGAAGGAAACATGGACGATCAGAATCAGAATGAGCAGCAGGCTCGAGAGAATGAAGGAAGTGTACATGGGGAGGAACAGCTAGGTCTCACCATGGGCGAGTACACTCTCCCGTTTGTAGGGAATGTGCCCACTGCCATAGTACTGGATGACTTAACAAGGCAGTATGAGTTGAAGACTATGCATATTAGCCTCCTACCATCGTTTAGTGGGCGAATTACCGAGGATTGTCTCCAATTTATTAAACAGTATGGAGCCACCCTAGAACCCTTCCCGGTAATGGCTCACCAAGTAGTACTGACAAGGGAGCAGCTTCATCTCAGATGTTTCCGGTATTGTCTGAAAGATGCCGCCATGACATGGTACATGAACTTGAGGCCAGGATCATTGGTGACATGGAGTCAAGTGTGCAAGGTCTTCTTCAACAAGTATTTTCCATCGCAGAAAGCCAAAGACCTAAGGTTGAAGATAACATCCTTCATTGAAGAGGACGGTGAACCATTCCATGAGGCATGGGAGAGGTTTAACTTGTTGTTAGCTCAAATGCCACCGTATACGTACCACCCAGAGTTGAAGGTTAATTCCTTTTATAGTGGACTTTCACCTATAACACAAATGCTTGTGGACAATGCGTGCGGAGGCACCATAGTAGACAAGACAGCAGTTGAGGCGTATGACATCTTGGAGAAGATTGCCCAGAACTCACAACAAAGGACATCACACGTGAGAAGGGGTGGAAGAATAGAAGTGGGTCAGGACACCCAAGTTCAAATTTAGATGTCTAGAATGAACAAGGAGCTCCAATCAATCAAGGAGCTTATAACCAGAAAACCAGGGTCCTCCCAAGGAGCGAGTCAAGTCATGGGGGAGATAGAAGGAGGAGAAGGGCATTTCAGTCAAGAAGAGCAAGCCCAAGCCCTTGGGGAATTTCCAAGGCCAAGGAATAACCCATATTCGAACACATATAATCCAGGGTTGAGAAACCACCCAAACTTGTCTTGGTCCAACAACAACCACCTAAGAGCAACAACTTACCAAGGAGGCAACAACACTTACCAAGGTGGTAACAACAATTTCCAAGGTGGAAATAATAATCAAGGGTACCAAAACCGTGGGTACAATAGATACAATCAAGGAGGGGCAAACAACAACAATCAATGGGGAAGTTCAAGTAGTAACCCACCATCCAATTTTAATTCCCAAGCTTCCGCCAGCCAACCAAAGGACAAGTCTCTAGAGGAGATAGTGAGCACAGTGATCAAAACAGTGGGCATCAGGTCAGAAGCTCTCAAGAACACCTTGCATGCCTCTGAGCAACAAATGTCAGCTTACATGCAGTCCAATGATCAGAGAGCAAATAGTCATGGAGCGTCACTGAAGAAGATGGAAACTCAGTTGTCACAGATTTTTGATGCACTGGTCAAGAATAAGGAAAAGGCATCAAACTCCGACGAACATGTTAACGTGTTAGAGGCCGTCCAGTTTGGAGTTGATGAAACCGAAGGAAGCATGGTAGAGGTGGCAGTTAATGAAGATAGGGGAAGTGGCATAGACTCCCCCATTAAACTTGAGGACCCCGGGAGTTTCATCATAGAGGTACAAATTGAGAATTCACCAAAGATGGGAGCGGTGCTTGATATGGGGGCTAGCATCAATATGATGCCATTAGAGGTATATGAATAGCTGAAGATTCAGTCGATCAAGCCTACCTCCCAGACCCTCATTATGGCGGACAATTCTTCCATCACCCCAGTTGGTATTGTGGAAGAAGTTTATGTGAATGTGCACGGTTTGATGGTGCTAGTAGAATTCGTCGTGTTGAATTGCATACGAGGAGAATCCAGTGGTAGGGACTGGAAACTACTTTTGGGGAGGTCATTCATGGCCACAGCGGGTATGGTAGTTGATATTTGTTCTAGGGACATTTCCTTCAGCTGTGGAGGCAAAAGTGTTAACTTCAAGGTAACACCCCCCGGAACAAGCCAAGTCAGAGATTGTTTGGTCTTGGAACCACCAAATTCAAAAAAGAAAAGGAGCCGGGTGCTCACTCTTGTGCAAGCTTTTGAGGGAGTTAAGGAGATGGAATTGGGAAACCAAGAATGCGTTAAGGAAAGGCAAGAGTCAGAATTTGAAGATGAGGAATCCAATACTGAAATATTCGAACAATTAGGTGAGCTTGAGCAAGACAACACAAAGCTCAAACTGGAGGTTTATTTGTTTAAGACCGAAAATGGACAGTTGAAGAAGAAATTGCATGATCTCTCAACAGTGAACAAGGGTTTACAGGAGCAAGTAGTGGAGCTTGCCACCAAAGAGGAGTTAGTCTCCAAGAACCTAGAAGAGTTGGCAAGACTCTCAGAAGAATTTGAGGAAGACAATGGGAGAAGGACAAGGAAACTTCAACTAGGTATGGAGGAGTCCGCAAACGCGGTAAGAGAATTGCAAGAACGGTTGAGCACCAAAAAAGATGAGTTGAAGTGGTCAAAGGTCAAGGAGTGTGATTTGATTGAGCAACTAGTGGTGATAGAAAAAAATGTCAAATCCCTCGGATACGAACAACAAAAAGGGGCCCACGCCAACAATCGAACAGGGAGTTTCCCTAACCGTCCTATTACTTGTTACTTTTGTGCCAAAAGAGGGCACACTAAGGCTTATTGCTTTAGTTTCCGAAGGTTCAATGCAAGTAGAGTAGGATCTAGGATGAACCCACCAAGGGTTAAACAAATATGGGTTCGAAAGGACCTAGTTGGACAAATGAGGAAAGTGGGGAGAGATGCAGTGCATAGGCATTTGGCACCGGTTTGGGTGGCCAAGTTGAATGTGCTCCCCATTCCGGTCAAACCTCATTTGGTTGACCGGGTCCCACTTTGAGTGCATTGCACTCACTTTTGAAATAATTTTAGTATTTTTATTTTTATTTTTCTGATGGTTAGTTTTTGTCTTTGTAAACTTTTGGTACAGAATGCTTGACAATGTGTAAAGGTTTTAATTTTGGTGCAGATGCAGCTGCAAGGCAGAGTTCAGGAGTTAGTCTAGGGGAACAGTGTGGTTATAGTGCGGGTCGGTCACCCGCACTCATCCCGCACTCCGAAGGCATCAGGTAATAAAGTGCGGGTACAGTGCAGGTCAGTCACCCGCACTCCACCCGCACTTTGGTTGCGTAGTATATATACCGCCTGTCGTTTTCTAGGGCTCCACTTGCCACAAAACCAAAACAAAACAGCAAATTTCAAAATTTTTCCCTCGTCTAAACTGAAAGGTATTCCATGTGTGCCACGTTTTCGATTTTTCGGCAATCAAGGTATGAATTCTTCCTCTAATTTCATTACATATCTTTCTAATCCAAAACCCTAACTCTTTTTATCAAAATTCTTTTTCCTCTCATGCATGAACTTCATGATTTAGGGCTTTGAACTTTTGTTTTTGCTTTTGATAATGTCTAACTGCCTATTGCATGTCTAAGAGGATGGAATGATGGGTGTTGTCTACTTTTGCATGTGATGTGTTCATTGTTGCAATGATTTTCTATTGCAATTGGATATTCAAATTATGAATTTGGGTTTTTATGATTGAATGGAATTCTATACATGAATTAGAGTCATATTGGTGTTAACTTGGACGATGATGTGCTGAGATTATGAATTGTATACATGAATAGCAATTCTGCATTTGCTGGTATCTGGGAACGAGTTAGAGTGGGGGTACAGTGCGGGTCATTCACCCGCACTTCGCCCGCACTTTATCCTCCTGGCAGAATATGTGTCCTTTCAAATTCCTTCATCATAACTTCATGGTTCTTTGATCCGAATATTGCCTTAAAACTGTTGTTTATTTTTTAGATGTCAGGAAGAACTAGGAAATCAACTAGGCAAAGCAGTCAGGGTTCTGAACAAAGACCGAGGAGGGGACCCCAAGTTCCACCACCATGCATCAGACACCCGGATTTTGAAGACCGTTTAGAATATTTCAGGGAGCGAGACGTCGTGGTGGAAAGGGGGATAGCAGTTAAAGAGCTGGAGGGCATCCCAATTCCTCTAATGATTGAAACAAGGGGATGGGAAACCTTTGTTAGCCCCCCCGATGTATTGTCGACGTGTGGTCGAGGAATTCTTTGCTGGAATGGTACCTGAAACTTTTCAGCGCACTTCTTCGGTTCTGGTCCGTGGGGTAGAGGTTCGGATGACTATAGCGGACATTAATAGGTACTATAGGACTGAGCTTCCAGTTGATCCTGAAGCAGTCGGACGTCTAAAGCAGAGGGTGACTTGGAGTGAATTTTTTGTGACACAAAATGTGGATTTTGCAAATTAATTAGTGATCCGTCCAATGGATTTTTGGGTGGCGCCTGATCACCGCATGAAGCACACCAACTTAAAGAGTGAGTTGGGATTCTAGCATGTGTTCATCTCCCATTCGCTGATCCCCAGAAAGTACAGGACTTCGGTGAACTTCAATGCAACAATGATCCTGTACTGTATACTACAGAATCAGTTGGTCGACATAGGCTTTCTAGTCAAGAGGGAGATACTTGAGTTGGGAGGTGTCAGAGTGGACAAGCAGCCACTCATCTTCCCTAGCCTCATCACCGCATTTTACAGGACTGCCGGGGTGGATTTTGGATCCGACCCTTTCGAATGTGGTTTTGGGCCAGTTGGGCGTTTCACATGGAATGACCAAGTCAGAGAGTGGGACCCCTCTGGTGTCAGGGTCCGAATAGGGAGGAGGAAACCTGCCCTAGGGGGCAGCACGAGCAGACAGGCTGAAGACATCCCGAAACAACCAGATTTGGAGCCAGTTTATCTCGAATATGGTGAATATAGGCCCGCTGTTTCCCCACCCACGCAGGAGACGTTTGGAGAGGTCCCTTGGCAGACCTTGCTTACATGATTGGAGAACCTTAGGATCAAGGTCGTCGAAAACAGGAGACAGATTACTGAGAGCAGGGCGGAAGCCAATGAGTATTTTACTGACCTTTGGGGCAACCTCACTGACATGAGGGAGGCACTCAGTCTTCCAAGTTATCCGCAGAAGAAGAAGAGGCCAGCTGCTTTCTCACCTCCTTCAGGGGGCCCAGACATCGACCCATATGGGGGAGAGCTCTAAGCTGCAATGGAGAGATCCAGGAGGGAGCATGAAGAGCGGATCTGATCAGAGATCGACCCCAAGGGAAAAGGGATCGCCAGTGAACCGGAGAGGGAGTTTTCCGACGAAGATTGACCATCCATTCCTTTTTGCTTATTGTTATTATTCTAAGACTTCTTACTATTATTGCTTGTATTTGTATTTTCATTTAAACGGCTTAGACTTATTTTTCTTTTCTTTTCGCATTTGATTATTCGTTTGGTAGAGTTGTTGTGTAGTTTTTAGCTAGGTTGTGCATCTTTTCGGAAGCACACAACAACACGCATGGATATCGAACGATCTTCCTTCTAAAGGGAGTTTTCTACCTTCGAATTTTGTACTTAAGCTTTCAATGAATGCGATTTAGTTTTTGTTATTATGAATGAGCATGGTCGAATGTATGTCTAGATTCGGTTTGGGGGTGTTGAACCCTCATTCCTCCATTTATTGAGATTATGCTTGTTATTTCCAACAATGTGGACATTATTGAGTTTTTGTTTGGGGGTGCACTACGCATACGCCTTGTACAGTTTAGTGTCCAATTTTTCAATTTTGTCGCTTGTCCATTTTTCAAACTGTATCCAGTATGGGTATGATGCCTCTAGAGTGTGCTTTTGACGAGTTCCTTATATGTGCTTCGACCTTGTGATATAGTTTGGTGCCACTTGAGGTTTCGCTTGCACCATTATGGGTTCGTCCCACCCGTTGGTGTTAAGTATTGAGGACTCATTGTTCCCATGTCTTGTTCTAATAGTGGAGATACCCGTGAGATCACAAACACAAGCATGAAAGTGCGTTTTCTGAGTGCATTATTGATTATTCTTAAACACGCCTCTCGCCATTTATGTCATGTGCCATAGGACTTGCATATAATTCTGTGAATTGCGTGATGGATGCTTTCATTCCTTTTTTAGATGGTTGTGGAAGTGATATTAGGGAATGTATGTGTATCGAATTACCTCTATAGCCTAAACACCATATACCATATTGTGTGCTCCAAAGCCAAGTTGAGGCCAAACACTTACTCTTTCATTTGGTACCACATTCAACCATATACCCAATAGCCCAAACACATGCCTACCCTTGTACTAATCATGTTAGGATGGGAAATGGTAGTGATGAAAAGGGTTAAAATGGTCCTAATGGGTAAAATGAAATAATTATTGAAAATATGCAAGGAAAGGGGTAAGAACAATAGTTATGTGCCCTAAATGCCTAAGAAAGGGAAATTGTAATAACCCAAATGGAGTACAACATTGTGATTGGGAAATTGTTAAAAGAAAAAAAAAATTAAAAGAAAGATTGTACTTGAAGTGCCATAATGGGATTGTTTTATGCTAAAATCGCTCAAACGGAATGCAATGTTTAAGGCACAAATGTGGGTTAAATGGTTTCCTAGAGGGTTGCATTTAAGTGAGAAAAGAACATGGTGTGGTAGTAGGGATGTATTCTAGCATGATTGGTGAGTTTGAACTCCAAATGTCCATATTTTTGTGTAAACTCATTCAACCCCACAGCCACACTATAACCGGTTGAAAAGCCCTTTTTGATCCATGTAAGTCTAATTTGGGAATGTCGGTTGAAGCACGATCTTTCACATCCATGGCATGGTGACTCGTTCCTAGGATAGTTTATTGCTTAAATCTTATGCAAAATCTTCTTTGCATACTTGTTGTGTGGAACTTAGGACTCTTGAAGAAAGAAAAGAGAGAATCCATGTGACTTTTAGAATTGAAGCGAATTATGCTCAAGGTATGGGAGTAAGTTATCCTAATTCATGAATGCCTTTGGGTGTGGGATTCGTGTTCGTACGAGCCTCCCTTGGGTGTCTCCAAATTGCTCTTGATCTTGTGCATATGTTTTTCTCCTCTCTATCACACCTATTTGTATCATATCACACATTGGACTTGCGGCATTGTTGAGATATTGTTTAGGTATCTAGAAATTAAATTCAGTTGGCATCTTACTGTTTCGATTAGATTTGCTTGAGGACGAGCAAAGGTTTGGTTTGGGGGTGTTTGATCGGGCCAAATATGTAGTATATTTAGGCCCTCAGATCCTTACCTTATGTTCTGTTTTCGTGCATTTTTGTATCTCTTATGGGTTTTTTTGTGCTTATTTGTAGGAAATGATGCAGAGGCAGGTTTGGAAGCATATTGTGGTGATTCCGACAGAAAAAGGGTGAAAGTAAAGGCAAAAGAGTACAAACAGCTATACAGTGCGGGCCCAGTGCTGGTCCAGTGCGGGTCGCAACCGCACTCCGACTGCACTCCAGCCGCACTCATGTTCATAGCCGGGGCAGGATGCAAGTAATGAGATTAAGTGCGGGTACAGTGCGGGTCATCCAATCGCACTCCACCCGCACCGTTGCCAAACCAGAGAAGCTGATGTTGCACCTGACGATAAAGTGCGGGTACTGTGCGGGTCATCCAACCGCACTCTACCCGCACTAATGCCAAACCAGAGAAGTTAAAGATGCACCTGACATAAGAGTGCGGGTACAGTGCGGGTCATCAAACCGCACTCCACCCGCACTTGCACCAAGAACAGAAGAGCAGAATTGCACCTGACGTTAGAGTGCGGGTACTGTGCGGGTCATCAAACCGCACTCCACCCGCACTTGCACCAAGAACAGAAGAGCAGAATCATACCTGACATTAGAGTGCGGGTACTGTGTGGGTCATTAAACCGCACTCCACCCGCACTTGCACCAAGAACAGAAGGTAGATTTTGCACTTGACAGGGAAGTGCGATTCAAGTGCGATCACAGTGCGATTCCAAGTGCGGGTCAAGTGCGGGTAATTCAACCGCACTCCACCCGCACTAATGCCCTGATCCGAGAACTGAAGTTGCAGACAACCCATACAGTACGGGTACAGTGCGGGTAAATCACCCGCACTCCACCCGCACTCCGCGCGCACCAATTTGATTTTCAAAGCTTAAGTGACCTATTTTTGTATCTTGTATAAATAGAAAAGTTTAGAAATGTTTTAGGGAGCTTTTTGACTCCGTTTTGCAGAGGTTAAACACTTTTAGACCTAGAATCTCTCTCTCTCTCTCTCTCTCTCTCATCCTTACATTCTCTACTCAACTTCAAGGAAGTTAGGAGATTGGAGCCACTTCAAGGAAGGAGATGTTCTCCAAGGGTTCTTTCTCTTTCCCTTCTCTTAATTTCCTAGTTGTAATGAGTAGCTAAATCCCTTCTAAGGGGTTGATGGAGTAGTTAGTTAAATATTGGGCTTGTACATAAACTTGATATTATATTGATATTCATGTCTATCTTCCATTGATCTATTCTTATTGTGAATGTTTATCATTGATTTCTTGTGTAGATACATCCTCTTTGCAAGATGTCTTTGTATTATGTATGAGTATTGCATCTATATATACATCATATTTAGTTGTTTAATGGTCTAAAGAGTGGACGGAAAGTCATGAATTCCGACTCTTAAACCGCGGTTTTAATCTAACCTCAATCGAGTTTCCGGCACTATACATCCTAGGTCGGAACTCGTGAGAGAGTTAGAAGTCATCAGTATACATCATAGGGTGACTATTTGTAATCGGTTGAGTCATTGTTAGGTAGACGAGCTTCATTTCTAGAATCCGATAAGCAACCAATTCTATACATCCTAGGTTGGTAGTTTACTACGGATTAATCCCTAATAGGTGGTCTGCACTATACATCCTAGGTTGGCCACCTTCTAGGGATAAATAGCTGACTCTATACATCCTAGGTCGGTTACCTTGAATAGCCGTGCTTTTGACAAGTTTGTTGCATTGCCCAGTATTTACTTTCGTATCCATTAACTCCTTAGTTTCCATCATCTATATATATCCCTCATTCCATTTCCCCCTTCATTTAGTTTGCATAATTAATTTAGTGTTATTTTTAGTGTAATTCACCACCTTCATTTTCACCAACTCATGTTTCGATATTATATATATACATATCATTACTTTAGCAATAACTAGTTTAGCTAACTCCGCTCCCTGTGGATGACACCCCACTTGCCACTATATCTATGTTTTCAAACTAATTTAGGCTTGTGAGGTTTTATCAAATATTGTTGACGGATTGATCTTTTTAAAACGACACTAAGAAAAAAGCTTTGTCAAGGATTCTATAATATATGACTAGTTCAAATACATGGGATTATCATATAAGTTGTCTCATCAATTCCCCAATAAAAGGGTTTAGTTACACATAATGGAAATAGAAATGAAAAGAGCAAGTTTGTAGAGAAAACCCATGAGAGCCTTCACAAGTCTTCTTTTTCCTTACATGTGCTTGAGATTCCCCTTGATCTTGGTGAATCTTTTCTTCTCTCTTCAATTAATTTCCAAGATGAGATGGAAGAATGTGGTGAGATTGATTAATGGTAGTGATTGTAGTTATGGAAGATTGGAGAGAGGTTAAGGAGAGATTAGGGATTTTAGAAAGTGGTGGTGGGTCTCAAGAAGGAAGAAGAGAGGATATATATATGTGGTCCCATGAGATAGGGTTGAAATCCTGGTGCTGTTGACGTGGCGCGTGATCGGCGATCTCAAACGGCGGCCAGGTCGCCGAATTGAAACCGCCGATTGAAAGTGTACTTGAGGAATTGATCGGTGGTTGGAATGTCGGCCTACTTATGGGCGCCGAATTGCACCTGACACATCTGGGAAAGCAGCGGTTCCAATATGAGGTCAGGCCGCCGAATGGAAACCACCGATTGCTTCTTCTTTTGTGAAATGACCGTTCTGCCCCCAAAAGCTTCCCTTTTGCTGCTTTTAACCCACAATCACCGAATTTCTTCATTCTTCAACCCAGAATCCAAAAGTACCTGTACAATCAACATCGAGCCATAAATTACATGAATTTCTCAAAAGTTAATCATAGGTATCGGAAACAAGGGGTGAATTTCTATACATTCAATGGCTCGATCAAACACCCCCAAACCTAGCTTTTGCTCGTCCCCGAGCAAATTCAAAAACAAAACTAAGGAAATCCGATAAACCAAAATAACATAACTAAGAACTAGTAATAAATCCGCCGATATATACAATTATGAAAACAGCCAATATGAGTGTGGATGCCAAATATGATGGGATACCATGAGAGATGTGCTAAAGCTGAAAGAACACAAAATCAATCCAATGCGTGCAATACAAGTCATGAATCCCACACTAAAGTGTCCTTGCTTTGGTGACCACCCGCACAATTGCTTCAGCCATATTTCGCCTCGACTCTAGGTCCTTACAAGATACACTCTTATTTTTCCTCTCAGAACCTAGGTTTACACTCATATAACCGTATACGAATGAGTTTATGCAATGGAAGCAAATTAAGACGCATACATGTATTTCAAAAATTGAACGCTCTTTTAAGTGAATAAGCCTCATGAAAGGAACCAAAAACCATGAACGTGGTAGAGCATGACGAGAGTTTGCATTCTCAAACAGAAAACTTACAAGATCAAATTGACTTTACCTACCAATTGATGGGGCTGTGGGTGCTGTGTAGTGAATGGTGGATACTGGTAGTGAGGTTTGAATGTGTTGACCATGCCAAGAAGATTTACATTAGCACACTTACAAAATCAAGTATCTAAATTATATATTTGCACCAACCTCATGTTAAATGGCTGCTCACATATGGTGCAGCTCATATTGAAGAATTTGGGCTAAATTGAAAACATTATTTCTTTTCTTTTATTTTTATTTTTTTTATGTAGCCCCAAAATTGCATAATTACAACCTGCCTAAATACATACTATTGACTCAACAAGAGCTTACAATTGACATCCTTTAGGCATACCTGACTTGATCATGGACAACAACTTTGGGTAGGTCTTGTGTTTAGGTTCATTAGTGTGTGGGAAAGTGTTTGCCTTAAGTGCTTGGCCACCATTATTAGACCATTGAAGCACAAATTGGGTAGGAATTGAGTGAAAGTGTTTAGGTGTATTCTATAAAAGTCCTATCATCCTTTCAAGTAAGCCAACCACAAGAAATTGCAAACAAATGACATGATATCCACAATTGATGAATGTTTTATGGCTAGTGGTGCAAGTGATATGATGAGACTTCAATGATGCACAACAAAGTGTGAGACGTGTTTAGAAGTACAAAAAAAAAGAAACATAACCCTCATGGATTCGCTTTTTAAGGCACATGAACTTCGGGTAGTCTCCACTAATAGACCTACACACTCACACAAGTGCCCACCTTAACTTAGATCCAAAAGGTATGAGACTAACTCATGACATGCCTGCAATCTTAGATTGTCAATGAGCACATGACAAAGGTATCAAACCAAGCAAAATATGCTCAATTATGGCCTATGCCGCACAAGTTTGGTAAAAATTTGGCAAAAATTTTGCTCCAAAGAATAAAATCAATTCATTCACATTCACACCCCCAAACCTAAATCCAACATTGTCCCCAATGTTGACAATGAGGGCCCGGCAAGGAAGGCGCCCAAAACATTTATTAACAAAAATTCATGCATAAAGTCATGTGAAAAATATCCAATGAAGCACAATAAAATTCCCAAAAGTAATTAATAAACATGCATAAGCAACTGAAATAAGTCTAAAAAGTTAAACTAAAATCCAACTAAAAGTAATGTAAAGTGCCCAAAAGTAAGTGCGAACTAAAACGGAAATAAGGAATGGAAAAACGGATGAACAAATCTCAATGTGCATCATCATCGTGATCTGAAGGTGTCTGCTCATCCTGCTACTGCTGCTGGAACACTGAGCTGGGGCCTGCTCCACTATGCCGCTCTGAAGCTGTAAATGTGCTCTCCTACAGGACTCTGATCAGCTCATCTATCTGTGCTTGTTGATCCTTCTGGCCCTGAATTAAGGTTGCAGCCCATGGGGGCATCTGCTGATTGTACTCCGTCACCCAAGCCTCAAACCATGCTGGCCTCTCCTCTGAAGGTTCCTCGGTGGCAGCTGGAACTGCTCCAGGATCCTCCTCATCATCATTGCCCTTATCTCGTCCTTGTTGTTGCTGCAACACCCTCTGTCTCTTCCTTGACCCCAACGGCAGAAGGCGTTCCACATCTTAGGGCGCTGACAAGTCCTTGAAGGTTCTGGAGTTGCAGGGGTCGCTCATGGTATACTCCACATCTCCGTCTCGCACACGAACCCTTACCTCTATGCATAAATCAGAGATCAGACATGGAAAAGGAATAACTGACTTTTCTATCCTTCCAGCTCAGGCGATTGCTAACTGGATCAGCCTCCCTACATCTACAGGCAGCTGAAATTTGACACAGTACAACAACTGAGCAATCTCTAGCACGGTCTTCGTCCGCTGCTGTGTAGGATTCAGAGAGTGAGGCAGGAAGACTGCCCAGAATGCTAAGTCTCTCTCTAATTCTTACTGGCGAAGATCATGGTCTGCGTCCCACAACCTTCTGTTATCCATTTCCCTCCTGAGGGCCTCAGCTAGTGCAGGATTGTAAAACCTGAAGATATTGTTACTCGGGATCCCATCCGAAAGATCACCATGCGCAGTGGTCTTATAGTACCGATTGATCTCTTGGGGACGAATGAAGACATCCATATCCCTAACTTTCACATATTTCCCCTCTAGGTATTCACTTGGGATCATGGATGCATAGAAATCCCGAACAATGATCGTGTTAGCACTTACGCGGGGTTTGGTGAAAAACTGGTACCACCCCATTCCATCAACCTGCTACCTAATGTCCCATCCTCCCACGTCATTCAAATCAATGGCCCTGTCAGGATGAATGGTTCTGGACCTAAGGTTGTGAAGACGAGCGGCATATAATGCGTTGTGAAGGCTATACTCCTCAATCCTTCGGCTACGGGAACTAGAAGCCTTGTCCTTGCCCTTGCCCTTTTTCGGTGCCATTTGGGAAATGAAAAATTATGCACATCACATCAAACATAGCAAATAATCAACCATTTAGTCATCACCAACCAAGTTTATGCACACATTTAATCACAACAAATATTTTTAATCAAGGTAAGCATATTGACAAACAAAATATGGCAAATAAGGCATTTACAAAACAGCAAGCAACAGTATAAACTTTGTCAATTGATTCACACTCACACAATAGAGAAATTTTGTCCCAATTCGCATTAAAACAAAAATTTGGCAACTACAAGCATATTCAAGCATCATTTAACACTCTAGGAGCATTTTATTCTTTCAACAAACAATACCCAAGCATGCATTACAATTAATTTGGCTTCTAATCATGAAATCCCTAAATTTTCGGACTAAACCCTAACCCTAACACTATCATGCAAAATTTATGTGATTTTGAGAGGAGGGAGAGAGTTAATCTTGTAGATATAAGTTTAGAGGGGAGAATAACATACCTTGAAGCCTTGAGAGAGAAGAGAATGAGAAGAATACACCTTAGATGATTGTTGGAGAGTTTTGAGTGAGAATTTTTGTGTTTGGCTCGTGAAAGTGACAGCCCTTTTAAGACCAGATATCGCGAATTCTGCGGTTTACTTCGGCGGCCTTGTCGCTGATCTTGACCGCAGAATCAGACATTTTGGCCAAAACGCAGTCGTTTCGTTAATTCGGCAGTTTCGTGTTCTGTGTCCAGGTCGCTGTTCAAACCACCGATTCTTGAGTGATCTTCTGAAGTTGATTCGATGGCCATAATTCGACCGCTGTTTCAACCGCTGAATTGTTGACATAAACTTCTCTTGTGATTGGCCGTTTAATTTGGCGGCCAGGCCACCGATATTGACCGCCGATTCCTAAAAATTTGGTAATCTTGGTCATGCATTCTTTCATATCAACTGCACACTACACAACACTCATCAAGCAAAAAGAAACCCCCAAAATTGTCTTGGATATGGTACTCAACACATTTTACTCAACAAATTTCTTGACTCAATATCCAATACAATTTTGGGGAAAACTCCACATATACCAAAAACTTATCAATTGGATAAAACAAAATGCATTAAACTAAAACTACCTAAGTGGGTTGCCTCCCACTAAGCGCTTGATTTAATGTCTAGGCAAGATGTGATGATGGGCGCTAAGGCTCACCAAGCTTGACTTATTCGATCATGAATGCACTCATTTCTCCTCCATAGTATGGCTTAACCCTTTGTCTATTAACTTTGAATGTGTCCTCGGTTTTCAAACTTTGCACTTCAATTGCACCATGTGGGAATACCTCTGTCACTCAGAATGGACTAGTCCATCTTGATTTTAATTTCCCCAGAAACAATTTCAACCTTGAATCAAACACAAGCACTAGCATCCCGGGATGGAGATCTTTTCTTAGGATCAATTGGTCATGGATCCTCTTCGTCTTTTCCTTGTACAACTTTGCATTTTCATAAGCCTCATATCGGAGTTCTTCCAATTCATTGAGTTGAAGCTTCGTTTCTTCTCCCTCCAAATCCAAATTGACATTCAACTTCTTGATTGCCCAATAAGAATCAAACTCCAATTCAACCGGCAAATGACAAGCCTTCCCAAATACCAATCGGTAAGGTGTGGTGCCAATAGGGGTCTTGTATGCCATACGGTAAGGCCAAAGTGCATCATTAAGCTTCATTGACCAGTCTTTTCGATTAGGCTTGACCGTCTTTTCTAAAATTCTCTTGATCTCCCGATCGCTCACTTTAACTTGCTCGGAAGTTTACGGATGGTAGGGTGTGGCAACCTTGTGTGTTACTCCATACTTTTTCATCAAGGTAGTAAAAATTTTGTTGCAAAAATGGGTGCCCCCATCGCTTATGATTACACGAGGAGCACCAAATCTCTAGAACACCACTTCCTTCAAAAAATTTACTACCACATGACTATCATTAGTCTTAGTCGCCACTGCTTCAATCCACTTGGAGACATAATCAACCACCACCAAAATGTAGTTATTGCCATTTGAAGATGGAAAAGGGCCTATAAAGTCAATACCCCAAATATTAAAAAGTTCCACCACCAATTCTCCTTTCAAGGGCATCTCATTTCTCCTACCGATACTACCCATCCGTTGGCACCTATCACAATTCTTGCAAAACTCATAGGTGTCCTTGCTTAGTGTTGGCCAAAAGAATCCGGATTGAAGGATTTTGAGAACAGTCTTCTTGTGGCTAAAGTAACCCACACAATGCATTTCATGGCAAAACTTGAGTACACCTTCTTGCTCGTCTTCCGGTACACATCTTCGAATTACTTGAATGGGCCCATGATTGAAGAGATAGGGTTCATCCCAAAAGTATTGCCTAGCAACAAACTTAAATCTTTTCTTGGCTTGGTATGATAGGTCATTGGGCACTATATCTCTCACAAGGTAATTCACAATGTCAGCATACCATGGTTCTCTTCCACCAACTATCCACAATTGTTCATCCGGAAAGCTTTCTTTTAAGGGAAGCATGTATTCTTCTTCATTTGACCCATGAATCAACCGGCTTAGATGGTCGGCTACCACATTTTCCTTGCCTTTCTTGTCTTTGATTTCCAAGTCGAATTCTTGTAGGAGAAGAATCCAATGGATTAGTCTTGGCTTGGCATCTTTCTTTTGCATTAGATACCAGATAGCCGCATGATCGGTGTAGACAATTACCTTTGCTCCCACCAAATATTGCCGAAACTTCTCCAATGCAAACATAACCGTCAACAATTCTTTTTCGGTTGTGGAGTAGTTCAATTGAGCATCATTTAGTGTCCTTGAAGCATAATAAATTGCATGTGGAAGCTTGTCCATTCTTTTCCCAAGAACGGCCCCTACCGCATAATCCGATGCATCACACATGATTTCAAAAGAGAGGCTCCAATTTGGTGGTACAATGATAGGTGTTGATGTGAGGGCTTCCTTGAGAGTATTGAAGGCTATATGATTATGACGATGCACTCCTATGCAGGATGTTTCCATAGAAATTAGGGGATCAAGGGTTTAGATGGTTCGGTGGCCTCGCTAGCGGGTCAATCAGAAATTTTGAAGAATTGATACAGGCCTTTACCAAGTAATTCATAGGGAATATCCAACGAAGAAAGTCAATTTCTATTCTTTCTACCTTGAGACAAACAAAGGATGTAAAGTTGAAAGACTACCTCACCAGGTTCTCGTAGGAGGTCTCGAAAGTACAAGACCCAAATGACGACGCGGTAGTGTCTGCATTTGTAAATAGTTTGCAACACAACCAGTTGTCGCTCAGCTTAAGGAAAAGGGGATCAACTACTTATGCAAGCTTGATAAATGATATGGAAGGATATACCATGGCCGAAGAGGAGCATATAGCCTATGGAGGAGAACTTATACATGATGGCCAGCCGGGAGAAGGTCAAAAACCAAAAGATAATGGTTTGAAGGGAAATACAAAAGGAGACCAGAAGAACAATCCTGGGAAAAGTAAAGAAGGTCACAAAGACGACGATCAGAAAGGCAATAGGACATTTAAGAGGTAGTACACTAATTATAACCCTCTGGCTCAAAAGCAGGAAGAGATTCTGAATGTAATAGAAGATAAGAACCTATACAAAAAGCCCCAAAAACAATCAAACTTTGTCAGGAGGGACACTACCAAGTATTGTCGATTCCATCGGGAGAATGGTAACGAGACCTCCAAATGTTATCAACTAAGGGACTACATAGAGAAACTGATCAGAGAAGGGCACCTGAAAGATGTGGTTCTGAAAGAAGGTGATGGTAGACAGAATGACCCTGAGAAAAACGACCAAGACAAAAGAGGTAGTCCGAGGGGATGTTTAGATGTTGGAGCCATCAACACCATTTTTGGTGGGCCATGCATAGGAAGAAGCGGCAGTGAGAGAATGACTGTAGTCCGTGAGGCAATAGATGGCCAAAAGAACCTGGAAGTAAACCCGATAGGTCCCGACCAAAAGAAGCTCAAGCAAGGTTAGGACCCGATCTTTTTTTCGGAGGCAGATGTGTTAGGTTTTAGATTTGTGTTGGCTTGATTCCATAACAAAATGCTCTTTGTTTGTATTGCTTATTTTCTTAGGTGGTTCATGATTGGATGGTTCTTCAAAGAAAGAAAGCAACTTCGCATGCAAAGTTCGTATTCAAGAGGAAACATGCTTACTTGGATGCTAAGGTATCAATATTATTTCTCCTATTGCAAGGCGTAAGTGCACACACACACATTTCAAAACATTTGTGTCCCTGTATCGTTGTGCCAAATTTGTATAACACATTCACACACATATGGTTGTATGCACATGCATTAGACTTAATTTGACATTTTTTTGTATAATTGCATGTTCTAGGACTATATCTAGGAAATGACATACTTGTGTGGTCTTGTATTTATTTGTTTGTATTTTTATGTTTTTGAACATGAATTTGAGCTTAAATTATTTCCCATTGAGTTTCGATTGTTTTGGTCAGTCATTCATTAAATTTCGAGTTCAAAATAGGAAGTTAAGAAACTTTCCGTGATTTTATCGTACATGGTTTTCGTCCTTATTTTTCAAGTTGAATTCCATATTTTTTGTGAAAGTTGTCTTAATGTCTTTTGTATGTGAGGGAGTCTCGGTTCGTAATCCGAAAACATATTCAAACTCGGAGTTTGGAGCCAGGAGAACAGTCAAAAAGTATTTCAGTGCGTGATAGGGAGCAAAGGGGAAATGGGATGGCAAAGCCAAAAACCACCCCACCCCGTGGAGGCGCGTGGCCCCCACGGGAAGGCCACCATTCTGCTCCCGTGGAGGCCACATGCCTCCATGGTGAGCTGATGTGGCAAGTGTTGATTAGTGGTCTTACCTCTCTCTCTCTCTCTACACATCAATTTCCCTCCATATATATTCAAATTTCGTGCAGAAATTTTTCACAACTTGTCCAATTTTGTTTTTGTGATATCTCTCTCAAATCAACTCCGATTTTAGATTTTCAAAAGCCGAAATTATTGGTCTTGAAGAGAGGAACAAGTACCACATATTTTTAGAGTCAAATGATGTCCAGATCTTTCATGATGATCTGATCTCAGTTCCTGTGTTCATCATTTGTAAGTGAATCATCTTCTTTCCATTTTTCTTTTGTGATCAACTTGATGAATCTTCTTATTTGATTAAAGAAAAATGTTTAGAATGATTTTGATTCCAATTTTAGAATTTTTTGGATGAGTTTTGAAATTAGCTTTTGTATTTTTTATTGAATATCATTTTAGCTAATTTTGAAGAACATGAACGTGAATCTAGAATATCTTTGTGATTTGATCTTGATTGTTAATTTCTAGGATTTAGTCACATGTTCTAAGAACTATGATATTTTAATTGTAATTTCTATCATCTAAATCTAGTTCTTGATTAGTTGAATATGTTGTTGATTTCAAGTGTTAACTTGTTCACTTGATTTCAAAGCTAGTTTTTTGTGCTTTTTGTTGAAAACTTGTTATTCTAGCTTTGATTGACATGTTTAGGTTTCTAGATATTTTTGTGGATGATTTTGATTGCTTAATCTAGATCTCTAATCACATGTTCATAAGATTTAGTTACATTTGCTTGTGAGCTTGATTTGTACTAAACTAATTCTTCATAGAGTGTGTTTGATCAACTTGCTATTTGTTATGTTTGCAACATTTGCCTTGTAAAGAGGTTGGAAGTCTCATTCCTTAGAGTGATTCTTTGGATTAAGCATTGGAAGTCACATTTTGGAGAGGGGATCTTCAATTTGTGCATTGGAAGTCTTGGCTAGGATCGGGGTGATCCGGATAGCTAAGCAAGTAAGTCTTGGCTAGGATCGGGGTGATCCGGATAGCTAAGCAAGAAAGTCTTGTCTAGAGTCGGGGTGACTTGGATAGACAAGCAAGGTGCCTTCCTAGAGACTTGAGGTCTTGGATAGGAAGTTTGCATAGTAAGTTCTCTAGACCCAAAGGTATCGATGCCAAAATAATTTCACATGCTCTGGCAGTTGACCCCGAGCGCAAGCCGGTTATCCAGAAAAAAGTGAAGGTTCAATCCGGAGAGAAGCCAAGCAAAGAAGAAGTACATAAATTATTGGCTGCAGGATCAATCAGGGAAGTGCAATATCCCGAGTGAGTCGCCAATGTTGTACTCATAAAGAAGAAAAATGGGCAATGGAGAATGTGTGTAGACTTTACAGACCTAAACAAAGCATGCCCAAAGGATAGCTTACCTCTGCCTCAGATAGATCAGTTGGTGGATGCGACTACGGGGCACGAGCTGCTAAGTTTCATGGATGCTTATTCGGGGTATAACAAAATCAGGATGTTCGGCCCAGATATAGAAAAGACTGCCTTCACAACAGATCAAGGGCTTTACTATTACAAAGTAATGCTTTTTTGTCTCAAAAATACCGGGGCAACATACCAAAGATTGGTAAACAAGAAGTTCGCCCGACAGATCGGCAGAAACATGGAGGTATACATAGATGATATGCTGACAAAAAGCATCACAACAGAGAAACATGCAACCGATCTGGAAGAATCATTTGGGGTACTGAGGAGGTATGGGATGAAGCTCAACCCTAAAAAAATGTGTTTTCGGGGTACCGTCAGGTAAGTTCCTTGGATTTCAAGTACATCAGAGAAGAATCGAGGTGAATCCTTAGAAGATAAGGGCTTTGAAAAAGATGAGGTCCCTAGTCACCCTAAAAGATATTCAAAGGTTAACAGGCTGCATGGCCTTATTAAACCGATTAATCAGTAAATCAATTGATAGGTGCTTGCCTTTCTTCAGAGCAATAAGGAATGGCAAATAAGTGGAATGGAACGAAGAGTGTGAACAAGCCTTCCAAAAGATAAAAGAATATCTGGGCAAGGCTCTGATCTTGTCGAAGCCTCTGGATGGAGAAACACTGTATCTATACCTGTCAGTCACAGCTATGGCCACAGGGTCAGTACTGGTCAGGTTAGACGAAGGAGTGCAAAAACTGGTGTATTACACCAGTAAGGCTCTGCTTCCAGCAGAAACAAGGTACTCGACAGCCGAGCAGATGGCATTGGCACTAGTAACAGATGCAAGAAAACTAAGACCATACTTTCAAGCCCACAAGATCGAGGTGTACACGGACTGTCCTCTAAAGCAGATCCTATCTAAACCAGAAGTGTCAAGAAGGTTGACAAAGTGGGCAGTCGAGTTAAGTGAATTTGAAATCACTTACCAACCAAGGGTCGCGATAAAAGGTCTGGCAGTGGCAGATCTGATCGATGAGTTCACCGAGCCCGACAGTGAAGTAATCAGAATGCTCGAAGATAAAGAGAGAAAGATTTTCAGCTGGAAACTGCACGTTGATGGGTCATCAAATACGCTCGGCAGCGCGGCAGGCATATTGTTGTCCACCCCTGAAGGCGACCAAGTAGAATGTGCCCTGCGATTTGACTTCAAAGCTACCAACAACATGGCTGAATATGAGGCATTATTGGCAGGACTCAGAGTTTGTACGGCACTGGAGCAGATGAAGTAGAGATATTCAGCGACTCACAAGTCATGGTTAACCAGGTTTTAGATGAGTACCAGGCAAAGGACAACAACATGGCGGCTTACCTCGAGATAGCTAAGGCACTCCTCGGGAGGTTCAAAAATTACATAGTCACCCAGATCCCGAGAGAGAAGAACGAGAAAGCTGTCGCTTTGTCAAGATTGGCATCAGTAACCACTGGTATCTAATCCAAAACAATCCCAGTGGCTCATCTCAAGAAACCCGGTATCAAAGAGGAGGAAAAATGATAGTCGAAATGATTAAGGAATGACAAATTACCTGGATGACCCCGATCAGAGAGTACCTAGAAGGTGGCAAGCTTCCTGAAGATACGGTAGAAGCAAAACGTATCAGGTACAAGGCGGCCCGGTATTCAATTATATGGGGAGAGCTCTACAGAAGGGGGTTTTCAAAGGCTCTCTAGAGATGCGTCAGTCAGGCTAAGGGAGATAAGATTCTGGTAAGCATACACAGAGGTATATATGGGAACCATACGAGGGGGTGGAGTTTGGCTTATAAAACCCTTAGACAAGGCTTTTATTGGCCAACCCTGTTCCAGGATGGGTAATCAGTGGCTGAGAATTGCGGTACTTGTCAAAGGATTGCAAACGACAACAAACAGCCACCTGAGCACTTGAAGAGTCTGACCTCACCCTAGCCATTCACGATGTGGGGATTGGATCTAATCGGCTCAATGCCAACGGCGACCAAAAGAGGCACGAAGCGTGCCATAGTAGCAGTAGACTACTTTACAAAGTGGGTAGAAGCAGAAGTATAAGCACTGGTACACATAACTGAGGCTAATACTACCAGCTTCATGAAGAAGAATATCATTTAACGATTTGGAATCCCATATACAATCATCACTGATAACGGGACCCAATTGGATAGTGATAACTTCTGAGAGATATGCAAAAAGTACCATATCAAGAACTATTATGCCACGCTGGCCCACCCCCAGACCAATGGAAAAGCTGAAGCTATCAACAAGATCATCAAGCATACCTTGAAGTCGAAGCTTGATGACAAGAAAGGAAATTGGGTAGACAAGTTGCACGAGGTGCTCTCGGCATATCGGACAACTCAAAGAACATTGACAGGAGAAACACCTTATTCCCTGGCATTCGGGACTGAGGCAGTTATCCCGGTCGAGATAACCCACGCTTCCCCAGAGTCCAACTATACCAACTGATGCAAATGTAGGGACTCTAGAACAGAAACTAGGAGAGTTGGAAAAGAAAAGGGACATGGCGAGAGTGAGAAATACAGCCTATCAACAGCGGATTGTTAGATATTACAACTCGCATGTCCGGATAAGAAAATTCCAATTCGAAGATCTGGTCCTCAGAAGGGTATCCCCAAACACAAGGGAGAAGGCAGCTGGATCTTTAGCAGATAAATGGGAAGGACCTTATCAAGTGGTCGAACTAGCTGGGCATGGAGCATATCGCTTGACCCAACCAGAAAAAATAGAGTTGTCCCAGCCCTACAATGCTCAATATTTGAAAATATTCTACCCTTGAGGGGTTTCTTTCCTTTTTACTATTTCCTTTCAGTTTATTTAGATTTTTTTTAGGATTAGAATTACTATAGTTTTTATTTATTCTTGATCAATTGTTTCTTTTTATAGTTTGGATTGAAGTTATCAATAAAAGCCTTTCAAAGAAAGAATAGTTCAAGAAAAAAGTGTTCAAATAGTGCTTTCGTTTACAAAAGCAACTCCTAGCTCCTAAAATCATTAACGATAAATAGGCGCTCGAGGGGCCTAGTTATGGGGCCAAAAGCATGCGTCATAAAGACAATGCACAGTCGCTGAAACTAACTGTATGTATATAAACACTGTTATAGCGCTTTTAGGTCGTAGATACCTGATGGGATGCGCAGAAAGTTGGATGAGAAAGTCTCATTCTCATACTTGAACACCGGCTGGTTAGGTATCGGGTTAAGATAAGTTAAGCTAATGAGATAAGGATCATCCCCATTGCAACAAATCTTGAGCAACAGACTATTGTGAGACGTCCCAGTGACTTAGTTGATAGATAAAAGACAAGTATCTATAAATTAGATACCATGCAAATGGTCTATAAAATGAACACTACTTGACAAAACCTCCAAGAAAGTTATTGCAAGCAACCCAGATTAACAAGACTGGAAATTGTTTGTGCAACAAACCAAGTTCGATCAGTCCATTAGATATTTGATCAGGTCAAGTAAAGGCCGATTAATAGCGAAACCGACTAGACCATGTTCAGTTTGTTAATAAGATAACTGACTGGATAAATAACGATCAGTTAACAAAGAAACTGAACAAATCGCAAATGGTCGGTCCAACACGAAACCAGCTTGATTAAGTTTGATCAAATAAAAATATGATCGATCAGGTTAGTAACAATTAGTTGATAAGATAACTAATCAAATTAAAAATGACGGTCAGTGAAGATGATTGATTAAGGTAAACAAATCCGCATGAGTAAATAAAGATTTTATATCATTGAAAGTGAAATAATCATTTGTAATGTGGTATAAAAATATTTACAAGATATGCAATACGAAAGAAAGAATGATAAACTTAAAATCATGCGCCAGGAGTTGTTGAAGGAAAGCCAGGCCCAGAACTGCCAGGAGGGTTGCTCTCGTCTTCATGGCCTTTGGTCAGATCCCCAAAGTTTGGCCAATGGATGTCGTCCTCTAGATCGTCAGTCATGAAGGGTGAATAGTCAAATTCAGGTAAGAGACCGACATCAATGCCCTTAGTTGATCTGCTACCCCCTCCTCTGTATGGAAAGTTATCAGAGAGGATTTGGAATGAAGCTCAAGATGCATGATGTGAGGATCCTTCCCAATTAAGTTACAATAGGCCATTCATCTTATTTGCTGATTTTTTACAGCATCTAGAGATTCAGTCTTGTGCTTATGGATCTTCCGATCCCATTTACGTTGGGCCTCACCGGACGACCTTTCCTTAGCCCCGAAGAGCATCCTAGCAGTGACTAGCCCTCGCTCAAGCTCTCTCAGCATAACTGCTTCAAACGCAGGAGAACCTCTTGTATCGATCGATATTTTAGACTTCGAGGGCTAGCTTGGCCTCTCGAGAGAGCACCTCCACACTGACCTTATGCTGCTTTAGATCTTCAGCCAACCTCTCACTGTGCAATTTGGCATCCTTAGATCTTTGCTGGGCCTCAAGCATAAAATGCTGAGGGGCGGCCAGAGTTTCCTTGGCAATTCGAGCTTCTGTTTCTTGACTAACGGCAGCTTGATTAGCCAGGATAAGTTTTTGTTCCAGTTCAGCACACCGCCGCTCAACCTTAGCCAGATTCGCTTCAAGCTAGGTACTCTTCATATCAAGTTCAGTTAGACTATTTGTGGCATTGTCAGCTCGGGTTTCAGTAGTGGACATAGCCTTTCTCAAAGCTACTTCAATTAGGTCGAACTGATTCAACTTTTCTTCATACAACTTCTTCAATTTTGATTCGGTAGCTGAAGCAGATTCTAGCACCTCCTTCCTCCCTTGGAGCTTCTTCTTTAATTGGGAGATCTCAGTGGCTTGACTCTCCTGAGTGATCATGGCCCTGGTTAGCTCCTCCATGGCCTGCAAAGAAAAGACAAGTCACGATAATAAAATTGAAGCAGAAGGAGCTGATCAGAAAATAAAAGATACTTACGTATACACCGTTGTTATAAATTGCACGAACTCTCTCGTGATTGCTGGCATCCCGAAACTCCTTCCAATAGCCTTTGCCAATATAGCCTTTGCCGGAAGACATGGTCTTTAACATATCAATGGGGTTGATCGATGCCCCCCCCCCCCCCCCCCCAGATTTAGAAGGCCTCGTAATGGCAGGTGTCTCCACTGCCCCATAACTTTAGGCCTAAGGAGTAACCGGGGTGCCCTAGAGGCAAACGTGGTAGCCCTAGGAGTGGCCTCTAAGGGCGCAACAGCAATGTGCCCCTGATCGTTGGCTCCAGATGAACCCGCCTCCATGACACCAGTAGAAGGGCTCATTTCGACATTCATCGAGGCCTTAGGGAGATGACCCAACCGAAGGGCGATTTTATCAGTATGATCTACACATTGGTCATTTAGATTGTCTTCGGTCTTAGGAGTAGGGGGGTTAGCTGATATGCCTTCAGGTTCGGCCTGTCCCTCGTCAGAATCCGAGTCAGTAAAAACTATCTGACGCTTGACCAAAACTTGCATTGGAGCCTTACCAGCACGTTGTGCAGGAGGCTCAGAGAGGTCCTCAGCTGTTGGATGGTCAGCTTGAATAGGGGCCGATTCGAATGGAAGTGGAGGTTGTGTTTGTTGAGGGATAGCTCGCTCGCTGACCCCGGTAGGAGCTTGAACAACCCCTTTGAGTTTATTGGGTGGGGGAATGGCAGATGCAGCAGAAACGCAATAGGATCGCCTCTTCGATCACTACTCCCTCAGGATCAGTTCAGTCACCGTTTCCTGGTCATCATCCTCCTCCTCAGGAACAATCGTCTTGACTCCAGTCTTATGAGCCACTGGACCTTCTGTTATTTACACCTCCCTCTTTGTACAAGCAGCTTCAGAGGTGGAGGATCCTTTAGTTTTTTTGGCCACCTTGCTAACCGGAGACCTCTCAAAGGGTGTGACCACTTTTCAGGCAGCAGTTTCTTTTGTAAACCTCCTCTTAGGACCCCTAGGAGGACTCTTCTTCACACTATCTTGATCAGAGGATCTTCTCTCTCGTTCCCGATTAGAAGTACCCGAGGCAATGTTGGGATCGAATTCATAGGTATGCTCAACCATGTCCTGTTGATGGGGAGTAATACCCTGGGCCAATTGGGCAGCAGCTTCAGCTAGGCTAGCCCAGTCAAGATTCTTGGCTTTCTCAGCCGTTTCGCCGGCCACGATATCCACTTCATACACTGAATAATTAGGTCAAAGAATGTCAGACAAGGAAAATATAATTAAGTTAAATCAAAGTCTAGGGAAAATAGCACTTACATCGCCTACGCTGATTGGATATAGTAGGAAACAATCCTAGTTTCTTGAGGTCTATTTCAAAGAACAGCACCCGACGATCTCTGACTTCCCAAGAGGTTTGTGCAGCTTTAATCACATTTCTAGCTTGTTCCTCATTCAGCAATGCTGGAGCCTTGTTCCACAGGTCAGGATTACAAAAATACATGGGAAAGCTGTTTCTGGCCAATTCTTGGCGAGGATCAGCAACCACAATTTCACCTCATTCACCTCTAACGAAGAACCAGCTGTTCTTCCAATATTTGGGGAACGAAAGGAAGCCCCAGATGAAACCCTTATGGTCCCTGCTGAACGCATGAGTATGACGCAGGTCAAACCCGTTAGGAATCCAGTGGTTGGGAAAACTGGATTGAAGATGAAAGGTACATCCATTGTCCAACAGCCCCAAAGTATAAAAGTTACGAATCTCTTAGGGGTCGGGGGGGTGTTTGGCACGAATCTTCTTCCATAGATGTCATAGGCTAATCAACACCCGATAAAAGTTCGTGGTAAGTTGAGTAAGAGCGATCCCGGCCTCAGCTAGGAACCACGCAATGAAAGGTTAAAGGGGCAGCGTGACCCCTGAAGTGAGCATAGTCCCGTAAATAGCTAGAGCGCCCCGAGGGGGATTCCAGATAGCACGATCACCACTCATAAAGAGCTGAGCCGATCGAGGGAGATCAAACCTCTCGCTGTATTTCATGATCTCTTGTTCACCGACCACGTTCATCTTGGCGATAAAAGCACTCCAGTGTTCAACTGAGAACTTTAACAAATGGCCTCGACGCCTTCTAGGAACATCCTCCATCTTTAACAACTGTGATGGGATCTTCAAGTCAACTGCAGCAAAATCCCTAGGATCTTCAAGTCAACTGCAGCAAAATCCCTAGCGCTTGATCTGTTTCCCCAACCGGAACTTGTTGTTTTCGACAAATCTGGGCATGTATTAGAAGAAGAAACGTTTGGATTAGCAGTATTTGAATCAAAAAATGAGGGCTGAAACTCAGGATGAGCCACTGAATAAAAATTGTATGTCTCTTTACGTAATTTGATAAAGGAAAAAAATAATACTAAATAATTTAAAAAGTGGGGTATAAATAGTTTAGCGGTGGGTGTGTCAATAGCACCACTCGTTTTTTATTTCCTCACTCCTCTCTCTAATCTCCTAAATTATCTGTCCTAAATTTAATATATTAATATATTCTCTCTCTTTATTATTGGTTTTCCTATTTTATGTTTTTTTTCTCTCCTCTTTTACAATTTTCATGTTCCCAAAACATGCAAAATTCTTCTTAATTTTCTTTATACTTAACGCTATGTTTGGTAGGAGGGAGAGAGAGTAGGAGGAATGGATGAATTAAGAAGGAGAGAGAGCATGGGGGATGGAGAGGATAACATCTATCTCTCATATTGTTTGGTATTGAAAAGAGAGTTGAATGGATGGATTGGTATATAATTATAAATTTACTATATTACTCTTTTATTAATTGGAGGGTAATAAAAATGAGAGGGCAATGTTGTCATTTCCCACCTATGAGATCCCTCCTCTTCTTCTCTGTCCAATGATTGAAGGATTGATTTTTGTAGACCCAGAAGGAGTTGAGATCCCTCATCTTCTCATCTCCTCTCTCTTGTCTCCTCTCCTCATCTTCTCCCACTCCTCTCCCTCCAAGGGTCCAACCCTCTCCCTCCCTCCATCTCTCTCTCTTACTAAACATAACCTAAGAGAAATGTTCTTGCAAAATTGATTAAGTTACAACCATTTAACCTACAAAATTCTCAATTAAAATACCAAATTACTAATGTGTGAAACAAAATGCTATCACAGCCCTACTGAATTGCACGATGTTGGAACTTCGATTTTGGTATGTTGGAATTTCGATTTTTGTATGTGCTCCTTGATACAACTTCGCCGCCACACCGTTATTTGTTTGAATCTTTTGGGTTTATAATTGCTTTGACTACACTCGTCTTCATGAATTAGTACATGAAGTGATCATCGATTAGTTCAATAATTTGGAATTTGTATGGGAAGTTATATTTTAATGTCAAATAATTTGGAATTGGTATGGGAAGTTATATTTCAATACTAATGTCAAATATCATCGATTAGTTCAATAATTTTAATGTCAATTTTTTTTCTTTAAAAAGCTGAGCATGTTTGACCCAGTTTCGTGCGGAACAATTTAATTTAGAGTATCGATATTGCCACTAATAAAATTAATTAGTACACTTATATTTTATTAAATGGAATTTCTTTTTACAATCCAATTTTTTTTATACTTCTTTTATAAAAACACTCCTTAAAAAAATTGTAAAGATACTTATCTCTTTTATCTTTTGATATTTCTATTCTAAAGACATCTCATTTAAAAAAATTAAATTTTTTAAAACACTTCGTCTATTCAAAAGTTTCTTCTAGCTTTTTTTTATCAAAAAAAAAAATAATTCTCACCATTTAACAATTCTGATTATACAAGAGTAAACACTCCTTGTCCAAACAGAGACCACTACAAACTCAAAAGCCAAGCAAAAAAAGCAACTTCACTTTTAACATGAAATCAACACCATCCGTTATAGTATCTTGAACCATCTATCATGCATTCATGCTACTAAAAAGACTTCTAGATCATTGTGAATGACTTACTTGAAAACCCTAGCTCTTTCTCTCAATATCCTTTTTTGTCAAAAGTAAAATCGCCTAATTGTGTATCATTCTCCATCATTTCAGGATTTTTTTCGAGTTGTATATCATTCTCCATCATTTTCCAGTCAAGAAAAACTTTTAAATAGTGGAAAGAAGAAGAAGATATTTTAGGGTTTGTAAAACAGTAAAGAGGAAAAAAAAAACTAAAGTTGAAAAAAAAAATAGTTTGGATTGTTTTTAGAACTTTTGTATCATGTTTGATAATTTTAATTCAGGTTAAAATTGTTATTAATAAAATGAAGTGTAAACAGATAATTTATGGATTGTCAACAACATTTCTCTTTATTAAAAATTTGAATTACAAAAATATCCCAATAGAAATTTACTAGTAAGGACAAAATACTTTAATTAAAAATAAACTAAATACCATATACATTCATTAATTATACACATATCTTCAACTATATCTCTTTATTAAAAAAAACTTATGATAAACTTTAACTTATGATAAACCATAATTTTTATGATAAACCCTAATTAAACTCTAATTTTATTTCAAGTATCAAATTTTCTCATCATCACATGATTATCATATAACAAAGTAATAAAAAAAATTCAAAAGACTCTTGATCATACCAAGGTAGGTAATTACTTTAGTTTTTCTTTTTTTCATTTATGCCTAATTATGAACTCTATCGATAAACAAAATATATTTTTTTAAAGATAGCTATAGATATCAATGAGTTTTTTTTTTAAGATAGATGTATATATAAAAGAATTGTAAATTGAAAATCTTTTGACCACATATACAATCCAGTTATACATCTTGCCTTTCATAAGGCACCAAAATTAATATGATTTTATATATATATATATAAAATGGGTGTGTTTATATATAATTTAAGAGGGTTTATAAATAAAATGTATTAAAATGAATATATTCATTTCAATAAGGGTACTTTTGACATTATAATGGGTGCTTATAGTAATATTTATTTTTTAAAGAGAGTTTCTCCTTACACTTCACAAAATATCTATTTACACTTCATTTTAATTTTTTTTATTAATGACAATATTAACCTGAATAAAAATTATCAAAAAAACAAACAAAAAAAAATTCTAAAGACACTCCAAACTATTTTTAAAAGACAGCTTCTCCTGACATTTCAAATAATATCCATTTACACTTTATTTTTTATTTTTTTAATAATGAAAATATTAACCTGAATTAAAATTACCTAACAAAATAAAAAAATTCTAAAGATACTCAAAACTAATTTTTTGTAGAAAACAATATTTTTTTTTCCTCTTTTGTGTTTTTCCCTCTTCACTGTTTTACAAACCCTAAAATATATTCTTTTTTTTCCTAATATTTTAAAGTTATTCACTGAGACATGGCAGTCTCAAATCTTCAACTGAAAATAATGCTGTCAAAATGTGTCGCCCCGGCCTAATAAGGCACGGCCCGTTAAGGCGTGGCCCACTAAATGGATCGGGCCGTGCCATGCCTGGCACGTCACGATAAGAAATATGGGGCACGTGATCGGTCTATTTATATACATGTTTTAAGTCTCTATTTTCTATTATCTGTGCTTTGTTCTCGGGTGAAATTAGATATTTTATGTGTTTGTTGAGCATGTATAGGTCACATTCCATAGAAAAGGTGTTGGATTCTATTTTAGAGAAAAGAAGTCAAAAGATGGAGAAAATGAGCAAATAAAAAGAAACTGCATGATAGATCGCGCCTCAGGCATTAAAGCACAAATCGCGGCTCTAACCTCGGTGAATTCCTGTGTGTTTCCGAGGCGTAGATCGCGTTCCGAGAAGAAAGATCACAAACCAAGGCATCAACCGCGGTGAATTTAAGAGAAATAACGTGGTGTAGACCACGGTCTAAGAAGGTCCGCACATACTGCGGCACAAACTGCAGAAGGTTGAATCTCGGCCAGTGCAGAACAACTAGATTTCGGGGGCTATATATCCCCCCTCATAACGAACTGGGTTTCATGCTACCTGTTTCTAGAAAGCCCCGGAAGTCTAGTTTCCAACGCACTTTTTGGATAGCAATTCCGACATTCCTAGAAGAAGTTATGCCCATTTAGTAGCCGATGGTCAGATCAGTCATAATTATGTAAATAGTGACGGGATTTATTTTGTAAATTGTCGGATCGGGAAATATTACCTTCTTGAACTTGTGTGAGAGTCTTGGGAAGCAAGTAGACACCTATTCCTTATCTTCCTTCAATAAGTAATCAATTTTGATAGATTAGGAAAGAAATAAAATCCCAAAAAGGCAGAGTTCCAAAAGGGAATTGATTTTCTTATTGTTCAAGGACATTGTCTAGCATCTACACTTATTTAAACCCTTTGCGAACCCTAATTTCGAGATAGAAAAACCAAGGGATGTCCCAAGCCAGCAATAGGGTCGTCTCCTACCACTCCATCACCATACAGCACCTCACAACTTCTCTTTACACATCGAAGATTTGAAGACGAAGCAGAATTCATTATTGAAGATTTGTAGAATTCATTGAAGGCCAAGATAGGTTTTATCTTCTTCTTTTTTTCTCTTGTTATTTTCGTTATGTGTTACTAACTCCATACTAGGGAATGAATGTGAAACTCTATGAATGTTCTGTGTTAGAATTAACTATATTTTTATTAATTCAAGTTTTGATTTATTCAATTCATTCTATGTCTTAATTTTTTATTTGTGTTAATGTATGATTATACGTCGACATGAATTTAGGGTTTAGATAATTTAACAATTGAGTTTGGAGCCTTGATTTACACCTAATCTTTAATTGAATGAATAAAACTGATCTTAGCATTGATTTATGCAAGTAGGTTTTGGTTCATTAGTTCTTGCACTTAATGGGTTGTCGGTTGTAGTTTGAGCCATTGATTTATGGGTAATTATGATTGAGAACACTTGATTCATCCCAGGATCATACGGTAACAATCATACTTAAGATAAGAATGAACTCTTAACTTGAATAATATTTTGTTGTCAAAGTCAAATCGAAATATTGAGTAAAAATAGTTGGGGAGCATTGATAACCTAGTTCTCTCATGTCTTGATCACAACATCATTCTTTTCAATTGATTTCTTAGCTTAACATAATTTAGTTTTATTTTAATTAATTCAATCATCAACAAATCTCTCGGTTACTTTTAATTTAACTTAAATTAGAATTAGTTTTAGTCGATAAATCACTTTTCCTCGTGGGAACGATCTTTACTTGTTGTTGTATTTATCTCACAATTCGTCCACTTGCGAGTTTAGATTTTATAACATGATTTTACAACATCAGCACGACCCCAATGGGACGTGCCATGCCTTCCCGCGTGCCTTTCTGATGGGCCTTAACAGGCCGGCCACCCAATTCTATTTTTTTTTAAGTTTTAAGTTTTTTTTTAAATTTAAGATTTAAATTTTTAAGTATTAAATTTATTTATTATAATATTATTTTAACAATTTAACTTATGTATTTGTAATTGTAATTTGTTTATCTTATTTATTATTTTAGTCTAATAAAAGAAAATGAAAAAATGGATAGATTCATTCAATAAAATAGTTCAAAGAATAAATAAAGATAAAAGATGTAAGATGTAAGAAAATAAAAAATAAATGAAATTTTGAAATGATGAATTATTTAATGGAAAGTGTGTAGTGTAGGGATAGGCATTTCCCCCACGGGGCCCCATCCCTATTTGCCCCCACCTCCATTTGGGGGCAAATTTTGCCCCCAAATGGGGTTTAGGGGTGGGGGAAAATTTTGCCCCCAAAACCTAAATGGGGATGGGGGGACCTACCCCCACCCCCATTTCCCTATTTCCCAAATGTATAATATATATATATATATATATATATTTTTTTTTTTTTAATATTATTTTTTAAAAAAACTAAATTTATTATTCTTGGTTCCACCACTAACTAAACCTTGGTACTCACTTACCCCACTAACTCTCTATTACACTAACCCACGGTACACACTAAACATTTTAAATATTTTGGATTGATCGAAGGTTTTAAATTTGTTTAGACTTTTATGTGTAATACTAAATTACTATAGTTAGTTTATTAATTTTGGATTAAATTAAATCAATTATATATTTTAGATTGTATATTTTGATTATTTATTGGATTGGATATCAAAACATGGTGATTTAAACGATTGGAATGATCGAATTTCGAATCCAGAATTATAAATTTCGGATTTCGGATTGAAAAATATTAGGATTGGAAATGGGGGACGGGGTGGGGGCAGGGGAACCACCCCCTAAACACCCACATCCCCACTTCCCCCAAATGGGGTTTGGGGGCGGGGATGGGGGGAGGTTTCAGAAATGGGGATGGGGTGGGGGGACCCCCCCCCCCCCCCTAATGGGCCCCCACGCCTATCCCTATGTACGTGTAAGTCAAATAAAAAGAATAAAGGAAAAGAAATGAATTTTATTTACTTATGTAGATTTCAGTATTATATTATTGTGTCATTAAAAACCGTACTAAGAAAAACCAGTGGGATAAAAACTTGGTAAGGTAAAAAAAGTGCAATCGAATTACAAGTAGTCAAGTACATGTGCATTTATAATTAAAACTTTGAAATTAAAACAGAGTGCAATCAATAACTCTTCAGCTTTCACACCTGGACCTGATTACTTCCGGAACCCTCATCGACGTATAAATTGATGAAATTTTGAATAACTTCTTGGTCTTCCATTTGATGTTGCATCCTCATTTGAGCATTCCCAATCCCGAAGGCATGTTAATACCTCCACCATCTCAGGAGACAAATAAGTTCTTCTTGGTTCAATTATACGTCCACTAGTGTTGAATGCATGTTCTGAAGAAACAGTGGACACGGATATATCGAGTACGTCACGTGCAAATTGTGACAATATCAGATATCTGTTACCATAGTTCTTCCACCATAATAGCAGATCAAATTCCTCTGTGTTTCTGGCTAAATCGAACAGAGTTTCAAGGAACCTGTTGAGTTCTACACCTCTAGTTGCAGCAACTCGTGGAGCTTGGGATGAAGAAGAAGATCTTGATGAGCTGTTGCTTTTTCGACGATTGAGAATGCTCCAACTTCTCTTCAACAGGAATATGTCCCGTTCTTCCGATGGTTGGGTGTTAACGTCGCCAAATATGTACTCATAAATTCTAAAAACTTCGAACAACTTGGTTCGCATGTCAGTAAACTATTCAGAAAAATCCAAATCCAATTTAGAACCAATATAATCAATACATTTTCTAAGGTTGTCAGGGTACAATCAAAAATTTCAAATTGATGTCTTTTCCACATGAGAATACAAAAAATAGGAAACTATCACTCATTACTTTTCTAGCGACATGAAACAATCAGGTTCAATTTCAATTTTGAAATTACTTATGTGATTCAGAGATCATTCATATTATATCTGTTTTATGGAAGTGACACTTAGGGGTTGATTTTTTTTTTGTCTGAAAACTGAATAGTGATGAATTTTTCTAAAGACTGAATAGAGACTGAAATCTGAAATTGAATGATATGTTTGTTTTTTTTCCTCACATCTGAATGTATTGTTAGCACGTTTTTTTTCAAAGTAAAATTGTTTGAAAATAAGTAATTTTATTTTTATACCAATGTTAAACAATTATAGATATAATATGGAATAAAAACAATCCAAAAGTAATAATTTATATATATATATATATATATATATATATATATAAACACATATGATCATGATCTTCTTCTTCGATTACAAACGAACTTCATTTTTACTAAGAAAAGAAAATGTTTTTTTTTCAAGAAAATGTTTTTTTTTCAAAAAAATAAAAGGGGCATTGCAGGAAAACTCACACAAAACAATCTAAACAAATAATATATAAACACATCACCCTAATATCATAATAATGTATTGATATTAAACACCAATATGAGAAGTGATTAGGGTTCTTTTTTATTTTTAAAGCTATTTAAAATAAGCAATATATTAAAATAAATATTTCTATGCCATATATAATTATGATGAAATTGGAAATATGTTATATATGGGGGATAGTATCGGAAGAAAAGATTTTGGATTGTATTTAATGCAATTCAAGAATTTGCAATTAAGTGAAAAATCGAGATTTTTTACTTTTTATTTTAAATAGTTTTTTGGTATTTCTAAGTTGTTTTACTATTTTTAAAAACAAACAAAACAACTTAATAATTATGATTCAGACCCATTAAATTTTAAGTGGAAATAACAAACGACATCTTACATACAATTTGATTTTTATTTATAAAATACCATTTTTTTTAAATATATATTTTTTTTTCAAAAAGAATCAGTTTGATCACTCTTGTTATTCTAACATACAGATGTATGTTGAGTTAAATGCAGGTTCTTAAATCTTAACAGTCGGCACGAAAGAAAAATAAAAGGTCTATGGCCGAGATTACATTATATGTCATTCACATGCCTATTTTACTCATGTAAGACTCAAATCAATCCATATTCAAGGTCATATGCAGAATCCAATCATCCTACGCCTACTTAAAATGTGAGAAAAGCCAAAGTATTTAAGCATCTATTTCAAAAATAGATGCCGTAGCTAGAGCAGCATACTTCAATAGGATGTGGCGTGATATGTATAAAAAATTAGTTTTGTATGCTGGGATCCTTTATTTAGCCAAAAAAGGAAAATAGTGCTGAATTCGTAACAATTGAGATTTCTATCTTTAATAGGAATAGAAGAATAGTGATGCATTCGTAAGTTATATATATATTTTTTAAATGATCAAAATTATTAGCTTTTTTTTTTTGGTTTTGCTATATGTTTAAATTAAAATTCAAAAATAATAATGGATAATATTAAAATAAAATGGGGTGTCAAAAGATAAAAAAGGATAATTTTGGAACAAAATGAGGTGTGTTTAAAACTTTTTTTTTTAATTTCAAATTTTAGAAAAGAAGTATAAATAGAAAATTTTGAATGGTTAGAAGTTCTCTTTAAAAACAACCCTATAGATTTTTTTTTTAAAGAAAGAAAGAAATAACACATATGACATATCTTGATCTCGTCCAAGATTTGAAAATTTCAAATCGTCAAGAATCCAAAAAAATCTAATGATTCTTTGGCCAGTTGTAAAAATAATAAGGACTTTTGTTTTGTAAAATCAAAGAACCAATTTTGTAACATTCCTAAACTAGTTACAAAGATGGTTTTGTAACTTTACAAAGGTTCAAAATTATTTTCACAACCGTCATGAACAAAAATGTACCCCGACAAAATATTTGATTTATCCATTGATATTCACAATGATCTTAAGATTCCCTGGTAGGTGATTGCTACTTAAATAGACAGTCACATAGACATGACGCCGGTTCGGTTCCGGTTCGATTCTGGTTTCGAATCGACGGTTCCGGTTTCAGGTTCCGGTTCTTCGGTTCCGGTCCGGTTCCACCGGTTCCGACCGTTCAGTTCCCTATTTAAAAAAAAATCAACATCATCCATCATCCATCATCCATCATCCATCAGACCATCATCCATCCACCCAAAATCATCCATCATCATCATTTTCATCTGTCAAAAGACTCAAAACACACCCAAACTCAAAAAAATCAAAAAATTAAAAAGAAAGAAGAGAGATCAAAGATGGAATCATGCCATCATGGAAGAGATCGAAGAGAGAGAAAGAAAGAAGAGATCGGTGACGGAATGAAGAGTAGGTCGGCCGTCGGCGAAGAGATCCGTCGTTGTCGCGTCGACGGGAAGAAGAAGAAGGAAGAAAGAATGAGAAAGAAAGAGATGGAGATGATCAGTCTCAGCCGTCGACGAAGAGAGCGGCCGTCGTCGTGATGTCGACGGGAAGAAGAAGAAAGAAAGAGAAAGAAAGAAATGGAGAGATGATCTGAATATCTGATATCTGAGACTGAGAGAGAGAGAGAGAGAAAGAGAGAAAGTGAGTGAGAAAGAAAGAAAGTGAGAGAGAGAAAGTGAAAAAAAAATAATATATATATATTGTGCCGAACCGCCCGGTTCGAACCGGGCGGTTCCGTACAATTAGGAACAGGAACCTGAACCGTCCGGTACCGGTTCCGGTCCGGTTCTGGAACCGGAACCGAATTTTTCGATTCCAGTTCCGGTTTTGGTTTTTTCGTGGCGGTTCTGGTTCGATTCTTCGGTTCAAACCGAACCGGCGTCATGTCTACGGTCACATAAGAGCTCATTAGCCAAATAAGTTGCTAATTGCCCAGGGACCCGGGGAACGATATCTAGACCATCCAAAGCCCAATGCTGTAATTTGTATTGTAGTTAGAGTTACGATATTTGTATTCATTAAAAATTATATATACCTTAATCTCATATGTATAAAACATTGATTTTTTTTTTTTAAATAGTTTGTAAATAAACCCAACTTAATGGTAAAATATTTTTTTTTCTATTGTATTGTAATTTTAACTAAATCCTACCTACACCTGTTTTAGCCGATTTTATTATCTAATCAACTTTATTATTATTTAAAAATTCCTTATTTTATTTCTGATTTTTTCTTTAAAAAATTAACTCTAAAATACAGAAATTATATCGGAATGAGTTGGATGAAATTGGATGGAAGTAGATGGAATTAGATGAAATTGGATGGAATTAGATGGAATGGTCATTAGTATCACATTTTTCACCAAAAATGGTCATTTTAAAACGAATTCTCAATCTAGTGACCATTTTGATAGTGTGTCATCAAATTGATGGACACTGAGATAATTATCTCTTCAATTAAATAAGTACTTTTAAGTTAGTAAATTGTTTGACAATATATCTTCAAAAGAGCTTTTTGATTGTTTTAAATTACAAAAAATGATATAGACAAAGTGTTTAATTTTTGTAATAAAAATATATATGATGAAATATTTAAATTTCATAAATGGTAGTTAAGACAATGTATATTTATTGAAAAATATCTAGAAGAGTTTCTTGGGAGAAACCCATATTTGGTAAGTTTTATAACATATGCTAAATTTGACACAGTTTTTAGTACTGTATTGAAGCATACTTTTTTACTTCGTGCTAAATTATAGTATTGACACAATAATTTAACATTGTATCGGAGATACTTTTACATATTTTAACAAATTGACAGTCTAATCACTTATAACATAAATGAATTGAGCAAATTAACACTAATCTTTCACCATCCCCAAGGGTGTATTTAGTACGCGGGACGGGACAGGACAACGTGTCACAGTTTCTTCTTGTCCCACGTTTGGTGCGGCCTTAGCATGGGGTGGGAAAGGACAAGGTAAGACAAAAATTACAAAAATCTGTTTCACCCAAGACCCTAGAACAACATGTCTCATGACATGGGACAAGTGTCAAAAATACCAATTTACCCTTTAAATTTTTAAACAATTACAATCATACCAAATGTATTATATATATATATTATAATTAGTTAATTACATATATAATATATATAATATGTAAAAATATATTATTTGTTGTAAATAATCAAATAAATAAACTGAAAAATGAGAGATGAAAGCATAGAGAGAGAGAGACCAGAGAGACCAGAGAAAAGAGTAGAGAAAAATAATTGAACTCAATTCCAACAAATCCCTTTTATTTGACTTTTATCATCAGCTTATTTAAAAACAAGTGAAACATATATATATATATATATATATATATATATATATATATATATATATATAGGAAACAGGTAGAGTGGGAGGCGGTGGGGAAAGTGGAAGATGTTTGTTTACAAAACTTAGTCACTGCAATCCTCCACGTGTGCATCAAGTGGATGGGTGTTTTATGTGGTGTATACAATTGGTGTGAATCCACACACTATTCACAACACTCCCCCTTGGATTTCCACCACTTGTATTTTAATTTTTTAAGAAAACCCTAATAGGACAAAATCCGAGAAAAATGTATACAATGATCTTTCTGGATCTAGTGGGGTTGGACATTAAAAACTATCTAGTTAAAAATCTTGTCAGGAAAACCCAGTGGGATAAAACCTGATCGAATGGAAAAAGGGTATAGTGTACACATGTCCAGATTTATTTGTTTTCTTCAAAACATTTCTCACATTTATACTTTGTTAGAGAAAACTCAGTGGGATAAAAACCTGAGCAAAGATATTCATTGATCTATTGGATCAAAGTAATATTTGTGATGATATTTGATATTTTGGATCAAGGTAACATATATATGATGATTAGCAAGATCAAAGTAATATTTACAATGATCTTCTTGATCAAGACAACATATATACGATGATCAACTGAATTAATGTAATATTTATGATGATCTTTATGGATCAAATAATTTGGGTGTGCTAATAGAATTGCCTCATTAAAACCTTATCAAAAAAAACCCAATGGGATGAAAAACCTGATTGAAAGGAAAAAGAGTACATTGCACATATGCACCAAATAATTAATATACTCCCCCCCTCCCGATAAAAGTTCTTTGAAGCAATCTTCTAGATTGTTGAACTGAAGCACACTGATGTTTATTTCATAAAAGACAATAATATCATAAATGATTAGGGGGAGTATGAGCTAAGACTTGCTTTATGGAGTAATATCCATATGTAATCTTTTCATAATCTTTTCAACATATTCTGATTGATGGACAATCATTCCATTTTGATCTATGTTCGATCTTCAGATTGAGACAATATTTTATTTCTCATTTTTTTATGAAGACACATGAGTATATAATATGATTGCTATATAATTATCTTTATCGGATATTTAACTGAGACGGTTATACCACATCCGTTCATATTGTTTTTAATCCATATAAGGATTTTTGTATGTTCATCAATACAGATTACGAGATCTCGATTTATATGCTTCTAGGATTTTTGAATCCTTCAGGATTTATAAGTATCTGCATTGAGTGAATCATATATATAATTGATTACTACGTCTAGAAGACGTATTTCAAGCCTTTCAAAGATACCAATTTTAGCAAAAAATAGGAACGTAATTGTATTCATCAGTAGTGAATACCAAGTTTCTATAAGAAACCTTGCATTACGAGTCGTGCCTCATATCTCACGACCTCATTTTTCTCATTACGTTTCCGTATAAATACCCACTAGTATCTAACTAGTTTGACATCTCTAGGTGTCTAGAGTACTATTGGTCTAAATACTTTATGTCTGGCTTATGAAGTCAATTCTTCTTGAATTGCTTCTTCCATCTAGGCCAATCATGCCTTTTGTCTACAATCATTGATATTATGAATATCATAATTATCATTTATAATTTCACTAGCGCTACGGTGTATAAAAATACATCACCAATGATTGTTTCCTTATGATTCCACGTTTCTCTCATATGACTTATAGAAATTTTCTCAATTTCTATATTCTTGTTTCTCTGTTGAGATTACTTCTATTTCAATGGATTTAGTCATTTCATAGACTCTGTATGATTTATAGAATTTCTCTCAATTTCTATGAGATTTCTTCCATCTCAATAGATTTAGTCATTTTATAGACTTGTGTCTCTTTAGATATATCAGACTCTTATATAGTTGATTTAAAGAGAGTGAATTTATTTATAACTTGAGTTTTGTTTACTTTCGGGATCCCAATAATAATACCCTTTAAAAAGGGTTATAAGTTTATGATATATATCAGATGATTTATTTATCGCGTTTTTTCTCTGATCGTTCTTCAAGTAACAATCACCCGGTCGGGGTTATGAAATGGCAACTTATAAAATCTTGTTACCTTTAATATACCAGGTAACAGATTAATAATCATCTGATGATCAATTATCTTTCATATTTGAGAGATACGAAGATTGAAATGAGACACACATATATATAGAGAACCGAACTAGTATCTCTATTTTATATATAAGTAATTTTTCATTTACTTTTCTATTCTAGAGAAACTGGAAATGTTTGATAAGTGATTCCACTGATCCATTTTGATTATGAGTATAGCTGGAAAAATTGACAACAAGTGTAAGTAATATGAAGATGTTTGATAATAAACAAACATATGATCATCTCCTAGATGCATCAATTAGAACCATATAATAGTGAAATGGATCATTTGGTGGATGAATACTTCCACATATATTCCTTTAAATTCTTTATAAGAATGATGAGAATTCAAAACCAACTTTTAGAATAAGATGATTTTACTGTTAGTTTCCCCTGTGAACACGCAGTACACAAGTTCCCATTGGATAAAGAATCTTCTGGTTCTTTAATGGATATCCATGAGAATTTTCAATGATTATACGCATCATTGTAGATCCTGGGTGACCGATACAGTCACGCCAAAACACAAACATTTTTGGATCTGAGAACTTTTGAATCATAACTGTATAAATATCTACACTCTTTATAATAGTGTAATATAATCCAGATGATAAAGCACGTAGCTTTTCTATAATGAGTTACTGACCTGAATCATGAGAAGTAATGAATAAATATTAAACATTCTCATTACTTATCATTTCAATATGATATTCTTCCCCCGTATATTTTTGAAACTAAGCAAATTCCTTTATATTCTGTTTGAATGATATAACATATCATCGATACACAATTTAATACCATCTAGTAATAATATTGTGGCTCTTTTAGAGCCTTTGATCAGATTTGCTGGATCTGATCCGGTATTAACTTTATATGCTTTTAAACTGAGCTTATTCTTTTATGTTCTGCCTGAATAATATCAAGTATCACTGATACTGATTTATTATTGTTTGATAAGAATGTCATGGCTCCTCCAGAGCTTTCTATAAGATCCGTTGGACCTGATACAATATTAATATTTGCTCAGATCAAAGTCAAATTCATAAAATATATCTGACTCCGCAGAATTGTATGAGTCGTTGCACTCTAGGCAAGACATATATTTCCCTTCTGGGAATTTTATGGACATTATGTGTAATTCCATTTTATATCTCATATGAAGTGATAATAATCTTTTCAATAGGTTTATTCTATAAACCTTATCTCTTGTCATTCACAAACATCCACTCCTCGGTATGTTTTGATATCTCATGAATATAAATATATCTAAATTTACTCTCTTGATATTGCTCTTTCATGAGCAAATATAAAATGGATAAAATAGCCTTTACAATCTCATTATAAGTGATATTATGATCTTAAGTCCTTTTATGATACTCACAACATCCTACTGGATGTGAAGATCCCTTTTTTTTCTCAACTGAATGATATGTTAAGATCTTTAAATTTCTTTTATGATAATCACAGCATCCTGTTGGATGTGTATAAAATTGATAAAATATTATTTCCAATTTCATCATTCGTTAGGATCTTAAATCTCTTTTATGATACTCACTACACCCTGTTGGATGTGTAGATCATTCTTTCAAATAAATGACATGTAAATATAACAATTGATACATATGAGATAACGTCATATTATGAACGTGTTTGAAACCCCAGGTTCCAAATAATGAAATATGACATTCATTTATATAACATTCATTTATATAACACTGGATCCAGAACTCCAGGTTCTCATTGGTTTTCAAAACCGTACCTGTTGGAACTTAGGGTTACAGATTGCGCAGCGGAAGGTTTTAAATTTTTTTATGCAATCATTAAATTAACCCATTTGTACAGTAATAATCAAATGCAATAAAAAGTGAAGAAACTTTTCATACCTACGTAGAAGGCTCCTTCACTTTAATACGAACTACTCCTGATTTGAACCACGTGATCTTCCTCGCTATCTTTCGGAACTGATAACAGCGTGTGGGCGCGTCACGATATTCAGGACCTGTATATGGAGGAAGAAGAGAAGAACACACATAAAAATAAAACTATAAATGCAGCTCTTGTGGTCTCACCACACCCTAATATATTTTTTTTCTTTTTGTTGGCTTTTCGCTTTTGCTGTCACGACTACTTTTTGTTTCTCTTCTTTGCTGTGTGTTTTATGTGTATATTGTCTCATTCGGTTTATGCTTCCGTTTTATTAAAAATATATATCTAATATATATTCAAAAAAAAACAACCGAATGTCAATTTGATTTTTAAAAACAAAGATATCTCATATCTTTTTAAAAATTAAATATTTATTTTTGAATTCAAACATTTCAAATTCAATTTCAAATATTTAATTTTATAAAATAAAATAATCATATTATCTTATTTTATTCAAAATCAAATATCAACTAACACCCTCCATTTAGTGATTAACAACATAATTAAATAATCTTATTATTTAATTTATTTAATCACCATTATTCATTAATTAAATAATCCCATTATTCAATTAATTCCCGAATTAATACGTGTCACTTTCGTAACACAATTAATTGGACAATCCAATTAATTAACCATGACCCTTGTTACCTAAATCGATTGGGCTAGCAAGGGGACCTAATGGACCCACAGTATTTTGAGCTCCAATAATCCTTAGAAATTATTAATTAAACTCTTTAATTAATATTTCATGATTATTAACTTCGGTGTTATTCCACTAAAAACCCGAAGCTGCACTCTCTCAACTGTAGACGTTTTTACACAAACCAATAACTCTCGGTGTCCATCGATATAGCTATTACATATGGTATAATCCTCCACAAGTAGTTCATAATTAGAGCTGGGTCATAATGTCCGTTATACCCCTCTAATCATATCTTTCCATTAAGTACCATTGATTCTCTAATGAACAATAAATCCTACATTCCTTACGGAATTAGGAGAGCGCTCATATTGTTCAAGCCCCGAATCAACCCTTAAGGGAACTACCATCTACTTCTCACAAGAAGGAGTGGATTCCACTATTGTGTACAAACCTTTCCTGCCACAAGCCAAACCGCGATCCCAACATACGGAGTATATTGATCGGGAATGCAACTCCGACCTCACCCATGGTATATCAAAGACCACGATCTAACCTGAAGGAGTCGATAAGACACTCAGGATTAAGATCACCCACATATAGCCATCATTAGTTGATATATATAAATCTCATCGTTAAACGGATCTTAGTGAGAGATTCATAAAGATCATGGCCCAGTCCTATATGATCACATCATACAAGGTGCCTCCATTCTCATATCTACATATGAATGATCCAGGATAGGATCACCGTATACTACGAAATGGACCGCAGCTGTAGATTAACCACAAATAAAGTACCCAGCTTTATTTGCTATCTACGGACTCTTTAAATTGTTCGTTTCAAACTGAATCCATCTATATACGACACTCATATACTCAGTTCGAAATTACATCCGGCAATTTTGGATGTTTAGTGCACATGTTATATAAAGTATGACACAAAATGAATGAATATACTACTTCTTTTATTTATGTTCAAATTATATTTACATATTACAAGCTTTAGGGCAAAAACCCCAACAATCTCCCACTTGCACTAAAGCATGTGAGTCATGTCTCGTAACCCTAGACCTTCTAGGTGACCTTCAAACACTTTAGCCGGTAAGGTCTTCGTAAATGGATCAGCATGATTATCTTGTGAGGATATCTTGGTGACGATCACATCTCCTCTCTGCACTATCTACCTAATAAGATGATACTTTCTCTCTATATGCTTCCCTCTCTTGTGGCTTCTTGGTTCTTTGGAATTAGCCACAGCACCACTGTTATCACAATAAAGTGTGATGGGCTTATCCGGATCTGGAACAACTTCCAGATCACTCAAGAACTTACGGAGCCAAACAGCCTCTTTAGCAGCTTCACAAGCGGCTACATATTCGGCTTCCATGGTAGAGTCAGCAATGCAAGATTGCTTTATACTTCTCCACACAATGGCTCCACCACCTAGGGTGAATACTGATCCAGACGTGGATTTTCTAGAATCCCTGTCTGACTGAAAATCAGAATATGTGTATCCTAACGGGATCAAATCCTGTCCGGAATACACTAGCATATAGTTTCTCGTTCTCCGAAGATACTTGAGAATAGTCTTGACAGCAACCCAATGATCTAATCCTGGGTTGGACTGGTACCTGCTGACTACTCCCACTGCATAGCAGATGTCCTGTCTCGTGCATAACATAGCATACATGAGACTACCTACTACTGATGCATATGGCACACGTCTCATATCCTCAACTTCTTGAGGTGTCTTAGGACACTGTTCCTTAGACAAGTGAACCCCATGTCTAGAAGGTAAATTACCTTTCTTGGAGTTCTGCATCGAAAATCGCATAAGAATCTTGTCGATATATGATGCCTGAGACAATGCTATGAGTTTGTTCTTACGATCCCTTATAAGTTGGATCCCTAGAACATAACTCGCCTCTCCCAAATCTTTCATTTGGAATTGGCTAGCCAGCCAGCCCTTTACATCAGACACCACTCCTACATTATTCCCAATGAGTAGGATGTCATCTACGTATAGGACCAAGAAAACTACTTTCTTGTCAATGATGCGCTTGTAGACACAAGGCTCATCAACGTTTTGCTCGAAGCCATAGGTTTTGATCACATCATCAAACCTTATGTTCCAAGATCTAGATGCTTGCTTAAGTCCATAAATGGACCTTTGCAACTTGCAAACCTTTTGCTCTTGATCTGGAAGCACAAATCCCTCTGGTTGCATCATGTATATGCTTTCATCAAGATTGCCATTCAAGAATGCAGTCTTGACGTCCATTTGCTAAATTTCATAATCTAAATAGGCAGCAATGGATAAGAGAATCCGAATAGACTTAAACATGGCTACTGGGGAGAAGGTCTCTTCATAATCGACCCCCTCTTTCTGGGTATAACCTTTGGCCACTAGCCTTGCCTTGAAGGTCTCTACCTTCCCGTCTACTCCTCTCTTCCTCTTGTAGATCCACTTACATCCTATGGGTTTTACCCCATTCGGTAAGTCTACAAGTTCCCAGACTGAGTTAGAGTACATAGACTCCATCTCGAGATTCATGGCTTTAAGCCATTCCTCTTTATCAGGATCTTCCATTGCATTCTTAAATGTCAATGGATCATCCACACTATCAGCAGAGACAAGATCTTGTCCCTCACTTACACCTAAATAGCGTTCAGGCTGTCTCACAACCCTCTCACTTCGTCTAGGTGGTAGTGTATCCTGACTAGGAATTATCTGACTTTCAGATGTTAATGGATTAACAACTCTAGTTGACTGAGTACTGGTCTCACCAGGCTCTAACTCATTTAATACAATTTTAAAACGAGGTTTATGATCACTTATATAGTTATCCTCAAGAAACGTTGCATTTGTCGATACAAATACTTTGTTATCTTCAGGACTATAGAAGTATCCACCTCTGGTCTCCTTGGAGTATCCTACAAACAAGCAGACCACAGACTTGGGATCTAGCTTTCCAGTTCTGTTCTTCAGCACGTGTGCTGGACACCCCCATATGCGAAAATGTCGTAAACTAGCTTTACGACCATTCCACAACTCTAGGGGAGTTTTAGGAACAAATTTGGATGACACTACATTCAAAATGTATGCCGCTGTTTGTAACGCATATCCCCAGAAGGAATTTGGTAATGATGAGAAACTAATCATAGATCTCACCATTTCCATCAGGGTTCTATTTCTCCTCTCTGCTACACCATTTTGCTGAGGTGTACCAGGAGCTGTGAGTTGGGAAACTATCCCATGCTCGACCATGAAGTCTTCAAACTCTTGGTCAAGGTACTCACCTCCACGATCTGATCGTAGTGACTTGATAGTCCTACCTAATTGATTCTCAACTTCAGCTCGAAATTCTTTGAACTTTTCAAATGTTTCCGACTTTCGTTGCATTAGGTAAACATATCCGTATCTTGAGTAGTCATCTATAAAGGTGACATAATACTCATAGCCGCCCCTAGCTCTAACATTCATCGGTCTGCAGACGTCTGTATGTATGAGTTCTAGTGGCTCTATAGCTCTAAGCCCTTTTCCAGTAAAAGGTCTCTTAGTCATCTTACCTTCTAAACAGGATTCGCAGACAGGTAAGGTGCCAACCTTTAACTCACTTAAAGGTCCACTTTTTACTAGTCTGTCTATCCGGTCAAGGTTGATATGACCAAGCCTTAGATGCCAAAGATACTTGTCATTATCTGGAGAAATCTTATGTCGTTTAGTTTTAGGTTTTTCAACCTTAAACATTTCGGTGTTAAGCAATGTAGTATGTATCAACGGTCTTAACACATACAAATTGTTTTCATTAATTCCTGAACAAATATTCAGACCATTCTTTCCAATAATAACAAACTTATTATTAAAAGAAACAGAATACAATTGTTCTAACAACTTAGAAACGGAAATCAAATTCCGTGTAAATCAAGGAATATAAAAAACATTGTTCAATAATAAAAAACTATTATTATTACAAAATTGCAATCTTATTGCTCCCACTGTTTTGGCCGACACGACATCCCCCGACCCCACACGCATAGAGAAGGCTCCCTCCTCTAGCTGTGTCCAAGAATCAGTCCACTGCAAAGAAGAACAAACATGATTAGTGGCCCCCGAATCAACAATCCAAGGTGAAGAATCATCTTCCATTAAACAAGATTCAAGAACAAGTAAATCATATTTACCTTTCTTCTTCTTCTTGGCTACCTCCTCCAGGTACTGAGGACAGTTTCTCTTCCAGTGCCCGACCTTGTTACAATGGAAACATTTTCCTTTGTCTTGGTCGGTGGAGGTGCCCTTCTTTTTGCTTTGGACCTTCTTGGGTTTGGGCTTACCAGTCGCCTTTCCAGCAGACCTCTTCCTCTTCTTATTATTGGAGGAAGATGGTTCGGCAACATTTACCTCACCGGTCTTACTTTTGCTGTCCTTGGTCATGGACTCAAAAGTAGCGAGCTCATTGAGCAACTGTGTGAGACTAAACCTTAACTTGTTCATCCCGTAGTTGTTCTTAAACTGATCGAAACTCTTCGGAAGAGTCGTCAGTATGATGCTCACTTGACTGGGTTCATCAATGGCCCCACCATTGACTTCTGCCGTGTTGAAGTTGGACATCATGCTCAGGACATGTTCCCGAACTGATGTACCTTCCTTCATGCGAGCGAGCATAGCGGAATGAACAGCTTCGTGTCGCTTTTGCTCGGAGGGCTGCCCGAACATAGCTTGCAATGACTCCATAATTTCGAATGCTGTAGTCATTGCTTCGTGCTTTGTGACAAGCACGTATGTCATAGAAGCTAACAGATATGTTCGGGCCTTCTCATCAGATGAGACCCATCGCTGGTATGCCTCACGAACAGTTCGTGTGGCATTGGCAGTAGGCACCGGAGGACATTCCTCCGTAAGCACAAACTTGAGGTCTTTTGTGACCGGTATTGTATTAATGTTAAGTTTCCATTTTGTGTAGTTATCACCAGTTAATTTATCGTTTGCAAGTATTTGTAATAGTGCAAATGACATGGCTGAAAAAACATAAATTAAAGATTCATTCAGTCATACATTCTAAACATGTGCTAATGTTCGGCATAAAATTAAACATGATGCTTGAAAATGTTTAATGAACAAGAACAACCCTAAAAACAATGTTTCTATGCCACGACAATCCAACATACCACAAGCAAGTGCCGCCTTAGGGTCGGTCAAATTCTTGCATGTTGGATTGAGACCTTCTTAGTCAAAAGATATACCAGAATAACTCTTATGCCAATATCATTCAACCATCGTTTATTAGGTCATATTTTTAATTAACCAATTTAATTAAAACCTTGTGAGTGTAACCCATCATTTCAGATCTCAAGAGCTTAACTCGAGAATTGCCGCCTTAGGGTCGGTCAATCCCGAAATCCCCTCCGAAATTCTATCTATTAGGAAGTCAACCTTGGTATTGATTCTTATAGAAACCCTCCTTAGGGAGGACGAAAACAAAGCCGTCACGAGGCCCCACTCGAATCTCACGGTGTTGAACTAATGATGGAGACCGCGGGATATAATGTCATATATCCCTCTCCCACTCACTATTTTATATTAAGGGTTTTCTATTAATATTAATGCACCTAGATTAAACGGCTAATTTTAATCTAAGCGTCAAGTGCATTAATCACAAATTATTAGAATCATATTCCAATAACTAATAAACTAAATTGATTTTTAACACTTAAAAAATTTAGTTCATTAGTGATAATTCAAATCTATGTAAACAGTTTACTAAGACTAGAATTATTATTAAATGTGTATTTACCAAGTTTTAACTATTAAAACTAAACACATTATTAGGTTCAATTATTATTAGGAGCTTAATCAAATTAATCCTAATATATATATATATATATATATATATATATATATAAAGGACCCTACTAATCTAAGTACTTAAACTCTTTAATAAAAAGATTAGTAATTAATGAGATTTACCAAGTTTTTACTCCTAAAAACTAATCCTATTAAAAATAGCCAATTATGTGAATAACCCATTTTAATCAAATTAAAAAAAAATTAAACACATAATATAGAAGGCTATAATGCATGTATGATATATCAACATATATATATATATATATATATATGTAGGCACAACTAATTTAAATGACATGTATATGCATGGCAATGTTTAATCATCAAATAATTAAAACATATATGAGTTGACCGAGTGTTGTGGATTATTTAACCTAAAAATTGGAATCTAATTACAAAAAATATTCCCAAGGCATCCCTTGGTCTTCTTGTAATTTCCAAGACTTCCAATCTCTTCAGGTCATGTGCACCGGTAGCATGCATGGGTAGGCCAGCGTCGGGTTTGGCATGTGCGCAGGAGGCATCGCTGCTAGCTGGAAGGTTGCGCGTGTAGGCATCACATGTGTAGGTCTGCATGCGCGCTGGTGTGCTCTGGTGGTTTGCGCTGTTGGGCTTGCGCGCTGGAGGGTTGTGTGCTGATCATGCGCGCACCGCGCAGTCTTCGTGAAGCGCTGGTCTTGCATCACTTTGATAGGCATTACTCTGGTGTGCATGGGCGCAGGCATGTTGAACTACCAGGTGCGATTAAACATTTTTTTTTAATAATACAACAGTAAAATAAAAAAATTAAAAAAATATTATACAACCCAGAAACACTCTAAATCCACGACACCATAAAAAATTACGATCAACCATGTTTTTTAAATTAAACAATTTAATTAAAAAAACATCATACACTCATCAAAAAAATATGTGCCTACACATTCATACATATTAGGAGTAATCGAATTCGATTATACTGTACAAAAATTGGCTCTGATACCAATTGTTGGAACCTAGGGTTACAGATTGCGCAGCAGAAGGTTTTAAAATTTTTTATGCAATCATTAAATTAACCCATTTGTACAGTAATAATCAAATGCAATAAAAAGTGAAGAAACTTTTCATACTTACGTAGGAGGCTCCTTCACTTTAATACGAACTACTCCTGATTTGAACCACGTGATCTTCCTCGCTATCTCCCGGAACTGATAACTGCGTGTGGGCGCGTCATGATATTCAGGACCTGTATATGGAGGAAGAAGAGAAGAACACACATAAAAATAAAACTAGAAGTGCAGCTCTTGTGGTCTCACCACACCCTAATATATTTTTTTTCTTTTTGTTTGCTTTTCGCTTTTGCTGTCACCACTACTTTTTGTTTCTCTTCTTTGCTGTGTGTTTTATGTGTATATTGTCTCATTCGGTTTATGCTTCCGTTTTATTAAAAATATATATCTAATATATATATTCAAAAAAAACAACTGAATGTCAATTTCATTTTTAAAAATAAAGATATCTCATATCTTTTTAAAAATTAAATATTTATTTTTGAATTCAAACATTTCAAATTTAATTTCAAATATTTAATTTAATAAAATAAAATAATCATATTATCTTATTTTATTCAAAATCAAATATCAACTAACACCCTCCATTTAGTGATTAACAACATAATTAAATAATCTTATTATTTAATTTATTTAATCACTATTATTCATTAATTAAATAATCCCGTTATTCAATTAATTCCCGAATTAATACGTGTCACTTTCGTAATACAATTAATTGGACAATCCAATTAATTAACCGTGACCCTTGTTACCTAAATCGATCGGGCTAGCAAGGGGACCTAATGGACCCACAATATTTTGAGCTCCAATAATCCTTAGAAATTATTAATTAAACTCTTTAATTAATATTTCATGATTATTAACTTCGGTGTTATTCCACTAAAAACCCGAAGCTGCACTCTCTCAACTGTAGACGTTTTTACACAAACCAATAACTCTCGGTGTCCATCGATATAGCTATTACATATGGTATAATCCTCCACAAGTAGTTCATAATTAGAGCTGGGTCATAATGTCCGTTATACCCCTCTAATCATATCTTTCCATTAAGTACCATTGATTCTCTAATGAACAATAAATCCTACATTCCTTACGGAATTAGGAGAGCGCTCATATTGTTCAAGCCCCGAATCAACCCTTAAGGGAACTACCATCTACTTCTCACAAGAATGAGTGGATTCCACTATTGTGTACAAACCTTTCCAGCCACAAGCCAAACCGCGATCCCAACATACGGAGTATATTGATCGGGAATGCAACTCCGACCTCACCCATGGTATATCAAAGACCACGATCTAACCTGAAGGAGTCGATAAGACACTCAGGATTAAGATCACCCACATATAGCCATCATTAGTTGATATATATATAAATCTCATCGTTAAACGGATCTTAGTGAGAGATTCTTAAAGATCATGGCCTAGTCCTATATGATCACATCATACAAGGTGCCTCCATTCTCATATCTACATATGAATGATCCAGGATAGGATCACCGTACACTACGAAATGGACCGCAGCTGTAGATTAACCACAAATAAAGTACCCAGCTTTATTTGCTATCTCCGGACTCTTTAAATTGCTCATTTCAAACTGAATCCATCTATATACGACACTCATATACTCAGTTCGAAATTACATCCGGCAATTTTGGATGTTTAGTGCACATGTTATATAAAGTATGACACAAAATGAATGAATATACTACTTCTTTTATTTATACTCAAATTATATTTACATATTACAAGCTTTAGGGCAAAAACCCCAATAGTACCAACTTAAATATCATAATTCCAAGAACTTTAAGTTCTGGTTAGTCGGTCTAGCCGATCTCATATATTGCGTATAAATAATACGAAATATTTTAACAATTTATTTGGAGACACATCATAAGCCAGTCCCGAGACACGGCATAAGCTAGTTTCATATATTGCATAAAAATAAATGATGAATATTTAAACAATTTATTTAGAGACACAGCATAAGCCAGTCCTGGGACATAACATAAGCCAGTCTCATATATTATATAAAAATAACAATTTTAGGGTCATTAGATCACCTTAGACACAGCATAAGCCAGACCAGAGACACATCATAAGCCAGTCTCATATATTGCATAAAAATAAATGCTGAATATTTAAATAATTTATTTGGAGACACAGCATAAGACAGTCCTAAGACACAGCATAAGCCAGTCCTAAGACACAGCATAAGCCAGTCCTAAGACACAGCATAAGCCAGTCCTAAGACACTGCATAAGCCAGTCGCGAGACACAGCATAAGCCAGTCGCGAGACACAGCATAAGCCAGTCTCATAGATTGCAAAAAAATAAATTCAAAACTATAATATATAAGTTCTGTTGACGGCATAAGCCATCTTGTACGTTAAGATCTTAAATAATTTTTTATAATATTCAGAGCATCTTGTTGGATGTGTATGAAATGGATAAAATATTATTCCAATTTCATTATACATTAGGATCTGAAATTATTTTTTATGATGCTTACAACATCCGATTGGATGTGTATATTTATCTGAATATTGCTCTTCATGAGCATCAAGCATGCATATAATACTGGATCCAGATCTCCAGGTTCTGGATATTTCATCGCTCCCGAAAATAGAGTTAATAAAGCTTAAATAAGTCATAATAATACTTACAAGCGGAATTAGCTGAAACAGATGGCACGGTTGCGTCCGGAAAGGTAGAAATAGCTGGAAACAGGCATGACTCGGCCAAAAACGGGTGAAAATTGCATCGAGACGGATAAAAAACATTTCTGGCTGACATGGCGCTGATGTTGCGCTCCTGCTGATGCGGTGCTGACGTGGCAGACCTCCTTGACTGACATGGCAGCCCACTGCTGACGTGGCGCTACCTGGGCGCTGATGTGGCGCTGACTGGACGTTGATGCGTGCTGGTGTGTGGCTGATGTGGCGGTGACGTGGTGCTACAGTATAGTCTTCAACCTTGGAAACATGTAAAAATTTCTAGAAAATTTTCCATGTTTGACAAACCTTTGACCGGTTCTAGGGAGTTCGTTAGAGCTCCGTTTGAGAAGGGGCATGCAGCGTCAGAATCGTATTTTTTAGACAAACGCAACGGTATCCTCCGAACAACGATTCGAGCATTTCGAATTTTCTGGGTTCAATCAAAACAAGCTAAAAACTCACATGAACTATCTCTGGAACATATTTGCTATTTGCCTAATCTATATCCATCATTCGTACTGATAACGTGTTGTAAATAATCAAATAAATAAACTGAAAAATGAGAGATGAAAGCATAGAGAGAGAGAGAGAGAGAGATGAGAGAGACAAGAGAAACATATACATATATATATACAGTCATTTTCTCCTCAGTGCGTACTGATATAACTTATACCAGTACATTGCATGTGGATCACTCATTATGGAGAAGTTCTGACAAGTGCATACACTTTAAGTCAAAATACGTAAATCTAATGGTCAACATCCAACGCACTGATGAAATTATATCAGTGTGTACTGACTTGAAATTTTTTGTATATATATAGGAAACAGGTAGAGAGGGAGACGGTGGGGAAAGTGGAAGATATTTGGGTACAAAACTTAGTCACTAAGCAATCCTCCACGTATGCATCAAGTGGGTGGTGTTTTATGTGGTGTACACAATTGGTGTGAATCCACACACTATTTACAAAATTATTATATATATAATATTATTTAATAATATGTATATCCTATATATAATAATATTTAATATAATATATATATATATATATATATATTATCAGTCATTTTCTCCTCAGTACGCACTGATATAACTTATCAGTATGTTGATTGTGGACCACTGATTATTGAGAAGTTTTGACAAGTGCATACACTTTGAGTCAAAATATGTAAATCTAATGGTCCACATCCAATGCACTGATGAAGTTATATCAGTGCGTCATGACTTGAAAATTTCTGTATATATTATACTCTTTAACATATTATAATATATATATATATATATATATATGATATATCAAACATTATTATTATATATAGGATATATATATATATTAATATATAATATATATGATATATATATTAATATATAATATATATGATATATATATTATAATGAGTTAATATTATAATATATATATATATATTATATAAAATATATATGTAATATAAATATAATATATTATATATTATATTTTATTATTATAATATTATTATTATATAATTTATATATATATATATATTATTATTGTACATGTAATAATATGTAATATTTTATATATATATATATATATATCTTTTATATATATATATATATTATTATTATATAATATATTTATATATTATATTTTTCATATGTAGTAATATTTAATATTATATATATATATATATTTCTTATATATATATTATTATATATTATATATATTAATATATTAATATATAATATTATAATATATATTATTATATATGTAAAGAGGACACTCTGGTCATTTTAACCTATTGTCTCGTCTTGTTCCAGCCATACCAAACACATAACAGTTCAATCCACGGTTCTGTTCCAAATATTCCAAATACAACACGGAACAACTGTCCAGTCAAGTCCAGTCCCGTCCAATCCCGTCCTCTTACCGAGCCCACCCCAAGTGTCATGCACCTAGGGTGCGTTTGGTATGCGGGATGGGATGAGACAAGGTGAGACTACTTGTTCTTGTCCCACGTTTGGTGCGATCTTAGCATGGGACAGAACGGGACAAGGTGGGACAAAAATCATAAAAAATTGTCCCACCCAAGACCCTAGGACAACTTGTCCCATATCATGGGACAAGTGTCAAAAAGACCAATTTACCCTTTAAATGTTCAAATAATTAAAAAACATATCCAATATATTATATTATATATATTATAATTACATAATATATATATATATATATATTATAAAATTATATATAATAATATATAATATATTAAATATATTTATATATATATATTAATATTTAATAATATATAAAAATTATAATTACATATATAAAATAAAATAATATAATATAATATATATTATAAAATTATATATAATAATATATAATATATTAAATATATATATATATTAATATATATAATATATATTTTATATGATATAATATAATATATATATATATAATACATTATATATGATATATATCCTATATATATATATTATATATATATAATATGTATATATTATTATATATAATATGTATAATTACACATATACTATTATATATATATATTAAATATTATTATATATAATAATAATATATTTAATATATTATATATTATTATATATAATTTTATAATATATATAATATTATATATGTACTTATAATTTATATATATTATTAAATATTATTATATATAATAATAATATATTTAATATATTATATATTATTATATATAATTTTATAATATATATATAATATTATATATGTAATTTTTAATAATATGTACCATATATATTATATTATTATTATATATATATAGGATATATATATAATATACAATATATATTATTAATATATATTATTAATATATATACATATATTATAATACATATAATATTACATTTTTTATATGTACAAATATTTAATATTATATATATATATATATCTTATATATTATTATATATAATGATATAATATATCATATTATTATATAATATTATTAAATAATTATAATATATTTCAATTACAATATTATTATTTATATAAAATATAATAATATTGTAATTGAAAACAAAAGGTCATTTGAACCCTTTTGTTTTTATTAAATATTATAATATATTTCAATTACAATATTTATTTAATATTGTTAAATACGATATATAAAAATTATTTAATATATTGTTTAATATTAGACAAAAACAAGGAGGGCACTCTGGTCATTTGAATCTATTGTCCCGTCATGTCCCAACCATACCAAACGTATAACAGTACAGTCAATAGTGATGTCCCATACATTCCAAACACATCATGGAACAACTGTCATGTTCAGTCCAATCTCGTCCAGTTCCGTCCTCGTACCAAATGCACCGTAAAGGGATGAACATCGGGAACCCCAACCCATCCCCGTCATCCCCATCCCCTTTCCGAAGCTCTAATCTTTTACGTGGCGCTTTAAATCGCGAATCGCATATTCGTGATCCGACAAACATTTGTTAGCCTCGTCGTCTTCCTTGTCATTTTATCTCAAAATTCCCCTGTGAAGTCTGAAGTGTAATAAAAAATGGTGATGTTTAGCGTTACTCGAAAGCGGTCCGCGCCTATCGACGGCCAGAAGCCTGGTACTTCCGGTCTTCGCAAGAAGGTTCCATCTCCCTCTTTCTTTTACCATTTGATTCACTTGTAAGATTGCTGTGTTTGTTGAAATGGGTTTTTCTAGGTCAAAGTGTTTATGCAACCACATTATGTGCAAAATTTTGTTCAATCAACATTCAATGCCCTTACAACAGACAAAGTTAGAGGTAAAGCTTCTGTCATTTATGCTATCCTTTAGCTTGTAACTTGTATCTTCATTCAAATGGTTGTTTTAATACACTTTTGGATTTTCATCTGTTGGTCGTGGAAATAATTCACAGATTTGCTGGGCTACTAGTGACTGCTCTTTTTCCTTTATTTTTTAAAGGATAAATGCTTTCTTTTCGCATACTTGTAGTAATAATAATATGTTATTGCTTATTTATTTGATTTTTATAGAACATTTCACTGAATTTGATGCTTATTTGCTAGATTTTGTATGTCTGATATTGGAAGAAGCAATTGGGAAATTTTTTTATGGAAAAATATCAATTGAAAGATCAGTTATTTTTTATTTTTTGAAATAAATCATTTTCTTGTTTTGGTTTAATAAAAAAAAATGGCATTCTTTCTTTTTCTTGCATTTTATCTTGAACAAAACAATTTATAATAAACTATAGACTGTTCAATCAGTGAATCACACAATAACTTTTAAGTTTTTGTTCTTATGTATAGGTGCTACACTTGTTGTTTCTGGTGATGGCCGATATTACTCAAAAGATGCCATTCAGGTATCTGTAACCAATTGTAACAAAATACACATTCTGTGTGAAATGCTATTTCATTTGGCATTTGATTATGAATTCAATATTATACTTTTTGTAATTTGTTTTTGTTTGCCTACATTTTGGGCATGGTGCCAAATGAAAATGTCATGTGATCTATTTCTTTTTTTTAGAAGTGGTCATATGATCTATTTCTAATTTGTTATAAATAAAGAAAAAAAAAAATAGAGAAACTATTTCTAATGCTTTTCATTGGACTGGCAGATTATAATTAAGATGGCAGCTGCAAATGGAGTACGACGCATTTGGGTGGGTCAAAATGGCTTGCTTTCAACTCCTGCTGTATCAGCTGTAATACGCGAAAGGGTTGGAGTTGATGTGAGTTATCTTGTCACCAAATTTCTTATATAAGTTGATGCTATTTCTTTTCTTCCAATATTCTTTATTGGGAAGTTGGTCTTAAATATAAATAATACACAAATATAAAAGTAATCATGACCATCTTTTGACCTGTTTCAATATCAGGGATCTAAGGCATCAGGGGCGTTTATATTGACTGCAAGTCACAATCCAGGTGGCCCTCACGAGGTATGGTTATCTTTTTTATCATTTTATTTATTTTGTCATCTCTTGTCTCTGATTATAGTTCGTGATGTTGGTCACCTGCTGACTATTTTTGTCTCAAAATGTTCTGGATGAATGAAATGTATTAAATGGTTGATTGCATATCAGAAATATAAATGACCCCAGGTTCCTAATCACAATTTGGAGGGTTGAATTGAGAAAAAATTATTGTTTGGTACATCATTTGGGCAATTGACCATAGATGTTCTTGCTCAAAAGTGAGTTAACATTTACTTTGTTTTGTTTGTAGGACTTTGGTATTAAATACAACATGGAAAACGGTGGACCTGCTCCAGAGGGAATCACAGATAAAATTTATGAGAACACGAAGACAATTAATGTGTACTTAATTGCAGAAGACCTACCAGATGTATGTTTTGCCTCCCTGCCAAAATTTGTTCCCTTCCTCCCATCTTATTGTTATCATTATTGCTTTTTGCAGTCTGCTGCATCTACTAAACTTGCTACTTGTTTAATTTCTTGGTATATATTCAGGTGGATATTGCTGCAATTGGTGTAACCAGCTTTGGGGGGCCTGAGGGACAATTTGATGTGGAGATTTTTGATTCAGCAAGTGATTATGTGAAATTGATGAAGTAAGTATTTTTCATGGTATTAATGTATTTTTTACCTGGAACAATTGTTGAATAATGCTTATATCTCTGTCTCGCTCTAGTCTTTTTCGTTTGTTTCTCCTTGATCAAAGATGTGAGACCACAGAACATTTATATTTTTAGAAGACAATAGGTGATATATTATTATTGGTCTCAAATTAATGAGCAAAAATGTGTGCACGACTGCATAATCTTCTTGTAATATACAATGATCTGTTAGAGTACGATAGATGGAAGTATATATTTGTGTATGAATTCTTTTCTCCCTAGTAATTCATTTGATTCAAATCTATCATTAGTTTCCAACAATTAGGAGACATTTGATTTTTGACATTGCATGGTTTGGGATTAATGGGTTTATGCATTTTTTAGTTATTGTATGGTGGAACAGGAAATGGAAAAGGTTTTTATTCTGAAGTTGGGACTTTTACAAGGTTGATTTATTATTATTTGATATTATACGTGTGCTGAAGATGTTTTTGCATGTATATTTTACCTTCAGAATTTGACTGGAAGTATCATTTCCATAAATATTGGTTAGTTATTTTCACAGAAAAAAGGCATTCACGCATGTTACACTGTTTTTCTAAGTTTATTGAAGCTCTATATCTTTTTTCTCTTTGCCTAAACATTAGATATGGTGGTGGCTTTACTGCAGATGTTATAAGATTTCCACAAACCGTAGAATGTAGCCTTGTTAAGGGCATTAAGGAAAGTTGTTTCCATGTTAAAAATACTTGTGTTGTGCCTCTTTCTTTTATTGTAATGTCAATAAAACTATGCAGAATTTCCATTCTTTTTGTAATTTTAACCTTTCTCCGTCATAATTTGTCAGGTCAATTTTTGACTTCGAGTCTATCCGGAAGCTGCTTTCATCTCCAAATTTCTCATTCTGGTATGTATCCCCTCATTTGTGTCTATGGTTTATATTATTCTTCTTACAGTATATTTTTTCTTGGTTTCCCGTGGATGATGTAACTTATTTTTTTGTCATATTGAAGTTATGATGCACTTCATGGAGTTGGTGGTGCTTATGCCAAACCCATTTTTGTGGAAGAGCTTGGAGCACAAGAAAGTTCGTTATTGAATTGCACCCCCAAGGTCTAGCGAAGTTTTTTTTTGAGTAAGTTTAGTATTGATTTATCAGTTGTCTGTTGTATCCTGATGTCTTTTGTTTGTTTGTTTGTTTGTTTTTACAGGAGGACTTTGGAGGAGGGCATCCAGATCCCAATTTGACTTATGCAAAAGAGTTGGTTGCTCGTATGGGATTGGGTAAATCAGGCTCTCAAGGTGAACCGCCAGAGTTTGGTGCCGCTGCTGATGGTGATGCAGATCGTAACATGGTCCTCGGTAAAAGGTTGCAGTGCCCTTGGTTTTTTAATGCTAATAAATTAGTACACTTAAACATTGCTCTTACAACTTGTTTTGGCTTTGCTAGGTTTTTTGTTACTCCATCAGATTCAGTTGCCATTATTGCTGCAAATGCAGTTGAATCCATTCCCTATTTTTCTTCTGGATTAAAGGGAGTTGCCAGGTCTTATGTTGTTTTGTTTCTGTGATATTCTAAAGATACTTCTTTAAGCTTTAGTGCTGATTTTTCTATTGGAATTTGAAATCATGTCTTGATATGTTAATTGAAGGAGCATGCCAACCTCAGCTGCGCTTGATGTTGTAGCCAAACACTTGAAATTGAAATTTTTTGAGGTATTGTATGTCACTAGATTTTGTGTGTGGTCGTCCTATGCTGCTGATATTTACAGGCATATAATTCGGTTATTTTCTACTATATATCAGGTACCCACTGGGTGGAAATTTTTTGGTAATTTGATGGATGCTGGTTTATGTTCAATTTGTGGGGAAGAAAGTTTTGGAACTGGTTAGTATTCTGCACTTCTTAGATAGTATTCTGCACTTCTCATCTAAGAAGCAAGATTTATATATTTGTTATTATTAGATACTTAAACAAAGCAGGTTAGTAATCAGAACATCTGTGAGTAACAGGTTCAGACCATATTCGTGAGAAAGATGGAATCTGGGCTGTATTGGCCTGGCTATCTATAATTGCTTATAAAAACAAGGAAAACCTCAGTGGGGGAAAGCTTGTAACTGTTGAAGATATAGTTCGCAACCATTGGGCTACCTACGGTCGCCACTATTATACTCGATATGACTATGAGGTGTGATAATAATTTCCTACCTTTTGATTGTATCCTAAGTCTAAAAATCTACAGTTACGTAATTCATATTGTTCTTGAAGAATGTGGATGCAGGTGCAGCAAAGGAATCAATGGCATATTTGGTCAAATTGCAATCTTCCCTTCCTGAAGTTAATAAGTACGTCTCTGTAATCAAAGCTTCTTTGGAATTATGCAAGTTTCTCTTATCCAATTATTTTCAATAAAAAGTGACCTGTTTTAAGCTGGGTGGTTCATTAAATTTCAAATTAATGTATTTTTTGAGTGCAGACATCTTGATGTTTCCCAATGTGAAGTCTTTTTTTTTTCTTGTTCGCTCTATAAATGCACGGAGACCCCACACTTAAGCACCATGGAAAAACTTTTAGTTAGAGACTTTCGAGTTGATCTTTGTTGAAAATATGTTGTCGATCATTCTTCCAAATTTTGGTTTTTATTTTTTTATTTTTTTTATTTTTTTATTATTTAAGTAGTTTTCTCCATTCTCAAGCTTTGATTCTTTGTTACACTTTTGTGGTAAGTACTACATACAATTGTTCATATAATATAAATCCAACCATGGTTTCTATAGCTTCTTACATAATGAGCCTTGAAAATAAGAGATTTTATTACAAGTGGTTTTTGATTTTTTTTAAAGATTTATCCATTTTCAAATATAGAAATTAGCTTAGTAACTTCTTTATTGGTGCTAAGTTCTAGATATAGAATCGATCCTCTGACTACCATGCATTTATTAAGAAAGGAGGCGAAAGTGTTCCTTAGATGGTGCGCCTGAAACAACATCCATATATTGAAGTGCCCTTGCTTCTTATTGAGAAAGTTTCGCTAATGCAAACTTGTAACTCATTCGGCCCTTGATAAATATGTTGACTTTTCCTGTTGATCCATTTTAGACTAGAAATCTTGTCCTCGAGTATTCATTTTGATTTGGTGCATATAACCCATTCCATAGACCTTCATTAACAACATTTATGTCATTAGAAGGATTATTTTGAGTGAAAATCCTTTTGTCGTCTGTTATGGTGCATCTTTCTTCAAAGGGTCTTTTTGTGTTTTCGTTTTAAATCATGTGCTCACCGGTCATCTCGTCTGCTCATGGCAATCAATGATGATCTACGACAATCATTATGGTTGGTAATCTGATTATGTTTCAATTTAATGGGGTTTTCTTTTTGTAAATTCTGTTTTGGTTGAGAAACAATTATAAATATTTTTGTGGTGACATGTAACAGAAGCTTTGCATCCAATTGTGAGAGCTTAATTTGAGTTGTAACATTATTGATTTTGATGCTGATATTTTTTGCCCATTTGAATTTGATGATGAGCTTAACTCCAAAAGCTAACTAGTTTAAAGTCATGAAAGAATATGCAGCAGTAATATATATAGTTCATTTGTTCCTTTAGCCAGAAACAATATTTTTTCCTATTTCAATGTTTATATTCTTTTGATGATCTTACGCCGTTTATCATACAGAATTGTGAAGGGGATACATTCAAATGTGTCGAATGTTGCCAGTGCTGATGAATTTGAATACAAAGATCCTGTTGACGATTCCATCTCAAAGCATCAGGGGATCCGATATTTATTTGAGGATGGATCACGATTGGTAAGTAGACTCCTTTATACGCTTGGTGATAATACACGCAGAGCAAATCTGTGCAATCAGGAACTCAGGATATGAAATTCTAGAATGCTGCAAAAGGATATTTATGAGAACAGATAGAAGTAGTTGTTATAAAGCTTTGTGCATGCTTTTGATTTTATCTTCGGGAGTAGTACATGACTGTTAAACTGGGTTTTCATGATAGGATTTTGTATTATATTTCTGTCCATAATAATTTTTCTAGAGTTGCAAATTTGGTTCAATTGAAATCTTGGTGAGAACCTTGTTTGAATTTGACTGATTTATTTTATATCCTTTTTCCGCTCCAAAAACTCTTGCAGGTTTTCCGCCTCTCAGGTACTGGTTCTGAAGGTGCAACCATCCGTCTCTACATTGAGCAGTATGAGAAGGATTCGTCAAAAACGGGCCGGGATTCTCAGGAGGCTCTCGCTCCTCTTGTAAAATAGCTTTTGTTGTTGTCTCACTGTAATCACCCATTCTCTTGACGGATTCTTTCCAATAACTTAAATTTATCTCGTGACAGGTGGATGTTGCTCTAAAACTTTCTAAGATGCAGGAGTTCACTGGTCGATCAGCACCGACTGTTATTACATAAATACATAACGCTATACACAAGAAGATTGAAAGTCTTCTCTCGGGTAATAAAAAAGGCTTGTCTTGATTTTTCACCTTGTACTATTCTTAAGGTTATCAGAAATTCGAATTACTCTATCCATGGCCAGTTAGATGTTTTACATATCTTTCTCATTCTGCTGGCTTGTTGTAAACATATGAGAGTATTTGAGACTAAGAGTGTTTTCCTTAACAGAATTTTGATGTGCAAATTAATAATTTGACAGTTGTTGACTACTTTGCCAGCCCATAATTATTTGAAAATTTTCTTGTCATAATCTCATGATGAAGTGTGGTTTGGTTTTCGTTAGATTTGGCTTTCCAATTATTTTTCATGTGATTAGTGCTCGGTTTTGGTTTAGGATATAATTTCTTTGACATATCTTGAGGTATTGCTTAAAGAGCGTGTTTCTTGAGCCGGATAAGCTTGGGATTGGACTATAATAGTCCAAAGCCCACGTTTGGCGCACAACAAAAGGATTGGGATACCTTTTTCCAAAGTTGCAAAATGATCCCGCCAACTCTGGACTAAATAAACCCACCCCTCATGGTTTTAGTTTTCTTAGGACTAATCATTGGTATTGTTTTTGGTTTTTTCCACGTTAACCGTAATCTGTTATTTTCTTCTTTACTTATCTTTCTTCATCGATCAAAATTTTCTCCTCTCTCCTACCAAAATTTATTTTATCAATCAGAATTTTCTCTTCTCTCTCTTCAACCAAAATTTATTTTATTTTGTTTTTTAAAAAATTAACAACTTTTATTTTATGAAATTAAAATTAAATATTTGTAGTGAAGGAGAGAAGGAGAGATGGGACTTCAATCTTCTTCAGATTTTTTTTTCTAAATTTTTTGAAGATCTGTTGCTCCATGAAGTTTGAGATTGTAAAAGATTGATTTGTGTTTCACATTGAAGATTTGTGTTTCACTCTTCGATGGATTTGTATTTGAATTTATGAAATTGATTTACAGAACAAAAAATCTAGAATTTTTTTTGTTTATTTTTTTTATTAGTTTGAGGTTATTGTATAAGGATTTTTGTTTGAGATTGTAGAAGTTTGATCTGTTTTATATTGTAGAAGATTGATCTATTTTTAGGATTGAAAAAGATGAATTTGTGTTTGATGATGAAAAATCCAGAAGAAAAATATTTGTATTGCTTTTCTTTTCTTTTTTTGTTAATTTTTTTACTTGTTTGATCAGCAGATGGATTTTTGTTTGAGATAGTAGAAGATTGATCTGTGATTGAAAAAGATGAACTTTGGTTGAAAAATAAAATACAATTAATGTTAAATATTTAAATTTCTTAATATATAATTTTTTATTTTACTCAAATATATTTTAAAACGTTTTATTATATATAGAAATATTTTTTTTTAATCAAATCCAATCATATTCAGTCTCAAACTATATCAAACTCAAATATAACAAAAAATAAATTAACCTACCAAAGGTTAAATATTAATAACTATAGTTTTAAAATTTTATTTCACTTCAAAAATGAAAATTATAAAAATATCTCTACAACTTTTGTATTGTTTTATTTTTATTTTTTGTGATAAATATGATGTAAGAACCCGGATTTACGTTGCGCAACGGAAACATGGTTTTAAATTTTTATATGCAACGTACAAACCATATACAATATATAATAACATATAACGATTAGATCATACCCTTGAAGATATACTCCTTCGTTTCTTTAAGTTTTATTCCGATTACGAACCACCAAATCTTTCTCGCTATGTCCCGGGATCCGGTAACTGCGTGTGGACGCATCACGATCTTCAATGAACTAAGGAGGATGCAGTGAATTGAAGAAAACTCTTTTTCTTCTTACTTAAGTTCGGTCACCACAAGCTAAAGAATATATATATATATATATATATATATATATATATATATATATATATATATATATATATTTTCTTTGGCCAAATTCTTTCAATCAAGATTTTCTAAGTTTTGCTTTTCCTTTTTGGTTCAATCAATACACGTTTTTGTGTGTGTTGTCTTCTAGTTTATATAAAATATAGGGGTATTATCAATTTAATCCCTAAATTTTGGGGAAAGATCAACTTTTTAAATGAGTTTGCTTTTTTAGAACTTGTGGTCCCTGAATTTTCAAAAATGTATCAAATATGTCATCCGTCAGTCAAATATAACAGATCCAGGGGTCGTTTTATCTTTACGCAATGAATATGCCACATGTCATTATGTCAACTAATAAAAAATAATATAAAACACAAAATAAAATTAATTTAATAAACTTCAATATTTAGTTTTAAAAAACAATTTAGTTTCAAAATTAAAAATCAGAAAAAGAAAGAGAGAGCAGATCGGTTCAGCTTGACAGCTTCAAACCCACGCCCCCCCACACCAATCGCGCCGTCGTGACCCACCTCTCATCTGGCCGTCGCGAACAAGATTAACCCTTCCCTCATCTTGCTGGCAATTAGACCCAGAACCACCTGTCCGTCTCGCCACCGAAGAGAACTCCACACCCACCTATCACTCGAACTAGATCGCTCATCGACAATGAGACCCAACATCGGAGACGCAGACCCAGTTCGGTGTCCAGTCTCCATTGCTGATGATCAAAGATGGAGATCCAAATCTAGTGATGGATCTAGTTCTCGTCGGTGGAGATCCGTAATAGTCTACATCGATCTGCTGCTTTTTAAGAAAAATCAGTTGGTGAATTTGTGATGGATTGATAGAAACATACTTGTGAATTTGTTTGTGTGAGTTTTTTTTTTGAAACAAGCTTGTCTGAGTATTGATTTTTGTTTTTAAATGTGACGGGTTCTTGTCTGACTTTAATGAGTATGTGAATAAATTAGTTGTTGTGATGTTGCCTGATTCGGCAAATGGGTGATACAGATTATGTTTACGTTTGGTTTGGTTGCCAGATTCGATGATAGATGAAGAAACACTGATTTTTGTCAGGTCTAGAGGTTGAAGACAATCTGAAGATAAGATTTTCAAATTTGTTGTTGTGTTTGAATCATTGTATATGTTCGGACAACTAAGAATTTTATCAAATCTCTCTCAAGAATTCTCTCTCTCAAATCCTCCGCTATCTTGCTTTTCTGCTGCTTTTGCCCTGTTCTTCTTTACAAACTTTTCTCTCGTTTTAGTTGAGTATTACAAATTTACAATTATGTGAAGAACCCATATGAAATAGAGAAGAAGAAAGAAGGTGGCTCCACTTCAATTTAGAAACCTGATGAGATTACTAATTTTTTTCAATGACAAGTTTGATATAATCTTAATGGATTTGGTTAAGATCCAACTGATTTGATTTTTTTTTTTAGAAAAAAATGATCTCCACGTCCATCTCTTTCTTTAAAAATTTTTTTTTTTTTGACAGAATTCAATTTTTTACATATATAGAAAAAATTGGACATTAGTTTTTTTTTATAGCAATTTAATTTAATTTAATTTAATTTAATTTAATTTATTATATTTACTTTCTAAATTAGGGACATGGGTTAAATTCTTATTGGATTACAAGTCAAATGCAATTATAAAATTTAAAAGATTAGAGGGTAAAATAGTAATTTTACATCCTTTAATTAAAGTTAAGGGCAAAATAGTCAATTTAATTAATTTGTAACCTTTGACTGTTAAGTTTTTGGTCAAAGGGACCTATTTGATACATTTTAAAAAAATTTGGGACCACGGGTCTTAAAAAAGCAAACACACTTAAAAAGTTGTTCTTTACACAAAACTTAGGGACTAAATTGATAATACCCCTAAAATATATCTATATATATATATTTAAAAACCAGATGTCTATCTTCTTCAAATATATCTCTATATATTAAAAAAAATATTATTATTTAAATATCCTAGGTAAAATAGGAATCTAACTCTCACTTAACCCTAGTTGATTTAAACTTAAATATTAGACTAAGCGGTCGTTTATTTTTTTATCTAAAGACTGAACAGTCCTGAATTTTTCTGAAGACTGAATAGTGACTGAAATATGAACTTGAATAACATATTTGTTTGTTTTTTTTCTCACATCTGAATGTATTGTTAACCCATTTGTTTTTGAAAAGTAAAATTGTCTGAAACTAAGTAATTTTATATTTATACACATGTTAAAGAATTGTACAAATAATATAAAATAAAAAAAATCCAAAAATAATAATTATATATGAACACATATGATCATGATATTCTTCTTCGATTACAAATAAACTTCATTTTTACTAAGAAAAGAAAAGTTTTTTTTTTCAAAAAAGAAAAGCAGGAAAACTCACATAAAACACTCTAAAAAAATAATAAATAAATACATCACCCTAATATTATAATGAAGTATCGATATTAAATATCAATATGAGAAGTGACTAATGTTCTTTTTATTTTTAAAGCCATTTAAATTAAGCAATATATTAAAATAAAAATTTATGTACCATATATAATTATAATGAAATTGGAAATATATTATATATGGGGGATAGTATCGGAAGATAAGATTTTGGATTGCATTTAGTGCAATCCAGTTATTTGCAATTAAGTGAAAAGTCAAGATTTCTTACTTTTTATTTTAAGTTGTTTTTTGGTATTTTTAAGTTGTTTGACCACTTATAAAAACAAACAAAACAACTTAATAATTATGATTCAGACCTATTAAGTTTTAAGTGGAAAAAACAAACGACCCCTAAGTAAAGAATAAAATAATCTAATCATTTTAATCTTTGTCCCAGTCATGATTTGAACATGCAACCTCAATTTAATAATTAATTATTAATTATTAATTATTAATTATTAATTCATTAATTAAATAATCTAATTATTTAATTAATGTAATTATTAACATATTAATTAAATAATCTCATTATTCAATTAATCTCTGAATAAATACGTGTCACTTTTGTAACATAATTAATTGGACAATCCAATTAATTAATCGTGACCCTTATTACCTTTAATTGATTGGGCTAGCAATGGGACCTAATGGACCCACAATTTTGAGCTCCAATAATACTTAGAAATAATTAATTAAACTCTTTAATTAATATTTCATGATTATTAACCTTAGAGTTATTCCACCGAGGCTGCACTCTCGCGATTGTATATGTATTACACAGACTGAAATTACAGTTGTCCATTGATATAGTTATTACATACGGTATGATCCTTCACAAGTAGTTCATAATTAGAGTTAGGTGATAAAGTCCGTTATACCCCTCTAATTATATCTTTTCCTTTAAGTACCATTGATTCTCTAATGAACAATAAATCTTAACTTCCTTTACGGAAGAAGAAGAGCACTCATATTGTTCAAGGTCCGAATCAACCCTTAAGGGAACTATTATCTACTTCTCGTAAGAATGAGTGGATTCCACTATCGTGTGCAGACCTTCCCAGCCACAAGCCAAAACCCGATTCCAACATACGAAGTTATTGACCGGGAATGCAACTCCGATCTCACCCATGGTATATCAAAAACCACGATATAACCTGAAGGAGTCGATAAGACACTCAAGATTAAGATCACCCATATATAGCCATCATTAGTCGATATATATATGAATCTCATCATGTAACGGATTGTTGTGAGAGATTCATACAAATCGTGGCTCAGTCCTATATGATCACATCATATAAGGTGCCTCCATTCTCATGTCACTATATGAATAGTCTAGGATAAGATCACCTTACATTATGAAATAGACCGCATCTGTGGATTAACCACAAATAAAGTATCCAACTCTATTTGCTATCTACGGACTATTTAGATTTCTCATCTCAAACTGAATTCCTCTGTATATGACACTCATATACTCAGTTAGAGATTACATGCGGCAATCTTGGATGTTAAATACACATGATATAAATGTATGAGACAAATTTATAGAATGGATAAACAACTTCTTTTCTTAATGTTTCGTTCACATTTATAAATTACAAATTTTATGGCATAAACCCCAACACGTGAAACCTTGGAAAACATGAAATCTTACGTTAGTTTTTTTTAAACAGAAAATAAATGAAGTCCATCCAAAAACTTTTTTTACAGGCAAATTATCGAAACATCTCCTCTAGAAGGGTTGTTCGGTAATTTCATATTTAGGTTCTTAACTTTTTTTGGAACTTCTTTTGACAATTCAATTTTTTTCTGTTTATACTTCTTTTATAAAAACACTTAATTCAAAAAATTTAAATTAAAAAAAAATTCAAAAAAACTTCATTTTATTCTAAATTATCTCTTTATTTTTAACACTCATATTCTATTCTAAAGACGTTTCATTTTTAAGAATAAAATTTGTAAAAACATTTCATTTTATTTTAATATGACCCATTAATATTTTTAAATTTCAATTTTATCATATAGCAAAATAAAAAAAAACTAATAATTTTGATCATTGTGAAAACTCTGTTGTCTTACTAGAAAAACTTCTAAATTATGACTTATAAACTATGCTGTTTAGTTTTCGATCCAATAAAATAAGATCCGAAAGAATCCCGAATTAAATCAGCAAGTTGTATTGATTTTCCATCTAATTTAGGGATCGTTTGTTTTTTTATCTGAAAACTGAACAGTCCTGAATTTTTCTGAAGACTGAATGTGGACTGAAATTTGAACTTGAATAACATGTTTTTTTTTCTCACATCTGAATGTATTGTCAACACGTTTGTTTTTTAAAAGTAAAATTGTCTGAAACTAAGTAATTTTACATTTATACCCGTGTTAAACAATTATACATATAATATAGAATAAAAACAAATCCAAAAATAATAATTATATATGAACACATATGATCATGATCTTCTTCTTCGATTACAAATAAACTTCATTTTTGTTAAGAAAAGAAAATATTTTTTTTTCAAAAAAAAGGGGCCGTAGGAAAACTCACACAAAACACTCTACAAAAAATAATATATAAATACATCACCATAATATCAAAATAGAATATTGATAGTAAACACCAATATGAGAAGTAATTAGGGTTCTTTTTATTTTTAAAACTATTTAAATAAGTAATATATTAATATAAATATTTCTATACCATATATAATTATGATGAAATCAGAAATATGTTATATATTGGGGATAGTATCGGAAGAAAAGATTTTGGATTGTATTTAATGCAATTCAGTGATTTACAATTAAGTGAAAAATCAGGATTTTTTACTTTTTATTTTAAGTTGTTTTTTGTTATTTTTAAGTTGTTTGACCACTTAAAAAAACACAATCAAAACAATTTAATAATTGTGATTTAGACCCATTAAATTTTAAGTGGAAAAAACAAATGAGCCTTAGTTAAATACTTTGGTCAACAACTCAATGACAAATTGACAACTTGCAGGCCATTGTTTTTGTTTATTACTTGGTAGTAGTGGCTCAGTCACTCTCACCCCTATCTCTCACTCTCACTCTCACTCGTTCTCATGGGGCATTAAAATGTAATCCTCCTATGCTCTTAATTTCAATTATATCACTACCAAGTCCAATAACATTCTTGCCCACATGCGATCTTCAACTTAGGAGACTCAAATTCTGACACGGGCGGTCTCTCAGCAGCATTTGGTCAAGCACCTTACCCTCATGGAATCACACACTTCCACCACCTATCTAGTCTCTTCTGTTATGACCGACTGCTTTTCAATTTCATTGGTACTTGCACTTCTCTCTAATTCTCTTACTCTTAAGACCTTGCTCAATCTATTATCGCTATCTTTCATTCACCTGCAATATTTACTTGGATTCTATGAAAATATATAATGAACTTTAAGGACTTAGCGGTATACAAATTTATAATATTTTTTTCTCCTTTTAATTTTTTAGATTTTCAATTGAAGATTTGAGACTGTTATATCTCAACGAAGAACTTTAAAATATTGGGAAAAAAAGAAAGAATATATTTTAAGATTTGTAAAACAGTGAAGAGAAAAAAAAACACAAAAAAGGGAAAAAAAATTTGTTTTCTAAAAAACAAAAAACTAGTTTATAATGTTTTTAGAATTTTTTTTGTTTTGTTTAGTAATTTTAATTCGGGTAAATATTGTCATTAATAATAATTAAAAAATAATAATAATGCTTGGTGCTGACCGGTCAGCACCCAAAATACTGACCCACTAATTGAAGAGTAACACGTGGCCCAATTTACGAAGAATGTAAGGAGATAAATGTAAAAAATAAAAAAAAAGGTCACGTGCTACACTTCAATTGGTTGGGGGTCAGCACCCAAGAATTATCCAAAAAAAAAGGTGCTGATATTACCACCCGTAAAACTAATTAGTACAACCATTTTTATAAGTACACTCATGTCTCAAATCTCTAAAATTAAACAATTACTATAAGCACACATCCTAATGTCAATAGTACCCTTATTGAAATAAATATATTCACTTTAACACATTCTATTTGTAAACCCTCTTATATTAATAACAATTAACACACCCAATTTTTATATATAAAAAAATTATATTATTTTTGAATCAAATCTTCTTCTAATGATGGTCCAATTTATTGTTGAAAATATCTTAAATATAGGAGACTTATGAAAGAGAAGATGTAGAACTGGATTGTATATGAGGTCAAGAGATCATCAATAGAAGATCTCTTATATATACAGCTATATATATATATATATATATATATATAAAGTCACTGATATCCGTAGCTATCTTTAAAAAAAAAATTTACTCTCACATTTTAATTGTTGGTAGAATTCATAACTAGATATAAAAGAAAGACAAAAAAAAAATCAAATACCTACCTTTGTATGATCAGAGTCCTATGAAAATTCTTTTTCAATTACTTTATTATATGATAATCATGGGATGATGAGAAAGTTTGATATTTGAAATAAAATTAGAGTTTAATATGGTTTATCATAAAAATTATGGTTTATCACAAGTTTGGGGTTATCATATATACGTTAGGGTTTATAAAATTAGAGTTTATTTATATATATAATAATGTAATTAAAACATTAATTATATATTTTAATAAAGAGATATAGTTACAGATATTGGTGTAATTAATGTAATTAATGAGTGCATATTTGATTTATTTTTAATTAAATTAATTTGTAATAAATAAATTTCTATTAAGATATTTTTGTAATTAAAATTTTAATAAAGAGAGTTTCTTTTTATAATCCAATGTTTTTCTTTTTACACTTCATTTCGAAAGACACTCCATTCTAAAAATTTAAATTTAAATTTTTTTTAAAGACACTTTAGTTTTTCCAAAATTATCCATTTATCTTTTGGCACTACTATTATAAAGACACTTCATTTAAAAAAAACAAATGTCTAAAGACACTCCATTTTATTTTAATATTACCCTTTTTGAATATTTAGATTTAAAAATTTTAAAACAGGAAATGGAAAAGAGATGTGAAGTAATCAAATAAATATAAAACTGAGAATAAAATTGAACTAAGTGAGGAGATTAAAACATTAAGAAAACTGATTTGGAGATCAATATTTGAAAACAGGAAAACAATATTTTAGGGTTTGTAAAACAGGAAAAAAAACACTAAAGTTGGAAAAAAAAATTAAAGCTTATAAAAAATAATTAAAATGGAGTGTAAACAGATAATTAATGGATTGCCAATAACATTTCTCTTTAATAAAATATAGGTATACTAATTACTTTTATGGATAGCAATATTGACACTAAAAAAAATGAAGTGTAAAAATATAAAGGTGCAGATATTATCACCCAAAAAACTTATTTGTACACCCATTTTTTTATACGCAAATTAAATAAATTTACATTGGTTATGCTTAATTACACTAAAATCGGTAAAAAAAATTATAATAATACTAATTTTCCCTTGACCCATTAACTAATAGTTGACTAACCATTGAGAACGGTTAGTCACTAACAAGGGAAGAATAATTTGGTATTTTTCAGTGTTATTGAATAAATGAAAAAAATAGTATCCAATAACATATTGCCACATCAGTCATAACAACTTATTAATTAAATATAATATTAATAAAAAAAAAATCTACTTCATCATCTCCTTCAATTTTTAGAGACTAAGAGGGGGTGTATTGGTTCAAGATTTTATTTGACAATTTGGGGAAGTAAAAGTCTGGTGGTATTGGATTGAGACTTTTTAACAAGTTAGAGAAGTCCACTGGTATTCGATCAAGACTTTTAAGATTTTTTTTTTAAAAGTTCATATTATCTTGTGGTATTGGATCTAGACTTTTAAGATTTTTTTTAAAAAGTCTATATTATCTTGTGGTATTTGATCTAGACTTTCAAGGGGCAACAAATTGTCTGGTGGTATTGGATTGAGATCAAGATTTTTAGGATTTCAAGACAAAATGGATTTTTCAGACTTTTTAGTGATTTGTATAAATAGCTTGAATCCAAAATTGTCTTGCCCTCTCCCTCAATACTTTCCTGACTTTTCTCTCTCACTCAAAATCATCTTCACGACTTCACCTTATCTCTTGCTTCGCTTTTTTTGGTTTTTGGGTTGTTGTCATAACAATTCTAAAGACACTTCCTTTTGTTCCAAAATTATCCCTTTTATCTTTTAGCAATCATATTCCAAAGACACTCCATTTTTAAAAATAAAATTTTCAAAGACACTCCATTTTATTTTAATATTATCAATTATTATTTTTTAATTTTATTTTTAATTTTAACATATAGCAAAGAAAAATATTAATAGTTCAAAAAGATATATGCATTATTTAATTTATTCATATACATACGACAAAAGTCTAAAACAGGAGACGATAACATGTCACAAGGCTTCTAGTTGTGTTTTAGCATCATTGACACTTCTAAAACTTGGGGAGAAAATTGAATACTACAATCGAATAGGGAAAGTCCGTATTTTTAAAAGTCTAAAAAGTCTTAAAATAAAGTCTAGATAATCCTAATAGTCTATAAATAAAGTCCAAATACTCTTTTGGAATCTTAAAAGTCTAGTCCATATAATCCTAATAATCTTAAAAGTACAATCATAACAATCCTAATAATCATAATAGTCTTGTAAATCCATAAAATCATTACACCCCAAAATTGTTTATTAAAATCCCAATCCAATACACCCCCCCTAAATCGTAGCCCTAAACAAACCAAATCGCAACATAATACAAAGTAAATATCAACCCAAAATCCTTCTGCTTCTTTCTTCTCCACCCTTCATCTTCTTTACAATCACAATCTCATCCAAAAAACAAACAATAAAAATTATTTAAAACACTTAGAGAAAAAAAAATATTAGAGATTCTCCATGGAGGAGATGTGGTTCCAGATCTCCTCCATTTTTGTAGCCGATCATGAACAAAAATATTCATTAACGGAGAGTCCGGATCTCCTCCATTTTTTGGAGAATATTTGGAACCAAAATCTCTATTAATGGAGATATGCCATCCCCATTAATGGAGATTTTAGATTTCTCCTAATGGAAATCGAATTCTCTTCCATTTGATCTCCATGGAGATCTAGAGAGATCATTTTTTTTTAATATATTTTTCTGATTTTATAGTAGTTTTTTGATATCTTTTAATTATTTGATTTTTACATCTCTTTTTTTAAAATTTTTGATATCTTTTTTACGGTTATTTGATTTTTTTTTATATATATACATATTTTTTATCTTTTTTAATTCATTACTTTATTTTATATAAAATTTCGGAATACTAGAACAAGGACAAAACAGACATTTTCCCTTTTCCATGATTGATTAAAGGTGGTCAACTGTTAGTCAACGGGTCAAGAGAAGTTTAGTGTCATTATGAATTTTTAATGGTTTTAGTGCAATTATTCATGTAACCAAAAAGTTTATGTAATTTGCCCATAAAAAATGAGTATACAAATAATTTCTTTAGGTGTCAATATCTGCACCTACGGATAAATCGTGGAGCGTAAAGAGAAGCTATAAAAAAAAAATAAAGGGGGGATTTACAATTCGGTCCCTATATAATTTCCAAACGTCACGTTTTTACTTATCTTTACATTTTTCGTCAAATCGGTCATTAGATAATTAAAAATAGTTCACTTAGAATTTTAATCCAATTTTATTTTTTGAAATTCATTGCCTAAACACACTCCATTTTAAAAACTCAAATTTTAAAAAATTATCAAGATACATCATTTTGTTCTAAATTTATTATTATTTTTAAATATTTTTTTAATACTCCTTTTCTTCTCAGAGGAATTTCTCTATCAACTTTAAAATGAGAGAGCAATAGAGCATCATAATTTAAAATTCTGGATGTAATCATTGTTTACGGTAAATTCATAAATCCTCTTCATTCTTATGCACGGCTTATATATATATATATATATATATATATATATATATATATATATGTATTATATTTCATATCATAATCCATTGCAATTCTCTATATCTAGTTACATTATCGGTGATTCAGTGGAGTCAAGAGTACTTCTTCAACCTCCAAGATCTTGCTTTTATGAATAGATTTTTTAATTTTAGAAGTTAATATTAAACCCAAAAAAAAAAAACTAATTAATGGCCAGGCATTGCTGTAAGATAAGAGAGGGAGGGATAATATAAATGAGATGAAATTGATTGATTGCACAAAGAAATTATAAATAGAATTTGTAGTCTAATTCATTATGCCAACTGGGCAACCAACTATTGCCTCTCCATGCCTTTGGGTTTCAAATTAAATTGACCACCGGAAAAGAAACTCTTATGACCAGGGATGGATCATAAGAGCTTAAAAAAAAAAATAATAATAATAATAATTGTTCCTACAAATTTGCAAAATTACCCTCTGCAATCTTCCTACTACTATATTTTTATGAATTATATACATTTGATTAGTTTATTTTGTTTTGAAATTTTATAGATAATCTAACTTTTAGTTAATTAGTTTTATATTATTATATTTGGCCAAATCTCTTTATCAATATAAAATATTTAGTCTGCAAACATGGTATGTTTTATGAGTTATATAAATTTAAATATTTTATTTTGTTTTGAATTTTAGGGTTTAATCAAAATTTCCAAATTTCAAAATTAAAAAATAATGATATAAAATTTGAGTGCAACATATAATTATAAAATAATGTCCATTTTGATGTGTAAATATGATTGTTGGGAATTTCACCAAAATATTGGGCTTGCATGACCTTAGGTCAACATGTTGCTTAATTTTCCTAAAGCGGAGACTCATTTTGATGTATTTGCATTGCATGTTTCTTCTGAGTTTGATTCTTATTTTTTTTTATCCCTTTGCTAATGTATTTATTTAAAATATATATTTAACATAGTCAGTCACCGTGTCCTACTGATTAGGCGTATATTTGTTTTTCAATTAATAATTTTCTTTTCATATCGTCCGGAGGTTTATTTGAGAAAATTTATTCAAGCCCCCTAGTGTTAAATCCTGGTTACATCTCTTGCTTATGATATTGAAAAATATATATATTTTACAGTTGTGAAACCCAAAAGAGATAATAATAATAATGTTGGGATCTAAAATTTTCTTTTGTCATCTTTAGTAATTCTAATTAAGGATAAATTTATCATTAATAAAAAAACATTTAAATTGGAGTCTCAAAAGATAGAGTGGTGCTATTGACACACCCCCTACTGATCTATTCATGTTCCACTTTTTTAATTATATAATATTCTTTTCTTTCCTTTATCAAAATCACTTAAAGAGACATACAATTTAGGAAAGAAATCTTCTACAAAGTAAATCTATTTAAATCTCACATTCCTTTTCCAATAAAAAAAACCCAATAATCTGTTTCTTCAAATAAAAAAATAACTCCCTAAAATCTGCTTCTTACATTCATATAAAATATTATGGAAGAGTTTGAGAACGATATCAAGAATATGGAAGAATTGTCTAAGAATGATATCAAAAATCTTGAAGAATTGTCTGAGAATGACATAAAGCAAGAACTGTCTGACAATGGTAGTAAGCATCTGGAAACAATTCATTCTCTGGAAATAAGTTTGAAGTTTATTTTTTCTTTAGAATGATATCAAGCTGTCGTTGTGTTGAAATACCCTGTTATTTTTTATTTTTTCTTTTCCATCATGAAATAAGAAGAAAAAAAAACTAAAAAAAAGAAATAAGAAGAAAAAAAATAAATCAATCAATGGAGGTGGGAGAGATGTATACAGATACAGAGATCAGAGATAGAGTAATCATATATGGTTTGTATTAAGTTTGAAAAATAAATAAAATAGATAGTTTTGGAAATAAACCAAAAAATTTAATAAAACATTTAATTTAATTTTATTAAATCTAAAATTTAAAAAGTGGGGAATGAATAGATCAGTAGGGGGTGTGCCAATAGCACCACTCCAAAAGATATTTAAGGGTCGTTTGTTTTTTCCACTTAAAACTTAATGGGTATGAATCATAATTATTATGTTGTTTTGTTTGTTTTTATAAGTGGTTAAACAACTAAAAAATACCAAAAAAACAACTTAGAATAAAAAGTAAGAAATCTTGACTTTTCACTTAATTGCAAATCACTGAATTGCATTAAATGCAATCCAAAATCTTTTCTTACGATACTATCCCCCATATATAGTATATTTCCAATTTCATTATAATTATATATGGTACATAAATCTTTATTTTAATATATTGCTTAATTTAAATGGCTTTAAAAATAAAAAGAACCTTAGTCACTTCTCATATTGATGTTTAATATCGATACTTCATTATAATATTAGGGTGATGTATTTATATATTATTTTTTTAGAGTGTTTTATGTGAGTTTTCCTGCTGACCCTTTTATTTTTTGAAAAAAAAAACTTTTCTTTTCTTAGTAAAAATGAAGCTTATTTGTAATCGAAGAAGAATATCATGATCATATGTGTTCATATATAATTATTATTTTTAGATTGTTTTTATTTCATATTATTTGTACAATTCTTTAACATGGGTATAAATGTAAAATTACTTAGTTTCAGACAATTTTACTTTTTTAAAAAAATGGGTTAATAATACATTCAGATGTGAGAAAAAAAAAACCAACATGTTATTCAAGTTCAGATTTCAGTCACTATTCAGTCTTTAGAAAAATTCAGGACTGTTCAGTCTTCAGACAAAAAAACAAACGACCCATTAACTCTTTTTTTGGAGTGGTGCTATTGGCACACCCCTACCGGATTATTTATCCCCCACTTTTTTAATTATGTAGTATTTTTTTCCCTTTATCAAAATTATTTAAAGAGGCATATAATTTAAGGGAAAAAAGTTTCTATAAAGTAAATATATTAAAACCCCACATTCCTTAAAAAAAAATCCCGTAATCTATTTCTTGAAAAAAAAAAACTTAACTATTAAACCCTAAAATTTGCTTCTTATACACATACAAAATATTATAGAAAAATCTGAAAAAAGATATCAAGCATATGGAAGAATTGTCTGAAAATGATATCAAATATCTAGAAAAATTGTTTGAGAATGATATAAAGCATCTGTACGAATTGTCTCACAATGATATCAAGCATCCGTTAGAATTGTCTAAGAATGATATCAAGTATCTAGAAACAATTTTTTCTCAAGAAGTAAGTTTAAGGTTTACTTTTTCTTTAGAATGATATTAAGCTGCTGTTGTGTTGAAGCAATCCTGTTATTTTTTTCTTTTTTCTTTTCCATCATGAAAGAAGAAAAAAAAAATTCAAACAAAAAAATAAAAGAGAAAATAAATTGTTCAATGGAGGTCAGAAAGATACATGGTGAATAGGTTTTAGTTGATTTATTACCAACTTTTCGACTTAATCAATTTTAATAGTCCTACCTCATATTAGCAATCAACCAATCCAACATAAACGTGTAGAAAACAATAAAAACACAAGGATTGATTTACGTGAGAAACCCTCCAACTGGGCAAAACTCACGGGGGGTTGGGGGTGAATAGGTTTTAGTTGATTTATTACCAACTTTTCGACTTAATCAATTTTAATAGTCCTACCCCATATTAGCAATCAACCAATCCATCATAAACATGCGGAAAACAATAAAAACACAAGGATTAATTTACGTGAGAAACCCTCCAACTGGGCAAAACTCACGGGCTATCCTTCTAGCCACATACGGTCCTTAAATCCACTATTTGAATGAAAGTTTACAACCTAGGTTGACCTCAAGCCACACCCACTTGGTCACTAACCCTGTCACTCTACCCAACGGGCCTTTAATAGTGATTCTAGACCACAAGCTTGTGCACTAACCCACTTAGTCACAAAGCTTAACAATCAATTAAGAGGTTAAACAACCTATGTGAATATGTAAAAAATTCTAACATGCAATTAATGTTAGGCAACTCTAAATGCTTATCTAGGGATTCAAAGATGTCAATGAGTGCGAATCCTAGATATCAATATCTAAATGCAAATGCATGAAGATTTAGCTAGAAGGATAAAATCGTCCTAAATACTAGCTATCAATGAACATACAATCTCAACCAACAAACATAATCACAAACATACTCAAATCATGCTAAACCAAATAAACATGCAATTAATTAACAAATAATTGCTAACCCTAGGTAAACAAGAACATAGAGATGAAAATGAAGTTCTAAGACTTGTTTGATTACCTAGTCAAGAAGAACATGAAGACCCATGAAGAATAGATACAAGAAAGGAGTTTAGATGCACATGAGTATGAGTAGGGGTGGGCACGGTTCGGTTCGGTTCGGTTTTGGGTAAAACCGAACTGAACCGAAAATATTTCGGTTTACCTAAAATTGAACCGGTTTAAACCGAATAAGAAATGGTAACCGAACTGAACCGAACTGATTTTAATCGGTTCGGTTCGGTTCGGTTCATTTTGGTTTTGGGTCTAATGGGCCTTATGGGCTTGATGGGTTTAATGAGTCATTTTAATATGTTTTAAAATTTGATGGGTTTTTGGATTCTAATTTTGGGCCAAAGTTCATAAATTTTAATAGTCCAAGCCCAAAAAAAATCCAAATCAAACATAACTAATAAATAATAATATTTAATAAAAGAAAAGAAGTAGGTTAGGGGTTTTTTTTACTTATATAGGCGGTTTAATCGGTTCAAACCGGTTTTTGAGAAACCAAACCGGTTTTTGAGAAACCAAACCGGTTTGAACCGAAAACTTTTCGGTTTTTAATTTTTTAAACCGGTTTAAACCGAATTCATTTTATGAACCGAACCGAACACCCTTTTTTTGGTTCGGTTCGATTCGGTTCGGTTCGGTTCCGAACTTAGTGCCCACCCCTAAGTATGAGTTTGGTTGAGTAAAAGGGACTTCTTGGAGCTCTCTCTCTCTCTTGGATTTACTTTCTCTTACTTATGTATATATTTTCAGAGCTCTAGGTCTAAATGGTGGAGAATAAGATGTATTTATAGGGGCCAAAAAACGAGCTGGTGTGGAATACCCGAAATGCCCAGTTCGGGTGAAAAAGGGGACATGCAAGGCGACATGAGCAAGTCGCCTTGGAAGTCGCCTAACACACTGTGAGAAAACACTTTGCCTGAGGCGACATGTAAGGCGACATTCCCAAGTCGCCTATGAAGTCGCCTTACACACTGTGGAAAAATCAAGTCGCCCATGAAGTCGCCTTACACACTAGAGGAAAAATACACGTCTAAGGCGACATGGGAGGCGACATGCACAAGTGGCCTTGCATGTCGCCTAACACACTGTGGGAAAAACTTAAGTCTAAGGCGACTTGTCAGGCGACATGTACAAGTGGCCTTGCATATCGCCTAACCCACTGTGCAGCCCATCAACTCCAAAATGCAAGAAGTGTGTGCGTGCAACCATACATGCATGTCAATACAAAAATATAGAATGTGAGTGTGTGCAACTAAAAATCTTTTTCAAAGAGAATTAAACATGTGATATACCTTTGAAGTGCTCTTGAGAGAGATGATGTCCTTGAAACTTGATCACACCCAATGAGGCCTAATTTACCCTTACAAAATTAATCCCCAATATGGTTTGTCAACGAAATAAACTAATCAAAATATGAGGAACTTACATTCATTATTCACATTTGATTCTTCAATAAATAAAGATAAAAATAAGGGGTATTATTATTTTCTACCCTAACATTTGAGGTATTAGACATTTTCCACCTTCTTGTTTTGGTATTGGCTATTTTCCACATGCCGTTAGTTTTGGATGACAAAGTGTTCTTTTGACATGAGCGTAATACGAAATGACGTTCTTGCCCTTGTGATTTTTTATTTTTTAAATGGGACAGTTTTGCCCTTCCAAAAAACAGAGATAATGAAAAATAAAAAAATGAAGATCCAAAAGGGATCTCCACCGTCCATCACTCAAGATCGAAGGTGGAGATCCAGGCCAACCGGATCACCAAAAACAAAATTGAAATTAAAAAAAATGATAAACACCCCGTCATGCAGTTGTTTTTTAGCCCGTTTTCGTTTTTGTTTTCTAAAACTGATTTCGAATTCGCATTCGTTAACCGTTTTTCATTTTATTTTCAAAAAACGAAAAACAAAATGAAAAACAAACCGGTGTTAATAGTGAAATATTTGAAAAACACAAAATACTTGTTTTTGTTTTTCGTTTTGTTTTTTTTTTTTAAATTTTTACTGTTTTTTTAATTCTTTTTCTCTTTTCCAGATTGTCTTTGTCATCTCTTTTTTCATCTCATCTTCTCTTCGTCATCTCTTCTTCCCTTCGTCATCTCATCTTCTTCATCTTCTTCTCTTCTTAGTGACGCCGAGCAGATCGGCTCCTATATTTTTTTATTATTTTTTTCCATTTTTCTTTTGAAAAGTTTTAATTTTGTTTTTGTTTCAGATCACAAAGAGTTTATTAACAAATATATATATATATATATATATATATATATATATATATATATATTAACATAAAAGTCTTGGATTTTGAAATTACTTTAAATTTAAAATCACAATAATTCATCAAAGGGATTTTATCCGATTATTATGAGTTACTGGATAATTATTTGGATTGAATTATTGACCTATCTTTTATTCAAATTAAAAAATTACAATATAAAAATAATAGAAAAATTTTACAATTTTTGATATTTTTTGGTTAACCTACCAGACGCGTATTTTCCGTTTTCATTTTCAGAATACACCTTTCAGTTTATGTTACCAGACGCGTTTTTGAATTTCGAAACTGAAACCAAAAACACTGTTTTCATTTTCATTTTTTTTTTCCGAAAAACAGTCAACAAAAAATACTTGCAGGACGAAACCTAATCTTCTCCAAAAATAAATAATCTTCTGTAGAAATCTTTTATCCAAAAATTGAAAACACTTCATTTTTTTGTCCAAAATAATCATTATCTCCAAAAGTCAAATAAAAAAAAACACACCAACCTAACAAACAAATCAAACCGATTTCAAACCCCCCAAACACAAACCAAACCTATTTCAACAACCCCAAACACCAAAATCTTCATCGCCATCATCAATCTCCACCAAATAATCACCACAAAATAAGTAAAAAATCAAAATCAAAAAAATCAAAACACCAAACACATGCCCAGCCTCGCACCTAAAAGACCACCACCAACGCCGGCGAAGAGGGAGAGAGTCGATCTCCTCGCCGGTAGGCTAGAGACGAGAAGCGTGAGGAATGAGCGAGAGATTGTTGTTGGGAGAGAGAGTTTAATTCGATTTGAAATGGAATCTAATGGGTTTTGAAAATGGGATCTAATGGGTTTTGAAGACTAGATCTAATAGAAGACTGGATCCAAGCTTATATTTGTATATAGGAAGTAAATTGCTATTTATGGCTACTTGGATCCAGTCTTTCTAGTTTTAGCGAAGATCAGAAGATGAGTCTGGTTTTTGGAGAAGATGAGATTTTTTTTTTTTTTTTACAGATTTTGATATCAGATTTTTTTTTGATAACAGAGCAATCATTACAAACAAAGAGGAACTACATGGCTGGAATCTAGCCAAAGAAACTCCCTAGCAGAGGAGAAAGCCATTAGAGCAAGCTTATGTGCCAAGGAATTTCTAGATTTAGAAATCGCTTGACACTTACAACAACCAGCTTCTAAGAGAAAGGCCTTAATATCATTAACAATGAATTTAGAGTCCCTAAGAGAAGGGAAATGATCGTTTAGGACGGAAGCCACCAGCGGAGAGGTTACCTCAACTACATCAACAGTAATATTATACAACTGGGCCAACAGTAGACCCTCCCGCAAAGCAATAAGCTCACCAATAACAACACTAAAATTCCCTGGCAACTGGTTAGAGCGAGCAGCTATCACCAAACCTTTATAATTCCGAATAGTAACCCCAACGCCAATAGACTTGACATTCTTACGATATGCAACCGCATAATTGAGTTTAAAGCGGCCTGAAGGAGGAGCTAACCACTCTTTCGAAGATCATGACGTTGGGGGGGGGGGGGGGGGGGACGAACATAGGAGGCAAGCTTAGAAAGCTGAAATTTAGATAACAAAGCCTCTGCCCCAGAAACCACCAGTTCCGCACATTTACCCTTGCCACTGTTATGAAGAGAATTCATATTCTCCCAAACGGCCCAGGAAAGCATACAGAGGCGACAAAGAGCATCCTTATCAACGTGAGAGAGGGAAAACAAAAAAACATCCATGACAGGGAGCTGGTGGATAGCCGTTAGGAGGCCATCGAAACTGGCAGAAATCCAGACCTTCTTTGCCCCCTTACACCAGAACAGAGCATGACATGAGGATTCAAAAGAAGCTGCATATCAGATTATTTTGTTTAATATTCGTTTGTAATTAATTTTTTGATTTTAATTCAATTCCCTACTCCCTAGACACATTCAAGTGACAATGAATCTCACTCATGCACATAGAATTTTAAATTTCGTTAATTAAGATCTAATAAAAGTTCATTTACTATATTACCCTTCTTCAAAATTGTTTTAATTAATAAATAATGATAATTTACCTTATTATTACCCTTACTTGCATAACATGAAGTAGGGGTGGGCACGGTTCAGTTCGGTTCGGTTTTGGACAAAACCAAACTGAACCAAAAATATTTTTGTTCATCCAAAATTAAACCGGTAAACCGTATAAGAAATGGAAACCGAACTGAACTGAACTGATTTTAATTGCTTCGGTTCAATTTGGTTTTGGACCTCATTGGCCGGATATCTTAATAGGCCTAATTTTGGCCATTTGAATAGCCCAAAGCCAAATCAACATATAACATAATAATAAGTTAATAACAAATCCATTCCAAAATATAAAAAACATATTAGGCCCAGTTTGGCATTGCTGTGCTGTGGGAGGAATTGCTTTTGGATCTGCTGTGGGGGGAATTGCTTTTGAAATTGCCGTGGATAGAATCAGCCGAGTGTTTGGTAAACTGATTTTCAAAAGTGCTGTGAGAACCAAAAGTAATTTCAATATGTTTGGTAAACTAGAAGTAAAAAGTGCTGTGATTATGTAAAATTACTAAAATGACACCATTGTAATTACAAATAATTAAAAAATAAAAATATTTTTAAATTAAATTTTAAATGAAATAACATTATATATATATATATATATATTAAATGCATTTAAATTAATAAATTAAATTAAATTAAATAATAAAAACAACTAAAAAAACAAAATTAATAAAAACAAACCCTAACTCTAATCTCTTTCTCTCTCCCTCACTCTCAAGTCTCACCTCACTCTCACCGCCGCTCTCTCCCTCTTTCTCTCTCTCTCTCTCCATCTTCTTTCATTCACAACTAAGATCCAACATCATCTTCATCTTCAATTTTAAATCCAACACAATACAAATTCACAATCATCACCCAATCTCATCTTCATCATATCCACCAAAATAAAATAAAAAGTAATTTTTTTTTTGTGATTCAACTTCTAGGTTGTTCTTCATCTCCATCATAAATTTTTTTTTTTAAATTGATGATGGTGGATACTTGGATGGTATTTGATGGTTGTGGGATTTTTATGGTTGTGAGATTTTTTATGGTATTTAATGAAAAATAAAAATAAATGCAAAGAAAAAAACAATTCGGGGTAGATATACCCAGCTTTCCTTTTTAAAAATTTTTTGTTGTTGTTGAGATTTTTGTGGTTTGAAAGAGAAAGAAGTGATTATGATAATGGATGGCGATGACATAATTTTTTTAAAACAATTTATTTATTATCTCCATATTGTCAATTTTAAAAAAAAATCATTCTCTGATGGGTTTGATTGATAATGATAATGATGAACTGGGGATGAATTTTTGTGTTTGATAATGATTTCTAAAAAAAAATATTAGGATTGATGATAATGATTTCTGGGTGGTTGTTGATGATAATGATTTCGGGAAAAAAAAAAGTTTGATTATGATAATGATTGTTGCGAGAGAGAGGAGAAATTGAAGCTTGAACGAATCAATCTGATTGGTAAATGATTTTGTTAAATGTCATGAAACGCTAAGGGCAAAATAGGAAAGTTGGGTAAAAATTCATTAAAAAACACTGTAGCGCATTTTCAAAAGCAGAAGCTGATTTCCAAAAGCATGTATTTGTAGCTTCTCAAAAACTCAACTGAGAGAAGCTAAAAGTGGCCAAAAGCACTTCCCCATAATTTTACTAAACACCCTATCATTGGTCAGGAATCACTTTTGGCCCCCAAAAGCAGCTGGGAAACCAATGCCAAACTGGGCCTTAATACATTCCAAAATCCAAACTCCTAAATAAAAGTTCAAAATCAGTTAATAATAGTACATTACATAATAATAACTCCCCAAAAATAATTAATCCAACTCCAAATCAAATTTACAACTAAAATAACTCTAAATTAAAATTACAACTAGTCAACTAAAATACATTTCAATTCTAATTTCCACACCACATTCCACATACATAAAAAAATACATTCATTTATGTCACTCCCACCTACTGCCTGAATATGTGATTCGGATATACACAGTTAGGCATTTAGACACAGATATAAATAAACATATATAAACTAATATACACAAACAAAATATAAATAAACATATATACTGATAAATGATAATAAAGCAGTATATACTAATCAATAAGGTCAAACTTCAGATTCATGACAAGTAATATATTATTGATATCAAAATGTGAGCAGCTATCAATGTGAGTAGGAGAGCAGCTATCAACGTAAATAAACATATATACATTGATAATAAAGCAGTAAATGCAAACCGAAATTGTGTCCAAGCAACCATGAATTTTTCTCATTAAAGTAAACTCTAGTGTTTAGATATTTAGATTCATGTTGAAATCAACTCAAAATCAGTACTTTACAAGAAAATAGTTGGCAAATTTCAAATTGTGAGCACCCAAAGAAAGTTCAATATACCTGTATACAGAAATAGTGACCCGGGTTCATAACCGATGACAATTCCATCAGAATCCCAAATAAATTTCTCATCACATTCTCTAAAATATTTAGACTAATAGAATCCCACATCCAAACCATACTAAAGAACAATCCAATTCTAGTTTTGAAATTAAATTCAAGAAATCGCCCTTATTTGTTTTTGAACTGCAAGTGTATTACAAAAGGCTAGGAAACCAACAAACAACAAACACGCCTCTGAGAAGGGCAAACCAAAACGAGCAACAAGAAAAAAAGCAGAGAAACAAAAGCCAATGCAAAACAGAGCCAAAAAACACAAGAATACCCAAAACAGAGGGCCACACAAAGCAACTAAAGGCGATACAGAGGAGACATTTAAACAAAACTAACAAGTAATAACCCATCAGGATAGAAGAAAGTCAATGAACCTCCGAAATCAGCTTATCTCCCTCGACCCTTTTTTTCTCTAAACTATCAAATTATTTTGTAAATCTGAAAACCTAATTAGATGCAGAGAGAGTAAGAGATCTCAGAAGATAAAAACCAAAAATCGAAAGATCTTATGGAACCCTAAAATCCCTAAAACCGTTCTTTAAAATAATAATAACAAAAAAGACAAGAAAGGAAAAGGAATCAAACCTTTTTGCAGGTTAAAAAAGAAGCAAGACGAGCAGAAGGTTTGTCCGATGAAGACTTGAAGCTTTGGCTGGCGATCGAACGAGCAGATCGGAGAAGACAAGCAGATCGTATGTTACGGAAGTGAAGGGGAGGGAAAAGAGAGGGCCAGAGGCTGTGTGTCGTGTTACCCGTGTAAGAGAAAGAAGTAAAAACATTAGTTTTTTTTTTTAGTTTTATAGGGGGTTTATTCGGTTCAAACCGGTTTAGTTTTCTTTTTCGGTTTTCACTTTTTAAACCGGTTTAAACCGAATTGAATACATAAACCGAACTGAATCGTATTTTTTTGGTGGTTCAGATCGGTTCGGTTCGGTTCGATTCCGAACTTGTTGCCCACCCCTAACGTCAAGTAACGATTGCGTTAAAAATGGTGGATATTGGCCATTAATTGAAATGTTAGTAGGGGTGGGCGTTTAATGGATGGGTTCACTTTTGGAGTGAACCGATAAAAAACCGATAATGTTCGGTTTTTAAAAAAGTGAACCAATCCGATCAACTTAATAATAATGAACCGATCAAAAACCGATTAAATTTGACCAGTTCAGTTCAGTTCGATTTTTTTGGTTTTGGGCCAATTTGACCAAATTTTTGGGTTTTAATTATTATACATATTTTTATATTTTAATCTTTTTGGGCCTTGGACCAAATTAAATTATGGGTTTGAACATATTGAAAATACTAGTTTAGAATAATATTCATAAAAAAAACTAAGAAAAAAATATGATGTGACACACTTTCATAGTTTTATAGTTTCATAGACTATTAAACATTAAAACTAAGGTTTATATATATATATATATATATATATATATATATATATATTGGATCTCGGTTCGGTTTTCCGATTTGGGATAACGAACCGGAAAAAAAACCGATCCACTCGGTTTTCAAAAAAATGAACCGAACCGAACCGGTCAACATAAGAAAACCGGAAAAAAAACCGATTGGATCGGTTCGGTTTATCGGTTCGGTTCGGTTTATTGGTTTTTTGCCCACCCCTAAATGTTAGGGTAGAAAATAGCCAATACCAAAACAAGAGGTGGAAGATGTTTAATACCTCAAATGTTAGGGTAGAAAATAATAATATCCCTACAAATAATGATAATATATTATTAAAATTATTAAAATAAGTCTACGATATTTCCCACAATTTTTTATTGCTTTTTTGCGGCCACCACAACAAAATTTACTAATATAATATTTATTACACAGCTAACCATACCACAACGAGACTTCGCTTTGGACTGGCAGCTGGAGACAATCACCCAATTCACAATCACAACACCACAAACACTTTTTCACACTCCCTTCTTCTTCTTCAAAAATCTTTTGATAATCGCGAAGCTGAATTACGCTCTTTTATTTGATGAATTCATGTCCAATTAGTCGACTTATCAAATGGCATCTTCCTCTGCTTCTTCTTCTTCGTCTTTTGTGACCATAGAAGACAATTCTATACGACTCTCAATCTCTTCAACTGACAATCTAAAAGGATTTATTCTAGCATTTGCTTCCAGTGCCTTTATTGGCTCCAGCTTCATCATCAAGAAGATTGGTCTTCAACGCGCCGGCGCCTCTGGTTCTCGAGCAAGTAAGTGGTTTTTCTCGATATATATATATATATATACACACACATATATATATATATATATTGTGATTAAACGGTCCGTTTCAAGTCAAACCCTGATTTTAATTCTCTAGTTTTACTTAGTTATGCATTGATTTACGTGAATTCTTGATTTCTGCGGTTTATTTTCGATATAGTTCGAACAGTTGTATCTGGGAAATTTGGGAATTCGAAGAAAGTTCTTTTTTATTTTGAAGAATGTTTGTGGAAATTAGTTTAATTGAATGCTGTCTGTTTGGTTTTGTAGTTGTTTTCAGGACACTTGATGATTTGATATGTTAAGAGATTACTTGTTTGAGCTTGTTGTAATAGTGCAGTTTCTTGGTTTGTTAATTAATTTCAAGGTTCGGGTGGATACGGGTACCTGCGAGAGCCACTCTGGTGGGTTGGCATGGTGACTAGTAAGTATTTGTAAATTTTTGTGATATTTTGCATCTCTTAATGGTTTTGGAGGGCTTTTTGGGGGATTGTGAACCGGAATTTTCGTAATAGTTCTTCTAATGTTGCAGTGATTGTTGGGGAACTTGCTAATTTCGTGGCTTATGTTTATGCTCCCGCTGTGCTTGTTACGCCACTTGGAGCATTGAGTATAATCGTTAGGTAAATTGCTTTCCCCTTAAGTCTGTATTCAAGTGACGCCTTCTTGGTGGCCTTGGATCACTTATAATATTGAATTCATTCTGTTTAAACTCCTGCTAAGAAACAGCTGTTGATTTGGGTTAGTTTAATTCTAAACAAATTTGTATCCAAAGGAACCAAATAGTGGAGTTTAAAGGGGAACTCTCCAGTCTTAATTTGATGGCCTCATTTACACTTAGTGTTTAAGATGAATAACTTTGTGGTTTTGATTGTTTTCTTATAATTTTCAGTGCCATTCTAGCACACTTCTTCTTGAAAGAGAAATTGCAGAAGATGGGTATACTGGGGTGTGTTTTGTGCGTAGAAGGGTCCATATTGATTGTGCTTCATTCCCCTAGTGAACATAGTCTCAATTCAGTAGAGGAAATCTGGGAACTAGCAATTCAGCCAGGTTAATAATTGAGATACTGATTGCTGTACTTTTATAGTTTCTAAAAGTTTTTATGTTGATTGTTTTATATTTGCTGGTCCAGCTTTTCTCTTGTATACGGCCTCAGCAATAGCTGTTGTCTTGGTGCTATTCTTGTATTGTGAACCACGCTTTGGACAGACAAACATACTGGTTTATACTAGCATATGTTCAATAATTGGATCTTTAACGGTTAGTTTCATGACTTTTTCTTTTGGCGTGATGCATGCCAGATCTCCATGTCCTCTTAATCTATGATATATGTTATTATATATTAAGATCTGAGAAATTTCAAATACAGTAATATACTATTTGATTTGGAATATAAGAAACTTGTCTACATAAGCATTTCCCAGTTCTGAGTCTTCTGACCTAAAATGAAAATCAACTTTAAAATTGCTTGGTTAAGAATATGTAATTGTTTTACTTATCATTATTCTTAGTTTTGGGAAACGCTCCTCCCTTTTCTGCTCAACCATATTTTCTATTAGTTGGATCACTTACAGTTAGTTTCTGTTGGAAAAGGCTACTGTTGGAAAGTGTTGACTAAGGAGTAATTCTAGGAGTAAAATCCTAGGAGGATTTCTAGGAATCAATCTCCTATAATTGTTGACTTGTAAATTAATTGTTATGGCTTTTTCCGCTGGGTGATGCATGCCAGATCTCCGTGTCCCTGAATCTTTAATATATGTCACATATTGAGAGATTTTAAGTAATTCAAATACAAAACCTGATTGGCATAGAAGAAACTTGTCTATATCAAGCATTTCCCAGGTCTGATCTGATATAACAAAGCAAATTTAGTATTTTGTTTGTTTAACTTAATGAAAATGCATTATGGATTATGTAATTGCTTTAGTTATCATTTTTGTGTTTTTCTTTTCTTTAACTAAATGTCTTTGCTCCTGCATATTCATTTAAAGAGCAGGCTTGAAACTAGTCTATTTGCACTTTTTTTGTAGGTAATGAGCATTAAAGCAGTCGGCATTGCAATAAAACTCACATTTGAGGGATCAAGCCAAGTGGCACGCTTCCAAACGTGGATATTTGTTATGGTTGCAGTTAGTTGTATAATCACTCAATTGAATTATTTGAACAAGGTTAGAAGCAAATCCCCCTTTCTTTCTTTTTCTCTAATATGTTAAACGAAGATAGCTTTGTTAAGCACACAACCCTAGGTTGGGTTGGGTTGTAAAAGGCCTTCGGTTTTAAGTATGAGGTCATAAGTTCAATCTCTTCGAAGCCATCTACCTAGGATAATTATGTGCTACGAGTTTCCTGATAAGCAAGGTTGTAGGGTCCCGATTTTAGAGCATGGTGAACAAAGAAAGGTCGGGGGTTTACGGGTTAAAAAAAGAAAAGAAAAGAAAAGAAAAGATAGCATTTAGCACACCTAAACAAATTGTGTAGAGATTACAAAATGTTTCAGTAGTTTTCTATTTCAGCAAAATTCTACTTAAACTTTAGACATGAAAATGTGTATGTATATATATATATATATATAGAGAGAGAGAGAGAGAGAGAGAGAGAGAGAGAGAGAGAGAGAACAAAAAAAGGTGTATATTTATATTCTCCAATTTTGCCTCCTAATAATTGCAACCAATTTTCATCATAGCTAGAACCTTTAGGTTTGTTTAACTAGATATGTGCATTATTTTAAAAAGTAAGATTTAAGTTTGTAAGATGCTCACTCATGAGCTAATACTTTGAAGTTGCTGCAAATTCAGAAAAGTATTGCATTTTACATATATGGTTCCAGAAATGTGGTAACTTGGCTTGTGTACCCAAAGTTTCTCTAAAATAAAGATATTTGAAATTTATAGATGATATCTCCTTTTTTGGTGCATATTGTCTAGTTTATATTCGTTCCAGCCATAAATTTTAGTTTGCAATGATACTCCTACCGCTCCTATCACGGGATGAATAAAAGTATAACCTTGAGATGCATAATGACCACACTATTGACATGGGATGTATAGTGGCATTTGGTGCCAAATATAAATAAACAGATAAAAGAAATGGTTATTTGAAATTTATAGATGATATCTCCCAAAATGTTGTAACAGGATTACTAAACTAAGGGAACTGATACCATTCTTTCATATAATCATTCCTAAATTATGCTTTAGACTATCTCTGTTGTGTCCTAATCAAAGTCACACCCTCTCTTTCAACATCTTACACTCAACAAATTTTTGCATCACATTTTATTTGTTCTTTCCAGATTATACATAGCTGGGATATTTGTTTAATTGGGTTTTGTTTTGGTTCCCTTGTAATATGAGGATGTTTACAAGAGAATTTCAAATTTTGTGAGGAGACGCTGTCATTTTTTTTTTCCTTTTTGTTGATTGTGAATGAATTGAAGTAGATTACTTTTTTATCTATATTATTCTATTCAAACTCAAGCACAAGCTCTAAGAAAGTTTTTATAGCTTAAAGCTTGTCTTAGTTACATAAACACGATCAATCTTGATTTCATGCTGAACTTTATCCTTTTTCATAAATTCAAATTTATTTCTTTGATAGAAAACATTATATTTTCAAGCCAAAGTTAGCTTGTTTCAAATCTTAAACAAGCCTTTAATGAGCCCTATTCATGAGCATGTTCATGACTCATAAATATGAGTCTACACAAGCCAAGCTTAACTACATTCAAAGCCTTGAAAATCAGACTTTAGCTTGTTTGATTGCTTAATAAATGAAGATAAATAAGCTTTTACCATATCTGGCTTGACCTGTTTACAAACAACTTGATTTGGTTGCAGCCCCTAATTTTTTCTGTTCTGCTTGATGTTACTTTTATAATTCTCTAGTTGCAGAAGCCTGCAATAAAAATCTTTATAGTAATATCTGGAAGTTCTTGTCATGGCAATTGAAGACAGACTTTTTCTAACTAATGACACTAAGAAATGAGGACTGCTTTAGATGTCCTGATCACTTGGTCTGATTGTGAAGGTCTTTAATGTCATTGACGAATTTTGACATCCTATCTATAAGAGGTTGTGTTGTAAAGAATAGCATATCAAATCCTGTCAAATTCTTATCTTGATATTTGGGATGGTAACACTGAAAATGGTTAGTAATCCATCTACACTTTGTGATGCTCCTCATTTAATGCTTTTAGGCTGTCCTACTACCATGGAATTAAAGCAACGGTTTTGGGAATTTTATCTAGCCTTCAGAGAGTTTACAATAGCTTTTCAGTTTATAATAGAAAAATAACTAGAGAAATGGCAATCAGAAGTGGTTATGGATGACCGTGGAAGAAGATAGTATTTGATCTGTTTAATTGTTGTCTGGTCAGATTTGGAAATAATGTATTATGTCTAACCCAGGCTTTGGACACATTCAACGCAGCAGTTGTTTCTCCAATCTATTATGCACTTTTTACATCACTCACGATCTTCGCTAGTGCCATAATGTTCAAGGTATCTTTGATCCCTAAGCTGGAACTCTTTGCCTTCTCCATTTGTGGTTTTGTGGTGACATACCTTGTTATTTATTTATTTCCTGTTATTTGTAGGATTGGTCTGGTCAGAGTGCAAGCAACATTGTTTCTGCACTCTGTGGATTTATAACCGTGCTTTCTGGTACTATGGTTTTGCATAGCACAAGAGATTCAGATCCGCGTCCCGTTACAGGTATGCATCCTAAACCATCAGAAAACACACCACAAATCTGAATTATAAGGGGAAAACATGCTCTCAAATTATTAAGTGTCCCTGACCGTGAGCTTAAGGCCTTGTCTGATACAAGTTCTACCTAACAGTATCGTATTGCTACCAATGTTGCTATGTTGATTAGTTTGCACTTAGCAACAGCAGGCTTGGTTATCACTGATTTTCCAAAATAACATTTATTCATGAGGTTCACTATAGAGTATTTTGTCTGCAAGGGTCGTTCACAGCACTTTCTCCTTTTACAGTTTAATATGTTTCCAAAACCTGTTTACATTATTAATTAAAGTCACACACAACTAGCTCTAATTTGCTCTTTTGTTGCTGTTAGCTTGTGATTTTTGCTTATTTAGTCAAAATATATCGACCAAAACCATCCACATTCAGAGATGTTCATATGCCATGATTCGTATTGTTATGATAACAGAGTCAAGTTTTATTAGCCTGTCTATTATTTTATTATGCGAATAAAGCATGAATGTGTTCTACTTAATTGCCCAGGAATATTTTCAAAGTTATAATTGAATAATTTGTGGCCGTCTCAAAAATGTGCAGATCTATATTCATCTATGTCTCCTAAAGTATCATGGCTTATCTATGCAAATGGTGAAAGTCGAAAGCAGAAAGATGATGATGTTTTATTACCTGATTTTGACACAATTCTTAAGCAGGACCATTTCAAATAAAAATGAAACATGTCTGTGCATAGCATGAGATTTTTTATAACAGGCTATTGACTTGGAAGCACTTCTAGTTCAGAAAGCCAGCAGACCTTTTCTTATATATTCCAAAGGTGGAATTGCCGGTGGAATGTCTAGTTTTCAGGGGACTAGTTGATTCTTTATTGTGAGCTTAAGGCTCAATGCATGCAGGCCAATCTTTTCATGGTAATGGTTGTTTTATTCGCAGTTTCTTACCAAACCATCTTTGTTCTTGAGTTTGGAAACTTTTAGTGCTGCATTTTTATTGCCAATATTATTTGTTCTGTATCAATTTATAGTGTAGGTAGATCTATTTTATTTGTACAAAACAGAGCATCAGGAATTGCAAGGAATGTAAGAAAAATCTTCACCCTTTTCGCTTCCTATTGAAGGAAAGCTTTTGGATTAGAGATTCCAGATTTACTGATTCTTTCTACTTTAGTGTGTATACCTCCAGTCCAGTGTGATCATCTTTATAATGGTTCTATTAAAGATTGTTTATGTTTATGCCTGATTTTTCTACTGAATTTTGAAGCAAATTTCATTGTTACTAGTTTACATAGTTTACATGTTCATGTGCATAAAAACTTGGGTTGTACGGTTACATCATGTATCTACCACATAGAATACGGCTTTTAGTGTGATTGCAAGTATGTTCTTATGTCTTTTGAATGGTGAGCACATGCTGCGGCCGTCCCTCCCTCCCCTAGTTTTTCTTGTTCTAGTGATAGGCAACCCTAAAACCAGTGTTTTTTTTAATTGGTTGTAGTTGAGAACTTTGTGACAGATTTCTATCTAACCATGACTATTCAGCCAAGTATAATAAATCCTGAGTCACTACACATTTACAATGTGTAATTGTATATAATAACTTGATCTGTTATTAAAAAAATAAGTGATGCTACTGACTTCTTACTAAAATATCTGTCTACATTCTATTTAATTTTTTTTATTAATGACAGTTTTATACCAATTAAAATTACTAAAGAGGACAATTTTTCAAACACAATCCAAAAAAAAAAATTCTAATTTAAACTAAAGATTAGCAAATTAATGAAATTACTATTTAAAAATATAAAGTTATTAAAAAAATATAAATAAAACAAAATAATTTTTAAAAATATAAAATGTTATAAATATACTTTAAACAAGTATATAATTGGAGACGAAAGCATGCCATCGGCCATTCTAATGGCCTCATTCATCCCCAGATATTTTATTATTATTATTAATATTTTATTTTAATTAAATATTGTTCTCATTTATGTTGAAAATTTGGAATTAAGGTACTTAAATTTAAGTAAAGTTTTTCATCTTTTTAAAATTAGATGTATTATTATTTTTTATTTTAAGATTTCAGATGGTTAAAAAAAAACTTCATTTAGCGAAAGAAACAGAGCCAATTTCACTCTTCAATGTAAAAATAATAATTTTGGAGCAAAATGTATCTTTATGTTTATTTTCATTTTTTAATTTAAGTTTTGATAATGCAGTGTTTTAAGATAAAAAAGTGTAATTTTATAATTAAATGAAGTGTTTTTAGATATATTTTAAATTTAATTTCTTATAATTGAGCAGTGTCGAAAAAAAAAGGAACGTAAGAAGAAAACCTCAAAAAAAAAATCTTCATTGGGGTGGCACAAAGGGAAATTACCAAATAGGCCTTTGATTTATTTTTTTCTTAATTTCAATTTTCAAATAGATAGTATCCAAATTGGTCTCTCTTTAATAACTTAAGTAATCGACTTCAAAAATTATATTTTAATTCAAATCTCATTATAAGATTGACATGTGTACAATATCTTACATACAAAAAGATAAAAATATTTGACTGAGGTGATCTGACCTTTTTTTTTTCTTCTAAATTCTAATGTTTCAATTACATTCTAATTTTAAAATTTTTTTATATTATAATTACTGTAACTTTAATTTTTTTAGAAATTTTATTATTATTAGATAATAAAAATAATATTTTTATTCTTTGCTTTAATTAATTTTTTATTTTAATCATTTCACATATTATATTCTTTCGCAAATATATTAGAATCAAAAGTTATATTTGACTCGATTAAAAAAATAAAGTTAGATTTGACCGTCATTAATTTGGTCACTTTTAAAGAATAAAAACTTATTTGGTAATTGTTTTTATTATTTTTGAACAGAGTCATAATCATATATAGTTTAGACAAAGGCATGTCATTCATACTTGCTCAATAAAACATCTCAAACCTAATCCAGTGATATCTTTTACTATAATTTTATGCCAATTATCTCAATATTTCAAAAAACAAATCTCAAACCTAATCAATTGATCTCTTTTACTAAAATTTTATACAAATCCTTTTTTTAGAAACGCTTCAATATATTTGGCGTATTCGTCTATATCCACTTAAATCATACCACGTAATATGAATTGAGTAGATTTAAGAGACTAATTATTCATACCATGTTGTATGATTTGAGCTCATATACCGCCAGATGCACCTAAACATTTATCCTATTCTTGAGTGTAATCGGTCTTTGCTTTGGAAGAAAAGAAGAGATGGTGAACATTTAACATTGTTGGGCATGCAATGTTTGAAATTTTGTATCAAGACTTTTTGACTTTGATGTAACCCTCTCTGTGTTTAAATCATAGTATCAATCATCTTCACGTGTTGGAAAAAGATCTTTCACCAACTTGACAATCTCCTTTCTTCCTCTTCAGCTTTTCTAGACACCCACATTAGGGTATTGGCCACACGAATGTTATTATTATTATTTGGAAATATTACAATAATTCAAGATTTTATAAGGGAGAAGGGAGAAATTCAAACCCACAAACTCATGGTGTAGGTGTGTGGCTTTCACACGAATATTATTATTAAGATTATGTTAATGTGTGTCTTTGGTTTAGTCTAGTTACGTGATCTAGTTATGTGACATAATAGTCGATTAACCAATTCCTTTACCTTAACATAACCCATATTATTATTTACTTGAAAAGCAACTTGAATATATGACATTTCCTTCTAAACTAAATAAGCATTATATAATATACTAAAACATAACTTTCAATTTCACTCTTCATATGAACAGTTCAATTGAATAGATTTCAGTTTATTTACAAAATGTTAAAACATCATTTCAATTTTATTGTTCATATGAACAGTGAAATTGAATAGATTTCGGTTTATTTATAAAAATACCATTAAATATATAATATAATATTAGATTTCGGTTTATTTATAAAAATACCATTGATTATATTATATTATATTATATATACCACTAAAACGCCTATCAAAATTGAACTGTTCATATGAACTGTTTAATTGAATAGATTTCTATTTAATTACAAAAATGCCATTGAATATTATTATATATTATCATTAAATCTGTCAGTGGCGGTCAACGGAAAAACGACAGAGTTTTTAAGAAACGGTCCACTAAAACGGTGAAAATAAAACCCAAAATTCACTTCCCAGATTATGAAAATCACAAGCATCAACCAAAAGCCAAAATCAAACCCAAAATAGAAATGATGTTTTCTTACAAATTGAAATAATGGAGAAAATATGAACAAAATCAACATACAAATTAGATTCGAGTGCTGTTGACAAACAAAACCCTCCAAGATTTAATGAAAAATAACTCAAAAACAAGCTTTAATGGAGGAGTGAGAAAGCTTGAAGTGAGAGAAAATAGTGGAGAGAAAGAGAGAGAAGAAGGCGTGAAAGAGAGAGAAGAAGAAAAAAGATTTTTGACTTTTAAAAAGCACATTTGTAAAATAACAAAACATACCCTCTTTCAATACAAAAATCTAAAATATACAATAATAAGTAAAATTATATTAAACAGATACAAGACATAGAAACAGAAAGGGAATTATGTTGATGATTTTGTTTGAATTTCGTTATAATATGAGTTTTATTATTGGTTTTATAGGTAGGAAAAACAAAATAATAATAAAACAAATCAGCCGCCTAGACCGTCTAGGCGCTAAACGCTGTTGTACCACCCGACTAGCGCCTAACGTTTACTAGAATATTGTATATTATTATTATTATATATACTAAAACAGCTCTTAAAATTGAATGGATTTCTACTTACCTATAAAATACCATTGAACAGTGGAATTGAATAGATTTCTACTTATCTATAAAAAACCATTGAACAGTAAAATTAAATAGATTTGTATTTATCTACAAAAGTACCATTAAATAGTAAATTGAATAGATTTCTGTTTAGCTATTGAACTGTTTATATAATCAGTAAAAATGGATTTAACAGTAATAGTAAATAGATTCCTATTTTCACATTAATATTCAATCATTTTAATTTTTTCTATCATAATTTAAATAAATAAAATTTATTAAAATTGAATAATTCTTCTGGAGTAAAACGCGGACCATTTTACTAGTTCTTTCCTGAATTAAGTAACGAGTTATAGAATATTCTGATTAGTAATAGTTGCACCTTATATTTCATTTCATCCGTGATATTTTTTTTATTTTTATTTTTGTAACCTTTTATGTTCTTTTCAAGTCATTGATATCGATCCAATTGTATGCAGCATGACCCATGTGTTAACTTAATAGTTGGTAGGCCATGGAAAAATTAAAATGGTTAATGAAGCAAGAGAAAACAATTGTCTTTATAACCTGAGATATCTTGTCAATTAAATTCTTGCTTAATGTCTGCTACCATTTTTATCTTTTGGAAAAGCTATAAACATGAAACAAATGGGGATGCTATTAGCATTACTATATACACATTTCTTGAAACATGAATTGTACAGGCAACAAATTTGAGATGGTAAGGGCCCATCTTTACAAAATTATATATACTTCATATAAATATAACAATTAATACTTGAACAACAAAAGCTTTACCTTCGAGTTCTAAGTAACGAATTCGGGTTCGAAGCAATTGGTTTTGTATCTTGTGAGTGGAAACGAGGGTTCAAATTTGGTCAGATGATCCTAATAGGGATGAAGATGCCCTCTCGATATTCCTACCCGAAACTGAAATTAAAGGCGAAACTCCGGCTTGGTTAGACGAGGATGAAGAGGGAGCTGGTGCTGAAGCTGCAAATGTTGAGAGAGCACTGACATTACTGCTCACATTGATGCTGGTTCCACCAACAGACCCTTCGGTCAATGCTTTTGGTGCCGGTGGCCTCTCAATCTCCATGATTCCCTCTAGCATCTGAACCACTTTGCCCATCATTGGCCTCTGAGATGGTTGCTCCTGGATGCACCAAAAGCTCACTTGAATTGCCCTCGTAACTTGCTCCATATTTACATCTTGACCAGCTAACCTTTTATCTAGAATTCCCTCGATGTTACCCTTCTCAAACTCTTCATAGGCCCACAAAGAAAACTTTTTTCGATTAGTTTCTGGTGAGACTTCGAAATTTCGCTTCCCGCTCACTATCTCCAACAAAACCATTCCGTAACTGTAAACATCAGACTTTGAAGTTATTGGAAGGTTTGCCAGCCATTCTGGTGCTAAATACCCTCTTGTCCCTCTAACACTAGTTAACGTTCGGTACCTATGGTCCTTTGGATTAATGAGCTTTGCAAGGCCAAAATCTGACACTTTGGAGCTGTAATTCTCATCTAAGAGGATGTTTTCCGGCTTTATATCACAGTGAACAATGCAGTCTCGACACTCTTCGTGAAGATATGTTATTCCCCTAGCAGTACCAAGAGCAATGTTAAACCTATACTCCCAATTCAACAACTTCCCTGACTGTTCTTCAGTCACAAAAAGGAAGTTATCAAGAGATCCATTTTTCATGAACTCGTATACCAAAAGCCTATGCCTTCCCTCGGAACAAAAACCAATCAACCGCACCAAATTCAAGTGATGAGTGCTACTAATAGTAGCAACCTCCATCCTAAACTGTTTTTCACCTTGCTCAATCCCTTCTAGTTGCTTCACTGCAACAACTGTTTTATTAGCAAGAATACCTCTATAAACAGCCCCAAACCCTCCTGCTCCAAGCTTCTCCTTAAACCCCTTTGTTGAGCGCTGTAGCTCCTTATAAGAGAACTGCACAGGTGCACCGGATGCATACTCAAGAAGCGCGTATTGGGCTGACAAACTCCCAAATTTGGGACTATTTCTACAGCACCAATACCACAAACCACCCTCCAATGCGACCAAAACCAAAAGGGTAGATAGCACCACGACTATAATAATCCACGCATGCAATTTCCAACTCCTATTCTTCTCCACCAGCTGCGTAGAAGAAGGGTTTGGTAACACCGGTCCACAAACCTTAACATATGAAGTACTAGGAAGCGCCGGACTCTGATACCCACTAACAAAATCCGGCGTTTTCAAGTAACACAGTCCCGTTCCATCAGACAACGAAGTGGATGCAACACAAGAATCAGTAACCAAACAATTCAGCCTACAAGCAGATATCCCTACAAAGAAAACCTGAGAAGTCAACTCAGGCTCAAACGTCAAGAACTTGGTATGATCCAACTCTAACATCGTACCACTCCCCGGACAATCCGTAATCTCAACTTTCCTTTTACACCCTTTTCTACTATCACTTGCATCAACCAACTCAAAGTTCTGACTAGGGCACCCGCAAAACGGGCCTGAATTCGAATTGTTGTAACTACAAATACCCATGTTTCCACAGTAGCCAAAAACTTGACACTGATCAGTAACAGCTGACCATCTGGGAGTTACAGCGCCGCTACCTCTTGAAGAACTAAATATCCTCAAATTCCCATCTCTTTCTAACTTCAAGAACCTCAAAATATCGCTCCCTTCGGCATAATCACTACTATAAGCAACAATCGCAGCACTACTTAACGTGGTATCAGAAATAGACAAAATTCCAATGGATTGCAATCTCAAAACAGGTGAAGTTAAATTCGAATCAATTGACGAATTCAATCCTTCGTTCCAATAAACCATGCTATCATTCCATAAAAGTGTCAAATTTCCTGATCTACGAAGCTTAAAGTAGTAAGACCCAGATCGAAGAACCTTACCGTACGCGAAGTCCTGCGACGGGACGATGGTGTCGGTCGGGTTGTCGAAAGAAGACCAGACGGTGACGTTGCCCCGGAAAAGCGCAAGGTTGCCGAAGTTGTCGAGGGAGGCGGAGGAGACGTTGAGGTTCTCTGTGGCGGAGTCCCAAACGACGGCGCCGGAGCCGTTGACGAGGCGGAGTGTCCCGGTGGAGAGAAAACGAAGCGAGCCGCCAGAGTCAACGGGCCTGGATCCGGAGGCGCCGCCGGCCTCCCAGATGCGGACGACGCCGCCGGAGTAGGTGATGGCGGCGACGAAGGATGTGGGTGTCTCTTGTATGAAGGAAAGAGAGAAGGTTTTGTTAGGAGTGGACCACGACTGGTTCAGGTTCGACGCGAAGAGAGTCGAGCCCAAGGGAATATCGTCGGCCGATGAAAACGCGAAGATGAAGAGGACGACGACGAGAGACGGAAGAGAAGATTTGAGAGTCATTTCTAGGTTCTATGTTGAGCGAAACATGTGGGTTTGCGTGGGAGTGTAGAGAGACTTTGTGTGTGAGAGATTTTGGGTGGGTGCGTATAAGGTGTTTGATGGTTTGTGTGAGAGAAAGAAGAAGAGGAAGAAGACTTTGACTAAAATGGTAGGATATTTGATTTGATTTTTCTCTTGCTTTTGTTTTTGCAGCTGGTGATTCACGAAAAGGTCTATTTTCTCTGCCTTTTTCTTGGCGGTAATTGAGTTAACATCCGACTTGCATGCTCTGTTGTCTCTCTTATTATTATTATTATTATTATTATTATTATTATTATTATTATTCCTTTTTGGAAAATTGACCAAACTTTAAACTTTACTTTAGTTTGATATTGATGTGATGTGCCGATAATTGCTTTTGGTTCTGTGGAAGAATTAATTAAATGTTTAGTAAGTTGATTTTTAAAAATAATGTGAGAATGGAAAACAATTTTAATATGTTTAGTAAATAAGTAAAAAGTGTTATGACCTTGTAAAATTACTACAAAGGACACGGATGAATATCGGAGATGTTTTAAAAATAAATAATTTATTTAATTTTTATGTAATTATAAACATGTTATAAAATAAATAATTTATTTTATTTTTATACGACCATAAACATATAATAAAATAAATATATAATTTGTTTTATTTTTGTATGACCATAAACATGTTATAAAATAAATAAATAATTTTTTTTATTATTGTATGACCGTAACACATTACTTTTTTTTTATCTATTGACATATATATTGCGAATATATCAAAAAACCCCTTTGAAAATAATTTGTTTTCATTATTGCTTCCGCGCGAAGCGGTTTTTAAAAAGATAGAAAATGTAGCTTCTTATTTTTCTCATTTGGAAGAAGTCAAAAATGACCAAAAGCACTTTCCTAGAATTTTACCAAACACCCTAATCATTTTTGGTCATTTTTAGCGTCTCCCAAATGAGAAAATGCTAAATAAGAAAATGAGAAGCTACATTTTGTAGCTTCTACCAAAAGCACCCTAGGAAGCAATACCAAACTATCAGTTTTCATCGAAGTAACCCTAACCAAGTAACTTCATCGGAATAAACCAGTTTAAGGAATAGACTACATAAAAGTTTGGTGGTATTCAATCCTGATTTTAAAAGATTCCAATAAAATCTAGGTGTATATGTATTCAATTTAAAATTTTTAAAAGTTCAAACAAATTTAGGTATATTCAAAAAGTCATTGACTGATTTGGGTTAAGTGATGGAATTAGATGATTTTTTTTTTTAAGTATTACAACTATTACAATATGATCTAATACATGTGCGGCTCAGATAACTATTTCTACAAACCGGGAGAAAACTCTCCACACACAATAGCGGACCTAAAAACTTTAATGAGATAGGGCACTCGAACAAATAACAATTATATAAAAAATATATAATAAAAATTTAATATCAAAATAAAATTAGTTTTGTTATTAAAAAATAATTGATGCTATAATTTAGTTTAGATAAAATAAAACAAATAGAATACTTATTCAAGATGAACTAAATAATCTTACATTAAAAAAATCAAGAAACACAATATTAAAAAGTAAATAATATAGGAAAAATAACCGAAACAATAGAAAATTATAATATTTATTCTTAAAAAAATAAATTACAGTATAATTTTATAATAAAAAATTTATTTTATATTTATGATGAATTCCTTTTACATTTATATAAAAATAATTGATTAATAAATATTACTATACATGTTTTTGATTTTTTTATTCTTCTAATTATTGATTCTAAATAAATTAAAACTATAAAATAAAGAAACATACTAAGGATAAAATAAAATCAATCATAATAATAGATGAACTATTTTAATACAATAAGTTAAGATTTAAAATTTTAGAGTTTATTGATTGGATGTGTTCAGTATGTCAATCTAAAATTTTTGGAAACAAGCAGTTTTTAAAATAATAATATATAATTTACTATAAAATAAAATTGAATTAAGTAATCACAAATTAAGGGTAATTAAGAAGTTGACAATGACCGGAAAGAGAAATAGAATTGTTTTGTTATAGAAGAAGACGAAAAATTTAAGAAAAGAATCGGAAAACAGGGTAAAAAACAAAGACAATAAAAAAAAACTATTAAAATTAAAGAAAGTAGAGGGAATTGAATCCTTACGGGCTTACAGCCTTACTAACAATGTCGAACAAAAGTCTTGTACCAACTTTGCTAATATATGTTTCTTGAAGATCTAGTTATTTAATATATATATATATAAGAAAAATATTTAATATATATATATAAGAAAAATAAAATCAATTTTTTTTAGAAATTTGAGGTAGGGCACGAACCTCGCCTGGTCTCAACGTGTGTCCGCCCCTACCCACACATGTTTATAAAATGCGTGTAGTAGGATTCGAACCCCTCATCATACTGTGGAAAGGAGATGCACTACTATCTATGTTAAGAGGTGATTGAATTATATGGATTTTAAAATTAGATTTATAAACAAATAGACCTCTAACAAATATTGCCCAAACATGGTAAATTTGGATGGATTTGACTTTTATAATGTATTGGAATTAACAAAAAAAATGAATGATTGATCTTGATAATTAAAATTACAGTTAATGCTACTTTGTTCAAATTTGGTGTTCAAATGATGTGGATCATTGATTTATTTGTATTATAATTGCATGATTGAAATGATTGGATTTTAGAGATGCCGCATCACTTCGGCTTCAAATTTGGATAAAGTAACATTACTCATAAAATTAATAAAGAAAGTCAATGATTTTTTATGATATCAAATTTTCATTAATGTGATTATTATTGATTAATATAAACAAAATTATTGTATAAGAGCATCTCCAATGGTATAAGCAAATTTGGATCATCAAAAGTTGCCACATCAGTATTTGATGATTGTTTTCAAGGATTGCTAAATTTGATGATTGTGTAGTCCACAATGGTATAATTATCTAAATAAAAAATCTACTTTATCTAAATAAAAAATCTATTCCCGCAAAAATTTTTTCACTGTTCCCACTCATTTTTATTTCACTGTTCCCGCTCATTTTTATTTCACTGTTCCCGCTCAAGCTTTAAAACCTGCAGCATTCATATATATATATATATATATATATATATATAAATATATACATATCATATCATATCAAAGATATTAACTTTCTCTTTTTCTTTCTCTGCTCAACAAAATGATAGATTTCTCTTTGAGTTTCTTTCATCACTGATCTGGTAAGACTCAAATCAATTCTAACCCTAATTATAGTAATTTGTTTGTTCGGCCTAGCTAACTTTTTCATTTATTATGTCGTAGTTTTTTTTTTGTTAAATTCATATTTTCTCAAATGGATCTCAACTTCTCTGAATGTTATGATGAAACATTGGAAACACAAATCGAATCTCAAAATGAAGTATACAGTCAAAAGAAAACAAGGAGTGTCAACTACTCACATTATGAGGATCTCGCTCTTACGCGTGCTTGGTTGAATATATCTGAAGACAACATTGTAGGAATAGGTCAAAAAAGTCCAAGGTTATGGGGGCGTATTTTAGCACAATTTCATCAAATTCTTGGCCACCAATCGAATAGGAACATTCAAAGTCTTGCAAATCGATGGCTGAACATCTCACATGATGTTTCTAAGTTTTATGGACATTACAACAAGGTTGGACGCTTGAATCCAAGCGGATGGAATGATCAAATGAAAGTAAGTGTTTCTAGTTTACAATGTTTTATGTCATTAATTATTATTAAAAAACAGATATTTTAATTTTGCAATTGGTAATTTTATATAAAATGCATATCTGAAGTATATGGATGCTTTGTTTATATAATTAAACGATTGTATTTAACACTTATATACAAATGTTTTTGCAATCTTGATGAAGCAAAGAAACAATTCTGTGTAATTGAAGGGCCTTTACGAAGTAAGCCGGTGGGGTTTTATAGTTTTAAGTTTGAAGAATGTTGGAAGATTCTCAAGGATACTTCCAAATGGAATGCATATTTACTTGAAAGAAACCAATCCAAGCAACCGAAAAAAACAACCAAGCCAACTGAACAAACTACTTGTGTCAATAATCTAAATCATCCAACATCGACTTTAGCGACACCGATTCCACTCGATGAGGATGTATCACCAATTATTACAGCAAACTTGATGCGCCCCAAAGGTAGACGAAAGGCTAAAGCAAAGAGTAAAAAAGAAGGCACAGATGAAGATGCGAACGTGATCCTTAAAAGCATTAATGAAACACTCAAGGAAGCTGCAGAAATTGAGAAAGAGAAGTATAAGGCCAAGAAGAAAAGAACAGAATTGAAAGTGATGAGTCAATCTATGGTAGGACTTACACATGAACAACAATCATATTTTAAGTTACAACAATCCATGACCATGCAGCACTACAAGGAAGATGGACTCATGTCAGACCTTGAAGCTCAAAATCCTTTTGGATTTAATTTTAATTTGAATGAAGATTAATGTTACCAGTGAATTGTTACCTTTAATTATGAATCTATTTTTTTTTTTCATTTTGTTTTTAAGATTTAGTAGTTGTTTAATGTTGAACTAGAAGGCTTTATGTTTTGAATATATTTGGATGTTTGATCTGATTTTTAAGGTATAAAGTTTTATGTTATTAAATAGAGCTTTGTGTAACTCGAATTAGTTGATGGCTGATCCTTTTATTGTTTTACTACTAAATGATTTCTCCTGTGAATTTGTTCGATTGAAATTATTCTTTGAAAGTATCATTAACAAATCAGTAGGGCTGTCAAAAGATGGAAATATACAATGGAACAAAACAGCAAGCCATTGCCACAAAACTTGTGAAAAAGAACATGTGAAAAGCAAGTGAATAATATTTTGAAAACATTGAACAGTGAGGCAAAGCTAACAAACAGAAACAATGGAAACAAAGTTAAAAACAGAGACTAAAACACAAAACAGAGCACTTAAAAAAACACAAACAGAGCAGAGAAAACTAATAACCGCCCCACTCTATGAACTCCCCACTCAAAGAAGAACCCATTTTGGCTAGGATATCGGTAAAAGAATTCGTTGCTCTAAAGTTGTTGAATTAAACCACCTTCTCCGCGTTGGTTCCACAAATGCTCTATTAGATCCAATTTGAGTTGACTATGTGTGACCATACTCATCATAGATTTAATTCGACTAATATGATTGGATTGTAAGAAGTTCTCATCTCGATTATAAACCACAAATTCAAATGTCTCTCCTTCCGGAGGTTGCCATTCCTCCGGATCTTCCTCACTCTCCACTATCATATTATGGAGTATAATGCATGTCTTCATAATGTAACCACATTCTCCTCAATCCCAAAAGCGTGATGAACCTTTCACAATTGCAAAACGTGCTTGTAAAACCCCAAATGCCCGTTCTACATCCTTCCTTACTGCTTCTTGTGCTTTAGAAAAATTCTTTTGTTTTTCATTCACTGGTTAGGTGATAGTTTGTATAAGGGTTGACCATTTTGGATAAATGCCATCCGAAAGACAGTATCCTATTGTGTATGTATGCCCGTTCATAACATAATTACAAGCTGGAGCCTCACCAGATATGATACCATCAAATAAATGAGAATTATCTAAAACATTAAGGTCATTATTTGTACCTGCCATCCCAAAAAAAACAGTGCCAAATCCAGAGATTACGCGTCGCAACAGCCTCTAAGATAAGAGTGGGGGATCCAATTTTTCCATTCACATGAGTTCCATGTCATGCAGTTGGACAATTTTTCCACTTCCAATGCATGCAGTCCAAACTACCAAGCATTCATGGAAATCCTCTCATTGCATTCTCTTCCAAGATCCGTTCAATGTCCTCTTTGGTCGGAGTTCTTAAGTACTCTTCTCCAAATATATCAATGATAGCTGAGCAAAAATCTTTCATGGCTTTGATTGCAGTGCTCTCGGCAACCTTAAGATACTCATCACATTGATCAATTGCCATTCCATAAACTAGCATTCTGATTGCAGCAGTGACTTTTTGCAAAAAAGATAAACCTAATTTTTTTGTTGCATCTCGACCTTGCTTAAAGTTCATTGGATCATGCTCAAGAACAACGTCATGAATACGTATAAATAGCAATCTATTCATCCAGAATCATCGGTGAAACATCTCATCAGAATAGGTGCAATCCTCGTTAAAGTAATCCTTCATGAGATTTTCATGAGCCAACCTTCTATCACGGTGGACGAATATTCGCCCTTTTCTGGAACCCCCCGAAGAATGTGTTTTTCCCAATGCCCTTTGTTGTCGTTGTGTCTCATGTATAATTGATGCAATAGTAGCACCATCATCATCCGAAGAGGACGAGGAGGATGAAGTGTTAAATTGGTTTGATGTAGACATGCTAAAAATAAGATTACATACGAATGTGTGCTATGTTGCTAGTCTCCTGCAAAATAAAATCACATAGACAATTCATCAAACATCTTGAATACAATGCTATTTTTTTTAACCAAACATTGAATCATAATATAAAACTAATATTCGTAAGGAAAAGTAACAAAATATCTTAGTCTACCAAAAGCATTAATTAACCCAGGCTTGGCAAAATCTACATAGTTGCCACTGCCTACAAAATATCAACCTTGTGAAATGCAAAATCTTTAACGAGATACAAAGTTCTCTGCTTGGTGCTTAACCAGTTATATTCTGGGACTTGTTAAGAATCACACCCTCATATTTGACCTGGAACCATTTCATGGCATCATCCTTTGTGACCCTGTGCTGGATACCAACACGAGACTTGCACCTACGTTGATGGCTAACATGGTAACCAGGACGTTCCAGAACAACAAAGAAATCCATACAGTAAATACCAATTGAAGGACCATATACTTGAATACATTGCTATTGAACATGGTAAAAAAATAAAATAAAGAAATTATAAAAGACGAGAGAAAGTATATGATATGGGTATTGATCCATTCGCAATGAGGACACAAATTTTACCTAATTGAAATTTTTGGAGTCCAAACAATGATGAGATACAAAGGTGATCAAAGAAAAAAAGAGAAAAAAAAGCCACATATGAGAGAGAAAGAATAAAATTACTACAGCGGTTATTTTGGATAAAGTTTGTATTTGATGATTGAAAGTCGATCATCAAATTTGATTATTGATAACTACAATTGCTAAATTTTAGTGACTCTGTTGTGGAGTGTTTTTTGGATAAATAATCAAATTTTGATTATTCTCCTACTTTTGATGATACCATTGGAGATACTCTAAATTTGTTGTTATGTAAAATGAGAACAATGATAACGAAGGGGAACGAGTAATGACATATAGAATAATTTCTTTTGGACTTTTATAATGCACATCACTTTAAAGTTGTTATATTTTAGAGTTTGAGATTGAATTGTTAAAATGTTCACTTTTATAATGTTTATTTGTTTTTTTTAAGTGACATTTTGTCTTTCGGTATTGAAATTTATATATATATATATATATATATATATATATAAAAATTGGGGGTTATTATTAAAAATCGCCATGTAGTTTGAGTTATTGGCCAAAAACAACCCTCTAGTTTCATTATTGTCCAAAAACAACCCTTTGTCAAGTTTAGACCATCTCCAACCAGAATAGTTCTTTTCGTGCAATTTTTACACTAAAATAGTGCAACTTTCACACTATTTCACTATTCCATCTTCAACCCACTGCACTAAATTTTACACTAAAAGGATATTCTTTTGAATATTCTCTTTCTTTCCCTTTTTTTAATTGTTCTCCACAATTAACATTTCACCCCACAATTAACATAAATTGCAATACGATAAGAAATTATGATATTTAATACATTAAAGGAAATTTAATTTAATTAGGTAAAATATTGCATTTCTTATTAAAATAACTTAAATATTACATTTCATAAAATAAAAAAAAAGCATAAAAATAATAGTACATAATATTCATCATCTAATTATCTGAATTGATATATTCATCCCACAAATGATCTATTAATGCATTTCGGAGTGCAATGTGAGCCTCTTTATCCCTGATTTTTCTATGTCGAGCTAGAAATTCTTGGAATCTGGTATTTTCATCTACCACGATCTCAACTTCTGAAGTTGGTACTTCCATATGATCCTCAGTTGCTGCATCAACATCATGCTCATCCTCTTTATCCCTGATTTTTTCAATAGTCTCGGAGGATCTGGAAATGGTCTTCCAGACTACTAAATCGTTGTTGTAATTTATGTTGTATTTTCCCTTAATTTTAGTGTCTTCCAATTAATGGTGATTTATTTCATCACTATGAAGTTTGTATTTCATTTATAATGTTTTTTAATTAATGTATTTTGCTTTAATTTTCGCTGTTTTAAATTAAGTGATTTATTTAAAAAAATTGCAATCAAAATTTTTAATTATACACTTCATTTTAATTTATTATAAATATTAATATCAATAATAATTACATTAAAACAAAATTATTAAATAATAAAAAGGACCAGATTGGAATAAATTTAATTGATTAGGGTACAACTGTAATTAAATAAAACCTTTAAATAAATGATATAATCAGAATATATTTTAATAAATATGGTCAAACTGTGATTTAATAAAAATATAGGGATAAAAAAAACCAAGGTGGACGCCATTTTTACGCAAGATGAACAGTGTTCATCTCGGCAAAGATGGTGCGGGGAATGGAGCTAGGTTGGAGGTGGGCTTTGGATGGAAAATGGTGATGGTGCAAGGGATGGAATGGGGTTGGAGATGCCTTAAGGGATGTCAAAATTATCTACGGATACAGATATCTGTAAGAATTCGTTCCATTTAAAATGGGAATAGATACTATTATTTAGGAGACGGAGCGGGGATGAATGACATTCTAATGTCCATTTTATTTTCAGGGATGGGGAAGAATATTGTCTAGTGATCGCTCACAAATGGTACATATTTTGAGCGTTTAATTTCTCTTTTTTGTGTCCGTTTATCGGACATTTGTGTGTTTTTAACTATCTTTTTGAGTCTTTTGTAGGTAATGTTGTTATTCAGGTGAAATTTTGGGACTTGATGAAGATTAGAGGGGAAAACAAGGTAAAAGTGGATTTTTGGAACATTCTGCGAGTTCAACCTCGCAGAACCAAGTTGCAGAGCATGTCCAGAAGACACTACGATGAATGGCTGCGAGATGAGTCTAGTCGGACTGCAGTGCGAGTTACAACTAGTAGAAACATGAGACAGATCAAGAGCATAGGTTGCTGTGAGTAAGAACTGCGAGTCCAAACTAGTAGAAGTAGGTAGTAGCCAAACCAGATATTTTTCTACAACGACTTACTACGAGTTCTATCTAGTAGTTCAGTTACAGAAAAGATTGCAAGTATAGACTGTGAGTTCTACCTCGCAGAATCATCATGCAGAACACCACCAGAAAGATCTGTGAGCATAGATTACGAGAGTAACGTCGCAGATTAAGGTCGTAGAGAAACGACTAAAGAAGAACTGCGAGATGCAACCTGCAGAATAACCTAGCAAATGCTGAGCCGACTTAACTACGAGATGGAACTGCGAGTTTCAAGTCACAGTCTAAGGTCACAGAAGACTTTACACGTCACTTTGCAAGTGGGTTTCATCCAAAAGTTTTCCCCATTATATAAACACCTTTTTCATTCCAGAAAGTGTGTTGAAGTGTGTGTGAAAAGTGTGAAAGTAGAAGTTAGTATAAGAACTTTGTAGCTAGAGTTAAAAGCACTTTGTTTTTCAAGAATCACTCACTTGTACCTTCAGATTAAACACTTTAGTTTACTTAATTTAGAAGGAGAGTTTTTCTACTTCGTAATAAGTAAATCTACTCTTTGTCATTCAAACAAGGTTTTGTAGAGCAAGCAAGATGAGAGCATCAAAAACACCATGAGCTTTCTTTATCTTTCTCTTTTATTTACTTGTTTTTATTTGATAATGAATGACTAAATCCTTTTGTTGAGGATTTAGTGATTGTATATATGTGAACACTTTTAGTAATGATCTAAGTCTATCTTTTATCTATTTCGAGTTTGCACTTATACTTAATTCATTCACATGCTATTTATTGAGTATGAACATTACTTAATATCCAAGTATGAACTGTTGTGCATGAATAGTTAATCTATCTCTCAGTTGACTGATCTTGAGTAGTTTACACTTGAAACTCATACATATAGATGGCTTAAGATTAGAACTTTGGTTGTGAAATTCGTCATTAGCATATTGCATCATAACTTCCTCATCATACCTTTAGAATCTTTAAACTTAGCTATTAAAAGCAATCTTTCATTAGTTTAACTTTAGTTGAATTGTACTAGACAATAGAATACGTTTCAAAGTTCCTTGTGGGAACGAAACCCTTACTTGTGTCCGCTAAACTCTATAGCGATTCGTACACTTGCGAATGGTTAATTAGACTCGCGCACTTCATTTTCATTCCACCTAGTTTTAAGAGCACCAGTAGTTTAGAGGTACGCTCGGAGTGCGTCAAAAATCTAGGAGCGTTGTATTATAATACTCTCCCCACGTACTATGGAAAGAAGGGAGAGGATGCTCTTCAGTTCATGAAAGAGTATTATAATGTTATGACGACCATCCTTCTAGGAGCGTTGTCAGAGGATCAATTACGAATGCGATGCGTCTTATATTGCATGAAGGATAAGGCTAAGCAGTGGCTTATGGCTTTAGCACCGGGATCACTAACCACGTGGGATGAAGTTGAGCGGAAATTCTTTGACAAGTATTTTCCTGTGTGGAAGACCAAGGAGATCCGAGGGAAGATAGCTATATTTGTGGAAAAGGATGGAGAACCTTTCCATGAGGCATATAGAATTGGCGACCCAGTTGGACAATCTCACGAAGTAGATGAGGGGATTTGCAAGCAATTCTGAAAAACAGCAAGTACAAGCGGTAGTATGTCAAGTATGTGGGCAGAACGGACATTGGGCGGACATGTGCCCCGGTCAGAATTTGCCACCTTGTAAGTGTCTTAGTTTATGATTGGCCTATTTCATTGACAAAATCATAATTGGGGTCAAATATTCTAAAGAGTAGATTAGGAATTGAAGATCTCCCATCATCAAGGCATTGGACTCTAAGTGCATTAAGGAAGGTAGATTACTTGACTCTACTCCTAATTGAAGAGATGTAGTTGCACACACTCACTTGCATGCATTATATTCTTGTTTTCATATATTTGAATGATGCATTATATGCCATTCATCACTTTCCACACTTGCATATTTTGCATTTAAGTTAGTGTGTTGAGGTTGCCTGGAAAAGAGGATTTTCCTCTTTATCGCGGTGCAGGTCGCTTGCTAGGCACCTGCCTCAGTTGCGGTCCCTGCAGCGGTTGGTTCTAGAAGGTGCATGCTTTGGGGACTGCGGTCTGTGCACCTGTACTCACAGCGGTCCCTGACGCGGTAAACATCAGCAGGCCCCTGTTGCCTAGACCGCGTCCTGTGCACATGCACGCTCAGCGGTCCCAACCGCGATGTTGTCCAGACATGCACTGCCATGTGTACTGCGGTCTGGACACTTGCCCGAGCCGTGGTCCAGCAAGCGGTATTGACGGGATTCAATTGTTGTTTTTTCAAAACGATGTCATTTCATCTAGGGCTTCATATATATATATATATATATATATATGTTCTTTTCCCTTCTTTGCCTATTTAGAGCTTTAGAATCCATTCTCTCTCATTCTTTTTAGAGCTCAAGAGTGACTTGCAAGAAAAGGTAGCAAGAAACCATTTTTATTGTCCAAAACCCAATCACCAATCATTCATTCATGGTTCAAGCATCATCTAGCCTCATCTAGGATGTTTCTAAGCATGAGTCTTCATCAACATATTTTACTTAGTAAATAGAACACCATTCTCATCCATTTTTTTGTTCTTGCTTAATAAGAAATCTCTTTTATACTTGTTTGCATCTAGGAATTTTTATTACAAATAGAGATTTTTGTTGATGTTTGGGTTGTTGTATTGTGATAGTATTGCATCTAGGAATGCTTTGATTTCATATAGCCAAGGTATGAGAATGTCATACAGCAACATGATTTCTAGGAATGTTCTACATTTCATTATTAGTTCCTAGATAAGCATTAAATGTGTTGACCTAGCATTTATGCATTTAGAATATTTTTTATATTCACATTAGGTTGCATATCTCTTCTATTGAGAGTTGAGTCTTGTATGTGCCGTTGGTAGTGTACAAGCAAGAGTCTAAAATCACTATTAAAAGCCCGCGGGTAGCAAAGACGGATTAGTAACCGATTAGGTGTGATGTGGTCAACTTAGGTTGAAATCGTATTTGCAAATAGTAGATTTGAGGGTTCGAGTGGCTTTTAAGCCCGTGAGTTTTTACTCTATTTCTCACATAAAACAAATCATTGTGTCTTTATTTTATTTTCCGCATCTTGTTACAATGATTGTTTGTTAGGGTTTTGTTGTGCTTAATTTTGACTAACCAAAAGATGGAAATTAATTTGGTTAAAAACCTATTCACCCCCTATAGGTTAATTTTATCTCTCTTAGAGTATTTTCACACCTCAAGAGGAGGAAGCACAAGCGTTCTACCAATACAATCAGAATCGTCAACGGAATAACCCAAATGGAAATAATTACAACCCTAATTGGAGGAACAATCAGTGGGGTGGTAATTACAATAGAGGGCAATTCCAAAGAGGAAATCATCAGTATGGAGACAATCAGGGGGAGTTACTTATTAGGGGAGATTATCTTGTTGAGGGGGAGTAACCCATTTAAGGGGAGCATTAGCATTGCACTTTATTGCATTTTTTTTGTTCGTTAATGCAAATGCTTGTTTTTATGTTTTTCACTTGATCACCTCACATACACTTGTATTGGAAAGTGTAGTCTCATTGTTTTGTAGGGATGGCTATTCTACAAGAGCTTGAAGATTTGAAGACCTAGTATCTAGGTATCTATTTGTAATGTAGAATATTTTTTTTGTTGACCTCTTGTTTTTAGTTGTGTTTATTGGTGAGGATGATTTGTGAGTGGTGGTTTTGTCATGAAATAGCCAAGGGGGGAGATTGTAAGTTCCTTATATTTTGATTGGCTTATTTCGTTGACAAACCACATTGAGGGTTTATTTTGTAAGGGTAGATTAGGCCTTATTGTGTGTGATCTAGCTTCAAGGGCATCATCATTCTCAAATAGCACTTCAAAAGTATATCACATGCTTAATTCTCTTTGAAGAGGTTTTAGTTGCACACACTCACATCTTATGCATTTGTATTGATATGCATGAATTGTTGCACACACACATTTCTTGCATTTTGGAGTTGATGGGCTGCACAGTGGGTTAGGCGTCATGCAAGGCCACTTGTACATGTCGCATGACAAGTCGCCTTAGACTTGAAATTTTCCACAGTGTGTTAGGCGACATGCAAGGCCACTTGGTCATGTCTCCTCAGATGTCGCCTTAGTCTTTTAATTTTCCTCCAGTGTGTTAGGCGACTTGTGCATGTCGCCTTACATGTCGCCTATGACATCTTGTTTTTCCTCCAATGTGTTAGGCGACTTCCAAGGCGACTTGTGCATGTCGCCTTACATGTCGCCTCAGGTAATTTGTTTTTCCTCCAGACTGTCAGGCGACTTACAAGGCGACTTGGTCATGTCGCCTTTGTCACCCGAATTAGGCATTTCAGGTATTTCACACCAGCTCATTTTTGGTCCCTATATATACATCATCTTCTCCACCATTTAAACCTAGAGCTCTGAAAATTACACCTTTAAGAGAGAGAAAGAAAATCTAAGAGAGAGAAAGAAAATCTAAGAGAGAGAGAGAGAGCTCCAATAACTAATTTTTACTCAACCAAACTCATACCCATGTGCATCTAGCTCCATTCTTGCATCTATTCGTCATAGGTCTTCATGCTTCTCTTGACTAGGTAATTAACTATGAACTAAAACTTCTTGTTTCATCTCTATGTTCTTAGTTTACCTAGGGTTAGCAATTATTAGTTGATTAATTGCATGTTTAATTTGTTTAGCATGATTTGAGTATGTTTGTGACTTTGCTTGTTGGTTGAGATTGCATGTTCATTGATAGCTATCTTTTAGGACCATTTTGCGCTTTAGCTAAATCTTCATGCATTTGCATTTAGATATTGATATCTAGGATTTGCACTCATTGACATCATTAAATCCCTAGATAAGCATTTAGTGTTGCCTAGCATTAATTGTATGATAGAATATTTTTACATATTCACATAGGTTGTTTAACCTCTTCATTGATTGTTAAGCCTTGTGACTAAGTGGATTAGTGCACAAGCTTGTTGGTCTAGGATCATTATTAAAGGCCCGTTAGGTAGAGTGAAAGGGTTAGTGACCAAGTATGGTGTGACTTGAGGTCAACCTAGGTTGTAAACTTTCATTCAAATAGTGGATTTGAGGACCGTGTGTGGCTAGAAGGATAGCCCGTGAGTTTTGCTCAGTTGGAGGGTTTCTCACGTAAATCAATCCTTGTATTTTTATTGTTTTTCACATGTTTATTTTGGATTGGTTGATTACTAATATGGGGTAGCATTATTAAAATTGATTAAGTCGAAAAGTTGGTAATAAATCAACTAAAACCTATTCACCCCCCTAGGTTAGTAGACACACACTTTATAGTATTTTCATGGCTAACTTGAATGATGAAGTGAGATGTGTAAAAGAAAGTGAAGGCAAGATGAAGATGGAACTTGAAGATGCAAGAAGTACACTTGCTAAGATGACTTTGGGTCCGAAAATGATTGACATCGAATTGAAGCCAAATGACAAGCAAGGGCTTGTTCTTATACATGATGAGACCACACCTTTCTTGGGCAAGCCTATACTTTTGAAGGAGATTGCTCCTACTTGTCCACCTCAGTCTTATCACCCCAAGAAAGTTCTTGTTGTGGGTGAATCATCTAAGAGCTCATCATTGAATATGCTTCCAAGGAAACAGGCTCAACCTCAACCTTTGAGCATGCCTCAACCAAAGCTCAATCAACCATTGAGGCAAGCTAATTAAATTAATCACGATTAACCACAAAGGCACCAACATCCCGCTAATGATCCCAAGAAAAGCCAACTGGTGCAACGTCAAAGACAAACTCATCAACATGGCCATGCCTCGATGAGAGCTAAAAACAATGGTACGAATTCTTCTTTTATACCTAATTGTCATTATTGTGGTATGATTGGTCACATTCGACCAAAGTGCATTACCTACATTAGAATGTGTAGAATTGAAAGCATGAGAGAAAAGAAAATGAACCGTAGGGCTAATTTGCATGATCCTAGGGAACCTAGAGACTTGATGATTTTGACCACTAATATTAAAAAGGTGGAATCTAGGTGGGTTAGAAAGACTGAACCCGATTGCAATCATGATCATATGACACCTTTAGATATTACCGAGTCTAATGCACTTAGTATGTCTAATGTGACTTGTCTCTCACCCTAATACTGTACGAATTTGACTCCATTTGGGGAATTCAAGTAAAGAGAGCGAACTTGCATGATTTGATATGTCTAAAAAGTTGATTTATTTTATGCTCTTTTGATAATTGCTTGAGATTCTTGGTTGCGTATATATGCATATATGGTATTTTTTTTAATAAGTGTGCACCATTGCTTTGTTTATAATCCATGTCATATTTTGGTTCAACAATTCATTTTTGGACTAGGAGAATTATTTGGGAAAGTACATTTGAATGAGCTATAATTTATCTCTATGACATGTGAACTTGATTATTATTACATGCTTAATATGATATGCATGAAATGTTTTTGATTGCTTATATGCAAATATGTGTGAAAGCAAATGAGAAAACTAAACTCAATAAGGATCTAGTATCCATTCAATCAATAAGGATTTCATATCCAAATTAGTCTTCTCTCTCTTCTTAATGGTTAAACAAGACTACTATCATACATATATTTATCCGGAAAATTCTAATAGAATCTCTTGATCCAATGTCTTGGTTTGCCTTTAAGGATTGATGTAGATGCTCTTAACTCGTAAATATCTTTGGATAAACTATATCTTATTTGCTTATGAAAAAAGGGTGCAAATTGATCTGAATTATTTTGGAAACCCTTTTAATGTTTGCTTTGCCAAATACCATTGCTTGAACTTGAATGCTATATATCTTGCATGCAAAGCAACAATTTCACACATTTTTTCGTTAAATAAAACTCCTTGAATCTCTCTCAATTACTTAAGTTGAATAAAATTTGTGTATATGATTATGCATCGTATTTGTGCTAATAGCTCTTTTTTGCTAAAGCAACCCGATAGGAGGAGATCCTTTGCCTATCTCATGACAAAAATGAGGAGAAGTCTTGAGAAATATAGAGGGAGTATTGTTTATGCTATAGGGGAGATATCATGAGAGAGAGTAACCTATTTAGGGGGAGCATTGCACAAGCATTAATTTGTATTGCTCTATTTAGTGCAAATGCCTTTTATGTTTGTTCACCTCACATGCACTTGTTTTTGGAAAGTGTCTTCTTACTATTATGTGTAGGTATGATGATCGACAAGGAGATTGAAGACCTTGAAGACTTAGAACATTAGGTATCTCATTTGTAATGTAGAATTGCTCTCATGGACAATAGCTTTATTTTTTTTGTGAGGATATTTTGTATGTGGTATTTTGTCATGAAATAGCCAAAGGGGGAGATTGTAAGAAACTCTATTTTGTGACTGGCTTATTTCATGACATACGACATTTGTGATGATTTTGTAATGGGTAGCTTAGGTTCCATTGGCAAGGTTCTAAGCATCTTCGTGACTTCAAGAGTAAGTGCAAGAGCAAAAGGTAATTCACTTGACCTAATTCTTAAATAGATTAGGTGCGCACACACTTACATGCATTCTCATATAACTTTGCATTTGAGTTTTCTTGATTGTGTGCATTTATGTTACAACTCACACATGCATTTCTTTGTTAGATTTAAGTGTGGTTGTTGTGGATTTCATTTTCTGATCCTTGTTTGGAAATGTTCGCGCTTGCACGATGGTGTGCTTGTCTTAGGGCGATTTGTGACCATATAGAGGTTCTATTTTTCCTCTCTTGGATTGGTATTTAGTTATATGGTCTTATACCATGAGTTTGAGATTTTTTGTTGTTGACCATATCTGACCTTTTTCACTCAAATGATCATAACTATTTCTACAAACATCAAAACCTCATTCCGTAAAAGGATTAGAAAGTAGACATTCATACCTTTCCAACGGTATATTATTTGATAAATTTCGATGTCGTTTGGTCATGTTTTGAGCCACTTTAAAATTAGGTTGTTGTGCTGATTTGCTGGTGTGCAGGTCCCTACCCACGCGGTGACTTGCGCGGTGACTTGCACAGTCTTCTCGGGTGTTTTTTATAGTCCCAATGCACTAGTAACTTCGCTGGTACCTACCAGCGAAGTATACCCGCACTGTGTCGTTTTTGCCCAGAAAATTGTGTTTTAAAATTTCTCTAACCGACGTAGTTTCACTTGGATCATATATATACTTCATCTTCTTCCTCATTTAGACCTAGAGCTCATAAAATCAGAATATAGTGAGAGAAAGAGCTCCCCTAGAGAGAGAAAGCTTCAAGCTTTGTTTTTTGACTCTCCAAACCCAAAACTTATGCATCCATGACATCCATTGCATCAATCACACACGGGTCTTCATCAATCTTGACTTGGTAAGTAAGAACAAACATCTCATCTTCATTTATTGTTCTTTAGGTCCAAGATTTCGTTTTTAATGCATAGGATTTGTAGAAATCATTTTTGAATGCATTATTGCGTTGATTGATAACATGATTGGGTTTGTTTTGTGATAGCTTAATTTATTAGGTCATTTTTGCCTAAAAGCTAGGTCATACACATTCATTTGTGATTTATTGATAACTAGGTTGATGGATTGTCTTTTAATTAACTAGTTCAGCATATTGAATGTTTATGCATGTTTTGTGTAACAATTAGTTTTTTGAAATTCTCTACATAACTAATTGAGTTTTTGTTTTTGATAGACATAGGTCTAAGACTTGCATTTATTGTATGACTAAATGCTTTGTCTCAATCACATGAATATATGTTAAGTATATGTTGAATACATTGTGAGCATATTTGTTGATTCATTGTGATAGCTAGGATTGTTGTTATTGATAACATCTAGCTAAGTCTTTATGCTTTGCATTTAGACATTTGACAACTTGGATTTGTTTATACAACTTCTAGTTGAGCAATTTGTGTTATCTAGCATAATTTTCATTAAGCATCATTTACATGATCACACGGACATATAATTCTCTTCATTGAGTCACAGTCTTGTGGCTTCTGGGTGAAGTTGCACAAGCATCGAAGTCTTGCAACCAAAGGTTGGTTCGCAAGCATTGGTTGTCAAGTGCCACTGTAAAAGGCATGCAGACAGATTAAGAGGTGCTCACGCCAAGAGTAGTGGATCATGGGATATCACTAGGGATTAGACCTAGAGTGGTGAGTGGTAGTGTCCATAGCCTGAGGTTATCGAGAGTGAGAGTCCAAGTATCACTTAAGGGTGTAATTTTCTTTTCATATAGTGGATTTATGTGGCTCAAGTGGCTAGCGCGGCTAGTCCCGTGGTTTTTTCCCGTTTGGAGGGTTTCCACGTAAAATCAAGTGTTCTTTAATTTCCATACTATACTTGGTGTTTATTGTTTGAATGTTTGGGTTAATTGTGATTAATATTGACTAATCCGAAAAATTGGTAATTAATTGGATTAACAACCCATTCACCCCCTTATAGGTTGTTTAGACACACGCTTGAGTTGTATTTTCATCCTTTTTTTTCTATTCGAAAAACTTATTTTCATTTTTCTTTTCTAGTTTGTTAGAATTTTGCTTATTATAGTTCAAATTTTGACATAGAGTTTGAATTTTGTATTTGAATTTATAGCATATCAATATGATTTCATTTCCTTTCGAATTGAATGGAAAGAACAAAAAAGTTGAAATAAATTTTTTATTTCGATGACTTTTTATTTGCTATTTTGTTGTACTACAATCTTGATTTGGAATTATTATATTGATTTTATAAGTATTTACTAGACCCAAAAAAATCAAGTAAACATATGTAAAGTTGTCAATTGGGGTCTAGCCTGGCGTGCAGCTAGGCCCGCCAAGGAGGCGGGTTGTGTCTGGCATGGCACGCCACTATGGCATGCCTGGGATGGCACATGCCGTGCCACCACCGTGTTGTGCCGACGAATGCGAAGATGACAGAGCTTGGAGTTTCCCACTCAAGGGACTATCAATCTCTTTCTAGTAGCACCCGTCTTTTTTTGTAGAAAGCTTGACCAGCGAGAGCGAGTTCCGCAACAACTTGGCCGAAATGGGGTTCTAGGGTGCCGGTCTACCGTATCGGCACTGCACGACACGCCAGGTCCCCGTGCTAGACCCAACGGTCGGCACGCGTGCCGGCACGGAGGGCCAGCCATTGGCTCGCCAGAATGTATTTATTTTTATTTTTATTTTTTTAATGTAACCGTTATGTGGTTTTTTTTTAAATTCGACTGGCTGAGCTTTTGGAACTTCAACCTTTTGAAAAGCAATTACAACCCCCCTCCCCATCTATTCTATTTTATATTTTTACCCACATTTCAAATTTTTCTATAAATACCTCCACCCATTTCAATTTTCATACACTTTCAACTTTCTCTCCAATCTCCATTACTCTCTCTAATCTCTATTCTCTTTTTTCTCAATTTTCTCTACACCATTTCATTCTTACACTCTCTCTATTCTCTGCACTAATAATAATTTACTAATAAGTAATAATATTAATCTCTAATCTCTCCACCAAGGCACGAAGACACCAAAGTACAAAGGTAATTGTTTTCTTTAAATTTTGTTATTTAATTTTATGCTTAGTTTTTAAATTTTATATTTATACTTAATATATTTATGCTTAGTTTTTAATTTTAATTTTTAATTAAAATTTTATTCCCAATTTATAAATTTATATCTTTATGCTCAATTTATAAATTTATATTTTTATGCTTCCTAAATCATAAAATTATGTATTTTATTTTATTTTATATATTTAAGCTCAAAATTCAAAGACCAAAGTGATAAATGTTTTATAGTTATAATTAATTTCAATTACACCATTATTATTTAATAATTAATATTTATGCTTTGTTTTTAAAATTAATATTTATTCTTAAGTTTAAGTGTTTTATTTTATATTTAATTTTTAATGCTTAGTATATCTATGAGTTTATATTTTTACATTTTGTTATAAATTTTAATATTTATTCTTAGAATCTTAGGTTTTAGTTTTTTACTTTATAGTTTATAGTTAATATTGGTGCTTAGTTATTAATTTTAATATTTTTGCTTAGTATATTAGTATATTTATGATTTTATGCTTAGTTTTTAATGTTAATATTTATTCTTAGGTTTAAGTGTTTAACTTTATATTTAATGTTTAATAGTTAGTATATTTATGAGTTTATATTTTTATACTTTGTTATAAATTTTAATATTTATTCTTAGAATCTTAGGTTTTAGTTTTTTACTTTATAGTTTATATTTAATATTTGTGCTTAGTTATTAATTTTAATATTTTGCTTAGTATATTAGTATATTTATGATTTTATGCTTAGTTTTTAATGTTAATATTTATTCTTTTGTTTAAGTGTTTTACTTTATATTTAATGTTTAATGCTTAGTATATTTATGAGTTTATATTTTTATGCTTTGTTATAAATTTTAATATTTATTCTTAGAATCTTAGGTTTTAGTTTTTTACTTTATAGTTTATATTTAATATTTGTGCTTAGTTATTAATTTTAATATTTTTTGTTTAGTATATTAGTATATTTATGATTTTTTGCTTAGTTTTTAATGTTAATATTTTTTTCTTAGGTTTTGGTGTTTTACTTTATATTTAATGTTTAATGTTTAGTATATTTATGAATTTATATTTTTATGCTTTGTTATAAATTTTAATATAGGTTTCCGTTTTTTACTTTATATTTAATATTTGTACTTAGTTATTAATTTTAATATTTTGCTTAGTATATTAGTATATTTATGATTTTATGATTTTATGCTTAGTTGTTAATGTTAATATTTTTGCTTAATTAATAATTTTAATATTTGTGCTTTGTAATTTAGCATATTAGTATAATTATGATTTTGTGTTTAGTTATTTATTGACTAATGACTAATGAATTAATATTTGAATTGCACGAAATGGATCATAATCATCCTTATTTTTCAGACGGTTTTAACATACAGAATGGTGATTTTGACCTTTCTGAACTGGCCCAAACGACAGTGGGACATTCCTCCTCCACATCGACATCATGTCCAAAATCTAGAAAGTTGACATCTGTTGTATGGCAGTGTTTTGACAAATTAGAAATACCAAACCCATACGGTATGGTGATCGTGCCAAAATTGTCATACATGTTAGCCCTCAATTCCATATCCTATAGCTTGTTTTCGAGCATATTTTGATGTCTAATGGCTCGTTTTGTAGTGATTACAGGCATTCAATGGATTTCAGGTGCTGGAAGCCGAAACCATGACTTTTCGGAGGAAAAAACAAGTCAAATGGTGCAAAAAGGGATGCTTGAAGGCAATAGTGCACGGGTAACCTACCCGTGCACCGGAGGATGAAAATCAGGAAGAGCTTAGTGCACAGGTACTGCACGGGTATTACCCGTGCACATGCCTAGACAAGAAAGCAAGAAGAGATAGCATGGGTGTAGCACGGGTTCCATACCCGTGCACTTACCTGTGCACTACGTGTTCCAACTGGGCAAAAGTCACATTTTCAGCCATTTTTAGAGGGGCAAATGTGTCCTTTCACACCTATTTCGTAACCTAGCCTCTCAAACCTATAAATAAATCATTTTTCCACAAGACCGGGGAGCCATTGATTGAATTAATCCATCCATTCCAAACTTAATCTTCTCCACCAAATCAAGAGAGAGAGGAGCTTAAAAAGGGATACATGGAGGTTTTCCTCCATGGATTGCCTCTCCACCACCACCTACTACTATCACCATCCATCTTTGAGGAGGATTCAAGAGGAAAGAGCACCCTACCTTGTCTATAAGGAGGAGAAGCTTCAATGGAGCTTGTAGATTCGAGATGACAATTGGGCCCCTCTCTGAGCTTAGAGATCCGAGATTGACAACCTTGGGTTTCTTCCTTACTCTTCTCTTGTATTTTTTTTATTTGAGGTGTATCCCCATTGGGAAGTATGTAAACCCTAACACTAGTTCCATTTATTTGATTGACTTGCATTTGATTTCTTTTTATTGGTTCCATTCATTGTGCTTAATTGTCTTCAATTATCTCTTGAATTAAGTAGGCATTCCAACTCTTGATTCTTTTTGATTGATTGAACTTATTAGAGTAACTAAGCTTTTATTGAAATCTTTGTGAAATGGGTAGGCATTCCAACTCCCATATCGCTTAGTGGTTGATTTTGGTCTTTAATGCATTTAATACTCACTGTGGGTTGGGTAGGCATTCCAATTCCTAACCCTTTGTAGAGGTTGAATTGTGGTGTCTTTGTGAACCAAGTAGGCATTCCAACTCTTGGTTTACATTAGATATCAATTTATAGTTTAACCATCCACACCTAAGGTGTTTAACCAAGCTCATTTGAATTGGAAGGGTTATGTTGTGAGCATTCCAATCCAACATATCCCGGCTAGGTAAAATGGGTGGATTGTGAGCATTCCAATCCAAGCCATCCCGGAAACTCTAGCTAGGAAGATTAGCCCGATATGCTAGGAGTGTCTTTGCGGTTAGTTAGTGTAGGTGGTGTGAATGGTTTGGGTGGTCATAAGTACCATATGTTTCCATTTTCTTGCATCTCTCCTATCCACCATTTTATATTTATCATTTTAATCACTATTCTCACCCCTCCATGTCATCTTATGTTTTCTTATTTGTTTCTTTTCATTGCTCTTTTCTCACACACAAACAAACATGCTTACACTTCACACACCACCCTCACCCTTGCCATGTTCTTATTTGCATTGCTTTCAATAATCACTAAAACGAGAGACAATTGACGGATGACACCTCCCTGTGGACGATACCCTAGCTTACCGCTTTACTCAGTTTTAACAACTTTAGAGCACATTGCGTAAGAACAACTTTATAAATATCTTTTGATATTCGTAATTTAGTAACGACAGAAAAAGCGAGCTATCATACGGTCACATCAAAATCTTGCTATAAGTTTTGTAAATCCTTATTTGCCACTTCTAGGTCAGGAACTGGTCATTTGAGAAGGCATATGGAGAAACGCATGCCTAAACATGGATAGGTAGACATTATAACCCAGACACAACTACAATGGAACCCAGACGGGTCCGTTACGAGGTGGAGTTACGACTCCACGTGTGCTAGAGATTGCATTGCATTTTACCTTGCACAAACTAATCAACTAATTAATTTTGGTGATAATGTTTTTTATGAAGAATTTATCCAAAAAGCATACAACCCCCAATTCAAAGCTGTTTCCAGAAACACCAATATGACCAATTTGTTAAAATGTTTTAACACCCAACGAGATAACTTAACGGGTGAATTACAACATCTAAATGTTTCTATTGCACTAACTTCTGATATTTGGAATGCACGTTCCAAACAGAACTATTTATGTGTCACAAGACACTATTTAGACTTTGATTGGAAGTTACAAAAAAGAATTCTTCTTATTTTTCGTCATATGAATTTTCAACATACAGCAGAAAATATTTGTAATGTCATTGTTTCCGTTTTACAAACTTATGAAATAACTCAACGCATCATTTCTATCACATTAGTTAATGCATCGACAAATACTAGCTATATTGACTTGTTTTTTGAAAACCATATCCCGCGAGATAGGGGTTATTTCTTCCACCAACGATGTGCATGTCATATCATAAATTTAGTTGTAAAATATGGTAAGAAGGTTGTAGGTGATTGTATAGATTGCATCAGAGATGCCCTTTCTTGGATCAGCAGCTCTAATACAATATTGCAAGATTTGTGCAGCGTTTGTCATCCATTTGCAGCCATCTTAGCAAGGACATCTGCCCGATGATTCTACTGCCTAGGTACTTGCTCTATCTTGAATTCCTTTAAACGGGTCACAAGCTCTAGAACTTTTCTGAGGTATACGGCCATGTTATCTCCTTTGGCCTGATATGAACCGGTTACCTGGTTGACTACTAGCTGCGAATCACACTTAACGAGAAGATAATTTGCTCAGAGATCTATTGCCACCTTCATTTCTGTAAACAAAGCCTCATATTCAGCCTCATCGTTGGTGGTGCTGATCCAGATTTCTTGATTGGTAGGCCAATCTGTAGGTTCTTGCTCTTTCTGGGGAATCAATTCCGAACCTGGGCAGGTGCCAAGGTCTGGTAGGGCGCTGAATTCTGCCACGAAATACGCCAGACCCTGTGCTTGAATGGTAGTACTGGCTTTGTATTTGATATCGTACTGGGTGAGCTCAAGGGCCTATAGCACCAGTCTCCCCAATACGTCCGACCTTTGGAGAAATTGATGCAGAGGTTGATCGGTGACCAAGGCGATTGAATGGGCTTAGAAATATGGCCAGAGATTCCTGGTGGTGGTTACCAATGTAAATGCGGGCTTCTTTAGAGGAGTGTAATTTTTTTTCTGATTTGGTCAGGGCGCGACTTACATAATAGATGGGTCACCGAATTCCGTCTCAGCGTTCTTTTACCAAGGCCTTGCTAACAGCTGTCTCGGACACAGCCATGTATAACTGCAGCTTATCTCCTGGTACAAGTTTAACTAGTAGTGGTGGGCTAGCCAGCTAGCCAGGTATCCTTTAATAATTGGAAAGCTAGCTTGATGACTTGGTCCCACTTCATATTCTTCCCTTGTTTGACAGCTTTATAGAAAGGGATGAACTTATCAGTGGATCGCGATATGAAGTGGTTCAGGGCTGATATCCGTCCAGTCAAGCTCTGTATTTGCTTGAGCGAGGTAGGAGATTCAAGATCCAGGATGGCTTCGGTTTTCTCCGGGTTGGCTTCTATTCCCCTTTCATGAACAATAAACTCGAGGAATTTTTTGGCTGCTACTCCAAAGGTACATTTAGCGGGGTTCAACCGCATCTAGTTCTCTTTGACTATCTGGAAAGTTTGGCGGAGGTGGTCCTGGTGCTGTTCAGCTACCTGGGATTTGGTGATCATGTCGTCAATGTACACCTCCATCGTCTTCCCTATCTGTTCTTTGAACAGCCGGTTGACCAAACGCTGGTAGGTAGCACCTGTATTCTTAAGACCAAACGGCATTACCGTGTAGCAATATAAACCCTGCCTGGTGATAAAATTGGTCTTATCTTGTTTAGCGGGGTGCATCATGATCTGATTATACCCCGAGAATGCGTCCATAAAGCCTAGGAGCTTGTTACCCGCTGTTGAATCTACCAACTTGTCAATCTTTGGTAGAGGGTAGTTGTCTTTCGGACAGGCGCGGTTGAGATTTGTGTAAACAACGCACATACACCATTTCCCGTTTGCTTTGGTTACCATGACTACGTTGGTAATCCATTCAGGGCACCGGGATTCCCCGATGAACTTGGCCTTCAGTAGCTTGTCTACCTCCTCTTGCACTGCATCATTCCTTTCTGGGTTGAAATGCCTCATCTTCTGTTTGATTGGCTTAAAGATGGGGTCTACTGCTAATCTGTGAGCTGCCAAAGTAGTAGGAATCCCCGACATCTCCTCATGGCTCAAAGCGAAGATATCGATGTATTCCCGAAAGAGCTCCACTATAGCCTCCTTTACTTCTAACTCCAGTGCTGATTCTATCTTGACCACCTTGGAAGGTTCATCCTTCCAGATTGGTATTTCTTCTAAATCATATGCAGGTTGGTCATTGGCCCACCTTCTATCTTCCTCATCCGTGTATTTTGTGTCTGGAACCTCTGTCACAGGTTCCTCTTCTACTATCTCCATCTTGTCTTCAGCATCTAAGTTCTCAGGGTTCTTCTTGACAATTCCGGGTCATGCACGATGGTTATCTGCGCATATTGCTTGGCAAGTGCCGCTGGATTGGTAAATACCGCATAACACTTGCATGTTACCGGCAGATCTCCCCTTATCTCGCCTACCTTATCCCTCACCAGGAATTTCAGAACGTTGTGGTAGATTGATAATACACCCTTAATGTCAAATAGGAAAGGTCTCCCAAGAATGGTGTTGTAGGCAAATGGAGTGTCCACTATGACAAAGTCTGTCATGAGATTCTGCTGGAGTGGCGCTGTTCCAACAATCACATGTAAGATCATGGATCCTGTGAGTATCAGTGAGTCCCTAGTGAATCCATACAACGGGGTAGTGCAGCCATTGTAGCAGGGGTTCTTTAGGCTAAATTGTTCTAGGGCTCATTTGAATAGGATGTCGATGTTGCTACCGGTATCGATAAGGACACCGTGGACCTGACAATTTTCTATTTGCACGGTGACAACCGTAGAGTCATCATGAGGATGTACGGTGTTGTATACATCATCCTCAGTGAAAATAATCTGGGTTGAACAAGGGAATCCTGGCGGTCCCTTGGAGACCCGGAAGACTTCTTAGCCTGCATCTAACCGGGGTACCTTCCTAGCATGATTTTTCCTGGAATTGTTGGAGGTTCCTCCAGGGTGGGACCTTCGTTGATGGTGTGGACTATGTGGATCTGCTCCATCAGATTTTTGCCCTTTGCTTTCCTCTTCTTTTCAGCCACTCTGATCTCTGCCTGCACCTCTTTCACAATGTGAATGTTATCTCACACCAGCTGTAGAAATTCTACCAAGCAACCTCCCCTTAACAGTGCCTCGATCTGGTTGCGTAGGCTATAGCATTCGGAGGTGTTATGCCCTATGTCCTCATGGTAATCGCAGTATTTGAAGCGATTCCGTTGATAGACTGGCGCTTTAATCGGGTTAGTTTCCTCAGTAGCCCATTGTCACGGATGGCTAGGTAGATCTCACGAGATGCATTCAGAGGGGTGCAATGAGTGTACCCCTCCTCTTCTCTAGCTATCTAAGCTACTTCTCTTGGTGGAGGCGTTGCCCTAGAGGAGGTTTTCCAGACTGGGTACCTGTCCCGCTGGGGCTGGTAAGGCGGTGGTCGGTACGCAGATCTGTTAGGAGGTCTGTTCTAGTTCTTTTGTACCGGTACAGGCTTGGGCGCTTCCTTCTTTTGGCGCTTGGCAGATCTCATGTCGTTGAACGTGCATTTTTCCGTGGTATGCAATATTCAAACAAATTTATAAAATCCCAAGATGCACTCAAAAAAAATATAAAACTAGTATATGGCAAGTATGTGTATCGTTCCACAGAGATCGAGCGGCAGTTATAATTAAACTAGTGCTTAAGTAAAAATACAAGAAAAGTAAATTGATTTGGTTTTAAAGAGAATTAAACTAAGATGCAAGCTAAGCTAAAACTAACTAAAATGTACTATTCTAAAAAGGTATGGATATATGGTATGTGGATTAAAGAATTGATGAATTCAACTAGCAAACAATGGGTAAAGAATGAACTCACATTAATGGTCATTAACTAATGCAACCACCCTAGAATGTATATGAGTGGTTATTTACCACTTGTGAGTGCCCAAACCATAATGTATAGCATTGGCCACCCACAATTGGTTATACAATGAGAGAACATCTATCACATAAGGGACAAATCTCTTTGTTAAAATCACCGACCTATCATGTATAGTGTTGATGCTTAATCTATCACATGCAAACAATCCTAGGATGTATAGTCTTGATTACCCATGAAAGATTAGAATTAGGTTAGATTAATAAGTCTGAAACTCACTTGGGTCATGTACCCTTGTTTGATCCTCCTATTCAATTGAGCTTAGAGAACCAAACATCATGTATACTCAATTCTCTACACATATAATTTCTCAAACAACTCATAAAGAGAGTCATGTACAATCAAACACAAATTGCTTTTGAAATCAAGTAAAACACTGAATAGAACAAATTAGATATATTTTAATAAAAGAAATTGAGTTCATTACAAATACCCATATTTATATGTGAATCACATCAATCCCTTAATGAGATTTAGCTACTCATAACAAATAAAATACAAGAATAAAAATGAAGGAAATAGAAAAGACCCATATAGAACCTTCTTTCTTCAAGCTAAAATCCACATCTAATATTTTTGTGAGTAGCAATCTATGAAGATGATTATGGGTTTTTGGTGAAGTATTGAGAGAGAAATGTTTTTGAGATTTAGAGAGAGAAAGAAAGAATGGAATGGGTGTATGGTCGTGGGTCTCTCTTTGAAAAATCAGATATGAAACTATTTATACTTCCTTCAAAATTAGGCCAAAATGCTGATGTGGCGAGCTGAGAATCCCGTATAGCATGGGTGAGTTATCCATGCATTTACCTGTGCAATCTTCATTTCCTTCCTGACTTGTGCAATGTGCACGGGTTAGTGCACGGGTAGGTGACCCGTGCGGTACTCGTGCAGTTGATCTTCGCCGGAGGCTTTGCTCCCTAGTCTGGTGGATTGCACGGGTGGTTGCACGGGTGTTACCCGTGCACTGAGATCTTCCAAAATTCCATCTTCCGGTGCACAGGTGAGTGCACGGGTATGCTACCATGCATTATTGCCTTCTTCATCTCTTTTCTGTACCAATTAGTCCTTTTTGCCCATCTTCATGCCTTTTTACCTAATGCCTGCAATAACGACCAAAAGAGCCATAAATACACATAAAAACGCTCAAGAACGAAACAAAGAGGAATGATATGAGGGCCAAAATGTATAACATTTTTGGCTCGATCAGTCATCATGCTTCATCTTGACTCTGAGCTGCTCGTCTATCTTTACATTCTCAAGGGCCATGTCATAGGCCTCCTGGTATGTCTCTAGTGGATGCTTTGCAAAGGATCGGAACAGTTTGCCAGCTCATAGGTTCCTTCTGAAATTGGCCAAGGTCTCCTTCTCAGCGAAGACTCCCATCTGGATTACCTCCTTGTGGAATATCTCCACGTAGGCTATAAGCGATTCATCCAACTTCTGGATCTCGTATTGAAGGTGAATGAGATCCTAAGGGCGAGGTTTGATGCCTTGGAATTAAGCACAGAAATCGGTGGTCCATCTTGACTCTAAGCTGCTCATCTATCTTTACATTCTCAAGGGCCCTGTCATAGGCCTCCTGGTATGTCTCTAGTGGATGCTTTGCAAATGATCGAAATAGTCTGCCAGCTCATAGGTTCCTTCTGAAATTGTCCAGGGTCTTCTTCTCAGCGAAGACTCTCATCTGGATTACCTCCTTGTGGAATCTCTCCACGTAGGCTATAAGCAATTCACCCAACTTCTGGATCACATATTGAAGGTGAATGGAATCCTTGGGGCGAGGTTTGATGCCCTGGAATTGAGCATAGAAATCGGTGGTCAATTTGGTGAAAGAGTCAACACTTCCTGCTGAGAGCTTCTTGAACCATGTCTTGGCAAAGTTAGTTAGCCTGGTAGGGAACATCCTGCACATGGCGGCCCTGGTAGCCTTCTGGACCTCCATATGTTGAACAAAACTCTCCAAGTGGCTCAAGGGATCCTCTGACCCAGAATACTTGTCGGTTGGCATCTTGAATTTAAGAGGCAGTTCTGCCTCCCTAATCCTTCTAGAAAAAGGAGCGTTCATCTCTCCCAAGGGATCATTCTGATTCTCTCGGTGCTTGCCCTTTTTTAACCCATGGATCTTTTTCGTCATTCTGGCTACTTGATCTTAGAGGCGCTTGTTACCATCATTCCCGGACTCTACCTCAGAGTCTTCGTTGTCAGACCCCTCTGATGCCATTGAGGCCTCGTCCTGGTTCTCTCATTGGGGAGGGTTTTCCCTAGCGCTTCTTTTATTGCCCGTGCTACCTCATGCTGCTAATTGAGGTTGTCTAGAAGCTGTTGACCGTCGGACCGGGTAGAGATGTTCTCTAGGGGGGAGGTCGATGGCAGACTTCACCTGTCGGGGTTAATAACCCACTAGTCGGGGTGGAGCTAGGGGCACGGGCCCGAACCTGTCATGGATTGGTGAGACCGAGGGTATGGGCTCGAGCCTATCATGGATCGTAACTAGAGGTGGCGGTCCCAGCCTATTGAATGTGGTTATCCTGGTACTTTACCGACTGGTGTTTCCCTTGACATCTGGTACCGCAGGCTGGCGGGAACTACCTCCCACGACCATTCAGAGGCGGATACTTTCTATGAAGGTAGCAACCTGTTAGTCCAAGCTGGCTGGGTCGGCTACTGGGGCGGCAAGCATCTGGGGGGTAGCCCGTGCGATAGCTGCCGGTGTTGAGGCGAGATTGCGATTCTTCCCCCTTCCTTTGCTTCTGACCCTTTCGAGTTGAAGCGATTGATTGGTGCCCCAATTGATCGGGCTGATCCTGAGAAGACCAGAGTCTATTATTGGAAATGTTGCAAGAAAATGTGATTCACATGCTTTCTTTAGGGGTGTGGAAACTTCCCACAGATGGTGCCAAAAAGTGTTGACAGGAAAATCCACTCGGGGAGTGAAATTCCAGTTTACACCCTCGATTGCTACTGGTAGGTGGCAACGAAGTAGGTACCTTCGGTACCCAGATTTCCCTTGCAAGGTAGTAGAAGATTGAGCTTCGAACAAGGGAAATCCTATGAAGAGATTATTAAATGAAGAGGTAATACGTATGGCACTGTTTTATTGATCACTGTAATTGTTTACAAGAAGACTGATTTTGACAACAATACTACCCTATCACTCTCTCTTTTCTCTCTATACAAAATGGCGATGGCAAAACTATGTGTGTCAATAAATGGCTACAAATCCTCTCAGTAATGGTTCTGAACCTCTTACTAACTTTAAAAAACTCAAAAGAAAGCTTCTGGAAAAAGATCGATCCCCTTTCTTCGTCCTTCATGGCCATATTTATAGACACCAATATTCCTGAGAATCCAGTCATATTAATGATGAAGATCATTTGGAGTCCTTCTTTAGGCGTTGAAAGACGTTGAGTGAGGCTAAAGGCACGGGATTTGATCCATCCAATTACTGTCGTATTTAAACTCTGATTCGGTTGACTGTTTGGTCTCATTTACGGCGCTTTAAATGGTAATGAAGTCAACTCTTCCCTCCTATGTTGATTGGAAAGAGAAACTGACTATGTATCCTAGTATCGCGGTACACTAGTGTACCAGTCTACTTTTGCTGGCGTGGTGCTTGCCCTATCATGCTGGTATCTCTTGGTTGGATTCTGGGATGATATCTAGGTACTAGGGTACCAGGTAGCTGTCGAGGTACTCGAGTACCGGGTATATGTCCATGGTACCTAGGTGTCCAATAGAAGATGCTGGGTACCTGAGAGGTACTGAACATATGGTATCGCGGTACCTGCCCATTCTTGAGTCGTGGTTCTGGTACTTTGACTAGGTAGACATGTGGGTGAGGAGGTAGTGGTTCCGGCCTTACCAGGTATCGGTTCTTCCTAGATCACGGTATCGAAGCTTCCGGGCACCTGAGAATGGTTCCTACCAGGTAGAAACTTGGTGGAAAATTTTTCTTTGGACCCCTGCCAAAAAAGGCTGTTAACAGTAAATAAAATTCACTTCTTTACCTAAATATTTTTTATCCGACATTACGACTTACACTTACACACTTTTTATTAAATAAATAAATAATTTATCATTTCATATTTTTATCTATTTTTTATTTTCTTACATCTTTAATATTTATTTATTCTTTGAATTATTTTATCAAATAAATCTATCTATTTTGTACATTTTATTTTATTATATGAAAATAATATATAAGATAAACAAATTACAATTAAAAATACATATGTTAAATTGTAAAAATAATATTAAGTTTAAAAGTTATGAAGTTATAACAAATAAATTTAACAATTTCTTAAATTAAAAAAAAAAACTTTAAAAAAAATAAGAAGTAGGCGGGCGTGTTAAGGCCCGTTAGGCCGGCCTGGCTTGCTAGCAAGGCACGACACGGTCCTTGGGGGCCATGCGTACGGGCTGGGCCAGGCCATGCCACTAGTTTTCTTAACACGGCACGGTTACTTCGCATGCCGGCACAACACGGCACGCTAAGACGACCAACCCCTAAGGGGCTGGGGTTTAGGGGGTCGGGCCGGCATGTTTTGACAGTTCTAATCATATGTGGAGAGTTGAGGGCTTCATTTTTACATTTCGCCTCGGACCCAAATTCTTAGGACCGGCACTCCATATTGGTGGTGAGGGGTTTGAATGCCACTATACATATTTTACAAGTATGTGTGAAGAGTTTTCTCCTAGTGTGTTGAAATAGATATTCGGACCGTACATATATTGTTTGATCTTGCTATCTTGGTAGATCTTATTGTAATAGATGTAATATTTTGATTTTTTTAATTGTTTTCTTTTAATCTTTTAAAAGCATTTTTGTTTAATTTTTAAAGCATTTTTATTTAATTATATAGACGTTTATTCATTTTCATTTTTCTTTAAAAAAAACTATTGCTTTGCTTCAAGGGTTTTCTTGACATTTACAAAGTCAAACTTGGTAAATTTAACATTATTACTAACCAATATTAAGTGCAAGAGTGTAAGTGTAGAATAATGAAACCTTTCCATTTGAGTGTGTTTGTGCAAAACCTCAAGGGTCTAACTGTAATTTCCTCTTTACGAAAACATCCCCGTTATTTAATTATCACTTAACACTACAAGAAAAAAAAGGTTTTATGATGCAGAAAAACCGTTATAATAAGTTGTTTATGACGTTTAAAAACCATCATTAATCTCAGCATCAAGACCATTTTCTTAACGGTTTTAAAAGCGTCATAATTTTATAACGGTTTTTAATATCATCAGTTCTTAACGGCTTTTAAACATCATAACTTTATGACTGCAATTATCTATCAAAACAAGCATCATTAAATTTTGATGTTCAATTACAGTCAAAATAAGCATCATTACGTCTTGGACATTAATAGACCATCATAAATAGATGATGGTTATAAATTATCATCAACTTGTTTGTTAAAAATAAATAAATAAATAAATAAATATTTATTCCTGCCAACATTAATAATAAATAAATATAATATTATATATAATGGAACTTGAACGATACTAAAACCACAAGATGTATCATAAAAGCAAATAAAAATTCGAATAAACAACAATTGTATTACATCAAAAGTTATTAAGTATGTTTGATCTCTTGAAAATCTAACTAATTAAAATTTAATTACATTCAAAATTATAAATATTTTTGGACAGCATAATATCTTCTTCTATGTGATGAATGATTTGACATGACCAGTCCACTCCATGCTTACCTCATCTATTTCCTATTGCGTATAAGTTGTCTTTCCATTAAACTAATAAACATTTATAAGAACCAAAAATGATTATTAAAATCTATATTATCAAGTATACTTCAAAAAAAATCAATTTAAAAATCATCTCACCTTATCGGTAAGTATACTCAGATTTTTAATAATTTCTTTTATATATCTGAGCACATAATAACCACACTCAACATCACCATGATGTTTATGTGTCTGCATCAACAAACTTGGATAAATACTTATATTCTATTATAATTTTAAAAATGTTATAAACAATAATTCTACATGTACTGCCTGTACAACTTTCCATTTAATATCCTTTTTAATTCAATTTATCTTCACTTCATTTAGATATTTTTCAACAACTCTACATATTCAATTTTTTTTCACAACTTAGTATAATTAATAAATAATGAAACTAAACAACCAAACAAATATAATAGAACAAGAACAAAATAAAGAAAGAAAATACACTAACATGGGCATAGATTCCAATAAATTTGTGTCCACAACATTCCCAATTGAATCTAAATAATCCAAAATCCCAACATAAGTGTAACAACAAAATCCCAAAATATTAAGAGTAAGTTTAATAACATAATCACATGATATCAACAATATAGCCAAAAATAAAATAGATAAACATATATATTAACTCCATACTTAACATCTTGTACAAAAAATTAACAACCATAAGGCCAAAATAAATGAACAAATATCCATTGCACTTAATAAAAATAAAAATCGTTAACCTTTGCTTATAACTCAAAGTGTATGCAGCAACTCTTGTAAGCTCACAAAAGGTACCAAATTTATGGATTTCAAAGGATCCGGTAGAAATGTGCTCTGATCCGGTAGAAATGTGTCCTGCAATACAAAACCTCATTAAATGACCCAACCATTAAATCCTCACTTCATAAGATTAACTCCATACCATCCTACTCTTTCATATTAAACTGTATGTAGTAAACCTAGTAGATATGATCAACACTACCAAAATCATAGTTTTTTCTTTCTTTAAAAAAAAAAATAGGGTATGGAATAAAACCAATGCACCTTTCTCAAATTATAATATATAATTGATCAACTTTTGAATTAAAAAAAATGATCAGCTTTTGAATAAAAAACAAAAACTATGAAATAAACAATAGAAGGCAATTTACTTTTGATTATTTACTAAACAAAAGGCAGTTACTTTTGATTAAACAAAGTAAATGCTCACATGCAGGAGCTAAGCACTAAGTTTCAATTCCTTAAAAAAATGAAAGAAAACAGAAACAAACAACAAAGCGCAAGAGATTGTATCAGAGATTCAGAGTTACACACTGTACAAATCGAATAGGACATCTCAAATGTCTCTGAAAGGTCAAAACATAAGATCTTTATTTTTATTGTATTATTATAATTATGATGAAACAAATAGAAACTCTAGAAATCATTGAAAAAAACTATGGATTTTATTACCAGGTTTTGACATCTATCATCAGTCTGACCATGAATTTCTAAAATATCTTTGTCATTGACTAACAACTTGCTTAATTAGCCTTTTGATATTGTGTTTTTCTCTCTAATTTGGATTTATATATGTTTAAACTGTTCGATTGTTGTTATCTATACATGGTTTTGAGAGTGTCAGAGAAGTGGTTTTCCTGTTTGATAATTTTCAATCAATAAGAGAGAAGAATTGGTTTAGAGAAGTATCTTTTGAAGTCAAAAACAATTCCAGTGTAAACTAAAAATTCCCTTAGACATTTTAACAAACAATTCACAGACACAAATTTAGTATAAAAATAGACTCAAGTAATAAATATTAAAAAACCCATAATTTGAAATCAAACACATAAAATAAAATCAAACTCATAAACATCAATCGATAACCACACTATCGCTTAAATAATAAACAACACAACAAAAACAATACTCAAGATCGCACAAACATAAACTTCCAGGACCACAAATTATAAACTACAAAACCATAACAAAAAGTTTATCAAATTTTAGACCCCTCAAAAATTTTCAAAAAGAATACCATAAAGTTATTGTAAAAAAATCCAACAGAAGATGTGAAACAAACCTGATTTCAACGGTGAAGGATCTGGAGATTTGGGGCTTTTTTTTAAGTGTACAAAGATCTGAAGAACAAAGGTTGAGAATTTGGAGAAATGATGATTTGAAGAAAGCAGGAGAATGTGATTTTTTTTTTGTAAAAAAGTTTTGATGAATAGATCGACCACCTTATCAAGTATGTAGGCTAGGGCAATAAGTGATTAGGACGGCAAATTAAATATTAAAAACCTATTAGAAGGCGGCAAAATAGAAACCCCACCCGCCAATTTTGTCTTTTCGTCCTTTTTAAAGGATTTTTACTATTTGTTTAATTAAATATATTTTACATAAATGATTGTTTAAAAGAGTTACCCAATTATGATACGAAAAAACCATCAATATTTCTTGATGATTAATAAACATCAACACTTCTTAATATTATTTAAAAACCGTTAAGAATTAATGACCTTACTAATAAGCATCATTAAAATATAATACATTTAAAAAACATCAAATTCTTATGATGGTTTTTAAAAACCATCACACATGATTGATGGTTAAAATACCCATCATAAATAAGTGTCATAAAACCTTTTTTTTCCTTGTAGTGTAATTATTAGAATACCATATCTCAAGATACATATCAAACGGTTGCAATGTGAATAATCACTGCTTCTGTTGATTGACATTTCTTGTTACACATATAACACGAATAATCATATACACAAAATATTATTAAAAACACGAAAGCTAATTAAGTTAGATATCTAATTAAAGTTTGGCTAGTTGATTGACATTAATGGGATAAACTTCATTCTTGTAATAAGAATGAAAAGCCTTGTTTGCAATGTGAACATTCACTGCTTCTGTTGGGTGCAGTCCATCGAAGAAGACATGGTGGCTTCTCTCTGCGCAAACCTCTCCACCTCTTTTGCATAATATTCCATTCCCGCCTTCACTCTGTGACTCCACTTTACAACACGCATTACTCGTGTCTCTGAATCCTGGAAAACCATTCGTAGAATCAAATTCATTATGCCCTATCAGCATATGTTAAGAAAAATGTGTTTCTGCAATATGAACATTAGATTTGAAATAAATAAAGACATGTTACGTACCTGTGGAGACAGGGTTTTTGATGATGTCTCTTATGATCTTGTAAGAGTTAACAAAAACAAGAGTGGAACCAGGCATGTGTGTTTTGATATCATCGACCATGTTCTTCAAGTGTGTGTTGAAGAGGTGAGCAGCCCGGTTGAGACATTGTAAGCAGCCGTCGCGCATGGGCCGAACTCCCTCCACCATGGGGCTGCACCCTATTGGGTTCAGTGATATCAACACAAACTTACGCCCTCCTAAACTGTACAGCTTCTACATCAACACAACCAGTACAGTTGTCAACTATTTCTTTCATGATCAGTATCATTGTTTTTTGGTTTCACAAAAATATTTGAAAGCACTTCTCATAAAAGTATTCTTCATGTTGAGTTGCGCAAGACACTACTTACTCTCCCAGTCTCCCTTAGTATGATGACATGGCAACAACTTTTACTTTTTGGATATGAAATTTGAAACTTTCATAAAATGAGCTATTCTATCAAGTTATTTACGATTCAAACCATTCATCATCTTTCTAAATAGCCTTATATATCCTTTTAAATCTCAAAAATAACCCTACACAAACTTATAAAATGCAATTTACTTTATTTACACTCGTTATCGACTATGAGACTAATTTTTTTTTCATTTGTTCTCCATCTTCTTCTTATACATCATTCTCTTGACTTCTTGAATTCTTACTTATTCTTTTCAATATATATATACATATATATATATATATATATATATATATGTATATGCATAATTATTACTTGCTTTCACAAATTTTGAAAGAATACTAAGTTGTATGTACTCTGTTTCATCATAATTGATCATGAATATATTGAATTTTAGATATTCATCTTCAGGGTCAAAAATTAAATAGCACTTTTTAGGGTGGGTTTTGCGCAAATATCACCATATTAATAACTCTTGTTTAAATAGCACTAAAAAAGGTGGTAAGACCAAAATGCCCCCACTTATTTTTTATCTTCTTTTTTTTAACTTTTTAAATTTCTACTTTTTTCTCTCTCTTTCTTCCCAATCTCCCAAACGATATCTCTCTCCCTCTCTCTCTCTCTCTCTCTCTCTCTCTCTCTCTCTCTCTCTCCTCTCAGACTCTTGTTTCTTCCTCTCTCAAAATGTCCAAACCATTTTTGCTCCTTTAAGTTCACTTATTCTTCAGCTTTGAAGATTGAACAATTTCTGGAAAACGCATAAATAAGTCTCGATTATTCATGAATTAAGTCTCTCGTAAACGCATAAATAAGTTTCAAATAATCATAATAAGTCTCGGATATTAATAAATTAAGTCTCGAATAAGCGTAATAAGTCTCAAATATTCATAAATAAATCTCGAAAATGTATGAATAAGTCTCGAAAACGCATAAGTCTCGAAAACTGGTGAGTAAGTCTCGAATAATTATGGTAAATCTCAGGTATTTATAAATTAAGTCTCGAATAAGCGTAATAAGTCTCGGGTATTAAAAAATAAGTCTCCAATAAGTCTCGAAATTAAAAAAAATTCTCAACATCGACTACTGTTCATCTTCTCAGATTCGATAAATCCAAACCTAAACCTACCATTTCAAGATTCAAGAAAACCCCTATTCAGATTCAACAAACTCACCATTCACATCAAATTGATAACAAATTCACAATAAAAACTAAATTGAAAACTCAAATTAAAAACCTGGATTTTTTTAAAAGAAATAATTAAAAAATAATTGGAGATATATTGGATCTCCCAAGTCCCAAATTCAGGCGGCGGTGATGCTTGTGCATGGCGGAGTCAGGAGTTCCCAGTCGAGGCCTCATGACGACGTTCAGAATCGACGATGAGATCAGGGGTAAAAAATGAATGAGAGGAGAGATTGTTTGAGAGAATGGGAAGAGAGAGAAATCGTTTGAGAAAGAAATATACATAAAATAAAAGTTAAAAAAATATATTAATAATAAGTGGGGCATTTCGGTCTCACCACCTATTTAGGTGCCAATAAAACAAGACTTATTAAAGTAGTGCTATTGTCACTCTTCCAAGTTGAAAAGGTGCTATTGTCACCCATTCCTTCTTCATTGAATTAGTTTTTCGAACAATATTTCATTACTGAATGATTCTTAAATAGGGTTTATGATAGAGGTGCATACGGTTCGGTTCCGGGGCGGTTTTGGTTTGAAACCGCCGGTTTCGGTTCCGTGGGCACCTCAAACCGAAACTGTAACCGGTATAACTGGTTTGGTTTTTGGTTTTGAACCGCCGGTTAGGTTTCGGTTAGGTTTCGGTTTTGCATCCACATGGCAGGCTCTTATTGGTCAATATTTTTTTGAATATATAAATACCTGGTTTAACCGACGGTTTTGGGACACCCCTAACTGTAACCGGCAATTTCGGTTATGGTTTAGGTTTCAGTTTTGGGTGGCCGGTTTTGGTTTGGAACCCACGGTTTAACCGAACCGTGGGCACCTATAGTTTATGATAAGTAAATGTACATTAATTAAATTACATGGGTGATGAATTTGAGGATTTCATTTAAATTATTCTGTCCTTTTAAATAATTTTCGTACGATTATTTTGGTAATTTTAAAAAATATATAAAATAGGTTGATCTGTGTCTTGTCTCTACAGATTAAGCATATATATGAAGTTAGCTAAACCTTATTAAATGCATCCTCAAAAACAAAGGCGTTAATTATAACTAATTAATTTCTTTCTTTTTCTTATAAAAAATATAGAAACTATTTAGGTGAGTTCAAGTCCTTTTCAAGTAGAGTTCCTACGGGTTGATTTTTTTGGGAGTGGAGCTTTTACAAAATAGAGCTTTTAAACAAAAAGCTTAGCGTTTTTTAGTTGTCAAATATTAAAATACTTCTAAACTAATAGATGGTTTGTTAATAGTAAAAACAAAAAAAAAAAGAAAAATTCATACCAAACATACTCAAATTACTCTATAGCACTTTTTGAGTTTTGGTATTAGCATTACCAAACGGTAAACTTGAAATCATTTGGAAATTTGATCTATACATTTTCTTATAAAAATGTTCATAATTAATAACATATTTAAATGTCAACATATTTAAATGCATCCTCAAAAGGCGCTAATTATAACTAATTTCTTTCTTTTTCTTTAAAAAAAAAATATAAACTATTTAGGTGAGTTTGAATCTTTTCAAGTAGTTTCTATGAGTAGATTTTTGGTAATTGAGCTTTACAAAATAGAGCTTTCAAAGAAAAAGATTAGCGTTGTTTAGTTATCAAATATTAATATACTTCTAAATTAATAGTTGGTTTGTTAATAGTAAAAAGAAAAAAAAAATTAACCAACAGAGAAGTCATGCCAAACGAACTCAAACTACTCTAAAACACTTTCGGAGTTTTGGTATTAGCACTACCAAACGGTAACCTTGAAATCATTTGGAAATTTGATCTATAGTCATTAAACCTATACATTTTCTAGAGGGTGTCAGAACATGTTTCGTAAACTGTATTAGACTCGACACGAACGTTAAATCATACTAAATAATTCGAAAAATAACATTTAACCGCTAACATTTGTTTAATTAGGTCCAAGTAATGTAGGGCATACGTACCTTGAGATGTTGAGACAACAAGTTTGTGAGGTTGAGAGTGAAGGATTGAAGAGTAGTGAGATTGGATTTTGGATATTTAAGGAAGTAGTTGAATAAATAATCATTCCCGCCACTTCCCACAACAAACAAATAATTGGGGAGTGAATCTCTGCTGCTGCTGCTGTGCCCTAGTTGTGCTTTTAATTCCGGCAATGTCACCTCCTCAAACTTCTTTATTTGTTCATTTAGACTTATAACATGCCCCTGAAAAATATTGCATTTTTACGATAACAAAAGAATTAATCTTCTGGTTTAGAGAACAATATATATATATATATATATATATATATATATATATATTTCTTTTCTTCTTAATGTACACCAATATAAATTACATCAATGCATTATGTGTGAGTCATAGATTATGGATAATCACTGACAAGTGCTACATAATGAGTCAAAACAATTAAATCTAATGATCCACAGATAAATATTAGTGCGCATCGAGGTGAAAAGTTTCATATATAAATAAATATATATATATATATATATAATCAAAGTTAACTGATTCTAGGGTTAATAAAAACCATTTTAAAACATTTTTTTAGACAGCAAATGTCAAATATACCCTCTAAGAGAACTATTTTAACACCACCTTCCTATGTGGTTGATGATCGATGGTAATGGCACTCATAATTAATAAACTATTTAAGAGAATTATTTTAACACCACCATCTTATGTGGTTAATAGTAAAAGACACTTATTCATTTTGGTACCGTCTCAACTCTCAAGTACGATATTCTTTAAAATATTTCAGCAAATGTTTTATTTTTCATTTCTTTTTAATCTTTTGACAAGACCAACAATTATAAGCAAGTATGACCCCACTTTATGTTTTGATATACAAACTTACTATAAAACTTTTCTATATTTAATGCTGACCCATAAAGATTTTGAAAGCTACCAGATCACATTTTAAACAAACTAAAATTAAATGTAGAAGATGATCAAATTAATTAAAATGAAATGAGAGAGAAAAGTAAAAGCCTAACCACGAGGGAGCCGGTATCATCAAGTATACCAGAGGCAGCAGAGGCATAGTTAACACCATGAAGAATTTTAGTTCCTTTAGTTGAAGGATCAGAGAAAGTTGGAATCAAAGAAGGGAGGTTGAGCTTTTCACCAAGAAGGTCAATCACATTTTTCCCATTTGTGAACCTCCCTGACGGTCCGGACGGGAAATCTACTCCGTAGGGCAAGTAGTCTGCTTTGGCCAGTGAGTTTTGGAGGAAGTTGTTGTTGCCATTATCAACCAGAGAGCTTCCAAACACAAACATGCCTTTGATAGAGGCATTATTATTCATGTTGTTGGCTGTGCAATATTGAAGTAAATATGCAAAGAGGAGGATGAGGAGAAGTTCTGTGGACATTTTCATTATTATTATTGAGAGAGAGAGAGAGAGAGTTGATGGGTGGTATTTGGTTAGGGTTCTTGAGGAACGGTGGATTTTGTGTTGAAGTGGATGGTATTTGAAGGTTCATTTATAGGAGAAAACCTTGAAAACCTTCATTTATAGGAGAAAACCTTCGGTGGAACGGTCTCATTGACAAATAGTGAGACCATCCAATAAAAATGTAATACTTTTATAAAAACATCAAAATACATTTTAAAACTTAAAAAACTACACTTCTATTGGTTCCACCGAAGATTTTCTTCCTTTATAGTTGTAGAGGGGTGGTGGTGGAGGAGTCTTCGGTAGTCTTTTGTGATTCTCCATTTATTCCAACACCTATTAATGTCCATAATTAATAACATATTTAAATATGTCAACATTTTCATCTGTTATTGTGGTACAGAAGTAAGTATATTGTCTGTCGAATAATATAATGTAAATATACTGATTCCAGTTTTTATTTTAATAAAAATAAGGTTTTTGATCGATAGTTAATAGAAATATATAACTTAATATAGAGCATCTTCCATGCAAATACGTTAGGAGAAAATGGATTGTCAAATAGGATAAATAGTTAAAAAATTAGAAAAATTCTCTCCAATACAATTATCTAACTTTAATATAGAGATGATATAGTAAAAAAAAAGATAAAGAATATGAAATTTGGGAGAAAATGTTCAATGAGACGGGCTCATTGCCACTTGGTGAGACCTTTCATTGAGATTACACCAAATTATAGTTTAATAATATATGTATTTATGTTCTTGAGGTAAATAGTACAATCTCATTGAAATAGTTTCACCAGGTGGCAATAAGACCGTTTCATTGAAGACTTTTTTTCAAAATTGGATTTCTAATTCTAAAAACTCTTATAGAAATGTTGATTAGAATTTCTAATACTATCGTTGAAAATACGTATATTGAGGAATGTGACTACTCAATTGTTATTGACTTGTTAAAAAGGCAAACAAAGTTATCTTAATGTCTGTCTTAATTGAAGATACATGTAATCAATGAACCTTCTAATAAAGTAATAAGTGAAAAATTATTGAAAGACGATAAGCATCTTTTAATCAAATCTCATCCTTTATATGAATAAAATCATTTTTTCCTGGGTGCGTACTGATATAACTTATATCAGTGCGTTGCATGTTGATTACTGATAATGGAGAAGTTTTGACAATTGCATACACTTTGAGTCAAATTATGTAAATCTAATTGCCCACATCCAACGCACCGATGAAGTTATATCAGTGCGTACTGATCACTTCAAAATTTATGTATATATATATATATGTTAGGTTTTGGCTCGTATTCTCAAGTGAACCCAATGTGAACCAAACGAGACTCAACTGATGTTGGAACTTTCTGGAGACGTGGGAAACGTTCGGAAGTTAGAGTTGGTGTTTGAGGGAGCTTGAAGACCGAAAAAGAACTGAAGAAACTGATTCTGGAAGAAACCGCGGCGTGGACCGCGATACGGACAAACGCATGGATCGCGGCACAGGGAGCGGTCAATTCCAGTATGTATAGTGCGGTGTAGACCGCGGCAGAGGCAAAGACACCAACCGCGGTATTCTGAGTGGTGGACTTCAGTGGCTTTTCCGCGGTGTAGGGAGCGGGGTGCACACCGCGACCTAGACCGCGGTAATAGCTGATTTTGCCCAGATCATGAATGTTGCGGGAAAAAGGAAAGGTTTTCTTCTGGAAAGTTCTTGTGCTTATTGGAAAAGGAAAAAGAGTTTTTCTTCATGAAGAATAGGAAAGTCTTATGCTTGAAGGAAAAGATTTCTACTTACAAGAAGACTTGTCATAAATAGGAAATAGTATTTATGTGGAACAAGTAATTCTTGTATGTTTAGGAGTAGGATTTCCTATTATCTTAAACTCTCTATAGCTAGTATAAATAGACCTTGTAATTAGGTTATTTGGAATGGAGTCAAGAAATACCATGTAACATCAGAGAGTGGTGAGATCAGGGTGAGAGACCCAAGGGAATATCCTGGGAGGGATCTAAGGGAATATCAGTGGATCAAGTTAGAGATCCGTGGGTGATATTCAGGGGAGACCTAGGGGATATTGGGGGGTTCTTGTTGAGGATCTTGTGAGCGTGGCTTGGGGTTGAGGTGTGAGAGAGAATCCTTAAGTATATGATTGTAACAATTTATCATATAGTGGAACTTTCTCTGTCGTCCTAACGGCCCGTGGTTTTTTACCCGATTTGGGTTTTCCACGTATATCTTGTGTTGTGATTGGTTTATTTTCTCTCATCTTATTTTTTCTGCTATTGACGTTATTAATTGCTATGAGTTATGGGCGTATATTAGGCATGACATTTCCGCGATCATCAGTTCAAATCCCTAACAATATATATATATATATATATATATATATATATATATATATATCTCATTTTCTTTGTAAAAGATATGATCACAAAGTCAATACAAATTTTAATCTCTGAATTCAACACAGAGCAATTATCTTTCTCTCTCTCTCTCTCTCGCCTTACTCTCTCATTTTCTATTCTTTTTTTTTGTTAACCGATATCTCTTCTTAATTCATCTCACTCTTTTCATTTATTTACTTATTTATTATGTTCTTCAGTTGTTCTTCATCTATCATTCTTTTTATTTGGATCCCTTGATGGGTGATTTACTTACATCTCAACATTCTTGGTCTATATACAGTTCCATATAACAAGATGATTTATGCTGTCAACAGAACATATATATATATATATATATATATGGTTCTGGATTTATTTATTTATACTAATTTATTTTTATGCAACAAATGAGACTGGCTTATGCTGTGTCTCGTGACTGGCTTATACTGTATCTCGGGATTGGCTTATGTTGTGTAATAATCCGGCTTCGGCCCATTGCTTATCATGAGTATTCATCAGTACAACCTGTACTTGGTCATCAACCAGATATATTTCATTTAGTACTTTTGGTTGTGTGGTATATGTCCCAATTGTGTCAACACAAAGAACTAAAATGGGACCCCAAAGGGGTTTGGGAATACATGTTGGTCTTGATTCACCATCAATTATTAGATATCTAGAACTTTTGACTGGTGATCTTTTCACAGTACGGTTTGCAGATTGTCATTTTGATGAAACAAATTTCCCATCATCAAGGGAAAGAAAAACTTCTTTTGAAGAGAAGCATGAACTTTCCTGGAAAGTTCCTAGTCTAATTCATTTAGACTCATACACATCTCAATGTGAGAATGAAGTACGCAAGATAGTACATCTTCAAGCAATAGCGATCAGTTACCAGATGCATTTACAGATGCTACTAGGGTAACAAAATCATACATCCCAGCTGTTAATGTACCAGCACGGGTGATTGTTCCAAAAAAACAATCTAAACAAATGATAGCAAAAGAATCATCTACTGCACGCCAGAAACGTGGTAGACCATTTGGCTCAAAAGATATTGTTCCTCAAAAAAAGAAAATAAATAAATCACTTTCTCTAAGTTAACTCCAGAAGAGTTAAATGTCCTTGAAGGGACACAAGTTACTAAAGTGACAAAATCCCCTTTAGGGGAAAGAATCTCTGAAGAAATACAAGAATGTAGAAATTAGGAAATTTCTATAAATTATACAAGAGAATTGTGGAATTGTGAAGAAACAATCATCGATGATGTATTTTCATACACAGTGGCAACCACAATTATATATGATGATTATGAACCTCATAATCTTGATGATTGTAGACAGAGGTCTGATTGGCCTAAATGGAAAGAAGCAATTCAATTAGAATTGACTTCATTAGTCAAACGTGAAGTATTTGGATCAATAATCCAGACGCCTGAATACGTCAAACCTGTTGGGTACAAATGGGTTTTTATACGGAAACGTAATGAGAAAAATGAGGTCGTGAGATATAAGGCACGACTCGTAGCACAGGGTTTCTCGCAGAGACCTGACATCGATTTTGATGAAACATACTCACCAGTGATGGATACAATTACGTTTCGATTTCTAATAAGCATGACTGTCTTGGAAAGACTTGAAATGCGTCTAATGGATGTAGTGACTGCTTATCTATATGGTTCATTGGATTCAGATGTTTACATGAAAATCCCTGAAAGGTTTAAAATGCCAGAATCATGTAACACAAGACCTCGCAATTTGTATTCAATAAAATTACAAAGGTCCTTGTATGGATTAAAACAATCTGGACGGATGTGGTACAACCGTCTCAGTGAATATCTGATTAAATAAGAATATATTAATAATCTTATATGTCCATGTGTTTTCATTAAGAAATCATAATTTGGATTTGCTATCATAGCAGTTTATATTGATGATATAAACTTAATTGGAACTCCTGGGGAACTCCTGAAAACTGCTGAATACTTGAAAAAAGAATTTGAAATGAAAGATCTAGGAAAGACAAAATATTTAATGGAGTACTTGTTCATCAATCAACATATATTGAAAAGATTTTAAAAAGATTTCATATGGATAATGTTCATCCATTAAGTACTCCTATGGCTGTTAGAACTCTTGATCCTAAAAAGGATTTATTCTGTCCAAAAGAAAATGGTGAATAAATACTTGGTCCTGAGGTACCATGTCTTAATGTATTTGGTGCTTTATTATATATGGCTCAGTGTACTAGATCAGATATTGCATTCTGTATGAATGTACTGGCTAGATTTAGTTCAACACAAACTTGAAGACATTGGAATGGGATTAAACATCTTTTCCGTTACCTTAGTGGAACAAAAGATTTAGGATTATTTTATACAAAATCTAACGATTTTTCAGGTTTACTTGGTAATGCCGATGCCGGGTATCTGTCTAATCCCCACAAAGCTCGTTCACAAACGGGATATGTTTTCACATATAATGGCACAACAATATTATGGTGCTCCACAAAACAGACTTTGGTTGCTACATCCTCTAATCATTCTGAACTTATCGCACTTCACGACTTAAGTCAAGAATGTGTTTGGCTAAGGTCAGTTATTCATCATATTCAAAATACTTGTAGATTTTCATTATCTACAGAAATACCAACACTGATATTTGAAGATAATGCGGTTTGCATTGTTCAACTTAGAGGGGGATATATCAAAGGAGATAAAACCAAACATAATTCTCCTAAATTCTTCTATACTCATGATCTTCAACAGAGTCGACAAACTGATGTTAAGCAAATACGGTCTACAGATAATCTTGCAGATTTGTTTACTAAAGCATTGCCTACATCAACTTTTGAGAAGCTGATATATGGAATATGCGTCAACTCTGTAAAATACAAGATTAATACTGAAGTTTTAATGAGGGGGAGCATTCGATCAAGGGGAGCAAAGTTTTGAATGAACATGTGTACAATATACTATTTTTCCCTTCGATCAGGTTTTGTCCCACTGGTTTTCCTGACAAAGTTTTTAATGAGATAGTTTTTAATGTCCATCCTCATTAGATCCAGAAAGATCATTGTATACATTTTTCTCAGATTTTGTCCAATTAGATTTTTCCTAGAAAATTAATACAAGTGATTAAATCCAAGGAAGAGGTGTTGTAATATGTGGTTTTTTACCACTTGTGTAATATACACAAATATCTTCTCACTATCCCACTGCCTCCTCCTCTTATATATATATATATATATATATATATATATATATATATATATATATATATATTTATATATATAATTTTCATTTTAAAAGATCTGATCACAAAGTCAACACAAATTTTAATCTCTCAATTCAGCATATAGTAGTCATCTCTCTCTCTCTCTCTCGCCTCACTCTCTCATTTTCTATTCTTTATTTTGTTAACCGATATATCTTCTTAATTCATCTTAATTCATCTCACTCTTTTCATTTATCATTTATTTACTTATTTATTATGTTCTTCGATTGTTCTTCATCTATCATTCTTTTTATTTATAACATCATCTTGGTAATTTATTTGACAAGTAGAAACAAACTCTAGGGTGTCGATATTGCCACCCATAAAACTAATTAGTACATCCATATTTTATTAAAAATTTTAATTACAAAAATATCTCAATCAAAATTCACCGATAAGAACAAATTACTTTAATTAAAATAAACCAAATACTATGTACATTCATTAATTATACTCATATCTTTAACTATGTATCTTTATCAAAAGAAAAACAAACTTATGATAAACCCTAATTAAATGTTAATTTTATTTCAAGTATCAAACTTTCTCATCATTACATGATTATTATATAATAAAGTAATGTAAAAAGAATTTTCAGAAGACTCTGATCATACAGATGTATGTATTATTTTACTTTTGTTTTGTCTTTTTTATGTCTAGTTATGAACTCTATCACTAAAGAGAATTCCAGATTGAAAATTTCTTGACCTTATAAACAATCTAGTTCTACATCTTCCCTTTCATAAGACTCCTACATTCTTTACATTTCCAAAAGTAAATTGGAACATTATTACAAGAGGATTTGATTCTGAAAATAGTTTATTTTTTTTATAAATTGGGTGTTAATAATCTAAGAGGGTTTATAAATAAAATGTATTAAAATGAATATATTCATTTCAATAAGGGTACTATTGGCAATAGGATGAGCGCTGATAGTAATATTTATTTTTAAAATTTTAGACATGAGTGTATTTATAAAATTAAGTATACTAATTAGTTTTATGGGTGACAATATCCACACTCCAAACTGTATTATTACTTAATTGAGCAAAAAAAAAAACTTTATTAGAAAGATTGTTAATCATCATATAATCAACTAACACCGAATTAATCTACCAATAAGCTAGGGAAGACACACACCATTTGATCTAAGAAAGGATGTGTGTTGCTTTTTTTGTTTTTCAATATTGAATTTAGATGTATCTGAAATCCATATTTTTTACCCGTAGTAGTTCTGATAGGAGGGAAAATATAATATTTTTTGGCCAAAAATATGCTTCACATTAGTGGGAAAACTTAATAATCAAGTTTTAAGATGAAGTTCATAAAAAAAAAAAGGTTTTAAGATGGAGTTCATTATTTCGTATAAAGTGAGCATTTTTTCTTCTCGTGTTTTTGAATATGGTGTATTGTCCAATAAAGATTAGTTAATTTTGATATATCTTTATCCGAGTTTGTTATAAATTCATCATGAAAGCTCATATATATATATATATATATATATATATATCATATATAGAGAGAGAGAAATTTCCAAATCTGTACGCACTGATATAACTTCATCAGTGCGTTGTGTTATATCAGTGCGTTGGATATGAACCATTAGATTTACATAATTTTACTCAAAGTGTATGCACTTGTCAAAACTTCTCCACAATCAGTGGACCACATACAACGCACTGATATAAGTTATATCAGTGAGCTCTCTCAGGAGAAAAGAACTATATATATATACATATATATATATATATATATGAAAATTTTCACATCAGTGCGCACTGATAAATATTTATCAGTACGTTGCATATGGACCATTAGATTCAATTGCTTTGACTTATTCTGTATGCACTTGTCAATGCTTATCCATAATCTATGGCTCATATGCAATGCACTAATATTATTTATATCAATGCGCACCGAGGAGAAAAGAAATATATATATATATATATATATATAGTCTTTCTACTGTCAGTTCGTCCTGATATAAAATATATTATGACGAAGAATGTGGACCACAGATTATGGAGAAGTTTTGACAAGTGCATATACTTTGAGTCAAAGTATGTAAATCTAATGGTCCATATTCTTCGTCCTGATATATTTTATATCATAACGACCTGACAATAGAAAAATTGTCTATATATATATATATATATATATATATATATATATATATATAAAGAGAGAGAGACAATCAAATGTCATACAACCCATAGATTTGGTAGATTACCCATTTGTGTTCCCTTTTATATATATATACTGTAATACTAGATAAAATGAGGTTGATTCGGTAGTATACCTCTCACACATACATCATAAGGTTGTAGATTCGAATCTCATCATCTCATAAAAATCCCGAATTATTGTAATATTTTCTTTTAAAAAAAATACTATAAAGCCAGCTGAGGTTTACTCCGTGTGTTTAATTGAGTCACACATTAACTAAGTATTCGATTAGTCATTTGTGATTCTACACTGGTTAAATAAAAAATTAGTTATGAGTATATAAGTTATTGGACACTCTACCCTTCTAAGTTGGCTTTAAAAAATGAGTTTTTATTTTTTGAAGTATTAGTCTATTACACTATATATTACATAAATTTAGGTTTTATTGAGAAGGGGAAGACTCAAACTCGCAATCTCGTAGTACAGATGTGAAATGTTTACTATCGGACCAACCTCATATCGTCTTTAAAAAATGAGTTATATCCGATTACTCGGTTAGTTCGTTTCAATAATTGTGATCATACTTAGCACTATGTCGAATAGTGGGTTTCATTGCAAATGGAGCATCTAACGAAATTTTATTAATTTTTTTATTTGGTAAAAAGAGATTTGAACTTGGAATCTCAACCAATGTTGATAGATGTTGTTATCATCATGCTATGCTTGTGACCATAGAGATTTGAGAAATGAGGGGTCATCGTGGATACTGGACGATAATTGTGCAGCGTGGGGGATAATCAAGTATGAGACATTTAAAATTTATTGATGTTTAAGAATATATTAGAAGTTGCATCCAGTAGTCATTACATCTAACTGATATTTTTAAAAGTTTAATAAGAAAGAAACTCATAAAAAAAAAATATCCAATAGTCATTACATCAAGCAGAAGAAGAGTCTACCTTACTTTTTATTTTTATTTTTATTTTTATTATCACCTAAAGCGCTCCGTCTTACATTTTTTGTTTAGATGAGTAAATGTAATTAGTATTTCTATAAGTGTGAATGTGTGACAAATACTTTACCAAAAGCAGGCATTCGTTTCTATGTAATAAGTAGCAAATATCACAATCTCGCATTAAATAATAGATATAAGTTGATTGAATTTATTATAAGGTAATTGAATACAACTAATAAGCAGCACCCGTAAGAACAGGGCTCAATGGCTATACAACAGAGGCAATTGTCTAAGGGCTCCACTTGCATTTTATAAGGCCTCAATTGCTTTTAATAAAAATAATTCATTATTAAGATGAGAAACTTTTATTATTATTATAAAAATTAGTAAACGACGATTAATGGGGGATTAAGGGTGCGTTTGGTATGTGGTACATGATAGGACAGGACATGACAACGTATGACAGTTTCCTCTTATCCCACGTTTGACACGACATTAGCCTGAGACAGCACGGGACAAGGTGTGACAAAAATTAGGAAAAACAGTCTCACCTCAAACCATGAGACTACTTGTCCCATGGCATGAGACGAGTGTCAAAAAGAACAATTTACCCTTCATATATTCAAAAAATTTACAATCATGTCCAATGTATTATATATATATATATATATATATATATATATATATATTTCAATATATACATATATAATATAATATAATATTATATTATATATATTATATAATAATATATTATTATATATAATATTATTTAATAATATATATCCTATATATAATAATATTTAATATATATAATATATATCCACATCTCATGCCATGGGAATCCTCTTCAGGGAATTCCTTTGTTATCCCGACCAGTATTATAAACAAGCCAGGCAGGAATATTTCGACATGCGTTGTTGTTCTTTAAAGAGAAAAGATGTAGAATTTTACTACAAACATATGTCTGGTAGATACCACATTCTTGGGGGTATCAATGACCAAAGTCTTAAGTATGTGTATGTGAACTCTCTTCCTTCTGAGCTCTAGGAAGAGTTCCAGCGTAGAATTGACACATCGGGTAAATCCTTTCACGATATTACCCTGGGAGAAATTCATATGTTCACCCTTGGCGCTCTTGATAAACTATGCCCCACACAAAAGATCTTCTCTAAAATGATTAGGGAATGAAAACGATATGAAGCTCAGTGCAAGCAGCCCTAATTTCATATCAAATGCAAAGACAAAGACCAATGCCTTTGCAAATCAAAAAAGAAGCACCACTTCCGTCCTTTTCCCCGACGTTCTGGCAAACATTCCAAACCCAAGAAATTCAAATACTTCAAGAAGAAGTTCACTAGAGCCCAACATAAGTCTCCTAAATGTTTTGTTTGTGGCAAGTCGGGTCATTATGCTAAACAGTGCCCAAATAAGAAGGCCAAATCTGCCAAACTTGTCCAGCAGCTAAAGCAGATTGCTGATGAAGTTCCTTGGGATGCGGATATAGAATCTATCTTCTCTGAACAAGACAGAGTCAATAAGAATACTACATTTGTCCTGCAGTATTCTGACAGTTAAAATGATGACTCTGGTAGTTCTAGCACCAGCTCGGTTTACAACTCTTACCAAGCTGCTTCTACAGATTCACCACCAGGCCCACAAGTCTCCATCCAACTCCTACTGGAAAAGTTTTCTAAGCCCATTGATGACATTGCTTATTTTGATACAGGTTCTCATAACACCATGATGAATCCCAACATTCTTCCTCCTGAAACTTTATTGCTAATGCAAATCCCTTTGAATTCTTCCATCTGGCATCAGATACAAAAGAGAATTCAAACCCTTTTCTCATATCCCCAAAATCTTTCCTCTGTCCGAAATCCAGCCTCATTTCCAACACATACAACATAAACTCCTCCAGTTCTGCACCAATAGTCATGCTGAATTCACCCATCCTTCTCTTCTGTGGAAGAATCCTGAATTCTTTGTTCATCTTCTCTTCAAACTCAATGAAGATGTTAATCCTACCAAAGCCACCCACTCCGGTATGTCTCCTTCCAATCTCCAGTTGGCTACAGCAGAGTGTGATGGTTTGCTCCGCCAAGGTTTAATTGAGCCCACTTCTTCCCAGTGGGCCTGCCAGGCCTTTTAAGTTGAAAAACAATCACAACTTACTCGTGGAAAGAAAAGTCTAGTCATTGACTAGAAGCCTCTCAATCTCTACCTTAGAGATGACGAATTTCTGGTCCCCAGAACAACCACTTTGTTTTCTTAAGTCCCTGGTGCTACCATCTTCTCCAAATGTGATCTTAAAGGCGTCTTTTGGCAAGTTGGGGTCCATCCAAATGATAGACACAAGACTACATTCTGTCTTCCCAATGCTCATTACCAATGGACAGTTCTCCCCTTCGGCTTAAAAACAGCCATTTCCCTTTTCCAAAAGGCAGTAACCAGAATTTTCCATCCATTAGTTCATTCTGCCTTACTTTACATCTACGACATCTTGCTGTTCTCTCCTGATGAACTATCGCATGCTCGCTTTCTCCAGCATTTCCATGATATTCTTTACCAATATGGAATCATGCTTTTTGATAAGAAGAGTATGGTTAGCCAGTTAGAAATTGACTTCCTTGGAATGCATATTTCCAACGGCCAGTATCATCCTCGCCCTCATCCGGCCTAACAACTTCTTAATTTCCGTGATTCACACTTGTTTCAGAAACAGATTTGTAAGAACCTCAGTTTTATGATTGGCTTATTTCATGACAAATCACATTGGGGATGTTTGTAATGGGTAGCTTAGGTTTTATTGTGGTTCTTCATCAACAAGCTTCCAAGATCCCATAGTGCTTCAAGAGAGGTGGTTTACTTGTCTTGACTCTTTTGAAGAGATCTTAGTTGCACACACTCACTTGCATGCATTATATTCTTGATTACATGCTATTGAATGATGCATTGTATGCCTCTTTTCACACTCCACACTTGCACACATTGCACATTAATTAGTGTGTTGAGTCTGCCTGGAAAAGAGAGTTTCTTCTCTTACCGCGGCCTAGACCGCTTGGCAGGTTCTGCTTGCACCGCGGCACATAGAGCGGTATACATCAGTTGGCACATGTTGCCTTGACCGCGTCCTGCACACATGTACACCCAGCGGTCCCTGAAGCGGTAGACTGCAGTAGGCCCATGCTACCTGGACCGCGACCTGTGCACTTGCACGCACAGCGGTCCCAACCGTGCTGTTGTCCAGACGGTGCACTGCTGTATGTACCGCGGTCTGGACACTTACCCGAGCCGCGGTCCAGCAAGCGGTATTGACGGGATTTTGTTTCTCAAACCCAAAACGACGCAGTTTTGTCTAGGGTTCCTATATATATGTTCTCTTCTCTTCTTGGCCGAACTAGAGCTTCATGAACCCATTTTTATGAGAGAGAACAACCCTTAGAGAGAGAAAGCTTCAAGCTTTGTTCCTTGACTCTCCAAACCCAAAACCCATCACCTTCATGCATTTCTAAGCATCTTTAAGGCATGGGTCTTCATCATTAGTTGACTTGGTAAGTTGAACAAAAACCCCATATTTATCATTTGTTCATACTTTCCAAGATTGTGTTTTTATTGCATTTATTAGTTGATTAAATGCTAGGACTCTATTTAATGCACATATTTATGAGTTCCTTTGTATGATTGGGTTTGTATTGTGATAGCTTGCATTTAGGACATATTTGCCCTCTAGCTAATTAGGACTCATTGATTGCATTTGTTAATTGCATTTATTGTCCTTGCCATGATTAATGACAACATATGTTGAAATGGCTTTGTCTGATGACTAGAGTTTAGATTTGCACATCTATATCTAGTTAGGTCTTTATGAGCATTCATATAGACATTGATATCTAGGATTTGTACTTAGTGTCATCTTAAATCCCTAGATAAGCATTTAGTGTTGCCTAGCATTATTTGTATTTTGAGTATTCATATATTCACTTAGGTTGTTAATCTCTTCTTGAGAGTTAAGTCTTGTGACTACAAGGTGTAGTGCACAAGCAAGTGAAGTCTTGCAACCAAGGTGTGGTTGGCAAGCAAAGTGATCAAGGATTCACTATAAAGGCCTGTTGGGTAGTAGTGGTGGGTTAGTGACCGAGAATGGTGTGACTAGAGGTCAACCTAGGTTGTAAACATCATTACAATAGTGGATTTGAGGATCGTATGTGGCTAGAAGGATAGCCCGTGGTTTTTCCCTTGTCGAAGGGTTTCCACGTCAAAATCAAGTGTTCTTTATATTTCCGCACTTTACTTGATTTTGTATGTATGGTTGTATTGGGTTAATTGTGTTTAATATTGACTAATCGAAAAGTTGGTAATAATCGATTAACAACCCATTCACCCCCCCCCCCCCCTCTAGGTTGTTAGACACACTTTGTGTATTTTCAAGATTCAACAGTTTCTAGGAATAATTAATTTTATCCGAAATTTCATCCCCAAGGTCAGCCATTACACTTCGCGGCTTTCAGCTCTTCTAAAGAAGAACCCTTCTTTGTGGGATCACACCCACACATCAGTCGTGACTCACCTCAAGCAGGTCACACAATCTTCTCCTGCTCTTACTATTCTTTCCACTGGATAACTTATCCTCCAAACAGATGACAGTGATCATTATTGGGGGGCCATCTTAATTGAAGATAAGCTCAACCACCGTCATTATTGTGGCCACGCTAGTGGACAATTCAAAGATGCTCAACAGCACTATCATACAGTCTACAAGGAAATCCTTGCAGTCAAGTATGCTATCTAGAAATTTGACTTCTACCTCGGGACAAAACACTTTTTTGTCGAGATGGACAACTCATCTTTTCCCAAAGTTCTTGAGCTTCGTAATAAGATTCCTCTAAACCCTCAATTATTGAGACTTAAAGACTGGTTCGCCCGGTATGACTTCACTGTTAAGCACGTGAAAGGGGATCACAATATAATTGCTGATATGCTATCAAGACCCCCACCAGTCCATCTCGTTACCTCCATCTACATGATTCCTCTTATCCTTATGGCCACCTCAGCATCTTCTTCCTCTTCCTCTTCCTCACCAGAATTTTCCTTTCCACCAGAGCTCCTTGCCCAGATTCCTCAGGATCATCATGTAGGGAAAAATACGAAAACGCAGCAGAAGCGAGACTAAAAACGAATTTAGTATAGTTTAAAATTTTTTAAATATTTGAACCTTAAGCCTTTAATTAATTAAACATACATATATTCAAAAGATATCATACCTCTTGTCGCGTGATCTGATTGACTTAGCGTCAATGGTAATCCGCAAGATCTTCCAATCCGATCACGAACGTGAATCACCTAGGAGCGTGGTCTCCCTATTCTTTGAATTGCGTACATGAGAATTGAAAAACGAAATCTTCTTTCCTGATCGTTAATCACAAAAACTCTAAGAGCCTAGAAAGATCGTCCCGGTCACTTTTGAATTCACAATCGTTATGATTGAAACTCGCGTGAACCTAAATCGAAAGTATGCCCAAAACCTTTTTATATAAAGGCTTGCAAGTGCACTATCGAATTTAGAACTATCTTTCTCTCTTCCTCTTGGCCGAATTTTCATTATATTCTAGAGTTGGAATTTTTTTTTTATTCAAAAGCAAGAGAATAAAATATTCTTTCTCTAAAAAAAAAACTTTTTTTTTCTTCCTATTACTATTAATTCCGAAATTAATAATATATATAGGTATACAAATCCTTTCCTAAAGATGATTTACTTGGTGAGCAAGAATCCTATCTCTAGGTGGATTTACCTGGTGACAAATAATCATTTTTTAAAAAAAGATTTCTTTTCCACACCAAGACTCCTAATCCAACTCAAATAGTGTATTTATGATTACATTAAAGACTTCCTTATTTGATTAGATAAATAAAGAATTTATTTATCTACTTACCAAATTACGTCTTTTATATTTATTATACTACTATAATAGTGTACTACTTGGAAACATAATTCCTAGTCAGAAAAAGATTTTGATTTTTAATTAAATAATTAATTAATCAATTAATTAATTTCCATTTAATCAAACAATAAAATAAAATAATATTTTAGGCTATTATTATAGCCTTGCCGCCCACACACAAAAAATATTGGCCAAATATTATTTTCTTATTTTATTTAATCTATTCAGGCTTTAAATAAAAGCTCACATGTGAACCAGACCCATTCTTACTAAAAGAAACAAGCACACATGCCTCTCATTAATATATTAATATAATTTGAGCAGCTCATTAAATAAATAATATGCAAATTATATTCTTAATATATTAAATACAATTCTAGATGGACCCATAAATTAGTCCGGTAGAATATATCAAGTAATCCATGCAAGTCCATGTGGATTGGGGATCTTGGCGGGCTATCTAAATTTAAGCTTCAATAGACATAACCTAATCACAATCAACAAATGATTCACCTAGGTCCGATCTATTAATTTTAGCTCATTCCACTAAAGAGCTAAAATTGAACTCTTAAATAAAGATAGAATAAGAAGATGTTTCTCATTCATACCCTAGAAAATCTTATTGGAGATATTGTATCCTCGTGTTTAATATCAGTAATCGCCAAGAGCTCATAGACCGCCTATAGCTCTCCTAGTTACCATATTTACTCATATGACCACGTTTTGAACTTGGATATTTTGACTTATCCAGAAGCCATGTTTTCAATAGACATTATCGAAAACTCAACGTTGAGATTTAATATCCAATACCTCAAAATATCCATATGATAATATTAAACTCTCATTCAATAAATTGAGCCACGATGTCTATATCTATAAATGAAGTCCTCTATCGATTAACAAATGAATACCACCAAACTATCGAGGATAGACTATGCTATATAATCGTACTCATTGATAGCTCAAACGATAACACTTGCAATCATAAGTCCATCATTTATCTCAAGATTAAGATAGACTCTCCGATTGTCCTCATAATGGAAAGACTTGTATCTACTGACGGTTCTAGATAAAATATTTCATTGTGATCCTGTTCAATGCACCCAGTGCATTAGATTCTTTTACTCGAAGACCCTTTAGATGATTTTAGACTCATCATAACTCATTTGATCCCACTCAAATGCCAGCAAAAGAATTCTACAAATTTATCAAGATAAAGGTGTCCAACCTTTAACTTAAGTTGTGAACGTTTATTCAAAACTAACTAAAGAATTGTGTCTACCTCATACATATCAAGATGTACGAACAATTCTTCCTTTCTCATAGTCTTTTGACCTTATGATTATTTACTTTGACAATTATCATTATAAATACTATAAGATTTTGTAAAACCAGAAATCACTTTATTAATATGAAAAGATTGTTAATTACAATATTACACTCTTGCTATTGAGCATAATCCTAACACATCAACCATCTCTCCCGCAGCTACAAAATTTTGCCCGTTCCTATCTACCTATCTATATGTCCCAAATCAAACAACAAGGATCCAAGCATACCCTCTCCAATCCCTCAAAACCTTTCCCGGATCCCTTCCTCATGCTGCCGATCTATTATTTCTCCCATCATGTTCTTATGGTGTTTATCTATCATCTATCATCATGCCCTTGTATTTCCTCTCCAAGCCACATATGCCTTACTCCATGACCTTTCTCCCACTAGGTCTCTTATCCTCGGAATTTACAGGTTTCTCTTCTCAACTTCTTATGTGAGGTCAATGGCGCCACCTTTGATGAAGCCTTCATCCTCTCTGATAATCCCAGAGACTCCTCACAGAGCTGGCATCCCTTTCAAGATTTTGTTCAGCCAGACTCGTAAGACCCTATAGCTGTGGACACCTGGCCATGCTTTATATGTGGAGCCCAGGACTCTGATGATGAAGATCACGCTTGTTGTAATTTAAGCAGTCCGTGATCTTATCTCTGTCATCTCTTACTCATTGCACTGTACTATTTGCTTTAAGACTGTCGGCCACCTGTTAGGTCCTATCTAGTCCTAGTTATCGAGTCTATCTTAATTTGTCGGTCGTGTGCTTCTTATCCTATCAGGCCTTCTACTCTTATAAAGGAAGGCTTCTATCATTGTAAAAAATCAAGGAAAAACAAAGAAAGAATGTCAAGTAAAATAAATTCTTCAGTTTTCTATCATGACTAACTAAATCTTCCTTCATTTCTTTCTATATTGTTCTACCAGATGACTTACAGCCTGTAATATCTAAGTATGCTCTATGCTTTCCTCTAGTTGAGTATCCTGCATATCAGAAACGTGATGTTGATCATGGCTTAATGTCCTTATCTATTTCTAGACATTATATAAGCCATAAGTATCCTGTTTAGGCTATGGGTGCCGCTTGTTGGAGAAAAATGCTTGGAAAAACTGTGTGTGAGATAGTGTAAGGCTCCCTGCCCCCGCCGTGGTATCAGAGCCTCTATACTTTTGGAGTCCAAGAGTGAAATAGAGTTAGGCTGTGTGAAGTCAGGTAGAGTCAATATAGAAGGAAGGATCCTATCAATAATGAATTTTTCATCCTCATCAGAATTAACCCATATTAGGCTTTCTTCTTCCGTTTCTCTTCATCCCTCTATCAGAAGAACTCAGTCCAATAAAATACAAAACCTTCTTGAATATACCCACATCCCTGATTCCGCCCAAATCTCTGAAACTGCCTTACCTCTTCTAAATCCTTACAACATTTTCAAAAGAAATAAGTCCCTTACCAGAAGAATTGCCCATCTTGTACAACAAAGACGTCCGCCCATTAAAGAATATGTGCAGTCCACTGCTCTTGACAACTGCCTAGTCCTAGCCACCTTGACAGAACAGTATGTTGATCTAGAGACTGGTCAGCCTTTGATTGATCAATGAATCAGAGAAGGCTATTCTCACCTACACATTGGTGCAGTTTGGATTATATTAACCCTTCATGGCAGAAAAGGGTTACCGGTTACAGCCAAGATCGCTCTGCTTAATATAGTCTACAAGGACTATGAGCAAGCAATCATCAGCACCTGCTTATCCACCCTTCATGCCGGTAGTGTTTCCTTGACATACTACCCAAACTTTAATATCCCTTTATGGGATAACAATCTGCACAACTGCCTCAAAATCCAGCTCCAGATTATGGGTGTTACTATCCTACCAGATTCTTATATGGATACTCTCCATCATCAAATAGCATATCGGCTTCAAGATCATGCCTTTGATCTTCCAATCCTTGGTCATTCTGGAGACACCATCTTCATCAAAGTAAAAAGAGAAGATGAAGTTCCAACCATTATCCAAATTCCAAAACAGTTACCCAAAGACAAACTCCTCGAGGTCATGCATCTATCCTCGATCACTAACTACAAGAAGCCATTTCAAAATGCCATCCCAGTTCTTGCTTCAGACACATCCTATACCAGACAACCAGATGGTACCATAAAGACTGTCTATAAGCCTCTCACCGAGGTTTCTGCTCCACACTCAGACAATTTACCCAGTGCTCCTCCTAATCCTCCGATTTTCCAGTCCTTAATGATCAGACCTCCAACCTCTGAAGAAGACATTCCCATTCATAGTTTAGAAGCTGATGGTTCAGCGATTTACACTGATAAGATTAATGGTCATTTTATATGGGATGTTGATCCCTTCATGTGTGATCCTGATTTCTCTTGTAGACACTCTTCTAAAAAGCACCACATGCCTTGTAAACCAGATCGTCTGTACCATTCCCTAGACGACCCAGACAGTCTATGGATAGGTTTGTTACCCATCCAAAAGAAATCTCTTCCAATTTATGACAGGGTTATACATATTCTCAGAACTGAAAGACTTCTGCCTGAGACTCCTTCTCAACCAATTCCTTATTTTATGGCCTCTAGTTATGACCATGGCTTTCCTCCCATATAACACACGTCAAACCCAGAAAATAACAGGTTCTCCAGACCTTATGTTCAATCCACATAAGTCTTACCAGACCGCTCCTTGAAGCACCTTTCTCATGCAAAACAGGTTCTTAACTTGCAATCCCATAATGCCAGGATACAGAATAGAGTATTAAACTCTATTGATTAGAAAATTGACCGGGTTTCTCATCATGTTTCTCAACATGAAAACAAGCTCCACAGCATGGACTCAACTTTCAGAGAAATGTTCTCTAATCTCCAATCCCAGATTGCTAAACTCGACGCTGATCTCCACCGCTATATCAATCTAGGCTACCATGGCTCCAAGTTTGATATGAAAGAGAGAGAGATTAGACATCTCAAAGCACAGTTAGACCAGCTGAAAAGATACCAGGCTTATTCTAAGTTTCCTCCTTATCAGCCCAGAGTATCTCATTCCCACTCCATGAGATTCCCTTCATCCCTGCATCCCTCTCCTAGATAATCTCTAGATGATTCACATTACTTCAAATAAACAGGAGAACTTTTTCGCAAATATCCTCCTTTTGATACTACATCCAAATCCACATATCGTTCCTCTAAGGCTTCGGTTTCACGTAAAGATAAAGGCAAATGCCCTGCTTCATCCTTATCTCGATGTAAGCCATCCTTATATACATCCCTTCATAAGAAGACCCCTTTTTCGGATGATTCAGATTCCACTTCTGCTTCATCTACAATGTCTCATTCTTTAACAGGATCTTCTTTCCACCTATCCTCCACTCCCGAAGGACTAGATCCCACACATGTCTTCATGGCCTCCAGATCAGAACCTTCTACTAGGATTTACGAGTCTCCTGACGAAGGCTCTACAGGTCCCACTCCTATTGTAGAAGAACCGTCAGAAGCATTTCCTGACCAACCCAGCCAAGTTCCAAGATCCAGACCCACTAATGTCTCGTGGTTCCAACTTGATGATTCTTCTCCGGACTCTTGGCGTAAGAAAATTTCAGAAATGAGTGCTTGGCTCGATTTGCAGATGGCTAAGTCAGATGTATATTAATAAATTAATATATATATATATATTATAATAATAAATATATATGTTATATAAAATATATATGTAATATAAATATAAAATATATAATATAATAATATATAAAATATTAAATATTATTACCTATATATATTATTGCATATGTAATTATATATATATATATATATATATATATCTCTTATATATAATAATAATAATAATAATATTTAATATATCATATATTATCATATATTATCATATATATCCTATATATATAATATAGTGTATATTATTAATATATATATAGAAATATATAAAATATATATTAAAAAAATATATAATATATATATATATATATATTATATATATTGTAATGTATATATATAATAAATAATATATATTATATTTTTTGTATGTAGTAATATTTAATATTATATATATATATCTATATATATATCTGATATATATATATAATATATATGATATTGTATATTAATATATAATATATATTATTATATATAAGGAGGCCAATCTGGTCATTTGAACCTCTTGTCCTGTCCTGTCGCAGCCATACCAAACTCATAACAGTGCAGTCCACAGTTTTGTCATACACATTCCAAACATAATACGGAACAACTATCCAGTCCAATCCAGTCCAATCCAGTCTAATCCAGTTCTGTCCCGTCCCGTTCCGTCCAGTCCCGTCCCCGTACCAAACGCACCTTGAATGTCCTAAAACCATTTGTAGGAAACAGATATATATATACACAATAATTTTCACATAAGTGCGCACTGATAAAATTATACAAGGACATTGAATGTGAGCCACTCATTTTACATATTTTGACTTGGTATGTATACATTTGTCAAAACTCTTTTATAAATTAGTGGTTCACATTCAATATCTTTATATAATTCTATCGGTGCGTACCGATAGAAAAAGTCTATATATATATATATATGGGGTGAATTCATAAAGAGCCAAAAAATTTATTGTTTTATTGTTTTTAGCCATCAATTTATATTTTATTATTTTCATCACTTTTAACAATTTTTGGACAAAATTACCCTTAAATTGAAATTAAACAATAAAAAAATAGGTTGAATTGAAAAAGAGGGTTTTGATTTATTAGTTTCAACTCTGTTGAGAAACAAACAGAGAAAGAGAGAGAGAAAGGAAGAGGAAAAGAGAGACCGTCGTCGGATCCGTCATCCCACTCGTCGTCGGCTCCATCACCCTTGCTCATCGTCGACGCCGTCTTCAACTACTGTTCGCCGCTGTTGCTACTGCCCTCGTTCGTCGAAGCCGCTGGTCTTGCTCGTCGACGCCGTGAGATTTCTCTATCGGAGATTTTTTACCGACTCGCTGTGAGATTTTTTGCGAAATCTTGATCGCCATTTTGATTCTGCCCCTCAGAGTTTGTCTCAGGCACGGTTGCTGCACTGTAAGATTCTCTCCATACTCTTAGTGGATCTTGGTTCCTTTCTCATCTATTTGCAATTTGTGATTCAAAATTTTTCATATATTTGGAGGTTGAGTTCTGCATTTGTTAGTTGAAGATGATGATGATGATAATTTTGGTTTTGATTATTATTTGGGGTTTGTGAGGATCTGGTATCTAATATTTAATAAATGTTGTTATGTATACATAGTTCTTCTGATGGCTTCAATTGCGACTTGCTAGCTTGAGCAACAGTTAAGTGGGCTAGCTTAAATCTTTTATCGTTGAATAGTAATTTTTGTGAATGATGGCTATAGTTTTGGAATATGGTTCTTGCTTATATGAAATTATTGGATTTAAGTTATTTTGAAAGGGCCGCTAGATTGGAATAGGGGTACTTTCACTTTCTTTATTAAATCTGTTATTTCTTCTCTAATTTGTTCGTTAAAGTTTCAATCAATAGCCAAAGAAACTAAGTTAGAGTTTTAATAGCAAGAGTAGATGGGAGTTGGAAACTAATTGAACCATTTTGTAATTAAACTGTGCTTCTTGTACTATAATGTTTCAGGACTTTCTCAGTCACGTTCAATATCCCGTTCACATTCCCCCGCTATCGATTTGATTGTGTTTGTTCTGATTTGGAATAGAAGTTTTTGTATTTCAAAACTTAGAGATATTCATTTTATACTGTCAATTATGTTGTTGCAATGCAAGAATTGCAAGGTTCAAATTGATTAGAATTTGATAGATTCCGGCCTGGAATTACCATTATTTTAGGTATTTAGATTCTTTTGTCCTTTACTTTGCTTTTCGAGTTTTATGTCAAGTTTTCATTTTCTTTCTCACAAGTGTTATATCCTCTTCTCCGGACATAATTAGAAAATGTATATGAAGAATATACCCCTTTGTATTTGGTCTTCTTGTTAGCAGCTATGGATTTTAAGTATCCTTGCAAATAAGAAAATTTCTTTAAGTTAGCTGTAAAACTATGTTTGTAAATTATTTTAATTGTTTTCTCCTTTGCCTTACTTCAGTGATATTCTAGATTCCAAGAATGATAATTCCCTCGATTAACCAAAACAATCGCTGATGAGGTAAAAATGCTTGATGAATACTTAGAGAATCAGAGGCAATTTGAGCATGAAGCCAGTTTAAGGCAAATGTATTTGGAAGTGGAAATGAAGCTGCTGATAGTAGGGAATAATGACATTTGAATTGAAACTGTATATTTGTTCATTTTAAGAAACTTAATATTGTTGTAATAGAGATCTATAGGGAATAATGACATTATTTTGTGGTTTTATTTATAATTTGTAACTGCTGACAAGTGCAATACCAGATTCATTTACAAAAAATTATTCTTTTATTCATTTCTCTTTCTTATAACTTGTCTCTTTAATCGAACTTGGGTTTCAACTGTGACTAACTGACATGTAACTTCTAATTGCACTAGCATGTAACTTGAAATTATACTAGCATGTAACTTCTATCATGTAACATTACTGGAAATTGTTTTCAGTTCAAGTGTCTTCCACCTTTGACTAACTGGCATGTAACTTCTAATTGCACTGGCATGTAACTTGAAATTTCATTAGCATGTAACTTCACATTTCACTGGCATGTAACTTCACATTTCACTGGCATGTAACTTCAACTTGCACTGTCATGTAATTTCAAATTGCACTGGCATGTAACTTCTAATTGCACTGGTATGTAACTTATAATTGCACTAGCATGTAACTTATATCATGTAACATTACTGGAATTTGTTTTCAGTACAAGTCTCTTTCAATTTTGACTAACTGGCATGCAACTTCTAATTGCACTGACATGTAACTTGAAATTGTACTAGCATGTAACTTTAAATTGCACTAGCATGTAACTTCTATCATGTAACATTACTGAAAATTGTTTTCAGTTCAAGTGTCTTTCAACTTTGACTAATTAGTATGTAACTTCTAATTGCACTGGCATGTAACTTGAAATTGCACTAGCATGTAACTTGAAATTGCACTAGCATGTAACTTCTATCATGTAACATTACTGAAATTTTTTTTCAGTACAAGTCCCTTTCAACTTTGACTAACGGGCATGTAACTTCTAATTGCACTGGCATGTAACATGAAATTGCACTAGCATGTAACTTCACATTTCACTGGCATGTAACTTCAAATTGCACTAGCGTGTAACTTCACATTTCACAGGCATGTAACTTGTAATTGCACTAGCATGTAACTTCTATCATGTAACATTACTGGAATTTGTTTTCAGTACAAGTCTCTTTCAACTTTGACTAACTGCCATGTAACTTGAAATTGCACTAGCATGTAACTTCACATTTCACTGGCATGTAACTTCACATTTCACTAGCATGTAACTTCACATTGGCATGTAACTTCATTTTCAACCGGCATGTAACTTCATTTTCAACTGGCATGTAACTTCAAATTATACTGGCATATAACTTTTGGCATGTAATAATACTGGAATTTTAATTTGTAACTTCTGGCATGTAACTTCAAATTATACTAGCATTTAACTTGATAAAACCCTGGCATGTAACTTTGTAACCAACTGGCATGTAACTTAAGATACAACTGGCATGTAACATTTGAAATAACTGGCATGTAACTTTGTAAATAACTGGCATGTAAAATTTTTAATAACTGGCTTGTAACTTTAGAAATAACTAGCATGTAACATAACTGGAATTTTATCTTCAAAATAAAATCATTCAATATTGCATCATACATCTTCAACATGAATTCATTCAATACTGGAATGAAACTAAATAAAGTCTACAATACAAAATTTAGTATTTCACCCAAACATATACCTAACTTGCAACTTTGGCCAACAGTCCAAGAATGAAGGAGATCATTCTTCATTCCACTAACACTTGACTTGAAACTCAACTAGCATGTAATTTGGCATACCATTAACATGAATTGGCATGTAACTTTAAAATTTATTGTCATTAACAATGGAAGACAACTAGAATTGTAACTTATAAATCAAACACAATTACAAATTCTCTTTCCTCTTGGTCTTCCAGCCTGTGGATCTAATTTTTTTCTTGGTCTTCCAGCCTGCGGTTGCCAAGTAAGCAGAAGAACAACCAATCTTGTTAAATAAGAATAAAAACATTGAAAGTAACTAACATATAACTCGATAATTAACTGACCCATAATTTAGAATTCATATATCCAGTAGCCTTTGGCTTACATGGATGACATTGAAAGGTTTATGATGTCTAGAATCGTTTATGAAAGGTTTATGACATTGAAAGGTTTTCAACCAAACAATCAAACAGTGAAATTACCTCCACTGAATCGTATTTATCGAACTCTAGATTAGGGAAAGTGAGTCATTCAAATCACATGCAAGAATACATCCTCTAAAATATGCATTTATATGAATATACAAATTACAAGTCATAGTAACATAGATGATACAGAGCAGAGAAAAAAAACTGATTTTTACTTTCTCAACATCAAACACATCAAAGACCATAACTACAAAATTCAAAGCAAAATGAAGCTAAAGAACACAATGTAAAACATCAAACAAAAATCATGCACAGATATTCACTAAATTTACTTAAATTCAAGCCTCTAATTACATATTTTTCATTATTATAGCTTCAAATAGCTTAGGCTATATCAAATCAACATAAAACATCATAATTGAAAATCGAAACTTAAAAAAGATAATTAAAAATTTGTAACAAATGGATGTAATGTCACCTTCTTCATTGTATCTTCAACCAGAGGCATAAAGCATCATGATTTTAGTCTCATACACATTATACATCATCCTCAGATACAATTTTCTATCATTAATCAAAGTAAACTTTATAAACCACCCAAAATCAAACAATAACTAACTGATTATCAAACAAAACAGCTAATTTCGCTAAAAAAATAGCTACCAAGTTCACTTTCCTAGAGGAGAAAATAACAGAGATAGGAAAATTAAACAAAAATCCCAAAATATCAGCTATAACGACACCAATGTCAACAAGAGAAGCCGCACAGCCTTCGCATCTGTTCCAGCAATTTGAATGGGCCCAAATAGAAATTGAATCAAATCCAACAAGAAAATATAAAAAAAAATTAAAGAAAACCTATTTTTTTCTCTTAATGATAATAATGATTAATTGTTGTATTTTGTAAGAAATCACCTGAAAATGGAAAACCTAACGCGGTGTTGTTGTTTGAACACGTAACCGGTCGCAGCGTTGACGGGCTTGAACGGTCGCTCCAAGGGGCATCGTCAGTGAGAGAAAAATGGCCAAGGCAAGGACATGGCATTGATGGGCTCGGGAGGACGGTCGCTGCAGATCCAGCGCTCTCTCTTTGGCTCTATACAAGTTCAACAATTCCACAAAAATGAGCTATAATTTCTTAATTTGAAGATAAACTGATTTCACTACATTATAAAAAAAAATTCAACAATTAGTTACCTTGACTGGTTGTGGCTCCGGCGACCTGCGAGTCGAAAGTCAATGACTTGGGCAGCGATAGCTCCGGCGAGAGACGAGAGATGTTAGGATGGAACGGAGGATCGTTTTCATTGTTCGATTTGCGGACTTTGAAGCTATTGCTGAGACTCGATCTGGTTTTTGACGAGATAGATTTCGACAAAAGGTTTCGAATTGAAGTCGCGTTCGATTTACTTTTTCTATTTTTTGGTTTGTTTGTTTGAATTCACAGAGAAAGAGTGAAGAGAGAGAGAGAGAGAGAAAGAGAGAGAGAGAGAGAAAGAGAGAGATCTGATTTTGAAATGCTGGCGGTGGAGAAGAATGAGGAAATTTTTGGGTGGGTGGTGTAAAGATAAAATGGAGGGAGGGCAATTTTGTCTCTTCAAGCTAAAAGCCGATAAATATAATCAATTAAAAATTAATGGCTAAAAACAATAATTCAATAAAGTTTTTGATCATTTCTTGCAATTTCCACTATATATATATATATTATAGAACTTATTCTAGTACTTATAAAAATACCGCAATACCCATAACAAGTCCCGTCACCAAGTAACAGCAACCGTATATATTACAAGTAATTAACATATAAACCTTCTCCAATTAGTCAAAATCAGCTAATAATTAATAATGCAAACTATAAAGTGCATGCAAGGCATTAGGCATGACATCACATATGATTAGGGGCGGCAAAAATCCCCGACCCGCCCCAAACCCGTGGGGCTCTGATCAGTTTAGAGCGAGTTTGCGGCAGTAAAAATGGGTAACGGGACGGGTTTAGAGCAGAAATTTTTGATCCGATCGGGTCACGGGTAGGGTATAGGGCGGTCCTTTTTATCCCGATCCATTCCGTTTGACCGTAATATATATATATATATATAATATTTTTAAAATATATATTTTAAATATAAAAGGTAAAATAATATATATATATATATATATTAAATATATTTAAAATATATTTTTTAAATATAAAAGGTAAAATATATATATATATATATATTAAAACATATCATTCGGGTCGGGTTTGGAGCAACCCTACCCCAAATGGGTGGGGTTAGTGGTAAAAATTTTTAATCTGACCGGATCACAGGTCATTTTTAAGACAAACATTAAAAACCGGATTTCGGGGTTAGGGTGGCCTTGACACGCCCCCAACCCGCCCCGTGGCCACCCCTCCATGTAATGCACTACATAAAAACATTAATATAAAAGTTTTAGAGTTTCTTCTATAAAGTCGTCTCTGGACCAATTCCAATAACGTAGGGGAACAGTAGTTTTCTTTCTTGGGGGAGAATAGGTAGTGCTAAATATCTATGATGCAATGCAATCTAGGATCGAAAGATATTAAATGGCAGCAAATAAGGGCAGGTGAGATTTGATTTTGAGGACATGAGTTGTAGGCTTGTAGCCATTTAGGTGTTGTCATTTATGATGATATTTATAAGGAGTGAGTCAAGTCAAGCCATTCAACAGCAGACAATTGTGAATGGTTCCTGCAGACCACCTGCAGCCATTTTTACGGGCTTCTGGCGTCTGCTGCTTCTGCCACTCTCTGTTTTTGACTTTTTCTATTTACATTTATTTTCTATCTCACCGACACCAAAAACATTAATTGCTCACAGATCATTCACCAAGTAAAAAGTTGAAATTTTCTCACAAGTACCAGATTCTTATTTATAATGGACAAAGTTTGTTCGTCTCCATATTTAATTTACTTACCTCTCGACTTACTAGTATTATCCGAGCAATTTAATAGCTTTAATTTTACGGCGTGAGTAATGCTAGACATCTCAACTCATATTTTAACATATGAGATGTTAATTGGCAGTTCGATTATCCTTAACATGATTTATCTTGCTTATTATATGTATTCCTTCACCAATTACCAAGTCATTAGTTAAGATAGAAGTTGAATACACATACGAGATGTCTAGCATTACCTTTAGGGTGTGTTTGGTGCACGAGATTGGATTGGATAAAAGAGGGATGCTAGAATTACTCTCTCAATCCATTCTCTCAACCCATTTTCTTTTCTTATGATGACATGTGTACACTTTCTACTTTTTTTACATCAACTTGAGAACCATATAAATGCACTATTTTCTTTTTTAATGTTACTTACAATTCAAATTTATGTTCTCAAATTGCCATTTTCTTCTATAATATATAAAACCAAATTAATATGTTAAAAAATACCTAGAATTATATATATATATATATATATATATATATATATAATTTAACAGTATATTCAAAACCATAAAAATAAGTTAAAAAGAGATGTTTTAAAGCCATTCTAAAATAACTATTTTATTCTACATGTAAAATAAACAATTTAATTAATACTTAATATAATAAAATAAAATTGCAACGGTAAAAGACTAATTAATATGCAATTATAATATATAATTTAATTAGTATAATATGCAGTTTAATTAGACATGACGCCAGTTCGGTTCGAACAGGCGAACTAAACCGGAATCGGCTTCAAATAACCGGAATCGGATCGGGAACCGGTACCGGCCGGTCCCGGTCCCGGTTCCGGTTCGTTTTAGCAAGGATCCGGCCGGTTCAAACCGGACCAAAATCGGCTGTTCGGTTCCGGTTCGAACCTGCCGGTTCCTCCTTTTTAATATATTTTTTTAATTTTTTTTAAACCGAACCGTTGGGCCTCCAACGGTTCACTTCTTCACTTTTTTTTTAATTTTCTTTTTCTTTTTCTTTTTCTTTTCTATAAATACCTATCCCTCCATTCATTTTTTCCCACCCTAATTTCCTCAGTTTTCTCAAATTCTTAATTCTTAATTCTCTCTAAACTTTCAATTCTCCAAGTCTCAAACTCCAAGTCTCCAAGTTTCCAATTTATATTATTTGCAATAACTAAGTTAGTAAGTTTCCAATTTATTTTATTTACAATTACTAAGTTTCTAATTTATTATATTTGCAATATTTCTTATTTCTAATTTATTTAATTTGCAATTAGTCAATTACTGAGTTTCCAATTTCATTTATTTATAATTTATTTTATTTACAATTTATTTTATTTGCAATTACTAAGTTTTCAAATTCCAATTTATTTTATTTGCAATTTATCTTATATCTAATTTATTTTATTTGCAATTTATCTTATATCCAATTTGTTTTATTTGCAATTTATTTTATTTGCAAATTGCAATTACTAACTACTAAATTTCTAATTTTCTTCCAAATTTATTTCCAACCATTTAATCATTTTTTAAATCAATTTTTTCAACATTTTTTGTTCAAGGAATTTTACAATTCAATTTTTAAAATGGCAAGTGGAAGTGGTGACGGTCCTAGACGTTCCATTTCAATGAAAGGTAAGGGTCGTATGACGGATAATCTCGGTCATGACGACCTTGCCTATCACGAGTATCTACAACACCAAGTCTATGCTGAAGACTTAGGCCTAAACTTTCCTCAATCTCATTCTCATCCCTCTCTTAGAATTTCTGAACTCGATCCCAATGTCACCCCTCATTTGACAATCCAATCAGAAAATATGCCTGATCTTGGCCATGATAGAGATGAGCATGATCCCAACCCACATCAAGATTTTGATTTTGATCCACAGATGAAAAGAAAAGTTACCGAAGTAGGTCAAATCTGATATCTTCGTACTCCATATGAAGAAAGTTAAGCAAGAAGATGGAATCACAGTAGTGATTTGCAATTACTGTAAAAAAGTATTTAAATGACACAAATCTGGAGGATATGGCACATATCGGAAGTATATAACGAACTCACATCCAGATGCACATGCCAAATCGAGTTCACAAGCTCAAATTCCCAGGTACGCTACCCCAAACCAACAATTATTTAAATATAGTGATGCAAAAAATAGAGAAGAATTAGCTAGAATGGTTGTAGTAGAACACTTATCATTTAGTTTTGGTGAAAATGTTGGTTTTAATAATTATTGTCAACGAGCATTAAATCATGTTGCATGTCGTGTTCCTAGAACCACGCTCATAGAAGCACTTGAAAACATTTATGGAAAAGAAAAAAAATGTTGGAAAATTTTTTAGAAAAATATAATGACCGTGTTTCCGTAAGTGCCGACATATGCAGTGATCATTGGCAAATGCATTCATATATAGGTGTCACTTGCCATTATATGGATAATGTATGGGCTATCCAAAAAAGAATTCTTGCATTTAGAGTTTTTGATGATAAACACACTGCTGCTAATATTTTTAGACAACTTAGAATTATTTTTACAGAGTATAAAATTGAGAACCAAATTTTTACAGTTGGTTTTGATAATGCTTCTAATAATACCGCTGCTATTCCTACTTTAATTGAATTATGCAAACCTTATCTTGGTGGTAAAGTTTTTCATCAAAGATGTGCATGCCATGTTTTCAATTTTTGTGTTCAAAAATGATTAAAAACTCTTGAACAGTTTATTCAACCTATTAAAGATGCCCTCTATTTTTTGTGGAAACATCCTTCTGTAATGAAATCATGGGCAGCATATTGTAAACAAAATGGTAGGCGTGCCATTAGATTTCCTCGTGATGTTCCAACACGTTGGAATTCTACTTATAAATTGTTTGCTAGAAGTTATGAATATAGAGATTTATTAGTTACTTTTATTCAATATCATGTTAGTCACATTAATCTTTATCAAAGTCATTGGGATGTTTGTAGCAATGTTTGTTGTTTGTTAAAAGTTTTTTATACTACTACTAACAATTTATCTGGTGTTTATTATCTTACAACTAATTTTTTTATTATTGAGAGTCTTAATATTGCTGGTGCATTTGCTCATTGTGAATCCGACTCACAATTACATGAGTCTGTTACTGCTATGAAGGAAAAATGGTTAGAATATTATAAGGAGTTTCCAAATATTTATTTGATTGCCTTGTGTTTTGATCCACATTGTAGATTAGAAAGTTTGCCTGATTATCTTTCTGTTTATTATGAACAAGGTTTAAAAATAAATTATGATGTTGGTATGTGTTGTGCTAGGGTTAAGACATTATTGTATGATTTATATGATGAATATCTGAGAGTTTATGGTTCATCACTGAACATAGATGTTCCACAAACTCAAAATGTATCTCGTTTATCATCATCATCCTCTGGATTTTTTAATTTAGGGTATAATATTTTATAAAAAAAACAAAAAAATTACGAGGTTCTTCTTCATCAAGCTCCACCACATATTCCGAGCTTGAATCTTATCTAAGTACCTCTTTTGAGTTCATAGAAGACATCGAAGATAAAAAATTTGATATCCTACACTGGTGGAATGAGCATGAAAGGTACTTTCCAATCTTGGCTATGATAGCCAAACAAATCCTTTCAACACCAGTTTCTACGGTGGCGGTAGAACAACAGTTCAGCGCCGGTGGGAATATTTTAGACCCAAAAAGTTCCCTTATGAGTCTGAAATCACTTCAGATACAAGCTTGTATTGAAGATTGAGCGAAGGCTCAATATAGACAACAAGAAATCGATCAAGAGGAACCATATGATTTCTTTAAAGATGATCAACCGGCTGAAAGTTGAATGGATGATCATAGCAATGATTAGTCCACGACTCCACGACTCCACGCCAAATCGCCAATCGCATCTCCAAAGTCCAAATCTGCAATAAAAGGTAAGAGAACTACGCGGCATTTGATTCTTCTAAACCCTTAAGAGGATACGTAGGCAACTTAATTGTGGTAAAAATAAGTGCAATGCTAATTTTACATTTTCTTGTTTTGTTTTATTTTATTTTATTTTTTAATTTGTCATTTATTTATTTAATTTAATTTTGCGGGTAACCCAATAAAATACATTTACCAATTACATTTTTACATGACTAATTTTTTTATGAAATAAGATTAAAAAAAATGGTCATTTCCGGTTCGGAAATGGACCGGAACTGGAACTGGAACCGGCGTCATGTCTAAGTTTAATTGCATACTATATATACATTTATTTATTTATATATTGTTTTTTTATAATATTACAATATTTATATAATGTTAAAGTTATTAATTTTGGTTTTTTTTTACATTTTATTTTGGATTTTATTTATTTAAGAATAAAAAGGGTAATTTGGGGAGATGTTAGTTGGTTTGAATGGTAAATAACATTAAAAAATAGTGCATTTACATGGCTTCAAATTTAATGTCAAAAAAGTAAAATGTGTACACATGTCATCACATGAAGAGATAGTGGATTGAGAGAGTGAGTTGAGAGAGTGAATTTAGCACTCCTCATGGATAGAATTGGACTTTTTTTTTTAAAAGATTGAATTTGATTTGATTTGATTGGACTGGACTAAATTAGTACTGTGATGGTTTGGTGCAGTACAGATTGGACTAAAATAATACTGTCTCTTATTTGGTATAATATAGGATTTGTAAAAAATAATTGAATTTTTTTTTGTGAGAGGTGTGTATAAAATTATATTTTTTAAATAAATATAATCATTTTAATCGATTCAAAAAAATATTTTAAATTAAATTTGATTAAAAAATTAAAAATTTATTTTTTAAATAACATAAATTATTTTTAAAAATAAATTAAAAATAGTTTAAAATAAATAAATTTAAATTTTTTATTGAAATTAAAATTATATATTTTTTAAAATATTAGAATAAAATAACATATATTAAATTAATTTTTAAATCAGATTAAATAGATTTAATTTTTTTAAATATAAATAATATAATTTTAAAATTTTTAAAAATTTTAAAAAATAGAAGAAAAGACCGGGTCAAAAATAGTCCCAGCAAAAAAGAAAAAAGAAAAGACTGGGTCCCAACCAATTTTTTTTTTTATAAAAACCAAAACAAAAACAAAAGGTTGGTACTAAAATAGTCTCATCCTTTGTGGCGAGAATAAATAGTCCCGCCACAACATGATTATTTATCTACACATGATTGGATATATGGGATTTTATTGAAATCAGTTCAATCTCAGTCAAATCCCATGTAACAAATGCATCATTATGATCTTACGGATCTCAAATCTCGATCCTCTTATCACCTTGATTGTAACTATGTCCTCACCTTGTTCTTACTTTCATAATATATTGAGATGTGATTAATAAATAAATATATGGTCAGGATTAATTTTTATGTCCTTACCCTGCCAAAAAATAGAATTAATTAAGTCATTAATTGATTTGCTTATCAGACACGTACCAATAAAATAGAATACAAAGGTAAGGATACTCAAGGTGAGGGAATTCAAATCCTACTCTTATAACATACACAGTTGTGGCTTGTCACTTGTGTGAGATATGATTCTTGTTTTTCGTAATTCGACGTCCTATCCTTTTTTTTTTGGGCAATTACAAATTAGGTTATGAATTTTTTTTTAAGTACAAGTTGTTTGCGACTTTCACAAGAGTGACCAAATTGGTCATCACATTTTTTTCCAAGTGTCAAATTAGTCCCTCTCCTTTTAAAAGTGACCAAATTAGTCTCTCTAACGATTTAATGATGTTAAATATAACAATTAATTTTAATAATTTTAGTTAAAGTATATAAATACCCATTATATATATATCATATTATAGCAAAGTTGATTTGTCTTTTGTGTATTAAATTCACATTACAACAAAATCAAAAAATATTATCAATGAAACACAATTTGTACCTTTTTTAATTAAAACTTTCTAAGAAAATCTAAAAATATTTTAATAAGACAATGTCAATTATATCCTTATTAAATTACAATTCTTGTTTTTGTAGACTGTTAGCAACAAAAGTGGACTTATTTAGAGATAAGTGTCAGAAAGTAGTTGTTAGGTGTTTACTGTTGTAGTTTCTTTCATTTATTAAGTAGTTGGTAATTAAGTAGTTGGTAAGTAAGTTGTTGGTAGGTTGTAATAATTCTCTCTCTTTCTGCTCTATATATTCTCTAAGGTTTGTATATGTTGAAGACAATATTTTTCAATACAATACTCTGATTTTCCACATGGTATCATAGTTGAGTTTCAATCAAGAATAACAAATGACCAAAATAGTAATGACTGGAGCAATCAGGGGCGACGACTCTGAGTCATCTAGTGCCTCACAGTTGACCCCTACCAGTGCTCCCACTGTATTTACTGAAAATACCTCCTCAAACACTACCCTACAAATCACAGCTCACAAACTGAATGCAAAAAATTTTCTTCAATGGTCACGATCTGCACATATGGTGATTCGTGGAAAAGGAAGGATAGGTTATCTAAATGGCACATTGAAGAAACCAGCTGAAGACGACCCAACGTTTCCAACGTGGGACGCTCAGAATTCAATGGTTATGGCATGGTTGATCCATTCCATGGAAGAGGAAATTGGGAAGGCTTATCTCTACTACTCAATAGCAAATGAACTTTGGGATGCTGTATCTCTAGCATTTTCAGATTTAGAAAATTCTGCACAATTGTTTGAGTTAAGGAATAAAGCTCGGAATCTAAGGCAATGTGAGATGGATGTTAAACAATATTTTAACTCCTTGAAAAAATTGTGGCAGGAATTAGACTTATTCAACAGTTGTGAATGGAAATGCACCGATGATTGTTCACAGTACAAGAAAATGTTGGATAAGGAAAGAGTATACAATTTTCTTACTGGGCTTAATAAGGAGCTGGATGAAGTCAGAGGAAGGCTACTTGGAACCAAACATTTACCACCAATTGAAGAGGTATTTGCTAAAGTTAAGAGAGAAGAAAGTCGAAAAAGGGTGATGTTAGGAGATATCACACCCTCTTCTTCCTCAGAAAACTCAGCATTGGTAATCCGAGGACCCGAGAAGACCCGAGAAGTAATAAGAAGAAAGGAAATACTTGGTGTGATCACTGTCAGAAGCCTTACCAGACAAAGGATACATACTGGAAATTACATGGCAAACCAGCAAACTGAGTTCCTAAACAAGTCAAAAATCGGGATCCAAAAGGGTATCAAGCAGCTGTTGCTGAAGGTTCCAACGAACGACAAGGCACATGTACAAGTTGACCCAACAGTGCTACTTTTACCAAGGAACAACTAGATCAACTCTGTAAACTATTAACACCTTCACAACCTTCCAATGTTTCATTCTTAGCTCAAAAAGATACATTTTTTACTACACTCAGTAAACCAATTGAAATATAATGTTCTTGGATCATAGATTCAAGGGCAACAGATCACATGACATGTTGTAAACAGATTTTCTCTTCCTATACTCCTAATTCCGAAAATCAAAGAGTAAAAATTGCTGATGGTTCCCTTTCAGTAATTGCAGGGATTGGAAATATTGCGATTAGTCCTACCATTACCCTCACCCATGTTCTACATGTGCCAAAATTTTCCTACAATCTTCTGTCCATTTCCAAAATTACCAAAGACCTGAATTGTGTGGTAAATTTCTCAAAATCTACTTGCGTTTTTCAGGACTTGATTTCGAGAAGGAAGATTGGCAGTGCTAAGGAATATGGGGGGCTATACTACTTCGAGAAGGACATCCTCGTGAAGGGACAAGCTCAAACTATTAGTTGCAATTCTCTTTCTAGAAAACAAGAAGTACTGTTGTGGCATTATAGGCTAGGCCATCTAGGTTTTCCTTATTTGCAACATTTGTTCCCATTTTTGTTTGAAAATAAAGATTTTTTTCAATGTGAAGTTTGCCAAGTAGCTAAGCATAAACGAGCATCTTTCCCTTCACAAAATTATAAAGCTTCTAAACCATTTGCCTTAATACATAGCGATGTTTGGGGACCCTCTCGAATACATAGTATTTCAAATAAAAGATGGTTTGTTACTTTCATTGATGATCATACAAGAATTTGTTGGGTTTACCTTTTAAAAGAAAAATCTGAAGTTGAGAAAACTTTTAAAATTTTTACTCTATGGTAAAAAATGTGTACAATGCAAATATTCAAGTTTTTCGAATCGACAATGGTAGAGAATATTTTAACTCTATCCTTGGAGATTTTCTCTCAAAAAATGGCATTGTACACCAAAGTTCTTGTACTAACACACCACAACAAAATGGTATGGCCAAAAGAAAAAACCGTCATCTGTTAGAAGTAGCTCGCTCAATCATGTTTACAACTAATGTTCCAAATTCTTTTTGGGGTGATGATGTTTTAAGAGATTGTTACTTAATCAATCGTATGCCGACGAGAGTCCTCAATTATCAAACTCTTCTAAAATCTTTCTTACAAAAATTTTCTCCCCAAAACAGGTTGCTTGGTTCTATTGATTTAAAATTTTTTGGTTGTACAGTGTTTGTCCATAATCATGAACAGAAACGTAACAAGTTTGATCCAAGGGCATTTAAATGCATTTTTTAGGCTACTCTGCTACTCAAAAAGGGTATCGGTGCTATTCTCTTGAAAAATGTAGGTCTTTTGTGTCAATGGATGTCACTTTTTTTGAGAACAAACCATTTTTCAACAAAAATTCACTTCAGGGGGAGAACATAAGGGAAGAGAAATTTTTCTATGAAGATACATTTACATTTCTAAATCAGTTTTCAAATCTTTTTCAATCATCTCCAAATCAGTCTCAATTCTTTTTACCTCAGCTTGAACTTGAAGATACTTTTACATCTCTAAAAAAATTTCAACCATTTCTAAATCAGTCTCCTTTCTCTGAAAACTCACCACAGCCTAAACAATCTGAGCCTAATCAGACCAGGGAACCTACTCAGTCAAATTCTGCCCAGCCAACTGAACCTATAATACCTACAGATAAAGGAATACCATCAACAGGGGGTGAATTGCAATCACAATTTGAACTGCGTGTTTATTCACGAAAGAAAAAAAATCTAAAAATGTAGAAAACCTCATAAACCTTCATTAAGGTCAAGAATCTGAACCGGATAAAGGTATGAAATTCCCTTCTATCTCCAGTTCTAGTCTTGAAATTGTTGATCTTGATGTTCCTATTGCTGTGAGAAAAGGGATCAGATCTTGTACTTAACACCCTATGTCCAATTTCGTGTCTTGTGATCACTTATCCTCTTTTATGCTAGCATTGGTTACTAATCTTTCAGGTGTAAAAATTACCAGCACCATACAAGAGGATTGGAAGGATCCTAATTGGAAAAACGCTGTAGTTGAAGAATCTAGAGCACTTGAAAAAAATGAAACTTGGGAAGTGGTAAGAATACCCTAAGGAAAGACTCTAGTAGGATGTAAGTGGGTCTTTACCGTGAAGTATAAAGTTGATGGATCCATTGAACGTTATAAGGCGAGGCTTGTGGCAAAGGGATACACACAAACGTATGGAATTGATTATCAAGAGACGTTTGCACATGTTGCCAAATTGAATACAATTCGGGTTCTATTATCCTTGGCAGCCAATTTAGATTGGCATCTTCACCAATTAGATGTAAAAAATGCATTCCTAAATGGTGACATAGAAGCAGAAGTCTACATGGACTTTCCACCTGGCTTTGGTGAAGAAAGAAAAGTTGGAAAGGTATATAGATTAAAAAAGTCTCTATATGGTTTAAAATAGTCACCTAGAGCATGGTTTGACAGGTTTACTAGAGTTGTTCGTCAACAAGGATATAAACAGGCTCAGACTGACCATACCCTATTCTATAAACATAAGGAAGGTAAGATTACTATCCTTATTGTTTATGTTGATGATATCATTTTGACCGGTGATGATAAGGCTGAAATGGAGGAATTAAAGTAGAAACTTGCTTTAGAATTTGAAATTAAGGATTTAGGGTCCTTGAGATACTTTCTTGGAATGGAGGTTGCTAGGAATATAAATGGAATTTCTGTTTCTCAAAGGAAATATGTGTTGGATCTATTGAGAGAGACGGGTATGATAGGATGTAAACCAACCGATACTTTTATGGATTCAAATATGAAATTAGGAGACAACTCTACAAAAGTTCCTGTGGATAAAGGTAGATATCAGCGTTTAGTGGGGAAACTGATATATCTTTCTCATACTAGACCTGATATTGCCTTTGCAATTAGCAATGTAAGTCAGTTTATGCATTCCCCTTATGAAGAACACATGGAGGCTGTGTTTAGGATCCTACAGTACCTCAAAGGTACACCTGGAAGAGGATTATTTAAAAAAAAACAGAGAAAAGATATTTAGGAGCATTTACAGATGCTGACTGGGCTGGGTCCGTGACAGATAGAAGATCAACCTCAGGTTACTGTTCGTTTGTATGGGGTAATTTAGTTACATAGAGGAGCAAGAAACAGTCGATGGTTGCAAGAAGTAGTGTTAAAGCTGAGTTTCGAGCTGTGGCTCATGGTATTTGTGAATTATTGTGGCTGAAATTACTACCGGAGGAATTGAAGATCACTGGAAAACAACCTATGAAGATTTATTGTTACAAAAAAGCTGCCATCAGCACTTCCCACAACCCGGTTCATCATGATCAAACCAAGCATGTGGAAGTGGATAGACATTTCATCAAAGAGAAAATTGAAGATGGAATAATCAGCATTATCTATGTTCCTTCCTTTAAACAGGTTGCTGATTTGTTAACCAAGGGACTTCCAAGGCCTACTTTTGAAAAGTTAGTAGACAAGCTGGGTTTATTTAATTTGTTTAACCCAGCTTGAGGGGGATTGTAAAGTGTCAGCAACAAAAGTGGACTTATTTAGAGATAAGTGTCAGAAAGTAGTTGTTAGGTGTTTACTGTTGTAGTTTCTTTCATTTATTAAATACTTGGTAATTAAGTAGTTGGTAATTAAGTAGTTGGTAAGTAAGTTGTTGGTAGGTTGTAATTAATTCTCTCTCCCTTTGCTCTATATATTCTCTAAGGTCTGTATCTGTTGAATACAATATTTTCAATACAATACTTTGATTTTCCACACATACCAATAAAATAGAATACAAAGGTTAGGATACTCAAGGTGAGGGAATTCAAATCCTACTCTTATAACATACACAATTGTGGCTTGTCACTAGTGTGAGATACAATTCTTGTTTTTCATAATTCTACGTCCTATCCTTTTTTTTTTGGGCAATTACAAATTAGGTTATGAACTTTTTTTTAAGTTCAAGTTGTTTGCGACTTCCACAAGAGTGACCAAATTGGTCCTCACATTTTTTCCAAGTGTCAAATTAGTCCCTCTCCGTTTAAAAGTGATAAAATTAGTCTCTCTAACGATTTAATGATGTTAAATATAACAGTTGACTTTAACAATTTTAATTAAAGTATATAAATACCCATTATATATATCATATTATAGCAAAGTTGATTTGTCTTCTGTGCATTAAATTCACCATTATAATTATAACAAAATCAAAAAAATATTATCAATGAAACACCATTTGTACCTTTTTAATTAAAACTTTCTAAGAAAATCTAAAAATATTTTAATACGACAATGTCAATTATATCCTTATTAAATTACAATTCATTCTCAGTTTAATCTTTTACCTTTTTTATATAATTGTTTTTTTTAATATTATACAATCAATGTTGTCAAAATTATTCAAAAATCAATACTCACAAATAAAATAAACAAAAATATACATGTGTTCAAAAAATTTGTGCATCTGTCATTATTATACTGTTTAGAAGTAAAGTATAATTTTACCCATACACAGTTAAAGTTGATTAACAGAACTTAATTAGAGGGACTGATTTGGGAAAAATGTTGGGACCAATTAAGTCGCTTTTGTGAAAGTAACAAACAACTTGGGTATAAAAAAAAAGTCCAGGACCTAATTGGTAATTGCCCTTTCTTTTTTACAAGATTTCTTGTCCTTAACTTTTATGAAATTTACAATTGTGGTCTTGGCTACGGTTGAGCTCATATTGTGCTTCTTTTCCCCGGTATTTTAGTTGGGCTCATAAATCCTTGGATTGGGTTTCATATTGATTGGCCTCTCTAAGTTAATTTCTGACCCATCATTCATATATGTCTAAGAATGGGCATCGAAGAAATGGGGATAGATACTGATCCCTCATCCCCATTTCCCAACCCCTTTTCCCATTTTGGGAAAATGGGGATGTGGGAGGTATCCCCATCTCCGTTTCCACGTTTTTCAATTGGAATCTTTTCTGCGCATTTCTCTGTTTGATCCTGTTTGATTAAAAATTACATATTAAAAAAACTGGAAAAGTTGAGAAATAAGGAAAATAGAATAAATAATAAATATTGGGAAAGTGAGGAAATGCGGAAAATAGAAAAAATGAAATACATATATATATATATATATATAGTTATAAAATAGAGCCTAAAAGCAAGAACATAGAATAAAACAATAAGCAAGAGAGAGAATAGATAAAGAAAACACTTAAGTTAATCTTATTAATTCTCAAGAATGATCATATAATAGGCCTATATATAGCCATATGGAGGATTATCACAACAATTGATATCTCTTAAATTACATGATAATAGCAGATAATTATCTAGGTGGTGATAAGTCCATATTATCACTACACTCCCCCTTGGACGTACGCCATCGTGATAAAACCCTATAAGCTTCATGAAAAATATATTGGACATGCTTAAATACTGCCTTAATAAAAACCTCGACAGGAAAACCTAGTGTGACAAAACCTGATCAAAGGAAAAAGAGTACAATGCACATATGTCCAAATTGAAGAATACTTATCCTGAAAAAAAAAACTATCTAATGAGTCTTGTAGTTGGCAAAGTCGACACATACCGATGCCATATGCCAAATTTCTTGGAGTGTAATTGAACTTTGGCGATATATTTTGTACATTGTGCGCCAATAAGATACTGTACTTTTCGACCAAGTATCATTTTATCATTATCTTTAGATCAGAATGAGATCTTTCTTAAGATCTAAAGACTGGACAACCATTGAGGTGTTCAAAGGATGAGCCTTATCCATATTGAATATTTTCATAATATTTTTAATATAAGTAGATTGATGAAAAAGTATTCCATTATGCTCGATCTCTAGGCCCGGTAATATATTGTTTTCCCCAAAACTTTTTTCCCAAATTCTCAATTCAAATATTTAGCAGTTTTAGAACTTCTTCAAAAGTCTAATTAAATTCATGCCATTGACATATATTGCTACAATTGCAAATCTAGATTCTTAAATATTTGTGAATACACATGAGGTATATAAGATCTTTAATATATCCTACTTTATGAGGTATTCATTAAGACGATCATACCACATTCTTCCAAATTGCCTTAAACCATATAAAAATCATTGTAACTTTATTGAACGTAAGTTACGAGAATTTGAATTACATGATTCTGGCATTTTGAATCCCTTAGGGATTATTCTCAACATGTAATTATTATTTACACAACAAAATATTTGAATATGATCAATACTGGGATTCAATAGTAAGCCCTTTGTTTCGAGATATAAGTTATATCTTGGTATCTTAATTTTTGTATGAATAATCATTTTAACAAAAAAATTTGACGTCTTCAAGCATCTATATTACATGTCCAAAACATTCCAAGTTTTAAATGAATATAGCTTTGACTTTTGGACTATAGTTTTACATCGACATTGTAAGGAGCTCTATTTTATGATTGGCTTATTTCATGACAAACCGCATTGGGGATGATTGTGTAATGGGTAGCTTAGGTCTTCTTTTTGATTATCAAGACAAGTTTCCAAGCATCTCCATGACTTCAAGATCAAGAGCTTCAAAATGTATATCACTTGACTTTGATTCTTGAAGAGATTGGGTGCTCACACACATTTTGCATGCATATCTACTTCTTACATTTGTTATCTTGCATTTGTGTAATATTGTTATGTACATCTATGTCTTTCATCACATTTCACACTTGCACAACATTCATATAGGTTAGGTGTGGTTTAGTGTGTTGAAAAGAGAGTTTTTCTCTTTACCGCTGCTTGATCCGCTGGGTGTATTGCGGCATGTATTCATGCCTACACTGCGGTTTTTTCCAGTGTGTTTCACGTGGTGTATACTACGGTAGGTACACATACCCATTCAGCGGTCTCAACCGCGGTTCATTCTAGAAGAGTGGTTCTTCTGTTATGCGGTTTATACCGCGGTTTGGACATTTGCCTGTACCGCGGTATAGACAATGGTCTGACGGGAATTTTGTTAAAAAGGTTCATTTTTGAGTGGGCTCTATAAATAGCTGTGAGTGGAGATTCCCCTGCGGAGAGCCGGATAAGGGGAGAACTTCACGTCCGGTTTAGAGGGAGGGGATATCTATCTCGACCCTAGTATCATTATGCCTTTACAATGTTACTTGGTTATCCCACTTTCCCCTTTTAACTGTTTTCTAAGAACCTTAGATCACAAAAATACTTGTTCTTGAGAGAAAATAGGGTCTCTTGTGAGAGAAAGCACTGAGATTGCTTCTTTAACTCTTTAAAATCAAAAACCATCTCCATCTTGCATCATTCATCATCATTTGAACATGGGTCTTCATGATTTAATGATTAGGTAAGTTACAACTACATTAAAGCTCATTTATTGTTGTTTTTACTCTAGAATAGGTATTTATTGCTTAATTAAGTACCTGGACTCTCTTTATTTCATATATTTATGAGTCTTGATAACATGATTGAGTTTGTTTGTGATAGCTAGCATTTAGAACAATATTTCCATCTAGCTAAGTCTTTATGCTTTGCATTTAAACATTGTTGTTTATGCCTCATTAATTGCATTTCTTGATTGCATATTTATTGCCCTTGTTATATGTTGTGACAACTTGTGTTGGTTGAACTTTATTTGACAATTAGGTTGTTAGTTTTATCTGTACATATAATTGAGTCATTGTCTATGGGCATGTAGGCATTGTTTAATAACTAGGTTCTTAAATTGCATTATAACATCTAGTTAAGCATTTTGTGTCTGGTCTTACACATTATTACACTTGAGCATATTGTCATATACTTAGACCTTATACTCTTCATAGAGTCAAAGTCTTGTGGCTTCTAGGTGAAGTTGCACAAGCAAGTGAAGTCTTGTAACCAAGGGTGGGTTGACAAGTATTGGTCAAGTGCCACAGTAAAAGGCATGTGGATAGAGTAGGAGGTGCTCACGCCAAGAGTAGTGAATCAGAGATATCACTAGGGACTGAACCAAGAGTGGTGAGTGATAGTGTCCATAGCCTAATGTTGTCGAGAGTAAGAGTCATTGTATCACTTGAGGGTGTAATCTTTTATTCATATAGTGGATTTCTATGACCGTGTGTGGCTAGAAGGATAGCCCTGAGTTTTGCCCAGTTGGATGGTTTCTCACACAAACCAATTCAACGTGTTATTCATTGTTTTCCATACCTTAATTTCATTGATAATTGCTTGTTCTGTGGTTAATATTGATTAATCAAAAAAGTTAGTAATAATCGATTAACAACCCATTCAGCCCCCATCTAGGTAGTATTAGACACACTTTGTGTATTTTCAAACATTCATCCACAATCTGTGGTTCAAGGTTATAATCATTTCATAATATGCAGAGAAACAATATAGAAGATCTCAATTTTTAGTTTGCAGTATGCATGCCACTTCAAGGGCTACTGTAAATTTCACAAAAGGGGAACTCTAATATTATATACTTTTAGTACATGTACTTTTGTATGGACAATTGAGATCCTTTTAATTTATGAGTCTCATAGGGGAGATCACGTGTCATTACTTTGTATCTTTTCAAAAAGGATTTTGTCTCTTCAAGGACATTTAACTCTTTAGGAGTTATGATGAGGATTACATATAGCTCGAACATTATTTTTAACACAATTATGATCTTTCATATTCACTTCAGAAAATAATAAATTTGAAATAAAAGTCACATTTCACACTTCTAGTGTGTAATTAATAATTTATTTGTTACCATTTGCATAAATTATTCTTCAAGAACAATCACCCTAGTTAATATATTGACAATTAATAAATCTATTTGAATATGTAGTTTGCAAGTGAATGATCCTTTGAACTTCAAGTTCATGTGATTTATACGAGGATCAAGATAAGATAAATATGATGCATGCCAGCTGCAATTTCACGCCGTTAATTAATTTTTCTAATTGTATCTTTCTTCCCGGAACGAAGTGAATTTATTTGTTGTTTTTTGTTATTCTTCATGGATTTATTTGCATCATCAACATATAATTTTCAGACATATTTATACTGTTATATCATTCTTCAGGGTTATATTCCATATTGTCCTTTTGAGACTTTTACTAAAGAATCTGCATATTCTATATGATAAACTCAATTGTAAGATTGGAATTACATGCTTCTAGCATGAGACAATATAAAATAATAAAACATTTGTATATATTTTATAACTAAATAGATTCTTCAGGATATATTAAAATAACAAAGCGTCACACATATGTCATTTTCTTTTCACTTTGTAATTTACAATTAGCTCTTCAGGAGCCTTTGTATGTATTTGGTAAAATATCAACATGATATTTAGGCATACTTCAGGTACACCAGTATTTTCATCTCTTATCCCACCAATAGTTTTCATTTTTCTTACTTTGGTTTTGGTGTGATTCCACTTCTAATGGTTAGATTTTCTTATTATGATCACCAATGTCATAATAATATATTTTTATTGACCAAAAGCACCACCATGAATATTTGATAATTTAACATTCACTTAGGGAATGATATCAGTTATTTAGTCAGGAGAGATAAATGGATTTTCTTCAGACACAAAAGACATAGTATCCACACTTAATCATTTTCAATTAAGTGTTATTGATCTTGTTTATGAAAGAACAAATTATGGATTAAAATCATTGTTGGTTGCTATAATTGGTAACATCTGGAAGGATGACATGTCAGCATGGTCACCAGGGTTCACGGCAGACAGAGATGCCATGTCACCAAAAGTCAACCAGACTAAACCAACCTAAGTTGACCAAAGATGATTTCACGAGACCTGATCGGGGTTGCCCAGATGATCGGGTAGAAATAACTCGATTGAGGTAATCGGATTGATTGGGTGAAGGTGATTTAGTCGGGGTCACTAAGATGGTTGGGTCAAGTCACCGATCAGGGAGAGTGAGGTTTGGTGGGGTCTGGTAGATGGTATGTTAAGCGACACGTGGGCCGTATTTACTCCAATGCAGCCACAATTCAAATATGTAGAGAAATAGTCTTACTCGAATAATGTGTCTCGAAGCATACTTTGATAAGGAAACAAACTTCCTTGAAGATGTCAGAGTCCAGATTAGACAAGAGATCTAATGCATTTAATACGCAAGAGACATATAACTAGAAAGAAGATAATCACAACTCCAACAAGTTAGAGTTTCATTAAATGTCATCAACTTTCCTTACTTGAGTATCAAGAATTAGGGTTCTATGCATATATAAATAGACCCTAAAATATTATTGTAACGGTTGGAAGATATCAGTTCGCAAGTGAGGGAGTTAAAGCGTTTAATTATTTCATACATAGTGGATTGTTTTCCTCGCCGTCACCGACAACCGTGGACGTTTCCCCAAATTTAGGGTTTTACCATGTAAAATTGAGTGTTTGCATATTCTTTCTTTCTTATTCTTTCTATAAGGTTGTTAGCAATTTGCAATCGTTTGTTGGACGCGTGATCGGTTTTATGTAGACCCAAAAATCACCGTCAACAATTGGTGCTAGAAGGAGGGGGGAAATAACTTTTGCTAAATTGCTAGATCAAACCTTAAGAGAACTCGTGAAATAGCGACATGGTTCCGCCTGTGGTGTCAACAACTTTAGTCCCATAAACGCTAGCATCACTGGAGGGAATCTACCCTCCGCGACCCCAACCTCAACATATTAAGCCGTAATAACATCCATAGACATTCCCATAGGGATTTCCCCAGACGCATTCTGGCAGGTCTAAGATTCCTTGCATAGAGTCATTGACGACGCCGTTAGATAGGGAATCAACATAACATCAACTGCCAATTTGACCTTGCCGTATCAGCTATCTACATCTGTGGTGGCCTAGAACCCCAAGGTATGCTCTGAGATAGTAGGCTTTACCTTAGGTGCGTCTTGTAAAACTGGTAGAGATAAGGTGAATCATCGTAGAAAGTGGTAACATTCCCAGAAGAGAGATGATCGCCAAGAAGACTAGAACCATACGGAACACAAAAGACAAGATAACATAGATGCAAGGGGGTATATGGAGCCCAACCTTTAAGGAGATGCAGGAGGGTACAATAGGGACAAACCAGAATACACCCAGGAAGACAAATATGATGACCATAGAAGGCAGTCTTGATCAGCTTCGATTGATGAGGAGGCCTCACCCAAGAGATGTCGGGAAACTAGTATTGCGGTTAAATATAACCTTTGTGACGCCTAAGTTATGAGACGGTTGCCAAGTGACCCTTATGGTCTCACCATCCATCAAAAGTTCGATGAGCACGAGGAGCCAGAGGGTGAGTGAGAGGTCTTGTTAAGGAGGATAGAGGCATTAGAGCGAAGGCAGAGCCGTGGGAATTTACTGATCGTTAACTCGAGAAGTTCATTATTTGATCCAATCCGACAAGCTCGGTTCTAAAAAAAGTTTAGGATGCCACACGTGGAGCAATTCAAGGCCAACACCAACCTGCATGAGCAATCTAAAAGGTACCAAAGTGCAATGGCGTAGTATGGTTACGATGACACACTTATGTGCAGAATGTTCCCACAGACACTAGAGGATCAGGGGTCCAGATGGTTCGGCGACCTTACTGATAACTCACTTTTTGTGTCATCTATTAATCGCAAATTCAAAAGAAATTTATAATAAGTCCTAGCAATGTGCTCTAATGTTTTCAAAACAAGTGCATCGACAAGCAAGGGTATAGTCCACAGGGAAATAGAAATTAAATGACTAAAACTAGTTAACTACTAATAAAGTAAAACAAAATATGTAAATGCAAATGGTTGTTTTGAAAAGTTAATAATGCAACAAAAATTAGACTAGTTAATCTAACTTGCAATTAGTGTTAAAATATGATAGTCAGAACTAAGGTATTGATGGATCCAATAAGTGAATGATGGGAAAATTATGAACTTCTCATGAGTGTGCTTTAATCTTGTGTAACAACCTAGGATGTATATGATTGGTTGTATACCACTTATGGGTGTCCAATCTATCATGTACAGTATTGTCCACCCACAAGTGATTGTGCATGAATGAACATCTATCAAAATAAGGGACTAATCTCTTTATAAGGTCACAAATCCTAGGATGTATAGTATTGACGCTTAACCTCTTACAAGCAATCCAGCTAGGATGTATATGATTGATTACCCATTTGAGATTAGATAGAAATTGAGATTAAGATGTCCGAATTTCACTTAAGTCATGTACTCTTGTTCAATCCTCCCATTCAAAAGAGCTTAAGAAAACCAAGCATCATGTATACCTAATTCTCTACTCAAATAATTTCTCAAACAACTTGCAAAGAGAGTCATGTATAATCTAAAACAAATCATTCTTGAAATCAATTAAAAACAATGAATGAAATATAATAGATAGATTGATAGAAAATATAAAGTTTTCATTACAGAGCCTAACATCCACAAGTGTTTCACATCAATCCCTTAGTGGGATATTCAACTACTCATGCAAAATACAAGAAAATAACAAGGAGAATAGAGATAGAGAAGACTCATGTAGACATTCTCCTTCCTTCAAACTTAAATCCTATCTCTAAGTGCCCTTGAGTAGATGATGAGGATGATGGTTAGATTTGGTGAGGAATGATTAGTAAATCTAGGTTAGTAGTTAGTGATGTAAGAGAGAGAAAAAAGTGTTCTTGGAAGAGGTTGGTGGTGTATGGATCCCCCTTTTCAAAATAAGAATAAGATATATTTATAGAGCATCCAAAATTAGGTCTGAAATGCTGATGTGGCGACCTGATATAAGGTAGTGCGCTCCCGCGCACATCCTCTCCACCAGTTTCCTTCATCAATTCACTGGTGAATGCACTGGTAGGACCCGCGCAATACCAATAAACTGATCACTTGGTCTTTTTGGGTGACTTCTGATCTCCGGTTCGTGGGTAGGTTTGCTAGTGTGGACCAGCAAAGGTCTGAAACCTTGAAGTGGACAGGTAGCGCGCGGGTAATTTCACCTATTGCATGATTTGGCTCACTTTGAGTCCGAATTCTCCACTTCCTTCACCAAGACCGGAATTTCACCAATTACATGTAAAACACAATAAAAGAGCCATAAGACACATAAAAACACCAGAAAACGAGACTAAAGATAAGGATATGAGGGCCAAAATATATAACATTTTTTGTGCGATCAAATACCCCCAAACCAAACCTTTGCTCGTCCTCGAGAAAACTCTAAACAAAACAAAAACATTACATCAACAATGACTCAATCTAAAATTTTCCTAGACTCGAAAACAAATAATTCAAACTACCGCATGTCCAACCGGTGATGAGATGCAAGGATGTGTGATAGAGAGAAGTAGACATATGCAATATGTTATAAAGCAACTCGAAGGCACTAAAGGGAAACTCGCACAATCACGAATCTCACACCTAGGAGCGCTCTCATATCTTGAACTACTCACTCTCACACCTTAAGCGTAATTCGCTTTGACTCTAAGCTTCACGTGGAGTCTCTCTTTTCTTTCCGCTCAGAGTCCTAAGTTCACACTCAAACAAGGTCTGCAATGATGGAATTTGTGCATAGAAATCTAATGCATTGCATACATGTAAATTGAAAGACCGATAATGTCTGTGAACTAGCCTAGGAAGGATTCACTATGCCATGAACATGGAAGATCAAGCTTCAGCAAACATTATCAATCAAGACTCATCATGGATCAAAAAGGACTTTCCCTTTGGTTGTAATGGGGTCATGGGGTTAGATGTGGTGAAACAAAGAGATAGGAAAATAGGAGTTCAAAGATCACCAATCATGTTTAAACTTACTCACGCACCCATACAAAGCTCTATTAAACAATCAATCACATTCTAGTGACTAGACATTAACTTTCATACACATTTGTGCGTCACAACGTTGTACTCCACATTGTGAGTACTTTGCAATTATTTCACAATGCTATTTTCTCATCATTTTTTTTCTTTTTTGCATTGATTTTCTTTTCTTTTTTGCCTTTGCCTTTTTCTTTCTTTTCTTTTTGCACAATAACATTTGACAATTTAGCTCTAAATGCAATATTTAGCACTTTTACATTTTGAGCAGTTTCTTGCACATTTACATTTTGAGCAATTTCTTGCACATTTACATTGTTGCCTAATTACATGCTATTTCATACAAAAGCTTACACTTTTCAACCACCTTACACAAACACACAACCCACATGATTGGCAATTAAAGGGTTGGTTTGTGTTTGGCTTCTGGCTATATGGTTTATTGTATTTCCAAAAGAAAGGATAAGTGTTTGGCTACAAAATTGGCCTTGGAGCACACATCAGGGATTAGGAATGTGTTTAGGCCTTTTAGTAGTTGAATGCACACATTGCCTAAAATCATTTCCACAATTAGTCTATCAAGGGAATGACTACATCCATCATGCAGTCCACTATGTATATGATATGTATGTTCTATGGCATGTGACGCATATGACGAGAAAAGTGTTTAAGAATAGAACAATTTAACACTCAATGCACTTTTTTAAAGGCTTGTGTTTATGAACTCTCGGGTGGTCTCCAATATTAAAACAAGGCGCAAGAGCACCGAGTCCTCTCAACTTACGATATATATACCCCCTCTGTTGGTGAGCTTCCGATTCACACTGCGGCTTTCGAGAATGGAGTCAGGCTACCTCTCCACCCTACATTGCGTAAAGCGCTGCATGCCTTGCAGCTCGCCCCCTTCAGCTAACACTAGGATTCTGAAGGCACCTGGTGGGGTTCTTGGTACTATGGAGAGAGCAATGCGACAAAGATAACATTGATCGGGAGCCGGGGCCGGATGAGCTTGGATATGTGTTCTAGATTGCTGCCAACTCCCCGGGCCCAAAGGGACAATTCTATGCCCTGGCCAAAAACAATTTGAAGTTCGTGGTGCCAAGGGCCACGAAGAAGGATACCTCCTAGAAGGAGGAATGGGTCATTATCAAGGGCGAATGGGGTAACTCAATCCATATTGGAGGATCCGAGTTCCCGGTCCCTACTAGCTCAATGGCAAGCCAGTGCTGGAAAAAGGCAAGCTGTCTTCTGAATCAGAGAAAATTCTGAAGGCCATCATGGCCCGAAATTATGCCAATTTGATGTATCCTACCTCAAATGCTTTCGATGTAGGGAAGGTAGAATTCTACCTCTACGTCTCCAGTGTACTTCTAGGTAAACAATCTTCCTGGTCCTATCTTGGTATCGTTTCTTGATTGATTATGCATATGCTAATTCTCTTGTATTGATAGTCTCTGTAGTGCCTCCATCGGTTCCGGAGGAGGGACTTGACCTCGCCGATCGTGATTCTCCACCGCTCTCCCCTATCAGGCTTCCAGCTGGCTCTAACCTTGATGGAGGGGTTGGTACCCCTGCTGGATCTAGCAGGATTTCGACCGTGGTCCCTGGGGCTTCCGCTCCCCCTCTCCCTCCTTTGGTTAGGTCGCTTGTGAAAATACACTCTAAAGCGTGTGTCTAAACGATCTAGAGGGGGGGGGGGGGGGTGAATGGGTTGTTAATCGATTATTACCAACTTTTCGATTAGTTAATATTAAACACAATTAACCCAAACAATCAAACAATAAAATCAATTATAAAGTGTGTAAATATAAAGAACACTTGATTTTTACATGGAAACCCTTCAACAAAGGAAAAACCACGAGTTATCCTTCTAGCCACACACGATCACAGAAATCCACTATATGAATAAAATGTTACACCCTCAAGTGATACTCGGACTCTCACTCTCGACAACCTCAGGCTATGGACACTACCACTCACCACTCTTGGTTCAATACCTAGTGATATCTCCTGATCCACTACTCTTGGCGTGAGCACCTCCTACTCTACCCCGCGTCCTTTTACAGTGGAACTTGACCAATGCTGGCCAACCACACATTGGTTGTTAGACTTAAATGCTTGTGCAACTTCACCCCGAAGTCACAAAACTTTGACTCAAGAAGAGTATAAGGTCTAAGTGAATGTGAGACAATATGCTCAAATGCAATAATGTGTAAGACCACACACAAAATGCTTAACTAGATGTTATAATGCAATTTAACAACCTAGTTATGAACCAAACCTACATGTACACACATGAGGTCTCAATTAGATGTAGAGAAATTCTAACAACCTAATAATCAAATAAAACTCACATAAATATTCAAGAACTTGACTAGATGCACAAAGTCAACCTAATCATCAATTAAGCATACATGAACATTTATGGATTAACTATTTAGGTATAAATGACCTAATGATGCAGGCTATCACAAACAAACCCGATCATGCAATTTAGACTCATAAATATATGCAATAAAGTGAGTCAAGGTACTTAATCAAGAAATAAATACCTAATCTAGAGTAAAAAGAACAATAAATGATTTTCAATGAAGTTCTTACTTACCTAGTCATGAAACCATAAAGACCCATGCTCAAATGATAATGAATGATGTAAGATGGAGATGGGTTTTTGGTTTGGAGAGTCAAAAATGCTTTCTTGAAGTTTTCTCTCTCTAGGAGCTCTAACATCTCTCTTAAAACTGATTTTCTAAGCTCTTAGATAGCCAAGAAGAGAAGATGAAGAATATATATGAAGCCCTAGTTAAAACTACGTCGTTTTGAACTTGGGAAACAAAATCCTGTCAAAACCGCTTTACGTACAGCGGTTCAGGCATGTGTCCAGACCATGTTACACATAACAGTGCACCGTCTGGACAACACCGTGGTTGGGACCACTGTGCGTGCAAGTGCACAGGTCATGGTCGACGATGAGCAAGAATACCGCTTCGTGCGCCGCGGTGCAAGCAAAGCTTGCCAAGCGGTCTGGGCCGCGCTAAGAGAAAAATTCTACTTTCTAGGAATTCAAACACACGTTCAAGCACACCTAACCTATGTGAATGTTGTGCAAGTGTGAAGTGTGATGAAAGAGAAAGATGCATATAGAAATAATACACAAATGCAAGATAACGAATACAAGATAAGTAAATATGCATGCAAGTGTATGTGTGCACCTAATCTTTTCAAGAATCAAAGTCAGATGATATACCTTTTGAAGCTCTTGATCTTGAAGTCATGGAGATGCTTGGAAGCTTGCCTTAATAATCATCAAGAAGACCTAAGCTACCCATTGCATAATCATCCCCAATGTGGTTTGTCATGAAATAAGCCAATCATTAAAATAGAGGTTTTTACAGCTTGGAACTTTTACAGCTCTAGTAGGTCGGGTCCGGGGTGTTTCCAGCCAAGTGCAGGGTCTGTCACCTACTACCCCAGCTACTACCGCTGCTACTACCGCTGCTGCTACTGCTACCCCTTCTGCCTCTCCTACTGTGGTGACCGAGCGATCTACCCGGGTTGAGAGGGGTCCTGATCCTGCCGCTACTGCCCAGATTGCTCTTCGTAATAGGTCGTGATCAAGGTCGAGGGACGTCAGCAGGATGAAGTCTTGGCTAAGTTTGCAGCTTCATGTCTTGGTGGGGGTTTAGAGGCCATGTCTTCCATGCCTGTCGACTATGTGATCTCCAAAGGATCTGCTCTTCTGGCTGAGGTAAGCTATTTCGTCTGGTCGTCTACCTCGATTTCATGATTCGCAACCTTCTAATTCATGTTTTATACTTGGCAAGCTTTCAAGTTCAACATAGCAATGAGCCATCAAGTCAACTCTCTCTAGAAGCAAGTTAAAGATGCTACTACCGAGCTGGAGAAATCCAAGGAAGAATTAACCAAGGCTACCCATAGCATGGTAACCCTGCATAAGTCCTTAGGGGAGGCTGAGAAGGTGGCGGATGCAGCGAGGGTAGATGGGGAGCGAATGAAGCGTACTTTGGACACGAAGCAGCTCAGGTCCCTACGCCTCAAGGATGAAAGGGATGCCATGATAGAAAAGGCGACGAAGCTAGAGAAGGAGGTTCAAATTCTTCGTGATAGCGTGGCCAGCTTGGAAGCCCAGATGGAAACTGCCTTTGGGGATGGTAACTTCTTTGCTGGCTATCAGGTAGCTATGTCACTCCCTTCTCTATTTTATATGAAGGTCATCGATGGGTGAAGCAGGAAGGAGATCATGGTTATAGCAGCTGAACTAGCTAAGATAGCTCCCGCTGGTAAAGCTGATCCCTCTTAGGCAACTGGGCCAAATGTAGAGATCAATGATGAGGATCAGTGACCTTTCCCCTATCTTCTTCCAGACAATGTTGGAGCAGGTCCCAATCTGAAGGCTCCTGAAGCTGCGGTGGTCCAGGGTGAAGGTAGAACTCTTGACCCCCCTGTCCCTCCATCCAGATCCGTCGAGGAGGTATGGAGTCATCCTTCTTCAAAAGAGGGGGAATCTGCCATGCCTATCCCTTCTTCTGATCCGGCCAACGTGGTGGATGACCATGCCACTTCAACCAAGGATGTGGAGAAGAGAACCGATATGGCGATGATGGACGAGCTCTTGGCCGGACCTACTCAAGTGAAGATCCCAAAAGAAGTAGGTACCCAAGCAGCATGGGAGGTCCCAACCTGTCAGAGAGATGAGGCTTCAACCGGCGAAGCAAGAGAAGAAGTGGCCATCTAAGAGCAAGAAGCATGATGACCTAGTTTAGCTATTTACCTGTTGTTTTTTACTTTACTTTTTTTGTTATTTGTTTGTAGCCAGCAATTAGGGGGTTGGGCTCCACGGTTAAAGCAATGAAAGTTTCCCTTACTTTTTTTCAACTTCGCGTATCTCGCTTGTTGATTGCATTGGTTGAACCTCGCCTTGGTCGAAAAGCAGTCCCCAGACCAAATCCATCTTAATAACTTCTTGGTAATTAAATGAGCTTTAGAATTTAGAGAGATTGAGAGGTATAGCAGAGCTTGTAACCGGTAGAAGGATCTCTTGGGACCTAGCAATCGGTCTCACTTGGGAAGAAACGGGATACCCGGCATTCTTGTTATGTGAATCTTGATACTTAGGTGAAACTGGAGTCGACAGAATCTAGGTACCAGGGGTACTCGCCTCATGTGGACCCTGGTACCTAAATGTAGACTTGGTAATATATCTTCCATTTAGCCCTGATAAAAAATGGTCGCTAAAGCAATTGATCCAGGAAGATTTCCTAGGCGTTAGTTGAACACGGATCACGGTACCTGGTAATCGAGATTGCCATGGTCCATGCCCTGTTCAAGGTTATCCTGGTGAAAACCTCTTCTTAGAATTCCTGCGTAGGAATTTTTTGGTTAGTACACTATACTCAATTGTTCTTTCCATGTGTCAACTCAGGATAGGCTCGTTTGCTTCAAACATTATCTCTCGGTTGTGCATGTTTCACGAGCTGTTCTTCCCCATACGTCTGGTGCATTCCTCATTAATGATCTTATCCTTCTATTCCCGATACTCACTTTCTCCTTCTATAAATACCCCAACCTGCTTAAAAATTTCTCCCATCACTCATTTGTTCTTCAACAGAGTAGAAAATTGCAACAGAGTAGCATATTGCAACAGATCGATCGATGTTTGTCGCTATGGCTAGCGACATGAGAGGGAGAAAAAAGGTAATTTCTCTGATTGGTAGGATGCTTGGTATTATGGAAGAAGCAATGCGAGATAGACTGAGTTACCAGGGAATCAAGGCTGGCCGAGCTTATGATCCTTGGAGCCAGGGAGAAGGACGGCTCATGGTGCTACACCTTTGCCAATGGTGTAGACATTACCTATGCAAGTTACATCCTCACACTCAGTTGTATCTTGAACGTGGATGGTTTCAATACCATCCTTATACCTTCCCTAATTGCTGATGGTTTCGACGTGGTTCCTTATCCTACCTCCAATGATCATGATGACCTCGTCAACATCCGACTTGATGGAGATCTATGTCCTTGGGCGATTAGGTTAGGAAGGTGGACATGAACGCTAGATGGAAGCTACATCACCCTAGCTTTCATCTTTTTTTATATGTAGCCTGAAAGAAGGGTTGGGCTCTCTGATTTGATCAATGAAGAAACCCCTTTTTCTGTATTTGGCTGGCTACCCTTATGGTTTCCTTGATAGGATTCTGTTGCATGCTTCTAACTGAAGCATAAAATTTGAATAAGAGTCCTCAGCATGATTGTGACTTAACTGATATCTGGTAACAGATAAATCTGTGAGACTTGGTAAGATCTGATGGTGTAGTGTAGCTCGTTGAGTCTCTTAGGACTTAGCGTTTGACCTTAACTGGGGAAGACCGGGGTACTAGGCATTCTTGCTCTGAGAATCCTGGTACTTAGTCCATAATGCTAGCGAATCATGGCACCGGACCTTCCATTCTTCAGGTATCTAGGTACATAATCGAATCGTGGCACCTAGCTTTCCTATTTCAAGGAATCTGGGTACTCTTAGAGAAAACAATGCAACTATATTGGTGAATCTAGGTACCTCGCATTCCTATTCTAGGAATCTTGGTACCATGGCGAGAACAAGGCGAACATATTGGCGAATCTAGGTACCTCGCATTCCTGCTCTAGGAATCTTGGTAACTTTGTGAAGACAGTGGTACCTAATTTTCTTGTTTCAATGAAATTACGCATGTTGGCAAAAATAAGGCAAACATACTGGCAACAAGATCCTAGTAGATGACTAAGGCCACTTTAGCACCAGGTCTTTCTTGGCGGGGGGTGGTACCTGGCCAAGGCCTTGATCTGGCAGGCAACTATACTCTTACTAACCAGGTTCTTCTCAGTGTAGTGGGGTGCCCGGCCGAGGTTTGATCTGTCAGACAACTATGTTCTTACATACCGGATCCTTCCTAGCGGGGGGTGGTGCCCGGCCAGGGCATCAGGACCTCCATGTGGCTTGTCGGGCCCAGGGCATCAGGAGTGCTGTACAGCTCTCCCGATTTTAAGACGATCCTACTAGAAGGATTGATCTAGTCCAGGGCATCAAGAGAGCTATGTAGCTCTCCTGGTCTTAAGACAAACGTGACGAGTATACGTGGCGAATTGTGGTGATATAATATAGACAGATGTAGATGGAGAAAAAAATCTTCTTTGTTAATGAATCAATAGGCGATACAAATATTCATGAGTACTGACACCTACCTATACCTATCCAGGGAGACATCAATTGATCTTCGCTACAGGTTCTATGGGTAGAACCTTTTCAGGTGATCTGTATTCCAAGTGTGATCAGTAGAACGTCCATCCATATCCTTCAGCTTATAAGCCCCACTTCGGATTACCATTCTTATCAGGTAGGGTCTTTCCCAATTGGGCGATAGTACCCATTCAGACATTTTCCTGGTGTTCAAGGTTTCTTTCCTGAGGACCAGGTCCTCTTCTTTGAAACTTTGGTTTCTAATTTTCTTGTCGAAGTATCGGGCAATTCAGTTGGGTAGACTGCTACCTTTCCTGCAGTCCTATCTTGTTTCTCCTCCAAGAGGTCTAGGTTGGCCCTCAACTTGTCTTCGTTTCCTTCTAGGTCAAAGTGTTGAACCCATAAGGAGGTGAGTTTATGCTCGATAGGAAGAACAACTTCTAGCCGAAAGCTAGTGAATAAGGGGTTTCTCCAGTAGCAGTCCTTTTGGTGGTGCGGTAAACCTATAGCACATCTGGGAGTTCATCTGCCCATATGCCCATTTACCCTTCTACTGTTGGAGCTTCCTCTTCAGGAGTCTCTTGATAGATCTTTTGTGGTCTCTACCAAGCCGTTAGTCTAAGGATATGCTACCGATGCAAAATGAAGCTCGATTCCCAAGTTCTCTCAGAAATCCCAGAATCTAGCATTATCAAATTGTTTGCCCAAATCCGTGATAATGACCATCGGGGTACCAAACCGGTAGACCACGTTCTTCTTAATGAACTCAGTCATGTTTGCTTCAGTGATTTAAGTGAGAGGCTCCACTTCCACCCATCTAGTGAAATAATCAATGGCCATAATCGTGTGCTTCTATTGACCAGGCGCGGTTGGGAGAGGTCCAATTAAGTCCACTCCTCAGTAGGCGAATGGATATGGAAAACTGATAGAGGACAATCGTTCTGGAGGTAGGTGGTGTAGGTTGGCCGTTTTCTGGCCAGGTTCGTAAGATTGTATGAATTGCCTCACGTCATGGTGCATGGTTAGACAGTAATATCCCATGCGCGGCACCTGGTAAGCTAGCGCTTCTTCTTCGGTATGGTTTCCACATTCTCCTGGATGTACCTCTCTGAGGGCCCAACTCGCATCATCAAGGCGTAGACATCTAATTAGGGGTAGAGATCTTCCTCTACGGTAAATGTGTCCCTCAACCATGCAATATCGAACTGAGGTTCTCTTGATCTTGCGAGCTTGATCGGGATCTTTAGGGAGCTTTTCTTCTTGGAGGTAATCTACAATGGGATCTATCCAGCATGGAAGGCGATCCACAGGGATAACTTCATTTCCCTACGCTATGCTTGATTGGGCTATATTTGGAGAGGTACCTCTTTTGGTAGTTTCTGTCCTTCGTTGGCGGCTATCTTGGCTAAGACATCGGCCCGATAATTTTGCTGCTTAGGCACCTGTTCGATCTTGAATCCCTTGAATCGGGCCACAAGTTCTTGGACCTTTCCGAGGTAGGCTACCATATTATCTCCTTTGGCTTGGTACAAACCAATTATCTGATTAACTTCCAGTTGCGAGTCACACCTGACGAGGAGATAATTAGCTCCAAGCTTCGCTGCTGTCTTCATTCCTGCAAGCAAAGCCTTATACTCGGCTTCGTTATTGGTGGTACTGAATTGGAATCTAAAGCAGTGACATCACTCCACCTTCTCGGGATCAATTAAAATGATTCCTCACCCACTTTCTGTTAGGCTGGAAGCTCCATCCGTATATAGAATCCAGGTTTCTTGGTTGGTGGACCAACTTTCTGAATCTTGCTTTTCCTAGGAAGCTTGGTCTGAGCTAGGGGTAACATCATGATCAGGTCTCGCGCTGAACTTGGCTACAAAGTCTGCCAAAGCTTATGCCTTGATGGTGGTCCTAGCCTTGTACTGGATATCGTACTGGGTAAGCTCGAGGGCCGGTAATACCAGTCCTCTGATATATCTGGCTTTTAGAAAAATTGGCCCAGGGGTTGATCAGTGACCACCGCGATTGTGTGAGCTAGGAAATAAAGGAGGAGCTTCCTAACAGCGGTTACCAACGCGAAGGCCAGCTTCTCTAGAGAGTGTAACTTTTCTCTGTCTTGGTCAAGGCACAACTTACATAGTAGACATGTAGTTGAATTCCATCTCCACATTCTTTTACCAAGGCCATAGTAACAGTTGTTTCAGATACAACTAGGTACAGTTGCAATTCTTCTCCCGGTAGCGGGTTAACTAGCAGTGGCGGGCTGGCGAGTTATCCCTTCAATGATTGGAAGGCTAGCTCGCTATCTTGGTCCCACTTCATATTCCTCCCTTGTTTGATAGCTTTGAAAAAGGGGACGTACTTATCAGTGGATTGTGATATGAAGCAGTTCAGGGCTGTTATCCGTCCGGTCAAGCCTTGTGCTGTTTGAGCGAAGTAGGATACTCAAGGTCTAAGATGGCTTTGATCTTTTCCGAGTTTGCTACTATTCCTCTCTCATGGACCATAAACTCGAGTAATTTCCTGGCTATTACTCCGAATACGCATTTAGCGTGGTTCAACCGCATCTGGATTTCTCTGATTATCTGGAAAGTCTGACGGAGGTGGTTCTGGTGCTGTTTGGCTACCTATGACTTGGTGATCATATAGACATTGATATCTATTATTGCTTTTATTGCCATCATATAATCTATAGATAAACATTTAGTGTTGCCTAGCATTACTTGCATGTTTGAATATTTTTACATATTCACATAGGTTTTTTATCTCTTCTTGAGAGTTAAGTCATGTGACTACAAGGTGTAGTGCACAAGCAAGTGAAGTCTTGCGACCGTGGTGTGGTTGGCAAGCAAAGTGATCAAGAACTCATTATAAAGGCATGTTGGGTAGTAGAGGTGGGTTAGTGACCAAGAATGGTGTGACTAGAGGTCAACCTAGATTGTAAACATCATTATAATAGTGGATTTGAGGATCGAAGTGGGTAAGTGGTTAGCCCGTGGTTTTTCCCTTGTTGAAGGGTTTCCATGTAAAAATCAAGTGTTAGTTTATTTCTGCCTTTTACACTTGATTTTGTATGTTTGTTTATGGGGTAAATATTTAATATTGACTAATCAAGAAAAGATGTTAATTAACTTGATTAAAACCTATTCACCCCCCCTCCCTCTAGGTTATTGGACACACGTGTTTGTGTATTTTCATAATATGTGGTTATCTCAACTTGACTTGAGAGTTGGTGTGCCGGCTCAACCCAAGGAGATTCATAATTCAATACCAACTTGAGTTGAGAGTTGTTATGCCTACTCAACCCAAGGAGATACCAAATTCAATTTAATAAACATTCAAGAAATTCAACATCAATCAATAAACCAATGGTTGATGTGCCTACTTAATTCAAATAGATGTCAAATACATTAAGAACAAATTAATGGAACTAAAATAGATCAAATATTCAAAGCATGGTGGAAATCCCAAAACTCATGTTTAATTACATCAACTCCCACAAAGGAGGATTAGCTACTCATGCTAAATACAAAATAAATGCTAAGAGATGAGAGATAGAGAAGACCCATGTGGAAACTCCTCCTTCTTGAAGCTTGAATCCAATCTCCTAGTAGCCTTCTTGAGTAGGAAATGGTGAAGATGATGTCAGGTTTGGTGAGGTATGATTCCTAGATCTAGGTTAGTGGTTAGGGATATAAATGGGAGAGAAAAGAGTGTTCTTGGAAAAGAATGGTAGAAAGTGGAAGAGTGAGGAAGAGAGTTTTGGAAACCAGAAAAAGATGTATATATAGGGCTTCCAAAATTAGGTCTGAAATGCTAATGTGGAAGGTCTGATGCATGTAGTACGCAGGTAGGGTACCCGCCCAATGACCCTTCAGTTGCTTCATTCTTCGGTTCGCTAGTCACTGCTCGGGTAGGGACCCGTGCAGTACCAGCGATCTGGGCACTTGGTCATTTTTGGAGGATTTCTGGTCTCTAGTTCATGGGTTGGTGCGTTAGTGAGGACCAGCAAGGTTCTGATGACTTCAACTGCACGGGTAGTGCACGGGTAGGGACCCACACACCTACAAGCGCATTGCAGCCTCCTATTTTGCTTCTTTTAGCTTGTTTTTCACCCGAATTCTCCACTTTCATCTCCAAGACCGGGATTACACCTATTACCTGCAAAACACAATAAAATAGCCAATAAGACACAAAAACATGCTTGAAAGAAGACAAAGGACAAGGAATAAGGGCCAAAATATATAACAATTTTGGCGCGATAAAAAACCCCCAAACCAAACCTATGCTCGTCCTCGATCAAAACTCAAGACAAATACACAAAGACACACAACACAACAAACATAACTTTAACTAAAAATTTCTAGACTTAAACAAATATGCTACAAGCCAACTAGCTGAGAGATATGCAAAAGATAATGGGAGTGATGAAGAGGCTCATGCAAAATGTTCTAAATAACTCCACGGCACCCCAAAGGAAACTCGCACAACAGGAATCCCACACTTAAAGCGCCCTCGCCTTAGAAACTGCTCACTCTCACGTCTCGAGCATAATTCACTTCAACACTAGGTTCTCACATGGGATCTCTCTTATCTTTCCTTAATGAACCTAGGTTCACACTCATTCAACATGTATGCCAATGAATTTATGTATTGGAATCAAAATAGTTGCATACATTTTGTACAAAATAAACACTCTTTTTAGTGAATAAGTCTCATGAAAGAATCAAGTGTCATGAACGTTGAAAGAGCATGCATCGACTAATATTCCTATTTTAGATTTCCCTAAGATCTACTAGGTCTTTTCCATTTGGTTGTAACGGGGCCAAGGTGATTAGTGATTAACAAGAATAGGAATTTTAGGCACAAAGTACTAATCAACCAAGTTAAAGCAATACATTCTACACTCAGCATTTAATTTCTCATGCAATACCACTTCTAAATACAAATGTACAATAAAGCGTACAGGCTTTCATAAATTCCAAGTACAATCACTAACTACTCTTGTTACCCTTTTGAGTAGTGTTTACAATTTAAACAAGGCAATTGAAGCATATTTATTTTCTTTCTTTCTTTTTGCTTCTCTTTTCCTTTTATTTTCTTTTGATTGTTTCTTCTCTTGTCTTTTTCTTTGTTTTCTTGCCTTTGAATTTTGCACATACTTTTACAACTAATCACTTATTTGCCTAGGTACACATCATTTGACAATTAAAGCACATTTTACATTCAATCCTAAGCCTTAACAAGATCAATCAAGTGTGGTTTGGCTTAATGTTTAGGTTGCTTGGGTAATGGATAATATTGTGGTAGAATGAACAATTCTAAATGTGTTTGGCTTCAAAGTTGGTTTGGGAGCACACACATTATGGAATGGGAAGTATTTGGCATTTTAAGTGGCTAAAACACACATTGTCTAATATCACCTCAAAGATTCCATATACCAAGGGAATAAACGTTTCAGTTAAGCAGCCCACTTTTATGATGCATGTTACATAACACATGATGATTAGGTGTAATGAGACTATGCATGGTGTTTGAAAAGTGTTTAGAGATTTGAAAAATATTTTCCCTCGGATTTCGCACTTTTGGCTAGTGTTTGTGAAACTCTCAAGGGTTGTCTCCACTATTAGAACAAAGCGCTTGAGCACCGGGTCTCCTTATCTTAGACACTAAAATATGGGACTAACCCATGAAGTGCAAGTGAGACCCCTAAAGTGACTAAGAGCTATGAACAAGCACATTATGCATACACAAATTTGACACAAACACTTTGCTCAAGATATCTCACCAAGCTAATTAAAGCTCAAAATTTTTGGCTAAGCAGCAAATTTGAAAAGTTGACACGAAAAATGACTCTAATAACAACAAGACCAGTTGAAAAGGTGTTTATACCCCCAAACCAAAACCTTACATTGTCTTCAATGTTGAAGACAAGATAGTTCGACCTAATGCATGCGCCAAACTGACTCAAAACTCAACAACCTAGGCACTAATCACGCGCAATCAATGCCCAACAAAAATTAAAAGACTCAAAACAAGGCTCAATATAAACTAAGGCAATCATGCAATATGACATTAAGCACAAACCAACATCAAGCAATTTCCTTCAACAAGATTGACGGAATGGGGGCATGATGACCCCCAAACCGAATATCACCATATGTGTTCAAAGACCTGTACAAAATGTGAGAAATCAAAAACCACCCCAAAACCAAACGGGGGTATATATATTCAAAGTTAACCTTTACACTCACATATGCATTCAAAAATATACTTCGGCTTATCTCATCAATCAAAAAAGAATAAATTAATACCTGCAAAATTGGGAACCAAAATTTTATCTATAAGCCCAAAATATGTCGATCCATCCATATTCACAAAAATATATCTACAAGTATATCCACACTATTCACTCATTGATAAATATTGACAAGTTTTCATTGAAATGAATCAAACAAAAGATAGAAGAATTATCATTCGATATTTGAGATTTAGAAATAAAACCGAGGTGGTTGCTTTCTTGCAATCCTATGTTGGATTAGGTTCTCGCCCATTTTATGCGCACTCTTGGCTTGCTTGTCCCTCTAAGACTTGCAAGTTGTCGATGTGTCAATCCTAAGAGATGATGAACCTAGCTTTAAGCACAAACATCTAACCAAAAACATATCAACCACATAAATATATCTCATATGCAATCAACTAGCTCTCCAAATATCAGAGTCATCCAAATTAAAGTCTAACATCTAAGAACATCCAAATCCAAAAATTATTATGCTAAGAAAAACCAAAACTACACTAGCAGGAATAAAAATAAATGTACTAAAATAAAGTAAAGTTCAACTATTAAGGCAAGAATAAAAGGCGTGAGAAACCCAATGGTCAATCCTCGTCCAAAGACTCATCATGCTCCTCAATCCATGTCGACTTCCCTTTCGGGACTTGCTCTGCTCTAGCTCGCTCCTCGGCCTCTCGCCTGGACATCTCTATAGCTCTCTAATACTCTGGATCGATGATGGGTCCTCTCTGAAATGCTGTGGATACTGGCCTCTTCTTCTTCCTCAAGTACGGGACTAATCTAAGCTCCTTTCTCATCTCTGTTATGTTGTCCCATACATCGGCGAAGCTTCTTATGGTCTCTGCTCTGACCTCTTCAATTTTGCTGCTATTCTTCTGGACATCTGTCTAGAGATCTTGTATCAGTTTAATCAGTGTCTGTCATGGAACTCCACCAATATCAGCAGTTGCCTTTTGAGCTGGGGCTGGGGCCAGGGCCCTCTGATCATAATCCATCTGCTCATGTTCATAGCCCATGTAACCAAGGTCCTCCTGCAGCTGCCTGCTTGAACTGGTCTCTTCCCTGTTTTTCCTTTTTCCAGTCTTCCTCTTCCTGCTTGTTAAATCTCTTTCCCTCTCAAGAGTCGTCCATGTAGCACTTCCAATATCCGCCATGGGATCCTCGAATGGGTCATTTCCAAAATCTACTCCAGCACACTTGCATAATGCAGTAATAAGACATGGAAATATGAGTAGCTTCTCGTTGTTTTTGTTCTCCCCTACTGTTAAAATGCAAGACTTTTCTATGAACCCCATGCCAATCGGCTGCCTATGCTGGATACAGTGTAATAGAAAGGCATTCTCGAGTGAGACCGTGGTAATGTGCGTACATGGCCTCAGAGAATGTGAAATGAAAAGATGTCATACCCTAACTTGATCTTCAAATTGGTGTGCTTGATGTGATAATCTGGGGCCACCCAAAATATCATAGGCTCAATGACTAGATCGTTGGCTAAGTCCAAGTTTCTCCCATTGAATATATCATCCCAAGTATGTTAGGTTCTTGATTTTTGTTGGCATAATTCCATATCAAAAAAACATTTCATTTGTATTGATTAGTTGTCTATGTCTCATGATTTATCAAGCTAAGATTGGACAACATATCAAGCAAAGTTGAAGTCTTCAAGAGGAACGGACTCCATTGCTTAATCAAGGTATAATAAGACCTTATTACTCTTACAAGGCTTAGGTGCACACACACACACATTGCATAACATTTGTGTCCATGCATCGTTGTGCCAAATTTGTATAACAAATTCACACACTTATTGAAGTATGCACATGCATTAGATTTAATTTGACAACTTATGTAAAAAATTGCATGTTCTAGGACTATTTCTAGGAAATGGCATACTTGTGTGTTCTTGTGTTTAATTGTTTGTGTTTTTGTGATATCAGACTTGAATTTGTTCTTATATTACTCTATTTTGAGTTCTGGTCATTTCGGTTACTTTCTGAGTTGGAAGTTACGAAACTTTCCGTGTATTTATCGTACATCGTTTTCATCTTTGTGTTTTGAGTCGAATTCCATATTTTTTATAAGTTTTGTTGATGTCCATGTGCATGAGGGAATTCAATTTTGTAATCTGAAAATAGATCCGAAATCGGAGTTAGGAGGCCGGAGAACGGTCGAAGAACTATTCAGTGCGCGAGGGGGGTTGAAGGGCAAAAGGGAAGCCTTGCACCTCTCCCCGTGGAGGAGTGTGGCCTCCACGAGATGCAGAGGTGGCTGCTCCATATTGGCTACTTCATTTTGGCTCTTTCCCTCCTTTAAATATTCTTGTTTCTCTCTCATTTTATTCTAAGAAGAAAAACTTGAAAAACTTAGGTGCAGAAATTTCTCTCAGACTTTCTCATCTTCCAAACACCATAACTTTCTCATTTGAACTCCGATTCAAGTGATTCAAATTGGAGGATGTTCGTATTTCAATTATATATCATCTCCAAAAGAGTTTGAGGTCATTTTACCACGTTTTTTTGGTGTCTCTCCATCAAAATCGGAGGCTGCACATTTTTCTTGAGGAATTGATTTATCCTTTGAATTTTGCTCTTCAAAGTCTTCAATTACCTTGGGTTTTCTTCTTATATATACATATATATGTATGTTTAGTGTATATACTTTGATTAGAGTTTTAGACTCAATAGAAGCTAGTTTTGGACTTTATTAGTAACATGTATGTTGAGTAAGGTTTCATAGAAATCTATGTTTTCACATGCTTGTGAGTTGTATTGTGCTAGCTTTCTATTTAGGACTATTTGTGCTTCAATTGATTGATTTTGATGATTGATAGTCTATTCATGTGCTAGATCTAATTAATTGATCATATCTAATATCAGCACAATTTCTTGTGTATTTAGAGCATATTAGAATTCTATTGAGTATTATGTGAATATGTGCTCTAAATGATTGCTAGATGATTTCTATTGAGAATATATTTTGATTCTAGCATTTTATGTTTTAGTTCTAAGACTTGAAAATATGCTTCATGAATATGTTTTTGATTTTCAAGCTTAAGTGACATGAGTGAAATCTAGGTCTTATACATGTATTTGGTGTTTTGCATGTACTAGATTGTTATTCATGTTTTAAGAGCTAGGCTACATTTTTTTTGGACTTATTAATGTCTATGCTTAGTTTCTTCATGAGATGTATTTGATCCATGCATTTCATATGTTCATACATCATTTATATGATTGCATTTTTTTTAGGATAGTAAACTAGAATATCATACATTGTGTGCTCATTGTTTAATTCTAGTTTCCATAAGATGTGTTGATCATCATATTCTATATTGTGTGCTTGGATGTGTTTTGCATTCATGATCACTTAGAAATTCCTTGTAAAAGGCATGAAGTCTTGGCTAGAGTCGAGAGGACTTGGATAGTCAAGCAAGAAATTCTTGGTTAGAGTTGGGAGAACTCGGATAACCAAGTGAGAAAGTCTTGGCTAGAGTCGGAAGGACTCAGATAGCTAAGTAAGAAGTCTTGTCTAGGATCGAGAGGTTCCGGATAGGCAAGCAAGGAATCTTCCTAGAGATGGGAGGTTTTGGATTGGAAGTTGCTTCCTAGAGGTGTGTTAGACACATCTTGGATAAGGAGTAGGTAAGTGGTTCACTAGGCCCGAGGGTAGGATATAAGTGATAGCTTGGAGTGTGTATCATGGGATTTGGTCACTACTTTGATTTTGTATCTTTTATTCATCATAGTGGATTCATTTTACCGGTGGTTATGGATTCAACCCGTGGATGTTTCCTCTTCGGTGGTTTTACCACTTCAAAATCATGTGTGACATTTCTCTATCCTTATCTCTTTGATTTGTGTATATGTGTTGCTTTGCAATTGAAAGAACAATTGATTATTAGTTTATGTTTTGTAGTATTTCTTCTATTGTATGATATAGACATTGTAAGCTTTAATGCTTTAAATATATTTATCAATGGTCTATATATGCTTATGTGTGCTTATTAGATTGTGATACAAGCTATCTTGAGGGAAAAACTTGTGTTTGTTTTAAGGGAGAGAAAAAAGGTATAAAAACCTATCCCCCCCCCCCCCCCCCCCCCCCCCTCTAGGTTAGCTTTAGGCAAATTAATCGTGTTTGTATTTTCAAAGTAACTCCCTCGTGTATGTTCTCCTCTTGGTCCTTAGAGAGTTCAGTACCTATTAATATCATCCTCGTTCAACCTGACCTCCTTTCCTCGAACCATAACCAGTGTGCTAGCTCAGTAGTCCTAGGGGTTCATCCCCGCATAAATTTCCTCAACTACCTGTCTGCAATATCTGGCAGGGGTACTTGTGTAGGTTTGCCAACCCATTTGTTCAATCATTCCAGGCATATCAGTGTCTTTGAGCTTATCTATTACTATTCCTCTTTCTTTCACAATTCCACGCTTTCGGAAACTTTGCAACCGATTCTCGAAATCTTTGTTCAAGGTACACCAGGGTTTTGGGATCACCTGGGCTAAAACCTGAAAAATAAAAAACAAAAATACCACACGAAGTAAAAAGAAACAAAAGAAACTAAGAATATTGACTAAGAAACTAATAATATTAAAACTAATCTAAACACTAATACGCTCGCCGATCCCCGGCAGCAACGCCATTTGACGTGAACGTTTTTTTCGTTAGAAAAGATCCGTCAAAAATATTTATAAAAACTTCAAATACCTCAAAATGTTTATAAAGAACAAGTATGGTGGCAGCAAGTAAGGGTATCGTCCACAAGAATCGGGGGTAACTATAACTAGATTAGGATTAATACTACTAATATGCATAAAAGTAAAGTTTCATTGAATGAGTTTGAAAGTTAACAACTAAAATGCAATTAAACTAAGTTATACTAAATGCAACAACAATTAGTAAAAACAGTGTTATAAGATAATTAGATGAGTGGGAGTCAATGCATTCAAAACACGAATAGTGTGCAATCCTATTAATTCTTTAAGAACCGATTCGATCTCTTTAGGGATAAATCCACCTTTAGGTGTGATTCTATGATCACTCAACTCTCTCTATACAACAATGATTGGTGTGCTCTATTGAGTGTAGAGAGGGTTTCTCATGAAGCCTAGATAGATTTAAGGTAGTCAGGATGGCTTGGATTGATGTGCTCACAATCCACCCCTTCCACACTTTAACCGAGATGTATCAGATTGGTTTGCTCATAACACATCCCTCACATTCAAATTAGCTTGTTTTAGTGACCTAAAATGCGGTTATCTCAACTTGACTTGAGAGTTGGTGTGCCTACTCAACCCAAGGAGATACCAAATTCAATTTATTAAACATTCAAGAATTTCAACATCAATCAATAAACCAAGAGTTGGTGTGACTACTTAATTCAAAGAGATGACAAATACATTAAGAACAAATGAATGGAACTAAAGTAGATAAAATATTCAAAGTATGGTGGAAAGCCCAAACTCATATTTAATTACATCAACCCCCACAAAAGGGGATTAGCTACTCATGCTTAATACAAAATAAATACTAATACATGAGAGATAGAGAAGACCCATGTGGAAACTCCTCATTCTTGAAGCTTGAATCCAATCTCCTAATAACCTTCTTGAGTAGGAAATTGTGAAGATGATGTTAGGTTTGGTGAGGAATGATTCCTAGATCTAGGTTAGTGGTTAGGGATATAAATGAGAGATAAAAGTGTGTTCTTGGAGGAGAATGGTAGAAAATGGAAGAGAGAGGAAGAGAGTTTCGAAAATCAGAAAATGATGTATATATAAGGCTTCCAAAATTAGGACTGAAATGCTGATGTGGTAGGTCTGATGAACGTAGTGCGCGGGTAGGGGACCCGAGTAGTGACCCTTCAGTTGCTTCATTCTCTGGTTCACTGGACACTACGCTGGTAGGGGACCTGCACAGTACCGCAATCTGGGCACTTTGTCATTTCTAGAGGATTCTGATCTTCGGTTTGTGGGTTGGTGTGCTGGTATGGACCAACAAGGTTCTGATGACTTGGACTGTGAGGGTAGTGTGCATGTAAGGACCCGCGCACCTACCATAGCACTACAGCCTCTCTTTTTGCTTCTTTTAGCTTATTTTTCACCCGAATTCTCCAATTTCTTCTCTAAGACCGGAATTACACCTATTGCCTGTAAAACTCAATAAAAGAGCCCATAAGACACGAAAACATGCTCGAAAATAAGACAAAGGACAAGGAATGGGAGCCAAAAATATATAACAATTTTGGCACGATCAGTTAAACAAACCCATTGTAATGTGACAGTGTGTTTTGTGACCAATCTTTATTTTATATGTTTTGATATTTGTATATGTGTTTTGACATGGAATTTGCCAAATAGGGAGATTGTTAGGTTTTTGAGTCATGTTGGTACAATTCCATATCAAACGACATTTCCTTTGTATTGATTAGTTGTCTAGGTTCACGTTAACCCAAGCTTCAAAGAAGAACGAAACACATCAAGCAAAGAGAAGTCTTAAAGAGAAACAAGCTTTGTTACACAACAAATGTATATCTAGACTTTATTCCTCTTGCAAGGCGTTTAGGCACACATTCACAATGCATTCATATGTGTCCCTACATCTTTGTGCTCATTTGGTATAACACATACACACACATAATAATTGTATGCACATGCATTATATTTAAATTAACAACTTTTATAAAATTCACGTTCTAGGAATATTTCTAGGAAACGGCATACTTGTATGTATTTGTGTCTGTTTATTTATGTTCACTTGATATCAGACTTGAATATATTCTCATATTGTTTCTTATTGAGTCCTGAACGTTTCAGTTACTCATTCAAAAGTTTTCAAAATCCGAGTTGGATTTTATGAAACTTTTCTTGTGTTTATCGTGCATGGTTTTCATCCTTGTGTATCGAGTCGAATTTCAAGTTTTTTATTAGAGTTTCATAAATTTCCATGTCCGTGAGTGAGTTAGGGTTTGTAATCTAAAAAAGTATTGGAATTCCAAGTTCCGAGGTGGAGAACTGTCGAAGAACGCGAGAGGAGCGTGAAAGGGAAGAAAAGGGAATATGGGTGGCAAATTGCTAAAACAGCCCCCCTCTCCCATAGAGGCCATGTGGCCTCCACAGGAAAGGATGCCCTCTGTCCCTGTGGAGGCCACATGCCTCCATGGGGTGCTGATGTGGTGTGCCACTTCCTCTCACCAGTGGCCCCTTTCAATGCCACATAAGCTTCCCTCAAATTTCTTTTAAATTCCCTTCTCCCTCTCATTTTTGTTCTTTGAAGAAGATATTGTGCAGAAATTTTTTGTGTTTTTCTCTCAACTTCAAATCATCATATCTCACTCATTTCTCAACCGAATTGAGTGATTTAAAATGGGAGAGAATCTTCTTGAAGTCTACTATCTTCTCTAAGTAATTTTGAAGTCTTTTGTTCTAGTATTTTTGGTGTTCAACATCAATTTTGTGGCTGCATTCGAATTCTCAATGTATTTGTTTATCCTTTGATTTCTAAGCTTTTAATGTTCAAATACTTTGGGTCTTCTTCCTATTTTTAGTGTATGTGACTTGAACAAATATTGTTAGGAGATAGCGCTTCAATTATAAACTAGAATTGTCTAATTGGAGACTTAAATGTGATTTAGGTTTTCTTAAATCTAAAACTTCACATGTTTGCGAGTTGTATTGTGACTAGCTTATATTCTAAGGCTATTTGAGTGCTAATTGAATTTATTATGTTGATTGATAGCCTTCACATGTGTTAGGATCTTTTGGTTGAATATAATTAAGTTTAGCACATTTAATTTTCTATTTAGAGCCTTTGAGATTTAATTGATTATTTTGTGAATAATGTGCACTAAATATTTGCTAGAGAAACTTGATTGAACATATTTTGTATTCTTACATTTTTGTTTTTAGTTCTAAAGTCTTGAACATGTGCTTAATGAATATTTTTTGTTTCAAGCTTTAGTTTGCATGAATAAAATCTAGGATTTAAGTGTGATTTGGTTGGATTGCATTTTCTAAGTTTTTGTTCATGCATAAAGAACTAGAAAACATTTTTTTGTGAACTTTCATATCTATTTCTAGTTCTTCATGAAATGTACATAATCCATATATTTCACATGTGATTTACATCATTTTGTGTGATGTCAATTGTTGGGATTATAAACTAGAAAAACATACATTGTGTGCATATTTTCATTTCTAGTTTCCATAGGATATCTTGTTCATATATTCAATGTTGCATGTGTTTGCATAAGTATACATTTGATCATGTTAGGAAGTCTTGTAAAGGCATAAAGTCTCTTGTTAGAACATTCAGTTCTAGCTCGAGTAAGGGAGTCTTGACTAGGATCATGCGGATCTGTAAGTTGAGCATGAGAACTCAATTAGAGGCATGTGGCTTCTTAGTTGAGTGCCGACAAGTTTCTCACTAGTAAAAGTGTTAGGTTTTTTAGTCATGTTGGCATAATTCCATATCAAATCGATATTTCCTTTGTATTGATTAGTTGTCTAGGCTCATTGTGTTTCAAGCTTCAAGGAAGAATGGCAACTCATCAAACAAAGAGAAATCTTCAAGAGGAGCAAGCTTTGTTGCACATCAAAGGTATATTAAGACCTCATTCCTCTTGCAATGCGTTTAGGCACACATACACATTGCATCCATTTGTGTCCCTACATCGTTGTGCTCAAATGGCATAACACATTCACACACATATTAATGTATGCACAGGCATTAAATTTAAATTGATAAATTTTGTAAAAATGCATGTTCTAGGACTATCTCTAGGAAATGGCATACTTGTGTGTTCTTGTTTTTGTTTGTTTGTGTTTTATTAATAATTCTGACCGTTTTGGTTGCTCATTCACAAGTTTTCGAGTTTCGAGTTGGAAGTTACAAAACTTTCCGTGTGTTTATCGTCCATGGTTTTTGTCCTTGATTATCGAGTCGATTTCCATATTTTTTGTTAAAGTTTCATAGACATCCATGTCTATGAGAGAGTTACAATTCATAATCCGAAAATAGATTCGAATTCAAAGGTCAGCGGCTGGAGAACGGTCGAAGAACGGGAGAGGTACGCGAAAGGGAGCAATGGGGAAGAGGGATATGACCTCCACGGGAAGGCCACCCTTCTGTCCCCGTGGAGGCCATGTGCTTCCATGGGTAGCTGAGGTGGCGTGTTAAGGTTCATAGCCGGTGGCCCACTCCTCTCTACCTCACTTCTCTCTCATTTCATTTAAATATTCTCTCCCTCTCTCATTTCAATTCAAGAAGACCATTTGTGCAGAATATTATTCTAAGTTTTTTCTCTCAACTTCAAATCACCATAAATCACTCAATTTTTATCAAAATTGAGTAATTCAAATGGGAGAATCTTCATCTTGAAGTCCTCTATCATCTCTAAGAAACTTTGAAGTCCTTAGTTCAAGTGTTTTGGTGGTTCTATACCAATTTCATGACTGCACTCAATTAAGCACGGTATTTGTTTATCTTTTGATTTTTGTTCTTTACAAATACCCTGGTTCTTCTTCTCATTTATGTGTATGTGACTTGAAAATTGCTATTAAGAGATAGAGCTTCAAATATTAGCTAGATTTGTCTAATTAGAGACTTATATGTGATCTAGGTTTTGTTAAATATATCTATGATTTCACATGTTTGGGAGTTGTATTATGACTAGCTTATAATCTAAGGCTATTTGTGCTTTAATCGGTTTTATTTTAATGATTGATAGCCTTTACATGTGTTAGGACTCTTCAGTTGAATATATTTAGGATTATCACAATTAATCTTATATTTTGAGCCAATTGAGACTTAATTGATTATTTTGTGAATATGTGCTCTAAATGTTTGCTAGAGAATTTTAATGAACATATCTTTTGATTCTAGCATTTTTTGGTTTTAGTTCTAGAGTCTTGAATATGTGCTTAATGAACATGCTTTATTTCAAGCTTTAGTTGCATGAATATAATCTAGAATTAAAGTGTGTTTTGGTGATTTACATGCTCTAGGTTTTTGTTCATATATAAGAACTAGGCAATCTTTGTTTTGTGAACTTCGATGCCTATGTCTAGGTCTCATGGAGTGTACTTAATCCATAGATTTCATATGTTACATGCATTATTTATATGATGTCATTTTTAGTTGGATTATAAACTAGAAAAATATACATTGATTGCTCATTGATCATTTCTAGTTTCCATAGGATATATATATATATATATATATATATATATATATATCACATATTCTATGTTGCATATGTTTGCATTGGCATACATTTGATCACATTAGGAAGTCTTTGTAAAAGGCATGAAGTCTTGGATAGGATTGGGATGATCTGGATAGTCAAACAAGGAAGTCTTAGTTAGGATCGGGATGATCCGAATAGTTAAGTAAGAAGTCTTGGCTAGGACTAGGATAATCCGGATAGTCAAGCAAGAAAACTTTCTACAGACATGGGATGTGTCTTGGATAGAAAGTTTGAAATGTCTCTTTCGTTAGAAGGCTCGAGGGTTAGGTAGAAGTGATGTCTAATAGATAGTGTATCATGTTGATTGGTCACTTTTGAGGGTGTACTTTTATCATCTAGTGAAGGATAGTTTGTCAGTGGTTGTGGATTCAACCTGTGGATGTTTCATCTTCTGAGGTTTTACCACGTAAAAAATAATGTATCAAATGTCTCTATCCTTATCTCTTTCATTTTGTTTAAATTGTTTGGTTTTATCTTGTTTAGATGATCATTTATAGATATCTTTGCAAAGAAAATCTTTGTAAAGCGTGGGATGCAAAAGTTGTATTTATCACTTTTCTTTGTAAATTGACTTATTTGTATATTGTCATTCTTTAATTTGTACTTGTATATATTGGACATATATATTGATACAAGTGCTTTTTGATTCATGTTTTAGTGTAATCCCTTCACTTACAAATTGTAGACTTTATTCATATACTTAATGTGTTATGATACAAGCTGTCTAATGGGACAAACTTTTGTTTGTTTTAAGGGATTGAAAAGAGGTGTAAAAACCTATTCACCCCCTCTCTCTAGGTTAGCTTTAGGCAATTTAACCGTGTTTGTATATTTGCAATTGGTATCAGAACAGGTTGTTAGAAGGAAATTAACAAGATCCGGGATACACTCACGATTAATTGCAAGGTTTTTGAAGTCATGGTTCTACAAGAGGAAACAGTGACTGAATGTGCTTCAAATTCTAGACCTCCTCTACTAAAAGGCCATAACTACAGCTTATGAAAACTTTGGATAAAAGCTTACATACATTCCATCGTCGAGAGGGCTTGGATGATGGTAGAAGAGGGGTACACACCTCCAAATAAGATATTCGAAGGTAGATCAATTATTTCAAAGCCTTGGGGTGAATGGACCGTGGATGAGTTCTAATTGGCAAAATGGCATCATCGGGTGGTAAATGCTAGCTTTGGAGGAGTAGATAGTCATAAATTCTCTTATATTCAAAACTTAGAGTCCGTCAAGGAAGCATGGGATGCTTTCCAAGTTACAAGGAAATCAAGACTTCAAATGCTCACTTCACAATTTGAGAATTTGCAAATGGGTGAAGAAGATAAATTCCAAGACTTCCAATTCAAACTTCTAAACATCTCTAATCAATGCCAAGTGCTTGGTGTGCCAATCTCTCGAGAACGTCTTAATTGGAAGATCTTGAGGTCATTACCCAAAAGGTTCAAGGCTAAGGTGACCGCTATTGAAGAAAGTAAGGATGGTGATAACATAAGCATCGACCAATTGCTTGGGTCATTTCAAACTTACGAAATGAGCTTGAAACCTAAAGCTAAGAGCAAGGGAATTGTACTCAAGGCCATTGAAGAGGAAAGTGAAGATGATGATGAAAAGATGGCACTACTAGTTAGAAAATTTAAGAAGTTCATGAGAAGAAGTGTCAAGCCTAGTGGCAACTTTTCAAAAGGAAGGGAAGTCAAGAAGTCATCCACTCTAAGGAATGACAAGAATGGTCAACCCAAGAGCAATAACAAGGTTCAATGCTTTAAGTGTGAAAGACATGGATATTATGCCTCAGAGTGTCCTAATGAAAAGACTAAGGAGGATAAGAAAGGCAAAACTATGACAGCCACTTGGAGTGATGAAAGCTCTAGCGATGAGGAAAGCTCAAGTGATGAGTCCTCATGTGAAAAAGAATATGTTAGCAACTTTTTTGCTCTTACGGATTCTTACTCAAAGTTAGAGGATAGTTGTCAAGTATCTGTGGACAAAGAGATTGATCAAAGTCATTAAGAATGATTTAGTTCTAATGCAACCGATCTCAAACTTATGGCTAAGGTAAAGAGCCTTGAGAGGCAAAGGGATGAAGCTTTGAGAGATGTTAAGGAGAAAGATGATTTGATCAAAACTCAAGTGGATGAGTTTTTTTAAACTTCACATAAGCTCATGTGTGAGAAGAATGATCTCATGAAGAAGCTTAAAGAGGTTGAAAAGCTTATCCTTGATAAAGAAAAGGTTGTATCTATCTTGAGAGATAAAGAACGAGACCATCTTGAGGAGATCGACATTGCTAAGCAAGCTATCAAAGACTTAGTTAATGGTTCGATCAACATGGAGAAAGTTATGGTTCTTGCTCAACCTCTAGGAGATTCTAGCATCTTGAAAGTTAAGGAGAAGCTTGCGGAAGCATCACTTCCTTCAAGTAAGGCAAAGACCAAGAGAATCAAGAAGACTCTTAAGATCAATCCTTTCAAAGCCAAACGTAAAAAGAAAGACAAGGTATCTCTTCAAACTCACATGAATGCTTCTTCAATTCTAAAAGGTACAATCTCATATTTTATACCGATTTGTCATTTTTGCAATACCGTAGGCCATATAAAGCCCAAGTGCTATAAATATATTGAATATTGCAAAATAGGAAATGCATCTAGATATAAAGAGATTGACCTTAAATCCAAGCATGCTAGGGCATTAGAAGTTGTTAAGCATGATGTTTCTAAAAAGCATGTTAAGAAAAATTGGATGAAGAAGAGTGTCAACACATCAATCTTGACAAAGCTTGTATTGCTAAAGATTTTGAGGAGATGAGCATAAATGATATTTGTATGAATCAAATTGTTGAAAATATGAGATGGAAGGAAAATGATGTGGCATGGAGGGGGCCACGAGAACCCAAATGGGACACACCACCTCAGCCTCTCATGGAGGCATGTGGCCTCCACAGGGGCAGAGGGTGTTCCTTCCCATGGAGGCCACATGCCTCCACGAGAGAGGGGCTTTATGGCAATTTGCTACTCCCTTAGCTCCCTTATGCGCTCTTCTCGCATTCTTCGACCGTTCTCCGGCCTTCGAACTCCAATTTCGAATATATTTTTGGGTTACAAACCGGGACTCTCTCATGGACATGGACGTTTATGAAAATTCAACCAAAAACTTGGAAATCAACTCGATACATAAGGACAAAAATCATGCACGATAAACACACTAAAAGTTTCGTAACTTCCAACTTAGAACTCGAAAACTTATAATTGAGTAATTGAAATGTTCAGAACTCAATAAGGAATAATATGAGAATATAATCAAGTTTGATACCAATTAAATACAAACAAACAAATACAAGAACACATAAGTATGTCATTTCCTATTTATAGTCCTAGAACATGCATTTTTACAAAAGTTGGCAATTTAAAGCTAATGCATGTGCATACAGTAATATGTGTGTGTATATGTTATACCAATTGAGCAAAACGATGCAGGGACACAAATGTTATGCAATCTTTGTGTTCCTAAACACCTTGCAAGAGGAATGTGGTCTAGATATACCTTTGATATGCAACAAAACCTGTTCCTCTTGAAGACTTTTCTTTGCTTGATGAGCTGCCAATCTTTTTTGAAGCTTGAATAACCATGAACCTAGAAAACTATCCAATACAAAGAAAAAATCATTTTGATATGTAATTATGTCAACATGACTCAAAAACCTAACTTTATACCACATGTGCTATTAGTGACCAATAAGGAAAATGAGAGAACGTATACATGCTTCCACATTGTGTAAGTTCCACTGAAGTTATATATAAATCCTCAAATAGTGTCCTCATGACTATTCACTTTATCTTGAAGTAACAGGATAATGTTAGCGCATTTAGCATGTTATTTCTATGGTTATGATAATTCAGCCCAAGGAACATGTCTAAAATAGCAGTTGTTCTGGAGACCAAGAGACAAAGATAGAATGGGAAGATTTAATTTTTTTTTATTTGACTTGTGTATTCACTGGTCGACCAATTGTATTTGTCGATACAATTGTGAATACATGAAATGTGATAAAGTCAAGCATATCTTTTCAAATAATAGATGGATTAAGTATGCTTTGGACCGATAAAAAATTATAAAATTAAATATAGGATACAATAATCAACAACATTATATCTTTTATAAATAGAAAATTTAAAATTGAGATTTCAGATTGTTAGCTCCCTTCATTTATATTAACTGTTCATAGGTCACACATGTATTTACCCGTATGAACACTCTGATGATAACATTTGTGTTTGAAGGCTCAAAGGCTCCACTGTATGTATCACATCTTAAGCCATCTTAGGTGATTGGGAGATGTTGATTTATAACAGTGCACCTATGATGGGCTTGTGGTAAAACTATGTTAGCCCCACTTGTATGAGTGTGAGATGTTGGTATATTTGTGTTTGGGTTGGAGATCCATTATACACCCAAGTAGTGCCAAGCCCAAGTCTATGTAAACCAAGCTTAAGCCTATGTCCATGCACCTAATAATTGATGCATAACTACATGAGTAGTTTATATACAAAAGTGTAAAAATGTGAAAGACATCAATTGAAGAAGTTCGCATTCTGGGTAATGCAAGGCAACAGAGAACACGTCTGTGTGTGCAAGTGCAGTGTGGGTGTGTGTAGTTATGTTTGTTCATGTTATGCATAACATAAAAACAAAATAGAGAGAAGCGTTGTGTGTTCAACATAAATGAACAACACAATAACAATGTACAGTGAGTCAAAAAGAAAGGTGTGGAGAAAATTGAATTGAACATTCTTTCATCTTATTTTAGAGTGTAAGTACTTGCATCATGATTAGAGTGGACTTTCTGAAGTTGTGATCGTCTTCCAACCTCCGGTGATACAACCCGTTAAAGACGATTCGGCTTCCCATAATTTAGATCTCTGATGGTGTACTGTATGATCTGAACTTACATTGATTGTTTACTTTGTTTATATAACGGATATCTTCACAACCAAAAGAGATCCTCAACACTAGACAAAGCTAATTTTGTTAAATAGTGTGCCACCCGGTTTCCCATTTTGAGGACGAAAACCATAGGGTTGCATCTCAAATCTTTCATTATCATATAAATGTCTGAGAACACTAACCCAATATCAGAGTGCAACTTCTTTCCCTCATTTATCCAATTCACTACAACTACAACATCTGTCTCTATCATTATTGAGCCAATCCCCGTATCGTGGGCCAGCTACAGTCCCCGTAACACAACTATTGTATCCGCCACTTGAGGGGAGTAAGTTGCCACTAATCTCTGAGCACTCGAAGTCATCACTTCTCCCTCATAGTCAGGAATAACAATACCTATCCCAACCATATTCCATGCCGTATCTATTATATTTACAATTTAATATATTAAAGATAAGAGTTTTAAAAATTCTAGTAACCTTTTGGTGCTGATTCTATAGGACTAGCACAAACTTAAAAATCTAAGTTCTATTAAAATAGCACTAAACGTTTTTTTTTCAAGCTTTTGGTTTAGACTCATTTTCCGAAACTTATTCCATTTGATCGAGACTTATTTTTTGAGAATTTTTCCAAATCGTTTTTTTTCTTCATTTTTTTTTCCAAATTTTTGTTATTTCCCTTCTTTTTTTTGGTTTCCTTTTGTTTTTGCCTTCAATTTGTAGAAAACATTCAGTGAAGTGAGAAATGAAATCAAGGAAAAAATAATAAAAACACAATGCAATGCACCAAACAAGCCAAAAATGTCATTCACTTTATTAAATAATTACTAGTGATATCATTAAGTTTTTGGAGTGCCATTCGGATTGTTTTGTGGTGTTTGCCCCCAGATTGGCTAATAAGGCCGCTCATTGTCTGGCTAATTTGGTGTCAACTTAGATGGTCATTTGTATAGGGTTTCTTCAATTATTATGGGCTATCTGTCATGGTGTAAAAGTTTGCGCAGCTAACCCGTGCGGCACTTAGACAACTTCTGGATGATTGTTGCTAAGTAAGCCTTTCTTGATCACTCTCAAGGCAAGAGAGACTAGAGAAGAGCTAGAAGAGCTTTATTGGAAAATAAGGCAAGTTATATTGCTATGAGAAAGCTTTACAATGTTTTGAGTATTCTTGATTTAGATATTTTACAAATGAGATGAGTTGACTATTTATAGGTGAGCCACATCCTTAAAGAATGTTCTAGACTAATCTAGTCTAATGGTGGAGATTAAATCTCCAGAATGTTCTACATGTATCTAGGTTTCTTTACAAGTATATATACAACCCTAGATATTTACAAGAGAACTCTAGAATGTTTCTAGAGTCTTCCATACTAGATGAGTGGAGAAAGCTTTATAATCCTTCAAGGGCTTGAACATAATAGTGGGCTCTGTTTGGGCTCCTTAGATCAAAATTGGGCGGGTCGTGACGGATCGCTCAACACGTTTTTGTAATCCTTTTGGCTAATTAAATCTCCTTTCTACAAAAAACAATATTTTTTATCATTTAATATATATATATATATATATATATATATATGTATATAATTGAAAATAAAAAAGTTATTTCAAAGAAAAAAAGAAGAAGTTGAAAGCTGTTCACTATTTCTGTTTAGAATTGATTAAAAATAAATTTGACACTTGAAGGGACACAAAAATTGGTGAATTTATTCAATTATAAGTGATGTACATAATTCTTTGTACAACCAAGATTAAAATGAGTAAACAAGCGCATTTGGTGAAGAGATCAACGTCGTCCATCATCACATCAACAAGAAACAACAAAATCAAGATCAAGATCAAGATCATCCGATTGGATCCCACGTCGACACATAGGACACTTGTTCTGCTCCTCCAACCAACGACAAATACACGACTGGTGGAATACATGAGAACACGGAAGCGTTACGATGCGGTCGGCTCCACCTGCTGAAAACCCTTCCAAACAAACAGCACAGGGACCCACTCGATCTTCATCATCATTAATCACACCCTTTAGTCTAATCAGCTTGTCGATCACCACCCTCGACGCAAGTCTCTTCATCAATCTGTTTTCCGAAAACTCATTGGGTTCGTCGTCGATCACGTCGACGGTCAATATTTCGACGCAAGCTACCAGACAGCTCAACGGAGGCCCGCGTCACGTTTCTGCTCAAGAAGTCGCGCAGCCGCCGGTCGAGATTGAAGCCGGAGACAGCATTTAAGATATGTAGATTGCAGACCAGGGAGGAGGCATGCAATGACGGTGGGATTCGAAACGGCGGCAGTGGGTCCTCCGAGTCGTGGACGATGGCCGCGGAGGAGGAGGAGGCGGAGCGGAGGAGCCTCCAGAATCTGTGTTTCAAGGTGACATGGACTTCGCAAACAGGCGGTTGAGGTGGGTTGGGAAGAAAAGTAGTAGTTATTTCTTCTACAAAGAAATTGAAGAATCTGTTGACAGGCATTGTTAGTAGATCGAAATAGATACAAAGAAATAAGAAAAACTTTGTCAAAGTATAGTAGAGTTTTGTTGTGAGTGTGAAACTGTTCGTAATTAAAAATATATGTAGGGACTAGGGAGTTGTGTTGTGTGTTGTTTCCTATTTGGTGTTGGATTTGGATCGTGGGATTTGCATAGAAATTCACAAAAATAATGAATCCATCTTCTTTTCGGTTTCTGTTTAGGGAAGAAAGAATATTAACTTTGAGATATGACATTTTAAAGTCCCTTACTTCATAGGAAAACATATATATATATATATATATATATATATATATATATATATATATATTCAATTTTCCTATTGTAAGTTCATCATGATATAAAATATATTAGGACGAAGAATGTAGACCATTAGATTTACATACTTTGACTCAAAATGTATTCACTTATTAAAACTTCTTCATAATCTGTGGTCAACATTTTTCTTCATGATATATTTTATATCAGGACGAACTGATAATAGAAAAACTATATATATATATGCAAGGAAAAAAATATCGGTATCGGTATCGGTATAGATATCGGGCTTCTAAACTTATGGATATTTTGGGGATAATCTCGATATCGGTGGATATTATATCAAAAATTAATATAATAATGGATATTTGCATCTAAAGTTAGAATTTTTTTGTGAAATTTTAGGACAAGCTTAAACAAGTAATTATATGATGACTCGTTTTTTTGTGTCGTTTCCAAATAACGAATATCAAAAGATATCTATACTAAAGTTCCTACGCAATGTGCTCTAAAATAGCAAAAGACTAGTAAAGCGGTAAGCGAGGGTATCGTTCCACAGGGAGGTGTTATCCGTCAACCGGATCTAGTTCTAGTGTTTATAGAAAGCAATGTAAATAGAATGCGGACGTGGTGAGAATGATGTGTGTGAGGTGAAAGCATAGTGCGGTTGTGTGTGTGCAAGTGCGAAGGAAATGTAAAGAAAGTAAAAATGAAAACAAACAAAAGAATATGGAATGGTGAAAATGGTGATTAAGTGGGGAATACTAAAAGGGTGGATATGAGAGATGAATGATAATGATCACACCAGGGGCAACAAGTTCACCATACATAAGTGCACATACGTTGTTGTTAGGCAATGAATGACATCTAATTAGTTAAGGGCTCGTTCTCACGATTAAGGGATTCCAAAACAAACTCATATATTATTACGAATCATTCGTTGATTAAGGAATACCGAAATCAAATCATCGCTCCCCAAAGGTCATGGATAGAACGATGGTGTCTTAAGATCAAAGACACATTAAGCACCAGAACACAGAGCCAACCTAAGCATTAAGCACCTCTAATTCATGTTAAGGGTTCTTCTCTCTATTGAGAGATTCGAGACACAAATCACTCCCCAAAGGTCATAGCTAGAACAATTGCGTCTCTTGTCTCAACTAAGGGATTCAGAAACACTTCTCACTCTCCAAAGGTCATGGCTAGAGCAAGAGTGCCTATAATCCCTACCATTATGCATATGAACATATAACCAAAACCTATTCTAGCACGGTCATGCATAAAACAAGTTTCATCTACTCTTCAGAGATAAGTGATTCCGGTCATACCTGGATTGGTCATCCTTCGAGGTACAATCGAAACCCACAAACACTAAAATCCATCCATACAATTCATTTTGACATTCCAAAGACATATACACATAAATGGGATATTTAATTACAACTACTCCTATAATTAATTTAATCTACTCCAAATCCCATTCATAAGCATATATCAATTTCCAATCTCCACACACATGCATTTCAAGACAAGAGATTACTCAATAATATCAAGAATAAATCAAAATCCAAATGAATATAAACACAACACATATATTGAGCACAAATATAAGTTTACAATATTTCCCAAGTGGGGATTACACATAAAAGAAAACATGAAATACAAAGATTGAGATAAAGGAAACAAAACCCAAATGGAGAATCCCTCTGAAATGTGCCCATCTTCTTTGATCCATGCTTGGCTCGGAATTGGTCCCAAGACCCACTCCTAATCTCTGCAATCAACTCTCAAATGTGGGGAAGGATGTGTAGAAATGGTGGTGGGAAGCTTTCCATGGAGGAAAACCTCCATGGAAGCTCTCTCTCTCTCTCTCTCTCTCTCTCTCTCTTATTGGAGTGAAGAAGATGAAGTTGGGAGAGAATGGAAAGAGATGTTCGGTTTTTGTGTGAAGAGAAGAGAGGAAAGTGGTACATTTATAATTAGGGAAAGTTTGGGGACAATTTGGGGTGCGAAAGGACCATTTTGGCCCTTCCAGCCTCCGAGGCGAGCTCCGGGGCGAGTGGAATGGTCGCCTCGCAAGTCGCCTCGCTTGCTGTGAATTTTGGGCAGAAGATAAAGTGAGTAGTGAGGCGAGTGAGTTTGGTAGCCTCACAGGTAGCCTCGCACACTAGTAAGAAATTTCAGCTTCGTGCACCGTTACGGAAACGAGTATATCTCCCTCTAGAAAGCCCGGAATTGCGATCCGTAAAAACTGCTGGAAAGTAGACTTCTGAGGCTTTCCAAATATTAATGGAACTCAACGTGGTTCAATCTGAGGAGGGAGAAATGCCCCCCGAAAGTTGGGTATTCTGCGTAAAGCCTCTACCGCGGTCTTGTTTCCACCCTCGCACACCATTATGAAAATGATCATAACTCCCTCTAGAAAACCTGGAATTGCGATCCGTTAAAACCTATGAAAGGTAGACTTTTGGGGCTTTCTAAAAATAGGTGGTATGAAACTCATTTCAATTTGAGGAGGGAGTTATGGACCCCGAAATTTGTATGTTCTGCATCTGCATTTTCCAATTTCAGCCCACTAACCTTTGGAAAATAGAGTTGGCCTGTGCCGCGGTCTCTATGTCGCGTTCTAGCTCAATGACGAATTTACCACGGAACTTTCAGCGGTTGACCATGAATCACGTCGTGGTTTGGGTCTACGGCGAGGCCAAGACAACTCTGAATACTTCCAATATATTCTCTTTTTGGTTCATTTGGCTTCCTAACTAATCTGTTAAGCTCAAAACCTTGAAATAGGGAATATGTACCTACACAAGGCTCAACAAACACTTATATACAAAAATGCGCCCGAAAACGAGAATAAAAGCTAGGAAATGGGGACCTCAATTAGGTACATATATCATCCGATCAAATACTCCTAAACCTATCTTTTGCTTGTCCTTGAGCAAAACTAATAACGAAAAGAAACAAACAAAACATATAACAATAAAAATAGGTAAAACTAAGCTAGCCACTTTCGTAGGGAACACGATGGCATTTAGCGTATGCCACAAGCCTTTCAACCACTAGGTGATCCCTAAATGGAGAAGTTTAGTCTTCTGAGGGTTTACAGCTACGTCACTCATAAACGCATACTCTGCAAGAAAATGGTTGAGTTGCAACCCGCACATACAAGTGAAAACAACACGTGCATGTTAGAATCTCAAATATACCAATTAATAACAATGTATCATGCAATGCAAGTATGCCAATACTTAGGATGTTTTCGGTTTACAAGACAACTACACTCGAATGCTCAAGATAAAATTCGCCTCGACTCTAATCCTCACCGGATTTCAGTCATATATTTTCACTCAGAGCCTAGGCGATCACTCTCTAGCAAACATATGCGAATGAGTTTATGTACGGAAATCAAATATAATCGCATATGAGTATTTTTCAATAAAGCACATTTTCTGAAAATCGATCTCATGAAGGAATTAAAATGCTATGAAAGTGGAAGGAGCATGCATTGACTTACATTCCCAAGATAGACTTCCTAAGAGATCAAATGGGCTTTCCCTCACTTGTATTTGTGGCCAAGGTTAATTTGTGGTGAAGTATGGAGGATATGGTATGAGTGGGAATGATAAAGCTACAAATCATGTCAAGGTGTTACACATTACAATTACATCAATTGAGCTCATTTACACTTGAAGATCATAATTTAAGCACCTAGGCTATTTACTTTACATTGCACCATTGTGCTACATTTGTACCCATATTTTTGAGTAACTTTACATTTGAAGAATTGGAGGCTTAAGTGTTTACATTTCACACTATTTCTTTTTAAAGCTTTTGCCTTTGCACAATTACATACATTTGCCTAAGTACACGCTTTACACAATTTAGAGCTACATAACTTCTCTAGAGTTGTACACCATAACATGATCAATAACTAGGGTATGTGAAAGTGTTTGGGTTATGTATGTGGTCGAGGTTTAAGTGTTTGGCCCCAAATGTTTCCAATGAAAGCACAAATCAATGGACAAGTGTTATAGACTATTTTAGTAATTACGCTCACACTCAAGCCCAAAATCAATTCTAAAAGTCCATCTAGCAAGGGAATACAAATCTCATACAAGCAGTCAACACGATGTTCTATAGCAATCAATGAAAGAAATTTGATGTACAATGAGATCACTAAAAATTAAGTACAAAATCGAAGAGTGTATGAGAGTAGAAACAAAACCCACAGATTTTTCGCAATTTAGGCTTAGTATAGCTCACAGGTAGTCTCCACTATTTTCCTAAGCTAAACAAGAATAGAGGTCTCATCCACCTCAACATAAAAATATTGGCACTGTACAAGCATATTTAAAGTGATGTATAGAGCTAAAATCATACATGATATGTCTCTACCGGCACGCGAAAGAAAACAACTCAGCATGGAGGCTAAAAATTCCAAAAATTGTCAAAATTTAAATTCGTCTAATGTATGCTCTATGGTGCATATCTTTGAAAGAACTCAGAATCGTTTGACAAGATGTTTACCCCATAAAGTAGACATATAAATACACACTTTTCATTTAGAAAATATTTCAAAATTAGAATTGAAAAAGTGTGAAAACGGACAATGAAAACAGTGTATGTGCAGTTCCGTAAAAACAGGGCACTGACCATGACCTTTGGTCGAAGAATTGGTCATAACTTTTGAACCGCCACCCGGACTTTTACCTTCTTTATATATTCAGAACCGTAACAAAAAATCAAAGAACACAGCATGGACAGAATAATTTATCTCCTCACCAATTAGTACAGTTTTAAGGAAACATTTGCCTCAAAAATACTCAAAACAGAGCAGTTTTTTGCAAAGATTTGAAAATTTTCTAAAACATAACAAAAACAAACATAGAAACACAAAAGTGTCCACACCCCCAAACCTAAACTCAAGATTGTCCTCAATGTTGCTCAACTCATAAAATATGGACAACGTTTAGCAGGATTCGGAAGATAGAACATAAACATCACAAAAGGCTAAAAACAAAAATATAGCAATTCCTAAGATTTTAAACAATACAAAACCACTTTTAGATCTAAACAAAAATAAAAATCACAAACACAAAAAACATAGCATTCTCATCATTAAGCGCAACATAGCATTCCCATCATTAAGCGCAACATAGCATTCCCATCATTAAGCGCATGGGCGGTTTCCGTCCAAGTCGACAATTACTCCAAAAGCACTCAAGTTTAAGTAGAGGAATTACCTCTTGTGTCTGTGAACAATGTGTCCGTTGTGCCGCCACCATTTCACTTGATGGAATTGTTGCGGTGCGATAAGCACACAATTTGTTCTCATGAACTGTGCGGTCCATCTGACCTGAAAATTTCCGTTCCTTTCACAAGCATAACTCAAAAACAATCAAATGCATATGCCATAAATAAAAAAGAAAATAAGAAAAAAAAATTGAACCCCATACATATATATCCGCAAAGCATTTAAATCTAAACATTTATAGAACCTAAACTAAAACAAGAAACAATCAACGAATAGGCACCTCCTCGGCAGCGGCACCATTTTGATGGCTCGCTTTTTTGTGTTGTTTCCAAATTGCGAATATCAAAAGATATCTATACTAAAGTTCCTACGTAATGTGCTCTAAACTAGCAAAAGACTAGTAAAGCGGTAAGCGAGGGTATCGTTCCGCAGGGAGGTGCTATCCGTCAACCAGATCTAGTTCTAGTGTTTATAGAAAGCAATGTAAATAGAATTCGAATGTGGTGAGAATGGTGTGTGAGAGGTGAAAGCATAGTGCGGTTGTGTGTGTGCGAGTGAGAAGGAAATGTAAAGAAAGTAAAAATGAAAACAAACAAAAGAATATGGAATGGTGAGAATGGTGATTAAGTGGGGAACACTAAAATGGTGGATAGGAGAGATGAATGATAATGATCACCCCAGGGGTAACAAGTTCACCATACATAAGTGCACATACGTTGTTGTTAGGCAATGAATAACATCTAATTAGTTAGGGGCTCGTTCTCACGATTAAGGGATTCTGAAACCAAATCATCTATTATTACGAATCATTCGTTGATTAAGAAATACCGAAATCAAATCATCGCTCCCCAAAGGTCATGGATAGAGCGATGGTGTCTTAAGATCAAAGACACATTAAGCACCAGAACACAGAGCCAACCTAAGCATTAAGCACCTCTAATTCATGTTAAGGGCTTCTTCTCTCTATTGAGAGATTCGAGACACAAATCACTCCCCAAAGGTCATGGCTAGAGCAATTGCGCCTCTTGTCTCAACTAAGGGATTCAGAAATACTTCTCACTCCCCAAAGGTCATGACTAGAACAAGAGTGCCTCTAATCCCTACCATTATGCATATGAACATATAGCCAAAACCTATTCTAGCACGGTCATGCATAAAATAAGTTTCATCTATTCTTCAGAGCTAAGTGATTCTGGTCATACCCGGATTGGTCATCCTTCGAGGTACAACCGAAACCCACAAACACTCAAATCTATCCATACAATGCATTTTGACATTCCAAAGACATAGACATATAAATGAGATATTTAATTACAACTACTCCTAATCTCATTCATAAGCACATATCAATTTCCAATCTCCACACACATGCATTTCAAGACAAGAGATTACTCAATAATATCAAGAATAAATCAAAACCCAAATGAATATAAACACAACACATATGTTGAGCACAAATATAAGTTTACAATATTTCCCAAGTGGCGATTACACATAAAAGAAAACATGAAATACAAAGATTGAGATAAAAGAAACAAAACCCAAACGGAGAATCCCTCCAAAATGTGCCCATCTCCTTTGATCCATGCTTGGCTCGAAATTGGTCCCAAGACCCACTCCTAATCTCTGCAATCAACTCTCAAATGTGGGGAAGGATGTGTAGAAATGGTGGTGGGAAGCTTTCCATGGAGGAAAACCTCCATGGAAGCTTGAAGCTCTCTCTCTCTCTCTCTCTCTCTCTTATTGGAGTGAAGATGATGAAGTTGGGAGAGAATTGGAAGAGATGTTCAGTTTTTGTGTGAAGAGAAGAGAGGAAAGTGGTATATTTATAGTTAGGGAAAGTTTGGGGACAATTTGGGGTGCGAAAGGATCATTTTGGCCCTTCCAGTCTCCTAGGCGAGCTCCGGGGCGAGTGGAATGGTCGCCTCGTCTGCTATGAATTTTGGGCAGAAGATGAGGTGAGTAGTGAGGCGAGTGAGTTTGGTCGCCTCACAGGTCGCCTCGTACACTGGTAAGAAATTTCAGCTTCGTGCACCATTACGGAAACGAGTATATCTCCCACTTGAAAGACCAGAATTGCGATCCGTAAAAACCGCTGGAAAGTAGACTTCTGGGGCTTTTCAAATATATATGGAACTCATAATGGTTCGATCTGAGGAGGGAGATATGCTCGCCGAAAGATGGGTGTTCTGCCTAAAGCCTCTGCCGCGGTCTGGTTTCCAGCCTCGCGCACCGTTACGAAAACAATCATAACTCCCTCTAGAAAACCTGGAATTGCGATCCGTATAAACCGCTGAAAAGTAAACTTCTGGGGCTTTCTAAAAATAGGTAGTACAAAACCCAGTTCAATCTGAGAAGGGACTTATGGACCCCGAAATTTGTATGTTCTGCATGGGCATTTTCCAATTTCTGCCCACTAACTTTTGGAAAACGGAGTTGACCTGTGCCACAGTCTCTATGTCGCATTCTAGCTCAATGAAGGATTCACCACGGAACTTTCCGTGGTTGACCACGAATCACGACGTGGTTTGGGTCGACGGTGAGGCCACGACAACTCTGAATACTTCCAATATATTCTCTTTTTAGCTCATTTAGCTTCCCAACTAATCGATTAAGCTCAAAACCTTGAAATAGGGAATATGTACCTATACAAGGCTCAATAAACACTTATATAAAAAAATATGCCCGAAAACGTGAACAAAAGCTAGAAAATGGGGATCTCAATTAGGTACATATATCGTCTGATCAGTATACATCAAATGAATCATATTTCAACGATAAATTAGCTTAGTTATGAGTTTATTATAAATTTTAACATAGATAAAGTCTGTATATAATTTTTAAAATTGAGTATTTAATAGAATAATATTTTGTTTCACTTTTACAAAATTATAGACAATATAAAGAGATTAAATATTTAATAAACAAAATTATCATTAGTATATATATATAGTTCCATACTTCCAAGATTCTATCATAAATCTTAATTCATAAACAATAATACATTGCATGTCTGAAATTTAAAACCAAAATGAATTCTTTGCTGGTTCAACTACATAAGATGCATTTCCATATTGATTATAACAATAATTTTTCTAGGAAAACGTGCTTGCATATTTTTCAAGATAGTTATTAATATGGCATGCGTATGTTGTTTGATCTCTTCCAACTGATCCATGAATTGAGTTATAGTGTGAATTTACCCAACTTGGTGGATATTGCTGATATGCATTCATAGGTATTGCATATGGCATTTATTGAGAACGATAATCAAATATATTGCAGCCATCATAACTACCATATTATGGTACATGAGAACCTGACATTGTATGCGAATCATCCAAAGAGCTATTTTCTATGTCTATACTCACTGAGGAGAGAGTCATACTCAAGGAATCTTCATCAATTTGACTCGTTCCTCCTTATTGTCTACCACGATTTAGATCAAAATTACTTGCATAAGCATCTCAACCTGCCGCACTAACATTCTAACATGTTGCACTAGCATCCCAACCTTCGAAATGAACAACCCAACTTGTTGCACTAGAATTCAACCTCCTATACCAGAATCTCAACTTCTTGTCTCATCCCCACCATTCCATCATCTACATCATTTTTTTCTCCACTATTTCTATCAGAGGTATGTTAGTCATCGGAAGAGCCGATAACAATAACTCCACGATCTACACCAACTTCCTCTCTAATCACTTGTTCAACATATATTCCCACGTCTCAAGCATGAAAAGCAATAAGTAAGAATAGGCTTATAATCACTTCTCCTGAAATACAAAACCTAAATCAATTAGAACAATTTTAACCAAAGAGAGATTATATGATGCTAATTTGAGCTCCCACTTTGGCACAAAAGCTTATAAAATGTCACTGAACTTAAATTAATTGGAGTGAGAGAAATACCTGGATTGAAGTCTCTGCCGGTGAAGAGACGTGCAACGACCTTTCTTAAGTATATATTGGCATACTTGATGATAACATTGTTGAATTTGCATGAAACCAATTGTGAAAATAAAGTGTATATTCTAAGGCTAATTTAAACTATATAAACCTTGTCAAGTAAGATTTCCAGAAGAGTGGCATCAGGAATTGTTAGTGAAGTTCATAATTTAGAGCATCCCCAATGCATTATAACCTCCTCCTACATAAATCAATCAGGAAAAAATATATATATAAATCATGCTTTCTACTTCCAAAATTTCAGGCATGCAGTTATTACCGAGATTATGAAACAACAATTTTTGATATGATACTTAAAAAAGTATGAAAATACGGAAGAGAGAAAATTTAGGAAAATTCAAGGAATGATGAGAACAAAGTATAGTTTAAAGTTTGTTTTTAGTTCCATAGAAGACAATTGCAAGTTTTGACATAGCAAAATAGTAATTCAATACTGAAATGATTTGACAATTTGTAAAGTTTTGTGAACTACTATAAAAGTTATGAAACCGAGGTGAGGCAACATCGGAAAAACATGAGAATTTGACCTCTCCTTAAATGCATTAATAACCTCTGAACGTGATTAGAGATTATCCAAAAGGTTCTGGGTGTTTATCGTCTCTGGCCAAGCATGCCTTTAGCAAACAAAAATTATGAAAGAGAAAAAATAGGATCTGTCCTGTAAGCATTTTTTGTTGACTGTTTTTCGAAAAGAAAAATGAAAATGAAAACAATGTTTTTGGTTTCAATTTCGAAATCCAAAAACGCGTCTGGTAGCACATGCAGAAAACAATATTCTAAAAATTAAAACATTAAAAACGTGTCTAGTAGGTTAACTGAAAATTTTCAAACATTATCAACAATTCATCTCAAACAATTATCAACTAAGTCCAATTTTCACATTATAACATAAAAACAGTTTGATTAAATATTTTATTTAAAATTATTTTTTATTTAATGAAAATCACATTAATTATAAATTGTAATTTTTTGATTAAATATAAATTATCTGATTGTGTTGTTTGTGTGCACTTGTAATTATATGAGTTTGAGGATCGTGAAGATGAGTAGATGACACAGTGGATGAAAGATCATGCATCCAAGTGTGGTTGTATTGATACTTTCAACAAGTCTTTGAGAGATTCTTCTTCTTCTTCTTCAAAGTAGGTTAGGTGCTTCTCAAGTGCTTTTACGGCTGCAAAGAACCAATCTTTTATAAAGAAAAAAAATTAAGAAATAAAAAAAAATGAGAGATTCGTGGATCTGGGCGTGGTGAAGAAGAAGACGACCCAAGAGCTGATCCAACTCAAACAAGAAGAAGAAGAAGCTCTACTCCGGCGGGGTGAAGAAGAAGAAGATCGATCTAAGAGCAGATCCTAAGTTCAAATCAAAAGAAGAAGAAGATCCGGTCAAAACAAGATCGAGTCGCACCTCCTCCGGCGTGAAGAGGAATAAGAATAAGAATAAGATCCAAAAGTAGATCTACGGCTCAAACCAGATCGGCGTCACACCTTCGCCGGTGTGAAGAAGAAGAAGAGTGATGACGACGGTGAATAGTGACCAACAGAAGAAGAAAAAAATAAAGTAAATAAAACAAGTGAATTACTTAAAAAAAACAAAAACAAAGAAAACAAGTATTTGATGTTTTTCAAATTTTTGACTTTTAAAACTTGTTCTGTTTTTCATTTTATTGTTATTTTTTTAAAATAAAATGAAAAACGGTTAACGAATGTGAATTCGAAATCATTTTTGGAAAAAAAAAACGAAAACGGACGGGGCCTAATCTTTCCAAAAAAATGTAAACTTTGGAAATTCATAGTGATAAATGTTGATATTTTTTCTAGATAATTTATTTGGCAAAGCAAGAACTCAATTCCAGGAGGGGCATAATTTCGTATATACATGTCCTGAATATATTTTTAATCAAACTTTTAATTATTAAAATAGAAAATTATGAAATATCAATCTAAGCACGTGTAAGGCTAAATCTAATAATAGGCCAGTTTGGTATTGTTGTAACTTAAATAATTACCGTTAGCTTTTTTGGAGGAATAGTTAGATGTGAAGTTAAGCAAGTAAGTGTTTAGCAAACCGTACTTTTTTAATAGATGTGAGGTTTAAAAGTACTGTATATATGTTTGGTAAATTATATTGTCAAACTGTTGTGACCGTATATAATGACCAAAATGGGTATGATATTGAAATACTTTCAATTTTGTATTTTATTCATTGTTTAACCAAAATATTTTATTTTAACAATAAAATTAAATATCAAAGTATTCTTATTATAAAATAATGTAGATTTAAATATAAAAAAAGTTAAATTTAAATCATTCACATGAAATTGATAGCAAATTTTTTTATAAATAATCTTTTAAAAATAGATATTAATACGATTTTACCTATGTAAAAGAAATTACACTATTATCAATAACCCCCAAATTATCCATCACCATTGCTAAACTTTTCACAAAACCTACGCTATCGTCTATGTTGTTTTTGCAAAAAATAGATATTAATACGATTTTACCTATGTAAAAGAAATGACACTATTATCAAAAACCCCCAAATTATCCATCACCATTGCTAAACTTTTCACAAAACCTACGCTATCGTCTATGTTGTTTTTAGGTCCTGCAACATGAGAAACTACATCAGTTATCTCTATATTTACAATGTTTTTACAGTTAGGACAAATTGACTGAGAAACATATGACACAGACAAATAATAGCAACTAATAAACCCAATCCTATAAACCATTACAGATTTTAAATCAGAGAGCAAACAAGAGATTTCATTACAAGATATTAGACTTTGGGATTTACTAAGCAAAACAAAACATAGATTAAAATGTTAAGATGTCTCCAAATAATTGTAGTAAAACATTTATAAGAAAATAACAGCAGTGCATATAAAAAAATCAGTAATTAAAATGTCATTGTAGTTTTTGTATGGCAATGTCATGCCCTCATCAAACTTGCTGCAATATAATTATGTATTGTCATGGTCCTAAATACCCATCCATTTGTGGATATCCCACATCTACAGGATAGTTTTTTCCTATAAAATTTTATTTAATGAATATTTATTTATAATAAATAAAATAAACATACCGTAAATTAGATAATACCATACATTTAGGAGGATTACGAAAATTTAATGCATGATTACGCGTAGTTGTTAAGAAAATCCTCGCATCATGTGCGGTACATTCCCAACCTACAACTACAAAAATGAATTGCATATCGAAATTACATGCATCCATTATGTTTTGTGTTAGTATTCCATGTGGTAGCCAAAAATAGCCCTAAGGCCAAATGTTCGAGCGCAATAACCAACTTCGTATCAGATCCAGTCCAGGCCCACTCAATCCAGTTCGACCTAAGAGATCTTAGTGGAGTCCTGGCTTGACTCAGTCGTTTCAAGCAGATAGAGCTGATAACAGAAGTAGAGTTTGAACTGGTCATGGATGCGATTGAAACTCGTATGAAATTTGGCCAAGATTTGAGAAATCAGTGAAAATATTACTCAAGCATGTGTCTAATAACCTAGAGGGGGGTTGGGGTTGAATAGGTTTTAATCAAGTTAATTACCAATTTTTTTTGATTAGTCAATATTAAAAATTCACCTCATACACAAACATATAAAATCAAGTGTAAAGTGCGGAAATATAAATAACACTTGATTTTTTACGTGGAAACACTGCAATAAGAGAAAAACCTCGGGCTATCCTTCTAGCCACACACGATCCTCAAATCCACTACTGTAATGATGTTTACAACCTAGGTTGACCTCTAGTCACACCATTCTCGGTCACTAACCCACCACTACTACCCAACAGGCCTTTATAGTGAATCATTGATCACTTTACTTGCCAACCACACCTTGGTTGCAAGACTTCACTTGCTTGTGCACTACACATTGTAGTCACAAGACTTAACTCTCAAGAAGAGATTAAGAACCTATTTGAATATATGAATATTCAAAATGCAATTAATGCTAGGCAACACTAAATGCTTATCTAGAATTATATGATGGCAATAGATGCAATCCTAGATATCAATGTCGATATGAATGATCATAAAGACCTAACAAGATATAGATATGCAAGTCTAAAATCTAGTCATCAAACAAAGCCATATCAACACAAGTTGTCTCATAAAATGGCAAGGACAATAAATGCAATTAACAAATGCAATCAATGAGTCCTAATTAGCTAGAGGGCAAATATGTCATAAATGCAAGCCATCACAATACAAACACAATCATGTTATCAAGACTGACAAATATATGCAATAAAAAGGTCCTAGCATTTAATCAACTAATAAATGATTTAAAAACATCATCTTGGAAAGTATAAAATAATAACAAAGATGAGATTTTTGTTTAACTTACCAAGTCAACTAAAGATGAAGACCCATGCCTTAATGATGCTTATTGATGCATGAAAGATAATGGGTTTTGGGTTTGGAGAGTTAAAGAAGCTTGAATGAAGCTTTCTGTCTCAAGAAATCTCTTTCTCTCTCTTAGGTCTATATTTTTGAGCTCTCAAACGAAATGGGGTTGAAAGAATGTACATATAACAACCCTAAATGAAACGGCATCGTTATGGAAAAATTTGCAAAAAATTTGCCTTGGCCGATGTTCACCCGCTATACGTACAGCGGGTGTACAGCGGCTCACTTAGAAATTTCCAGAAAACGGTTGTACGTAAGGAACCTCACATGCAACTTACTAGTGGAGACGTACTATCCAAAAACTTCTGTTCATCCGCTGTACGTAGGGCGAGTGTACATCGGATTGAACTGGAATGGCCTGCGACAGAGCATCAGCTCCATTTTCGAGCACCTCAAAACATGACCAAACGACATCGAAACCTTTCGTATGATATATCGATGGAAAGGTATGGATGTTTAATTTATACTACTTTTTACAGAATGATGATTTGATTTCTATAAAAAGAGTTATGGTCATTTGAGTGAACAATGGTCAAAAATGGACAACAACAGAGTTGTTCAGTTTTAGTGGTTACTTTGGAGATATCAAAACCAATCCAAACAGTCATGAAATATTACGAATAATATACTGTTGGAAAGGTATGGGTGATTACTTTCTACTCCAATTAACAAAACATGATTTGGATAAATGTAGAAATATTTATGGTCAAAAGAGTGACCAAATGTCAGAATTGGTCAAAATGAAAATCCCCAAACTCATGGTATAAGACCATGTAACCAAAAACCAAAACAAGAGAAGAATGAGACCTTCTCAATTGGTCACTAAACACGCTAAAACAAGCACACCATTGTGCAAGCGCGGACACCACACAAAACCACACTTAAATCTAGAAATGAAGTGCAAATGTGATTGTGAAGGAATGCACACATGAGCAATGAGAAACAAATGCATAACAACTCAAATGCATGTAAGTGTGTGAGTGTGTGCAACAACAAATGCATGTCAATACAAATGCATGAGATGTGAGTGTGTGCAACTAAACCTCTTCAAAGAGAATTAAGCACAAGTGAACTACCTCGTGAAGCTCATGAGATGACCTGAAGCATGTCTTCGTGAAACCACACTTGAAGAATCTATGCTACCCGTTACATAAACATCACCAATGTGATGTGTCATGAAATAAGCCAATCATAAAAATGAGGTTCTTACAATCTCCCTCTTTGGCTATTTCATAACAAAACCACCTCTCACAATAAATCCTCACAAAACAAAATAAAAGCTATTGGTCAACAAAGAGTATTTTATGTTACAGTAAGAGAAACCTAAGATCTAGGTCTTCAAGCTCTTCAATCTCTTTGTAGATCATCATACCTACACACAATAGCAAGAAAGCACTTTCCAAGAACAAGTGCATGTGAGGTGAACAAATATAAAAAGCATATGCATTAAGAAAACAATACATTCAATAAAATGTAGTGCAGTGCAATGCTCCCCCTAAATAGGTTACTCTCTCTCTAGACTTCTCCCCCAAAGCATAAACAATTCTCCCCCTATATCTCTCAAGACTTCTCCCCATTTTTGTCATGAGATAGGCAAAGGAGTTCCCTCTATCGGGTTGCTTTAGCAAAGAAATATAATCGCACAAAAGACGATTGCATAATCATATACATAAACTTTTTGCAACTTGAATAATTTAGAGAGATTCAGGGAGTTTTATTTTTACTAGAATGTGTGAAGATGTTGGTTTGCATGCAAGACATATAACATCAAAGTCCAAGCATTGGTATTTGGCAAAGCAAATATCAAAAGGGTTTCCATAAGAATTCAAACCAATTTGTACCCTTTTGTCATAAGCAAACATGATATAGTTTTTCGAAAGATTTCAACACACAAACAACTATATCAATTCTTAAAAGCAAACCAAGACATTGGATCAAGAGATCCTTTTAGATTTTTCCGGATAGTTATCTGTATGATAGTAGTCTTGTTTAACCATTAAGAAAAGATAGAAGACTAATTTGGATATAAAATCCTTATTGGTTGCATGGATACAAGATCCTTATTGATTAGTCTTCTCATTTGCTTTCACACATATTTTGCATATCAGTAATCAAAAACATTTCATGCATATCATTTAAAGCATATCATAAAAGTCAAGTTCACATGTCATGGAGATAAATTATAGGTCATTCATTAGTACTTCCCAATCAAATCTCCTAGTCCAAAAATGCATGTTTGAACATAAATATGACATGGATTGCAAACAAAGCAAGGTTACACACTTATTAAACAAAAACACCATATAATCATATATGTGCAACCTAGTATCTCAAGCAATTAATAAACAGGCATAAAGTATATCAATTTTTGCACATTTCAAAAATGCAAGTTCGCTCTCTTTGCTTGAGCTCCCCAAATGGGGTCAAGTCCAACCAAGTCAATCGGATGCAAGAGCACCTATAGACCTACCAAGTCCATTAGACCTAGTTGAGTCTATAGGTATCATGTTGGCACAATAGCATACGGGTTCATCTTTTCTAATCCACCTAGGTGAAACATTTTCATTCCTAGTGGTCGTAGTCAACATGTTACTAGACTTCCTAGGATTATTGACTTTAGATTTACTAGGCACATGCATATTGGCCCTTCTAAGCCTATTCCTCTCAATCATGCTCTCAACCCTACATTTCTTGATGTACTTATGGCAATTTGGCCTAATGTGCCCATCAACACCATAAAAATGACAAGTAGGTATAAAGGTAGAAGTCATACCATATCCTTGTTAGGTAATTAGAGAATTGTCATGCATTTGATGACGCCTTTGGTGTTGAGTCGGTTCTATCCTTCTTTGTTCTTGAACCGAATTACCATGCTTCCTTGGTTGAGTTTGCTTGGCTTGTCTTCTTGGTTGAGGAAATCTTGATTGTGCGAAGCTTGGAGATAAAGCTCTTGGATGTTGAGATTGAGCTACACTCTTTGTTAGCATCTTCACTTGGCCACTCTTGGATGATTCTCCAAGATTAATCTTCCTCCTAGGATGTTGAGAAGGTAAAGCTTTGCTTTTGCCTTGAGCTTGAGGTTGCTTGATCTTATCCTTCTTCAAATCTTGAAGGTACCTCATCTCTCTGTTCTTGAAAATATCCAAGGTGATGCCTTTCTTGGCAAGCTCATTTTTCATTGTCTTCATCCTTTGGTGGAAATCTTCAATCTCCTTCTTATATTTGGGTATATCAATCATGTCCATCTTTAAGGAGTTATCAATGGAAGTCTTCATTGGATGTTGAGATGGAGGAGACAACCTAGGAACAAATTCTTTCACAAAAGTTGTCTTGTCAGAAGAAGGTGTGGACTCATCATCCACAAAGCCGAGTCCTCTCTTGTCATTAGGCTTCTTTCCAATGCTCAACATGTGATCAAGCTTTTCGGAACTCAAAGTCACCTTAGCAAGAGTATTTCTTGCCTCTTCAAGTTCCTTCACCAACATCACTTCATTCACTCTAAGAAGTGACACTTTCTCATCTAAGTGAGTCACTCTAGTTCTTAGTTGGAGATTTTCTTGCATCAACCTTAGAACTTCATCATTTTTCTCCTTCAAACATCTTTGAGGGCAGTCAATGAACTCTTGATAATTCCCTACATTATCACTTGAGTTTTCGAAGCATGAGCTATTTTAATCAATTCTTCTATCACTTGTGCTTTCGTGGTTCATGTCTTCAAGACTAGCTTCTCTCAATCTTGCTCCACTTTGGCCTCCACTTTCCAAGTCACCTTTCTTGAATCCTTCAAGTGACAAACACTTGGTGATAGGTTGAGCTTTTTCATGGTAGGAGACTGAAAAGGCGGAGTAGTTATTCTCACACTTAACCGAGCTTATGGAACAACTTTCAACCACTTCAACTTCGTTATCACTCCAAGTAGCGATCATAGATTCTCTTCTTTTCTTTTTCTTCAAGTTATCACACATGGTGTCAAAGTTGCCAAAATCACTATACTTAAGGCATTGGTCATCTATCCTTGATGATTTATCCTTACTTGCTTCATCCTTCTTTAGTAAGGTCAACTTCTTCTCCTCCTTCACTTTGGAGGTCATACCCTTCTTGTGAGATTTCATAAATTTCCTAAATCTCTCCACCATGAGAGTCATCTTCTCATCGGAGTCATCTATCTCCCTCACAGCAATGGAGGTCATCGAAGCAATACACATTCTAAGTGTTTCACTCTGACGCTTGGTGTTTAGGTGAAATGAATGCAAGTGAATGCAACAAACAAAATGCACGCAAATACAAGACACACAAGACAAGAGCAAGGATCACCTAAGTATGTCTACGAACCCGCTCTGATACCAATTGAAAATATTAATCAAGCATGTGTCTAACAGCCTAGAGGGGGGGGGGGGGGGGGGTGAATAGGTTTTAATCAAGTTAATTACCAACTTTTTTTGATTAGTCAATATTAAAAATTCACCTCATACACAAACATACAAAATCAAGTGTAAAGTGCGGAAATATAAATAACACTTGATTTTTTACGTGGAAACCCTTCAACAAGGGAAAAACCACGAGCTATCCTTCTAGCCACACACGATCCTCAAATCCACTATTGTAATGATGTTTACAACCAAGGTTGACCTCTAGTCACACCATTTTCGGTCACTAACCCACCACTACTACCCAACGGGCCTTTATAGTGAATCCTAGATCACTTTGCTTGCCAACCACACTTTGGTTGCAAGACTTCACTTGCTTGTGCATTACACCTTGTAGTCACAAGACTTAACTCTCAAGAAGAAATTAACAACCTATATGATTATATGAATATTCAAAATGCAATTACTGCTAGGCAGCACTAAATGCTTATCTAGAATTATATGATGGCAATAGATGCAATCCTAGATATCAATGTCTATGAATGCTCATAAAGACCTAACTAGATAAGATATATATATATATATATATATATATATATATATGCAAGTCTAAAATCTAGTCATCAAACAAAGCCATATCAACACAAGTTGTCACATAAAATGGCAAGGACAATAAATGCAATTAAAAAATACAATCAATGAGTCCTAATTAGCTAGAGGGAAAATATGTCCTAAATGCAAGCTATCACAATACAAACCTAATCATGTTATCAAGACTCACAAATATATGTAATAAATAAGTCCTAGCATTTAACCAACTAATAAATGCATTAAAAACATCATCTTGGCAAGTATAAACAAATAACAAAGATGGGATTTTTGTTTAACTTACCAAGTCAACTAAAGATGAAGACCCATGCCTTAATGATGCTTATTGATGCATGAAAGATGATGGGTTTTGGGTTTGGAGAGTTAAAGAAGCTTGAATGAAGCTTTCTCTCTCAAGAAATCTCTTTCTTTCTCTTAGGTCTATATTTTTGAGCTCTCAAACGAAATGGGGTTGAAAGAATGTACATATAACAACCCTAAATGAAACGGCTTCGTTTTGGAAAAAATTGCAAAATATTTTCCTTGGCCGATGTTCACCCGCTGTACACACAGCGGATGTACAGCGGCTCACCTTGAAATTTCCAGAAAATGGTTGTACGAAAGGCTACTCACAGGCGACTTACTAGCGGAGACGTACTGTCCAAAAACCGCTGTTCAACTGCTGTACATAGGGTGAGTGTACAACGGATTGAACTGGAATGGCCTGCGACAGAGCATCAGCTCCATTTTCGAGCACCTCAAAACATTACCAAACGACATCGAAACCTTTCGTATGATATACCGATGGAAAGGTATGGATTTTTAATTTATACTCCGTTTTACAAAATGATGATTTGATTTCTATAAAAAAGAGTTATCATCATTTGAGTGAACAATGGTAAAAAACGGACAACAACAGAGTTGTCCAGTTTTAGTGGTTATTTTGGAGATATCAAAACCAATCCAAACGGTCATGAAATATTACGAATAATATACCGTTGGAAAGGTATGGGTGTTTACTTTCTACTCCAATTAAAAAAACATGATTTGGATAAAGATAGAAAGATTTATGGTCAAAAGAGTGACCAAAGGTCAGAATTGGTCAAAACAAAAATCCCCAAACTCATGGTATAAGACCATGTAACCAAAAACCAAAACAAAAGAAGAATGAGACCTTCTCAATTGTTCACTCAACACGCTAAAACAAGCACATCATTGTGCAAGTGCGGATACCATACAAAACCACACTTAAATCTAGAAATGAAGTGCAAGTGTGATTGTGAAGGAATGCACACATGAGCAATGGGAAACAAATGTATAACAACTCAAATGCATGTAAGTGTGTGAGTGTGTGGAACAACAAATGCATGTCAATACAAATGCATGAGATGTGAGTGTGTGCAACTAAACCTCTTCAAAAAGAATTAAGCACAAGTGAACTACCTCGTGAAGCTCATGAGATGACCGGAAGCATGTCTTCGTGAAACCACACTTGAAGAACCTATGCTACCCGTTACATAAACATCACCAAGGTGATTTGTCATGAAATAAGCCAATCATAAAAATGAGGTTCTTACAATTAGATACTCAATGAAATCACGCTCAACTACTTTCAGACTCCTATAAATACAAACGTCCTCCTAGGAAGAAAGGATTATAATTCCTCTCCATTTGCATAAAGCTCTTACTTACCAAAATTAAGCCAAAATACCAACTCCGGTCACCAGAATACTTAAATTCAGTCTCTTTGCAATTATATTTTCTTCCACGCTCAGCCCAAGTGCACCCAAGGCCAAAAATCAACCATCACGCCATTTTCTTTTTGTTGCTTATCGTTTTTCTATTTGTTTTCATATTTTTGGCATGTTTTTGAAGTAGTCGACAAGTCTGATTCGACAGGTTAGACCAAGTTGCTTGGGCTTAACTCGAATCCAACCTGACCCACCTTCCTCACATCGACATGCTAATCAACGCCACAGTAGGGCATGAACTCTAAAGCTTCAGTGGATGCGTTCTCTAGGTACAACCAGATCTTAATGCACCCAAATGACCAGGAAAAGACTGCCTTCATCACCGAGCGAGGTATTTTCTATTATAAGGTTATACCTTTTGGTTTGAAAAATGCAGGTGCGACCTATCAATGTTTGGTCAACAAAATGTTTACTGATATGCTTAGATCGGCAATGGAGGCATACATCGAGGATATGCTAGTCAAGTCCCTCGTCGCTCAACAACACATAGAACACCTAAAGCAGTTGTTCGACATGCTCGACAAATATGGTATGAAACTAAACCCTACTAAATGCTTATTTAGTGTATCCTCTGGAAAATGTTTAGCTTATCTGGTGACCCAAAAAGGGATCGAAGCCAACCCCGATCAGATCAGGTTAATCAGAACAATCGAATCACCAAAATGAATCAAAGATGTCCAAAAACTCACCAGCTCTAAACAGATTCATCTCCAAGTCGTCCGAACGATGCCAACCTTTTTGCAACACCTTAAGAAAGATTAAGGTGTTTGAATGGAATAAACAATGTGAGAAGGCTCTACAAGACCTAAAAGAATACCTGGTGTCACCTCTATTGTTGTCGAAGCCTAAAGACAAAGAAACACTGTATTTGTACTTAGCGGTATCCGACACAGCAGTAAGCGCTGTACTAGTCAAAAAGGGCGAAGGCTCACAGAATCTAGTATACTAAGTAAGTAAAGCTCTACTCGACATTGAGACCAGGTACAACCAACTGGAAAAGCTAGCCTTAGCACTTGTCGTAACCACACACAAACTGAGACTGTACTTCCAATGCCATCTAATAAAGGTACTCACCTCTTTCTCGCTAAAAAATATATTGCATAAACCTGATCTTTCAGGTCGAATGACAAAGTTGGCGATCGAACTCAGCAAGCACGACATCATCTTCCAACTGCGTACATCAATGAAATATCATGTCTTCGCTGACTTTATTGCGGACTTCACCCCTAATGAATATATGCAGGCTGAATAGGAATTAATGGCTCTCACTGAGAGCCCTATAAGCGAAAAATGGATTCTATTTATTGACGGCTCTAGCAACATAAAAGGAAGCGGGCTCGGACTCGTACTAAAACCTACACAAGGAGAAAATCTAGAGCAATCAATCCACTGCAGTTTATGTGTGACAAATAATGAAGCTAAATATCCGGTTTGACCTAGCAAAAAGATTGGGAATAAAAAATATACAGGTATAAAGCGACTCTCAGTTAGACGTACAAAAAATGAACAAAACGTACGAAGCCAAGGACAAAAGGATGGTAGCATACTTGGCCAAAGGCAAACAACTACAGTCGACGTTCGATGAATTTTCTATTTTACAGGTACCAAGGTCAGAAAACACTTGAGCAGACGCTTTGGCAAATCTAGGATCGACAACTCAGGCCAATGTTTCCAAGTCGACTGCCATAGTACACCTTCTATTGCTCGCAATACATGATGAGGAAAAGGTTGCACCGATCGATTATAGCTCAACTTGGATGGATCCCATAATAACTTACTTACAAGCCAACATCCTACCAGGGGACATAACCGAAGTAAGGAAGATTAAAGCCAAGGCAGCAATGTTCTGCATTTTATACGGTAAGATTTAAAAAAAAATCCTTTACAGGTCTATACTTGAGATGTGTCACCCCTCGCGAAGCATATGATATTCTAAAAATCCTACACTACGAAGAATGGGGAACCACCCTAGCACAAGGAGTTTGTCGAATCGAGCAATTACAGCTGGGTAGTACTGGTCGATGATTCGGCCTGACTCCCAAAAACATGTGCAAACGTGCGACTAGTGCCAAAGATTCGCACAAGTGTCTCACCTACCTCCAGGTATGATGAATTCTGTTTTGGCCCCTTGACCATTTATGAAATGGGGAATGGACATTATAGGTAAGCTTTCAGTATCTCTTGATGGAGTAATCTACATGCTCGTCTTAACAGACTACTTTACTAAATGGGTCGAAGCATGAGCATTCCAACGTGTACGCGATATAGAGGTATGAAACTTTGTTTGGAAAAACATAATTTGTAGGTTTGGGATACCCAAGGAGATAGTGACCGACAACGGTGTTTAGTTTATTTCGTTCAACTTCCAAAACTTTTGCAAAATATATCGAATAAATTGAGTTTTTCACCTCCACGCTACCCTCAAGCTAACGGACAAGCTGAGTCAACGAATAAAACAATTGTCAACACATTGAAAAAGTGCCTCCAAAGCAAGAAGAGTGAATAGGTTGTTAAACTACTAGAAATCCTTTGGTCATACAGAATTACCTCTCATCAATCGATAAGGGAAACGCCTTTTTCACTTGTCTACGGCTTAGAAGCAATAATTCCAATTGAGACATGACTCGCAACTGCTTGAAGTGAAAACCCCTACGAAGAATAGAATAACTTGGAACTTGAATTCAAACTAGATCACCTCAATAAATGCCGAGAGAAAGCTGCCATGAGAATACAAGCATAACAACAGCAGGTAGCTTGACACTATAACAAGAATGTGAGGATCAGAACTTTCAAAATCTATGACTGGGTATCACAAAGAGTCTTTCAAAACACAAGGGAACTATGAGCAAGAAAATTAGGTTTGATATAGGAAGGACCCTACCAAATAACAGACGTAAAAGGGAGATGAGCATACAAATTGCGAGACCTCGATGGTTGAGAAGTAAACAACAGCTGGATCGCTCTATATCTAAAACATATCACTTCTAATCCTTTATCCATTTCATTTCTTGTTTCTACATTATCGTTTTCATCTTCTACATGCTTTATACTAACAAGTTGACCGACAAGAGCAATGATGAAGCCTTAGTTGCAACTAAGTGAAAAACTGAGCTCATAAAAAATATTTTTTCAAAGCATAAAGCTACTTACAATAAAGGGCTGTCGACTTCGACAATCCATGAAATAAGTTCTATTTGTTAACTCAATTTCACCAACGAAAAAGATCCAAGCCCTACCTTCAAGGGTACCTGACGACAAACGACATCCTACAGTCAAGGATTTACAATTAAACATCCTGCATTCAAGGATCCATATGCAAAAGTTATTAACTGACCACAACTCTCACTGTCCACACTTGACTTCACACAATAGAAGTTGGGGGAGTAACACTAGGGACAACCCCATGACAAGAAGACTCAAGTACGCGATATCAATTGTAATTAAAATGCTCGCGTAGATCCACTAATGTAATCGAATTAAGCAAGTACGCGATAACTGTTGTAATTAAAACAGTTTAGTCGACCTCATGTGCGAAAATGCACTTATGTAATTATCACAATGAGGTCGAATGACCTTTGCACTATTAATGAAATTACATTCGACAAGTTTATCCATTATTCAAATTAATCTTACTTTTTCATCATTCGAAGGTCTATCGACCTCAAATCAATTATATCTTACTACAAGTAGCAGGCATCGTCAACCTCTACTCTGTTCTCAAGGTCCCCGTTGACCTTGTAAAATCTTGTTATTACTATCAAATAGAAGGTCTTATCGACCTCTACTCTATCAAACAACTCTTATAGAACTCCTAAGATGCAATTGAAAGCAAAGTAAGAGGTTAGATCGACCTCTATCCATTCAAAAATATAAAAGTATCAGTACCAAATTGATTTCAAACGGCATCGACACGGGAAATTAGAACAATACTCCCTTTCGACAAAAAAATTATATATATACAAAAATATTAGTCAAATATGTTAAAATCTTTGAAAAAAAAAAGAAAATCATCATTGAGGAAGCTGATCCTAGGTCGAGCTATCAACTTGATCATCTAGCTCGGAAGCATCTTCAAGGCTCTTATAGACTCCCATTATGCCTTCGACACATGTTGCCTCCCCTACGGTTGGGGAATCTTCAGTTCTAAGGCGCCCCATCTCCTCTCACTCGTCGACCTCCGACCGAATCACCTGGAGATCCCATTGTTCATGCTTACCGGGTAAATACTACTTGAAGAGATCAACTCTAGCAGTGCACATGGCCTCGACCGAGATAGTCATAAGGTGTGCATTCAAACTAGTGCATCGACAATCCCTTTCGATAAGATCTTCCTTAAACTTCTCCATTTGACGATCTCTTTCGGCCACAACCTCCTTCAATTTATTCAACTCTTCTTCCTGAGCTAAGGCCTTCTCTTCTGTCTCCTTGTTGGCCTGGTCAAGCTTGTCGCGATCTGTCCTAAAAGTGTCGTTGATTTTTTAAATTTTCATACACTTCTCTCGACTCGCTATGAATATATCCATTAAGTACAACTGCATATGTAGAGCCTATGAAACAAAAACAGTGGCCATGAGTATTCGACATGAATAAGCAAAAAAAAAATGAAATAGTGAAATCTTACCTGAAAAGTAGAAAGAAGACCTTCATCGACCACTTTATATACCGACTTTCCTTTCCCTCAGCTTCGGTGGTCTTCCTCTTTCGGTCCTCAGAGAACCTTCCTCTAGAGAAGAGTAGAACATCGTCTCTTAGAACTCAACTAGCGCTTTCTCCTTCGACACTTCCTCTGCCTTTTTCTTCTTGGCTAACGCAGCTGGTCGCTTCTTGCTCATGGCCTCCTTTGTGGAGTCTCAATGCTTCCACAAGATTAGGCATATTGAACTTTGCATTCGACATCGATTTGTCTGTGAAACGACATTCAGCATCAGTTATGTTAATAGCCAAAATTGGCTAAGGACTAAAGGAAAAGTTTCCACCTTCCAAACCTGGTTTCATACCAGAGAGTTTCCACCAGAAGACCTCTCTATCGAGAGCCGAACTACGATACAACCCCAGGAACAAGGACGGGCTCCTGAAACATCCGGGATAGAGCCCGGATCGATCAGATCTAGCCCGCATCACCAAAACTAGAAGCTCCCCGAAGTCGAGGTCACCTCGCAAATGCTCCAGAGACTCGCCTATACCTCGTTGACACAGAAGAATGTCCCTATAAGGCAGCACCTAGCTCCGGAAGGTCAAGGAAAGCCACACCTAGCTCCGGAAGGTCAGGGGAAGCCACACCTAGCTCCAGAAGGTCAGGGGAAGCCACACCTAGTTCCGAAAGGTCAGGAGAAGCCACACCTAGCTTCGAAAGGTCAGGGGAAGCCACACCTAGCTTCGAAAGGTCAAGGGAAGCCAAATCTGGCTCCAAGCTGATGTAACTTCTCAGATATCGAGGTCAAAACACTAATCAACCTCACTAGTTGATGCACCACACCACGCCATATTCAACGACCTCTATAAAGGATCATGCTGAAAATATACGAAGATACACTGGACCATATCTGGAAACATTACCTATATGCAGAACAAGTAATAGAATCCAAAGAGGAAACAAACTGATCTCCACCACGATACTCTCAATTCGGTTGTTAACTCAAAGTCAATGACATTAAAGCGAGAAATCCCACCCGATAAGGAGGGGAGAGATTGAGAAAATCAAGGGGAGAATCAGTCTGTTTGACCTACAAAACTATGTATAAATAGAAAGAAAGGAAATGAAAAGAGGAGACTACTATTCGACAGGCATACGATAAATACTCAACCAGACCCCAGAAAGTGTTGAGAGCAAAAAATAAAGAAACTTGTATTTGTATACCATGCACGTTCAATAAAACGATTCTTGCTTTCTTTTGGTTGAATGATATCATCATTCCTTGGCATTTTATAAATCATCACTACACATATAATCAATCTTGGCCACCACCTACGTGGTAGTGGTCTCGAGGGTGTTAACTGAGATTTCTCATCGCGAGCAAAATTTCCGTTAACACTTTCTGGCGCCGTCTGTGGGAAGAAAAAATCTTACACCCTATTAATCGGTTATTTGCATTTACATTTTCGTTGTTTTACAGGAACTATGAGGCTCCACTCTTTCTAAGGCCAACATAGAGTCTCGGAGAAACCTCCGGCGAAGTTAACACGAAAGGCCCCGAGAAACGGGAGAAAGTCTGGATATAGTCAAGCTCCGATCCAAACAACCAATGCGCGGGCTACTGGCCACCCTATAGTGAGCTAGGCCGCGCTCGACCAACAAGCGGCGGCCTTCGTAGAATCCATCTGCGTCTGCATGCTCGCTGAAGGCATCACAATCCAGCCAACCAACCTGAATGATCAGGGAGAGCCGAGCAGGCTCGGAGCTAGGCCACCTGCTTTCGATCGCCTAAGACTTCCTCTTCCAGAGCCGGCCCGAGATAGGTCAGGGCTCCAACGTTCGATCCGGGATAGGCTGGGACCCATGCCCCCAGTTCCGAAAAGACTTTCACAATATCAACCCAGGCGAGTTAAGTCTGCCGCAGATGCTTTTACTCGGAAGCCACGAGGGCTATCTCATCCAACTACATCCAGGAGAACTGCCCGGGCCCTAGAGGAGGAAAGTAGACAAACTCCCCGAGTGGATCCTATCCAGGAGGAGGATCAGATAGAAATTGCTAGTTCATCGGAAAGATTCGACAGTGAGGAATCTGAGGTTAACTCGAAGAGACCTGGGAACAAGCGACTGAGGGATCAGTTGGCAAAGTTACAAAAAGAGGTCCAGCAGATAAGGAAGGGGAAGAATACAGAGGATAAAAAGGATCCCCTGAGCGAGATGAACGCTCCCTTCACTAGGAGGATCCAGGAAGCAGAGCTCCCCCTAAAATTTAAAATGCCAGCAGATAAGTTTTCTAGAACGGAAGATCCTCTAAGCCACCTAGAGAGCTTCGTTCAACAGATGGAGGTCCAGAACACTACCAGAGCGGCTATGTGCAGTATGTTTCCAACGACCCTAACAGACTATGCGAAAACCTGGTTCAGAAAACTGCCCGTTGGCAGCGTGGATTCTTTCACAAAATTATCAACAGATTTTTGCTCACAATTCCAAGGAGTCAAACCTCGTACGAAAGATCCCATACATCTCAAATATGTGATCCAGGAACGAAGTGAAACTATTCGGTCGTACGTGGAACATTTTCACAAGGAGGTCATACAAATGGGAGTTTTTACTGAAAAAGAAACCCTCGACAACTTCAGGTGAAACCTGTGGGCAGGAAAGCTTTTCCATTCCTTTGTAAAGAGACCTCCCGAAACTTACCAGGAGGCCTACGACCGGGCTCTCGAGCAGGTCGAGATCGAAGAACAACTCAAGGTCAAGATGGAACACGACGACATGAGAACGGCAAAGCGTCTGAAGAAGGAAGCCCCCAAATTTGAGCCAGTGCAGAAAACTCAGAATAAACCTCCCAACAGGTTGACCTATCGTCTCCCTGCTCCTCTCCATAGGCAAGAAAGATATCTAGTAAAATGAACCCCTCCCCGGGCTTCGCCGCCTCCCAGGACCGTGGCTCCAGTAATGCAAGAGGAAAAAGGGTATGACTACTACACCCCTTTGAATGCTTCCAGGGAAACAGTCTACCTTGCCGTACGAGATAAAGGGTTGCTCCAAAAGCCCGCTCCCATGAAGGCCCCAGCTGACAGGAGAAACCGGTACAAGTACTGCGACTTCCATAAAGACGTGGGCCACAACACCTCAGAGTGCTATAATTTGCGCAACCAGATTGAGGCCCTGATAATGGGAGGATGCCTGATTGGGTTCTTACAACAGGTCAGAGATAACATCAGGACTGGAAGGAAGGTACAAGCCAAAATCCGTGAAGACGCAGAAAAGAGGAAAGGGGAACAGGCTGACTTAATGCAACAGATACATGTGATACACACTATCAGCGGAAGTCCTACACTGGCTGGCGTTTCCAATAACTCCTGAAAAAACCACGCAAGAAAGGTTCCCCGCATCGGAGAAAGCCGGGGGATCTTCGAAGTCAGCCAGAGCTGGACAGAGCCCTCCCAGTCAGCGCAGATCGTATTCACCGATGCAGATGTCTTCAACACTGTGCAACCTCATGATGATCCTATGGTAATCACGATACAGATCGCCAACTGTCTGGTCCATCGCGTGCTCGTGGATACAGGTAGCAGTGTAGATATCCCTTTCAAGGATACCCTGGAAAAATTGAACCTGAAGCAACGTTGTTACAACAGCTGTACCACTCCACTTTACGGTTTCACTGGAGATTCGATCATACCAGTGGGCTCGATGATCCTCCCAGTAATCATCAGAATCACCCCTCTCCAAAAGAATGTTATGACCAAATTTGTTATGGTGGACACCCCATCGGCCTATAACGCCATCCTAGGGAGATCTTTCATGTCTTCCTTGAAGGGAGTCTTGTCCATATACCACAACGTCCTAAAATTCCCGGTTGGAACCAAAGTAGGAGAGGTACGCGGAGACCAGCAGGCAGCCAGGAAATGCTACGCAGTATCTGCCAATCCTACAGCCCTAGCGAAACAGTGTGTACAGGTGACATTAATCTAGGAGAACATGGATACATCCCGGATAATCCAGAAGGAGAAGGAGCCCGCGGAACATCCTAGGCATCCGGAGAGCGAACCTATTATGCCTTACGAAGAAGAACAGAGTAAGGAATGGGCCAGCGGGCAGCCCGTAGATAAACTAGAAGAGATACCTATCAGGAATGACAATCCCTCCAAGGTCGTCAAGGTCGGAGCCACCCTTGATCCAGAAGTAAGAAGAGGACTGATTGACCTTCTCAGGGAGTTTAGCGACATCTTCGCCGGGAACCATGATGAAATGCCTGGAATCTCGGCATCATTGGCCGCCCACCGACTAGCAGTATATCCAACAGTTAAGCCCGTCAAGCAGAAGAGGCGTCACTTCAACGCTGATAGGAACGCTGCGGTGCAGGAAGAGGTTGATAAATTGATCAAAGCAGGGTTCATCAGAGAAGTACGTTACCCCGACTGGATCGCCAACGTGGTTATGGTTACGAAGGTGAATAGGAAGTGGCGTATGTGTGCCGATTACACCGACCTCAACCGGGCTTGTCCGAAAGACAGTTTTCCTTTACCAAACATCGACCAGCTGGTTGACTCCACGTCCAGAAATAAACTTTTGAGTTTTATGGATGCATTCTCATGATACAACCAAATTAAAATACACCCGGCTGACCAAGATAAGACCAGTTTCATTACTGGGCAGGGCTTATACTGCTACAAAGTGATGCCATTTGGTTTGAAGAATGTGGGGGCCACATACCAGCGGTTGGTTAACAAACTGTTCAAGCTCGAGATAGGAAGGACGATGGAAGTGTATATCGATGACATGACCACGAAATCCCCAACTGCAAAAGGACATCAGGAAGACCTTCGCAAAACCTTCCTCATACTGAGGGAAAACCAAATGCGTTTGAACCCCTCCAAATGTGCCTTTGGGGTAACGGTAAGGAAGTTTCTGGGCTTCATGGTTCATGAGAGAGGTATAGAAGCCAACCCAGAAAAAATCAAAGCTATCTTGGACCTGGAATCCCCAACCTCGCTCAAGCAAGTACAGATTCTGACTGGACGGGTGGCGGCACTCAACAGGTTTATCTCTCGCTCCACCGATAAATGTCTCCCTTTCTTCAAGGCCATCAAACAAGGGAAAAACATGAAATGGAGCCATGAGAGAGAACAGGCTTTTCAAGCTTTGAAAGAATACCTAACAAGCCCCCCATTGTTAGTCAAGCCGGTTCTCGGAGATGAGTTACAGATCTACCTGGCCGTATCAGAAACTACAGTAAGCGGGGCTTTGGCTAAGGATTGTAGCAACGGTTTTTAAAGACCCATATACTATGTGAGTCATGCTCTGACCAAATCAGAAAGGAATTACATTCTCCTGGAAAAGCTCGCTTATGCTCTGGTGATCTCAGCGAGGAAACTCCTTCCCTATTTTCAAGCTCACACAATAGCAGTGGTAACAGACCAACCCCTCCGCTAATTCTTGCAAAAACCAGACGTGTTTGGAAGGCTAGTCTTATGGGCACTAGAGCTCACTCAGTTCGACCTAAAGTATAAGCCCCGGACTACGATTAAGGCACAGGCTTTGGCCGACTTCGTGGCAGAATTCTCAGCGATCCCAGATCCAGATGATCTCTCAGTATCAAATGAGGTCCCTGAGAAGATATCTGAGGTCGATAATTGGCCGAAAGGCGGCAAACCATAGACCCTCTTTGCAGATGATGCATCCGGGCAAGCCGGGGGAGAATCTGGCATAGTTTTAATAGATCCGGAGGGGACCGAATTCTGTCACTGTTTCATATCCGAGTTTAAAGCTACCAACAACGAAGCAGAATATGAAGCCCTCCTAGCCGGGATGAAGGTAGCCATTGAACTAAAGGCCGACTACCTGCAAATCAAGAGCGATTCATTGCTTGTTGTAAACCAGGTGACTGGGGTCTACCAGGCAAAGGGAGATAATATGGCTGCCTACCTAAATCTAGCTTGGCTGCTAAAAAGCAAATTTAAGGGACTCAAGATCGATCAGGTGCCTCGACACCAAAACCATCGCGGGGATGTTCTGGCTAAAATAGCGGCGAACGGAGGCCAGTCCCTACCACGGGGAATTCCCCTCGAAGTAATCACCCAACCAAGCATAGCCACAAATGGAGAAATTTTTTCCCTGGATTGCCTGCCTTGCTGGATGGACCCAATTGTCGCCTACCTCCTTAAAGGAGAGCTTCCCGAAGGGCCCGACCAAGCCCGAAGAATTAAGAGACTCTCAGTCCGATACTGTATTGTGGACGGGTACCTCTACAGGAGGGGCAGATCCCTCCCCTTGCTTAGGTGCTTGCATCCCGATGATGCTAAGTGGGCATTGAAAGAGGTCCACTCTGGGGACTGTGGGAACCACATAGGTGGGGAAGCTCTAGCCTATCAGGTGCTTCGTATGGGGTACTATTGGCCGACCATCCACCAAGACGCAAAGAGTTTTGTGCAATCTTGCGAACCCAGTCAAAGAACTTCAAACTTGAACCACCAGCCACCCGAGCGACTGTCGTCCCTCAGTTCACCTTACCCCTTTGCCATGTGGGGAATCGACCTAATTGGGCCACTCCCTACCGCTCCCGGACAGATGAAACATGTTATCGTGGCTATCGACTACTTCACAAGATGGGTCGAGGCAGGACCTCTTTCTCGAATATCAGAAAAAAAATACAATCAAGTTCATCAAGACTAACGTGGTATGCAGATTCGGGACCCCTCTCATCATTATAGCTGACCTAGGGAAGCAATTCGACAACGCCCGGTTCAAAGACTTCTGCAAGGGATTCGGGATCGACCTCAGGCTCGCTTCAGTGGCTCATCCCCAGACTAACGGGCTGGTAGAATCTACAAACAAGACTATCAAGAAACTTCTGAAAAAGAAGCTACAGCAGAAGAAGGGTAAATGGGCTGAAGAGCTACCAGAAGTCCTCTGGGCATACCGAACTACAAAGAGAACAGCTACCGGGGAGACACCTTACTCCCTGGCCTTCGGGGTTGAAGCAGTCCTCCCCATCGAGCATAAATTAACCTCGTTCAGAGTACAACACTTTGAGCCCGAAAGTAATGAAGTCAAACTCCGAGATAATCTGGACCTCTTAGAAGAAAAACAAGACCGGGTAGCAGAGAAAGTAGCGATCTACCAGAGCAAGATCGCTAGATACTTCAACCAAAAGGTCAGAGCCCGAGAATTCAAAGAAGGGGACCTGGTACTTAGGAAAGTGACCCTGAACACTCGAAAAAGGTCGGATGGAGTCTTAAGTCCAAATTGGGAAGGGCCATATTTGATAAAGCTAGTTGTTCACAATGGAGCTTATAAACTCGAAGACATGGACGGACGATCCATCGACCACACTTGGAATGCAGATCATTTGAGGAAATTCTACTCATGAAAGGAGTTCTCAAGCAGACTACCCCCACTTAGTTTTCATTACAGACCCTAATAAAGATGTACTACGTCTCGATCATCAATAAAGTCATTTTCCTTTTCTCTTCCATCTTTGTCTCCAACTATGTTCGACATTAGTGACTATACCCTTGTATGGGAATTCGACATAAACATCTCGAGACCAGGAAATAGCTCGATAGCCCTCCTGATGCCTTGGTCGGGCTACCACCCCCAAGAAGGATCTGAGTGTAAAGCATAGTTGCCCTCCAGATCTCGAGACTAGGAAATAGCTCGATAGCCCTCCTGATGCCTTGGTAGGGCTACCACCCCCAAGAAGGATATGAGTGTAAGAGCATAGTTGCCCTCCAGATCTCGAGACCAGGAAATAGCTCGATAGCTCTCATGATGCCTTGGTAGGGCTACCACCCCCAAGAAGGATCTGAGTGTAAGAGCATAGTTGCCCTCCAGATCTCAAAGACCAGGAAATAACTCGATAGCCCTCCTGATGCCTTGGTCGGGCTACCACCCCCAAGAAGGATCTGAGTGTATGAGCATAGTTGCCCTCCAGATCTCGAGACTAGGAAATAGCTCGATAGCCCTCCTGATGCCTTGGTCTGGCTACCACCCCCAAGAAGGATCTGAGTGTAAGAGCATAGTTTCCCTCCAGATCTCGAGACCAGGAAATAGCTCGATAGCCCTCCTGATGCCTTGGTCAGGCTACCACCCCTAAGAGGGGTCTGAATGTAAGAGCATAGTTGCTCTCCAGATCTCAAAGACCAAGAAATAGCTAAGTAGCCCTCCTGATGTCTTGGTAGAGCTATCGCCCCATATAAAAATATATATATATATATATATATAATGTTTTCTTTCGAGTGCAGGATCAAAATCATTATAATTCCCTACACGAATCTTAATTGTTGCTACAAATGCTACTCTGGATCCTATTCAAGACCAGAAATAAAACAAGAATTCTCAAAAGAGATTCGACTTTTTATTTAAGGACAAAGGGAGCCTATCCCCCGATAAGGCTACATCCACCAAACAGGGAGCCCAACCCCCGAGCTTGGGCTATAAAAAAAAGAAGGAAAAACTAATAAGGGCAAAACGGGGTGCCCACCCCCTTTTCCGGGCAATCAAAAACAAGTCATGATGAACCGCTTCAAGCTTTGGGACTCTCATGGCTCCCCTCCGTTGGCCCTCCTCCTTCTTGCTGATCTTCGCCATCAACCCCCTCTACAGATAACTGTCCATCTTGGTTATCCTCGCCGACCGCTCCTCAATTTTGAGGCTCCATCGGTTGATCAGCAGGATCTTCCTCCAAAACCTCATTAATCACGTCTATAACCTCAGACGGTATAGCTGCGTCAAGAAGGGCAGCCATGGACCCCGTCTGGCTCCTGTCGACCTTCATCTATGTTAAAGGGGGATCCTCAGACATGCTCCTAACCTCTTCACCAGCTCCCAACTGGTCCTCCTCAGATCGAGAGGACATCACTTTACTGGAAGACTCCCCAGGACCTGAGGTGATAAAGGTAGGAAGAGGGAATAGAGGATCTATCTGAAATGACTGTTTCCCAGCTCCTGCTTGGCTCGAAGGAACCACCTTGTCACCTTCAGGTCGAGATAGCTCGGCAGCCTTGAGCATTATTTCTTGTCTATCCCAGCCAACAATAGATGACAAATCAAAGGGATGAGGAAGAGCCTCCGCTGCCTGATAGGAAGCATAGAAATATTCGTCGCTGAAGGAGGTCTCCGCGTCGGCTTGTAGCTTGGTCACCTGAGTAATCAGAGACTGGTTCTGGAGGTCCAACTTCTTAGCCTCAGATCTCCAGGAATCCCGCTGCCTAGCCCGCCGGAGAGATTGAAGACGCTGCTGATCATAAGATTGCTTCATCCTCTCATGATCGCAGCGAAGCTCAGCCATCTCGACCTCTATTTATCCCTGGCTGGAAGTCACCTCTTCCACTAAAGACCGAGCCTGTTTGAGCAGTTCCCTGGCTTTCTCGGCTTCAGCTTCAGCTTTTGCAGCCCGGTCGCGGAGGAGGGCTACCTGCTGGCCCATCGCAACATTAAACTTGAAGGCCTACAAAATACAGAACCCGAGTTAGAAACTAAACGAATTAACAAGAGTAGCACGAAGGAAATAGAATTACCTCAGCTAAAATAGCATACCCCTTGGTTATAAGGACGTCCACAAGCATGGAAGCCATCTTGGAGATCCCGCCACCCGGACAGGACGCTATGAATTGCTCCAGGACCTCATCCCGCCCTGTCAGCTCCACTGAGGCATGGAGCGGCTGGAAGGAACCCTCGCGACACATTTCCCAGAAGCGACATCTTCCCCAGAAACCTCTGAAGCTTTGATTGTTGGAAGCGCAGCGGAATCAGGTGTTTGAGTCGAAGGGGTAGCACTTTTAACGGCCACGGCCGAAGGGATAGAAGCATCCGGGCCAACCACCTGGGGAGCTTTACCCAAAGCCCGGAAAGCCCGCCAGGCAAGAGTGGCCATCTTAGACCCAGCCAGAGAGATAGATGAAGCCAGAGCAGGTTCAACCCCAGAGGAGGGAAGAGAAACTCCACCTTGAGGAGAGCGTGAGACGTGACGGGTGGCTGGTTCTATGACAAAAACTGTGAATAAGCAGATTAAAAAAGAAAATGTTAGAACCAAGCTGGGTAATAAGGCGAAGCAACTCAATGACACTTACGAGGAATAGCGTTTGAAATCCGCAAATATTTGTTCACCCTACGAGGATCAAAAGCTTCAGCAGTAGGGAACTTCAGATTCAAATAATTCCCGGCTAGAATAGCCTTTAAAACGGCTTCGGACTCAGAAGGCAAGGAATCCCGGTCCCATGAGGGCTTGTCACTGAAAGCCGTGGGTACCTCGAATTCATGCCCTCCGATGAAAATCGAGCTCCCCCAGTCATCCCCCGCAAGGATCCATTCTTCTTTCCAAGCGGGGTCCTTCTTCGAGGCACCAGGAATGATGAAGTTGAGCTTGTTCTTGGCCTTGGCATAGAACTGGCCTCGAGGAGCCCAAGACAGGTTCCCAATCTGGAAGAGATAGGCCAGCTCCTCTGCACTCGGCTCCCTCGTCACCTTACTCATCTGGCATTGTTCCCTCCATAGTATAAGGAAACCAATCAGATGCCTCCAGAAGCTAGGCGTCAACTGGAGGGGAGCGAGCTGGATGGCGTTGAGTGCCCGCCGAAGAGTCGGATGGAAGGGAAGCATGACCCCGTGCTCAAGAGCGGCCACACGAATCGGAAGCATGCCTTTAGGGGGGTTGAAGAACTCATAATTTTTGGGAGGCATTGAGATGGATACGCTGTCGGGGATGCCAAACTTTGACCTCAAGCAGTCAATCGACACCGGGTCAACAATGGAATCTGGGACAACCCGAAAATCGTAAGGAGGGAGCCTCTCCACAAGGGGACCAGGAGCCGAGACCCGATGCTCCCCCGCGGTGCCACCGTCCACTTCTTTGTCGGAATCTTCGTCGACGATATCCAAAGGATGGTCAGGATGGTTGGAGAACCCAGTCCTGATGGATACATTCCTACTTGACCGCCGACGTTGTGAAGTGGGTGGGGAATCGTCGCCGTCAGAACTCCTCCTAGCCCGCTTCCCCAGAGTAAAACTGACGACCTCCTCACCGTCAATTATGGAATCAGTTGAGTCGCGACTGGTTTTCGACATAGTAAAAGCCAAAAAGGACGAAGAATGAAGAAAAAAGCAAGCTTGGAGGAAAGGCTATGGAAATATTTCTTAGCAAAAAAACAACAACACGAGCTACCGGGATACTCGTTTGGTAACAGTAAAAAATCTCGGGGACTACAGTAACGTAACCAGATTAAATTCAGAAGCGGGCTAATCATCTCACGTCACATCACTTACGCAGTTAAGAGGAAGATCTCCCCAAGATTCTGGTAACGGTAAAAAATCTCGGGGACTGCCGTAATGCAATCAGATTAATTCGGAGATAAATTAGTCGCTTCGCATCACGTCACTCAAATGAAGAAATTTCCCCAATATTTCGGTAACGGTAAAAAGAGGAAGATTTCCCAAATAAAGTAAAAATCTGACCTCAACCCCAAGCTCGATGTCTGGTGTTCAAGTTATAGGGGAGTTATGTTAATAGCCAAAATTGGCTAAGGACCAAAGGAAAAGTTTCCACCTCCCAAACCTGGTTCCATACCCGAGAGTTTCCACCAGGAGACCTCTCTATCCAGAGCCGAACTACGATACCACCTCAGGAACAAGGACGGGCTCCGGAAACATCCGGGATAGAGCTCTGAACGATCAGATCTAGCCCGCATCACCAAAACTAGAAGCTCCCCGAAGTCGAGGTCACCTCGGAAATGCTCCAGAGACTCGTCTATACCTCGTTGACACAGAAGAATGTCTCTAGAAGGCCGCACCTAGCTCCGGAAGGTTAGGGGAAGCCACACCTAGTCCCGGAAGGTCAGGGGAAGCCATACCTAGCTTCGAAAGGTCAGGGGAAGCCACACCTAGCTTCGAAAAGGTCAAGGGAAGCCAGATTTGGCTCCAAGCTGATGAAACTTCTCAGATATCGAGGTCAGAACACTAATCAACCTCACTAGTTGATGCACCACACCACGCCATATTCAACGACCTCTATAAAGGATCATGCTGAAAATATACGAAGATACACTGGACCATATCTGGAAACATTACCTATATGCAGAACAAGTAATAGAATCCAAAGAGGAAACAAACTGATCTCCACCACGATACTCTCAATTCGGTTGTTAACTCAAAGTCAATGACATTAAAGCGAGAAATCCCACCCGATAAGGAGGGGAGAGACTGAGAAAATCAAGGGGAGAATCAGTCTGTTTGACCTACAAAACTATGTATAAATAAAAAGAAAGGAAATGAAAAGAGGAGACTACTATTCGACAGGCATACGACAAATACTCAACCAGACCCCAGAGAGAGTTGAGAGTAAAAAATAAAGAAACTTGTATTTGTATACCATGCACGTTCAATAAAACGATTCTTGTTTTTCTTTTGGTTGAATGGTATCATCATTCCTTGGCATTTTATAAATCATCGCTACACATACAATCAATCTGGGCCACCACCTACGTGGTAGTGGTCTCGAGGGTGTTAACTGAGATTTCTCATCCCGAGCAAAATTTATGTTAACAAGTTATAAGGGTTAAAAACCTCGTACCACAAAGTACCTCAAATCCTTTCCTAACCTAGGTGTACGACACGATATCCTTTACAAAGAGATATGGTGTCCCTAGCGCATTCAATGTCGAATGAAGCCATAGGGAACTAGGCCTAAGATTACCTTCTTGCATTAACACCTTCCAACTTCTTTCTTGGGCAAGAATCGCCAACAAATTGTTAGTACGCTTGACAGGATCAAGGCACAGTGGCTTAGTCTCCTCGTTCACTACATCTACAAGGACAGACATACTTGTCAAAACTAAGGAACACTCAAACCAATCCAAACGATACTAAAGATTGACACTCACCAAGTCAACTCCAAATACGTGGGTAGACATACTGTTCAATCCCAAATGGCCCATCCATTAAATGACCCTTGGCGAAAAAGAAAATGTCTTTCCATCTTCAGTCATTGGTTGTGAGGTCAATAATGAGGTGTGTCGCACCAGACCTCAAACACAACGCAAAAAATAATTGTGTAGAAGAAAGGCTAACCCAAATCTCAGTTCCTTCTTCTCACGTAGGACAATTAGACTTTAAAGAATCCTCCAGCTATTTGGCATCAACTGGACAAAGGCAATGTCGTAGAACACCAATAACCTTCGAGCTAAAGAAGGAACCATGAATCTAAACCATTGTCTCACGTTGTTTTCACAGAAGCATGTCCACTCTGGAATATCCCAGTCTGCTCGTTCGTGCTCTTTCACTGCACGTAGTTCGACAGATTCAGGGATTCCATACATCGTCCACAAACAATCCATGTCATCATCTGTGAGCACACACCCGGGTTCTCTCCAGCAAGAATACCTAGTGGTCTACCTGAGCAGGATAGCTCTTCGACATCTACATACTCAAGGAACTCGACCGACTGCGTAATTGCGTGTACGACCCCTATTTATAGCATGCCTGGCTTATTTATGATTAGGACATCTGATGGGTAAGCTATAGAGACTTGTCGTCCGACATCATTAGTATTGGACTCGACGCCCTTCTCGACATTATCTTCTAAGACTCTAGTCGATCACGAAAATGCTGTCTCCGAGGTCGTGCTCTCATTTGACAAGATGCCTCAAAATACTAACAAATGCAAGAAATGCAAAAGTCATGCAAAAAACGTCTAAAATCAAAACCTAAAGGTTTCTATAGGACATCAAAACCTATGAGTCAGCAGGATCAAAGCGATCCAAGAAAACCTTAACTAATCTGAGTTGAGCGAATCTCAGATCTAGCGCCCTACGACGATTGACAACCTTTAAACAAGTCAATCTCGGAGAACGTCGCTTACATGGATCTAATCTAGTTGCGAATTGGTTTTTCAAAATCCAACACGAAGAACAACTCGAAAACCCAATGCTAAAATAACGAAGAACACAAGCATTGCATCTGAGTAAATCCCTAAATATTGCGTCACTAAATTTCCTATGCCTGCGTGAAAATAAGTCATGCGAATAAAGATGAACACAAAAATAAGTGAAAAGGAATTTTACTTACTTTAAAATCAGATTCGCTGGGTTCGTTGGTTACGCAGGAAAAAGGAATACTGGAAATAATTTGCGGACGCTTTGAAAGATCTTGGATGATTTTTCATCAAACGTGGTGAAGTGTAAAAGCATGGTGAGGAAGTTTGGTTTATAAACCATAACTTAACCATAGTTGCCATATGTCATAACCGCTACAGTTACCGATTAACTATGATGATTGCTCTAGTTAGTTTGAAATTTGACTTTAATCAAAAGCGTGCTAGAAACGAGGCGCCATGTCAGCCCTAGGAAACTGAACCGCTTCAGTTCCATTGATTGAACTTTCCATCCTCAAGGCTCATGAGGTAGATGACACCTTGTCGTGACAAAAGCCAAGACTTGAGCTCCATGCCTGAGTATTGACGCATTCAACATCTTGTCGAACCCACACTTTATTTGACTTGACTCGACTAGAATTCACACTCTCTAACTCGAAGATTTACTCTTTAGAGATTGGGGGACAAACTGTGGTAGCCAAAAATAGCCCTTATGCACAACGTTCGAGTCCAATAACCAACTTTGTGTCAGATCCAATCCATGCCCACTCAATCCGGGTCGACCCAAGAGATCTTAGTGGAGTCCTGGCTTGACTCAGTCATTTCAAATAGATAGAGCTGATAACATAAGTAGAGTTTGAACTGGTCATGGATGAGATTGAAAATCCATGAAATTTGGCCAACATTTCAGGAATCAGATACTCAATGTAATCACGCTCAACTACTTTCAGACTCCTATAAATACAAACGTCCTCCTAGGAAGAAAGGATTATGATTCCTCTCCCTCTGTGAATAGCTCTTGCTTGCCAAAATTCTGTATAAGATACCAACTTCGGTCACTACAATCCTTAAATTTAGTCTCTTTGCAATTGTTTTTGCTTCCACACTCAGCCCAAGCGCACCTAAGGCCAAAAATCAATCACAACACCATTTTCTTTTTGTTGCTTCACGTTTTTCTGTTTGTTTTCATCTTTTTTTAGGTTTTTGGAGTAGTCGACAAGTCTGATTCGGCGGGTTAGACCAAGTTTCTTGTGTCTAACTCGAATCCAACCCGAACCACCTTAATTGTAGATCGACCATCTACATTCCCTTTCTACCGATATACGGTATTTGATCTTCATGAGGAATTGAGGTAGGAACATATACACCATCTATTGCACCAATAAAATCCTAAACAAAATTACACGGAAATACATGTTAGTAATCATAAGTTTATAATAAACCAAATATATATTACATGTGATAATAATTACCTTAAAGTGAGGCATATATATATGGAGTCTCTTAAAATTTCTCTAGGAATGTCCTTAAACTCATGATCTATTGGTTTTATTATATCAATTTCCAAAAGACAAAAGATATCTAGCATTTGACCCAAAATATCTACTCACGGTCTCACCAGAATGTTGGAATCGTTCTTGTGCCAACCTATTTCCTACCCCATGCCCTAAAATATATATGCAAGCACATTCCTAATATCTCAATTGAACTCATGTTTCTTGAACCCTTCAATCCATAGTTGGCTTCCAAGTTGACACATAATTTAAAAAATACATGCTTCTCCATCCTAAACATCCTATGACATCGATTTTCATTTCCTTGTAAGATCTCATGCACCCACATATTAACGGTTTGAATAGAATTCATACACGGTTGTTTGTAAATGTATTTTAGATAATAAGATTCAATAAGAGGTGCAACAGCACATATAACAACATTGCCATCATATGTTATATCTATATTATTTGGTAACCCTGCAAAAACAACTCAATTAATCATTCTAAAGATAAGGAATAAAATAACCGTACAATACTTGAAGTGATTCATAAAGCACAAAGTTATCCCAACAAATAACAAATCATTTTTCATGTACAAGAAAGCCTAATAGAATATATAAAAATCATAAAAACAACAACCCATTTTATTACTCAATAAATTACAATCTTGTAGGAAGTAATAGAATCCCACTTATTTTAGAAACATATAAAATACATAAAAGCAAAAATTAAAAACTAATATGATAAAAAATCAAACGTTAATGTGGCTGAGTAATACAATAATATGATATCCTAGTTAAGTGACTCTCGGGAATTCTCGTAACTAAGCCACTAAAACATGATCTCGGGATTTTTCATGATGGAAAACATATGTTTCTTCTCTTTGACTAAAAACAAATGAGTCAAAAATAACCACAAGTCACTTCCGATCTCTACCCACACAGTTGAAATTCCTTAGTCACTTATAGTGTAACATATACCTGGGGGGGGGGGGGCGGTTGAATAGTTAAAGACTCAAATTCTAGCACTTCTTAAAAAACACAAGCAATTTAATCACACTTAGAAATTCTTACAAAGTAGATTGCTTCAACAAATCAATATGAAATAAGCAAGAGTTAAAGCAATACAAGTCAAAGTAAGTAAATGAATTATAATGCTAAAATCAACACAAGAGGTTTTTACGTGGTAAAACCTCAAAATGAGGAAACATCCACGGGTTGAATCCACAACCACCGGCAAACCTTAATTCACTATGACGAATAAAAGATACACACTCAAAAAGCAATCAACACATGATACACTCACCAAGCTATCAACTCCTATTATACCCTCGGGCCTAGTGAACCACTTTGCCTACTTCCTATCCAAGATGTGACTATCACACCTCTAGGAAGCAACTTCCTATCCAAGACGCTCACGTCTCTAGGAAGATTCCTTGCTTGCCTATCCGGATGCTCCCTACCCTAGACAAGACTCCTTGCTTAGTTATCCGGATCTCCCTGATCCTGACTAAGATTTCCTTGCTTGGCTATCCGGATCACTATCCTAGCCAAGTCTTCTTGCTCAAGTTAAAGCTTCACTTACTTCAACAAGTGACTTCAACCTTTTGCAAGGCAATGATCTAAGTGAAGTGCACATATGCAATCATGATGCAATCATAAGCAAATAGAGCGCGTAAATCAAACACACTCTATGAAGAATTAGATTTGCACAAATCAAGCTTACAAGCAAATGTAACTAATTCTTATGAACATGTGATTAGATATCTAAATTAGGCATTCAAAATGATTCACAAAAATAATCTAGAAATCTAAACATGTCAAACAAAGCTAGAATACCAAGTTTACAACAAAGAGCACAAACCTAGCTTTGAAATCAAGTGAACAAGTTAACACTTGAAATCAACAACATATTCAACAAAGCAAGAACTAGATTTAGATGATAAAGATCATAATCAAAATATCCTAGTTCTATAACATGTGACTAAATCCTAGAAAACGACAATCAAGATCAAATCACAAAGTTATTCTAGATTCAAATTCATGTTCTTCAAAATTAGCTAAAAGATGTTCAATCACAAATCACAAAAGCTGATTTCAAAAATCACTCAAACAAGTCTAAAATTTGAATCAAAATCATTCTAAACATCTTTATTTAATCAAATAGGAAGAATCAACAAATTGATCACAAAAGAAATGTAGAGAAGATGATTCACTTACCAATGGTGAACACACGAACTGAGATCAGATCACAATATCTGGACATCATTTGACTCTAATAATGCTTGAGACTTGTTCCTCTCTTCAAGACCAACAATTTTGGCTTTCAAAAATCTAAAATCGAAGTTGATTTGAGAGAGATATGACCAAAAATAAATTGCAAAAGTTGTTCAAATTCTGCATGATATTTGAATATATATGGAGATAAATGACATGGAGAGAAGCCAATCTCGAGTGGCAACCAACTCCTCTCCACATCAGCACCCTGAGAAGGAGCATGGGCATCTCGGAGGTAGGAGGGGTTCCTCCCCAAGATGCCCCGAGATGGCCCACTGCCTCCTCGGGAAAGGGTGGCAAATGGCATTTGCCCCATTTCCTTTTTCCCTCGTGCTCCTCTCGCGTTTCTCTCGCGTTCTTTGACCATTCTTCGGCCTCCAAACTCCGAATTTGAATCTCTTTGAGGATTATGAACCGTGACTCTCTCAAAAACATGGAAATTTACACAAATTTTATCAAAAACTTGAAAATTGACTTGATACTCAAGGACAAAAACCATGCACGATAAAGACACATAAAGTTTCGTAACGTCCTACTCGAAACTCGAAAACAAATGAATGAGTAACCGAAATGACCGGAATTTAATAAGGAATAATATAAGAACATATTCAAGTCTAAATTCTATAAAACATAAATAAATAAAAATACAAGAACACACAAGTATACCATTTATTAGAAATAGTCCTAGAACATGCAATTTTACAAAAGTTGTCAAATTAAATCTAATGCATGTGCATACTTTAACAAGTGTGTGAATGTGTTATACCAATTGAGTACAACGATGCATGGACACATATGGATGCAATGTGTGTGTGTGTGCCTCACGCCTTGCAAGAGGAAGAAGAATCTTGATACCTTAGCATCCAAGTAAGCACATATCCTCTTAAAGACAAACTTTATATTCGAAGTTGCTTTCTTCTTTGAAGCTCGATCCAATCACGAACCACCTAAGCAACTAAGCAATACAAACAAAGATCGTTTTGTTATGGAATAAAACCAACACAAATCTAAAAACTAACAGCAGCAACTCGACCAACTTTATTACTTCAGAAATAACAAAATTGGCTTCTTTCTTGCTCTCATATGCATCAACGAGGTGATCAATTTGTTGTGATAATGTTGGAGCACCTCCCACTTTCCCACTTTCCCACTTTTTACAACCTTTTTTTTAACTTTTCTTCTTCTTAATTGCTTGTCATCTTCTTCAAGATTCCTCTTATTATTCTCCTTTTCCAACCTCTACCATTTTCAAATTTTATTTGAATTAAATCATTCACAACACCACTAGGATCAAGTGGAATGACATGATTGTTAGGATTTGTGAAATCGGCCAAGGAAGAAAAAAGGGCATAAGAAGTTAAGCGGAGTTGAAGTCGCACGGAGGTCAGACCAGTGCTACCTGGACTGTGGCCTATTGACAATATCGTGGATATCATCTTTTTGGCAGAGAGTCGGTGTTACCTAGAGTGCTACCTAGAGAGTGGCTCTGGACAACATCATGGACAACATTTTTTTGGCAAAGAGTTGGTGCTACCTAGAGTGTTACCTGGAGTGCGATCTGGGATTTGGCCTAGGCATCACTTCCCATTTTCTTGTGCAGAAAGAAACCTTTATCCTTATGGGATTTGGCTACCCTAATGCTCCCATATAAATACTATTATTTTCCTATGCTTCTGTGTGCAGAAAATAGTAAGAGAGGCTTAGAGCAATTGTATGAGAGATTGAAAGAGATAGGCAGAGAGATTGTAATCAACTCTGATAATGGACTGAGTGCAGGTGCACTCCGTGGACGTATGCAAATTGATGAACCACGTAAAAATCTTTTGTGTCTTTTTTTATCTCTTTAGTGCTTTCATATTATCTGTGTGTGCGATTGTGATTTGCATAACTTGTGATTGCAGATTTTCTATAACAACTGGTATTAGAGCTTAGGTCAGAAGGATCTAGGGTTATACGTAAATCTAGGGTTTCTTGAGGCCATAATTTGCTTTTCCTTATCGAGTGAAGATGGAATTAGAAAAATATTCTTACAGAATTGATAAATTCAATGGCTTGAATTTCAATTTATGGAGGATGTAGATGAAAGATTATCTGTACTAGAAGGACTTGCATTAGCTGATAAATGAGAAGTAAAAGGGTGTATCCGACGTAGATTGGATGGTCAAGCTGATGCCAAAGGACATGTCGAACAGGCCCGTGATTGTTCCAGTTGTGTCCTAGTATTGACTAGGAGGTCAAATGAGTAGGTGAGAGACTCTCCTTTTAGGTGGGATAATAGTTAGGGGATCTCCAACGTTGAGGGTCAGGATGGTTCCACATATGCCCTACTGTCTATGTAGGTGCTTAGTAAGCGATTATGTGGCATTTTCCCTGATTCCAACTGGCTAGAGGTGCTTGAGATGGCTGGAGATGTCGCTTTCACAAGTGGGGTTTGTTGGGGGACAGCGCCAGTGCCAGTGCCAGTGCCTTTCAGATGCTTTCCCCTATTCTTTCCCTTTGTTGCCTGTAAGCTTTTTACATCCCGTATACTAGCTGGAACTCAGATTCCTCATCAGTGATTGCTGGAGTTGACCCAAAGTAGGGCTGAGTTGGACTCTCATCCGTCCGTCGATGTTGAGCTGTAGAGCGCGATCTCGAACCGTTGATACTTGCCTCTCCTTTTCCCTAATAGCTGCTTGCATTTAATGCCCTACTACCTAATGTCCTCTGCTAGGGTTTCTTCTTTAGTCAAGTTGGTTCACCTCCTAGGGTTTGCATCAGCCCATGATCGATCGCCCAACAAGCCTAGTAGTGATTCTAGTAAGTTCTTCTAGGTTTGGGATATCTTGGTTCCCTTGGAGTAGTATGGGGTCTCATGGGATCCTTTCTTCTAGTCAATTTGTATCTCCCTTGGCCGATTGCTCCTCGAGGTATGTCCAGGATGGGCTGGGCCATCATGGCGCACTGGTCGATCCCAGTTGTGCCGGGAATCCCGATACTGACTTGGACAGTCTTTGGTGGACCGACACTTTTTGGGATCAGGGGCCCGATCTTGCTGCGATATATTTGGAAAAATACTTCTTTGATTTCTTGGCCATTTATGGCGGTTAGCAATATTTAAAACCAATTTTAAACAAAATAATATTTATTTTTATTTGTTAAAATTGAAAATTATTAGTTTAAAAATGTTTAAAATAAAATATTTATTAATTATTAAAATATATTTATATTTTAATCACATAAAAAATAAAATTAATTGAAGAGAGAAAAAATAAAATAAAAAATAAAAGTATAAAGTGGTGGGACTAGAGATGCACATTTTCCCCCGGATCCCCAAATCCCCACTTCCCCATTCCCATTTGGGGAAAAACATTTGGGAGAAAATGGGGAAATGGGTGGGGATGAGGATGAGGATAAGGATGAGGATGATTTTCATCCCCATTTCCCCATTTTTCCCACAAATATATTGAAATAGGGATGGGGATAGGGAGAGGTCCCCTTATCCTCATTTCCCCATTTTTTCCAAAACATATATAAATATAATTATATATATATATATATATATATGTTTTTTAATTTTTTTTATTCTTTGAAAACCCTAACCATTTGAAACACTTTATTTTGTAATGGATTTTATTTTGTATTTGTAATGCACTAATGGATTTTATTTTGTATTTGTAATGGAAGGTTTTTTTTTGTTTAATTTGTAATTTTTAGTCAGGAAATGAGTAAGTGAGGAAACAAAGAAATAAGGGAAACAGGGAAAAATGGAGAAAAACGAAGAAAATGGAGAACTGGGGTTGGGGATGGAGATACCTCCCCCAAAATTCCCCATCCCCATTTTCCCCAAATAGGGAAATGGGGGGGGTGGACCTATATCCATCCCCTTTTTCCAAATGTGCACATCTAGGTGGGATAAGTTGCTTACATGAGATTAAATGATCTCATCTCATACAAGTAACAAACATGAGAGATGAGACCCCATTTCCCAAATGTGCATCTCTAGGTGGGACTAATTAGTCTCACATTGGTAGGATAAGTTGCTTACATGAGATTAAATGATCTCATCCCATACAAGTAACAAACATGAGAGATGAGATTAAAATCAGTTCTATCTTATCCCATCATATGCACCAAACATGCCCTTACTTTTACGATTCGAACTACAACCCTACCCCGCATGCATAAATGGCTGATATGGGTAGGGTGTAGGCCCTTTAAAATTTTTGAGGGCTTATGTCTGGTTCGGGCTTCGGCCCTCAATTTGCCAACCCTAATTTTAATGTACAAATTATTAAATTAATAGTAGAACCCCTCTAAATTAATATTCTTGGGACCCGCCCTTGAGTATTAATTCAGAGGGGTTATTAATTTGAAGAGTTTTACCTTGTAAAGTGTTATTTTGTTTTTAAAAATGTGTGAAAGTCGATTTTCTTGTTTAAGGAAGGTTCTTTTTTGGGATTCCTTGTTTTAGTCGGTTTTCTTCTTTAGGGGAAGTTTTTTTTTTCAGGATTCGTAATCGCAATGGCACTACCCGTGGCAAATCGAAAGGTTCGCTTCTCCTTAACAATTACACTTCCCATATTCTACATAATCACATCCAACTTAGGAACACCATAGTGCATTATCTGCCACCAAATTTGAAGAAAAAGTATGTTACACTCCAACTGAATAGGTTATTATCAATGATATCACAATAATGATGATGTGGTTGAGATAGATGATGACGACGATAGTCATAAGGTACTTAAAATCTCTATAAGTAAGGCTGTTGAAATGCGAAATTTAATTGAAACCTTTTAGCTCTAATAAGAAGGTGATGGTAATAGCTTCTTGAGAATAATTTAAAAGACGAAGGATAAAGTCAAAAATATCCAACACGGTAGCTTAGTGCAGACTAGCATCTTGAAATATTTTTATAGTTCTTGAATAATATATAATATATGATCGTGCCTAAATTGTTGTATATTTCGGCCCTCATTCCTATTCTTTTGTCTCGTTCTCGTGTGTATTTTCTATATATATTATGTCTTTTATGTCTAATAGGCTCATTAGTGTTAATTGCAGGCAATAGATGTAATTCTGGTGTTAGAAGTTAATTGCAGTGGTTCCGGCAGAAAAGGGGCAAAAGGGAAGACAAGGATCATAAGCAGCTCAAAAGTGCGGGTCAAGTGCAGGTCGCAATCGCACTCCAACCGCACTCCTTCCCACAGCCGGGACCTGAAGCATGAAGGAAATATAAAGTGTGGGTAAAGTGCGGGTCATCCAACCGCACTCCACCCGCACTATTGCTCAAGACAGAGGAGCTGATTCGTACCTGACAGATAAAGTGCGGGTCAAGTGCGGGTCAAGTGCGGGTCATCCACCCGCACTCCACCCGCACTCCACCCGCACTCCACCCACACTATTGCTCAAAACAGCTCCAACTGACACTAAAGTGCAGGTAAAGTGCGGGTAATCCAACCGCACTCCACCCGCACTGTTCCTCAAGACAGAGGAGTGGATTTACACCTGACACCAGAGTGCGGGTACAGTGCGGGTAATTCACCCGCACTCCACCCGCACTCTGCGCGCGACAGCTTCTGGTTTCAAGCTTAAGTGACCTATTTTTCCATCCTCTATAAATAGAAAAGGATGGGAACGAACCAAATGATCATCATACCTCCCAACACTCGTATTCTAAGCTAGTAACACATCTCCCTCTCATCCAAACCATCTCTACTCAATCAAAGGCAACTAAGAGACTTGGATTCAAGCTTCAAGGAAGGAGATCAATCTTCAAGAGTTATCTCTACTCTCTCTCTTAGTTATTAGTTTGTAATAGAACATGAGTAGCTAAAATACCCCACTATGGGGTTGATGTTATTTATTTGATGGATATTTTGGGCTTTGTATATAAACTCTATGTGTTATATTTATTCTATCTCTATATTTCATTCCATTACTTGTATTGATTGCCATTATTGACTTGCTTGGATACACCCTCTTTGCATGTTGATTTGGATTACTTGAGTAGGCAATTAGGTTGTCTAATGCTCCATTGAATGGAAGGATTTCCGGAAATCCGGCTCTATAACCACGCTCTTAATCTAATCTCGAATTAGTGGCTTTCACTATACATCCTAGGTTAGCCACTTGTGAGAGAATTAGAAGCCTCCACTATACACCCTAGGTTGGCTACTTTAGTGATTTTACGAGAACTAACCTTCGAGTAGAATTCGGTTGATAACCTCGAGCCTCATCCAATCCCAACCGGGTGGCCTTCACTATACATCCTAGGTCGGCCACTTGTGAGGGAATTGGAAGCCATCACTATACATCCTAGGATGGCTACATTAGTAATAGGTTGAGCCATAGCTAGATAGATGAGCATTCATGGAACAAGTCCCAATTGAGTAACTAGCCACTGTTGGTTGCTTAAGAAGGATTAATCGCTAGTAGAAGGTCTTCGCTATACATCCTAGGTTGACCTCTTGCAAGAGATATATACCAACACTATACACCCTAGGTTGGTTACATTTGTCAAAACGTGCTTCATTGAGAGTCTGTTGCAATTGCCCCAATATTCACTTACGAGTACATCAACTCCGTAGTTCCATCATCACTCCATTATCATCCTATTTCATTTGCTTTCATAGTTTAGTTTATATTGTATTTTCATTTACCATCACTTTACTTTTATGCATACTAGTTATATTAATCCCAATCTTATCACCGCTACCCCGATCTCAGTGGACGACACCCGTGCTTACCGCTTTACTTGTATTTCTACTTGTGAACGCATCGCATAGGTTTTATAAATTGTTTTGACGGACGGTTTTCTGACGGCAAAAACCTTCCCATCAATATATTTTGTACTTTTATGAAATTATTAATTTATATGACAGTCGGAACCGAAATTTTACATTAGGTTTCAAAAAGAAATTATTAATTATTACGATAGAGGGGTTTATTCATTTTTTACACTGGCCCGAGTCGGGACCAAATTTTTTTATTATTTTAGAGAGAATATTAATTTATAGGAGATTAATTTATAGAGGTTCTACTGTAATATCCAAAATTAATTTAAAATAAAATTATAAAATTATATTGATTTTAAATAAATTTAAATTGTATAATTTATTCAAACCCTAAAAAAAAATTATTCACACACCTCAATCAATCACACACACCAGCACACACCTCAATCAATTACACACACCAGCCACTCATCTCTTTTTCAAGTTCAAAATCTTTTCCTCACGTTGTCTCCATCTCTCTCTGATCAGATCCGATTGTACGACTCATATTTCAATTCCAAAGTCTCTACTTTATCAAATTATAAAAAAAGAATTCATTTTGATTTGTTCACCGATTGATTGAGTGTGTTTGGGTTGATTGAACATGCCACAAAGAAGGAAAAGGCTCCTCCACCCTCTCGTTAAATTTTTTACTAACGTTAGTGGGAATAGAAGAAAGTAGTCTTTCTTAAGATTGAAAGAGCAAAAATGTCCAATTTTGAAAAAACTTATAAAAATGGCATTTTTTAAGGTTACTTTGCATGGAATAGCCCTTGTTGGACTAGAATACCCTTCATACTTAAAAGAACCATAATGACGAAACTACCCATTAAAATTTCTCCTTGACCAAACAACCCTTTCACTCTTACAATCCAAATCATTTCAGAATATGGGATTTTTTTTCTCTCAAACGACCTTCCCGCCCACCACTCCCTCCCTTGTAATTGCTCAAAATTTTCTCATCAATTTTTTCTGTTTGGTGACTGAGAAAACAGAGGAACAAAATAATGAGAGGCGAAGGCAACGAAGAGAAACAGACGGTGCTGCCACCGAAGAGAAGAAGCTGTCCAGATCCCGTTGCCTCTTTGGCGAAACAACCCTTACAATCCAATTCATTTACAGAATTGAGATTTTTTTTCCCTCAAAGGGACGACCTTCTTCATCTTCATCGCCCACCTCTCTTGAAATTGTTCAAACCCACAATACCAGAATCTTTCTCTTTCTTTCTTTCATTTCTAGGAAGGGGAAGAAATCCAATTCAATTATCATCTCTCCCTCGAAAGATTCAGAATTAAATCTCTGTCTACCACCTTAATCGCCTCGAAGTCATCAGACTGCCCACTTGTTCTTCTTTTTAGCAAATTACAACCACCTCATCAACCAATGCTCAAAGAGTTTCCTGTAATTTTTTTTAGTGTGTGGAAACAGAGCTAGGAGCTGGGTTTGAGATATGGTTATTGTTGCGGTGGCATTAGTTTTATGCGCCGTTTTGGGAGTCTTTGTTTTGATCTCACGGGACCGTAAATCTGGTAATCTTTAGATTTACTTTCTTTTGAATTTTCAAGTGTTTATTTATGGTGTATACTCTGTGTAATTTGTTGAATGCAGGTCCTGCAAAAACGCTTCAATCGAATGCTAACAAAAATAAGGTACTGATTACACTAGTGAATTTCAAAAGAAAAAAAACAACAGTGTGTGAGCTTTTGTTTGGTCCTCTTACAATGTAATATTTAGAGGGCATTTTGAATGATATATTCATTTGTGATTAGTTGCATGGATCCTACTAAACATGTGTTACTCAACTCTAATTATGTTTTAATTGTAATTTTCTGGTCTTAGGCATCTAAAATCTATAGCAAAGCTGAAGTCTTTTTGCATAATAAGAGAACTGATTGTTGGACCATTATCAAGAACAAGGTATGATAACTTGGGAGATGTTAATGTGATCGACCTTTGTTGTTGGTTCCTTACCGTTTTTCTTGCTCCTTGTTTTTAATAAATGCAGGTGTATGATGTTACCTCATATGTAGAGTTTCACCCAGGTGGTGATGCTATTCTAGCACATGGCTTAATCTAAACACTGTTCTTGTATGTGTTGATATGTATAACTGATTTTATACACTGTGACTGTAGGTTGAGAAGCAACAGCAGGTGTACGACTAGATGACTGCTAGGTATACTTCTGAAAAAACCCATCTTAACTGTGATCTAATAATCCATGTTGTTCTAATTAGAAGGTACTTGATTTAGAAAATTTATGTAGTTTTAATCTATGTTATCTTGCTAATTTTTTCTGTACAAACTTTGCAGGTGATTATTAACATGAGTTCAATGAAGAACAGACCATTATGTTGTAGCAGTTTCACTTTGGTTGTTGTTGTGGTGATGGTGTTGTATGTGCTGTGTAATAAGTCTTGTACGGTTAAGTTGAGTTTATAATAATATGTATTAACTGTTTTGTAGTTGTAGTGTGGATGGTGGTGTATGTATTTGTATCTTTTAACTTCTGTGAAAATAATATCCTGCACGGTTAAGTTGAGTTTATAGCTGATTGATATTTCTGTTCTAGTATATATTTGCAAACAGGTGTTCCCTGAACAGTTTGAACAAGTTCCGTTCAAGGTTTGAAATCCATTTTCATGGCTTCAAATCCTTGTCCAACGCTTAAAATATCCATGCCCAGTGCTTCAAAATCAATGTCCAGGGCTTGAAACACCAGTCCAAGGCTTAAAAACACCCATGCCCAGGGCTTCAAAAATAATTTCCAAGGCTTCAAAATCTTTGTCCAATGCTTCAAAATCCAAGCCAGGCTTCACATAAAATACCAAGTTATGGACATAACATTTTTATTTTTAGTCTAAGTTCTATCTGAATGTCTTTATTATGGGTTCATAAATTTCTTCATTAGCGTCATGTACGGTTAAGTTGAGTTTATAGTAGATTGATATTATGGGCACCTCATGTAATTAAATCCCGCAATGTCCGTATAATAATTAAAAATCTAAAAAAATTATAATTAAATGGAGAATAGATTCTGTGAAACATGGTATTTCACGATTCTCGGGATTCAAAACAAGGAATCCCGGGCTTGAGATTTGGAGAAAATAATTTAAAAGTTCTTTTTCTTTATTTAATTTTTTTAAAGTTAAAATGTGGGAGACTTCACCATATCAGTTCCCCTTTCATTTAGTTTCCTATTTTGTTTTGATATTCTAATAAAAAAAAACACAATTAAATGGATAATAGATTCTGTGAAACTCGGTATTTCATGATTTTCAGGCTTCATAACAAGTTTCCGGGCTTCAAAGCAAGGAATCACAGGATTGAGAATTGGAAAAAATAATTTAAAAGTTATTTTTCTTTATTTGTTTTTTTTTTAAGTTAAAAGGTGGGAGACTTCACCATACCAGTTTCCAATAATTTAGTTTCCTATTTTGCTATGATATTCTAACAAAAAAAATACAATTAAATGAAGAATAAATTCTGTGTAGCCCGGTATTTCACGATTCTCGAGCTTCATAACAAGTTCACATGCTTCAAAACAAGGAATCCCGGGCTTAAGAATTGGAGAAAATAATTTAAAAGTTTTTTTACTTTATTTGTTAGTTTTTTTAAATTAAAGGTTGGGAGACTCCACCGTACAAATCTGGTGACAAGTTGAATATCTAGGCAGAATGACATGTGACTTCAAAAGCGACTTCGTCAAAGTCACTTCTAAAGCCGCATATCGATCTGGTTAATGCTTCTAATTTTGGGCGGGATTCACAGGCTCCAAACATAAAATGCGCGGGTTTCAAAATTAAATCACAGGCTTAACAACCGTACCTCGGGCTTAACAAACAATTTTGAAATTATTTTTATTTTATTTATAAAAAAATTAAAAGGTGGAAGACTTCACCATACCAGTTCTCCTTCATTCAGTTTTCTTTTTTGCTATGATATTCTAACAAATTATAAAAACAAAATTACACTTACATTTACACTTCACCATTTCAATCCCCCAACTACTTTCCTAGTTTTACTATCACTTTTCTCCCAACCTATCAAGGACATGGTCTTTCAAGGTAGGTTTCGGGACAAGGATCCATCCCCAATGGAAGGGCACCATATGTAGTTACGTCTCGTGGTGTCCACATAATAATTAAAAATATAAAAAAATTATAATTAAATGGAGAATAGATTCTGTAAAGCCCAGTATTTCACGATTCCCGAGCTTCAAAACAAGGAATCTCGGGCTTGAGACTTAGAGAAAATAATTTAAAAGTTCTTTTTCTTTATTTGTTTTTTTTTAAGTTAAAAGGTGGGAGATTTCACCGTACTAGTTCCCCTTCCTTTAGTTTCCTATTTTGCTATGATATCCTAACAAAAAAAAACACAATTAAATGGAGAATAGATTATGTGAAGACTGATATTTCAAGATTCCCGGGCTTCATAACAAATTCCTGGGCTTCAAAACAAGGAATTACGGGCTTGAGAATTGGAGAAAATAATTTAAAAGTTATTTTTCTTTATTTGTTTTTTTTAAAAGTTAAAAGGTGGGAGACTTCTCCATACCAGTTCCCCTTTCATTTAGTTTCCTATTTTGCTTTGATATTCTAACAAAAAAAAACACAACTAAATGAAGAATAGATTCTGTGAAGCCTGATATTTCACGATTCCTGGGCTTCATAACAAGTTCCCGGGCTTCAAAACAAGGAATCACGGGCTTGAGATTTGGAGAAAATAATTTTAAAGTTCTTTTTCCTTATTTGTTTTTTTATTAAGTAAAAAGGCTGGAGACTTCACCACACTAGTCCCCCTTTCATTTAGTTTCCTATTTTGCTATGATATTCTAACCGAAAAAACACAATTAAATGAAGAATAGATTATGTGAAGTTCGGTATTTCACGATTCCCGGGCTTCATAACAAGTTCCCGGGCTTCAAAACAAGGAATCTCGGGCTTGAGATTTTGAAAAAATAATTATAAAGTTCTTTTTTTTATTTGTTTTTTTAAGTAAAAAGGTGGGAGACTTCACCACACTAGTCCCCCTTTCATTTAGTTTCCTATTTTGCTATGATATTCTAACCGAAAAAACACAATTAAATGAAGAATAGATTCTGCGAAGTCAGGTATTTTATGATTCCCGGGCTTCATAACAAGTTCCCATGCTTCAAAACAAGGAATCATGAGCTTGTGAATTGGAGAAAATAATTTAAAAGTTCTTTTTCTCTATTTTTTTAAAGTTAAGGTGTGAGATTTCACAACACCAGTTCCCCTTCATTTAGTTTCCTTTTTTGCTCTGATATTCTAACAAAATATAAAAACAAAATTACACTTACACTTGCACTTCACCATTTCAATCCCCCAACTACCTAGTTTTACTATCACTTTTCTCGTAACCTATCAAGAACTTGGTCTTTTGAGGTAGGTTTCGAGACAGGGATCCATCCTCAATGGAAGGGCACCGCATGTAGTTACATCCCGCGGTGCCAGCACAATAATTAAAAATATATAAAAAAGTTATAATTAAATGGAGAATAGACTCCGTGAAGCCCGGTATTTGACGATTCCCGGGCTACAAAACAAGGAATTCCGGGCTTGAGAATTAGAGAAAATAATTTAAAAGTCATCTTTCTTTATTTTTTATTTTAAAGTTAAAAGGTGTGAGACTTCACCATTAGAGTTCCCCTTAACTTATTTTCCTCTTTTGCTATGATATTTTAACAAAAAAAAAACACAATTAAATGGAGAATAGATTCTGTGAAGCATGGTATTTCACGAATCCCGGGCTTCATCATAAGTTTCCGGGCTTCAAAACAAGGAATCCTAGGCTAGAGAATTGGAGAAAATAATTTAAAACTCTTTTTTTCTTTATTTGTTTTTTAAAAAAATTTAAAAGGTGGGATACTTCACCATACAAGTTTCCTTTCATTTAGTTTCCTATTTTGCAATAATATTCTAACAAAAAACACAATTATATGGAGAATAGATTCTGTGAAGCCTGGTATTTCACGATTACGGGGCTTCATAACAAGTTCCCTGGCTTCAAAACACGGAATCCCGGGCTTGAGAATTGAAGAAAATAATATAAAAGTTATCTTTCTTTATTTGTTTTTTATAAAGTTAAAAGGTGTGAGACTTCACCATACCAGTTCCCTTTAATATATTTTCCTATTATGCTTTGATATTCTAACAAAAAAAACACAATTAAATGAAGAATAGATTCTGTGAAGCCCGGTATTTCACGATTCCCAGGCTTCATAACATGTTCCCAGGCTTCAAAACAAGGAATCTCGGGTTTGAGATTTGGAGAAAACAATTTAAAAGTTCTTTTTCTTTATTTATTTATTTTTAAGTTAAAAGGTGAGAGACTTCACCATACCAGTTCCCCTTCATTTAGCTTCCTATTTTGCTATGATATTCTAACAAAAAAAACTATAATTAAATGGAAAATAGATTCTGTGAAACCCGATATTTCATGATTCTCAGGCTTCAAAACAAGGAATCACGGGCTTGAGAATTGGAGAAAATAATTTACGGACTTCAAAGTAACGATTCTCGAGCTTAAGAAATGGGGAAAATAAATTTTTTTTTCTTTTTGTCTTTCAAAAAGAAATTAAAATGTGGGAAACTAAAAATAAATGAAGGGAAATTGGTATAGTGATGTTTCCCACCTTTTAACTTTATTAAACAAATAAAGAAAAATTATTTAAAAATTATTTTCTCTATTTCTTAATCCCGAGAATCCTTACTTTGAAGCCTGAGAATCTTGAAATACCGGGCTTCACAGAATCTATTCTCTATTTAATTATAATGTTTTTAGATTTTTAATTATTATGCGGACACCGCGGGACCTAACTACATGTGGTGCCCTTCCGTTGGGGATGGATCCCGGTCCCAAAACCTAATTCAAAAGACCATGTCCTTGATAGGTTGGAAGACCGGGACCAAAAGTGATGGTAAAACTAGGAAAGTAGTTGGAAGATTGAAAAGGTTAAGTGTAAGTGTAATTGTGTTTTTATTTTTTGTTAGAATATTGGAGCAAAAAATTAAAAATAAATGAAAGGAAATTAGTATGGTGAAGTTTCGCACCTTTTAATTCTTTTAAAAAAAATAAAGAAAAATAATTTAAGAATTATTTTCTCCATTTCTTAAACCCGGAAATCCTTACTTTGAAGCCCGAGAACTAGTTTTTAAATCCCGAGAATCGTGAAATACCTGGCTTCACAGAATTTATTCTCCATTTAATTATAATTTATTTAGATTTTTAATTATTACGCCGACACCGCAGGATGTAACTACATGTGGTGCCCTTCCGTTGGGGATGGATCCCGGTCCCAAAACGTATTTCAAAAGACAATGTCCTTGATAGGTTGGAAGACCGGACCAAAAGTGATGGTAAAACTAGGAAGGTAGTCAGAAGATTGAAATGGTAAAGTGCAAGTGCAATCGTGTTTTTATTTTTTGTTAGAATATCAATGCAAAAAAATAAAAATAAATGAAAGGAAACTAGTATGGTGAAGTTTCGCACATTTTAATTTTTTTTTTAAATAACGAAAAATTATTTTAAAACTATTTTCTCCATTTCTTAAGTCCGAGAATCCTTACTTTGAAGTCCGGGAACTAGTTTTTGAAGCCCGAGAATCGTGAAATACCGGGCTTCACATAATCTATTCTTCATTTAATTATAATTTTTTTTAGATTTTTAATTATTACACGGACATCGCAGGACATAACTACATGCGGTGCCCTTCTGTTGGGGATGGATCCCGGTCCCGAAACCTACTTCGAAAGACAATGTCCTTGATAGGTTGGGAGACCGGACCAAAAGTGATGGTAAAACTAAAAAGGTAGTTGGTAGATTGAAATGGTGAAGTGTAAGTGTAATTGTGTTTTTATTTTTTGTTAGGATATCTGAGCAAAAAAATAAAAATAAAATGAAGGGAAACTGGTATGGTGAAGTTTCCCACCTTTTAATTTTTTTTTAAAAAAAAATAAAGAAAAATAATTTAACAATTATTTTTTTCCATTTCTTAAGCCCGAGAATCCTTACTTTGAAGCAAGGGAACTGTTTTTTTGAAACCTATGAATCGTGAAATACAGAGCTTTACAGAATCTATTCTCCATTTAATTATAATTTTTTATATTTTTAATTATTTTGTGGACACCGCGGGACCTAACTACATGTGGTGCCCTTCCGTTGGGATGGATCCCGGTCCCAAAACCTACTTCAAAAGACCATCTAGGAAAGTTGTTGGAAGATTGAAATGGTAAAGTGTTAATGTAATTGTGTTTTTTATTTTTTGTTACGATATCAGAGCAAAAAAATAAAAATAAATGAAGGGAAAATTGTATGGTAAAGTTTCCCACATTTTAATTTTTTTAAAGAATAAAAGAAAAATAATTTACAAATAATTTTCTCCATTTCTTAAGCTCGGAAATCCTTACTTTGAAATCCGGGAACTAGCGTTTGAGGCCCGAGGGTCATGAAATACCGGGCTTCGAAGAATCTATTCTAAATATAATTGTGTTATTATTTATTTTGATAGAATATCAGAGCAAAATAGGAAACGAAATGAAGGGAAATGAAGGAAAACTTATATGGTGAAGTTTTCCACCTTTTAATTTTGAAAAAAAAAATAAAAGAAAAATAATTTAAAAATTGTTTGTTAAGCTCGAGGTACGATTGTTAAGCCTGAGATTTAATTTTGAAGTCCGTGCATTTTATGTTTGGAGCCCGTGAATCCTGCCCAAAATTATAAACATTAACCAGATCGATATGCGGCTTTAGAAGTGACTTTAACGAAATCGTTTTTGAAGTCACATGTCATTCTATCTAGATATTCAACTTGTAACCAGATCTATACAGTGAAGCCTCCCAACTTTTTAATTAAAAATAAATAAATAAAGAATCTATTCTAAATATTATTATGTTTTTTTTTTGTTATGTTAGAATATCAGAGAAAAAAAGAAACTAAGTGAAGGGAAATTGATACGGTGAAGTTTTCCACTTTATTTAATTCATTCCAAGTAACATAACCAATATCTAATACAAAAACAAAAGTACCAAGTACCATTCCGAAGGGTCGTAATCTAATCAATTTCAACATCTAATAATCCATTACCCATTGCAAAATTGGCCATTTGTAAACAGGTTTTGTGCCATTGACCGACGAATGGAAGGCGTATCTTTTTGGCCAAATTCTAGAATCCATGGTATAGAGATTCCGATGAAAAATAATTCTGCAACAAAATAGTAATGACATTAGTAATTTCAAAAACAGTTGAACTATTCAATTTGCATTTTCCCACCTTATACATAATTTGTGCATAGCATCGAGTGACATAATAGTAATGACATTATTAACCGAATCAAAATAAATGCTCTAACCGAACATATAAGGCTTAATACAAAACTCATAAAACATCATCAAGCAAATGTGCAATACTTCCTAATCACTAGAATTAAAAGAACACAAGCAACAACAATATATGCACTTTCCATCATTATCAACACTTGAATTAACCATGAACATAATCTAACTCCAGCATGGATCTTGGATTAAAGTTATGTACTAAATTTGATAATTGTAGGTGAAGCCCAGGAATTGGATTTCAAGTCCGGGAATTGAACTTTCAAACCCTAGAATTGGACTTTCATGCTCATTTCGAAGGGATTTCCTGCCCTGGAATTGGACTTTAAGGCCCAAGAATTGAATTTCAAGCCCGGGAGTAGGAATTTCAAGCCCGGGAATTAGACTTTAAGACCCGAGAATTGGATTTCAAACCCGGGAATTGGACTTTGAAGCCCTAGAATTGGACTTTCAAGCCCGGGAATTAGACTTTCAGGCCCCTAGAAACTATGTTATAACCATTAAACTGCTCTGAGATGTCAATTCATCACTGGTTTAGTGGTTTTTAACTCATTTTATGAAATCTTAAAACACATTTTATATGTGGCAAGCATTTCAGCAACATAATCTTCTGAAATAATCTATCAATTGTGATCAACTCTAGAAACTATGTTAAATTCTTAGGACCATTAAACTGCTCTAAGATCCTGCCCATTCATCACTGATTTTCATCCCACTTATGGAGATCCCAAAACAGGTTCTAAATACAATGACTAGCAACTGCAACAGAGGGACTGTAACTACAACTTACAAAATACACACTAACTTCAAGCAATACAATGAGACTTGACACGGAAGCAGTTCCTGAAAACAAGCCCACACCAATCAGCTTAGCTCAGCACATCTACTGGAACTTAATCGGGCAAAATTCAAGGAACATACTTGACCATTCAATTCAGATATGGTAATGGTCAATGTTTAACAATGTGTGCACCACATGAAATTTTATTTTTTATGAAAAAAGGTCGCAAAAGCTAGGTTTGTAAAATCATAAATGTCGCAAAATCATAAATGTTTCATCTCGGCTGGTTTTGTATCCTTGTTACATACAGTTCCACCGGTGGCGATACGGAATGTACTCGGTATGGAAACTCCAGCCCCACCACCCATAGTAATGTCATTCAAAATGGCTACCTACAAGGATACTATTGATGCACCAATTTCACTATTATAAAGATTATCAACTATATACATAAATAAGAAAAATTACTGTAATTTTGTTATAATTTCAGCTAAAATTAACACAAATCAACAAAAACTATTTGCAACCCATAAATTAATGAAAATCGTAGTCAATCTACCATGACATTAAACTAGTAATAGATTAAGAAATTTTCATGAAGGCAATCATGCATATATCAATAGTTCAGCTATAAAAACATAATGTGTTCAAGTTCAATAAATACATAAACTCAGACCTCAGTCCTAAGATGAAAGAAAATGCAAGTATTACAGAGTGGGAGCCAAGAAGATCTATAAACAACACAAGAGAGTCATTAAATAAAATCATATTTTTCTCCCAAGAAGTGTTCTATAATACCTTTCAATCGTGCTCAATTACAAAACCTATTTAGTATAAAAATTGACATAAGAGAGTCATCTACTGTTATGAATGAAGCCTTACATGCAAACAGGTGTGTACCAGTTTCAGAAAGTGTTCTATAAATTATAATACCTTTTGATTGTGTTTATCATCAAAACTTATCTACATATAGACGACATAAGACAGTCATCTACTTCTGAGAAGTCTTACATGACTTGGACCATGGACCAGCTTCAGAAATCGCTTCACCCTATACCCACTAAAATCATATTTTATAAATTCAACACCCCAGCATAATAACAGAAATTTCATGGATTTGTGCTCCTCAAGGCTCAAGGGCTTAACTATCAACTCTGTACCATTGTCCAAGATTGGAACTACGAGTTTATAAGGTTAGGCTCTAGAGCAATACTACTGAGTTCTATAACAGTAATGCAACAAAACATCTACATATAAGGATCTCAAGGTGGTTCTGCAGAAAAATAATGTCAAAACTATCCAATAGATCATAGATGGTAAAATTGAGTAAACTAACTCATATTTCATATCTGGCAACATGTGTAACTATTAATGCATCAAAAGTAATGAATACTCACACGTGGCTTCAAATATGTACCTAGTAAGTATACTAAACTGCCCTAAAAAAATTCCTTGCATTGAGTGAACCGAGTTTAAACACTGACTAGAATATGTGAATAAGCAAAGACATAATACGATGAACATATTAATACTGGCTCTTACCTTGATTCATCATATTATATACTGCAACAATATCTCCACCAGCACAGAACGCCCTACCACTGCCCTTCAACAATTCAAAATGATTTCTAAGTACGAATTTAACCACAGACATCATTAAAACAGAAACAAAAGCTTGTAAAAAAAAATGCATCCAATAAGTGACAATAGTAACAAAGAATTACCTTCATAGTCACAAAACCAATATCGGGATCATCTTCCCAGGATCTATACAACTTTTTCAACCTGGCCCCCTGAATACACCAACAAAGACCCCCTCAACCTAAAATTCAATATCAGGAACAATAACAATAACACTAAAATCCAAATCGCGCTATTTTGAATCCCACAAATTCCAAGCTAACAAACAGAGTTAATTTCATAAACAACTTCCACCCATTTCACATTGAAACACATGGAGCCAAAAGGTCAATAAAAGACCAACAATAAACTCCATTCTACTGATCAAGAATTGCACAAACGATCAAAGAAAATAAACAGAGAAGGAATAATAAGAGCATAAATGTTTGTACTTTGTAGAGAGACAATTACCGTGCAAAACAATGAAGGGAAGAGAGTACGTTACTGGTCACTGGAATGATGAGACATAATATGAAGACGATGAAGAGTGATTCAAGATTCGACGTTTCTCGGCTTCGTCTTTGACTGATTCGAGATTCTCGAATTCTTTTGGGTCTTTTGCAGTTTTCTTGTAGGGTTTATGTTTGACTGACTTGCCTCATACAGTCCTACTCTCCTAGAAGGAAATAGAAGGATGAGGGTAAATGGGTAATATTGTATTAAATCAGATAAATAATGAAAAATCATTTTAAAGGGTACTTTGGTAACTTTTTTTTTGATAGTTTTATAAGTTTTTTCACAAGTGGACATTTTTGCTCTTTCATTCTTAGGAAAGGCTATTTATGCAATGACCCCGTGTTTTTATTTGTTTTAAAAAGTAATTGTTGACTGTTGTTGTGACTTGTGAGCAAGATAAATTTGTTGTTACATTCAAAATAGCATCTCTTCCACGTACATCTATCCTTGTATTTTTTTATTAAAATATATTTAAATACATGGTAGTTTTAACATGTGTCATAAGGGTGTGTTTGGTACGTGGACGGGACGGGATAGGACGGTTGTTCCGTATTATGTTTGAAATATTGGGGACAAAACTGTTATCTGTACTATTAAGCGTTTAGTAAGACTAGGACAGAACGAGACAAATGATTCAAATGACCAGAGTGTCCCTATTGTTCTCTCTAATATTTGTTACCACATATTAGTAACAAATAATATATTTATGTATGATATTTAACAAAAATAAAATAATAAAAAAAAAGAAAATGGTAAAAATATATTTATCAAAATCAATTTTTTTTAAATGAAAATGAAATGAAAAATAAAAATATTACAAAATTAGTATTTTATTTAAAAATGAACAATAAAAAAAATTTAAAGAAAAAATAATGCTTTTGAAGAGATCTGGAATTTTTCCAGATCTCTTCAAAAAAAAATGAGAGAGATAGAGAGCGAAGGAGAGAGAGAGCGAAAGAGAGAAAGAGGAGAGAGAGAGAGGAGAGAGAATGAAGGAGAGAGAGGATTCAGTTGTTGTAGTGGACAAGTTTGTAATTTTGGAAAATCTTAAAGGGCAATAAGGTCATTTTAAGACTTGTCTCATGTTGTCCAGTTCTGTTCCACCCATTTTGGTGGAACAAATTTTGATGATTTTTGTCCCATGTTGTTCAATCCAGTCATATATTCATAACCAGTGTTCCAAAAATCGGAAAATACGGCCGCCTATACTTTAGTCGGACGTCGGCCGTCCCGATTCGACCAAAACGGCCATATTAGGCTGACGGAAAAAAATCGGCCAAGATGATCGGAAAAATCGGCCGATTTGGTTGAAAAATCGAACTAAGCGGAGTCAAAGTCATTGACTCCGCCTAATCGTTTCAAAACCCACCGTCGAAGGAACTTGTTTGGCCGGTCAAACTGTCTTCCGAAGGTCGCCGACGTCGGCGAATGGGTTTTACCACTCCGACCAAAAGATAAGTTAAAGATGAGAACTAAGAAGAAGATGAAGATGAGACTGTTTAGATGAAGATACGTTGAAGAGAAAAGAAAATAAAAAGATATGAAGAGAGAGGGTGTATTGTTGAAATCTGCAACATATCGAGCAAAGAAGATTGTAAGGTTAAGAAAAAAAATTGATATGAGCCTAACACCTTAACGTTGAAGAGAGAGATGGAGATTGGTGAGATGGTGTGCATTGAAAACTGGAATATGGGGATGGGGCAAATCTAGAAAAGAAGATGATAAGGTTCAGACAAAAAATAATATAAAATATATTTTATGGGGAAATTTTTTTGAAATGATTATGGTGGGGTCCAGCATCATTAATGGTTGTGGGTTGGTGTCCGGTGGGCTGATGGCACATGAATACATGTAAAAAATAAATTAAAAAAATAATCAAGTAATCAATATTCAATTGAACAAAGAAGAAAGAGAAAACAAGAAAGAGAGAAAAAAATCGCCCGTATAGGAATCCGCCTGGGCGCCGTCTAGACCGCCTAGGCGCTAAGCGCTGGTCTGCCGCCCGACTAGCGCCTAGCGTTTACTAGAACACTGTTCATAACGGGTCAAACGTGGGACAAGAGGAAATTGTCCCACGTTGTCTCGTTATGTACCATGTACCAAATGCAGCCTAATTAAGGGCATAGGTTAACAATTACTTTATTTTCATAAAAGGAAATAAAACACACAGGTCAATTAATACATTTATTGTTTTATTACAATAAATACAATGCTTTTATTTCTTTTTATGGAAATAAAGTAGTTGTTATTGTTGGGGTTTATGCCCTAAAGATGTATTTTGTAAATGGATTTAAGAAATAAATAAAAAGAAAAGTTCAATTCATTCTTGTTATATTGTTTATTTTATAACTTGTGCATATATTAACATCCTGGATTGCCGGATGTAATCTCGAACTGTGTATATGAGTGTCATATACAGATGGATACAGTAAGAGACGTGCAATCTAAAGAGTCCATAGATAGCAAATAAAGCTGGGTACTTTATTTGTGGTTAATCTATAGCTGCGGTTCATTCCGTAATATATAGTGATTCTATCTTGAATCATTCATATGAGATATGGGAATGGAGGCACCTTGTATGATGTGATCATATAGGACTGGGCCATGATCTATATGAATCTCTCACCAAGATCCGTTTACAGATGAGATTCATATATATCAACTAATGATGGCTATATGTGGGTGATCTTAATCCTGAGTGTCTTACCGACTCCTTCAGGTTAGATCTTGGTCTTTGATATACCATGGGTGAGGTCAGATGCAGTTCCTGATCAATATACTCCGTATGTTGGGATTACGGTTTGGCTTGTGGCTGGGAAGGTATGTACACAATAGTGGAATCAACTCCTTCTTGTGAGAAGTAGATGGTAGTTCCCTTAAGGGTTGATTCGGGGCTTGGACAATATGAGCGCTCTCCTAATTCCGTGAGGAAATATGATTTATTGTTCATTAAAGAATCAACGGTACTTAAAGGATATATGTAATAAGAGGGGTATAACAGACATTATGACCCAGCTCTAATTATGAACTACTGTGGAGGATCACACCATGTATAATAGCTATATCGATGGACACTGAGTTGTATCGGTCTGTATAAAAACGTCTGCAGTTGAGAGAGTGCAGTTTCGGGTTTTTAGTGGAATAACACCGGAGTTAATAATCAAGGAATATTAACTAAAGAGTTTAATTAATAATTCTGAGGATTATTGGAGCTCAAAATACTGTAGGTCCATTAGGTCCCCTTGATAGCCCGATCGATTTAGGTAACAAGGGTCACGGTTAATTAATTGGATTGTCCAATTAATTGTGTTACGAAAGTGACACGTATTTATTCGGGAAATAATTGAATAATGAGATTAAGAGGGGTATAACGGACATTATGACCCAGCTCTAATTATGAACTACTGTGGAGGATCACACCATGTATAATAGCTATATCGATGGACACTGAGTTGTATCGGTCTGTATAAAAACGTCTGCAGTTGAGAGAGTGCAGTTTCGGGTTTTTAGTGGAATAACACCGGAGTTAATAATCAAGGAATATTAACTAAAGAGTTTAATTAATAATTCTGAGGATTATTGGAGCTCAAAATACTGTAGGTCCATTAGGTCCCCTTGATAGCCCGATCGATTTAGGTAACAAGGGTCACGGTCAATTAATTGGATTGTCCAATTAATTGTGTTACGAAAGTGACACGTATTTATTCGGGAAATAATTGAATAATGAGATTATTTAATTAATGAATAATGGTGATTAAATAAATTAAATAATAAGATTATTTAATTTTGTTATTAATCACTAAATGGAGGATGTTAGTTGATATTTGATTTTAAATAGAATAAGATAATATGATTATTTTATTTTATTAAATTAAATATTTGAAATTGAATTTAAAATGTTTAAATTCAAAATAAATATTTAATTATCTTTTAAAATCTAAAGAGATATCAATTAAAGAGTTTTAGTTATAATAATATATATATGATATATATTGATAACAAAAATATAGCACACAAAGGATATACACAAGTGTTTGTATATGATACAAACTCATATTGTGTGTAACACAAAAAAGAGAAACAAAAGAGATAGTGTGCGTGTGATTAAAAGAAAAAAAGAATAAAAACGCACAGATATGCGTGCGAAGCAAGAAAAAAAAAACAAAGGGGTTCATGCTGTGCACCATTAAGAAGATAAAAAAATTATATTGAATATTTTTTTTTAAGAACAAGAGTTGTTCTATGAAATATTCTCTTGGAAGAAATTGTTTCTTCTTCATTCTCTCTACATCCTCCTAAGTTCCTGAGTACGTGACGAGCCCACACGCAGTTACCAGTTTCGGGAATAGCTAGGAAGATCAGTGGTACAGACTAGGAGCATATCGTAAAGTGAAGGAGCCTCCAAACGTTGGTAAGGTTCTAAATTTTCTTTTAATGTATTGATTACAATTTCCTGTGTTTACATATTGTATGTATTAGTTCCGAAAAAAGAATTTCGATCCTAAGTTCACTGGTTCCAGATTGTTTATGATCTGTATAAAAAATTTTAAAACCTATTTCCGCTGCGTTACTCTGATCGGGGTACCAACAATTGGTATCAGAGCCAATTTTTTTTTTCGGAACATGAAATTGTTTTCGATGCTCCTATATGTATGATTGTGTAGGCACTATTTAAATTGACTGTATGTTGTTTTTGTATGTATATTAAATTTGTTAATTTACAAAAACATGATTGATCGTTAATTATATGGTACTGTGGATTTAGGGTTTATGGGTTGTATTATATTTATTATTATTATTTTTTTTTTTTTCTGTTATTGTAATGTAAAAAAAAATGTAACATATATTGAAGACTTGGAAAAATCGCGAAGTCGGAAGGGCGAAATCGGAAATACGCATGACGGGTACTGTTCATGTACTGTTCACGATACTGTTCATGTATGGTACTGTTCATATGCGGTACTATTTATTCGGGGTACTATTCATGTGTGTACTGTTTATACGCGGTACTGTTCATGTCGGGCACTATTCATGTCTTCTTGCACGGTTCCGTTGGCAAGTGTTGCCTAGTGCTTTCCGTGCGAATTTCCTATTTCGGATTCATGAGATGAATCGGAGTGACCTGAAGAGACTAGAAGACTCGGAACTTACAAGAAGACCAAGGAATGCCTTGGGCGTATTTTTGTAATTTTAGTTTCAAATTTTTTTAGGTTAAATAATCCACAGTACTCGGTCAATTCATGTATGCTTTATATTATGTGATGATAAAAGCATTGCCATGCATACGTATGTCATTTAGATTAGATGTGCCTACACAAATATATTTGATATGTCGTACATGCATCATAGCCTAATTTTTATGTATTATTTTTTTTTAATATGATTAAAATCAGTAAATACATTATTCGCTATGAAAATGAGATTAGTTTTTTAATTGTTATAAAACTTGTTAATTCTCATTAATATTAATCTAGTTATTAAAGTGTTTAATAAGTTAGATTAATAGGGTCATTTATTGTAATTATGATTAATATGATTAAAAACCTAATAATAAATGGACCGCATAAAGTGTTAGAGTTTTTATAGTTAAAACTTGGTAAACGCTTACATAATAATCTGACCTTAGTAAAAAGTTTACAAAGATTTAGATTATTCACTAATAGATTAGATTTTTAATTGTTAAAAATCATTAATAATTTATTAGTTAAATTAGAATTTATTTCTAATAATGAATTTGTTAATGCGCTAGATAACTTGATTAAAATTAGCCGTTTGATCCTATAGAGTCTAGGTGCATTAACGGATAATAGAAAACCTTAATATTTAAATAGTGAGTGGGAGAGGGATATATTACATATATATCCCACAGTCTCCATTATTAGTTCAACACCGTGAGATCCGAGTGGGGCCTCGTGACGGCTTTGCTTTCGTCCTCCCTAAGGAGGGTTTCCACAAAGATCAATACCAAGGTTGACTTCCTAACGGATAGGATTTCTGAGGGTATTTTGGGATTGACCGATCCTAACTGGTCAAAAATTCTCGAGTTAAGCTCATGAGATCTGAAATGGTGGGTTACACTCACAAAGGTTTTGATTAAGTTTTGTTAATTAAAAACCTGACTGAATAAACGATGGTTGAATGATATGGAATAAGAGTTATTCTAGAATATCATTTGATTGAGAATGTCTCGGTCCAACATGCAAGGACTTGACCGACCCTAAGGCGGCATTTCTTTGTGGTATGTTGGATTGTCATGGTATAGTAACTGTTTTTTGGGTATTTCTAGTTCGTTAAACATGTTCACGCATCATGTTTAAATTTATGCCAAAGCACTCGCACTTGTTTTAATAAATGACTGAATGAATGTTTTATTTATTTCAGCAATTATGTCTTCTGCATTACTTCAAATTCTCGCAAACGACAAATTAACTGGTGATAACTACACTAAGTGGAAACTTAATATTAATGCAATACTGGTCACCAAAGACCTCAAGTTTGTGCTTACGGAGTAATGTCCTCCGGTGCCTACTGCCAATGCCACACGAACTGTTCGTGAGGCATACCAGCGATGGGTCTCATCTGATGAGAAGGCCCGAACATATCTGTTAGCTTCTATGACAGACGTGCTTGTCACAAAGCACGAAGCAATGACTACATCATTCGAAATTATGGAGTCATTACAAGCTATGTTCGGGCAGCCCTCCGAGCAAAAGCGACACGAAGCTGTTTGTTCCGCTATGCTCGCTCGCATGAAGGAAGGTACATCAGTTCGGGAACATGTCCTGAGCATGATGTCCTACTTCAACACGGCAGAAGTCAATGGCAGGGCCATTGACGAACCCAGTCAAGTGAGCATCATACTGACGACTCTTCCGAAGAGTTTCGATCAGTTTAAGAACAACTACGGGATGAACAAGTTATGGTTTAGTCTCACACAGTTGCTCAATGAGCTCGCTACTTTTGAGTCCTTGACCAAGGATTGCAAAAGTAAGACCGGTGAGGCAAATGTTGTCGAACCATCTTCCTCCAATAATAAGAAGAGGAAGAGGTCTACTGGAAAGGCGAAGGGTAAGCCCAAACCCAAGAAGGCCCAAACCCAAGAAGGGCACCTCCACCGACCAAGACAAAGGAAAATGTTTCCATTGTAACAAGGTCGGGCACTGGAAGAGGAACTGTCCTCAGTACCTGGAAGAGGTAGCCAAGAAGAAGAAGAAAGTGGACTGATTGTTGGACACAGCTAGAGGAGGGAGCCTTCTCCATGCGTGTGGGGTCGGGGGATGTCGTGTAGGCCAAAGCAGTAGGAGCAATAAGATTGCAATTTTATAATAATAATAGTTTTTTATTATTGAACAATGTATTTTTATATTCCTGGATTTACACGGAATTTGATTTCCGTTTCTAAGTTGTTAGAACAATTGTATTCTGTTTCTTTTAATAATAAGTTTGTTATTATTGGAAAGAATGGTCTGAATATTTGTTCAGGAATTAATGAAAACAATTTGTATGTGTTAAGACCGTTAATACATACTACACTGCTTAACACCGAAATGTTTAAGGTTGAAAAACCTAAAACTAAACGACATAAGATTTCTCCAGATAATGACACGTATCTTTGGCATCTAAGGCTTGGTCATATCAACCTTGACCGGATAGACAGACTAGTAAAAAGTGGACCTTTAAGAGAGTTAAAGGTTGGCACCTTACATGTCTGCGAATCCTGTTTAGAAGGTAAGATGACTAAGAGACCTTTTACTGGAAAAGAGCTTAGAGCTATAGAGCCACTAGAACTCATACATACAGACGTCTGCGGACCGATGAATGTTAGAGCTAGGGGCGGCTATGAGTATTATGTCACCTTTATAGATGACTACTCAAGATACTGATATGTCTACCTAATGCAACGAAAGTCGGAAACATTTGAAAAGTTCAAAGAATTCCGAGCTGAAGTTGAGAATCAATTAGGTAGGACTATCAAGTCACTACGATCAGATCGTGGAGGTGAGTACCTTGACCAAAAGTTTGAAGACTTCATGGTCGAGCATGGGATAGTTTCCCAACTCACAGCTCCTGGTACACCTCAGCAAAATGGTGTAGCGGAGAGGAGAAATAGAACCCTGATGGAAATGGTGAGATCTATGATTAGTTTCTCATCATTACCAAATTCCTTCTGGGGATATGCGTTACAAACAGCGGCATACATTTTGAATGTAGTGCCATCCAAATCTGTTCCTAAGACTCCCCTAGAGTTGTGGAATGGTCGTAAAGCTAGTTTGCGACATTTCCGCATATGGGGGTGTCCAGCACACGTGCTGAAAAACAGAAGTGGAAAGTTAGACTCTAAGTCTATGGTCTGCCTGTTTGTAGGATACTCCAAAGAGACCAGAGGTGGACACTTCTATAGTCATGAAGATAACAAAGTATTTGTATCGCCAAATGCAACGTTTCTTAAGGACAATTATATTAGTGACCATATACCTCGTTCTAAGATTGTATTGAATGAGTTGGAGCCTGGTAAGACTAGTGCTTCATCAACAAGAGTTGTTGATCCACAAATATCTGAGAGTCAGATGGTTCCTGATCAGGATACACTATCACCTAGATGTAGTGGGATGGTTGTAAGACAACCTGAACACTATTTAGGTATAGGTGAGGGACAAAGTGTTGTCTCTGCTGATAGTGTGGATGATCCATTAACATTTAAGAATACAATGGAAGATCCTGATAAAGAGGAATGGCTTAAAGCCATGAATCTCGAGATGGAGTCCATGTACTCTAACTCAGTCTGGGATCTTGTAGACTTACCGGATGGGGTAAAACCCATAGGATGTAAATGGATCTACAAGAGAAAGAGAGGAGTAGACGGGAAGGTAGAGACCTTCAAAGCAAGGCTAGTGGCTAAGGGTTATACCCAGAAAGAGGGGGTTGATTGTGAAGAGACCTTCTCGCCAGTAGCCATGTTTAAGTCTATTAGGATTCTCTTATCCATTGCTTCCTATTTCGATTATGAAATTTGGCAAATGGACGTCAAGACTGCATTCTTGAATGGCAATCTTGACGAGAGCATCTATATGATACAACCAGAGGGATTCGTGTCTCCAGATCAAGAGCAAAAGGTTTGCAAGTTGCAAAGGTCCATCTATGGACTTAAGCAAGCATCTAGATCTTGGAACATCAGGTTTGATGATGTGATCAAAACCTATGGCTTTGAGCAGAACGTCGATGAGCCTTGTGTCTACAAGCGCATCATTGACAAAAAAAAGTAGTTTTCTTGGTTCTATACGTGGACGACATCCTACTCCTTGGGAATGAAGTGGGAGTGTTATCTAATGTAAAGGGCTGGTTGGCTAGCCAATTCCAAATGAAAGATTTGAGAGAGGCGAGTTATGTTCTAGGGATCCAACTTATAAGGGATCGTAAGAACAAACTCATAGCATTGTCTCAGGCATCATATATTGACAAGATTCTTATGCGATTTTCGATGCAGTACTCCAAGAAAGGTAATTTACCTTCTCTACATGGGGTTCACTTGTCTAAGGAACAGTGTCCTAAGACACCTCAAGAAGTTGAGGATATGAGACGTGTACCATATGCATCAGCAGTAGGTAGTCTCATGTATGCTATGTTATGCACGAGACCGGACATCTGCTATACAGTGGGAGTAGTCAGCAGGTACCAGTCCAACTCAGGATTAGATCATTTGGTTGCTGTCAAGACTATTCTCAAGTATCTTCGGAGAACGAGAAACTATATGCTAATGTATTCCGGACAGGATTTGATCCCGTTAGGATACACAGATTCTGATTTTCAGTCAGACAGGGATTCTAGAAAATCCACGTCTGGATTAGTATTCACCCTAAGTGGTGGAGCCATTGTGTGGAGAAGTATAAAGCAATCTTGCATTGCTGACTCCACCATGGAAGCCGAATATGTAGCCGCTTGTGAAGCTGCTAAGGAGGCTGTTTGGCTCCGCAAGTTCTTGAGTGATCTGGAAGTTGTTCCAGATCTGGATAAGCCCATCACACTTTATTATGATAACAGTGGTGATGTGGCTAATTCCAAAGAACCAAGAAGCCATAAGAGAGGGAAGCATATAGAAAAAGTATCATCCCATTAGAGAGATAGTGCAGAGAGGAGATGTGATCGTCACCAAGATAGCCTCACAAGACAATCATGCTGATCCATTTACGAAGACCTTACCGGCTAAAGTGTTTTCGGGTCACTTAGATGGTCTAGGGTTACGAGACATGACTCACATGCTTTAGTGCAAGTGGGAGATTGTTGGGGTTTATGCCCTAAAGATGTATTTTGTAAATTGATTTATGAAATAAATAAAAAGAAAAGTTCAATTCATTCTTGTTATGTTGTTTATTTTATAACTTGTGCATATATTAGCATCCTGGATTGCCGGATATAATCTCGAATTGTGTATATGAGTGTAATATGCGGATGGATACAGTAAGAGACGTGCAATCTAAAGAGTCCATAGATAGCAAATAAAGCTGGGTACTTTATTTGTGGTTAATCTATAGCTGCGGTCCATTCCGTAATGTATGGTGATTCTATCCTGAATCATTCATATGAGATATGGGAATGGAGGCACCTTGTATGATGTTATCATATAGGATTGGGCCATGATCTATATGAATCTCTCACCAAGATCCGTTTACAGATGAGATTCATATATATCAACTAATGATGGCTATATGTGGGTGATCTTAATCCTGAGTGTCTTATCGACTCCTTCAGGTTAGATCGTGGTCTTTGATATACCATGGGTGAGGTCAGATGCAGTTCCTGATCAATATACTCCGTATGTTGGGATTGCGGTTTGGCTTGTGGCTGGGAAGGTATGTACACAATAGTGGAATCCACTCCTTCTTGTGAGAAGTAGATGGTAGTTCCCTTAAGGGTTGATTCGGGGCTTGGACAATATGAGCGCTCTCCTAATTCCGTGAGGAAATAGGATTTATTGTTCATTAGAGAATCAACGGTACTTAAAGGATATATGTAATAAGAGGGGTATAACGGATATTATGACCCAGCTCTAATTATGAACTACTGTGGAGGATCACACCATGTATAATAGCTATATCGATGGACACTGAGTTATATCGGTCTGTGTAAAAATGTCTGCAGTTGAGAGAGTGCAGCTTCGGGTTTTTAATGGAATAACACCGGAGTTAATAATCAAGGAATATTAACTAAAGAGTTTAATTAATAATTCTGAGGATTATTGGAGCTCAAAATACTGTAGGTCCATTAGGTCCCCTTGCTAGCCCAATCGATTTAGGTAACAAGGGTCACGGTTAATTAATTGGATTGTCCAATTAATTGTGTTACGAAAGTGACACGTATTTATTTGGGAAATAATTAAATAATGGTGATTATTTAATTTTGTTATTAATCACTAAATGGAGGATGTTAGTTGATATTTGATTTTAAATAGAATAAGATAATATGATTATTTTATTTTATTAAATTAAATATTTGAAATTGAATTTAAAATGTTTATATTCAAAATAAATATTTAATTATCTTTTAAAATCTAAAGAGATATCAATTAAAGAGTTTTAGTTATAATAATATATATATGATATATATTGATAACAATAATATAGCACACAAAGGATATACACAAGTGTTTGTATATGATACAAACTCATATTGTGTGTAACACAAAAAGGGAAACAAGAGAGATAGTGTGCGTGTGATTAAAAGAAATAAAAGAAAAAAAAAGAATAAAAACGCACAGATGTGCGTACGAAGCAAGAAAAAAAAACAAAGGGGTTCATGCTGTGCACCATTAAGAAGATAAAAAAAATTATATTGAATATTTTTTTTAAGAACAAGAGTTGTTCTATGAAATATTCTCTTGGAAGAAATTGTTTCTTCTTCATTCTCTCTACATCCTCCTAAGTTCCTGAGTACGTGACGAGCCCACACGCAGTTACCAGTTCCGGGAATAGCTAGGAAGATTAGTGGTACAGACCAAGAGCATATCGTAAAGTGAAGGAGCCTCCAAACGTTGGTAAGGTTCTAAATTTTCTTTTAATGTATTGATTACAATTTCCTGTGTTTACATATTGTATGTATTAGTTCCGGAAAAAGAATTTCGATCCTAAGTTCACTGGTTCCAGATTGTTTATGATCTGTATAAAAAATTTTAAAACCTATTTCCGCTGCGTTACTCTGATCGGGGTACCAACAGTTATCATGTGCTATAAGAGTAACTCCAACAGACTCGTTAATTGAGGTTGTTAGAAAAGTTAAATGATGTGGCTCCAACAGACTTGTTAAATAGTATTCTTCAATTGAGAAATTTTTTCTCACTCTTCAGTATTGCGGAATGATTTCTCACTCTTCAGATTTTATTTTATTGCTTCTTATAACCATCATTATTATACTATTTGTGTCTTACAACTTTTTCTGATTTTAAATTTAAAAACTTTCTTCGATTTTAAATTTTAAAATTTTTATTATCATTAAAATAATATAAGACTATTTCTATTTGAAGAGTCTTTTGGAATGAGTCTTCTTTTCCCACTCTACAAATTACCACATAGGTAAGTACATAGATATTTGAAGAGTGAAATTAGAAGAGGCTTTTGAGGTTGCTTTAAGGGCACCGGTTAACATTGGCTTTAAATATATTCTAACTTTTTTCCTCAGTTTAATGAAGTTTTATTTTGAGATTTGACTAGCCTGAATTATAATGGATATGGAAAATAATTGTTTATGACTGATAACTATTATGGTAGTTCTTATCATGCTTGCTGTGGTTAGTCTATAAAGAGATGTTTGTTTTTCATCTTTAAAAGTTCGAAATTTTAGTTTATGTTGTAATTTAAATAAAAAACAATACAAAGAATAGATGAAGAAATAAAATGAGTAAGAGAAGAGATACACGAGAGAGAGAGACAGAGACGAGAGACATAGCTTTTGTATTGAACATTTCTGGATCCTTTTATTTAACAACAACCGCAACTTTACAATAAAAATTAGAAATATATATAAGCAAGAGTAGGCAAGAGAGGCGGTGAGTTTAGAGGAAATATTTTGTGTACGGGAGATATTTGTGTGTATGTACAAAAGTGGTAAAAGCCACATATTACAACACTTCCCCTTGAATTTATACCACTTGTATTTTTTTTCTAGAAAAATCCAATGGGATAAAATCTGAAAAAAATGTATACAATGATATCTCTGGATCTAGTGGGGTTGGATATTCTCAAAACTATCTCGTTAAAGCCTTGTCAAGAAAACCCAGTGGGATAAAACTTGATCGAAGAGAAAAATAGTATAGTGTACATATGTCCAGATTTATTTGTTTTCTTCAAAACATTTCTCACATTTATACTTTGCTAGGAAAAACCAGTGGGATAAAAGCCTGAGTAAAGATATTCATTGATATGTCAGATCAAAGTAATATTTATGATGATCTTTTTGATCAAAGTAACATATATACTATGATTAGCAAGATCAAAGTAATATTTACAATGATCTTATTGATCAAGTCAACATATATATGATGATCAACTAGATAAATGTAATATTTATGATGATCTTTATGGATCAAATAATTTTTGGGTGTGCTTAGAGAATTGCCTCATTAAAACCTTGTCAGGAAAACCCAGTGGGATAAAAACCTGATTGAAAGGAAAAAAAGTACAATGCACATATGCCAAAATGATTAATATATTTTATTTAATATGCTCCCCCTGATAAAAGTTCTTTTGAAGCAATCTTCTAGATTGTTGAACTTAAGCCCACTGATGTTTATTTCATGAAAATGAAATAACAACATAAATGATTGGAGGGAGTATCAGTAAAGATTTGATTTATGGAGTAATATACATATGGAATCTTTTCAGAATCTTTTCATCATATTCTGATTGATGGATAAACATTCCATTTGATCTATGCTCGACCTTCAGGTTGAGACAATGTTTTCTTTCTCATTTCTTTATGAAGACACATGAGTATTTAATATGATTATTATATCCTTATCTTTATCGGATATTAACTGAAACGGTTATACCACATCCGTTCATGTTATTTTAATCCATATAAAGATTTTTGTATGTTTATCAAATACAGATTACGAGATCTCGATTTATATGCTTCTAGCATTTTTGAATCCTTCAGGATTTATAAGTATCTGCATTGAGTGAATCATATACATAAATGATTACTACGTCTAGAAGACGTATTTCAAGCCTTTCAAAGACAGCCAATTTTATAAAAAATTCGGAACATAATTGTATTCATCAGTAGTGAATACCAAGTTTCTATAAGAAACCACGTACTACGAATCATGCTTCATATCTTACGACCTTGTTTTTCTCATTACGTTTCCGTATAAATATCCATTAGTATCCAACTAGTTTGACATTGAAAATACTACTCAAGCGTGTGTCTAATAACCTAGGGGGGGTGGGGGGTGGGGTGAATGGGTTGTTAATCGATTATTACCAATTTTTCGATTAGTCAATATTAATAATATTTAACCCAACAAAACGAACACTCAAAATCAAGTAATGTGCGGAAATATAAAGAACACTTGATTTTTACGTGGAAACCCTTCAATAAGGGAAATACCAAGGGCTATCCTTCTAGCCACACACGATCACAGAAATCCACTATATGAATAAAAGATTACACCCTCAAGTGATACTCGGACTCTCACTCTCGACAACCTCAGGCTATGGACACTACCACTCGCCACTCTTGGTTCAATCCCTAGTGATATCCCCTGATCCACTACTCTTGGCGTGAGCACCTCCTACTCTACCCCGCGGGCCTTTTACCGTGGCACTTTACCAATGCTTGCCAACCCACCCTTGGTTGCAAGAATTTATTTGCTTGTGCAACTTCAACCAATGGCCATAAGACTTTGACTCTATGAAGAGTATAAGGTCTAAGTGAAAGTGAGACAATATGCTTAAATGCAATAATGTGTAAGACCACACACAAAATGCTTAACTAGATGTTATAATGAAAATTAACAACCTAGTTATCAAATAATGCCTACATGCCCATACATAAGGACTCAATTAAATGCAAAAGGATTATAGTAACCTAATTGTCAAATAAAGTCCAACCAACACAAGTTGTCACAACATATTACAAGGGCAATAAATATGCAATCAATGAGGCATAAAATAAAGGTCTAGATGCAATGTATAAAAACTTAGCTAGAAGGGCAATATGGTTCTTAATTCTAGCTATCACAATACAAACCCAAAACATGTCATAACTTCAAATGATATACAATAAACATGAAGATTTGCTAACCTAAGCAATAAATGACATATCTTGATAAGCTAGAACAATAAATGAGCAAGAATGATAGTTCTACTTACCATGTGAAGACATTAATGAAAACCTATTCTTGAATGATGCTAGAAATGCAAGATGAAGATGGGTTTTGGGGTTTAGAGAGTCAACGAAAAAAGCTTGAAGCTTTCTCTCTCTAGGGGAGCTCTTTCTGTCACTAGGAATGTAAATTTTAGAGCTCTAGGTCTGATTGAGGAAGAAAATGATGTATTTATATGATCCAAATGAAGCCACATCATTTTGGATAAGGACAGATTGATTTCCAGCGATAAAAAGTGACCCTAGGGCGACCTAGAGGTTAGGTCGCTTCAAGGTCGCTATTCTCTCGGGTAAAAAACGTAACAGCACAACAACTCCAATTTCGAGCAACCCAAAATATGATCAAACGACATCGAAACCTTTCGTATAATATACCGTTCGAAAGCTATGGAAGTCTAATTTCTACCCTAATTGACAAAACAAGATTTAGATGTCTATAGAAATATATATGGTAAAAAGAGTGACCAAAGGTCAAAATTGGTCAATAACAAAAATCCCCAAATTCATGGTATAAGACCATGTAACCAAAAACCAATCTAACATAGCACAAATGGAGCCTCTCTATCGTCACAAATGGTGCTAAGACTCAAGCACACCAAGGTTAGAGATTTTTTCTATTTACGAGAACAGGTACAGTCACGGAAAAGCGGAACCAGCGCCTCCTCAGCAAAAATCCCAACAACAATCGAAGCTCATGAAGATTTTTTTTAGCAAGGCCACAACTTCTCGCGCTTCAGGTCTAGGAAGTTCGAGTCAAAGTCAAAGTCAACGACAACACGTGGAGCTGAACAAATATCTGACTACGAAGTACTCCATCACGGAGAGCGATGACTTCACAACCAACGATCTACTGAAATGGTGGCGCGGCAAGAGAAACAACTTCCCCATTCTATCGAGATTAGCATGTGACGTCCTTGCTATCCCGGTTTCAACAGTTTCATCAAAGCAGGTGTTCAGCACGGCCGGACGAATACTAGAAGAAAGAAGATGTTCATTGGCCCATGATGCGGTGGAAGCTTTGACATGCCTTAAAGATTGGCAAAATGCAACATTCAGACGACAACATCAACCGGATACCGAAGAACTCATGGATGACTTCTCCAACATGATCATCGAAGAGAGTTCTGGTAGCAACCAGCCGACGAGCTGATGTAATTGTAATTGTAATTTGTAAATACTTAATTTTTTTTTCCCGATTGCACTCTTTTTCCGTTACCAAGGTTTTATCCCATTGGGTTTTTCTTGGTAAGGTTTTTAATGAGGCAATCATGATTTGTAATTTATACATTTCAGTATGTCACCACAAATTTAATATGAAATTACAAAAATATTATTCATCGAAAACTAATTAAGTGTTGTATGAAATGAATAATATTATATTTCATATTAAAATTATTACATTAATTACTCAAAATTATTACAATGTATAAAACAAATATTGGAAGTCCGACGGGCCTTTAACGGGCCGGCCCGTTACAGGCCCGTTAGAGCCTTAACGGGCCGGCCCGCCCCGGCCCGAATTGCCACCACTACGCAAGAAAGACGGTGAGTTTAGAGGAGATATTTTGTGTATGGGAGATATTTGTGTGTATCTACAAAAGTGGTAAAAACCACATATTACAACAGTTTAATATATTTTGAATGTATGTTTCAATTCTCAATTTGTGGTTAATCATTGTTGTTTCTTTCTCCCGTTTAATTGTCATATAAGTTTATATTTGAGTTACCTCTATTTAACTTGTACAATAAATTAATGTCTGGCAGATGAAATTCTTCAAGCCATTGACCTTGTTCAAGTTAGTAAAAGACCTAGGCAAGCAAGTGATATTAACCAACGAGGTCGGTTTCTGTGTACTCATTTTGATCGTGGCTTTGTGGGCTTGTCTTATTCAGATTGGGACGGCACAATGCTAGAATTTCTTGCTCCTGTGTATGACATCTCTTATGCATTAAGCTCCAAGCCTCATTAATAACACAATTTTATACACCAAAAGAAAAACAACTTTGTCTATTACTGATTGAATACACTAAAGATAAGAAAATGTGTTGCACCTATTAAAATCGTATTATTTGATGTTTTAAGGTAAATTGAAATTTTGATTTTTTGTTCTATCCTTCCGGATCTTTGAGCAACTCATCTATTAGAAGGATTTGTATTTTGTGAATCAATTTAGATGATTTATGTTCACGATTCAGTTCTCAGTGTATTATGTTTATATTTATACATGATTTCATGTGTAATTTGAATTTTGTCAACAGGGGGAAAAAGAAATTAGTAGATAAACTTCATGAATTGGTAAGTTTGTGATTACTCTATATTATTTTATTTCTCATTTTTTTTTTCTTTTGGCTTCGGTTTTATAATAAACCCTAGTCTTTCTTCAGAAGAGATATAGCAATCACGAAATTAATTCCTCTTATTATTTTTCTCTTCTTCTTCAGTTCTTGGTAAGTTCATACCGGATTTGAGTTCGATGAGAGTGTTTATGCCGTGCACGATCACTGTTAAATCGTTGTATCCTAGGAGACAATCGCTATACATATACAGTGTTATACGGCGAAATTGTCTTAAGGACACCGTGTAAAACACGGGCATCTATTTCTCAAAACTGTTTTCTAACATGTTGTTTTGTGGTTTTCACTTTCTGTTCTCTTGCAGATTCAAACCAGATTGTTTTTGCGTATTACAAACAATAGTATATTCCTCATTCTTTACTCTTTATTTGATCAGGGTGCACAAATTAAAGTTTTTATTGACGACATGTGTAAAATAGAAGAATTTGAAGGATTAAAATATAAATCTTGAGATGAGAGGTTGACAGCAAAAGTATGTGTGCAAGGAAACTTAACATTTTTCGCTTCAGACATGAAGCCCGTAGAGTGGTATAACTCATTAATTGTTCAATGTTGTGGCTTATTGGAAGGCTTATTGGAAGGCTTGTCAGGTAAATGTTTCCTGATAATTACTAAGGTAGCGTATGTTTTTCAAATTGAAATCTTAATAATTACGAAGTCTAAATAATTTAATAGTGTCAATATAGGCCGGGTCTAGCGTGCCAGACACTACCCGCATTAAGGGTGTGTCAGGCCAGGAACAACCCACATGCTTGGCACATGCCGATCCTTAGATATGGGCACGTCGTGCCGATCCTACGTCGTGTCGGCCTGGAACGACATGTCAGGCCGGTGTGTCATATCCAACGGTCGGCACGCAAAATTAATTTTTATTTTTATTTTAAACCAACGGCCATTTGTTTTAAAAAATTTGATCGTTGGCTGACGTCAGCCAACGGTTGAATCTTTAAAAGTGGGGGAAAATTACCTTTTGCTTTCTCATCTATTCTATTTTATATTTTTACCCACATTTCAAATATTTCTATAAATACTCCTACCCATTTCAATTTTTATACACTTTCTCTCAATCTCTCAATTCTCCAATTTTCTACACCATTTCATATTTTCATATTTTCATTTTTACTCTCTCTCTCTCTCTCTACTCTCACTCTCTCTCTCTCTATTCTTTACACTACTAATCTACTATTCTAATAATATATACTAATTTACTATCGTCTAACTATTATTCTCTAATCTCTCCACTAAGACACCAATGTCTCGTTTGTTTGGCCGCATTGTATTGTACAATATTAGGCAATTAAAATGTACTAAAATAGTACAATGCAGTGTTTGGTGTAAACACTGCATTGTACTATTTTAGTACATTTTAACTGTCTAGTACAACAAACACCGTATTAACTAATACATTATATTTGGTGGTATTAGATTGTATTGTATTAGAAAAAACACTATTCTTTTCTCTCTTTTTTCAATGAATATGGAATATTGATAAAATATGTGTTATGTTGTTAATATTTTTTTTATAATTTCAAAATACATAGGAAAATTTTATTTAAATTTTTTGTTTCAATTAAAATAAATATTTATTATTTTTATATAAAAATATTTATTGATTTATTTATAGAAAGATATTTGAAATTAATATTTAAGTTTTTTTTTTAAAATGTTATATTTTTATAATATAATAAAATATAAAAAAGTCGTATATGAATAATCTAATACGATATAATACAGTGTATCACCAAACACAGGTTTTTATTAATGATAATACAGTCCAATACAATACAATACAATCCAATACAGTCCAGTACAATACAATACAATCCAATACAGTCTAATACAATCCAATATGGTGTGCCAAACGAGCCCCAAATTTCAAAGGTACATTTTTTCTTTAAGTGTTATTATTTAATTTTATGTTTTAGTTTTTAAATTTTATATTTATACTTAATATATTTATACTTAATATATTTATGCTTGGTTATTAATTTTGATATTAATTCTTAGGTTTTATGTATATTTAATATTTATGGCTGTATGCTTAGTATATTTATGATTTTATATTTTCGTGCTCTGTTACAGATTTTAATATTTATTATTAGAATCTTAGAATATAGTAAATTTATCATTTTATGAATTTATGTCTAGTAATTAATTTTAATACTTATATATTTTAATTTATGCTTAGTATATTTTTTGTTTAGTTAGTAAATTTATAATTTTATGTTTAGTAATTAATTTTAATATTTTTGGTTAGTAAATTTATCATTTTATGTTTCTTAATTAATTTTACTATTTTTGGTTAATAAATTTATCATTTTATGTTTACACTTTAGTTATTAATTTTAATATTTTCGTTTAGTTAGTAAATTTATCATTTTATGTTTAGTAATTAATTTTAATATTTTTGGTTAGTAAATTTATCATTATGTTTAGTAGTTAATTTTAATATTTTTGGTTAGTAAACTTATCATTTTATGTTTAGTAATATATTTTAATATTTTTGGTTAGTAAATTTATCATTTTATTTTTAGACTTTAGTTATTAATTTTAATATTTTCGTTTAGTTAGTAAATTAATCATTTTTTATTTAGTAATTAATTTTAATATTTTTAGTTAGTAAATTTATCATTTTAGGTTTAGTTGTTAAATTTAATATTTTTGGTTAGCAAAATTTACCATTTTATGTTTAGTAATTAATTTTAATATTTTTGGTTAGTAAATTTATCATCTTATGTTTATTAATTAATTTTAATATTTTTGGTTAATAAATTTATCATTTTATTTTTAGACTTTAGTTATTAATTTTAATATTTTCGTTTAGTTAGTAAATTTATCATTTTATATTTAGTAATTAATTTTAATATATTTGTTTAGTGAATTTATCATTATGTTTAGTAGTTAATTTTAATATTTTTGGTTAGTAAATTTATTATTTTATTTTAAGACTTTAGTTATTAATTTTAATATTTTCGTTTAGTTAGTAAATTTATCATTTTTTATTTAGTAATTAATTTTAATGTTTTTAGTTAGTAAATTTATTATTTTATGTTTAGCTGTTAATTTTAATATTTTTGATTAGTAAATTTATCATTTTATGTTTAGTAATTAATTTTAATATTTTTGGTTAGTAAATTTACCATTTTATGGCTTTTATAGTTTTATGCTTAGTATATTTATGATTTTATACTTAGTTTTTATTTTTTTAATGACTAATAAGTTAGTATTTGTATTGTAGGAAATTGATCATCATTATCCTTATTTTTTGGATTGTCTTAACATGAACAACTATGATTTTGACCTTTTTGGACCGGCGGAAACGACAGCAGGACCTTCCAATTCCGGCGCCACACCAACATCACATCTAAAATCAAAAAAGTTGACATCAGGAGTATGGTAGTGTTTTGATGTAGTACAAATGACACTCCTAGGCGGTACGATCAGGGACAGAGCTAAATGTAAGTTTTGTCCTAAGGACTATGCCACTTCTAGGGGGAACCAGTCATTTGAAAAGGCATATGGACAAATGCATGCTTGTACACTACAACTACAACCTAGACACAACTACAATGGCATCCAGACGGGTCCGTTACGATGTGGCGTTACAATGCCACGCATGCTAGAGAATGCATGGCACGTTATATTTCACAAACTAATCAACCGATTAATTTCAGTGACAAAGTTTTTTATAAAGAATTTATCCAATGTGCATACAACCCCCAATTTAAATCTGTTTCTAGAAACACCACTATGAGTGATTTGTTAAAATCTTTTCAAATCCAACAAGATGACTTGATGGCTGAATTACAACATCTAAGTGTCTCTATAGCATTATCTTCCGATATTTGGACCGTATGTTCCAAACAAGACTATTTATGTGTCACATGACACTATTTAGACTTTGATTGGAGGTTACAAAAAACATTCTTGGTTTTTCGTCCTATGGATTTTGCACATATCGCAGAAAATATTTTTAATGTCATTCTTTCTGTTTTAGAAACTTATGAAATAACTCATCGCATCATTTTTATCACATTAGATAATACATCAGCAAATACTAGCTCTATTGTATTGTTTATTGGAAGAAAAATCCCTCAAGATGGGGGTTATTTCTTCTATCAACGGTATGCATGTCATATCATAAATTTAGTTATACAGTTTGGTTTGAAGGAAGTAAGCGATCGTATAGATCGCATCAGAGATGCCCTTTCTTGGATCGGCAACTCTAATCCAAGATTGCAAGATTTCAACAGATACTGTACAAATAGATATGCCGGTAAGGAGAAACTCTACTTACTTAATGCTACAAAACTGTTTGGATTATGATACAACAATTTCAGGTTTTTATAACATGAAAATGGCCAAAATTGGCCGTGCAGTACTGTCCCCAAACCATTGGTATGTGACAATGATTTTTGTTGAATTTTTAATTGTTTTTTACAATGTCACTGTAACTCTGTCTGGGGTCTATTACCCTACATCTTCCTAGGCAACCCATCAGATTGTGGAAATATCTGAAATGTTAAACACTTATAGGACAGATAATATCTTAAGTGCTACAGTAGTTTTCATGGAGACCAAGTTTAAAAACTACCGGCCTACAATGCATTTCCTTTATGCCTTAGGTGTTATAGTAGATCCTAGGGTTAAATTATCTGGTTTAGAAACCTTGCTTGAGTTTATTGGTAGTAATTTGACCGTAGATTATTCCGACCAGATTACTGACATTCGAAACAAGTTATTCGAAGTTTTTAGCATTTATGAGCACAGGTTTGGTGGCGTTGACACACAACCATCAGCAGAACTAGACACACACCTATTGTAGACAAGTTGGAGCATTCTCAAACACCGAAAAAAGACAAAGCATAAATTTCTTCTTCATCATCCTAAGGACCTACTGCAACTTCTGGTGCCGTACTAAACAGGTTCCTTGAAGCTCAGTTTGATTCATACGAAAACATAGAGGGATTTGATATGTTGTTATGGTGGAAGACCTATAGCTACAAATATCCGGTCCTGTCACACCTAACATGTGATGTATAGGTTATTCCCGTGTCTATTGTGTCTTCAGAACATGAATTCAGCACGAGTGGACGAATTATTGAACCAAGAAGAAGTTCTTTGTCTCCAGAGATGGTTGAGGTATTAACATGCCTTCGGGATTGGGAGCATGCTCGAAAGAGGATGCAAAATGAAACGGTAGACGAACAACTTATTCAAAATTTCTCCAATTTATATGTCGATGAGAGTTCTGGCAGTAACCAGGTCTAGAACTAGGTTATACATCTATATTTACTTGTAATACTATTGCACTCTTTTTCCCTTACCAAGTTTTTATCCCACTAGGTTTTTCTTAGTAAGACTTTAATGAAGCAATCGTGTAAATATGTAATACTGAAAGTCCGAATTAAATAAATAATTCCTCATTTCATATTTTCATCATTTCATCTATTTTTTTATTTTCTTCATTCTTTTTTTTATTTATTCCTTAAATTATTTTATTAAATAAAATAATAAATATATCTATTTTCTACATTTTTTTTATTAGACTAAAATAATAAATAAGATACACAAATTACAATAAAAAATACATAAGTTAACTTGTTAAGACAATATGATAAGTTATAACAATTATATTTAAACACTTAAAAATTTATTCTAAAAAAATGAAATTGGGCCTAGACCCGGCCTGTTTAGGCGTGCCTAAGCCAGTACGCGGGCCGACATGGTACGACATGACAACATGGCCCACTAAGGCACCTCACTTTATGATTGGCTCATTTCGTTGACAAACCACATTGGGGATTTACTTGTAAGGGTAGCTTAGGTGATCGTGATTGACAAGCTTCCGAACATCTCAAAGTGCTTCAAGAAGGTCTATTACTTGCTTAACTCTTTGAAGAGATTTAGTCGCACACACACACTTCTCATGCATACTCTATTTATCTTGCAATTTTGTTTATCTTTACTTATGTGGGCACATCATTTACTCATTGCACACACACTTGAATTTATTTGTATTAACATGCATTTATTCATTATTACTCATGAGTGCATCACTTAAATCACTCACACCACATGTCTAGATCTAAGTGTGCTTGTTTTTTGAGTGTCTTTTGACCATGTGTGCGGGTCATAGTGTGTGGGTCTCTACCCGTGCAGTTGACCTTGGTGGGATTTTGATCCCCGGTTCGCTGGTATATTTGCTGGTTGTTCGCTGATCTTGAACCAGCTAAGTGTTATTGCATGGGTCCTTGCGCGGGTCTCTACCCGCACAGTAGACCAGCACAGTTAGTCTTGGTGGTTGGTGTTCCCCAGTTCACAGGTGTGTTCGCTGGTCACTAACCAGCGAAGCCCATGTGCTCGGGTTAGTGTGCGGGTAGGCACCCGCGCACTGCATCAGTTTTGTTTGTTCTTTTGCAATCTTTTCCGAAACGACGTAGTTTCTTTTAGGGTTGTTATATACACATCTCTTCATCACCATTTCGTGTTAAGAGCTTAAAATTGAAGAACTTTGAAGGGGATAATAGTGTCTTGTAAGGAAAGCCACCAAGATCCAATCTTTATTGACCAAAACCCATCTACCCATCTTTCTTTCATGAAACAAACATCATCTAGCTTCAACTAGGATGTTTTCTTATATGGGTCTGCATCAAAGCACATGACTTGGTAAGTAGAACACCATCTTCATTCTTTCTTGTGTTCTAGTTTACCAAGATAACTCTTTTATGACTTGGTTGCATCAAAGTTGAGTTTTTATCTTTTATATGTGATGTTTGTGCTTGTTGGGTAGTTGTATTGTGATAGCTATTGCATCTAGGTTTGCATTTATTTCATATAGCTAAGTTATATGTATGTCATAAGCAACATGATAGCTAGAATTGTTTGAATCATTCATCCATGACTAGATAAGCATTAAATGTGTTGACCTAGCATTTGTGCATTTAGAATATTTTCATATTCACTTAAGAGTTAAGTCTTGTATGTGCCGTGAGTAGTATACAAGCAAGAGCTTATTATCACTATTAAAGTCCCAAGGGTAGCAAAAGTGTATTAGTAACCTTATATGTGTGATGTGGTCAACCTAGGTTGTAATTGTTTTACAAATAGTGGATTTGAGGGCTCGATTGGCTAGCTGTTAGCTAATCATGTGGTTTTTCCCTTGTCGAAGGGTTTCCACGTAAATTCAAGTGTTATTTACATTCTGCACCTTTACTTGAATTTATTGTTTGCTTGTTGTGGGGTGTTTATTTTGTTTAATGTTGATTAACCGAAAAGTTAGTTATTAATTTGGTTAAAACCTATTCACCCCCCTCTAGGTTAGTAGACACACGTTTATTATTATTTTCAATTGGTATTAAAGCTGATTCCTTAACATAATTTGGAGATCCCTTGCTCTTTAAGAGTGTCGTGCATTAGATTGCTTTTTTTAGTTAGTGTGTCTTGCTTGTCTTGTTTGATTTATTACACTCATCTCATTCACCCTTAAACACCATGAGTGGAAATGGATATGAGAGAGAGTGAGCATCGAGTATAATACATCCACTTCTAACGGGGGTTAATTACTTATCATGGAAAGGAAAAATGAAGTCCTACATGTGCCAAATAGATGATCGAGTTTGGATGATGATTGAGGATGGTTACACATCACCTACCAAGACTCTCGAAGATGGAAGCATTGTGTCCAAGCCGAAATCGGAATGGAGTACTCAAGACTTTGAAGCCTCCAAATGGAACAACAAGGCCATGCATGCATTTATTATACACTAGCACCCCTACAACTTAAATTTGACGTTTAAAATACCTAAAATGCCCATAGTTATATTATTTTATACTTTATTGTTTTTTACCTTTTAACCAAAAACTTTATAAACTTTAATAAAAATAAAAAACTAAATAAAAAATATGATTCATTAAATAAATCAAAATAGTTTTAAAAAATTAAATAAATAATAGTTTTTTTTAAAAATAAATAGTTTTAAGAACTTAAATAAATAAATAGTTTAAATAAATAAATAAATATTTTTTAAAAATAAAATAAATAAATAGTTTTCAAAAAATAAATAAATAGTTTTAAAATGTAAATAAATAAATGAAAAAATAATCAAAAACATTAAATATTTTAAGGATATCTATTAATAGAGACAAGAAAAACTCTAAATATCCAAACTTATACTGTAAATATGATGGTGAGAGAAGCTTCAAGGTTCCCAACACTCCTTGGATATTTAGAGCTTTTCTTGTCCCTATTAATGAATATTTTTAAAAAATTAATGTTTTTAATTTTTTCATTTATTTTTTAAACTATTTATTTATTTGATTTTTAATACTTTTTTATGTAATTTTTAATTATTTATTTACTTATTTTTTTAAACAATTTATTTATTTAAAACTATTTATTTATTTAATTTTTTTAAACTAACTATTTATTTAATTTTTTAACACTATTTATTTATTTAATGAATCATATTTTTAGTTATTTTTTTATTTTAATTAAATTTTATAAATTTTTGGTTAAAAGGTAAAAAAAATAAAGTATAAAATAATATAAATAGGGGCATTTTAGGTATTTTAAAAGTCAAATTTAAGTCTTGGGGGTGTTAGTGTATAATAAAGAAATTTTTCCATCTAAGTGTAAGTTGTCCAAACCTCAAGGGGTTCAGTGCAATTTGCCCTAGTTTTTCTATATATATATATATATATATATATATATATATATATATATATATATATATTTAAAAACTAGATATCTATCTTATCTATCTTTTTCAAATATATCTTCATATATTAAAAAGATATTAGTATTTAAGTGTTCTAGGTAGAGTAGGATTCTAACTCCCACATAACCCTAGTTGACTTGAACTTAAACACTAGACTTAGTAAAGAATAAAATAATCTAATTATTTTATCTTTGTCTCAGTCATGATTCAAACATTTGACCTCCAATTAATAATTAATTAATAATTCTCAATTATTAATTTATTAATTAAATAATCTAATTATTTAATTATTAATATATTAATTAAATAATCTCATCATTTAATTAATTCCTTGAATAAATATGTGTCACTTTTGTATCACAATTAATTGGACTGTCCAATTAATTATCAGTGACCTTTGTTACCTAAATCGATCGGGCTAGCAATGGGACCTAATGGACCCACAGTATTTTGAGCTCCAATAATCCTCGGAATCATTAATTAAACTCTTTAATTAATATTTCTTGATTATTAACTCCGGTGTTATTCCACTAAAAACCCGAAGCTGCACTATTTCAACTGCAGACGCTTTTACACAGACTGATACAACTCGGTGTCCATCGATATAGCTATTACACATGGTGTGATCCTCCACAGTAGTTCATAATTAGAGCTGGGTCATAATGTCTGTTATACCCCTCTAATTACATATATCCTTTAAATACCGTTGATTATCTAATGGACAATATATCCTATTTCCTCACGGAATTAGGAGAGCGCTCATATTTTCCAAGCCCCAAATCAACCTTTAAGGGAACTACCATCTACTTCTCACAAGAAGGAGTGGATTCCACTTTTATGTACATACCTTCCCAGCCACAAGCCAAACCGTAATCCTAACATACGGAGCATATTGATCAGGAACTGCATTCGACCTCACCCATGGTATATCAAAGACCACGATCTAACCTAAAGGAGTCGATAAGACACTCATGATTAAGATCACCCACATATAGCTATCATTAGTTGATATATATGAATCTCATCAGTAAACGGATCTTGGTGAGAGATTCATATAGATCATTGCCCAGTTATATATGATCACATCATACAAGGTGCCTCCATTCCCATACTCATATGAATGATTCAGGATAGAATCACCGTACATTACGGAATGGACCGCAACTATAGATTAACCACAAATAAAGTACCCATCTTTATTTTCAATCTATGGACTCTTTAGATTCCACATCTCTTACTGTATCCATCCATATATGACACTCATATACACAGTTCGAGATTCCATCCGGTAATCTTGGATGTTAATATATGCACAAGTAATAAAATAAACAACACAACATGAATGAATTGAAATTTTCTTTTTATTTATTTCATAAATCAATTTACAAATTACATCTTTAGGGCATAAACCCCAACAGATTGATGGTCTTACCTCTCTTTCTCTACACATCAATTTCCCTCCATATATATTCAAATTTCGTGCAGAAAATTTTCACAACTTGTCCAATTTTGTTTTTGTGATATCTCTCTCAAATCAACTCCGATTTTAGATTTTCAACAGCCGAAATTGTTGTTCTTGAAGGGAGGAACAAGTCCCAAGCATATTTAGAGTCAAATGATGTCCAGGTTTTTCACGGTTATCTGATCTCAGTTCGTGTATTCGTCATTTGTATGTGAATCATCATTTTTCTATTTTTCTTTTGTGATCAACTTGATGAATCTTCTTATTTGATTAAAGAAAAATGTTTAGAATGATTTTGATTCCAATTTTAGACTTTTTTAGATGAGTTTCGAAATTAGCTTTTTTATTTTTGATTGAATATCATTTTAGCTAATTTTGAAAAACATGAACTTGAATCTTGAATATCTTTGTGATTTGATCTTGATTGTTGATTTCTAGGTTTTAGTCACATGTTCTAAGAACTAGATATTTTGATTGTAGTTTCTATCATCTAAATCTAGTTCTTGTTTTGTTGAATATGTTATGGATTTCAAGTGTTAACTTGTTCACTTGATTTCAAAGCTAGTTTTGTGATTTCTATTGAAAACTTGTTGTTCTAGCTTTGATTGACATGTTTAGGTTTCTAGATATTTTTGTGGATGATTTTGAATGCCTTATCTAGATCTCTAATCACATGTTCATAAGAAATAGTTACATTTGCGTATGAGCTTGATTTGTGCTAAACTAATTCTTCATAGAGTGTGTTTGATCAACTTGCTCTATTTGATTATGTTTGCATCATTTGCATTCACTTAGATTTTTTGCCTTGTAAAGAGGTTGGAAGTCTCATTCCTTAGAGTGATTCTTTGGATTGAGCATTGGAAGTCACATTTTGGAGAGAGGATCTTCAATTTGTGCATTGGAAGTCTTGGCTAGGATGGGGGTGATCCTGATAGCTAAGCAAGGAAGTCTTGTCTAGAGTCAAGGTGACTTGGATAGACAAGCAAGGTGCCTTCCTAGAGACTTGAGGTATTGAATAGGAAGTTGGCATAGTAAGTTCACTAGGCCCCGAGGGTAAAGCACATGTTGATAGCTTAGAGAGTAAATCTTGTGTTGATTGCCTCTTGAGTGTGTAACTCCTGTTTGTCATAGTGAATTGCTTTTGCCGGTTGTTGTGGTATCAACCCGTGGATGTTTCCTCTTTTGAGGTTTTACCACGTAAAAATTCTTTGTGTTGATTTTTGTTTTTATTAGCTTTACTTACTTTTAATTTGTATTGATTCATCCATTGCTTAATTGTATTCATATTGGTTTGTTGGATCAATATTTTTGTTAAAGCTTACTTGTGCAATTGTATATCTTGTGAAGAAAAATAAGTGCAAGAATTTGAGACTATACCTATTCACCCCCCCCCCCCCCCCCTCCCCCACCCTATAGGTATACTTGACACTATAATATTAAAGGAATTAGGAATTTCAACAACTCTTGTTGATTGGCCTTTGTTGATGACTAGATTGTAGATTCTCATATATTCATCTAGTTAGTTCTTTATGAGCATTCATGTAGACATTGATATCTTTGATTGCTTTTATTGCCATCATATAATCCATAGATAAGCATTTACTGTAACCTAGCATTATTTGCATGTTTGAATATTTTTACATATTCACATAGGTTGTTTATCTCTTCTTGAGAGTCCAGTCTTGTGACTATGGGTGTGTAGTGCACAAGCAAAGTGGTCGATAATCACTATAAAAGCCTGCGGGTAGTAGTGGTGGGTTAGTAACCGAGAATGGTATGACTAGAGGTCAACCTAGGTTGTAAACATCATTACAATAGTGGATTTGAGGACCAAGTTTGGCTAGATGACTAGCTCCAAGTGGGCGCTCGCAAGTGTACGAGGCCGGAGTGTAGTACAATAATAAGTAAAGTTCGTTCCTACGAAGATTGAGGAGTTGATTACCAAAATTGATTGATTCAATTACTATTTGAACAATGATTAAAAGTGATATTTTGTCTTGAAACTACAATTACTCTAAATTAAACTATCAAGCAACTACAAAGTAAAATATGAACTTGAATGTAATGATGAGTGTAAATATATGATGCGAAATGCTAAGACAAAGAATCCACCTCACCCTCTAACTAATGAAGTTCTAGACTCACTCAATTACCCAATTAGTGCACTTGTGTGTTGTAGACCCGTGCACCCAACAATAACCTCTATTCTCCTTCGAGTAATAGAAATTACACCCAAGCATACCCAATGCCTATCCCTCGATGACCCTAGAGTATATGCATGAATTCATTAAGGACTTTGGCACACACAAAAAGGGTCATATACTCTAGCCTCGCGTATCTCTACCCTACTAAACATATATAGTGGACATTTTATCAAACATGTGGTGTGCATCACCCCTCGGTCCATAACACACCACTAAAAATCATTCACAAGGTGATCAATCTAGTGAAGGCATTAAGTATTCAAAACATCCATACATAACACAAAGCACAAATGAATAAAGGAGTAGTCTTTATAGATAAATTCAAGGGTTTGGTTTCATCAAGTCTTAACAAGAGAAAGTTAGTTCATTTTACACATGAGAGCCATCCATAAAATATATGATAGTAAATACATAGCTCTACAACAAAAAGTAAATGAGAAAGAGTTTAGAGAAAACTAAATGAAGAGCTTCCTCCTTGTCTTGACTCTTCTTCTCCTTCTTGTTGTCTCCAACCCTCTTTTTGCCCAAAAGTGTGAGATGATGATGGATTTGGTGGATGGAAGTGTGAAGGCTTTGGATTGTAGGGAAATGTGGTGTCTTGGTAGTTTTCTTGGAAGATGTGTGGGTTGTTTTGTGAGGAAGATGAAAGGGTGAGGTTTCAAGAGAGTGTTTTTGGGTAGGGAGTGGTGGTTAGGTCTGAAAATGGCAAAATAATATATAGAAGAGTGAATTAGGGCAGGGGCAAAAAGGTCATTTTCTTGATTTTATACTTTTTCTGGGTAAAGGGGCGACCTTGGGGCGAGCTGGATTGAAGTCGCCCTGAGGTCGCTTTCTTCTCGGACCAACATCCCGTAGAAATAGCGACCTTGGGGCGACCTTGGTTGAGGTCGCCCTGAGGTCGCTTTCTTCTCTGCTGATGAAGCTTCAAACCCGACGCAATAGCGACCTTGGGGCGACCTTGGTTGAGGTCGCCCTGAGGTTGCTTTCTTCTCTGCTGGAGGAGTCTCTGGGCCGATTGTATAGCTACCTTGAGGCGACCTGGTCTGAGGTCGCCCTGAGGTCGCTTTTTCCTCTGTGCTAGCTTCTTGAGTCCATTCCGGTCCACTTCGACTTTGGCCAACAAAATTACGCTCCAATCCTATCTTGACCTGTAGAACTTGATTTAAAGGTTAAACACGTGGTTTGACCCGAGGGATGTGCACAAATTGAATAGATTTTGGGGCTACATTTACATGTAGAAATAGAGTAGTCAAATACCCCCAAACCTATCATTTGGTCGTCCTCGAGCAAAACCAAAAGAGAAAGAAAATAAAATAACCAGAAAACACCACTTTCACGGGTGACACGATGGCACTTATCATGTGCCACAAGCCCTTTTAAACCCCTAGGCGATCCTTAGAGGACGAGTGAATTCTCGTGAGGGTTTACAGAACGATACCCACAAACGTCTTTCCTGCTGAGACAACTATAGACAGAGATGCAACAATGGGTGAACCGAAATGGAGGCATATGCATGCTAAGACCACTAAGTTAAGGTTTAGAACAATGCATGCCAAGGTGCTACAATAAGAGAGATTGCAATTCCATACTTCTTAGTGAACTTAGCTTCGAGAGCATCGAACACAAGAGTCTTATGATAGCATTTCGCTTCGACTCTAAACCTTTTCGGATCTCTCTCATTTTACCACACAGAACCTAGGCTCACTCAACAAGCATATGCGGTTGGAGATTATGAATACAAAAATTTCAAACTTTACACGCATACGATGAATTTTGAAAAACCGGTTCATTTAAATGCAAATGGACCACAGAAACGGATTTGAGCATTAAGAACAAGAGCAAATCACCATACATGCCTTCATTTTTAAGCAAGACACCTCCTAAAGATCAATTAGGACTTCTTTTAGGCTCAAGTGATGTTGAAATTATGTTGGTGATGGAGAGGCTAAGTGGATATGGTATTGTGGGTGAGCTGGTGATTATGCTAGAGAATTCCTTGCGGTGATCTTTCCACATTTTAATTGAGCGTCTAGGCATGAGTTTGGACTTTTAAGCTCTTTGTGTTATTTGTAGTTGCCTTATAGTTGATAACTTTTTACATTTTGAACTCATAGGGTTTTTTATACTTTTCTATTTAGCACTTACTATCTATTTCATTTTCAGCCTTTTCTTTCTTTCTTTCTTTCTTTCTTTCTTTTTTTTTTCACAAAATACACTTTTGCCTAAGTACACGCTGGTTTGCACATTTGTACTACTTTGAGCTTTGTTTCTCCATTTTCTCTAGTCATATTCATAGCCATAGGGTAGGCTAGTGTTTGGTTGTTTTGTGGTGGTGTGTATATGAAATGGGAGGGTATGGTGATTAGGTTTAGTGTGTAGGTCTACACAGTTAGGATATTCAAGCCTACACACAAGGCATGGAAAGTGTTTGGGTTATGTTTAAGTGACTTAACACGCATTGCCTACGTCATCTCTAAAGGCACAGGTCCAACAAACAAACGAAGGCGAAAATTAATGGTGATGCTCTTAAATGGTCGTACTTTAATGTCCAAAGATGTAGAGTGAGGTCCTTTCATTTGTGCTTAATTATCTATATGAAGAGTGTTTGAGATTTGACAATGAAATATGCACTCATAAGGACGGTATATGGGTTCTGACCTCACACGGGTAGTTTCTACTAATGATCTAGACTTTTCAAGCGCGATACCCATTCACTGAGGCACCTTAGAGTCTGGTAAGGTGTGTGCAAGCAATGTGGTGCAGCTTTGACTAGCAATGTCCCTTGCCTAGACTCAGTGGCACAAAGCATACAAAAAAGAAAAAATTTGCCTCCGAAGGCACATCCCAAGGGCATCTCATTAAGCAAGGAAATGCTCCAAAATTTGGCAAAGCAGGAGAATGGACAAAACCGACACTACACTCATGCAATCAAGCAAAAATTGGAAAAAAAAAAATTAAACAAACACGCAAGACAATCATGCAAAAACAAAACAAGACATACAATGGTCACTGGATGGTCGCACCCCCAAACCTAAACGAAACATTGTCCCCAATGTTGGCACAATAAAGGATCGGACAATATAAGCTTAGAAGCGGGAGGGAAGCCAAACACAACCAACACAAAGAAAACACCATCCTAAAACTAGGCACAGTACATCGCCACACACTTAATTCTAAACAAGAAAAGAGTAGAAAGGGTTACCTAGGTGGGTTGCCTCCCACCAAGCGCTTGATTTAACGGCTCGGCTAGACGCATTTTTCTCCGCTCATCAATCTGGATCACCAACCGGTGCGACATCATCGCCACCTTCCTTTCTCAACTTGTGTGAGGCATAGAACATCCTCACCCAAAACCCATTCACTTTCTTTGTTTCTTCAATCGCACAAGTTCTCTTCCTTTTATCCTTTTTTTCACTCTTTTCTCTCCTAGGCGAGTTTTGCTTCTTGCTCATGTCCCCATATGAGGTTGGTTTACAACCTCCCCCCACTATCTTTGTTAATTGCAGTTTGGCCCATACAAGCTTCAAGTGGATTCTTCAAATTGTCCCTCTTAACAACTTCCACCTTTAGAGGACTCAAAGCATCAATTTTACAACAAGTGTCATATTGAGAGGGGCTCTTGGTGACATTGAACACGTTGAACTCCTCTTTCTCTTTTCCAACTCTCAATGTTAGCTTTCCCTCTTGTACATCTATTAATGCTCCTCCGGTGGCTAGGAACGGTCTCCCAAAAAGCAATGGGACTTCGACATCCTCTTCCATTTCTAGCACCACAAAGTTAACGGGGAAGTAAAACTTTCCCACTTTCACTAGCACATCTTCTATGACTCCATGTGGGTACTTTACGGATCGATCCGCCAATTGAAGAGTCATATTTGTGGCATTGACTTCACCCAATCCCAACTTCTTGAAGACACTATACGGCATGAGATTTATACTCGCCCCAAGATCACACAATGATTTATCAAAATCTGAATTTTCGATTGTGCACGGGATGGTGAACCTCCCTGGATCCTTCAACTTAGGAGGTAGCTTATTTTGAATGATTGCACTACATTCCTCAGTCAAAGTAACTGTCCTAAAATCTTCAATCCTTCTTTTCTTTGATATGATCTCCTTGAGGAACTTCACATACAATGGCATTTGAGCCAAGGCTTCTATAAAAGGAATATTGATGTGCAATCTTCTGAAAACTTAAAGGAATTTGGAGAAACTTTTATCCTCCTTTTGTGTCTTGAGGCGTTGAGGATATGGAATTGAAGGTACATAGGCTTTGACAATTGGTGGGGGTGGTAGATCAAAGGATGTCTCGGGTAGGTCATCTTCCACTTTTTGTTTCTCAACAACCTCTTCTTCTATCACTTTTTCCTTTTTCTTGCCAATGTCTTCCGGTTGCTCAATTGTTCTTCCACTCCTTAAAGATATCGCCTTACATTGCTCAATAGGGTTTGTCTCCGTGTTAAATGGCAATGCCCCTTGTTGCCTTCCTTGAATAGCTCTCGCCAATTGCTAGACTTGCATTTCTAAGTTCTTGATTGAAGCTTGAGAATGTTGAGCTACTTGGTCAATCTTCGTGTCAAGCTTCTTAATTGCCAAGTCTTAAGATTCCATACGAACATCAAGCTTGTTCACATATTTTGAGAAGAGGTCCTCTAAGGTAGGCTTCGTTTCTCCTTGATTGTTCACAAATTGGTTCTGGAATCCGGGTGGTTGTCTTTGATTGAGATCTTGTTGAGGTTGGGGTTGGTTATCTTTCCAAGAGAAGTTAGGATGGTTTCTCCATCCCGGGTTATAGGTGTTTGAGAATGGGTTATTTTGGTTTTGGTTGGCCATTTGGTTATGCATGGGATTTTGGAAGTTACGGTTGTAATTGACAAATGAGACTTGTTCCGATGAACCCGAAGCAAATGAGCTCCCAACTTGGCAATCTATACTTGAATGGGGTCCCAAACACAACTCACAACTAGCCACATTCACTTGGCTAGACCCCGTATTCATATTGTTCATATGTTTAGTAAGAGCCGCAAGTTGTGCTTTCACACTTGTCATTTCGTCTACCTCTATCAAACCCGGAGCCTTCCTTGGCAATTGCCTTTCAGCTCCCCAATGGCTATTATTGAGTGCCATTTCTTCCAAAAGTTCTTGGGCAACGTCCTCTGACTTCTTCATGAGTGAGCCTCCCGCAGCCGCATCTACTAAGTTCCTTGTAAAAATTGTCATTCCTTCGTAGAAGGCTTGCAAAGTTTGCCATTTAGCAAGTCCATTGTTGGGGCACTTCCTTATGAGCTCCTTGAACCGTTCCCAAGCTTCACAGAGACTTTCATTCTCAAACTGCACAAAAGATGTGATCTCGTTCTGAAGGTGAGCTGCTTTCCCTGGAGGAAAGTACTTGTTCAAAAATGCTTGAGCTAGTTGGTCCCATGTGATGATTGAATCTGGGGCTAACGACTGAAGCCACGCCTTTGCTTTGTCCCTTAAGGAAAAGGGAAACAATTTGAGCTTAATAAAATCTTCCGAGACTCCGTTATACCTAAAGGTGTCACATATGTCATTGAAGCTCTGAAGGTGCATGTTTACCTAAAGGTGTCACATATGTCATTGAAGCTCTGAAGGTGCATGTTCGGATCATCATTTGGCAGCCCATAAAACTGAACTGTAGTGGCGATCATTTGAATGACCGCCGACTTGATCTCAAAAGTATTGGCTGCAACTGTCGGACGACAGATGGATGGCATGTTCTGATCAGCTCTGAGCATAGAGAAATCTCGTACACTCCTTCCACCTTCAACATGGTTACCTCCCTGATCTTGGTCTACAACCGGAGGCAACTTCTCATGATCCCGCACTACATTCGGATTGTTCATCATTGCTCTATTTACTCTAGATTGTCTTCTATTCCTTCGGGCCAGCCTCTCGATCTCTGGATCAAAGTCGAGGGATTCTAGATTTCTACTCTTTGTATATAGGTGCATACAAGAGTAGCCTGCCTGAAAAACCAACAACAAACACAAAATTTAAAAATTAAAAAAAAAAGAAAAGAAAAAAAAAGGTCCAAACTAGTAACAAACCAACTAGTATCGATATCAACTCTCCACTCAATCCCCGGCAGCGGTGCCAAAAATTTGACTAGCTCCAAGTGGGCGCTCGCAAGTGTACGAGGCCGGAGTGTAGTACAATAATAAGTAAAGTTCGTTCCCACGAAGATTGAGGAGTTGATTACCGAAATTGATTGATTCAATTACTATTTGAACAATGATTAAAAGTGATATTTTGTCTTGAAACTACAATTACTCTAAATTAAACTATCAAGCAACTACAAAGTAAAATATGAACTTGAATGTAATGATGAGTGTAAATATATGATGCGAAATGCTAAGACAAAGAATCCACCTCACCCTCTAACTAATGAAGTTCTAGACTCACTCAATTACCCAATTAGTGCACTTGTGTGTTGTAGACCCGTGCACCCAACAATAACCTCTATTCTCCTTCGAGTAATAGAAATTACACTCTAGCATACCCAATGCCTATCCCTCAATGACCCTAGAGTATATGCATGAATTCATTAAGGACTTTGGCACACACAAAAAGGGTCCTATACGCTAGCCTAGCGTATCTCTACCTTACTAGACATATATAGTGGACATTTTATCAAACATGTGGTGTGCATCACCCCTCGGTCCATAACACACCACTAAAAATCATTCACAAGGTGATCAATCTAGTGAAGGCATTAAGTATTCAAAACATCCATACATAACACAAAGCACAAATGAATAAAGGAGTAGTCTTTATAGATAAATTCAAGAGTTTGGTTTCATCAAGTCTTAACAAGAGAAAGTTAGTTCATTTTACACATGAGAGCCATCCACAAAATATATGATAGTAAATACATAGCTCTACAACAAAAAGTAAATGAGAAAGAGTTTAGAGAAAACTAAATGAAGAGCTTCCTCCTTGTCTTGACTCTTCTTCTCCTTCTTGTTGTCTCCAACCCTCTTTTTGCCCAAAAGTGTGAGATAATGATCGATTTGGTGGATGGAAGTGTGAAGGCTTTGGATTGTAGGGAAATGTGGTGTCTTGGTAGTTTTCTTGGAAGATGTGTGGGTTGTTTTGTGAGGAAGATGAAAGGGTGAGGTTTCAAGAGAGTGTTTTTGGGTAGGGAGTGGTGGTTAGGTCTGAAAATGGCAAAATAATATATAGAAGAGTGAATTAGGGCAGGGGCAAAAAGGTCATTTTCTTGATTTTATACTTTTTCTGGGTAAATGGGTGACCTTGGGGCCAGCTGGATTGAAGTCGCCCTGAGGTCGCTTTCTTCTCGGACTAACATCCCGTAGAAATAGCGACCTTGGGGTGACCTTGGTTGAGGTCGCCCTGAGGTCGCTTTCTTCTCTGCTGATGAAGCTTCAAACCCGACGCAATAGCGACCTTGGGGAGACCTTGGTTGAGGTCGCCCTGAGGTTGCTTTCTTCTCTGCTGGAGGAGTCTCTGGGCCGATTGTATAGCTACCTTGAGGCGACCTGGTCTGAGGTCGCCCTGAGGTCGCTTTTTCCTCTGTGCTAGCTTCTTGAGTCCATTCTGGTCCACTTCGACTTTGGCCAACAAAATTACGCTCCAATCCTATCTGGACCTGCAGAACTTGATTTAAAGGTTAAACATGTGGTTTGACCCGAGGGATGTGCACAAATTGAATAGATTTTAGGGCTACATTTACATGTAGAAATAGAGCAGTCACTAGAAGGATTGCCTGTGAGTTTTGCCCAGTTGGAGGGTTTCTCACGTAATTCAATCAACGTGTCATTTATTGTTTTCCGCACTTTAATTATGTTGATTGTATTTTGATTGTGTTGAGTTATGTTTTTTAATATTGACTAATCCAAAAATTGGTAATTAATTGGATTAACAAACCATTCACCCCCCCCCCTCTAGGTTGTTTAGACACACACTTAAGTTGCATTTTTAATTGGTATCAGAACGGGTTCATAGATATATTTAGGTGATCCTTGCTCTTGTTTGTGTGTCTTGCATTTGTGTGCATCTTGTTCATTGCATTCACTTGCATACATTTACCTAAAGTCTATGAGTGATTTCGGGATGAGTTAAGAGGGAGCATCGAGCGTGAGACCACCATTGCTTAAGGGTGATAATTACTCTTCAAGAAAGGGGAAAATGGAGTTCTATCTATCGGCGATAGATGATAGGGTGTGGATGGTAATTCAGGATGGATACACACCACCCATCATGACTGTCGAAGATGGCAGTAGTGTGCCTAAGTCCAAGGCTCAATGGTGTACTCAAGAGTTTGAAGCCTCAAAGTGGAACAACAAGGCAATGCATGCCTTGTTTTGTGTAGTGGATGAGAGTCAATACAAACTCATCCAAATCACCAAAAAAGCACATGAAGCTTGGAAGATCTTAGAGACAGCGCATGAGGGAACCTAGGTGGTTAAAGACTCCAAGCTCTAAGTTCTCCAAACTCAATTTGAGGCGATTAGGATGGAGAAGGATGAGTGCTTCAATGATTTTCAAGTGAAGTTGATGGACATTGTGAATCAAAGCCATCAACTATGTGACCCGTACTCAGATAGTAGGATCAAGCAAAAGATAATGATGTCATTTCCAGTCAGATTCGAATCCAAGATGACGGCTATTAAAGAAAATAGCAATTACAAGAACATGAAGCCGAGTGAAGTGATTGGAAGGCTCATAGCCTATGAATCTAGATGGGTTCCTACCTCCACACCTCCCAAGAAGCAAAAATGGTTAGCTTTGAAAACCTCCAAGATTGAGTAGGAGGATGATGACTCAGATGAAGACATGGCTCTAATGGTGAAGAGATTCAAGAAGTATGAAGCTTCACAAGAATGACTTGAAGAAGAAGACCTACTTCAAGAAGATTGAGCCAAGTCACGAGAAGCCTTCAAGAAAGGGGATTCAATGCTTTGAATGTGAAGGATTCAAGCATATCTCTAAGGATTGTAGTAATTTGAAGGAGAAGAGAAAAGGAAAGGCGATGGTCATCTCATCTAGTGATAGTGAGAGTGTAGAAGATTCTTTGGATGATAAAGAACTCGTAATTAACTAAGCGGCCTTAATTTGAACACTCGATATATGGAATTAATTTGTAAACAAGATTCAATCAATTCTAGGGTTCATTCTTTGTCTTTAATATGACTATTACCGTATGGTCATAGGATGAGTCACGTGTTACCAATTATTATTCACCATTGGTCTGTGGTGTAAACAATGATTAGAAACCCTTTAAGTGCAAGAAATAAGAACCAAATTCTATACTTTGCTTGGCCTATGCTAAAGATAAAATTCATTCATTCAAAAGAGCATTAATTAAGGTTAGGTTTGGTTTATACTCTAACCCTAATTCTCAGATAGTCTTAACCCTAAAATCATGTCAAATAATCTTCCACCCTTGGTCTATGGTGTGAATAAATATTAAAACTAATGAGGATTAAGCAATTAAGCATAATGAATAAATCAAGAATTAAATTGATAAATTAATAATTAATCCAAACATGAGCATTCACAAAAGGTTCACATTGATTCCCTAGTTATGAGATTAGTTACACATATTGAAAATAAAAAGAGAAGAGAAAGAGTAGAGAAAACCCGAGATGATCATCAAAGATCTCCTCCAATTCTTCTTCGTCTTCTTCATCTTCTTCTACAATGGATGGATGTGACTTGAGGGGATGTGTGGTGATGGAGTGATGGGGGACGGAACTCTTTTCTTCAAGAAACTCATGATATTTATAGGTGATAATTCCTTGTGAACTCCCAATTTGCTTTGTTGTAGGAAACTCACAAAGTAGGAAAGTAGAATGAGAGAAGGAATTGGAATCCTTTCCTAAATTAGATTTCCTTTCTTGATAATTGTCTCCTAATTTGAGTTTAGGAAGTTTTCCAAACATGTTTTGATCTTCTAAAATCATTAGAATTTGATTTGGGAAGTTTTGGAACAGTTATGGACCAATTCGGAATGGAATCCGCCAAAAGTACGTCAAAACCGCTACCTAGGTCGCTCCGCAGGTCGCCCGCGGTCAGCACCGCAGTGCTGTACTGATATGTACCGCAACGTAGACTGCTAGGTAGGAAATTGCACGAATCGCGGTCTAGCCCGCAGTCAGCTTCTCCAGCTCGACCTTCTGTTACTAAATCAGGCATAACTTCTTCTAGGAATATCGGAATTGCGATCCGAAAAGTGCGCCGAAAACTAGACTTCCAGGGCTTTCCATCCATAGGTGGTAGGACATACAGTTCAAACCGAGAGGTGAGATATGGGGCCCGAAATCTGGGTGATCTGCACTGGCCGAAATTCAGTTTTTTGCTCCTTTTCTTCAAAATAACTTCTAACACCTCTTTCATGGAATGTGACCTATAAATGCTCAACAAACACATAAAATACCTAATTTCACTCAAGAACAAAGCACAAATAATAGGAAATGGGGACTTAAAATATGTATAGAAATAGACCGATCAAATACCCTCAAACCTATCTTTTGCTAGTCCTCTAGCAAAACTAGAATAAAAACAAAAACTAAAAACAAACAAAAATCTAAAAATAAAAATTTTAAATTAAGCCACTTTCGTAGGGAACACGATAGCATTGAGCGTATGCTACAAGCCTTTAAACCTCTAGGTGTCCCTAGTAGGAGGAGTTTTGTCTCCTGAGAGTTTACAGCTATGCTACCCACAAACATAAATTTCTGCGAAAAATCAAATAATTAAGATGCAGACTCACATGTACAATTCAAAGCCAATGCATACTAGAGCCACTAAATAAAGACTAAAATTATGCCACAAATTTGAATGCATGTATGGTTTTAATGAAAAGCCCACACTCAAGACATTCTAGCTTCAAAAACACATTTGTCAAACGTCATAGATATAATTCGCCTCGACTCTAATTCTCACAAGATATCGCTCATTAATTCGCACAGAACCTAGGCAAATACACTCATCAAGCATACGCGAATGAAGTTATGCACAAGAAATTTCAAGATATTATCGCATATGAATTTATAATTGAAAGAACGCTTGATTTTTATGCAACGGATCTCATGAACGGAATCAGACATTAAGAACAAGATAGAGCACATGTTTACCTTTACTCTCGAGCTAGCTTTCTCAAAAGATCAATTAGGTCTTTTCTTTGGTTGTAACGGGGCCATTGGGTGTAGGTTAAGAAAGAACGGGAAAAGGATAGCAAACAAACCCAGGATCATATCGAGAAATTCTTCGGCAATCTTTATACTTGGCCGAATTTCTTTGAATTCTTCATTCCACTTGCATCTAGGCTTCTTGAACAATTTTTGTTCATCTTCCTTCTTGAGTTGACTTTGATTTCATATCGCTTCATTGTAAAGCTCTATTCCTTTTCACTTTCATTTGATTTATCATCTCATTCATTTATCTTTCTCTTTTTTTTAACCCCTTTTTTTTCAACTTTTTTTTTAAGATGAGAATTTTACATCTATTACATAATTCTTCAAAAACCTTCTTTGCATTTGATCTTCTTACTTTTTTCTTGGTACATGCACTTCATGAGTCACCCATTTCGAACTCTCTTCAATCATCTTCATCACCTCAATATGATCCCAAGCTATAAGGTACGGCTAAAATATGGCTAATTGGGGTTAAGTTAATGTGGGTGATGAAAGAAAAAAGGCTTATAGTCTTTGGCTTCAAAATTGGCTATGGAGCACACACATAAAGGTAGGAAATATTTAAGGTCTTTTAAGTAGTTCAAGCACACATTGCCTATATCATTTCTAATTGTTCAACTAAAACAAGAGTAAAGTCCACATGTGATATCTTTTATGATGAATGTTCTATAATATCCAATGCATAACCTATTGAGATCAATTTATAATGCTAAGAACCTAATGAGTGTTTAGGAGTAGAAACAAAAGAACCCTCATATAATTATATTTATTTACGCTTTTTGGCTTAGTGAACTCACAATGGTAGTCTCCACTATTAATCATGGCAATTCAACTAAGCATCCTATCCACCATCACATTAAGAGTATGTCATAAATTTTGAAAAATGCAATGCAATACTATAAGTGGCAAGACGTTAGTCTAAACTCAGTGAATAAAGCATATATTACGGCTCTTAAAGCACACAAAAGAAACATCTAATCATAAAGGACAAAAATTCAAAAACTGGTGACTTTTGAAATTGACGTAAGTCTGTTCTTGAATGCATATCTCTCAAAATACTTAACGCAAGTTAACCAAATTTTAACACAAGAAAATAGACATGCAAAGACACACCTTTAATTTAGAAAAATTCTCAAAATTAGAATCGAAAAAGTGAGAAAACAGACGACGAAAAACATTAACGTGCAGAATTTTTTTAAAAAAAAACAGGGCATCGCCCATGACCTTTGGTCGAAGAAACAATCATAACTTTTAAACCACTACCCAGAATTTTACGTTCTTTATACCGTTGGATTCGTATCGAAAAAACGATGAACCCAAAGTGGACAGAAAAATTTATTTCCCCATCAATGAATACAGTTTTAACAAAACTTTTGCCTCAAAAGTTTTCAAAACAGGTCACTTTTTCGCAGATTTCAACAAATGGCTCAAAAAATTAAAATAAACACGAATTCACACCCCCAAACCTAATCTAAACATTGTCCTCAATGTTTGTATGACATTAAAAGCATGGACAAAGAATAAAGAAAAAGCATGGAAGGCAAGAACTAGAAAAACACAAAAACAAAAGAAAACTAAAAACTAAAAGTAAAAAGAAATTACCTAGGTGGGTTGCCTCCCACCAAGCGCTTTATTTAACGTCTTAGCAAGACGGATACAAGGATGACTCAACCAAATTCCAATGTCTCAAATTTCCGTTTTCGCGCGATCAAGTCATGGAAAAAATTTTCACGCACCGGCATGTTCCTACACACAATAAGCAAAAGTAAGTAAATGTGCAATATAAAGTGTGATGAAATAAGTTCAGAAAACCACTTATTCCATTTGCTTTTGTGTAGGCGGCTCGGAAAGGTAATGGGAGGGACATAAGGCTTGAGTTCCTTGTATAGGAGCGGTGCCTCGAAAGGTACATCTTCCGCTTCCTTCACTTTTTCTTCTATCTCCTCCTTTTCTACTTCTTCATCTACAACACTAGAAAGATCATTAGAAAGTTCATTGCTCACTATGGTATCGACAATCTCACCATTAGAAGGGATGATAGCAACATCTTCTTGCACCGGTTGGTTTGGGAATTTTTCGGGCTCCTTCTTTTGAGCTTCAACCAATTGCCCAATTTTTAACTCCATCTTCCTCATTAAGGCCTCAATGTTTTGAAACTGGACATTGGTTTCCTTGAACATCTGTTGAGTGGTTTGCAAGAATTCTTTCATTGTTTGTTGAAGTGATGGTGAGATTGGCTGCTCATAGATATTGACTTCATTGTGGTTCCGTGAGAAGTCTTGATGATTCCTCCAATCCGGGTTGTAAGTATTGTTATATGGTGCATAACTCGACCACTGACTATGGGAATTTCCATATGGTTCATTGATAGGCCAAGGATTGCAGGAATTCATTACTCGGGCTTGTGCTCTTGCTTTCTCATCATAAGCATGTCGTCTGTAGAAGTCCATTGTACCTGAAAGAAAGAAAAGAAAAGAAAAGAAAAAGAAAACAAAAAAAATAAACTATTGACTAATGACACGAATACTAAAAAAAATTAGAACTACTAACTAAAACTAAAACTAGAATTAATCAATAAATTAAACTAATCACCGGCAGCGGCGCCAAAAACTTGATGGTGTAAAATCGTGTTATAATATACTCACTCGCAAGTGCACGAATCGTGAAGATTAGCACAGTGACAAGTAAGAATCGTTCTCACGAGGAAAAGAGATTTATTAATTAAAACTAATTCTAATTAAAGTTAAATTAAAGTAACCAAAAGATTTGTTGATGATTGAATTATACTAAAACTAAACTAAATTAAACTAAGAAAACAATTAAAGAAAATATGGTTGTGATCAAAAGGTAGAAAGCACTAGGTCATCAATGATCCCCAATTATGAACACTCGATATATGGAATTAATTTGTAAACAAGATTCAATCAATTCTAGGGTTCATTCTTTGTCTTGAATGTGACTATTACCCTATGGTCATGGGATGAGTCATGTGTTACCAATTATTATTCACCATTGGTCTATGGTGTAAACAATGATTAGAAACCCTTTAAGTGCAAGAAATAAGAACCAAATTCTATACTTTGCTTGGCCTATGCTAAAGATAAAATTCATTCATTCAAAAGAGCATTAATCAAGGTTAGGTTTGGTCTATACTCTAACCCTAATTCTCAGATAGTCTTAACCCTAAAATCATGCCAAATAATCTTCCACCCTTGGTCTATGGTGTGAATAAATATTAAAACTAATGAGGATTAAGCAATTAAGCATAATGAATAAATCAAGAATTAAATTGATAAATTAATAATTAATCCAAACATGAGCATTCACAAAAGGTTCACATTGATTCCCTAGTTATGGGATTAGTTACACATATTGAAAATAAAAAGAGAAGAGATAGAGTAGAGAAAACCCGAGATAATCATCAAAGAGCTCCTCCAATTATTCTTCGTCTTCTTCATCTTCTTCTACAATGGATGGATAGGACTTGAGGGGATGTGTGGTGATGGAGTGATGGGGGACGGAACTCTTTTCTTCAAGAAACTCATGATATTTATAGGTGATAATTCCTTGTGAATTCCCAATTTGCTTTGTTGTAGGAAACTCACAAAGTAGGAAAGTAGAATGAGAGAAGGAATTGGAATCCTTTCCTAAATTAGATTTCCTTTCTTGATAATTGTCTCATAATTTGAGTTTAGGAAGTTTTCCAAACATGTTTTGATCTTCTAAAATCATTAGAATTTGATTTGGGATGTTTTGGAACAGTTTTGGACCAATTCAGAATGGAATCCGCCAAAAGTATGTCAAAACTGCTGCCTAGGTCGCTCCGCAGGTCGCCCGCAGTCAGCACTGCAGTGCCGTACTGATATGTACAGCAACGTAGACTGCTAGGTAGGAAATTGCACGAATCGCGGTCTGGCCCGCAGTCAGCTTCTCCAGCTCGACCTTCGGTTACTAAATCGGGCATAACCTCTTCTAGGAATATCAGAATTGCGATCCGAAAAGTGCGCCAGAAACTAGACTTCCAGGGCTTTTCATCCATAGGTGTTAGGACATCCAGTTCAAACCTAGGAGAGAGATATGGGGCCTGGAATCTGGGTGATATGCACTGGCCGAAATTCAGCTTTTTGCTCATTTTCTTCAAAATAACTTCTAACACCTCTTTCATGGAATGTGACCTATAAATGCTAAACAAACACATAAAATACCTAATTTCACTCAAGAACAAAGCATAAATAATAGGAAATGGGGACTTAAAATATGTATAGAAATAGACCGATCAAGAGTCATCCAAGAGTGGCCAAGTGAAGATGCCAATAAAGAATGGAGCTCAATCTCAACAACCAAGAGCTCCACATCCAAGCTTCCATCAACCAAGAAGGCAAGCTCAACATACTCATCATGACCAACTAAAAAAGGCAAGCCTTGCAACCTCAACCAAGGAGGCATCCCAACCTTGTTCAACAACAAAGAAGGAGAGAACCGGCTCAACACCAAAGGCGACATCAAACGCATGACAAGTCTCAAATGACCTCACAAGGATATGGTATGACTCCCCACTTTATACATACTTGTCATTTTTATAGTGTTGATAGGGATATAAGGCCAAATTTCCATAAGCACATTAAGAAATGTAGGGTTGAGAGCATGATGGAGAGGAATAGATCTAGAAGGGACAATATGCACATGCCTAGGAAATCTAGAGTAAATGATCCTAGGAAGTCTGGTAACATGTTGACTAAGACCACTAGGAATGAAAATGTATCACCTAAGTGGATTAGAAAATATGAACCCGCATGCTATTGGGTTAACTTGTCACCTATAGACTCAACTAGGTCTATTGGACTTGGTAGGTCTATAAGGGCTCATGCCTCCCACTGACTTGGTTGGAATTGACCCCATTTGGGGAGCTCAAGCAAAGAGAGGGAACTTGCATTCTTGAAATGTGCAAAAATTTGGTCTACTTTATGTCTCTTTATTAATTGCTTGAGATACTAGGTTGCATATATATATATATATATATATATATATATATGCTAATATGAATTTTTTGTTTAATAAGTGTGTAACCTTGCTTTGTTTGTAATCAATGTCACATTTATATTCAATCATGCATTTTTCGACTGGGAGAATTGATTAGGAAGTACTTTTGAATGACCTATAATTTATCTCCATGACATGTAAACTTGATTATGACATGCCTTAAATGATATGCATGAAATGCTTTTGATTGCTTATATGCAAAATATGTGTGAAAGCAAATGAGAAGACTAATCATTAAGGATCTTGTATCCATGCAATCAATAAGGATTTATATCCAAATTTGTCTTCTCTCTCTTCTTAACGGTTTGAATAAGACAACAACTAATAAGGATTTCACATCCATTCAATAAATAAGGATTCTATATCCATGTCTTGTTTGGCCCTTAAGGATTGATATATTTGCTTATGTGTTGAAAATGTTTTCTTCGAAAAACTATATCATGTTTGCTTATAACAAAAGGGTACAAATTGGTTTGAATTCTTATGGAAACCCTTTTGATGTTTGCTTTACCAAATATCATTGCTTGAACTTTGATGTTATATGTCTTGCATGCAAAGCAAAACCTTCACACATTCTTTTTAAAATAAAACTCCTCCAATCTCTCTCAATTATTCAAGTTGCATAAAGTTTATGTATATTATTATGCAATCGTCTTTTGTGCGATTATCTCTCTTTGCTAAAGCAACCCGATAGAGGGAGCTCATTTGCCTATCTCATGAAAAAAAAGGGGAGAAGTCTTGAAAGATATAGGGGGAGCATATCTTTATGCTTTGGGGAGAAGTCTTGGAAGAGAGTAACTTTTTAGGGGGAGAATTGCATTGCATTACATTATATTGATTGTATTGTCTCCTTAATGCAAATGCTTGTTTTTATTTGATCACCTCACATGCACTTGTTCTTGGAAAGTGCTTTCTTGCTATTGTGTGTAGGAATGATGATCTACGAAGAGATTGATGACCTTGAAGACTTAGATCTTAGGTTCCTCTTATTGTAATGTAGAATATACTTTGTTGACCAGTAGCTTTATTATTATTGTGTGAGGATTATTTTGTGAGTGGTTGTTTTGTCATGAAATAGTCAAAGGGGGAGATTGTAAGGACCTCTATTTATGATTGGCTTATTTCATGACAAACCACATTGGGATCACTTTGTAAGGGGTAGCTTAGGTCTCTAATTGTGACTCATCTTCAACAAGCTTCCAAGATCCCAAAGTGCTTCATGAGAGGTAGTTTACTTGTGTTGACTCTTTTGAAAAATTTAGCTTCACACACTCACCAGTTTGCATTAGTTATTATATCTTGCATTGTATCTCATTTGATAACAGGTTTTGTATGTTAATTGTGCTTCATTTTGTGTGCATTTCACTCACTTCACACTTGCACAACATTCATGTAAGATAGGTATTTTTCTTGAGTGTTAAAAAAGGATATTTCCCTTTAGTATGGCATAGACCGCTGGGCAAGCACTGCTTGCACCGCGGCACATGGAGCCGTAAACTCCAGTATGTCATACACAGCGTGTACCGCAGCCTGTGCACTTGCATGCATAGGGGTCTCTTCCGCGGTTTTCCTTAGAAGGACTATGTTGCCTGTACCGCAGCATGTGCACTTGCATGTACAACGGCCTCAACTACTATCCATTCCAGAAGACTGATTCTTCTATTACGCGGCATGTACAGCGGTTTGGACATATGCCTGCATTGCGGTACGCTCAGCGTTAATGACTGGATTTATTTCTCAAGTTCAAAACAACGTAGTCTTAACTAGAGCTTCTCTATATATGTTCTCTTCTCTCCCATTTTGTTTTGAAAGCTATTGACTCCAAGAGAGAGAAGCTCCAATACTTGTTCTTTACCTCTCCAAACCCAAAACCCATCATTCATTCATGAATCAAACAACTTCTAGCTATATCTAGGATGTATTTTTGCATGGGTCTTCATCATTGAGTTAACTTGGTAAGTTGAACAAAAACCCATCTTTGTTAATTGTTTATACTTTCCAAGATTGTGTTTTTATTGCATTTATTAATTGATTAAATGCTAGGACTTTATTAATTGCATCTATTTATGAGTTCCTTTGTATGACTAGGTTTGTATTGTGATAGCTTGCATTTAGGACATTATTGCTCTCTAGCTAAGTCTCTATGCCTTGCATTTAGACATTGTTGATTATGACTCATTGATTGCATTTCATGATTGCATTTATTGTCCTTGCCATGTTTAATGACAACTCTTGTTGATTGGCTTTTGTTGATGACTAGATTGTAGATTCTCATATCTTTATCTAGTTAGGTCGTTATGAGCATTCATATAGACATTGATAACTAGGATTGCTTTTATTGCCATCATATAATCCTTAGATAAACATTTAGTATAGCCTAGCATTATTTTGCATGTTTGAATATTTTTACATATTCACATATGTTGTTTATCTCTTCTTGAGAGTCAAGTCTTGTGACTACATGTGTGTAGTGCACAAGCAAAGTGGTCGAGAATCACTATAAAGGCCTACGGGTAGTAGTGATGGCTTAGTAACCGAAAATGGTGTGACTAGGTAACCAAAAATGGTGTGACTAGAGGTCAACCTAGGTTGTAAACATCATTACAATAGTAGATTTGAGGATCAAGTGTGGCTAGAAGGATAGCCTGTGAGTTTTACCCAGTTGGAGGGTTTCTCACGTAAATCAATCAACGTGTCATTTATTGTTTTTTGCACTTTAATTACGTTGATTGTATTTTGATTGTGTTGGGTTATTTTTGTTAATATTGACTAAGCCAAAAATTGGTAATTAATTGGATTAACAACCCATTCACCCCCCCTCCCTCTCTAGGTTGTTTAGACACACGCTTGAGTTGTATTTTCATAATTTGTCTAATTTATTATTTATAAGAGGGTAGTTTTGGAAAGAATGTGTTAAAATGGATTAACCTCTTGCAGTTTTAGATAATAGTCACAATTGTCAACTTATTATTTTTCGATGGTTTTTTTTTTGCACTTTTTCAAATTTCAGACAACTTAAAATAAAAAACGAAATAAATTGTACTTTGCAGATCCTTTCAAGACTTGAGATGTAAAAAACACAGAAGCTAAAGTAGATTAAAAAATTCACAAAAACTCTGATCTATAAAAGATATAATATATCTGATTCGAGTCCGTTGATTTACGTACAAATACCAGAAACAAAACCTATTATTACGTTGTTGATCCGTGTACGAATACCAGGATAATAGGCTTCAAATACACTGACCTTCAAAAATTAAATAGCACTTTTTGGGGTGGGTCTTGCGCAAAAAGAACCACATTAGTAATTCATGTTTAAAAAGCACCAATTTAGGTGACAAGACAAAAATACTCCTTCCAAGTCACTTTCTGTTGTTTTCAAACGTAGATAGACAAACTAAAGAGAGAAAACATCGGCTTAAAATCTGACGGCGAAGTAACCTGCGGTGGCACTACAGTTCTTTTTCGACAGTTCAAACGAGCATCTACAATTGATAGTGGTAAGTAGAGTTATATTTTGTTGTCGTTTTTGTTGTTGACAAGTTTATGTGCATGTTTGATTTTGGGTGTTGTTTAGACTTGTAGATTAGGTTTGATTTGTCGATCTGAGTATGGTTCTGGGTTAGGTTAGGGTTTTATTTTGAAAATTTTGTGTAGAAGACGATGAGGATTTTGGTTTCCGAGCCTTTTGAAACACCGTTCGAGCCTTTTAAGTTGTAATCCGAGCTTTTTGTTTGAATCTCTGAACCTTTATATTAGGTTTTTCAAATTTGAATCTCGGAGGCTTTGTAAGTAGTTTCCGAGCCTTTTTAAGCAGTTCCCGAGCTTGTTCATGAACTGCCTGAGCCTTTTGTATGAACATTAAACTTTTTGATGTTCGAGCCTTTGTTAGTTGTATCCGAGCCTTTGTGAGTAATGTCCGAGCCTTTATGAGTTATTTCTGAGCCTTTTTAACAATCGGTTGTTTTGTTAATTTTGTATCTCCGAGACTTTTTATATAGTGTCTGAGTCTTTTAAGTTGTAATCCGAGCTTTTTGTTTGAACCTCCGTGCCTTTGTATTAGGTTTTTCGAATTTGAATCTCCTTGCCTTTGTAAGTAATTTCTGAGCCTTTTAAGCAGTTCCTGAGCTTTTTCATGAACTGCCCGAGCCTTTTGTATGAATATTAAACTTTTTGATCTTCGAGCATTTGTGAGTAATGTCCAAGCCTTGTGAGTTATTTCTGAGCAGTTTTAACAATTAGTTGTTTTGTTAATTTGTAGCTCTGAGACTTTCTATATAGTGCCCGAGCCTTTTAATGAACTGACCAAGCCATTTACTTAACTGCCCGAGCCATTTACTTAACTGCCTAAGCTTTTTACTTAACTTCCCGGCCTTTTACAGTACTAATCTATATGCTTTATTTCTATGAAAATGCAGATGAAGAATCAACTAAAGGATTTACTAAAAACTCCAGCGGTACTTTGGTGGTCGAGATGAGGTCGACTATGAACATCTAAGATCAGTTCTGCGGATTGGTATTTTTGAGGAGCAGTAAGATGCGATGAAGCAGTGCTTATTGTATATGCTAAACTGGATATTAATGGGGTTGGACGAGAGAGAGAAAATTTGATGCGCCTAGTTGAGGACTTGGACACTTTTGATGCAGTCCCATAGGGTGGACACGTGTATAGGCAGTCTATTTTTGGTTTCAAGCATGCGTTGGACGGTCAACAGGAGCGGTTCAAAAAATGACAGCAAACAAAGGGCGTCGACGTACAACTTATACGGTCTACCTCACGCACTGTTGGTGAGAATTTAGAATTTCAATCTGTACTTTAACTATAATTGTTTTCATATGACTGATGGAATAAATAGATTTGATTCTTATCGTACTTTTCTATTACACAGATATTTGCTTTTGAGGTTATCCCCGAGCTTGCCAACCAACTTGGGACCCATGTGGTAATCGACTAGTCCCCCCATATTCTGAAATGGGAGTTGAATCAGCGACCGAGGGCGGAAAAGCTAGCAAAGATTTTCACATCAAGGGTAGGTATCAATTTTGTTAATGTGTTATAGTTATTAGTATGTATACAAACGATTTCAGATGTTTGCAAGGACTGAATTGGTGCCGATGGCAGCTGAGAGGGCTGAATGGTACTACAAGGGCATAGACGAGAGAGGCAGTCTGTATGATGCCGTCGATAGAGTGGACGTTTCGGTACCGGATCTCGAACAGCATACGACTGCCGAAACTAATAATACCGAGGGTTCTAGCCAGAGGCTGGCGGTAGGACTCCGTGAGGCATATGCAGGTTCGATTTGTGATGCCTGGAGATACATCTAGAGGTAATTCACAATGAGGCGTTGGAGGTCATCCAAAGGTACGTAAAAATATTTGTATTGCATTATTTAATTTGAAACATATGAACGGTTTTAGTACTGACAATTTCGATTTCCTTTTAGGACCGCTAGGAACATAAATTGGCTGAAGTGATGGATGCTGTCCGAAAGTTACGGGAAGATGTCCAAAGGAGTAATGAGAAACGAGATCAGCAGCAGACGGAGTTGCCGGGCTTGATCCGAGCGCTTCAGGGTTCGACATCGCAGTCTCTTTGGGATGGTCCACTATTCGGTGACTGAGACTTTAGTCCCAGAGACAGGACAAATAGTCATGACGAGGGGACAGACCCAGACACAGGACATGAGCAGTAAGGTACTATAGAGAGAGTGCCCTGTCAGCAAGAGCTTGGTGTGACAAAACCAGAGCAGGAGAAGCAAGTGCCTGGTGGTACAGAGACAACAATATTAGCGCGGCTACCTTATGAGGGTTTACTAGAGCAGTAGCTGCATCAGATCGACCATGTGGATTGTCCTGTTCATCCCTAGGACCACACAGCGCAACCGTCATCGCATCACACCCCTGTAGGCAATCCACGGGGACAGAGTTCCTCCTCCCAATGCACCCCTTTGGTCCATCCAATCGCACCGCACTCCTCTAGGCGATCTACAGGGACATAGTTCCTTTGTCGCATCTCTCCAGCCGATCCACGGGGACAAAGTTCCTCCTCCCAGCGCACCCTTCTAGTCCACTGACCACACCAAAACGGGCGCTCACAATAGTACAAGGCCGTGGTGCAGTACAATAGTCAATAAGATTCGTTCCCACGAGGAATGATGAATTAAGTACCACAATTGATTGATCAAATCACAATTAAAACAAGCAAAGCATTGATGATTCAAGAACGCGAGACAAACCAAATCAAACAATAATTAAAAAGCAAATATTATGGAAACTAAAATAAGCAAGCAACAAGTTCGAACACGAGGCTGTAAACTGTATGTAAATGAGGCTAAGGCCTTGAATCCACCTTACTAATTCTCATAAACACAAGACACATCATTAGGATAAATTATACAAGTGTATATATAGATTCGTATACGCGGAAATTGTCTCTAACCTCTGTCAAGTGAATAGAGACAACATTTATATGCACTAATAACCTATTTCTACATGGTTATCCAAACTACATACAAATTCATTAAGAACTATGGCATACAAGAGAATCCTACAAGCTAGCATCACATATTTCTATCTTACTAGACTTGTATCCAGCATTTCATCCAGCACATTGTGTGCTTCTCCTTTCGATCCTTCACACAACAATCAAAATATCATCTAAGTGGTAGCTAAGCACCTAGAAGCATTAAGCATAAGAAATACACATATATAACACATTGTAATGGAATTAATGTGATGGTCTTCATTGATGATTCGTGGACAAGGTTTCATCTAGGCCTTAGCCAAGATGAAATTAGTTCATATTACAAGCCATGGCTACAAAAGATATAAATAACATGCAAGCAATCTCAAATAAATACAATAAGTAATGAGGTAAAAGTTTAGAGTAAACAATAATGAAGAACTCCTCCTTGGTTAACTTGAATGCTTGGTTCTTCCTCTCCATTGATGCTCCCCTTTTAATGCTCCAAGAATTGGTTTGGATTATGGATTTGGGGTTAGATGAGGTGATTTAGTGAATATAGAAGGTGGAATGTGTTCTTGTAGTGTTTTAGGGGAAGGTTTCTTGAGTTTTTGTGCTGGAGAGAAGATGAGAGCAAAAGAGAAGGAAGAGGGAAATATATATGGAGACCAATAAGTGAGGGGCAAAATGGTCTAAATAATGCCCGTTGACTAAAAGGCAACCTAATAAGAGACATGGTCATGTCGCCTCTCCAAGTCGCCTCTGATCCTAAGAAAACCCACAGTGCATTAGGTGACATCACTGGCGACATGGGCAAGTCACCTCCCATGTCGCCTCTTCTCTGCAATTTCCTCACAGTGCATCAGGTGACCTTCTAGGCGATATGGGGAAGTCGCTTCCCATGTCGCCACTTCTTCTGGAGCAGATAACCCAAAACAAGAAAGCACGAGAGGCTACATCTCAGGTGACATGGGGAAGTTACCTCCCATGTCACCTCTTCTTCTAGCAGCCAATGATTAAGCCTTCACACCTACAACAATTTCACTCCTAATTGCTCCGAAAGTGAGAAAAATGTACCGAAAGCTCAAAACTAAACGATGCCCTGCAAAATACGAGAAACACATTAAATATAGGGTTGAAGCTTAGAAAATATGTATATAGAAAGGAAAAATACGGGGCTACGCCAAGCGTAAATATGAACACATCATCCACCACAGCGGTTCAGACCGTAGTCAGGTTTAGGTTGAACGTCACCAGTGGGCTCGCAAGCGAGAATGGCAGCTGATGAGCCCATACATTGACCCCTATCGGCCGAAGAGGCCAAGGATACTGCCACAGTCATCAGCCCATGTATTCAGGCCCTAGGATTTGGTAGATGGTGACTAGCTTGCGGCTTACCAAGCCTACAAGAGGAACACGATGAGGGAATTGTAAGTACAATTGTACATATTACAATCTTATTTTAGTATCTTCAAACCTAAGTAAAATTACTTAGTTATCTAACTTCTTCAACAATTATGCAGACGTGATATGGATCTACAAGTGCCAATTGCTGTCACTTGGTTCCAGCAGTTGCAAACCAACTTCATGGAGTTGGAGGATACGGTATGTTCCTTACTTGAACTATTTGTATAAGTTTGTTTCAGTAATGGTAGAATACTAACAATTTACCATGTTGAAATTGTCAACACATGGACGCGTACTTGCAGATTCTGTGGAAGTGTCAGGTAGCATACCCCACTGTCTACAGTTAGAGGATCAACATACTAGATTCATAGTTCTATGTAAGTGTTTATATTGTACGGTTTTCGCTTATGCATTATTTAATTTCATACATCTCTTACATAACGTTTCGGGAAATTTTTTTATTGTATAGTCATGGTTGTATATTCAGTGGGGGAGAATTATGCTTAGTGTGGTTGTGGGCAAATCCCCTAAGGATTGGTCTGTGCTGAAGTACCAGTGGCCCGCTAAAGACCTTAGCGTTGTACGTGGATGTGGTGAGTGTTTAATTTACATGGTTTCAATGTGTTTAATAAATAAATTTGATACTGATAACACTTTGTTGAAACATATACAGTTTCTGATTCCTTGCAACATTGGACGACATCATTGGATCCTGGCCAGCCTCGACCTCACAGTCGGGAAGATCTACCTGTTAGACCCGTACAAACAGGAAGTTACATGACACACCAAGAATGACCAGGTCGCGTGCTTAAGGTGGTTTTTACCCTCGATGTTGCATCAATTGTGGTTTCACGATATAAGATGGAGGGATGATAGGATGTACGACTTGGTGGATAGAACCTTTCGGATGAGCCTTATGTCTAAATCATGTGTGCCCTAACAGACTACAGGATATGACTGTTTCAAGATCTATTTCTATCACTTTTGGTTTTAATAACTATGGTTTCTAACGGTTGTTCATGTGGTGAATTGCAAGGGTAACTGTGGTGCCTATACTTTGAGATTGACATAGTATCTGCTGACGAACAAGGAAACGTTTGATTGGTCGGAAGACAATATGGGAACCATCTGGGAGAAGATGACCATAGAGGTTTTTTTGTAACTCCAAGCCCCATTTTTTCTGTAGTTGATGTACCTAACTTCTTAAGTAATGAAATTTAGAATTTTTTTTTAGTTAAAGTGTTTGCAATTACAAGTAGAACACACATTTCATACCTTCAACAATTGGTAAACTGAAATTTAACTGCCCCATTTAAACAACACGATTTAAATGAACAAGTCAAACAATTCCAAATAATTAAAATTACATCAATATCAACGGCTCCATTCATTCCACGGTAGAGTCCTTGTGAGGGCACGTTTGTTTGTTGTGTCTAACTAAATGACCGATGTTGCATGGTATTCCCAGGGAACAATTATGCTCGGACCTTCATTAATCAAAGGCTGGTTAGAACACCTCCTGCATTTATGTCCTGATTGTCCACATCTTTTACACGATTGTGTGGTTGTCTTCTCCGAAGATGAGGCATATCGACCCTTCATCGGGCGACCTGATTATCTCTTCGACTTTGGATTTAAAACCACGCGCGCTGCGATGTCGGATGGCACTTACCATGAAGAATGATGGCCAACAAGCATAATAGGAACAGAGTATGCATCAATAAGTGTCTCTCTCTTGTAGTAGTCCGCACACAGAGATGTGAAATCTATGTTTTGCTTCCTGCAACAATGAAAACAGTGAGATTCACGTATGGGTAATATAAAGCGTTAACTATAACTTCTCATGTACCTTGCCGCTGCGAGTGCGTGAGAACATGGAAAAATGTCCATTTGGAATTTGTCGCATGTGCAAGTCTTCAGGACTTAGTTAACCGTCCACTACTTTCCCTTTAGTTTGACGAAGAATATGTTCCAGTCAACTAGATTTATAGTCATATAACTGCACTTCTTAACACGTTTCAGGATCACAAGATGTGTTGCGTTGGTCAATTGATGACGCATGGACGGTGCAGCTCGATGACGATCGTGAAACCACCGTTGTAGCATATTCCTAATGAACTCTGCCAGTGTCAACATTGACAGTTGCCGTACGAATTTTAGGCATGAGTTTATGCACTCTGCAACATTTGTTTTTGTAAGGACCTCGATTTTATGATTGGCTTATTTCATGACAAACCACACCACATTGGGGATGATTGTGTAATGGGTAGCTTAGGTCCTCGTTGGCAAGCTTCCAAGCATCTCTATAACTTCAAGAGAAAAATGTATATTCACTTCACTTTGTCTCTTGAAGAGTTTAGGTGCACACACAAACTTCATGCATGCTTTGTTCATCTTGCATTTGTGTTCTTTATTGTTTATATATGTGCATCTTTTTCACAATCACACATGCACTTCATTGTTAGATGTAAGTGTGGTTTTGTGTGGTGTAATTCGTTTCTGTTTGTGTGATCGGAAACGTCTGCGCTTGCACGATGGTGTGCATGTCTTTGTGCGATGGTTGACCATTTGAGAAGGTCTCATTCTTCTCTTGGTTAAGTGTTAGTTTTGGTTTGGTTGTTTGGAGTAAAGTGTCTAGTTTCAAAAGAGTGGTTTTCAATGTTTTAAATATTTTTCAAAACTGACCTTTGTATGGTTTTGTGACCATAACATTATATACAAAGATTTAAAATGAGTTTTGAAATTTTTTGGATACACTAGACACCCATACCTTTCCAACGGTATATTATTCGTAATATTTCATGACTGTTAGGATTGGTTTTGAAATCTCCAAAGTAACCACTAAAACAGGGCAACTCTGTTTTTGTCAGAATCTGACCTTTGGTCATTCTTTTGATCATAACTCTTTATACAAATATCAAAACCTCATTATGTAAAAATTAGTAGAAATTAGACTTCCATACCTTTCCAACGGTATATTATTTGAAAGGTTTCGATATCGTTTGGTTTTGTTTTAGGTCGCTCGAAACCAGAGCTGTTGTGCTGTCCAGTGTGTTAGGCGACATGCAAGGCCACTTGTGCATGTCGCCTGACAAGTCGCCTTTTGACGCCAGAAATCAGTTTTTCCTTATCCAAAACGATGTGGCTTCACTTGGATCATATAAATACATCATCTTCTTCCCCAATCAGAACTAGAGCTTTGAAATTTACATTCCTAGTGAGAGAAAGAGCTCCCCTAGAGAGAGAAAGCTTCAAGCTTTGTTCCTTGACTCTCCAAACCCAAAACCCATCTCATTCTTGCATCATTCCACATCATTTGAGGATGGGTCTTCATTGTTTCATGACTAGGTAAGCAAGAACTTCCTTGAATATCATTTACTGTTCTTCTTACTCTAGATTATGTATTTATTGCATGATTAAATACCTAGACTCTACTTTATTGCATATTTATGAGTCTTGATAACATGATTGAATTTGTATTGTGATTGCTAAATTGATTAGGTCTTTTTTGCCTAAAAGCTAGGTCATAAACATTCATTTGTGATTCATTGATAACTAGGTTGAAATATTGATTCTTAATCAACTAGTTAAGCTTATTGAATGTTTATGCATATTTTGTGTAACAATTAGTTTGTTGGAAATTCTCTACAAATCTAATTGAGTTTTTTTGTTGATAGACTTTTGTCTAAGACTTGCATTTAGTGAATGATTAAATGTATTGTCTCAATCACATGAATATATGCTAAGTTTATGTTGAATACATTGTGAGCATATTTGTTGATTCATTGTGATTGTTTGTGATAGCTAGGATGGTTGTTATTGATAACATCTAGCTAAGTCTTTATGCTTTGCATTTAGACATTTGACAACTTGGATTTGTTTCTACAAACTCTTAGTTGAGCAATTTGTGTAGTCTAGCATAAATTGCATTGAGCATAATTTCACATGGTCACATAGACATTTCATACTCTTCATTGATTCAAAGTCTTGTGGCTTCGAGGTGAAGTTGCACAAGCATTGAAGTCTTGCAACCAAAGGTTGGTTGGCAAGCATTGGTTGCCAAGAGCCACTGTAAAAGGCCCGTGGGGTAGATTAGGAGGTGCTCACGCCAAGAGTAGTGTATCGGGGGATATCACTAGGGATTGAACCAAGAGTGGCGAGTGGTAGTGTCTATAGCCTGAGGTTATCGAGAGTGAGAGTCCGAGTATCACTTGAGGGTGTAACTTTCTTTTCATATAGTTGATTTCTGTGGCTCAAGTGGCTAGCATGGCTAGTCCCGTGGTTTTTCCCGTTTGGAGGGTTTCCACGTAAAAATCAAGTGTTCTTTATATTTCCGCACTTTACTTGATTTTTATTGTTTGATTGTTTGGGTTAATTGTGATTAATTTTGACTAATCGAAAAAGTTGGTAATAATCGATTAACAACCCATTCACCCCTCCTCTAGGTTGTTAGACACACGCTTGAGTAGTATTTTCAGTTTTCATCAACCTGTACCTTTCTTTGGGGACAGTGTACGCGGGACCACTTGTGTGGACCGGCAGCAATGACATAATCGAATTCATCATTGTGCAGGCTACGTAACTTCTCTATGTGCCAGTTATAATCGAATTCTCTATACGATCTAGCTGCTTTATCCATTATGTAGGCAACATCCTTTCTAAGAATTAGCTTCTTAATATTTTCATAAAAGTGTTAGCAACGAATGGTATGGGTTGCATAAGAGAACACTTTAGAAATCCCTGCTTCAATGCTTGAATGCTATCGGAAATGAAAACCAGATCATCTATATGACCAAGGGCATCCTTCAAGCTATCCAAAAACCACTCCCATGAAAGGTTGTTTTCTGAGTCACCATACCCAAAAGCAATTAGATACATATGTTCGTTTCCATCTTATACAGTTGCAACAAACATTATACCCCCGAATCTTCCCTTAAAATGGATACCATCAATTTTAATCACATGACGCTTACTCCTTCGGAAACCTCTAAGTGAGAGCCCTAACGACATGAAAAAGTAGAGAAATTTACCATCGTCTAATCACTGTAAGTCAGTGATTGTGTCAGGATTTTTCTGTTCCAGAACATAACAAAAAGATGGCAGCAGGTGGAAAGTTTTTTCATGTGTTCCATAGGTCAATGACAATGCATAATGCATGGCTTGATATGCCTTACTGTATATGATTTGGATAACAAATATTGTTTTCATATTGGCGATTATGTCCTTGGGACGCATGAGACGACCATCTTGTTGTTGAAGTTTAGGTGCAACGACTTCTCCGATTATGACTACACTAGCTTGTCGATGGCGACGGTAAATCTCCCTTAAGGGACACCAATGTTCGTTTACAAAACTTCTGACTTGGAAGTAAGTCCTTTCATCTCTCCTCACCGCTCTTAATTTCCATGTACAGTTGTCAATGATGCAAACCAGATGTAACATTGTCTTATTGGACCTTTTCACCTTCCATTCAAAGTTCTCCCGCATTGCAAAAGGGCCAACTAGCCTCTTCAAATCCTTTTTACTCGGAAACAATTGACATTTATAAATCATGCTTGTAGGTTCTTGTGCTACCAATGTGCTGCTTCTACCAATGGTGGAAAGAGCATGAAAGGTACTTTCCAATCTCGGCTATTTATAGCCAAACAAATTCTTGCAACACCAATTTCTATAGTGGCTATGGAACAAGAGTTTATAGCCGATGGAAATATTCTGGACGCAAGAAGTTCCCTTTTGAGTTCAATTCAGATGCAAGCTTGTGTTGATGATCTGACCAAGGCGTAAAAGAGACAACAAAAAATCAATAAAGAAACACCCTAAGATATCTTCGACGTTGACCATACCCCTGCCACTAGAACAGATGGCAGTGATTAGTTACGGTCCCACCTAACATCACCAAACTGGCAATAAAAGGTAAGAGAACTATCTGACATTTGATTCCTCTAAACCATAAGAGGATATGTAGGTAACTTAATTGTGGTAAAAATTAAGTGCAAAGCCAATTTTATTTTTTTAGTTTAATTTTAATTTATTTTTTTAGTTTCTCATTTATTTATTTTATTTTATTTTCGGGTTACCTACTAAATTGCATTTACATCATTACATATCTAATGATTTTACTTTCATTACAAAAAAAAACCGAACCGAACCGAATGGAACCGTCGGAACAGGGGAACCGAACCGAACCAAATCGAACCGGGGACATCTCTAATTGTTGGGATTCTATCTTTTAATTCTTATCATTTACATTTCTAGTTATTAATTCAAATATCAATCTCAAACCAAAATGATTTATGTTTTCATGCACTTAGTTAGTCTAACTTAGAGTAGATTGCAATTTATTCAATCCGATCCTTGAGGACGATCCCTTACTTGCCATATATGCGAATTTTATATTTTAAGTGTGGTTGCAAGTGATGAACAAATTGATTTTTAAAACAAATATATATCTTTCGTGTGTGAAAACGACCCATCAGCGAAGGAAGAGACGGAGGCTAGAGCCTCTAACCACTACCTCCATTGCTCTAGGAACTGAGCCCCAGATATATCCCTAGACTCCTACTATTGATCTAGAGACATTATTCTCCGATCCTCTAGGTGTAGAGACACAGAAAGCACCCTCCACTCCTTCAGCTCTAATCCAGTACGTTCACATAGCACTAGAGCCCATCAGCTTAGCATGACCAGTACCAAAGATTCACCCTATGCAGACGATCATTGATCACCATTGCAGATGTATCTCCGCAACTTTTGTTTATGTTTATTTACTTTAAGATTCGAACTTACTTAAATTTTCTGCACTTTTATATTTCCACACTTTACTTTTGGTAGGTATAATTGTGGATTTAGTTGTTTAACGTAATTTAGTTTGTACTTGTTAATTTAGTTAAACTGCTTAGTTTAGATTTTATATTGTGCAAAGGTTTATTTTACTACTTCAACGCATATATACGTTCTCTTGCCTACACTAAGTGTGGGAATTGGTTGTGACTGTGAATAGTGCTCTAGGAGGCTAGGATGATGTTATTTTTATTGCCATGTTCTTCATGAGATGAAAATTTTATGTTAATGGACTAGGCCAATATTTTTTAGAATTAGAGAATGCAGAAAATCGAAAATACCTTGTGTTTGTGCAAAGTGCAATATTTAGGATTGTTTATATGTGTTATTTTGTTAAGGTTGTTATAATTGTATTTGTGTTCAAAGTTGTTTGGTGGCCAAACAACCAAACCATAAAACTCTTTTCCATGTTCCTAAATGTTCAACATTGAGGACAATGTCGAGTTTAGGTTTGGAGGTGTGGGCACGCTAACACTTTGAATTAGAGCCTTAGCGTTCATATTTTAAGGGTAATTTTTGTTTCTACTCATTTAAACACAATTCGAATTTTGTGCTTAAATGTGATCTCATTTTGCATCATGCTCATCGTTTGCCAAAGAAGATGCATTATATGTGGACTGCTTGTTGGAATTCATATTCGTTCGTTAGATAGACTTTTAGATATGATCATAGGCAAAATGTGTGTTGATCAAGCTAAATTTACATATGATATTGGCTCATAATTTCGACTCTTTCTGTGTGTTCTTGGGTAAAACCCGATCATTTAATAGCTTAAATTGAGTTATACAGGTTAATTAACGTCATAAGGGTATTTGAGCATAAATTGGAGAACTTGAAGTAAATAGCATAAAAAGAGGGAAGTTTTGAAGTAGAGCATCACTGTCGCTATCATGGTCTCTAAAAGAAGACAGTGAATCCAAGACCAGTGGATGTTGCCCCCAATAGTGAGTAATTCAGCCGGTAGATGAACAAGCTTAGAGTTTGGGCAAATGACTCTCAAATCAGCTGTTCGAATCATACCTATGGTAAAAGCTTAAAAAAAAAATACATGATTTAGATTGGTGGATAGATAGATGCTATCAATAACAACAACAACAACAACAAAAACTAACCCATTTTTTTTTCTTTTTCGAAATAACCAATTAAAAATGGCCTTTGATCTTCTTCTTCATTACTAATACCAAGAGACATGATCACTCACTCACTCAGTCGCTCGGGTCATCAAAACTCAAACTCAGTAGTCACTTCCTTACACAACACAAACATAAACTCAAATCTCCGCGAGTGAGTCCGACGCGCAGAATCTGATCCCCATCCCGTCTTTTATGCAATACCCACATATAAATACAGTAAAATACTCTTTAACTTCTTTTAGATCCTTCTCTTTATAGTCTCCCAGAAATCACAACCAAACCACCAAACTTTCCTCACATAAGTCGTCACATACGCAGACCAGACACGGTTCAAGGTTAGTTCGTTTATTAGATCTCTGTCAACTATTGGTTTTCTTTGCTTTTCTTTTTCTTTTCTTTTTCTTTTCTTTTTTACAATTTTACGCACTTACCGTGAAAGATCTTTTTGTCTTTGCATGTGGGTCTGTAATTGATTGTTTGTATGGTTTGGTTGGGAATTTGTGAATGTGAGTTCTTGAACTTTCAATTGTGTTGATATAATTTTTTTTTTCCAGTTTATGCTTGTTCAATTTTTTGTTTGCAGAATTATATTAGGGCTCGTGTTTGTGGGTATGAAACCTTGGCATACGATTCAATTTTGTAGCAGTTTTCACTTTCAGGGCATGTATATTGGATCAGATGTGAGAAAGTATTTTATTTTATTTTTTTAGTTGGGTGGAGAATTTCTATACTTGATTGTAGGAAACTGATAGTTGAGCACCTAGATATATCATAAGTTGCACCTCTGATCTTAGGTATGAACAATTTTCTCTGGACCAATTTCATCATTGTAATTGGTCTAGAGAGCTCAGATATGGTGAGGATGGAATGAGGTTAGGTCTTAGGTTAATATCTTACATTCTTACCAAGCAAAATATGGTGGACTATTGCTATTGCTAAATTTTATTTTTCCGAGGGTTAGTGATTATCTTTCTGTTTGATGCATTTCTGAAGGCCGGTTTGCATATCACAAAAATAGGTCAGGTTTTAGTAGACAGGAACCGTGTTATGCAGTTTAGTCATTTGTGTACAAATAAGTCATCAGCTTTGCATGTTTCATGGTCTTTGGTATGCACATGTGTATTTCTAGGTATTAGATTTGCTCAACCTTTTGATGTTTGCACACAAGAACTTAGCTGAACTGTAAAAAATTTCAAATTTCTTCGTTTGGAAGGAATGAATGTTTGTGTACATGTCTCACATGTAGACATCACTCCTCTTGAGTTCTATTAAGAAATTTAATTTGGAATGTTGTAACTTGTAACATTCAAGGATATGCACCTTCCTTTTCTTGGCTATGTGCAAAACAATGCACTGCATCTATCATGTTTATTGATACATGTACTTTACATAGTCTGAATTATTTATGTTACAGAGAAAATCTTGTGTGAAAATCTCACCATTATCAGATATGGGACCCTCAATTATAGAGTGCCACATATTAAAACTCAATTTAGCCCCAATTACATTGTGCTACGTGGTAAAAAATTTGTAATTTTGAGACCATATAAAACCCTAAATATCTAGGTTTTTAACTTTTTACTTTGAATTTAAAAATTCTTTGCCACATGGCTCGATGTAATTGAGGTAAATTGGGTTTTAATTTGTTTTAATATTTGTTCCATCATCCATGTGATACTTGGTATTTCAAAGGTTAGATTTCTGCTAGTGTGAGATGGACCCAGACAAGATTTTCTCTTATGTTATATACTTGGTATTTCAGAGGTTAGATTTCTGTTAGTGTGAGATGGACCCGGACAAGATTTTCTCTTATATTATATATATTTATATATATATATATATATATATATAAGTCAGTTCTTTTAGAGAACTTTCACAATGAAGGTGTGATGCCATGATGGAAAAGGTGTGATGTTTGAAGTTTAAATGGATATCTTGATTTGAAAAATAACAACTATGTAAATTTGGTGGATGAGAGACAAATAGCTATTGGTAGTTATTATTAATTGGTTTAATCTGGATCACAATCACCTACTAATCTGGTATGTGCTTGATCTTTTAAAGATCAGATGACATGTGGCAAAAAGCTAATGAATGGACATTATTTGTTTTCTTTATTTTATATATATTTTCTCTCTCATGACAAAAGCCAGCTCAATACCTAATTGTTTTCTTGATTAGCTAAGCGTTACTGATTGTTAGGCGAGAGAAATTGTTTTTAAAGAAAACTAATCTTGTCCATTCATTTGTTTGGCCATTTCACATGTGAACAAATCTTTAAAAGATCACACAAATCAGATTAGCAGGATATCTTAATCCTTAATCTTGATCATTGAACAAATATACTTGATCTAATTCATAATTCTTTAGATTTGAAACTTTTCAAATCAAAATGTTATGATGGAATGGCACACTATTTCATGAAAGGGTGCAATGTACTCTATAATGTTGACCCATCTACACCATTTCAAACACTTTGGATTTCATATCACCTTTCTCATGAAATAGTATGTAATTTCACCATAACTCTTTGATTTAAAAACAATTTTGAATATGACTCTTAGATTATCAACTAACTTGGATCAATGGCCAAGATAGACACTAAATAATAACCTAGTGGCTATTTTTAAGATCTTAAGACACATAATTACCTTTAGCTACTTTTGTTCTTTAAACTTCAAGCATCACACCCTCCGTTTTGAAAATTCTCAAAAAAGTTTAAGTTGCCTACTACTAAGTAGACTACTCCACTTCTGGCTTTTTCAAACAAGAACTCTTGCTTATACTTGTCAGTTTCGTGTGAATTTCATTATTCATTAGCCAAGTCAAATGGAACCGTATCACTTTCTTTCTGACCAAATTTTGGCTAATTGGCTTTGTCCAATCTAGAACGCAGTTCAAGCCTTAAAATGGAGATATTGCAGGCAATTGTCATTGTGTGATTTAACTACAAGCTTCCTTTGCACTTTGAATGATGCAAGAATAAGCTATTCTTAGTGACAGATACCGTGCTTGGCTGATTTTGGATAGAAGGATAGTAGCATATACTACTATTGTCTGTTGTTCCCTAAGTAGTAGTCATTCTTGAAATTGTTGTCCCAACTTTTCTTTAAGGGATGGGTTGTGATAATTATAGCAAACCTTTTCATGATTATCGATGGAAGCAATGTTGTCAACATTGACATTTATTTGTTTCTTGCCCTCTTGAAGAGTAGATCAGTTCAAAAGTCCATCCATTTATTTGACAATTTTGTTGTATGATTTTTTCCGGCTTTATTCTTTTTGTCCAAATGCTGATGTATGTTTATGATACAGTTTAGTGATTTTGTCGATGATCTTTATTTAATTGGATGTGAAAATAGATTAAGAAAGAGGTGACAAACAAGGTGATGAAGCAATATATGATTATATTTCAATCATGCTTACTGAAGAAAAGGATGATTGAGGCTGGCAGAAATTTTTGGTAATGTTGAATGCCTTGGACAGTGAAAAGATAATTTTTGGCAATCTGCCTTTGAAAGTTATTGACCATGCAGGATTGAGTGCCTTGTGAAAATCTTGGTACTTTATCCAGGATATTTGTAGTTCACAAAGATCTAATTGTATCCACAAAGAGAGAAAAGGCAGATATGCTGGAAAGACCAGGCAAGGTCTCAGTTTAAGGTGCTAGCAAACTTTAGAAATAATCTAATCAGTTTCTAGCACGGAATGAGAGAGACATGATTAATAATCACTCTTAAGGATGATCATGTAAATCATCTTGGTGTAGAATGTAAAACTGAAGAGTAGCCCAGCTCCTTTATTCAAAGCTACTGAATGGAAAAAATGTATGTCCTATAGGTGTACGAAACTAAATTTTTTTTTGATTTGGTCTCTCCATGAACTAATAATCACAAGTTCTGGTCATCAAATGAAAACATTTTTTCCTATTGTTCCCGTCCTCAAATCTTGATTCAATTGCCAAGGAGGTATATGAGAATTTTTTTGATGAACATAAGGGAAATATTTTTTTTCTTATAATTATATGTAACCAGGAAATCTCCATGTGTAGCCCTTTCTGGCATGGTGGATACCTTGTAATGTTTTCATGCCTTAAAGTATATTTTTGCTGGCTGTGCTTCGGTTATATATCTGGTTCTTCGGAGAAGATTTGAATGCAAGATATGATGTATATATCACTGTCTATAAATATCAATATTGATACATTATTTTGTTTGATCTTGGCATGTGATTTGTAGGCAAAAAGGTAGTTGCTATTGTAGACTCTTGGAAGACTAAATATGAGTCTAGCATGTCTTGTGTGCCATAGCGTTGAAAGCCCTAATCACTCTTTCAGGAGTTACTCTCTTTCAAGTTCCGACGAGGGAACATGTTCAACCATCGCCAACTGCTTAACCAGGAGATCATCTCTTCCAGCTCCAAGATCAAATTCTTCCATGGCATCCACATCGAAGGTGACCCCACAACCGAGTATTCTCCCAAGTAGCATCGGGATGGATGGCCCCCCACGATTAGTCCGAAGCCGTGCAGTGAGAAGGGACCTTGTGAGAGACTGGAATTTCGAAGAGGTTGTGGTGTAATTTTTTTTTTCTTATTAAATTGTAGAGGTAGAAGAGTGCGGAGCTCTCTTTTTTCTCTTAGGTGGGGATGGTGTTAGAGCTTTATATTTCTTTGTTCTCTTTTAGATTTTGGCTTAATGGGGGCTGGTGCAACTAAACCCACTTTTCATCAAGAGTTTGGGTATTTGTAACCATTTCAGCAAAATTTGAATGCAAACATATTGATTATATCTCTTTTTTCCTTTGGTTGGTTTTCTTTTGCTGATTTCTGTTTGGTTTTTGGAAGAATCATATTCGTCTGCATTAAAATTTGCTCTATCTTCAAATCCCAGAATACATAAAGCCAAAACCATAAGCAGACTGAAGTCAAACTGAATTGAATATGAATACTACATTTTTTTCCATGTACAGTAAATTTGCAGGTTAGATGCTGTTTTTTTGTCTGGGTTTTTGCTTTTTATATAAACTCCCATGTACTAAAAGACAAAATCAGTAAAATGGGGCCGGCACTGCACGGCTCGGCCCGTAACATATCGTTAAACGTGCATGACCACTCCAAAATGGGGGCACTCGCAATCGTACGAGGCAGTGGCATGTAGTATAGAGTACATAAGATTCGTCCTAAGAGGATTGAAGAGTTTATTATTGAAATTAATTAGCTAAATTACTATCTGAACAATACTAAGAGAGTGAAATTACCAAACTAAACCCTAAAACTATACTAATTTAACTAACTAATGCAAACTATGAGATTAAAAACACACGAACACAAGAAGAAGAAGTTTGTTGTAACTTATATGAGAAAATAGCTAAGGTTTAGAATCCACCCAACCAATCATATCTTTGTTTTAAACCCACTAACTAAACCCAATTATACAAGTGAATGTTGTAGATTCGTGTAACTCTAAATAGTCTCTACTTTTTCTTTTCTTTTTTTACAAAATCTATTTATCCACCTATCTAGACCAGATATTTTTTTTGAAGCTTTTGTCATTGGTAGGATTCGAGCCGCTGACATGAGAGTCATTTAATCAAGCCTCAAGCTCGTTCATCTACCAGCTGAGCTACGCCACTGGAGGCGTCTCTACTCCCTCTCAAGCAATAAATACCACACTCATGCACACCAAAAACCTATCTCTCGATGATTGTCCGAATTACACACAAGTTCATTAAGCTTAGTGGCATACTTTCATTAAGCTTAGTGGCACACTATATGAATCCTACAAGCTAGCCTCGCGTATCTCTACCTTACTAGATTTGTATTGAGCATTTTATTGAACATGTGGTATGCTTTCCCTCTCGGTCTATCACACAACCACAAAAAAAATACATTTAACTGATAGCTAGACACTCAAAAGCATTAAGCATATTAAAATTTCATACAACAACACAAACAAGCATAGATAAAATTGGGGATCTTTTATTTAGATATTCATGGATTGAGTTTCATCTTGGCCTTAGCTCATATTACAACTTAGAGCCACGCAAAATATATAAAACAATTTAAACATGGCTAGTACAAGAACGAAAAGAGAAAGAGATATAGAGAAAACTATGATGGAGAACTCTCTCTTCTTCTAGCTTGCAATCTTCTTCTCTTGCTTCTCTCTTCCAATTCCTTTACTCCAAGATGGTAGCTTGATGATAGATCTAGGTGGATGGTAAGGGATTTAGGATGGATTTGTTGTTTGGTGGTATGGTAAAGGTTTGATGAAAGGAATTTGATGATTTGGTGAGGAAAGTGTTTAAAGATGAAGTTTCGGAAGTGTCTGTAGTTCTAGAGTCGTGGAGAGGTGACGAGCACAAAGAGGAGATGAGTTATTAATAGGTGTGCTAAATTAGGGCACATATCTCATAGAAAATACTGAGTTGAAAAGCTGAAATCATGGTACAGTTCAACTCAACGTAACGCGACAACTCTTTGGACCATTTGCATGGTACACTTCAATGCGCGAACAATGCCAAACCTCTGGAATCTTTTCGTAGTTGAATTTGCGTACCGTGCATGGCCTTCTTCAACTCTTCTACATCTTCATATTAGCCTGAACATCTTCAATCTTCACTCATATGCCCCTAGAAAGCTAAAGCACCTACACAAGCTTATTTAAACTGTTAAATACTCGGTTTTACTCGAGAATCGAGCACAAAGCAATAGGACATGAGGGCTACACCAAGTCTAAATGGAACTATCAAATACCCTCAAACCTATTGTTGATCGAAAATTCGCTCTGGGTGAGGAATTTCAATTAACACCCTAAGACCGCCACCCGGTAGGTCGCAGTCAGGAAGATATCTCTCCCGTGTGGTGATGTGGATGGAATGGAATAGATGTAATAGAGAGGAAAGGAGAATAACAGTATGTATATATGAATAAAATGGGTGATATTTTATTGATCACTGAACTTATAACAATGGTGGTAAACTTTAGGATCACAATACAATTGCTCCTACTTCTCTATTTTACACAGAATGGTGATGGCAAAATCATTCGTGTCGATAAGTGGATATTTTCTCTCAGTGGTGGTCTGAAACCTCTCACTGTTTTCAGAAACTAAAGAAAAGCTTCTCCTGAGATCCCCCCATCTTCGTCCTTCATGGCCGTATTTATGGACCACTTTTGTTCTTGAGAATCTGGTCATTTTATTGAGAATTATTTGGTGTCCTTTTTTATGCGTTAAAAGACGTTGAGTGAGGCTAAAGACGCGAGATTTGATCCCTCTAATTACTGTAGCATTTAAACTCTGATTCGGTTGACCGCTTGGTCTCATTTATGGCGATTTAAATGGCGAAGAAGTCAACTCTTCCCTTCTATGTTGTTCGGAGGAGAATACTGACTCTGTATCCCGATGACGCGGTACACTGGTGTACGGGTCTGCTTTGGCTGGCGTGGCGTTTGTTCTGTACCTTACTGGCATGGTGCTTGTTCTAGCATGCTGGTATCCTCATGGCGACATTCTTCTCGCTTGGCTGGTATGAGGCCTACCTTGGTTGGATTTTGGGTTGATGTCGAGGTACTTGGGTAACGGGTAGATATCGCAGTACCTAGGTGCCAAGTAGGAGTTACCGGGTATATGCAAGGTACTTGGTACGTGGTATCGCCGTATCAGCTTCAATTGGTATCAGGAGTAATGGCACAGTGTGGTACCTGTTCTTCTTGGGTCATAGTTCTGGTGCTTCATCTAGGTAGACAAGGCAGTCGCGGTTCTGGCCCCCACCAGATATCGATCCTTCCTAGATAGTGGAACCGATGCTTCTGGGTCCTTGGGAGCTGGGAATGGTCTCGTTAAAGGTCCTACCAGATATCAGTACGATAGAAAATTCTTCTTTGGACCTATTAACACCTATCTTTTGCTCGTCCCGGAGCAAAACCGAAACAAAAACACACAAAACAAACTATCATAAGGAATAAAACTAAAACATAAACAACACCACTTTCGTGGGTGACATGATGGCACTTAGCACGTGCCACAAGCCTTTTAAACCCTTAGGCGACCCTAGTGAATGAGTGAAATCTCGTGAGGGCTTATAGATACGTCACCCATAAACGAATTTCTACGAAGTCAACCATAGAATGAGGTGCAACGTTGAGTGCACCAAAATGTAGACACATGCATGCTAAAACCACCGAGTGGAGGCTAAAATTATGTTACTCAAGGTGCTACATCACAACAGACTGCAATTCCACACTCAAACCGAACTCAACTTCAAAAACATCGAACCTTAGAATCATACGGTAAAACCTCGATAAATGAATGTTCGATAAATTAATAACCCCGCTTAAGTAATAAATTTTTTTTGTCCCGACTCGAGCCTGTGTACTAAATCAATAACCTCACTAAATGTATAAGATAATAATTTTTTTTGAAGTCCTTTAGGTCCCAACGAATATATAAATTAATAATTGATTAAATACATAAAAAATATAACACATAAAAATTCATAATGCATATCAATAAACTTTTAACTTAACAACTTTCTGTCAATGAAAAAAAACTTAAAAACTTCTATTTTCTCAATTCAAATCTTTCTTAAAATACACATCTAAAGTCATTTGCCTTTCGTTGTACGGAAACCGAACTCAATCTGTTCCTTAATTTTTTGCAAATTATACACCATATTTGTATTTTTTTCTCATTTTGTAGTAAGAAGTTATTTAATGTTACTTTTGCTTGAAAGGCTTCTTTTGGAGAAATGCTTGGTAAAAACACCGTTGTCAACTAGATCATGATCATCTGTAGGCGTATTCATTACCCCTTGAATAATTTCTTCATCAGTAGGCGATTTCATCACTATATCATTTTCATTAGGATAATTCAAAAGGTGATCAACATTCATCGTACTTCTATAGTGTAGACTAGAAATGGCTTCGCGTAATCCATCAATGCCCTCAACTTCACCAACTTGTGATTTAGAAGCCATATCAGTGGCATATCTTCATCTAAACGGATCTTGCAATGTCGAAAACAATTTGCAATGGTTGTTGTCTTCATATTTGTCTTCAATTTAAACACTAAGAATTCAAGCATCTAGGCAATTTACTTTGAATTGAACTCATTATGCTAACTTTTGTTGCTTTAATTTGAGCAACTTTACATTGAAGCTTGAAGGCTTGAAGTGCTTTATTTTTTACACTTTTAATTTTTAAAGCCTTTAATTTGCACAATTTACAACATATCGCCTAAGTACACGCTATTACTCATGTTAGAGCTTTACATTTGTTAACCGAAAATTCTCTCAGGGAGTAGAATTCCAATTAACACCTTTAACCACTACCGATAAGTGGCAGCGGGGGATTTCTTGTTGGAGAATGAAGGATAAATTCGTAGAGAGGGACAATGTTAGGATTATGCTCAATAGCAAGAGTGTAATAATGTATTTGACAATATTTTCATATTAATATAGTGATTTCTAGTTTAACAAATCTTATAGCATTTATATTTTAATTATTATAATTATCAAAAGTAAATAATCATAAGGTCAAAAGACTATGAGAAATGAAGAATCGTTCGTACATCTGGATATGTATGAGGTAGACACAATTCTTTAGTTAGTCTTGAACAATATCTACAACTTACGATAAAGGTTGGGCGCCTTTACCTTGTTAAAGTTGTAGATTCTTTTGCTAGCATTTGAGTGGGATCAAATGTGTTATGATGAGTCTAAAATCATCAAAGTGTAGTGTCTTTGGGTAAAAGAATCTAATGCACTAGGAGCATTGAATATGATCACAGTGAAATACTTTATCCAGAACCGTCAGTGGATAAAAGTTTTCACTTGAGGACAATCGGAGAGTCGATCTTAATCCTGAGATAAATGATGGACTTATGGTTACAAGTGTTATCATTTGAGCTATCAATGAGTAAGATTATATAGCATAGTCTATCCTCGACAGTTTGGTGGTATTCATTTGTTAATCGATAGAGGACTTCATTTATAGATATGGACATTGTGGCTCAATTTATTAAATGTGAGTAGAATAATATGGATATTTTAAGGTATTGGATATTAAATATTAACGTTAAGTTTTCAATAGTGTCTATTGAAACATGGCTTCTGGACAAGTCAAAATATCCAAGTTTAAAATACGGTAATATGAGTAAATATGGTAACTAGGAGAGCTATAGGCGGTCCATGAGCTCTTAGCGATTACTGATATTTTTCACGAGGATACACTATCTTCAATAAGGTTGTCTAGGGTACGAATAAGTAACATTGACTTATTCTATCTTTATTTAAGAGTTCAATTTTAGCTCTTTAGTGGAATGAGTTAAAATTAATAGATCGAATTTAAGTTAATCATTTGTTGATTGTGATTAGGTTATGTCTATTGAAGCTTAAATTTAGATAGCCTGCCAAGATCCCCAATCCGCATGAACTTGAATGGATCACTTGATATATTCTACCAGACTAATTTCTGAGTCAATCTAGAATTGTTTTTGGATTTCAAAATCAAAAAGTTTTGGAGAGGTACAGTCATGTGTGATCAAGACACGCAGTAACTCTTCAAATACCTGGAATGGGTGGCCAAGGATGTGGGAATTCTTGGGCGGCCCTAATGGGTGCATTTAGCATTCCATTAATACATTAAGAATATAATTTGCACATTTTAATTAAATAGGCTGTTAAATTATATTAATGTATTAATTTAAGGCATGTGGACTTGTTTCTTTTGTAGTAAGAATGAGTCTAGTTCACATGTGGACTTTTTATTAAAGTCCAATGGATTTAATAAAATGGAAAAACAATATATTACCTAGGTGGCAAGGCTAATCATAGTAGCTTAATATATTGTTTTATTTTGTTAATTAATCAAATGGAAATTAATTAATTAATTGTTTGATTAAAAGTCAAAATCTTTTTCTAACTAGGAAAAGGATTCCTAGTGTCATACTATTATAAGTAGTTTACTAGTAGAATGACTCTTAGTGTCACAACTATTGATAGTGTATACTAGGCGAAGGACTCTTAGTGTCATACTATTGTTAGTAGTATGTTAAGTATCAAATACTTTATTCGATAAGTAGATAAATTAAAAATAGTTTTTATTTATCTAATCAAATTAGGAAGTATTTGATATCTGTCAAAACTCTAATTGATAATCAATTAGGAAGTTATTGATAAAGTCACAATTTTTAATTGATATTCAATAATTTATTATTGGATAAATATACTCATGAGTTGGAGTAGGTTTGAATTACTAAGTTGATAAGGTTTTGGTGAAATCAAATCCTCCACATTGTAGGAGAATTTTGGCCACCATATATATATATATATATATATATATATATATATATATATATATCATAAAATTCGTTTTTGATGAGTATTTCAAAGAAGAGGTTGTTTTTTAGAAAATTTTTAATTTCTTGCTTTTGAATAAAAAAAAAACTTCCAACTCAAGAAAAAGGTGTAGAATTCGGCCAAAGAGAAGAAGAATAAGGAGCGTTTTATTTTCAATAGTGCACTAGAAGCTTTTACATTAAAAGACTTTATGCACAAGATCGAATTAGGGTTCACGCGAGTTTTCGATTAAAAGATTGAGAATTCACAAGTGACCAAACATTCTTTATTTTCTCTAGAAGGATTATTGTGACTAACAAAAGAAAAATGTTTGTTTTTCCATCCTCAGGTTTACAATTCAAAGAAAAGGGAGTCCACACTCCTAGGTGATTCACGTTTGTGATTGGATTGGAAGATCTTGCGGATTCAATTCGAAGCAAGCGGATTCAATTCGACGCAATATCAATCGTCACGTGAAATGGTATGATACTTTTATTATATGTTAATTAATCAAGGGTTAAGGTTCTTTCTTTTAAAAAGGGAAAATTTTGAAATATACAAACCCAATTTTTCGCTTCCTCCACGTGTTTTTCCTTACAATTAGTATTAGAGCCCTGGTTGGACCCTTGATTAATTGATGTATATATATGTGGATCTATTTCTTTTTATTGTAAATATGCATGTTTTAGAAAGAGATGGCACTCTAGGTATTCACATATAAAATTACATTGGAATGTATGGATATATATGTTTTATATGATTTGTTATTGTTCTATTTCGGTCCTATAATTTCAATGTAATTTTTGTTTGGAGTTGTAACACTAAAGGTGGTCTATCATCTCCATAATTTTCTTCTTAATAGTTGTTAAGTTTTTTTTAATTATTGTTGTAATTAAAAAAAAACTGTTGTAATATATTCAAGTTTTAAAGATTTAAAGAATTAAAGAATTGAGAGCAGATAAAGAAGCAACGGAGGAAGGCTGCTGCAGCCCGTGCTCACCAAGGCAGCAGCGCGTAGCCTACCAAAGGTGTTGCGCGCATGTGCGCTGATGGTAGGTAGTATTCTGCTGCAGCCGCCCATGGGGCAGCGCGCACATGGCTCAGAGCGTCTGTGCTGCGCATAGGGCAGCCGCGTATGGATTTTGGTGTGTAAGATTTTTGACGGACCGCTAATTGATGACTTGATCGCCAAGTTAGGGTTTTTTGTATTTCAAACAAATGTAATTTACTTGCTTTTCTAGGATGGACCAAAATTGTAGCTTTTTATTTTTGTAAATATTACAATGTTTATCATTGTTTGATAACATGTCATATAGAATAGGAGTGCCACTCATATATCTCTTTTGGTATGAACATGCATTGAATGGTTTAGGTATCTAATTAACATCTAGATAACTCGGTAAATCATTCTATGGAATTCTTTCACACGCCTTAAACAATTGAGTAGGAGAAGGTGTTTTGTACACTTATGGCCTCCAAGATAAGTTGAGCTTTATGTTTTGTGTGATAACCCCCCAAGGGGTATCCATGAATGAAATTTAACAAGATACTTCCTTACAATGATAGACTAGACAATTGACATAAGCGATATCTACTCTCAAATGAGGGATTTTTGTGAGGGAATGTATTGAAGGTCTATAACTTGGTAACACACTCAATGTGGTTTTATTGATATCCTCTCAAGAGTTCTTGTCAATATAAATCACAAGGCTAAAATTGAAAACGCTGGTTGTTATGTTAATAATTAGGTGGGACCTAGTCCAACTGGTAAATGGTGTGAACTCCCAAATAAGGCGTGACATTTATGGATGTTGGATCACCGTTGAATGTTACAATTGAATTATTTCATTTAATTCAAGATAAATATTCGAAAGTGCTTTATCATGATTGTTTACTTATATAATTTTTTTTTATTTAGAATTCATGAACCCATCCCTAATCAACATCCTGAAAGATAATACTTTAACTGGAGATAATTATGTCATATGGAATAGGAAAATTGGGTTGTTGTTGCAATCTGAAAAGCATAAGTTCGTTTTGTCTACCCCTAAACCACCTGCTCCTACTAATGAATCTACTGAAAAGAAAAGAGATGAGTATAAGCAGTGGGAGTCCTCGGATGAGATGGCCAAATGTTACATTAGAGCCACCATCTCCGATGTGTTGCAATAGCAACATGAAGGAATGAGTTCTTCTGCCAATATAATGATGTCTCTAGTGGAGATGTTTGTTATGAGGTCCAGGAAGACTAAGAGAGAGGCAGTGACTGTTGGGGTTTTTGCCCTAAAGCTTGTAATATGTAAATGTAATTTGAACATAAATAAAAGAAGTAGTATATTCATTCATTTTGTGTCATACTTTATATAACATGTGCACTTAACATCTAAAATTGCCGAATGTAATTTCGAACTGAGTATATGAGTGTCATATATAGATGGATTCAGTTTGAAACGAGCAATCTAAAGAGTCCGTAGATAGCAAATAAAGCTAGGTACTTTATTTGTGGTTAATCTACAGCTGCGGTCCATTTCGTAGTGTACGGTGATCCTATCCTGGATCATTCATATGTGGATATGAGAATGAGGGCACCTTGTATGATGTGATCATATAGGACTGGGCCATGATCTATATGAATCTCTCACTAAGATCCGTTTAACAATGAGATTCATATATATCAACTAATGATGGCTATATGTGGGTGATCTTAATCCTGAGTGTCTTATCGACTCCTTCAGGTTAGATCGTGGTCTTTGATATACCATGGGTGAGGTCGGAGTTGCATTCCCGATCAATATACTCCGTATGTTGGGATCGCGGTTTGGCTTGTGGCTGGGAAGGTTTGTACACAATAGTGGAATCCACTCCTTTTTGTGAGAAGTAGATGGTAGTTCCCTTAAGGGTTGATTCGGGGCTTGAACAATATGAGCGCTCTCCTAATTCCGTAAGGAATGTAGGATTTATTGTTCATTAGAGAATCAATGGTACTTAATGGAAAGATATGATTAGAGGGGTATAACGGACATTATGACCCAGCTCTAATTATGAACTACTTGTGGAGGATTATACCATATGTAATAGCTATATCGATGGACACCGAGAGTTATTGGTTTGTGTAAAAATGTCTACAGTTGAGAGAGTGCAGCTTCGAGTTTTTAGTGGAATAACACTGAAGTTAATAATCATGAAATATTAATTAAAGAGTTTAGTTAATAATTTCTAAGGATTATTGGAGCTCAAAATACTGTGGGTCCATTAGGTCCCCTTGCTAGCCCGATCGATTTAGGTAACAAGGGTCACGGTTAATTAATTGGATTGCCCAATTAATTGTGTTACGAAAGTGACACGTATTAATTCGGGAATTAATTGAATAATGAGATTATTTAATTAATGAATAATGGTGATTACATAAATTAAATAATAAGATTATTTAATTATGTTGTTAATCACTAAATGAGGGGTGTTAGTTGATATTTGATTTTGAATAAAATAAGATAATATGATTATTTTATTTTATTAAATTAAATATTTGAAATTGAATTTAAAATGTTTGAATTCAAAAATAAATATTTAATTTAAAAGGATATGAGATATTCTTTTGAAAAGTTTTAAAAATCAAATAAGATTTTGGTTTGTTTTTTTTTTTGAATATATATGTGATATATAATTAATTAAAAAAAATAATAGCAATAACCGAATGACTAATATACAAAGTAATGAGATTACTTGATTTGGGAATGAGAAAACATACACAGCAAAAGTAAAAGAAGAGAAAAACTAATCGTGAACAGCAAAAAGTAAAAGCAAACAAAAGAGAGAAAAAGTTAGGGTGTGGTGAGACCACAAGGGCTGCACCTTTAGAATTTGTTGTTGTATGTGTGTTCTTCTCTTCTTCCTCCATACAGGTCCTGAATATCGTGACGCGCTCACACGCTGTTACCAGTTCCGGGAGATAGCGAGGAAGATCACGTGGTTCAAATCAGGAGCAGTTCGTATCAAAGTGAAGGAGCCTCCTACATAGGTATGAATCTTCACTTTATTATTGCATTTGATTATTACTGTACAAATGGGTTAGTTTAATGATTGCATAAAAAATTTTAAAACCTTCCGCTGCGCAATCAGTAACCCTAGGTTCCAACAATTGGTATCAGAGCCAATTTTTGTACAGTATAATCGAATTCGATTACTCCTAATATGTATGAATGTGTAGGCACATATTTTTTTAATGAGTGTATGATGTTTTTTTAATTAAATTGTTTAATTTAAAAAACATGGTTGATCGTAATTTTTTATGGTGTTGTGGATTTAGAGTGTTTCGGGTTGTATAATGTTTTTTATTTTTTTTTTATTTTACTATTGTATTATTAAAAAAAAACAAAAAAAACAAAATGTGTAATCGCAAGACCTGGTAGCGCATGAAGATTGCACATGCAGACCTGGTGCGCGCATCGTAGACAAGCAATTGCCTAGCATGTTCACCAGCGCTGCGCGCATTGCAGACCAGTGAAGCTTACCCCACGCTGCCTTCCAGCGCAGCGCGCATCGCTCAACCAGCGCTCCACCTCCAGCGAGCCTACCAGCGAGCAGAGCAGGCTACCAGCGCTCAACCTCCAGCGAGCCTACCAGCGCGCAACCTTGCTACCAGCGCCCAACACATGTTATATCAGCGATGCGATGCCTATCCAGCGCATGCTACCAGCGCACATGACCTGAAGAGATTGGAAATCTTGGAAATTACAAGAAGACCAAGGAATGCCTTGGGAATATTTTTTGTAATTAGATTCCAATTTTTAGGTTAAATAATCCACAACACTCGGTCAACTCATGTATGTTTTAATTATTTGATGATTAAGCATTGCCATGCATATACATGTCATTTAAATTAGTTGTGCCTACACACATATATATATATATATATATATATATATGTTGATATATCATACATGCATTATAGCCATCTATATTATGTGTTTATTTTTTTAATTTGATTAAAATGGGTTATTCACATAATTAGCTAATTTTAATGGGATTAGTTTTTAGGAGTAAAAACTTGGTAAATCTCATTAATTACTAATTTTTTTATTAAAGAGTTTAAATACTTAGATTAGTGGGGTCCTTAATATATATATTAGGATTAATTTGATTAAGCTCCTAATAATAATTGGACCTAAATAATGTGTTTAGTTTTAATAGTTAAAACTTGGTAAATACACATTTAATAATAATTATAGTCTTAGTAAACAGTTTACATAGATTTGAATTATCACTAATGAACTAAATTTTTTAAGTGTTAAAAATCAATTTAGTTTATTAATTATTGGAATAGGATTTTAATAATTTGTGATTAATGCACTTGACGCTTAGATTAAAATTAGCTGTTTAATCTAGTTTTATCTAGGTGCATTAATATTAATAGAAAACCCTTAATATAAAATAGTGAGTGGGAGAGGGATATATGACATTATATCCCGCGGTCTCCATCATTAGTTCAACACCGTGAGATTCGAGTGGGGCCTCGTGACGGCTTTGTTTTCGTCCTCCCTAAGGAGGGTTTCCATAAGAATCAATACCAATGTTGACTTCCTAACATATAGGATTTCGGAGGAGATTTCGGGATTGACCGACCCTAAGGCGGCAATTCTCGAGTTAAGCTCTTGAGATTTGAAATGATGGGTTACATTCACAAGGTTTTAATTAAATTGGTTAATTAAAAACCTGACCTAATAAACGATGGTTGAATGATATTGGCATAAGAGTTATTCTAGTATATCCTTTGACTGAGAAGGTCTCGATCCAACATGCAAGAATTTGACCGACCCTAAGGCGGCACTTGCTTGTGGTATGTTGGATTGTCGTGGCATAGAAACATTGTTTTTAGGGTTGTTCTTGTTCATTAAACATTTTCATGCATCATGTTTAATTTTATGCCGAACATTAGCACATGTTTAGAATGTATGACTGAATGAATCTTTAATTTATGTTTTTTCAGCCATGTCATCTGCACTATTACAAATACTTGCAAACGATAAATAAACTGGTGATAACTACACAAAATGGAAACTTAACATTAATGCAATACTGGTCACCAAAGACCTCAAGTTTGTGCTTACGGAGGAATGTCCTCCGGTGCCTACTGCCAATGCCACACGAACTGTTCGTGAGGCATACCAGCGATGGGTCTCATCTGATGAGAAGGCCCGAATATATCTGTTAGCTTCTATGACAGACGTGCTTGTCACAAAGCACGAAGCAATGACTACAGCATTCCAAATTATGGAGTCATTGCAAGCTATGTTCGGGCAGCCCTCCGAGCAAAAGCGACACGAAGCTGTTCATTCCGCTATGCTCGCTCGCATGAAGGAAGGTACATCAGTTCGGGAACATGTCCTGAGCATGATGTCCTACTTCAAAACGGCAGAAGTCAATGGCGGGGCCATTGATGAACCCAGTCAAGTGAGCATCATACTGACGACTCTTCCGAAGAGTTTCGATCAGTTTAAGAACAACTACGGGATGAACAAGTTAAGGTTTAGTCTCACACAGTTGCTCAATGAGCTCGCTACTTTTGAGTCATTTACCAAGGACAGCAAAAGTAAGACCGGTGAGGCAAATGTTGCCGAACCATCTTCCTCCAATAATAAGAAGAGGAAGAGGTCTGCTGGAAAGGCGAAGGGTAAGCCCAAACCCAAGAAGGCCCAAAGCAAAAAGAAGGGCACCTCCACCGACCAAGACAAAGGAAAATGTTTCCATTGTAACAAGGTCGAGCACTGGAAGAGGAACTGTCCTCAGTACCTGGAGGAGGTAGTCAAGAAGAAGAAGAAAGGTAAATATAATTTACTTGTTCTTGAATCTTGTTTAGTGGAAGATGATTCTTCACCTTGGATTGTTGATTCGGGGGCCACTAACCATGTTTTTTCTTCTTTGCAGTGGACTGATTCTTGGACACAGCTAGAGGAGGGAGCCTTCTCCATGCGTGTGGGGTCGGGGGATGTCGTGTCGGCCAAAACAGTGGGAGCAATAAGATTGCAATTTTGTAATAATAATAGTTTTTTATTATTGAACAATGTTTTTTATATTCCTGGATTTACACGGAATTTGATTTCCGTTTCTAAGTTGTTAGAACAATTCTATTTTGTTTCTTTTAATAATAAGTTTGTTATTATTGGAAAGAATGGTCTGAATATTTGTTCAGGAATTAATGAAAACAATTTGTATGTGTTAAGACCGTTAATACATACTACACTGTTTAACACCGAAATGTTTAAGGTTGAAAAACCAAAAACTAAACGACATAAGATTTCTCCAGAAAACGACTAAGGCTTGGACATATTAACCTTGACCGGATAAACAGACTAGTAAAAAGTGGATCTTTAAATGAGTTAAAGGTTGGCACCTTACCTGTCTGTGAATCTTGTCTGGAAGGTAAGATGACTAAGAGACCTTTTACTGGTAAAGGGCTTAGAGCTAAACAACCACTAGAGCTTATACATTCAGACATCTGTGGACCAATGAATGTTAAATCAAGGGGTGGTTATGAGTATTATGTCACCTTTATAGATGACTACTCGAGATACGGATATGTCTACCTAATGCAATGGAAGTCGGAAACATTTGAAAAGTTTAAAGAATTCCGAGCTGAAGTTGAGAACCAGTTAGGAAAGACTATCAAGTTTCTACGATCAGATCGTGGAGGTGAGTACCTTGACCAAGAGTTTGAAGACTTTATGGTCGAGTATGGGATAGTGTCCCAACTCACAGCTCCTGGTACACCTCAGCAGAATGGTGTCGCGAAGAGGAGAAATAGAACCCTAATGGAAATGGTGAGATCTATGATTAGTTTCTCATCATTACCAAATTCCTTTTGGGGATATGCGTTACAAACAGCGGCATACATTTTGAATGTAGTGCCATCCAAATCTGTTCCTGAAACTCCCTTAGAGTTATGGAATGGTCGTACAGCTAGTTTACGACATTTTCGCATATGGGGGTGTCCAGCACACGTGCTGAAGAACAGAACTGGAAAGCTAGATCCCAAGTCTGTGGTCTGCTTGTTTGTAGGATACTCCAAGGAGACCAGAGGTGGATACTTCTATAGTCCTGAAGATAACAAAGTATTTGTATCGACAAATGCAACGTTTCTTGAGGATAACTTTATAAGTGATCATAAACCTCGTTCTAAAATTGTATTAAATGAGTTGGAGCCTGGTGAGACCAGTACTCAGTCAACTAGAGTTGTTAATCCATTAACATCTGAAAGTCAGATAATTCCTAGTCAGGATACACTACCACCTAGACGTAGTGAGAGGGTTGTGAGACAGCCTGAACGCTATTTGGGTGTAAGTGAGAGACAAGATCTTGTCTCTGCTGATAGTGTGGATGATCCATTAACATTTAAGAATGCAATGGAAGATCCTGATAAAGAGGAATGGCTTAAAGCCATGAATCTCGAGATGGAGTCTATGTACTCTAACTCAGTCTGGGATCTTGTAGACTTACCGAATGGGGTAAAACCCATAGGATGTAAGTGGATCTACAAGAGGAAGAGAGGAGTAGACGGGAAGGTAGAGACCTTCAAGGCAAGGCTAGTGGCCAATGGTTATACCTAGAAAGAGGGGGTCGATTATGAAGAGTCCTTCTCGCCAGTAGCCATGTTAAAGTCTATTCGGATTCTCTTATCCATTGCTGCCTATTTAGATTATGAAATTTGGCAAATGGACGTCAAGACTGCATTCTTGAATGGCAATCTTGATGAAAGCATATACATGATGCAACCAGAGGGATTTGTGTTTCCAGATCAAAAGCAAAAGGTTTGCAAGTTGCAAAGGTCCATTTATAGACTCAAGCAAGCATCTAGATCTTGGAACATAAGGTTTGATGATGTGATCAAAACCTATGGCTTCGAGCAAAACGTTGATGAGCCTTGTGTCTACAAGCGCATCATTGACAAGAAAGTAGTTTTCTTGGTCCTATACGTAGATGACATCCTACTCATTGGGAATGATGTAGGAGTGTTGTCTGATGTAAAGGGCTGGCTGGCTAGCCAATTCCAAATGAAAGATTTGGGAGAGGCGAGGTATGTTTTAGGGATCCAACTTATAAGGCATTGTCTCAAGCATCATATATCGACAAGATTCTTATGCGATTTTCGATGCAGAACTCCAAGAAAGGTAATTTACCTTCTAGACATGGGGTTCACTTGTCTAAGGAACAGTGTTCTAAGACACCTCAAGAAGTTGAGGATATGAGACGTGTGCCATATGCATCAGCAGTAGGTAGTCTCATGTATGCTATGTTATGCACGAGACCGGACATCTGCTATGCAGTGGGAGTAGTCAGCAGGTACCAGTCCAACCCAGGATTAGATCATTGGGTTGCTGTCAAGACTATTCTCAAGTATCTTCGGAGAACGAGAAACCATATGCTAGTGTATTCCCGACAGGATTTGATCCCGTTAAGATACACAGATTCTGATTTTCAGTCAGACAGGGATTCTAGAAAATCCACATCTGGATCAGTATTCACTCTAAGTGGTGGAGCCATTGTGTGGAGAAGTATAAAGCAATCTTGCATTGCTGACTCCACCATAGAAGCCGAATATGTAGCCGCTTGTGAAGCTGCTGAAGAGGGTGTTTGGCTCCGTAAGTTCTTGAGTGATCTGGAAGTTGTTACAGATCTGGATAAGCCCATCACACTTTATTGTGATAACAGTGGTGTTGTGGCTAATTCCAAAGAACCAAGAAGCCACAAGAGAGGGAAGCATATAGAGAGAAAGTATCATCTCATTAGAGAGATAGTGCAGAGAGGAGATGTGATCGTCACCAAGATAGCCTCACAAGACAATCATGCTGATCCATTTACGAAGACCTTAGCGGCTAAAGTGTTTGAAGGTCACCTAGAAGGTCAAGGGTTACGAGACATGACTCACATGCTTTAGTGCAAGTGGGAGATTGTTGGGGTTTTTGCCCTAAAGCTTGTAGTATGTAAATGTAATTTGAACATAAATAAAAGAAGTAGTATATTCATTCATTTTGTGTCATACTTTATATAACATGTGCACTTAACATCCAAAATTGCCGGATGTAATTTCGAACTGAGTATATGAGTGTCATATATAGATGGATTCAGTTTGAAACGAGCAATCTAAAGAGTCCGTAGATAGCAAATAAAGCTGGGTACTTTATTTGTGGTTAATCTACAGCTGCGGTCCATTTCGTAGTGTACGGTGATCCTATCCTGGATCATTCATATGTGGATATGAGAATAGGGGCACCTTGTATGATGTGATCATATAGGACTGGGCCATGATCTATATGAATCTCTCACTAAGATCCGTTTAACGATGAGATTCATATATATCAACTAATGATGGCTATATGTGGGTGATCTTAATCCTGAGTGTCTTATCAACTCCTTCAGGTTAGATCGTGGTCTTTGATATACCATGGGTGAGGTCGGAGTTGCATTCCCGATCAATATACTTCGTATGTTGAGATCGCGGTTTGGCTTGTGGCTGGGAAGGTTTGTACACAATAGTGGAATCCACTCCTTCTTGTGAGAAGTAGATGGTAGTTCCTTTAAGGGTTGATTCGGGGCTTGAACAATATGAGCGCTCTCCTTATTCCGTAAGGAATGTAGGATTTATTGTTCATTAGAAAATCAATGGTACTTAATGGAAAGATATGATTAGAGGGGTATAACGGACATTATGACCCAGCTCTAATTATGAACTACTTGTGGAGGATTATACCATATGTAATAGCTATATCGATGGACACTGAGAGTTATTGGTTTGTGTGAAAATGTCTACAGTTGAGAGAGTGCAGTTTCGGGTTTTTAGTGGAATAACACCGAAGTTAATAATCATGAAATATTAATTAAAGAGTTTAGTTAATAATTTCTAAGGATTATTGGAGCTCAAAATACTGTGGGTCCATTAGGTCCCCTTGCTAGCCCGATCGATTTAGGTAACAAGGGTCACGGTTAATTAATTGGATTGTCTAATTAATTGTGTTACGAAAGTGACACGTATTAATTCGGGAATTAATTGAATAATGGGATTATTTAATTAATGAATAATGGTGATTAAATAAATTAAATAATAAGATTATTTAATTATGTTGTTAATCACTAAATGGAGGGTGTTAGTTGATATTTGATTTTGAATAAAATAAGATAATATGATTATTTTATTTTATTAAATTAAATATTTGAAATTGAATTTAAAATGTTTGAATTCAAAAATAAATATTTAATTTAAAAGGATATGAGATATTCTTTTGAAAAGATTTAAAAATCAAATAAGATTTTGGTTTGTTTTTTTTTTTGAATATATATGTGATATATATTTAATTAAAAAAAATAATAGCAATAACCGAATGACTAATATACAAAGTAATGAGATTACTTGATTTGGGAATGAGAAAACATACACAGCAAAAGTAAAAGAAGAGAAAAACTAATCTTGAACAGCAAAAAGCAAAAGAAACAAAAGAGAGAAAAAGTTAGGGTGTGGTGAGACCACAAGGGCTGCACCTCTAGAGTTTGTTTTTGTATGTGTGTTCTTCTCTTCTTCCTCCATACAGGTCCTGAATATCATGATGCGCCCACACGCTGTTACCAGTTCCGGGAGATAACGAGGAAGATCACGTGGTTCAAATCAGGAGCAGTTCGTATCAAAGTGAATGAGCCTCCTTCGTAGGTATGAATCTTCACTTTATTATTGCATTTGATTATTACTGTACAAATGGGTTAGTTTATTGATTGCATAAAAAATTTAAAACCTTCCGCTGTGCAATCTGTAACCCTAGGTTCCAACAGTGACTGCTTTCATGAATCTTAGGATGAAACCTGGACAGGCTATGAAAGATCATATGATGAAGTTCATAGCACATCTCAACATTGCTAAACTCAATGGTGCTGAGATAGATGGTGAAACGAAAATTGACATGATTATCAACTCACTGTCAGATTCCTTTGATCAGTTCAAGTTGGACTACACCTTGAACAATAAAGAATACATCTTGCAGGGCCTGATGCAAGATGTTCAAAGCACTGAAAAGATCCTTGTAAAAGGCAACGGTCAAGAGATTCATACGAATGGTAAAGTTTCTACTATTAAGACCCTTGAAAAGGTCAAGAAACAACAGAAGAAAAAGAAACTTGGGCCTATTACGAAGGAGACCAAGAAAGTAACCAAGAACAAAGGAGAGTGTTTCCTTTATGGTGAAAAGGGACATTGGAAAAGAAATTGCCCAAAGTCTTAGAAAAACAAGGAAGAAGGTAATATTAATTGTCTTGAAACATGTTTTCTAGCAGATTCTACTGATTCTTGGATCATAGACTCTGGAGCCACTAATCATGTTTGTTATTCCTTACAGGGGTTCTAGGAAAGGAAAATGCTGAATGATAATGAATTCAAATTGCGTTTAGGCAACGGAGCGTTGGTGTCTGCCTGTGCAATGGGAGATATTAGAGTTAATTTAGATTCTGGTAGGCATTTAGATTTGATAGACGTTTATTATGTACCTCAATTCAAGAGGAATTTAATTTCAGTTTCTTGTTTAAATAAATTTGGATATTCGGTTACATTTAATAAAGATATTATTATTAGTAATAATGACAAATTTGTTTGCAAAGGTACATTGGAAAACGGATTATTCTATTTGCATAGAAATATCTCTCACTTGTTAGACACGGAATCAATGGAACCTAATAATAAAAGAATAAAATTATCAAAAGATGAAACTTACCTATGGCATTTGCGCCTATGTCATATTAACCTTGATAGGATTAAAAGATTGGTTAGTGATGAACCTTTAAGTGACTTAAAGGTTGATGATCTACCAACTTGTGAATCTTGTCTGGAAGGTAAGATGACCAAAGTCATTCACGATCAAAGGCACAAGAGCCACTGAATGTTTAGGATTAATACACACTGATGTGTGTGGTCTTATGAACATTCAAGCTAGAGGAGGATATGAGTACTTCATTACTTTCACGGATGATTATTCAAGATTTGGCTATGTGTATCTCATGAGACACAAGTCGGATGCTTTTGACATGTTCAAAGCATTTAAAGCTGAAGTAGAAAATAAGCTTGAGAAACACATAAAAATCTTGAGATTTAATCATGGTGGAGAATATCTATCTGGTGAGTGTCATCAATATCTTATTGATAATGGGATTATTTCTCAGCTTTCTGCGCCAGGTACACCTTAACAAAATGGGGTGGCAAAAAGGAGAAATACGACTCTTTTGGACATGATTAGGTTTATATTGAGTTATTTAAACACTTCCTAATTCTTTTTGGAGATATGCTTTACAAACTGCTACGTACATTCTAAACGATGTACCATCCAAGTCAGTTCCTCAAACACCACATGAATTATGGACTAGGTAAAAGCCTAGTTTACAACACCTAAGGATATTTGGATGTCCTGCGCACGTGTTAAAAAGGAAAGACAGAAAAGATGGAGTCCCGTTCAGAAACATGCATATTTGTAGGGTATCCAAAAGAAACTAAAAGATATTATTTCTATAGTCCTTCAGATCTTAAAGTATTTGTTTTGACAAATGCTAAATTTATGGAAAAGGACTATATGAATAATTTTGTGCCTAAGAGTAAAATTGTCCTGAATGAGCTTTCAGTAGATACAATTCCACAAGAGATTTCGCATCCTAACACAATTGTAAGTTCCGCACCATCACAAGATCCACAACATACCATTCCGTGTCGTAGTGGGAGGGTTAGTAAACAACCCGAGAGATACATCGGTCTAGGAGAATCAGTGGAGAATCTCCTGGACGATGATGATTCATACATGAACAAGGAAGCTATGGAGGATGTTGATTGTAGCCATTGACAAAAGGCAATGCAATCTGAAATTGAGTCTTTTTCTCAAACAAAGTCTGATCACTTGTAGACTTGCCTAAAGGGATAAAACCCATTGGGTGCAAATGGGTATACAAGACGAAAAGAGGTATGGATGGAAATGTGGAAACCTTTAAAGCTAGATTGGTAGCTAAAGGTTACACACAGAAGGAAGGTATCGATTATAAGGAAACCTTCTCTCATGTGGCCATGTTAAATCCATTAGGATACTCTTATCCATTGCGGTATCTCTAGACTTAGAGATTTGGCAAATGGACGTCAAGACAGCTTACCTTATTGGAAGTCTTGACGAAGCATCTATATGATTCAACTAGAAGGATTCATTGAAAAAGGCCAAGAGGAAAGGGTATGCAAGTTGTGAAGATCCATATATGGACTTAAGCAAGCATCTAGATCCTGGCACATAAGGTTCGATCAAGCTGTGAAAAGTTTTGGATTTATTCAAAACCTTGACAAACCCTGTGTATACAAAAGGATTAAAGGCAACAAGTTGGTTTTCCTAGTTCTTTATGTTGACGTTGATGATGTACTACACATCGAAAACGATGTAGATGTATTGACATCAATAAAAACAATGGTTAGCAAAACAATTTGATATGAAGGGCATAGGAGAAGCAAGTTATATTCTTGGTATCCAAGTAATAAGGGATAGAAAGAATAGAACGATTGCATTATCCCAAGCTTCATACATACATGGATAAAATCTTGTCTAGGTTCTTCATGCAAGATTTCAAGAAAGGTATGTTACCTTTCAGACATGGAATCAAAATTTCAAAGGAACAAGTTCCTAAGAACGAGCATGAAAAGCAATTCATGAGTAGAGTTCCATATGCCTCGGCAGTTGGAAGTCTCATGTATGCAATGCTCTCTACTAGACCAGATATTTGTTTTGTTGTTGGCATAGTTAGCAAGTTTCAATCGAACTCTGGTCCTGACCGCTGGACGGCAGTCAAGCATATTTTCAAGTATCTCAAGAGAACGATAGATCATATGCTTGTATACTCTGGAGAGGATTTAATCCATGTTGGGTATACAGATTCTGATTTCTAGTTGGATTCTGACTCCAGGAAATCCATATCAGGATCTGTGTTTACTCTTGGAGGAGGTGCAGTCATATGGTGGAGTATCAACCGATCTTGTATTGCTGATTCCACCATGGAAGCTGAGTATGTTGCCGCATGCAAAGCTGCTAAAGAGGCAGTCTGGCTCCGCCAATTCTTGATTGACTTGGAAGTGGTTCCTAATGTGAATAAGTAGATCACTATTTACTGCGACAACAATAGAACATTGGCTAATTCGAGAGATCCAAGAAGTCATAAAAGAGGGAAACACATTGAAAGGAAGTATCAAAATTGTGCATAAGGGCGACGTAACGATTACCAAGATCACGTCAACAGAAAATCTAGCGGATCCCTTCACAAAGGCTCTACCACAGTAGAATTTTGATGGGCACCTAGAGAACACGGGAATGAGAGATATAACACACTTACTATAGCACGAGTGGGAGATTATTAGGATTATGCTCAATAGCAAGAGTGTAATAATGTATTTGACAATCTTTTCATATTAATATAGTGATTTCTAGTTTAACAAATCTTATAGCATTTATAGTTTAATTATTATAATTGTCAAAAGTAAATAATCATAAGGTCAAAAGACTATGAGAAATGAAGAATTGTTCGTACATCTGGATATGTATGAGGTAGACACAATTCTTTAGTTAGTCTTGAATAATATTCACAACTTAAGATAAAGGTTGGGCGTCTTTACGTTGTTAAAGTTGTAGATTCTTTTGCTAGCCTTTGAGTGTTATGATGAGTCTAAAACCATCAAAGTGTAGTGTCTTTAGGCAAAAGAATCTAATGCACTAGGTGCATTGAATAGAATCACAGTGAAATACTTTATCCAAAACCGTTAGTGGATAAAAGTTTTCACTTGAGGACAATCGTAGAGTCTATCTTAATTCTGAGATAAATGATGGACTTATGGTTATAAGTGTTATCATTTGAGCTATCAATGAATACGATTATATAGCATAGTCTATCCTCGATAGTTTGGTGGTATTCATTTGTTAATCGATAGAGGACTTCATTTATAGATATGGACATCGTGGCTCCATTTATTAAATGTGAGTAGAATATCATCATATGGATATTTTAAGGTATTGGATATTAAATCTTAACGTTAAGTTTTCAATAGTGTCTATTGAAACATGGCTTCTAGACAAGTCAAAATATCCAAGCTTAAAATATGGTCATATGAGTAAATATGGTAACCAGGAGAGTTATAGGCGGTCCATGAGCTCTTGGCGATTACTGATATTTTTCACGAGGATACACTGTATCCAATAAGGTTGTCTAGGATACGAATGAGTAACATTGACTTATTCTATCTTTATTTAAGAGTTCAATTTTAGCTTTTTAGTGGAATGAGTTAAAATTAATAGGTCGAACCTAAGTGAATCATTTGTTGATTGTGAATAGGTTATGTCTATTGAAGCTTAAATTTAGATAGCCTGCCAAGATCCCCAATCCGCATGATCTTGCATGGATCACTTTATATATTTTACCGGATAAACTTCTAAGTCCATCTAGAATTCTTTTTGGATATCGGAATCCAAAAGTTTTGGAGAGATACGGTCATGTGTGATCAAGACACACGGTAACTCTTCAAATACCTGGAATGGGTGGCCAAGAATGTGGGAATTCTTGGGCGGCCCTAATGGGGTGCATTTAGCATTCCATAAATACATTAAGAATATAATTTGCACATTTTAATTAAATGGGCTGTTAAATTATATTAATGTATTAATATACGGCATGTGGACTTGTTTATTTTGTAGTAAGAATGAGTCTAGTTCACATGTAGACTTTTTATTAAAGTCCAATGGATTTAATAAAATGGAAAAACAGTATATTACCCAAATATATATATATATATATATATATATATATATACTTGGGCGGCAAGGCTAATAATATTAGCTTAATATATTGTTTTATTTTGTTAATTAATCAAATGGAAATTAATTAATTGTTTGATTAAAAGTCAAAATCATTTTCTAACTAGGAGAAGGATTCCTAGTGTCATACTATTATAAGTAGTTTACTAGGAGAATGACTCTTAGTGTCATACTATTGATAGTAGTATACTAGGAGAATGACTCTTAGTGTCATACTGTTGTTAGTAGTATGTTAAGTATCAAATACTTTATTTGATAAGTAGATAAATTAAAAAGAGTTTTTATTTATCTAGTCAAATTAGGAAGTATTTGATATCTATCAAAACTCTAATTGATAATCAATTAGGAAGTTATTGATAAAGTCATAATTTTTAATTGATATTCAATAATTTATTATTGGATAAATATACTCATGAGTTGGAGTAGGTTTGAACTACTAAGTTGATAAGGTTTTGGTGAAATCAAATCCTCCACATTGTAGGAGAATTTTGGCCACCCTATATATATATATATATATATTTATATATATCATAAAATTCTTTTTTGATGAGTAGTTCAAAGAAGAAGTTTTTTTAGAAAATTTTTATTCTCTTGCTTTTGAATTAAATAAAAAACTTCCAACTCAAGAAAATGGTGTAGAATTCGGCCAAAGAGAAGAAGAATAAGGAGCGTTTTATTTTCGATAGTGCACTAGAAGCTTTTACATCAAAAGGTTTTATGCACAATATCGAGTTAGGGTTCACGCTAGTTTTCAATTACAAGATTGAGAATTCACAAGTGACCAAACGTTCTTTATTTTCTCTTGGAGGATTATTGTGACTAACAAAAGAAAAAGGTTTGTTTTTCCATCCTCAGGTTTACAATTCAAAGAAAAGGGAGCTCACACTCCTAGGTGATTCACATTCGTGATTGGATTTAAAGATCTTGCGGATTCAATTCGAAACAAGCCGATTCAATTCGACGCAATATTAATCTTCACATGAACAAGGTATGGTACTTTTATTCTATGTTAATTAATCAAGGGTTAAAGTTCTTTCTTTTAAAAAGGAAAATTTTTGAAATATACAATCCCAAATTTTCGCTTCCGCAGCGTGTTTTTCCTTACAGACAGTGCAAAAAATGAGATGTACTAGGATATAATAAGGATGATGTTCTTTTATTGATCACATGTTTGTTCTATAACAAAGAGTAAGGTTTTTATTACAATATAAAGACTATCACTCTTTTATCTCTCATTACACAGAATGGCAATGGCGATCTCGTTTGTGTAGATAAGTGGCTAGAATTCTTTCTGTGATGGTTCCAGACCTCTCATTGTTTTCAGAATCTCAAGAAATATTTTTCTCCCGCTCTCTCCGTCCTTCATGGCCGTATTTATGGACCCATTTATTCCTAAAAATATGGTGCCTTTATTCAGGATTATTTGGAGTCCTTTTTTAGGCGTTGAAAGACGTTGAGTGAGGCTAAAGGGGCGAGATTTGATCCCTCTAATTACTGTAGCATTTAAACTCTGATTATGTTGACCATTTGGTCTCATTTATGGCGATTTTAATAGCGAATGAGTCAACTCTTCCCTCCTATGTTGCTTGGAAGAAAAAAATCTGACTATGTATCCCGATGACGTGATACACTGGTGTACCGGTCTACTCTTACTGGCGTGGCGCTTATTCTAGCATGCCGGTGTCTTCGTGGCAACATTCTTCCTGCTTGGCGGGTAGGGTTCCTATCTTGGTTGGATTCTGAGCTAATGTCGAGGTACTTGAGTACCGGATAGATGTTGCGGTACCTAGGTGCCAGGTAGGGGGTACCGGGTATATGCGAGGTACTGGGTGGTATCGCGGTACTGGCTTTACTTGGTATCAGGAGTAGTGACACAGCGTGGTACCTACTCTTTTTGGGTCGTAGTTCTGGTGCTTCATCTAGGTTGATAGGTAGACAAGGCAGTCACGGTTATGGCCCGGCTACATATTGATCCTTCCCAGCTCGCGGTACCAGTGGAGCTGGGAATGTTTCTCTTTAAGGTCCTACTAGGTATTGGCTTGATAAAAAAATTTCCTTTGGACCCCTGCCAAAAAAGGATGTTAATAACATTGAATTCTACTTCATTTTACCTTAACATAATCAATAACTAGGGAAATGGTTTAATGTTTGGTCATTGTGGGTGATGTGTTTGATGTGAAGGGGTTTTAAGTGTTTTGTTTTCATATTTGGCATTAAGTACACCCATAAGGCATGAGACGTGTTTAGGCATTTTTAAAGTGACTAACACACATTGCCTACGTCAACTCTAAAGGGACAATCAACAAAAAATACTCAAGCGAAAAGGTGATATCTTAATTTGTGACAGTTCTTTAATGACCAATGCAATGGAAGGAGGTCTTATTTATTTATTTATGTTTATCTATGTGTGAGATGAGTGTTTAGGAGTGGAATTGAATTTACCTTTTATATGGATGCAATTTAGGCACTAGAATTCTTATGGGTAGTCTCCACTATTAATCAAGACTTCTCAAACTCGATGCCTCGTTCACTAAGACACTAAGTGTGGCATGATGTGTGCAATCTGTGTAATGCAGCTTTAACCAATACAATGCTAGCTTAGAGTCAATGATGTAAAGCATACAAAATTGCCTCCAAAGGCCCAACTCAAAGCATCTCAATAAGCAAGGTTAATAGCTCTATAATTTGGCTCAAAATAGGTAATACAACAAATAAACAAGAAAATTTTGGACACAAAAACATGGCCGTACCCCCAAACCTAAAATAAACATTGTCCTCAATGTTTTCACATTTGAATAGATTGGACAAAGACAACTTAAAGGGGGTAGCAAGGCAACACTAAACATGCACAACTGCACAACGAAATTTCACAAAAATGAAACACAAACATAACTATTTTGCTAAATACGAACAGAATTCCCCTAATACGGTTTCTACTAACAAACAAATAAAACCTGGACTAAACACAAAAAATATACCTAGGTGGGTTGCCTCCCACCAAGCGTTGTATTTTTTGTCTCGATTAGACGTTTACTTGGATCGCTCAACCGAATTCCAAGGTTTCAAATTTGCTCCTATATGTGATTAGGTCTTTGAAGTATTTGTCCCGCCCCGACATGTTCCTAATCACATAAAAGAAGGGTAAGTTAGTATACAATTCATTTATTGGCTCAATAAACCAAAAATCAACTTATCCATTACGCCCTTACGCTGGCGGCCCGGAGAAGGTTGATCGCCCTACAAATGTTCACATTTAGAGCTCCATTTTCATATCTTTTGTGTTCATTTTCGAGCACTTTTGTGTCTATAACTTGTGTTTTAGCCAAGTGTAGGCAAATGTCCCTCAAAGAAAGTGTTTGTACATAAAGTGAAGGAAATAGGGAAATTCATGAGCAATTGTGTCATTTGGAGAAATAAGGTGTCATCGTGAAATTATGGAGAATATAAAGAAGATTCTGTGATTACAGAGGCGTACATGAGCGCATATTGTAATTGTCCAGCCAAGCATGCACAGCTGCCACGCCAATTATTGAAACGCTGCGTTTCAACTAAGGGTTTGGGCCTCCGAACCGACCCGGCCTAGATCGTAAAGCCGTCAGATCAAGCCCAGATGCTGAGTGCACCCCAGTCTAATTCTGAACTCACCCCTACCCATCAGCATGATGTCATCATCATCAACCTTCAGCGACCCGGCTGCAGACCAGTGCGCCCGACCCTAACCCGCTTCAGACCAGACTTCAACCAGGCGATTTCCAATCTTTTTCTGACCATTTTTCCAACCGTTTTCTGCCCAGATAGACCGCATGATGTTCCCAGTGTGATTGCATCCAGTTCCAGCCCTCCATGCATCATTTTCTCTCTCATCCAAATCCTCTAAACTTCCATGGCCACTAAGCTTCAAAACTCATCAATACGGCTTCATTCCCGCGAACCAGAAGAGTAGAACCCGCTGTGAATCACCACGAGTTCAGAACCGCGTGAAAAAACCTGAAAATAACTTAAGCGTGTGTCTAACCTAACCTAGAGTGGGGTGAATAGGTTTTAATCCATTTAATCACCAATTTTTTAGATTAATCAATATTGTCAAAATTACCCCACAAAGACAAACAATCAAACAACGAAATTAAAATGCGGAAAACAATAAATAACACAATGATTGATTTACGTGAAAAACCCTCAAACTGAGTAAAACTCATGGGTTATCTATCTAACAACACACAATCCTCAAATCCATTATATGTAATGATGTTTACAACCTAAGTTGACTTTTAGTCACATCATTCTCAGTTGCTAGCCCACCACTAATACCCCGCGGGTCTTTTATAGTGATTCTAGACCAATAGCTTGTGCACTAATCCACATAGTCACAAGACTTCACACTTAATGAAGAGATAAGCAACCTATGTGAATATATGTCAATATTCTAATATACATGTTAGGAAGGGTCCAAAGGAGAATTTTCCACCAAGTATCTACCTGGTAGGAACCAATCCCGGCTCCCAGGTACCTAGCAGGGCCAGTACCATGATCTCAAGGGAAACAACCCGAAGTTCGACTACCCACCTACATGGATAAGGCACCAGAAATGTTCAAGCATAAGGATCAGGTACCTCGTTGTACATCCATACTAGCACCAGGTGGAAGGGATATCGCGGTATCATACTTCTAATACCTCGCGGGAACTTGATACTTCCCTCCTGGTGTCTTGGTACCGCTGGCCGGCGCCCGATATCCCAAAAACCCTCGACATCAACCTAGAATCCAATCGGGGTAGGCATTCTATCCGTCTCACGGGACAAATACCTCTACAAGGTCGCTAGGGAGAGTAAAATGGGCACCACGCCATGAAGTCAGATTAGTATATCGGTGAACCGCATTACCAAGACAACCAACCAGTGTTCATCTCCAAATAATACCAGTAGAAAGGGTTGACTCTCTCGCCATTTAAAGCGTCTTAAACAAGACCAAACGGTCAACCAAAATCATGATTTAAATACGACAATAATCAACGGGATCAAATCCCGCTCCTTTAGCCCCACTTAACACCTTTTCAACGCCTAAAATAGGACTCCCAATAATTCTCATGAATACGACCGGATTCTGAGGGGATTTTCTGGGAAGCCTATATATACAACCTTAAGGATAAAGAAAGGGATCGAAAAATCATTTCTTATCGCCAGAAAAGAGAGTTTAATTTCCAAACAAATTCCCTTTGAATTCTCTAAAGCTAGTGAGAGTCCATTGACAATCACTGGAAGAATATATCTACTTATCGACCTAAACGAAGGTTCCACCACCTTCCTGTGTAAAATCAAAAGGATAGCTAAGTGAGAGGAGTGTACGTACTGTAACCATAATTTCATTACTCTTTCAATTAGACAGCGTTATTTCATATCTCGTTGTTCCCTTTTGTTTTTTTCTTTTCGTTCAATTTTATCTACGTTACAAAGAGGGATCTCGGTACCGAAGGTACCTATCACGCTACCATCTACTGGTAGTGGACGAGGGTGTTAATCAAAATTTCATTTCTCGAGTGGATTTTTCCGTAAACACTTTTTGGCGCCGTCTGTGGGACCAACAAGTCGCGGCCTTCATAGAAATCATTCGCCTCTGAATGGTGGCTGAAGGTAGTGCCAGCCAGCCCGTGGAATCAGATACCAAGAGAGACGCCAATTGGCAAGGTACCAGGGTACCTCCCTTCGATAGGTTGGGGCCACCACCTCCCATACCAATCCATGATAGGCTTGGGCCCATGCCTCCGATGCCGTCAGTCCATGACAGACTCGGGCCCATGCCCCCGGTTCCAGGACAACCTTCAGGGTATCAACCCCGGTGGGCAAGGTCCGCCATCGATCTTCCACCTAAGAAGGACCACCTCCTGGTCCAACCAGCAGCTTCTTCTAGGCAACCTCAGCAAGAAGTAACCAGGAGGCGGCCTCGATCAGTGGCGGGAGGTAGTAATAGAAGCGCCAAAGAAGACCTTCCCCGAGGGGAGAACATGGATGATACCTCCGCGACATCAGAGGGATCATGTGACAGAGAATCTGAAGTGGAATCCAGAAATAATGGCAATAAACGACTCCGGGACTATGTGGCCAGAATGGCCAAAGAGATCCAAGAGTTAAAAAATGGCAAGCACCGGGAACACCAGAAGGATCCCCTGGGAGAAATGAATGCCCCCTTCTCTAAGAGAATCAGAGAGGCAGAGTTAACCTCCAAGTTCAAGATGCCAACCGACAAGTACTCTGGAACTGGAAATCCTTTAAGCCACCTGGAGAGCTTTGTTCAACATATAGAGGTCCAAAATGCCACCAAAGCCGCCGTGTGTAGGATGTTCCCTACCACACTAACTGATTATGCCAAGACATGGTTCAGAAAGCTACCAACAGGTAGTGTCGACTCATTTACTAAGTTGACCACCGACTTCTGCGCTCAATTCCAGGGCATCAAACCTCGCCCCAAAGATCCTATTCATCTCCAATACGTGATCCAGGAGCGGGGTCAATCACTCAGAGCTTATGTGGAGAGATTTCACAAAGAAGTTATCCAAATAGGGATCTTCGTGGAGAAAGAGACCTTGGCCAATTTCAGAAGAAATTTGTGGGCAGGTAGGCTGTTCAAATCCTTCGCCAAGCATCCTTCAGAGACCTACCGGGAGGCCTACAATAGAGCTCTAGAGCAGGTGGAAATAGATGAGCAGCTTCGAGTCAAGATGAAGCACGATGATATGAGGACTACCAAGCGCCAGAAGAAGGAGGTACCCAAGTCTGCACCTATTCAGAAAAATCAGAACAAACCTCCCAATAAGTCTACTTTTCGGTCGCCACCTTACCAACCTCCTAGGAACCGATACCCAGTCAAGCGGACTCCTCCTAGGGCTACACCTCCGCCTAGGGAGATAGCGCAGGTAGATAGAGAGGAAAGGGGATACTCCCACTATACCCCTCTGAACGCATCTCACGAGACTATCTACCTCACAATCTGTGACAAATGACTCCTCAGGAAGCCTGGTCTAATAAAGGCACTGGCCGATCAACGAAACCGCTACAAGTATTGCGATTTCCACGAGGACGTGGGTCATAACACATCGGAATGCTACAGTTTGTGTAACCAGATTGAGTCCCTGGTAAGGGAAGGGTGCTTTGTGGAATTTCTCCAACAGGTGCGCGATAGCATTCACACCGGGAATGAGGTGCAAGCAGACATTAAAGCATTCGAAGAGAAGAGAAAAGTGAAAGGGAAGGACCTGATGGAACAGATCCACATCGTCCACACCATCAACCGAGGTCCCACCCTGGAGGGAATATCCAACAATTCTAGAGAGAACCACGCTAGGAAGGTGCCTATTGATAGCCAAATTTGGCTAGGGACCAACGGGAAAGTTTTCACCCTCGTAGTCTGACTCTAGGCCCGAGGTCATCCACCTGGAGATCACGTTTCCCAAAATCGAGCTACGGTGCCACCCAACAGAAATAAAGGCGAGCTCCAGAAACACCCGAAGTAGAGCCCGAAGAGACCAGATCGAGCCCGCGTCACCAAACCTAAAATCAGAAAGCTCCCCCGAGGTCGAGATTACCTCGCAACCTCTCCAGAAGCTCGCTAAAACCCCGCTGTCATAGAGGAGTATCCACAGGGGGGACTCATCAAGCTCCGAGAAATCAAGGGATTTCAGATCGAGCTCCTGGCTATATTAAGCACCTGAATATCGGAACCAAGACACTAATCTACCTCGCTATCTGATCTACCTCGCCATACATACCATATTCAACGACCTCTATGAAGGATCATGCTATGAAGATACAAAGATACACTGGATCATATCTGGAAACATTACGTACATGCATAACAAGTATTAGAGTCCAAAGAGGAAACAAACTAATCTCCCCCAATATATCCTTCATTCAGCTATTAACTCAAAGTCAATGACATTTAAACGAGGAATCCCGCCCAATAAGGAGGGGAGAGACGAAGAAAATCAAGGGGAGAATCAGTTGATTTAACCTACAAAACTACGTATAAATAGAGAGAAAGAGAACGAGAATAGGGAGACTATTTTTCGACAGGCATACGACAACAACCCTACTACACCCTAGAGAAATTGAGAGCGATTGAGAGATATTTGTAAACGATACACCATTGATAAGAATAAAGAAAACATTTTCATTCTCTTTTGTTCATTCTCTTTTGATGGTACTAATAATAGTATTTTTTGTCATTTTTAACTAGCACTGACTAGAATACATTCTACCTTAACCACCACCTCCGTGGTAGTGGTTTTGAGGGTGTTAATTGAGATTTCTCACCCTGGGTAAAATTTCAGTTAACAGTGTCCAGGTTAGATGCGGGAGAGAATATTCTCAAGATTACCAAAGGATCACACCAATCTCCTCCATCAGCCCAGATCATCTTTATTGAGGAGGATGTGTACAACACTGTGCAGCCCCATGATGATCCCATGGTCATCACCGTACAAATAGCTAACAATTTGGTCCATCGTGTTCTGATTGACACGGGTAGCAGCGTTGATATTCTCTTCAAGAGTGCTTTGGAGCAATTCAACTTAAAGAGACCTTGTTACAACAGCTGCACTACCCTACTGTACAGGTTCACAGGAGACTCGTTGACCCCCACCAGATCCATGATCCTACAAGTGATAGTAGGGACATCACTGCTCTAGCAGAACCTAATGACATACTTTGTTGTGGTAGACACCCCGTCTGCCTACAATGCCATCCTTGGGAGACCTTACCTGTCTGCCTTTAAGGGAGTCCTATCGATCTACGATAACATCCTGAAATTGCCAGTAGAGGACAAGGTGGGCGAAGTGTGAGGAGACCACCAGGCTGCGCGCAAGTGTTATACAGTGTCCACCAACCCAACAGCGCTGGCTAAGCAGTGTATGCAGATAACTATTAATCAAGATCAACAGTTATCAGAGGAGAACTTTGAAGGCAAAATGAATTCAATAGAGAAGGAGCCTGAGGTAGAGTTCCCAGGTATGGAGGTCAGGGAAGAAGAAGAGAGAGGATGGGCAGTGGTCGTCCTCTAGACGAGTTGGAGGAAATACCTATCAGGAAGGATGACCCTTCCAAGACTGTCAGGATAGATTCGACACTAGAGGCGGGAGTGAAGGAAGGTCTGGTAAAGCACTTACAAGAATATATTGACATCTTTGCATGGAGTCATGGGGAAATGCCAGGAATACCAGTTACCTTGGCAGCTCATAGGTTAGCCATGGATCCTACCTTCAAGCCAGTTAAGCAGAAAATGAGCCATTTCAACCTCGAAAGAAATGCCACGGTGCAAGAGGAGGTAGACAAACTACTAAGGGCAAAGTTCATTAGGGAGTCCTGACCCTGAATGGATTGCCAACGTGGTCATGGTAACCAAAGTGAATGGGAAATAGCGTATGTGCGTTGATTACACCGATCTCAACCGTGCATGTCCGAAGGATAGCTTCCCGCTATCAAAAATTGACCAGCTGGTAGATTTGACTGCGGGTAACAAGCTCCTAAAATTCATGGATGCCTTCTCGGGGTACAACCAGATCATGATGCACCCTGCTGATCAGGATAAAACCAGTTTCATAACCGGATAAGGCATGTATTGCTAAAAGGTCATGCCCTTCGAACTTAAGAACGCAGGGGCCACCTACCAGCGTCTAGTCAACCATCTGTTCAAAGAACTGATAGGAAAATCCATGGAGGTGTACATCAATGATATGATCACTAAGTCTCAAGTAGCTGAGTAACACCAGTACCACCTCCGCCAGACTTTCTAGATAGTCAGAGAAAATCAAATGCGGTTAAACCCTGCTAAGTGTACTTTTGGGGTAGCAGCCGGGAAATTCATCGGGTTCATGGTTCATGAAAGAGGGATCGAAGGAAATTCGGAGAAGATCAAATCCATTCTGGACCTCAAATCACCCACCTCCCTCAAACAAGTACAAGGTTTGACCGGACGGATAGCAGCCTTGAACCGCTTCATATCACGATCAACTGATAAGTGTATTCCCTTCTTCAAAGCCATCAAACAAGGGAAGAATATGAAGTGGGACCAAGACAGTGAGTTAGCTTTCCAATCATTGAAGAAATATCTGGCTAGCCCCCCATTACTAGCTAGCCTGGTACCAGGAGAAGAGTTACAACTTTACCTGGCTATATCCGAGATGACTGTTAGCGGAGCATTGGTAAAACAGAGTGGAGATGGAATTCAACGGCCTATCCACTATGTGAGAAGTGCCCTGACCAAGTCAGAAAATAATTATACTCTCCTGGAGAAGCTCACTTTCGCACTGGTAACCGCTACCAGGAAGCTCCGCCCCTACTTCCTAGCTCATACTATAGCAGTGGTCACTAGTCAACCTCTGCGCCAATTTCTCCAAAGGCCAGACATATCAGGAAGACTTGTATTGTGGGCCCTCGAGCTCACCCAGTTTGATATCAAATACAAAGCCAGAACTACCATCAAAGCCCGAGCTTTGGTAGACTTCGTGATGGAATTCAGTACAATGCTCGATCCAGGTACCACCCCAACCTCGGATCCGACCCCTCGGAAGGAGTGAGAACCTGCAGGTTGGCCCTTCAACCGAGAGACCTGGATCTTATACACTGATGGGACATCCAGTTAGGCAGGAAGTGGGTGTGGAATAGTTCAAACCGATCTAGAGAAGGTCGAATGTTGTCACTGTTTCAGATTTGAGTTTAAAACTGAAAATACACAAAGTGTGTCTAATACAACCTAGAGGTGAGGTGAATAGGTTTTAGTTACTCCATATTAGCAATCAATCAATCCAATATAAATAAGCGGAAAACAATAAAAACACAAGGATTGATTTACGTGAGAAACCCTCAAACATGGCAAAACTCACGGGCTATCCTTCTAGCCACTTACGGTCCTCAAATCCACTATTTGAACGAAAGTTTACAACCTAGGTTGACCTCAAGTCACTCCTACTTGGTCACTAACCCTTTCACTCTACCCAACGGGCCTTTAATAGTGATTCTTGACCACAACCTTGTGCACTAACTCACTTAGTCACAAAGCTTAACAATCAATGAAGAGGTTAAACAACCTATGTGAATATGTAAAAGATATTCAAACATGCAATTAATGCTAGGCAACAATAAATGCTTATCTAAGGATTTAAAGATATCAATAAATGCAAATCCTAGATATCAATATCTAAATGCAAATGCATGAAGATTTAGCTAGAAGGGTAAAATCGTCCTAAATGCTAGCTATTAATGAACAAGGCTCTCAATCAACACACAAATACTCAATCATGTTATAAATGCCAATAAACATAAAGATATGCAATAAAATCACATAAAAGAGCTAACCCTAGGCAAACAAGAACATAAATAAATACAAAGAGATTTAGGGCATGTTCAAGTTACCTAGTCAATGAAAGCAAGAAGAATCCATGATGAGATAATGCTTGAAGAGGTTAGATGCACATGGATTTGTGTTTGGTTGAGTAAAGATGAGTTCTTGGGAGTTTCTCTCTCTAAGGGAAGCTTGGCCTATTAAAAATGGCTTCTTGAACTCATAAAAATGAGCAAGGAAGAAGATAGAGCATATATATGGGAGCCCTAGTTGAAACAGCGTATATATGGATTCTTTTAATGCTTTTAATGTGTGAGTTCTTTTCATTTTGAATTTTAGTGCAAAGCATTTTAAATTTTTCAAAGGTTTCAGATTTTTCTCTAAGAAAATATGTCCATGTAAATCTAGAGAAATCATCAACACAAACAAAAATGTATCTCTTGCCGCCGAGACTCTCGGTTTGCATGGGACCCATAAGGTCCATATGTAGAAGCTCTAATGGCTCTTTGGTGGTGAGATACTTACCTTTCTTGTGCATACTTTTGGTTTGTTTCCCTTGTTTACAAGGTCCACAAACGCCATCGACTTTCTTCCCAAGCTTAGGGAGGCCACGCACAACCTTGAACTTATCTAAGATCCTCAAATCTCGAAAGTTCATGTGGCCAAGTCTTTGATGCCATAACTCAATTTCCTCACATTTGGACATATTGCAAGAGATAGCACTAGCTTCATGACAATAGCAATTGTCACTAGATCTCTTTCCTTTTAGCAAGGTTTGTCCATTTGGCATTAAAATAGAGCAATCATTTTTGTTAAACAATACAGAGAGTCCATCATCATTAAGATGAGAACTGCTTATAAGATTGGCTTGCAAGCCATCAACAAGTAAAGCATTGGACAAGGAGGGTAAATCGGGAATGAAAATGGTTCCTTTCCCTATGACTTTCTTTCTAGATCCATCACCAAAGGTGACAAATCCTCCATCCTCCAAGACAAGGGATTTAAAGAAGCTCTTGTTCCCCGTCATATGCCTAGAACACCCACTATCCAAATACCAAGTGTTAGAGGCATTTGCCTTTAAGGCAATTTGAGCCACATAGCAAGAATAGTTATCCCTTCTAATCCACCTAGGTGTAATGTTCTCATTTCTAGTGGTATTAGTCACATTGGCTCTAGATTTCCTAGGATCATGCAAATTTGCTCTAGATTTCCTAGGAACATGCATTTTAGCTCTAACTCTATTTCTTTCAATCATGCTCTTGATTCTACACATTTCAATGTATTTGAAGCAATTTGGTCTAATGTGACCATCAACACCACAAAAGTGACAAGTGGGAATAAAATAAGAAGACATACCATGCCCTTGTGAGTACAAAGGGGCTTTCCCACGCATATGAGCTTGTCTTTGGTGTTGGATTGGTTCTCTTCTTCTTTGTTGTTGAGTTGGAATGAATTGCTTCCTTGATTGACCTTGCATGAATTGCTTTCTGGCTTGATGGTATTTCGGTTGATGGAAACTTGCTTGATGCACCCTTGTTGATTGAGCTTGAGCTTGTTTCCTTTGTGCAACCTTGACTTGAGGATCTTTAGAGCACTCTCCTAGTTCGATCTTCTTCCTAGGATATTGTGGGGGTGGAGGCTCTTTGTTATCCAAACTCTTGACAAACACAATCTTGCTTGAGGATGAGGTCTCCTTGTCATCTTCATAGCCAAGACCTTTCTTATCACTTGGCCTCTTGCCAACTCCCAACATGTGGTCAAGTTTATTCGTGCTTGAAGTCATCTTAGCAATGATCTCTCTAGCTTCTTCAAGCTCATTTTCCATAAATTCCTCATTCCTTTTGGCTATCTTCACTTCTTTATTTAAGTGAGTAGCTTCGGCGGATAGCTTGAGATTCTCTCCTTTTAGCCTTTGAATCTCTTTCTTCATCTTCAATCTTAAGCTTTGAAAATGCTCAATGAAGCCTTCAAGATCCATTCCTCCTACATCCATATTTGTTGAATGGGATGAAGAGTCACCATCGCTAGAGTCATCTTCATTTGTTTCTCTACCTCTTCATCATCTATTGCTTCCTTACTCTTGAGAGAAGATGCGAAGGCAATAAAGTTTGCCACATGATCCTCATCATCTGAGGATTCTCCTTCTTCTTCCAAGTCATCAACATCGCTCCACGTGGCGGCCATGGCCTTTCCTTTCTTCTTATTTTTCAAATTTCCACAATCCATGGAGATGTGTCCGAAACCTCCACATTCGAAGCATTGGATCCCTTTTCTTGTGGGCTTGTCTTCACATGACTCAAACTTCTTGAAAGGAGTCTTCTTCTTTATTTCTTTTCCTTTGGATCCAAATCCCCTCTTCTCAAAATTGATGAACTTCTTGAATCTTTTCACCATGAGGGCCATTTCTTCATCTGAGTCTTCTTCCTCCTTCTCAACCTTAGAAGTCTTCAGATCAATACTCTTTTGCTTCTTTTGAGGAGTAGGTGTGGGAGTCCATCTAGACTCATATGCTAGAAACCTTCCAATAACTTCACTTGGCTTCATATTCTTGTAGTCACTATTCTCCTCAAGAGCCGTCACTTTTGACTCAAATCTTGCTGGAAGCGACCTCATAATTTTTTGCTTGATCCTCCTATCCGAATAGGGATCACCAAGTTGATGGCTCTGATTGACTATGTCCATCAACTTCACTTGAAAGTCGTTGAAGCACTCATCCTCCTCCATCCTAATTTGCTCGAATTGTGTTTGGAGGACTTGAAGCTTGGAGTCCTTGACCACCTCGGTTCCCTCATGGGCCGTCTCTAGAATCTCCCATGCCTCTTTTGCAATTCTTGTTGTTTGGATCAATTTGTACTGATTGTCATCCATTGCACAAAGAATAGCATGCATAGCCTTGTTGTTCCACTTGGATGCTTCAAACTCTTGAGTTGACCATTCCGACTTTGGCTTGGGAACTACACTTTCGTCTTCAAGAGTCTTTTCCGGAAGAGTGTAGCCATCTTCAATTGCCATCCATGCTCGGTCATTTATTTGGCAAATGTAAGACTCCATCTTGCCTTTCCAAGAAGCATAGTTTATTCCGGTGAGCAAAGGGGGTCTTGTGCTAGAGGCTCCCTCATTACCACTTCCGTTCCCACTCATAGTGTTTGGGTATGAATGAGATGAATGTTTATGATGCAACAAACACAAACAAAATGCAAGACACACAACGAGCAAGGATCACCTAAGTGTATCTAGGAACCCGCTCTGATACCAATTGAAAATACACAAAGTGTGTCTAATACAACCTAGAGGAGGGGTGAATAGGTTTTAGTTGATTTATTACCAACTTTTCGACTTAATCAATTTTAATAATCCTACTCCATATTAGCAATCAATCAATCCAATATAAATAAGCGGAAAACAATAAAAACACAAGGATTGATTTACGTGAGAAACCCTCAAACTGGGCAAAACTCACGGGCTATCCTTCTAGCCACTTACGGTCCTCAAATCCACTATTTGAACGAAAGTTTACAACCTAGGTTGACCTCAAGTCACACCTACTTGGTCACTAACCCTTTCACTCTACCCAACGGGCCTTTAATAGTGATTCTTGACCACAACCTTGTGCACTAACTCACTTAGTCACAAAGCTTAACAATCAATGAAGAGGTTAAACAACCTATGTGAATATGTAAAAGATATTCAAACATGCAATTAATGCTAGGCAACAATAAATGCTTATCTAAGGATTTAAAGATATCAATAAATGCAAATCCTAGATATCAATATCTAAATGCAAATGCATGAAGATTTAGCTAGAAGGGTAAAATCGTCCTAAATGCTAGCTATTAATGAACAAGGCTCTCAACCAACACACAAATACTCAATCATGTTATAAATGCCAATAAACATAAAGATATGCAATAAAATCACATAAAAGAGCTAACCCTAGGCAAACAAGAACATAAATAAATACAAAGAGATTTAGGGCATGTTCAAGTTACCTAGTCAATGAAAGCAAGAAGAATCCATGATGAGATAATGCTTGAAGAGGTTAGATGCACATGGATTTGTGTTTGGTTGAGTAAAGATGAGTTCTTGGGAGTTTCTCTCTCTAAGGGAAGCTTGGCCTATTAAAAATGGCTTCTTGAACTCATAAAAACGAGCAAGGAAGAAGATAGAGCATATATATGGGAGCCCTAGTTGAAACAGCGTCGTTTTGAACTTAGGGCACAAAATCCCATAAATACTGCTAGATGGACCGCGTCGCAGGCAAGTGTCCAGACAGTGGTACACACAGCAGTGCACCGTCTGGACAACAACGCGGTGCAGGGCGCTGTGCATGCAGGTACACAGGCCGCGGTATGGGCAACAGAGGCTTACTGGACAACACCGCGACTTGGGTCGCTTTGCGTGCAAGTGTACAGGAAGCGGTACATGAAGCATGACTCTGCTGAGGTATACCGCTCTGTATGCCGCGGTGCAAGCAAGTCTTGCCAAGCGGTCTAGGCCGCGCTAAGAGATGAAATTCTCTTTTCTGGGCAAACTCAACAAACTAAGAGATGTGTAAAATGTGCAAGTGTGGAGTGTGAAAAGAGGCATACAATACATCATTCAATTACATGAAGATAGAAACATAATGCATGCAAGTGAGTGTGTGCAACTAGATCTCTTCAAAGAAAGTTAAACTAGTGAGATACCTTTGAAGTGCTCTTTGAGAGAGATGATGTCCTTGAAGCTTGATCACACTCAAGAGGCCTAAATTACCCTTACAAAGAATAATCCCCAATGTGGTTTGTCAACGAAATAAGCCAATCAAAATATGAGGAACTTACAAAAAACACCAATAACGAGGCAGAATATGAAGCCTTGCTAGTAGGAATGAGGGTGGCAGCAGAACTTGGAGCCGATTACCTACATGTCAACTATGATTCACAGTTAATAGTCAACCAGGTAACATGCTCATACCAGGCTAAGGGAGACAACATGGCAGCTTACCTTAGAAAGGTCCACGAGCTCATGGCCCGATTTAAAGGGTTCAAGATAGAGCAGATATCTAGGCAGCAAAATCACCGGGCCGACGTTCTAGCAAAGATAGCCACCAACGGAGGGCAGGTGCTGCCACGAGGGGTACCCCTCCAAATTGTCTCTAGACCCAACATAACAGAAGGAAAAAAGGTTAACCCAGTGGCACGACTTCCATGTTAGATGGATTCTATCGTAGATTATCTCTATAAAGGAAAGCTCCATGAAAACTCTGATCAAGCTCACAAGATCAAGAGAACCACAGTGCGATACTGCCTAGTGGAAGGGCACATTTACCGTGGAGGAAGATCTCTCCCCTTACTCAGATGTTTATATCTTGATGATGCTAGCTGGGCAGTCAGAGAAGTACATTCAGGGGACTGCGGAAATCATACATGAGGAGTGGCACTAGCTCACCAGGTACTACGCATGGGATACTACTGGCCTACCTTGCATCACGATGCAAGGAAGTTCGTGCAATCTTACGAACCCTGCTAGAAAACTGCCAGGTTACACTACTTACCTCCTGAATGACTGTCTTCCATGAGTTTTCCATATCTGTTTGCCATCCGGGGGGTAGATTTGATTGAACCGCTCCCAACCCCACCAGGACAACAGAAGCATGCAGTTGTGGCCATTGATTATTTTACAAGGTGGGTGGAAGTGGAGCCCCTTTCCAAAATCATAAAAGTGAACACTACAGAGTTCATCAAGAAGAATGTGATCTGCCAGTTCTATACCCCGATGGTAATCATCACAGATCTGGGTAGACAATTTGACAATGCAAGGTTCCAGGGATTCTGCGGGAACCTAGGAATCGATCTCCGATTTGCTTCAGTAGCACATCCTCAAACTAACGGCTTGGTAGAGGCCACTAATAAGACCATTAAGAGGCTCCTAAAGAGGAAACTCCAATAGAAGAAAGGTAGATGGGCAGACGAGCTCCTATATGTGCTATGGGCCTACCGTACCACCAGAAGGACTGCTACTGGAGAAACCCCCTATTCGTTAGCTTTCGGGGTAGAAGTTGTCCTTCCTATCCAGTAAAAACGCACCTCCTTAAGGGTTCAACACTTTTACCCAGAAGGAAATGAAGATAAATTGAGGGCTAACCTGGACCTCCTGGAGGAGAAACAGGAAAGAGTTGCAAAAAGGGTAACAATCTACCAAAGCCGAATAGCCCGATGTTTCAACAAGAAAGTCAGAAACCGAAGTTTCAAGGAGGGGGATCTGGTTCTTAGAAAGGTCACCAAGAACACCCGAAAAAGGTCTAACGGGTTACTATCGCCCAATTGGGAAGGTCCCTATCTGATTAAAATGGTAATCCGAAGCGGGACCTACAAGTTGGAGGACAAGGAAGGACATCCTATTGACCACACCTGGAATGCAGATCACCTGAAGAGGTTCTACCTGTAGAGCCTGCAATAAACACCAATCGGTATCGCCCCAAATCGATACCAGAAGACTTTGGAGCTCATGAGTATTTGTATTCCTTTTTAATTCATCAATAAAAGAAGATCTTTTCTCCATCTATGTTTTCCTTTATTTGTCTATATTTATATCGCTATATTTTGCCATGATCATCACCAAGACCAGGAAAGTAATATAGCTCTCCCGATGCCCTGGACCGAACAAGTCCCTCTAGGCGGATCTCCTCGTAACCAGGATAGACCACATGGCATTCCTGATACCCTGGTCGGGCACCACCCCCCGCTAGGAAGGATCCGATATGTAAGAGCATAGTTTCCCGACAGATCTAACCTCGGTCGGGCACCACCCCCTGCCGAGAAGGGTTTGGTTAGTAAGAGCATAGTTACCTGCCAAATCAAGGCCTTGGCCGGATACCACCCCCCGCTGAGAAAGACCTGGTGCTAAAGTGGACTTAGTAGCCTACCAAGATCTTGTTGCCCGTATTTTCGCCATTATTCTTGCCACGGTATTAAGATTCCTGGGAAAGAAATGCGAGGTACCCGCACTAGCCTCATTCTTGCCTTGGTACTAAGACTCCTTAAAATAGGAAAGCGAGGTACCACAGGTCACCTGGATCTTTGGCCTATTTACTTAGGTTCCTAGAAACAGAAAGTCTGGCTACCAATGTATTTGCCAAGGTACCAAGATTCTTGAGACAGGAATGCAAGGTACGTAAATTCGCACAGTATTTTCGCCAGTATCTCCACCAAGGTGCCGAGATTCCTAAAATAGGAATGCTAGATACTTAGATCAAGACCTTGGCCAGATACAACCCCCTGCTAGGATGTACCTACAGTTAAAGTGGCCGTAATCGCCCACCAGAACTCATGAAAAACAAAAGAAGCAGGAGAACCCCTTGAGATCCAAGGACCAGATATTGTGGTTTCGTGGTATTGTATCAAGTCGGGGCCTACCTACTTCATTACCAGATATTGGTTAATTCAGTTTCGTGCTAGGGACTGACACCCCCAGATTCCTAGGATGTTGTAATTATAAGCAGGCAACAAGAATATACCAGGAATGTATCTATATATATGGCTGATAAAGAAGAAAGGAAAAGCTTCATTGATCAAATCAGGGAGCCCAACCCTTTCTTTCAGGCTATATACATTCAACCTACATACAAAAATGATGAAGACAACCATAACAGAAACAAGTGCTTTGATTTCTACCCTAACTTCTTGATCGACCGGTTAGCCCAGCAGAGCCAATCTTCCTGGAATCAGGCTTTGGAAACGTCGTCATTGTCACCGGAGGTAGGGGTAAAGGGACAGCTTTGAAACCATCCACGTTCAGGATGCAACTGGACAGGAAGCTGCAACATGGTTAGGCAATGTGTACACCATCGGTAAAGGTACAAAGCTGTGAACCACCCTTCCTCCTTGTTCTGGGAATTATGAGCCTATCCAGTCACGATTCTCTAGAAAATTAATCCATCTTATGCTGCTCCTTCTGCAATACCAAGCTGCTAATCAGAGAAATCAAATCTCCTCTTCCTCTCACGTTGCAAACCACGCCAACGGTCATCGACCAGATTAATTAAGTCCTTCTACCCCACTGGAGGACAAGAAGGACAAGATGAAGAATAGCAAAGAAAGTCAAAGTATTTATAGAAGGGGAAGAGGGATCTTGGTGACAAGAATATGAGAGCATCGATCAGGCACGACACTTGAAATATGAGGAAGGACAACTTTGAGAAGCGGGAGCCTCCAGGGTTTAGTGTTTAAAGCAAACAAGCCTACCCAAAGTTGACAAATGGAAGACCAATTTAATGCAATGCTCAAACCAAAGATTCCTGCACGGGAAGTTTGAGAAAAAGGATATCATCTTGGTAACCTCAAGCATATCAGAGACCCTGACAACCTCGACTACCCGATGCTGCGAAGCATGTTCAACCAATGACTTGGTACCACTCCTAAACCAGTTGCAAAGTTAAACCAGAGTTAGTTTGCCTAAGTATCAGGATCCTCAGGACCAGAATAAGTGATACCATGCTTTTTTCTAAGTTAGACCAATTGTTAGATCCCAATGACCCTCTTACTGGTTACAAGATAAGCTACATCTTTCAATCTCACCAGATTTTAAAGCTTCTCCTGTTACTGGAAAGAATTTAAGTCAAGTTTATATTGGGGACTCTTTCTTTAGATCAAGGTTGGATTCAACCAAGGGAATCAGCAAGCTAGATACACAAAGTGAAGAAAAATGAATGTTTCATTAATATGAAATTGGGAGCCCATTCTACGGGCTCTATCTATAAAAAAAAGCTGGGAAATGACTGAATTGGGTCACACGTCAGCTTGCTCCTGGTTGGCTACTTCCCCTCCTACTCCGCTAGTGGAAGCATCATCTCCTTGACCATCTGGAACTTCACCTACAGTTTTGATACATGCTTCCACTAAGGGCTCTAATTGAGCAGATTCGACCTGAAGCTTCTTCGTCACTATGCTAGATGATTCTGCCACCTCCTTAGCAGGAGCAGTTCGATCCCCTACCTCGTTGACATGGTCTGACAAGGGGACTGGAAAGCAGGATCCCCCATCCTTAGTGATAAGCTGGACTCCTACCTCCTCGATGAATTCAGATAGACGTGGGTCAAGAATCCTACCTTCAGCCTGGACCGCTGCTGCTTCAGAAGCCTCCAGATTTAGGTATGTTCCGACATTGCTCGATGGGAAAGAGGAGATAGGTTGCTGACCTTCATTGAGCTCTACATTTGCCCCTACAACCTGAGAAGGCCTAGCTACATTAGTATGAGCGACCCCAGCTAGCTCAGCAGCTTTGGCCATGATCTCCTCCCTGCTCCACCCCTCAATTTTCCTTATGTCAAACGGGGGAGGTAGAGCCAGAGCTACCTAGTAGCTAGTGAAGAAGTATCCATCTTTAAAGGCAGTGCCCACTTGAGCCTCCAAGCTATCCACGTTGTCACGAAAAGTTTGAACCTCTTTCTCCATCCTCGCCGCCTCATCTTTCACAGCATCCCTTTCGGTCTTACGGCGCACAGACCTAAGGACCTCCATATCTAAGGAACGCTGCAACTGCTCCTTGTCTAGTTTCTCCTTGTCTACTCTCTCCTTAGTGCTGGTTAGAGAGCGGTTCAAAACTACCACGCCTCTAGCGGCCTTAGCGAGCTCTTCCTTGGATTTCTCGAGCTCAGCATTGGTTTCCTTAATCTGGTTCCAAAGGGAACCAACCTGGTGATTCATTGCTACATTAAACTTGAAGGCCTGTTAAGCACAGAGAATGGGTTAGAATGTGACCATTTAAAGGTTACATAATAGGCAAAATAGAACAGCTTACCTCTACCAGGAGAGCAGATCCCTTGGAGATTAGATAGTCGACTGGCATAGAAGTCATGGCCTCCAAACTTCCACCAAGGCAAGAAGCTGCAAATTTGGCTAAAACTTCATCCAGGCTGCCATCTTTCGACCTCGATCAGGACCTGCCAAGGGAAGTGACCTTAGCAGCAGCTGTGGGTTCAGGACCCTTCTCGACCCGGGTAGACTGCTTGGTCGCCACAAAAGGAGAAGCGACATAGGTAGGTTGAGCTGTATGTGTAGTGATAGTTGGGACGATAGGTGACAAACCTTGCGCCTGACTAGAAGTACCTCGGACAAAGCATACCAGGGCAACAAAAGCCTCTAGCGACCTATATAGAAGAGAAGCTGAAGCCCCAGATACCTTGACCGGAATCTTTCCAGGTTGAGTAAGAGTACCCATCCCTCCATTAGGATCAGAACCAGCTGGAGCAGGAAGCCTGATTGGGTAGGTCGGTGGAGATTCGTTGATACTCCCAGCGTGGTTGAACCCTTCCGCTGGGATCGATAAGGGCACTGAAGAGACTACAAAAACATCTAACGTTAGTATCTTAAAAGCCACATGATAGGAGCAAGGTTAAGAATATTTACTGCCTAGGAAAGCACTAGAGATACGGAGGTAGAATTCCACCCTTCCCATTTCAAAGGTGTCCGTAGTAGGCTATTTCGGATTGGTATAATTATTAGCCATGATAGCTCTCTAAATCTTCTCCGATTCCGCAGAGAGTCTGTTCTTCTCCAACGAAGGCTTCCCACTGAAACAAGAAGGAACCTTGAACTCGGTTCCTCCGATGTGGACTGAACTGCCCCCATTCACCTTTGATGACAACCCATTCCTCCCTCCAGGAGGTATCCTTCTTTGTGGCCCCACGTACCATAAATTTCAAATTGTTCTTCGCCCGAGCATAGAACTGCCCCTTTAGGTCCGGGGAATTGGCAGCAATCTGGAACAAGTATCCAAGCTCATCCGATCCGGTTCCCAATCGATGTTATCTCTCTCGCACTGCTCTCTGTACAGTACTAGGAACCCTACCAGGTGTCTCCGAAACCCTGGTGTCAGTTGAAGTGGGGCGAGCTGCAAGGCATACAATGCCCTACGCAAGGTAGGGTAGAGAGGTAGCCTGACTCCACTATCAAAAGTAGCCGTATGAATTGGAAGCTCGCCGTGATTGGGGGTATATACATCATTCCCGGGAGAAGGTATGACGATCGAGATATCCTTAGGGATCTTCAAGTCCCTCCGCAGACGTCTGATTGTATAATCAGTGCTGATTGAATCGGGAATACACCGATATTCACAAGGGAGGGCGAGTACCCTCCCCACGGTGTTAGTAACTTCCCCAGCCTGACTCCCACCTACTCCGACAGCACCTGACTCTCCGCTTGACTCCTTGTCGACGTCAACCGCGCTATTGGGTCTGGTTCTTTTCCTGGGAGCAAGACCCCCGCCAGCAGACGTATCATAATCAAACAGCTGCTCGACACTATCGCTAACAGGGGAAGACATCGTAGAAGAAATAAGGCAGAAGTCTTGGCAAAAAAAAAGGATCGAGATTGAGGAACGAAGAGAGAAGAAGATTAGGGTTTTTTTAGAGTTGGGAAATCTTGCCTGAAGTGAGTCTTCTGTGGTAATGACAAGGTTTATATAGAAGTGGCTACTTGTAACGGGCGGAGGAAATCATCAATATCGCGGGATAATCGGTGACGTGGGGGAAACGGTTTCAAAAAATGCACTCCTCTAAAATTTCCTTTTCGAATTTAGCCTACCATAGTCAGCCACGTGGAAGATTCATTTAAACCAGCATGCAAAGGGAAGATTCTATTGTAAGAGTCGGTTACAAGAAAATTATCCATATGTTATTGTTAACAGGGTTTTCTGACAAGGGACCAAAGGAGAATTTTTCAATAGGGACCTTCCAAGGAAGATTCATCCAGATACTTCAGTAAACCAGCAAGATCGGTACCACTACCTAGAAGGAGCCGATATTTGACAAGGTCGAAACCTCGACTACCCATCTATCTAGATAGGATATCAGCTCAGCGAGCTAACGAAGGCATGTACCTCGCTTCAACTAAAGCTCCTGATGTCAGCCCCAGATCAGTACAATGGTAGCTCGTACGCCTAGTACCCCGCAAAGTACCTCGACGTCAATCAAAGTACCTGGAACCTCGATACTCGCCAGGGCGTTCTCTCCCACCTGATACCTAACACGCCTACTCGAAGCCCCTCCAAGACAAGCACCACACCTGCCAAGCAATACGGGAATGAACATAAAGACACAAGCACCATCCCAGCAAGGCATGAAACAAGCTCCAATACTAGCACCTCAATCTGCGTGAGATCAAAAAATTTCCCCAAAGATCAACGAAGAAGGAAAGTTGACTCCATCGCCAAAATTAAGCGCCATTAATGAGACCAAATAGTCAACATAATTAGAATTTGAATTCGACAGTAATTAACGGGATCAAATCCCACTCCTTCAGCCCCACTCAATGCTTTTCAATGCTTAAAATGGGACTCTCAATAATCCTCATGAAAGAGACCGGATATTGAGGGGATCTTGGGAGAACTATAAATACAGCTTTGAAGGGTAAAGAGGGGGATCCAAAGATCGTTTTTTATCGCCAAAAAAGAGAGTTTTATTTCCAGAGGAATACTCTTTGAATTCTCTGAAGCCAGTGAGAGTCCATTGACAATCATTGGAAGGAAATATCCACTTATCGACATAAACGAAGGCTCGGCCTTTATGCTATGTAAGAGAAAATAGAGAGTTTAGTGTGAGGAGAGTCTGAATTGTAATGATACTACTGATACCCTTTTTTTTGAATAAAACAGTGTTATTTCATATCTCATCGATCTTTCTTATCCTGCTCCTTATTTACATCCGTTTACATTACGAGGAAGGATCGTGGTACCGAAAGTATCTATCCCGCTACTGGCTACCGGTAGGGGGTGAGGGTTCTAACCGAGATTTCGCTCCCTAAGTGATTTTTCCGTTAACAGTTATGAATCCTGACTCCAACCCCGACCCAGAACTGGTGTTCAAGTCAGGGGGGACTTCTATTAACAGGGTTTTTTGGCAAGGGTCCAAAGGAGAATTTTCCACCAAGTATCTACCTGGTAGGAACCAATCCCGGCTCCCAGGTACCTAGCAGGGCCAGTACCACGATCTCTAAGGAAGCAACCCAAAGTTCGACTACCCACCTACCTGGATAAGGCACCAGAAATGTTCAACCAGAAGGATCAGGTACCTCGCTGTACATTCACACTAGCACCAGGTGGAAGGGATATCGCGCTATCATACTTCTAGTACCTCGCGGGAATCTGATACTTCCCTCCTGGTGTCTTGGTACCACTGGCTAGCACCTGATATCCCGAAACCCTTTGACGTCAGCCCAGAATCCAATCGGGATAGGCATTCTATCCTTCTCACGGGACAAATACCGCTACAAGTCGCCAGGGAGAGTAAAATGGGTACCACGCCAGGAAGTCAGATTAGTATATCGGTGAACCGCATTACCAAGATGACGAACCGGTATTCATCACCAAATAATACCAGTAGAAAGGGTTGACTCCCTCGCCATTTAAAGCGTCATAAATGAGACCAAACGGTCAACCAAAATCGGGATTTAAATACGACAATAATCAACGGGATCAAATATCGAGCCTTTAGCCCCACTTAACGCCTTTTCAATGCTTAAAATAGGACTTCCAATAATCCTCATGAATACGACCGAATTCTGAGGGGATTTTCTGTGAAGCCTATATATACAGCCTTGAAGGATAAAGAAAGGGATCGAAAAATCATTTCTTATTGCCACAAAAGAGAGTTTAATTTCTAGAGGAATTCCCTTTGAATTCTCTTAAGCTTGTGAGAGTCCATTGACAATCACTGGAAGAATATATTTACTTATCGACCTAAATGAAGGTTCCACCACCTTCCTGTGTAAAATCAAAAGGAGAGCTAAGTGAGAGGGGTGTACGTATTGTAACCATAATTTCATTACTCTTTCAATTAGACAGTGTTATTTCATATCTCGTTGTTCCCTTTTATTTCTTTTTTGTTCAATTTTATCTACTTTACAAAGAGGGATCTCTGTACTGAAGGTACCTATCCCGCTACTATCTACCAGTAGTGGGCGAGGGTGTTAATCAAAATTTCACTTCCCAAGTGGATTTTTCCGTTAACAATACAAATAATACTAGGCAACACTAAAGGCTTATCTGGAGATTTATGATGTCAATTACAAAATCCTTATTTCTATATAAATGTTCATAAAGACCTAACTAGATGAAGATATGCAAGTCTAAAATCTAGTCATCAAACAAAGTCCAATCAACATATGTTGTCTCAAATTATAACAAGGGCAATAAATATGCAATCAAGAAATGCAATCAAGAAATGCAATTAATGAGACCTAAATATCAATGCCTAGATGCAAAGCATAAAGACTTAGCTAAAGGGCAATAGTGTCCTAAATGTAAGTATCACAAAACAAAACCCAATCAGACAAAGGAACTCGAGAATATATGCAATACATAGTGTCCTAGCATTTAATTAACTAATAAATGCAGTAAAAACATAATCTTGGGAAGTTTGAACAATTAACAAAGATGGAGAGTTTGTTCAACTTACCAATTCAACTAATGAAGAAGACCCATGCCTTAAAGATGCTTAATGATGCATGAAGAGGATGGGTTTTGGGTTTTGGAGAGTTAAAGAATCAATCTTAGGACTTCTTTCTCTAAGGGAACTATTTCTCTCACTAGGATGTAAAAATATGAGTTCTAGGTCGAAATGGGGAAGAAGATGAAGTATATGTAAGGTCCAAGTGAAACTATGTCAATTTGGAAAGCTTGTAAAAATTTCCAACAAAGTGCGCACCTCTCTAGTGCGCATAGGGTGTGCACAAATAGTGAACACTTGCTGGAAAGAGTTGTGCACCTTGTTCGCACTCCGGAAGGGCGCATATGCGAGACACTACATCAACTCAATATTCGAGCGCATCAAAACAAAATCAAATGACATCGAAACCTTTCGAATAGTATACCATTGGAAAGGTATGAAATTTTACTTTCTACACCTTTTAACGAAATGAGGTTTCGATGTCTGTAGAAAGAGTGATGGTCATTTGACTTACCAAAGATCAGATTTTGACAACAACAATATTGCCCAAACTCATGATATAAGACCATGTAACCCAAGACCAAGCCAAGAGAGGAAAAAAAAGACCTCTCTAGTGGTCACACATCACGCTAAGACAAGCACACCATCCTGCAAGCACAAACGTTTCTGATCACACAACTGGAAAAGAATTACACCACACAAAACCACACATAGATCTAACAATGAAGTGCACGTGTGAGATATGTAAGGAAAGCACACATATAAGAATTGAAACACAAATGCAAGATAAGAAAAACATGCTTGAAGAAGTGAGTGTGTGCAACTAATTCTCTTTAAAGAGTTAAGCACAAGTGATATACCTTTGAAGTGCCTCTTAAAGCCACGGAGATGCTTAGAAGCTCGCCATCAAGAACTTAAGCTACCCATTACAAGATCATCCCCAATGTGGTTTGTCATAAAATAAGTCAATCATAAATATAGAGGTCCTTACAGAAACCGTGGACTAGAAGAGCTGAACTCACGTATAAGTTCTGCGAACTTGTTACCGTACGAAAGAACCCATAAATTGGCCAATTTTTAGAGGATTTTTGTGTCTTTTCACACCAAACTCTTGCCCTAACATTTCCCTCTATAAATACACCTCTTTGTCTTTTTCTAATGGTCTGAAAATCCTTATTAGTTCTAAGAAACCCTTCTTAGATTCCTTCACAACCAAAGATAAAGAGAGAGAAACTTCCAAGCTTCCATGAAGGTTCCTCCTCCACGGAAAGCTCACAACCACCATCTCTACCCATCTTCCATCCATCTTTGGAGAAGATTAAAAGAAGAAAAGAGTCTCTTTTGAGTAAAAACCAAGCCAAGCAATATCAATGGATATGGAGAGCTTTTGGAGGACTTGTCTTCAAGGGTTTACTCTTATCACTATTGTCTTTGTATTTTTTGTCTTAGATGTGTAACTCCATGTGGGAATATTTGTAAGCCAACACTTGTGCTATATTATGGATGTATTGTTCTTTGATTTGATTTGGTATTAATTCATTCTTTAGTATGTGTATGATTAAGTTCTTATTGTGATATTCATGTGTATTGATGGTTATTTATTGATATGTATTCATGATGAGATTAGGAGTAGATTACCTAATGATGTAGGAGTAGTTGTAATCAAATATTTCATTTGTGTATGTATATTGATAGATTATTTGAAATACTATGTTTAGAATGACTAGACTGAATGAGAGTTAGGGTTGTGCTTGTATAACCATTACAGGCATAATCTTGACTATTGGCTCATTTGAATGGGAATAGCTTGTTTGTGCATAACTTTGCCATGATAGATTTGGTTCAATGTTCTTGTGCTTAATGGGTCTAGACTTAGACACAATTGCTCATTCCATAACTTTGGTTGAGTGAAGAGAATTGATTTCGGTATTCCTTAATAAACAAATGATTCGTAATAATAGATAATTTGGTTTCGGAATTCCTTAATCGAGAGAACGAACCCTTTCCTTGAATTACATGGTATTCACATGTTCTACAATCTACATGATGTGCATCTCGTGTTTGGTAAACTTATTTCCCTTATGTGATCATATCTTGCATCTCTCCAAGCCACCATTTTTTCATAACTTAGGGTGATTGCCTTTAGAAGTAGATTAACTTAATTAGGAGTAGTCTAATTTAGAAAGGCGATCACCTGATTACTTTTATGCATTTTGTTTTAGGTTAGTTGTATGTCCATTCTCACTCTCACACACCAACCGCATTATGCTTACACTTCATACACACCATTCTCACCACTTCCACATTCTATTTGCATTGCTTTTAGATAAACTCTAGAGCTAGAGATAGTTGACGAATACCACCTCTCTATGGGAACGACCATTGCTTACTTGTTATACTAGTCCTTTGACTCATTGCATTTATGAGGTAATTATAACAGAAATATCTTTTTGGTATACATTAACGATGTGTATCAAAGGCATTGGTGGAACTCAAGGCTGGGGTTCCTTGTCTAGAAATGGTTCCTCAATAGGGACATCTTCCGCTTCTTTCACTTATATGGTCATCTCCTCCTTCTCCATCTCTTCATTTGCAACACTAGACACATCATCGGTGAATTCATGACTGCATTTGTAATCGACAATTTCACCACTTCAAGGAATGGTGGTAGCATCTTCTTGCTCTTGAGGACTCGGGAACTCTTCATACACTTGATTTTTTATGGCTTCAGCAATAGTCTCAAGGTGCAATTCAATTCTTCTCATTGAAGCTTGCATTCTCTGATCTTGTTGTTGCCACCTTTGCTATTGCTCTTATATGTAGACTTGAGTACTTTGTTGGGATGCTTGAATGCTTTGAGCAAGAGCTTGCACCATTTCCTCCAATGTCAGCTCCGTCGATTGGTATGGTGAGACTGGCAACTCATAGGTGTTGACTTCATTGTAATTCCATGAGAAGTCTTGATGGTTCCTCCAATTCGGGTTGTAAGAATTGTCATATGACTCGTAGTTTAGACCCGGATTGTAGAAATTTCCACATGGTTTGCTCATAGGTTCCCAACTGTAGGAATTTAGTGCTCGGGCTTGCTTTTTGAAAAATTATGGAAATTCTTCTCTTAAAGGACAACTCTATATCTCATGCTCGACCACTCCACATATCTTGCAAACCATAGCATCCGTTTGTTCTCTTCCAGAAATCAATGACTGCATTTGTCGATTTAACTTATCCAACTCCACCGCAAGCACATGATTTGCATCTCTCTCATCATCATAAATGTGTTTCCCATAGAAATCCATCGTTTTGAAACAAAAGAAAGAAAAAGGAAACAAAAACAAAGACTAGAAAAGTATCAAATATTCACAAAATTACACAACTAAAAATAAAAATAAAACTACCTAGAAAACTAGGACTAACCAATTCATTAGCACCTCTCCCCGACAGCGGCGCCATTTTCTTCGATGGAAAAATTGAAGTTTAAATTTTTTCCTTTCAAATGGATGAATCGAAGATTCGTGTAGCATAAAAGTAAGGGTTTGTTCCACAGAGAAATGAGAACTAAATGGCTAAAACTAGTTAACTATAATTAAAACTAAAACTAGGTGCGTGAAAAGTGAAATCGAGTTTGGTTTGGGCTAATATTGTTGAATGCAATTAAATATAAACTAAAGCAAAGAAGCAAAATTCAATAAAAATAACTAGAAGGTGTAAGGTTTAGTGAGAAGGTACTTGGTAATGAATGCAACCTTTTTAAGGCCACTCAATGTACTAAACTAGTCTCATTAAACACTTCAATCAAATTTTATGGCTTGTTTTTAAGATGTTTCAATTAATATATGGGGTTCTTCCCATTGCCCACACAATGCCATGTGACAAGCAATAGTCACAACCCCTATTTTCACAAAACTCTAAGCCAAGTTAACATAGTAAGGCCATGCATACATCAACTTTTCCTTTTACTAATCTTGTGATTGAGATTCAAGTGGTAAAGCCTTCACACCTAAAACCCAATCTCATAAATAATCTAAACTACCCCTCACATCAATTGAGGTCACAAAATAATATGAGTAGTAGAGTAGAATAATTAATCCAATAAATGAGACTAAAATTGAATTGATTTAAGAAAAATAGACGAATTAATTACAAAGAGTAGTCAAATAGGTTACAACAATTCCCTAGCATAAGGTTTAGTTACACATCATTAGGGGTGTGCAAAAAACCGTCCAACCGAACCAAACCCACCAACCCAACCCATAATGTTTGGGTTGGTTCGATTAAAAATATAAAAAATGGGTGGTTCGGTTTGTCTTTTGGTCAAACTAATTAAAGGTTGTTTGGTTTGGGGTTGAGTGAAATAATTCACCTACCCAAACCAAACCTCAAATTTTAGAAAGTAAAACAAAAATATAAAGTTCACCTACGTTTTCTATTCAGTCCTGGTTTTTTAACTGTTACCGATTACTTTAAGCTTTTATATTTTATTTATTTGTTTTGATACAATTCTTCGGATTGATTAATGTATTAGGGTTTCAAAAGCTTATATACTGTCAAACATGTCTTTAATCAGGGTGTATATACATGTATATATATATATATACATACAGTAATTACTCGTTTGACTTTCTGTACTTCCTTTATATATATAATTAATATTTTATGTTATCATTTTTTTTATTTAAATATTTGTTATAATATAATGCAAAAGAATATGAGTTCAAATATAAACCGATGAACCTATCCAACTCAACCAGACCTTTTTTGGTTTGGTTTGAATCGGTTTAAAAAATCACATTGGTTTGGTTTGGGTTGAAATATAGTCAAACCGATCCATATTTGTTTGGTTTGAGTTGAAATATAGTCAAAATGATCCATATTGGTTTGGTTTGACATTGAGCTTCAGCCCAAACCAAACCAAACCGAAAACACACACCCCTACACATCATAATGAAGATTAAAGAGAAAAGAGAAAAGATAAGAAGAAACCCAAGTGATATCCGAGAATCTTCATTTTCTTCCAGCTTGGTCCACCTCCTTCTCTCTCCAATAAAGCTCTTGATGTGCAACAATGGTGGAATTTTGAGATGTGTAGGAAAAGATATGGAAAAGATGATATTTTAGGGTAGAAATTGGGTAAATTCGGGGTTTGATGGTGTTGGGTGGGTTGAAAGCCACTCTTGGCTGCTTGGTTCTAAAAAGAAGGCTCAAAATAGGGTACTTATAGTGCCCAAGAAATTAGGGCTCGAAATTTGAAAATTATAAAAATACCCTCAATAGAAAATTACGAAAATACCATCAAAGGTAGTGACCGTAATTTCACGGTCTTGAATATCATTGACCTGGACAGTGCAAGTTCAACCGTGAGAATCACTAGAATTGTTGGCTTGATTTTTATGGTGAATAACGTAAAGATACCCTATGTTCTTCCAAAATCATAAAAACTTCAATCTTTGCTTGACTGTTACGTTTTTACCCCAAATTTATACAAAATTACACCAACTCTCCTGAATTACCAAAATCACCGGAAAAGCTTATATTTAACCCATTAAATACACAAAAACGCCAAAGAAACAAGCGCATACAATAGGAAATGGGGGTGAAAAATACTCTAAGAGTGATAAAACTAACCTAGAAGAGAGGGGGGTGGGGGGTGAATAGGTTTTAACTAAATTAATTTCCATCTTTTGGTTAGTCAAAATTAATCACAACAAAAACCTAACAAACAATCATTGTAACAAGATGCAGAAAATAAGATAAAGACACAGTAATTTGATTTACGTGAGAAAATCCTAATAGGGTAAAAACTCACTTGCTTAAAAGCCACTCGAACCCTCAAATCCACTATTTGCAAATATGATTACAACCTAGGTTGAACACATCACACATAATCGGTAACTAATCAGTCTTTGGTACTTGCGGCCTTTAATAATGATTTCAGGCTCTTGCTTGTACATTACCAACAGCACATACAAGACTCAACTATCAATAGAAGAGATATGCAACCTAATGTGAATGTGTAAAATACTCTAATTGCACAAATGCTAGGTCAACACATTTAATGCTTATCTAGGAACTAATAATGACATGTATAAGATTCCTAGATATCATATTGCTATATGAAATGCTCATACTCTAGCTATATGAAATCAAAGCATTCCTAGATGCAATAGCTATCACAATACAACAACCCAAACATCAACAAACATCTCTATTTGTAATAAAAATTCTAATCTAGATGCAAACAAATATAAAAGAGATTTCTTGTTACACAAGAACACAAAGATGGATGAGAATGGTGTTCTACTTACCAAGTCAACTATGTTGATGAAGACCGATGCTTAGAAACATCCTAGATGAAGCTAGATGATGCTTGAATCATAAATGAATTGTGGGTAATTGGGTTTTGGTCAATAATAATGGTATCTTGTTAACTTTTCTTCGAAGACACTCTTGAGCTCTAAAAGGGATGAGAGAGAATGGGTTCTAAAGCTCTGAAGAGGCAAAGAAGGGAAAAGAACATATATATATATATATATATATATATATGAAGCCCTGGATGAAATGACACCGTTTTGAAAAGTAGCAACTAAATCCCGTCAATACCGCTCGCTAGACCGCGGCTCGGGCAAGTGTCCAGACCGTGGTACACACAGTAGTGCACCATCTGGACAACATCACGGTTGGGACCGCTGTGCGTGCATGTGCACAGGCCGCGATCTAGGCAGCAGGGGCCTACTGATGTTTACCGCGGCAGGGACTGCTGTGCGTACAAGTGCAAAGACCGCGGTCCTCAAAGCATACACCTTCTGGAACCAACCGCTGCTGGGACCACGGCTGATGCAGATGCCTAGCCAGCAACCTGCACCGCAGTGAAGAGGAAAATCCTCTTTTCCAGGCAACCTCAACACACTAACTAATATGCAAAATGTGCAAGTGTGGAGAATGATGAATGGCATACAATGCATCATTCAAATATATGTAAACAAGAATATAATGCATGCATGTGAGTGTGTGCAACTACATCTCTTCAAGTAGGAGTAGAGTCAAGTAATCTACCTTCCTTGTTGCATTTGGAGTCCAATGCCTTAATGATGAGAGATCTTCAATTCCTAATCTACCATTTACAACATTTGACCCCAATTGTGATTTTGTCAATTAAATAAGCCAATCATAAAATGAGGCACTTACAGGGGGCATAAAATATGTATATAAAAAGGTACAATCAACAAGCTCTGAACAACAACGGCTCGTCCCAAAAGTAGTATTTGATCTTTGAGAATAATTTCTTCTTTAGTGAATGTTCATTTCTGATGGAACCACTTCACTTGCCAAGCAGTTCACATGGTTAGCAAACCACGAACCTATTCTTCACCATCTCTCTTTAATCTTGAAAGGTGATTGGCCACTAGATTTTTAGAACCTTTTTTTTTCTCCGATTTCTAAATCAAGCTCTTAGAGAAGTAGAACCCATCTGATCAACCTCATCTTAACATCCTTTTTTGCCATCAAGTACTTTTTGATGCAATTTTGGTGGGAGTTTGTTTTGCAAAATTGCACTACACTCTTCCGTTAAAGCCACATTCTCAAATTCCTCTTACTTCTTCTTGTTATATAGTAGCTGCTTCAAGAACTTCACATAAGTGGGCATTTGAGCTAGAGCCTCGACAAAAGATATATTGATAATGAGCTTTTTAAAGATCTCCAAGAATTTAGCAAAATTATGAGCATCATTTTTCTTCTTCAACCTTTGAAGATATGGAATGGGGGGTACATAAGCTTTTACTGGTGCAAGGCTTTTTCATAGGAAGGCCTTTTTTTACTCTTTTTCTTTTCTTCAACAACTTTTTCTTCTAATTCATCTTATTTTTCTTTCCTAAAACCGTTGGGTAGCTCACCTTTTTTGCCACTTCTTAAAGATATCGCCTTGCATTACTCTTTGAGGTTGATCACCGTATCACTAGGGAGAGTCCCTTGTTGTCTTGCTTGAGATCCCCTAGCCAATTGAGCAATTTGCATTTCAAGATTTTAGATTGAAGCTGGAAAGTGTAAGGCCACTTGGTATAACTCAGAGTCTAACTTCTTCAATGCAGCATCTTGAGCTTCCAGACGAACATCTAGCTTGTTCATGTACTTGGAGAAAAGGTCTTCAATGGTAGGCTTTGGTTCAGCTTGGTTGTTCACAAATTGGTTTTGGAACCCGGGTTGTTGGTTTGGGTAGGCTTGTTGTGGTTGTTGTTTTTGGAAGTCAGGTGGTTGAATTTGGTTTACTTGTTGTAGTTAAGGATTGTTGTTATCTCTCCAAAGGCGGGATTGTTTCCCCACTTAGGGTTATATGTGTTAGATTAGGGATTGTTTTTAAGGTTTATGTTTTGGTTAGCATGTGGGTTTTGATTTTGATAGCTCATAGGGATTTGGAAATTCCGGTTGTAGTTAACGAATGAGACTTGTTTCGATGACCCCGAAGCAAACGAGTTCCTAACTTGACAGTCAATGCTCATATGTGGGCCCATGCATAACTCACAATTAGCAACATTCTCTTTACTCGTACTAGTACCCATCTTGTTCACTTTTTTGGTTAGTGCTGTTAGGATTATGCTCAATAGCAAGAATGTAATATTGTAATTGACAATCTTTTCATATAAATAAAGTGATTTCTAATTCTGCAAAATCTTATAGCATTTATGATTATAATTGTCAAGGTAAATAATCATAAGGTCAAAAGACTATGAGATATGAAGAATTGTTTGTACATCCGGATATGTATGAGGTAGACACAATTATTTAGTTAGTCTTGAATAACGTTCACAACTTAAGTTAAAGGTTGGGCACCTCTATCTTGATAAAGTTGTAGAATTCTTTTACTATCATTTGAGTGGGATCAAATGAGTTATGATGAGTCTAAAATCATCGAAAGGTTTTCGAGTAAAAGAATCTAGTGCACTGGGTGCATTGAACTGGATCATAATGAAATACTTTATCTAGAACCTTCACTAGATATAAGTCTTTTCATTATCAAGACAATCGGAGAGTCTATCTAAATCCTGAGATAAATGATGGACTTATGGTTGCAAGTGTTATCATTTGAGCTATCAATGAGTACGATTATATAGCATAGTCTATCCTAATCGATAGAGGACTTCATTTATAGATATGGACATCGTGGCTCCATTTATTAAATGAGAGTATAATATCATCATATGGATGTTTTGAGGTATTGGATATTAAATCTCAACGTTGAGTTTTCAATAATGATTATTGAAGACATGGCTTCTGGACAAGTCAAAATATCCAAGTTCAAAATGTGGTCATATGAGGAAATATGGTAACTTGGAGAGCTATAGGCGGTCTATGAGTTTTTGGCGATTACTGATATTATTCACGAGGATACACCATCTCCTATAAGATTTTCTAGGGTATGAATGAGAAACATCTCCTTATTCTATCTTTATTTAAGAGTTCAATTTTAGCTCTTTAGTGGAATGAGTTAAAATTAATAGATCGGACCTAAGTGAATCATTTGTTGATTGTGATTAGGTTATGTCTATTGAAGCTTAAATTTAGATAGCCCGCCAAGATCCACAATCCACACATACTTGCATGGATCACTTGATATATTCTATCGGACCAATTTATGGGTCCATCTAGAATTGCATTTAATATATTAAGAATATAATATGTCTATTATTTATTTAATGGGCTGCACTATTATATTAATATATTAAAAGGAGACATGTAGGCTTGTTTCTTTTAGTAAGAATAAGTCTGGTTTACATGTGGGCTTTTATTTAAAGTCTAATGGATTAAATAAAATAAGAAAAATAATATTGGGCCCATATATACATGGTGTGGGCGGCAAGGCTAAATAAAATAGCCCAAGATATTATTTTATTTTATTGTTTTGATTAAATGGGAATTAATTAATTATTTAATTAATTAATAGTTTAAATCAAAATCTTTTCCTGATCAGTAAATTAAATACTATGTGTTGGATTAGGGTTGGAATTCTTTTAAGTGATAGGAGTCCTAATGTGGTAAGGATTAAGTCCACATACACTCCTTATTATACAAAGAATTCGGCCACCACTAGTCCTACAAGGGTTAGGATTCTTGAATTGATAGGAATTAGGGAAAAGGATAATTCCTTTTCAAGTAAGGAAATTAACCAACCCTAGATTTCCTATTCAATGAATTCGGCCAACCCTACTTGGTGAAGGAGAAAATTCGGCCAACCTATAAATATAAGGTTATGAATTTTCGGCCACCAAGAAGCAAAATAGAGAGAGATTTTTGTTTGTTTTGAAAATAAAAATCCTACTCTATACACATAGATTTTCGGCCAAGAGAGAAAAAGAAAATAAGTTCTCATTCGATAGTGCACTTACAAGCCTTTAACATCAAAAGGTTTTGTGCACACTTTCGATTTAGGGTTACGCGAGTTTCAATCATATTGATTGTGAATTCAAAAGTGACCGGAACTATTTTTTTAGGCTCTTGGTGTTTTACTATTGAAGATCAAGATCAGAAATTCCATACATCCATTCTAAGGTAAGCAATTCAAAGAAAAAGGGAGACCACACTCCTAGGTGATTCACGTACGTGCTAGGATTGAAGTTCTTGCGGATTACCATCGACGTAAGTCAATCGGATCAAGCGACAAGAGGTATTTAACTTTAACCGTATATTTGAGTTTAATTAATTAAAGGGTTAAGGTTCAAATCTTTAGAAAAATTTTAAACTATACGAAAATTATTTTTTCGCCTTCCGCTGCGGTTTTAAGCAATTTTTCCCTACAAGTGCATCTATCTGAGTCTTTATACTTGTCACTTCATCAACTTCTATAATCCACAGAGTCTTTTTTGGTAACTGCCTCTCGTTTGACCAATGACTATTATTGATGGTGATTTCTGGACTACGTGAAATCGATCACTCGTCACACAAAATATTCAAAGTTGATGATTATGTAATAAATTAAAAAGAGTGAAAGAGATTGAGAAAGCAAGATTTTACGTGGTAAAACCTCAAGGTGAGGAAACATCCACGGTTGCCGGTGACGGCGAGAGAAAATTCACTATGTATAATACGATTACACACTCAGTCTTACTTGCTCTCTTCAATATCTAATGATTCATTGACCCTTGTTGGGTATTTTTAAGGTCTATTTATACTTGTATAGAACCCTAGTTCTTGGAATACAAGTAAGATAAAGGTAGTAGTGATTTAATTGAATTCTGACTTGTTGGAGTCGTTGTAATCATATCAGGACTTTTGCTTATTTTAGGTTCTGATAACTATAAGGAAATTTGTTTCCTTATCAGAGTATGCTTCTTGAGACCTTATTTGAGGAGGATTCTTCTTTACGTGTTTGAGTCATTATAACGTTATCAATATGCCAATCGTCCGATCGTATCTAAACTTTATCCACTGTCGCTTAACTGATGGTCTTTCAAACCCGATCAGATCTATTTTACCCCCGACCAGGGATCTTTACCTGATCAAGTAGCTATACATGATCATTCGGTTTTCCCCCGATCGTTGTTTGTATAACCCAATCAACCTAATTACTTTGGTCGGATTTTCCTAACCCGACCATCTAAGTAACTCTGATTCGTACTGTAGGGATATTTTCCGATTATTTTAGGTTAGTTCGATTTAGCTAACATTTGCTGATACGTCCATTGCTGTTTCCATGTTATACGGTGTTTATGCTGACATGCCACCTTTCCTAAGTGTACCATTAACAACTATTATTGGCTGTCATTTCTTCTATGAGATTGTATGCTGCATCCATCGATTTGTTAAGAGAGATCCCTCAACTGTTGCATCTACAAATTTCTTTGTGGATATGGTGATTCTTTGATAGAAAGATTGCACGATTTCCCATTTAGGGAGTCCATTGTAAGGGTACTTCCTGATCAGCTCATTGAACTGTTCCCATGCTTCATAGAGATTCTCATTTTTGAATTGTGAAAATGATGTGATTTCATTCCTCAAGCGGGCTGTACTTGTTCAGAAAAGTCTGCGTCAACTCCTCCCAAGTGGTATTCGAATTCGGAGGTAGTGAATGTAGTCACGCCTTTGCTTTGTCTCTTAGAGAAAAAGGAAAAAGTTTCAACTTGATAGAATCTTCGGAAACTCCATTATACCTAAATGTATCACATATGTCGCTAAAACTTTGTAGATGCTCATTTGAATAGTCATTCAGCATCCCACTAAATTGCACAGTGGTAACAATCATCTAAATCGTAGCTTGCTGAATCTCAAAATTATTTGCTGCCCCCATCGGCCTCCTGACGGACGACATATTTTGATCAACTCTAGGCATCGTAAAGTCCCGTAGAGTTCTACCATCTTCATCATTCAGTTGCCCTTGAATTTGACTCGTTTTCAGATTCATTGTTGCTCTAACTCTTGATTCTTTTCTATTTCTACGAGCCAATCTCTCGATTTCTGGATTGAAGTCTAAGAAACACAAATTATATGTTGGTGCATACAAGAGTAATCTGCCTAAAAAGAAAAACAAACAAACACAAAATTAAAGATTCAAATTAGTAAATAACCAGCTAGTATCAATATCAACTATTCACTGCGCCAAAAATTTTCCACTCCAAAATGGGGGCACTCACAATCTTATGAGGCTATGGAACGTAGTATAGGGTAAATAAAATTCATCCTATGAGGATTGAAGAGTTGATTACTAAAATTGATTATCTAAATTTCTGTTTGAACAATACTAAAATAGTGTTATTACCAAATTAAACACTAAAACTTTACTAATTTAACTAACTAATACAAACTATGAGATTAAAAACACACAAACACAAGAAGAAGAAGTTTGTTGTAACTTATATGAGAAAATAGCTAAGGCTTAGAATCCACCCAACCAATCCTATCTTTGCTCTAGACCCACCAACTAAACCTAATTATGCAAGTGAATGTTATAGATTCGTGTAACTCTAAAATAGTCTCTACTCTCTCTCAAGAAATAAAGACAACACTCATGCATACCAATAACCTATCTCTCGATGATTATCCGAATTACACACAAGTTCATTAAGCTTAGTGGCACACTATATAAATCCTACAAGCTGGCCTCGGGTATCTCTACCTTACTAGACTTGTATTGAGCATTTTATCAAACATGTGGTATGCTTCCTCTCTCAGTCCACCACATAACCATAAAAATAACATTTAAGTGATAGCTAGGCACTCAAAAGCATTAAGCATATAAATTTTTCATACAAAAACACAAACAAGCGTAAATAGTCTTTTATTTAGATAGTCATGGATTGAGTTTCATCTTGGCCATAACTCAAGAGGTTTAGCTCATATTACAACTTAGAGCCACACAAAATATATTAAACAATCTAAACAGGGCTAGTACAAGAACGAAAAGAGAAAGAAATGTAGAGAAAATTGTGATGGAGAGCTCTCTCTTCTTCTCTTGCTTCTCTCCTCTAATTCCTTTGCTCCAAGATGGTATCTTGATGATGGATATAGATGAGTGGTAAGGGATTTAGGATGGATTTAGTGGTATGGTGAAGGTTTGATGAAAGGAATTTGATGATTAGGTGAGAAAAGTGTTTAAAGGTGAAGTTTTGGACTTGTTTGGAGCACAAGAGTCATGGAGAGGAAAGTGTACAATTCAAACCAATGTACTGCAGCAACTCTCTGGACCCTTTGCGTGGAACACTTTAATGTGTGAACCGTGGAAAACCTCTAGAATCTTTTCACAGTTGAACTTGCGCGGCACACTTCAACGCGTGTACCACATATGGCCTTCTTCAACTCTTCTAAATCTTCAAATCAGCCCGAAAATCTTCAATCTTCGCTCACATGCCCCATAAAGCTTAAGCACCTACACAAGCTTATTTACACCGTTAAATACTCAGTTTTACCCAAGAATCGAGCACAAAACAATAGGACATGGGGGGTTACACCAAGTGTAGAAATGGAACTATCAGTGATGTGCCAAATTGGCACGGCCAGGAAACGGGCCGTGCCGTACAGGCACGATAACCTAAAAAAAAGGCACGGTACGGCCCTTTGGAACTGTGCCGGCGGACAGGCCCACTATTTTTTTTAAATGTAATTTTTATTCGAGGATAAAATGGTAAATACACAAACATCTCCTACGTTTGATATAAATAAAGTTTGAAAATAAATATGTATTTATCTATTCATACTTCCGCAGTTTCCTACTATTAAAATTAAACTAATAGAAAGATTAATTAATATTAAAAGAAAAAAAAAGAAAAAAAAATTATTTAATTGTAATCATGAAAAATAAAACAAAATAAAAAGATGAGGGAACCTATGTGCATGTGGGCCACTTTGTCTCTTTCATCTCCAGTGGCTGTGCCAAGCCCGGTGGTAATGTCTTCCTTCTTGGCTAGTCAGGTTGTTGTGAGTATAGTAAATGAAGTGACTTTCTCTTCTCGAGTTGTTCCTCTCGCATCTGGTGGGGTGTGTTCATTGGTTGGTGAGTCGATTCCTCCTCATCTTGAGGGAGGTGTCTCGGTGATTGTTTCGAATTCGGGTACGGGTCTCATTCAGAGTTCAGAGCCTATAGTCTAGGGTGGTAAGTCTTTTACGGGTCTCTTCAAATCTTCTCTCGTTGAGACTTTACAGGTGCCATCAGTGCCCTCTAAGAAAGGGGGGTATATTTCTTCTCGGGTGGATCTGGTTGCTTATCAGGCTTGTCTTGAGTTATGTAGGAATGCTCTCATTATTCGTGTGGTGCTTTCCAGTAGTGAGCGGCCCTAGAAGCTTGTGGATCTTAAGGCAAGACTTAGCAAGCATTGGATGCTGAATTCTGATTAGCGCCTTAAATTATGTGGAGAGTCTATTATCAGATTCTTTTAAAGTCTCCTGCTGAGAAGAATCTTGTTTGGGGGTTAGATTCAGTTCATCTAAAGCCAGGTAATCTTCGCCATTCAACATTGGGTCCCAGATTTTTACCCATCTCTATAGAAGTCCTCCAATTCTCAGGTTTGGGTTAGGTTCTTTAATCTACTGTGGGAATGCTGGCATCCTAAAATTATTTCTAACTTGGATAGAGAGACTGTGGTGCCATTACAGTTGGAAAAGGCAACTAGTAATGGGAATTTTGGTCAGAGAGTTCTAGTTGATGTGGACGTATCATCAGTGCTGCCTACTTCAGTGTTGCTGACAAGTACTGTTTTCGTATGGAAAATGTTTGTCAAAACAAAATTTATAAAACCTCAATAATGCCTCAAAATGTGTGAAAACAAGTAAAGTAGCAAGTCGGGTATCGTCCACAGAGATCAATGGATAGCAATGATCAAACTACACTCTATTACTAGTAATGCAATGAAAAGTAAATGATTCAATGCTTTAGTGACAAGACTACACTAAGATGCAAACTACAATTAAGCTAAAATTAAACTAAACTAAGATAGTGAGAATGTGAAGTGATAAGATGTGATAAGAAATATAAGAGTCAATGCAATTCATACACGAATAGTGGGCAATCCGTTCTCTGAAGAGCCTATTTGATCTATTTAGAGCCAATCTACCTTTGAGAGTGGATATAAAACCACTCTATCCTCATCCAAAACTCAACCATTAAGCTGGATTGAGAGTGGAGACGAGTCTCATTAAGCCTAGGTAGAATATTTAGTTGGGATAGCTTGGATTGTAATGCTCACAATCCATCCCTTCCATTCAAGTGAGCTACTTAAAATCACCTTTAGTGTTGATTGTTAAAAATCATTGTTAACATGGATTTTTGGCAAGGGACCAAAGAAGAATTTTCCAACTAGTATCAACCCGATGGACGCCAGTCCTAGCTTCCGGGTGACCAGTAATGTCAATACCACTACCTAGATGGATCCGATACTTGGTAAGGCCAGGACCTCGATTACCTATCTATCTAGATAGAGCACTAGTACCGCGAGCCAACGAAGGTACATACCTCGCCCTACTGAAGCCCTTGATATCAACTCAAGACCGGTATACTGGTAGATCGCACACCTAGCACCCCTCAAGTGCCTCAACATCAATCAAGGTACCCGGTACCCCGATGCCCGCCTTGGTACTACCTCGACTACCACCTGGTACCTAGTACCTTGATGTATATATTAAGACCCCCCCCCCCCCCCCCCCCCCAACCAAGACAAGTACCTAGTCTACCAAGCAGTACGAAGATGGTCGCGAAGATACAAGCGCCACTCCATCAAGAGACAAAACAAGCTCCATGCCGGTAAGATCCTACTGGTGTACTAGCACTTCGTCCTACCAAAGAATTCAGAATCAGAGTTTCCCTCCAAGCTCCATGAAGAAGGAAAGTTGACTCCATCGCTGAAATAAAGCGCCATTAATGAGACTTGATTAAAATTCGGATTCGACAGTAATTAACGGGATCAAATCCCGCGCCTTTAGCTCTACGCAATGCCTTTCAACGCCTAAAAAAGGACACTCGATAATCCTCATTAAAGGAACCAGATTTCATGGGGATTCTTTGAAGAACTATATATACGGCGTTGAAGGGTAGACAAAAGAGGCTTTTTTTTAATACTGAGATCGCTAAAGACAGAAAGAGAGTTGTTTTCCAGTGGAATTCCCTTGTGAAATTCTCTGAAGCCCGTGAGAGTCCATTGACGCTCATTGGGAGAAATTATCCACTTGTCGACATATATGTTTTCTCCACCGTCACCCTGTGTAAGAGAGTGAGAAACGAGAGAAGAGTTTATATTGTGTAACTCTGTTATAATATCCTTAAATAAAATAGTGTTATTTCATATCTCATCGATCTTTCCTATATTGCTTTTTATTTACTTTACGAGGAAGGATCGTGGTACCGAAGGTACCTATCCCGCTACTGGCTACCGGTAGTGGGTGAGGGTGTCAACCTAGATTTAGCTCCCTGAGTGATTTTTCTATTAACAATCGTTAATTGACTCTAACATGGGCTAAGAGTTGGAGTGCCTACTCAACCCACAAAGACATCAAAATTTAATATCAAACACGAATTAAGAGTTGGAGTGCCTACCCAATCCAAGAAGAGTATCAAATGCATTTAAAGCTCAAATTCAACCTCTAAGTAAATCAAGAGTTAGAGTGCCTATTTAATCCACAAAGAATTTCAACTATAGTTCAATTACTCAAGTAAGTTCAATAACCAACAAGAATCAAGAGTTGGAGTGCCTACCCAATCCAAGAAGAGTATCAAATGCATTTAAAGCTCAAATTCAACCTCTAAGTAAATCAAGAGTTGGAGTGCCTATTTAATCCACAAAGAATTTCAACTATAGTTCAATTACTCAAGTAAGTTCAATAACCAACAAGAATCAAGAGTTGGTATGCCTACTTAATTGAAGAGTAAAATCAAACACAATTAAGCACAATGAATGAAACTATATAAATCAAATCTAAAATATAGTGGAAAGCCCACAATCCATGAATTATTACATCAACTCCCAACATATGTTTATCTACTCATAATATGAATACAAAGGAAAGTAAAGGAAACAATAGTGAAGAGTGAACCCATTGGAGTGCTGAGATTCCTCTCTCTTGAAGTCCTCTTCTTCTCCCAAGTTTGCAAAATCAAAGCTCCTTGAGTAAGTAATTGGGTTTTGGTGAAATGGAGGTTGAATGGGTGATGTGGGATTGATTTGGTGAAGTAATTGATAGGAAATGGGTTTGGGTTTGGATTTGGTGGGAGCATATACCGAGATCTAAAAGGAGAAAAGTTAAGGAAAATATGTGTGGGTGTGTGGAGAGAGAGTTTTCGAAATCAGAAGAGGAGATATTTGTAGGGTTTCCAAAACTAGGTCTAAAAAGTTGATGTAAGTGAATATAGGCCTGATGTGCCCAGGTAGGGAGCCGCATAGTGACCTGTGCACTGGCAATCTTGGAAATCTTAATCCTCGGTTCGCGGGTCCACTGCACTGGTTGGGACCAGTGCAGTACCCGTTACCTAGGCACTTTTGCAATCTGAAGACTCCCATATCGCAGTTGTTACACTGGTCTAGTGTGCTGGTTTGTAAGTGAAATCTTGGAAATGCGCGGGTAGGCCTACCCAAGCATTAATCCCACATTTTTCCGTGTAAAACTCTGATAAGTTGTGAGCGGGTATGGACCAGCGCACTGAGCCTTCTTCCTTGATTTTTGGCCTATTCACGCCCGAAATTCCCACTTTTCATTTCCAACAACTAAATCGTATCAAACGCCTACAATCACTAGAAAAAAGCCTATTAGACATATAAAAACACACGAGAACAAAACAAAGGACGTAGAAATGAGGGCAAAATATACCACAATTTTAGCATGATCAAACACCCCCAAACCAAACATTTGCTCGCCCTCGAGCAAACTCAAGACAAACAAAGACACAAGACAAAACAAACATGACTCTATCGAAAAATTTCCTAGACACAAACGGCAAAACAAAACGCCATATTTCCAACTAGTAGTGTGATACAATGAAGTGTGATAGAGAAGAGGATGGAAAATGTTCTAAGGCAACTCAAAGGCACTCAAGGGAAACTCGCACAATCATGAATCCCACACCTAAATGCTCCCTCATATTGGGGACTACTCACTCTCACACCTCGAGCATAATTCGCTTCTACTCTAAGCCTCACGTGGAGTTTCTCTATTCTTTCCACTCGGAGTCCTAAGTTCACACTGACGCAAGGTATGTAAGGATAGAGTTTATGCATAGAAATCTGTTAACAGCCCTTTTTTGGCTAGGGTCCAAAGAAGAATTTTCCACCGAGCCAATACCTAGTAGGACCTGGATCGGGACCGGTCCCAGTTCCCAGGTACCAGGAGATAACGATACCACGATCTTGGAAGGGTCTATACCACATTATGCCTTTCACATGGTATCAAGGAGAACCAGTACCACGATACCGCCTACCCAGTATCTAAGTACCATGACACCTATTTCGTACTCAAGTATGGCAATATCTACCCAAGAACAATCCAGTAAGTGAGTCTCGTCCCCCCAGTAGGAAGAGTGGTGTCGAGAAGGTACTAGCATGCTATGATAAGAACTGCCCCAGAAAAAGCGGACCGGTACACGAGGGAATAGTGAACCGGCACTGGGCCCAAAGGAATAATCCAGCATTCGTCTTCGACAAGGCAGAAGAGAAAGTTGACCTCTTTAACAATGAAAGAGCCATAAATGAGACAAAATGGTCAACCCAATCAGAATTTAAATATAACGAAAACTATTACATAATTAAAGGTAGCAATTCCTACACCAATTTACAGCCTCAGTCAACGCCAATCAACTTCTATGATTGCAGATCAGCTGGCCAGATTTAGGGGGATTGACTGGAAGAATCAAGGATGATAAATATAATGACAAAATTTGAAGTAAAAAGAGAGGAAAAAGAAAGGACCCCCTAGAGAGAGTATTCACCATGACTGATAGAGTGTTTTTGCCATCACCTATAGAGAAATATCCACTGATCGACTAGCATGAGATAGCCATCGCCATCTGTGAGAGAAGGAGAGAAAGAGAGCCCTGTAGTGAAAATCATCGTTACCATTGTACCAAACAATCATGTGATTAGCAAGACAAGTCTTTCTCCTGTGTTTTCCTTAATTTGTATTGCATTTCCCATTTTATTGTATCCTTGTTACCAAAATCACTGTACCTAGAGGTACCTACCCCGCTGCGACCTTCCAGGCTATGGCTTGAGGGTGTTGATTGAATTTCTACACCCAAATGAATTTTCGGTTAACACTTTATGGCGCCGTCTGTGGGAAGATTTCCACACCGATAATAAACCTATAAGCTCTATTTTGCAGCGTACTAGTATGAGGCTTCGATCTTCCCAAGGGCAGCCCAACCCATCGGGGCACCAGTCAGTTGCTTCAAGTCGAAAAGGTCATAAGCGAGGGAAGGGATCGAAGCATCTCAACCCAGCACCAGAACCTCCTTCGAACACGCTGGCCATACGCCAAGTCCCACCTACTCCGGGAGCTGGCCAAGCCATCTTGAAATAGCAAGCTGCGGCATTAATGGAGAATATCCCCCTTCAATTGATCATATAAGGAATCATGCCCCAATTCGCGGTACCTGGTACCAGGGTTGAAACTACCAGGACAGATACCCGGATACTAGCCTTCGACAGACTCAGGCCACCACCCTCAGTTCCAGACCGACCCATGAACTTTCAACCACGGCAGGTTAGATCCGCGTTCGATATCCAACCTAGAAAGCCTCTTCCCCCAGCCAAGCCGGTAACGGAGGAGAGGCATCTGTAGACCGCTGCTGGTGGTAGCACAGGTCCAAGACGGAATGCCCGAGAAAACCCCCCTTCAATGGAAGGACTGGAACAAGGCATCTATGGCATATGAGGGATCAGACAATGAAGATTCAAAGGTTGAGTCCAAGAATGGTGAATCCAAGAACCTTCGTGACTAGGTGGCCAAGATGGCCAAGGAGATTCAAGACTTAAAGAATGGTAAGCACCAGGAGAACCGGAAGGATCCCCTAGGTGAGATTAATGCACCATTCACGAGGAGGATCAGGGAGGTGGAATTGCCTCTTAAATTCAAGATGGCAGCTGAAAAGTTCTCTAGGACGGAGGATCCATTGAGCCAACTCGAAAGTTTTATGCACCAGATGGTGGTCCAGAACGCTATGCAATTCGTAATGTTCAGGATGTTCCCCACAACCCTAACTGATTGCGTCAAGACGTGGTTCAAAAAGTTACCTTCAGGTAGTGTCAATTCTGTTACATGTTTAACAACTGATTTCTGTGCTCAGTTCTAGGGAATCAAACCTAGCCCCAAGAATCCCATCCTACTCCAGTACATGGTCTAGGAGCTGGGAGAATCACGGAGGCCCTACGTATAGAAGTTCCACAAAAAGGTTGTCCAGATAGGGGTCTTTGCATAGAGGGAAACCCTGGCCAACTTCAGAAGAAACCTATGGGCCGGTAGATTGTTCTGGTCCTTTATGAAGCACCCACCCGAGATGTACCATAAGGCTTATGATAGAGCCCTGGAACAAGTGGAAATCGACAAGCAGCTCCGCGTCAAGATGGAGCATGATGACTTGAGATCTACCAAGAGCCCAAAAAATGAGGCACCTAAACCTGGGCCGGTTCAGAAGGTTCAGAATCGACCTCCCAACCGATCGATGTACCAGCCACCACCTTTCCCACCACAACGGGAGCGGTATCCATCCAGAAGAACCTCTCCTAGAGTGATGCCTCCACCGAGTGAAGTAACACGGATAGTTGGGAAAAAGGAAGGGTACAATCATTATACCCCTCTCAACGCTTCCCGAGAGACCATATACCTCGCCATCTGAGACAAGGGGTTGCTTAGGAAGCCCGGTGCTATGAAGGTACCAACAGACCAGCGGAGCCGCTACATGTATTACTATTTCCATGAGGATATGGGACATAACACGTCAGAGTGTTACAGCCTTCGCAACCAAATCGAAGGAATGGTAAGAGGAGGCTGTCTGGTAGAACTCCTACAACAGGTACGTGACAGCATTCGGGTAGTGAAAGAGGTACAGGCAGAGGTCAAGGAAGCAGAGAAGAGAAGGAATGAGAAAGGGAAAGATCTGATGCAGCAGATCCATATAGTTCATACTATCAGCGGAGGTTCCACGCTAGCAGGAACTTCCAACAACTACAGAAAGAATCACCATATAAAGATACCCCGGCTTTACGTGGGTTAGGAGGTTCTCAAGATCGCCTGGGGGTGATAAGGATTTTCTCGCTCGACCCAGCATGGTACAGCCCCATGATAACCCTATGGTTGTTACAGTACAAATAACTAACTGTCTGGTCCACCGCGTTCTCATCGATACCGGAAGTAATGTCGATATCCTCTTCAAGGATGCACTCTAGAAATTCAATCTGAAACACCCTTGCTACAACAGTTGTACCACGACTCTATATGGATTCACTGGGACTCATTGGTACCCACAGGGTCGACGATCCTGCTAGTGATAGTTGGGCAAGCGCCTCTCCAGTAAAATCTCTTGACGGATTTCGTTGTGGTCGATACCCCGTCCGCCTGTAACGTTATCCTAGAGAGGCCTTTTCTATCAACAATCAAGGGAGTTCTGTCAATCTACCATAATGTCTTGAAGTTCCTGATAGGTGACAAGGTAGGAGAGGTGTTAGGGGACTAACAAGCAGCACGCAAGTGTTATGCAATGTCTACCAATCCAGCAGTATTGGCCAAGCAGTGTGTGTAGGTAACAGTCATGCAAGCCATGGAGTTACCAAGAGGAGACCATATGAGCCTAGAGGTAGCAAATGAGTCAATGGTGATCGAGGAAGAGCCCGAGGTAGAAGCTCTAATTGCAGAGGAAATAGAGGAAGAAGAGAGAAGGTGGGCCAATGGTCTGTGGTTACCCTATGGAAGAATTATAAGAGGTACCTATCATGGGGGATGATCCCTCGAAGGTGGTGAAGAAAGGGACCGCACTAGAGGAAAGAGTGAGGGAAGGTTTCGTAAGACTCCTTCGAGAGTTTAATGATATATTTGCCTGGAGTCAGGATGAGATGCCAGGAATCCTAATTACCTTAGCAGCCCATAGGTTAGCAGTGGATGCGATTGTTCAAACCGGTCAAGCAGAAGCAGCTGCATCTTAACCTAAAAAGAAATGTCGCGGTGCAAGAGGAGGTAGACAAACTCGTGAATGCAAAATTCATCAAGGAATCCCGTTACACTAAGTGGATCGCCAACGTAGTCATAGTGACCAAGGCAAACGAGAAGTGGTGCATGTGCGTTGATTACACAGATCTCAATCATGCCTACCAGAAGGACAGTTTCCCGCTACCAAAGATAGACCAGCTGGTAGATTCAACCAGCGGAAATAAGCTCCTTAGTTTCATGGATGCTTTTTCAGGGTACAACCAGGTCATAATGCACTCCGCTGATAAGGATAAGACCAGCTTTATTACCTGGCAAGGCCTTTATTGCTACAAGGTAATGTCGTTCGATCTTTAAAATGTAGGTGCTACTTATCAGCGGCTGGTGAACAGGTTATTCAAGGAGCAGATAGAAAGGACTATAGAGGTGTACATAAACGATATAATCACCAAGTCCCAGGTAGCTGATCAGCACCAGGATCATCTGCGGCAGAATTCTCAGGTGATCAGGGAGAGCCGGATGTGGTTAAACCCCACCAAATACGCCTTCAGGGTAGTAGCGGGAAATTTCCTCGGTTTCATTGTACATGAGAGTGAGATTGAAGCCAATCCAAAAAGATCAAGGCCATCTTGGACCTCGAATCTCCTACTTCTCTCAAATAGGTGCAAAGTCAAACTGACCGAGTAGCAGTCCTCAACCGTTTCATATCGCGATCTACAGATAAGTGCATTCCCTTTTTTAAAGCCATCAAGTAGGGAAAAAGTATGAAATATGATCGGGACAGCGAGATAGCTTTCCAGTCTTTGAAAGAATATCTAGCTAGCCCCCTACTACTAGTTACACATGTACCAGAAGATGAGCTATAACTGTACCTAGTGGTATCGGAGACCGTTGTTAGTGGAGCCCTGGTGAAAGAGTATAGAGATGGAGTCCAGAGACCCATCTACTATGTGAGACGTGCCTTAACCAAGCCTGAAAGGAACTATACAATCATAGAGAAGCTCGCCCTTGCACTCGTGACCACAACCAGAAAGCTTTGTCCTTACTTCCAAGCTCATTCGATCGCGGCGGTAACCAATCAACCCTTGAGACAAATTCTCCAGAGACCAAATGTGTCAGGAAGATTGGTGTTATGGGCTTTGGAGCTCACCCAGTATGATATCAAATATAAGGCCAGAACCACAATTAAATCCTAAGCCCTGGCTAACTTCGTGGCAGAGTTTAGTGTGGTATCTGACCCGGTACCAGTCCTAACTCAGACCTTGTCCCTCATCCAGAAGAGGGACCCATAGAATGGCCCACTGATTGTGAAGTCTGGGATCTACATATAGACGGAGCATCAAGCCACACTGGTAGTGGAGCAGGGATTGTCCTAACCGATCCAAAGAAGGTTGAATGATGCAACTGCTTCAGGTTTGAATTTAGCGTCACTAACAACGAGGCTGAGTACAAAGCCTTGATAGCGGGGATGAGGGTAGCCATAGAGCTTGGTGTAAATTTCCCCCACGTTAAAAGAGATTCACAACTGGTGGTCAACCAGGTGACAAGTCAGTACCAGGCTAATGGAGAAAACATAGTGGCATATCTTGAAAAGGTCCAGAAACTCATGACCGGATTCAAGGAAGTGAAGATAGAACAAATACCTAGGATTGCTACAAACAGGGGATAGGAGCTACCGAAGGGGGTACCACTACAGCTGATTTCTTGACCCAGCATAGCCAAAGGAGAGGAGGTGAGCCGGGTGAATCACCTCCCATGTTGGATGGATCCCATCGTTGACTACCTCCAAGCTGAGAAACTGCCAGAGGACCCTTATCAAGCACGCAAGCTCAAAAGGGTCGCAGCCTGATACTGCCTGGTAGATTGGTACCTCTACCGCCGGGGAAGATCCTTCCCTCATCTAAGATGCCTGCATCCTGATAATCCAAGATAGGCACTCAAGGAGGTATATTCAGGAGACTGCGGTAACCATGTAGGGGGCAAAGCACTAGCCTACCAGGTACTTCATATGGGATACTTTTGGTCCACCTTACACCGTGATACAAGGCAGTTTGTGCAGTATTGTGAACCTTGCCAAAAGACAGTAAACCCGAATCACCTGCCACCTGGGCGACTCTCCTCTATCAGCTTCCTCTATCTGTTTGCTATTTAGGGGGTAGATCTTATTGGACTGCTCCCAACCGCGCCTGGTCAAGTGAAGCATGCGATGGTAGCCATTGACTAATTTACCCATTAGGTGGAAGTAGAGTCCCTCTCCGGCATAACAAAGTAAAATACAACCAAGTTCATCAAAACAAACGTCGTATGTTCAGTACTCCGATGGCTATTTTCACTGATTTGTTTAAGTAGTTCGACAATGCGCGATTCAGGGATTTCTTTGAAAACCTGGGAATTGAGCTCCACTTTGCATCAGTAGCTCACCCTCAAACCAGTAGACTATTCGAAGCCACGAACAAAACAATCAAAAAGGTCCTAAAATATAGCTCCAACAGAAGAAGGAAAAATGGGCTGAGGAGCTCTCATAAGTGTTATAGGCTTACCAAACGATGAAGAGGACCGCTACTGGGGTAACCCCCTACTCATTAATTTTCGAGGTAGAAGCGGTCCTACCTATTGAGCACAAACTGACCTCTTTCAGAGTTCAACATTTTGAACCAAAAGATAACGAGACCAAGTTAAAAGCCAACCTGGACCTACTAGAAGAGAAGCAGGACAGTGTAGCAGAGCGGGTAGCAGTCTACCATTGCATGATCGCCCAATACTTCAACAAGAGGGTCAAAAATTGAAACTTCAAGGAAGGGGACTTAGTCCTTCTAAAAGTTACCCAGAATACCCGGAAGAGATCTGATAGGGTACTAGCCCAAACTGGGAAGGACCTTACCTGATTAAGATGGTAGTCCAAAATGGTGCCTACAAGCTAGAGGACATGGAGAGTCGCCCTATTGACCACACTTGGAATACAGATCATCTCTAGAGGTTCTACCCGTGAAGGCTTCTGAAGCAAGGTTAATCACCGATCGGTACCACCTTACACTTGTACCACCATGATTTTTTATCGCCTAATGAATAATCAATAAAGAAGTGTTTCTTTCACCTCCTTCAAATTTCAGATTGTCTTTTATAATCACCATGGGAGTTCGTCGATCGCCTTGAAACCTGGAAAGTCATATGGCATTCCTGATGCCTTGGATAGGACCCACCCCTTTCCAGAAAGGGTCTGGTATATAAATGGCATAGTTGCCTACCAGACCAAGGAAGAGAAGTTGTGGCCTTAGTTAACCGTCGCAGTCCTTAAAACCAAGACAGCCAAATGACACTCCTAATGCCTTGGACAGAACTAAATCTCTCTAGGAAGGGTATAATGCATAAATGGCATAACTGTCGACCAGACCAAGTATGATAAGTTATGGCCCTGGTTGCCCGTCGCAGTCCTCAAGACCAAGAGAGCCTATACGGCACTCTTGAAGTCTTGGAAGGAACCTAATCTCTCCTAGAAAAGGTCTGGTACGTAAAAGGCATATTTGCCTACCAGAAGCTTTTTGTCTAAGTACCAGGAATCCTAAAGTAGGAATGCCAGGTACCATGATTCGCCTATGTGTTTTCTCCTAAGTACCGGGATTCGTGGAACAGGAGTGCACCGTACCCAGATGCGCCTATGTGTTTTTACCTAAGTACCGGGATTCCCAGAGCAGGAATGCCAGGTACCATGATCCCACCATGTGGGAGAGCTAGTCATTAAGGTGCTCTCCAAAGAACCTACCAGAATTTCACTACCTAAGTATCAGGAATTCTGGAAAAAGAGTACCAAGAGATCCTGATACTGGTTATCTGTTTGCTCTCATGCTTATCCTTAACAATTTAAGGGATTGCCATTATCATATATATTTTAAGTCAGGAACATGTAGGGGACTGGTTCTCAGATCATTCTAAATCAAGGCTATGTTTCTACTACAACCTGAGCATGATATAGGATGCTATCAGGGTATCAGAATTGAAATCAACCAGAAATCTAACATAAAAAAGAAAAGGAAATCCTTCATTGATTAATCAGGGAACCAACCCCCTTTTTCGGGCTACATCCATAGGAAAAGAAAAATTAAATCAAGTATAACAAAAAAAAGGAAATGAAAATTTGGTCATGCTGTGCTTTCAGTGGTGCCAAATTTTGATAGTATTTTGTAGGTACCAAAATTCTACACTTGGAATACACAAATCGAATGAGATGTATAATGGCAAGCGGGATCGTTCCTCAGGGAAAGGGAGGATATTTGGCTATAGTTAAACTATGTACTTTAATCTATACTACGTGCAGAAAAGTAAAATTAATTTTTGGGTTTGGAAACTGTTTTAACAACTAAACTAGATGCCAACTGACAAGTACTCTGGGACCGGAGATCCTCTGAGCCGACTTGAGAGTTTTGTTCAATAGATGGAGGTCCAAAATGCTACCAGAGCCGCCATGTGCAGGATGCTCCCTACCATACTAATTGACTATGCCAAAACATGGTTCAGAAAGCTACCAGTAGGGAGCGTCGACTCATTCACCAAGTTGACAACCGACTTCTGCGCTCAATTTCAGGGGATCCAACCTCACCCCAAGAATCCCATTCACCTTCAATACATGATCCAGGAGTGGGCTGAATCACTCAGAGTCTATATGGAGAGATTCCACAAGGAGGTAATTCAGATGGGAGTCTTCGTAGAGAATAAGACCTTAGCCAATTTCAGAAGGAACCTATGGGCTGGCAGATTGTTCAGGTCTTCTGCCAAATATCCCTCAGAGACATACCAGGAGGCCTACGATAGGGCTCTTGAACATGTGGAAATAGATGAGCAGCTCTGAGTCAAGATGGAGCATAAGGACATGAGATCTGTTAAACGCCAAAAAAAGAAGGTGCCCATACCCGCTCTAGTACCGAAGAGCCTGAACAAACCTCCTAACAAGCCCACATACCGGTTACCACCTTACCAACCTCAGCAGAACCGGTACCCAGTTAAGCGGACTCCTCCTAGAGTTACACCTCTACCTAGAGAAGTAGCATGGATAGCTCGAGAAGAAAGGGGGTACACCCATTACACCCCTCTAAACACATCTCGCGAGACTATCTACCTCGCCATCCGTGACAATGGGCTACTTAGGAAGCCTGGTCCGATGAAGGCACTAGCCGATCAACGGAACCGTTACAAATACTGTGACTTCCTCGAGGATATAGGACATAACACCTCGGAATGCTATAGTTTACATAATCAGATCGAGGCATTGGTGAGGAGAGGTTTCCTGACAGAATTTCTCCAACATGTACGTGAAAGCATTCATACTGTGAGGGAAGTGCAAGCAGACATTAGAGCGACAGAAGAGAGAAGGAAAGCAAAAGGGACACATCTGATGGAACAGATCCACATAGTCCACACCATCAGCGGAGGTCCCACCCTAGTAGGAACCTCCAACAATTCAAGGAAGAATCACACAAGGAAGGTACCCAGGTTGGATACAGGCCATGATGTCCTCCGAGTTGCCAAGGGACTATCGAAACTCTAGTGTTTGTCCCAGATCATCTCCACTGAGGAGGATGTGTACAACACTGTACAGCCCCATAATGACGCCATGGTTGTCACTGTGCATATCGCAAATTGTCTGGTCCACCGTGTCCTGATCGATACCGGTAACAGCGTAGACATTCTATTCAAGGGAGTTTTAGAACAGCTCAACCTGAAGAATCTCTGCTACAACGGCTGCACCACTACGTTCTATAGGTTCACTAGGGACTCATAGATACCCATAGGGTCCATGATCTTACCTGTAATAGTAGGAACAGCACCACTCTAGCAGAATCTCATGATAGACTTTGTTGTGGTAGATACTTCATCCGCCTACAACGCCATCCTTGGGAGACCTTTCTTATCTACCCTCAATGGTGTCCTGTCAATCTACCACAATGTCCTAAAATTCCTGGTGGGAGATAAGGTGGACGAGGTATGAGGAGACCAGCAGGCAGTGCGCAAGTGTTACGCAGTGTCTTCCAAACTCGACGCACTTGCCAAGCAATGTGCGTAAGTTACTATCAAGCAGAACTGCAAATTATCAGAAGAAGACTTCGAAGATAAGAGGGAGCTAGTAGAGGAGGAATTCAGGGCAGAGGTTCCAATCACAAAAAAGGAAGACAATGGTGGGCCAGTGGCCGTCCTATAGACGATTAGAAAAAATCCCTATCAGTCAGGATAGGTTCAACGATAGAGGCAGGAGTAAAGGAGGATCTGGTGAAGCTCCTACAGGAATACAATGACATCTTTGCCTGGAGCCATGAGGAGTTGCCAGGGATTCCTGTTACCTTGGCAGCTCACAGATTAGCCGTTGATCCTACCTTCAAGCTAGTTAAACAGAAGATGAGGCATTTCAACTCAAAAAGAAATGCTACAGTGCAGGAAAAGGTAGACAAGCTACTGAAGGCAAAGTTCATCGAGGAGTCCCGGTACCCCAAATGGATTGCCAACGTAGTCATGGTAACCAAGGCAAACTGGAAATGGCTTATGTGCGTTGATTACACAGATCTTAACCGCTCCTGTCTGAAAGACAGTTTCCCACTACCAAAGATTGACTAGCTGGTAGATTCGACAGAGGGTAACAAGCTCCTAAGCTTTATGGATGCATTCTCGGGGTACAATCAGATTATGATGCACCCCACCGATCAGGACAAGACCAGTTTCATAATGGGGCAGGGCTTCTACTGTTCTAAGGTAATGCCCCTCGGTCTTAAGAATGCGAGTGCTACCTACCAGCGTCTGGTCAACCATTCGTTCAAGCAGCTGATAGGAAATTCAATAGAGGTATACATCGATGACATGATCACCAAGTCTCAGATAGTTGAGCAGCACTAGGACCACCTCCGCCAGACTTTCTAGATAATCAGATGCCGTTAAACCCCGCTAAATATGCCTTCAGGGTTGCAGCTGGGAAATTCCTCGGATTTATGGTCCACGAGAGAGGAATATAAGCAAACCTAGAGAAGATCAAAGCCATCTAAGATCTTGAATCTCCTACCTCGCTCAATCAAGTTCAAGGCTTGACTTGAAGGATAACAGCCATGAACCGCTTCATATCACGACCCATTGACAAATGCATTCCCTTCTTCAAAGCTATTAAACAAGGGAAGAGTATGAAGTGGGACCAAGACGTCGAGCTGGTTTTCCAGTCATTGAAGGGGTACCTTGCTAACCCACCACTGCTAGCTAACCCAATGCTAGGAGAAGAGTTATAACTATACCTGGCCATATCCGAGACAGCTGTTAGCGTAGCCCTGGTAAAAGAGTGCAGAGATGGAGTTCAGCGGCCTATCTACTATGTTATCTGCGCCCTGACCAAGTCGGAGAAGAATTACACTCTCCTAAAGAAGCTCACCTTTGCACTAGTTACCACCACCAGGAAGCTCCGCCCCTATTTCCTAGGTCATACAATCGCGGTGGTCACTGATCAACCTCTGCGCCAATTTCTCCAAAGGCCAGACATATCAGGGAAACTTGTACTCTGGGCCCTCGACCTTACCCAGTTCGATATCAAGTACAAGGCTAGGACTACCATCAAAGCCCAAGCTTTGGCAGATTTCATGGTAGAGTTCAGTACAATACCTGATCGCGGTACCACCCCGAGCTCAGACATGATCCCTCAAAAAGAATAAGAATCAGCGGATTGGTCCACCGATTAAAAAACCTAGATCCTATATACGGATGGAGCTTCCAGCCAAGCGGGGAATGGGAGAGGAATCATTCTAATCGATCCCGAGAAGGTGGAATGTTGTCATTGCTTCAGATTCCAGTTCAGTACCACTAATAACGAAGCCGAGTATGAAGCTTTGTTAGCAGGAATAAGAACAGTTGTGGACCTTGGAGCTAATTACCTCCTCGCTAAGTGTGATTCGCAACTGGTAGTTAATCAGATAATAGGTCTGTACCAGGCCAAAGAATATAACATGGCAGCCTACCTCGGAAAGGTCCAAGAACTTGTTGCCCGATTCAAGGGGTTCAAGATCGAGCAAGTACCTAGGCAGAAGAATCATTGGGCCGATGTCCTAGCAAAGATAGCTGCTAATGGAGGATAGGAACTACCAAAAAGGGTACCTCTCCAGATAATAGCCCAATCAAGCATAGCTCAAGGAAAGGAAGTTAGCTATGTTGATCGCCTTCCATGCTTGATGGGTTTGATAGCATATTATCTCCAAAAAGAAAAACTCCCTGAAAATCCTGATCAAGCTCGCAAGATCAAGAGAACCTTAATTCGTTATTGCCTGGTGGAGGGACACCTTACCGCAGAGGCGAATCTCTCCCCTTACTCAAATGTCTACACCCTGATGATGTGAGTTGGGCACTTAGAGAGGTACATTCAGGAGAATGTAGGAATCATACCGGAGGAGAAGCGCTAGCTTACCAGGTGTTGCGCATGGGATATTACTGGCCGACTTTGCACAACAATACAAGGCAGTTTGTACAATCTTGTGAACCATGCCAGAAGACGGCCAACTTGCACCACCTTCCCCCAGAACGACTGTCCTCTATCAGCTCGCCATATCCATTTTCCTACTGGTCAACAGAAACATGCAATAGTGGCCATTGATTATTTTACCATGTGGGTGGAAGCGGAGCCCCTCTTCAAGATCACTAAGGCAAACACAACTGAATTCACTAAGAAAAATATGGTATACCGGTAGGGTACCCCGATGGTCATTATCACGGATTTGGGTAAACAGTTTGACAATGCTAGATTCCAGGATTTCTACCAAAATCTGGGAATCGAGCTTCGTTTCGCCTCAATAGCACATCCTCATACTAACGACCTGGTATAGGCCACGAACAAGACCATCAAGAGACTCCTGAAGAGAAAAATCCAACAGAAGAAGGGTAAATGGGCAGAATAGCTACCTGATGTGCTATGGGCCTATCGTACTACCAAAATGACTACTACAGGAAAAACCCCATACTCATTGACTTTTGGGGAAGAAGCCGTCCTCCCGATCAAGCATAAACTCACGTCTTTCCGGGTTCAACACTTTGAACCATAAGGCAATGAAGGTAAGCTGAGTGTTAACTTAGACCTCCTGGAGGTAAGACAAGATAGGATTGCAGAAAAGGTGGCAGTCTACCATAGCAGGATCGCCCGATACTTCAACAAGAAGGTCAGAAATCGAAGCTTTAAAGAAGGGGACCTGGTCCTTAGAAAGGTAACCCAGAATACTTGGAAGAGGTCGGACGGAGTACTAGCCCCGAATTAGGAGGGTCCCTATTTGGTTAAAATGATAATCCAAAGTGGGGCTTACAAGTTTGAGGATATGGACGGACGTCCTATCGACCACACCTGGAATGCAGATCACCTGAAGAGGTTCTACATGTAGAACCTAAAGTAAAGACCAGCCAGTATCACCCGGGATAGGTACTAGTTGGTGTTAGTACCCATAAGTATTTGTATAGCCTCTTGATTTATCAATAAAAGAAGGTTCTCCTTTTTCTCCAATCTCCATTTGTCTACATTCTATCGCCTTTGTTCGCCTTATAAATTAGTCAATGATGGCCTCAAAACTAGGAAAGCCCATATGGCATTCCTGCTGCCTTGGCTGGGTACCACCCTCCGCAGGAAGGATCTGGATCGTAAGAGCATAGTTGCCCGACAGATCAAGGCCTTGGCAGGGCACCACCTCCCGCTGAGAAGGGTCTAGTTAGTAAGAGCATGGTTTTCTGCCAGATCAAGGCCTTGGCTGGGTACCACCCCCTACCAAGAAAGACCTAGTGCTAAAGTGACCTTAGTTGCCTATCAGGATCTTGTTGCCAATATATTCGCCTTGTTTTCGCCAATGTACCTAGATTCCTGAGAAATGGAAGGATAGGTACCTTAATTCACTAGTGTCTTTGCCTAAGTGCCTAGGTTCCTTGAAACAGAAAGGCTAGGTACCACTATTTTCACCAAAGCACCAAGATTCCTGGAACAGGAATGCAAGGTACCTAGATTCGACAATGTGTTCGCCTTGTTTTCACCTTGGAAGGTACCTAGATTCGACAATGTGTTCGCCTTGTTTTCACCTTGGAAGGTACCCAGATTCCTAGAATAGGAATGCAAGGTACCTAGATTTGACAATGTGTTCGCCTTGTTTTCGCCTTGAAAGGTACCAAAATTCCTAGAACAGGAATGCGAGGTACCTAGATTCGACAATGTGTTCACCTTCATTTTTGCCAAGGTACCAAGATTCCTAAAACAGGAATTCAAAGAAGAGGTTTTTACCATGGTACCCTCAAATAGGACATGGACCATGATAATCTCGATTACCAGGTATCGCGATCTGTGTTCAACTGATGCCTTGGTATCACTCCTGGACCAATCACGTTAACAACTACATTCGATTGGGGTTTAATGGAAGATATATCACCAAGTCTACACCTAGGTACCAGGATTCCACTAGAGATGAGAATCTCTGGTACCTGGATTTTTTCAACTACAGTTTCGTCTAAGTACCAGGATTCTCATAACAAGAATGCCTTGTACCCTGGTTCTCCCCAAGTGATACCGATTGCTAAGTTCTAAGAGATCCTCGTATCGGTTACAAGCTATGCTACACTTTTCGGTCTCGCCAAATTTTAAAGCTTCTTCTGTTACTAGGAATTTGTTAAATCAAGTTTACACTGGGGTCTTTTCTTTAGATCAATACGGGATTCAACAAAGAAATTAGTAAATTACACATGCATAGCGTAAAGAAAAAAAAGAAATGCTTTCATTGCTTTAACCGGGGAGCCCATCCCTCCAATTGTGGGCTACAAACAGATAGAAATAAAATAAAATGAAAGATAGCAGGTAATGGATTGGACTGGATCACGCATCCGCTCACCCCTGGTTGGCCACTTCTTCTCCTGCTCCACCGGTTGAAACCTCATCTCCCAGACCAGTTGGGGCCTTCCCCGCCACTTGGGTACCTGCTACCATTGGGGTCTCCACTTGAGTAGTTCCGGCCTGAAGCTCCTCCGTCGTCACCATATTAGTTCGCTCCCCCACCTCCTTGGTTGAAGCAGCTTGGTCCTCCACTACCTTGGTAAGATCAGAAAAAGGGAATGGCATGGCAGATTCTCTCTCTTTTGAAGCAGGCTGGCTCTCTACCACCTCAACGGATTCGAGTATAGAGACAGGCGGGTCAAGGGTATCACCTCTAACCTAGACAGTTACGACCTCATGATCCTTTAAATTGGGATCAGCTCCAACATGGCCCGGTAAAGAAAGAGAGATAGGTCTCTGGTCTTCACCACCTACCACTTCATTCGCCCCAACTATCTGAGAAAGACCGGCTCTATCAGCAGGAGCAGCCTTTGCCAACTCTGCGGCTTTAGCCATGATCTCCTCTTTGTTCCACCCATCGATAATTCCCATATCAAATGAGGGAGGGAGAGCCATGGCTACCTGGTAGCCTACGAAGAAAAAACCATCCCCAAAGGATGTATCCACTTGAGCCTCCGGGCTAGTCACACTAGCGAGTAGAGTCTTTACCTTTGCCTCTAACTCCGCTACTCTATCCTTCGCGATCTCCCTCTCTTCTCTGCGGCGATAGGACCTATATTTCTCCATATTTAAAACATGCTGCATTCACTCCATATCTACCATCGTCGTATCTGTAACCTTCTCGGCCTCCTCCAAGGACTGTTGCAGAATTACCACGCTCTGGGAAGCCTTGGCCAATTCTTCCTTGGATATCTGCAGGTCGGCGATAGCATCCTTAACCTTTTTCCATAGGGAGCTAACCTGATGGTTCATTGCTACATTGAATTTGAAGGCCTGCCAAGTATAAAACATGAGTTAGAATGTTTTTAATTATGAAATCAATATAGAAGGCCAAACGAAATAGCTTACCACAGCCAAAAGAGCAGATCCTTTAGAGATTATAAAGTCAACAGGCATAGAAGTCATGGCCTCCAAACCCCAACCAGGGCAGGAAGCTGCAAACTTAGCCAAGACTTCATCATGGCTATTGTCTCTAGACCTCGATCGTGACCTACCATGAGGAGCAACCTGGGCAACAGCAGCAAGTTCGGAACCCCTCTCGACCCAGGTAGATCGCTCGATCACCATAACAGGAAAGGCAGAATGAGTAGATTGAGCAGTAGTAGTAATAGCAGTGGCAGTAGCTGGGGCAGTGGGTGACCGACCTTGCACTTGGTTAGAAGCACCTCAGACCTGGCCCACTCAGATCATAAAAGTTTCCAGTGATCTTACCAAAAGAGGAGGATGAGGAGGTGAAGCCTCAGGTACCTCGGCCGGGATCCTGCGCGATCCAGTAGGGGTACCAACCCCTCCATCGAGGTCAGAGCCAACTGGAAATCTGATATGGGAGGCCGGTAGGGAATCATTTATACCACCGGCCTAGCCGAGCTCCTCCTTTGGGACCAATGGCAGCACTGCAGATAGTACCAAGATAAATAGAATCAATATCTACAGAAAGTGTAGTTAAAGTAAAGTCAGGAATATTTTCTACCTGGGGAAGCATCAGAGACGCGAAGATAGCGGTTTACCCTCCTTGCTCCAAAGGCCTCTAAGGTAGGGAACTTCATGTTAAAATAATTTCGAGCCATGATAGCTCTCAAAATCTTCTCTGATTCAGCGAAGAGATGGTTTTTCTCCGATGAGGGCTTATTGCTAAAGCAGGTGGGGATTTTGAACTCAGATCCCCCAATATAGACCGAGCTACCCCATTCACCTTTAGCTATGACCCACTCCTCTTTCCAAGAAGTACCTTTCTTCATAGCCCCGGCACCATGAATTTCAGGTTATTCCTGGTCCGAGCATAGAATTGTCCCTTCGAGCCAGGAGAATTGGCAGCAACCTGGAAAATAAATCCTAACTCATCTGGCCCTAGCTTCCGGTCGATATTATCCATCTCACATTGTTCCCACCACAGCACGAGGAACCCAATCAAATGCCTCTAGAATCCAGGTGTCAGCTGGAGGGGCGCTAGTTGCAAGACGTGCAGTGCCCTATGCAAGGTAGGATGGAGAGGTAGCCTAACACCACAATCAAAGGCCGTCATATGAATCGAAAGCTCACCAGGATTAGGGGTGTATACGTCATACCCATAAGGGGGTATGGTGATCGTGATATCTTTAGAGATCATAAATCCCTCCGCAAGCGCCTGATAGTATTGTTGGTGCTAGTAGAATCGGGGATACACCTATATTCATAAGGAAGGGTGAGCACTCTCCCCACGGTATCTGTAACTTCACCAGCTCGGTCTCCACCTAGCCCGACAGCATCTGATTGTCTACTCGACTCCCTATCGACATCGACTTGAGTACTGAAAAATCGGTTCCGATTGCTACATTCCGATTAGAGCGGCGGCGTTGAAGAGGGGTGTCTTCTCAATTATCATCGTCAACACAAGTCCTTTCCCGGTGAGCAAGGTTCCCGCTAGCAACCGCGTCACCGGTGAAAAACTGCTCAATACTATCACTATTAGGGGAAGACATGATCACATGATCGAAATTTTTTTTTTTTTGAGAAGAGAAAGAAGGTTGAAGGCTGAAGAACGAAGAAGAAGAAGAAAGCTAGGGTTTTTCTTGACAAAGTTTGGGAAATTTGCTTGAAGGAGAAATGAGAAAGACGTGATAGGTCGAGGTATAAATAGAAGGGAAAGCAGTTACTTGCAACGGGCAGAAAGGGTAATTAATAGCGCGAGATAATCTGAAACATAGGATGAACGGTTTCGAGAAACGGGTGCCTCCAAATATTTTCCTTTTTTGAATTTGGCTTAACCCAACCAGCCACGTGGAAGACCCATTTAAGTCAGCGTGCAAGGGGAGGATTCCATTCTATAAGACGGTTACAGAAAATTCTCCAAGTGTTCTAAATCCTAACTTCAACCCCAACCTGGCACCGATGTTGAAGTCAATAGGGACTTCTGTTAACAGGGTTTTCTGGCAAGGGACCAAAGGAGAATTTTCTAAAAAGTATCTAACTGGTAGAGACTAGTCCTAACCCCCAGGTACCTAGCGGGATTGATGCCACGACCTAGATTGAACCAATACCAGGTAAGGTCAAAACCTCGACTACCTATCTACCTAGATGAAGCACCAGAGATATTCAACCAAGAAGAGTAGGTACCACGCTATGCATCTACTCTGACGCCCGATAAAGAGGGTACCGCGATTTCACGTACCTAGTACCTTACAGGTACCCAATACCCCATACCTGGTACCCCGGTACCACGACGCTTACCCGGTATCCCAGAGCAACTTGACATCCACCCAGAATCCAACCAATACAGGCATCCAATATGTCCAGCAGGACGAATATCACCATGAAGTCACTAGCGTGATAGAACAAGCACTACACCAGTAAGCCAGTATATCCCTCCAAACAGTGCAAGCAGGGAAAGTTGACTCCTTTGCCATTTAAAGCTCCATGAATGAGACCAAACGATCAACCGAATCAGAGTTTAAATACGACAGTGATTGACGGGATGAAATCCCGAGCCTTTAGCCTTACTCAACTCCTTTCAACACCTAAAATAGGACTCCAAATAATCCTCATTAATACAACCGGATTCTAAGGGATACTGGAGGTCTATATATACGGCCATGAAGGACAAAGGGGAGGAAGATTTTTTTTATCACCAGAAAGAGACTTTTTACCCTTGAGAATTTTCTTCTAAATTCCCTGAAGCTAGTGAGAGTTTGAGACAATCACTGGGAGGACAATAGCCACTTATCGACATAAACAAATTCGCCATCTCCATCCTGTATAAAAAAAAGGAACTGTATTGTAGCACTCACATAGCAGATAATCAATAAAAAAGTGTATTTCGTATCTTTCCAGTTCCTTTACATTTGTCTTTATTAATCTCCAGCTTAAAGGAACCCCGGTACCGAAGGTACCTACCTCGCTGCCATCTATCGGTAGTGGACGAGGGTGTTAATTGGAATTTCGCTCTCTGAGTGGATTTTTCAGTTAACAGTTACCATTGAATCAAACAATCCTATGATTAGTAAGACAAGTCTTTCTCCTTTGTGTTCCTCGATTTGTATTGCATTTCCCATTTTATTGTATCCTTCTTACCAAAATCATGGTACCTAGAGGTATCTACCCCGCTACGACCTCCAAGTTGTGGCTTGAGGGTGTTTATTGAAAAAACTACATCCAAAAGAATTTTTGGTTAACAGTATCTAATGTATTACACATAATATAACATTGAAAAACCACTAATATCGTTTTTAACTAGCCTAGGAAGGAATCAAATGTCATGGACGTGGAAGATCATGCTTCAACAAACATTCCCAATCTAGATTTCTTAGTATATCAATTAGGTATTTCCTTTGGTTGTAATAAGGCCATAGGGAGAAATGTGGTGAACAAAAGAATAGGAAATGGAATTCAAAGGTCACCAATCATGCTAAGACACAATTACACTCCCATACTTAGCTCTACTTACAAGCAAACTTGAACACTAGTGTTTAGGCTTTACTTTTACATACATTGTGCTTCACATGTGTACTCTACTTTGTGAGTACTTTACATTTAACATTCAAGATTCTATTTGAGCTTTTTTTTCTTTTCCTCTTCTTTCTCTTCTTTGTGTTTCTTTCTTTGCATTTTTCTTTTTGCACACTTTACATTTGATAGTTTAAGGCTCTAAGTGCACATTTTTTGCTCTTTTACATCTGTGAGACATTGTTTTGCACACTTACAAATATTGCCTAAGTACACACTATTTAAACATTTTAGAGCTTTTCATCTTTCAGCACCACAACTACACATCCTAACATGATTGGCAACAAAGGTAGGTCTTTGAGTTTTGTATTGGCATTATTCTATATCAAAACAACATTAGCTTTGTATTGATTAGTTGTCTAGGATTTGTTAATATTCAAGCTTCAAGGAAGATAGGACAACATTCGAACAAAGTGGTGGCTACAAGAGGAATAAAGTTGCTTAGCAAAAGGTAAACTGAGACCTCTTTCCTCTTGCAAGGCCTAGATGCACACAATCATTGCATTCATATGTGTCCCTGCATATTTGTGCATAATTTGGTTTAACATAATACACACACTTATACTTGTATGCACATACTTAAAGTTGACAATTTCAAATTGTTAACAGAAGAATCACTAGGGGGGCAAAATTTCAGTTAACACCCTCAACCTACTGATCGGGCCAAATAGGTAGTATATTTAGGCCCTCAGATCCTACCTTATGTTCTGTTTTCATGCGTTTTTGTATCTTTGATGGGTTATTTTGTGCGTAATTGTAGGAAATGATGCAAAGACAGGTTTGGAAGCATATTGCAGTGATTCCGGCAGAAAAGGGGCAAAAGTAAAGGCAAAGGAGTACAAACAGCTCTACAGTGCGGGTCCAGTGCGGGTCAAGTGCGGGTCCAGTGCGGGTCAAGTGCGGGTCGCAACCGCACTCTGACCGCACTCCAGCCGCACTCATATCGTAGCCGGGACAGGATGCAAGTGAAGAGATAAAGTGCGGGTACAGTGCAGGTCATCCAACCGCACTTAACCCGCACTAATGCCAAACCAGAGAAACTGATGTTGCACCTGAAGATAAAGTGCGGGTACTGTGCGGGTCATCCAACCGCACTCTACCCGCACTAATGCCAAACCAGAGAAGTTGAAAATGCACCTGACGTTAGAGAGCGGGTACTGTACGGGTCATCAAACCGCACTCCACCAGCACTGTCACCAAGAACAGAAGAGCAGAGTTGTACCTGACATTAGAGTGCGGGCACTATGCGGGTCATCCAACCGCACTCTACCCGCACTGTTGCTCAAGACAGAAGGTAGATTTTTCACCTGACAGGGAAGTGGGATTCAAGTGCGATCACAGTGCGATTCCAAGTGCGGGTCAAGTGCGGGTAATTCAACCGCACTCCACCCGCACTATTGCCCTTATCCGAGAACTGAAGATGAAGGCAACCCATACAGTGCGGGTAATTCACCCCCACTCCACCCGCACTCCAAGCTCACCAGTTTGATTTTCAAAGCTTAAGTGACCTATTTTTTGTATCTTGTATAAATAGAAAGGTATAGAAACGTTTTAGGGAGCCTTTGACTCCGTTTTGCAGAGGTTAAACACTTTTAGACCTAGAATCTCTCTCTCTCTCTCATCCTTACATTCTTTACTCAACTTCAAGGAAGTTAGGAGATTTAAGCCACTTCAAGGAAGGAGATGTTCTCCAAGGGTTCTTTCTCTTTCCTTTCTCTTAGTTTCCTAGTTGTAATGAGTAGCTAAATCCCCTCTAAGGGGTTGATGGAGTAGTTAGTTGAATATTGGGCTTGTACATAAACTTGATATTATATTGATATTCATGTCTATCTTTCATTGATCTATTCTTGTTGTGAATGTGTATCATTGATTTCTTGTGTAGATACATCATATTTGCAAGATGTCTTTGTATTATGTATGAGTATTGCATCTAGATATACATCTTATTTAGTTGTTTAAAGCTCTAAAGAATGGAAGGAAAGTCATGAATTTCGACTCTTAAACCGCGGTTTTAATCTAACCTTGATCGAGTTTCCGGCACTATACATCCTAGGTCGGAACCCGTGAGAGAGTTAGAAGTCATTACTATACATCCTAGGGTGACTATTTGTAATCGGTTGAGTCATTGTTAGGTAGACGAGCTTCATTTCTAGAATCCGATAAACAACCAACTCTATACATCCTAGGTTGGTAGCTTACGACGGATAAATCCCTAATAGGTGGTCTGCACTATACATCCTAGGTTGGCCACCTTCTAGGGATAAATAACCGACTCTATACATCCTAGGTCGGTTACCTTGAATAGCCGTGCTATTGACAAGTTTGTTGCATTGCCCAGTATTTACTTTCGTATCCATTAACTCCTTAGTTTCCATCATCTATATATCCCTCATTCCATTTCCCCCTTCATTTAGTTTGCATAATTAATTTAGTGTTATTTTTAGTGTAATTCACCACCTACATTTTCACCAACTCATGTTTCGATATTATATATATACATATCATTACTTTAGCAATAACTAATTTAGCTAACTCCACTCCCTGTGGACAACACCCCACTTGCCACTATATTTATGTTTTCAAAATAATTTAGGCTTTGTGAGGTTTTATCAAATATTGTTGACGGATTGATCTTTTAAAACGACACTAAGAAAAACGTCTTGTCACCCGCTACCCCGGAGGTCGCAGCGGGGGGTAGGTACTTCGTACCGTGGTTCTGGTAAGGTGAAAGCGAGATAGATGCCATGGTAGGAGAACAATCATCCCTCTCATCTGGTGCAGTAGGCTGGTATCTGGTCTTGGTATCTGATTCTGGTACCTAGTTACCTCTCTAGGTGCCTTCAATATTCCCCCGACCTAGATAATGAGCCAGGAGAAGTACATGAGAGCTAGGACCATCATGGTCGGTGCCTAGCACGCGCATACATTCATTTATAACAAGGAGATAGATAGGAGAATGACAACTCTTTTAGTAGTGGTGGACTGACGTAGGGGGAAAAAGCATCATGATTGATCACATGCTGAAAAACCCTTAGGCAGTATCCATAGGAAGGGAGAAAGACCCTTCTTTATATTTATATATTATGAGAGGTGCTCCGGAGAGCTCACATTAATACAAACTGAGTCCTGGTAGGTCACAGTAGAGGGGTACCATTTGGTACTGGTACATTCACGGCGAAAACTGACATACATAGCAGTCGATACAATGGTGGTGTAGAAGGAATTCGGGCAGGGTACCTTTTACACTCCAAGCGATAGCGAACTCATATTCCTGGTGGAGAAGTGGGCGAAATCTAGGATCGGAGACATCTTGGAGATATGGAGATGTAAGAGAGCTGTTGGAGAATGTTAGAGAGAATGTCAGAGAGTCGAAATGTTGGGGAATCGACATTTTTCTTGGAGAGTGACTTGTTATATTTATATTTGTTCATCCTTGTTGCCCACTCCATTGACGCAGTTAATTAATACACTGATTTGGCCTTTAAGGAGTTGAATATTCTCTCATTAATGGTGTTATGAATGGCCATTAATGGAGTTGACTGATTTCCTCATTAATGGCATTGTGAATGGCCATTAATGGAGTTGACTGATTTCCTCATTAATGGCATTGTGAATGGCCATTAACGGAGTTGATTGATTCCCTTATTAATGGCGTTGTGAATGGCCATTAATGGAGTTGACTGATTCCCTCATTAATGGCATTGATTATCTCCATTAATTACTAGAGAGGTCAACTTTCTCTTTTACGTTGCTTGAAGGAGAATTTTGACTCTGTATCCCGGTGGTATGGTACACTGGTGTACCGGAGTGCATACTGGTGTGGCGCTTGTTCTAGCATGCTGGTACCTCTTCCTGGTTCCATTCTTCTTACTTGGCGGGTAGGATACACATTCTGGTTAGATCCTGAATTGATATCACGGTACTCGGTTACCGGGTAGATGTCGCGGTACCTAGGTACCAGGTAGATGTCGCGGTACCTAGGTACCAAGTAGGAGGTAACGTGGTACCTAGGAACCAGGTAGGAGGTATCATTGTACCTAGGAGCCAGGTAGGAGGTATCGTGGTATAGCCTTGCTTAGTACCTGGTAGACTGTGAGACGTGGTACTGACTTCTTTCCGGTTCATGGTGTAGAGCATCCCTGGTATCTAGGTACCAGTCCCGATCTAGGTCCTACCAAGTACCTGTCGGATGGAAAATTCTTCTTTGGACCCCTGCCAAAAATGACTGTTAACAGAAGTCCCCCCTGACTTGAACACCGCTATTAAGTTGGGGTTGGAGTCAGGATCTTATACTGCTTGAAGAATTTTTCTCGTCGTTTCTTACTTGTAGCTATTACTTGAAAAGAGAAAACACTCACAGCACTCTTGGCTTTGGCGAATCTGGGTACCTGGCATTCCTGTTCAGGGGATCATTGTACTTTGTCTATAATAATGGTGAATCAAGGTACCTAGCCTTCCATTTTTCAGGAATCTGGGTACATAGGCGAAAACGATCCTGGTAGGCAACTATGCCATCCAGATCCTTCCTGGCTGGGGGTAGTGCCCGGCCAAGACAGCAAGAGGGACATTTGGTTGTCCTAGTCTTGAGGTGAAAACACGTAGGCGAACTGTTAACAGGGATTTTTGGCAAGGGACCAAAAGAGAATTTTCCAACTAGTATCAACCCGATGGACGCCAGTCCTAGCTTCCGGGTGACCAGTAAGGTCAATACCACTACCTAGACGTATTCGATACTTGGTAAGGCCAGGACCTCGATTACCTACCTATCCAGAGAGAGCACTAGTACCGCGAGCTAACGACGGTACATACCTCACCCTATTGAAGCTCCCGATATCAACTCAAGACTGGTACAATGGTAGATCGCACACCTAGCACCCCTCAACTGCCTCGACATCAATCAAGGTACCCGGTACCCCGATGCCCATCTTGGTACTACCTAGACTTCCACCTGGTACCTAGTACCTCGATGTACATGTTCAGAGCCCTTCCAAGGCAGGTACCTTGCCTGCCAAGCAATACGAAGATGACGGCAAAGACACAAGCGCCACTTCATCAAGAGACAGAACAAGCTCCATGCCGGTAAGATCCTACTGGTATACCAGCACTTCGTCCTACCAAAGAATTCAGAATCAGAGTTTCCCTCCAAGCTCCATGAAGAAGGAAAGTTGACTCCATCGCCAAAATAAAGCGGCATTAATAAGACTTTATTAGAATTCGGATTCGACAGTAATTAACGGGATCAAATCCCACGCCTTTAGCTCTAAGCAATGCCTTTCAACGCCTAAAAAAGGACACTCGATAATCCTCAATAAAGGAACCGGATTTCATGGGGATTCTTTAAAGAACTATATATACGGCATTGAAGGGTAGACGAAGGAGGCTTTTTGCTGGAGACTAAGATCGCCAAAGATAAAGAGAGAGTTGTTTTCCGGTGGAATTCCCTTGTGAAATTTTCTAAAGCCCGTGAGAGTCCATTGACGCTCATTGGGAGAAAATATCCACTTGTCGACATATACGTTTTCTCCACTGCTATCATGTGTAAGAAAGTGAAAAACGAGAGAAGAGAGTATACTGTGTAATTTCGTTATAATATTCTTGAATAAAACAGTGTTATTTCATATCTCCTCTATCTTTTCTATATTGCTTCTTATTTACATTACGAGGAAGGATCGTGGTACCGAAGGTACCTATCCCGCTACTGGCTACCGGTAGTGGGTGAGGGTGTCAACCGTGATTTCGCTCCCTGAGTAATTTTCCTGTTAACACTTTTTGGCACCGTCTGTGGGAAAGACCACACCCTTAAAACAAAGCCAGCGTGCCTCATTTTCTTGTCTTATCATCAAAATGAAGCTCCGATCCTCTCAGGATCATCCTGAGCCGTCAGAACATCAGTCAAACGCTTCAACCCGAAAGGGTCAGAAGTCGAAGAAGGGAGGAAAGGGTTGCAAACTCGCCTCGAAACCGTCAGCTACAGTGTGGATTACCCCCCAGGTACCTACTACCCCAGCATCTGGACCTGCCAATCTAGACCAACAGATCGAGGCCTTTATAGAGAGCATTCACCTCCAAATCGTCACCGAAGGCAGTACCAGTCAGCCTGCGGTACCAGATCCTATGGGAGATGCCAATTGGCAAGGTACCAAAATACCTCCCTTCGACGAGTTGGGACCACCACCTTCTATGCCAGTCATTGATAAACTCGGGCCCATGCCCCCAGCACCATCGGTCCACGACAGATTCGGGCCTATGCCCTCGGTTCCAGAATTTCCTACAGGTTACCAAGCCCGGCGTGCAAGATCCGTCATCGACCTCCCGCCCAGAGAGCGCCACCACCTGGCCCAACCAATGGCCTATTCTAAACAGCCTCGTCAGGAAATGACCAGGGAACGCCCTCACTCAGTTGTGAAAGGTAGCAACAAGGGCGCCGAAGAAGACCCTCCCTAGGGAGAGAATCAGGATGAAGTTTCTGTGACATCGGAAAGGCCTAACGACACAGATTCTGAGGTGGAATCTGGAAATGATGGCGGAAAACGTCTCCGGGACCAGGTCGCCAGAATGGCAAAAGAAATCCAAGAGTTGAAGAAGGGAAAGCACCGGAAAAACCGAAAAGACCCCTTGGGAGAGATGAATGCTCCCTTCTCTAGAAAGATTAAGGAGGCAGAATTACCTCCCAAATTCAAGATGTCAACCGACAAATATTCTAGGACTGAGGACCCCCTGAGCCACCTAGAAAGCTTTGTTCACCAGATGGAGGTTCAGAATGCTACTAGGGCGGCTATGTGCAGAATGTTCCCAACCACACTGACGGACTATGCCAAGACATGGTTCAGGAAGCTACCAGCGGGAAGCGTTGATTCATTCATAAATTGACAACCGATTTCTGTGCTCAGTTTCAGGGCATAAAACCTCGCCCCAAAGATCCTATTCACCTTCAATACGTGATCCAGGAGCGGGGGGAATCGCTCAGAGCCTACGTGGAGAGATTCCATAAATAAGTGATCCAAATGGGAGTCTTCGCGGAAAGGGAAACCTTGGCCAATTTCAGAAGGAATCTTTGGGCAGGCAGACTGTTCAGATCTTTCGCCAAGCATCCCCCAGAGACCTACCAGGAGGCCTACAATAAAGCTCTAGAGCAGGTCGAGATAGATGAACAGCTCTAAGTTAAGATGAAGCATGATGATATGAGAACTGCCAAACGCTAAAAGAAGGAGGTGCCCAAGCCTGCACCTGTCCAGAAAAATCAAAACAGGCCTCCCAACAAATCTACATATCGGTCGCCACCCTATCAACCTCTACAGAACCGGTACCTAGCTAGGCGGACTACGCCCAGAGCTACACCCCCATCCAAGGAGGTAGCACGGATAGATAGAGAGGAAAGGGGGTACTCCCATTACACCCCCTTGAACGCATCTTGTGAGACTATTTACCTCATCATCCGTGACAAAGGACTACTCATAAAGCTGGGTCCAATAAAAGCACCAGCCGATCAACGGAACTGCTACAAGTATTGTGACTTCCACGAGGATGTAGGTCATAATACCTCAGAATGCTATAGTCTGCGGAACCAGATTGAAGCCTTGGTTAGGGGAGGTTGCTTGGAGGAATTCCTCCAACAAGTACGCGATAACATACGCACTGGAAAGGAGGTACAGGCCGATATTAAAACATATGAAAAAGGAAGGAAAGCAAAAGGGAAGAATCTGATGGAGCAGATCCACATTGTCAATACCATCAGTGCAGGTCTCACCTTAATGCTCGAAAGAACCATGCCAGAAAAATTCCTAGAGTAGAAGCAGGCCAGAATATTTTCAAGGTTACCAGAGGATCACCTCGGTCTCCTCCTACTGTACAGATCATATTCACAAAAGATGACGTATTGAACACCGTCCAGCCTCATGATGATCCCATGGTCATCACTGTTCAAATAGCCAACAACTTAGTCCACCGTGTGTTGATTGACACAGGTAGCAGAGTTGATATTCTCTTCAAGAGTGTTTTGGAGCAATTCAATCTGAAGAGACCTTGTTACAGCAGCTGTACCAACCCATTGTAAGGGTTCACGAGGGACTCGTTGATTCCTACCGGGTCTATGATCCTACCAGTAATAGTGGGAACAGCGCCACTCCAGTAAAACCTAATGACAGACTTCGTTGTGGTAGACACCCCATCCGCCTATAACGCTATACTAGGAAGGCCCTACTTATCTGCCCTCAAAAGGGTCATGTCTGTATACCATAACGTCCTGAAATTCCCAGTGGGAGACAAAGTGGGTGAAATACGGAGGGATCAGCAAGTTGCTCACAAGTGCTATGCAGTATCAACCAACCTAGCAGCGTTGGCCAAGCAATGGGCGGAACAGAATGGTGATCCAAGGTGGGGCATACAAGCTGGACGACATGAATGAACATCCAGTAAACCACACTTGGAATGCTGATCACCTAAATAGGTTCTACCCATAAGTCATGCAACGGAAATCAGTCGGGGTTACCCCGAAATGAATGTTAGAAGATGTTAGTAATCATGAGTACTTGTATTCCCTTTTCTTTGGTCATCAATAAAGAAGGTTTCTTTCTCCATCTGTTTTTGCCTACATTTGTCTACATCTATCTACTTTATGTCGCCAATCGAATCAGCCATGAATGTCGCCTTAAGACCAGAAGAGCCACATAGCACTCTTGATGCCCTGGACCGGATAGATTCCTCCAGGAGGATCGCCATAAATCCAAGAGAGCCACATAGTACTCCTGATGCCCTGGACCGGATAGATTCCTCCAGGAGGATTGCCATAAATCCAGGAGAGCCACATAGCACTCGTGATGCCCTGGACCGGATAGATCCCTCCAGGAGGATCGCCGTAAATCCAGGAGAGCCATATAGCACTCTTGATGCCCTGGACCGGATAGATCCCTCCAGGAGGATCGCCATAAATCTAGGAGAGCTACACAGCACTCTCGATGCCTTGGATTGGATTAATCCATCCAGAAGGATCTCCCCAAGACTAGGAAAAGCCACATGGCATTCCTGTTGCCCTGGCCGGGCACCACCCCCCGCTAGGAAGAATCCGATACGTAAGAGCATAGTTGCCCGACGGATCAGACCTTGGTCGGGCGCCACCCCCCGCTAAGAAGGATCTGGATAGTAAGAGCATAGTTGCCAGCCAGATCAAGGCCTTGGCCGGGTACCACCCCCCGCTAAGAAAGACCAGGTGCTAAAATGGCCTTAGTCGCCTACCTGGATCTTGCTGCCAGTATATATTCACCATTGTTCTCGCCAAAGTACCACGATTCCTACAAATAGGAATGCGAGGTATCTGAATATGATCTCCTTATTTTTGCCAATGATCGCCTCAAGACCAGAAAGGACCATATGGCCTTCCTACTACCTTGGCTGGGAGCCACCCCCGCCAGGAAAGAGTCCGGTTAGTAAGTACGTAGTCGCCTACCAGATAAAGGCCTTAGCCGGGTACTACCCCCCGCTAAGAAAGACCTGTTGCTAACATGGCCATAGCCGCCTACCAGGATCTCATTGCCAACACATTCTCCATCATGTTCGCCACGGTACCAAGATTTCTAGAGCAGGATTACGAGGTACCGAGATTCACCAAATTTGTTTGCCAAGGCACCAAAGCTCCTTCAAACAGGAACATGAGGTGCCCAGACTAGCCAGAATATCCACCTAGGGACCTAACTTTCTTGAAACAGGAAAGCTAGGTACCTGATTATTCGATAAGGTACTAAAATCCTTGCAAAGCAGAAATGCAAGGTAATCAGTTTCGCCAGATTACTCACCATATTACTGAGGTTCCTAGAATGGGAATGCAAGGTACCTAGATTACAAGATTGTAAACTAGTACGCTCATTATCATCAAGAAACCAAGACTCTCAGAACTAGAGTGCGAGGTACCATGGTACCAATCAACTGCTGTTCCTCTACTTTATTCTAATCAGGTTTAACGCGTTACCAAGTTTTGATTAAGTCAAGTTTATACTGGGGTGTAATAAACTACACACGCATGAAGTCAAGGAAAATAAAAAATTCTTATTTCTAAAACTGGGGAGCCCATCCCCCGATCACGGGCTACAAGAAGATAAAATTATCTAGATACTACTGCGTAAGGGGTCAAGCTGGATCATGCATCCTCCTACTCTTGATCGGCCATCTTCTCTCCATCTCTGTCAATTAGAGCTTCCCCATCTACTGCACCAGATGGACCCCCGCCTGCTTCCTGGGTACCTATAGCAACCGGAAGCTTCGTTTGAGACAGATCGCCCCGAAGCTCCCCTGCTGCTGCTCGATCAGAATCTCCTCCAAATTCCTTGATCAGAGCAGCTTGACCTTCCTCTACCTGAGTAGGGTCAGAAGATGAGATAGGCTGGGCAGATTCTCCATCGTCAATAGCAGGCTGATCCCCTATCTCTTGACAGATTCTGATAGAGGAGCAGAAAAGGCAGGAACCCTTTTTTCAGCCTGAGCCACACTAGCCTCAGGATCCTTCAAACTGGGAGTTACGCCAGCATTACTTGGTGGAAGAATGGAGATAGGGCTCCAGTCTGCACCTCCTACCACTTCACTGGCTCTAGCAACCTGGAAAGGTCCGACCATATCAGAGAGCGCTGCCCCAGCTAGTTCACCAGCCTTTGCCATGATCTCCTCTCGGTTCCATCCAGCGATGACACCCGGATCAAATGGAAGAGGGAGAGCTAGAGCCACCTGGTAGCCAGCAAAAAAGTAATTGTCCCCGAAAGCTGTGTCTACTTGAGCATCCAGATTAGCCACGCTACCACGGAGGGATAGAATATCTTTCTCCAGCTCCGCCACCTTTCCCATAGCAACATCTCTCTCCTCTTTGCGGCGAAGGGACATGAGCCTCTCAGTATCCAAAACATGTTGCACACTCTCCCTGTCAACCTTCGTCTCGTCAGCTTCCTTTTAGGCATTTGCCAGGGACTGGTTCAGAGTTTCCATTCCACGAGCAGCCTTAACGAGCTCCTCCTTGGATTTCTCCAACTCTGCAGTAGCACCTCTAACTTGCTCCAAGAGAGAGCCAACATGTTGGCTCACGGCCAACCTGTTGGCTCATGGCCACATTTAACTTAAAAGCCTGACAAAAACAAAACACTTGTCAGGATATTTCCAACCTTTTACCTGGATAGTAGACTAAAGTAAGGCAGCTTACCTAAGCCAGAAGGGCAGATCCCGTCCTAATTAGAAGCTCAGTGGGCATGGCGACCATGGCGTCTAAACTTCCACCTGGACAGGAAGCGACAAAGAGAGCCAATACTTAGTCCTGACTGCTGTCCTTTGACCTCGATCGTGCCTTATCCCAGGTACTACCAGCCTCACCCTAGCAATGTTAGAACCCTTTTCAATCTGTTTGGATTGACCAGTTGCCACGATGGGAGAAGCAGAAGGAGCTGAGGCACCAGCATCAGCAGCACTGGCAACATTGACTGGTCTGATGGGTGACGTATCCTATACCCAACCAGAAGCACCTCGATACCTCCCTACTCTGGCTGTAAAAGCCTCCAGTGACCTAGCCGAGGTAGGAAGAGAGGGATCCGACAATCCAGATACCCCGACTGGGGTCATATCGAAGCCAGCAGACATGCCAACCCCTACATCAACATCAAAACTGGCTAGAAGCCTAACATGGGAAGTTGGAGGAGAATCAACAGTGCCCCCAGCTTGATTGGGTTCCACCTCAGGGATCGGTAGAGGTACTGCCGAAACTACCAAGACAACACAAGTTAATATCAACAAAGCTAATAAAACAGTACAGCAAAAGGAAAATCAGAAAGATGTATACCATGAAGTGCATCGGAAATACGGAGGGAATATTCCACCCTCCCTGCATCAAAGGCATCTGAGGTAGGATATTGCAGGTTGACATAATTCCTGGCCATGATGGCTTTCAAGATCTTCACTGACTCAGTGGAGAGCTTACCTTTCTTCAATCGGGGTTTCCCGCTCAAGTAGGTAGGAACCTTGAATTCAATTCCTCCGATGTAAACTGAGCTGCCCCATCCGCCCTTGACGATAACCCATTCCTCCCTTCATAAGGTATCCTTCTTCGTGGCTCCTAGTACCACAAATTTCAGGTTGTTCTTTGCCCGAGCATAGAACTGTCCCTTCGGACCTGGGGCGTTGGCAGCCATTTGAAACACATATCCGAGCTCGTCAGGTCCCGGTTCCTGATCGATGTTGTCTTTCACACACTGCTCCCTCCATAATACCAGGAACCCCACCAGGTGCCTCCAAAACCCTGGTGTTAGCTGAAAAGGGGCAAGCTGCAAAGCGTACTGCGCCCTACGTAAGGTGGGGTGGAGAGGTAGCCTAACTCCACTATCGAAGGCCGTAATATGAATCGGAATCTCGCTAGGAATAGAAGAATACATATCGTACCCAGATGGGGGTATGGTAATCAAAATATCCTTAAGGATCTTAAAATCCCTCCTCAAGCACTTCACAGTATCCAAAGTACTGGTAGAAGGAGGAACGCATCTGTACTCATACGGAAGGGCCAGTACCCTCCATATATTATCTGTGACCTCACCGGCCAGGTCTCTACCTACCCTAGCAGCGGTTCATGTTTCTCCACTCGACTCCCGGTCAACATCAACCGGAGACTTGGGATTATTTGTAAAGCCCGTCCCAATTGCCACATTCCGATTGGAACGCCGGCGTTGTAAGGGAACGTCGTCCCCACTATCACTATCAACGCGTTCCCTTTTTCTAGGGGCAAGACTCCCACTAGCCACCGCGTCACTATCGAACAGCTGCTCAATGCTATCGCCACTAGGTGAAGACATGACAACAGGCTCAGGGTTCAGTTTCTGGAAGAAGAGAAATTAAAGGGTTGAAGACGAGGAAAAAAACTAAGATCTTTTCTTGTCTTGCTACTCGTGTAGATTGGGAAAGCTAATGAAAGAAGAAGTAAGTCACGGTGAAGGAGCAAGGTTTACTTATATAGAGTTAGATGCTTGTAACGGGCAGAGAGGGTAATTAATGTCGCGGGATAATCGGCAACATGGAGGGAACGGTTTTGGGAAACGTGCGCCCCTAAACATTTTGTTTTTCCTTTTTTGAATTTGGCCTACCCTAGCCAGCCACGTGGAAGACTCAGTAGAATCAGCGTACAAAAGGAAGATTCCTTTCTACGATACGGTTACGAAAAATTCTCTGAGTATTATCTATCCTGACTTTAACCCCAACCCCAACCTGGTACCGGTGTTCAAGTCAGGGGGGACTTCTGTTAACAGGGATTTTTGGCAAGAGACCAAAAGAGAATTTTCCAACTAGTATCAACCCGATGGACGCCAGTCCTAGCTTCCGGGTGATCAGCAAGGTCAATACCACTACCTAGACGGATCCGATACTTGGTAAGGCCAGGACCTCGATTACCTACCTATCTAGAGAGAGCACTAGTACTGCGAGCTAATGAAGGTACATACCTCACCCTATTGAAGCTCCAGATATCAACTCAAGACCGGTACAATGGTAGATCACACACCTAGCACCCCCTCAAGTGCCTCGACATCAATTAAGGTATCCGGTACCCCGATGCCTGCCTTGGTACTACCTCGACTTCCACCTGGTACCTAGTACCTCGATGTATATATTCGAAGCCCTTCCAAGGCAGGTACCTTGCCTGCCAAGCAACACGAAGATGACCACGAAGACACAAGCGCCACTCCATCAAGAGACAGAACAAGCTCCATGCCGGTAAGATCCTACTAGTATACCAGCACTTCGTCCTACCAAAGAATTCAGAATCAGAGTTTCCCTCCAAGCTCCATGAAGAAGGAAAGTTGACTCAATCGCCAAAATAAAGGGCCATTAATGAGACTTGATTAGAATTCGAATTAGACAATAATTAACGGGATCAAATCCCGCGCCTGTAGCTCCATGCAATGCCTTTCAACGCCTAAAAAGGAAAGTCGATGATCCTTATTAAAGGAACTGGATTTCATAGGGATTCTTTGAAGAACTATATATAAGGCATTGAAGGGTAGACGAAGGAGGCTTTTTGTTGAAGACTAAGATCGCCAAAGACAGAGAGAGAGTTGTTTTTCCGGTGGAATTCCCTTGTGAAATTCTCTAAAGCCCGTGAGAGTCCATTGACGCTCATTGGGAGAAAATATCCACTTGTCGACATATACGCTTTCTCCACTGGTATCCTGTGTAAGAAAGTGAAAAATGAGAGAAGAGAGTATTCTGTGTGATTTCTTTATAATATTCTTGAATAAAACAGTGTTATTTCATATCTCCTTGATCTTTCCTATATTGTTTCTTATTTACATTACGAGGAAGGATCGTGGTACGAAAGGTACCTATCCCGCTACTGGCTACCGGCAGTAAGTGAGGGTGTCAACCGAGATTTCGCTCCTTGAGTGATTTTCCTGTTAACATGAACATATTGGCAAAAGTGGGCGAAAATGGGTACTTTACATTCCTGTTCTAGGAATCCTGGTATTCTAGCGAGCACATGGCAAACATTCTGGCAACAGGATCCTGGTAAGCAACTAAGGCCACTTTAGCACCAGGTCTTTCTTAGCGGGGGGGTGGTGCCTGGACAAGGCCTTGATCTGGCTGGCAACTATGCTCTTACTATCCAGACCCTTCTCAGCGGGGGGTGGTGCCCGGCCGAGGTTTGATCCGTCGGGCAACTATGCTCTTACGTAATGGATCATTCCTAGCAAGGAATGATGCCCGGCCAGGGCAGCATGAATGCCATGTGGCTTTTTCTGGTCTTGAGGAGATCCTCCTGGATGGATTAATCCGGTCCAGGGCATTAGGAGAGCTATCTAGCTATCCCGGTCTTTAAGGTGATCCTCTTGGAGGGATTCACCTGGTCCAGGGTATCAGGATAGCTATCTTGCTATCCTGGTCTTTAAGGCGATCCCCCTGGAGGGATTGACCCGGTCCAGGGTATCAGGAGAGCTATCTAGCTATCCTGGTCTTTAAGGTAATCCTCCTGGAGTGATTAATCCGGTCCAGGGCATTAGGCATTCCAGTGCAAGGAATCCTAGTCTTTAAATGATGGTCCCGGTAGGCAACTAATGTCACTTCAGCACCAGGTCTTTCTTGGCGGGGGGTCATTCCCGGCCAAGGTATCAGGAATTCCATGTGGCTATCCTGATTTTGATCATAGGTGAAAGGCGATTATATGAGAACTACCAAGGCGATTGTAGGAGAACTACCAAGATGATCATACTCAATGTGGTACAACTCTAGGCAATACTGGTCAATGCTCACCCCACAGGCTTCATTAGTAAAACCTTCTGAGGTGATCTGCGTTCCGGGTATAAGTAATAGAGTGACTTTCCACTAAGGAGCTTTTATCGTGGACTGATCATTATGAGAACTTTTTCCATATTGAGGTCACTACCACTCCCACGGGAATACTAGGGAGAATGGTGAGGTTGTAGCCCCCAAGTGATGTAGCTGGTTTAGGGACCTACTTGGAGTAGCTGAGCATCTTTAACAATCATAATGGCATTCGAGACTTTGCTTGAACTAACCTGGACCTCGGTAGCTTGCTGGGGGCACTGGGTAGCCCAGTATAAAAAATCAGAAACCGATAATCTTGCAGCTATGATCTAGGTAGCTCACATGGGCGCTTTGAAAGGCCCAATACGATAAGTGAGGAACTTCTAATCTTGCAGCAGTGTTACTGCTCCAGAGGCCTACTCAGGCATGTAGGAGGCCCCAATAATGCGGGAAGCCTCAGAGATCTCCCCGAACGGATCAGGACATCGGCGGCTCGCTATGGCGTTGAGTGGCCCAGTAAGAGAGGTAAGGAGCCATCGGTGTGGTACTGGTCCAGAGGCATGCTTGGGATCCTAGAAGTCTACATCAACTGAGATATGTCTCTGAACCTTCCTGGAATAAATAGGGACACAGTGGCTCACTTGGGCGTTGACCGACCCGATACAAGAAGTGAGTAGCCACTAGGCCTTCTACCGGTCGTGCTGCTCATACGATCATATAGCTAATTTGGCTTCTCCAGTACATGTGTTGACCTGCTATCTAGGATCTTTTGAAGAGTGGATCCGGTGGCATGAAGGGATCCACATGAATAGGTGGAAATCTGACCGATCTTCTGGATAGGAGATCGTAGTGGATCTGCTATGGAGGAGTCATATTGATGCAGCTCTACCACAATGAAGCCAGACAGGTGCAGCGATGCAGCATAGGAGCTCTAGGTGTACAGGAGCGGATCTGCTACAGAGGAGATCGTAGCGGATATGATGCATAGGAGATCGTAGCGGATATGATGCATAGGAGATCGTAGCGGATATGATGCATAGGAGATCGTAGCTGATATGCTGCATAAGGGATCGTAGCGGATCTGCTTCTGAGGAGCTCTGCTAAAAGCGGACCAAACCCTCTGTAAGGTAGCAGGAGACGTGCAGCTCTTCTACATAGGAGCTCAAGATGTACCGGAGCAGATCTGCTGTAGAGGAGCTCTGTAAGTATATGAGCAGGTTTATTGCATAGGGCAACATAGTAGACCGGTTCTACCAGGAGTCCCACGTACCATATTTATCAATAGTGCATGTAGAGATAAGGAAGCCATGTCGGTGAGCTTCCCACAGACGGTGCCAAAAAGTGTTAATGGAAGAATCACTAGGGGAGTAAAATTTCAGTTAACACCCTCAACCCACTACCCCGGAGGTCGCAGCAGGGGGTAGGTACTTCGTACCGTGGTTCTGGTAAAGTAAAAGCGAGATAGATGCCATGGTAGGAGAACAATCATCCCTCTCATCTGGTGCAGTAGGCTGGTACCCGGTCTTGGTATCTGATCCTGGTACCTAGTCACCTCTCTAGGTGCCTTCAATATTTCCCTGACCTAGATAATGAGCCAGGAGAAGTACATGAGAGCAGGACCAGCATGGTCGGTGCCTAGCACGCATACATGCATTCATAACAAGGAGATAGATAGGAGAATGACAACTCTTTTAGTAGTGGTGGACTGACCTAGGGGGAAAAAGCATCACGATTGATCACATGCTAAAAAACCCCTAGGCAGTATCCATAGGAAGAGAGAAAGACTCTTCTTTATATTTATATATTATGAGAGGTGCTATGGAGAGCTTACATTAATACAAACTGAGTCCTAGTAGGTCACAGTTAGAGGGGTACCATTTGGTACTGGTACATTCATGGCGAAAACTGACATACATAGCAGTCGATACAATGGTGGTGTAGAGGGAATTCGGGCAGGGTCCCTTTTACACTCCTAGCGATGGCTAACTCATATTCCTAGTGGAAAAGTGGGCAAAATCTGGGATCGGAGACATCTTGGAGATATGGATATGTAGGAGAGCTGTTGGAGAATGTTAGAGAGAATGTCATGGAGTCAAAATGTTGGGGAATCGACCTTTTTCTTGGAGAATGACTTGTTATATTTATATATGTTCATCCTTGTTGCCTACTCCATTGACTCAGTTAATTAATACACTAATTTGGCCTTTAAAGAGTTGAATATTCTCTCATTAATGGTGTTATGAATGACCATTAATGGAGTTGACTGATTTCCTCATTAATGGCATTGTGAATGGCTATAATGGAGTTGATTGATTTCCTCATTAATGGCATTGTGAATGGCCATTAATGGAGATGACTGATTCCCTCATTAATGGCGTTGATTATCTCCATTAATTACCAAAGAGGTCAACTTTCTCTTTTACGTTGCTTGAAGGAGAATTCTGACTCTATATCCCGGTGGTATGGTACATTGGTGTATCGGAGTGCATATTGGCATGGCGCTTGTTCTAGCATGCTGGTACCTCTTACTGGTTCCATTCTTCTTACTTGGAGGGTAGGATACACATTCTGGTTAGATCCTGGACTGATATCACGGTACTTGGGTACCAGGTAGATGTCGCGGTACCTAGGTACCAGGTAGGAGGTATCATGGTACCTAGGAGCCAGGTAGGAGGTATCGTGGTATAGCCTTGCTTGGTACCTGGTAGACTGTGAGACATGGTACTGACTTCTTTCTGATTCATGGTGTAGAGCATCCCCGGTATCTAGGTACCGGTCCCGATCTAGGTCCTACCAAGTACCTGCCGGATAGAAAATTCTTCTTTGGACCCCTGCCAAAAATGACTGTTAACACAAATATTGCATGTTTTAGGACTAGTTGTAGTAAATAGCATACTTATGTGTTCTTGTGTTTATTTGTTTTTGTTTATATGTTATTGAACTATTTTTTGAGCTTAAATAATTTCTCATTGAGTTCCAAGTAATTTCATTACTCATTCATTAATTTTTGAGTTCAAATTAGGTAGTTAAGAAACTTTCCATGATTTTATCATACATAGTTTTCGTCCTTGATTTTCAAGTTCAATTCCATAGTTTCTGTGAAAGTTGTCTTGACAACTTTTGTACATGAGGGAGTCTCTGTTCGTAATCCTAAAAATGATTCGAATTTGAAGTTCAGAGGCTAGAGAATGGTAGAAGAACATTTCGGTGCGCGAGGGGAGAAGAGAGACCAAGCAAGAGGGCCAAGCTCCTTTCCCCGTGGAGGCACGTGGCCTCCATGGGAAGAGCAGCCATCAGCCCCTGTGAAGCCCACACGCCTCAATGGGATGGTTGATGTGGCCTCTCTTGATTGGTTGCTCTTTTTGTTCTTTGATTCCCTCATTTAAGTTCCAATTTCCCTCTAATTCTTGAATAAGAAGAAACATTTTGAAAAACATTGTGCGGTTTTTTTCTCTCAAACTTTCTCACCTTCCAAAAACCATAACTCATTTATACGAACTCCGTTTTGAGTGATTCGAGTTTGAGAATCTTTATCTACTAGTCCTCTATCATTTCCATAAAGGTTTGGAGTTATTTGATCAAGGTTTCTGGTAGCTACACTCAAAAAAATGTGACAATACAGTTTTTCTTCAAGGTATTGATTTCTATTTTGTTCTTGATCTAAATGACATGTGCAAATTGATTCAATTACAGTTTCCATAAGATATATTGATCATATATACTATGTTGTGTGTATTTGCATCATTTGCATTCACTTAGATTATTTACCTTGCAAAAGGTTGGAAGTCACATGTTTGAAGAAGGGACCTTCAACTTGTGCAATTGGAAGTCTCAACCAGAGTCGGGTGATCCGGATCGCTAAGCATTAGAAGTCACATGTTTTGAGAGGGGATCTTCAACTTGTGCATGGAAGTCTCGACTAGGATTAGGGTGATCTGGATAGTTGAGCAAGGTGGCATCTCTTTCATTGTGTAGGGTTGAAAGGTAGATTTGTAGGTGAAGTGGTCACTTGAGAGATTGTATCTTTTTATCTTACTAGTGAAAGGTGTTTGTTGGTGGTTGTGGTATCAACCACTGGATGTTTCCTCTTATGAGGTTTTACCACGTAAAAAAGCATGTGTTGATTTTCTCTATCCCTATCTCTTTATATTTGTGTATGTGTTGATATATATCTTAGTTGATATCTTTGTAATTAATATTCATATTATATCAACTTTGTATATGTTGTAGTTTTGTGTATATAGACTTGTTGCAACTTGAGTTTGTATCACATACTTGTTATTGCTTATATTAACTTTCTTTGACAAGCATATCTTTAATTGAATTTATATTGCTTGTACTTGTATTTAAAGTGTGATACAAGCTACTTAGAGGGACAAACTTTAGTTTGTTTCAAGGGAGCGAAAAAGGTGTAGTAACCTATTCAACCCCAACCCCCCCCCCCCCCCCCCCCCCCCCCTCTAGGTCAGCTTAAGGGCAAATTAAGCGTGTTTGTATTTTTTAGGTAGGCATGTGTTTAGGATGTGGCTATATGGTTGTATATTGTTCCAAATGAAAGGTAAGTGTTTGGCCTCAAATTTGGCTTTGGAGCACACAATAGGGATCCCACCGGTTTCGATTGGTATGATGAGACGGAGCCTTGGTTGGTCCTCCAATCCTTGTTGTACAAATTTGCATAAGGTTCGTAGCTTGGCCTCGGATTGTCCATAAAGTACTCCATAAAATCCTGAAACAATATGAAACAACACTACCAAACAAGGTAAAAAGATACAAAAGATACAAAAGAAACTAAAAACTACAAAGGAACTAATATCAAAACTAATCTAATCACTATTATGCTCGCTGATCCCCGGCAGCGGCGCCAATTTTGATAAGTGCAGTTTTGGTATGGTAAATGCTTGTCAAAACAAAATTTATAAAACCTCAATAATGCCTCAAAATGTGTAAAAACAAGTAAAGTGGCAAGTCGGGTATCGTCCACAAGGATCAATGGATACCAATGATCAAACTACACTCTAGTACTAGTAATGCAATGAAAAGTAAATGATTCAATGCTTTAGTGACAAGACTACACTAAGATGCGAACTACAATTAAGCTAAAATTAAACTAAACTAAGATAGTGAGAATCTCAAGTGATAAGATATGATAAGGAATATGGGAGTCGATGCAATTCATACACGAATAGTGATCAATCCGTTCTCTTAAGAGCCGATTCGATCTATTTAGGGCCAATCTACCTTTGAGTGTGAATGTAAAACCACTCTATCCTCATCCACAACTCAACCATTGGAGTGCTAAATTGAGAGTGGAGAAGAGTCACATTAAGCCTAGGTAGATTATTTAGTCGGGATGGCTTGGATTGAGTGCTCACAATCCATCCCTTCCATTCAAGTGAGCTACTTAAAATCACCTTTAGCATTGATGTTTAAAAATCATTAATTGACATCTAATATGCGCAAAGAGTTGGAATGCCTATTCAACCCATAAAGACATCACAATTTAATATCTAACATGAATTGAGAATTGGAGTGCCTACCCAATCTAAGAAGAGTACCAAATGCATTTAAAGCTCAAATTCAACCTCTAAGTGAATCAAGAGTTGGAATGCCTACTTAATCCACAAAGAATTTCAATTATAGTTCAATTACTCAAGTAAGTTCAATAACTAACAAGAATCAAAAGTTGGAGTGCCTACTTAATTCAAGAGGAAAATCAAACAAAATTAAGCACAATGAATGAAACTATATAAATCAAATCTAAAATATGGTGGAAAGCCCACAATCCATGAATTATTACATCAACTCCCTATATGAGTTTAGCTACTCATAATATGAATACAAATGAAAATAAAAGTGTTAACAGTCATTTTTGGCAGGGGTCCAAAGAAGAATTTTCCATCTGACAGGTACCTGGTAGGACCTAGATACTGGGGATGCTCTACACCATGAACCGGAAAGAAGTCAGTACCAAGTCTCACAGTCTACCAGGTACCAAGCAAGGCTATACCATGATACCTCCTACCTGGTTCCTAGGTACCGCGACATCTACCCGGTACCCAAGTACCGCGATATCAGTCCAGGATCTAACCAGAATGTATATCCTACCCGCCAAGTAAGAAGAATGGAACCAGGAAGAGGTACCAGCATGCTAGAACAAGCGCCACGCCAGCGAGTACTCCGGTACACCAGTGTACCATACCACCGGGATACAGTGTCAGAATTCTCCTTCAAGCAACGCAAAAGAGAAAGTTGACCTCTCTGGTAATTAATGGAGATAATCAACACCATTAATGAGGGAATCAGTCAACTCCATTAATGGCCATTCATAACTCTATTAATGAGGGAATTAGTCAACTCCATTAATAGCCATTCACAACGCAATTAATGAGGGAGTCAACTTCATTAATGAGACGATATTTAACTCCATCAATGAGAAGATATTCAACTCCATTAATGAGAAGATATTCAACTCATTAATGTCGATAAACGAATGGAGTGGGCAACAAGGATGAACATATATAAATATAAAAAGCCACTCTCCAAGAAAAAGGTCGATTCCACAATATTTCTCCAGTCGGACAGTTCTCTCGAATAAGAGGGTTGAGTCCAAAAGACAATAACCATAGCCTATAGCTGGGTTCGAACGATAAAGAGAGTTCACCAGCTCAGGGTCTGACTTCGTCACCATGCTTGGGCTCCAATGGCAAAACTCATGTCCGATATCTCCACTCTCTGATGGTCAACAATATACCTCTAAGCTTTCTCATATCTCCAAGGTGTCTCTGATCCTAGATTTTGCCCACTTCTTCACCAGAAATATAGTTCGACATCTTCTACCATTGTATCGACTATTGTACATGTCAACTTTCTCCATGAATGTATCGGTACCTAGTGGTATCCCTCTAATGGTGACCTACCAGGTCCCGGATTGTATTTATGTAAGCTCTCCGGAGCACCTCTCAAGATATATAAATATAAATAAGGGTCTTTCTCCCTTCCTATGGATACTGCCTGGGGGTTTTTCAGTATGTGATCAATTGTGATGCTTTTTCCCCCTAGGTCAGTCTACCACTCTTTACAAACAGAGTTATCATTCTCCTATCTCTCTCCTTATGAATGCATGTATGCGTGCTAAGCACCGCCCTTACTGGTCATAGCTCTCTTATACCCCTCCTTGCACGATATCTAGTTTGAGGAATTATGGAGGGCACCTAGAGAGGGAATCAGGTACCAGGATCAGATACCAGGACCGGGTACCAGCCTACTGCACTAGATGGGCGAGATGATTGTTCTCCCACCCATCCTACCTCTCTCGCGGTACCTACCCCGTTTGAGAGTGTTGATCGATCAGATATCTCTCCTTCACTCCTATCAGAATCACGATACGAAGTACCTACCCACCCGCTGCGACCTCCGGGGTAGCGGGTCGAGGGTGTTAATTGAGATTTCGCTCCCCGAGTGATTTTTCCGTTAACAAAAAGAAACAAGAGTGAAGAGTGAACTCATTGGATTACTGAGATTCCTCTCTCTCTTCAAGTCCTCTTATTCTCCCAAGTTTGCAAAACCAAAGCTCCTTAAGTGGGTAATTGGGCTTTGGTGAAATGGAGGTTGAATGGGTGATGTGGGATTGATTTGGTGAAGGTATTGATAGGATATGGGTTTGGATTTGGTGGGAGGATATTCCTAGATCTAAAAGGAGAAAAGTTAAGAAAATATGTGTGTGTGCGTGTGGAGAGAGAGTTTTCAAAATTAGAAGAGGATATATTTATAGGGTTTCAAAAATTAGGTCTGAAAAACTGATGTAAGCGAATCTTGGACTGATGTGTGCGGGTAGAGACCTGCGTAGTGACCCATTCACTGGCAATCATAGAAATCTTCATCCTTGATTTACAGGTCAACGGAGCTGGATGGGACCTGTGTAGTACCCACCATTTGGGCACTTTTACAATCTGATGACTCCCGGATCACTATTGGTGCATTGGTCTATAAGTAAAATCTTGGAAGTGCACGGGTAGGCTTACCTACGCAGTACCCGTGCCTTTTGCCTTGGAAAACTCTAATAAGTTGTGAGCGGGTATGGACCCGCACTGGGACTCGCGCACTGGGCCTTCTTCCTTGATTTTTGGCCTATTTCGGGCCTAAAATTCTTGCTTTTCTTCTCCAACACTTGAATCGCATCAAATGCCTATAATCACTAGAAAATAGCCTATCAGACACACAAAAACACACGAGAACGAGAAAAGGTACATGGAAATGAGGGCCAAAATATAACACAATTTTGGCATGATCAGTTGCTAGAGAGGGATAAATTTCATAGTTCTTTTATAGGTGTTGAGTATGAAAATCTCCCAGCTTTTTGCTCCACATGCTCTTCTATAGGTCATTTACGTAGTTCTTATGGTTGGAACAAGTCTTCTAAGGTTCCTCTAACTAGTTCTGCAAAATCGACCCAGGAAAAAACTGGGGATTCTAGAGTTTTTGGGGATGATGGTTTTCCGACTGTTCAGCCCTATTCTTCTAAATCAATTTATAGCCCTGTTATTGCAGCTCAGGACAAGGTCCCATTATCCAATGTTTTTTCAGCAATTCACCAGGATCTAGGTGGTCAAGATTCATTGGTTGTCTATACTTCGGTAGGGTTTAATTTGATCTCGGGTTCCATTCAATCCACTGGTTTGGTTCTTTCTTAGGATTTGTCTTCGAATCTGTCTTCGTCTGCTATCTCAACTATTTCGGCAGTGGTTTTGAGTTTGGTCACTGATTCAGGATTTAATGATGGGGTCACTAATTCAGCTCTGGTTTATAGTTCTTCGGTTGCTGATCCTTCGATTAGTTTTGTCAGTTCGGCTGTATGGGTAGTGCATTATTTGAAAACTATTGTTCAGGGATCTTCGGCGGTCAATCAGGTTCGCCATATGGTCTCTGCCATTTTATCTAGGCCATCTTCTAATCCATGTCATACAGCTCATCTACAAGTTAGGGTTCAGGAGGTTGCATGCAATCAATCATCTAAGGAGGCAGTTGTGTCTTCAGCTCCGAATGTCAATATGGATCAAAGTAGTTTACAAGATGGACCTGGTTTTTCTTACTATTTGGTTGTGGATCCTGGGGTGCAGTTTTGAAGCTCGGGTCCATTGTCAGAATCTCAGGCCAAGCTTTGCCTCATTGCATATTCTTCATAGGCTTCCGAAATGGAGGAGGGTGAGTTAGCCAATGCTAATGTTGCTCAAAGAGCTTTGAGGGTTGAGCGTAGGCTGGCTTCTTTAAAGTCCAGGTATCGGGCTTTTTCAATGGTTTTCGATGATTAATGTTCTCTACTAGAACTGTCGTGGGGTCTGGGGCGGACCCATGAGAAGGGTTCTTAGGGAGTTTTGTGGTTTATATAGACCTGTTTTGGTTTGTATTACAGAGCCTATGGTGGATTTTTCCTCTATCTCTTCAGGTTTCTACTCTTCGCTCGGTCTTCATCTGGTGGGCATGAACGATAGGGGTGGGTTGATTCTGACTATTTGGGTTTTCACTAGTGCTTCATTTCCTGATGCTCAGATAGTTCACTGTAATGATCATCAGCTCATTGTTTTGCTCTCGATCGGTTCTCAGGTACACTGATACACTTTTATTTATGTGAGCACTTCTGCAGTGGTTCGTAGGTCGCTTTGGCAGTCTCTTCGGGATGTGGTTAGTTTGTTTCTTTTTCCTAGTTGGTTGTTAGGGATTTTAATGCGGTTCTGGTGCTCATGAGGCTTTGGGTTCTCATTCTTCTATCTGTGGTTCTTGTGAAGATTTAAGGTCGATGATTGAGGATGGTGATTTGGTTGGTATTCGTTATCAAGGTGCCCGATTCACTTGGGTTAGAGGTAGTAGTACCCGTACTAGAGTTGAAAGACAATTGGATAGAGTTTTGGTTTCAGATGGTCCATTTCCTATTGGCGGGAAATTTTATGTGTGGCTCTTTCCCGTATTTGTTCTGATCACTCTCTGTTGTTGGTTCAGTTATCAAATTTTGAGGTTTCTAGTCATAAGCCGTTTCGGTTTCAAAGCATGTGGTTAGAGCATCCTGATTATATAGCTATTATTTACAGGATTTGGAGCTCTCATGTTGTGGGTAGGCCTCCTCAAGTTGTTATCAATAAGCTGAGGAGCTTAAATAAGGCTCTTAAGACTTGGAATTGGGAGGTTTTCGGGGATCTTAACTCTGCCATTGCTGAGAAGTCTGCAGAGCTTCATTCTATTCAGCCGGATCTTTCTAAACAGGGTTTTCAGATGATCATTTTATGGCCAAGGCGAGTGTTCATTCTAAGCTAGATGTGTTGTTACGCAGACATGAGTGAATTTTTTTAGATCGATCCAAAGTTAGGTAGGTTCACGATGGGGATCGGAATACATCTTTCTTTCATGTTTCTATCAAACGTAGGCAATATCGTAACGCTATATCAACCCTTTTGATTAATGGGGTTTTCTCGGAGGATCGACCTACCATCATGGATCATATCATCAGTTATTATTCTGACCTCTTTTCCTTGGATGTTTCTCGAATTGGGAGAGATTTATCTACTGTAGATGATGTGATTCCTTCCTTGGTGACTTCCATAGAGAACTCTTTCTTAACTAACGTTATATCTTCAGATGATATTTATGATGTGGTCTTTGCTATGGATATTGCTTCTGCCCTTGGGCTAGATGGGTTTTCTGGTAGATTTTATCAGTGATGTTGGGATGTTATAGGTAGTGATGTGGTCATCGTTGTTCAAGAGTTTTTCATCACTGGAGTTATTTTCCCAAGTCTCAATTCAAGCTTCATTGTTTTGCTTCCGAAGCTGAGGGACTGGATTTCGATTGATCGGTTTCGTCCGATTGAGCTTAGTAACTTTCTGTTCAAAATTTCTTCAAAGATTTTGGCTGATCGTTTAGCTCGAAGGGCTAGGATTATTTCTCCTCAACAGTTCAGATTCATTCGAGACCGGCATATTAAGGATTGTATTGCTTTGGCTTCTGGCTATGTGAATGTGTTGCAGAAGAAGTACTGTGGGGGTAACTTTGTTGGGGTTTATGCCCTAAAGCTTGTAATTTGTAAATGTGAATGAAACATTAATAAAAGAAGTAGTTTATCATTCTATACATTTGTCTCATACATTTATATCATGTGTACTTAACATCCAAGATTGTCTGATGTAATCTCTAACTAAGTATATGAGTGTTATATACAGAGGAATTCAGTTTGAGATGTACAATCTAAAGAGTCCGTAGATAACGAATAGAGCTAGGTATTTTATTTGTGGTCAATCTACAGCTACTGTCCATTCCGTAATGTACTGTGGTCTTATCCTAGACTATTCATATGTTGAAATGAGAATGGAGGCACCTTTTATGATGTGATCATATAGGACTGGGTCATGATCTATATGAATCTCTCACCAAGATCCGTTGCATGATGAGATTCATATATATCAACAAGTGATGGCTATATATGGATGATCTTAATCCTGAGTGTCTTATCGATTCCTTCAGGTTAGATAGTGGTTTTTGATATACCATGGGTGAGATCGGAGTTGCATTCCCGGTCAATAACTTCGTAGGTTGGAATCGCGGTTTGGCTTGTGGCTTGAAAGGTCTGTACACAATAGTGGAATCCACTCATTCTTGCAAGATGTAGATAGTAGTTCACTTAAGGGTTGATTCGGGGCTTGAACAATATTAGCGCTCTCCTTCTTCCGTAAAAGAAGTTAGGATTTATTTTTCATTAGAGAATCAATGGTACTTAATAGAAAAGATGTAATTAGAGGGGTATAACTGACTTTATGACCTAGCTCTAATTATGAACTACTTGTGGAGGATAATACTGTATGCAATAGCTATATCGATGGACAACTGTAATTTTGGTTTACGTAATACATCTACAGTTATGAGAGTGCATCCTCGGGTTTTTAGTGGAGTAACTCTGAGGTTAATAATCATGAAATATTAATTAAAGAGTTTAATTAATATTTTCTAAGGATTATTGGAGCTCAAGACTGTGGGTCCATTAGGTCCCCTTGCTAGCCCGGAAAGTTTTTTTGTTCTTTATGATTCAAGTGGCCGAATTCCATATGCAAAAAAAAAACAAGAGTTGTTTTGTGTTGTTTCTACAACCTCCATACAACCTCTTAAAGCCTGTGATGTGCACACAAACAGTTGCCAGAATCTGGGAGATAGCGAGGAAGATCCGGTGGTAAAAATCAGAAAGCAAATTCAAGAATTAAAGAACGAAGGAGCTAGCCTTGAGGTATGATTTTGAATCCTACCTTTTATTATTCTTATATATCGTACACGGTTTTAAAGTCGCTTATAAATATATATTTTTTTAAAGTTTTGAAATTTCCTTCCACTAGGCGACTCTGGGGCTTACAAACTTGGACATGAAGATTGATATCTGCAAGGCTTTTGACACCCTTGAATGGTATTTCCTATGCAAAGTGCTTCAAGCTTTTAGGTTTTCTTCTGTTTTTGTGGATTTGGATAGACGGCATTCTTCGTTCGTCTAGGCTTTTGGTTCCATTGAATGTCCCAGAGGGTTATTTCTGTTGCTCTAGAGGGGTTCGTCAAGGAGATCCACTCTCTACGTTTTTGTTTGGTATTGCCGAGGACTTCCTTAGTAGATTATTAACTAGGATGGTGGGTTCTTCTCAGAGTCTACTGACTTATTCCCCAAGTTTTTTGGCTCTAACTCATTTGCAATATGTGGATGATGTTCAGATCTTTTGCAGAGGCACTCAAAAGAATCTAAAGAATATCATGGGTGCTTTTAGGGATTATGGTGATATTTCAGGCCAGTTGGTTAATTAGGGTAAGTCCTCCATTTATTTCGGATTTTCTATCTCCCCTTCTTGGATTGGTAGTTAGCAGTCTCTAGTTGGTATGCAAATTCGGTAGCTTCCATTTTCTTATTTGGGAGTCCCTTTGTTTCAGGGCAAGCCTTGAAAGGTGGTGTTACTGCCTATTGCAGATAAGATCTTATCTAAATTCGCTAAATGGAAGGGCAAGTCCATCTCTTTGGCTGGTCGTGCTACTCTGATCAGGTCGGTCATCACTGGTACATTTATGCACTCTTTCATGACTTATAAGTGGCCTTCTTCTTTACTGTCATTGATTAACCGTAAGTTGAGGAACTTTTGGTAGACTGGTTCTTGTGAGGAAACTAAGTTGGTTCGGGTCGATTGGGATCGTTATTGTACGCCTTACTCTTAGAGTGGTCTTGGTCTGAAAGATCTTGGGTTGCTGAATGACTCGCTGTTGAGAAAATTCACTTGGAAGTTTACGATCTCTGATGGTATTTTTTTCTTATTTCTTCAGAAGAGATATCTTAGGCAATTACAGAAGACTCAGGGATGGTATGTCACCTGCTCGATTTGGTATCTCAGGAAGTTGCAGACCAGTTATAGTTCCCTTTCTTACGGTAGGTATCTGGCTAATTGGAGAGAACTCTCAACAAGACTTTTGGTGTGACAATTAGATGAGGGTTCCCATTTTTGAGTTTTTAGGGATTCTGGATTATTTAGCTAATCCGGTCCGGGAGAGGGTCTCGGATTTTATTGATAAGGGTAGATGGGTGCTGGACGATTGTTTCCGAGCGCGCTTCCCGGATCTGTGCTTTCAGATTGATCGGATTGGGATTTCTCCTGTTGTGGATTCTCTAATTTGGGCAAATTCTCAGGATGGTCGTGCTTCTTGCAAGGCTACCTATTCTCAGTTTTTTCATGATATTCCTCAAGATGTTTGGTGGAGAGATGTTTGGTTCCGTTTCATTCCCTCTATAAGTTCCTCATATTTTGATTGGCTTATTTCGTTGACAAACCACATGGGGATTTGCTTGTAAGGGTAGTTAGGTCTCATTGTTAGTGATCAAGTCTTGATGGCATTCCCGAGCTCAAGAGCACTTCAAAGGTATCTCACTTGTTTAACTCTCTTTGAAGAGATCTAGTTTCACACTCACTTGCATGCATTATGTTCTTATTTTCATGTAATTGAATGATGCATTGTATGCCACTTATCACACTCCACACTTGCACTCTTTGCACATCACTTAGTGTATTGAGTTTGCCCATAAAAGAGAATTTCTTCTCTTAGCGCGGCCTAGATCGCTTGGCAAGCCATGCTTGCACCGCGACATACAGAGCAGTATACCTCAGTAGGATCATGCTTCTTGCACCGTTTCCTGTGCACTTGCACGCATAGCGGTCCAAGTCACTGTGTTGTCCAGTAGGCCCATGTTTCCTATACTGCGGCCTGTTCACCTGCATGCACAGCGCCCTACACCGCGTCGTTATCCAGATGGTGCACTGCTGTGTGTACCGCGGTCTGGACACTTGCCTGCGACGCCGTCCAGCAAGCGGTATTGACAGGATTTTGTGCCCTAAGTTCAAAACGATGCAGTTTTGACTAGGGCCCCCATATATATGTTCTCTTTTCTTCCTTGCTCGTTTTTGTGAGTTCAAAAAGCCATTTTTTAGAGGCCAAGCTTCCTTTAGAGAGAGAAACTCCTAAGAACCCACATTTACTCAATCAAACATCAATCCATGAGCATCTAGCATCTCACAAGCATCATCTCATCATGGATTCTTCTTGCTTTTGTTGACTAGGTAACATGAACATGCCCTTAAATCTCCATTGCATCTTTTATGTTCTTTTTTGCCTAGGTTTAGCTCTTTTATGTGTATTTAATGCATATCTTTATGTTTAATGACATTTATAACATGATTGAGTTGTTGTTTGTTGGTTGAGAACATTGATAATTGATAGCTATTATTTAGGACCATTTTGCCCTTTAGCTAAATCTTCATGCATTTGCATTTAGATATTAATATCTAGGATTTGCATTTATTGACATCTTTAAATCCCTAGATAAGCACTTGGTGTAGCCTAGCATTAATTGCATGATAGAATATTGTCACATATTCACATAGGTTGTTTTATCTCTTCATTGATTGTTAAGCTTTGTGACTAAGTAGATTAGTGCACAAGCTTGTGGTCTATGATCACTATTAAAGGCCCGTTGGGTAGAGTGAAAGGGTTAGTGACCAAGTAGGTGTGACTTGAGGTCAACCTAGGTTGTAAACTTTCATTCAAATAGTTGATTTGAGGACCGTATGTGGCTAGAAGGATAGCCCGTGTGTTTTGCCCAGTGGAGGGTTTCTCACGTAAATCAATCCTTATGTTTTATTATTTTCTGCATGTTTATGTTGGATTGGTTGATTGCTAATATGGGGTAGGATTATTAAAATTGATTAAGTCGAAAAGTTGGTAATAAATCAACTAAAACCTATTCACCCCCTCTCCCCCCTCTAGGTTAGTAGACACACGCTACATAGTATTTTCACCCTCCTCTCACTCAGCTTTGACCTGGCGTCTTATGTTGAATAGGCTTCCTACTGAGGATCGCCTTTGCAGGTTTAGGTTCCAATTGGCTTCTCATTGCAATATTTGTGGGGTTAGTAGTGAATCTTCAGATCATCTTTTTCTTCATTGTCCCCTGGTGGTTTCTCTTTGGGAGGCTGTTTTCTAGACTTTCCAGCGACGTGTCTCTATCGAAACTTGGCAATCCTTCTTCTTGCAGGCCATGTCGGTTTCCTTTAGTTAGTAGGTTATGATTTCATGGAAGACTGCTACCCATGTAGTGATTTGAGCGATGTGGACTGCCCGTAATCAATTGATCTTTGAAGGGAAGTAGATGGACTTTAGATCCATCCTTTCTTTGGTTTGGCATGTGGTTTCATAGACTAATTTCTTGGAGATTGGTTGTATACGGAATTGTATGGACAACCTTTTGATTCTTCGTCGATTTGGTTTTCGGGGTCGCCCTTCCAAAGCCTTAGTGATCAAGAGTGTGGTTTGGTCGCCTCCAGCTTCTGGTTGGATCAAAGTGAATATAGATGGTGCTACTATAGGCTCTCTGAGGGTTAGTGGTTGTGGTGGTATCTTTCGAAACTATAGAGACTTTGTGAAGGGTTGCTTTGCAATTCCTCTTGGTTAGGTTTTCACGTTTGATGCCGAGCTTCTGGCAGCCTTGTTGGCCATTAATTTTGTTTGGAAGTATGGGTGGCCTCAAATCTGGCTTGAGAGCGATTCTTCTTATGTGGTTCAGCTTCTTTCTTCTTGTTTTGATATGTTTCCTTGGAGGGTTCATTAGGCATGGCAGCGCTGCATCTTCCAGATCTCGCGGATGGATTTTCAGGTTTCCTATATTTTCCGGGAGGGGAATCAGGTTGCAGATGCATTTTCTAAGTATGCTTCAGAGCTTCAGGTTGATTCTTGGTGGTTCTCCGCCCCGCCATTTTGTTCTTCTTTAGCTGGCAATGACTGCATAGGTTGGGAGACTTTACGTTTTTCTTGATGATTTCTTTTTCTTTTTGGTGTGGCATGCGTGCCTTTTTTTGTTTGGGGTTGTTTTCCCCTGGTTATTTGTGCTTTGTTGCTTTTTGTTAATATTTACTTTTCTTTTATCTTTTATATATATGGACACTAGTCGGGGGTTTTTCAGCATATGATCGCCTATGATGCTTTTTCCCATTAGATCAGTCCAATTTCATAAACAAAAATTAATATTAAAATTTTAAAATGAAGATAAACTCTTTATAAAAAAAAAGTAAAACTATTACAGATAATTTAAAATTTAGAAACAATTTTTATATTAAAAAAATTAAAACAGTAAAATTAAATTAAATTTAAAAATAAAGATAATTTTAAGAATTAATTTTCTTTATTTACTTTGAAAATAGTAAAAAAAATGAATTTAATAGATGAAGATAATTTAAAATTATAAATAAATGAATTTTATATATATACAGAAATGAATTTTATTTACTTATTCATATTTTGGTATTAAATTACATGATTGCCTCGTTAAAAACCTTACCAAGAAAAACCCAGTGAGATAAAAACTTGGTAAGGGAAAACGAGTGCAATCGAATTATAACTACATGTATAATTAAAATTGTAGATGTGTCTTCACTCTTTAGTCTTCAGCCCTCATGCTAGTTACGGTCGGAACCCTTATTGATGTATAAGTTGGAGAAATTATGAATTACTTCTTCATCCTCCATTTCATGATGCATCCTCTTTCGAGCATGCTTCTAATCCTGAAGGCGTGTTAATACCTCCACCATCTCAGGGGTTAAAGAAGTTCTTCTAGGTTCGATGATACGTCCACTTGTGTGAATGCTTGGTCAAAAGAAACAACAGACACTAGGATAATAAGTACTTCACGTGCTAGGTTTGACAGTTTTGGAAATCTGTTGTTATGGTTTTTCCACCATAACAGCACATCAAAACTCACAACGTTCTCCTCCATGCCATCGGTTGCTTCCAACAGAGAGAACTCAGTTTGAAGGTAGTTGTTGATTTTGGCATTTTGATTTTGAGTATCTCTTCCAACTATAGGGTGAGATGAAGATGAAGAACTTTGGTGAGCTATGACTGGAAGAGCCAGCCCTTAGGAGGAGCTTCCAATTACTCTTCAACTGGCAGGTGTCATGTGTTCTGATGGTTGTGTGTTTACGCCACCAAACATGCGCTCTTAAATGGCATAAACTTCGAATAACTTGTTCTGTAAGGGTGCGTTTGGCACCTGGATGGGACGGGAAGGGACGGGACGGGACGGGACGGGACGGGACGGGACAGGACAGCTGTTCCATATTGTGTTTGGAATGCATGGGACAGAACTGTTAACTATACTGTTATGTGTTTGGTATGGCTGGGACAGGACGGGACAAGAGGTTCAAATGACCAAATTGCCCTCTTTTGTACGAAAAAAAATTTCAAATATTATTGAATTAAAACTAATTAAAAATCATTAAAAAATAATATTTTCTTTCATTTTCTCACTTCCCAAACACCACAAAATGAAATTCCAATGAAATTTCACAAACAAAAACAACAAATCAATTCCACAAAATTCATCCTAATAATTAATTTGTTCTTAAATCAATTAAACAAATAAAAAAAATCAAGAATACAAACAACGAAAAAATATTCTGGAAAAATTGAATTCCCACAAATCATCATCATCATCAACGGTCAAACCAAACATACAATACAAATCAGAAAAAAAATATGAAACAACACAAATTTGGTAGTTCATCAACACCAAACCGACACAAATCTGAAAACAAATCAAAAAATTGTGAGAAAGAGAGAGAGGGGCGTCGGCAAGGAGCAGCTGCGGCGGGCGTCGGCGAGGAGCAGCAGCGGCGGGCGTCGTCGAGAAGCAGCTACGGCGGGCATCGGAGAGGAGCAGCAGCGGCGGGCGTCATCGAGCTGCAGCGGCGAGCGTCTTCGGCAGGCGATGTCGGCGATCTGATGCGGTGTCGGCGACCATCTAATGCGGCGTGAGAGAGAGAGAGAGAGGGGTGGAGCAGCTGAGGAAGAGTGATGAAATGAAAACTGATGAAGATAGTTTTTAATTTATATTAGGTATTTTTGTAATTTTTTGAACTTTTGAGGGCAAAAATGTCTTTTCCAGACTTGTCCCATGCATGGGACAAGTCTGGCCTAGGGTCTGGGGTGGGACAACTTTTTATGGTTTTTGTCCCACCTTGTCCCTTCCCGTCCCAAGCTTATGGCGCACCAAACGTGGGACAACAAAAAGTTGTCCCATCTCGTCCCGCGTACCAAACGCACCCCAAGTGAATAAACTGTTCAGTAAAATCTAAATTCAAATTAGTAACAATATAATAAAAGAAAAGTTTCTAAACTAGATAATTTAACCCTAGGATCTAGTATAACACTTAAGGCATAGAGGAAAGGAATTTCAGACAATTGGGTTAAAAGGTGATGATGTGATAGGCTAGGAATGATTCGAATCCACTTGACGTTTTCCAGGTGGCACTGCGACTTCTTACCGCTGGTTCTTTCCAACGGGTGGAAGACGCGGTAAGGCTTTTTCCTTTCTGGTTTGGCTTCATTCCAGTGATGAGGTACCCGCGTGAGTAGCTGATGTTTGACTACGGATTTGTTTCGCAGGTTTATTCTCGTGGTGAGAGGTCACCTGAGTCTCTGATGTTTTGGTACAACTTCTTTCTGCAGCCTTATTCCCACTAATGGGAGCTCGTGTGAATTACTGGAAGTTCACCGCGGGTTTGTTCAGGAGCTTTAAACACACGATGCGCCAAATTTTCTATTCTACCCTCTTTTGCCTCCTTTTTGCCACTTGGACAAAAAATGCCCTTGATGCACTGAGAATACCTGAAAACACCTATTTACAACATTAAATACCTAAAATGCTCAGAAAATGGTTACAAAAGCTAAGTAAAGGGAGCGCAAAATGTGAACATTTATAGCACAATCAAACCCCAAAAGCTGACTTTTGCTCGTCCTCGAGTAAACTATGAACGATAAGAACTAAAACAACACGATCCTAATATGTACTAACAAACATACACAACACACACTAAAAATGTTTCTGAGAGCCAATCTAATATGATGCCAAAAGAGATGTGTCAATTCAGGAATGAAACATGCTGAAACCGCTAGTTAGAGGCTAGCAAAATAACAACCTTAAAAACACGTAACAAAGTGAATCCCACACTCTAAATACTAAACTTCAAAAACAAAGCACTCAAAGGCAAGAACTCAATTCGCCTTACTTTAATCCTCACTGGATTTCAATCGAATTTTCTATCAGAATCCTAAGTTCACTCTCAATCAAACATATATGAGTTGGAAATTATGTAAAGGAATCAAATGTAACGCATATGAATATTTTCAACATAACGCATAATATGTGGAATTTATCTCATGAATGAACTGATGTGCCACAAATGTGGAAAGGACATGCATTGACTCGCAATCCTATCATTTGTGTTCGTTTCCGAGCACTTTTGTATACATAATGTGTGTTTTAGTTAAGTACAGGTATTGTACTCATTAAGGAAGGTGCTTGCACAAAGTTGGAGAAAAAAGGTCTAAAAAGGGCAAAGAGCTATGAAAAGTAGGACTTCGCAGGAATAAACCCGCGGAACAAAGTCGCGGGAGATCATCAGCGGGAAAGAGTTGCTAGACAGAAGGTATGAACACGTGTGGAGCTATCTGTGGGTTCATATCCTCTGGAAGGAAACCGCCAACGACAAATCACCAGAACGCTGAACATTTCCGCGGGTTCGTATCTGAGGGGAAATGCCCGACTGGCATAAGATATAATCTTGCCAAGTATTCCTAAAAACGCTTGCTAGCTCGTACCCGCGGGAAAGAAGTCGTGAAGCAGGGGATCAGAAGTCGCAGCAAGTTCGGTAAGAAGACTCAGCGGGATGTATCTGCGGGAATGAAGCCGCACGCAACTGGTCGAGGATATTTACGGCATTTCCAGCCACAATTATGACCTAAAACTATAAACATGCACTTTTCTGATGTAATAAGGGACAGAAAGAATTAGGAAGAGATATTTAAACTCTCCATTTAGCTTTAGAGTAGATCTAGAATATCTTGGGCTCATTTCTTCATTACTGTAGCTTATAAACACTTTAGTTTAGTTAATCATTAGTTAGATCAGCTCTTAAGAGTTACTTGTGATTGTCTTTTGACTGTATTTGCTATGAAGAAGAATTGTTCTTTACTAGAATCCAAACATACTTCATTGGGTTCATTTTCTCCTTTTCTCATTACTTATGCTTATCTTAGATATAATGTGTAACTAACCAACTTTTGTTAGGGGATCTATGATATTAATGATGTAATCCACCTTGTTATCACTCTTCTTTATGAATAATCATGTTGTGCTTACCATATGTATTAGAGATCCAAATCCTAATAAGTGTTCTCATGGATCATTGATAAACATGTGTTAGTGATTAGTGTTTGAGTAGATGAAACACTCACATCATGTCTTTTGATGTGTGTATTGTAATCAAATAGCTTATGTAAGAGATTGTGGGAGTTAATATTAGCATCTTGTAAAAATCCACAATCTTGTTAAATGTTTCAAGACCAAACTCTCACCTTAAGCTTCTTCTAAGACTTTAGAGGATATCTTGAGGTGAGTGTTGAGTTCATCATTTTAAAACTAATGGAACTAGCCTTAGTGATTGTGACCTCAAATGGTAAAGAGTGATTACTTGGTAGTGTCTCATTATTAACTTCATATTCCCCTTGCAACTTATATCTTCTTAATCTTTGATCTCATTCCATTATTGTATTAGAGTTAGCCTTGAAGCATTTAGTTACTCATTTGCTTTCAAAGCAATAGACTAATTAGTTATACGTACTAGAAGTACTAGTCCTTGTGGGAACGATAACCCGTACTTGTGCACCCTATATGAGTTGAACGACTCGTGCTCTTGCAAAGGGTAAAACACTCGCACGCCCTTTTAAATAGCCAAGGTGGAATAGGGTAGATCTGCTTTCATTTTAGTTAGAACCGGTGAGGACATGTCATGGAGCACACATAAGGGACATGGAAAGTGTTTGGGCAACATATGGTAGTTAAGCACACACATGCCTAGAATCATATCCGAAAGTCTATCTAACAAGGGAATACAAGTTGTAGCAAGTGCTTGAAGCAGTCCATATAATTTTCATGTTCTATGGCAATCAATAAGCAATAATGCAAAGTGAGATCATACTTGAAGCACAAGTTTTAAAAAGTGCTTGTACTAGAAAACGATACCCTCAAAAGATGAACGCTAAGGCTCTATTTCTTACATGGGTAGTCTCCACTATTGGTTCAAGCAATCTTGCAATAAATCCTATTCACTAAGCAAAAGAGAAAGGGATTATCACACAATGAGCAATGTTATCTCAGAATGCCATTACGATAGCTAAACATTAGCAATTAACGCATGTAAAACATTCCTTAATGACACATACACTTAAGCATCAAATTAAACAACATGTTCAATATTGGCTCAATTTGGAAAAAATTGAAAAATTTTGTGAAAAACACAAAACAAAAAAAACACATTTGTACAACATAAAACACTACACAAACATATATGTACAACCAACAAAGTGTTAACATGCCTACACCTCCAAACCTAAACTCGACATTGTCCTCAATGTTTGCACATCAAAGACAAAGGCTATGAGTTCATTGGTTTGATTGTTTGGCCAACAAACGACTTTGCAATCCATAAAATAACCTAAATCCATTCACATATATATACAATCACAAGGTATATCATTCATCCATGCTTTCTAACATTTCAAAATGTCCTAGTCCACTAACAAATAACATCATCTAGGCACTAATCATCTCACATCATGAAACCATACTTAAAGCTAAGAAAAATAATCAACTAATATAAATATTTGTAAAAATAAAAACTAAGTAATCCAACTAATACTGAAAGTAAAAATATGTATTAAGCAAAAATAAATTTGACTAAAGTATCAAAATGTAGATGGTAAATTATAGAGATAGAGATCAAAAGTGCAGAGTACGAATCCGACTATATAGAGATATCGATACTGCTGATGCTGTCGACTGGGAGGATGCTAATAGGGAGGTATGAGCTAGTCGAAAAGGGGTCCCGCCGTGCTAATCGGTGCTAGTGCCATGACGTATAGAACGATGTCTGTAGATGTCTCACTAAGCGGCTACTGCTGCTGCTCAGGAGGAGTGGATTCCATAGGAAAGTAGTCATGATCGTTAGGGTGCGGCTAGGCCTCCGGACTGAGATGTGGCTCGGCTGCCTCTGTAGTTGGGGTAGCGGGTGTGAATGATAGAGACTCAGTCATGCGCTTCTTTCAACGCTTCTGCTTGCTCCTATACTCGTTAGGGACACCCGTCTGATAACCGATCATTCAGGCGACTACTTCCTTGAGGCCTCTGGCCTCTCTTGTGAGCTGACTGACAGCTCTAGTCATATTTGTGTTGGATTGAAACAACCATTGTGCCCAATATGACACATGCTTGTCCGACTCCTCCCCATCGTTTGTATGCTCCTCATCAGCCTTCATGGCCTCTTCATCGGCATCAGCCTGAGCATCCTCCTTCTGCCTGGGAAGAACTCAACCCTGTTGCAGCACGACCCTCATCACGTCTCAGCTTCTTCTTCTCAGCCTCGATGAGCAGCTTATGCACTCCATTATTACATAGCCCCTCGTTGTAGGCTATTCGACCCACCTTTCCACCGGGAGTCAAAAGACTGTCTGAAATCTTGTATGTCTGGATCTCAGCCTCGGTGATGAAGTGTGTGACCAAGCAAGGGAAAATGAAAATGGAGTTGGTCTTCCTCCCTGCCTCCATAATTCGCTTCACGATAATCCTCCTAACATCGAAGTCCAAAGAGTTCTTCTCAGATATAGAATGGTGGCAAACTCCTTATTGATGTCTATCTGATGGGTCATGGGGATAAGGAGGTAGCTAAAGAAACTGTTCCAAAAATACTCCTCAAACTCCAACACTTTTTGATGGATCTTCCAATCTCTATTCCATGGTAAGTATATAATTCCTATGAAAGCGATACCGAAAGCTTGGTCGTATCACTGGAAGATGTTCATGGCCTTATATCCATCATCCCACTAAGGGAAGCTCTGGGTCATAAGGAACTAATTGATTTCTATGGCGGAAATGAAGAGACCGGCTTCTTCCCGGCCATAACTGTAGCTCACTGCTCAAACTCATCTGGGTTCATGGCTGTATAGAACTCTTGGACCAACTTGCTGTTGCCCCTCTTCAAAAAAGAGGCATAGGTCTCCCACGACCTCCTGCGGACCTCCTGGAAGACAAACGTCTCTTCCAGCTTAGCGAAAATGATGTCCCACTCTACATGGATAGTCCTCCCACGATAGTTCTCAAGCCGTCTCTCAAATATCTTATCCATCCTTGGCTCATGTCGTGCAGGAGCCTTTCCATTCTGTTTTCAAGCCTTATCGAGATCTTCTCTCGGTTGAGTAAATTTTCTCTGTTACACCATTTGGGTAATTTTTTGTTCTCCATAGGTTTATTCCCCCGTAACGAGGTCGCTTATGCACCAAGAAAGTCATGAGGGCTCTTGATTGAGCAGACGCGGGTTTGATCCAGTGAACTTGAGGTCGTAGTGACTTTCTAGAAATTAACACAAGTTCATCACTCACTGACGAGCGAGCTTCTTCCCACAAACTTGAAGTCGCGGCCAGTTCCTAGGAATTCATGAGAGTTCATTCTACTTGATCTGCGGTTTCCATACCACGGTGGGAAGTAGCACAGTATGGTGATGCTTAAGCAAATGGCTTGGTGTGGGTGTCATCAGGCCAAAACAAGGCAAGTTGGGGGAACTTAGCTTTGTGGCAGCAAGTGTGCTGGAAGTTAGCTTGGATTGGCTAACAGTGGACAACAATAAAGGCAGTGGGCTAAGTCGGATGCATAAAGCAGCGTGTGGGGCGTTGCTTGTTGAAAACAAGCTTGGCGTGGTAAAACAAGCTTGGCGTGTGAAAACAAGCTTGGCGTGGTGAAACAAGCTTGGCGTGTGAAAACAAGCTTGGCGGGGTGAAACAAGCTTGGCGTGCGAGAAACAAGCTTGGTTGGCAAAACAAGCTTGGCATAGTCAGAATAGGCTTGGTATGGACAGCGATGGAATGCTTGGTTCAGAAACAAGCTTGGCATATCAGTGACTGGGGCGCTGTGTGCAGGGAACAAGCTTGGCGTGCAGAAACAAGCTTGGATGGGAAAACAAGCTTGGCATGAGTAAGGCAGATTGTTGACTATGAATGAGCATGCGATTAACATATGCATCTAAGGCACATGTGTGGAGACATATGTGTGGGCAAACATATTTGGGATACATGTGTGATCAGATGTGATCTGATGATTAATTAGACATGTGTAAAATATGTTGACTGAAAAGAGAAGCAGTTACTAGGCGGTTACTAGGCAGTTTCTTGACAGTTACTTGCAGTTACTTCCTGTATTATTGTTGTATCAAATATATACTCAGAATGCTGGGTAATTTCGGGCAGAGAATCAGTGTGTGATATCCTGCTAGACATTGTATTGTTATTCCTAATTGTTAATGGAATGATTGGGTTGGGATTGGTTCCCGTAAACACTTTGTTCTTGTATGTGTGCATTGTTTTATGTATGCTGTGAGAATTAACAGGTTGTGTGCTTATGTGAAGTGTGAAACGAATACAGTGCTTAATAGACAACGGATTGGCTTGGTGGCATGAGTTGTTTAGGATGTTTGGGAAACACTGATTACAGACAACAGATTGTGTAGGACTGTTGTAGAAAGGTTTGCTTAGAATTGTCAGCTGTGTTGCGCTGAACTCTCAGCCCAGCCAGCAAACCTTTCTACAACAGTCCTACACAATCTGTTGTCTATAATCAGTGTTTCCCAAACATCCCAAACAACTCATGCCACCAAGCCAATCCGTTGTCTATTAAGCACTGTATTCGTTTCACACTTCACACAAGCACACAACCTGTTAATTCTCACAGCATACATTAAACAATGCACACATACAAGAACAAAGTGTTTACAGGAACCAATCCCAACCCAATCATTCCATTAACAATTAGGAATAACAATACAATGTCTAGCAGGATATCACACACTGATTCTCTGCCTGAAATTACCCAGCATTCTGAGTATATATTTGATACAACAATAATACAGGAAGTAACTGCAAGTAACTGTCAAGAAACTGCCTAGTAACCGCCTAGTAACTGCTTCTCTTTTCAGACAACATATTTTACACATGTCTAATTAATCATCTGATCACACATGTATCCCAAATATGTTTGCCCACACATATGTCTCCACACATGTGCCTTAGATGCATATGTTAATCGCATGCTCATTCATAGTCAACAATCTGTCTTACTCATGCCAAGCTTGTTTTCCCATCCAAGCTTGTTTCTGCACGCCAAGCTTGTTCCCTGTACACAGCGCCCCAGTCACTGATATGCCAAGCTTGTTTCTGAACCAAGCATTCCATCACTGTCCATACCAAGCCTATTCTGACTATGCCAAGCTTGTTTTGCCAACCAAGCTTGTTTCTCGCACGCCAAGCTTGTTTCACCCCGCCAAGCTTGTTTTCACACGCCAAGCTTGTTTCACCACGCCAAGCTTGTTTTCACACGCCAAGCTTGTTTTACCACGCCAAGCTTGTTTTCAACAAGCAACGCCCCACACGCTGCTTTATGCATCCAACTTAGCCCACTGCCTTTATTGTTGTCCACTGTTAGCCAATCCAAGCTAACTTCCAGCACACTTGCTGCCACAAAGCTAAGTTCCCCCAACTTGCCTTGTTTTGGCCTGATGACACCCACACCAAGCCATCTGCATAGGCATCAGCCCATGCTCAATTCTGGGGTTGTAACAAACCACCCCTACTTGAAGAAGTTGACGCCCTTGTCGGCTGCCTCTCCAAGTATCGTTGGATCAAGTCTTCAAACTGCCACAAGGTTGCACCTATTTCCCAAGTAGCATCTGCCTCACTTTCTCCTTTCCACTGAATCAAGTAATCGGTCCTCCTATTCCAATTACTTTCCCCCACTGTCCGATGATCTAACACTCTCTGAACTGCTTTGTCAAACTCCTTCCTGACCACCGGAGGAGCCCTCTTTGCTTGCACCCTACTCTGATGTTCACCATCTTCATGGTAAGGTTTCAAAAAACTAACATAGAAGGTAGGATGAATCTTTAACCTGTCAGGTAAAGCCAGTCTATATGCCACATTGCCCACTCTTTCTTTGATTATAAATGGCCCATCGTACCTTTGAATCAAACCTCTGTGGTATCTTCTATCTGTAATCTTCTTCCAGATCTGTGGAGTCAACTTTAGTAACACATTGTCACCTGCAGAAAACTAAAATGCACGCCTATGTTGATCAACATACTTTTTCATACGTCTAGCAGTTTTAGCTAGGCTCTCTATAGCCCCCTCAATCAATTCAGTTTTTTCCCGTGCAAATCTGTAAGCTGCTGGACATAAGCCTTGATCCCTTTGTTATGCCACTTCCAACGGAGTTAGGGGCTAAAACCCCATACATAGCTCTGCTGGACTCCTGCCTGTTGAAAAAGACTTATGCAGATTGTAGCAAAACTGCGCCACATTCAATAAATCCAACCAGTTTCGTTGACTAGTAGTCACATAATGTCACAAATACTATTCCACCAGAGCATTTATTCTTTCTGTCTGACCATCCGTTTGAGGATGGTTTGCTGTAGAGAACTTCAACTATGATCCCATCAAGTTGAATAGGTAGGTCCAGAACTTTCCTGTAAACCGAGTATCTCTATCGCTCACTATATCAGCCGGCACCTCAAAATGCTTCACAACATTCTTGAAAAATAACTCTGCTGCTTTCTCAGCTGGACAAGCATTCGGTGCTACAATAAAGACTGCATACTTGGAAAATCTGTCAACTACCACCAGAACCGATCTCATACCATTCACATCAGGAAAACCCCCAATAAAATCCATGGAAACTGAAACCCATGGTTTCTCAACTATAGGTAAAAGTTGCAACAGTCCCGCCTGTTTCCTCCTTTCTGTTTGTCAAGTTGACAAACCAAAGATGTTCTGACATACATCTCCACATCTTCAAACATTTTGGGCCAATAATAGCTTCTGGACAGCAAATCTATCATCCTCTCGACCCCTGGATGTCCCGCCCACTGCGGATCATGCGTTTCTTTCAACAACTCCTGTTTCAATCCACCACCACTAGGAACATACAACCTGCCACCTTTGGCATATAAAAGATTGTCCTCAATCCAGTACCTACATTACTAAGCCTTCTACCACTTCCCTCCTCAGTTTGGTGTAAGCAGAATCACCCTCAGCTTGCTGTTTCAATCTGTCAAGAAAATTAGATTGTAAGGTAGCAAGAGCAGAAAAATACCCTTGTACCTCCTTCCTGCTAAAGCATCAGCAACTTGATTCTCACGACCAGGCCTATGCACCCACATAAAATCGAACTCAGCTAGGTACTCCTGCCATCTTGCTTGTTTTGGAGTCAGCTTCTTTTGTGTCTTGAAGTATGTATTGGCTACATTATCAATCACCACCGTGAACTTTGTACCCAGTAAATAATGTCTCCATGTGTCAAGACAGTGAATCACCGCTGCCATCTCCTTCTCATGAGCAGGGTACCTCTGTTCTGATTCTTTCAATTTTCTGCTCTCGAATGCAATAGGATGCCCTTCCTGTACAAGAACACCCCCCAAGGCTCGGTCAAATGCATCAGTATGCACCTCAAAAGGCTTATCAAACTGTGGTAGACTCAACACAGGTTCATATGAGACTGCCATCTTCAACTTGTCAAACGCAATCTGGCACTTCTCAGTCCACACCCACTGTTTATCTTTCTTCAAAAGATCTGTTAGGGAACTCGCCTTCTTCGAATACCCTCTATAAACCGTATGTAATAATTTGCAAGGCCTAGAAAAGACCTAAGATCTGCAACTTTCGAAGGAACGGGCCAGTCTAGGATGGCTTCAACCTTCTTCTTGTCCATCCTGATTTTTCCCTTACCAACCCAATGTCCCAAGAACATGATTTCTTGCCGACAAAACTCACACTTTTCCTTCTTTACAAACAGTTTATTCTCCCTTAGTCTAGAGAACACCTTCCTCAAATGAGCCACATGCTCAACTAAGGTCTCACTGTATATCACAATGTCATCTAGATATACAACAACAAACTTATCTAGGAACTCATACAAGACATCATTCATCAAATTACAAAACGTGGCAGGTGCATTTGTTAAGCCAAAAGGCATGACTAAAAACTCAAATGAGCCATACCTCGTGACACAAGTTGTCTTGGCTTCATCACCTTTAGCAATTCTGACCTGCCAATATCCGGACCTCAAGTCTAGCTTTGTAAAATAAGAAGCTTTCGACAATCTGTCAAACAAATCAACAGCATTCGGTACAGGATATTTGTTCTTGACTGTCACCTTGTACAATGCACGATAGTCCACACACATCCTCATTGAACCATCCTGATTCTTTTGGAACAAAACAAGAGCACCATATGGGGCTTTGGATGGCTGCACCATACCAGTTTCCAGCAACTCATCCAATTGTTTCCTCAACTCTGCCAATTCACAAGGCGCCATCCTGTAAGGAGCTTGGGCTGGTGGTTTGGCTCCTGCCTCTAGTTCAATCCTGTGGTCAGTCGGCCTCTTAGGTGGAAGTTCACGAGGCAACTCTTTCGGCATCATATTAGAGAATTCTTCCAACACTGCCCCAACTTCATCAGGCACTTCGACCACTACATCAGGTTTAACTTGCACCATCGTAGCCACATAAGTAACCTGCCCCTTCCTCAGACCCCTGTCTAGTTGTTTTGCAGAAATCATAGGCCCATTTCCTTTTCCTTGTTCTAACATCTGAGTTCCCCCAATAGCTTGTACAAATCCAGGATTCTGCTCATCCTAAATAAACATACCTCGTAGGTGAGGTACTGGTATGGCCTTGGCTTTGATGAAGAATTCTACACCTATAATCAAATCAAAGCATCCAACGGTACTACCATCAAACTGCACATTCCTTGCCAAGGTCCCACTTTAAGCAACGTCTCGGCCATGCCACACACTGGCATTGCCCCTGAATTTACAGCTTTAATTTTGCTAGAACTCTCCGACAAGTTTAGTCCCAACCTGTTTACTTCCCTCTTAGCCACAAAATTGTGTGTTGCACCAGTGTCAAGCATAGCACGGATCATCATTCCATTCATCTCAACATTAACATATAATAGACCCCTACTTGCTTGCTGAATCTCTGCACTGATAGTTCCCAACAACTGAAGTGGATTCACTCTAGAAGTACCAACAGAAGAGTTGTAATCATCAACATCTTAAGCAATGATAGCATTCACCTTCTCCTTTTTGGGACACTCTCTGGCAAAATGAGGACCCCCACAGATAAAACATCCCTTTGCTTGGGACTTCCCTTTATTCTGTTGCAAGTCTTTGCCCTTGGTAGTCTCACCGTCTTTCTTTTTCCCAGCTTCGTATTTCTTCTTCCAATTCTTCTTCTCCTTTTTCCCCTCTGATGACTTCTTCTTTTCAGCACTTGAAGAAGATGTTGAAGTAGACATACGAAAATCAACCAGGCCTTCTGCTGCAGCCATGGCTGTTGGGATATCTTTCACCCCCTGTCTTCTTAATTCTGTCTGTGCCCATGCTTGCAGTCCAGACATGAAGTTGAACAGCTTGTCTTCCTCAGACATGTTTGAAATGTCCAGCATTAAGGAACTAAAGTCCTTCACATATTCCCTCACTGATCCACTATGCTTCAACTTCTTCAGAGACTCTCTTGCAAGCCATGACGTATTGCATGGTAAGAATTGATCTTTCAATTCTTTCTTTATTGACTCCCATACTTCAATTTTCGGCCTTCCTGCACTGAGATCATCAACAATTCTGGTCCTCCACCACAGTTTTACACCCCCACTGAGATACATACTGGTTATGCTAACTTTCTCTGTTTCAGGAACTCTAGCTGCCTTAAAGTACTGCTCCATGTCCCATAGGAAATTCTCCAATTCCTTGGCATTTCGACTACCATTGAATTGCTTTGGTTCAGGCATTTTAATCTTGGACAGCAGTCCCTCATCACCAACAGTAGGGTTATTTAAGGCCCTCTTCAGTACAGCAATCTCATCCTCTAGCTGTCTGAATTTCTCTGCCATCCCATCTGTTGCTATTGTATGATCCACCCGAGATAAACTCAACTTCGTCTCAAAGTCTTTCACCAGATCTTTGTGGTTCTGTTCGATTAAACCAATCCTCTCTCTATGATCCACAATCTGATCGAAGCAGGGACAGTTTCACTTGAACCTTCTGGGGGAGGTTCACCCAGCAATTTCTCTAGACGAGCAACCCGCTCTTTAGTGTCCGCCAATGTCATCTTTGCACACGAAAATTAGAAAACTTTGCTTCAACCTGAAGCTCTGATACCAAATGTCACAGGGTCAATTTCTGCCTAGAATTTTCACCTGTGTTGCGCTGAACTCTCAGCCCAGCTAGCAAACCTTTCTACAACAGTCCTACACAATCTGTTGTCTATAATCAGTGTTTCCCAAACATCCCAAACAACTCATGCCACCAAGCCAATCCGTTGTTTATAAGCACTGTATTCGTTTCACACTTCACACAAGCACACAACCTGTTAATTCTCACAGCATACATAAAACAATGCACACATACAAGAACAAAGTGTTTACAGGAACCAATCCCAACCCAATCATTCCATTAACAATTAGGAATAACAATACAATGTCTAGCAGGATATCACACACTGATTCTCTGCCCGAAATTACCCAACATTCTGAGTATATATTTGATACAACAATAATACAGGAAGTAACTGCAAGTAACTGTCAAGAAACTGCCTAGTAACCGCCTAGTAACTGCTTCTCTTTTCAGTCAACATATTTTACACATGTCTAATTAATCATCAGATCACATCTGATCACACATGTATCCCAAATATGTTTGCCCACACATATGTCTCCACACATGTGCCTTAGATGCATATGTTAATCGCATGCTCATTCATAGTCAACAATCTGCCTTACTCATGCCAAGCTTGTTTTTCCATCCAAGCTTGTTTCTGCACGCCAAGCTTGTTCCTTGCACACAGCGCCCCAGTCACTGATATGCCAAGCTTGTTTCTGAACCAAGCATTCCATCACTGTCCATACCAAGCCTATTCTGACTATGCCAAGCTTGATTTGCCAACCAAGCTTGTTTCTCGCACGCCAAGCTTGTTTCACCCCGCCAAGCTTGTTTTCACACGCCAAGCTTGTTTCACCACGCCAAGCTTGTTTTCACACACCAAGCTTGTTTTACCACGCCAAGCTTGTTTTCAACAAGCAACGCCCCACACGCTGCTTTATGCATCCGACTTAGCCCACTGCCTTTATTGTTGTCCACTGTTAGCCAATCCAAGCTAACTTCCAGCACACTTGCTGCCACAAAGCTAAGTTCCCCCAACTTGCCTTGTTTTGGCCTGATGACACCCACACCAAGCCATCTGCATAGGCATCAGCCCATGCTCAATTCTGGGGTTGTAACAAACCACCCCCACTTGAAGAAGTTGATGCCCTCGTCGGCTGCCTCTCCAAGTATCGTTGGATCAAGTCTTCAAACTGCCACAAGGTTGCACCTCTTTCCCAAGTAGCATCTGCCTCACTTTCTCCTTTCCACTGAATCAAGTAATCGGTCCTCCTATTCCAATTACTTTCCCCCACTGTCCGATGATCTAACACTCTCTGAACTGCTTTGTCAAACTCCTTCCTGACCACCGGAGGAGCCCTCTTTGCTTGCACCCTACTCTGATGTTCACCATCTTCATGGTAAGGTTTCAAAAAACTAACATGGAAGGTAGGATGAATCTTTAACCTGTCAGGTAAAGCCAGTCTATATGCCACATTGCCCACTCTTTCTTTGATTATAAATGGCCCATCGTACCTTTGAATCAAACCTCTGTGGCAGCTTCTATATGTAATCTTCTTCCAGATCTGTGGAGTCAACTTTAGTAACACCTTGTCACCTGCAGAAAACTCCAATGCACGCCTATGTTGATCAACATACGTCTAGCGGCTTTAGCTAGGCTCTCTATAGCCCCCTCAATCAATTCAGTTTTGTCCCGTGCAAATCTTTAAGCTGCTGGACATAAGCCTTGATCCCTTTGTTGTGCCACTTCCAACGGAGTTAGGGGCTGAAAACCCATACATAGCTCTGCTGGACTCCTGCCTGTTGAAGAAGACTTATGCAGATTGTAGCAAAACTGCGCCATATCCAATAAATCCAACCAGTTTCGTTGACTAGCAGTCACATAATGTCACAAATACTATTCCACCAGAGCATTTATTCTTTCTGTCTGACCATCCGTTTGAGGATGGTTTGCTGTAGAGAACTTCAACTCTGATCCCATAAAGTTGAAGAGGTAGGTCCAGAACTTTCCTGTAAACCGAGTATCTCTATCGCTCACTATATCAGCCGGCACCCCAAAATGCTTCACAACATTCTTGAAAAATAACTCTGCTGCTTTCTCAGCTGGACAAGCATTCGGTGCTACAATAAAGACTGCATACTTGGAAAATCTGTCAACTACCACTAGAACCGATCTCATACCATTCACATCAGGAAAACCCCCAATAAAATCCATGGAAACTGAAACCCATGGTTTCTCAACTATAGGTAAAGGTTGCAACAGTCCTGCCTGTTTCCTCCTTTCTGTTTTGTCAAGTTGAAAAACCAAACATATTCTGACATACATCTCCACATCTTCAAACATTTTTGGCCAATAATAGCTTCTGGACAGCAAAGCTATCATCCTCTCGACCCCTGGATGTCCCGCCCACTGCGGATCATGCGTTTCTTTCAACAACTCCTGTTTCAATCCACCACCACTAGGAACATACAACCTGCCACCTTTGGCATATAAAAGATTGTCCTCAATCCAGTACCTACGTACTAAGCCTTCTACCACCTCCCTCCTCAGTTTGGTGTAAGCAGAATCACCCTCAGCTTGCTTCTTCAATCTGTCAAGAAAATTAGATTGTAAGGTAGCAAGAACAGAAACATACCCTTGTACCTCCTTCCTGCTTAAAGCATCAGCAACTTGATTCTCACGACCAGGCCTATGCACCCACATAAAATCGAACTCAGCTAGGTACTCCTGCCATCTTGCTTGTTTTGGAGTCAGCTCCTTTTGTGTCTTGAAGTATGTATTGGCTACATTATCAATCACCACCGTGAACTTTGTACCCAGTAAATAATGTCTCCATGTGTCAGGACAGTGAATCACCGCTGCCATCTCCTTCTCATGAGCAGAGTACCTCTGTTCTGATTCTTTCAATTTTCTGCTCTCGAATGCAATAGGATGCCCTTCATGTACAAGAACACCCCCCAAGGCTCGGTCAGATGCATCAGTATGCACCTCAAAAGGCTTATCAAACTGTGGTAGACTCAACACAGGTTCAGATGAGACTGCCATCTTCAACTTGTCAAACGCAATCTGGCACTTCTCAGTCCACACCCACTGTTTATCTTTCTTCAAAAGATCTGTTAGGGAACTCGCCTTCTTCGAATACCCCTCTATAAACCGTATGTAATAATTTGCAAGGCCTAGAAAGGACCTAAGATCTGCAACTTTCGAAGGAACTGGCCAGTCTAGGATGGCTTCAACCTTCTTCTTGTCCATCCTGATTTTTCCTTTACCAACCCAATGTCCCAAGAACATGATTTCTTGCCGATAAAACTCACACTTTTCCTTCTTTACAAACAGTTTATTCTCCCTTAGTCTAGAGAACACCTTCCTCATATGAGCCACATGCTCAACTAAGGTCTCACTGTATATCACAATGTCATCTAGATATACAACAACAAACTTATCTAGGAACTCATACAAGACATCATTCATCAAATTACAAAACGTGGCAGGTGCATTTGTTAAGCCAAAAGGCATGACTAAAAACTCAAATGAGCCATACCTAGTGACACAAGTTGTCTTGGCTTCATCACCTTCAGCAATTTTGTCCTGCCAATATCCGGACCTCAAGTCTTGCTTTGTAAAATAAGAAGCTTTCGACAGTCTGTCAAACAAATCAGCAGCATTCGGTACAGGATATTTGTTCTTGACTGTCACCTTGTTCAATGCACGATAGTCCACACACATCCTCATTGAACCATCCTGATTCTTTTGGAACAAAACAGAAGCACCATATGGGGCTTTGGATTGCTGTACCATACCAGTTTCCAGCAACTCATCCAATTGTTTCCTCAACTCTGCCAATTCACAAGGCACCATCCTGTAAGGAGCTTAGGCTGGTGGTTTGGCTCCCGCCTCTAGTTCAATCTTTTGGTCAGTTGGTTTCCTAGGTGGAAGTTTACGAGGCAACTCTTTCGGCATCATATCAGAGAATTCTTCCAACACTGCCCCAACTTCATCAGGCACTTCGACCACTACATCAAGTTTAACTTGCACCATCGCAGCCACATAAGTAACCTGCCCCTTCCTCAGACCCTTGTCTAGTTGTTTCGCAGAAATCATAGGCCCCTTTCCTTTTCCTTGTTCCAACATCTGAGTTCCCCCAATAGCTTGTACAAATCCAGGATTCTACTCATCCTGAATAAATATACCTCGTAGGTGAGGTACTGGTATGGCCTTGGCTTTGATGAAGAATTCTACACCTATAATCAAATCAAAGTCATCCAACGGTACTACCATCAAACTGCACATTCCTTGCCAAGGTCCCACTTTAAGCAACGTCTCGGCCATGCCACACACTGGCATTGCCCCTGAATTTACAGCTTTAATTTTGCCAGAACTCTCCAACAAGTTTAGTCCCCAACCTGTTTACTTCCCTCTTAGCCACAAAATTGTGTGTTGCACCAGTGTCCAGCATAGCACAGATTATCATCCCATTCATCTCAACATTAACATATAATAGACCCCTACATGCTTGCTGAATCTCTGCACTGATAGTTCCCAACAACTGAAGTGGATTCACTCTAGAAGTACCAACAGAAGAGTTGTAATCATCAACATCTTAAGCAATGATAGCATTCACCTTCTCCTTTTTGGGACACTCTCTGGCAAAATGAGGACCCCCACAGATAAAACATCCCTTTGCTTGGGACTTCCCTTTATTCTGTTGCAAGTCTTTGCCCTTGGTAGTCTCACCGTCTTTCTTTTTCCCAGCTTCGCATTTCTTCTTCCAATTCTTCTTCTCCTTTTTCCCCTCTGCTGACTTCTTCTTTTCAGCACTTGAAGAAGATGTTGAAGTAGACATACGAAAATCAACCAGGCCTTCTGCTGCTGCCATGGCTGTTGGGATATCTTTCACCCCCTGTCTTCTTAATTCTGTCTGTGCTCATGCTTGCAGTCCAGACATGAAGTTGAACAGCTTGTCTTCCTCAGACATGTTTGAAATGTCCAGCATTAAGGAACTAAAGTCCTTCACATATTCCCTCACTGATCCACTATGCTTCAACTTCTTCAGAGACTCTCTTGCAAGCCATGACGTATTGCATGGTAAGAATTGATCTTTCAATTCTTTCTTTATTGACTCCCATACTTCAATTTTCGACCTTCCTGTACTGAGATCATCAACAATTCTGGTCCTCCACCACAGTTTTGCACCCCCACTGAGATACATACTGGTTATGCTAACTTTCTCTGTTTCAGGAACTCTAGCTGCCTTAAAGTACTGCTCCATGTCCCATAGGAAATTCTCCAATTCCTTGGCATTTCGACTACCATTGAATTGCTTTGGTTCGGGCATTTTAATCTTGGACAGCAGTCCCTCATCACCAATAGTAGGGTTATTTAAGGCCCTCTTCAGTACAGCAATCTCATTATCTAGCTGTCTGAATTTCTCTGCCATCCTATCTGTTGCTAATGTATGATCCATCCGAGATAAACTCAACTTCGTCTCAAAGTCTTTCACCAGATCTTTGTGGTTCTGTTCGATTATACCAATCCTCTCTCTATGATGCACAATCTGATCGAAAGCAGGGACAGTTTCACTTGAACCTTCTGGAGGAGGTTCACCTAGCAATTTCTCCAGACGAGCAACCAGCTAAGTTTTGAAAATTGATAGGATCAGAGTTGAAGTTCTCTACAGCAAACCATCCTCAAACGGATGGTCAGACAGAAAGAGTAAATGCTCTGGTGGAATAGTATTTGAGACATTATGTGACTGCTAGTCAACGAAACTGGTTGGATTTATTGGATGTGGCGCAGTGTTGCTACAATCTGCATAAGTCTTCTTCAACAGGCAGGAGTTCAGCAGAGCTATGTATGGGGTTTCTGCCCCTAACTCCGTTGGAAGTGGCACAACAAAGGGATCAAGGCTTATGTCCAGCAGCTTACAGATTTGCACGGGACAAAACTGAATGCATCGAGGGGGCTATAGAGAGCCTAGCTAAAGCTGCTAGACGTATGAAAAAGTATGTTGATCAACATAGGCGTGCATTGGAGTTTTCTACAGGTGACAAGGTGTTACTAAAGTTGACTCCACAGATCTGGAAGAAGATTACAGATAGAAGATACCACAGAGGTTTGATTCAAAGGTACGATGGGCCATTTATAATCAAAGAAAGAGTGGGCAATGTGGCATATAGACTGGCTTTACCTGACAGGATAAAGATTCATCCTACCTTCCATGTTAGTTTTTTGAAACCTTACCATGAAGATGGTGAACATCAGAGTAGGGTGCAAGCAAAGAGGGCTCCTTGTCAAACGCAATCTGGCACTTCTCAGTCCACACCCATTGTTTATCTTTCTTCAAAAGATCTGTTAGGGAACTCGCCTTCTTCGAATACCCCTCTATAAACCGTCGGTAATAATTTGCAAGGCCTAGAAAAGACCTAAGATCTACAACTTTCGAAGGAACAGGCCAGTCTAGGATGGCTTCAACCTTCTTCTTGTCCATCCTGATTTTTCCCTTACCAACCCAATGTCCCAAGAACATGATTTCTTGCCGACAAAACTCACACTTTTCCTTCTTTACAAACAGTTTATTCTCCCTTAGTCTAGAGAACACCTTCCTCAAATGAGCCACATGCTCAACTAAGGTCTCACTGTATATCACAATGTCATCTAGATATACAACAACAAACTTATCGAGGAACTCATACAAGACATCATTCATCAAATTACAAAACGTGGCAGGTGTATTTGTTAAGCCAAAAGGCATGACTAAAAACTCAAATGAGCCATACCTCGTGACACAAGTTGTCTTGGCTTCATCACCCTCAGCAATTCTGACCTGCCAATATCCGGACCTCAAGTTTAGCTTTGTAAAATGAGAAGCTTTCGACAGTCTGTCAAACAAATCAGCAGCATTCGGTACAGGATATTTGTTCTTGACTGTCACCTTGTTCAATGCACGATAGTCCACACACATCCTCATTGAACCATCCTGCTTCTTTTGGAACAAAACAGGAGCACCATATGGGGCTTTGGATGGCTGCACCATACCAGTTTCCAGTAACTCATCCAATTGTTTCCTCAACTCTGCCAATTCACAAGGCGCCATCCTGTAAGGAGCTTGGGCTGGTGGTTTGGCTCCTGCCTCTAGTTCAATCCTGTGGTCAGTCGGCCTCTTAGGTGGAAGTTCACGAGGCAACTCTTTCGGCATCATATCAGAGAATTCTTCCAACACTGCCCCAACTTCATCAGGCACTTCGACCACTACATCAGGTTTAACTTGCACCATCGTAGCCACATAAGTAACCTGCCCCTTCCTCAGACCCCTGTCTAGTTGTTTTGCAGAAATCATAGGCCCCTTTCCTTTTCCTTGTTCCAACATCTGAGTTCCCCCAATAGCTTGTACAAATCCAGGATTCTGCTCATCCTAAATAAACATACCTCGTAGGTGAGGTACTGGTATGGCCTTGGCTTTGATGAAGAATTCTACACCTAGAATCAAATCAAAGTCATCCAACGGTACTACCATCAAACTGCACATTCCTTGCTAAGGTCCCACTTTAAGCAACGTCTCGGCCATGCCACACACTGGCATTGCCCCTGAATTTACAGCTTTAATTTTGCTAGAACTCTCCAACAAGTTTAGTCCCAACCTGTTTACTTCCCTCTTAGCTATAAAATTGTGTGTTGCACCAGTGTCCAGCATAGCACGGATCATCATCCCATTCATCTCAACATTAACATATAATAGACCCCTACATGCTTGCTGAATCTTTGCACTGATAGTTCCTAACAACTGAAGTGGATTCACTCTAGAAGTACCAACAGAAGAGTTGTAATCATCAGCATATTGAACAATGATAGCATTCACCTTCTCCTTTTTGGGACACTCTCTGGCAAAATGAGGACCCCCACAGATAAAACATCCCTTTGCTTGGGACTTCCCTTTATTCTGTTGCAAGTCTTTGCCCTTGGTAGTCTCACCGTCTTTCTTTTTCCCAGCTTCGTATTTCTTCTTCCAATTCTTCTTCTCCTTTTTCCCCTCTGCTGACTTCTTCTTTTCAGCACTTGAAGAAGATGTTGAAGTAGACATACGAAAATCAACCAGGCCTTCTGCTGCTGCCATGGCTGTTGGGATATCTTTCACCCCCTGTCTTCTTAATTCTGTCTGTGCCCATGCTTGCAGTCCAGACATGAAGTTGAACAGCCTGTCTTCCTCAGACATGTTTGAAATGTCCAGCATTAAGGAACTAAAGTCCTTGACATATTCCCTCACCGATCCACTATGCTTCAACTTCTTCAGAGACTCTTTTGCAAGCCATGACGTATTGCATGGTAAGAATTGATATTTCAATTCTTTCTTTAGTGACTCCCATACTTCAATATTCGGCCTTCCTACACTGAGATCATCAGCCATTCTGATCCTCCACCACAGTTTTGCATCCCCGCTGAGATACATACTGGTTATGCTAACTTTCTCTGTTTCAGGAACTCTAGCCGCCTTAAAGTACTGCTCCATGTCCCATAGGATATTCTCCAATTCCTTGGCATTTTGACTACCATTGAATTGCTTTGGTTCAGGCATTTTAATCTTGGACAGCAGTCCCTCATCACTAACAGTAGGGTTATTTAAGGCCCTCTTAAGTACAGCAATCTCATCCTCTAGCTGTCTGAATTTCTCTGCCATCCCATCTGTTGCTAATGTATGATCCACCCGAGATAAACTCAACTTCGTTTTAATGTCTTTCACCAGATCTTTGTGGTTCTGTTCGATTATACCAATCCTCTCTCTATGATCCACAATCTGATCGAAAGCAGGGACAGTTTCACTTGAACCTTCTGGAGGAGGTTCACCCAGCAATTTCTCCAGACGAGCAACCCGCTCTTTAGTGTCCGCCAATGTCATCTTTGCACAAGAAAATAAGAAAACTTTGCTTCAACCTGAAGCTCTGATACCAATTGTCACAGGGTAAATTTCTATCTAGAATTTTCACCTGTGTTGCGCTGAACTCTCAGCCCAGCCAGCAAACCTTTCTACAACAGTCCTACACAATCTGTTGTCTATAATCAGTGTTTCCCAAACATCCCAAACAACTCAAGCCACCAAGCCAATCTGTTGTCTATTAAGCACTGTATTCATTTCACACTTCACACAAGCACACAACCTGTTAATTCTCACAGCATACATAAAACAATGCACACATACAAGAACAAAGTGTTTACAGGAACCAATCCCAACCCAATCATTCCATTAACAATTAGGAATAACAATACAATGTCTAGCAGGATATCACACACTGATTCTCTGCCCGAAATTACCCAGCATTCTGAGTATATATTTGATACAACAATAATACAGGAAGTAACTGCAAGTAACTGTCAAGAAACTGCCTAGTAATTGCCTAGTAACTGCTTCTCTTTTCAGTCAACATATTTTACACATGTCTAATTAATCATCAGATCACATCTGATCACACATGTATCCCAAATATGTTTGCCCGCACATATGTCTCCACACATGTGCCTTAGATGCATATGTTAATCGCATGCTCATTCATAGTCAACAATCTGCCTTACTCATGCCAAGCTTGTTTTCCCATCCAAGCTTGTTTCTGCACGCCAAGCTTGTTCCTTGCACACAACGCCCCAGTCACTGATATGCCAAGCTTGTTTCTGAACCAAGCATTCCATCGCTATCCATACCAAGCCTATTCTGACTATGCCAAGCTTGTTTTGCCAACCAAGCTTGTTTCTCGCACGCCAAGCTTGTTTCACCCCGCCAAGCTTGTTTTCACACGCCAAGCTTGTTTCACCACGCCAAGCTTGTTTTACCACGCCAAGCTTGTTTTCAACAAGCAACGCCCCACACGCTGCTTTATGCATCCGACTTAGCCCACTGCCTTTATTGTTGTCCACTGTTAGCCAATCCAAGCTAACTTCCAGCACACTTGCTGCCACAAAGCTAAGTTCCCCCAACTTGCCTTGTTTTGGCCTGATGACACCCACACCAAGCCATCTGCATAGGCATCAGCCCATGCTCAATTCTGGGGTTGTAACAGAGTAGGCACGATTTTTTACGCGGGTTTCTTCCAGCGGTAAGAAGTCACAATGCCTCAATTTTGACAACCATGTGCTCTGGCTACTTCCCCAAACTTTATAAACCTAATACCTACATCATTTGACACAAACAAACACAAAAATGCCACATTTGCAACCTAAACTAAGCTAAACTACAATTATCCTCTAATGCATTGTCATGGAGTTCAAACCCCTATACCTAACTCTTTCCACCCGAGCACCGTAAGATGATATCAAATGAGCACTAAGGGAAAATAGAGATAGACAAGGTGTTTAAGAACCTCAAACAAAACATTAAAGATAAAAACCAAACTACTATTGTTCATATATTTACAACACAAACAAAAATTGCAACTCAAAGAATTGAGTGCAAGTACGAATGTCCGTTACACGTGTCTTTGATTTTCAACAGCCTACACACTTAAGCAACACATCAAAAAGGCTCACAACAACCTATTCAACCCAAACTATTAGGGGTTCAACCACAACATAGGTATGGTCCTTTTTCTTGACCCAGGGGAGTCTCTTCCTTTCAAGCCCTTCCAACTTTGTCTAGTCAATCCATATGGACTTGACTTTGAAGTTAGGAGTTGAATGTCTCCTATTCACACATCGCCACCTCAATTTTGGGCATTGAGGCCTAATATGGCCTAAAGTGTGGCAGTGGGAACAAGTACGAACAAAAGTGTGAAATGTACCTCGTGTTGTCATTGTTAAAGGTTTGATGTTGTTGATGTTATTCTTCCTTCTAAGTTTCCTTTTCTTTTTCATTTGGACTTGATCGGGTTTTGGATTAGGGGTAAAAGGCATGGGTTCCTCTTGCTTAACTTGCATAACCATCACTTGAGGTTGACAAACTACCTCATTGGATTGCCTTTGATGTCAACCTTTGGCATGGTAAGCTTGGCTAGGAGTTCCTTTTCTTTGGCCCTCAAAACCTCAAGTGCCTTGTCCCTTGACTTGATTTCTTCCTCTATTACCTTCATTCTTCGTTTAAAGTCCTCAATTAAGAACTCGTTCCTTTGCACAAATTCCTCTTTGATGAGTGATAAGCTATTGACAAAGTCATCGTGTAGGTCATCATTCTCCTTCAAAGCCTTATCAAGCTTGGTATTCGACTTGAAATTCATTTCCACCATCACTTGGTTGTCTTCCTTGAGTTGGGTAATGGTGTCTTCAAAGCTTGAAGAGTCATGCTTAAGTAGTGGAATCTGATTATCATCCATCTCGCAATGAGCGAGTGCCATATAATCCCCTAGAGAAGAGTGGGGCTTGTCCTCACCTTCAGCCACTCTAATGTTGAAGCAATCGAGACCCCCAACTGGGTACTTCATGCTCTCAAACACCTCAAACTTCGTTGTTTGGCCTAGCACTGTCATAGAGAGATTTCCCTTATGGATCTATAATTGCCTTGGCAGTTGACATGAATAGTCACCTAAGCAATATAGTATCTATTGCCTTTGAGGGATCACTCTCCATCTTTAGTATCACGAAGTCGGCTGGAATGATCAACTCTCCTACCTTTACTAGGACATCTTCGACCACTCCTTTGGGGTGTCTCACTGAGCAGTCAGCAAGTAGCAACTCTATGGTAGTGGGCTTCAATCCCTCTAGCCCTAAATCCTTGAACAATGAATATGGCATGAGGCTGATTGAGGTACCTAAATTCAACATTGCCTTCTCCTTCCTAGTTTCACCCACAGAGATGGTAATGATAAAACTTCATAGATCCTTCATCTTTGGTGGCAATGCCGTCTCTAAGGTTGTGCTTACTTCCTTAGAGATCACTATCATCTCCTTTAACTCATTCTTCCAAGCCTTAGAATTAAGCTCTTTGAAGAACTTGGTATACGCCGGCATCTTCTCAATGACTTCAAGGAGAGAAAGGCTAACATTAACCTTCGATAATATGTCATATATCTCCTTAAAAGCTTGGTTGAGCTTTGTCTTTTGAAGCCTCCCCGAAAAGAGAATTGAAGGAACATACGGATCTGGAGATTTATGTATCTTTGAGGCATCCCTTTGAACAATCTCTAGTCTTTTACTAGTTCATACCCCTCCTTAGGCATTTTCGTCATTTCCGCTCGATACTAACTCACCTCCTGAAACATTAATATTGATATCAGAAAGTTCAGGTGGAGTTGGGTTAAAGAGTATTTTACCACTTCTGAGTACTATGGCGGCCTTAGTTTGCTCGGATTGGCTCATGGGCTTCTTGGGCTGCTTCTTTTGGTGGATTTCCGTAAGATTCCCCAATTGGACTTCCAAACCCTTTATCACCACTTCCAAACCCTTTATCACTACTTCTAAAGAGGTGATCTTCATGTGGTTTAGGTCAGGTCATTGTTGTGGTACCCTTCGGTGATTTGGTACCCGTTGTCTCTTTGGCCTTGTTGTCGCAAAGGCAAGGTTTCCTTAACATACCACGGTTGTGTGTTTTGTTGTGGCTTCGGTTGGTATCCTTGAGATGGATACCCATTGTTATTGTTGTTATTGTATTGGTGAGGTAGTGGAGAATTTAGGCACTGGTCCGACCAAGAGAAGTTTGGATGCCTCCTCCATCCCAGATTATAAGTATCGGAAAAGGGGTCATCTTTTTTTCTTGAATTGTTTGGTGGGAACACCACTTGGACTTCCTCATCTCTAGGTGGCTTTCTGAAGCTGCCAATAATAGAATTCATGTCCCTAAATATGCTAGCCATTTGGCTTGCTAGCTCATCATTCACTCCGCCTCTACTCCCCCGAGCGTTCTATTGTTAGGAGTTTTGCTCAAGCATTTCGTACTTAGCAAACACATACTCTGCCGTCCTCTCTCGCATCGCTCCTCCACAAGCATTGTCAGGGATTTCTTGTGAGAGCCCGGTCAATCCATCATAGAATGATTGAACTTGCGAGAATAAGGTGTACTCATGATAAGGGCACTATACCAATAAAAGCTTGAACCTCCCCCATGACTTGTGGAATGTGTCCCTGCCCTCCTCTTGGAAATCAGCAATCTTGCCCCATATTTCGTTAGTCTTCCAAGAGAGGAAGTACTTAGCAAACAATTTATGCTCAACATCTTGCCATGTGGTGAGCGAACCCGCGGGTAAGACCATAAGCCATTGCTTGGCTTTACTTCTCATGCAATATGAAAAACACCACATGCGAAGGAGGTCTTATATTAGGTTCCCAAGTGGAATTGTTGTTACCACGTTGTAATACTCCTTCATAAATTTGAGGGAGTCCTCACTTGGGTCATTATTGAAATTTGGAAGAGTGTTGTAGTGTAAATTTTTTAACTCAGAATTTCATTGGACGGAATCCAATAATATGGCTGACGGTTAGGATCCAACGGTAGGCAATGAAAATTCATTTATGCACCGTTGTACCACTACTTGTTCTGACTCACCCATTGTACTACTGGACAAGGTGGACTCACTATCACAGTCAAGGACCACTTCGGGATTCTCTATTATAGTCGGTAGCCTCGCTACACGGTCAATATCTTCAACAAAAGGTACCAACAGACCTCCTAATGATCTTCTTCTATGCATAAACAACAACTAGAAACCTGAAAACACACTTAAGAAACAACAACCTAAAAGGGTTAAGTGCACAAAAAAAAAAGAAAAATATAAAAAGTAAATTTGCAAGTAAAAGTAAACAATGGTTTTAAACTAACTAATGATCTAAATGAGCGATTCATGGAAAAGGCTCCCCGACAATGGTGCCATAATTTTGACACGCCCTTTTACGGTTCTACAGCTAAATTACACTAAAAATGGAAGATTAAAACTAAGCAAATCCCAAGGTCAAGGATATTGAATTAACTACACTACAACGACAAAGTAAAAGAGGTGTGCGAGTTTTTCACCTATCGCAAGTGCACGAGTCGTTCAACTCGTTTAAGGTGCACAAGTACGGGTTATCGTTCCCATAAGGAGTCGCATGAAAAGACGCACTAGGTAGAAAGCTGTAAAATCATTGGTACTTAAACTATGAATATTACCTAGTTACACTAAATGATTATCTCTACAATTTGTGCTAAATGGATAAGGCTTAAACTATCACTACAAACAAGTCTGAGGTAAAATTGAGATTAGGGAAATGCTAAGGGATTGATGCATTCAAGTAACAACCATAATATCTAATCAATCATTCATTAAGCTCATTCACAAAGGTCCTAAGCATGCATCTATTAATAATAATATAAAGCACAAATTCATCACCTTAATCACAACCTAAGGTCTAGAGAAGTGATTAAGGGAGAATTTACAATGAGTGGTTGTAGAGATTCACAACTCAACCATAGGTCATGAGTTAATATAGAGAATCTCTACGACATGGATAGTTTAAGGTTTATATGCATAAATGGTCACTTATTGCAATTTAACCTACTACTTCCTTGTGTGCATTTAATAAAGAATAAGTGAGTTGTGTCAACCACCATACATAAATGCTCATAAACACACACATACAAGCTCGAAATACTGAAGATAAAATAGATTGATTATATCAAATGGTTTATATACACGAACTACATTTATCCCCCAACAAGAAGGGTTTAGTTACACATCGAGGAAAACAAACAAGAAAATACAAATGTAAAATTCATCAAACCGGAATGGTGATTTTCTTGGTCAAGAGTGTTCCCTTTTCCAATCCAAGTAAGAAGTCCTTCTAGAACTTGAAGTAAACTAATCTAAAGTCCTAAAAAGAGTGTTTGGCTACTAAGAAAGTGATGAGAAACTAGTGAGAAGTTAGAGAACTAAGCTACACTATCTCTCTCTAATTAATTTCTTTCTTAGTTAGTGGTAAGTTGTTGTGTAGAATTAATGAGCTCTAAGTGAAGTTTTTTATGAAGTGATGGATGAGAGATGCCTATTTAATAGGCAAGCAAGGCTAATTGGGTCAAAGTTAATGGTTGGTTCAGACAAGTGGGTTAAAAAGGTGATGGTGTGATGGGCTAAGAATGATTCGAATCCACTTGACGTTTTCCAGGTGGCACCGTAACTTCTTACAGCGGTTCTTTCTAACGGGTGGAAGACGCGGTAAGGATTTTTCCTTTCTAGTGCGGCTTCATTCCCGCGCTGAGGTACCCGCGTGAGTTGCTGATGTTTGGTCGCGAGTTTGTTCCCTTGGTGAGAGGCCGCATGAGTCTCTGATGTTTTGGTGCGACTTCTTTCCGCCGCTTTATTCCCTCAGATGAGGGCTCATGTGAATTAATGGAAGTTCACCGCAGGTTTGTTCAACGACTTTAAACCCGCGGTGCACCAACATCGTCTATTCTACTCTTTTTTGCCTCATTTTTACCACTTTGGACAAAAATGCCCTTGATGCACTAAGAATACCTGAAAACATTTATTTACAACATTAAATACCTAAAATGCTTAGAAACGGTTACAAAAGCCAAGTAAAGGAAGCGTAAAATGTGAACATTTATAGCACGATCACTGGGGCGGACATGGTACCTGCGCCGTAACGTACTGGCACGGCACGACACCATAGCATGTCAAACGGGCAAGGCCTAGGATTTTACACCTTTATGCATGAGGCATTTCACTTTGATATAAAATTTTGAGACATATGATTCCAAAAAACTTTTATAAACTAAGAGTTACCAAATAAATTCCGTACTTTTAAAAAAAATTGAGCCGTTTGCGACCTTTAAGAAAGTGATTAAAGACCAATAGTCTAGACCTTTTCAAATTGTACCATTTCCATCCTCAAAAAAAATTCAGCCCTAACAGTCAAAAGGTATTTTTGTCTTTGATCATGTAAAATCAAATAAACATTAAAACTAAAAAGGAATAAAAAATAATAATACAAATATTCATATAATAAAAAATGTATATATACTTTAAACTCCTCAAAAAAATTCACTTTTAAAAAATATATAATAAAAATTTGATTAAGTAATTAATAAAAAAAACACTATTTTCTTTGAAAACAAAGAGAAAAAGCTAAAGAGAAAAAAATTAATAAAGGTTTAAAAAATTCGATATCAACGTGGATCTCCTCCTACAGCGGGAGGAGATTCAATCTCTTCTAGCTACACGGAGGTTGCCGGAAGATAACGAGTCTAGCTATCACCTGCAATTGGCAACGAGGGCAACCTCCAGCACCAGACAATGAGAAGTCTGACGGTGGAGGTGACCATTTTTTTCTTTCTTTTTTCCTTTTTTTTTTTGACACTATATATCCACCTATTTAGATTATGTATTTTTTTTGAAATTTTTTGCCATTGGTAGAATTCGAGTCACTGACTTGGGAGTCATTTACCGAAGCCCCAAGCTCGTCCATCTAACAGTTGAGCTACGCCCTGGGGGTGCTTTTCTTTTGCTTTTTAAATTTTTTTTTAGTTTTATTTAATAAGCATTTTTGTTTATACTGTTATTTAATTTTAAAAGGTATTTATAAAATTTGTTTTAAAAGTAAAAATGGTACAATATTAAAAAGTCATGGATCAGTTTGAGATCATCAAGTTTTTTTTCTTAAAAAAAAATTTGGGATTTATTTGTTAATTGGTCAAGATATAATAATTGTTTAGACGCACATCACCTCTTAACAGAGCTGGTAGTGTATCTTCCTTCCACATAAGTGGTAAGGGGTTCAAATCTCTACAAGCATGTGTGGGAAGTTTTATTCCCGGATCGTGGGATAGATATCCAGACCGCACATGTATTGTTTGATATCGGCAGATTCTGACAATATTATTGTAATAGTTCTGGTTATTCTTCAAAAAAAAATTGTTTTGACAAATTGCACAAACACCCTAAACATTTGATGTAATTGCACAAGTATACGACTTATAAGTTTTAACTGCAATTGGTATTTGAAAATATGAAGATTCGGATTCGGGTCCTTGTTCTTCTTCAACAGAGTGAAGTGAACATAACAGTATAACACTGGTTGTCAACGATCTTGAAGAAACAAAGAGCAATTTTTTGAAATGTTAACGAATAACATCAACAACAAATCACTCCCTCGTCTTTTCCTCTCTTTGTCTCTCCTCTCAATCCTCTCTCTCTCTCTTTTCTTCTTCTTCTTCATCTCCAACCCCACCCTCCAAATTTCCCAAAACACCCCTCACTCCAACTCCATCAATGTCTACGTTGCCGACCTCCCCAGATCCTACAACTATGACCTCCTCAACCTCTACTGGACCTCTTCTTCACCCGACTCTCGCATCCCCACCCAGATCCTCTACCGGCCCCGACGCCACCGCGGAAAATACCCGCCCTACCCGGAAAACCCACTGATTAAACAGTACAGCGCCGAGTACTGGCTACTCGGCGACCTCGAAACCCACGAGAATTCGCGGCCCAACTCGTTCGCTAATCGGGTCTTCAACGAGGACGACGCCGACGTCGTTTTCGTCCCCTTCTTCGCGACGTTGAGCGCCGAGATGGAGCTCGCGAAAGAGAAGAGCTTGTTCAGGAAGAAGACGTTTGACAACGAGGACTACAAGAGACAGAGAGAGGTCGTCGATTTGGTGAAGAATTCGCGTGCTTGGAAGAGACTACGCGGGAGAGATCACGTGTTTGTTCTCACTGGTAAAGTTTTCTCTTTTTGGATTTCGATTGTTATCAAATGATTGAATTTCATGTTTTGAGTGAAATTGCCGAACTGGGGTTTCCTTTTTTGTTTGTTTGTTTGTTTGTTTGTTTTTGTTTGATAGAATGATTTAAAGGGCATTATTTGGCAGACCCAGTTGCGATGTGGCACGTCCGGGCTGATATTGCTCCGGCAATTCTCTTGGTGGTGGACTTCGGTGGTTGGTTCAGGCTTGACTCGAAATCAAAATCGTTATCATTAACACTAAATGGTAACTCGTCTGAGATGGTGTTGATTCAACACACTCAAGTTTCATTGCTTAAAGATGTGATTGTACCGTACACACATTTGCTTCCCAGATTGGAGTTGAAACACAACCAGAAACGCCGCAACTTGCTTTACTTTAAAGGGGCGAAACATCGCCACCGGGTCAGTCTTCTAGTCACTTGAATTGCAGCATTGATTATCACTTTCTTTACATTACTAGTAGTCTATGTTTGAGGTGTTGTTATGTTGAGGACACAAATGAGATTTTCCTTATTATGTTTTTATAGGGAGGCTTAGTTAGGGAAAAATTGTGGGATTTGTTGGTTAATGAATCGAGGGTTATTATGGAAGAAGGCTTCCCGAATGCAACTGGGAGGGAGCAGTCGATAAAAGGAATGAGATCATCAGAATTCTGTTTGCATCCGGCTGGGGATACTCCCACTTCATGTCGGCTTTTTGATGCTATCCAGAGTCTCTGTATACCTGTCATAGTTAGCGACAACATTGAGCTCCCGTTTGAAGGAATGATTGATTACTCGGAATTCTCTGTTTTTGTGGCAGTTAGTGATGCATTGATACCGAGTTGGCTTGTGGTTCATCTTAGAAGCTTTTCCCGAGTGCAGAGAGATAAATTTCGTCGCAAGATGGCTGAGGTTCAGCCGATGTTTGTGTATGATAATGGTCATGTAGATGGTATTGGGCCAATTCCTCCGGATGGTGCGGTGAATCAGATATGGAGAAAGATTCACCAAAAGTTGCCCGTGATTAAGGAAACTGTTGCTCGAGATAAGAGAAAACCACAAGGTGTATCTAATCCCTTGCGTTGTCATTGTACATAAATTTGTTCATGTTTTTTATAGGATCAAACAATTTTGATTGATAAGGCAATTCAATTATATTATTATTGATTCATTTTCGGTATTTCACTATTCTACTCATGTTGTCTTACTTCATTAATGCTTTTTTTTTCCTCCTGGTTCTCTGTTCTTGAATGTGGAGAGTTCTGAATTATGCAAGTTGGTGACTCTGTAGACTGTAATTATTACAGAAATTGAGAAGTTATATTAGTTATCTTAGAATGTCCCATGTTTATACATGTTCATATGTTCTCTTCAAAAAAATTGACATTCCATTGAGATTCTAACTCTGAAAGTATTATTCTATTTGAATAGGCAAAGGAGAATAATAGAAGTTTGTATTACATATGAGAATGATATCATCTTTCTAGGTTGGTGTGTTAACATCTAGAGTACAAAGCATCTCTTTGCAGCAAGAAAGGGTAGCCAATTCCCCTCCTCTTGGAAGGAAACACCACGAATAGAATGCTGATGACAAACCCGACAACAAGAGGAACAGTGTTGGTGATCTTCCTGGGCATTGCAGGATAATAGCATGCCACTATGTCACTATGTGATCCTGCGAAAGTAAGAAATGCAATCAGTGAAAGTAATGCATGGAAGAGATCAGCCCATCTCAGCCTATAATCTGACGGCACACATGGTTTCTTCCCGCCTCCATTGAAGGTCTATATCCCTCTTAATGTTGCCACCCCGTAGTACAACCTTCCAGTGGCTGTTCGAAAGCTATCGATGAACATAAAAAATATGCAAGAAGAAGCCAGAATTATCACGAAGAAACCCATCAACCAGCGGTTAAAACTGGTGCATTCACCATCGTTGGTTAGGAGAGGTGCAAATATGGTGAAGGCAAGGATGGTAGCTGTGGGTAAGAGAACATTGAGTCGAGCAGTGCCGCCCAGGATTGCATTGATGACATATATGAATTGAGACTCGTCAGCATCGTCATCTTTTAGGCAGTAATAGTCATTTTCTTCTTCACCACTTTCGGTAAGGTCCTGGCAGATTGAATTGGCCATCTCTCTCTGTGATTTTTGAAGAATTATGACAATGGGAAGGTAATTTAGGATTTTGAACAGGAAGTGTATAATGAATTGTAAGAGCTAAGAAGGTGGGGATGCTTTGTTGAAGTGAGGGGGACAAGCAATTCTGTTCCTCTTTCTCTTTGAATGTTTTTCACATCTGAAACTTTTAGCGCTTGCTTCTGGTTTGACAAAAGCATGTTCCATTTTCCGTTTTCCATTTAGAATATCACAAGGAATAATTGAGATATTGAGATACTCTCCTACGTTGATCTTTGTCAAGGAAAGGAATCTATAGCTGAGATTTATTTCTTTTGTTTTTTTTTTCACTTTAATTAATTTTAAATGTACTATATTATCTTTACCTATTTCGGATTGAGAGAATCACAACCTTGTCGCTATCTTTGCACAATTTTTGTCCCTTTATTTTAAGCAGATGCATAGAGCTCTAATTGAAGAATGATATCTGAATTTTAACACATCGATGTGTATATCCTCAATATCTCGTCAAAAAATTAATCTGGTTAATGGTCTTTTTGGGAAGAGGACAATGGGTATTAAGATTTTACTCATTGAAATTGTTTCTGAACAAATCATTACTAGTTATCTTTTAATTCCAAGTTTACAACCTTGTGAATTTGATTCATTTCCACATTATTTTCTTTCCATTAATGATTCTATTAGCGACAAATCACAAGTTTCGAAATTACTTCAATGAAGCGCATTCAATCCCAACAATAATTAATAAAAAGAGAATTCTCCAAACGTAACTGAAAAATTGAAATCAGGACAGCAGTAAATAGATGATGATAAATCAGGCACATACAAGGACAAAGTTATAGAAAACAGCTGCAACTTTTCATTGATTAAAAGTAACGACAAGTCTTTCAACAACCGCGGCTCTCTACACTTTCTCAATGGACTCAATAAAAAAATTACGTAAATTTAGCTGGACATGGCAGACCTATAGCAACTAAAATCTATCCCCAGATATCTGCTAAAAATTGCACAAATAACAGGGGCAGGGTATATAAACTGTGATAATAACAGTCTATTTACAGTATTTACAAACTGGCTGTCAAAAAGAGAAGTTTGAGAAACCAAATAAAAAACATTTACCTATGGAGAGAAACCATTTTCCACCTTTCCATTGTGAGACTTAGAAGAATCATCACCTTTTACGCCACAGAGTTCACATAGGTCGGGTGATTCTTCCGAGCACCAATGATCCGGTACACTCAAGAAGTGTGTGGACATGAAATTTCTGAATCGCTTCTTGTACTCTTTCGGAGAAATAACAGTAGGCAGCACATTCTTCGGAACGAGCGAAGACTTAACCCATGTTTCAAGGTGCTTGTCCCAGGTGTACTGCCTAAGATAATCAATAATCCCACATACGAGCACCCGCCGGCGAGTGTCCACACCAACAAGTAAAGAATAATCCATTACATCAATCGACTGCAAATAAATCACGAACATCATTAGTATTATATATTAAACAGAATATCCAGCATCTTTAACATTATTTCGTTTATTAGTGGAGAGACAAAAAAGTCAACCACATATGCCACCTAAAAAGTAGGATACCTAGAACTAAGGAACTAAATTAGATGCAGCAAATATAGTTAGTTGTATATGTTCACTAATTCAATTTAACTGACTCACATTGAGGAAAGATGTGTCATTCCAAACAGCTCGTTGCAAGAGAGACTTTGCTTTATTGCTAACATACACCGGAGAGGTATTCATGTCATTGACAAAATTCTGATCCAAAAGAACATCTCCTGAACCATCAACAACCGAATTATACCGAGCATGTAGAGCGCCTTTAAGATCATACTGACGAACAATGCTACGGCCGTAGGTAAGATTCTCCATCACCATCAGATCATGTCGCAACTCTTTCCCACTTTTTGGATGTCTTACAGTTACCTGCAAGGATAGCAAACATTTTAGAAGAATGATTAATTAAAAGGTCGGGTTCTTAACGAAGTGGGGAAACAAGATAACTAACCTGATAAATCCCAAGGACTTTTGCAAGGCATGTTTGGTTCCCTAAATCAAATGACTCATTCATGTACTTGAAGTAGTGCTGTGCAAATTTATCAAAGGAATCAAATTCTGTTTTCTTAATTTCCTTGATAATTAACCGGTCATCAAGTGTTTTAGCAAAAAACGATTTGCTTTTCCCACCCTTGGCATCCCAATTTCTACAACGGCTGAGGGAATCAATATAATCAAGCTCAGACGGGCAGCATCGACTTCGCAAATCCCGAAACTGATTTGAATATAGACACTTCACTGAATATTTACCCTTTCCAAGTGATTTTGAAACACCAAAAGAAACCTCCGGGCTTAAAATTTCTGGGGGAACCAGAGACTCCAACAAGTTCAACCCATCAAAACTGGATAAGCGTGACTCATCTGAAGAAATACTTAGTGCTGAGTGGATAGGATCTGAATCTGAAGAACCATTGATGGACCAATGTGGGGATGTTATGGTAGGAATTCGGATCAGATTACGTAAACTTTCAGTTCTTTTGACAGTCATTTCACCGTCTTTCTTACTATCTTCATTGAACACTACTGTTGATAGAGATAGATCTTTCAACAAGGTCAGTGCACAAGCAATAATGCTTGAGAGTTCACCCTCATAGTCCGACACTATGTAATTATCAGTCCCAAGAGGGATGTGCAGCCTTGAGCCTTCCTCACAGATTAGTTTAAAGACAGCAGGCATGTGTTCAGGAGTGTAGCTACTGACACATTCAAATTTTGGCACATAACCTCTTTGAAGATCTTTCATGTATATCTGTCGGAGTTCTGAAAATGGCATCCAAAACCAGCCATTTAATTTTTCCAAGTCGGATAATATTGAACGTTGAGACATACTCCTTTCAGATGCATTTGGATCAGCGATAGGATCATTATTCAGAAGATCCGCAAAATTTGGAATGGTTTTTTCCACTAGTAACTTATCATCACCTGAATAATGATTGGAGGAATCAATAGGCTTCACAGTAAAGTCTTGGTTGGCCAAACCGTTTGGTCTTGAACCACCAAGAGTTGTCTTCTCAAAGACCTCAGACTGGATAGGACCGTCAACTTGAATTTCTTTAACCAAAAGTTCATTTGAATTAGCAGATAAGACTGACTTGACCTTTAAATTCCCACTATCAATGGAAACTTTATCACCAATTTCAGAATTATCTTCTGGTCCTTCATTTCCTCCACAAGCAGTGCCTTCCAGCTTCGACTTAGGTTGCTCTTGCATCCCTTTTTCAGGGGCACCATTAATGACCCAATCAGGATCAGGCAAGAGCAATGAATGCAGACGCTTATCCCAAATACAAGATTCAAGCAAAAGCTCCCACCGTATTCGGTTCAAGCTAAGAAGTTTGTGAAAATCCTCATTCAGATTCCCATTCTTGGCAACAGCATTCTGAAGGCCTACCTGTTTTTCAATTTTTACAGTAGTGCAACCAAACAGAAAATTAAAAGCCATTTCAGTAATTTAAATGGAGACAGAAAAAACAATTGTTGCGGGTCAATTAATGTGGCTATATGGGCTGAAGAACAATAATCCAGTGATAATGTGAGCTATCAGGAATGACAACTCCTAATAAGCTAAGGAAGCTTAAATCTTGGATCAGCAAAGCCCTGAGATATCCCTCTAGTGATGCAGGCTCAAGGATACATTGAGATCAAAGGTTTACTGAAACAATTCAATATTAGATGTATGTACCGAAAGGTTTCTGGATGACCAAGTTAGACCTGTATCAATAAAAAATTATGAAAAATGCACATACAAAATACATGCCCATGCTAAATCAGATTATGAAGTGGAAACGAGCCACTCACAAAGAATCCTGAGAATGAATCTTCAAAGTCTTCAGCCAGACAATATGAAAAACTTACATGCATACATAATCACACCAAGGAAGACCAAGCCATATGCCTCATCAGATGTAATATTTCAGAAACAGTACCAGAGAAAACTAACCTCAAATGCTGCACGTTCCTGCTTCAGCATCTCTACGATGACGGAGAATTCTTTCAATGAGCCTCGTAGGTTTAGCATTGAGCCAATGAATCGAGATCCTATCTGCTTTAAAGAGCTTTCAACTTCTGTGAACAGAAACATCCCTATTGTGTATAACTGAAATAAAATATTATTTCCAATTAAAAAATATACTACAGGTAAAATGGGTGAGAGGGAAACAAATTCATCTTATAACCAATGTAAAACATTCAGCCATGCCCAGAAATCAAGAATAAGGACAAAAACAAACAAGACACGGACATTTTGAAATTCTCCCTTGAGCCATTCTTTATTGATGGAATTGTTGAACTCCAGCTTCTGAGGTGGCATAGACACGGTATAATTTGTGACTGAAGAGTACCTAAACATCGCAACCATGGGGCCTAATCTGGATTTACATGAAGATACCATGAATTATAAGGACATCCAAAATAAAATTTAATTCTCACAGAATAAAATAACACAGCTACAAGATGAATAAAGTGCAAGCAACGGTTCAGCAATAATTATATCCAGCGTTATCCTTAAAATTAACTACCCAGGCTTCCCTGTTCAACAGACTTCTGACACCCATTCACATTATTAGCAAGCAATGCCAGTGTAATGCAGAAAACCCCCTTCTGACAAATTCATGAAAAATTGTGTCAAAGTCCTTTGACATGAACTTTTCTTTTTTGCTTGGTAACATTTACTCTCACAGCCAAACTCATTGACAGACAAACACACCCATCCAATGAGGGAAAGAAGGCTCGCCAGCAACCTATCTTACTAATAAAGGTTTTGGCTTGCCCCAACTCTAAACCAAATAAGGGCAAAGCCCAACCGGGTAAAGATGTCATTACACCATGCACAAGGTTGGAAACATCCAATCAATGCACCATTAAAGCAAAGCTTATAGATAATTCATACCCAAAAAAGTAGAGGAAGTCCCTGAGCAGAGAATGCCCACAGCTTGATAATCTACTTGATGAAGAGTGGTGACAGAAGCTGAGTTCCAGGAACTTTCCAAATGACAGATTACATGAAGCAGTTGAAATTAACACTCTCTTTGTTGTTTTAGAAACTCCATTCCCAGTTTTACATTTACCACAACGACTCCACATCCAAAGTCTTCCTTCTGCTTTTCCAGGCAAAAGCCTTCTATCAGGAAGCCGTTTAACTTGTATTGTCAGCTGTTTATTATGATGCGCATAATAGTAAAAGTGAGACTCAGGCAGTTCACCACATGTGTTGCAATGGCTTCTCTGCATAAAGTTGAAGTTTGTATAAGTGCGCCATACAAGTTATAACAACCTAAACCTTGTAAACAGTTTGAAAATCAAATGCATCCTGCCATGCGACCGAACAGATGTTTGCTTGTGTAAGTCAACTTAAAAGCATAAACTATATAATCAACAAAATCACTATAGCAACCTGTACCATCTTGATAAAGTAAGAACAGTATTGTCTTAGATAGCCTATGAGGGTGAACTATATAAAACTTAACAGAATAACAACTCAAATGTCAACTAAAGGAAAATATAAGGTTTCCAATTAATAGAGATCTGAATAACCTGATTGAGTAAATTATCCTGAAGAAACTTTCCAAGGGGAATATCAAAATTCTTGTAGAACATGATGTGAGAAAAATGGCTTTGCTCACAGGTAGTCCCCTTTATGGCATTCCGCCTGGACATCAAAACCAAAATACTCTGAGAATCCAATGCTGCATTAGCACCCTCCTTACTTTGCAATTGGTTCTCATCAGCGCCGCAATCATTTTTCATCAGAGCGGCTTCTGAACAAGCTGACAACAATGGTGGTTGTTCATCGAATGATTTCTCTTCATCAGAACTACTTTTAGCTTCCATTTCACAATTGTCAGAATCCTCAAAAACACTTGTAACTGGAACCTCTTCTGTGATCTGACCGCCATTGGGTTCCCTTCCACGGAGGCCAAAGTATGAAGAAAGTGGTGGATATGAAGCAGCAGAGGAAAAAGGGAAACTGTCCCCTATTGCTTTCTTCAAAGATGCTGAAAGAGATGAAAAGCCAGAAAAAATGGCAGGATTGTATGGCTCATACGATAATATTGAATCTCCCTCAAACCCGGAGTTTGCATTGAAAGTATCTTCATGTAAACCATTGGAGATGGGAATATCAATAGTACTTGACCCAGTTTCAATTGTAGAATCACCAAGACAAGGAACATTTGAATTACCATTTTCTAAGGTAGGGTATTGTTCATCTGTTTGCAAGACATCTGTCACTACCGCAAAAGGGATGGTAGAAAACATCGCTCTCTGATCAACAAGGAAAGAAGTCTCAAGAATTAAATGGTACGCCATCACAACCGCACATTGCACCACATATTTAATCTTCTTCAATTCATCGCTGTTGCTTCCTTTCAACAACACCTGCAACACCATGTCTTACAGTCAGTAAAAAAAGAAATTCAAGAGGTGCACCTGAATTAAGAAAGTCTGGCCCACAAAATAGTTTCGAAAAAAAAAAATGGGAAGCGACAATGTCTGGTCTTAGCACAGATAACAACTGTCAATCAAAATAAACTCTGAAGCAATAAATGGATATAAAGAAAAGGTAGCATGTAAGGAACCAGAAATGCTAAATTGCTAAACAGACTAATCAGTTCAGGTTCAAGCTGTGTCTTCAAACAGAGTAATCGACTTAAGAGGCTAAGTTGTTATTTTTTTGCTATTCTTAACAGATGAAAACACATTTGAGATTAAAAAGGCTTGATTAAATTATCATTCATTTGAGACATTGTCCAATGTTATTCACCCTTGAACAACCAAGACTAGCAGAAGATGTCTTTCAAGCCATTCTTCAAAACTGTTTATGACCATAAAAACATCTACAATTAATGTGTTGATCAAATGTCATCTAAACAGTTCAAAGCTTCAATTAGCCATGCAAGAGTACTGCTTATAACTGCAGGTATTTCTCAATTTTCTTTCCTACTTAGCATTTAGTATTCACTCTCGTACCAAAATTCTTTGTCCATGATGCCTTCTCAAATCTCAGCATGTCTAAATTGTTCCTCCATGCAACCTTAAAATCTCAGCACGTGTTGTGCAATTGCATTTGGTCATCCTTATATGAGTATTGAGTACGGCTGTGCAGGTGTTCAACTCTTTATATGAGCATGCATATGCATGCACAACAAGCTAATGTGTCTCTTCCCAGAACTAGAAACTGAAACAATAAAAAGAAATCATAGGTTACAAACTCACTGTGCAACCGAGATGTGTAGGACAGCCCTCAATAAACATCAATGTTTTACTTGGCCGCTTTCCACCTTCGGAAAAACTAGCATGTTCTTCTACAAATTTTTCAATATGAAAGGAATCACATTGCTTTAACTTTTGACTTGTCAATGTATCAGAGGATAAAATTGGCGAGCCGGTACAACGAGCAACTCGCTCCAGGCGATGGAGCTTCATGTCAAAAACCAAGGTCATTACTTTTGCAAGAATGGACTCCTGGATATCACGAGAAACAGATTTTTCTACAAGAACCACATTTGGTTGGCACATTTCTATCATCTCCATGACAGATTTCAGATAATCCTTTTCCTGCAGGTGAGCAAATGATTAGAACCAAAAGTGGTATATTTCTAAATGAATATTCTCACATCCTTATAAAATTACCTGCTCCATGGCATTAAACGACGATAACCCATTAGAAGACTGACCAAGCATGCCCCGGATCAACAACAGCTTTGGGTTCTTGAACTTGGTAGGCATGTGCTTGTGAGCAGCATGCTTCTTAAAAACCAAACCTTTGATTACTTGACTGCAAAACAAAAAAATGATCCAAGGGTTGAAGATCAAATCAAACTAACATTAAAGTAGCTTATCATCAAACTAATTGCAAAATGAAGTGTGCCAAAATCCAGATGCTATTGACATGTATTCATGCTCACCCATGCACAAGCTTTTTCTATAACCATACTCAATGGAGAATAAACAAAATTACTCCACCTTTAATTGGATTAAAACATGTGTTCCATTTAAACATTATATAACTCAAAACTTGAGGATAGGGCATTTAGAGATAAGCACGCAATTATAAGAGCTCAATAGCAACTTTTAAAGTATGAACCATATAAAAAAAAATGTTTTGTCATTCTTCTAAAATTGTATATCTATTAATCTTCCAAGGAACATTTGACGGAAGTAAATTACAAACGAAAATGGCAGTTTTAGACATATCACCTTTGGTTACGATCACCAGTTGCAATGCATTTTACTTTCACATAACCATTTGGATCCACTGCTTTACCAGTTACAGCATCAGGTTTCAAAGAAGAAGCAGCTTCCCACGATAAATAGGTAACTATATCCACCCAATTTTCTCCATTATTCCCAAGAGAAACAACACCAACAGATATAAGAAGTTGACTCACAATGTGCTTGAGCTTCCCACTTATCACCTCTTCCATTGCTCTTTGTTTTTCCTCTTTGAACTTGAATCTCCCGCTGCCTTCATCTCTGAAATGACTCAAACAACTTGGCTTGCCCCACTTAGTGCCATCACTACACTCATCGTCATCATCATTATTAGCCACACTACCCTCCAAATCATCCTCTGGGTCTTCTGGTTCTGGAGGTTCCCAAATTCGAACATCCATTTCATAATCAACAGAATGAGAAATCTCAGATTCATCCTCAAGGGATTTGCTAATTTTTTCAACATCGTTAATTTTTGATTCTTGACCACTACTAGGCCGAAATATTTCAACGTCTCTAACTATGTCACTATAATTGTCTTTACCGATGTCCTTTAAGCTGCTTCTTGTCACTGTACTTGATCGATCAAGTCCATTTACTGAACATTCTAAGTGTGACTTTTGCAATCGGCTGTTCATCCTAAAATTCACATCCTCTTTATAACTGTTTGCTGTACCTTCCTCTTGATCACCCCTAACAAAATAATACAAAAACTTTGATTGTTGAAATGACTGCAAGGGGGGAAAAAGTCTACCAGCACACAATTCAAAAGCAGGGACACCACCTACCTGTCATACGAGTTTGCATCAACTGATAACTCACCTGAAAGAGCATAGGATAGAAAAAAAGGTATTAGACTACCATGTTGACAGTGAAAAATTATCATCCAAACTAACTGAAATTTTTTTTAAAAAGAAAGAAGTTGGAGAATTTACTGCAGTTTGAGAACGAGCGATCACTGCTTGACAATGAAGTTGTTGGACTGATCATTGGGGTTGAGAAAGGAGTAAGTCGATCCTGCTTCACATATTCTCGCACTTGCTTCTCTCCACAGATTCTACATGACCAAATGGGGTCTTCACCATTTAAATTAAAAGAATTTACATTCTCCTGTTTCCTCTTCTCCTCCTTCGACTTTGTCACTTGGGAACCACAATGATGACACATTTTACACATCTGATGCAATAAAAACCCCAGCACCTGATCTATTATGGACGAGGTCCTACCTTGATCACCTAATCGCATCGGTTCAAGTAAAAAAAATAATAATAAGTTAATTTCAACCAATAAGGTGCCTTTAATGAAAATTCACTTAAGAACTGCGATCCCAAGTTGTGGGAACCAAATCTTACATATAAGGAAATCCCAAAACTTAAATTACACATGTGATAATTAACGAAAATCATACAAACCCAAAAGAAATCATTCACTTGTTCATAATTTCAAGCAAGTCTCACATCCCAAATGCGCACGCGTGCACGCACGCACAAAATCAGAATAGTTGTACAAATCATACAAAAGAATTAAGTTCGCGAGACACATACACACACACAAAATCAGAATAGTTGTACAAATCATACAAAAGAATTAAGTTTGCGAGAAAACTATAGCAAATAAACCTTAATAATTCTTAGTTTCTGAGAAAGAAAAAAAAAACTAATATGATACCAAAACAGAACCCAACAACTTGGTAAAAGACACAGGCAAAGAACACTAGTCATTTAAAAAAATCAAGATCAAGGCATTTCTATTCTCAAACTATAATCCAAACTGAGAAAAAATAAAATAATAAGAAGACAAAAATTTGAATTTAATGAAGAGAAAACAACAACAAAAGAAAAAATATATATGTGAATATGATTCCAGAATGAATAAACACCAACATTACCAACAAATAAATAAAGAAACTGATCAAAAGAGTTCAAAGAAGTTGAATGTGATAGAAACAACACATATAACGAACAGAAACCATAAAACCGATTAACTCACTGAGTATATAATATATATAGCTGATTGATCTGAAGAAAAAAAACAACCAATAGATCACCAACTCAAATCTTGACCATCTAAAATGGCAACAAAACAGAATCCAGAAAAATCACCACTCCAGATTTCACAAAAATGAAAAACGAAGTTACCATATCTAAGCTCTGAAAAAACACACAAAAGTCAAAAGTCAATACTAAATCTACAAAAACAAAAATGGAAAGCAGAGAGAATCACTTACAGCGAAAGCAATCGAAAGGAGCAAAAAAATCCGTTGTATTTTTCCTCCGATTTCCAGGTCAATCCCGATCAAATTGGAATGTCTAATTCGATTCCATTTTCGTTTCCGACAAACGATTTCTTCGTTAAAAAATATATATATATCAATTTTTGAAGGAGAGAGAGAGAGAGAGAGAGAGAGAGAGAGAGAGTGGAGATAGACAATGAATTTATAAAAATAGAGAGGGAAGAAGAATGATGAAGAGGAAGAAGAAGAAGAAAAGTATTTATCAGTGGGCTCCACTGATGTTTAGTGTAAAAAAAACAAAACAAAAAATTATTTGTAATTTATATATTTGGTATATTTGTGTAATAATTACGGCTGATTTGGTGTACCGTATTTTATTATTTTGCATTTACACTCCTATTATTGTAACTAATTTCATTTTCCTTACCTTGATTTGATTTTCTTTCAAATAATTTGATTTTCCTTTTTCTTTTTCATCTATAATGTTTCAAAGTTTATCTTGGATCGTTAAATAACATTATTAATAAAAAAAATCTTTAACATATATTTTATAGTAATTGAATTTAAATTAATTTAAATTTTAACTTTTGAAAAGAAGAAACTTAAATTATTTAAAATAAAATAAAACACCTAACGATTTTTTTTCTTGAAAAATGATGTTTGGGATTTATAGAAAAATAATGATTAACAAGTTTTCTTCTTCTTTTTCAAAACATGAGAAGAATGTTTTAGAAAAAAAAAATAAGTATTTTTATAGAAAGCCTTTTAAAATATTTTTATATATTATACTTTTTAAATGGTTTTAATAAATAAATAAAAAGAAGAAGAAGACATATATACATAAACTCTGGAAATACATCTTTAAAACTTTTTATCAACTTTGGTAATTGGTATAATCCCATATTTGGGAGAATAAAAAGTAAATAGTGGGGTTAGAATCAAATTTCAAAAAAAATAATAAATAATAAAACAAAAACAAAACACTATTCATGCATGAATTTTTTTAAATTTTTGTATTAAAAGGAAAAGCATTGGCTGATGCACTGTTTCAGGAAATTGGGTAGATTAGATTAACTCTAATCCTATTTATTAATATCAATTATAAAAATTAAATTAATTAATGTGACATTTCCATTAATTTTATATATTTGAGTGAAGTTTTTAATATTATTAATAATTTCAAAAAGTGCCTTGTGTTGGATAAAAGCATATGCAAATTAGTAGTGGTCAATCACAAATGCGAGAAATACGCATTGAAGTCAATTTCGAAGACTCCCAAATTTATAGGCATGGAAATATTATTAAATCTTACTCGGAATTTATCTGTATTTAATGTATGGGTTGGCAGAAATTGATTGTTTTGCTGATATGCACCCAGCTGGCTAATGGGAATTTCACAAGAAATGAGATATTTTCCGTAACTATTTTGGTAAAGTATTTAATATTATTAACTACTGATGATTATATATATATATATATATAGATAATTCAATGAATTTGTTCATACCATACTAGGTTTTAAAGATCTTTGTCGATGAATTCCATATAGAGGTGTAAATCGGATTGGATGATCGGATTCGAATTCGAATTATGTTCAGATCCAAATCCAATCAGAATCCAGTCTAGAGTTTCGAACAAAAAAAAGTATCCATATCTGAAGTTATTTTTGGAAACTTTATTGTTCGGATTCAGATAATATGAATCCAAAGATAATCGAAATCAGAATTCGAATCTAAATCCGGTCTGAAATCGAATCCAAACCAAGTATGAATCTGATATTTCAAATATATATATATATATGTAATTTTTTTTTTTGAAACAAAAAAACCCACACTACACATATGATGCATATTACTAATGGTGTAAAAACGGGTAGGCCCGGCACGTTGTGGAAAATCCGGCCTGGCACGGCACAGGCGTGCCGTGCCGGTCCGCCGACCGGTCCCGGCGTGCCAAACGGGCCTGACCGGCTTTTTTTTATTTTAAAAAAAATTATATTATATTAATGTAATTATTATGTTAATGTAATTGTGTCAAGTTATATAATATTGTTTTAACAATGTAATAATCTAATTTTGATTACAATTTGTTTATCTCAATTATTATTTTAGTGTAATAAAAAATTGTTGGTAATAGATAGATTTATTATATTTGTTAATAAAGTAATTCAAAGAATGGATATAGATAAAGTATTTAAAAAAATAAAAAATAGATGAAGACATGATGTTATGAAAATATGAAATGAAGAAATATTTAATTATTTTTGACTTTCGGTATTATGTATTACATATTTACATGATTGCCTAATTAAAAGCCTTACCAAGAAAAACCAAGTAGGATAAAAACTTGGTAAGGAAAAAAGAGTGCAATCGTATTACAAGTAAATGTACATGTATAACCTAGTTCTGGGCCTGGTTACTACCGGAACTTTCATCAACAAATAAATTGGAGAAATTTTGAATAAATTCTTCGTCTACCGTTTCATTTGGCAACCTCTTTCAAGAATGTTTCCAATCCCAAAGGCATGTTAATACATCCACCATCTCCGGAGTCAAACAACTTCTTCTTGGTTCAATAATCCGTCCGCTCATGCTGAATGCTTGTTCTAAAGACACAATAGATACGGGGATAACCATTACGACATGTGCTAGGTGTGACATGACCGGATACCTGTAGATATAAGTCTTCCACCATAACAACAAATCAAGTTTCTCCCTGTCTTCGCATGCATCGAACTATGCGTTAAGGTACCTAACCAGTTCAGCTCCAGAAGATGCAGCAGATCGTTACGCCGTCAGCCAACGGTTGAATTTTAAAAAAGGAACTGTTGGGAATTGGTTGAAAAAAAAAGAATTTTTTCCAGGCCAAATGGTTGGCCCGCCGTTCCGGCACGCCGGGGTAGGCATGTCGTGTCAGGCCAGCACGGCGGATCGACCTACTAAGGCCAGGCACGCGGCCCGCCTACGTGTCGGGCCAGGCACGGCACGCGCACCTTTTGGGTCGTGCTTGGAACAGCCTGCCTTCCTTGGTAGGCCGTGCGTGCCAGGCCCTTTCGGCCCGGCCCATATTTACACCATTACATATTACACATTTTTTTATCCAAAAAAAAAACTAACATTGTTTAATTTAAATTATTTTTTTGTAATATTGTATTAAAAAAATCCAAAACCGGAAAAAAAGTTTGAATCCAAATCGATCAAAAAATGTCCATGTCCAATTTTGAATCCAAGTCCGATCCGAATCGAAAAAAGTCTATATCCGATATGGTAAGAATTATTCGATTTGAAGACTTTTTTTAGGAAAAACTCGATCCGGAATTTTTCGGACCTAGATGGATCTAGTTCCGAAAATCTGAAGAAAAAAATCAAAAAATCATATTTGAATAATCGAATCCGATCTGATTGACACCTCTATTCCATAAGAGTATAAGACTGCACGTTAATAAAATTTATGATAAGTGTTTGATAAATAAATCAAAAATTATCTTTCATGAAATATATATATATATATATATATATATATATATATGTGTGTGTGTGTGTGTAAAGCTAGGTTTAATAAATTTTTTTCTAAATTTTTATAGTACATGAGGTGTCAATATCTTGTAAATTATGAGATTATGTGGTGAGTGATGTGATGTTGACACCTCATGTGCTACACATATTTGGAAAAAAAATTTAGAAAAAAATTTGGGAAGCCTAACATTACTTATATATATATATATATATATATATATATATATATATATATATAGAAAAAAGATTAGAAAGTCTAGCATAGATCATATATATATATATATATATATATATATATATATATATATATTTATGAGTAATTTTTTAATGAGAAATTTTTACAATGGACACTTTGAGAACATTTGATGAAATTTAATGGAATATGTTGAATTTTGATTTGATTTTTTGTATGGAAGATAAAAATATTAAAATAAATTTATGGAAAAAAATTTAAAAAAAATTTGGGTCCAAGAATTAATTTTTTCCTATTTTTTTAAAGATAAACATTTAAAAATAAAAAAATATAAGAAAAAAATAGTTCTCAAATCCAAACAATTTCCAAATTTTTACCAAATGTGTATTTTAATTTTCTTATGATGCATACAAAAAATTTCATTGACAAACATTTGATTACATGCAATTTCATCAAAAGTGCTTAAAGTGTGTATCGTAAAAGTCCTCATTAAAAAATTACTATATATATATCACTCGAGACATTATTGTACCGAATGAATACTTTATATCATCAAATGTTTTTGTTCTTGACAAGCAGAATAATTGTTGTTACATTAACCTTTTAAATCATATTATTTTTTAAATTTTGTTAAGTTTCTTCTTTTAAGGAAAATTTTATTAGGTTTCATGTTAACATGTTAGAACACATGTTAACCACTTGAAACTTGAATAAAGAATTTATATTAATTATTGTAATAGATGAATACTCGACTCCACGTATCTTGAAAAAAATGAATATAACTTTTTTTATTTTTGTCTTTCAGACCTTAACTTATGTCCTAAGGTTGTATATTAACAATTTTCTTTTAATAAAAGGTTTTTTTAACTTTTTCTTTCTTTCAATTTCTCATAAATATAAATGATTTACTATATCTGTTTCATTGAAATGTTGCTATAATTTAAATATTTGTTAATTCAATGAAATATAACTGAGTAATTTTGGTCACACATATTTACATGAAATTAATTTCACCCGCTTCGATTCTCTTAGATTCGTGTATAACAATAGTAAGACTTTTCGCTTATTGTTTAATTTCATAACCATACATTGAAAGGTTGTTAACCATATCATATCAAATGAACACGTTTACATTTAATCTTAAAATACAAAATATACCGTTTAAGTATTTAAATATGTCTTAATTATTTATAAAATTATTTTCGGCTCATGAATCACATGACTAAACATTTATTAAAAGTAATTATCAAAATCTCAAGTTAAGATCCCAAGTTCAAACGATGAGATGATGTTGGTCCAATGCTATACTCTTAACATTTATATTGTAAGGTTGTGTGTTCGAGTCATCATTTCCCTAAACCCTGCATTTATATAATACCTTAAAAAAAAATTCTCAAGTTCAATTAATCTCAACAAGTCCTAACAAATCAGTCACCACTCACCCCTTACATCCTACCTGATTGCATTAAATTTAGGGGTTTTATCATTTTGGTTCCTATGTTTTCACGCTTTATAACTTTTTTAACTGTCTTTCTATTTTTCAACGGTGTGGTCCCAATATTTTCAAAAATTCATCAATATGGTTCCTATAACCAGATTTTAAACGGTCAACCCCCCACAGAAAGTCAAAATGACCTCTTTATCCTCACAAAAAACTTAAAATAATAAAATAAAATAAAATAAAAGGGTATATAGTAAAATAAAATAAAAGGGTATATAGTAAAATAAAATAAAAGGGTAAATAGTCTAAAAATAAAAGGGCCATAATCATAAATAGCTCTAAAATTAAGGGAGTATACAAAAATATCATTTCTCAATAACTTTTCTTTTTTTATCAAATAGAAATGATTTTAGACCAAAATACCCTTAGTGCAAATAGCACACGTAAGGATAACAACTTTTTTTTAATCATCTTCATCGCCTCCATCAATGGAGGTCTATTCCAGACCTCCATAGGTGGAGGTTTGTTCGACTTCCATTGATGGAGGTCTGTTCGACCTCCATTGATGGAGATCTGTTCGATTTTCATCAATGGAGGTTTGAAAAAAAAAATTTATTTTATTTTTTAGAAAATTGAAAAATGGAAGAGAAATTGAAAAATAGAAAATTTCAAGTTTCCAGAAACATTACACGTTGAAATGTTATTTTAGCGTGTAATCCTTTTATAATTTCAGCGTGTAAAGATGTTGATATTTCAGCGTGTAAAGATTTTTAGCGTGTAATCATGTTAACATTTTAGCGTGTAAAGATTTCCATTGTGTAATCATGTTCATATTTCAGCGTATAAAGATTTCAGTGTGCAAAGATTTCGCGTGTAAAGATTTCAGCGTGAAACGAAATACTTTCAAAAGACTTTTGAGAGGGCAAATGATATCCGATTTTCGCCCGTAATATATCGTTGGAATCGTTTCGACGAGGAGAACAATATTTTAAAGAGAAAAGATAAGAAAAAAAGTTTTAGAGAGAAACATGACAAGAAGAACTTATGAAAGAGAAAGAAAAAGTTGTGTCAGATAATAAAGTGAAAAGGTAGATAAAGACAATCTTGTCCAAAAAAACATTTCTCTTGGATAAAAAAAAAACTTATTGGGATGTGATAGTTCTGTATACTGCATTAATTTTCAGGTCAAAAGGAGGAATTTTACCAAAATAAAATGTTAAGAAACAAATATTATTTTTGCACAACTTAATTAAAATAACAAATCTTATTATTGATCTCAAATAAAAAAAAAATTATTCCAACAATTTCTTCATATAAACTAAAAAAAAATAAAAATTAATAACATAAAATCAAACGAAAGGAAAAAAATTTGAAAATAATTGAGACCACTGTTTATTTCTTCATCCACTTAAAGAAAAAATGGAGATCCAATCTAGATCTCTACCTCCAAAACCTAGCCTAAAGTCAAACACCCAAATCTTTCTCCGCCATCATCCATCACCCAAACCCTAGCCACTGCTAGTATTGATAAATCATTCAATCAAATTAAACAAACAAGCAAAGATTTACACCTAAAATACATATGCATGTGTATATAATTAATACTTTATCAGTTGATTACGCTCTAGAACATTGAACACCAGAAAATCTATACAAAAGCAAAACCAGATCTTAGATCTTGTTTTTCTATTTTGGCATCGTATCTAGAGGAGACTACCTCTAGACCAAATATGGATTTCTGTTTCTTCATTTTCTCTCAATCCCTTAACCTCTTATCACACACACACACCCACTCTCTCTCTCTCTCTCTTAACACCGTTCGTCGAGCGTGAAAAAGGGCTCCATTTGCTGTGAAAAGGGGACCTGGATGGTGGCTAGTGTGTTTGGATTTTGGGTTTGGTGCTGGTGCCAATTTCGTGTTGGGTTTTGGTGGTGGTTTAACTGGTACGATTTCGAGTTGGATTCAGATGTTGGCCGGTGTAATTTTGTGTTTCTCCATTGATTTGGAGGTCCATATGCAAGTGATTGGATCTCCACTTTAATGTTCTTCTTTTTTATTTAATTTTTCTTTTTTACATTTTTTTTTGTAATTACACCTCCGACCATATCTGTGGTGGACGGTGGAGATCTATCTATATTTTTTTTAAATATTAATATTTTTATTGAGAACAATAATAAGTTTTTTTCTTTTAATTAAGTTGTGCAAAATAAGATTTGTTATGAAGAAATTGCTATATATTTTTCTTTTTGTATTATTTTTTGAATTATAGAAACATTAAAAAGATTTTTTTTGGTTGACACGTGGCATATATGGTTTAAAGATAAAAATACCTTTGGAACCATCAAATTTGACTAACGGTTGACTAACAAAATGATCAAATTGATGAGTTCTTGAAAATATAGAGGCCAGTGAAAAATGGAAAAGTTAAACAGTCATAAAGTGTGAAAACATTTGACTAACGGTTGACTAACAAAAGGATCAAATTGATGAGTTCTTGAAAATATAGAGGCCAGTGAAAAATGGAAAAGTTAAACAGTCATAAAGTGTGAAAACATAGGGTCTAATGGAGATATCGAGATAAATTGTGGGTAAAGTGAAAATACGTCAAAGTAGGAGACCATGGAGACGAAAATAATCATTGCACATACGGTCGTTGGAAATGCTTGTAGTTATTCCAATTCAAACACAAGTCGGCTTTGTCGTTTATATGGATGACATTGTAGATAGGGGCTTTTACGAGGTATATTTTCCAACTTGTCCTAATATTTTCATTTTGACTCTTTTTTCTCTACCTTGATGTGACACCCCCTAACATAATTTTTAAGTGGATTATATTAAAAAAAAATTAAATAATCACATCTTTAAATTACAAACTTAAAATTGTAATATTTACGAATTCCAAGTTATATGGGTTAGTTAATAAGTACATTCATTCGTTCAGCTGGACAACATTCTATATTAGAATTGTTGCCATAACAAATGTAAATTAAAAAGAGTTATAATAAAATTAATATTATAGTGTGAATGATATGATCTTGACAACCCATATGCCACATCATTTTAACATGATTTTAGATAAATATTTTGGACAACCTATCTATTATTACTCTTCTATTTATGTATCATAAAACTCATGTTTAAATGTTCAATTATACAATTTTTGTTAACAATATCACAAGTAGCATATTAAGCCCATGTTTTATATGCGCTAGATTTAAATTCAAAAATCTTTATGATGAAAAAAGGTTTAAAATTTGACCATCTTTACTTCCTTGACGATAAATTGAATTGATACGAGAATATTAATTTATATTTTTGGTTAGACCAAAAGGTATCCTTCACTCCGATCAGCAACCGATAGTTGACGAGTGAGATTAATTTCCGCTTCAGCCGGGAGGTCAGTAAAGCATGACCACGAGATACTTTCAGTAGGGTTCGAATTTGGGACAGAGCCCGAACCATTCGCCCCACTAGTAGTGCGGTGACCAACCGCACCACAGCTCGCGGTTAGAATATTAATTTTTCATTAACCGTCCACAGTCCACTGCATGGTGGAATTATCAACTGCGTCTGGAGTAGTGTAATCAGGCCGGCAGATAACGCCACGCGTTCGAATCTTAGAGCTTGAGAGTCCTACATTCTAGGAGCAGCTGATTTGTTTGGAAGCAGAATGATTGAAACCAAAGAACCGAACAGTTGTCACGCACGCTAGCCACGTGGCAGTCTGGAGGGATGTTAATGTCAATTTAACTACAGTCAATGACGAAACTACCCCCGTTCCGTGAACTGGAGGGAAACCCTTGCTGTCCGTGACGTGGCGAACTCTGATTGGTCTGATATGGGACATTCTTGAAAACTGGGTACGTGTATTAAACGCAAAGCAATAATTGTATCCCAAATAATTGTCTATAAAATTATTTAAAAATAAATAAAATTAAAATTAAAAAAAGCAATAATTGATCTCATTTAGATAGAATTTTTTAGGTGGTTATCTTTAGATTTCAAAGCTACAAAAAAAAAACAAAAAAAATGGAGTTCAAATTCGATAAGTTTTGACCATTTAAAATTTTGCTCCTCATCGTGTTGCGTGGTTAAAGTTTGGGAAATTAGGGTCATTTTATACGCGGCTGGTCCTATCATAGACCCACCAATTGCCCTATGATTTTTTTTTTGTTGACCAAAATCCGATATAGAAATGCGTTCTTTCAGGAGTTTTAATATATGATTAATGAATCATCCAAGCATTGGCATTTTATTTTCGTCCAAAATTTGGTAGCACCATCATGTTGCGAAATCCATTCAAATTTAGTAAAAGTCTTATCGGTTAATGAGTTGTTGAAAGTTGCTAGATTGAATAAAAATGGTATAGATGATACCTGATTATATCAAATTTTGCTAAGACCTGATATTAGGCTATGTTTGAGATTGTTTTACTTTGAAAAAAAAATCTACTTATAGTTTAATTTTAGAAATAATCAACTTTAGAAAAAAATTGATAAGTGTTTGGTAAACTAAATTTTATAAGTGCTTTATTTTTGAAATAATGGAAAATGTATTGAACAAAATTACTAAAATAGACATAATTAATAATATAAATATAAAGTATATAAAAATAAATAAATATAATAAAAATGACTGAGTCAACTCAGCTTCTTCTCAAACAACTAGGCATGAGTCAACTCGTTCAAACAGATCTGAAACTCAGCAACAGTCCAACAGATGAGAACCAGCCGCCGTCGGTGGCGTAGGAAGAGACTGGTTTTCCTCCGGCAGTGGAGGAGGCGACGAACAGTCTCCTTTGGCTCTTGCGACGAACTGCCTCTCCGGTGCTGGCTTTCGATTGCTGCAACGAAACGACATCCTCAAGTTCTCGCAATCGCTGGAGCACAACAACTTTTCCGGCGATGACGGAGGAAACCCTTTTCGCGAAGACGACGGACCTCAGCAACTTTTCGCGATCGCGATCGTTGGTTTTTATTGCGAGCTCTGTCACTAAGGGAGGAAACCGGCGATGTCGACGTCGCCGGAGAAGTTCGATTAACCTCCTGCCATTTTTACCGGCGACGATGGTGGCCACTCTCGCCGGCGACGATGGTGGCCACTGTCTTTCAAGTTTTTTTTTTTTGAAAAAATGTTTATTTTTATAAAAAATAATATTCTCTTTTATTTTGAATTTTGAATTTTGAATTTTTCTGAATTTTGAAAAACAATGTTTATTTTTCTGAAGTTTTCAAAAAAAAAATGTCATTTCAAAAGATAAATATTTATGAATTATAGTTTTTTTAAAAAAATACAATGGCTTAATGCGATGGCATTATCGTCATTTTATTTAAATAGTGAGGGTATTATGGATATTATATAAGTAATAACTTCTCCACTAATCAACTTCCAAAAGCTACCCCCAACCTACTTCTTAAAAGCTGATTATTGGGGAAGCAAATTGTAAAATAAACAGCTTTTGAAAAGTTTACCAAACACATATTTGTTCAAAACTTAAGAAATAAGTGATTATTTATCGAGCAAAAACAATCCTAAACATAGCTTAAGTCAATCAATATCCAATATACAATTTTTATTTATTAGAGAAATACAATCTCAGTAGACGGTAAGAATCTCCACACAATATACGATTTACTAAATAAATATGAGATTTAAACTCTCGTCACAAATATAAAAGGAGTCTTACACAACTATTTTGTTAAGAACTACTAATTAATCTTTAGTTTCTATCAATGATCAAGAGTGGTATAAATTCTACATTTCTAATCGAAGTTGAAATCTTATATCATTATATGCATGTTTTGCGTTTTACTTATACAATAATTTATTACAATTCAACTTTCGAAACATATTTCAAATTATCATTTACTAGACAATTATCTTTAAAGGATATCATGCCGCATATTTATTATTTATTTATTCATCTAATCTCATTCTTGATCAATAATGGTGGTGTGTAGAAGGGATATATTTTCAACAGTCTTCTCGTTTCAAATTATGTACAGTTAAATTAAATCATTTGATAAACCAAGTTAATATGATAGACCAATGATCACTCTCTATAAACTATAAATACGTAAAATAAATAGAATAATGTTCATTATTTGATCACTCATTGAATTTTAATTCTTAAAAAAAAAAAATTTGTTAGCATGTGACATGTGACGGAGAGGAAAGAATAGTTGAGTCACATTCTTACCACGTGCATGGCAGAGACGTTGGTACCAATCTAATTAGGTACAGTCAAAACATAGGAGCATACTTTGATCTAATAATTCTGATTATCCATTGTTAATGGTATCTATGTTGCACCATTTCTTTAATAGCTCAACTCTAAGAACTCATATGCCAAGCTCATTAAAAGACAAAAAAAAATCCAAATTATGTAGAGAAAACCAATGGTCATCAATGATAAAAGTTTCTACTATAGATCTATGTGCAATAACCTATGCCAATCAATCTCAACAAACAACATGTTTCATTTGATAAATTGATAAATTATCTAATTTCCTCCTTGTGTGGTTCTGAGTTCTAATTTTTCATTAATTCAGTGGCCAAAATCTGAAACTGGGTTGGAAATTAATAACATATAAAAACTTAGAAAAAGACCCTGCTTTATTTATTTATTTTTATACACATCGTCTGCTGTGCGCCCTTCACAATAGAACCACATTGAACCAGTGTTATCGAACCGAATCGACGCTATGTCTAACTAGAGCTATATACAGTATAATGGATAACTATTATATATCAGTAGCTTAAAATCAGTATTTTTAAAAAAAAAAACTATTGCAATATTTCGAGATTAGGGGAGGAGGACATGACTACAACCTTATGAATGTATGTGTGAGGGGTTTATCACTGAGTCAATCTTATTATCAAATGACCACCTCTATCTCATGGATATATGTATGAAGGACTTACCAATGAGTTGATTTTTTTTTTGAAGTATTATATAAATAAATTCGGGTGTTTTTTAGAGAGAGGGAAGACTCGAACCCACAACTTCGTAGTGTAAGTGTGATAGGTTTATCACCGACCAACCTCTTCTAATTAAAAATTGTTGATTGTTATGTTTAAGATATCTATTTGACAAAAATTGAGGTGATTCAATGGTAAACTCGTCACTGCGTAACATAACATGTTGGGTTTATGGGTTCAAATCGTATATTTATCTCCATATCCCAAATTCGGGAATCTATTAATTTACCTCTAGTCTAACCATGACCTGTTTTAAAAAAATGTAATTAAACCGTGAATCAAACTCCGCTCCAGTAAATTGCTAAAATGTTGAAACTTAAATCAAATTAAGTAAAGTACGGTAATTGCCAAGTAAAATTCTTAGCAAGACCTAGTCCGGTTTGTATGATTCCAGGAAGGAACATGAGAAAGACAAATTTCCAACCCCTAAAATAATTCTGATCCATTATGAGTAGTTTATTCAAGGCAAGTTGCATATGTAGAAATATCTATAAAATAAGTAAATAATTCCATATTGAAAAATTCATTCAATTGATAAGTCACAAGTCACAACACAACTACACAAGGATAGGTTAGGTTAACCGTTGACGTTCTATTATTGAATTTATTTTGTTAACTTTCATCTCATGACAATGTCTTGCCTTTTAATGCAGACATTCTCTCACATTCCTTTTTTTTGACAATTATTTTATAAGATTATAAACCGACAATGTTTTCTCATGTAATTTCTCAAACTTAACCGGCAAAAAAATAATTTTGTCTTTTAAACCATTTTTCAATATTTTACTAAAAAATTAAATAACTATATAAAAAAAATTCAAAATGGATCTATATTATCCTACAATCGTCTAATGATGGAAGGTGTAGATACATATGTGGATAGATCCAACTGAGGATCTCTCAGTAGGGATCCACAAAAGGATTTCCATCACCAATGAAGATCTTGGCGAGGGAGGCTCGTTTCCTTCTTAAGATCCGATGGGGATCCATCCATCCATCCATGGAGATTCACTCTGAATGGGATTAGAAATCTGGATTTCCACACTATTAATAAATTTTTCAGATTGTTCTTAAAAATTTTATGGTTAATTTTTTTTTAAAAGAAGTACTTATTATTTATGTTTCTTTTTATGTTTAATTATGATTTTTTTTAATAAATTTTTTATTTTTTCATTTATCGGTATTTTGATAATTTCGTATAATATGTCATGGGTATTTTGGTTTTATTAATAGTCAAATTCAGTCAACGATTAACTTTAACCGGTATAATAGATTAATGTCAATTTTCAATAAAGTTGTTTTCACGTATAAAAGGATAAAAGTTGGAAAGTTTTATTGTAATTTATTATTTTTTATTATATATATTTTTTTGTTGAAAAGTTTTCTTTTTCATTAGACAGAATTTCACATAAGTCCTATCTTTTTGGTGATTTATCACATTTATAAATGTGTTTCCAAATTCATCACTTTAGTCCTAACTTTTTTCAAACACATCATTTTAGTCTATTTGACCAAATATTTGAAAGTCAACTATTTTAAAACTTGTAAAAGTATATTTTACTCTTATTACTATTTAATTTAGCTAAAATGATTATATAAGCTTTAAATTAAAATGAAAAATAATAAAAATCTCAATAATAAAATTTTAAATAAATATATTACAGAAGAATCTTATATAAATAATAATAATAATAAAATCCATTATTTGTTTTTTGTATTTTTGTCATAATGGATATTTATTTAGCTAAAATGATTATCTTAACTTTAAATGATTTTTTTTCACAATTATTTTTGCAATCCATTTATTTAAGATTTTATTATTGAGAATTTTATTGTTTTTCATTTTAATTCAAAGCTAAGATAATCATTTTTGCTAAATAAAAATACATTATGAAAAAAAAAATTAATAGATTTTTTAATTATTTATTTAAGTTTTTTTTGTAATATATTTATTTAAGATTTTATTATTGAGAATTTTCTTGTTTTTATTTTTAATTTAAATGTAAGATAATCATTTTAGCTAAAATTAAATAGCTTATATAATCATTTTATTATTTAATTTAGCTAAAATGATTATATAATCTTTAAATTAAAATGAAAAATAATAAAATTCTCAATAATAAAATCTTTAATAAATATATTACAGAAGAATCTTATATAAATAATAATAATAATAAAATCCATTATTTGTTTTCTTTTTTTTATATTTTTGTCATAATGGATATTTATTTAGCTAAAATGATATTTTAACTTTAAATGATTTTTTTTCATAATTTTTTTTGGCAATCCATTTATTTAAGATTTTATTATGAGAATTTTATTGTTTTTCATTTTAATTCAAGGCTAAGATAATCATTTTTGCTAAATAAAAAACATTGTGAAAAAAATACAAAAAAAGAAAAAATTAATAGATTTTTTAATTATTTATTTAAGTTTTTTTTGTAATATATTTATTTAAGATTTTATTATTGAGAATTTTATTGTTTTTATTTTTAATTTAAAAGTAAGATAATCATTTTAGCTAAATTAAATAGTAATAAGGGCAAACGTGTACTTTCATAGATTTTAAAATAGTTGACCTTCACATATTTGGTCAAATGGACTAAAATGATGTGTTTTGAAAAAAGTAAGGACTAAAGTGATAAATTTGGAAAGACATTTATATAGGTGACAAATTACTAAAAAAATAGGACTTATATGAAATTCTGCCTTTTCATTATCATTCATCTAAATTCAAGACAAATAAAAACTAAATAGCTAATATTAATGGATTAAAAAAAAAGATAATTAGGACAAAAGTTAATAAAATACTCACCTTCATTTGAGTTTTTGAATATGGATACGATCCAAAAAAAAAAAAACAACCATATTTTCGATTTTGAACTAATCTTTATAATCCAAAAACATCAACCAAATGCCTCTAAAAGTTTCTTTGAATCTATTTTCTTGTTTTCGAAAATAAAAAAATTATTATTTCAAAAAATAAATTTATTGAATTTTATACTAACTTTTTTTGTCACAGCATAATGTTGTTATATAAATTTGGTTTTTTTTTTGGTAAATGGGGAAGACTCAAACTCACGACCTCGTTTATGTAGAAGTGAGAGGTTTACTTTCAAACCAACGTTATCTTCCGATCAACCTTATGTCATAGTATGTCTTGTAACTGATTAGTAATTATAATCAAATCTTACTATATCTTTATCTGGAGTGAATTATCAAACTTTGAGTCTACATTACTTGAAAGTGGGAACTCGTAATTTGAAAATAATATTATGGACTCATGTTTGAAGATATGATAGAAATTCGTCTGGTGGACTAAGCCTCTCATACTTATATTATGAGGTTGTGAGTTTCAGTCTCTCCCTTATTCTAAACAAATCCGAATTATTGTAATATTTAAAAAAAAAGATATTATTGATTTAGTCCCTATATTTTTATGAAATGTTTATTTTGTACTCATTTATCTATTATTTATTGTTGGACCCTATGTTTTTAAAAACCACTCAATCTGGTCCCTATGACCAGAATTTTGATGGTCAATGGTCACAGAAAATGTTAAATGACTAATTTGCCTATTGCTTCAGTTACACTGCCTAAAAGTACCATTTTGCCCTTTAAAAATTCAACAATTACAAATAATTTATATAAAAAATTGGTAGATGGATCTTCACCATCCATCTCAAATATGGATGGTGATGATCAAATCACAAAAAACAAAAAGGAAAAAAATTAACTTTATATGAAAATATTCTGATATCTTGAAAAAATTGAAAATGAAAAGAAAAAAACCAAAAAAATCTGATAACTTATTATTTTCTCTAAAATCCAATAATGATCATCATCATATCACCATTTTAGTTTTTGTCTTCACATCATCATCACATCCAAATTAGTTTTATGCCATGAATGCTGCACAATATCTTGAAGCCCCACCTACAAATCCTCCCAATGAAGCTCCTCAAACTCCATCCCAACACCTCCAACACCGTTACACCGCCTCCACCAGCCACATTCAATTCCACCACTAACATCTTCGGTGCAATCTCCAAAATTTCAACCAACAACATCATTCTCCAAAGCTTCCCCAACCCAACAACACCATTACTCTTCCCTTTCTCAACTCTGTAACCCATCTTCTCACCAATCTCTCTCATTTTCTCCACCAATCTCTCTACTTTCTCTGTCATCATAAAAAAAAACTTTTAAATGATTTATTAAAAAAAATCCATACCCAGTTCATCATCATCACCAAATTAAACCCAAACCTCATGAACTCCCATCTTCCAAACCCAGATTCTGACCACCACCACCACCATCGCCGCCGACACCACAAGACCCGGAACCGAACTAGACCACAATCATCACAAAACTCAGATCTGAATCACACCTCCACCACCAAATCGAACCTAGAACCACCACTAAAAACAAATCGAACACCGTCTGAAATCCAAAAAAACCACCAAATCAAAAAAGAAGAAGAGAAGAAGATGTGGGTTTGTGGGCGTTTCTGAGAGAGAGATATTTTATGTGGGTCTCTGGAAAATGGATCTTCACCAACATCCGATCTCCATAGGAAACTGAAAAAGAGAAGAGACGAATAAAAAAAATGGTGATGATGCAGTGGTGCGACGTGGTGGCAAGACGAGTCCTGGCGACGACTCCGCGACCATCTTTATGATAAGAATCAGACCTGTGTGGCTTTGAGGTACACGTGGGGTAGACCAAGTCAGAAGGATGTTTGCATTATTTGTAGTGTGATGTGTTTATTGCACTAGGATCGGTCAATTAAGTAACGGTTGTTAGTATGGTGCTCCTGATCTTCAGCAGCCAATAAGTTAGGATTTTTGGTTTTCCTATTTTGTTGATATTTCCTTGCTTTATCAGTTGTAATGCTTGCTGGCCTATTTAGGCAGCAAAGAAAGGGAATAAAATCATCGAATTATTAAATCAACAAAATCTTCCAACCTCTGTTATTCTATCTTCTTCTTCTTCTTCTTCTTCCCAAATTAAACTGTATCATTGGTATCAAAGCTTGGTTCAGTTCATGGATACACATTCGAAATCAAATGCAGAATTCCGAACGGAAGTCACCGACATCTTAACTCATCATGAGTCCAGCTTTGATGAGACGAAACAAGACGTGAACGAGATGCAACACGACTTGAATGAGATAAAACAAATTTTTTTCCCAGGTTAATTCGACATTACAAGGTGTTATGGCCGAACTACAAGCCTTTTGACTCAGTCGCCAAGATCCTCCAACGGACAGGGAAGGTAATCCCTTTGATAGAGGAGAGGCGTCGGGCAGCAGTCCTACCACCCTCACACGCCCAGGTTACGAGAGATATCAGAATGTTATTGATAGAGTCCAGAGTCACCCGACTGACAGAGTTCAATATCAAACTCAGCTGAAATTGAATTTTCCGACATATGGTGGTGAAGATCCTACCGGGTGGATTTTTAAGGCGGAACAATACTTTGAGTTCAAAGGAATTGTACCCGCGCAGCAGGTGCAGCTGGCGTCATTCCATTTAGAAAAGTTTGCCTTACAATGGTATCGTTGGTTCACAAAGGATCGAGGTCCGATGAATTGGGCAGAATTCACTAAAGCTATCCAAAACCGCTTTGGACCCACTGAATACGATGACCCGTCAGAGGCCTTGGCTAGACTCAAACAAACTACCAGCGTTATAGCCTACCAAGAGGTCTTCGAGTGACTCTCACATAAGGTAGACGACCAACTTGAGAATTTTTTGATTGGATCTTTTATTGCAGGTCTAAAAGATGATATACAGATAGATGTACGGGTCAAACAACCAAAGACCCTCTCCGAAACCATCAGTGTAGCCCATCTTATTGAGGAAAGAAATATGCTGCAACGGAAGCCAAGCTCTAATTTTCGTCCAGCAATGTCAAACTACAGCCACAGGTCACAGTCGACCTCAACAGGGGGTCTCCTAGGGTCGTCACCGATGCAAGCAACAACCCAAACGGTTGGAACCAAGTTTCAAGGCCCTATCCGACGCATCACTAGTCAAGAAGCCATGGAAAGACGTGAGAAGGGTTTGTGTTTCTATTGTGATGAAAAATTCACTCCTGGGCATCGGTGCTCCCGACCACAATTGTTTATGATGGAAGACATACCAGCTGAAGATGGACCAGCCGACATAGACATAGAAATTGAGACCACACTAGAGGAGGCCATTCCGGAAATTTCCTTCCATGTTTTGGCTGGAACGACTCATCCACAGACTTTTCGAGTGATTGGAAAGGTAGGAAACAAGGATTTGACGGTCCTAATCGATGGAGGCAGTACCCATAATTTCATCGATCAGACGGTAGTAACCAAACTTGGGTTACCAGTAATTTGCGACAGGGTGTTTCGGGTGACGGTTGGAAACAAGGAAATTATCGAGTGTACATGGCGATGTATGGGGCTTCTACTCACTATACAGGGATTGGCGGTTCGAGCCGATTTTTACGTTCTGCCCGTGGCTGCGTGTCAAGCCGTTTTGGGAGTACAATGGCTAGAAACGTTGGGTCCGATTGAGACAGATTACAAATAACTAAGCATGTCCTTCTGTCAGGCTGGGAAATCACACACCATTCGGGGTTTGCGTCAATCCGAGCTAGCTCCCATGACCGAGAAGGAACTGATGCATCTCTCAGGTCCAAGATTTTTCCTTCACAAGATGTTAACAATAACCCAGCCGGTTCCAACCACACACATTCCAGCCGACCTGCAAGGCTTATTGACATAGTTTGATCACTTATTCAGAGAACCATCCGGGTTGCCGCCTATACGAAGCCATGATCACCAAATTCCCTTGCTTCCGAATCAGCCACCAGTTAGTACAAGATCCTATAGGTACCCCAATTATCAAAAAAAACGAGATAGAAAAATTGGTGAGTGAGTTCCTGGAATCCAGAATCATTCGCCCTAGCCGAAGCCCTTTTTCGTCACCCGTTCTGTTGATAAAAAAATCTGATGGCTCATGGCGATTTTACGTTGATTATCGTGCTCTCAACGACATCACGGTAAAAAACAAGTTTCCGATTCCCGTTATTGACGAGTTATTAGATGAATTGCATGGTGCAAAATATTTTTCGAAGTTGGATTTGAGGTCTGGCTATCACCAGATAAGAGTCAGTGACGACGACATTTCAAAAACTGCCTTCCGCACTCACGACGGGCATTACGAGTTCCTTGTGATGCCATTCAGATTGACTAACGCTCCCGCTACCTTCCAGAACCTAATGAACGACATATTTCGCCCTCATTTACGAAGGTTTGTGTTAGTTTTTTTTGATGACATTCTGGTATATAGCAGGTCTTGGGATGAGCATTTGCGGCATCTAAAAGTGGTGCTCTAACTTCTGTCCACACATCAGTTGTTTGTCAAAGCATCTAAGTGCCAATTTGGGGTTTTAATGGTCGACTACTTAGGCCATCGCATTTCATGGCAGGGGGTTGCTGTGGATCCAAATAAAATTGATTCAGTCCAACAATGGCCTGTACCGACCTCATCAAAAGGGGTTCACAGATTTCTTGGCTTGGCCGGTTACTACCAAAATTCGTCCGTGGTTTTGGTATGATTGCTGCACCTTTGACGCAGCTCTTGACCAAGGATGGGTTTCGGTGGACAACAGAATCTCAGGAAGCTTTTGTGAAGTTGAAGACAGCTCTTGTTACTCATCCGGTTCTACGTCTTCCAGATTTTGAACAGCCCTTTGTCGTCGAATGCGATGCAAGCGGAACTGGTATGGGAGCTATATTGTCACAAAATGATCAACCCATCGCATTCTTTAGCGAAGCCTTGAAAGGGTCGACGAAGACACTGTCAACTTACGATAAGGAAATGTTGGCGGTGGTGAAAGCTGTGCGCAAGTGGCGATCGTATTTGTTGGGCAAGCCGTTTGTAATCAAGACCGACCACCAAAGTTTGAAATACCTACTCGAGCAGCTCATTTCCACTCATTCCCAAGCTAGATGGCTGCCCAAACTTATGGGCTATGACTACACCATACAGTACAAACGTGACAGAGATAATCAAGGTCCTGGCGCTCTCTCTCGAGTCACCTTGCTTCAGTTTTAGGCCCTCACACTACCGTCTGCGGACTGGTAGTCCTCCCTGCAACAAGAGGTAATTGATAATCCCTATTATGCCACATTGAATAAGAATGCTCCTTCCACTTGCTTTCCTAGGGATGAAGTCTGGATGGAAAACGGTAAAGTCCACTTGAGCCCAAACTTCTTCTTACTGCCTGCAGTATTAGCAGATGCGCATTCGTCGTCAGCAGGTGGACATTTTGGATATCTTAAAACCATCAGTCGGGTCAGCTCAAGTTTTATATGGCCCGGGTTACGCACCGCTGTGAAGGAATTCATCCATAATTGCATGGTATGTCAACGTTGCAAGTATGACACTCTTCGACCGGCTGGGTTGCTGCAGCCCCTAGCTATTCCAGATCGTATTTGGACTGAAATCTCCATGGATTTCATCGACGGGCTGCCGTCCTCCCAAGGCCACGATACGATTATGGTGGTAGTAGATCGACTGTCTAAGTTTGCTCATTTTGTTCCTCTCAAGCACCCTTACACGGCTTTGTCTGAAGCTAAGGCTTTCATTTCTAACATCGCCGGGTTACATGGGATGCCTCTCTCGATTGTTAGTGACTGCGACCGAATCTTCCTCAGTAATTTCTGGCCGTCCCTTTTCCAGTTACACGGCACTGCTCTTTGCTACAGCTCCAGCTATCATCCGCAGTCCGATGGTCAGACCGAGGTAATAAATCGTATCCTCGAACAGTACCTCCGCTGCTACACTTATGATCATCCAAAAAAATGGTTGGAGTGGCTGCCATGGGCTGAATTTGGCTACAATACTTCAGTCCATTCGTCAACCAAAATAACTCCCTTCGAAGCAGTCTATGGCGTCCCCCCGCCTTCTATGATTTCGTATATTCTAGGTACTGCCAAGGTCCAGGCCGTTGACGATATGTTGCGCTCAAGGGACGAAATTCTTCGTGATCTTCAGAAAAATTTAGTCGCTGCCCAGGTTCGTATGAAGTGTCAAGCTGATCGTCACTGGCGAGAGGTTTTCTTTGAGGTAGGAGACTATGTTTATTTACGTCTACAGCCGTATCGTCAAAAATCTGTAGCGTTCCGGAGTTCGTTAAAATTGTCTCCTCGATTTTTTGGTCCTTTCAAAATACTTGCTCGGGTTGGGACTGTTGCATATAAGCTGGACTTGCCAGTTGGGACACAAATTCACAACGTTTTCCATGTCAGTTTACTAAGGAAACATTTTGGTCTGCTCGACTTACCCATAGTCTCATTACCTTTTGTTTCAGCTGATGTCCACATTTTACCAGAACCTGAATTTGTATTGGATCGGAGGGTTGTTCACAAGGGCAAATATAGGCCGAAAGCTGAAGTATTGATTCAATGGAAGGGCGCTTCCCGTGAGGATGCGACATGGGAGAACTTATGGCGTCTCTCCAAGACTTATCCAGATTTCCGCCTTGAGGACAAGGATGCTCTAAGGATATGGGAATGCTAAGAATCAGACCTGTGTGGCTTTGAGGTACACGTGGGGTGGACCAAGTCAGAAGGATATTTGCATTATTTGTAGTGTGATGTGTTTATTGCACTAGGATCGGTCAATTAAATAACGGTTATTAGTATGGTGCTTCTGATTTTCAGCAGCCAATAAGTTAGGATTTCCAGTTTTCCAGTTTTGTTGCTTCCTTGCTTTATCAGTTGTAATGCTTGCTGGCCTATATAGGCATCAAAGAAAGGGAATAAAATCATCGAATTATTAAATCAACAAAATCTTCCAACCTCTGTTATTCTATCTTCTTCTCCTTCTTCCCAAATTAAACTGTATCACTCTACCGTCACCGGCACCGACATCGGCGGCGGCGTCTGATGCTCCGATCCTGTGTGGACGAGGCGACAAGGAGAGGGAAGAGATTCAGGGTTCTCATGACATCAATTTATGCTACAACTGATTCAATTTTTATGATGTTACTGTTTGGAATGATATATTTTTTTTAATTTTCTTTTTAAAAAGATATTTTATTTTTATTTTTTTAATTTATACTTTTTTTTATATTTTTTTAATTGTTCTTTTGTTTACAAATTTTTAATTTAATTTTTATTATATATATATATATATCTATTTATTTATGTGTTGACATGTGGCATATTATTATTTAAAGACAAAAATATCCTTCGAACTGATAATTTAACTAACGATTGACTCATAGAAGGACGAAATTGAGTAGTTTTTAAAAATATAGGGACCAATCTAGTGAAAAATGGATAAGTGAGTAAAAAATAAACATTTTAAAAAAAAAATATAGGGACTAAATCAATAATATCCTTAAAAACATATACTCGTTTGAAAAGAAAAAAATGAATTCAAGAATGTAGATTAATAAAGTTTGCTGAAAATGAAGATGGTATGGATGAAACGTAAAGCAAAAGTAAACACTATTATTTTTAATTAAAGCACTGTATAAAAGCATCAAAATATTTTTTTTATCATAAGAAATACGAGCGATATTAGTATATTTATTTATTATTGATTACATATACACAGTCTTTCTACTGTCAGTTCGTTCTGATATAAAATATATCAGGATGAAGAATGTGGACCACAGATTATAGAGAAGTTTTGACAAGTGTATATACACTTTGAGTTTAAGTATATAAATCTAATGGCCCACATTCATCGGGACGAACTGATAATAGAAAAATTGTATATATTTATTATCCATACTTGTAAGTATAGTTAGGGGTCGTTTGTTTTTTCTACTTAAAACTTAATAGGTCTGAATCATAATTATCAAGTTGTTTTGTTTGTTTTTTAAAATAGTCAAACAACTTAAAAATACTAAAAAACAACTTAAAATAAAAAGTAAAAAATTTTGACTTTTCACTCAATTGCAAATCACTGAATTGCATTAAATGCAATCCAAAATCTTCTCTTCCGATACTATCCCCATATATAACATATTTCCAATTTAATTATACTTATATACGGTAAAAAAATCTTTATTTTAATATATTACTTATTTTAAATAGCTTTAAAAATAAAAAATAACCCTAATCACTTTTCATATTGATGTTTAATATCAATATTTTATTATGATATTAAGGTGATGTATTTATATATTATTTTTTAGATCTAGTGTTTTATGTGAGTTTTCGTGCTACCCATTTTATTTTTTTTTAAAAAAGAACTTTTCTTTTCTTAGTAAAAATGACATTTATTTGTAATCGAAGAAGAAAATCATGATCATATGTGTTTATATATAATTATTATTTTTGGATTGTTTTTATTCCATATTATATGTATAATTGTTTAGCATGGGTATAAATATAAAATTACTTAGTTTTAGACAATTTTACTTTTAAAAAACAAACGTGTTGACAATAAATTAAAATGTGAGGAAAAAACAAACAAACATGTTATTCAAGTTCAGATTTCAGTCCCTATTCAGTCTTCAGAAAAATTCAGGACTGTTCAGTCTTCAGACAAAAAAAAAACAAACGACCCCTTAATGTATTTATAATTATATACATAGGATTAGTGAAATGATTTATATATGGAAGGTTAGTCCATAATTAATTTATTTGAAGTTCTAAATATCAAAATAATGCCCTACTTGACGAGATGAGATTGTTCCGATGGTAAACCCCTCATGCCTACACCACGAGGTTACGGGTTCGAGTCCTCCCCACTTACCAAAAAGAAAATCTAGAATTTATGTAATAGTGTAATGCTTCAAAAAAATATGCCCTACTGATGCAGACCAGAACGGAATTTACACGCGTTCAACACACAATGGTTTCTAATTTTTTGTAATCCCTCGCAGTATTTCATAACATAAGAGATAAATTTAGTTTAAACTACTCATGAAGTTTTTATTTTCATTCAATCTGAAAAACCTCAAAGCGATTACAAACTAATAAATAGAGAAACACATCTCATTGACTTTTAAAACACCTCAACTAAATCGGGAAAGAATCCCTGATGAAAATGATATCAAATCTCTTAAAAAAATCAAAAGAATTCTTAAACATTAAAAACCTATCGAATAAGGAAATTGGATTTGATTTTATAAAATCAAATCATAAAATAATTAAAAACCTAATTACATATAAAATAAAAGGAAATAAAATATTCTTATCGAATCATGACGATAATTGGAAACAATAAAAAAGGAAACAATTGTCTTAGTGCGCATGAAACTTGACGGCCAAATTTGGATATGTTGTAGCCCATTATTGAGGATGAAGTCTTCATAACATTTGTAGGGCTTATCTTGGGCTTTCCAGAAACATAATATAATGTCGATTTTGAACTCGTTTTCCTTACAAAAAGGCCCAAGAAATTTGCTCCTATGTTGCCACATGCCATCTCACCAATTGCCCTTTTGCCTTGGGCTGATCCGCATCACCTACTCAATCTACAATTATGATTTTTGAATTTTTTTTAAATGGATACCGAAGGGGTTAGGGGTCTTTTGTGGCTTGTCAAGATCAAACACTATATGTATAATCGCCTAATCGGGATGTCTATTCACATCCAACACTGAATGTGGAATGGATTCCTTGATGCCTACATGACTTATCGAGATCAAATACTATATGCACGATTTGAATATCTACTTAGATCCACAACATTGAACGTGGAAGTGTTTTTTTTTAGTAATTGTTTTTTTGTTATTTTAAGGGATAATTACTAATATACCAATTCCATCCAATATAGTTTTTATTCACTTTTGTTATTTTAAAGGTTTTGGGGGGAAATTTCGCCCCCAAATGGGGTTTGGGGGTGGGAAGTGGGTGGAGGCAAATTTGACTCCCAAATCCTAAATGGGGATGGGGGTGGGGGAACCTCCCCCCACCCCCATTTCCTCTGAATATTATACTACATATATAATTTTAATTTTATTTCCTAGTCCTAACTAATATCTAAATATAACCCTCAGTTTAAATTTAACTCTAACCCTAGTAAATCTAAACCACATTAGAAAAATTTGTATTTATTTTGGATTAAATTAAATTAATTATACATTTTAGAATGGATATTTAGACCATACAAGATAAAGTTAGCTTAGTGATAAAGCTTCTCACACCCATACCATGAAGTTGTGGGTTCGAGTCTCCCCCATCTCCCCACAGAACCTCGAATTATTGTAATATTTATAGATTGGATATTTAGATTATATTTTGGATTGGATATTGAAATAGGATGAAACAAGATATTGGAATGGTTGGATTCAGAATTCCAAATTTCAGATTTCAAATTAAAAATAGGGGGAAATGGGTGGGGGTGGGGGAATATCCTCCAAACACCATATCCCCAGTTCCCCAAATAGGGTTTTGGGGAGGGGGTGGGAAAAGGGGTAGAGGAATGAGGGAGGTGGTGGGGGGACCCTCCCCCGCCCCCATTTGTCCCACGTCCATCCCTAGTCCGAATGTATTATTAATAACCCTAGTCCGAATGTATTATTAATAATAATATGAGATAATGTCTCATGTATAACTTATAAGGATGTGATCAATTTTAAATATTTTTTTAAAAATAAAAATAGAATGAGTACAAGTAGGACATAACAAGCCTTGCACTTTGAGCATAAATAAAATACATAAAAGTGAATAAAAAATATATGCATGAATGCAATACAAAACGAAGCATATATGGAAGATTCTTAGGTTATTCCAAGTTATTTTTGGTGATGTTTGCCAAAGAAAAAATAATAAAACATTAGTGGAATGGAATGGTGGTCTATTACTTAAATGTTCTCCCGGCCCACTCTCTCACCCCTTGGGCCTTGACTGGTTGAATTCCAACTTGCAAATTACAAATTAATTGCATCATTTTATATATATATATATTTTTAAAATGTGAGGTTCTAAACAAGTAGGTAAAATTATTAAATAATAATAAATAAATAAAGGAAACAATTAGATAGAGTAATAATATCTCTCCATGGCAAACTATTTGCTAGCATCAAGAGCTTATTATTATGTCAAAAGTTTAAACTGTTTGTAAAACTCGTACTTTATATGATAGCGAGTTTGTAAAGTGATCATTGACTCCCAACAAACACTATTTTTAAAAATTCACAATTAATTAAAAAAATGCTTTATTTCCTCAATTAAAAAAAATCAAAATCTTCATTTAATCTCAATATAAAGGTATACATTTAGATACTAGGGAACATTGTCTAGGTGACTAGGTCATACGAGCAGTTGTCCAGAGTATCTATACATGGCCGGACTATTTAAGTGTGGAAGTCTTCGACGGGAAGTATTGTGTTGATATATACATAGAATTTTGTATGTGCTTGATGGATGCATGATACCAAACAAGTAACATAATAATTAGTCAAATTGAACTTGAAATTCTAATAAATAATTAATAATGAGCGCATATATATAAATATATATATATATATATATATATATATATATATATTGAATTATTACATTAATTTGGGGTTTTTTGGAAAGGGGGAAGATTCGAACTCGTAATCTCGTAATGTATGTGTGAGGGATTTACCATCGAACCAACGTTATCTCGTCGAATATGCATATTCTAATTGTTGTTAAGTTGAATTTCAGTCGGCCTCCAAATTGAATTCTCAATATATAGCCAAATGTTGACTTCTAAGCCATTGTTGCGGATTCAACATTTTGTTTCAATTTTTACAACTTAAGATATCAAAATGAAACTTAATCTCATTCAAATTGATGGTGGAGATCCAATTTGAATTAATTCAAACCCACATTCTCAATGATTAATTTTGGACAACTCAAAAGCACGGCCTCAATTGTTTATTGTGGAAATGGTGTGAAATGTCACATTTTTGGAGGTGCGTTGCATTCACGTCACTGTTTTAATAAGTTATGTTTAAAAGACATCTATTATGGTGAACTACCAAAATTGCCCTTAAATAATCATTTTTTTTATTATCTTTGTACTTCCATCTCCACACTTGGAACACTGAACTTAGTAACTCATCTCTTTCTCACTCTACAATAAACTTGTCTAAAAATAAACTTCTCAACGTTCTTCAGCACAACAAGGTAATATATTTATGAAATACTTCTTTTTTATCCTGCATTTCTGAGTCCGAGTCTTCAAACACTTTAACCGTTCCTTTGTAAACATGAAGCTGGTTTTGTGAAGTTTGAATATTTGAATTTTGAATCTCTAAGACTTTTAATATAGTCTCAGAGCCTTTTAAAATAGTCTCCGAGCCTTTTACTAAAGGCTCCGAGTATTTTAATATAGTCTCCGAGTCTTTTCCATAACCTTTATGTTTGTCATAAATTTCCGAGACTTTCACATAAGTCTCCGAGACTTTTATTGGTTAAATGTTCGAGCTTTTTGGTGAAGTGTCCGAGACTTTTAGAATAGTCTCCGAGCCTTTTTATGGACCGTCCGAGACTTTTTAAATAGTATTCGAACCTTTTTACGGAGTGTCCGAGACTTTTTAAATAGTCTCCGAGACTTTTAAATACCTGACCCGAGCGTTTTATATAAACCTTTTCCTAAGCCTATTGTTAACATCTTATTCAGACATCTTTGAAAATATTAAAATAATTTTTTTTAATAATGGTATGTGATGATGAATTTTATAGGAGAATGAATCGGGTGAGAATATTAATATCTTACAAAGGTCGATGTGAGCAGTTACCCAACGGAAGTCAGAGGTTTGTTGGATCCGATAACTAAGGAATGTATGTGTCAAAGAATATGACTTACGAAGAATTGGTGTCGATCGTGCATACCATTGTGAAGTATTATGTAAACAAATACAGTGTTGATCTACAGTCAATATCAATCATTCCTGGCGCTCCATGTCGTACATTTTTAAGAAATGACAATGATGTTCAGTTTATGCTAGGGGAAGATCGGGTAATCCCTCAAGTATGTGTTAGTCTAACTGAGAGGGCAGCTGGAGATGTGATAGAGAATGATATTCCTCCTCCTGAAAATACCCAACAATTTGGATCCGCTAACGGTAGCAACCAAGTATTCACACAAAGGAGTGGCACCGAAGGGGAGGGGGGGGAACATATGTGCTGTCCCACCAGTAATGGTCGACCATGTTGTCCCACCGGTAGTGGTCGACCATGCAGATGTAGTTGAACCTCAATTCTGCGATATGTTTGGTTGTTGAATTGAAATGAATATTGGGCAGTACAATGAGATGTATAATGACATGTACAATGAGCAGAACACTGAACCGAACCTTGGGCCGAACCAGAAGGTGGATAATGAGGCAAATATTGATCAGATAGATCATGTAGAGAACAGTGATGAAGAGCGTGTCCAAATTCAAAGACGTGGAAGACGTGTACAAGGAGTTAATTGCACTGGAGCAGATATGTCTGGTACTTTCGAGGTCCGGCATAATATATCTGCAGATGATTCTGATAATACCACAACGTGGGGTATTCCTGGAGCAGATTCATACTCGTTTGGGATTGGTAGAAGCAGAACCTTGGTAGCAGAAGAACCTACAAGAATGATTTATAAAGGTCAATTCTTTCTGACTAAAAAGGATTTGAAGAGACTAGTTGGCCATTTTTCGATACGGCAGAACTTCGAATGGAAGGTGAAAAGGTCCAATAAGACAACGTTACATCTGGTTTGTTTGATTGGCAACTGTACGTGGAAATTAAGATCGGTGAGGAGAGATGAAGGGATGTACTTCCAAGTAAGAAGTTTTGTCAACGAACACAGTTGTCCGTTGGAAGAGATTCACCGTCTGCACCGATAAGCTATTGCAGTCATAATTGGAGAAGTGGTTGCACTTAGACTTCAACCACAAGATGGTCGTCTCATGTGTCCCAAGGATATAATCGCTGATATGAAAACAATGTATGACATCCAAATCATGTACAGTAAGGCACATCAAGCCCTGCATTATGCATTGTCACTAACCTATGGGACGCATGAAGAAACCTTCCAACTACTATCATCCTTTAGTTACGTTCTGGAACAACAAAATCCTAGCACAATCACTGACTTACAGTGCCCAGACGATGGTAAATTTCTGTACTTTTTCATATCGTTAGGGGCCTCACTTAGAGGTTTCCGGAGGTGCATGCGTCATGTTATTGTAGTTGATGGTACCCATTTGAAGGGAAGATTCGGGGGTACAATGTTTGTTGCAATTGCACAAGATGGAAACGAACATGTGTATCCAATTGCTTTTGGGTACGGTGACTCAGAAAATAACATTTCATGGGAATGGTTTTGGGATTTCTTGAAGGGTGCCCTTGGTCATATAGATGATCTGGTTTTCGTCTCTGATCGACATGCAAGCATTGGAGTAGGGATTTCTAAAGTGTTCCCTTATGCAACCCACACCATATATTGCTGGCACTTTGCTGAAAATATTAAGAAGCGATTTCATAGAAAGGATGTTGTCTCCATAATGGACAAAGCAGCTAGAGTGTACACTGAATTGAAATATAACCGGTACATGGACGAGTTACGTGACCTATGCAAGAATGCATTCAATTATGTTGAAACTGTCGGTTCACACAAATGGTCCTGTGTATACTATTCCCAAAGAAGGTACATGGTGATGACAACAAATGTTGCAGAGTGCATAAACTCATGCCTAAAATTCGCATGACAACTCCCTATGTTGACACTAGTAGAGTTCATTAGGAATATGTTACAGCACTGGTTTCACGATTGCCATCGAGCTGCACAGTCTATGCATCATCAGTTGACCGACGTAACACATCTTGTGATGTTGAAACGTGTTGAGAAGTGCGGTTATATGACCGTCAGTCCAGTTGACTGGAATATATTCTTTATTAAACGGTTCGGAAAGTAGTGGACTGTTGACTTATCTCGGAAGATTTGCACATGCAACAAATTCCAAATGGACAATTTTCCATGTTCTCACGCACTCGCAGCGGCAAGGTATATTAAAAGTTAAAGTTTACGCTATATTAACCAAACATGAATCTGACTGTTTTCATTGTTCTTGCAGGGAGCGAAACTTGGATTTCACATCTCTGTGTATGGACTACTACAAGAGATAGACTCTTATTGATGCATACTCAGTTCCTATTATGCCCGTTGGCCATCCTTCTTCATGGGTAGTGTCCCCCGACATGCCTTGTCTTTAAAGAGGACAACCACCCAATCGTATAGAAGATGTGGACAATCAGGTCATAATAGCAGGATGTGTTATAATCCGCATTTGGAAGGTTCGAGCAGAATTGTTCTCGAGGAATACCGTTGTAAGTGTAGCATATGTCATTTAGTTAGACATAATAGACAGACGTGCCCTAACAGGGAGTCTACCGTGGAATGAATGGAGCCGTTGATATTGATGTAATTTTGATTATTTGGAATTGTATGACTTGTTAATTAACTTATTGTTTAATTAAATGGGGCTGGTAATTATCAGTTTTGTTATTGTTGAAGATATGAAATGTGTGTTGTACTTGTAATTGTAAACACTTGAAATGTAAAAAAAAATTAATAGTTTCATTACTATAACATTTTTGTACATGAAAAACTACAACATCTACTGGAGCCTAGAGTTATAAAAAACCTCCACGGCCATCTTCTCCCGGATGGTCCCCATATCCTCTTCTGACCAGTCGGAAGGCTGCCTGCTCGCCAGTACGTACTCAATCAATCTCAAAGTATGGGCACCACAGTTACCCCTGCAATGCGCCAAATGAACAACCATTAAGGAACTGAATGTTAATCAAAACCAACTTTAAGTTAATATGATGTTCAAATACCCTTTAGTCTGTTAGGGCACATGTGTTGTAGAAACCATGCTTACACCAAAGGGCTTATTCCGCTTGTCGTACTTTGGCTGGTCCCTCTGCTTGGCCTAGTGAAACCCCACCTGATGCAACATGGAGGGGAGAAACCATCTCAATGGAGCAACCTGCTCTTTCCTGATCTGCACATGGACTTCTTGTCTGAACAGGTCTAACAGGTGGATCTTCTCGCCAGTGAGGTCGACGCTGGCCACGAGCCAATGCCGGTGACCAATGTTGCACGGAATCAGAACCTATAGATGTTTCAAGATACTGCTATGATAAAAAATAATATTTATTAATTAAACACATTGGAACCATGTATAACACTCACCACGTCAACCTCGTGCCATGGTCGGTTCCCTGACAGGAGCGATCCACGTACCATCATAAAGTCCTCAGGGGACCACCTATACTTCAACACAGACCAGTCCTTCGGGTCTTTGCCCAAAGCATCGTAAGGCATGATTCTCGCCCAATGAATCTCTTGAAATGACTGTAAATATATAAGGAACTGAAATGTTAGGAACAAGATGAACACTTATAAACACAAAAACGCAGCTGCGAAAACAGTAAATTATAAACACTTATGTAGAAATAAGGATCCAGTACGTTCATCCTTTGACTGTAGACATTGGGGTATGCTCACTGATGCTTCAGTAAAATATGCAGGTACGCATCGATATGCTGACAATATAAACATTAAACATTGTTAGTATTCTGCCATAACTTAAACAAACCTAAAAGACAATTGAAGTAAGGAACGTACCGTGTCCTCCAACTCCATGAAGTTGGTTTGCAACCGGTGGAACCAAGTGACTGGCTCGGGCGCCATCAGATCCATATCACGTCTACATAATTGTTGAATTATTTAGATAAACAAGTAATTAATTGAGGTGTTTGAAAATACATTCACAATATTATACTTACAATTCTCCCATCACGTTCCTGTTGTAGGCTTGGTAAGCCGTAAGTTGGTCAACGTCTACCAAATCATGGGACCTGAATGTATGTGCTGATGACTGAGGCAGTGTCCTTGGCCTCTTCGACCGACAGAGGTCAGTGTATGGGCTCAGCAACTGCTAGCCTCGCTTGCTGACCTGCTGCCTATGTTGACCGTGGACCGCTGGGATATGTTGGGATGAGGAACTCTATCCCCTTGGATCACGTAGAGGGCTGCAGTGGGGCCCTATAGAACTCTTGCCCGTGCCGCGACGGGATGGACCGGAGGTGTCATTGGGGGGTGAGGTGCGACGAGATCGAACTGACGAGAGCGGTGCGCTCGAATGTACCCGAGGGGTGCGGTGTGTGGATCGCCTGGACGGGTTTGGAGTGTGGACCGGAGGGGTGGAGGGACTCTGTCCCCATGGACCAGATGGGTGCGGTGTATGGTCCTGGGTATGAACATGAGGATCCGTATGCTGGACCTCCATAAGCAACGGAAACTCTAGTAAACCTTGGGTAGGTGTCTTCTCCAATATTGATGTATCTGTGCTACCAAAGACTTCCATATGCTGCTCTCTTCCTATAACTCCAGCCCCAGAACCCTGCATCTCAGGTCCTGTATCCTGCATATGTGGTCCTGTACCCTGCGTCTCAGGTCAGGTGTGTTAGGATTATGCTCAATAGCAAGAGTGTAATATTGTAATTGACAATCTTTTCATATTAATAAAGTGTTTTTTGATTCTTACAAATACTTATAGCATTTATTATTATAATTGTCAAGGTAAATAATCATAAGGTCAAAAGACTATGAGATATGAAGAATTGTTCATACATCCGGATATGTGTGAGGTAGACACAATTCTTTAGTTAGTCTTGAATAACGTTCACAACTTAAGTTAAAGGTTGGGCACCTCTATCTTGATAAAGTTGTAGAATTCTTTTACTAGCATTTGAGTGGGATCAAATGAGTTATGATGAGTCTAAAATCATCGAAAGGTTTTCGAGTAAAAGAATCTAGTGCACTGGGTGCATTGAACTGGATCACAATGAAATACTTTATCTAGAACCGTCACTAGATATAAGTCTTTTCATTATTAGGACAATCAGAGAGTCGATCTTAATCCTGAGATAAATGATGGACTTATGGTTGCAAGTGTTATCATTTGAGCTATCAATGAGTACGATTATATAGCATAGTCTATCCTCGATAATTTGGTGGTATTCATTTGTCAATCGATAGAGGACTTCATTTATAGATATGGACATCGTGGCTCCATTTATGAAATGAGAGTATAATATCATCATATATATGTTTTGAGGTATTGGATATTAAATCTCAACGTTGAGTTTTCAATAATGATTATTGAAGACATGGCTTCTGGACAAGTCAAAATATCCAAGTTCAAAATGTGGTCATATGAGGAAATATGGTAACTTGGAGAGCTATAGGGGGTCTATGAGCTCTTGGCGATTACTGATATTATTCACGAGGATACACCATCTCCTATAAGATTGTCTAGGGTATGAATGAGAAACATCTTCTTATTCTATCTTTATTTAAGAGTTCAATTTTAGCTCTTTAGTGGAATGAGTTAAAATTAATAGATCGGACCTAAGTGAATCATTTGTTGATTGTGATTAGGTTATGTCTATTGAAGCTTAAATTTAGATAGCCCGCCAAGATCCACAATCCACAATCCACACGTACTTGCATGGATCACTTGATATATTCTACCGGACCAATTTATGGGTCCATCTAGAATTGCATTTAATATATTAAGAATATAATATGTGTATTATTTATTTAATGAGATGCTCTATTATATTAATATATTAAAAGGAGACATGTTGACTTGTTTCTTTTAGTAAGAATAAGTCTGGTTCACATGTGGGTTTTTATTTAAAGTCTAATGGATTAAATAAAATTAGAAAAATAATATTAGGCCCATATATATATGGTGTGGGCGGCAAGGCTAATAAAATAGCCCAAGATATTATTTTATTTTATTGTTTTGATTAAATGGAAATTAATTAATTATTTAATTAATTAATAATTTAAATCAAAATCTTTTCCTGATCAGTAAATAAAATACTATGTGTTGGATTATGGTTAGAATTCTTTTAAGTGATAGGAGTTCTAATGTGGTAAGGATTAAGTCCACATACACTCCATACCACACAAAGAATTCGGCCACCCTAATCCTATAAGGGTTAGGATTCTTAAATTGATAGGAATAAGGGAAAAGCACAATTCCTTTTCAAGTAAGGAAATTGGCCAACCCTAGATTTCCTACACAAAGAATTCGGTCAACCCTATTTTGAGAAGGAGAAATTTCGGTCACCATATAAATATAAGGTGATAAATTTCGGCCACTAAGAAGCTTGAGTGAGAGAGATTTTTGTTTGCTTTGAAAAATAAAAATCTTACTCAATACACATAGAATTTCGGCCAAGAGAGAAAAAGAAAAATAAGTTCTCATTCGATAGTGCACTTGCAAGCCTTTAACATCAAAAGGTTTTGTGCACACTTTCGATTTAGGGTTAAGCGAGTTCCAATCATATCGATTGTGAATTCAAAAGTAACCGAAACTATTTTCATAGTCTCTTGGTGTTTTGGGATTGACGATCAGGATCAGAAGTTCCATACATCATTCTCAGGTAAGCAATTCAAAGAAAAAGAGGGAGACCACGCTCCTAGGTGATTCACGTACGTGCTAGGATTGAAGATCTTGCGGATTACCATCGACGTAAGTCAATCGGATCACGCGACAAGAGGTATTTAACTCTAACCGTATATTTGTGTTTAATTAATTAAAGGGTTAATGTTCAAATCTTTAGAAAATTTTAAACTATACGAAAATCTACTTTTCGCCTTCCGTTGCGGTTTTAGTTAATTTTTCCCTACAAGGTGGCTGGGTTAGTCCCCTCGTCAGGACTACACGCATGTATCTGTTTATGCATGTAAAGTCTCGGTCATGGGACGGTGGACCATCCCTGTCTGACTGTGATGTCAAACCCACAGCCCCCAGAGAAAGTCCATGACCTCCCTATGCTGCCTATCTCACTCCTCATTACTCTTTCGGAGATCCTCCCGTAAAGCAGCGACGGCATCCACCACATCTTGAATTTTACGTTCCAAACGGTCCTGAAACAAAATCAAAATTGTCAGTACTAAAACCATACACTCTTTTCAAATAAAATAATGCATTACAAATTTTTTTACGTACCTCACGATGCCCTCCAACGTCTCCTCGTGAATGAACTCTACTAGTATATCCGGGCATCGTAAATCAAACCTGCTTGTGCCTCTGGGGACTCCCACCGCTAACCTCTGGCTCTGAACCCCCAGTTTTCCGCCTCTACCTCAGGGGACTCCCACAGCTAAACTTGGGCTCCCAAGTCTCCTTATAACCGGGTCCGACAGTCGTATGGTCTACGGGATCCGTTACCGAGACGTCGTCTCTATCTGCAGCCGTATACAGACTGCCTCCCTCGTCTATGCCCTCATAGTACCGTGCAACCTCTCAACTGCCGTTAGCACCAGTGCAGTCCTCGCAAACATCTGAAATCGTAGTTAGAATATTGTATTTGTATACGTCATAATATGTATAAACTTTAACACAATAGATTCTTACCTTGGATGTGAAAATCTTGTCCAGCTTCTCCAACCTAGATTGGTTACTCAATTCCCATTCAAAATACGGGGGGACAAGTTAATCTCCATGCGGGTCCCAAATTGGGTCCTAAGCTCAGGGATAACCTCATACGCAAATATCTACGTACAAAAAAAAAATTAGAATCCAATCATTTATTCCATAATTCATATAAAATAAAATTCAGGTTTTCAAACGGATTGAAATTCTAAATTCTCACCAACAGTGCGTGAGGTAGACTGTAAATGTTGTACGTCCCCACCGTGTGAACGTTGACGCCCTTTGCTTGCTGTCTTCTCTCGAACCGCTCACGTCGACCGTCCAAGGCATGCTTGAAACCAAAATGGATTGTCTATACACTTGGGCACCCTACGGGAACGCATTAAAAGCGTCAAAGTCCTCGACTAACCGGATCTGCTATATTGGAATTTTCTCTTTCTCATCCAACTCCATCAATATCCAATTCAATATATAAATGAGGCACAACTTCACAACATCGTACTGATGCTCAAATATACCTACCCGTAGAACAGCTCTCAGTTGTTCATAATCCACCTCATCTACACCATTGAAATACCTTTGGTGTATCCCGTTCTTGACCATTTTATATCTCGTTGTTTCAGGAATCACTCCGAACTTCAATCTGGTGATGAGATAGAATTGAACCTTGGAGAACCGGACCGAATGACGACCTAACATAAATTGAATCTCATCCTCCGGCCCATCGTGATGTAGCTAGTGCAAAACCAGATGATGGACTACGCTAGCTGAAAACTTCATACCCCGATCCATCCGAAAGAAATGACCAAAACAAGACTCCGTATACCGACGTCGGTCTTCGACCGCGAATTGTTCTGGTACCCTGTCCAGTGTTACGTCGATATCTCGAAGGTCACCGAAATGGTCATGCCGAGTGATTTTTCCATCGTACCATTCCTCTTATGAAGTTTTAAACAAATCCTTTAGTTGATTCCCCATCTGTATTTTCACAGAAATAATGCATCAGTAAACAGTAAAAGGCTCGGACATAATCTAAAAAGGCTTGGAAACAGTTTCAAAAGGCTTGGGCCTTGCAAGAAAAGTCTCAGGCTCAGTTTAAAAATGCTCTGGCATTGCAAGAAAAGGCTCGGAAACAGTTTCAAATGGCTCAGACATTTCAAAAAAAGCTCGGACAAAGTTTAAAAAAGCTCGGAAACAGTTTCAAAACACTCAGAAACAGTTTAAAAAAGCTCGAAAACAGTTTAAAAAAAACTCGAAAACATTTAGAAAAAGCTCAGAAACCTAGAAAACGCTCGAAAACAGTTTATAAAAACTCGGAAACAGTTTGAAAAAGCTTGGATGGTGTTTGAAAAAGCTCGAAAACACTTTAAAAAAGCCCGTCAATAGTTTTAAAAAGCTTGGAAACAGTTTAAAAAAGATCGGAAACAGTTCAAAAAAGCTCGGAAACAGTTCAAAAAAGCTCGGAAACAGTTTTAAAAAGCTCAAAAACCCAGATCTTTAACAGATTTACAAACCCTAATCTAACCCACAACCATACTCAGATCGACAAATCAAACATAATCTACAAGTTTAATCAACACCCAACATCAAACATGCACATCAACTTATAAAAAACAAAAACAAAAACAAAAACAAAATCTAACTCAACTTACCTTAAAAAATCTATTGAAGATGCTCGTCTGAACACTAGAAAAACCACTGTTGTCAGACCGCTGTGCTACTTCGCCGTCTTTTTTCCCACCGACGGTTACTTTGCAGTCTTTTTCAGTTGATGTTTTCTATCTCTCGTTTTTCTCTCTAGGTTTGAAAATGACAAAAAATACTTGCAAGGGGTATTTTTTTCTAGACACCTATATTGGTGCATTGTAAACGTGAATTAATAATGTGCTGCTATTTGCACAACACCCACCCCAAATAGTGCTATTTATTTTTTGAACCCTTGTTTATTTGGGGTTTGAAAAGAGAGAGGTGACTTGAATCCACAACCTCAATGATGTAGGTATGGAGATCATACCACTAGACCAACCCCACCGAATGAAGAAAAGTGCTTTGATAGGGCAAACATACTACATAATCCGTAGTTCCGTACGCTCATTTTACATTATCGTGTATGCATGTTTCTTGAAACATTAATAATTACGTGCTGATATTACCACCGTGAAACTATTTTCTACACCCATTTTGATTAGTAAACACAATTAAATTTTAATACAAAATCCTGATTTTAAGATCAAGATGAAAAGGAAAGACAATAAAAATACTAACGATGCTTTGGCATAAAAAACATTCTTTCGAAAAAATAAATTTATATATATATATATATATATATATATATATTCCAATTTGGATTTTGATTGCTTTGAATCTATTCGCAATATTTCAATTAGACATAAGTGGGCGGATCTATAGAAATTTTGTGGATTTGATACACTTATTTTATGATGATTATTTATATTATTTAATAACAATGAAAGTTGCTATTCAGGTGTTTGTGAAAATGTTATCCTTCTATTTGACTGATTTGTTTAGATACTAATTAAGAAAATAAAGGAAAAGAAAGAAAATTAGAAAAAAAAAGGGTAAGATGATTGAGTTGCTATTTAAAAGCAATACCAATCCCACACCATCCCCTGCTGCATCACCCTTTTTCAGCCAAATCTCCCCTCCAACCCATCGCCATCCCCTGCTGCATTTTTGTACTGATGAACAGTGTCACGCAATATATTGTACGATACTATTCATCAACACAAAAAATGCCGCACAAGTTTCTTTTTTTTTTTCATTCCTATACTTTTATAAAATCACTGTTTGATCATATATATTAAAATCTATTATGATTATATCCTTTATTTAAAGTTTTGTTTAATCACATTTCTACCCTTAATCAATTAAAGTTATTCCAATTTGATCCTTTTTATTATTTAATGATTTTGTTTTTATTTAATTATTATTGATATTAACATTTATAATAAACTAAAATGAAGTGTATAAATATAAAATTTTAATGCATTTTTTAAAAATAAATCACTTAATTCCAAACAGCGGAAATTAAAGTAAAATACATTAATTAAAATAAACATTAAAAACGAAATACAAACTTCATAGTGATAGCACTAAATTACCACTATTTGGGTTGGAGATGGCCTAAGTAATTGCGGAAATGCCATCCTTCTGTGCTCTGCTTTCTTTGCTACAATAGGGCCAGTTCAAGACCAGACTTGGTATATGGATAACAGAACAAGTAATCACATAACCTCATATCTTGGAAATCTTTCTGTGAAGTCTAAATACAAAGGCAATGATTGACTTATTGTTGGAAATGAGCAGCAACTTGCTATATCTTGTAGTGGTCAAAAAACCACCTATGGCCCAACTATCGAGCCCACTGGCAAAAGGCCCATAAGGCTTCCCAAAATGGCCATCAGCAAACTCACGAAGGGCTCACAAATATAAGGCTCAATTCGTCATAGGGCAATGTGCGTAATTCAAAGTCAACCATCATGATGACATCAACCATTACACGGATCCAAATGACAGACAAACGGCTATTAAGGCCATCAAGGCAATCAAAGCCATCATTACCATATTCGCGTGAATCGAAACGAGAAATTAATGGCAATCATCCCATTGATCCCAATGCTCTTTTCCTTCGCTATAAATAGCAGACCCCTCTTCAAAGAAAAAGGTCATGCTTTTCTGAACTCTTATGCGAAAGCTCTCTATATTGCTCCGCATATTTTGCAATTTATTGATTGTGATCAATTCAACACCCTTTGGGTAGAACAACATGACTCACCCCGACCTAGTCGAACGAGGTTTTTGGCAAACCCAGGTCACCAAAGCCTTACATATCTACTCAAATATTCAAGAGATAGGTCCATCAACACCCAATGTTGTCCTCCATTTGCTCTCCATACAAATCTACACGACATGTCGAACCTTGCTATCTTTTACCTTTATTTCTATTCGACCTCATCTCCAATAATATACTGACTTGAGCATCTGAGAGTCCCCCACTAGGACCACCCCCTCTGTGGTTCGACGAACACTGTTTCTTTATCTGTTTCGTAGGTTGCCTGTGCCTAGCTCGACGAATTTATTAATTTTAGATCCGATGGACTATATATCTCACATAGGTACAATACATCCAAACTATTCTCTTGTTCCTTCAAAGCTTTTACGTCTCAAAAATGCATTACATGTACCTAATATTACCAAAACCCTACTTAGCATCTCTATCTATACTCGAGATAACCATGCCTTTGTTGAATTTTATGATGATCACTTTGTGATAAAGGACATGGTTTCGAGGAGGGTTCTTCTTCAAAGGCATCTTAAAGATGGGTTCTGTAGGCTTGAAGTGAGTGCACCTCTTCATAGAAGAACCAGTGATACCTCTCACGGTCCATTGTCTGTCTATCTGTCTCAATCTCAATTTGACGACTATAATAGAGTTGTTAAGCGTCAAACTATTTTACTTATGTTAAGAATAATACCAAGCCATTGTTTGATGTTAATGTTGATACAAAGGTCCGTGCCAATCTATGGCATGCCAAACCTAGTTATCCCTCTTTGTCAATTTTAAAGTCTATAATAAAGAGTTTGCATCTCTCTAATACAACTACTGAACTTGATTTTTGTGATGCTTGTAAGCATGAAAAGTTATATCAACTTCCTTTTTATAAGTCGACTATTGTTACAATAGTATTTCTTGAGTTGGCCCACTATGATATTTGGGGACTAGCTCCTTGTTTGGCCACTGAGGGTTATCGTTATTACATATCATTCATTTATTCCTTTAGTAGGTATGTTTGGTTGTTTCCATTAAAATTGAAGCCAGAAGTCTTCAATGTGTTTGTGCAATTTCATAAGATGGTTGAATTGCATTTCAACACCAAACTTAAATGTATGTAGATTGACATGGACAGTGAATACAAACTCATTCTTACTTATCTTAGTAATCTAGGCATTCATTATCTTTTGTCTTGTCCTTATTCTCATTAGCAAATGGAGTTGTTGAGAGAAAACATAGGCACTTTGTTGAAACATGCCTTACTTTGCTTGCTCACTCTCACATGCCTCTAAAGTTTTAGGTGAAGGCTTTTCAAACTGCTGTTGTTCTTATCAATAATCTTCCCACTCAATTGCTCAAATTTAAATTTCTTTTTGAGATTCATTTTCAAAAGAAACCAAATTATCAATACCTGAAAAACATTTGGTTGTGCTTGTTATCCTTACTTGAGACCTTTTTCAAAACAGAAATTTGAGTTTCACACTTCTAAGTGTGTGTTCATTGGTTATAGTTTGCACCACAAAGGGTACAAGTGTCTTCAATCTTATGGTCTAGTTTATATATATCCAGAAATGTACTCTTTAATGAGTTTGATTTTCCTTTTAAATCCTAGTTTGAATCAACAAGTTTTATGGTTCAAAGTCAGTCTCTTGGTCCTACTATGTCCATTCTTCTTTCTATCTCACCAATGTGCACTCATTCAACTTTTAGCCCAGTCTATAGCTCACCCTTGAAGATCTAATTCTGAATTACATATCTATCATCATAATTCTTCAGCAAATGGCTCTATAAACTCTACTACCAACACTTGATTGGTTCTTCTCAGTGGCATTACCTTACCTACCAACACATATATACCCTTGCAACTTTTTGCTGTAACAACTTCTTAACCTACTAACACACACACACACACACACACTATGCTTACCAGATCCAAGTTATGCATTTTCAAACCTAAAACCTATCTATCTATTTGCTCTTCTCCTCTGAGTATGCTTGTTAAGACAGAACCAAAGACAACTAAGGCTGCTCTAACAGATACTAAATTGGTTAAAGCAATGCAAGATGAGTATGACGCTTTACCGTCTAAAAAAACTTGGACCCTTGTACCTTGTTATTCTGATATGTGTAGTGGTCAAAAAATAGTCCTACGATCCAATTAAAGAGCCCATTAATCATAGGTCCAAAATCACGGTCCAAACCAGTTAAGTGGCAATAAAGGCCCACGTCAAGGATATGACCAAAGGATACTATTAAAAAGGGTCCACCAGCCCATGACCCATTTCACTATAAGGCAATATGCGTAAATCAAAGTCAACAATCATAATCAACCATAATGATAATGTCAGCCGTTACACGGGTCCCAACGGTAGACAAACAACTATCGAGGCCATCAATGCCATCATTGTCAGATTCACGCGGATCAAAACGAACAATTAATGGCAATCAAGTCGTTAATCCCAAGGCTTTTGGTCTTCACTATAAATAACAGAACCCTCTTAAAAGAAATGGCTTGGGTTTTTTACAACATAGACATGCGAAAGCTCTTTTACTATAGCTCCGCAATTTTCGCTATACATTTAGTATTTCCTTTTCGACGCTTTACGTTTCGAACCATGCTAAACCTCGACCAAGTCAAATCAAGCCCAAAAAACCCTTGGGAACTCGATTCAGATTTTGAGCTCACTTGCATGATATTCATCGTCGATCGTCGAGCTCTATCATCCTACTCGACACGACATATCGAGCTCATGGTTTGCTATTACTCTCTTTAGTCTACTTTATCTCAACTCTTACAACATACTGACTTGGGCATCGGAGAGTCATCCACTGGGAAAACCTCCATCTGTGGCTCGACGACCTCTATTCTTCTTTCTTGTTTCGCAGGTTGCCAGCACCCAGCTCAACGATTCAAGTAATAGTAGGTTCGATCGACTGCAACATATATATTATTGGAAACAAATGGGTGTTTACAATTAAATACAAGCCTGATGGTAGTGTTCTAAAGTACAAAGCAAAGTTGGTTGCCAAGGGGTTTTACCAACATGAAGAAGTGTATTACTTTGATACTTTCAGCACAGTTGTTAAACCATCTACAATTCGTATCATCTTTACTTTAGCTATATCTTTCAATTGAGAATTTCAACAAGTGGACAAAAATAATTCTTTGTTAAAATGAGAGTTGCAAGAGCTGGTGTATTTTTATTGATGTCAACAAACATACTCTTATGTGTAAGCTGAACAAAAAACTATATGGCTTGAAATAAACACCTAGAGATTGGTTTCACAAGCTTCAATCTACTTTGCGTAACTAAGGATTTACAAATGCTCAAACAGATATATATTTGTTTATTAAAAAGGATGAACAACATGTTGTGTATCTCTTAGTTTACGTAGATGATATACTTATCACAGGCAGCAGTTCCAAATTGGTACAACATACTATCAAAACTTTGAACTCAGCTTTTGTTTTAAAGATGCTTGGGTCAGTCAATTAGGGGCTGTCCGGTAGCACCTTTTTAGGTGTTTTTGTTTTTGATTTTTAAAAACAATTTTGAAAACGTGTTCGTTAAATCGTTTTTCATTTTATTTTCAAAGATCAAAAACAAAATGAAAAATAATATCAGTGTTAAAATTGAAAATTTTGAAAAACAACTTTTAGATGTTTTCTATGTTTTTGATTTTGTTTTTGATTTTGTTTTTCTTCCCATAACGCCTCCTTTAGTACTCATTCTTCTTCTTCGCGGATCCACTTCTTTCCCATATTTCTTCGTCTTCTACATCTTCCGATCTGCTCATTCTTCGCCGTTGATCTCTTCTCCGACTTCACCGCCGATCTCTTCTTCTCCTTCTTCCGATCTGCTCATTCTTCCGATATGATCCTTCTTCGTCGTTGATCTCTCCTCATTCTTCTTCTTCGCGGATCCACTTCTTTCCCAGATTTCTTCGTCTTCTCCGTCTTTCGATCTGCTCCTTCTTCGTCGTCGATCTCTTCTCCGTCTTGGCCACCGATCTCTTCCTCTCCTTCTTTCGATCTGCTCCTTCTTCGCCGTTGATCTCTCTTCTCCATCGTCACTGCCGATCTCTTCTTCTGCTTCTTCCAATCTGCTCTTTCTTCACCGCCGTTGATCTCTCTTCTTCTTCTTCTTCTTCTTCTTCTTGATCGAAAAATTCCAGAAACAAAATTTCAGATCCCCTGAGAAGAAATTTCTTTCCGATCTGCTTCAGAGAGGAAATTTCAAGATTTATTCATTAATTTTTTTTAATATTTTGTTGGTATTTTTTTTGATAAAATGATGAATTATAAAAATTTTGTTGATAAAATGATAAAATCATTATAAAAAAAAATCTGGTATAAAATGATGAAATTGTTTTGGTTAACTAATTGTAAAATTTTTCATTATTCTACCGGACACGTTTTTCCTGTTTTCATTCTTAAAATACAGTTTTCGGTATATGCTACTAGACGAGTTTTCAGAATTCGAAACTGAAACCAAAAACTGTTTTCATTTTTATTTTTATTTTTGAAAAACTACAAATGAAAAACGCTTACAGGACGAGCCCTTATTGTCTAGCCTTTGAAACTTTTAGAAACAAAGATGGAATATATATTACCCAAGCTAAGAATGTGACCAATATGTTGTCGAAAACTAATCTTCTACAATCCAAGCCATGTCACACACCTCTCAGCACAAGCACCAAACTGTCTCTTCACTCCGGTTCTATGTTTTCAGACTATTCTCTCTACATGAGTACTATATGCGCCTTTCAGTATTTGAATCATACTTTCCTAATATTTCCTTTGCCATAAATAAGCAGAGCCAATTCCTCTTAGCTCCTACTGATATTCATTGGATGGCATGTAAGAGGGTTCTTCGTTATTTGAAAGGCACATTCACCAACGGTCTTCTATTTCAGCCTACTTCTCGATGTTGTTATTTACACTGATGCCTATTGGGCATCTTGCATTGATGATAAGAGATCTACTAGTAAGTGTTGAGTTTATCTAGGTCCCACTCTCATCATACAGAGTTCAATGAAGCAGAATGTTGTGGCTTGATCTAGTGCTGAGGCTGAATACAAGGCTCTAGCTCAAGCATCAATTGAGGTACTATGGTTACAGTAAGTGTTTCAAGAATTGGGAGTGTTGATGCCTTTTATTCCAACTATTTGGTATGGCAATACCAATGCAACTGCATTAGCATGTTGAAATAGATGTTCACTTTGTTCGTGACAAAATTGCAGTTGGTTACTTTCAAGTTCTGTATGTACCAACAGATTCTCAGCTAGTTGACATTATGACCAAACCTCATGGAAGTGATCATTTTGAATTTTTCAGAGGCAAACTGAACCTTGTGTCATGACCTCAGTTCAGTTTGAGGGGGGATGTTAAGTCTACAGGTGCCTCAGCTACATTAACTCCCACCTATGCCTTAATTGCTTATTCCAACTCAGCTCAAGATGCATCAGTTGCTCATTCAGATATACATAACATAAAGCATATGTTCTATGCCTTGTTGACAATGCAAGACCCTGACTCAGCAAACTAGAACTCTCATGATCATCACAAGCATGATTAGTCTTCCTTTAGAAATTATGATTACGATTAAAGTCCAGTTTGATAATGCTTTTGATAGTTAAAATCAGATAATTTATAATTTTGATATAAAATGATATTTGGTAAAACTTTCAAAATTGATTAATTGATAAAATGAAAAGTTTTGACAGTGGTTTTGAGAAGTGGGTGGGGGTTACTTTTTGAAAGTGATTATGGAATAATCTATTTTAGCATTTAATGAATATTTTAAAAAATCATTATTATCTTTATGAAATCAAGTTAAAACCATTCATATACCTGATTTCATCTCAAAATTATATTCTACTTAAATATTGATTTAAAATATTTGTATTGTTCTTATGGAATTTTTTTTCTTTCTAATTTGAATATTCTACTTAAATATATATTTAATATATATATATATTTAATATATATATATATATATAATGAAAAAGTGAAATATGGTTCTAAAATCATGTATTTTTTGGTTATTGTAACTAATTTCAGCACTTCTGCAATAAAATTACCAAACATATGTATACTGCTTTTGAGCTTTACAATAGTTTTAAAAATACAATTAACCAAACATCTGCTGATTAACTTCACATCTGATTATTCGTTCAGCACAACTAATATTGATTATTATAAAAGTTATAGCAATACAAAACTGGCTCTAAAGTCAAAGAATGTGACTATTGTGCTGCCCAAGATTATTCTAGAAGCTGACTTGGGTAGTTTGTTAGAGCAGGTCAGCTTCAGTTATTGATGTAATTAGAGAATCAGCTTATTGAGTTGTATGTATATAAGAGGCATTACCACACAGATTGATAGTTAATGAGAATCATTTTTAGAGCTTCATTGATGGAAGCCAATTCCCTTAAACGTCATCTCTGTTTTTCATCTTTTCTCCATTGTTTTTCTATTGAGCTTGTTTTGCTCATATCATCGATCTCTATAAAAATCTACATTAGGACATGTTTAATGATGGACAATTTTACGGAGATAAGAGATTCTCATGCATAAGTTATAATCTATTTAAACGCTACACAAAAATCAGAAATTAAATTGATGCTAAAAATGGATTTCGATTCCTCTCTCCTACTTAAACAATTAAATACACTTTTCTTTCTTATTATCCTTATGGTGGAACTTGATTCTCTTTAATTTTTATTCTCAATTAGTAAATATGCACTTAGAGCCTTTACAATGTGATTGTCCACAAATATGTGATTGTTTAAGTCATATAAGAGAAGCCGGTCTCTTAGAATAGATCACGATCCATGTCTCTTTAGAATAGGTCATACGTGTGTTAGGTCATACGTGTGTTTTAACACACACACTATGGTGGAACTTGATTCTCTTTAATTTTTATTCTCAATTAGTAAATATGCACTTAGAGCCTTTACAATGTGATTGTCCACAAATATGTGATTGTTTAAGTCATATAAGAGAAGCCGGTCTCTTAGAATAGATCACGATCCATGTCTCTTTAGAATAGGTCATACGTGTGTTTTAACTCACACACACACACTTAGAGCCTTTACAATGTGATTGTCCACAAATATGTGATTGTTTAAGTCATATAAGAGAAGCCGGTCTCTTAGAATAGATCACGATCCATGTCTCTCATACATGTGTTTTAGCGCGCGCGCACACACACACACACACACACACACACACACACACACACACACACACACACACACAATGGTTCTCTCCTCATGACCGGACTGAACTTTTAAGATTATGATGAGACTTGTGGACTTTGATTAAGCTGAAATATGTGAATCCAATGGTTCTCTCCTCATGACCGGACTGAAATTTTAAGATTATGATGAGACTTGTGGACTTTGATTAAGCTGAAATATGTGAATCCAATGGTTGATAGTTGTGGAAATGATATAAATAAAATCAGTTCGTTATGAAGAGGTATAAATAAAATCAGTTCGTTCTGAGGAGAGAAAAACTGTATATATATTGAAAGAATTGTGTCAATATTTTAAAAACAATTTTTGTATACCACACTTTCATATAGTAAAATTACTATTTACTAAGTATTACAAGTTATTTGTGATAGTACACACACACACACACAGTGGTTCTCTCCTCATGACCGGACTGAACTTTTAAGATTATGATGAGACTTGTGAGTCATTGATTAAGTTTAAGAAGACTTTGATTAAGCTGAAATATGTGAATCCAATGGTTGATAGTTGTGGAAATGATATAAATAAAATCAGTTCGTTCTGAAGAGGTATAAATAAAATCAGTTCGTTCTGAGGAGAGAAAAACTGTATATATATTGAAAGAATTGTGTCAATATTTTAAAAACAATTTTTGTATACCACACTTTCATATAGTAAAATTACTATTTACTAAGTATTACAAGTTTTTTGTGATAGTATACTAGCGTTAAAAAGATTTAGCTATTATAAACATCTAGAGCTATATACATTATAATGGATAACTATTATACATCAATTGCTTAAGGGCTTTAGTTGGCTTAAAATACATGTCTTTTTTAGGTTTGGATTGTGTTTCTAATCGACGATAGTGGTGGACCAGATTCTTAGTGGTTCTCCACTCCGTCGTTCTGTTCCTCGTTGGTTGGCAATGACTGCATGGGTCGAGAGTTTTTTCGGTTTTCATAATGCTTTATGTTTTTTTTTTGGTATGGCCTGCGCGCCACTTTTTGTTTAGGGCTGTTTTCCCCCTAGTTTTTGTGCTTATTTGGTTGTTGTTACTCTTTATTTTTTATTTTATCATTTATATACGGTATATGGATACTTTCTAGGGGTTTTTCAGTATATGATTGCATGTGATGAATTTTTCCCTTAGGTCAGTCAAATTTTATCAAAAAAAGAGAGAGTAAAGTATTGTAATTGCCAAGCAAAATTCTTATCTAGACCTAGGTCGGTTTGTATGATTCCAGCAAGGAACATGTGAGGTGCACCTGGTGCCGATCACCACTACTGCTGATCGGTACATATGACCACTAATAATCAGGAACTTGGATCCTCTGCTGAACCGTGCTGAACTTTCAAGGATCTAGCGCCATTTGACCATTAAGAAATTGTATGTTTAGGATTTGATTAGGTATTTATTTACTTTCAACTTTTTAAAACGATATCGTTTACGCTAAACAATGTCTTTGTAAGTTGTAACTTTCCTCTTTCAAAGCACGACAATCAAAACAGTTGAATCTCCCAGAAGCTCAAGAATTGATTTGATTAAAATATTTTAAAAAATAATAATCATAACCTTTCATATTTTTTTGGTTCCACAATATCATCATCGATCGATCATCATCTGTTCCTACCAAACCCAACATCACAGCTTTCATTGCACTGGAATTTGAAGACTATAGAGCAACAAACCCAACATAAATTCAACGGTCTCTGGGCAAACCTTACAATCCATCCTCCACTGTTTTGATTCCCTTGTCCATCCACAATAAAGAAAAAGCCACAAAACTTGATGTAGCACCACCTCAAATTGAACGTATAAGATGTAATCGTTGTTGTTCTTCTTAGACTCTTTCTCTGCCATTCAAATCTTCATTTCTTTTGTTTGGGTGTGAGGATTTCTAGGGAACCTGATTTTATTTCCCTTTGCTTGCGCCAATAGGCTAGATTAATGGATTGAATTCTTGCAGTCAGGAATAGGGACAACCATAAACTCAATCGAATAGATTTAACCATAAACTCGTCGATCATTGAAAATTTAAGCAAATCCAAAAGATAAGGTTCAAATTTTGTATAGGGTAATAGAGACAGCGAAAGAGTCAGAGATCAAAGATTCAAAGTCCTTTTTTCCTTTAGCTTTTGGTAAGTGGTTTTTGAGAAAAAAAAATCCGATTGTTTTCGCCGATTGATGGAGTAGTAAACAAAATGATAAAGGAATGTTTGATTGTTGACATTTGGGGAAGGGTTTGGTCATTATGCAACGACATAGTTTTAGATTTATTATAGGAAAGAAACAAAACAAAATAAATCCTGACCACATGTTATTTTCAATTACACGTGGAGTCAAATGCCTAAAAGCCCAATACAGTTCAGCATGTAAGAAGGTTAGTTGAGAATCTTTAACTTTTTATTTAAAAGTATATTTAAAAAAATGGATAAAGATCCTCTACTGATCCACAATGGTGCTGAACCATGTTGACCTTTTAAAGATCTGTTGACACTTGTCTTAAAAAAAAGGTGTGGTCAAGATTTGTTCTTCTTATTTGTCCCTCTAAATAAAACTAAAACTTCACCCAAGCTACACCGTTTTGCTTTATTTTTCCACATAATTTCCTTTATCTTCTTATTTACATTCCTCCATTCAATTCCCACATAAACAGCAAAAAACCTCTAAATAATCACGAACCAACAATACCCAGACTTTCATGGAACACAGAGCAAGGAAACACAGAGCTTAACCCACAAGTATAGAATCTACGAAGACCCACACACAACTGAAGAGACCAAAACGGCTGCTATCAAACGAAACATTTGAAAGCTCCAAAAATTAGTATCATCAGCAAAATAAGGAAAACACAGAGTTTAATCCTTAACAATTAGCATTATCAACATAATCTTATGGCATCAAACCTCTGTATTTCACCAAACCCCTGAATGATTTCAATAGAAAACAAACAAAAAAGTTTTATTTTCTTTTTTGTTAAAAACAATCAGAACCCAAAAGAATTCCCTCTAAAACAACAAACTACGTACTGGGGATTCAAAGTTAGAGAAGAAGAAAGAGATTTATTGTGATTTTAAGGGAGAGAGATTTAGGTGATCAAATCTTTTAAGGAAAACAAAAATTGGAACACACAACACAACAATTTAGAACGAAAGCAGAAGCACCTTTAGCTTTAGGATATATATTTTTTTTTATCTTTTAATGAAATTAGACCAAAAAATTCTTGAGGAGAAGAGAGAATTTGTGTGGGATTCGAAGTTAGAGGTGAAGAAATATAGAAAATTATTTCACACGATAGTCAGAATGGGAAGAAGACGAAAGGAAAAAAAAACCCGATAAATACAAGTTTGATAATTTAGGATTTGGACAACCAAACGGTGTAGTTTTAGATTTCTTAGAGGGAGAAACAAAAATAGCAAATCTTGGCAATACAAAATTTTTTTAAAACAGGTGTCAATAGATCTTTAAAAGGTTAGTATGGTTCAGCACCATTGTGGATCAGCAGAGGATCCTTGTCCTTAAAAAATATTGAGAGGAGAGAGAAATTTTATTGAAACATTATATTTAATAAAAAAGTTGACACATATCAACATTTTAGTGGTCCGATGTACTACTCAGCTGATTCTACATTTAAGTGGTCCGATGTACCACTTAGCTATTTCATCTAATATCTTCTCGGAACATGAGAAAACTAAATTTTCAACCCTGAATTTATATAATATTATTTTTTAAAAAAATTCTTATCCATTATGAGTGGGTTACTTTTAGTATTTATTTAAGGCAAGTTGCAGTATATAGAAATATCTATAAAATAAGTAAATATTTTCAAATTGAAGAATCCATACCAATCAAGTCATGTAATTCAATTGATAAGTCGCAACACAGGGATAGGTTAACCGTGTACGGTCTATTTTGACTTTAGCCTTGTTTGGCAGACTTTTGGAGAGCTTAAAAACTCTTTTGAGGCTTAAAAATGGCTTTAAAACATGTTTGAATGTGATATGATACGAGTTTATGAAGATTATAAGGCCCCGTTCTGCAGCTGTTTTTTTTTTGTTTTCGTTTTAGTTTTTCAAAAACGATTTCGAATTCGCGTTCGTTTAACCGTTTTTCATTTTATTTTCGAAAAACAAAAAAATTTTGAAAAACACAATTAGTGTTAAAAGTGAAAAATTTGAAAAACATTTGAAAGTTGTTTTTCGTTTTTCGTTTTTGTTTTTTTTTTTTGTTTTTTCACTTATTTTTTTAAAAAAAAAAATCATTTTTTTCTTACTTTTCTCCATCTTCCTGTCACTATTCTTCTTCATCTTCTTCCAGACTCTTTTTCTTTTTCTTCTTCGCCGCCGATCGGCTTCTTCTTCTTCTTCGCTGATCCGCTTCTTCTTCTTCTTCACCTCCGATCGACTTCTTCTTCTTCTTCTCCTTCTTCTTCTTCTTCTTCTTCTTCTTCTTCGCCGAGTCCATTTATTAGTCATCCAGCGAAGTTAAAAATTTCCTTTCCTTGAAATTTTACTGAACTTTGTTTGAATACCAGCTTTTCAATTTCCCTTCCTTCCACTTCTAGTGTAAAAGACCCATTCAAACTTAAAAATTTCAGAATCCCAATGACACCTATGGCTAGTGAACCTATTCCTTCAAAAGTTGTATATACACTGTTCGATAGAAGTCCTAAACGAATTGGTGTTTCAACAATTGATTCCAATTAACTACGCTAGATATGTGATTGATGTTGAAAATGGTGTGGTTAAAAATGGCTATTTTACAGGTAATGGTACTTCTCATGATGATTGCAGTGACGATGTGTGTACTAATGATGCCCCTACATATTCTTCTTCAGGGAGTTTACTAGATAGGCGTTTTGTGATTGGTGTTTTAAAATTTTGTAGCAATGAAAGATGTCTTGAATTGGGAAGAAGATACCATGCATTGATTATCAAGAGTGAAGTTAATGTTAATCAGTTTGTAGGAACTAGTCTTGTTGGTATGTTTGCTAAATGTGGAGATATGAGTTTACTGGTAGCACGTTTAACTCTAGATTTTGTTAACTTAACTCAAGTTTACTGAATTTCATGTGTAATGTTCTGATGACTCACTTTTATTCAAATTATATATATATATATATATATATATATATATACAGTCCTTTTACTGTCAGTACGCACTGATATAATTATATAAGGACATTGAATGTGAGCCACTCGTTTATAAAAGAGTTTTGACAAGTGCATACATACCAAGTCAAAATATGTAAAATGAGTGGCTCACATTCAATGTCCTTATATAATTCTATCAGTGTGCATTTATGTGAAAATTATTGTATATATATATATATATATATATGTATATGTATATGTGTATGTATTCAGTGAATCAATTTTCTTCTCTGATTCATTATTATATTTTTCTCTTTATTTTTACAACAATTTTTAAATTATGAGTTATTTGATAATTATTTGGGATGAATTATTGACTCCCTTTTATTCAAATTAAAAATTGCAATAGAAAAAATGTAAGAAAAATTATAATTTTTGATATTTTTCAGTTATTCTACCAGAAGTGTTTTTATTGTTTTCATTTTAGAATTCAGCTTTCAGTGAAGCTACCAGATGTGTTTTTACTGTTTTCAATTTCAGGATACAGTTTCCTATATATGCTACCAAACGCGTTTTCAGAATTCGAAAAAAAAAACACTGTTTTCATTTTCATTTTTATTTTCGAAAAACAGTCACTGAAAAACGCTTACATGACAGACTCTTGCCTTTTATCAAAAGCTAAGCTCAACTGACTTGAGCTAAAAGAGATTATCGGAAGTTGAACTGATGTTTAATGAATATTTCATAATGACGTATTTACCCTTACTAACAAATAAGTAATTCTAATTGTATCCTATCACACCCATTAACACTGTAAACTCGATTTCCCCATCGCAGTCGATCTCCACCTTTTTTGCAAGAGAACACCTTGTTATTTATGCGAATCTAAACCAGAAAAAAATAAAATAAAATAAAACCATCAAAAATTAAATTTTTTGTTTTTTTCACTCTCAAATTCTCCCATTGATACAAATATTTACACTTTTTTCCCATATTTTCTATGGCTTTAACAGCCCGATACTAGTTATCAACCATATCCATATCACCATTCTTCTCTACATCTCCATTCTCAGTCAATTGAACACAAACTTTCTCTAGTTTACTGGTTTGTGGATCGATCTCATCCATGACTTTGGATATGCAAACTTTTTGGACTTTAGTAATGGTTTGTGTTGTGTGAGAGTTGATGTAGATATTTTGCACATTTAATTTCAGTTTTGAAGAGAAAATGAGATGATTTTGTTTTTAATTTTTTTTTCCAGATTTTCAGTTCTCAATCTTAATCTGGATATATTTTGTGTTTTTATTAAATTTCTTTTTTCAGATTTCCGGTTCTCAATCTCAATCCTGATATATTTTGTGTTTTTATTAAAAAAAAAATCCCAGATTTGCAGATTTGTTCAATCAAGCCGCCGAGTATTGGAAACAAGCTATCGCGCTTACACTTGGTAATTATATTGAAGTGCGGAATTGGTTGAAGATCACGGGATGTTTCAAATAGAACTCTCTGTTTATTTATTTCGTAGAATTTATATATCAATTTTTTTTGTTATAGTTATAATTAATTGTTTGTTGGCCTCATCAGTTTTTAATAATTGTAGATGGTCGTTCTACAATTAGTGGGTTGGATCAGCTTTTGGTAGACCCACACAGCCTATCGATTCGGTCGACTCGTTGGATCGTCTTCTCCAAGGAGATACCTGCAAAAAAGATGAAAATCGAATAGAAACAAGAGAAATGATGATGAGGGTTTATATTTTGGCCTTATATTAGCTTGGGCTGAGCGTTAAAGATGAATCTTAGAAGTGAGATAAGGTGACAAGTTTCAGTGATCGAAGAAGTGATTCCGGCAGAGTTTCGGCTAGCTTGACAGCGTTTGATAATGGTTATTTTTCAGAGACCTCTTATGTCGAGAGTCTCGTCTTATTTATAGAGATGGGTTGGGCTCTCAACAGCTTTTGATTGTGGCTATCCCTAGAATCTCTCTTCAAGATCGTGATCACCAGATTTTCTCTCTAAGATCACGATCACGATCACATCGTGATCTTATCAATTTAATTTGATAACATCGGTTGTTTAACTGAAAAGAACCAGTCAACAGTCTGGGTCGACCCGGAATATTTGGGCCTGATCCATGCCCTGCACGATTTCTGTTGGGCTTCAAGTGTAAGAGCCCAGAGGCCATTTTTGGCTACCACAGTTTGTCCCCCACTCTCTGAAGTAATAGTCTGAATTTAGAGAGTATTTTTTATTCAGGTCGAACTTACACTCGACCGTAGGTTGTTCGACGTGAAGCGTTCAACGGTCGATCGACGTGTTTATAAGAGATCAACTACTTCTAGGATCATGGAGAAAATGAATCTATAGTTCATTTCCTAGGGCTGACGTGGTGGCAATTTTGGCGCTAACTTATAACTTTTAGGCGCACTTATCGAGACAGGTTAAATTTCAAATCTCAACTTTGTTTACCCTGGTTAACCGTTTACCATCATGATAACGACACGTGGCTTTAGGTCAAATCCTTGGGTTAAAAAATCAAGTTATTTAAATGCACTATTCCTCTTTCCTGCTTCATCGTTTCATATTCTCAAAAGCAGAAGTTTTTCTTCCATAGTTGCTCATTTGTTCGAAGACGATTTCCTAGCAGATCGTTGTCTTGTCCAGTCAGTTTTTCCGTCAAATCATCATCGTTTTATTCTTCAAGGTGAGTAACGATTTCCTCTTTTCTTTTACCTTTAGTGCAACACCTGATGTTGTTTTGTATATAAGAATCGTATAAATACCCAGAAATGTTCCGTGCATTTTTTGCTCTTTACTTTTTAGTTTCGAAATTCATCTGTCAATTATATTTTGTGTTTGAATTTCGATATGTATTTATCGTAGATATCTTAACATTTCTGGTTGATCGACATAAATTTCTTAAGTCTTAGTAGAGCCACGAAATTCCCTGATTTATTGTTTAGAGACCCTAGGTTTTGATCTCTAAATCTTAGGTTGTGATCTCAGATTTAGTTAGTAAAACTGACTTGAGTTTACTGCATTTATCAGTTTTTTTGGAGATATGTCGAACGACTCTTCAACCTCAGAACCATCCTTCACCTGGACGAATCTTGGTTCGAAGGATGATGTTGGAGGTATCGAGGTCGACTCGTTAGATGTCGGTCATCAAATAACAGTAGCAAAGCCAACAGAAATAGTGATAGATTCATCCATGATATTAGAATCCGGTGCTGTATGCGCTATTGTGCAAAGGGATAAGTCTCCAGAATACATAGATGTTGATGAGCCATCATGTTCTGGTAGACCGCTTGGTATTTTGGCCGGTGATAATCCGGGAAGCGTACTTACTGAAGCTGATATTGATGGTATAAGAACACTCTATTGGATTCCAGAGAGTGTCGTTCTACGTGCTCCAAAAGAACATGAGCGTGCAGACTGGGATATCCCTGGTTGAACCTGCTTTTACGAGTACAATCTTCGTCAGGGATTCAGGTTTCATGTTCCTTCATTGGCTCGACGTCTATTGGTGTACTATGACATAGCTCCTGGCCAGTTGATGCCCAACAGTTGGAGAATACTCATCAGTCTTTCCGTTTTGCGAGAGAAATATAATTTGCCTTTTGGGATAGGTTCGCTTTTGCATAATTATTATCTAAAGGAACATATCCACGAAAATGGTCGTTATTCACTGATATTGAGGTCGAATGCGAAGCAAATTATAACAGATCTCACAACAAACGACCGTAGATGGAAAGACACATTCTTTTTTGCTAAGGGTTTATTGATCGATGGTCCCTTTGGGAATGAGATGTACGCCTACCGGAGGGTATGGAATCGTTATGGTGAGTGTCGATCCTAGTGTTATCGTTTAGATCTCTTAGTGATTACTAAGTTTTGACAATTTTTTATCCTTGTAGAGTTGATAAATGCAGAGAGTAAACCTAGGTGTGACGATGCCGTTAGTCGTACGCAAAGAGTGTTAGCAATTCCTGCTGAAAAGAGGAGTTGGAGAGTGTTGATGGCCGAAGGTAACCTTAGGCCTAGTACTATTTGGATTCATTCAACATGGAATGTGCCCCGAACTCCTTATCCTTTAATGAAAGACTTAGTGTCGTTCGTAATGATTAGGAAAGGGATTGAGATTCTTTGTGGTACGCAATTTCTGACTCCCATAACTGATGCTGAACGTCGTTTCACAGCCAATTCATTATCAAGCATGAAATTCACCATGCCTAATCCGGAAGAGGCCTTAAAGAGACAGAGGGAAGCTATGGCAAAGAGAAGAGCTGCTGCTCTTGCGAAGAAGAATGTTGAGGAAACATCTAAAGAAAAATCACTTATCCCTATTATCGAACAACCTTTGGAGTCCTCCCCGGAGACGGACCCTTTAAGGCCACCCAAGAGAAGGAAGACCGCTGAAGAAAAAGGCAAGGGGAAGTTGATCGAAGGTGGGTCGAAAGGTGCTTCGACCGAAGTAGTTAAAAATAAAGCAGACCTAACTTCAGTCACATTTCCGAAGGAAGTCTCTGTTTTCAAAGAGCCTGACATTTTTTTTGAAGAAGTCGAACGACCTGTTGTTCTCAATTGATGGAGATCTTTTGAAAGGAAAGATGACGGAGGGGATGATGGATGCAAGCCTTATTTCTACTTTTCAGGTATTAATTGTCTTTAATGTTTCTAGATTTGTCGTGCGATCCCTGCAAAAAAATATTTTTATATGTAGGCTTTCCAGATGCAGCTGGCTTTGAAAAACAGACATTTGTCAAGCCGGAAGAAATGCTCTGATCTACAGAAGGCGAAAGACAGTCTCAAGCGGGATCTTGAGTCGACCATCAGAGAGAATGAATTGATAGAAGAAAAAGCTAACGCTCTAGATGCAGAGTTAGCTAAGTCCAAGAACGAGATTGTCGATAGAGATCAAATGCTAGCCAACGCTGATGCAATTATCGCCGAGAGAGATCTGCAAATAGTAGAACTTAATGAACTGCTTACGAATATCTCGATTAAGGCTATGTGTGCTGCCAGAGTCGACCTCTTCTGGCAATATCTGGCTGGGGAGCATACAAAATGGGATCCCCAAGCTGAAATTGCAGACTGGGAAGAAGCCGAACGTTTTGAGGCTGAAAAGTCACCTGGCGATGGGCATGATAGACCTGACATCGGCTCTAAAGATGCTACTGTTGTCCACTCTCTTCCTCTATTGGATGTTGTTGATCTTGTTCAGCCGACTCAAGATCCTGTTCAAGATCAAGCAAAACTTTGAAACGTTTTCTTCGCAGTTATTAAATTTTTTTTATTTTGTTCAACGAATTGTCCGATGGGACCTCTATTTCGTGATCTAAAGAATTTTATTTTGTTATTTTCGCATTTGCATTACTCTTTTAACCGAATTCTTTTAATATTCAAGTTGTGTATGGTTCGACTGGGTCAAAAATTGCTTAACTGTTTGCGTGTTTAGGATTGATTCGACTGTTAATATGGCGTATACTCGTTTATAAAGTCAACTCATGCATTTATAAATTCAGTTGATACAACTTTTATAACAATACCGCGTTCATGCGTTTATAACTTTTCAGTTGATACGACTTTTACAACAATACCGCGTTCATGCGTTTTATAACTTTTCAGTTGACATGACTTTTACAAAAATAACCGCGTTCATGCGTTTATAACTTTTCAGTTGATACGACTTTTACAACAATACCGCGTTCATGCGTTTATAACTTTTCAGTTGACATGACTTATACAACATCGCATACATGCGTTTTATAGAATTGTAGTCGAAATGACTATTAGAACAATATCAAATACAAGTTTATAGAATTTTAGTCGACACGACTATTACAACTATCGCGTATATGCGTTTTATAGAATTATAGTCGAAACGACTATTAGAACAATATCAAATACAAGTTTATAGAATTTTAGTCGACACGACTATTAGAACATTATCGCATACACGCGTTTATAGAATTTTAGTCGACATGACTATTACAACAGTATCGCATACACGCATTTATATAATTTTAGTCGACACGACTATTACAACAGTATCGCATACATGCGTTTATAGAATTTTAGTCGACACGACTATTACAACAATATCGCATACATGCGTTTTATAGAATTGTAGTCGACGCGACTGTTACAACAATATCGCGTACATGCATTCGAGATTGTAGAACGACAATTTACAATTATTTGATGTAGTCATCATTATTCCCCCAACTTCTCGTAGTAGGAATACGGGAAGTTGTAGCAAGTCTGGAGTTTGTAACTGGCAGAGTATAGATGTCGAATCGATTCTCCTTGAATGCAGGATCTCATTAACAAAATCTGTAATAGGTATGCAATAGCTTGCCAATCGACAGCTTTAAGTATTAAGTAACAAATACCTTTTCAAAAATTGTTATTAGTGAGCTCAGGTTTGCACTTAGTTGCAACTAGTCCGTCATCATTGCCCTTGTAGATCGACGTTAGTTGATGAATCGATAAATTTAAATAAATAAATACTATTAAAAAAAAGTAGTAGAGTATTAGAAGTGGTACTGTTTTAGATGTAGAGCATTCCAGCTGTTGTGTACTTCCCGACCGTCTAGGCCTCTGATTTTGTAGGCGCCTCGACCTTTTACGTCTGTTATTTCATATGGCCCCTCCCATGTTAGACCCAGCTTTCCTGCTTCCAATTCTTTTATATTTTGGAAAACCCTTCGCAGTACCCAGTCGCTGATTTTGAACATTCTGATTTTGACTATTTTATTATAATGTCGAGCGACTTGTTGTTGATAGGCTTGGATTTTTAAAGCCGCCCGTTCACGACGTTCGTCGAGGTGATCCAATTCGTATCTGAGTTCTAGACTATTCTGTCCTTCGTAGGGGCTCTCGCTTCGAGCTGTGAATAGCTGTGTTTCGATTGGGATGACTGCTTCTGAGCCGTATACGAGCGAAAACGGTGTTTCTCCTGTCGAACGACGTGGAGTTGTTCTGTATGACCATAGGATCTCTGGAAGTTTGTCGGCCCATTGGCTTTTTTCTATCTCTAGTAGTTTTTTCAATGTATTTATTATAGTTTTGTTTGTCGACTCTACTTGGCCATTTGCTTGCGGGTAGCGTGGGGTTGAGAAGCTCAATTTGATTCCATACTTGTCGCAAAAGTTCTTGAAGTCGAAGGAAATAAATTGGGACCCATTGTCGGTCACGATTTCTTTCTAGATTCCAAACCTGCAAATTATTTGTTTCCATACGAAATTGCGTACCTCTATATCCCTTATGTGTTGAAAGGCTCCTGCTTCGACCCATTTTGAGAAGTAGTCTGTTAGGACGAGCATGTAAACGACTCATCCTTATGCTGCAGGGAGTTTTCCTACAATATCCATTCCCCATTTCATAAATGGCCAAGGAGCCGAAATTGAGTTAAGCGTACCTGGTGGAAGGTGGGACACTTGGGCGAATCATTGACATTTGTCGCCGTGTTTAACATGTTTCTGGGAATCGGATCGCATTGTCGGCCAGTAATAGCCAGCTGTGATTGCTCTATTCGACAAACTTCTAGCACCAGAATGATTTCCACACTCTTCATAGTGAAGACTCTTTAGTACGTCGTATGCTTCTGAAGGTGACAAACATAGCAGATACGGACCTGTAAAGGACTTTTTATAGAGCTTACCATATAGCATGCAGAATTTGGCTGATTTAGCTCTAATTCTTCTTGCTTCGGATATGTCGTCTGGTAGCAAGTTTGCCTGTAAATAATCCACTATCGGGTCCATCCAATTTGAACCATCGTCGATTGGCGATACGTTTTCTTCCTCGTGTATCGCTGGTGCAAGTATATGTACGATGGGTATTGTCTTGGGACCGTCGTTTGTCGTAGTCGACCCTAAGTTGGCGAGGGCGTCTGCTCGAACATTTTCTGTTCTTGGTATCTGCAGCATGGAAAATTGGTCGAATGTAGATTCCAATTGTTTTGCCTTAGCCAAATATGCTGCCATTCTTTTGTCCTTAGCGTCGTACGTGCCGTTCATTTGTCGAACGACAAGTTGTGAGTCACTGAGAACTTTGATATTTTTGATACCGAGGCTTCTAGCAAGGCTTAGTCCAGCCAATAGTGCCTCGTATTCTGCCTCGTTGTTGGTGTAGGGAAAAATAGATATAAAACGCAGCGGAAGAAACGAAAAATAGATTTCGTATGGTTTTAAAATTTTTCTTAAAGTTGAACCTTAACCTTTTAATTAATTAAACTCAAATATATACGGTTAGAGTTAAATACCTCTTGACGCGTGATCCGATTGACTTACGTCGATTGGTAATCCGCAAAATCTTTTCCGATGCCCGTGAACAGTACCCGCAAATCACATACCGAAAAGAGTTTGTGTTGTACCCTAATTTCCATCAACCTTTAGACTTCAAAACCTAATCCAACTCATAGATATTTTTATTCTTTTATTGACTAAATAAAAAGACTTCTTATTTGATTAAATAAATAAAATTAATTAATTATTTTCTTATCAAACAAGTCTTTTACTTTTAATATACTACTACCAATAGTATAACTTTAGGAAATATATTTCCTGATCAGAAAAAGATTTGTTTCTTAATTAAACAATTAATTAATAAATTAACTAATTCTTATTTAATTAAAACAATGAAACAAAATAATATATTAGGTTAATATATACACCTTGCCGCCCTACTTATATAAATGGGCCATATATTATTTTCTTATTTCATTTAATCCATTGGACTTTAAATAAAAGCCCACATGTGAACCAGACCCATTCTTACTAAAAGAAACAAGCCCACATGTCTCCTTTTAATATATTAATATAATAGTGCAGCCCATTAATTAAATAATAGACATATTATATTCTTGATATATTAAAAACAATTCTAGATGGACCCTTAAATCGGCCCGGTAGAATATATCAAGTGATCCATGCAAATACGTGTGGATTGGGGATCTTGGCGGGCTATCTAAATTTAAGCTTCAATAGACACAACCTAATCACAATCAACAAATGATTCACTTAGGTCCAATCTATTAATTTTAACTCATTCCACTAAAGAGCTAAAATTGAACTCTTAAATAAAGATAGAATAAGGAGATGTTTCTCATTCATACCCTAGACAATCTTATAGGAGATGGTGTATCCTCGTGAATAATATCAGTAATCGCTAAGAGCTCATAGACCGCCTATAGCTCTCCAAGTTACCATATTTCCTCATATGACCACATTTCGAACTTGGATACTTTGACTTGTCCAGAAGCCATGTTTTCAATAATCATTATTGAAAACTCAACGTTAAGATTTAATATCCAATACCTCAAAACATCCATATGATGATATTATACTATCATTTAATAAATGGAGCCACGATGTCCATATCTATAAATGAAGTCCTCTATCGATTAACAAATGTATACCACCAAACTATCGAGGATAGACTATGCTATATAATCGTACTCATTGATAGCTCTAATGATAACACTTGCAACCATAAGTCCATCATTTATCTCAGGATTAAGATAGACTCTCCGATTGTCCTCTTTAATGAAAAGACTTATACCTAGTGACAGTTCTAGATAAAGTATTTCATTGTGATCCAGTTCAATGCACCTAGTGCACTAGATTCTTTTACTCGAAAACCTTTCGATGATTTTAGACTCATCATATTCATTTGATCCCACTCAAATGCTAGTAAAAGAATTCTACAACTTTAACAAGATAGAGGTGCCCAACCTTTAACTTAAGTTGTGAACGCTATTCAAGACTAACTAAAGAATTGTGTCTACCTCATACATATCCGGATGTATGAACAATTCTTCATGTCTCATAGTCTTTTGACCTTATGATTATTTACCTTGACAATTATAATAATAAATGCTATAAGTAATTGTAAGAACATAATTCACTTTATTAATATGAGAAGATTGTCAATTACAATATTACACTCTTGCCATTGAGCATAATCCTAACAATCTCCCACTTGCTCTATAGCAAGTGTGTCATATCTCTCATTCCCATGTTCTCCAGATGTCCATCAAAGCTCTTCTGAGGTAGAGCCTTTGTGAAAGGATCCGCTAGATTTTCTGCTGACGCGATTTTGGTGATCGTCACGTCTCCCCTATAAACAATTTCCCTCAAAAGGTGATACTTCCTTTCAATGTGTTTACCTCTCTTATGACTTCTTGGTTCTTTCGAATTAGCCACCGCACCACTGTTGTCAAAGTGTATAAAGATCTGCTTATTCGCACTAGGAACCACTTCTAAGTCAATCAAGAATTGGCGGAGCCAAACAGCCTCTTTGGCAGCTTCGCATGTAGCAACATACTCAGCTTCCATGGTGGAATCAGCAATACAAGATTGCTTGATACTCCTCCATATGACTGCTCCTCCTCCAATGGTAAACACCGATCCTGATGTGGATTTTCTAGAGTCAGAATCCGACTGGAAATCAGAATCTGTATACCCAACGGGAATTAAATCCCCTCCAGAGTATACAAACATATAATCTCTAGTTCTCTTGAGATACTTGAAAATATGCTTGACTGCCGTCCAATGATCAGGACCAGGTTTCGATTGAAACCTGCTAACTATGCCAACAGCAAAACAAATATCTGGTCTAGTACAGAGCATTGCATACATGAGACTTCCAACTGCCGAGGCATATGGAACTCTACTCATGAATTGCTCTTCATGCACATTCTTAGGTGCTTGACCCTTAGAAAGTTTGATTCCATGTCTAAAAGGTAACATACCTTTCTTGGAATCTTGCATGGTGAATCTAGACAAGATTTTATCAATGTATGAAGCTTGGGATAATACAATCGTTCTATTCTTTCTATCCCTTATTACTTGGATACCAAGAATATAACTTGCTTCTCCTAAGTCCTTCATATCAAATTGTTTTGCTAACCATTCTTTCACTGATGTCAATACACCTACATCGTTTCCAATAAGTAGTATATCATCAACATAAAGAATGAGGAAAACCAACTTGTCGCCTTTGATCCTCTTATATACACAAGGTTCGTCAGGGTTTTGAATAAATCCAAAACCCTTTACAGCTTGATCGAACCTTATGTTCCAGGATCTGGATGCTTGCTTTAGTCCATATATGGACTTTTGCAACTTGCATACTCTTTCTTCTTGGCCTTTTTCAATGAATCCCTCTGGTTGCATCATGTAGATGCTCTCGTCAAGACTTCCATTAAGGAAAGCTGTCTTGACGTCCATTTGCCAAATCTCTAAGTCTAGAGATGCTGCAATGGATAAGAGTATCCTAATGGATTTAAGCATGGCCACAGGTGAGAAGGTTTCCTCGTAATCGATACCTTCTTTCTGTGTATAACTTTTAGCTACTAGTCTAGCTTTAAAGGTTTCCACCTTACCATCCATACCTCTTTTCCTCTTGTATACCCACTTGCACCCAATGGGTTTTATCCCTTTAGGCAAGTCTACAAGGGACTAGACTTTGTTATTGAACATCGATTCAATCTCGGATTGCATTGCCTTTTGCCACTGACGACAATCAACATCCTCCATAGCTTCCTTGTACGTGTAGGGATCATCGTCGTTCGGGAGATTCTCAACAGATTCTCCTAGACCGATATATCTTTCGGGTTGTGTTCTAACCATCCCACTACGACGAGGAATGGTAGGTTGTTGATCTTGTGTTGGAGTGGAACTTACAATTGGGCTGGGTTGTGAAACCTCTTGTGGAATTGTATCTCCTGACATCTCATTCAAGACAATTCTACTTTTAGGCACAAAATTATTCATATAGTCCTTTTCTAGAAATGAAGCATTTGTTGAAACAAATACTTTTAGATCAGAAGGACTATAGAAATAATATCCTTTAGTTCCTTTTGGATACCCCACAAATATACATGTTTCCGAACGGGACTCCATCTTTTCTGTCTTTCCTTTCAACACATGTGCAGGACAACCAAATATCCTCATGTGTTGTAAACTAGGCTTTCGCCCAGTCCACAATTCATGTGGGGTTTTAGGGACAGATTTAGATGGTACATCGTTTAGAATATATATTGTTGTTTGTAGAGCATATCCCCAAAAAGAAATAGGAAGTGTTGAATAACTCAACATTGATTTAACCATCTCTAAAAGAGTTCTATTTCTCCTTTCTACTACCCCATTTTGTTGAGGTGTACCTGGTGCAGAAAGCTGAGAAACTATCCCATTATCAATAAGATATTGCTAAAACTCTCCAGATAGATATTCTCCACCACGATCAGATCTCAAGATTTTTATATGTTTCTCAAGCTGATTTTCTACTTCAGCTTTGAATGCTTTGAACATATCAAATGCATCCGACTTATGTCTCATAAGATACACGTAACCAAATCTTGAGTAATCATTTGTGAAGGTGATGAAGTACTCATATCCACCTCTAGCTTGAATGCTCATAGGACCACATACATCAGTGTGTACTAGTCCTAAACATTCAGTGGCTCTTGCACCTTTGGTATTGAACGGCCTTTTGGTCATTTTACCTTCCAAAAAAGATTCACAAGTTGGTAGATCATCAACCTTTAAGTCACTTAAAGGTTCGTCACATACCAATCTTTTAATCCTATTAAGGTTAATGTGACCTAAGCGTAAATGCCAAAGATAGGTTTCATCTTTTGATAATTTTACTCTTTTATGATTATGTTCCGTTATTTCTGTGTCTAACGAGTGAGAGATATTTCTATTTAAAAAGAATAAACCGTTTTCCAATGTACCTTTGCAAACAACTTTGTCATTCTTACTAATAATAAAAGTTTTATTAAAAGTAACCGAATATCCAAACTTATTTAAACAAGAAACTGAAATTAAATTCCTCTTGAATTAAGGTACATAATAAACGTCTATTAAATCTAAATGCCTACTAGAATCTAAAATAACTCTAATATCTCCCACTGCACTTGCAGACACTAACGTTCCGTTGCCCAAGTGCAAATTGACTTCATCTTCATTCAACCTTCTCTTTTCCTGAAACCCCTGCAAGGAATAACAAACATGATTAGTGGCTCTAGAGTCTATGATCCAAGAATCAGTAGAATCTACCAGAAAACATGTTTCTAGATAATTAACATTACCTTCTTCCTTCTTTTTCTGGGACTTTGGGCAATCTCTTTTCCAATGTCCCTTTTCACCACAAAGGAAGCATTTCCCTTTGATCTTGGTTACTTTCTTGGTTTCCTTCTTGGTAGGCCCAAGTTGCTTTTTCTTCTGTTGTTTCTTGACCTTCTTACGGGTCTTAACAGTAGCAACTTTACCAACCAAATGAATCTCTTGACCTTTGTTTTTCACAAGGATCTTTTCAGCGTTTTGAACATCTTGCATCAGGCCCTGCAAGGTGTATTCCTTTTTTTTCAAGGTGTAGTCCAACTTGAACTGATCAAAGGAATCTGACAGTGAGTTAACTACCATATCAATTTTGGTCTCACCATCAATCTCAACACCATTTAGTTCAGCAATATTGAGATATGCTATGACTTTCATCATGTGATCTTTCACAGATTGTCCAGGTTTCATCCTAAGATTCATAAAAGCAGTCACTGCCTCTCTCTTAGTCGTCCTAGACCTCATAGCAAACATTTCCTCTAGAGACATCATTATATCAGCAGCGGACTCCATTCCTTCATGTTGCTGTTGCAACACGTCGGAGATAGTGGCCATAATGTAACATTTTGCCATATCATCAGAAGTCTTCCACTGCTCATACTCATCTCTTTGCATCACATTAGATTCATTATTAGGAAGGGGTGGTTTAGGAGTGGTCAGAACAAACTTATGTTTTTCACTTTGCAGCAACAACCCAATTTTCCTTTTCCATGTTACGTAGTTATCTCCAGTTAAGGTGTTATCTTTCAGGATGTTCATAAGTGATGGGGTCATGATTTCTGATTAAAACAAAAACATATATAAGTAAATAATCATGATAATAGCACTTTTAAAAATTTATCTTGAATTAAAATAAATAATTCAATCATAAAAATTCAACGGTGATCCAACACCTATAAATATTACGCCTCCTTTGGGAGTTCGCACTATTTACTAGTTAGACTAGGTCCCACCTAATTGTTAACATAACAACCAGCGTTTTTAATTTTAGCCTTGTAATTTTTATTAACAAGAACTCTTGGGAGGATATTAATAAAATTACATTGAGTGTGTTACCAAGATATCGACCCTCAATTTTCTCTCACGAAAATCCCTCATTGGGGAGTAGATTTCGTTTAAGTCAATTGTCTAGTCTATCCTTGTAAGGAAGTATATTGTTAAATTCCATTTATGGACGCCCCTTGGGGGGATTACCAAAAATAATAAAACTCAACTAATCTTGGAGGCCATAGGCGATCTTGCACACCTTCTCCCACTCAATTATTAAGGCGTGTGATTAAATCCCAAAGAATGATTTTTACCAAGTTATCTAGATGCCAATTAGATACCTAAATCATTCAATGCATGTTCATACCAAAAGAGATATATGAGTGGCACTCATATTCTAAAATATCATGTTATCATACAACAACAAATATTGTAATATTTAAGCAAAAATTAAATAGCAACAATTTTGGCCCATCCTAGAAAAGCAAGTAAATTACAATTGTTAGGAATACAAGATCTTCAGGTGGCCATCAACCATACGCTCATCCCTCGGCCTCCTCCCATGGACGTGCACAGCCCACAACCCCACAAAGGGGCTGCCTTGCGCAGTCCATAAGGCCATACAAGGCTGCTGTGCGCAGCCCACCAAGGATTGGGCTTGCCATGCGCAGCCCAATCCAGTCCTAGGGTGCTCACAGTGCTCGTTCTCGGTTCCGGTTGCTTCGTTTTTCTTCGTGTCTTCGAATTTTCAATACCCGAATACATTACATCATATTACGAATAAATTACTGCAGCAAATTTTTTTTATTTTTTTTTATTTTACTGCAGTAAGATTTACAAAAAAAAAAATACTGCACCTCTTTACAAAAAAAAATAAATACTGCACTTATTTTACATACAAAAAAAATAAAACCCTAACAACTACTAAGAAGGAATTATGGCGATAATAGACCACCCTTCTTGTTACAAATCCGAAACAAAAATTACATTGAAATTCTAGGACCAAAATCAAGCAATAACAATTCAGTTTATAAAACATATATAAATCCATACATTCAACATGTAATCATATATGCGAATACCTAGAGTGTCATCTCTATCTAAAACATGTATAATCACAATAAAAAAGAAATAGATTCACGTATATATACGTTAATTAATTAAAAGGTACAACCAAGGCTTTGATACCAATTGTAGGGAAAAATCGATATAAAACGCAGCGGAAGAAACGAAAAATAGATTTCGTATGGTTTTAAAATTTTTCTCAAAGTTGAACCTTAACCTTTTAATTAATTAAACTCAAATATATACGGTTAGAGTTAAATACCTCTTGACGCGTGATCCGATTGACTTACGTCTATTGGTAATCCGTAAAATCTTTTCCGATGCCCGTGAACAGTACCCGCCGTGAACAGTGATCGTGAACAGTACCCCCCCCCCCCCCCCTCGTGAACATTGATCGTGAACAGTACCCCCGCCGTGAACAGTGATCGTGAACAGTACCGCGAAATCTTCCAATTCGAACACGTACGTGAATCACCTAGGAGCGTGGTCTCCCTTTTTCTTTGAATTGCAAACCTGAGAATGGATGAACAAAGTTTTCTTTTTCTTTTGTTAGTCACAAAACAATCAAAAGAAGACAAAAATTATTCCGGTCACTTTTGAGTTCTCAATCTAATGATCGAAACTCGCGTGAACCTAATTCAATGTTGTACACACAAGCTTATTGATGAACAAGCAATCAGTGTACTATCAAAGAATAATCTCTTCTCTCTTTTATGTTTAGTAGAATAAAAATTATCCTTTTCTATGAATTGAGAAGAAGAAGCAATATTGAATCATTCAATCAACTATAGTGGCCGAATTCTATATGTGGTATTATATAGGTGGCCGAAATTTTGCTTCCTCTTCTATTTAGGATTGCCGAAATCTTCCTCTAAATGGACTAGGGTTGCCGCAAATCACATACCGAAAAGAGTTTGTGTTGTACCCTAATTTCCATCAACCTTTAGACTTCAAAACCTAATCCAACTCATAGATATTTTTATTCTTTTATTGACTAAATAAAAAGACTTCTTATTTGATTAAATAAATAAAATTAATTAATTATTTTCTTATCAAACAAGTCTTTTACTTTTAATATACTACTACCAATAGTATAACTTTAGGAAATATATTTCCTGATCAGAAAAAGATTTGTTTCTTAATTAAACAATTAATTAATAAATTAATTAATTCTTATTTAATTAAAACAATGAAACAAAATAATATATTAGGTTAATATATACACCTTGCCGCCCTACTTATATAAATGGGCCATATATTATTTTCTTATTTCATTTAATCCATTGGACTTTAAATAAAAGCCCACATGTGAACCAGACCCATTCTTACTAAAAGAAACAAGCCCACATGTCTCATTTTAATATATTAATATAATAGTGCAGCCCATTAATTAAATAATAGACATATTATATTCTTGATATATTAAAAACAATTCTAGATGGACCCTTAAATCGGCCCGGTAGAATATATCAAGTGATCCATGCAAATACGTGTGGATTGGGGATCTTGGCGGGCTATCTAAATTTAAGCTTCAATAGACACAACCTAATCACAATCAACAAATGATTCACTTAGGTCAAATCTATTAATTTTAACTCATTCCACTAAAGAGCTAAAATTGAACTCTTAAATAAAGATAGAATAAGGAGATGTTTCTCATTCATACCCTAGACAATCTTATAGGAGATGGTGTATCCTCGTGAATAATATCAGTAATCGCCAAGAGCTCATAGACCGCCTATAGCTCTCCAAGTTACCATATTTCCTCATATGACCACATTTCGAACTTGGATACTTTGACTTGTCCAGAAGCCATGTTTTCAATAATCATTATTAAAAACTCAACGTTGAGATTTAATATCCAATACCTCAAAACATCCATATGATGATATTATACTCTCATTTAATAAATGGAGCCACGATGTCCATATCTATAAATGAAGTCCTCTATCGATTAACAAATGTATACCACTAAACTATCGAGGATAGACTCTGCTATATAATCGTACTCATTGATAGCTCTAATGATAACACTTGCAACCATAAGTCCATCATTTATCTCAGGATTAAGATAGACTCTCCGATTGTCCTCTTTAATGAAAAGACTTATATCTAGTGACGGTTCTAGATAAAGTATTTCATTATGATCCAGTTCAATGCACCTAGTGCATTAGATTCTTTTACTCGAAAACCTTTCGATGATTTTAGACTCATCATATTCATTTGATCCCACTCAAATGCTAGTAAAAGAATTCTACAACTTTAACAAGATAGAGGTGCCCAACCTTTAACTTAAGTTGTGAACGCTATTCAAGACTAACTAAAGAATTGTGTCTACCTCATACATATCCGGATGTATGAACAATTCTTCATGTCTCATAGTCTTTTGACCTTATGATTATTTACCTTGACAATTATAATAATAAATGCTATAAGTAATTATAAGAATCAGAATTCACTTTATTAATATGAGAAGATTGTCAATTACAATATTACACTCTTGCCATTGAGCATAATCCTAACAGTTGGTCGAACGAAAATTGCAGTGGATTGATTGTTCAAGTTTTTCCCCTTGGGGGGACTGTAGCACAATACCAAGTCCGTTTCCCTTGATGTTACTGGACCCATCGACCGACAATGTCCAATTTCCTTGGGTTGTGCTTTCTTCGAGGTTCATAAGCTCCTGTTCTGCCTGTATTTTTTCGTTAGAAGTAAAATCTGCTATGAAATCGGTGAATACCTGAGATTTCATCGTTGTTCGCGGCTGGAAAATGATGTCGTGTTCGCTGAGTTCGACCGCCCATTTCGTCAATCGACCTGAAAGTTCTAGTTTATGTAATATATTTTTAAGTGGGTACCAAGATCAGATGACACTGAAAGTATGGCCGTAGCTTTCGTGCGTCTGTAACAAGTGCCAAGGATAGTTTCTCCAATTTGCTGTATCTGGTTTCTGCGTCGAGTAAGGACTTGCTTACGTAATATACCGGGTGTTGTGAACCCTTTTCCTCTCTTACCAATACTGCACTAACAGCTGTGTCGGACACTGCTAGGTACATGTATAAGGTTTCATTTTCTTCCATTTTTGACAGGAGAGGTGAAGTCAGATATCGTTTAAGATCTTGTAGCGCCTCCTTGCAATCTTTTTTCCATTCGAACGCCCTGTTTTTCTTAAGGATGTTGAAGAATGGTTGGTATTGTTCGGATGATTTAGAAATAAATCTGTTGAGAGCTGCTACTCGACCTGTGAGTTTCTGTACATCCTTGACACATTTTGGTGATTCGATTGCTTTAATGGACCGAATCTGGTCTGGATTGGCTTCAATTCCTCTTTGAGTCACCAGATAACCTAGAAATTTGCCAGAAGAAACGCCAAAAGAACATTTTGTGGTGTTGAGTTTCATACCGTATTTGTCGAGTATGTCGAACGATTGTTTCAAGTGTTCGATATGTTGTCGAGCGACGAGTGATTTGACCAGCATGTCGTCGATGTATACTTCCATGGTTGATCCAAGCATTTCTGCAAACATCTTGTTGACCAATCTCTGATATGTCGCACCTGCATTTTTTAAGCCGAATGACATAACTTTATAACAAAAAATACCTCTTTCGGTGATGAACGCAGTTTTTTCTTGGTCGCTCGGGTGCATCAGAATCTGGTTGTAGCCTGAATAAATGTCCATGAAACTAAGTAGTTCATGTCCCGTTGTCGCGTCGACCAGCATATCAATGTGAGGCAATGGGAATGGATCTTTGGGACATGCCTTGTTGAGGTCTGTGAAATCGATACATACTCGCAATTTTCCGTTCTTCTTTTTAACGACCACGACCTTTTCCAGCCAGTCAGGATATTTCACCTCCTTGACTGATCCGATATCGATCAGCTTTTGGATTTCTTCATTTATGATTTTGTTTCGTTCTGGGACGAATTTCCTTCTCTTCTGCTTTACTGGCTGGTGGTTGGGATAGACTTGTAGCTGATGAACGATAACGTCAGGGTCGATTCCAATCATATCCGAATGGGACCAAGCAAAGCTTTTTCGATGTTCTTTAAGGAAATTGATTAGCTGTTCTCGTAATTCTTCTGGCAATCTCGATCCAATTTGTATTTTATGCTCTGGTTCGTCTGGATCGATCGACACTTCGTCAAGATCTTCAACATTTGGCTCGTTATTTGTCGACTCGACCTTCGTTTCCTGTAGTTGCTATAATTGCTCCTTCCTTTTTTTCATTGTGTTTTGATAGCATTCCCTAGCTGCCCGCTGTTCACCTTTAATCTCACGTGCTCCCCATTTAGTTGGGAATTTAATCATCTGATGGTAGGTCGATGGGACTGCTTTCATTTCGTGGATCCAAGGTCTTCCCAAGATCGCATTGTATGGAGACTGGCAGTCAATTACTAAAAAATTGATATACAAATTCACTCCTTCTGCATAGACTGGTAGTACGATTGCTCCAAGTGTTGACTTTTGTTCGCCGCTGAATCCTGTTAGGACTGTCGTTCGGCGACTGATTTTGGATTCTTTGACCTGCATTTCTCTGAGAGCCGAGTTAAATAAAATATTACAGGAGCTACCATTATCAATCAAAATTCTTTTAGTTAGGCAATTAGCAATGTGCAATGAAATAACTAAAGCGTCATGGTGAGGAGAAAACAAATCTGATTTATCTGTCGACTTGAACGTGACAGTTTCGTCGATATCGTTTGGACGGTTCCTGCCTGGCTGAATCTCCGCGTTTGATACCTATCGAGTGTGTCTTTTGGTAGATGAATAACTTACTCTGCTAACCTCTGAGCCGTCTGCTATGTAATTAATAATTCGTTCTTGTTGAGGTGGTGCTGGTGGTCCATCTTCCAGGTTTGTCTGTTGTTTTTCCTCACGTCGAACGACAGCTTGTTTCCCTTTGTCGGTTAGATACTCCAGTAAGTGCCCTCTTTTCAACAATTCTGCTACTTCAAGCTTCAGGGCAACACAATCTTCTGTTCAGTGTCCGTGGTCTCTATGGAATTCGCATCGAAAACGAGGGTCTTGATGTTCTGGTGGTGCATTCATTTTTCTTGGCCATTTGACCGTTCTTCCCATTTCTTTCATTACTGCTACTAGGTCGATTGGTTCTATACATAGGTTGTAGTCTGGGATCGGGGTTCGTGATCGACCTGTTTTAGGGGGGTTCTGGTCGTGTGATCTTCCGCTGTCGTTCCCGTTATAGCGGGAATTGTTGCGTCGATTCCCTGTTGGATAGGGTTCGATTCTTCTATCGTTTGATCTTCGGTAGACTCTATCATTGGGCCTAATGTGGTTGTTTGATTTAGCAACGTAGTTCGCCTCATCTTCCTCCCATTTAATCTGTGCCCATGCCTTCGCTAACACGTCTTCCATCATCTTGCATGGGTACTTGGTAAGTTCCTTGTATAGGTCTGAATCGAACCGTAATCCTTTTCTGAAGGCCGAAATGGCTGTCGATTGGTTACAATTTGGGATCTGCACCTTTTCTCTGTTGAATCGTCCGACGTAGGCTCTCAGGTTTTCCCCGCTTCTCTGGGCAATCGTGTACAGGTCGTCCGACTGTTTTTCCAGTTTTCTGCTGCTTACAAATTGCTCCACAAATGTATCTGTTAACTGCGCAAAAGAGGAAATCGAATTATCAGGTAAGTTTGTATACCATTGCAAGGCTGGACCACCAAGACTGGATCCGAACGCCTTGCACATGCATGCTTCTCTAAGGTCGCATGGGATTGCTGCAGTGAACATGCGTTGCTTGTATTGCGCTATGTGGTCGTCTGGATCTGTTGTTCCCTCGAACTGTTTCATGTTGGGAAAGTTGAACTTCCAGGGCATTTCCACTAATGCGATTGCAACGACAAACGGTGAATCCGCGAAGCTATTCGCTGTACTCTTCTTTATAGGGGTTGGTACTCCCAAGATCCTATGAATAAGAGCCTTCATTTCTGCAAACATGCGAGAAAGATCAGGGTCAGCAAACAAATGTAATCCAGAGTCTCCGGTTACCAGGTTTGGTATCGACTACAGCGATACAGGGGTTTTTAACACGTTCTCCTGACGCTGCTCGATGATTGGGACTGGCGCTGGTGGCACTCCTTGTTGGGTTTATGAATCAGGTTGGATTGCCTCAGCGCATGTTGTTTGTGTCTCGTTATGGCTTGAGCCTTGATTGTTGTTCCCCAAAGCTGAGGGGTTATCTACGTCTGCGTTCTGCTCCACGTTGAGTACTGGGATTGGAGGAGCTGAGGTTACGTTGTTAGGTACTCCATCAATGATGGCTCGCAATTAGACGTTGCGAGTCTAGACTGCAACATTCTCTGCTTCTTACACTCGCAGTCGTTCGACGTTCGCAGTCATTTGGGCAGTCAGAGTTGCTATCTGTTCTTCGATGGTAGGAACATTTTCTTCTCCAGACATGTTGAGAGTGTCTCAAGCGATTCGACTGATTTGGTTTTTAAGCTGTAGTGGGCGCCAAACTGTAGATGGTCGTTCTACAATTAGTGGGTTGGATCAGCTTTTGGTAGACCCACACAGCGTATCGATTCGGTCGACTCTTTGGATCGTCTTCTCCAAGGAGATACCAGCAAAAAAGATGAAAATCGAACAGAAACAAGAGAAATGATGATGGGGGTTTATATTTTGGCCTTAGATTAGCTTGGGCTGAGCGTTAAAGATGAATCTTAGAAGTGAGATAAGGTGACAAGTTTCAGTGATTGAAGAAGTGATTCCGGCAGAGTTTCGGCTAGCTTGATAGCGTTTGATAATGGTTATTTTTCAGAGACCTCTTATGTTGAGAGTCTCGTCTTATTTATAGAGATGGGAGGGGCTCTCAACAGCTTTTGATTGTGGCTATCCCTGGAATCTCTCTTCAAGATCGTGATCACCAGATTTTCTCTCTAAGATCACGATCACGATCACATCGTGATCTTATCAATTTAATTTGATAACAGCGGTTGTTTAACTGAAAAGAACCAGTCAACAGTCTGGGTCGATCCGGAATATTTGGGCCTGATCCAAGCCATGCACGATTTCTGTTGGGCTTCAAGTGTAAGAGCCCATAGGCCATCTTTGGCTACCACAATAATAAGATTCTTTTTCTAGGAAGACCCAATCAAAGAATTTCATTATTTCTTTTTTTATTCCCTTCTATCATTCCTTAAGTCCAATAGGTTTGATCCTATTGAATCTGATCCATTTTCTTATCGAGCAAATGGTACAAAATAAATCGGATTTCTTTTTCGATCAAAAGTACTATGTGAAATCTTCGGTTTTTTCCTCGTTCTCTGTCCATATCCCATTGGTACAACATTTGAATCCATAGAGAACCTTTTCTTCTATATATAAATGAATCGATATTATTTCATTCCAATTCCTTATGGGTATCTGGGAGATCTACATCTGTTTTGATTTTGATTATGATTTTTATTTTATTTTATTTAAATAAATAATATTATAATATATTGACAAAAGAGTTAAATGAGGGACAATAGTGACATTTTGAAAAGTATGATGGTCAACTTTTATCTTTAATGGAAGTCTATTAAAGTCAACTAAAAGTTCTTACTGAAGGATAAAATTGTCATATCATAATTTGTTGAGATTTTAAAATAGAGTGGTGCTATTGGCACACCCTCTACTGATCTATTCATACACCATTTTTTAAAATATTGATTTAATTAAATAAAATTAAATGTTTTTATTAAATTTTTTGGTTTATTTCCAAAACTACCCATTTTACTTATTTTTCAAACTTAATACATACCATATATGATCTCTCTATCTCTGATCTCTGTATCTGTATACATCTCACTCACCTCCATTGATTGATTTTTTTTTTCTTCTTATTTCTTTTTTTAGTTTTTTTTTTCTTCTTATTTCATGATGGAAAAGAAAATATAAAAAATAATAGGGTACTTCAACACAACGACAGCTTGATATCATTCTAAAGAAAAAAAAACTTTAAACTTATTTCCGAAGAATGAATTGTTTCCAGATGCTTACTATCATTGTCAAACAATTCTTGCCTTATGTCATTCTCAGAGAATTCTTCAACATGTTTGATACCGGTCTTAGACAATTCTTCCATATTCTTGATATCGTTCTCAAACTCTTCCATAATATTTTATATGTATGTAAGAAGTAGATTTTAGGGTTTAAGAGTTAATTTTTTTTTTTGAAGAAACATATTACTGGTTTTTTTTTTTTTTTTTTTTGGAAAAGGAATGTGAGATTTTAATAGATTTACTTTGTAGAATATTTCTTTCCCAAATTGTATATCTCTTTAAGTAATTTTGATAAAGGAAAAAAAAGAATATTATATAATTAAAAAATGGTGCTTGAATAGATCAATAGGGGGTGTGCCAATAGTACCACTCGTAAAATAGAGTGATGATATTGGCACACCCACTACTTATCTATTTATGCCCCACTTTTTTAATTATATAATATATTTTTTTCTTTTATCAAAATTACTTAAAGTGACATACAATTTAAGTAAAGATATCTTCTATAAAGTAAATCTATTAAAATCGCACACTCATTTTCAAAAAATAAAACCCAATAATCCGTTTCTTAAAAAAAAAAAAAATTAACTCTTAAACTCTAAAATCTGTTTCTTACACACATATAGAATATTATGGAAGATTTTGAGAACGATATCAAGAATATGGAAAAATTGTCTAAAAACAATATCAAACATCTAAAAGAATTGTCTGAGAATGACATAAAGCAAGAATTGTCTGACAATGATAGTAAGCATCTGGAAACAATTCATTCTCTGGAAATAAGTTTGAAGTTTAATTTTTCCTTAGAATGATATCAAGCTGTCTTTGTGTTGAAGTACTATGTTATTTTTTCTTTTTTCTTTTCCACCATTAAATAAGAACAAAAAAAATTAAAAAAATAGAAATAAGAAGAAAAAAACAAATCAATCAATGGAGCTGAGAGATATGTATACAGATACAGAGATCAGAGATATAGATATCATATATGGTATGTGTTAAGTTTGAAAAATAAGTAAAATGGGTAGTTTTGGAAATAAACCAAAAAATTTAATAAAAACATTAAATTTTATTTAATTAAATCAGAATTTTAAAAAGTTGAACATGAATAGATCAGTAGGGGGTGTGCCAATAGCACAACTCTTTAAAATATTCCAATCAAATAGTCTCAAAAGATCTTTTGGATATAAAAGCTCTTCTGAAACATACTAACCAAATAGGGGTTCAAAATTTTGATAGCACTCTATAAAGAATTTTAAGGCTATCACCAAATTAATAACTTAAGTTTCAATGCGGATCTGACAAAATATCCTAATTTTTTTTAGAGACTTAGGGTCTGTCCTGCAAGCGTTTTTCATTGTCGGTTTTTCGAAAAGAAAAACGAAAATGAAAACAATGTTTTTGGTTTCAATTTTGAAATCTGAAAACGTGTCTAGTAGCATAACTGAAAGCTGTATTCTAAAAATGAAAATGAGAAAAACGCATCTGGTTGGTTAACTGAAAAAAATCAAAAATTATAATTTTATAATATTTTTTTCTATTGTAATTTTTAATTTATATAAAAGGTGGGTCAAATATTCTTCACAAATAATTATCAACTAACTCATAATTTAAAAATAAATTTTAATTCTTTACTAAATATATATTACATTAAAAAAATTAAAAGCTTTCAAAACTTCCAAGTGCGAAAATCAGAGCCTATCAAAGATATTCCAAGAAAAACACATTGATTTCAAGATGGGCTTTTGTGGAAACTGCAGCAGTGATTCGTTTGGTTACTCAGTAAATGAAGGAAAATAGTTTAAATTTTAAATTTTAAATCTTAAAACTATTATCTTAGAAGCCATTAACAATCATAAAACCAGTTGGTTTGCTTTGATGGGTACGGAGCCATCGTGATAATTAGGCAATCATCAGTTTGTTGGGTTTTGTTGTACTGCAACTATTAGCTCTGTTTTATGTGTTTGGGATTTCTGGAAAATTGGATGAAGAAGGAGAGCTGGGAATAAGAAGCATAAACCAAGCTGGACCGGCGGAAAACGAGCACCCAATTCAAAAAAAAAAAAAAACAACGCACAAAAAAAATTGGAAATAGAATCAGATGGGTACAAAGAGTTGGCGTCTGTGTAAATTGTAATTGTACGAATTGAGAGATAAATTCGTGGAGAATTGGAAGAAGGAGGAGGAAGAGGAGAAGAATAAAGAAGAAAAAGAAGCTGAAGATGAAGATGAAGAAAGAAGGAGACGAAGAGAAGTATTGATGATCGGGAAAAACAGAAAAATAAAATTTATTGTTAATTTTTTTTTTTTAAAAACAAAAACAAGTATTTTGTGTTTTTCAAATTTTGCATAATTAACACTGGTTTTGTTTTTTATTTTTCGAAAATAAAATGAAAAACGGTTAACGAAGGCGAATTCGAAATCATTTTTGGAAAATAAAAATGAAAACGGACTGAAAAACAGCTGCAGAATGGGACCTTATTTTTTATGTTCTTCGAGACTTAATTTGGTATTTCCGAGACGTTTTAGGTAGTTTTCGAGACTTTTTTGTAGTTTCTGAGACTTTTAAAATTTTCAAGATTTCTGTGGGAAAAAATGAAAATTTTCAATTTTTTATTTTGGTCATCTTCTTCATTGAAACATCCATTGGAGGCCGAACACAGTTCAACCTCCAATGGAGGTCGAAGTGATCTCTAATGGAGGTCGAAGAGATCTCCAATAGAGGTCTTTCATCTCGATTGATGGAAGACATTTTTTGAAAAAAAAAACCTAACATGGCACAAATGTAATAAAAGAAAGAGATTGGGTTCTTTTAGTCCTTTAGTGCTATTTAAACTTAAGTTATTAATCTAGTGATACTCTTAAAATTCAACATGAAAAGAATGTCATTCCCTACCATTTCCACATCACTAACAGAAAAACTTAGGTTTTTACTTCTCTTCTTTTACTATTAAAAGTCAAAAGTCAAAGTTATCCTAAACAAACTCAAATTGTATTAGGTTTCATCTTATGACAGGAGTTGGTTAGTATACCCACCATGAAAATCGTGGGTATGATGGCAATCAACTTTGGCTACCAACTGTCAACCAAAGTTTGTTGGTATATATGCATCAACTTGAGTTTGGTTCGGTTGGTATATGTGCAGCAACGATATCAAATATGATTTAAATTATATATATATATATATATATATATATATATATAGTTGAGGTTGGTTCGGTTGTAAACCTTTCACACCTGCACCATGTGGTTGTGCGTTCGAATCCTCCTCATTCCCAAAAAATCCCGAATTTATGTAATAGTGTAATACTTTAAAAAAAATAAAAAATAAATCATATTTTGTTTTTTGTTTTGGAAAAATGAAACAATATTTGTAATTCATATATTAATAATAATGTAATATTAAGATTATTATTATATATTTTTAAATTATAAAATTACATTAAAATATAGAAAATTTCATAATCTTATAATTATAAAGTTAATAAATAATATAATTACATTTATCAATATAGTACTAATTGTTAATAAATGATTAAAATAAATATAAAATATATAATAATTGAAAATGTTATTGAAATACTATAAATAAATAATATAATTAAATACAACTGTCAATGTGGCTTGGTAATAAATAACGCTCATTATATCTAGCAATGTCTCAAGTTTGAGTCGTCATACCCTCGAGTGATATATAAATAAAAGTAATATAATTAAATATACAATATTGAAACCTTTTTTGGCAGAGGTATAAAGAAGAATTTTCTCTCCCTACCAAGGCTACCTGGATTAGAAGAAAGCTACAGGAGGCATCATGAAAGAACCGAGACTGGTATACCTACAACTACCATGTGTGGACCAGGACCGGGATCAGGGTCATCCCGGTTCCCCGATACCTAGAAACGTCGATACCACTGTCCAAGGGACCCCGATGTTACGTCACACTGGTTCCCTGATACCTAAGAGCACCGGTACCACGGTCCATAGTACCTGATACCTCAGTACCACGATTCTTGTCCCAGACCGATCCTCCAAACATCTCCAACCCATCCAGAATGGAAAACAGCGGAAGGAAGGCTCCAACACGTCAATGGAAAGACCGCCTAGGAAGAAGGGACCAGTGTGCTAGGGAGCCAACCTAGAACAAGACTGGGTCCGAAGGAACGAAGCCTGTAGTACCCTCCAACCAAGAAAAGAAGAGAAAGTTGACCTCTTCCATCAAAATGGCCATTCACAACACCATTAATGAGAAATTAGTCAACTCTTTGATAGCCATTCACAACACCATTAATGAGAAAATAGTCAACTCCATTAAGCATGGCCACCATCAACTCCAATTCCCTTAATTACTAAAAAGTTGACTCAATTAATGAGATGGACAATGGGATTGGATATGGTCACGAAAGAGTATAAATATGGCAGAGCTCTCTCTCTTGAAGAGAGAGAAAAAAAAGAAGAAAGAAAAAGAATCGACCTGACTACCATGACTGTAAGCTCTCCCGAGCAATTATGTTGTACTACTTTGCTAATTGTGAAAGCTCCCTGGAGCATGTTACTTTTGTAAGCTCCCCGGAGCAGTTCTTGTGATATATATAAAGAATGGACTCTCTTCCTCTTCTGTATATTGCATAAGGGTTTTTCAGCATATGATCACTCGTGATGCTTTTTCCCCTAGGTCAGTCCAATTCTATTAAATAAATTGTCATTCTCCCATCTATCTCTTTTATTATGTATGTATGTGAGTTAGACTCCGACCCCACTAGTCATAGCTCTATTATCCACTTATCTGCATGCCAAGTCACATATAAAGATGGGAAAATCCATCTGAATCTGCTAGAAAAGAGAAGAACCGGGGAGTCGGCGAGCTCCCCCATACCCTCTTTATGGGAGCGAGCAACCTTCTTGAGGACCCGACATCCGAGTTAGAGGAGCATGCTCAAGAACACCCTATAAGAGCCATTGGACCAGCTAGAAGAATCAGGATGGGTTTCGGCCCCGACCGGAAGGACTTAGAGGTGAAGAATCACTATCGGGTGGTCCCATCCTTCAAGACCACACCTATATCATTGAGGAGCACCAATCCTTCCTCCTTGCATGCTATTCGGATTGGGGAACCACAAAGGAGACCTAGAGAAGAGACTGGGTACCGAGTACCAGGACTGTGTACCTGGACCAAGGACCGGGACCAGGGACCAGGAATCATGAACAACCCCTCAAGTCAACAAGGGAACCTCAAGCACCATCTCTTCTTCTAATCCTTGAAGCCCTAACGGGTTGGGTACCCGTACCTCTCCCCCTCCGACCGTGGAGCACCGTTCTATCCCGTCTAAATGTTGTACGGAAAAGTCTCTGTGACGATTTTTCGGATAATAATTACATTATAATTAATGTAATTACATTTATAATGGAAAATATAAAATATTATTAAACAATGAAATTATATTTCAAACATAAAAAAGTTGAAAATGTCATTGAATTAAATTAATATTAATGATTAATATAATAATGAAAAATTGAAAGTATTATTAACATCAAATTATAATTTAGTGTAATTACTTCAATCTTGAATTATATTATATAAAAAGGGCGATTACCAATAGGTTCTGGATTTTTTTTAAAATTCAAAGTAGTTTGCGATCTTTACAAATGTGATACAAATTAGTCCCTCTGTTTAACTTTCCGTTAGTCAAACTTAATGGTCAATGGGTAGTTTAGTCTTTTTAACATGTTTAAATTAAAATCAAAGCTAAAAATTAAAAATTAATTATGGTTCAATGTTAAAGAAATTTGAAATCACTCACGGTGTAAGATGAGGAAAAACTTGAATGGTAGATTAAAAATAGAAAGTTTTAAATAAAGTAGATTAAAAATAGAAAGTTTTAAATAAAGTACACCTGTAGGCAGCCCATAGCAGCGAAAATTGCTGAAATTGTCGCGGTGGAAATAACGAAAGCAGCAACTGATAAAGCTCCAAGAAGCCTCCTGCTGCGGCCAAAGACACGAGAAGAGATATGACAATGGCGTTGATGGTCGCAGCCAGAGAGAAAAGCATAAACAAAAGCAATCATTTAATTGTAAGTGCTCGTTTGGAAGAGCTTCTATGCGGCAGAAAAAAACTTTTTTAATTAAAAAAGCTATTTTAAAAAAAAATTGTATCGTTTGGTTATCACTCAATAGAGCTTTTGGATGATTAAAAAAACGGTTTTACGTCTACTTGGAGGCTTTTCCAAGTAGATCTTTTTGAAGTGTTTTAATAACATTAAAATGTCAAATATAACCCTATCATTTAAAATAGTTTTTGAATATTTTGGTAATCTTACAGTTTAAAAAAGCTTTTTCTAATTAACAACTAAACGACCAACAACTTCCAATTAAAAGCTCTACTTGTATAAGGTATACTTTAAAAGATCTTCTTAAAGAAGCTCTTCTAAACAGACTCTTAAAAATAGTAGCATCAAGAGAAGTTCAGCAAACAAAACCTCAATATATATATATATATATATATATATATATATATATATATATAGTCATTTTCTCCTCAGTGCGTACTGATATAACTTACATCAGTACGTTGTATATGGACCACCGATTATGGAGAAGTTTTGACAAGTGCATACACTTTAAATCAAAGTATGCAAATCTAATGGTCCACATCCAATACACGGATGAAGTTATATCAGTGCGTACTGATTTAAAAATTTATAGATATATATAACAAAACTAACCATATATAAACAGTTAGTGTCATTATATATCTTATTTATAAATCTCAACCAGTCACTTAACGTGTATCTTGTATGTGTGTACTTTTATCATATCTGATCTGGACATCTAGGCACAATCTGGAAAACCAGTCACCTAATTGAATATCTGTGCACGATCTAGAAAACCAGATCGTGGAGGGAACTCCCAGATCGTGGAGGCATGGAGTTCCTCTGCGAATTGGGCGCTGTTAGAGTTATTTATTTTATTATATATTGTATATACTGTTAGTAGTTACTCAAGTAAGGACAGTCTTGTAATTTTGCTATTATCTTTATTTTGCCCATCTTGATGTGTGTGTATATTGCTTTGTTTGCTGAAGACTAAGAGTACGTTTGGAAGAACTTTTCAAGTAGATTTTTTTGCGGTAGATCGTTTGAAAAAAAATCTTTTAGAGGTAGAACTTTTAAATGAAAGTCGTTGGTCATTTGGTTGTTAATTAAAAAAAACAACTAAAAAAAGTTTTTTTAATGATAGAATTACCAAAATACTCTAACAAATATTAAATTATAGGGTTATATTGGAGATTTTAGTGTTATTAAAAAAACTACAAAAGAACTACTTAGAAAAGCTTTAAATTTGAGCTTATCCAAGTAGATGTAAAACAATTTTTTTAATCATCCAAAAGCTCTATTGAGTGACAACCAAACGACAAAAAAAATTGAAAAGAGCTTTTTTAATTAAAAAAGTTTTTTTTGTCAGTAGACAAGCTCTTTCAAACGGGCACTAAGACAATTGAGAGCAACCCTTTGTAAATTTGTGTTTTTGCTTTAACTACACATTACATTTAAATTTTCACGGATTGTTCAACATTATTTCTCATCTAAATTCACAGGAACGATCTTCCACATTCCAAATCGTGGAGGACGCGGAGGTCCTCTACGATCTAGGTATGATCTTCCATACTGTGGAGGACTTCCACGATCTAGGAGGGGACATCCATTGGAGGCCATATCCTCCGGTGTCTTTTTTTTTTTTTTTACTTTTTTTAAAATATTTTATTTATCACTTTTAAATGGGTATTAAAGTAATATCATAAGTTCAATCACATTCAAACATCTCACTTAACGGTCAATAAGGGCTAATTTGATCACTTTTGTAAATGTCAAACTATTTTGAATTAAAAAAAAAAGTCTAACTAATTTGATAATCACAGTATATAAAATTGCAAGACTTATGAATACATATACTTCTTTATTTGTAATATATTACTGAATTTGAAAAAGATGAATACTATGTAAATATATAATAATAATAATAGAAAAACTGAAAATGTGAGTTATTTTCCATTACCTACGTGGTACATATGAATTGTCCATCATACATAAGTGTTGATGCAACAAATATCTTGTGAGAGCGAAAGAAAAAACTTCTTTGGTTTCATGTGAAGGAAAATGTGTTTTCAATTAAAAAATTGGATTGATTTGCATTTTTACCTTTCGATTTTTGAATTTCTATAAATCTTCCTTAAAAAGAATTCATGCATATACTAAAGAACGAAGAGTCTTCATTAACAAAATCTCACTTTACCTTTTTTCCAATTAGAAAATATAGTCAAATGCTTACAGTTATAGTAACCATGTATCAACTATCAAGGAGAGTAGGAGACTATATTAACAATTTCCTGTCCATGTACAAATCACTTCAAACTATTCATTACCAAGAAAAAGTTTGTTAATGATCGGTCAAAATCCGGGGAGGAGTTCTTTCTTTTCGACGAATCAATAATTCTGTCTACCGTATTGACCCTCTTTGAATGGACGAAACAGTGCAAACTCCTGCTGATGTAGTTAATGGGACGTCTTTGTAGCAGGCTACCAGTTCTGTGTTTGTGTGCAGATCTACTTGCACCGTCTCCCAGAGCTTCTTCTTAGGGTTTAAGATGTCATCAGGCTTGCCTTGATATCCAGGGAATGTAACTCTCTCTCCATTTTTTGCAGATTTTGGTGGTTCAACCAATTCAACCTGAAAGTGCAACAGCATTCCACACGATATTCATGTACACGACAGTCCAAACTCGAACATGAAAAAATTATACCATCCCATACTCAGAGCCTAAATAAAGATGACTTAAAACCAGTTCTGTAATCACAGCAATTTGCTTGTCTGCGACGGCGTTCCCTTTTTCACACTAATTCTAACACAAATTATGGTTTTTTTATATACATTTACTTTCACCAACTGAGTGAGGGCAACTTTCTAGGAAATTATGTAGTGGCTGTCCTAGGTATCGAAACAACAAAAGCAATCATTGCCAACAAAGTTAATTAAGATATAAATAAGTTATACATTGCGTCTGAACCCACCGTCTAAACAACACCATGGAATTAGGCGTACAATTGGGGGACAAAGAGGGAAGAGCAGAAATAAGTTATTAAAGCATGTCATAATGCTTTCCAGTCCTTAGGGAGTGATCAATCAGATCAAAACTGCACCCTAAGTAAAAAATTGTGACAAAGGTATATCGTCTTTTCTTACCTTGGTCTGATCAGCGTTGGAAGCAGCTAAAACCATTGCGTGCGATTTAATACCCTGCATGGCTGCTGGTTTTAAATTGCAAAGAACACAAACCATGCGCTCCTGCCCAAAAATCATTACAGGGAATTAAGTAACTTGTCACCCAAACCTCCCACACCAAAAAGAAATGATAATAATAATAACCATCAAAACAGAGGTATACAATATTATGATTTATAAGAGCATGTGACTACTGTCCGCGGCTGTCCTTCACCCACATTAATCTCTTCCACATACAGTGAATCAGCATCAGGATGTTTCTGAGCTTTTATAATTTTACCAACACAGATATCAAGTCTTGCAATGGATATTTCTGGCTCAGCGGTCTTAGGTTTGACTTCAGCTGCATATTTCGTGGGCCGTTGTTTCTTTCCACCGCCATCTGTTACAAATGATAAAAAATACTATATGTCAAAGGGTACAATGCAACAAAATTAACATTAACCTGATACACACATAAATATAACAAAAAACAGAAAGAAATTAGTTATTTTTTCCTAGAGTATTCCTTTCTTATGTTTAGGTGTTTGTGATATGGCTCGGTCATTACGAAATCCTTCGAATGCAGCTTTTAGATATTTCATTTATGTTACAAAACTTCAGTAACTTATTATATAGCCTACTAGCTTCTCGAGGGAAAGATTTGTGGGTCTAAGGGATCACATTCAGATATTTGAGTTTTTTTTTGTTAACTTAAATCTTATTTGAAAACGATTTAATTTTGTATATGAATTAATTTTTTTATGCCAAAAGTCTTAATGGGTTTTGTTAATAAATACCATTGCCTTGAGGTGAGGGAGATGACATGTAAATATATGCTTCCATGCTAAAAATGCAACAAGGGCTGAATAGGATAGATAAGGATTTGCCCACTATTAATGTTCATTAACAAGAATACATAATTCTCACCGCTAATATCTAATTAACTTGATTTAGTTTTAAGTAAATTTTCTTTAAATGTATATTCAAAATTAATTATTTTTATCAGATTTTATTCTTCTAAATAATTTTAGTAGAAAAGTTGAGATATGAAATTTTATAAAGACAACGTTAAATAAGATGTCAAACAAAAGTACATTTTAACCCTTAATCATTTTAAGGGCATAAATGTCAAAAGAGAATTTTTTAGATGTTTTGTTTTTGAAATAAAATAAAATTAAACACTCATATTCAAAACAAACAAATAAGCAAAATTCCATTCCCAAAACTCCTCTAGGAACTTCCATTGAAACAAATGCCAATAGCAATACGCAAACCAAATAGTTTTGCAATATGGAACATAAAACATTGAATATACATAATGATCCCTTGTGAAGATAGCTTTGATGAATAGTCACACCCAGATAACACAAATAATTTTAGAACATGGAAGATAATAAAACCAATATACACAATGAGAACTCTAGTCAGGTGGCTTTCACAAACAGTCACCAAGAAATTAATACTTAACACACCATATTTATGACACTAAACCTATTCAATAAATCTTAATTGAATCAATATTCATAAAATTTATAGCATGAAAATTCAAAAACCAAGAAACAAAAATTTAAAATTTACCTGAAACTTTTGTTTTCTTCAGTTGCTCAGCAACTTTGGCAGCTTCTGCTTCCGCCCTGACAACCCTATCAGCTTGACTTCCAGCAAACTTGTTCCTGAAGTATTCAACTTCTTCATCTTTCTGGACATTAGTTAATTTCACACTAATAAGTTTTTTTTTATAGGTGTTAATTTCACTAATGAACCAAAGGAAACGGACAAACCCAAAAACAAATTAATAATCCATAATAAATAAAAGACATTTGGCATAACAGGGTATACCAGTTCCTTGAATAATGGTGTCGGCGTCCCTATCTTATGACCGGGAGGGATTATCTCCCAAGGTCTTCTTGCCCTATCAATCTCTCCTTTTTCATCACAAAGAGAAAAATGATTTTCAGCTTGCATATTAAGCTGCTTAAATACCTTTAAGTGCCACCAAAGAAGCAAGAATGTGTCAGCACATTGACACAGTTGATGATACAAAATTATATTGCACAGAGATTGGCATGCCAACTAAATTACCTCAATAGAGAAAGACGGCATAAAAGGTTCTAACAAACACGCGAGAATATGTACTAAACCCACTGCAGTTCTCATAACGATAGAGCAAGAAGGTTCATCTTCCTTGTAAAGCTTCCAGAATTGGCTTTCCTAAATTGCAATCATAAACAGAACGCATCAGAGCGTTAGCACATTGAGTTTCAAAGCCACACGAAATAACATATTTATGACAGCAGACACATAGATACAAAACATGTAAGCAAGGGTAAAATCAAAGGGAATAAAGGTGTTTCAGACTCACTTGCAAGTACGCATTCCCCTCACTTGAAATGCTCATTGCAGTTTTTAGTCCTTGCTTTAGTTTAACCTACACAAAGGTCCAAACAGGTACATCATACAAATGCCATAGCAATTGAAGTAGAAGGATTCTAATCATTACAACTACAAAATCTTGTACCTTTTCCATGGCTTCTACATATTGCTCCACACATGTACCGACTTTTTCTGCCAATGTCTTTGTCAATGAATGTGACTCAGCACCAATAGTATCGGGAATGATGGAACCATATCCCTGACCTTTAGAAAAGAAATCAAGTTATTTATTGTTTAAAAGCACATTTGAAACCAATAAATGAATAAAGAAACTGATGGAAGAAACTTCAAACTCCATTTAAAATGTTTAAGAGTCTCACATATTATCTAAACCAAACATAACTCCATAAAGTACACAACAAAGTTAGTCAATAAGATGCACACTATCAAAAACAAATTGGGCTATTATTGCTTTAGTCCATATGTTATTCGGTTTATCACTTTCTAATCGATATTTGTATTTTTTGAGTGCACGGTTCCCAAATTTTCTAAAATACATCATTTAGGTCCCTCTGACCAAAATATTGACAATCAAACATGACTAAAATGCATAAAGACATTTTTGCCCTTGACTTTAATTGAATGCGTTTAAAGTACAATTTTGCCCTCAAACTTTTTAAAATTTGACAACTTTCCTTTAACTTGAATTCTAATCAAAGTTTGACATACGTCACCAATTTTTTTTAAAAAAAAAATTGATAAAAAAAAATCCTTAAAATATAACAATTCTTTTTTAAAAACAAAAGTTAAAAATTAACACTAAAACTAAAAAAACTTGGAAAAAATTAACATCAAAATAAATAATTATTAAATCAGATTTTTAAAAAATAAAAATAAATTATTAAAAAATAAAATACAATTATAATAATAAAAAACAAATGGCAGAAGCTCCACCAGCAGCCTCTGCAGGATTTTTAGGGAGTATCCCAGATCTACGAGCTCAAAAAACTTTAGGGAGGATGGTGCACCTCCCTAAAAATGTAAGAGGCAGCTGCCTTCTACAAATGTGTGTATACATATCATTTTTAAAACTTGTGATTTTTAAAAAAAAAATTATATATATTTAATTGTATTTTTGGTTTTATTTTTTTCTCATGAGGACAAGTGGCATGTTTTGGTGTTTAAAGACAAAAATGCCCCCAAAACCGTTAAATTTGACTAACCCTAGAATAACAAAATGATCAAGTTGATATACTTCTAATAGTTTAAGTCCCATGTGAACCAAATGCAAAGATGGGTCAAAAAGTGATAAATTGATTAAACATAGAGACCAATATTATAATTGTAGAATTATTAGTATTTATATTTGTATTTATCTTTATTATTTACTGTTTCTAGGATAGATAGAATAGAGTTTTATTATTTAAAATAAGAGAAAAAGATTATTCTTTATCTCATGCTTAGAACTTAGCCAGCCTACATTCAAAGGAGTCTGTTGCCTAGAATGATATAAATTTTGTATCAGTTTATTTACTTAATAAGATTTTGGAAACTCTGTCCAAAATTCACATGGTATCAGAGCCTCCTCTGAAAACCTAAAATGACAAAATACGGAATGGTTACTCTTTCCCCTTCAGAGAATTCTTCCGCATCCTCTTCTAAAGAGCTAGAACCATCATCTTCCAACAGTGGTGGTGGATCTAACAATGGGAATAATAATAACATTCCCCATATGCCAATCACTGGGCATAAACTCACAGGACACAATTACCTTCAGTGGTCTCAGTCTGTGTCCTGGTTTATTCAAGGAAAAGGAAGGGATGATCATATTACCGGTGCCTCTGAACCACCAAACAAGGAGGATTCAACCTACAAACAGTGGAAGGCAGAGAACAGCATGGTAAAATCTTGGCTCATCAATTCAATGACTAATGAAATTGGTGAGAATTTTCTACTATACGAAATTGCAGAGGAGATTTGGAATGCAGCAAAGCAGACTTACTCTAGCAGTGACAACATAGCATAATTGTTTGGTATTGAAAGTGCCCTTTTCGATCTAAAGCAAGGTGAGTTAACCGTTACTCAGTTTTTTAATAAACTAACCCGGAATTGGCAACAACTTGATTTGTATGAGAAGTATCAATGGAAAGACCCAGATGACAGCAAATTATTTAAAGATATTGTGGAGCAAACGCGATATTTCAATTTCTACTTGGTCTAAATCCGAATTTAGATGCTGTTAGAGGAAGGATTCTGGGAATCAAGCCGTTTCCTGGAATTCGTGAAGTTTTTTCTGAGATTAGAAGGGAGGAGAGTAGGAAAATTGTCATGATGGGTGCATCAAGTAAGTCTGACGGTATCAGTTCTGGGGAGTCTGAGGGATCTGCTTTGGCAGTTCGTGGAAGTCAGTTTGCTGCAAGGGAGAACAAAGCAAACAAAGGAAGACCTTGGTGTGATTATTGTAAGAAGATTGGTCATTTAAAGAGTAGTGTTGGATGTTACATGGAAAGCCTGCTAACTGGAAGCCTAGGTCAAGCAAAGAGAGTCGTGGGAACCATGTAGCAGGTGGTGATTCATCACAGTCCAACGAACAGTCCTTTCAGCAAGGAATAAATGGACTTGCTGCAAAAGCTTTTCAATCCGCAACATTCAATCGTTGGAACTGAGACAGTGGCTCAAAAAGGTAATTTCTTGTCTGCTTTATATTCTCGAAAAAATACACAAGGGTCTTGGATTGTCAACTCAGGAGCTACTGATCACATGACTGGAGACAAGTCATTGCTTGAGATTATCTCCTAGTCATGGAGGGTCAGCTGTGAAAATAGCCAATGGTTCATTGTCTAAAGTGGCTGGAATAGGTTTGATTGTTATCTCTCCTCATATTACTTTGCAATCAGTTCTATACGTACCAGATTTGGATTGTAATCTCCTCTCAATAAGTTAATTGCTGATATGAATTGTGAGGTTAAGTTTTCTACTGCTGGTTGTATGTTTCAGGACTTGAGCTCGGGGAAGACGATTGGCAGTGCTGAATTGAACGCTGGACTTTACTTGTTTCAGGTGAAATCCGATAGTGATTCTAATTTGAATAATGATAGAGAAGCATTACAGATTAGGACATCCTAACTTTTTGTATCTAGAGAAATTATTTCTTGAATTATTCCGCAATAAAGAGCCTCAATTCTTTAATTGAGTAATTTGCAATCTTTCTAAACGGACTCGTTCATTTTATCCAAATTAGAATTATAAAGAATCTCAACCTTTCACAGTAATACATAGTGATGTGTAGGGTCCTGCTAGGGTTCCACATATCACTGGGGCTAGATGGTTTGTCACATTTATTGATGACCATACTAGACTCACTTGGGTCTATCTTATGAAAGAGAAAAACGAATTGAGTAAAATCTTTCCAAATTTTGTCAAAATGATACAAAATCAATTTGAAACATAGGTTAAAATTTTCAGAACAGATAATGGGAAGGAGTTTTTTAATACTGTTTTAAACAATTTTTTGCTACAGAAAGGTATTGTCCATCAAAGTTTCTGTATTGAGACTCCACAACAAAATGGAGTCTCGGAAAGGAAAAATAGACATATACTGGAAGTAGCTAGGTCATTAATGTTCACTAGTAATGTGCCCAAGTATCTTTAGGGGAAGCAGTCTTGGCAGCAACCCTTTTAATTAACAGGCTACCTTCTAGAGTTCTTAGTTTTCAAACTCCTTACAATGTTTTTTTGAAAAATTTTCCAAATACCAAATTGATTTCAGATCTTCCTACTAAAGTATTTGGATGTACTGTTTTTGTTCACATAAATCAAATTCATAGAAGTAAGTTAGACCCAAAATCTCTTAAGTGTGTGTTTGTTGGATACTCTCCAACACAAAAAGGGTTTAAATGTTATTCTCCCTCTACACATAAATTTTATTGTTCCAAAGATGTCACCTTATTGGAAACTTGGTCGTTTTATACCAAAAACAAGAGGGAGAACGATTCTGTATGTTTTTGGGATTCAAGGTTCTGCCGTGATTTGGGTAATTCAATATTTGAAGAGTTTGTTATTCCTTCAATTTCTAGGTATTCTGGTCAACCTAAAATTCAGTAAGAAATTGTGTTTTATCCTGTTGATGATTCTCCTAATAGAATAACTAGGAATCCCACTCAAACGTAAACATATCAGAGTCCACAAACTCAAACACCTCACATTCCTAGCCAAAGTCATATTCAAGAAGATCAAATTCAGCAAAACACTCCTGAACCAATCCTATCTGAACCGAGACAATCAGAAAATCAAATTATTTTTGATTAAGCTGATTTACATTTAGACACTCAAGAGAGTCCTGTGTGATGAAATTTTTCCTAGCCTTAAACACAATCAAATCCATATGGAAAACCTCTCATTGTCTTTTCACGGAAAGGAAGAAACTTGAAACAAGTAGCAGACCCGTTTCAAGACAGACAGAGTCATGAATCTGATCCGGGCAAAAAAGTTCTTGAAAACAACCCTAAAGAACAAGCAGAAGAGAAAACAGATAGCATCCATGAAACAGATAAAATTGAGGAACCAATTGCACTCAGAAAAGGGTGTTAGAGAATGTCGTAGTAGGCCTTTATATCCACTCTGTAAGTATATCTCTTACACAGGTATATCTCCACAGTTTCAAGCATTCTCTACAAATCTTATGCAGACACAAATACCAAATAGTGTTGAGGAAGCACTACAGGTACCGGAATGGAACACTGCTGTTAATGTGGAACTCAAGGCTTTGGAGAAAAACCGGACTCGGCTTGTAACGGAACTGCCAGAAGGAAAACACCCAGCTGGATGTAAATGGGTGTTCACGATTAAATACAAAGCTGATGGAACGGTGGAAAGGTATAAAACAAGGCTGGTAGCGAAGGGTTTTACTCAAACGTACGGAATAGACTATGGGGAGACCTTCGCACCAGTCGCTAAGCTTAATACATTTCGGATTTTACTCTCCTTGGCAGCTAGTTTGGAATGGAAACTTCACCAATTGGACGTCAAAAATGTGTTCCTAAATGGTGACCTTGAGGAGGAGGTTTATATGAGTGTTCCACCGGGTTTGAAGAAGAAAGGGGGCAACAATTTGGTTTGCAAACTTCAGAAAAGTTTGTATGGATTGAAACAGTCCCCGCGTGCTTGGTCTGATCATTTTACCAAGGCTGTCAAGAAATGCAAGTTCATACAGTGCCAAACCGACCACACCATGTTTGTCAAGCATTCAATTGGATAACCATTCTTATAGTACATGTAGATGATATCATTCTCATAGGTAAGTGTGAAGAAGAAATTCAAGCTATGAAGCAGGTTTTGGCAAGAGAGTTCGAAATAAAAGACCTAGGAAGTCTTAAATACTTTCTAGGCATGGAGATAACATGGTCTAAAGAAGAGATAGCAGTCTCACAACGTAAATATGTTCTGGACTTGTTGACAGAAACTGGCATGGAGGATTGTAAGCCAGTAGACACCCCAATGGACTACATTGTGAAGTTAGCAAGTGTTGAGGGAAGTGCACCGGTTGATAAAAGGAGGCATCAAAGATTAGTAGGGAAGCTAATCTACCTTTCACATACACGGCCAGACATAGGTTTTCCGGTTAGTGCAGTTAGCCAATTCATGAACAAACCTACTGAGGAGCATATGGTGTATACTTGAAATTAACTCCGGGAAGAGGATTATTTTTTAAGAAAAATAATCGTAAGGCTGTTGAGATTTTCACTGATGCAGATTGGGCGGGGTCAGTTGCTAATAGAAGGTCCACATCTGGTTACTGTACTTTTGTGTGGGGCAATCTTGTGACCTAGAGAAGCAAGAAACAGTCTGTAGTTTCAAGAAGTAGTGCTAAAGCAAGGTTTAGGGCAATGGCACAAGGAATTTGTGAAGGAGTTTGGCTAAAAAGGGTGTTAACCGAATTGAGGATGCCACAAGAAGGTGCTGTGCAACTGTATTGTGATAACTAATATGCTATTCTAATTGCTAGGAATCCAGTACTTCATGACCGGATGAAGCATGTTGAAATCGACAGACACTTCATCAAAGAGAAGCTTGAAGAAGGAAGTGTCAATTCGAGCTATGTTCCATCTACTTCCCAGACAGCAGATATTTTAACAAAACCCCTACCTAGGACAAGTTTTGATGAATTATGTACCAAGCTGAGTTTGATAAACATATATCAACCAGCTTGAGGGGGGGTGTAGAATTATTAGTATTTATCTTTGTATTTATCTTTGTTATTTACTGTTTCTAGGATAGATAGGATAGAGTTTTATTATTTAAAATAAGAGATAAAGATTATTCTTATCTCATGCTTAGAACTTAGCCAGCCTACATTCAAGGGAGTCTGTTGCCTTGAATGATATAAGTTTTGTATCAGTTTATTTACTTAATAAGATTTTGAAAACTCTCTCCAAAATTCACAATAATCACCCAAACAAATTAAGAAAAATATACCAGTATTCATGTTCCAAGATCAGCCCCTGATACATACAAGTAAGTTTTAATTTACAATTACAGAAAAACTAAAACAAAAGGAGAACAAGACTTGGGCCATATCTCAAACCTCCAAGCTATAATATAGACAAAAAGAAGGTACATGTTTTTCCCACCAAATAGAATAGGGTCTTTATAGAAGAAATCATTCAAGAATCAAGCTAACTACATAGCAAATATCCTCAGAAACTTAAGACTAATGTCAAACAGCCAACTAACCTGGAGGTTTAGCCACAAAACTCAAAACTCTGTTGATGAAGTTGCCTAAATTATTTAGCAATTCGCTATTCAATTTGGCTTGCAAATCAGCCCATGTAAATAACGTGTCAGACACCTAATCAGATAAAAATGCATCACAATTAACAATAATTCATACAGGTTTAAAAAAGAAAAAAGAAAATTTAGACTATGGTAACCGAAAGAATTATAATTGATGGTGTAACAAGTGTAACCTATATCAACTGAAAGAATTGTGATTGATGTTGTGGCAGTATTTACCTCAGGCCTATTGGTTAGCAAGTAATATCTCCATACTTCTACCGGAATATTTGTATCCTTTGCATCATTACCAAAAACTCCAATGCCTTTGCTCTTGGAAAACTTTCCTGCAGAAACAACAGTTTAAAATACTCAGAAGTAAGACATCATGGTTTAATTAGTTTTCAATCATTAATCTAATTTCAGTATAGCACATCAGGCAAACCACAACCAGATAGTTAACTAACCAGCTTCATAATTTAAGTATTCAGTGACAATAATAGTCTTCATCAACGTCCAGTTTTCACCAGTTCCAAGAAGCGTCGATGGAAACATCACCTGAAATATTAACATATACTCTTGAAAACTTAGAGAATCATTTCCCATATCACTAATAAGAATAAATTGCATTATTTGTTAATATAACCTCATAAGAAATATAATATAGTAGCATAGTACATACATTTTTCATGATTTCTGGCAACATTTCATATGCAGTAACAGCCATAGATACATAATTTCTTTGATTGGATATTGGTAGTCATCCAATCTAAAAATTGAAAGGAAATAATTACAAGAAAGGAGCTTGTGTTTTACATAGATCGTGCAGTGTTAGAACATTACAAAAATGCAAGCACACATGGAAAAATATCAAAATTGAGCAAAAAAAAAGATAGAAATAACACAACACGACAACATTTATTTTCTATTCTTTTTTTTTTTTAAATCAAAAAAAAAAAAAAAAAACTTTCATAGCAAAAAAGTGATTATACATTCTACACCAAGTCACCAACAAAAAACACTTACTTTACCAACAACAAACCCTATACAAGAGTGAACAAGTAGATCACATAGGATATCAAAAGAGCCTTATTAATAAGACAAAACCAAATCCCATAAAACATGAAAAAACAAAAAGATCAAAAGATTCATTGCATGTATTGAAAACATTGAAATTGAAAAAATAAATGAAATGTTCTCAGCCTGAAATTGAAAATAACAGTAAACTTCGAAAATTATAAATACTATGAAGTTGACTCATTAGCATCTCATCCACATTCCTGAACCATCAACAAACTTTTGAAGAAACAAAAACATACAGTGTGAAATGGCACATTGTCCTTTCCCATGAACTGAAATAGCTCCACATTTTCTGGATTTTTCCACCACTTGTCCCAATCGGAAGTGTAGCATGCAGTGATTGAGGGATATCCAATGGGGGCGTCAAACCAAACATAGAAAACCTATCACCGCAAGGTGGATGTCAGATCAAACATAATCAATCACTTTAAGATCTTGAAATCAAATTGTAGGATGTACTATGTAAACAATGCATAAGCAAAATCACCATACAATAACATCATGGAACAAAATAGATACAATATTCAAGCACTTCCTATTGTACCTTTTCCTCAAATCCCTCATGTGGAATTGGAACCCCCCACTTAAGATCCCTGGTAATGCATCGTGGTTTGAGCCCTTCTTTAAGCCATGCATTTGTTGCTTGAATAGCATTTTGGCTCCAAGATCCAGCCACAGAGATGTTGTTGATATACTCTTCCAATTTATCTCTCAGTGAAGGGAGATCAAGAAACAAGTGGTTTGTATCACGGATGTGAGGCGTGCTATGACAGGTCTGTTTAGAGATCAAGGTCAAATATCAAACAAGAAAAAGCACACAAAAAAAAAGACAGATTGCTATGACATATTCTCACGTCCCTTTAGCAACAAATGAACCAACATGCACTCCCAAGCAGAGTTTCCAACTATCATTTTTTTTTTCTTGCACAATACTTTTCTAAGGAAAAAATAATACTAAGGGGCAAAGGGTTATAAAACTGATTATAAACAATGAAATAAGCCCAAGAGTCGGATAACAATTTCAGCTCATATGTGATGGCACATTGACCTCACTTATTCACATAGGCATGTTTGGTATGGCTTATCTACAAACACAAAAGAGCTTTGCCAAAAGCTTTTCTCGAATTTTTTGTGTCATTTGGTCGCAACCTTGGTAACGCCATTGGAAAATAAAAAAAAAACAAAAAATCGTTTTATGTCAATTGGGAGAAGCTCAAATTTTAGGCTTCTTTGGAAGCTCTTTTCATGTTCATTTAAAAAATTTACTAAAAAATCAAAACCATTTCCGTAACATATTATTGATATCAGTGTACCATTTCCCATAAAAAAAACACTATAAAGCCAATTCAAAGCTAATTCTTGCATCTCCTTCTTGATAAGTTAATGTCTTAATGATATAAACGCACTTTTCATACCATACAACCAAATGAACTACTGGTTCAAAAGAGCTTTATCAATTGACAACCAAACAAACGACCAATAACTTTCTGGTCAAAACCTCTACTTCTAAAAACTCTACTTAGAGAAGCCAGAGCGAATGGATGCTTGTCTCGTATTCATTAATCAGAAGCTATCCTGTTATTGATTAATAATTAACAATGACATACACAATAAAATGGTTTGAAAATTAACGAGGAGAAAGATCCTAAGGCTTCACTACACTACATATTCTAATATCAAAATAACCCTAATCCAGCAGCAAAAACGGAGAAAAAGAATATGGCAGAATAACTTATAGTCATGCACTTGGATAAACACATGAAATATTGATAAAGAAGAATCCATCATGTACCCTGCATTTAGGATCTTTCAACTCTGTGGCATTCAAAAGCTTTCGGCAGTTTTCACATTGATCTCCTCCAGCAGACTCATACTTACATTCTTCGTATGGACAGATACCCTCCACAAAACGGTCAGCCAAAAACCTTTTGCATGTATTGCAGTACGGCTGAATGACAGCAGCAATTAAATTCAAGCAAAATCTTCTTCAGTACAATGAAAAATATATGAAGAGTATTAGAAATCACAACTACAAAACATATAAACAAACAGCAAGTTAGAGACTAAGGTAAAATCATTTTTTTACCTGTTGCATTGTGTTCTCTAAAAGCCATTTGTTCTACAACAGTTTCTTGAAAATTGCTTGGCACACTTCCGTTTGTTGTGGAGTTGATGTACGTCCAAACTTATCAAAACTTATATTGAAACATTTGTAGACTTCATTATGAATAGCATGGTATCTACAAAGTTGTAATTCACAATTTTTATAAATGATTCAGATATTTGTAAGAAGAATGATCATAACTCATAATCAAGAGCAAAGTAAGGAAAAAAAAAACAGAGGGGAACAACATGAGGGAAAGAATTTGAAACAACATATTCTTTTTTTTTTTTTTTGCAAAATCCAAAAAGAGGGGAAAAGCATCAAAGAAAACATATTCTGCATCAGTTGAAAATTCATTTTCACGCCCCACATGTTAAGTGCACAGCCACCCATAAATTACAACACACAGAGTGCAACTGATTGTTAATTGCAACATCATCTACAAAAACATTATTTTAATACCTCTGGCAGAACACTTTTTTATAACAAACTAAAAATTTTTAAAATGAAGAGTGAATAAAAAGTCCACTATAGGACCTTATAACCCCAGGAAGAAACCCAAAGACTTTACAAAGCTTTGAGAAACTACTGCAAAAGCTATCAATTCTTTTGCAATCCATGTAAAAGCCTCCCCCAGTATACACAAATTACATCAAACCCACTTCCTAGTTAAGGCGTATAAAAGAGAAGGCTGTATTGATAATTTGATATAAGTACCAAATTGTCCAAATCGTTTATGGGTACAAATCAATATGCTATACAACTATAGATACAAGATTATAACCACTTTCAATTAAACATAAAACAAGAAAATTTGTTTACCCATAATATTTAAAAAATAAAAAAAAAAGTTAAATAACACACATTACTAGACAATTGTTGACTGCACGCAAACACACTCCAAAATTTACAATCCATTAGATACCGAGCATCATGCATGCATTCATTCATTCGTAAACAATTTAGAAGTACATAACACAAAAGCTAACGTATTATACTCAACTCTTACAGTCTTAATCACTATCAAGAAAAACAATTTAAATTTCGATTAACAACGAGTTTATAAAGTTTTAATCACAATCGTTTTGCAATGTAGATTGTCATTTGAAGAAAATATAAAGGATATAAATAAACAAAAAAGTGTTAGAAAACAAAATTATTATGTCTTTGGTAAAAATTGTTAATTGTCACAAATCTCTTTAGGAGAGCATTTCTCTTCCATGGCCTTAGTCTCAATGGCTGTCCCGTACTCATCAGTCCCACATATGTATATCGCATTGTAGCCTCGAAGACGGCAATATCGTGCAAACACATCAGCACTCAACACAGCTACCAAAATTAAAACAAAAGCATCCAGTTATAACAATAAAAAATCCTAAACAATAAAAACACCATCAAATACACCAAAAAATGATCAAAAACAGCTCCAATTAACACAAAACTACTGCTAAGAACTGGAAATTGCTGAAATTACTAAGTTTCTTTTAGCAGACAAAAAACGTTTCAGATTAAACATAAACAAGCACTAAAATGCGGATATAACCAAAACATCCAAACACAATCAAATACAACATAAGTGATCAAAAGCAGCTCCAATTAACACAAAAATACCGATATCGAAGTGAAATAGCTGGAAAAAAAAGGTTTCACATTAAACATAAACAAGCACGAAAAAAAAAGTATATAACCAAAACATCCAAACACGATCAAATACACCAAAAATGATCAAAAAGCAACTTCAATTAACACAAAACTACCGACATCGAACTGTTTCGAATTGCTAAAATTACTTGTTCTTTTGGAGCAGACAAATTACGTTTCGAGTTACAGAAAAAGAAAAGCGTGAATTTCATACGAATATATGTAGACAGGGAGATATAGAGAGAGGAATAGTACAGCCGATGATGTTGCCGAGGTGAGGGACGTTGTTGACATATGGGAGAGCACTGGTGATGAGTATGTTACGTTTGCCGGGGATTGGGAGCTTTGGGGCTGTTGGAACCTCTCCGGTGCTTCCCATTGTGTTCGAACCGGACAGAAATTTATGCTAAGGGAGCCACTGATGCTTTGTGAAAAGTAGGGCACAACACAAGCCAAATGCAATCGTATTTGTCTTTGTTGGAAGGGGTAAATACACTGGACCGGTAAGCTGATTGTTCTTCAAATTCCTGCATAATTTTTAAAAAAAAAAATAGGTTCAATCCTCTGCTACAAAACACAAGTGTGCACAGTTAGAAAAAGCAATGAACTAAAGAGAATTTGAACAATGAAACTTACATGTATTCAAGGAGCTTGAGCTTCGAAATCGAAAAGGGTATAACTCAAATAGTTTACCCTGAAAATCTCTGCCAACTGCCAAGTAAAAAAAAATACATAAAAAATAAAGTAAAAAAGACACAGAAATTAACTAAAATGGTTTTAACAGCCAAAATTCAAGCAACTTGATTCTTGAATTCATTCAATGAAAGAGAAAAACTAACATACAAATATAAAAGTCAGTGATGATAATAAAATTTTGAATAGACAATAACATATATTGATAAACATGTTCGTGGGTATTTTGAAAAGACAGTAAAATCAATTCATGTAATCATTCAAAACCCATCAAGGAATCAACACGAAAATCACAAAAAAAAAAAATGAAATCAAAACAACAAACGAAGAGAGAGAGTAGTAACTGTTGAAGACGCAGAGAGGTTCGAAAATAGTCGTCTAAGAGAGATGACTAACCGAGATGCTTCGCCGGCGAAGGAGGGATCAGAGGATGGAGGCGTGGTCTATCAGAGTAGAGCGTGAAAGTTGAAACGGTGTTATACCGGTCAAGAACCATAACGGACCCGCAGATCAGATAAAATCCATCTGGGCTTGGTTCGGGTATATACCCGAACAGCATCATGTGGATATGGACAGGGTCCAATGGACCTGTCCATCTGTGCCGGAAGTACTGTGTTGATATTTACATAAAATTTTGCATGTGCTAATTGCCTAATTGATGAATACATGGATACTATGGTAAATAAAAATAGCTTCTGGGCCCAACGTCTGAAACCCATTAATAATTTTGCAAGGCTTGGATCAGACCCAACTAACCCGGATCAACCCGAATCGCCTTTTCAGAAGTGTAGCTTGACTTGGTCACTCTCAATTTGAACCCGTTGTTATTAGTTTGTTTGAACTGATTAGATCATATCGTGATCTCGTGAAATCAGGGAGAGATTTCAGGAATCTCCCAACAGCACTCCAACGTGCTTAAGGTCCAAGAAGCCTATAAATAGATTATTTCTTCTCCAAGGAAAGGATTCAAGCTTTTCTCTCTCTGATAAACACTATTTGCTAAGCTGAAACTTTGTCAAAACCATTTCTCTAGCCATCAGAATCTTCTTGCAATATTTTCCAATCACTTTCTACCGTAAACGCTCAGCCCAAGCGCAATTAAGGCTCGAAATCAATCACCACCCCATTTTTTCATCAGTTTGTTTCTTGTTACTTTTATTTGGTTTTAATCTTTTTTGCAGATTATTTTTGAAGACGACCAGATATTCGGTTCGACCAATCCAACAAGTTGCTTTGGCTTGTTTTGATTCGACCCAATCCACTAACTGTAGAACGACTATCTACAGTTTGGCCCCCACCATAGGGCCCATTGTAGCTTGACAGACGAACCAGTTGAGTCGGACGAAAAGCTTCAAAAATGTCAGGATATGGAAACTCTCCCACTGTCGAGGAACAGATCGCAATGCTGACCGACCAGATGACTGCAAACGCCGAAAGATTACGGGTACTCGAAGCGGAGAACGTTGCAGTTCGAACTCTCAACACTGAATTGCGAGCCATCATCGACGAGGCACCCAACAACATAGCTCCAGAACCTACAATCCCAATGTTTCAAACTGAACATAATGTAGACAGAACAACCCCTACCATCTAAGCGGATCCTCCACACCCGGAAGCCAATACCAACCAGGGCTTGAGCCATGATGCGACACAAACAGTCCAGGCTGAAGCAAACCAACTTGATCCGCAGATCTAACAAAAAGTGCCGCATGTGCCAATTCCAATTGTCTATCCGCGACAAGAGCACATCTTGAAAACCCCAGTGTCGCTGCAGTCGACACCTACTTTGGTAACACCAAATACTGGTTTACATTTATTTGCTGATCCTGAGCTTTTTCGCAAGTTTGCAGAAATGGAAGCTCTCATTCAGAGGATCCTAGGAGTGCCAGCTCCTATCAAGAAGAGCACGGTGAATAGTTTCGCAGATTCACCTTTTGTAGATGCCATCGCGCTCGTTGAGATGCCCATAAAATTCAACTTCCCCAACATGAAGCAGTTTGAAGGCACAACATATCTAGACGACCACATAATACAATATAAGCAGAGCATGTTCACTGCGGGGATCCCACGAGACCTTAGAGAAGCATGCATGTGCAAGGCGTTCGGATCCAGCCTAGGTGGTCCCGCCTTACAATGGTATACGAATTTGCCTAACAACTCTATTTCTTCTTTTGCACAGCTCACAGATACCTTCGTGTAGCAATTCGCAAGCAGCTGAAAACTCAAAAAGTAGTCGGACGACCTATACACTATAACCTAGAGAAGCGGTAAGAACCTGAGAGCATATGTTGGACGATTTAACAGGGAAAATGTGCAGATCCCACATTGCAACCAATCGACATTGATTTCAGCTTTCAAGAAAGGGTTTCGATTTAATTCAAATCTTTACAAGGAGCTCACCAAATATCCATGCAAGACAAATGGAAGACATGTTGGCGAAAGTGTGGGCTCAGACCAAAAGAGAGAAGGACGAGGCGAACTACATCGGAAAACAAACCACTATAGCAGGCGAAATGACCGTGTCGATCGTAGGGCAACTGATAGAAGAGTCGAACCTTATCCAATAGGAAATCGGCGTGACAACAACTCCCACTACTATGGACATAACGACAGAAGACCATATGATCAGAATCCTCCAAGAACTAGTCGATCGCGAGCCCTAATCCCAGAATATAACCTTAGCATCGAACCAGTCAACCTTATTGAAGTTATGAAGGAAATGGGGAGAACGGTCAATTGGCCAAGGAAGATGAACCCCCTCGCTAGAACATCGAGTCCCCCGTTTTCAATGTGAATTCCATAGAGATCATGGACATCGAAGGTAAGACTGCATCACCCTGAAGCTTGAGGTAGCAGAACTATTAAAGCGAAGACACCTATTGGAGTACCTCACCGAAAAGGGAAAGCAGGCTGTCGCTGGGCGGGAAGAAAAGCAGCAGACCAGTCTGGAGGATGGACCACCAGCTCCGCCCCAGCAGGAAATGGTGATAAACTATATAGCTGGAGGATCAAAGGTCAGTGGTGTGAGTTACTCAGCTGCGAAAAGACATACTCGACAGGTGTCAAACACAGAGATTCAACCGAGCAGAGATCACTCATCTAAAATAGACGAAACGGTCATATTCAAGTCGATCGACAAATCATATTTGTTTTCTCCACACCATGACGCTTTAGTCATTTCTTTATATTGCTAATTGTTTAACTAAGAGAATTTTAATCGACAATGGTATCTCTTGTAACATTCTATTTAACTGTGCGCTCAAAGAAATGTAGGTCGAAGAATCCAGAATCAGTCGTTGAACGATAGTATTAATTGGATTCAGTGGTGACCAAAAAATCACACTTGGTGAGATTGTACTACCAGTCTATGCCGAAGGAGTGAACCTGTATATCAACTTTTTGGTGATTGATTGTCAATCTTCCTACAATGCGATTTTGGGTAGACCTTGGATTCACGAGATGAAAGCAATCCCCTCGAGCTACCATCAAATGATCAAATTTCCTACGAAGTAGGGAGTTCGTGAGATCAAGGACGAACAGAGAGCAGCCAGAGAATGTTACCAAAATGCAATGAAAAAAAGGAATGAGCAATTATAGCAACTACAGGAAACTAAGGTCGAGTCGACATCAAATAAGCCTAAAATGGAATATCTTGATGAGGTGTCGATAGACCCAGAGGAGCCGGAGCATAAAGTTCAAATCGGATCGAGACTACCAGGAGAGATACGGAAACAGCTAATTGACTTCTTAAAGGAGCACCGCAATAGCTTCGCTTGGTCGTGTTGGAACCCCGTTCACTGGTAACGCAGCGGAAATAGGTTTTAAAATTTTTATACAGATCATAAACGATCTGAGACCAGTGAACTTAGGATCGCAATTCTTTTTTCAGAACTAATACATACAATATGTAAACACAGGAAATTGTAATCAATATATTAAAAAGAAATTTAGAACCTTACCAACGTTTGGAGGCTCTTTCACTTCACGATATGCTCCTAGTCTGTACCACTGATCTTCCTAGCTATTCCCGGAACTGGTAACTGCGTGTGGGCGCGTCACGTACTCAGGAACTCAGGAAGATGTAGAGAGAATGAAGAAGAAACAATTTCTTCCAAGAGAAAACAAAACTAGAACAATTCTAGTTGTTAAAAAAAAATTATATCTTATATATTTATTTTCTCTTATATCAAATAGTGCACGCCACAAATTTTATGATTCTCAATTTCTTGTCTCATGCACAGCAGCTTTTTGTTTATCTTTTTGTCTCACGCACACATTGATGCGTTTTTTTTTTGTTTTTTTTTGTTTTTTTTATTCACGCATAATGAGTTTGTATCATATACAAACACTTGTGTATATCCTTTGTGTGCTGTGTTTTTGTTATCAATATATATCATATGTATATTATTATAACTAAAACTCTTTAATTGATATCTCTTTAGATTTTAAAACTAAATCTTTTAAAATAATATCTCATATCTTTTAAAAGATAATTAAATATTTATTTTGAATTTAAACATTTTAAATTTAATTTCAAATATTTAATTTAATAAAATAAAATAATCATATTATCTTATTCTATTTAAAATCAAATATCAACTAACATCCTCCATTTAGTGATTAATAACAAAATTAAATAATCTTATTATTTAATTTATTTAATCACCATTATTCATTAATTAAATAATCTCATTATTCAATTATTTACCGAATAAATACGTGTCACTTTCGTAACACAATTAATTGGACAATCCAATTAATTAACCGTGACCCTTGTTACCTAAATTGATCGGGCTAGCAAGGGGACCTAATGAACCTACAGTATTTTGAACTCCAATAATCCTCGGAATTATTAATTAAACTCTTTAATTAATATTGTTTGATTATTAACTCCGATGTTATTCCACTAAAAACCCGAAGCTGCACTCTCTCAACTGCAGACGTTTTTACACAGACCGATACAACTCGGTGTCCATCGATATAGCTATTACACATGGTGTGATCCTCCACAGTAGTTCATAATTAGAGCTGGGTCATAATGTCCGTTATACCCCTCTAATTACATATATCCTTTAAGTACCATTGATTCTCTAATGAACAATAAATCCTATTTCCTTACGGAATTAGGAGAGCGCTCATATTGTCCAAGCCTCGAATCAACCCTTAAGGGAACTACCATCTACTTCTCACAAGAAGGAATGGATTCCACTATTGTGTACATACCTTCCCAGCCACAAGCCAAACCGTAATCCCAACATACAGAGTATATTGATCAGGAACTGCATCTGACCTCACCCATGGTATATCAAAGACCACGATCTAACCTAAAGGAGTCGATAAGACACTCAGGATTAAGATCACCCACATATAGCCATCATTAGTTGATATATATGAATCTCATCAGTAAACGGATCTTGATGAGAGATTCATATAGATCATGGCCCAGTCCTATATGATCACATTATACAAGGTGCCTTCATTCCCATATCTCATATGAATGATTCATGATAGAATCACCGTATATTACGGAATAGACCGCAGCTATAGATTAACCACAAATAAAGTACCCAGCTTTATTTGTTATCTATGGACTCTTTAGATTGCACGTCTCTTACTGTATCCATCCGTATATGACACTCATATACACAGTTCGAGATTACATCCGGCAATCTAGGATGTTAATATATGCACAAGTTATAAAATAAACAACACAACAAGAATGAATTGAACTTTTCTTTTTATTTATTTCATAAATCCATTTACAAATTACATCTTTAGGGCATAAACCCCAACAATCTCCCACTTGCACTAAAGCATGTGAGGCATGTCTCGTAACCCTAGACCATCTAGGTGACCCGAAAACACTTTAGCCGGTAAGGTCTTCGTAAATGGATCAGCATGATTGTCTTGTGAGGCTATCTTGATGACGATCACATCTCCTCTCTGCACTATCTCTCTAATGAGATGATACTTTCTCTCTATATACTTCCCTCTCTTGTGGCTTCTTGGTTCTTTGGAATTAGCCACAACACCACTGTTATCACAATAAAGTGTGATGGGCTTATCCAGATCTGGAACAACTTCCAGATCACTCAAGAACTTACGGAGCCAAACAGCCTCTTTAGCAGCTTTACAAGCAGCTACATATTCGGCTTCCATGGTGGAGTCAGCAATGCAAGATTGCTTTATACTTCTCCACATAATGGCTCCACCACCTAGGGTGAATACTGATCCAGACGTGGATTTTCTAGAATCTCTGTCTGACTGAAAATCAGAATCTATGTATCCTAACGGGATCAAATCCTGTCCGGAATACACTAGCATATAGTTTCTCGTTCTCCGAAGATACTTGAGAATAGTCTTAACAACAACCCAATGATCTAATCTTGGGTTGGACTGGTACCTGCTGACTACTCCCACTGCATAGCAGATGTCCGGTCTCGTGCATAACATAGCATACATGAGACTACCTACTGCTGATGCATATGGCACACGTCTCATATCCTCAACTTCTTGAGGTGTCTTAGGACACTGTTCCTTAGATAAGTGAACCCAATGTCTAGAAGGTAAACTACCTTTCTTGGAGTTCTGCATCGAAAATCGCATAAGAATCTTGTCGATATATGATGCCTGAGATAATGCTATGAGTTTGTTCTTACGATCCCTTATAAGTTGGATCCCTAGAACATAACTCGCCTCTCCCAAATATTTCATTTGGAATTGGCTAGCCAGCCTGCCCTTTACATCAGATAACACTCCCACTTCATTCCCAATGAGTAGGATGTCGTCCACGTATAGGACCAAGAAAACTACCTTTTTGTTAATGATGCGCTTGTAGACACAAGGCTCATCGACGTTCTGCTCAAAGCCATAGGTTTTGATCACATAGTCAAACCTGATGTTCCAAGATCTAGATGCTTGCTTAAGTCCATAAATGGACCTTTGCAACTTGCAAACCTTTTGCTCTTGATCTGGAGACACGAATCCCTTTGGTTGCATCATATAGAGGCTCTCGTCAAGATTGCCATTCAAGAATGCAGTCTTGACGTCCATTTGCCAAATTTCATAATTGAAATAGGCAGCAATGGATAAGAGAATCCTAATAGACTTAAACATGGCTACTGGCGAGAAGGTCTCTTCATAATCAACCCCCTCTTTCTGGGTATAACCCTTAGCCACTAGCCTTGCTTTGAAGGTCTCTACCTTCCCGTCTACTCCTCTCTTTCTCTTGTAGATCCACTTACATCCTATGGGTTTTACCCCATCCGGTAAGTCTACAAGATCCCAGACTGAGTTAGAGTACATAGACTCCATCTCGAGATTCATGGCTTTAAGCCATTCCTCTTTATCAGGATATTCCATTGCATTCTTAAATATCAATGGATCATCCACACTATCAGAAGAGACAACACTTTGTCCCTTACCTATACCTAAATAGCGTTCAGGTTGTCTTACAACCCTCCCACTACGTCTAGGTGATAGTGTATCCTGATTAGGAACCATCTAACTCTCAGATATTTGTGGATCAACAACTCTTGTTGATGAAGCACTAGTCTCACCGGGCTCCAACTCATTCAATACAATCTTAGAACGAGGTTTACGGTCACTAATATAATTTTCCTCAAGAAACGTTGCATTTGTCGATACAAATACTTTATTATCTTTGAGACTATAGAAGTGTCCACCTCTGGTCTCCTTGGAATATCCTACAAATAGGCAGACCGCAGATTTGGAGTCTAGCTTTCAACTTCTATTCTTCAGCACGTATGCTGGACACCCCTCATACGCAGAAATATGGCAAACTAGCTTTAAGACCATTCCACAACTTAAGGGGAGTCTTAGGAACAGATTTGGATGGCACTACATTCAAAATGTATGCTGCTGTTTGTAACGCATATCCCCAGAAGGAATTTGGTAATGATGAGAAACTAATCATAGATCTCACCATTTCCATCAGGGTTCTATTTCTCCTCTCCGCTACACCATTTTGCTGAGGTGTACCAGGAGCTGTGAGTTGGGAAACTATCCCATGCTCGACCATGAAGTCTTCAAACTCTTGGTCAAGGTACTCACCTCCACGATCTAATCGTAGTGACTTGATAGTCCTACCTAATTGATTCTCAACTTCAGCTCGGAATTCTTTGAACTTTTCAAATGTTTCCGACTTTCGTTGCATTAGGTAGACATATCCGTATCTTGAGTAGTCATCTATAAAGGTGACATAATACTCATAGCCGCCCCTAGCTCTAACATTCATCGGTCCGCAGACGTCTGTATGTATGAGTTCTAGTGGCTCTATAGCTTTAAGCCATTTTTCCAGTAAAAGGTCTCGTAGTCATTTTACCTTCTAAACAAGATTCACAGACAGGTAAGGTGCCAACCTTTAACTCACTTAAAGGTCCACTTTTTACTAGTCTGTCTATCCGGTCAAGGTTGATATGACCAAGCCTTAGATGTCAAAGATACGTGTCATTATCTGGAGAAATCTTATGTCGTTTAGTTTTAGGTTTTTCAACCTTAAACATTTCGGTGTTAAGCAGTGTAGTATGTATTAACGGTCTTAACACATACAAATTGTTTTCATTAATTCCTGAACAAATATTCAGACCATTCTTTCCAATAATAACAAACTTATTATTAAAAGAAACAGAATACAATTGTTCTAACAACTTAGAAACAGAAATCAAATTCCGTGTAAATCCAGGAATATAAAAAACAATGTTCAATAATAAAAAACTATTATTATTACAAAATTGCAATCTTATTGCTCCCACTGCTTTGGCCGACACGACATCCCCCGACCCCACACGCATGGAGAAGGCTCCCTCCTCTAGCTGTGTCCAAGAATCAGTCCACTGCAAAGAAGAACAAACATGGTTAGTGGCCCCCGAATCAACAATCCAAGGTGAAGAATCATCTTCCACTAAACAAGATTCAAGAACAAGTAAATCATATTTACCTTTCTTCTTCTTCTTGGCTACCTCCTCCAGGTACTGAGGACAGTTCCTCTTCTAGTGCCCGACCTTGTTACAATGGAAACATTTTCCTTTGTCTTGGTCGGTGGAGGTGCCCTTCTTTTTACTTTGGGCCTTCTTGGGTTTGGGCTTACCCTTCGCCTTTCCAGCAGACCTCTTCCTCCTTCTTATTATTGGAGGAAGATGGTTCGGCAACATTTGCCTCACCGGTCTTACTTTTGTTGTCCTTGGTCAAGGACTCAAAAGTAGCGAGCTCATTGAGCAACTGTGTGAGACTAAACCTTAACTTGTTCATCCCGTAGTTGTTCTTAAACTAATCGAAACTCTTCGGAAGAGTCGTCAGTATGATGCTCACTTGACTGGGTTCGTCAATGGCCCCGCCATTGACTTCTGCCGTGTTGAAGTAGGACATCATGCTCAGGACATGTTCCCGAACTGATGTACCTTCCTTCATGCGAGTGAGCATAGCAGAACGAATAGCTTCGTGTCGCTTTTGCTCGGAGGGCTGCCCGAACATAGCTTGTAATGACTCCATAATTTTGAATGCTGTAGTCATTGCTTCTTGCTTTGTGACAAACACGTCTGTCATAGAAGCTAACAGATATGTTCGGGCCTTCTCATCAGATGAGACCCATCGCTGGTATGCCTCACGAATAGTTCGTGTGGCATTGGCAGTAGGCACCGGAGGACATTCCTCCGTAAGCACAAACTTGAGGTCTTTGGTGACCAGTATTGCATTAATATTAAGTTTCCACTTAGTGTAGTTATCACCAGTTAATTTGTCGTTTGCGAGAATTTGAAGTAATGCAGAAGACATAATTGCTGAAATAAATAAAACATTCATTCAGTCATTTATTAAAACAAGTGCAAGTGCTTTGGCATAAATTTAAACATGATGCGTGAACATGTTTAACGAACTAGAAATACCCAAAAAACAGTTACTATACCATGACAATCCAACATACCACAAAGAAGTGCCGCCTTAGGGTCGGTCAAGTCCTTACATGTTGGACCGAGACATTCTCAATCAAATGATATTCTAGAATAACTCTTATTCCATATCATTCAACCATCGTTTATTCAGTCAGGTTTTTAATTAACAAAACTTAATCAAAACCTTCGTGAGTGTAACCCACCATTTCAGATCTCATGAGCTTAACTCGAGAATTGCCGCCTTAGGGTCGGTCAATCCCGAAATACCCACAGAAATCCTATCTATTAGGAAGTCAACCTTGGTATTGATCTTTGTGGAAACCCTCCTTAGGGAGGACGAAAGCAAAGCCGTCACGAGGCCACACTCGGATCTCACGGTGTTGAACTAATAATGGAGACTGTGGGATATATATGTAATATATCCCTCTCCCACTCACTATTTAAATATTAAGGTTTTCTATTATCCGTTAATGCACCTAGACTCTATAGGATCAAACGGCTAATTTTAATCAAGTTATCTAGCGCATTAACAAATTCATTATTAGAAATAAATTCTAATTCAACTAATGAATTATTAATGATTTTTAACAATTAAAAATCTAATTTATTAGTGAATAATCTAAATCTTTGTAAACATTTTACTAAGGTCAGATTATTATGTAAGCGTTTACCAAGTTTTAACTATAAAAACTCTAACACTTTATGCGGTCCATTTATTATTAGGTTTTTAATCATATTAATCCTAATTACAATAAATGACCATATTAATCTAACTTATTAAACACTTTAATAACCAGATTAGTATTAATGAGAATTAACAAGTTTTCTAATAATTAAAAAAACTAATCTCATTTTCATAGCCAATAGTGTATTTACTGATTTTAATCATATTAAAAAAAATAATACATAAAAATTAGGCTATGATGCATGTATGACATATCAAATATATTTGTGTACGCACATCTAATCTAAATGACATACGTATGCATGGCAATGCTTTTATCATCACATAATATAAAGCATACATAAATTGACCGAGTACTGTGGATTATTTAACCTAAAAAAATTGAAACCTAAAATTACAAAAATCCGCCCAAGACATTCCTTGGTCTTCTTGTAATTTCCTGAGTCTTCTTGTAATTTCCGAGTCTTCTAGTCTCTTCAGGTCACTCCGATTCATCTCATGAATCTGAAATAGGAAATCCGCACGGAACGCACTAAGCAACACTTGCCAATGGAACCGTGCAAGATGACATGAATAGTGCCCGACATGAACAGTACCGCGCATGAACAGTACTCGCATGAATAGTACCCGAATGAACAGTACCACACATGAACAGTACCACACGTGAACAGTATATGAACAGTACCCGTCACGCGTATTTCCGATTTCGCCCTTCCGACTTCGCGATTTTTCCAGGTCTACAATATAGGTTACATTTTTTTTTACATTACAATAACAGAAAAAAATAATAATAATAATAAATAAATAAAATATAATACAACCCATAAACCCTAAATCCACAGTACCATATAATTAACGATCAATCATGTTTTTGTAAATTAACAAATTTAATATACATACAAAAACAACATACAGTCAATTTAAACGGTGCCTACACAATCATATATACAGGAGCATCGAAAACAATTTCCTGTTCCAAAAAAAAAAAACTTGGCTCTGATACCAATTGTTGGAACCCCGTTCACTGGTAACTGATCGGTCAATTTCTATACATATTTTAGGTCCCCATTTCCTATTATTTGTGCTTTGTTTTTGGGTGAAATTAGGTATTTTATGTGTTTGTCGAGCATGTGTAGGTCGCATTCCTTAGATGAAGTGTTTGAAGGTATTTTCAAGGAAAAGAACTTAAATGTGAAGAAAAAGATCAAAGCTGTCATCCACCGCTGCGTAGGTCGCTCTTCGTGCATGACCTCCATCGCGGCACGTCTAGTGGTACATTTTAGTAGGCTTTCTGTTCTTTTCCGCAGTCCATACCACTTCCCAGGCATCAACCTCAACGGCGGTCTATGCCGCACATCATTCCGGGAAGCCAGTGCAGAACAGCCAGATTGCAGGGGCCATATCTCTCAGCTCCAATTGAATTTTGTGTCCTACCACCTATGGATGGAAAAGCCTAGGAAGTCTAGTTTCTGGCGCACTTTTTGGATCGCAATTCCGATATTCCTAGAAGAAGTTATGCCTGTTTTAGTATCTGATGGTCAGATCAGTCATAATTCTGTAAATAGTGACGGGATTTATTTTACAAGTTGTCGGAACGGGAAATATTACCTTCTTGGACATGAGTGTGAGTCTTGGAAAGCAAGTTGACACCTAATCCTTATCATCCTTCAATAAGTAATCAATTTGAGTGGATTAGGAAAGAATTAAATCCCAAAAAAAGGTAGAGTTCCAAAAGGGAACCAATTTCCTTGTTGTTTAAGGACTTGGCTTATCATCTAAAGCCTATTTAAACCCCTTTAAAGCCTAATTTCGGGGGAGAGAAGCTAAGGGAGGTCCCAAGCCACCAAGGGGGCCGTCCCCCATCACTCCACCACCATACATCACCACACATCACCTCAAGACCCATCCATCCATTATAGAAGAAGACGAAGAAGAATTGGAGGAGCTCTTTGATGATCATATCGGGTTTTCTCTACTCAATCTCTTTTCTTTTCTTTTTCTATGATGTGTAACTAATTCTATAACTAGGGAATCAATGTGAACCTCTTGTGAATGCTCATGTTTGGATTAATTATTAATTTATCAATTTAATTCTTGATTTATTCATTATGCTTAATTGCTTAATCCTCATTAGTTTTAATATTTATTCACACCATAGACCAAGGGTGGATAATTATTTGGCATGATTTTAGGGTTAAGACTATCTGAGAATTAGGGTTAGAGTATAGACCAAACCTAATCTTGATTAATGCTCTTTTGAATGAATGAATTTTATCTTTAGCATAGGCCAAGCAAAGTATAGAATTTGGTTCTTAATTCTTGCGCTTAAAGGGTTTTCGATCACTGTTCACACCATAGACCAATGGTGAATAGTGGTTGGGAGCACGTGACTCATCCCATGACCATACGGTAATAGTCACATTAAAGACAAAGAATGAACCCTAGAATGATTGAATCTTGTTTACAAATTAATTCCATACATTGAGTGTTCATAATTGGGGATCATTGATAACCTAGTATTTCCTTCTCTTGATCACAACCATATTCTTTTTAATTGTTTTCTTAGCTTAATTTAATTTAGTTTTAGTTTAATTAAATCATCAACAAATCTTTGGTTACTTTAATTTAACTTTAATTAGAATTAGTTTTAATTAATAAATCTCTTTTCCTCGTGGGAACGATCCTTACTTGTTACTGTGCTAATCTTCACGATTCGTGCACTTGCGAGTGAGTATATTATAACACGATTTTACACCATCAAGTTTTCACCACCATACAAAATCATATATACAGGAGCATCGAAAACAATTTCCTGTTCCAAAAAAAAAAAAACTTTGCTCTGATACCAATTGTTGGAGCCCCGTTCACTGGTAACGCAGCGGAAATAGGTTTTAAAATTTTTATACAGATCATAAACGATCTGAGACCAGTGAACTTAGGATCGCATTTCTTTTTCCAGAACTAATACATACAATATGTAAACACAGGAAATTGTAATCAATATATTAAAAAGAAATTTAGAACATTACTAACGTTTGGAGGCTCCTTCACTTCACGATATGCTCCTAGTCTGTACCACTGATCTTCCTAGCTATTCTCGGAACTGGTAACTGCGTGTGGGCGCGTCACGTACTCAGGAACTCAGGAAGATGTAGAGAGAATGAAGAAGAAACAATTTCTTCCAAGAAAAAACAAAACTAGAACAATTCTAGTTGTTAAAAAAAATTATATCTTATATATTTATTTTCTCTTATATCAAATAGGGCACGCCACAAATTTTATGATTCTCAATTTCTTGTCTCATGCACAACAGCTTTTTGTTTCTCTTTTTGTCTCACGCACACATTGATGCGTTTTTTTTTTTATTCACGCATAATGAGTTTGTATCATATACAAACACTTGTGTATATCCTTTGTGTGATGTGTTTTTGTTATCAATATATATCATATATATATTATTATAACTAAAACTCTTTAATTGATATCTCTTTAGATTTTAAAACTAAATCTTTTAAAATAATATCTCATATCTTTTAAAAGATAATTAAATATTTATTTTGAATTTAAACATTTTAAATTCAATTTCAAATATTTAATTTAATAAAATAAAATAATCATATTATCTTATTCTATTTAAAATCAAATATCAACTAACATCCTTCATTTAGTGATTAATAACAAAATTAAATAATCTTATTATTTAATTTATTTAATCACCATTATTCATTAATTAAATAATCTCATTATTCAATTATTTCCCGAATAAATACGTGTCACTTTCGTAACACAATTAATTGGACAATCCAATTAATTAACCGTGACCCTTGTTACCTAAATCGATCGGGCTAGCAAGGAGACCTAATGGACCTACAGTATTTTGAGCTCCAATAATCCTCGGAATTATTAATTAAACTCTTTAATTAATATTCTTTGATTATTAACTCCGGTGTTATTCCACTAAAAACCCGAAGCTGCACTCTCTCAACTGCAGACGTTTTTACACAGACCGATACAACTCGGTGTCCATCGATATAGCTATTACACATGGTGTGATCCTCCACAGTAGTTCATAATTAGAGCTGGGTCAAAATGTCCGTTATACCCCTCTAATTACATATATCCTTTAAGTACCATTGATTCTCTAATGAACAATAAATCCTATTTCCTTATGGAATTAGGAGAGCGCTCATATTGTCCAAGCCTCGAATCAACCCTTAAGGGAACTACCATCTACTTCTCACAAGAAGGAATGAATTCCATTATTGTGTACATACCTTCCCAGCCACAAGCCAAACCGCAATCCCAACATACGAAGTATATTGATCAGGAACTGCATCTGACCTCACCCATGGTATATCAAAGACCACGATCTAACCTGAAGGAGTCGATAAGACACTCAGGATTAAGATCACCCACATATAGCCATCATTAGTTGATATATATGAATCTCATCAGTAAACGGATCTTGATGAGAGATTCATATAGATCATGGCCCAGTCCTATATGATCACATTATACAAGGTGCCTCCATTCCCATATCTCATATGAATGATTCATGATAGAATCACCGTACATTACGGAATGGACCGCAGCTATAGATTAACCACAAATAAAGTACCCAGTTTTATTTGTTATCTATGGACTCTTTAGATTGAACGTTTTTTACTGTATCCATCCGTATATGACACTCATATACACAGTTCGAGATTACATCCGGCAATCTAGGATGTTAATATATGCACAAGTTATAAAATAAACAACACAACAAGAATGAATTGAAATTTTCTTTTTATTTATTTCATAAATCCATTTACAAATTACATCTTTAGGGCATAAACCCCAACAGGTCGCACTCAGATATGGTCGGAATCGACCCTGAGGTAATTGTTCATCACTTGTAGCTTGATCCTTGTCATCCGCCAATGAAGCAGAAAAGGAGAAAGTTCGCACCAAAATGGAACAAAATCATCAACGAAGAAGTCCAAAAGCTGATCGACATCTGCTCAGTCAAAGAAGTCAAGTATCCTGACTGGTTGCCGAACGTCGTGGTCGTAAAGAAAAAGAATGGGAAGTGGGGCGTCTGTATCGATTTTACAGATCTCAACAAATCCTGACTCAAAGATCGATTCCCACTTCCTCATATCCACATGCTAGTCAACGCCACAGTAGAGAACGAACTACTCAGTTTCATAGACACTTACTCCGGCTACAACCAGATTCTGATGCATCCGAACGACCAAGAAAAAATTGCGTTCATCACCGAATGAGGTATTTTCTGTTATAATGTTATGCCTTTTGGTTTGAAAAATGCAGGCACGACATACCAACAGCTGGTCAACAAAATGTTCACTGATATGCTAAGATCGACCATAGAAGTCTATATCGACGACATGCTGGTTAAATCGCTTGCTGCTCGACAACACATAGAGCATCTGAAGCCGTCATTCGACGTACTCGAAAAATACGGTATGAAACTTAATCCTACTAAATGTTCATTTGATGTTTCCTCTGGCAAGTTTTTAGGTTATTTGGTGACGCAAAGAGGTATCGAAGCCAACCCAGTCCAAATTCGGTCGATCAAAGCAATCGAATTACCCAAATGTATCAAAGATGTACAGAAGCTTACAGGTCAAGTGGCAGCTCTCAATAGATTCATTTCCAAATCGTCCGAACGATGCCAGTCATTTTTCAATATCCTAAAGAAAAACAAGGTGTTCGATTGGAACGATGAATGCGAAAAAGCCTTGCTAGACTTGAAAGAATATTTGACTTCACCTCCACTGCTGTCGAAAGCAAAAGACAAAGAAACCTTATACTTATACCTAGCAGTATCTGACACTGCAGTAAGTGTCATGCTAGTCAGAGAAGAGAAAAATACGTAACATCCAGTGTACTACATAAGCAATGCCCTACTCGCCGCAGAAACCAGGTACAACAAGCTTGAGAAGTTGGCTCTAGCACTTGTCGTAGCAGCACAAAAGTTAAGGCCTTACTTCCAATGTCACTTGATTAAGGTACTAACTTTCTACCCGCTCAAAAACATATTGCATAAACCTGAACTTTCAGGTCTAATAACAAAATGAGTAGTCGAACTCAGTGAGCACGACATCTCTTTCTAGCCGAGAACAATAATGAAGTCACATGTATTCGCAGATTTTATAGCAGATTTTACTTCTAACAAAAATTTACAGGCATAACAGGAATTGATGACCCTCGCTGGGGACACGATAAAAGAAAAATGGACCTTGTCGGTCAACGGATCAAGTAATGTAAATGGGAGTGGACTAGGACTTGTGATTAAATCCTCACAAGGCAAAAATCTCGAACAATCAGTCCACTGTAGCTTTCATGTGACAAATAACGAAGCAGAGTACGAGGCGTTGATTGCTGGACTCGACCTAGCAAAGAGCTTGGGCATAAAAAATTTACAGGTCCAAAACGACTCACATCTAGTCGTACGACAAATGAATGGAATGTACGAGGCCAAAGACAAGAGAATGGCAGCCTACTTGGCCAAAGCCAAAAAATTGGAGTCAACATTCGACAGTTTTTCTATATTGCACGTACCTAGAACAGAAAATGCTTGGGCGGATGCCCTAGCAAACCTAGGTTCGATGACTCAAATTGACGGCCCCAAATCTATACTCATTGTGCACCTGTTGTTACCCGTAATACATGATGAAGAAAACGTGACACCAGTCAACAACGGATGAAGCTGGATGGACCCAATAATAGATTACCTACAAGCTGACATCCTACCAGACGACAGAGTCGAGGCAAGGAAGATCAAAGCCAAATTGGCTAAATTTTGCATTTTGTATGGTAAACTTTATAAAAAAAATCCTTTACAGGTCCATACTTGAGATGCATCACACCACGAGAAGCATACGACGTTCTCAAAAGCCTACATTACGAAGAATGTGGAAACCACTCGGGTGCAAGAATTCTGTCGAACAGAGCAATCACAGCTGGTTATTACTAGCCAACAATATGGTCCGACTCTCAAAATCATGTGAAGCACTACGACAAATGCCAGAGATTCACCCAAGTATCTCACCTCCCCCCAGGTATGCTAAATTCAATTTCTGCCCCTTTGCCATTTATGAAATGAGGAATGGATATTGTAAGTAAACTCCCAGCAGCACAGGGAGAAGTTGTCTACATGCTGGTCACAACATACTACTTCACCAAATGGGTCAAAGCGAGAGCTTTTCAACACGTAAGAGACATAGATAGAGATGCACATTTGGGGAATGGGGATGGATATAGGTCCCCCCATCCCCATCCCCACTTCCCAGACCCTTCCCCCATCCCCCCTCCATTTCCCCATTTGGGGAAAACGGGGATGGGGAATTTTGGGGGGAGGTATATCCATCCCTAACCCCAGTTCCCCGTTTTCCCCGTTTTTCCCTGTTTCCTCATTTCCCTGTTTCCCCATTCTCCCATTTGATTAAAAATTATAAATTAAAAAAAAATATCTCATTACAAATACAAACTAAAATCCATTAGTGCATTACAAATACATAATAAAATCATAAAGTGTACATTACAAATACATAATAAAATCATAAAGTGTTACATAATATATTTATTTATTTATATATGTTTTGGGGGAAATAGGGAAATGGGGATGGGGGGAGGTCACCCCATCCTCATCCCCATTTCAATATATTTATAGGGGAAATGGGGAAATGGGGAAATGGGGAGGGGGTCCCCCCATCCCCATTTCAATTTGGGGATGAAAATCATCCATATCCCCACCCCAATCCCCATTTCCCCCAAAAAAATTTCCCCAAATTGTAGGGAAAAATCGATATAAAACGTAGCTGAAGAAACGAAAAATAGATTTGTATGGTTTTAAAATTTTTCTCAAAGTTGAACCTTAACCTTTTAATTAATTAAACTCAAATATATACGGTTAGAGTTAAATATCTCTTGACGCGTGATCCGATTGACTTACGTCGATTGGTAATCCGTAAAATCTTTTCCGATGCCCGTGAACAGTACCCATGCGAACAGTGATTGTGAACAGTACCCGCGTGAACAGTGATCTTGAACAGTACCCGCGTGAACAGTGATCGTGAACAGTACCCCCTGGTGAACAGTGATCGTGAACAGTACCGCGAGATCTTCCAATCCGAACACGTACGTGAATCACCTAGGAGCGTGGTCTCCCTTTTTCTTTGAATTGCAAACCTGAGAATGGATGAACAAAGTTTTCTTTTTCTTTTGTTAGTCACAAAACAATCAAAAGAAGACAAAAATTATTCCGGTCACTTTTGAGTTCTCAATCTAATGATCGAAACTCGCGTGAACCTAATTCGATGTTGTACACACAAGCTTATTGATGAACAAGCAATCAGTGTACTATCAAAGAATAATCTCTTCTCTCTTTTATGTTTAGTAGAATAAAAATTATCCTTTTCTATGAATTGAGAAGAAGAAGAAAAATTGAATCATTCAATCAACTATGGTGGCCGAATTCTATATGTGGTATTATATAGGTGGCCGAAATTTTGCTTCCTTTTCTATTTATGATTGCCGAAATCTTCCTCTAAATGGACTAGGGTTGCCGCAAATCACATACCAAAAAGAGTTTGTGTTGCACCCTAATTTCCATCAACCTTTAGACTTCAAAACCTAATCCAACTCATAGATATTTTTATTCTTTTATTAACTAAATAAAAAGACTTCTTATTTGATTAAATAAATAAAATTAATTATTTATTTTCTTATCAAACAAGTCTTTTACTTTTAATATACTACTACCAATAGTATAACTTTAGGAAATATATTTCCTGATCAGAAAAAGATTTGTTTCTTAATTAAACAATTAATTAATAAATTAACTAATTCTTATTTAATTAAAACAATGAAACAAAATAATATATTAGGTTAATATATACACCTTGCCGCCCCACTTATATAAATGGGTCATATATTATTTTCTTATTTCATTTAATCCATTGGACTTTAAATAAAAGCCCACATGTGAACCAGACTCATTCTTACTAAAAGAAACAAGCCCACATGTCTCCTTTTAATATATTAATATAATAGTGCAGCCCATTAATTAAATAATAGACATATTATATTCTTGATATATTAAAAACAATTCTAGATGGACCCTTAAATCAGCCCGGTAGAATATATCAAGTGATCCATGCAAATACGTGTGGATTGAGGATCTTGGCGGGCTATCTAAATTTAAGCTTCAATAGACACAACCTAATCACAATCAACAAATGATTCACTTAGGTCCAATCTATTAATTTTAACTCATTCCACTAAAGAGCTAAAATTGAACTCTTAAATAAAGATAGAATAAGGAGATGTTTCTCATTCATACCCTAGACAATCTTATAGGAGATGGTGTATCCTCGTGAATAATATCAGTAATCGCCAAGATCTCATAGACCGCCTATAGCTCTCCAAGTTACCATATTTCCTCATATGACCACATTTCGAACTTGGATACTTTGACTTGTCCAGAAGCCATGTTTTCAATAATCATTATTGAAAACTCAACGTTGAGATTTAATATCCAATACCTCAAAACATCCATATGATGATATTATACTCTCATTTAATAAATGGAGCCACGATGTCCATATCTATAAATGAAGTCCTCTATCGATTAACAAATATATACCACCAAACTATCGAGGATAGACTATGCTATATAATTGTACTCATTGATAGCTCTAATGATAACACTTGCAACCATAAGTCCATCATTTATCTCAGGATTAAGATAGACTCTCTGATTGTCCTCTTTAATGAAAAGACTTATATCTAGTGACGGTTCTAGATAAAGTATTTCATTGTGATCCAGTTCAATGCACCTAGTGCACTAGATTCTTTTACTCGAAAACCTTTCGATGATTTTAGACTCATCATATTCATTTGATCCCACTCAAATGCTAGTAAAAGAATTCTACAACTTTAACAAGATAGGGGTGCCCAACCTTTAACTTAAGTTGTGAACGTTATTCAAGACTAACTAAAGAATTGTGTCTACCTCATACATATCCGGATGTATGAACAATTCTTCATGTCTCATAGTCTTTTGACCTTATGATTATTTACCTTGACAATTATAATAATCAATGCTGTAAGTAATTGTAAGAATCAGAATTCACTTTATTAATATGAGAAGATTGTCAATTACAATATTACACTCTTGCCATTGAGCATAATCCTAACACAAATGGGGATGGGGACGTGGGGATTTGGGGATCCGGGGGAAAATGTGCATCTCTAGACATAGAGGTACACAATTTTATCTGGAAACAAATAATTTGCAGGTTTGTAATACTAAAAGAGATCGTGACAGACAATGGGTCGCAATTCATTTCGATCGACTTTAAAAATTTCTGCAACAAATACGGAATCAAATTGAGCTTTTCAACTCCACGCTACCCATAAGCAAACAGTCAAGCAGAGTCGTCGAATAAAACCATAATAAATACATTAAAGAAAAGACTCGAAGCTGAAAAGAATCTATGGACTGACAAACTTCATGAGATCCTATGGTCGTACAGGACAACTCTACGTCAATTGACTGGAGAAACGGCATTCTCACTTGTCTATGGTTCGGAAGCGGTCATTCCAATTGAAACGCAATTGTCAACCGCTCGAAGTGCAAACCCCCGCGAAGAACAAAACAACCTGGAACTACAATTTGAACTGGATCACCTCGACGAACATCGTGAGCGAGCAGCCCTAAGAATTCAGGCTTATCAATAGCAAGTCACTCGACATTACAATAAGAACGAGAAAATAAGAACTTTCAAAATTGGCGACTGGGTGCTACAAAAGGTTTTCCATAATACTAGAGATCAAGAAACAGGGAAATTGGGTCTGACTTGGGAATGGCCATATCAAATAACAGATGTCGAGGGTCGAGGGGCCTACAAGATACGAGGCCTTGATGGTTAAGAGATACACAACAGTTGGAACGCTTTGCACCTTAAATAGTACCATTTCTAAACTTAATCATCTCTTATTTCAAGATTATTGTTTTCAATTTCTATTTTCAATACTAACAAGTTGATTGACGAGAGCTATGATGACGCCTTAGTTGCAACTAAGTGCAAAATTGAGCTCACAAAAAACAATTTTTCAAAAGACTACTACTTTAACATAAGAAGCGGTCGACTCCGGCAAGCTATGAAAAAAGTTATTTCAGGAACATACACGATTCAGAACCTCGAAACCAAATGCATACTACTACAACTCCCAGTGTTTGGAATTGACAACACACAGGAAGTTAGGGGAGTACCAATGGGGACAACTCATCATTTATTAACGCATGTAAGCGATTTCTTTTGTAACAGTCATGTCGACTGAATTTATTAACGCATGTAAGCGATTTCGTTTGTAACAGTCATGTCGATTGAATTTATTAACTCATGTAAGTGATTTCTTTTGTAATAGTTGTGTCGTCGTGTCGACCAAAATAAATTCGAGCTCTCATGTAATGACGCTTACAAGCGACTATTCGTTAATATAACGGTCTCGTCGACTAGTATTCAATTATTTTATACGCAAGTAAGCGATTATCTCAATGTAACGGTCGAGTAGACTAAAATAAATTACGCGTGTATGCGATATCTTATGAAACGATTAAGTCGACTAAAATGATTCACGCATGTACGCGAACATTTGTATAACAACATCGACCTAATAAAGTTAAACACATATAATTCCTCAAGCAAATAATTATCATGTCGACCTAAGCTAAGTTACGCAAGTACATGAAGTAAAACGATACAAAATAACATTACAAAATTATAAATAATAAAAGGTCAAATCGACATATCCCTTCGAATTAGAGCAATATAGTATTCAAAGTACGAATCTAAAAAAAATCATATAAACAAATGGATGCTTTCAGGGTTGGTTTTGATCTTGTGTTGAATCTTGTAAAAGAGGATCAGGATCAGTAGCGTCTTGTACATGAGGGTCAGCATCAGCAGCGCCATCAAAGCCTTTTGTCGGATCCATCAACATTCTCATCACCAGGAGATTTCTCAACATCAAGGCATTCAGCCTCTTCCCAGTCTGTAATCTCGGCATGAGGGTCCTGTAGGGACCGTGGATTACCGATGTCGCAGCGGAAGAACTTTTTTTTAAAATAAAATTATTTCAGTGAAATACTGAAACTGCGACTAGTAAACCCTAGGATCTATTTTTCGGAACAGAAAAAAATAAATAAAATGAATCGAAATCAAAATATAAAAGAGAAGAGAAGAAACAATTTTCTTCATACCTACGTAGGAGGCTCCTTCTCTTTAATACAATCTGCTCTTGGTTTGAACAACTTGATCTTCCTAGCTGTCTCCCGGGATTGGTAACGGTGTGTGGGCGTGTCATGGTACTTAGGAACAACATGAGAATATAGAGAGAAGAAGAAGAGAAAAAAAACAATTTTTTTTTTCATTTTGGTTGAACCCTTAAACACTTCTAGGTTTTTTTTTTCTTTTCTCTGAACGCTCAAAACTCTTTTGATCGTATGTTTTTTGTGGTGTGTTATAGTTTCCAAAAATATATATCATATATATATATTGATAAAACTAATTAGTTAAATCTTTTAAGATATCTGATATCTTTAAAGATATTAATTATGTTTTTGATTTGAACTCAAACTCTTTAAATTCAGAATTAAATATTTAATTTAATAAAATAAAATAATCATATTATCTTATTTTATTCAAAATCAAATATCAATTAACACTCTCCATTTAGTGATTAATAACATAATTAAATAATCTTATTATTTAATTAATTCAATCACCATTATTCATTAATTAAATTATCTCATTATTCAATTAATTCCCGAATAAATATGTGTCACTTTCATAACACAATTAATTGAACAATCCAATTAATTAACTGTGACCCTTGTTACCTAAAACAATCGGGCTAGCAGGGGGACCTAATGGACCCATAGTATTTCGAGCTCCAATAATCCTTAGAAATAATTAATTAAACTCTTTGATTAATATTTCATGACCATTAACTCCAGTGTTATTCCACTAAAAACCAGAAGCTGCACTTTCTCAACTGTAGATGTTTTTACACAAACCAATAACTTTCGGTGTCCATCGATATAGCTATTACATATGGTATAATCCTCCACAAGTAGTTCACAATTAGAGCTGGGTCATAATGTCCGTTATACCTCTCTAATTATATCTTTCCATTTAGTACCATTGATTCTCTAATGAACAATAAATCCTACATTCCTCACGAAATTAGGAGATCGCTCATATTGTTCAAGCCCCTAATCAACCCTTAAGGGGACTACTATCTACTTCTTGCAAGAAGGAATGGATTCCACTATTCTGTACAAACCTTCCCAGCCACAAGTCATACTACGATCCCAACATACAGAGCATATTGATCGGGATTGCAACTCTGACCTCACCTATGGTATATCAAAGACCACGATCTAACTTGAAGGAGTCGATAAGACACTCAGGATTAAGATCACCCACATATAGCCATCATTAGTTTATATATATATATGAATCTCATCGTTAAATGGATTTTAGTGAGAGATTCACATAGATCATGGCTCAGTTATATATCATTACATCATACAAGGTGCTTCCATTCTCATATCTCTATATGAATGATCCAGGATAGGATCACCGTACACTAAGAACTGGACTGTAGTTGTAGATTAACCACAAATAAAGTACCCAGCTTTATTTGCTATCTACGGACTCTTTAGATTGCATGTCTCTTATTGTATCCATCTGTATATGACATTCACATTTCAAAAATGTAATCTAATTACGCCCACTGCTCGTGCCGACACGACATCCCCTGAACCCACACGCATAGAAAAGGCTTCCTCTTCAAGTTGTGTCCAAGAATCAATCCAATGCAAAGAAGAACAAACATGGTTAGTGGCCGCCGAATCAACTATCCAGGGTGAATAATCATCTACCAGTAAACACGGCTCAAGAACAAGTAAATCATATTTACCTTTCATTTTCTTCTTCTTGGCTACCTCCTCCAGATACTGAGGACAGTTCCTATTCCAGTGCCCTACCTTATCACAATGGACACATTTTCCCTTGCCTTGGTCGGTTGAGGCACCCTTCTTTTTGCTCTGGGCTTTCTTGGGTTTGTGCTTACCCTTCGCCCTCCCAGCAGACCTCTTCCTTTTCTTATTATTGGAGGATGATGGTTCGTCAACATTTGTCTCACCGGTCTTAATTTTGCTGTCCTTAGTCAATGACTTAAACGTAGTGAGCTCATTGAGAAACTGAGTGAGACTGAACTTTAGCTTGTTCATCTTATAGTTACTTTTAAACTGATCGAAACTCTTCTAAAGAGTCGTCAGTATGATGCTCACCTGACTGGGGTTCATCAATGGCCCCGCCATTGATCTTTACCGGGTTGAAATAGGACATCATGTTCAAGACATGTTCCCGAATAGATGCGCCCTCTTTCATCTGAGCAAGCATTTCGAAAACGAACAGCTTCGTGCCTCTTTTGCTTAGAGGGCTGCCCGAACATAACTTGCAATGACATCATTATTTTGAATGCGGAAGTCATTGCTTTATGCTTTGTGACAAGCACGTCTGTCATACTAGCTAACATATATGTTCGGATTTTCTCATCTGATGAGACTCATTTTTGATATGCCTCACAAACAGTTCTTGCAGCATTGGCAGTAAGCATAAAACTTCAGGTGCTTAGTAACCAAAATTGCATTGATGTTGTGTTTCCATTTAGTGTAATTATCACCAATTAATTTATCATTTGCAAGTATTTGTAAGAGCGCAAATGACATGGTTGAGATAAACATAAAATAAAATTCATTCAGTCATACATTCATATCAAGTGCGAATGGTTTGGCATAAAATTAAACATGATGCATGAACATGTTTAATGAGCAAGAACAACCCAAAAAGATTTACTACGCCACGATAATCTAATATACCATAAGCAAGTGCCGCCTTAGGGTCGGTCAAATTCTTGCATGTTAGATCGAGACACTCTCAATCAAATGATATTCCAGAATAACTCTTATTTTTATATCACTCAACCATCGTTTATTCAGTCAGGTTTTTAATTAACCAAGTTTAATCAAAACCTTGTGAGTGTAACCCATCATTTCAGATCTCATAAGCTTAACTCGAGAATTGTCGCCTTACGGTCGGTCAATCCCGAAATACCCTCAGAAATCATATCCGTTAGGAAGTCAACCTTGGTATTGATTTTTGTGGAAACCCTCCTTAGGGAGGACGAAAGCAAAGCCGTCACGAGGCCCCACTCGGATCTCACGGTGTTGAACTAATGATGGAGACTGCTGGATATAATGTCATATATCCCTCTCCCACTCACCATTTTATAACTTGGGTTTTCTATAGTTGTTAATGCATCTAGATTTATACAAGATTAAACGACTAACTTCAATCTAGTCGTCTAGCACATTAACCTTTCTTTATTATAATCTAATTCTAATTAACTAATAAATTATTACGATTTTTAACTCTTAAAAATCCAATCTATTAGTAATAATTCTAATCTATGTAAACAATTTACTAATACTAGAATTATTAATGTGTATTTACCAAGTTTTAACAATTAAAACTAAACACATTATTAGGTCCAATTATAATTAGGGCTTAATCGAATTAAACATAATATTTATAATGGACCCTATTAATCTACATAATTAAACATATTAATAGATTAGTAATTAATGAGAATTACCAAGTTTTTACTCCTAAAAACTAATCCCATTAACTTATAGCCAATTATGTGAATTACCCATTTTAATCAAATTAAAATTAAACACATAATATAGAAGGCTATAATGCATGTATGACATATCAACATATATATATATATATATATATATATATATATATATATATGTGTGTGTGTGTGTGTGTGTGTGTGTGTGTGTGTGTGTGTGTGTGTGTGTGTGTGTGTGTGTGTAGGCACACCTAATCTAAATGATATGCATATGCATGATAATGCTTTAATTATCTCATAATAAAAGCATATATAAGTTGATCGAGTACAATGGATTATTTAATTTTAAAAAAAATATCTAATTACAAAAGTTATCTAAGGCATTTCTTGGTCTTCAAGTAATTCCTATATTCTTCAAATCTTTGGGTTCTTTTTATTTTGGGCTTTTAACCAAATCCAACTTGATAAATTTTTTTTTTAATGTGATCCATCTCATGAATCAAACCTAAAACCCAAGTGTTACTCTAACACTTATTGGAGTCCCAAGGCAAAACAAAATATATATATATATATAGCTCAAAATCTTTTGCAAATTCGGAAACCCTAACGTCGCGAGTTTTCAGCCCATAACGCTTTCGCGCATAGCCGTCATTCGTGCACGTAGGCTGCCTGCATCAGTACCGCGTGAACAGTACCACGGAACAGTACCGCACGAACAAAACCACATGAACAGTGTCGTGAACATGACTGCATAAACAATGTCTAGTGAATAGTACCGCATGAACAGTGTCCGTCGCGCGTGTTTCCGATTTCGCTCTTTCGCCTTCCGTCTTTTTCGTCCGATTTCTTCATACATATTTTACAATAAAATACATAGCAGAAAAAATGCAAAAAAAGAAAACACAGCAGAAAAAAATATTAAATTACATCCCGGCATTAATATTACATAAAAAAAATTACAACCTTTAATAAGAACCCTAAAACCCATGTACCATACAAATTTACGATCAACTATATTTAAATTAAACGATTTAATTATAAACATTCATACAATCATAGAGACAGTGCATACACATTCGTACATGCTAGGAGCATCTAAATCGATTCTCCTATTCCAAAAAATTGGCTCTGATACCAACTGTAGGGACCCCGGATTACCGATTGCGCAGCAAAAGACATTTTTTAAAAAAACATTTATTTTAATGAAATACTGAAACTGCGACAAGTAAGCCCCTGTGATCTTTTTTTCAAAACAAGAAAAAATAAAAGGAATTGAAATCAAAACATAAAAGAGAAGAGAAGAAACAATTTTCTTCATACCTACGTAGGAGGCTCCTTCTCTTTAATACGATATGCTCCTGGTTTGAACCACTTGATCTTCCTAGCTATCTCTCGGGATTGGTAATGGCGTTTGGGCACGTCACGGTACGTAGGAATAATAGGAGAATACAGAGAGAAGAAGAAGAGAAAAAAAAAACAATTTTTTTTCCTTTTTGGCTGAACCCTGGAACACTTCTAGGTTTTTCTTTTCTTTTCTCTGAATGCTCAAAACTCTTTTGACTGTACGTTTTTTTATGTTGTGTTATATTTTACAAAAATATATATCATATATATATATATTTATAAAACTAATTAATTAAATCTTTTAAGATATCTGATATCTTAAAAGATATTAATTATGTTTTTGATTTGAACTCAAACTCTTTAAATTCAAAATGAAATATTTAATTTAATAAAACAAAATAATCATATTGTTTTATTTTATTCAAAATCAAATATCAATTAACACCCTCCATTTCGTGATCAATAACATAATTAAATAATCTTATTATTTAATTTATTTAATCACCATTATTCGTTAATTAAATAATCTTGTTATTCAATTAATTCCCGAATAAATAAATGTCACTTTCATAGCACAATTAATTGAACAATCCAATTAATTAACCATGACCCTTGTTACCTAAAACGATCGGGCTAGCAAGGGGACCTAATGGATCCACAGTATTTTGAGCTCTAATAATCCTTAGAAATAAATAATTAAACTCTTTAATTAATATTTTATGATTATTAACTCTGGTGTTATTCCACTAAAAACCTGAAGCCGCACTCTCTCCACTGTAGATGTTTTTACACAAACCAATAATTTTTCGGTGTCCATCGATATAGCTATTACATATGGTATAATCCTCCACAAGTAGTTCATAATTAGAGCTGGGTCATAATGTCCGTTATACCCCTCTAATTATATATTTCCATTAAGTACCATTGATTCTCTAATGAACAATAAATCCTACATTCCTCACGGAATTAGGAGAGGACTCATATTTTTCAAATCCCGAATCAACCCTTAAGGGAACTACCATCTATTTCTTACAAGAATGAGTGGATTCCACTATTGTGTACAAACCTTCCCAGCCAGAAGCCAAACCGCGATCCCAACATATGAAGCATATTGATCGGGAATGCAACTCTTACCTCACCCATGGTATATCAAAGACCAAGATCTAACCTGAAGGAGTCGATAAGACACTCAGGATTAAGATCACCCACACATAGCTATCATTAGTTGATATATATGAATCTCATCGTTAAACGGATTTTAGTGAGAGATTCATATAGATCATAACTCAGTCCTATATGATCAAATCATACAAGGTGCTTCCATTCTCATATCTCCATATGAATGATCCAGGATAGGATCACCGTACATTACGAAATGGACTGCAGCTGTAGATTAATGACAAATAAAGAACCCGGCTTTATTTGCTATTTACGGACTCTTTATATTGCACGTCTCTTACTGTATCCATATGTATATGACATTCATATACACAGTTCGAGATTACATCTAGCAATCTTGGATGTTAAATGCACAAGTTATACACAATATATGACATAAGAAGAATGAATTAAACTATTCATTTATTTATGTTAACATTCCATTAACAAATTACAAGCTTTAAAGCATAAACCCCAACAGGTCCCACTTCGTATGCTCTCCAGTTAGATATTGTTTGAAAATATCAACTCTGGCAACACACCTGGCTTTAACTGAGCTTCTCATTTAATTCAGCTATTTGTCGATCCCTCTCTGCAAGGTTTGAGTTAGCCTCCATCAACTGTCGATCCTTATCGGCAATGACCTCCTTGGATTTGGATAACTCATTATCAAGAGCCTAAACCTCTTATTAGCCTCTTGCTTTTCTTTATTGATCGCTTCATGTTCCCGCTTGAGTGTGTCGTTTGACTTTTGTAGCTTCAAGCACTTCTCTCGACTAGCAGCAAACCAATCCCTCAAGAGCAACTGCATCTGGAAAGCCAACACATGAAAATTCTTAAATAATATTTGACACAACCATAATATAAAAAGGAAAGCAACATAATAATTTCGTGCTCACCTGGAAGGAGGAAACAAGGTTTCCCTCGATCAACTCATCCATCTTTCTCCCTTTCAGATGCTCTTCATCAGCTGTGAAGAGGAGGTCGTCCGACTTCTTTTAAAAGCTACTCTGCTCATTAAAGACAGAAACCCCTTTGGGGAATGTAACCAAGGTTAATTCAGGTTTCTTCCGAACGACCTCAGTGGATGCCTCTTTCGATCTATTGTCGATCGACTTTCCCTTGTCTTTTCCTTCGACAATCTTCCTCTTCTTTTGAACCCATGGGTGATCCATCACAGGAGACGACTCTAGGGGTTGCTCTACAATTGGTACGATCAACCTATCCATCGATGCATCCCCCTCTGCACTCTTCTTCTTAGCAAGTGCGGCTACCCTCTTTTTCACCATTGCTTCTTTCTGCCTCCTCAACGCCTCCTCCGGGTTAGGCATGTTGAACTTCATGTTTGGTAGCGATTTGGCTGCAAAACGACGTTCAGCATCAGTTACATGAGTCAAAAATTTGGTATCACAAAGCATCCCAAACCCTCTTCTAATCAATACGAATGACACTAAATCTTTCATCAAAGGATAAAGTGTTTGTGGCACATACCATGGAGAATGAATCCAAATGGTATTAGACCTAAGGTTACCTTCGGCAATCAACACTTTCCAATTTCTTTCCTCAAGAGGAATCACTAATACATTTTGCATACGACCAACAGCATCGTCGTATTCAAGTTTACTTTCTGTATTTATCAACTCTACAAAGACAAAGACTTGTCAAAACTTAATGAGACTAAAATCAATCTAAATGATACTAGAAGATAGACACTCACTATAACGATTCCATACCCTCCGGTAGACGTACTCCTCATTTCCAAAGGGGCCATCAATTAGTGGACCCTTTGTAAAAAAGAACATGTCTTTCCATCTCCGGTCGATCATTGTGAGGTCAGTTATAAGTTGAGTTGCATTCGACCTCAATATCAACGAGTATCAACCTTTCTCGTGCACATGTTCCTTTAGGTAGTAGTTGTGTATGAGCAAACCCAGCCCAAATTGCAAACTATATTTCTCACGCAAGACGGTGAGACTTATAAGTATTCTCCAACTGTTTGGCATCAACTGGCCAGTAGATATGTCGTAATACACTAAAAGCCGTCGAGCCAGGGAGGGGACAGGAAACCTAAACCCCTAGCGGAAGTTATACTTATAGAAGCAAGTCCATCTGGGGATGTCCCAGCCGGCTTGCTCGTGTTCTTTAGCAGCAGGGAGAACGACATGGTCTGGGATCCCATATATTGTCCTAATATTATCCATATCGTCACCAGAAAGCACGTTTCCTGGATTATCACCAGCTAAAATTCCTAGCGGTCGACCATAACACGATGGTTCCTCAACGTATATATATTTTGGGTGTTCGACTCTTTACGCAACAGCACGCACGACTCCTGTCTCTAGCACCCTAGACTTGTCTATGACTACTTCTGTGGGTTTCACTACTGTAATCGCCGTTCGATGCCTATGGAATCCGCCTTTAAACCTTGTTCGACTTCGTCTCCTGAACCACTAGTTGTCCAGGAAATGACTGGTTCTTAGATCGTAGACTCGTTCGACATATCTCCACAAGCTGACAAATGCAGACAATGCAAGAGTCAAGCACAAACCAAAATCTAAAATCACAACCTAAAATCTAAAGATCAAAACCTAGGGTTTTCGTGGATCTATAAGAATCTTAGCTAAACTAAGTCGATCGACTAAACATTTAGACCAAAAGAATACGATGACAATAGCAATTTATAAACAAATTAATCTCACAAATTCACACCCAAAATGGATCAAATCCATTGCCAGAATAAATTTTTTATCAGATACGAAGAACAACACAAAAACATGAAATAGAAATTTCTGGGTATTACTTCACTAATTTCCTATATACAGCAAAAATCAAGTCTTATGCAGCGAAATCAAAAGAAAAAAGGTATTTTTATGTACTTTTAAGTCTGGAAACGAAGATTTGACCGAAAAAATGCCTCTGGTGAAGTTTGCAGATTTCTGAGAAAGAAAGAAAATTTTTCTAAGAGAATACGAAGCGATAAAGAAACTTAGTGGAGTGGGTTTTTGTTTTGTTTATATAAAATCATGTGTTAACCCAAGTCGCCACGTATCGTTACCACTATGGGAACTGCAAGAGTAAGTTTGAAATTTAATCTCTTTGATAAGTGCATCCAAAATTTGAAATCGCGCCAAAAATAAGATACCACATCAGCCTTAGAAGCTGAACAGCTTCAAACCCATCGGTTGAACTTCTCATGACCCGTGAAGCAGTTGACACCTCGTCAGTATTGAAAATCTTATCGATCATTCTATTCGACATTTTGTCAAGTATCCGGTTGACTCCACTCAAATTACACTCTCTAAATCAGAGACTTCTTTAGAAAGTCGAGGACAAACTGTGGTAGCCAAAAATAGCTTATGGGCCCAAAGTCTGAAGCCCATTAATAATCTTGCAAGGCCTGAATCAGGCCCAACTAACCCGGATCTCCTTTTCAGAAGTGTAGTTTGACATGGTAACTCTCAGTTTGAACCCGTTGTTATCAATTCATTTGAATTGATTAGATCACATCGTGATCTCGTGAAATCAAGTAGAGATTTCAGGAATCTCCCAACAACATTCCAACGAGCTAATGGTCTAGGAAGCCTATAAATAGATCCTTTCTTCTCCAAGGAAAGGGTTTAGACTTTTCTCTCTCTGATAAACGTTATTTGCTAAGTCGAAACTCTGTCAAAACCATTTCTTCGGTTACCAGAATCTTCTTGCCATATTTTCCAGTCACTTTCTACCATAAACGCTCAGCCCAAGCGCAACTAAGGCTCGAAATCAATCACCATCCCATTTTTTCATCAATTTGTTTCTTGTTACTTCTGTTTGGGTTTAATCTTTTTTTTGCAGGTTATTTTTGAAGACGACCAGATATCCGGTTCGACCAGTCTAACAAGTTGCTTGGGCCTATTTTGATTCAACCCAATCCACTAACTGTAGAACGACCATCTACAGATACCATTAGTCAAATTAAACTTGGAATTATAATAAATAATTAATAATGAGCATGCATATTTCAATTGTTGTAAGTTTAATTCTCAATATATAGCCAAATGTTGACTTATAAGCAATTGTTGAGGATTCAACATTTTGTTTCGATTTTTACAACTTAAGATATCAATATGACACTAAATCTTGTTTATTAACATTATAATCTATATAACCAGATGGGGAATGTCCGATGGTATACCCTTCACACTTATAATAAGACTCCACGAGGTTATAGGTTCGAGTCCCCTTTCCCTCACTAAAATTCTGAATTTATGTGATACTTAAAAAAAAATTATAATCTATATATATTTTTAACTCAATACATGAACTCATGATCAATGCATGAATTCTGGATTTTATTTTTCTAATTTAATCTCCAAAGAAGTTTTAGATATCATTGATATTCGTTCATAAATTAAAATAACACCATTTAGAAATTATAATATAATTTAGAGCTTTACATTTATGATTTAGCTAATTTTTTTTTAAGTAACGAAAACAATTTTGTATTACTTTTATATTTTTAATTGATTTCCAGAATTTTATAAAAATAGTGCTTTTTATATAATAAAAATACTGGTTTAAAAATACACAAATTATATTTGGGATATTATCATTTGAGTCCTTATGTTTTTTTGAATTATCTGTTTTTCACTCACTTATTCATTTTTCACTGGATTGGTCCCTATGTTTTCAAAAACCACTCAATTTCGTCCTTCTGCCGGTCAACCGTTAGCCAAATTAAATGGTTCTAAATGTATTTTTATCTTTAAACAATGATTTGGCACGTGTCAATACACAAATAAATAGAATTATATATATATATAGATAATAAAAATTAAATGTAAATGTGGAGATCCAGATTGGATCTCTACCGTCCATTTGAATCAAACGGATCAAATGGACAGTGGAGATCCAAATTGGATCCCCGCCTAATAAAAAAATAAAAAAATAAACAAAAAATAGTTAATTTTAAAGAATTTTTTTTTGATTAGGTATCTGCATCTCCACATAACCAAAAAAAAAATTAAAACTTAAACAAATTTCATCTTTTTTGTAAACAAATGAAATCCAGAAACACCAAACCCACCACCACCGTCAACCACCAAACCCAGAAACATCTTCTTTATCTTTTTCATATTCAAACCCAACCACCCCTACCGTCAACCACCACCACTCAAACACCAAACCCACCGTCGACCCCCTTCTCTATCTCGAGCTCTCTTCTTCACATCACCATCTTCTCCAACACCCAAACCATAGCCAAAACAGTTTCTGGAAATAGAAAAAATGAAAACGAAATCCATTACGACTTTTTTTATATTACATGAAAGTATACTAAAGACAAGCTCTCTCATCAACATCATCTCTCTCTCTCTAGAGCAAAAACGAAAAACGAAATCCACTGTGACTTTTGGTGGGTTTCGCTTACTTTTGGTGTTTGTGTTAGGACCTTTATTTTATGATTGGCTTATTTCATGACAAACCACACCACATTAGGGATGATTTTGTAATGGGTAGCTTGTCCTCGTTGGCAAGCTTCTAAGCATCTCCACAACTTCAAGAGCAAAAGGATTATTCACTTGACTTTTGTCTCTTGAAGAGTTTAGGTGCACACATACACACACACACACACACACACACACACACACACACACACACACACACACACACACACACACACACACACACTTCATGCATGCTTTGTTCATCTTGCATTTGTGTTCTTTATTGTTTATATGTGTGCATCCTTTACACACTTCACACTTGCACCTCATTCTTAATCTTAAGTGTGATTTTATGTGGTGTAATTCGTTTCCCGATGTTTGATCGGAAACATCTGCGCATGCTTGATAGTGTGCTTGTCTTAGCAAGATGGGTGACCACTTGAGGAGGTCCTATTTTTCTCTTGATTTGGTCTTTGGTCACATGGTTTTATTCCATGAGTTTGGGCATCCTTGTTATTGTCCAAATCTGACTTTTGGTCACTCATTTGACCACAACTATTTCTACAGACATCCAAATCATGTTTTATAATGTTAATAGCCAAATTTGACTAGGGATCAAAAGGAAATTCTCCACCTTCCTAGCCCGAAGTCCGGGCCCAGGATTACCTTCCACTGAACCGCGGGTCCCGGGGTCGAACCAAGGAGAAGGCTCCCACTGCTTTGGCCGACACGACATCCCCCGACCCCACACGCATGGAGAAGGCTCCCTCCTCTAGCTGTGTCCAAGAATCAGTCCACTGCAAAGAAGAACAAACATGGTTAGTGGCCCCCGAATCAACAATCCAAGGTGAAGAATCATCTTCCACTAAACAAGATTCAAGAACAAGTAAATCATATTTACCTTTCTTCTTCTTCTTGGCTACCTCCTCCAGGTACTGAGGACAGTTCCTCTTCCAGTGCCCGACCTTGTTACAATGGAAACATTTTCCTTTGTCTTGGTCGGTGGAGGTGCCCTTCTTTTTACTTTGGGCCTTCTTGGGTTTGGGCTTACCCTTCGCCTTTCCAGCAGACCTCTTCCTCCTTCTTATTATTGGAGGAAGATGGTTCGGCAACATTTTCCTCACTGGTCTTACTTTTACTGTCCTTGGTCATGGACTCAAAAGTAGCGAGCTCATTGAGCAACTGTGTGAGACTAAACCTTTACTTGTTTATCCCATAGTTGTTTTTAAACTGATCAAAACTCTTCGGAAGAGTCGTCAGTATGATACTCACTTGACTGGGTTCATCAATGGCCCCTCCATTGACTTCTGCCGTGTTGAAGTAGGACATCATGCTTAGGACATGTTCCCGAACTGATGTACCTTCCTTCATGCGAGCGAGCATAGCGGAACGAACAGCTTCGTGTCGCTTTTGCTCGGAGGGCTGCCCGAACATAGCTTGCAATGACTCCATAATTTCGAATGCTGTAGTCATTGCTTCGTGCTTTGTGACAAGCACGTCTGTCATAGAAGCTAATAGATATGTTCGGGCCTTCTCATCAGATGAGACCCATCGCTGGTATGCCTCACGAACAGTTCGTGTGGCATTGGCAGTAGGCACCGGAGGACATTCCTCCGTAAGCACAAACTTGAGGTCTTTGGTGACCAGTATTGCATTAATGTTAAGTTTCCATTTTGTGTAGTTATCACCAGTTAATTTATCGTTTGCAAGTATTTGTAATAGTGCAGATGACATGGCTGAAAAAACATAAATTAAAGATTCATTCAGTCATACATTCTAAACATGTGCTAATGTTCGGCATAAAATTAAACATGATGCATGAAAATGTTTAATGAACAAGAACAACCCTAAAAACAATGTTTCTATGCCACGACAATCCAACATACCACAAGCAAGTGCCGCCTTAGGGTCGGTCAAATTCTTACATGTTGGATCGAGACCTTCTCAGTCAAAGGATATACCAGAATAACTCTTATGCCAATATCATTCAACCATCGTTTATTAGGTCAGGTTTTTAATTAACCAATTTAATTAAAACCTTGTGAGTGTAACCCATCATTTCAGATCTCAAGAGCTTAACTCGAGAATTGCCGCCTTAGGGTCGGTCAATCCCGAAATCCCCTCCGAAATCCTATCTGTTAGGAAGTCAACCTTGGTATTGATTCTTATGGAAACCCTCCTTAGGGAGGACGAAAAACAAAGCCGTCACGAGGCCCCACTCGAATCTCACGGTGTTGAACTAATGATGGAGACCGCGTGATATAATGTCTTATATCCCTCTCCCACTCACTATTTTATATTAAGGGTTTTCTATTAATATTAATGCACCTAAATAAAACTAGATTAAACGGCTAATTTTAATCTAAGCGTCAAGTGCATTAATCACAAATTATTAGAATCATATTCCAATAACTAATAAACTAAATTGATTTTTAACACTTAAAAATCTAGTTCGTTAGTGATAATTCAAATATATGTAAACTGTTTACTAAGACTAGAATTATTATTAAATGTGTATTTACCAAGTTTTAACTATGAAAACTAAACACATTATTAGGTCCAATTATTATTAGGAGCTAAATCAAAATAATCCTAATATATATATTAAGGACCCTACTAATCTAAGTATTTAAACTCTTTAATAAAAAGATTAGTAATTAATGAGATTTACCAAGTTTTTACTCCTAAAAACTAATCCCATTAAAAATAGCCAATTATGTGGATAACTCATTTTAATCAAATTAAAAAAAATTAAACACATAATATAGATGGCTATAATGCATGTATGATATATCAACATATATATATATATATATATATATATGTAGGCATAACTAATTTAAATGACATGTATATGCATGGCAATGCTTAATCATCAAATAATTAAAACATACATGAGTTGACCGAGTGTTGTGGATTATTTAACCTAAAAATTGGAATCTAATTACAAGAAATATTCCCAAGGCATCCCTTGGTCTTCTTGTAATTTCCAAGACTTCCAATCTCTTCAGGTCATGCGTGGGATGTGCTGTGCGCGCTGGTTGGCATGCGTGGGATGCTGTGCGCGCTGGATTGCTCGCTGGTGGGTGTTGCGCGCTGGTGGGTGCGCGCTGGAAGGACTTGCGCGCTGGAAGGATTGCGTTGCGCGCTACAGCACTGGTGGTAGTGCGCTGATGGCAGCATGGGAAGGCATCACATGGTCTTCATGTGCAGGTCTACATGCGCACGTTGAACTACCCATCAGCGCTCCACGTCCAGGAAGGCAACGCTGGTCTTTCCTGTGCTGGTCTACATGCGCAGGTCAGCATGCGCGCTGGTACCAGGTCACATTGAACTACCAGGTCTTCATGGTATTACATTTTTTTTAATAATACAACAGTAAAATAAAAAAAAATATAACAACATTATACAACCCAGAAACACTCTGAATCCACAACACCATAAAAAATTACGATCAACCATGTTTTTTAAATTAAACAATTTAATTAAAAAACATCATACACTCATCAAAAAAAAATGTGCTTACACATTCATACATATCAGGAGTAATTGAATTAGATTATACTGTACAAAAATTGGCTCTGATACCAATTGTTGGAACCTAGGGTTACGGATTGCGTAGCGGAAGGTTTTAAAAAAAAATTTATGCAATCATTAAACTAACTCATTTGTACAGTAATAATCGAATACATTAATAAAGTGGAGAAACTTTTTCATACCTACGTAGGAGGCTCCTTCACTTTTATACGAACTGCACCTGATTTGAACCACGTGATCTTCCTCGCTATCTCCCGGAACTGGTAACAGCGTGTGGGCGCGTCACGATATTCAGGACCTGTATGGAGGAAGAAGAGAAAAAACACACACACAAAAACAAAACCTAGGCAATTGTGGTCTCACCACACCCTAGTATTTTTTCACTTTTTTTGTTTTGCTTTTTCCTTTTGCTGTGTCTTTTCTGTGTCTCACGATCACTCAATTTCTCTTCTTTTTTTTTTAGTGTCAATTGTCTCATACGGTTCTTTTCAATTCTTGTTTAATTAAATATATATCTCATATATATTCAAAAAAAAAAAACAAACCAAAATCTATTTGATTTTTAAAAAAGATTTTCAAACATATCTCATATCTTTTTAAAACAATTAAATATTTTTTTTTTGAATTCAAACATTTTAAATTCAAATTCAAATATTTAATTTAATAAAATAAAATAATCATATTTTCTTATTTTATTCAAAATCAAATATCAACTAACACCCTCCATTTAGTGATTAACAACATAATTAAATAATCTTATTATTTAATTTATTTAATCACCATTATTCATTAATTAAATAATCTCATTATTCAATTAACTCCCGAATAAATACGTGTCACTTTCGTAACACAATTAATTGGACAATCCAATTAATTAACCGTGACCCTTGTTACCTAAATCGATCGGGCTAGCAAGGGGACCTAATGGACCCACAGTATTTTGAGCTCCAATAATCCTTTGAAATTATTAATTAAACTCTTTAATTAATATTTCATGATTATTAACTTCGGTGTTATTCCACTAAAAACCCGAAGCTGCACTCTCTCAACTGTAGACGTTTTTACACAAACCAATAACTCTCGGTGTCCATCGATATAGCTATTACATATGGTATAATCCTCCACAAGTAGTTCATAATTAGAGCTGGGTCATAATGTCCGTTATACCCCTCTAATCATATCTTTCCATTAAGTACCATTGATTCTCTAATGAACAATAAATCCTACATTCCTTACGGAATTAGGAGAGCGCTCATATTGTTCAAGCCACGAATCAATCCTTAAGGGAACTACCATCTACTTCTCACAAGAAGGAGTGGATTCCACTATTGTGTACAAACCTTCCCAGCCACAAGCCAAACCGCGATCCCAACATACGGAGTATATTGATCGGGAATGCAACTCCGACCTCACCCATGGTATATCAAAGACCACGATCTAACCTGAAGGAGTCGATAAGACACTCAGGATTAAGATCACCCACATATAGCCATCATAAGTTGATATATATGAATCTCATCGTTAAACGGATCTTAGTGAGAGATTCATATAGATCATGGCCCAGTCCTATATGATCACATCATACAAGGTGCCTCCATTCTCATATCTACATATGAATGATCCAGGAGAGGATCACCGTACACTACGAAATGGACCGCAGTTGTAGATTAACCACAAATAAAGTACCCAGCTTTATTTGCTATCTACGGACTCTTTAAATTGCTCGTTTCAAACTGAATCCATCTATATATGACACTCATATACTCAGTTCGAAATTACATCCGGCAATTTTGGATGTTAAGTGCACATGTTATATAAAGTATGACACAAAATGAATGAATATACTACTTCTTTTATTTATGTTCAAATTACATTTACATATTACAAGCTTTAGGGCAAAAAAAAACCCCAACAACCTTAATCGGGAGTGTCCAAAAGACAGCTTTCCTCTACCAAAGATCGATCAATTGGTCGACTCCACATCCGGGAACAAGCTCTTGAGTTTCATGGATGCGTTCTCGAGGTACAACCAGATTAAAATGCACCCAGCTGGCCAGGATAAGACCAGATTCATTACCGGACAGGTTCTGTACTGCTACAAGGTGATGCCGTTTGACCTTAAAAATACGGGGGCTATATACCAGCGGCTAGTTAACAAACTGTTCAGGCCCGAGATTGGAAGGTCGATGGAGGTATATATCGACGACATGATCACGAAGTCACCAACCGCAGAAGGACATCAGGAAGACCTTCGTAAGACATTTCTAATCCTAAGAGAAAACTAGATGCGGTTGAACCCCTCTAAATTTGCTTTCGAGGTGACTGGTGGGAAGTTTTTAGGTTTCATGGTTCACGAGAGAGGCATAGAGGCCAATCCAGAAAAGATCAAGGCTATCTTGGATCTAGAATCCCCTACATCACTTCAACAGGTACAAGTCTTGACAGGGCGAGTAGCAGCGCTCAACAGATTCATTTCTCGCTCCACCGATAAATGTCCCCCCTTTCTTCAAAGCTATCAAGCAAGGGAAAAATATGAAATGGAGCCAGGAGAGCGAGCAAGCCTTTCAAGCCTTGAAAGGGTACCTGACAAGCCCTCTATTACTGGTCAAGCCAGTTCCCGGAGAGGAACTGCAAATCTACTTAGCTGTCTCAGAAACTGCAGTAAGTGGGGCTTTGATCAAAGAGTGTGGAGACAGAGTTCAACGGCCCGTGTACTAGGTAAGTCACGCCCTAACCAAGCCAGAGAAAAATTATACCCTCTTGGAGAAACTCGCCTATGCTCTAGTGACCTCGGCAAGGAAGCTCCGTCCCTATTTCCAAGCTCACTCCATAGCGATGGTGACAGACCAACCTCTCCGCTAGTTTTTACAAAGACCAGACGTATCTGGAAGGCTAGTCCTATGGGCCCTAGAGCTCACCCAATTCGATTTGAAATATAAACCCAGAACCTCAATCAAAGCTCGGGCTCTGGCAGACTTCATGGCAGAATTCTCGACACTCCCAGGCCGAGCCACCCCTACAGCAAGGAATGCAACCCCCGAGAAAATTTCAGGGATCGACCATTGGTCGGAGGATTGCAAGTCCTGGATTCTCTACACAAATGGAGCATCCGGACAAGCTGGGGGAGGATCTGGCGTAGTTTTAATAGACCTAGAAGGGGACCGAATTCTGTCACTGCTTCAGAATAAATTTAAGGGACTCAAGATCGAGCAGGTACCTGGACACCAGAACAATTACGCAGACGTCTTAGCAAAGATAGCTGTAAATGGAGGCCAAGCCTTACCATGGGGAATTCCCCTCCAAGTAATCTCCTAACCCAGCATAACTGCAGGTAAGAAAGTCTGCCCTCTGGATCGCCAGCCTTGCTGGATGGATCCTATCGTTGCCTATCTCCAAGAGGAAAAGCTTCCCGAAGAGCCCGACCAAGCCCAAAGAATTAGAAGACTCTCTATCCGATATTGCCTAATAGATTGATACCTTTACAGGAGGGGAAGGTCCCTCCCTTTGCTTCGGTGTTTGCACCCCGATGATGCCAAATGGGCATTAAGTAAGGTTCATTCTAGGGACTGCGGGAATCACATCGGTGGTGAAGCTCTAGCTTATCAAGTGCTCCGTATGAGGTACTATTGGCCAACTATCCACCAAGACGCAAGAAGCTTTGTACAATCTTACGAACCGTGCCAAAGGACCTCGAACTTGAGTCACCTCCCACCAGAGCGGCTGTCGTCTCTCAATTGGCCCTACCCTTTTTCCATGTCGGGAATCGACCTAATCAGATAGCTTCCCACTGCTCATAGGCAAGCTAAGTACGCCATTGTGGCCATCGATTATTTCACAAGATAGGTCGAGGTAAGGCCCCTTTCCCGAATATCAGAGAAGAATACTACTAAATTCATCAAAACCAACGTGGTTTACAGATTCAAAACCCCTCTCATCATTGTAACCGACCTGGGCAAGCAGTTCGACAACGCCCGATTCAGGGACTTTTGTGAAGGTTTGGGAATCGACCTCAGGTTTGCTTCAGTAGCCCATCCTTAGACCAACGGATTGGTGGAGTCCACCAACAAGACTATCAAGAGGCTACTGAAGAAGAAATTATGGCAAAAGAAAGGCAGATGGGCTGAGGAGCTGCCCGAGATCCTCTGGGAAAATGGACTACAAAGAGGACAGCTACTGGGGAAACACCCTACTCAGTTTTCGGAGTTGAAGCGGTCCTTCCCATCGAGCATAAGTTGACCTCATTCAGGGTGTAGCACTTTGAACCCGAAAACAACGAGCTCAAGCTCAGAGCTAATCTAGATCTACTGGAAGAAAAACAAGACCGGGTAGCCAAAAAAGTAGCGATCTACCAGAGTAAGATCGCTAGGTACTTCAACCGAAAGGTCAGATCCCAGAACTTCAAAGAATGGGATTTGGTGCTTAGGAAAATGACCTCAAATACCCGGAAAAGGTCGGATGGAGTCCTAGGTCCAAATTGGGAAGGGTCATACTTGGTAAAGGTAGTAGCTCGCAGTGGGGCTTACAAGCTCGAAGACATGGATGGTCGACCCATCGACCACACCTGGAACGCAGATCACTTGAGGAAGTTTTACCCCTAAGCAAGGGACTCTGAAGCAGACAACCCCTACTTAGCTTTCAATAAAATCCCTAGTAACGATGTATTACATTTCGATCATCAATAAAGTATGCTATTCCCTTATCTCCGACCATGTTCTACATTCATTTCTCCATATACGACTAGGTTATCCATGGATAAATTTGCCATAATCGCCTCAAGACCAGGGATCAGCCGGGGAAGCCCCCTCGCTGCCCCTGATGCCTTGGTTGGGAACCACCCCCCGCCAAGAAGGGTTCCGAGTGTAAGAGACTAGCCGGGGAAGCCCCATCGCTACCCCTGATGCCTTGGTCGGGCTATCACCCCCAAAAAGGGTCTGTGTGTAAGAGTATAATTGCCATCCAGATCTCGAGACCAAGAAATAGCTAGATAGCCCTCATGATGCCTTGATCGGGCTACCACCCCCAAGAAGGATCTAAATGTAAGAGCATAGTTGCCATCTAGACCTCGAGACCAGGAAATAGCTAGATAGCCCTCCTGATGCCTCGGTCGAGCTACCAACCCCAAGAAGGGTCTGAGTGTAAGAGCATAAGTGTCATCCAGATCTCGAGACCAGGAAATAGCTAGATAGCCCTCCTGGTGCCTTGGTTGGGCTACCACCCCCAAGAAGGATCTGAGTGTAAGAGCATAGTTGCCATCCAGATCTCGAGACCTAGAAATAGCTAGACAGCCATCTTGATGATTAGATCAGGTTATCTCCACAAGAAACGATTCAAACATGAATAATTGTTTCGTTCACAGGATGGAGGTCGCCTCGTCAAACATATCCTTCATTGCTGGTTTAAAATTTGAATGATGGATCATCTGAAATAGGGTTTCTTGCCAAAAACTAAGTAATCTCCCAGCTAGCAGGCTTACATTTAGTAAATCCTCGGTTTCTCAGTACCTAATTTCATTAAATCAAAGTTAGGTAAATGGGGAATAAAGCAAGGAGTCCTCAGTCAAGTTGGAAGCTCATAGTCAAGGTCAATCAAAACAAATATGAAAAAAGTTATAGCAGATTCTCATTAATAACGAATGACCTATCCCCCAGTAAGGCTACATCCATCAAGCGAGGAGCCCAACCCCCGAATCCGGGCTATAAAAGGAGAAAAAGATTGACTAAACTAATCATGAGTAAAGCGGGGTGCCCACCCCTTTTCTGGGAAATGAAAGCCGGTCATGAACAAGTAGTGTCAAGATTCGGAGTCCTCCTAATTTCCCCCGGCTACTCTTCCTCCGTGATGATCCTCGCCCCCAGCTCATCCGTCAGGTGATTGCCCATTTTGGCCGCCCTCGTCAGCTACATCTTCCTCCAGAGGTTCCTCGATGGCCTGCTGCCCAGCTGGATCCTCTTCCAAGACCTCATCGACCACCGTCATAACTTCAGGAGGGATGGCCCATCAAGAAGGGCATCCATGGATTCCGATCTATTTCGCTCAACCCCTAACTCTACTCTAGAGGGCTCTTCCAGGCGGACTCTTGCCCTTTCCCAGGATTTAGGATGACCTCCCTCAGACGACTCGGGCAGAAACCCACTTGAGGATTCCCTAGGAGCAGAAACGGAGAAAGTATGTGAATGGAGAGAAGGGTCTGCCACGACAGGTTGCTTCCCAGCTCCAGCCTGACTAAGGGGGACCGCCTCATCACCCTCAGGGTGAGACATTTCTGCGGCCCTGGCTAATATCTCCTCTCTATCCCAGCCTGTGATGGTTGATAGGTCAAAGGAAGGATGGAGAGCTTCTGCAACCTGGAAAGAGGCATAGAAATACCCATCTCTGAAAGAGGCGTCCGCCTCAGTTTGCAACTTAGCCATTTGAGCATGTAGGTCCTGGTTCTCAAGGTCCAGCTTATTGGCTTCGACTTTCCAGGAATCCCTTTGCATCGCCCGTCGTTTGGAGTGAAGGATTTCCTAGTCAAAGGATAGCTTCATCCTCTCGTGATCACAGCGGAGCTCAGACAGCTCATCCTCCATTCCCTTTTGACTCGAAGTCATCTCATGTACCAACGTCTGAGCTCGCGCGAGTAATTCCATGGCTTTTTCAGCCTCAGCCTCAGCCTTCCTGGCCTGATCACGGAGGAGGGCTACCTGATGGCCCATAAAAACGTTTAATTTGAAGGCCTATAGGAAGCAAAGCAGAGGTTAGAAAACAATCAAATAAGCGGTTATAGAAAAAGTGTAAAGGGAAAATAACTACCTCATCCAAGACAGTGGACCCCTTAGTGATCAAAACGTCAACAGGTATTGAAGCCATTCCAGAGAGCCCCCCACCCGGACAAGACGCTATGAATTGCTGTAAGACTTCGTCCTGCCCTACCGAGCTTGACTGATGATGGGAGCGGGCAGAAGGAACCTCTGCAACGCCAGTCCTTCAAAGCTCGAGGATTTGAATGATCAGAGACAACGGGCGGGTTGACCTTGGGAGCGGTAGTAGCAGTAGTAGTGGCGACGATAGCAAGGGGCAGGAACAGATGTATCAGCAGCCCGTGGAGCAGAAGTTCCCCTATATAATGCCCTGGAAGCCCGCGATGTGAGATTAGCTCTCTCAGACCCAGCCAGGGAAAAGGACAGAGTAGAAGCAGGTGCGGTCCCGACAGAGACAGCCAGCCCTTCCCTATCAGAAGGAATGAAAGAAATCCCCCGTATCAATCCGGCAGAGAGGAAAGAGGTGCGAGCTTTCCGGGGTTGCTGGGCCGCGCGAGAAGCTAGTTCAACAACATAAACTGTTAAAACGTCAGAACGGAGTTAAAAAAAAATGACCCGGTGTTACTTACGAGGAACAACGTCAGAATTTCGTAGATATTAATTCACCCAGCGAGAATCGAAGGCGTCAGCGGTTGGAAACTTCAGGTTCAAGTAGTTCCTGGTAAGGATAGCCTTCAAAATAGTTTCAGACTCAGATGGTATGGAGTCTCGGTCCCACAATGGTTTGTCATTGAAAGTCGTGGGAACCCTAAACTCGTGCCCTCCAATAAAAATCGAGCTTCCCCAATCACCCCTTGCGAGAATCCACTCTTCCTTCCAGGCGGGGTCTTTCTTAGAAGCACCAAGAATGATAAAGTTTAGCTTATTTTTGGCTTTTGCATAGAACTGACCTCGGGGAGCACCAGATAGACTCTCGATTTGAAAGAGGTAGGCCAGTTCCTCTGTTACGGGCTCTCTCGCCACCTTGTTCAACTGGCATTGTTCCCTCAACAGCACAAGGAAGCCAATCAAGTGCCTCCAGAAGCCGGGTGTCAACTGGAGAGGAGCTAGCTGGATAGCGTTGAGAGCTCGTTGAAGGGTAGGATGGAGGGGAAGCCTGACCCCATTCTCGAGAGCCGCCACATGAATCAGAAGCATACCGCCTGAAGGATTGAAGACGTCGTAACTTTTGGGGGGAACCGAGATAGAAACACTATCAGGGATGCCGTACTTGGACCTCAAGTGGTCGATCGAGTTCGAATCAAAGGTAGAGTCGGGGATAACCCTGAAGTCATAAGGAGGAAGCCTTTCCAAAGGAAGCCCAACCACCATAGCTTGGTCCTTCCCGGTAGCGTCGTCCCTGTTCTCTCCGTCAGAGTCATCGTCGACCAATTCTAGAGGGCTGTCGGGTCAGTTGGAGAACCCGGTTCCAATTGCCACGTTTTTATTCGACCTCTGTCGTTGAGGATTTGGAGGAGAAACGTCGCTGTCGAAGTTCTTTCGTGCCCGTTTTTCGAGGGCAAGACTGGCGACCTCTTCACCATCGACAATGGAATCGACAGAGTCATGGCTGTTTTTCGACATAATATGGTAAGATTCGCAAAGCCAACGAAGGGAAGAGGAACTTTCTCTTTGCAGAAAATTTAAAATTTGAAAGAAGGAAGAAGAATGAGGAATGAGATAGCACAGCCGGATTTAAATAGGTGTGACGCAGGCAACATAAAAGCGAAATCTTCGGTGGGATCACCTCGAATCGAGGAATGGCCGTAACGCAGCCAGATTATTTTGGGAATACACCGGTCTGTGCTCGCCAAGTCACTTGGGCAATTAATGAGAAGATTTCCACCAAGATTCTGGGCAACGGTAACGGAGGGAAAATTTCTCAATTAGAAATGGGAATCTAACTCCAACCCCAAAACACAATCACCGGTGTTCAAGTCAGAGGGGACTTCTATTAATAGCCAAATTCGGCTTGGGATCAAAGGGAAATTCTCCACCTTCCTAGCCCGAAGTCCGGGCCCAGGATTATCTTCCACGGAACCGCGGGTCCCGGGGTCGAACTGAGGAGCCACCTCTAAGAAACGAGGTAAGGACGTCGAGCTCGGGAAATATCCGAGATGGAGCCCGACACGGTCAGGTCGAGCCCGTGACACTAAAACAAGAATTCGGGGAGAGTCAGATGCATGACGATCCCGACTCCCCAAAGCCAAGACCGCATCGTAGCTTCCCCAGAAGCCCGTCATTCCCTCCCAGTCCAGGGAATAATCTATTAGGCATTAAACCCACGCTGCAATGTTTCACCATCTCACCAAAGGAAGTTTTGGGCCTACTTGGATAAGTAGGAGGAATCTTGTCAAAGTCCGTTACTACCAAAGAACACCCAAAGGGGGCATGTAAAGCTGTAAGGAACCTGGGAAAGCAAGACCAAGCTCTCAGTACCCAGACCATGGCATGAATCCACCTCGTACCAAGAAATAACAAACACCCTACTCGGCGACCTTTATGAGTTGTAGTACCATGAGGTACATGGGATCACCTCAGTAACATTGAAACATTACGTGCAGAACACGCGATTGAATCCAAAAAGGAAACAGACTCATCTCCGCCTAAGATATTCTCGAATCCGTTATTAATCCAAAATCAACAATCTTTAAAGAAGAGATCCCGCCCGATAAGGAGGGGAAGGATTAAGAGAATCAAGACGGGAGAATCGTAAATTTAACTAATCAAAACTATGCATAAATAAAGAACTTCGGTCTTCAAGAAAGAGAGACTACTTTTCAACAGGCACGAAAGTGCCACCTTACTGTACCCCCGAGAGATTGAGAGTATTTTGAGAGATTCTTGTACGTTACACAATATAAACAATAAAGCTAATTTTTTTCTTCTTTTTGTCGTGTATGAGTAGTCATGATTCGAGCAAATCATTTAAACAATCAACTTCCGGCCATTACCTCCGTGGTAGTGGTGTTGAGGGTGTTAACTGATATTTCTCATCCCGAGTAAATTTTTCGTTAACATATAAATTGGAGTAGAAAGTAGATTTCCTATACCTTTCCAACGGTATATTATACGAAAGGTTTCGATATCGTTTGGTCATGGTTTGGGGTGCTCGAATATCGAGCCGATGCACTATCTTGTGCAATTCCAGTAGGTGGGTGCTGTTCAGGTTGCCCTACATAGAGTGATCTGTAGAGCGACTTTTTGTTGTTTAACATTCCAGTAAGTCAGTGCTGTACAGTCGCCCAACGTAGAGCGACCTGTACAGCGACTTTGCCCAAAAATTGTTTTTAAAATTTCCAAAACGTCGTAGTTTCATCTATGGCGTATATATAAAATCCATCTTCTTCCCCATTCATTTTAGAGCTCAAAAATATAAACCTAAGTGAGAGAAAGTGTTTCTTGAGAGAGAAAGCTTTATTTAAACTTATCTCACTCTCCAAACCCAAAACTCATGAATCTATTGCATCAATCATTCATGAGTCTTCATCATTCATGACTTCGTAAGTAAGAACAACATCTCATCTTTGTTTACTGTTCTTTAAGTCCAAGAATTCATTTTTAATACATAGGATTTGTAGAAATCATTTATTGAATGCATTTATTGTTGAATGATAACATGATTGGGTTTGTTTGTGATAGCTTGTATGATTAGGTCATCTTTGCCTAAATAGCTAATCCATAAATATTCATTATGCTTAGTTGATTGATTAGTTTGGTTTTGTTCATCTAATCTTACTATTGAATTTTTATGTGAGTTTTATTTGACAATTAGGTTGCTAGAATCTTTCTAAAACTAATTGAGCCTTCATGTATGTGCATGTATGCATTGTTGAATAACTAGGGTGTTAAATTGCATTATAGCATCTAGTTAACCATTTTGTGTGTGGTCATACACACTATTACATTTGAGCATATTGTCATATATTCACTTAGACCTTTGTACTCTTCATAGAGTCAAAGTCTTGTGGCTTCTAAGTGAAGTTGCATATAGGAGGTGCTCACACCAAGAATAGTGGATCAGGGGGTATCACTAGGGATTGAACCAATAGTGGTGAGTGGTAGTGTCCATAGCCTGAGCTTTTCGAGAGTAAGAGTCCGTGTATCACTTGAGGGTGTAATATTTTATTCATATAGTGGATTTCTGTGACCGTGTGTGGCTAGAAAGATAGCCAGTGAGTTTTGCCCAGTTATAGGGTTTCTCACGTAAATCAATTCAACGTGTGTTTATTGTTTTCCGTACTTTATTATTATCGTTGAATGTTTGTTTGTTTAGGTTAATTGTGTTTAATATTGATTAATCGAAAAAGTTGGTAATAATCGATTAACAACCTCGTCACCCCTCACCCCCTCTAGATTGTATTAAACACACCTTAGTTCTATTTTCAGTTTGTTTATGTTTTGATCTGTTTTGGATGAGGTAGAGCTGGATCTAGGTTTTTGGGGATTGATCTGTTGGTTTGTGTTGTTGTTTTGGTTATAGGTTTCTGGGGTTGTTTTGGATATGGGTTTGTTTGTGTTTTAGTTACTATTTTTGTATTTTCTTTGAAATTAGATGGGTTTCTGGGTTTGTGGGCAGCATCACAATGAATTTTCGAAATCTTCGATCTACCCTTCCATGGGTTTCTTGGTTTTTTCAAAATCAGATGGATAAGGACATTGATTTTTATTTGTTTTCCCTTGGATCTTGTTTGTATTTTGAATTTTTTTTTAGTTGATTGGTTCTTGGTTTGGAAGTTAGAAATCTAATGAAGTTAACTAGAATTTTGATGAGGTTGATTTTTAATTCTAGAATAAATTTGTAGTTCACTTGTTCAAGAACCGGAACAAATTTGGTGAATTATGATGATGATAATGGATGGCGATGGTAGTGGTGGTGGAAGAGAGAGATGAGTTTTGGTAAATTATTTTACTTTTTAAAAGGAAATGAATGGTCAGGGGTAAAGAAGTCATTTTACTTTTTACCTGACCGTTAACCGTAAAATATCTGGTCAAAGTGACCAAATGGATGAGTTTTTAAAAACATAGGGATCAATCCAGTGAAAAATGAATAAGTAAAAAGTAGATAATTTAAAAAAATATAGGAACTTAAATGATAATATCCTATTATATTTTATAACGAATTTTTCATATGTTACATTTTCAAAAATAAAATAGAGTAATCACTGATTGCAAAAAAACTTCTGCTTTTTATATGCATGGCCCCAGAACTTCACAGCCCATCAGAAATTAGTGGGGATGAATTTTTTGACATAGTAAAAATAAGTGGGCCAGTTTTAGGTTTTTTTTTTTTTTTAAATGTCAATATTTACATCCTGAAAAAGGATATGTACACCCCTTTTCATAAGGAAACCTCATTCATATTTTTTAAATATTATGACTCGTAAGTACACCTCATATATGATATATCATATATGCCATTTATTATAATTTTTAAGAAAATATTATAAAATAATAAATTTAAAACAATTAAATAAAAACTGAAAAAAGGAAATGAAAAGCATGGAGCCTTCAACTTCAACCCTTTTTTTTATATTTTTATTTTATGTTAATTTAGTTAATTAATATGTTTTTATTTTACGGTTTAAGTTTCAGATTATAATTTTTTTATATTAAATAGTTTATACCGAAATAAAACAGTATAACGTTTTTGTTTTTCTAACTGTTTATAATATTTTTTAAATGCTCAAAATAGTAATTATTTATTAATATGATATAAGAGATGTATTTAAAATGATTTGAATTATGGGCAATGGTTGAATTTTTTTAAAAAAAATATTATTTTGGGGTGCATAAACGGTTTTAAAGTGGTGCAAATATTGTAACTCTTTTTTTGTTTATTTAAAAATTACAAATAATTTAGGGTTTGAGAATTGAGACATAACTTGAGCCCACATCGTCAATGATTAATTTTGGGTTTGGTAAGGAATACAACTCAAAATCACTGCCTCAATTGTTAATTCTAGGTTTGAAAATGGAGACATAACTCAAATCCACAACCTCAATGATATAGGTATGATGATCATAATTCATTGTACATGACCAACCTCATCGAAAGAAGAAAAATGCATTGATGGGACAAACTTACAACGTAATCCGTAATTCCATGCGCCCATTTTCAATTAATACCATATCATTTATGCATATTTCTTGAAACATTATAAAACTAATTTCTAAACCCATTTTGATTAGTACACATAATTAAATTTTAATCTAAAATCATAATTTTAAGATCAAGATGAAAAGGAAAGACAATAAAAATACTACAGTGCTTTGACATAAAAGTAAATTCTTTCAAAAAATTATAATTAAAAAAATATATATATATATATATATATATATATATTCCAATTTGGATTTTTATACTTTGAGAATTTCAATTGGTATGTAAGTGGACGGGTCTGTAGAAATTTTGTGGATTTGATACACTTCTTTTTAAGATGATTATTTATATTATATGGGTAGTGTTAATTAGTTAAGAACGAGAGATGCTTCAATACATATGGCTTAAGAGCTGAGTTGTCACGCTTAACCAATAAAATTTCGCCACATCCTAATATTTATAATCCCAGCACAAAACTGCCATGTCATAAAAAAAATGCCATGAACATTGGTCTTCTTTTCTTTCAAGTTCACGCCTCCATCTGCAAACCTCTCCTACTCTCCTCTTTTCAATTTCACGGCTCATCTTCCACTTCCAATAATCAACACAAATAATAAAAATAGGATCTCTTAAATACAACAATCCAGATGCTTCGTTCTCTTCTTTCTTTTACAAAGAAATTTACTTTCAATCCATTTAGTTTTTTTTTTCTTATTATTTTAAAATTGAGAATGCCCATGTGATGAAGCCCGGAGGAACGAAGCTTTCCGATCTGGAGGAACTCGACTTCCTCCGATCTGAAGGAAGATCGGCTTCCCCCCTCCGATGATTAATTTCTTTTTTCTTTTTTTAAGAAAAAGTTCACTTTAAATCACTAAATCAAAAATAAAACAGATCTATATAAATGAAAAATCCTAATACCCAAAATATATGATTTTAGTTTGGTGGGTTTTAAAAATTGGAGATGAAGATTGTAAGAGAAAGATTTGTAGATCTTGATAGCAGCCATTAACAGAAGAAAAGAAGAGGACGTCCATGAACGGAAGACAAGAGATTTGCTGGAAAAAAAATTTGTCTGATGTGGCAGTTATTGTGTAGGGTTTTGTCAAATATAATGACATGGTATAATTTTATTGGTATAATTTTATTGGCTTGGCGTGCCAACTGAGCTCTTAAGCCAGAGGTACTGAAACACCTCCCCTTAAAGAACACATGTTAACAACCACTTTATTACTACAAATAAAAAATAGTTAATGTATTTATTATAATAAAATAATAAATACAGATATTTGTGTTTATTTATATTTATGGAAATAAATTGGTTGTTAACATGTGCTATATTATATTAATAATAACTATAGTGGTCAAAAAACGGACATTCAGCCCAAGAAACAGGCCTATAAATTAGTTAAAAGGATAAAAGAGTCTCAAGCTTGTTCAAAGACCATTGAAAGACCCAAATAAGGATCGAAATAATTAAAACCCAACATGAACCGACAAAGGAATATGCCTAAAAGCATGACCCCACCCACTAAGTTATCTAACCAAGCAAACACGTGGTCAAAAGAAATTTAAACAATCACAATCTTGTCAAATGTTACTCGAATCCCAACGTCTGACAAGACCCTTATTGCTAGATTCAAACGAATCAAAACGGGCAATAAAGGGCCCGACAATCATGCTCTCATAAAGGGTAGGATTGGTGAAGGCTCCAAAACTTCACTATAAATACCAGATTCCATCTCAAAGAAGGGGGTCTGGATTTTCTCAACTCATACGCGAAAGCTCTCTCAACATAGCTCCACAATTCTCTCATTTCATGTATGGCAGGTTCCACATTCCAATTGAGATTGACCTAATCATTCTTAGAGACTGATCGACCTAATCCTCGATCGACCCACGTAGAGTCAAGGAACCCCCTGTGCATCGATCCTTCAAAAGGCATTGATACACAACATCGACTTGATCATCGATCGATCAACGTCGAATCTAGGGACCCCTCTCTGGATATCGACCCATAAGATTCACTGATATCCATTATCAATCCAACCATAGCTCGATTCAATATATCGAGCACAACGGTTTGTCACCCTAAACTCTTTTCTATTTCAATTAGCTCATCGAACAATATACTAACTTGAGCATAAGAATGCCCCCCCAAAGGGAACACCCCCTCTTGTGGTTCGCCACTGCTCTGCTTTTCCCCTTGTTTTACAGGTTACCAGTGCCCACCTCGTGAATCTCAAATTAATTGTAGACCCAATCGACTACAATAACGAAAATTGTTATTTAAGTGTTTGTGAAAATGTTATCCTCCTATTTTATTGGATTTGATTGGTTGCTAAGAAAATAAAGGCAAGAAAATTAGAAAAAAGAAAAAAGTAAGATGATTGAGTTGCTTTAAGTGTCTGTCAAAATGTCATCCTTCTCTGCTCTAAGGACCAAAGCAAAGAATAGTTGGAAGTGCTTTAATAAGCATTTTATTTTTAGAGTATGTTTGATATGATTTTTTAAATAGAGCATCTAGAGTAGATCTTTTTGTAGTAGAACTTCTAATGAGTAGAGCTTCTAACAAAAAAAGGTTTTTATTGTGTAAATTACAAAAAATGTATTGATAATGTATTTTTAAAATTAGCTTTTGGTTGTGTGAATTACAAAAATGGTGTTGACAATGTATTTATAATGAAAGAGTTGTATGGTGGAATATTTAAAATTTATAAAGGGTAGTTGAGACAATTCATATGTTTTAAAAAAACTCAAAAAAAGCTTTTTGGAAAAGCCTAAATTTTGGGTTTCTCCAAGTAGACGTAAAATGACTTTTATAAAGGGTAATTGAGACAATTCATATATTAAAAAAACTGTTTTTAGTTTTGCCAAACAACTAAAAAAAAATTCAAAATAACTTCTAACATTAAAAAAACACTTTTAATCTTTACAAAAACTATACCAAACACACACTTAATATACTGTTCAAAGTTTGAATTTGTTAATAATTTCGGTTTATATCCAAAAAAAAAAATCTATGGTCAAAGAAAATAATTTATTATTTCATAAAAAATAATTATTAAAAGAGAATTCGTAAACTTATTTTTAAAGTGCTTATGTGAGAAGTGTTTTTTTTTTTTTTTTGGAAAAATATATTGCACAAAGTTTGAATAGTGTTTCTTATAGGCTTGTGAAACTTGATTTTTATTGGCTGCTAAATACAGCCCGCATGCAAAGAAAATAATAGGAAATGAAAGCCATTATTATTGTTGCATCTGAATTATGATGTTTGACCGACAAGGATAAATGACCTGAAAATTTCAGCTCTTCTGAAAACTGCTTCTCATTCATTTTTTTTCCTTAAAAAAAGAAGAAGAAAGAAGACAAAATGTGATTGTTGATTTTTTTTTTATCTCACAGAAATTATATTTTCCCCACAGGGGCCATGCCCCCTTCCCTCCAATTTTTTTAAAACTTTGTTATATAATTTTATATATCTTCCTGTAAATTTTATACTTTGAACCCTCCTAAATATTTTTTCGTTTTAATATATCGGTTGATCCAAGAATAAATTTCTGGCTCTGTCCCAGTTTGTGTGTGTGTGTAGTATCAAACATGAATAGTCATTATTATCTAGTAAAGTCCATGTTCCTGTGACCAGTTGTCTATAATTTTCTACAACCATGGAAATGAAATATATATATATATATAGAGAGAGAGAGAGAGCCAAAACTCAACCATAATAGAAAAAGCATGCATACTAGAGAAAAATGGTACAAAAAGGAGCAAATTAAACTGCTCAATTTTCTCCTAATTAATTGGCTACTAATTAAAGAAATTAAAAAAAGCAACAAAACTAAAGCTTCTAATTAACTTGTAATAATTAGAAAGTAGCTAGACAACCCTGATCGATGAATTTAGTTAATTATATATACAAACTCTTCCAATAGTAGTTGGCATGTAAACTTTTGATCTCTTGATCATCGGATCAATTGGAAGGGACATGGTAGTATTTGCCTTTGCACATGCACCTGTAAACAATAGGGCAAGACTCTGCAGTGGAGCACTTGAAGCTCACCATTACCCTCTTGCATGGAAAGCATGGTCCACAAGCATGCGAACAATCTGGCAAGCTCGACCCCGTCGGATACACCTCCATCCCTACCTCCTCCCCCATTGCCCTTTCCTTTTCCTATATCACAATTCACAACCAAAATAACCCATCAACCCAATCTTACTTATCAAATTTGATGAGGTACCCAAAGTTTAGATTTATAAATTTTGTGAATTTTCATTTGTGTTTGGGAGTATTGAATAATAAAGCACTTGTTACTTTTTGGTAATAACCAAGACTCTACAATAATTCTCAATGGTCAAAAAAATGTTTATAAAGTGTTGATTGCTATGAATAAAAAAAAAAGAAAACTTTATGGTCATAAAAATGTTTATAAAGTGTTGATTGCTATGAATAATAAAAAAAACCTTTAAGTTTTTTGTTTTATATCAATAAATTTTGTTTTTATTTATTTACTTTCCATCAAATATTATAAACTAAACTCAAAACTAGTTTTTTTTTTAAACATGCGACTTCCAACGACTATATACAAGTGATGATGAGTTTCATGAATCAAACCTTGTGGTGGACGTGAGGTTGACGACAAGCAGAAGCACTTTTATCATGGAAGCTGACCGATATATCTAACAAAAAAAAAAAAAAAACCACAAGCAATCAAACATTGAGAAAACTAAAGAAAACCCATATATATATATATATATATATTTATACACACATTTAAAAACATGTACACTTCTATAGTTTTCTCTGCTTACAATGATGATGGGGTGGCATGCGGAGGCCTCCACCGATGGAAAGAACGATGAAGAAGAAGAAGAAGAAGGAGAAGAGAGATGGGAAACAAATGCGAGCTCCAAGTAAGCAGTTCATGATGGTAGTAGCTAGTAGTAGTACTGGTGTTTTCTTTTGCATTAAAAACAAATAAAGAATTGATAAAAGAGCAGAGAAGAATGTGTGTTTTGAGGTAGAATCTGAAAATGGAAGAGGTCATTATATATAATATAAGTCATGATCATGAGATTTTGGGATTTGGGTTTTAAATGAAAAAGTGAGGTACATGATCTGATGAACATGATCACATGATCCACGCTTCTTCTTTCAAAGGTTTTCACAAGTTTTGGCAAGTCATCAAGTCACACTATATATAATTAACTATTCAAATATTATTGGTAGCCACTGTTCTTATACAACTCATTGTGATAAGAAACCCTTGTCAGGATCCAACTATAACACTTTTCGATTAATTTATAAATTCATTAAAAATTGTTGATATGATAACAAAATGGTAAGAGAATTGCTTCCTATGTGGCATAGAGATAAATTTCTTCAATGCTTCAGTTTAAAACACATTTATTTTTAATAACATTTCCAACTTTTTTTTCCTTATGAAAAATAGATGAAAAAATTAATTTTAATTTTAAATACTTGTTGAGTCAACCGAAAAAATAGTTGCGCAACATGCAGTTTGAAAGTAGACGGTTATGTTGACAACGTCTAATATTTTTTTTGTCACATTAACGTGAGGTTGAAAAAGCACGATTGTAATAGAGATACATTTGTTAATAGACTGTCTATTTATCCTATGACATCTTTTTTTTTGGTAAGTCAATCTTACATTTATGAATGCTCTAATAGTCCACAAGTTGTGTCGTATTGTTGTAGCAATTTATTAATGGGATATTATTATTTCAACCTTGACTTTTGAGGTATTAGATATTCTACACCATCTTGTTTCTGTATTGGTCATTTTTCACCATGATATTTCATTTAATAGTCAATATCCCCCTTTTTAACTGAATCGTTAATAAAATGGAATATTCTGTTAATGTAAGTAAGGGTATAATCCTAACTCAATGGGATAAAGTTAATAATTATTAAAAGATATTAAAAATTATATTAAAAAATTAAAAAAAATCAATTAAAACCTTAATTCTCATTCTCTCTCCCCGTTGCAAGGGATGGCAAAATTTCCTACGGGGACAGGGCCTCGCGGGGACCCTCACTTTTCGGGTGGGGATGAGTTTCAATTTGATGGGGATGGGGCGGGGATGGGGATATATAGTATAACCCGCAATGGATATGGGGCGGGGATGAGTTTTATACTCCCCACCTCGCCCCGCCCCGCTTAATATAATACATAGTTAAACTACATAGTTTCAAAGAAAATAAATATATCTAAAAAATGATATATATAAATACATTAACCCTAACTTTATATTTCTTTACCGTTATTTAACATAAAATGACAAAACAAAATACTATTATAAAAACCCTAGCCGCTAACTGTAACTCTAAGTTTCTAATCCTCAAACAACTCGAAGTTCACCGTTCAAGCTTCAACCTTACAAGATGTTTCTGACTTTATGTTTATGTTTATGTTTGACTTCATACTTTATGTTTATGTTTGACTTCATACTTTATGTTTATGTTTGAAAATGATTGAATTTTATGAGATATTTTTAATAGTTTATTAGAATTATTTATTACTTTATATTTTATATCATATTCAATGGTTATATATTTGTTATTTTAATAAAAAAAATTATAAATGGGGTTAATGGGTGGGGATGGGGAAAGCACTCCCCGTTGTACCCCGCCCAGCCCCAACCCGCTCCATCTATGGTGGGGTTTTATGAGGGGATGAGTTTTCAAAAAATAAATGGGGTGGGGTGCGGGGAAGGCCACCCCGCCCTGACCACTCCGAACCCGCCCCATTGCCATCCCTACCAGTTGCTCTCTCTCTCTCCGGCTATCTTCTTTCTCTTCCTCTTTTCCACTGATATCTTCTTCTCTTTCTCTTAACCGATTCCCTTCTTCTCTTTCTTTCTTCCTGCCACTCTCTTCTTCTCTTCCTCAAACTGTTGGTGGTTTTGGTTGTTGGGTGTTTGGAGAACGGGACCGCCACGAACATGGGGAGATTGTTTGTGGAGATCGATTCGAGGTGAACGGGACCGCAACGAAGCTCGTCGCCCCCGTTTCAAGCGTGCTACTTCGTGACCCCACTCCTATGGTTCTAGATCTCGATCGAGATCCAAAGATAAGATTCTTTTTTTCATTTGTTTTTTTTATAAAAAAGTTCTTTGAAGAATGTGGAACAAATCTGTGTTGGTTTAGAGTGGTGTTTAGGTGTTGGTTTGGAATGGGATGGGGTCACTTGATTGATGGGTTTGGGTGGTTGTGTTGGGTTTTTGGGGTTTGATTTCGGTGTTGGGAGGTGGAAGGTTTAGTGGTGGTGGTGGTGGTGGTGGTTTGATTTGTGGGTGTTGGTGGCTACGATTTGGTGCGAGTTTTGTTTTGTTCTGGGTTCTGAGATCTAGTTGTGTGGATTCTGGTGTTGGTGATGATGATAGTCTAGGTCTGGGTGTGATTGTGATGGTTCTGGGTTATGGGTTCTGGTGTTTTCTGGGTTTGGTAGTGTGTTGATGATGATTTTCTGGGTTTGGTGATATGTTGATGATTTTCTGGGTTTGGATGATGATAGTGATGTAGATGTTGAATTTACTTTAATTTTTTTGTTCGTCTATCTCTAAGATGGACGGTGGAGATTGAATATGGAATATAGAGATGAAGTAATTTTGAATTGTTTTTTTTTTAATTTTGTTATTTAAATAAAAAATAAAAAAAGAGATAGAACTTAGAAGGGAATAATAGTATTTTTGTTAAAAAGTTAATGAAAGGTAACAAAAGGTGTAAAACGGTCATTACTGAAACTAAAGGGTATAAAATGACCGATACCTCAAAAGTTAAGGGGAAAATAATAATATCCCTTTATTAATTGAATAACATTGAAGAAGTGGTACAATTTTTGAAAAGCTGCATTAAATACAGATGAGTGAAGCAGTTGGGGTTGGGGTGATTGTGATTCTGCTATAAATTAATTACCGGTTATATTAAAGAAAGATGGTGAATTTATAATCTCTTTTAACTAATTAAAAAATCATTAAATTTTTTTTACTTTTAAACATCATTTATATTTTTTAAAAAATATAATTTATATCAAATATAATTTACAATATATTTCATCTAATTCTCTATGAAATACTTTTGAGTTTTTTTTTTACTTCTAAACATCATTTATTCTCCTTAAAGAAACATAATTACTTAAAAAATAATTTATATTTCCATTTATTTCATTCAACATTTATTTAATATGAAAAATTGATTGTAAAAATCATTATACACAGTTACACACATATATACATACAAATATTTTTTAATTAAATAAAAAAGATTATAAATTATAGTTGGTAAAAAGTAAATGGGTAATTTAAGAAAAGAATGTTTTGTTTGAGTTTTAAATAATATAAACAGACAACTAATTTATTATAGCTCAATTTTTAAATCAAAAAATAAAATATTAACACTTATCAAAGAAAGAAGAAAGAGTGGGTTGACATAGAACTCCTCAAAAAGAAAATATGGTGAGACACAAGACAACAAGAGAGGGCAATAATCGTGTACTTTAGACCAGTAGTTGTTTTTATAGGATGATCAAAGAGTATATGTTAGCTAGACTCTAGACTCTAGTGGCTTTTGGGATTTGTCCTCATCCGTACTCATCAAAATCAAAACTTATATTATATATGTATATTAGTTCCTTTTGTCGGATTAATTATTATTCATTTTTCATCTTAATTTTCATTAGCTCACCTGTATGTATATCTACCTGATTAAAGAATGTGTATTGTTAACAATGTCCAAAGAACATATAATAACAATTATTTTATTTTTATTTATAAAAATAAATACATAAGTCAATTGGCTTATTTATTGTTTTGTTACGGTAAATATAATACTTTTATTTCCATAAATAGAAATAAAATAGTTGTTATCATGTATTCTAAATCACATGTTAATACTATCTTTAAAAAATTAATATATTTATTAATTCACATTTAAATTTATGTAGGGATAGTGATTTGTTGAGTGAATGTGTTAAATGCCATCAAAGGCCTCTCATCGCATTTCACAAAATACTATGTCACCTCAGTGATTAAAAGTTTGTCCTCTGATAACATATTTGACATGTGATAGTAATAAATTCAAAGTGCTATGACATATCCTTCTGTATAGAATATTATAAATGTTATTTAGTTCAATTTGTTATAGCATTTGCTATATAGGATTTAATGAATGCTATTAAATATGCTAAATTTTTGAAAAAAAAAATAATTTTTGCAGTTATTAATTCAATTTATAAAAGTAATGTATAAAAACATAATTAACTCCAAGCATTTCATAAATAATCAAAGTAGTTATATGGTTCAACCCCAACATAATCTTTCATTTCCATAACTTATCAAAAACAATTACATAATTCAATATGTTCTAATGTATAAATTTGTTTATATATATATATATATATATATATAAATGATTACATAAAAAACTAGTTCACTAATTTTGATTCAATATTTTTGACCTGCTGTTACAATCTTTAAGTGCTGCTCTTGCCTGCAAAAAATTTAAAAAAGGAAAAAAGAAGTTATTACTTATTCATAAGAAAATATAAAAAATAAAAATTTACTTGCACAAAATTATTTATAAGGCATTTCATCAAACAAGTTACATACACCCTTCAAAATTAAAAAAAAAAACTTATCTGCAGAAAGATATTTATAAAGCAGTTCATCAAGCATCTTATATACACCCTTCAAATTGATTTATCAATCGCACGCATGAGCTATTATGTTTTTTTTACGGAAACCATTTGAATATTACAGAACGATCTAAATAGGTAGTAACAAAAAGTACGATAAAATAAATGGGTAATTAACAAATCTGATAAAAAGATATACAAATTCTAACTTACCAAATGTTGAAACTGTAAAAAACCTAAAAATTAAGAAAACGAATAAGCAGGAACTTGAAAACCCTAGTTTATAGGGAGTCTAATATAGGAGTAAAATTCTAATTTGTTGAAACTGAAAATATGGGGATTGTGATCAAATCTTGGGTTATGAGGCAAAGATTATGGAGAAGATCTCAAAACCTTAGTTTTTTTTTTATATGATGTAAAGAAAAAAAAATTAAATTTGAATATAGAAATTAAGGCTCTGTCTTGCAGCTGTTTTTTTTTTTTCATTTTTTTTTTCTAAAAACGATTTCGAATTAGCGTTCGTTAACCGTTTTTCATTTTATTTTCGAAAAGCAAAAAAAATTTGAAAAACAAAATCAGTGTTAAAAGTGAAAAATTTGAAAAACATTTGAAAATTGTTTTTTGTTTTCGTTTTTGTTTTTTTTTTTTGTTTTTCAAAAAAATTATACATTATATATTTATTTTCTTTTTTTCTCATCCACCAGACATATCTTTCTTCCTCATCTCCATATTCTTTCTCCTTCATCAATATGCTCGCCGCCGATTTGCTCACTGCCGCCGGCCGATCATCATCTTCTTTCTTTCTTTCTTCTTCTTTCACCGATCGCCGATCTGCTCTTCCGTCCTCCGCTTGCGCTCGCAGCTCGCCGCTCGCCAAGCTGCTCTTCTTCTTCTTTTCTTCTTCTTTTTCTTCTTCTCCGATCTGTTGCTAGATCGGCATCGGCCTTGGTGCCACCGATGAGTTTCCTGATGAGTTTCTTCTACTATGTGCTTGTGTTTATGTGTTGCTTTTATCAAAAAAGAAATTGAAATTCTATCTGTTGCTTTTGTAAAAAAAAAAGATTGAAATGGGACCCGAAATCACGCACAATTGTGTGATGAAGATTGGACCAACTTTACTTAATACATTTGTTTGTTTATTTGAGGTTTAATTATATATCAAAAGTAATGAAATGGGTTTAGATGAAAAATTATGGGAATAAAGTGGCTAATAATTTATTTGTAAAATTTTTAAATGGGTGTATAATTAGATGAATTAAAGATGAATTATTGGGTGGCATAAAGTAAAGAACTTTTTTGGATGGCATAGTTGATAATTAGATGAATTATTAACTTATTTTTTATTCAAATTAAAGAATTACAATAGAAAAAAATAATTGAAAATTTAATTTATTTTTTTAATTTTTTATTAACCTACCAGACGCGTTTTTCCGTTTTTAATTTTAGAATACAGTTTTCAGTATGTGCTACCAAACGCAATTTCAGAATTCGAAAATGAAACAAAAAACACTGTTTTCATTTTCATTTTTATTTTCGAAAAACAGCCATTGAAAAACGCTTACAGGACGGACCCTAATGTTTCACAGAGGGAATGAAAATCTATGTTCCCGCTTTTGGGAGTTCTCTTATATAAAATATTCAATTAATTTATTCTAAAAAATTATATAATTTATTAATCTATTATAGCATTTTTAATATACTATAATAAAGAAATGTAGAAATAAATATTATATAATTAGCAGTTAATAGCATTCATAAATGAGTAATGTTAGACTTTCCAAATTTTTTCCCAAATTTTTTCACAAATGGTATTGACACGTGATGTGTCAACATCTTATAAATCATGAGATTATGTGGTGAGTGATATGATGTTGACACCTCACGTGCCAATACAATTTGGAAAGAAATTTGTTAAAAAATTTGAGAAGCCTAGTGTTACTCTTCATAAATATGTTATTTAATTATAAATAAATGTAATGTAAAGTAACGTTACTGCTCAAAGTACATATTATAATATTTCGTAACTTTATGCTATGAAACATATATATTTGATAGCATTATCTAAAGAATGCTATTAATTAATGATATAAAATGTTATAATTTTTGTAGTAAATTAATCCTCTAAAATTAAGTCAAAAAGGGTGATTATTTTTTTATTTTAAATATTACAATAATTCGGGATTTAGGTTGGGAGACGGACTCGAACCCACAACCTTACGGTGTAGGGTATGAGGGATAAACTACCGACCCAACCTCATCTTATCTAACATTTGAAGTATTACAATAAATTCTAACATTGAACAATTGGGTTATGGTCAGCTTAAACATGTCGAAATCAAACATTACATGTGCGGCTCAGATTAAATTTATTTACAATTATAAATGTGTTTGAACAAGGTGGTAAAAAAACAATAAGCATTAGAGTACAAAAGAGCTTTGAATTGGAGTTCACGAGTACACAGAGTTATGAGGAAGACAACATAATTGATGTTCATGATCTGTCAAAGGCCAATTGAAGAAGGCCTGCCATAAACGTGAAGCTCAGCTCTTCCTTTACTTCTTTCATGCCTTTAATGATTTCTTCAATTCATTCAATTCTCTCCGGTTTAATTACTACTATCATCTTCTTTTGGAACTTGTGTTTTTTTTTTTTGGTTTCATATCAGCTTTTACATGAAATTATTTTTATAATTCGTTTGAGAATAGAAGAACAATAATAAGTTAATAACCTGTTACTATGTCGATACTATTGGCATGGACGGAATGGTTTTGTATCTCAATCATTAGATTTTTTTGGATTTCCAGATTTGGTCCGAAACTATTCGGGTTGGATTTCAGTGCATGAAATTATTTACGAAGATAGGGTAGTGTTAACCTTTAGGATACATATTAACAATAAAAAAAATACTAAAAAAGGGAAAAGTATTAATTATATCTATTGTCTTAATTAATGCTATAAATATATAATCGTAATAAATGTTTTAAATTTTTAGTTGTTAGGGCACATGTTAACATTGCCTATTTATTAAAATATTTTATGCATTCAATAATTAAATTTGAATAATTTTTATCCATACAATATAAAACGAATCAAATCAAGAAGAGAGTATATTGGAACTTAAACTATTTCTTTATTAGAAGTTTGATAAATAATAATAATAATAATAATAATAATAATAATAAATTGATGAAGAGTGAAATTTGATTGCATCATTGTAGTTTTTTTTTTTTTTATAAAAAATTGGATTCGATTTAAGGGGAAAAAACATCATAAAAATCATATGTTAAAAAATCCCTAAACAATATAAAAATCATATGTTAAAAAATCCCTAAACAATATCCACACACACACACACACACACACACACACACACACACACACACATATATATATATATATATATATATATATATATATATAAAAGAAATTAAAAACAAGGAAAGAGAAATGTCAAGCAAAAACGCCAAGGGTATGCAGACCCAACAACTAAAAAGGTAGGCATGCATGCCATGACAAAAAACAAAATAGCGAAAAAGGAAAGATTCACGGTCCATGCAATCATTACCAACCAAAGAAGAGCAGAAAACCGAAGTAGTAAGAGCACCATAAAGCAACATCCAAATTTAAAGCATGTTTAGAAAGAGCGTCCGCAACCTGATTAGCTTCCCTAAAAATATGAGAAACCTAAAAGTCCATAAGAGAAATCTAAGAAAGAGACCAATGCCAAGTCTACCGAACACACCAAGGAACCTGATTAGAACGAGCCAGAAGCAGTTGAGCCACATAGGAAGAATCACTATACGCCGCCAATCATTAATCCAAGCATAGTTGATAGCCATAGACATAGTAAGTAATTCAGCCTCGTAAGTGAACATCAAGCCAAACAGAACAGCAAAACAACCATTAACAAACAAGCGACAATTGCGAAATACACCTCTGCAACCCCCAACACCAGGCGAACCTAAAGCAGCCCCATCCGTATTAACCTCCAAGCTGTTAGGCTTTTGAGTCATGTTGGCATAATTTCATATCAAAAATGATATTTCCTTGTATTGATTAGTTGTCTAGGCTCATTGTGATTCAAGCTTCAAGAAAGATTGACAACTCATCAAGCAAAGAGAAGTCTTCAAGAGGAGGAAGCATTGTTGCACATCAAAAGTATATTTAGACATCATTCCTCTTACAAGACGTTTAGACACACACACACACACACACATTGCATTCGTATGTGTCCCTGCATCGTTGTGCTCAATTGGTGTAACACATACACACACACACACATATTATAGTATGCACATGCATTAGATTTACATTGACAAATTTTGTTAAAATGCATGTACTAGAACTATCTCTAGGAAATTACATACTTGTGTGTTCTTATATTTGTTTGTTTGTTTATGTTTTATTGATATCAGACTTGAATATGTGCTCATATTATTCCTTATTGAGTTCTGAACGTTTCGGTTACCCATTCATAAGTTTTTGAGTTCCGAGTTGGAAGTTACGAATCTTTCCGTGTGTTTATCGTACTTGGTTTTTGTTCTTATATATCGAGTCGATTTCTATATTTTTGGTTGAAGTTTCATAGACGTCAATGTTCATGAGAGAGTCCAGGTTTGTAATCCAAAAACAGATTTGAAATCGAAGTTTAAAATCCAAAGAACGGTTGAAGAACGCGAGAGGTGCGCGTGGAGAGAGAAGTGGCAAATTGCCACATGCTCCCCTCTCCCGTGGAGGTGCGTGACCTTCACGGGGAGGGTCATCCTCTGTCCCCATCTGGCATGCCACATATGGGTAGCCGTGGTCCCAATCTCTCCACCTAAGATTCCTTCTCTTTTCTCTTTTAAACAGTGTTCGAAAAAACGTTCTCGGCGGCCGCCGAGACGCTGGGCGGCCTCCGGCCATTCCGTTTTCGGCAAAATATGCCCTATAAATCAGCCAAGAAAAAATCGGCCAAGTTTGGTCGATAAATCGGGATAGGCGGGGTCAAAATTGTTGACCCGCCTAGCAGAATGTTAAAAGTCAGCCGAATTATTTTAAAAAAATTGGTGCACAAGAACTTGGAATTGGCAGAGCTTACTTGAGTGGCCAGCCATGCCCAAAATGAGAGATAGAAACAATAAAGCAGCCATGGAAGAAAAAACATAGCAAGGTTATAGAAAATAAAACCGGTGGTGCTTTAGCTAAGAGAGTTTGATTGTTGCAGAGCTTGAGAAAGGAGAAAATTACAGAAGTTGGAGTGTGGGAGAGCGTGAGAAATGGGAAAAAAAATTAAAAATAAAAGGTAAAGAGAGAGTGAAGTGTGATACAGCTTTGACTTAGCTGTCGGTTTGTGAATAATGTTGTCACACAACAACCCCATTAAATGCCCTTTAATTCTTTAAACTTGGAAGAGAGTATTTGGCAGAGATGCATCCAACTGGGCCTAATTGCTTTATATTATCAATGTAAATGTTCTAGTAACTTCCTGTATTAATTATTTATTTAATTAATTTTTTTTTGTATTTTCCTTTAGTTTTGAAGATATTTCTTTTTTTTGTCACAAACATTAGTGTTTATTATTAGCATTTATCAATGCATATGCTATGATTTGACCAATCGATATATTGTCCATAAAAATAACTATTGTCAATAAACTCAAGGCATAAAATCCATGTCTCACAATATTATCATAATTATTTTATGAATTATACATGTTAATTATTATATAAATTATGTCGTGTTATTAATTGTTTGTAAAGTTCTAAACATTAGCCCAATATGTGTTTTATGTTGAAATTGACAATTTATGATTGGTTTTTGTGGATTAAGACTAGATGTTGATGATTTTGATTGAATTTGGTCATACTATGAGTTTAATTATTGGTTTTATAGGTAGAAAAAAAAAAAAAAATTCCGACCGCCTAGACCATCTAGGCACTAGACGCAGGTCTGCCGCCCGACTAGAGTTTAACGTTTACTAGAACACTGCTTTTAAATACACCACTCCCTCTCATTTTTCAAACTAAGAAGACTTGGTGTAGATTTTTTCTTGAAATTTCTCTCAACATCAAATCACCATAATTCATTTCTTATCGAAATTGAGTGATTCAAAAGGGAGATTTTTCGTCTTGAAGTCCTCTATCATCTCTGAGCAACTTTGAAGTTTTTTGTTCAAGTATTTTGGTGGTTCTACACCAATTTCGTGACTGCACTCAAGTTAACAAAGTATTTGATTATCTGTTGAGTTTTGTTCTTTATAATGCTCAAATACATTGGGTCTTCTTCTCATTTATGTGTATGTTGCTTGAAAATATGTAATTAAGAGATAAAGCTTCAATTATAAGCTAGATTTGTCTAATTAGAGATTTGAATGTGATATAGGTTTTTGTTAAATCTATGATTTCATATGTTTGGGAGTTGTATTGTGACAAGCTTATAATCTAAGGCTATTTGTGCTGTAATTGATTGTATTTTGATGATTGATAGCCTTTACATGTGCTAGAACGTTTTAGTTGAATATATTTAGGATTAGCACATTTAATTTTATATTTAGAGCCTATTGAGATTTAATTGATTATTTTGTGAATATTTGCTCTAAATGATTGCTAGAGAATCTTATTGATCATATCTTTTGATTCTAGCATTTTTTATTTTAGTTCTTGTTATTGGTAAAATCTGGAAGGATGATAGGCCATCATGATTGCTGGGATTCACGATAGTCAGGGATGCCATGTCACCAAAAGTCAACTAGACTAAACGAACCTAAGTTGATCAAAGATAACTTCATGAGACCTGGTCGGGGTTGCCTAGATGATCTGGTAGAAATAACTCAATTAAGGTAATTAGATCGATCGGGTGAAGGTGATCTAGTCGGGGTCACTAAGATGGTTGGGTCAAGACATCCAGTCAGGGACAAGTAACCAGTCCGGGAAGTGAGGCTTGGTCGGGTCTGGTAGATGGTCGGTTGAGCGACACATGGGCAATGTTGAATTCAATGCAACTGCGATTCAAATACGCAGAGAAAGAGTTCTACTTAAACAAGGTGTCTCGAAGCACACTATGAGAAGGAAATAAACTTCCTTAAAGATATCATAATCTAGATTAGGCAAGAGATCTAATGCATTTAACACGCAAGAGACACAGAACATTAAAGAAGATAATCACGACTCCGACAAGTTAGGGTTTCATTAAATGTCATCAACTGTTGGAGAGTTTCATTAAATGTCATCAACTTTCCTTACTTGTGTATTAAGAATTAAAGTTCTATGCATATATAAATAGACCCTAAAATATCATTGTAATGGTTAGAGGGAAGCAATACACAAGAGAGAGAATGAGAGTGTGTAACTATTCTACTCATAGTGAATTTTCTTTCTCGCCGTCACCGGCAACCGTGGACGTTTCCCCAACCTAGGGTTTTACCACGTAAAACTGTGTGTTTGCATACTTTGTCTTTCTCATTCTTTCCATAACACTGTTATTAATTTACGACTGTTTGTTGGACGCGTGATCGATTTTACATAGACCCAAAAATCACCGTTAACATTTCTAAAGTCTTAAATATGTGCTTAATGAATATGTTTTATTTCATGCTTTAGTTGCATGAATAAAATCTAGGAGTTAAGTGTGTTTTTAGTGATTTGCATGTTCTAGTTTTTTGTTCATGTTTAAGAACTAGGCAACCTTGTTTTGTGGACTTTAATGACTATTCTAGTTCTTCACGGAGTGAACATAATCCATACATTTTATATGTTACATGCATCATTTGTGTGATATTATGTTTTTTTGGATTATAAACTAGAAAAATATACATTGTGTACTCATTGATCATTTCTCGCTTTCATAGGATATTGTTAACCGAAAATTCGCTCTGGGTGAGGAATCTCAATTAACACCCTTAAACTGCTACCTGGAAGGTTGCAGCGGGGTAGGTACCTCTAGGTACCGTGATTTTAATAAAAAATGAAAGTCAGATAATTTGAAAGAGAGGAGAATGGAGTGTACAATATCAGTATGTTGAGAGAATAACTATTTCATTAAACATCGATTTTACTAATACAACAATGAAGACTCTCTCTTTTCTCTCTCTCTCTCTCTCTCATACACAATTGGAGATGGTGAATTCCGTTTAAGTCGATAAGTGGATATTTTCCTTTAAAATGGCGAAGCAAATACTCTCTGTAAGTGATCGCCCCCCGCTTTCTTCCTCAATTGCCCTATTTATGGACCTCCCCATTCCTAAGAATCAAGTCACCTTTATTGAGAATTATTGGAGTCCTTTTTTCAGGTGTTGAATGACGTTGAATTAGGCTAAAGGTGGGGATTTGATCTCTCCCATCTGTCGTGTTTACATTTTTATTTGGTTGACCATTTGGTCTCATTTATGGTGCTTTAAATGGTGAAGGGGTCAACCTTTTTCTTCCACATTGCTTGGAGTAAAATTCTGACTCCATACTCTAGTGGCACGGTACCCTGATATACCGGTTTGCTCTTGTTGGCGCAGCACTTGTTCTGGTAAGCCGGTAACTTTACGTTATCATTCTTCTTTCTTAGTGGGTAGGATACCTATCTTGGTTGGATCCTAGGCTGACATCGCGGTACTTGGGCACCGGGTAGATGTCGTGGTACTTAGGTACCAGGTGGGAGGTACCGCGGTGTCGGCCTTACTTAATACATGGTAAAACGTGTGATGTGGTACTAACTCCTTTTCGGTTCATGGTATTGAGTATCCCCAGTATCTCGGTACCAGTACCGGTCCCGATCCAGGTTCTAGGCAGATGGAAAATTCTTCTTTGGTATTTCATCAAAAAGGCTATTAACAGAAGTCCCCCCTGACTTGAACACTGGTACCTAGTTGGGGTTGGTGTCAAGATCTGTAATGCTTGAAAAATTTTCATAACTACAACCTGGAAGGAAATCTTCCCTTTTCACGCTATCATTAACGTTCCTTCCATGTGTCAAAACAGGAATGGTCCATTTCAAACTCGAGATTTGGAGGTGCACGTTTCTCGAAATCATCTCTCCCACGTCTTCGATTATTCCGTCCATTAATTACCTTACCCGTTATCGTTATATTTTTTCCTTATAAATACCCTGACTGATATCACCTTTCTTCACAATTCATTCAAGTTGCTTTTTCTGTTCTCACGAAATCCTCAAATTCTCACTAACCTTAGTTTCTTTTTCCTTCAATCTTCAACTTCCTTAGACCTCAAACTTCAAAATCAGCTGTCATGTCTTCCTCTGATAGTTTGGAGCAAATATTCGATGATGATTCCACAAACCTTACCCACCGAAGAGGACTCTTAGAACGGGAAATGATGGAGAATGTGCTCCTACCCCCAACGCCTCCGGTCGAACCGAAACGTTGCCATCGGTACAGGTATTGCTAATGACCCTGATACCCTTGTCGATGTGGACGGGGAATCGAGCGAGGAATCCTGCGGTGCCAGGGAAGGTGGAGACCTGGCTGGAGACACGACGACCTCGACTAGAGGGGTGCTCACCCTTCCTAGTGATTTTTGATGTATCATTTGCTGGGGTTTTTGCCCTAAAGCTTGTAATTTGTAAATGTGAATTGAATATAAATAAAATAAGTAGTTTATTCATTCAAATTATTTCATACTTTTATATAACATGTGTATTTAACATCCAAGATTGCCGGATGTAATTTCGAACTGAGTATATGAATGTCATATACATATGGATTTAGTTTGAAACGAACAATCTAAAGAGTTCGTAGATAGGAAATAGAGCTGGGTACTTTATTTATGGTTAATCTTCAGCTGCGGTCCATTCCGTAATGTACGGTGATCGTATCCTGGATCATTCATATGGTGATATGAGAATGGATGCACCTTGTATGATATGATCATATAGGACTGGGCCACGATTTATATGAATCTCTCACTAAGATCCGTTTACGCTGAGATTCATATATATCGACAAATGATGGCTATAAATGGGTGATCTTAATCTTGAGTGTCTTATCGACTCCTTCAGGTTAGATCGTAATTTTTGATGTACCATGGGTGAGGTCGGAGTTGCATTCCCGATCAATATGCTCGTGGTTTGGCTTGTGGCTGGCAATGTTTGTACACAATAGTGGAATCCACTCATTCTTGCGAGAAGCAGACAGTAGTTCCCTTAAGGGTTGATTCGGGGCCTGAACAATATGAGCTCTCTCCTAATTCCGTGAGGAATGTAGGATTTATTGTTCATTAGATAATCAATGATACTTAATGGAAAAGATGTAATTAGAGGGGTATAACAGACATTATGACCCAACTCTAATTATGAACTGCTTGTGGAGGATTATACCATAAGTAATAGCTATATCGATAGATACCGAAAGTTAATTAGTTTGTGTAAAAACATCTACAGTTGAGAGAATGCAGCTTCAGGTTTATAGTAGAATAACACCGAAGTTAATAATCATGAAATATTAATTAAAGAGTTTAATTAATTATTTATAAGGATTATTGGAGCTCAAAATACTTTGGTCCATTGGGTCCCCTTGCTAGCCCGATTGATTAAGATAACAAAGGTCACAGTTAATTATTTGGATTGTCCAATTAATTGTGTTACGAACGTAACACGTGTTTATTCGGGAATTAATTGAATAATGAGATTATTTAATTAATGAATATTAATGATTATGTTAATTAAATAATTAGATTATTTAATTGTGTAATTAATCATTAGTTGGAGGGTATTGATTGATATTTAATTTTGAATGAAGATAAGATAATTTGATTATTTTATTTCCACTAAATTAAATATTTAAATTTGAATTTAAAAGAGTTTGAATTCAAATTAAATCAAATAAATTAATATTAATTAAAGAAATTCATATATCTTAAAAGATTTGAATTTGAATTTAAAAGAGTTTGAATTTAAATCAAATCAAATAAATTAATGTTAATTAATATCTTTAAAGTTATCAGATATTTTAAAAGATTTGATTTAATTAGTTTTATTAAAAATATATATATATATATGATATATGTTTTTTGGAAACTAAAAACACAGCATACGTTCAGAGTTGAGAGTCAATTTTTGAGAGTATGGAACCAAAGAAGAAAAAGAAAAAAATTAAAAAACCCTAGAAAGTGTTCGAGGTATTTTTCGGCCAAAGAAATTTTTTTCCCCTTCTTTTCTTCCTCCTCCTTGTTCCCGAGTACCGTGAAGCGTCCACACACCATTACCAATCCCGGGAGATAGTCAGGAAATCTTGTGGTTCAAATCAGGAAGCAGATCGAAAAGAAGAAGGAGCCTACAAACGTTGGTATGAAATAGTTTCATCTCTTTTTTATTGTTTTCGATTATTACTGTACAATTGGTTTAATTGATGATTGCATTGAAATTTTAAAAACCTCATTCCGCTGTGCAATCCAAAATCTGGAACCTTCAAAATGGTATCAAAGCCAATTTTGTACAGTATAATCGAATTCGATTGCTCCTGATTGCATGTATGAATGTGTAGGCACTTTCTAATGATTGTATGATGTTTATTTTTTTTATAAACATCGTTGATCATTAATTGTCTGTTATAATGCGTTTAGGGTTTTTATTAAAGGTTGTAATATTTTTTTTCAATGTAATATTAATGCCGGGATGTATTTTTTTTATTATTTTTTTTAATGTATTTTTCTTTGTATCCTCAAGTACCTCTCCAGCCATTTTCCTTCAAAAGCGTCCAGGGCAGAGTACTTCAGGTTCGAATACCCCTTCTCTATGTTCTCGCGGAGGATATCCTGGGATTCCCGCGAAAGCACCCCCTTACCCCACTTGTCTCTCGCGGTGAACTCAGTTGGGACCGGGTACTCAAAACCCCCTATAAAGGCCGTACGCCCCCAATCTCCGTCAACTATTATCCATTCTTCTTTCCAGGGTAAGGCATACTTCACATTCACCCCAGGGGCGATAAACTTCATATCATTAGCCGCCCTCAGGCAGAATTGACCTCGGGGTACCAGGTTCGCTATCTGGAAAACATACCGGATCTTATCGAAACATGGCTCCCTATATACCTTATCCCACTTGCATTGTTCCCTCAAGAGCACCAGGAACCCGGTTAAGTGCTTCTAGAATCCCGGAGTGATCTGTAGGGGGGCCAGCTCCAAAGCAACCAGAGCCTGGTAAAGCGTTGGATGAAGGGGAAGCCGGACTCCACACTCAAAGGCTGCCTTATGAATAAGAAGATGATTATTGGGGGGTGTACGCGTCATAACCTCGATGAGGCAGAGACAAAGTAATGGAGTCAGGAATCTTGTAATCCCTTCTCAATTCTATAAGGGTATCTACGGTACACACTGAATCAGAAACGATTTGGCTGTCATGAATGGAAGCGAAAGACCGGTGTGCACCCCGACCAAGGTAACACCCAATGCACCGCCCTCCTCCACTGCCTCACTGACATCCTCCGCGTCTTCTTCGTCAATATGGACTGGGTCCTCTGATCTGTTGTGGAAACCCGACCCGATTCTTAGATTTCTTGTAGAGCGATAGCGCAACGGCGGTTGCTCATCGCTAGAAGCATCGGCTTCCTCCCGATTTATCTTCTTCCCTTTCGACATCGGGGAACTCTTCTCTGATTCCTCATGTCGCCTCTCCAGAAGGTCGTCGAGACTGTTAGAAGGATTAGGCGAATCTATGCGAAAATTGGGGGATGCTAGAGGAAGGTTTTGGGAAGGGATATGCAGCTTGGAAGGAGATGCCATTGCAACCAAAGAAGAAAAAAAAAGAGCTTGGGGGATTGTTGAAAGATCAATGTGGAGAAACTAGGGTTATGAGGAAACTCTTTTGAAATTCAAAAAGCAAGTAAGTGGAGAGAAAGAGGGCTGACTTATTTATAAAAGTAGGCAGTTACTTGAACGGGCTAGGAAACCAGAAGTGATGACCGGAAACGTGCAGGTAACGGTTCCAAGAAAATCGAGCCAAAAAATGGCTCATTTAAAGCAAGCTGACCATTCAGAACCTGATACGTGGATTTCGTATTAAAAACCTACGTATCCAAGGAAGATTTCCTCCAAGATACTGAAAGATAACCAAGCAAGATGCAAAACTAAACCGGATGTTAAAATCTTTCAAGAAAAATAGGAATCCTGACTCCAACCCCAACTGGATGCTGGTGTTCAAGTCAGGGGGACTTTTGTTAACCGCCAAAAATGGCAGAGGGATCACAGAAGAATTTTCCATCCCGATTCTGGGCAAGGAGGCAGGATCCAGCTACTACCAATAGAGGATTTGGACCAGAGTATCCCGAAGGAATGCCGGCCCATCCAGATCAGGTTCGAGAGTGCCAAGATTTCAGGTTGACAAAACAAAGGCCAAGTCCTAGGAACCCCACTACCTGGCAGATCCAGTACCCCTATACTACATCATCTCGATACCCCGCTACAGCATCAACCGGTATCCTGGTACCTGGACATGCTATTACCACGATCCCCTAAGTCTAACCTCCTTAGTTATTTCCAGAATCCGTCAACCAAGCGGCTAAAGCTCTAGGAAAAGTGAATCACTAAGGAACCTAGAAGACAGGTGTAAAACTACATTGAAACGCCATCGTTTACTCAGTACAGAAGCAGATTTATTCCCGCCATTTAAGAGTTCTATTTGAATGAGAAGTCAACTCTAGAAAAGTCTCACCAAATAAAGAATCACTTGATTCTAGGGATCAATCCCACGATATACTCGCCTATCACCAAGGAAGGTCCCGTAATTGTTGAAACCCTAGATCGAAACTATAGGACTGCATGTCAAGAAATGGGACCTATATATACATCATATTATCATACAAAAAAGGAGAAAAAAGAGAGAAAAGAGGGGCAGAGATTTCTACTTATCGACATGCACGAGAGTGTCACCACCAACAGTCATTTACTTTTTTTTCATAGCCATTAAGAGACCCCGAATGTATTTTGGGTTCTGAGATTATCAATAAAAATTTACTTTAACGAGAACCCCGCTAGGTATCGAACAACTTGATACCTCTCCGGCTGGGATCCATCCAGATCTTGGTCCCTTAAAGTTGTTAATTGGAGTTTTCACCCAGGTGACGATTTTCGGTTAACAGAGGGTTTCTCCAGTGGCAGTCATTTTGGTGGTGCGGTAGGCCCATAACACATCCGGGAGTTCCTCTGCCCATTTATCCTTTTCTATTGGATTTTCCTCTTTAGGAGTCTCATGATAGTTTTGTTTGTGGCATCTACCTAGCCATTCATTTGGGGATATGCTAGGGATGCAAAACGAAGATCGATTCCTAGGTTCTTGCAGAAATCCCGGAACCTAGCATTGTCAAACTGTTTGCTTAAATCCATAATAATGACCATTGGGGTACCAAACCGGCATACATTCTTCTTGATGAATTCTGTTGTGTTTGCTTTAGTGATCTTAGTAAGAGGCTCCGTTTCCACCCATCTGGTAAAATAGTCAATGATGACAATCGCATACTTCTGTTGACCAGGTGCGGTTGGGAGAGGTCTAATTAAGTCTACTACTAAGTAGGAAAATGGATATGGTGAGCTGATTGATGACAGCCGTTCTGGAGGCAAATGGTGCAAACTAGCCGATTTCTGGCATGGTTCGCATGATTGCACGAACTTCCTCTCATCATGGTGCAAGGTTGGCCAGTAATATCCCATGCGTAGCACCTGGTACGCTAGCGCTTCTCCTCCGGTGTGATTCCTGCAGTCTCCTGAATGTACTTCTTTGAGTGCCCAGTTTGCATCATCGGGATGTAGACATCTGAGTAAGGGGAGAGATCTTCCTCTTCGGTAAAGGTGTCCCTCCACCAGGAAGTACCGGACTGAGGTTCTCTTGACCTTACGAGCTTGATTAAGATCTTTAGAGAGCTTTTCTTCTTGGAGGTAGTTTACGATGAGATCCATCCAGCATGTAAGTCGTTCCACGGGGTTGACTTCTTTTCCTTCTGCTATGCTAGGTCTAGAGATTATCTAGAGAGGTACCCCTTTTGGCAGCGCCTGTCCTCCATTTGCAGCTATTTTGGCTAGGACATCGACTCGATGATTCTGCTGCCTGGGTATCTGCTCAATCTTGAACACCTTGAAGCGAGATACAAGTTCTTGGACCTTTTCGAGGTAAGATTCCATGTTATCTCCCTTGGCCTGGTATAGAACTGTTATCTGATTAACCACCAGTTGCGAGTCATATTTAGCAAGGAGGTAATCAGCTCCCAGCTCTGCTGCTGTTCTTATTCCTGCTAACAAAGCTTCATACTCAGCTTCGTTATTGGTGGTGTTAAACTCAAATCTGAAGCAGTGATAGTGTTGGACTTTTTCTGGATCGGTTAGAATGATTCCACCCCCGCTCCCTGCTTGATTGGATGCCTCATCTGTGGTCCAATCTTCAGGTTCTTGCTCCTTCTGAGGGGCCAGATCCGAGATCAGGGTGGTATAGTGATTAGGTTTTGTACTGAATTCTACCATAAAATCTACCAAAGCTTAGGCCTTGATGGTAGTTCTGGCTTTATACTTGATATCGAACTGGGTGAGCTCGAGGGATCATAGTATAAGTCTTCCTGATACGTCCGGCCTTTGGAGAAATTGGCACAGGGGTTAATCGGTGACCACCGCGATTGTATGAGCTATGAAGTAAGGGCAGCGCTTCCTGGCAGTGGTTATTAATGCAAAAGTGAGCTTCTCTAGGAGAGTGTAATTCTTTTCTGACTTGGTCAGGGCGCGGCTCACATAGTAGACAGGCCGCTGAATTCCACCTCCACATTTTTTTTATCAAGGCCTCGCTAATAGTTGACTCGGACACATCCAGGTACAGCTGTAACTCTTCTCCTTGTACCGGGTTAGCTAGTAGTGGTGGGCTAGCAAGATATTTCTTTATTGATTGGAAAGCTAACTTGCTGTTTTAGTCCCACTTCATATTCTTCCCATGTTTGATGGCTTTGAAGAAGGGAATGCACTTATCAATCGATCGTGATATGAAGCGGTTCAAGGCTTCTATCCGTCCGGTCAGGCCTTGTACCTGTTTGAGCGAGGTAGAAGATTTGAGGTCCATGACGGCTTTGATCTTCTCCGGGTATGCTTCAATCCCTTTCTCATGGACCATAAACCTGAGAAATTTCCCGGCTGTAACCCCGAAGGCACACTTAGTAGGGTTTAACCGCATCTGATTTTCTCTGACTATCTGGAAAATCTGACGGAGGTGATCCTGGTGTTGCTCGGCTACCTGGGACTTCGTGATCATGTCATCGATGTATACCTCTATTTACTTTCCTTCAGATCTTTGAACAAACGGTTGACCAGACGCTGGTAGGTAGCCCCTGCGTTCTTGAGTCCGAAGGGTATGACCTTATAACAATATAGGTCATGCTCGGTTATGAAACTAGTTTTATCCTGATCAGCAGGGTGCATCATAATCTGTTTGTACCCCGAGAAGGCGTCCATGAAGCTTAAGAGCTTGTTACCCAGGGTCGAATCTCCCAGCTGGTCAATTTTCGGTAACAGGAAGTTATCCTATTGGTAGGCGCGGTTGAGATCAGCGTAATCAACACACATGCGCCATTTCCTATTCGCTTTGGTCACCATGACTACGTTGGCAGTCCATTCGGGGTACCAGGACTCCCTGATGAACTTTGCCTTTAGTAGCTTGTTTACCTCTTCTTGTACTACGGCATTCCTTTCTGGGTTGAAATGCCTCCTCTTTTGTTTAACGGGTTTGAAGGTAGGATCTACAGCTAACTTGTGAGCTGCTAAGGTAACTGGTATCCCCGGCATCTCTTCATGACTTCAGGCGAATATGTCGCCGTATTCTTGTAAAAGCTTCACTAGACCCTCATTCACTCCTGTTTCCAGCTTCGAACCTATCCTGACAACCTTGGAAGGGTCGTCTTTCCTGATAGATATTTCTTCCATCTCATCTACAGGATGGCCACTGGCCCATCCTCTTTCTTCTCATTTCCTGTCTTCTTTCTCTAGAACCCCTACCTCGGGTTCCACTACACCCATCTCATCTTCAAGATCCTCCTCTGGTAAGGTCTAATCTTGCACGATAATTACCTGTGCACACTACTTGGCAAGCGCTGCGGGGTTGATAGACACTGCATAACACTTGCGTGCTGCCTGCTGGTCTCCCCGTACCTCGCTCACCTTATCCCTTACCGGGAATTTCAAGACATTTTGGTAGATTGACAGGATACCTTGAGAACAGATAAGTAAGGTCTCCCATGGATGGCGTTGTAGGCAGATGAGGTGTCTACCACGATAAAATCTGTCATGAGATTCTGCTGGAGCGGTGCTGTCCCTACTATCACTGGTAGGATTATGGACCCAGTGGGGACTATTGAGTCCCCATTGAATCCATACAGTAATGTTGTGCAGCTGTTGTAGCAAGGATTCTTCAAGTTGAACTGCTCTAAAGGGCCCTGGAATAGAATGTGCACACTGCTACCGGTATTAATAAGGACACGATGGACCAAATTGTTAGCTATTTGCACAGTGACGACCATGGGGTCATCATGGGGTTGCACAGTGTTGTACACATCCTCTTCAGTAAAGATAATCTGTACTGAAGAAGGAGATCTGGGAGATTCTCTGGTGACCTTGAAGACATTTTGGCCTGCATCTATCCTGGGCACTTTCCTGGCGTGGTTCTTTCAAGAATTTTTGGAGGTTTCCGCCAGGGTGGGACCCCCACTGATGGTGTTGACTATATGGATTTGCTCCATCAGATCCTTTCCTTTTTCTTTCCTTTTTCCTCTATTGCTCTAATGTCTGCTTGCACCTCCTTCCCAGTGTGAATGTTATCGCGTACCTGTTGGAGAAACTCTATCAGGCACCCTCCTTTCACCAACACTTCAATCTGGTTGCACAAACTGTAGCATTTCGAGGTATTATGACCCACATCCTCGTGGAAATCGTAATACTTATAACGATTCCGCTGATCGGCTGGTGCCTTTATAGAGCCGGGCTTCCTGAGTAGTCCCTTGTTACGAATGGCGAGATAGATAGTCTCACGGGATGTGTTTAGGGGGGTGTAATGAGTGTACCCCCTTTCTTCCCTTTCTATCTGTGCTATTTTTCTAGGAGGAGTCGTAGCTCTAGGAGAAGTTCTCATAACTGGGTACCGATTCCGCGGAGGCTAGTAAGGTGGCGATCGGTACGTAGATTTGTTGGGAGGTTTGTTATGATTCTTCTGAACTGGTGCGGGCTTAGGCGCCTCCTTCTTTTGGCGTTTGGCGGATCTCATATCATCATGCTCCATCTTGACTCTGAGCTGCTCGTCTATCTCTATCTGTTCCAGGGCTCGTCTCTGGCGGATGCTTGGCGAAGGATCTGAATAACCTGCCTGCCCATAAATTTCTTTTGAAATTGGCTAAGGTCTCCTTCTCCGTGAAGACCTCCATCTGAATTACTTCTTTGTGGAATCTCTCCACATAGGCTCTGAACGATTCACCCCGCTCCTGGATCACGTATTAAAGATGGATGGGATCCTTGGGGGGATGTTTGATGCCCTAGAACTAAGCGCAGAAGTCGGTAGTCAACTTGGTGAATGAGTCGACGCTCCCTGCTAGTAGCTTCCTGAACCATGTCTTGGCATAGTCAGTTAGCGTGGTAGAGAACATCCAGCACATGGTAACCCTGGTATTATTTTGGACCTTCATCTGATGAACAAAACTTTCTATGTGGCTTAAGGATCTTCAGTCCCTGAATATTTGTCACTTGGCATCTTGAACTTGGCAGGTAGTTCTGCCTCCATGATCCTCTTACAGAAGGGAGCATTCATCTCTCCCAAGGGGTTTTTCCAATTTTCCCTGTGCTTCCTCTTCTTTAACTCCTGGATCTCTTTCGCCATTCTGGCAACCTGGTCCCGGAGAAACTTGTTGCCATCATTCCTTGATTCTATTTCAGAATCTCTATCATCAGACCTCTCTGATGCTACTAAAGTTTCATCCTAGTTCTCTCCCTGGGAGGGTTTTCTTTGGTGCTTCTAATAGTACATCCTGCCGCTGACCGAGGTTACCTCTTGGCTGATTCTGGTTGAGTTGGTCTAGAAGCAGCTTCGGGTTGAACCGGGTACTGGCGCTCCCTAGGGGGGAGGTCGATGGTGGATCTCACATGTCGAGGTTGATATCCTTCAGGTTGTCCCGGAGTCGGAGGCATGAGCCCGAGTCTATCGCGGACTGATGGTATCGGGGGAACAGGCCCGAGTCTGTCGTGGACCGGTATTGGAAGTGGTGGTCCCAATCTATCGAAGGGGGGTATCCTGGTACCTTGGCGACTTGCATCTCCCCTGTCTGGTTCGGCAGGCTGACTGGCTCCACCTTCTGTAACCATTCTGAGGCTGATGGCTTTGGAACGGGGTTACGACTCTTCCCCCCTTTCTTCTGCTTCTGACCATTCCGGGTTGAAGCATTTGATTGGTGCCCCGACGGATCAGGATGATCTTGAGAAGATCTGAGTTTCATATTGGTAATGGTATAAGAAAAAGAGGCTAACAAGCTTTCTTTAAGGGTGTGGTGTCTCCCACAGACGGCGCCAAAAAGTGTTAACGGAAAAATCCACTCGGAGAGTGAAATTTCAATTAACACCTTCGTCCACTACCGTAGGCGATATCTGGGTAGGTACCTTCGATACCGAGGTTCCTTTCTATGCTGGAGATTGATATGGACAAATATGAAGGAACCAAGAAGATATGAAAAAAATATTGTTTTATTGAATAAACACTCGTGTAAAGGTTACAACACTCTTTCTTCACTCTCTCTCATGCAAAATGGAGATGGAAAATTCTGTTTATGTCGATAAGTGGCTATTATCTACCCAGTGATCGTCTATATACTCTCACTGGCTTCATATAGCTCTCAGTGAGTTACTCTCAGTATAGAAATCTCTTTTCTTTGCCGAAAAAAAACATTATCTCGGATCCCCATCTTTGTCCTTCAAGGCCGTATATATAGGTCTCCAATATTCTCTAGGATCTGGTCGCATTTATGTGGATTGTTTGGAATCCTATTTTAGGCGTTGAAAGGAGTTGAATGAGGCTAAAGGTGTGGGATTTGATCCTATTAATCTTGTTAATCATTGTCGTATTTAAATTCTAATTTGGTTGACCGTTAGGTCTTATTTATGGCGTTTTAAATGGCGGTGGAGTCAACTATTCCTGCTTGCATTGTTTGGAGGAGAATACTGGTCTGACTTTGTTGTCATGGTGCTTGTTTTAATCATACTAGCGACCTTGTAGTGATATTTGTCCTGCTAGACAGATGGGATGTCTGTCTTGATTGGATTCTGGGCTGGTGTCGAAATGCTCTGGGATATCAGGTACATGTCGAGGTACCGGGGTACCAGGTAGGAAGTACCGGTACTTGCGAGGTACTGGGAACGCAATATCGTGATACCCACTCCATTAGGTGTCGATGTAGATATATAGCATGGTACCTGTCCTTTCTGGATCATACCTCTAGCGCCTTGTCTAGGTGGATAGGTAGCCGAAGTCCTGGCTTGTTAGGTAGTGACTCATGTGAGGTTGCGTTATTGGTCCCGCTAGGTGCCTAGAAGCCGGGCTGGTTCCTACCAGGTGGTTGCTTGCTGAAAAATTCTTCTTTGGACCCTTGCTAAAAAACCCTGTTAACATCTGTTATTATTGCAAAGAATGGTTTGAATATATGTTCAGGATTAAACGAAAACAATTAGTATGTTTTAATGCCGTTAATGCATACAACACTGCTCAACGCTGAAATGTTTAAAGTTGAAAAACCAAAAACAAAACGACAAAAGATTTCTCCAGAAAACGAAACGTATTTGTGGCATCCAAGACTTGGCCACATTAACCTTGACAGGATAGATAGACTAGTTAAAAGTGGACCTTTAAGTGAGTTAAAGGTTGGCATCTTACCTGTCTGCGAATCCTGTCTGAAAGGTAAAATGACCAAGAGACCTTTTACTGGAAAAAGGCATAGAGTTACAGAACCACTAGAGCTTATACATTCAAACGTTTGTAGACCGATGAATGTTAAAGCAAGGGGTGGCTATGAGTATTATGTCATTTTTATAGATGACTACTCTAGATACATATATGTCTACCTAATGCAATGGAAGTAGGAAACCTTTTAAAAGTTTAAAAAATTCTGATCTGAAGTTGAGAACCAGTTAGGAAAGACTATCAAGTCTCTACGATTGGATCGTGGAGGTGAATACCTTGACCAAGAGTTTGAAGACTTTATGGTCGAGTATGAGATAGTGTCCCAACTCACAGCTCCTGGTACACCACAACAGAATGGTATCGATGAGAGGAGAAATAGAAACCTAATAGAAATGGTAAGATCTATGATTAGTTTCTCATCATTACTAAATTCCTTTTGGGGATATGCGTTACAAACTGAGGCATACATTTTGAATGTAGTGCCATCCAAATCTGTTCCTGAGACTCCTTTAGAGTTGTGGAATGATCGTAAAGCTAGTTTACGACATTTCGGCATGTGGGGGTGTCTAACACATGTGCTGAAGAACAGAAGTGGAAAACTGGACCCCAAGTCTGTGGTTTGCTTGTTTGTAGGATATTCCAAGAAGACTAAAGGTGGATACTTTTATTGCCCTGAAGAGAACAAAGTGTTTGTATCGACAAATGCAACGTTTCTTGAGGATAGCTATATTAGTGATCATAAACCTCGTAGTAAGATTGTATTGAATGAAATGGAGCCTTGTACGACCAGTGCTCAATCAACAAGAGTTGTTGATCGGTTGACATCTGAGAGTCAGATGATTCCTAGTCAGGACACACCACCACCTAGACATAGTGGGAGGGTTGTACGACAACATGAACGCTATTTGGGTATAAGTGAGGGAAAGAGAACCGGTTGGAGACGGGTCATGGATAGTGTGAGGGTAGTGTGTGGTTAGGGTACCCGCATAGTACCTCCACACTAGATCCTCCAATTTCTTCCTTTTGCACTAATTGCCCCATTTTTCGCTCGAAAATCCCGATTTCTGATTTCATCGTCCGATTAGCACCAAATGCCTACAATTGCAATAAACAAGCCATGAGACACACGAAAAACGAGACAAAGGACAATGAACGAGGGTCAAAATATATAACAATTTTGGCGCGATCATGCATTAGTCGTAGTCTCCAGGCATCGTCTATCCCTTGGGCACAACCCTAGAACTCTCTGGCGAGCCAAGTTAACCATGGCTGGGATAAAATTATTACAAGCTCTACATAGAAATATTTTTACCTTTTGAGGCACATTCATCCTCCAAAGAGTTTTCCACCACGACTCATTATTCTGAAGCCTATAAGTACTTGTTGAGCGATCCAAATCCACCCCCACCTTGAAACCGCTCTTCACCGAATAATCATCATCCACAATGTAATGCCAACATAAATAATCTACACTATGCACAATACTAAAATGGATGGAAATAATTGCATTTGCATCATCCTCCTAGAAGAATTCCTGAATTAACGGCACGTTCCAACCACCTAAAATTGAATTCAGCTGTCTCACAAAGCACAACGTCATCTCTTGATTTTGGAGAAATTAGTTTTAAATATATAGGCATTGAGACCATTTATCTTCAAGGATTGAAATAGAGGAGCCAGTTCCCACCTGCCACCTTGTCCTAGTCTCAAGCAAACCTTTACCCCAAGCGAGACTCCTCCAGCATGCTGACCAGAAAGAATCAGATGGATAATAACACCCTTTAACAACTGCAGTAACAAAGGCAGCGTCAGCACCTTTTTGCCATGTGGGTGTGATTAAAAATATTAAAATCCCAGAAACCCGCACCCCCCTCATCCTTACTTTTTAGATAATATAATATATTATATTAAAAATATATATATTATATATAATGATATATTATATACTTATATATATTAATATAATATATATTTTTTATATATAATAATTATAATATATATTACTATAAATAATAAGATATATTATTACACAGAGTCTCCAAACATTTTTTTTTCTCCAACAAGCGGCACCCATAGCCTAAACAGGATACTTCAAGCTTATAGACTGTCTAGAAATAGATAAGGACTTAAACCATGATCAACATCACGTTTCTGATATTCAGGATCTTCAACTAAAGACAATCACAGTTACAGGCTGCAAGTCATTTGGCAGAACAATATCGAAAGAAAGGAAGGAGGATTTAGTTAGTCATGAAAGAAAACTGAAGATTTTTTATTTCTTGTTTTCGTTGGTTTTTTTACAATGATAGAAGCCTTCCTTTATAGGAGTAGGAGGCCCAACAGGACAAGAGGCACACGACCGACAAATTAAGATAGACTCGACAGATAGGGTCCAATAGGTGGCCGACAATCTTAAAGCAAATAGTACAAAGTAAACAGTACAAGATAAGGCTTAACAGGTGGCCGACATTCATAAAGCAAATAGGACAAAGTAAACAGTTCAGTGCAATAAGTAAGAGATGACAGGGATAAGATCACAGACTGCTTAAGTTACAACAAGCGTGATCTTCATCATCAGAGTCCTAGGCCTTGCAAATAAAGCACGGCCAGGTGTTAATAGCTATAGGGTCTTGTGAGTCTGGATGAACAGAATCTTGGAAGGGATGCTAGCTTTGTGAGGAGTCTCTGGGAATTTCAGGAAGGATGAAGGCTTCATCAAAGGTGGTGCCATTGATGTCATATAAGAAGTTGAGAAGAGAAACCTGCAAATTCCGAGGATAAGAGACCTGGTAGTCATATGTGGTGTGCCACTCATAACTGATGTTGGAGGTCCAAAGAAGTCGTTTATGAGGATTGTATCTGTATGGTTTGTGAAGGATCCAGATACAGGAAACAGAGGCAACAAAATCAGGGTCAAGCTTCCAAAGGTTGTATTGTCCGATAAGCTTAGTGAGGTCAGACTTCCAGGTTGATAAGGGGTTAAACCATTGAAGAAAGGTTAGGAAAAGAGAATCGGTGGAAGACCGGTCATGGAGTAAGGCATATGTGGCCTGGAGAGGAAATACAATGGCATGATGATAGAGGATAGATAAATACCATAAGAACTATAGAACCTGAGGGGAGGAATAATAGATCGGCGGCATGAGGAAGGGATCCAGGAAAGGTTTTGAGGGATTTGAGAGAGTATGCTTGGATCCTTTTTGTTTGATTTGGGACAGATAGATAGGTAGATAGGAACGGGCAAAATTTTGTAGCTTTGAGAGAGATGGTTGATGATCCTGAGGAATCTGGGCAAGGAGTTCTAGTGGAAAGGACAATTCTGGTGAGGAAGAGGAGGAGGAAGAAGATGCTGAGGTGGCCATGAGAATAAGAGGAATCCTGTAGATGGAGGTAATGAGATGGACTGGTGGGGGTCTAGATAGCATATCAGCAATTATATTGTGATCCCCTTTCACGTGCTTAACAATGAAGTTGTGCCAGGTGAACCAGTTTTTGAGTCTCAATAATTGAGGGTTTGGAGGAATCTTATTACGAAACTCAAGAACCTTGAGAAAAGATGAGTTGTCCATCTCAACAAAAAAATGTTTTGTCCTGAGGTAGAAGTCAAATTTCTGGATAGCATATTTGACTGCAAGGATTTCCTTGTAGATTGTATGATAGTGTTGTTGAGCATCTTTGAATTGTCCACTAGCATGGCCGCAGTAATGAAGGTGTTTGAGCTTATCTTCAATCAAGATGGCCCCCTAATAATGATTACTGGCATCTGTTTGGATGATGAGTTGTCCAGTGGAAGGAATAGTAAGAGCATGAGAAGATTGGGTGACCTACTTGAGGTGAGTCATGGCTGATGTGTGGGTATGGTCCCACAAAGGAAGGTTCTTTTTTAGAAGAGCTGAGAGCCGTGAAGTGTAATGGCTGACCTTGGGGATGAAATTTCGGATAAAATTAATTATTCCGAGAAACTGTTGAATCTGTTTCTGAGACAGTGTGAATCAGGGAAATCAAGAAATTGTTGGGCCAGATGAGGACCAGGATGATATTGGCTGTTAGAAATGTGCATTCCAAGGAAGTCAATTTCTGGTTGGCCAACCATACTTTTCTTATTAGAAAGCATGATTCCATACTGGTGAAGAATAACATGGAATTGCTGGAGAAGACGAGTATGCGATTGTTCATCAGGAGAGAACAGCAGGATGTCATCGATGTAAAGTAAGGCAGAATGAAGTAATGGATGGAAAATTCTGGTTACTGCCTTTTGGAAAAGGGAATGGGCAGTTTTTAAGCCGAATGGGAGAACTGTCCATTGGTAATGAGCATTGGGAAGACAGAATGCAGTCTTGTGTCTATCATCTGGATGGACTCCAACTTGCCAAAATGCACCTTTAAGATCAAATTTGGAGAAGATGGTAGCACTAGGGAGTTGAGAAAACAAAGTGGTTGTTTTGGGGACCGGAAATTTGTCATCTCTAAGGAAGAGATTTAGAGGCTTGTAATCAATGACTAGCCTTTTCTTTCCACGAGTGAGTTATAATCGTTTTTCAACATAAAAGGCCTGGCAGGCCCACTGGGAAGAAGTGGGCTCAATTAAGCCTTGACGGGGCAAATCATCACACTCTGCTGTGGCTAACTGGAGATCAGAAGAAGACATACCGAAGTGGGTGGCTTTGGTAGGATTAGCATCTTCATTGAGTTTGAAGGGAAGATCGACAAAGAATTCAAGATTCTTCCACAAAGGAGAAGGATGGGTTAATTCGGCATAACTATTGGTGCAGAACTGGAGGAGTTTCTGTTGTATGTGTCGGAAAGGAGGCTGAATCTCGGACAGAGGAAAGCTTTTAGGGATATGAGAAAAGGGTTTGAATTCTCTTTTGTATCTTATGCCAGAGGGAAGAATTCGAAGAGATTTGAATTGGCAATAAATATCTCATCCAATGAGGATATTTTTGTCTGGTAAGGATGTACCGAGGACCTGTGTCCAGAAAGTATAAGGTTGGTATATTATATTATTAGTTTATATCTTATATATATTATATTATTATTTTATATATTATATATTAATATATATATATATATTATCTTATATAGTATATATATTAATATATATATATATATATTATATTATTATAATATAATATAGTATATATATTAATATATATATATATATATTATATTATATTATTATCTTATATTATATATATATATTAATATAAATTATATATATTATATTATTATCTTATATTATATATATATATTAATATAAATTATATATATTATTATCTTATACAGTATATATATTAATAATATTATTATTTTATATATTATATATTAATATATATTGTTATTTTATATATTATATATGAATATATATATATATATTATATTATTATCTTATATAGTATATATATTAATAATATTATTATTTTATATATTATATATATTATTATGTTATATTATATATATTATATATTATTATCTTATATATTATATATATTAAAATATATTATATATATATATTAAAATATATTATATATTATAATATATTATTTTTATATATTAATATATATTATTATATATTGTATATATATATATATACATATATGCTATTATATATTATTATAAATAATATATATATATACATTACTATTTATATTATTATTATATATTATTTAATTTAAATACTATATATATAATATTATAATATATTATTTATATATTATGTATTATTATTATTATTATATATATATATATATACCATTTAATTTATATTAATTATTTAAAAAAAATCTAAGGTAGGTCTCACGATGGGAATCAGATGGAGGGTAATATGAAACCTACCTGTTGGAATGGGTTTCACATTACCCCCTTGGAGGATAATGTGATTCCCATGGTAATCACTTTCCTAGGAATCAAAAAACGTAAACATGCTACCAAACATGAGAATGCTATCAGATTACCATTCTCATGCAAAGATTACCTTATACCAAACGGCCCCTTAGATAAATTCTGCCACGAAGCCCAATATAATTTTCGAGTAGACTCTGTACCTCCCAACCTAGACATGCCGCCGGTTCGGTTCCGGTTCCGAACCGGCGGTTCCGTTTCAGGGAAATCAAAACCGGAACCGGAACCGGAACCGGAACCTCCTCGAGGACCGGAACCGGAACCTCCTCGAGGACCGGAACCGGAACCGGAACCTCCTCGAGGAGGTTCCGGTTCCGGTTCCGGTTCTTCGGTTCCGGTCCGGTTCCGGTCCGGTTCCACCGGTTCCGACGGTTCGGTTCCCTAACTAAAAAAAAAATCAACATCATCCATCATCCATCATCCATCCACCCAAAATCCATCCACCCAAAATCATCCATCATCATCATTTTCATCTGTCAAAAGACTTAAAACACACCCAAACTCAAAAAAATCAAAAAATTAAAAAGAAAGAAGAGAGATCAGAGATGAAATCATGCTATCATGGAAGAGATCGAAGAGAGAGAAAGAAAGAAGAGATCGGCGATGGGATGAAGAGTAGGTCGGCCGTCGGCGAAGAGATCCGTCGTTGTCGCGTCGATGGGAAGAAGAAGAAGGAAGAAAGAATGAGAAAGAAAGAGATGGAGATGATCAGTCTCGACCGTCGACGAAGAGAGCGGCCGTCGTCGTGATGTCGACGGAAAGAAGAAGAAAGAAAGAGAAAGAAAGAAATGGAGAGATGATCTGAATATCTGAGACCGAGAGAGAGAGAGAGAGAAAAAGAGAAAGTCAGTGAGAAAGAAAGAAAGTGAGAGAGAGAAAGTGAAAATAAAAAATAAAAACAATATATATTGTGCAGAACCGCCCGGTTCGAACCGGAGAACCGGAACCGGAACCGAATTTTCCGGTTCCTGTTTCGTTTTTTTCGTGGCGGTTCCGGTTCGGTTCTCCGATTTGAACCTAACCGGCGTCATGTCTATCACAACTAGAAACGGCAAATGAATGTCTGTATTAATACCCTTGGCAGTCTGAACAAGCTCATAGCATTGGTTGGGATTGACTAAAAAAACAGCCTTCAGAAGCCACAGAGAGCAACTTGCACCGCCAACCCTAAATCTTGTTCCAGATTCTGTCTTTAATATTGTCAATCAGAGCCCTTGTATTTCTTGTTGCAAAACTTGGAAATCCTAGGTATTTTTCGTGACAAAGGAATCGACGGACACCAACTATGACAACCAAACGAACACCCTCCGCACGCGAAATGGTTTTACTGAAACACATACCTGATTTACCATAATTAACTAATTGAATAAACATCCAAGAGTTGCCGAATAAGCAAACCGTTCTTTTGGGTGGCTCTTGAGAACAGCAAGCTGTCGGTTTTAAAGATGGATGATAAACTGGTTCTACTGTATCGACCTACAGGAGTGTTATTAGTTTACAAGTTGTGGTGTCTGCTAAGTGTTCGATTAAATGCCTCAGAGAGTTGTTAACATCAACAAAATTTTATTTTGTGAATTTGGCTTTTGGTAATAACAAACAAATACTGAAAAGGGTTTAATTAAAACCAAGTGAGCTGTTTATTGAGAGTTTTAAGGAGTTATCAAATTACTTTTTGGTGAAAACTTTGGATAGGTTTGAGGTTTTTTTTTTTTATTTATTTATTATTATTTTGGTGCTCAACTTCTTATTATTGTTCTTATTAATATTATTTGCGAGATTACTCTTTAACAGAAAGAAAAGATGAACAGTCCTATCCGTAGTCCGGTCCACGATGAAGATGACCAAGGGGAGGTTTTCCTTGATGAATCAGGCATCATCCACGAAGTTACAGTTGACGATGAAGGTCCTTCCTTTCATTCTTGTTTCCGACTCATATGTGTTTTGCTTTTATAAATACCCAGTCAGTATAATTTTCGACTTTATGGATGCAGATATTCCTGATGTTGACGAAGATGAGATGGGGTCTGATGCTGGTATAATTTTTCTCTTATTCACTTTTAAATTCTCTTCAAACACTTAAAAGTAACAGATTGTGTGTGTATCTATATATATTTTTATTGTTCGGAGTAGGGACTTGCGAAGGTTTCAAATAATTTGTTAATTTTTTTTTTATGTGTTTTGGTTCCAGAACCCGAAACACATGATTCAGTGCACATATTCACCGGTCATACCGGTGACGTGCTTGGCCATAAGCTCCGATTCAACCCTTGCTCTCACCGGTTCAAAGGATGGTTCTGTTCACACGGTCAATATAACAACTGGGAAGGTTTGTTTTCCCCCATGCAATATACTTGTGTTTTCTTTGATTTATTTTTATTGTTATTGTATATAGTGAGGTATTTACTTCGCATACAGTTTAATATTTTTTGATCGGTGCTTTAAGTCACTTAAGTATCAAACGTGTGTTATATAGTTTTTCTCTTTAGCATCTGGCAAGTTTTTGATTATGAAGTTGTAACCACAAGACCCTTTTTAAAATATGTTAGGGAGTTAGGATTTTTAGAAATAAGTATGAGAACAAGTCACCTGGTTTAGTAAGTTCAATGTCAAGTAACTTATTCTAGCATTCATACATCTTTTCAACTTTCACCTTTAAAATTTTGTTGTGATATGTGAATTTTCTTGTATTAAATGTCTGGATGAATATTATAATTCTTAAGGACCTATGGTTAAAACAATATCTTTGACCTAGAATGGTTGGGTTGCCAATAATGGGTGGCTGGTTTTGGTTTGCAGGCAAGTTCTAAGAATATGTAGACAGGTTGCCAGGGCAATTTATTTCTCTTCTGTGTCAGCTTTGTGTTTGAATCATCTTGGGATAGTTGAATATACTAATGAACTTTTATCTGTATCGATTGTATTCTTTCTTTAAAATACTATGTCTACTCGGAAGTGCATTTGCATATTTTATGTGTGCGCCTATATAATTTCATCTAATAGATTGTGGCATATGAGGTTATTTTTAATTAATAAGCACGCCTTTAATATACTTGCATGTTACTTGAACAGGTTGTACGTTCTCTGGTTTCTCATACAGACTCAATTGAATGTATTGAGTTTGCCCCAAGGTATGGTCGATATTTCATTAAATCTCTCTTCCTCTCTCTACCCCCTAAATTTTGACTAGGTTTTACCACAAGTGAGGAATATCAAACACAACAGACCCTAAAAGTATAATTAAAATCTCTTTGTATTGATTGAGCAAGGTAGATAAATAGGGTCAAAGTTGTGTTATGATGGATAGGGTCGGGACTCGGGACACTATGATTCTCTTATCAATTTCCTGTAAAAATTGTCGACTGAGAACAGTTTTTCAGTCCCTAATCTGTTGACACAGACATTATTGTGATGATTATACATTCACAGGCATCTACAAATCTATTTGATTATACAATACCCAATTCTTGTTAGGAATTTATTATTGTACCAACTCATATCAACTATCACAAAATCCATCCTCGTCTTTTCCAAGTATTCATATTAGTGTCGCATTAAATATAGAGTGTTTACACTAAGCAGAAAGGGAGGCGAGGCGATTAATCAGCGATTATGATTAATCCTTCTTCATTGATTGAGACCATTGAACGTCTCTGAAATTCCCTTAAGCTGGTGAATATTGAGATAGGACCCCATTCTGGAAATTCTTGCCTCTCATTGTTGGTTTTCATAGTTTTTATTTTCTTTCTTTTTCTTTCTTTTATATCAAGACAAAAAAAAACTGAAAAAGAAAAAAAAAACGAACAAGTGAGTGTGTATGCACTGACAAACTCGCATTTGTGTACCTTAACTGTATTGTACTTGTGTGGCTTTTGTCCATGGCAGTCCCCCTTGGGCAGCAACAGGAAGCATGGATCAGAAACTTATTATTTGGGATCTGCAGCATTCTTCTCCTCGTTCTACTTGTGACCACGAGGTATTTTTCAGTTCTGTTAACTTTAAATAAATCACTAGTTTTTCTTTAGGTTAAGGTTTAGTATTCAGAAGAATAACTTAGATTCGTCTAACGTGGAACTTCCTTTTCATGGGCAGGAAGGCGTGACTTGGTTTGGCACATCTAGGTACCTAATCACTGATTCTGCTGATGGGAAAGTACGAGTCTGGGATAGTCTTTCCAGTGACTCTGTGAGAACATTCAGCGGGCACTTGAATGTCCTTCCGTCTATCTCTGTATCAGCTAATCGAGATTTCCTTGTTTCGGTTTCACTTGATGGGACTGCCAGAGTTTTTGATATTGCAGAATTTCAGTGAGCAAGCAAACATCCACACATTGAATTATTTTCTTGTAACTTACCAGATTAGTTGGTACCGATGTGGGATGTATTCATGACATGATCAAAGGATTTTTGTAGGAATGAAAAACTTTATTTGGTCCCAAAATCAGTAATTTATATCATAAGAAAAGTGATTTGTTTGCATTCACTTTTATTGTCAATGTTCATCAAGTCAAGATTGTTTTAGTAATTAATTTTGTAACTGAGAGAAGCTAAATATTGAATCAACTAAGGAAATTGTTTTTATATTACAAGTTAGTAATTTATCAAGGACTGGCAAGAGTTGATGTTAGTTCAAATTATTGGTTTGTGTTATTGCAGTGACTTACAATTTATCTGTTCATGTGGATGCAGGACAGAACAGACCTTCACACCATATTTGCAATTAGGTTAACTCTGTTACTTTGGTTGCTCAACAAAAACAATCTTTCCCATATATGTTCCATTCTTTACACAGTTACCTTGTATTGAAAATGAAACCTGTAGGGACTATCCGAATTGAACATGACATTGGAGGTGTATCTTGGCATATTTGCTGCTAGGATGAGGGAGGGGAATGTGTCTATTGTAACATCCTCTACGAACCTTGATGATCCATTCAACAGTTCTATTTCTTCTCGGGGTTTGATTTCGATGCTTGTCAGTGTCTCAAATATGTGACTATTTAGGTGGGTACACATGCATGTGCATTGTGAGCCATGCAAAGAACCATGCAAGGAGGGTGTGATCATGATTTATGATAAGGTTGGATTTGGTTAATGGATTGGATCACCAATTTGAATTTGAATTAGCTAAAGAAGAATAAATTAGTTAGGAGTTTTTGATAAACATTTGGATCATGTATAACAACATGATGCTTATCTGTTTCCTTTTCTTTAATGTATTTGTTAAGAATCTTATTTAAGGATCTGAACGAATGAATAAAAGGCATGAAATGAGTTAACCCTTATTTGTGGTATCAGAGCCGTTCGGTTCATTGTTGTCGAGTTCCGTAACGGAGTTTACAAAATTTTAGCTCATCATGAGTCCAGATTTGACCAAATACATTTTACTCTAAAAAATATCATGACAGAACTCCAAGCCCTGTGCCTCTCTCGCAGCACATTTGAAACCAAAATCAACCCTTCGCTCCTGGAGAATCGGCACAACCTCTTCACTAATCCAACACTTTCCGCTCCACAACCGTTGTTCCGCTTGGTTCTCCACCCAACCAAAAATCGATCCCGTCTTCTAATACTACACAAGGTTCGTTCCGTCAGATTACAAGCCGAGAGGCTTGTGAAAGGTGCGAAAAAGGTGTACCAGATTTTTCTGCCACACCAGAAGAATTGCCTAGCGAATCAACTTTCATAGAACCGATCCTGGAAATTTCCTTCCATGCTATGGCCGGAACCAACCATTCTCGGACCATTTGAGTTGCTGACAAATTGAAGAACAAGGGAAGGTATAACTCTAAAGGGAAAATATCGACCCAAGTCGGAAATTCTAGTCAAAATGGAATGGGGCGCCACGAGAAGAAGCGATATGGGAAAATGGGTGGCGTTTCTCACGAACGTATCCCGACTTTATCCGTACGGACAAGGATAATTTGAGTGGAGTGGAATAATATGTCTATTTAGGTGGGTACACATGCATGTGCATTGTGAGCCATGCAAAGAACCATGCAAGGAGGGTTTGATCATGGTAAGGTTGGATTTGGTTATGGATTGGATCACCAATTTGAATTTGAATTAGTTAGAGAAGAATAAATTAGTTAGGAGTTTTTGATGAACATTTGGATCATGTATAACAACATGATGCTTATCTGTTTCCTTTTCTTCAATGTATTTGTTGAGAATCCTATTTAAGGATTCAACGAATGAATAAAATGCATGAAATGAATTAACCCAAATTATCTCTCTGTCTTTCTTCTTCTCCTCTTCCTCCCCAAAATTAATTCTTATCAGTCTCCCAGAGGCTTCCCTTCTTCAAAAGCATGTATAATATCGTGCATTCGATGCATGATGTTGGATCCAAGAAACTGAGATGAAATGCTGGTATATATGAAGCCGAATGCAACTTGTTTGTGTTGTATACTACTCCGATGCAACTAACATAAGAATTCAAATGAGATTTCAGTTTTCTTCCGGGTACTAAGGGCCAAAAAGAAAGAAAAAAGTAACGAAAACAATAATGAAATCAAAGCATTAAAAAGAAGAGATACAATACTGATGTGATATTATGCAGTCTCTGTATGGGCAAAAGATGCCAACAATCACAAAACAAAAAGACTGTTCCAATACAAGTTAGACTCTCTTCTTATATACAGTTTTCCATTGCATGCATTCTTCTCAGTCTGTTTGTTTTCTGATATTTTCTTTTTATCACCGGGGAAAAAATATGAACTAAATCTCAACCCATACTACTTTGAGAAAGATTTGATCTTAAGATGTCATACATTGTAATGATATTCCGAAATACATCCATCCATCTAATAGAATCGTCTCCTTAGCAATGCCGGATGGATAAGGAATCTGTTCATAGACTAGACAAAACAACAGTAAGAAACCAGCAGACAAACAACGGTAAGAAACCAGTAGAGAAAGTGAATATAGAAAGCAAACCCATTATCTATCTAGACAGAATCAAAATAAAACCAGCTCAACCCTTATTGCTGACCAGGCAACAACAAAATAGTTCCATCTTCATGTTCATCCAAATGACCAAATTGTCTTCTCCGAAGACACCTTAAGAATAAAAATGAAATACCATAGAATACATATCATTCAGCCAAAACTCAATCAAGTGGACACCATCAAAGAGTGTTGCCTGTGTGCCATATATGTTCATCATGAGATGCTTAAGACCAAAAGTGGTGAAATTAAACAAGTTGCTGGTTAACATGATCAGGTGTTTTGGCAGTCAAGCCAAAGACTTTCACTGAATGCATAAACATCAAATGAAGTGGAAACTTTGCATAAAAAGCTTGTTGCATTATAGCATAATAAGTAACAAAGGTGCAGGTGGCTAAGACATACATCAACATCTTCAGGCCTTACTAACCAAAATCATTTCAGCAGAAAATCCATATGTTATAAATATATGTCGATCCATTGAATCTCTGCAATTATTCCCTTGGCAAAAAACTAAACTAATTTGTTTCATTACAATTTACAATAGGTAAATAGCATATCACCACAGAAAAAATAATTATTCCACAGTTTGTCATACCATAATGAGCGTAATTGTAACTATAGGAAATGAGTACAAAGAATATTTAATCTGTGGAAAGTTTAAACAAAACGTTTCTAAAATAACAATGAAAAAGAATTTAAAAAAAACGCACTAACGAAATAAGATCATCCTATATGTTATTGGAAAGTAAACATAATTCATTGATGTCAATGAATAAATTTACTACAGAGAGACAGTACGTTTGTATAGCACTTCATCATCATCGCTCTCATCTTCCTCATCGGACACAATCTCGTTCCCAGGTAATTCTAACTTTCCACCCATACAAAATGATGGACCCAAACTCTCTATTTCAATATAATCACCCTGCAATCTCTCTTCAAATCTCTGGTCACTACAGTAGAGGAACCAATCCAACGAAGATCTAATCCCTTTCCTAGGTTTGATCCTTGATTCCAAGCTAAAAGTAAAGTATTCTGGGAACTCCACCAACTCTTTCATCGGCCTCTCCATCTGGCTCTTGAAAAAGTAATAACTGTTCTTCATGAGCTCAACTCGACATGCAACCAACTGTGGACATTACACAACCATCTTTGCCACATCCCCCGAAGGTATTCCCCATCCCGAAACAAACTCAACAGGCTTCAAAATCACATGTTGGTTAAGGCTTATAACCTGCGGCATCTTCTCTACCACTCGAGCAAACCCTTCTGGATTGATCTTGAGCTTCAAATTAAAGTACTGCTGTGAAGACATCTTAGCTTTCAAAGGCAACCCGAGAATTGTTGGATACTGTGCTATGACCAAAGAAAGCAATTCCTTCCTAATCCCAAAACTAACCAAGCAATCCACATGTGGCTTAACAGTCTCTTCAAGATCATACCCAAGAATATACGCACGTTTTTAAAAAATCCTAGCCAAAATATTAATTGGCAAACCCAAAGAAACCAAGTAATCCACAAGTGGCTTAATCATAGTCCCAACTCTCAATCCCAAAAAATACGGATATTGAGTCACCATGGGACCAATATCTCTAGGATTAACACGGTACAAACAAGATATGCAACGGAAGTACTCATCGTTCCTTCAAGCGTAAACCCTAAAAGCTCAAGATACTTCATCAAAACATAGCCAAGATCTTGTTTCTCCACATCAAGACCGCGAATAAACTTAACAACGGGCATAAGCTCAACAACCACACTCACGTGCAGTGCTTGCGGGTAATTTTTAACAAACTCACCCAATTTCGACTTCTTAATCCTGATTTTCTCCAAATAACTCAACTCAGGAATCATGTTCTTACGCATGCTACAACCTAGCATCAACGGGTACTCGTTAATGTCGTCAATGGTCAATCCCAGCTTTTGCAAAACTGAAACACGTTGCTCCATGACCTCAACAATGGAGGGCAACTCCAGATTCACCAATTCATCGGGGATTATGCCTAGACCCTTGAGATAATCACAAATTTTGACACGATTAACAAGTTTCTCCTTCTTACCTTGCACAACACCCCAAGTGACCGAGGGCATCTCGTATTCAGAAAACTTGGTAGAAAACTGAGAAACTCGTAAAACCCTAAAAGGGTTTTGGATTCTAGGGTTTTGGAAACATGGGTTTTGTGGGGTTTTGATTTTTGTGAATAGTATACTGGTTCGTGAAGATTGTTAAGAGTTTTCTTCTTTTCAGCAGTGTTGAGCTCATTCTAAGATAAAAAAAAAATAGAACAAAAAAAACAAAGGAAAATAGATAATATATATGAAGAGGCTCACCTGGGTTTTGCAGAGAGAGAAGAGAAAATGAGAGAAGCTTTTGCGGTTGCTATCGTTGGCCGTGTAGTGTGTACTGTGAAACGTGAGCAGTTAAGCGAAGAAGAAGATTGTCGGGTCGGGGAGGTCATCATTTCGGGGTTTTCCTACTTTTGGGGCTCATAGTAGATATTTGAATTGGCCAGAGCTCAAAACTTGAAACCAACCTAGAAAGTGAGAAGAGTGGTGTTATTGGCATTATGTAAAACCAACTAACCAAACCCTATATTATTATTATTATTATAAAAGATATTTTTTAATATATATTTTTTGACAATATCTATTTATCTACATATCTAGATTGGGGAAGTCATGACAGGACCCAACCCGACTCCTATCTTGAGTTCGAGGGAATCCTGTGAAAATCTTATTTTTCTAATTGAAATTTGACTCTTTTGCAAAACATTACAGACAATCATATGAATATTAAGATAGCTTCTAACAAAATCTTTAACAATCTCTTTGGCTTTTCAAAACTTTTCCACATTTTAATTTGAAAGTTCAATTTAAATATGTTGGTTATTGCCCATCATAAAATATAATACAGTTAAATTAAAATTTGGTTTTCTTTATGTTAGATGTGTTGGACCCATCTGCTAAATATTTACATCTTCAGAACTATACATGAAAATAATGATATCTGAAAATATGCACATTTGCATTCTTTAATTAAAATAATGAATTACCATTTTTATCATCACATGTGGCCCATCTCACGATACTAAAGGATCTACACGAACTTAGTGATCACTTGGAAAAATAGTTTAATACAAAAGAATGAGCGCTGATGCCCAGTGAGTGGAAATAAACTCTGAAGACATAACTTTCTCTACGCTTCTAAAATGAATAACCATCTTTCTGAAAACATTAATGCTTAATAAACTTAATATGGCTAAACTCAATCTAGTCTGTAGACAACTATTCCGTATCTGTTTCTATATCTCTTTCTGAATTATGCATCTTTTTTCTATATCTCTTTCTGAATGATGTATCTCATTTTCTATGGCTCTTTCTAAATTCTATATCTCATACCTAAAACTAATCAGGAAACTAATCTGAAACTGTTATGTAAAACAAACTGAGAACTAATTAAATATCTTTGTAAATAAAACACATTTTTCTGTAAATACTATATAATATAATAAAACATTTTCTGATTTTATAAATAACATTTCTAATATAAAACTGATATTTTGATAATCTGAAATCCTTTCTTATAATCTGAAATCTTTTCTCTATTGATCATAATCAGTAATATATATAATATGAAAACTCTTTACCAAACTATTACCCAAGGGAATATCTCACGTACATGGCAAAGCATCTCAATGCACACGCAGAGTAGGGGGGAATACATATCTCACATACACGTCGATATCTAGTCTATCGTGCAAAGTAATATATATATATATATATATATATATATATATATATTTATATAATCTCACATACACGCCGATATCTGATCAAACGTGCAAAGTAATCTCACATGCATGGCGATATGACCGCACATGCAGAGCAATAATCTCACATACACATGCAGAGCAGCCCCAAAGGCTTATAATCTGGATCTGATACTGTTGAGGAAGGTAAATATCTAATATCTTAAAATCTGAACAATCTTTGAAAACTCTTTTAGTTTTCTGAACATACATATATATATATATATATATATATATATTTCTATATAAATACTTTTCTGAAAAACATAAATCAATATTCTTTTCTTTTCTTTTCAAAAAAATCTCATAAAACACTTGAATCTGGAAATCTGGAAATCTGGAAATCTGAAAAATTTTCTAAAAATCTGGTAATCTTTCTGAAAATCCGGTAATCTTTCTGAAATATCTATCTGGAAATTTGAAAATCTATCTGAAATTTTGTAAATCTGACAGAAAATATGAGAATCTAGAAATCTGTCTGAAAATCTGTAAATCTGTAAATCTAACTGGAAATCTGTCTGAACATATGTGAACTGTTCTTCTTTCTAAATCTTAATTCTATAACTAATCTATTTCCAGATTCTAAAAATCTACACATTTCTTAAAACATCTCAAATCATCTAGAATTCTATTTTCTAAATAAATGATTAAACCATTTTTTTCTAATAATTCTCTAAATAACTAATGCAAACATATAATTGTAAGACATGTAACTTTTATTAAAAAGTATCCACTCACAGTACTCTGCTCAAATATGTTCTGGAATTGAATTTCGTCTTGATTCTTCTATTTATGGATTTACTCTAAAATACATACAACTCAATTTAGGATTTATTGGGAAAATATAATAATCTGTCTGTATCCCAACTACTATACTAAAATAATCACTTATCAGTATATCTTGTGTACTTAACATATTTCTACAGCTGCACTGTATATCATCAAGCCATCTCATATTATCTCTCTATCGCTTCCCATTTTCTTCTTCTTCTTCAATTCTTTGCTCTCTCTATTTCTCTTGATTTCTCTTTTATCTCTTATTCTCATATCTTTCTCTTTTATCTCTTATTCTCCTATCTCTCTCTTTCTCTCTCTCTCTCTCTCTCTCTCTCTCTCTCTCTCTCTCTCTCTCTCTGGGCTCCTCGATCTTCTTTCTTATTTCTCACTCTCAATCTCTCGCCTCTCGTCTCTCTTTCTCTCTCTCTCTCTCTCTCTCTCTCTAGATCTAGGTCGCTCTCTTTATCTCTCTCACACGCGCACATAACTCTCTCTCTATCTTCTTCTTTTTTCTTTCTTTCTCTGATTTTGTTTCTGTTTTTGTCATGGCCGAGTCTCCCTCAAACATATCTTTATCTCTCTTTATTTCTCTTTTTTTTATCTCACATCACTTTCCACATCCATTCTTCATGCATCGCTACTTGTCCCAACTTGCCACCTTTCTTTATATATATATATATATATATATATATATATGTATGTATATATTTTAAAAAGTCTTTGTTTGCACATTTGATATCAATGAGAGTCTAAATTGGGCTTGGGCTTGGGATTGTCAAATGCAAATGGATTGTTGGCTTGGTTAGGCTTGAGACAGTTTTGGAGTTGGACCTTACAAGTTATTTGCCCATACCCTAAGCTCGTCCAACTACCAACTTTTTACTAACTTTTTCTCTAATTCTCCAAATATGATTCGACCTCTTTCTAAATTTTAAAATTTTATATCTTCAAATTAGGTATATTTCTATAAATTACATGTGTTTGATTATTTTGTTTTATTTTGAAATTTTAGAATTAGTCTAAGTTTAGTTTATGAATTTCTTATTATCTGATTTGACTCAATATTCATGTTTCTACGATGACAAAACTTTTTTTTTTTTAAAAGAACAGCAACAAAGCTTTTTCTATAATGAAAATTATAAAGATATTATTTCATTGTAAGATGAGAAATGGATTTCTAACAAAGTCTAGTTCATGGTTGTCTACATTACTTGAGAAATAAAATTAACACAAATTGATGAAGCCCGGCCGTTGTTGAAACAATGTTGAGTTGTTTTCATTTATATAAATAGACAATATACAAATATGTTGTTACAACAGAATGTTATTACAAATCCAAAAGCAACATATCTAAAATATACATATAAGATTATCTCTTCGGTAGTTGTTCAACATTAGCCATAACATTTGAAATATTTGAATTGGTTGCGCAAGCTCAACAAGGAGTTTTTCACAGTGTGCTTAGACCTAAGAGTAAAAAACCGATCATGCGAACGATCTTTCGTCAAAACATCAGCAATCTAATCAATAGAAGGAACATAACGAATCTCCAATTGATTTTTGATAACTTTTCACGAAGAAAGTGAAAATCTAATTCGATGTGCATAGTGAGAGCATGAAAAATAGGATTTGAAGCAAGGACAACAACATTTGTATTATCAGACCATATTATTGGGAATGCAGGAAGTGGAACTTCAAGCTCAGACAAAACAGACTGTATCCAATTAGAAAGTTTAGCAGCAGTGTTGGCAAGACTTCTATACTCAGACTCGGTACTTGAACGAGAAACAACAGAATGTTTCTTGGAGCTCCAGGAAATTAAGCTAAAGAGATAAATGGAATAACCTGCAGTAGATTTACGATCATCAGGATTGCTAGCTTAGTCAGCATCTGAATAAGCAACAAATTGAAGATTCGAACTTGGAGTAATATAAATGTCTTTACATACTACATTATGCATTAAGTTGCCTTATTAACGTCTAGTTGAGTGAGATACCAACTGTGAAATGTAGCCAAAGCAAGAAAAAAGCTTCATTGTGGCTGGCTTAGCAACAAGTGAAAATGTATCAATGAAATCTACACCCTCTTGTTGTGAATACCCTTTGGCACCAAACAGACTTTATATCTCTCAACAAAGCCATCAGCCTTATGTTTTATCTTATACCCTCATTTACAACCAACGGGGTGTTTACTTGGTGGTAGACTAGTAACGGACCAAGTCCAATTAGCCTCCAAAACTTGTAACTAAACATGCATAGCTTTCTACCACTTGGGAATGACATCATCTTGGTAATAATGTGCAGATTCGAAATGGAAATAACAAAGGCACGATAAGAAGGAGAACTTTGGAAATGGGATAAACAGTAGAAAATCATGGATTCGAAAGAAAAGATGCAGAACAACTGTTAGCCAAATAATAATGATAATCTTAAAGATAAGTAGGGGCTTTGCGAATATGTTGAGAACATTGTCAATTAGGAACAACTAGAGAATGAGAAGGAGAAAGAGACGAAGGAAGAGGGGTAGAGTGAGAAATAGATGAAAAAAAAATCAGGAAGCAAAAATGGTCAAATTTGCTATTTTAATATGTTTTCGGAAAGCTCTAAACGAGCCTTACATTTTTTATGAAGACTTTGTACTCCATAACAGGCTGCATTAGGCCCAAATTTGGCTATTAGTTCGTTGTTCGGGAACTTTCAGTTTCGTGTGCGACAATACATTTTCTTTCCTTTTCCATTTAGGACTTTTTTTTTTATAGTTTTTGGTTTGAGATTCTTTTCCTGATTAGGTTTAGGATTTTTAGAATTCTTTTTGTTTAGAAATTTAGAAGATATCGAATCCTAGGAGATTCTAGTTGCTTTTTTGTTTAGGGATTTACGGAGATATCGAATCTTAGGATATTCGGGTTACTTTCATTATTTAACTAGCTTGTATTAGTGTTTTTCTATGAGATTTGAATGAATTAAAATTTTAGAGAGAGTTGACTTTATTTATCTAAATTTCTTTATTTTTGTTAAGATCAACGAATTTTGAAGCTTGTTATTCTAGTATATATGCGCAAATCAACATATTAATAGAAGGTTTCATTTCCGGTATTTGTGTGTGATCAACGGATTCAAATCATTTATCCCCCTGTTTATCGATTGTTGTTTGCGTGAATTTTTCTGCTGCATCAATATATTAGTAGGAGGAAGAGAAGGGTTGAGTTGATGAAAAGGAAAATTTTCCTCATGAAAGACTACATTCGTAGAAATAAAAATGTTGTAAGTTTGTAAAAGCATCTCCAATGTTGTGCCAAATTATTGTGCCAATGCTAAAATTTAGCACTACAAAAACCTTCCTCCAAAGCAATGTCAAATGTTGTGACAAATTTGGCATATGCTAAACTTTGTGTCAAATTTGGTATAACAATAAATGATCCTTTTGTAATTATAAAAATATCATTATATATATTTTTTAAATATTTAAAATAATTTAAATTTAATGTACATTAATGATATTTCAATCAAAATTTATTTCATCTGCAACTATTCTTCAGAAATTCAATGTTCTTCCATTTTGTCTTTTCATTTTCTTTTTTTTATTCATCTCCAAATTTCATATCTTATATTTGTACATACAAAAAATATTTTTTCAATGGACGAGAATCAAAATCTTTCAAAACATGGAAAATCATTTACAAATAACCAAGATGTAGCTATCTGCAATGCTTGGTTAGCCATCACCCAAGATCCTATTGTTGGTAACTTGCAGACTTCACATAATTTATGGGATCGGGTGTTGGAGAATTACACTATCCATGCCAATGATCAAAGCGTACAGCAAAAACTTCTATTCAATCTCGTTGTGGCACAATCATGAGAAGTTGCAACAAATTTCGTGGATATCTCTCTCAAATAGAAAATAGGCAACAATCTGAAATGAGTGAAGTTGATAAGGTAAGATAAACTGTGATTGTTTTTTTTTTCTTTTTTTCTTTTTGAATATTTGAGAGGTAGACAGCCTGAGTCCCGACTATGCCTACAAACACTAAACAAACTATATTGTCAATCCAATAGAACACAAATTGCTCCGTCAAATGTGTTGTGATATATTGAGCTAGTATGTCAAACTTGAGGAATTCTATCTTATTGTGCTTATATGATTTAAGATTTATAATATTTATTATTTATTATTTAGTGTTTGATATTTTATATCTAATATGTAGTTCATTTTTAGGTTCTTCAAGCAAAATTGCTATATAGTGATATTGAGAAGAAAAAATTTGCATTTGATCATTGTTGGGAAGTGTTGAAACAAGGCGTCAAGTGGCATGATTTAGTTATGCAAACTAAACAAAATCATACAATTACAAAAATCAATGATTTGCCACACCCAACCTAATTCTCAAGACTTCAATCATCTTCCCTTTGAAAATGATATCAATGATTTAAATAAAAGACCCATCGATAGGAAAGCTAAAAAAGAATCACGAAAAAAAATAAGTTAGTCGATGCTTCACGCACTCATTTGTGTGATTTGATGTCTGAATTTAATAAGCAAACATGTGAGGCTCAAGAAAGAAAAGCTCGTGCAAAAGAAAGAAAATTACAAAATATTGTAGGAGGTAAATGAAAGAGAGAAGAGAACGGCGAAAATGGAAATAAAAATAATGATGGAGAGACACGAAAGAGTGCAAACAGAGAAAGATGATAAAACTATGTTGATCGACACCTCCAACATGGATCCATGTACAAGAGCTTATTATGAGCATCGAAAAGCTCAAATTCTTGCTAAAATGGATCATCTTGCAGACTCAGAAGGAAATGTTCATTTTCCACCTTCTTTGTAACAAGATTAAAGTTTTATCATGTTTTGAATGATACTCTAATAGTTGTATTGCAGACTCACTTTTGATAAGTTATTTGTAATTAAATTTATGGAAATTATCTCAGCTATCAGTTTTTGGTATTATGATGTTACACCTTGTCTTCTTGGATATATTGATTGTTGAGTTGAATTATTGACAATAATTTAGCTCTCAAGCTGTCGTGGTTTGGATGCAAGGAAATGGAAACATCATGCAATTATCTCAGCTGTCAATTTTGGTCATGTAGATTTGAAGCATGACTATTGTACATGTAACATGTAATTATTAGAGGTTCTAAATTTTCTCAATCAGTTTGTGACTTCATCCCTGCTATTTCCAGATGAGATCCTGAGTTCACTTGTACCCAACATTTAAACAAAAGTTAAGATTGTATAGTCATCGAAGGAAAAAAAAAAGGTACAATACTTAGGATATGCATGATACATATCAAAATATTATTGTCCTCTAATAGTTATAAATCTTCTTGTCCATATTGTGACCACAAATGTTCAATATGGATCATTGCGAAAGTTAAGTGTTTTCTCATGTACGTGACACTTCAACTGTAGGTAACAAGTCTGATGAATCATACTCATTATCTAGAGATTCATTACGCTCATCTTCAACAATCATATTATGTAAAATAATGCAAGTTTTCATTATAGAATCAAGATCTTTATGGCTCTAAAATCTTGCAGGCCTTCAAACAATCGTGCTTGGAGTACCATAAATGCTCTTTCTATATCCTTTCTACATGCTTCTTGCATAGTTACAAATAATTTATTCTTTAAACCTTGAGGTTGAGAAATTGATTGAACTAGTGTTGCCCATTTTGAATAAATGCCATCAGCCAAACAATATCCCATGTTGTAAGTGTGACCATTTATGGTATAGTTGGCAAGAAGTGCTAGTCCCTCAACTAGTTTAGAAAATAGATTAGATCGATCAAGAACATTAATATCATTGTGAGATCCAAGCATTCCAAAGAAGACATGCCATATCCACAAATCATATGAAGCCACATCCTCAAGTATAATTGTTGGCTTTTGAGCATGCCCAGTGTACTGTCCATGCCATGCACTTGGAAAATTCCTCCACCGCCAATGCATGCAATCTAAACTCCATAACATTCCAGGAAGTCCACGTTTTCCCCCTCTTTTAGCAATCTTGAAACATCCTCTTCTGTTGGTGATCTCAAATATTCTTCTTCAAAAGTGAAGATAATTGCTTGACAAACTTTTTCAAAGATTAATAGTTGTGCTTTCCCCAATTTGTACATACTTATCAATACAATTAGTAGACATGCCATATGCTAGCATCCTAATTGATGCAATCCTTTTTTTTTTTGCAAACCAGACAACCCTGGTCTCCCCAATCCATCATTCTTTTGTACAAAGTAATCATCACATAATTGAATTGCATTTAAGATACAGAGAAACAAAGAGCGGTTCATTTGAAAGTGTCTTCGAAAAAAATTTGGTGGATATACTGGATTTACAGAAAAATAAACTCAAAATAATCGCTCATTACCGGAAATTCTATCATGATATATATATATAAATATATATATATATATATTTGCGACCAATAACAGAACCGAAAAGTTTACCTCGTTATGTTTTCATCATGTGAAAGCTAGATGTCACAAAGTGAACCACTTTGGTTTTGTGATCTTTATCATTAGACGAGGAGTCATCAAACTCTCCTCTCAATATTTTATTTAACAAATTGCTCATGAAACTCATGCTATTGGCAACTTAAACCTTTTGTGTTCTGGTCTAAAGCAAAAAGAAGACATCAGGAGCAGAGCAAGGAAGAAGGGTGAAAATACACCTCAAGTGTGTGTTTAATACAACCTAGAGGCGGGGTGAATGAGTTGTTAATCGATTATTACCAACTTTTCGATTAATCAATATTAATAACAAAAACCCAAAGCATAACTAAATCAACCAAACAAACAACAACAATAATTATGCGCGGAAAACAATAAAAACACGTTTGGTTTATTTACGTGAGAAGCCCTCCATTGGCAAAACTCACGGGCTAACCACTTAGCCACTCCGGTCCTCAAATCCACTATTTGAATAATTGTTTACAACTTAAGTTAACCACCTAGTCACACTTCAAGGTTCGTAACCCAATCTATTCTACCCCGCGGGCCTTTAATAGTGATCCTAGACCAATGCTTGCCAACCAACCTTTTGGTTGCAAGACTTCACTTACTTATGCACTACACCTTGTAGTCGCAAGACTTAACTCAATGAAGAGATCAATACAAGTCTAAGTGAATATGTAATGATATTCAAAATGCAATACAATGCTAGACAACACTATATACTTAACTAGAGATTTAATAACAAGTCAATAAACTCGAATTATCAATGTCTAAATGAATACTCATAAAGATTTAGCTAGATGACATAAATGACATGGAATTTCTAGCTATCATAAACTACCAGATTCAATCAATATAATTACTTACAATATGTTCAACATATATTCATGTGGTAGAGACAATGCATTTAATCATCCAATAAATGCAAATCCTAGAACAATGTCTATCATAAACAATTTCAATTAATCAATGAGATAAATTTAGCTAGATGTCATAAAACACTTAGAATGCTAGCTATCAAAATCAATCACAATAAACCCAAATTAATCAATATAAAGTCTCACGAATAATTCAACATATATTCAACATACATCATTTTGTAGAGACAAGCATTTAGTCCTATAATAAATGCAACCCTGGAGTCAATCTATCACAAACAAACTCAATCAATTGATAAAATGATTTTGCTAGATGTTATATAAACTGAGGATGCTAGAAATCATAAATAAACTCAATCAAAGAGAGACCCACTAAATTCCTTCACAAATATTCAACATATATTCAATAAAAATACCCAACAATATATTTATCATATAATCAACATACATTCAACAACACATTCATCAAAAGATAATAATCAAGCATTTAATCATGTAATAAATGATAAACCTAGGTCAAGAACATCAATATATGAAATAGAGATGAAAATGATGTTACCTAGTCAAGAACTTGAAGACCCATGTCAATATGATGATGAATGATGAAGATGATGAAATATTGTAGTTGATTGGAGAATTAGAAATCAATGGATTGAAGCTTTCTCTCTCTAAAAATGAGCTCTCTCTCTCTCTAGGGTTTAATTTCTGGGTTCTTGAATGAAATGAGGAAAAAGATGGTATATTTATAGAATCCAAATGAAGCTATGTAGTTTTGGGAAAGAATTTACAAAATTCTGATGTCTAAGGCGACTTGCACAAAGTCGCTTTGGAAGTCGCTTTACTCACTGGACTACACAACAGCTCCAATTTCGAGAGATCCAAAATAAGACCAAACGATATCGAAACATTTCGAATAATATACCGTTAGAAAGGTACGGAAGTTGTATTTCTACTTATTTTTACAGAATGAGGTTTTGATGTCTGTAGAAATAGTTAGGATCAAAAGAGTGACTAAAGGTCATATTCAGACAAAAACAGAGTTGCCCTGTTTTAGTGGTCAATTTGGAGATTTCAAACCAATCCAAACGGTCATGAAATATTATGAATAATATACCGTTGGAAATGTATGAGTGTCTAGTTTATCCAGAAATTTTCAAAACTCATTTTGAATCTTTGTATAAAACTTTATAGTCATAAGATCATACAAAGGTCAGTTTTGAAAAACATTTAAATCATTGATAACTAATTTTTTGAAACTAGACACATTACTCCAAATAACCAAACCAAATCTAACACAATGCACACAACAAGAAACACAAATGCAATCATAGAAGTACAATAACAATTAACATACATGAAGTGTGTGATAAATACAAATACACATAATCAAATAAACACACATGCAAGAGATATGGAAATGCATAAGAAAGTGTGTGTGTGCAACTAATCTCTTCAAGAAGTCAAATCAAGTGATATACCTTCTTGAAGCACTTTGGGAAGTCCGGAAGCTTGCCAATCACAATCACCTAAGCTACCCGTTACATAACAATCACAATGTGATTTTGACAACGAAATAAGCCAACCAAAAACTGAGGAACTTACAAAGGGGAAAGTGAAAATAAAGAATGGAAACGATTCCAAAAAAGAAATAATGAATGATTTAATGGTATTAATTGACTTTTATAATTTTAATTACTAAAATAATAAAAATAGCATTTTAAATAGAATTGTGCATTGGAGCAAAATGCTAAATTGTTGTGGCAAATATAGTATTTTACTCTTTTTTGTGCCAAATTTAGCATTGGCAGTAACACATGCATTAGAGATGGTCTAAGTCCAGGAGCTTATAGCCTTTGTAACCAAAAGGATAGCAATAAACATTGCAGACGGTGATCATGGTGAGAATTTGTTTCTTTAGCTAAGAAGTGTAAATGCATAACACAAGCGCCCAAATGAACGAAGGTGACTATAGATTGGTTTTTTGTTGAAAAGCAATTCATAAGGTGTTTTGTTAGACAACAAAGGAGATGGAGTTATATTAATCAGGGATACATTTGTGAACACACAATCTCCCCATTAACATAAAAGAATATGAGATTGAAAAAAGGAGGGCACGAGCAACATTGAGAACGTGTTGATGCTTTCGTTCAACTACAGAGTTTTGTTATGATGTTTCAACACAATAATGAAAATGAGTAACACCAAAAGTACGAAAATAATCAATAAAAGATAACCCATGAGTATTATCAGATCTAACAAACTTAATAACAACTCCAAATTGTGTTTTAACCATTGAAAAAAATTCAGGAATAAGACGTTTGACATCAAATTTAGCATAAAGTAAATAAACTCATGTAGCTCATGTACAATCATCCACAACAGTCAAGAAATAACGAAACCCTTCTGTTGTTTCAACATGAAAAGGCCCCCAAAAATCACAATGAATTAATTCAAAAGGTGTATCTGACAACAAATTATATGAAATAAAATGTAAATGCCTTTGTTTGGTCAAATGACAGATTGAACAATGGGAATTTGTATTAGAAAATCTGAAATATGTAAATCATCTTTAAAAGTGTTGAGTTTGACAGGAGAATGATGGTCTAACCTATAGTGCAAAGTATCACTCTGAAACAATGAAGCACTGTTACAAGCAGCTGTTACATTGGAAAAAAAAAAACTCTCTAAGTCCAGAAAATAAAGGTTCCATTGGCGTCTACCCAGCCCAATTGTTTGGCCTTATGTATGTTCTTGAATCAAACAACAATCTAGAGAGAAAATGAGAGAGTATCAAAGTGATTGATTAAGAGAGCTCATAAAGAGAAGATTGAATAGAAATTGAGGCACATAAAAAACATTGTTAAGCCTAATATGTACAGACAAAACAATGGAACCAATTCGAGTGATGGGAACAAAGAGGCTAGTGGGAAGAGAAACACGTGAATAGGGAATAGGAGAAGAAGAAACAAACAAAGTCATGGAACAACACACATGGAGGGTTGCCCATGTATCCAGTATTCAAGTAGAAGAATGAATCAAATAAGGAGAGAGTTGAGAAGAGAGTGAGTATATACCCGTAAAATTTGAAATGGAAGGACCAAACTGTTGTGACTCATTAAGTTGTGCATGAGAACCATTGCTAAGATGCAAGCTAAGAATATTAATCAGTTGTTGGCACTATTCTAGCAATAGGGAAGCCATAAGAGAAGAAATCGACATCGGAGAAGCACTGTGTTGCTAAAAGCATTGAGTTTGTGGTGTTGAATCATAAAAGTCTAGAACACCCATCCTGGCTTGGTTGACATAGGGCTTGTTGGGCTGATTCTTAGGCTTGAATTTGTACCCATATTGATACTCATATGTTTTATAACACTTATTCATAGTTTGATCTAACACTTCACAATAAGCAGAAATAGGCTTATCACGTCGTGGCTTCACAACATAGCTCACGACAAAGGTGGTTGGAGAATAAGTCATAGTGTTAAAAATCATAACATCCAGCTTAGGCGAGCTTCCAAATCCAATATCACACAGCCTCTCCTCTTGAACAACTAGAGCAAAAACCTTGTTGATAGATGGTAGAGGATCCATCATTAAAACTTGAGCACGAATTTAAGCAAAACAAATCATTGAGCCCCATTAGAAACTAAATCACTTATTCATGATGTTAATAATCCATCCAGGATTTCATACCACCACATTTACAAATAAGAACTGGCTAAATTTTTTTAAGTTCATCCCAAAGATTCTTCAATAGGGTGTAGTACATATTAATATATTGTAAACATTGACACAAAACCAGAACATTGCTCTAATTAAATCTGTTATGAAAATCTCTTCAAATCTTAGAAGCAGAGTCGATCTAGAGAAGACTATCGGCTGTTGAAGTAAGATATTGGAACACACCGACGATATTACAATAAAGCTTAGGATCATCAAAGGGTTGCCCATTAAATTGAGACAATTGAAAGCCAGCAATACATGGTGTAAGAGAAGAAGTCTCACCAAGCATTCGAGTCTTGTTCAATAAGTCCTATATAAATGAGTAAGAAAAATGACAGAATCAATCGTGTAGTCTCTACGCTAAGAAAATAGCTGAGAGAACTCATGTCCTTGAGTGCAAATTGTGAATGGAGATCAGCCACACGCTTATTAATAAGTGATAAAGAATTCTCTATAATCAGGATATCGTCAACATAAATCAAAACAAATAAAATCAAGCCTTGCCAAGAATAAAGCACAAGGGAACTATCAAACTTTAATGCTTGAAACCCCACTAAATCATGACTATTGTAAACTTATGAAACCAAGCCTTTGGGGTTTGTTTAAGGCTATAAAGTGTCTAATTCAACTTACAAACATAATGTGGTCGAGTTGCATCCTCAAAACATGTGGTTGTTGCATATTATCAGTTTCTTGCAAATCATCATGCAAAAACGCATTATTTATATCAATTTGTCACACATGCCAACCAAAGGAAACGGCCAAAGTTAAAATTATGTGGATTTTTATCGGTTTCACCACCGTACTGGAAGTCTCATTGTAATCAGATCCTGGTTTTTGATTAAAACCCTTGGCCATCGAGTCTAGCTTTGTAATGATTGATATTACTATAGTGTCATCCAGATTTTTCTTGAGCATGAAAACCCACTTACAACCAATAATATTAGCATTAATTGGACATGGAACCAAAGACTAAGTATTCAATTTAACAAGAACTTCATATGCCTCATCCATAGCAGCCTTCCATTTGAAATAAGACAAAACTTGTTTATATGTGATGGGGTTTTATCAAAGAATTAGTGTCAAGTGCAAATATATTTTAGGCTTGAAAATACTAGATTTTGATCTTGTTTGCATTGGGTTATGAGTAGCAGGTTGGGGAACTGGAGCATATTGGTTATGTGAAGAAGAAGGATTATTTGGTACAGTATGTGACTCTGGACAAGAGGATGTGTTTTGTTGTGGAGATGGCACAGTTGAAGAATCTATAGAAAAATTGAAATAAGGTGGACTAGCAAGACTAGAAGAACGAGCTGAAAATTTTGTAGGATAAAAAGTAATATTTATAAAAGAAGAAATAGAAGTCTGACCTTTTGACATGTTGGATTGAATGTGAGCAAACGGCAAATGTGCCTCATTAAAAATAACATCTCAAGACATATAAAGACGACCAATTGGATCCAGACATTTGTATCCTTTATAAGCAATATCATAACTAAGAAAAACACAAGCCTTAGAACGAAAATCAAGTTCATGATGGCTATATGGACGAGTATAAGGAAAACATGCACAACCGAAAACTTTCAAGTGACTGTAATTTGGTTGTTTACTATAAAGTTTTTAAAAGGAATCTGATTTTTTTAAACGGTAGTGGGCAACGGCTTATAAGATAAACAATAGTCACAAAATCATCCTTCCAAATTTTAAGGGGCAAGAAGGGTTGAGCAAGAAGCGTAAGACCCAATTCAGTAATATGACGATGTTTTCGTTCTACACAACCTTGTTGTTCATGTGCATGTGGACAATATTTTCTAGGGTGTATCCCATTTTGATAAAGAAATGATGTAAATTGATGATATTCAATCAGGTTTTGCAAGCAATAATCTGAGCATGTATTCCTTCAGTTAGGGAAGAAAAAATTCTATTTAATATGGTCTACTCATGACGCTTCCAAATTGTAAATGCAAAATTCACTATTGTTTAGCCAACAAGTACCCGTGCTAGAGTTATTGTTTCATTTGTAATATGATCTTCTAAATCATGAGAATGAATGATAGTCATAATCTGAGATATTTATAAGAGATAGTTATCTTCATCTTGTTTGACTGATATGGTATGGTTTAATGCATTTACTGGAATTGGCGTCACTGGTCCAGATGCAGAGACAATATTTTAATTTTGGGTAACTAGGCTTTGATTTTTGTTTTGGTTTTGGATTTGGCTTTGACTGGCATTTTGGTTTTTGGTTTGGTTTACCTCTAATGACATGGTGAAGAAAATAAAAGGCTTTAATACCAACTTGAGAAATAAAATTAACACGAATTGATGAAGCTCAACCTTTCTTACTACATTGCTAAGTTATTTTCATTCATATAAATAGATATACAAATATGTTGTTACAACATGATACGATTATAAAATTCAAAAGCAACACATCCAAAATATACAAATAAGACTATCTCTTGGGTAGTTGTTCAATCAACTATAACATTTGAAATATTTGAGTTGGTCGTATCTAAAGCTGATACACCAGAATTATCATTAACAACATTAAAAGGAGATTGTTAATAATATTGATCCAAATGTTATAATTGATAAATTTGATCTTTTGAAAAATCATGCGATACAATCTATTTAGTGTTTAATTGTATTTACATTGAATGTATTTTTTTAATGTATTTATTTAGAATATGCATTTTATACATACTTACTATGTCTCTCTTAGTAGGTGGATTTTTGTTTTCAATAAATAAAATTTCCTCATATCATCAAGGTTCACTTGAGAAAAAATTATTCTTGCAAGCTTTGGTACTACTTGTTTTTATCTTTTTAATAAGTTTTAAATATAACATTTTATAACGAATCGGATCAAATAATCCTTTAATTTAATAAATATTTCAACTTTTTATATTTAACCCACTAAATTTACAAGTCATATTGGATGGAATAATTTTAACTTGAACATGGCCCGATACGAATTCAAAATAACAAAACCTATTGTCGGGTATTGTCGGGTCTAATGTATCCCGTGCATCCAAACGTTTAACTAGTCTACTTGGACCAAACGATGACTTTTAACGAGACAAAGCAGATAAAATGATTCACAAAATTTAACAGATTGGACTTCTCAAACCGGTGTCCACGTGTCAGCCTCTCATATGCTCCACATGTAAGTGGCTATCCTTCTACAGATTTGAAGATAATCCCCTCATCTCTACCGTCCATCATTTTCGAACCAAAATGTCCACCGTTCATTTCCTTCAAAACCCCACCTCCCTCCCTCCACCCAATCCTCTCTCAACCACTCTCTCTCTCTCTCTCTCTCTCTCTGAACTTCGAAGCTCCAACAATGGCGTCTCTCCAGCAAACCCCAACAACACTCTCGCTCCGCTCCAGCCTCCTCCCTTCCTCTTCCTCCTCCAAAAACCCCCTCACTCTCAGACTCCCTGCCCAAACCCGCCGATTCCGCCGATGCGGCGTGAGAATGTCCGCCACCGTAGCCGGAAGCTACGCCACCGCCCTTGCCGACTTGGCGAAGTCGAACAACACGCTCGACACGACCAGCGCCGATGTGGAGAAGATCGAGAAGATCTTCGCGGACAAGCAGGTGTTCGACTTCTTCGCAAACCCTATCATCGGCGCCGAGAAGAAGCGGGAGGTCCTCGACGACATCTGCAAGTCGTCGGCGCTGCTGCCGCACACGGCCAACTTCCTCAACATCCTCGTCGACGCGAAGCGTGTCGATGCCATCAAAGACATCGTGAAAGAATTCGAGAGAGTGTACAACGAAATCACGGATACGGAGCTGGCGTTGGTCGGGTCGGTGGTGAAGCTGGAATCGGAGCACTTGGCGCAGATCGCGAAGCAAGTACAGAAACTGACGGGTGCTAAGAACGTAAGGATAAAGACGGAGATCGACCCGAGTCTAATAGCCGGGTTCACAATCCGGTACGGGAATGGCGGATCGAAGCTTATTGATATGAGTGTGAAGAAGCAGTTGGAGGAGATCGCGGCGGAGATGGATTTGGGTGATATTCAACTCGCTGTATGACTCTGTCTCTGTGTGTTTTTCGAAAATGGGGAATTCGGATTCTGGAAACAAATTTGTAAAACGGTTTTTAAGATTCCGTTACATTTTGGGGGAATGGGTTTTGGGGGTAGTAAATTCGGTTTTTCTAAAATGACTGTATAAGACCAAGAGACGATTTATTTCTTCAAACTATAGACATTGAATTTTATGTATGTGGAGATAATCCATCGGAATCCAGATGCAAGATATCAAAATAATAGAAGTTTTTAATTTTTAATTTTAGAATAAAAATGTTGTATTTGTAATTTTAATCTTATTTACTTTATGAAAAAAAATAATTGAAGTTTTTGTTTTTATTTAGAAAACTTGTTTTAAATTAAAAATCTTATCCTTGACAAATGAGTGAGGCATTTGGCAAATGACTCACTTGCCTAGTCATTGAGCCAACCCGAATCTACAACACCATTGATGTGGCTGCATTGTGTAGGTTGACACAACACTAGTGAGTTTGGGTTAGATCTAATTAGGTTTTGCGTCACCAAAACGACGCGTAAACCCGTTGAATAAATGGATCGTGTTCTAGTTGAGGTACTTCTCAACTTTGATATTGTAAACTTTGTTATTTTCTAATGAGATTTTTTATTTTATATGTGTTACTTATTTAAAAAAATAAGCATCATTATTGTTTTAATTTCTTGACAAATTAAACAGGTAAATTGAAAAAAATCTATAAATAAATGGGTTAATTGTGCAAAAACTGGTTACTCGTTAATTAATTGGATATTGCTTGGATTTTAGTTTGTGACACGACAAGTATAACAAGTCATACTAAAGTTAGGCAAAAAAATAAATAAATTGATTGTATTAAAGTTTATCTAAACACAATAGGATAACCTAAATTTATGCTCCTAGCTAGTAGCCATAGGTATATCATTTATATATTGGCTTGATTATTGATTTAAAATATAGTTTTTCTTTATTTATTAAAAAGCTAATGATGAGAAAAAAGTTATATTGTTTAATATTAGTTTATAATTATTCAATATATGGAAATCATTTTTAATATAAAATTGTATGTTAGTTTTAAAATAATAATAATAATAATAATAAATCGCAATACATATATATAAGCTGGGTAAGGCTGTAAGGGAACTAAAAGTAGAATCAATCTCATTTCTAATTGTAGAATAGAATTTGATGATTTTCCGTGGGATCAATGCCACGACCATATAATCACCGCACGTTTAGATATCGATTCATACATAAATCTTATTATAACTCTCCTATCAATTATGATATGATAAATGATATAATAAATGATATTATATTATATTTAAAGATTTCAAACGGGATTTGGAAGATGAATGTTGATGCAATCTAGCGGTGAGTTTTTGTTTAATATAAAATGGTATGTTAGTTTTTCAAAAAATAAATTCTAGATTTAGTTGGATTTTTGAGATGTTTGACCTTCTCAAGTATATTGGAAGCAACGATCTCGTGAAAATTGGTTGAAGAGCAGAGATAGAAATTCGGGGTATTTTCATTTTAGAGCATCTTCCAGACGCACTCAGAATGTTAGTAAAGGGCTTTTTGATAGCTCTGGTGTTTGGAAGGAGGATAATGACAGAATGATTGGTATCATTGATGATTATTTTTTTGAACTTTTCCGATCGAGTGCTCTAAGTCAACTCGTCTTGGATCAGATCTTTCAGTGTGTTAAGCCATATCTATCGGCAGGTAAGGGTGCGTATTTGGATGCGAACTTTTCGGCGGATGAAATCAAAAGAGCAGTTTTCAATGTGCACCCGACGAAAGCTCCGGGGCTTGACGGTCTCCCTGTTCTTTTTTATCAGAAATTCTAGCCAACAGTAGGTGAGAGGGTTACAAAGGCATGTTTAGGTGTGTTGAATGAAGGTTACATTTTGGATATATTTAATAGAACTCTCATTGTTCTAATTCCAAAAGTTAATAGGCCAGAGAGGATTTCTGAATTCTGCCCAATTAGCCTGTGCAATGTACTCTATAAAATTGTGGCAAAAGCACTTGCTAATAGATTCCGAAACGTTTTGGAGGGGGTGATTTCCGAGACTCAAAGTGCGTTCATTCCTGGTCATTTGATTTCGGATAATGCAATTGTAGGTTTCGAATGCATGCATGCTTTGAGGAGAAAGAGAAAAAAGGGAAGAAAGGTTCGCTAGCCCTCAAACTTGACATGTCGAAAGCGTATGATCGGGTGGAGTGGGCTTTTTTGGCTGGAATGTTGAATCAGATGTGTTTCTCGACCTCCTGGATAAATCGTGTTATGAGCTGTGTTCAGTCAGTATCCTTCTCTTATTTATTAAATGGGGAGATTTGTGGTTCTTTAAAGCCGTCCAGGGGTCTTCACCAAGGGGACCCATTATCCCCTTATTTATTCCTTGTGTGTGCTGAAGGGTTATCGCAATTGATCCTGGATGAGGAAGGATCAAGAAAGTTGGCTGGTTTTAGGTGTAGTAGAGGTGGGCCAAAAATTACTCATCCTTTTATTTTTATTTTTTTGCAGATGATAGTATGATTTTTACATGAGCTTCTGAGAAAGATTGTCGGACCATTAGCCAGGTTTTAGATAAGTATTCGAAGGCATCGGGGCAAGTAATTAATTTCCAAAAATCCGCTATGTGTGTGAGCAATGGGGTTTCTCAGCAGAGAGCAAATAATTTAGCTAAAATCATATGAGTGCACTTGGTTAGGTGTCATGAAAGATACTTGGGCTGCGAGTTTTGTAGGGAAAAATAAAAGGGAGTTGTTCGTAAAAATACGCGAGCGGGTGTGGAATCGTGTGAAGGGTTGGCAAAGTAAGCTTTTTTCGTCGGGAGGTAAAAAAGTGCTTCTAAAGGCTATCATCCAATCGATTTCGACGTATTCTATGTCTTTATTTAGACTGCCAAAAGTTTTAATTGATGATTTGCATAAGGTGAGTGCCCGTTTCTAGTGGGGGTCTGATAATGACAGAAGAAGAACTCATTGGTGCTCGTGGAAATTTGGAGGCTTGGGGTTTCGAGATTTATCTTTGTTTGTTTAATAAGGCCATGTTAGCTAAGCAATGCTGGAGACTTTTCTTTAGACTGAATTCTTTAGCGGCAAAGGTTTTGAAGGAATGTTATTATCCCCAGTCCTCTGTTTTACAGGCTGAATGTGGGGCTACAAGTTCGTTCCTGTGGAGAAGTTTCGTGTGGGGTAGAGAGTTATTAGAAGAGGGCTCACGTTGGCGGATTGGTAGAGGAGATTCAGTATATATCTATAAGGATCATTGGCTGCCAAGACCAACAACTTTTAAGGTTATCACTCCTCTTGTGTTTGGTGAGTTGGCTAAGGTGCATGTGCTGAAAACGCCTTCAGGGGCGTGGAATGAGAACCTTATTCGTGAGTGTTTTTTTACCGGAGGACGTAGATTCCATCCTCAGTATTCCGTGTTCCTCTAACCAGGCTGTTGATTCACTTACTTGCACTATGAGAAGCTTGGCTCTTTTTCAGTTAAAAGTGGATATCATCTCGGTTGTTCTCTACTGCCAAAGCCTAGCTCTTCAGGGCTTAGTAGCTCTGAATCCTGATGGAAATTCCTATAGCGTCTGAAAATTCCTGTTAAATCAAGATGTTAATGTGGAGAGCATGTCACGATTGGCTTCCGACTATGCTTTTGCTTTCAAGACGAAAAATGATGTGGGATAGTATGTGCCCTATGTGCAAGAACAGACCGGAGACGGTTATGCATGCTCTGTGGACTTGCCCTTCCTTAAAAATGGTTAGGAATAGGTGTCCTTATGTAAAGGGAATTTCTGCCACTGATGGTACTCAGTTTATGGACTTCATGTTAGCTTGCAAGGATCTGCTGCGATTGGAGGAAATCGAACTCATTTGTGTGATAGTATGGCGTATATGGTACATACGAAATGGAAATGGGCACAACTCTACTTCACTTTATGATGTAGATATTGTCTCTTAGGCTGAATCATATTTGGATGACTTCCAGAGAGCAAATAGGGGGTCTCATGCAAGTTTTATAGGCAATGGCTTGGTTGTTTCTTCATGGAGCCCTCATCTAATGGGTTGTTTTAAGATTAACACAGACGCGGCGATTGATGCGGAAAAATAGAGGGTTGGAATAGGAATCATTGTCCGAGACTTTTCTGGAGCTGTTATGGTGTCGAGCTCTCAAGTAGTTAGAGCAGGCTATGATCCTCAGGTTGCGGAAGCCACTGCAATTCTCAAAGGTATCCAGTTTGCTCTTGCAGCAGGTTTCTGGCGCTGCTTTATTGAATCTGATGCTCAAGTGGTAGTAAACTTAATAAACTCCCAATCTAGTGTTAATTCTGATGTTGGTCTAATTGTTTCAGATATTCTAAGTCTCCAAGTTAACTTTTAGAAGTGCAATGTAGGGTTTATCATAGGAAAGCTAATATGGCAGCTCATTGCCTTGCTAAGTTAGAAGTGGTGTTAGATACTGATGGTTTCTGGATGGAGGAGGTACCTCCTAGTATGGTTCCGATTATTTTGGGCGATTGTCCAAATTCGTTGTAAGTTTCTTTTTCATTCAAAATTCTCCATAATCAGTGGTCCACATGCAATGCACTGATATAAGTTATATCAATGCACTGAAGAGAAAATGAATATATATATATATATATATATATATATATGGGAGCAGGGGAAATTGTGACTTTTAAAAAAATTGGGGAAATTATGACTTTCAATCATATCAAATTCACCTAACATATATTGTTTAATATTAGTTTATGATTATTCAATATATGGAAATCATTTTTAATATAAAATTGTATATTAGTTTTTTATAAATAAAAAAATTAAAATAAAGTGATATATATATATATACAGGGGAAATTGTGACTTTTAAAAAAATATATGGGAAATTATGACTTTGAATCATATCAAAGTCACCTAACATATATTCTTTAATATTAGTTTATAATTATTCAATATATGGAAATCATTTTTAATATAAAATTGTATATTAGTTTTTTTATAAAAAATTAAATAAATTGTGAGATATATAAATATGAGTAGGGAAGGGCACTAAAAGTATAATCAATCTCATTTCTAATTGTAGAGTAGAATTTGATGATTTGCCGTGACACAATCATTTCATCACTTAGATATCAATTCATACATGAATCTTACTATATAACTCTCAAATAAATTATGATATGATAAATGATATAGTAATTATGATTATATTATATTTAAAGATTTTAAACGGGATTTAGAAGATGGAAGTTGATATAATGTAGCGGTAAGTTTTTTACTTATAGAATTTTAACTTTGAATCATATCAATGTCACCTAACTTTTAAATTTATAATAGTTAAAAAAAAATCTAGATTTAGTTGGATTTTTGAGATGTTTGACCTTCTCAATGGATAAGATTAGATCTGAGTGATTGTTCCTTTGTTCATATGTGTAATTAATCGGTTTAATTAATGGAGAACCGCCACAACATGACATGAACCAAACTAAGTTGTAGCAAGATAGATAGGTGGGGTGTCATTAAGTTGAAAATTGTGGTTGTCCTTCGCTACCTAGCAAACATCTAATCTAAGGAGAAGCTTGAGATGACAAAAGACTTAAATATGTGGACTATACTCATTTTTACGCGATTGATTATTTGTGTGCCACAAACACACAAACACACGTGTGTAAAAGTTTCAAGTTGATCGTGCACATAATTTTATACAAATTGATTTTGTAACAACATTGAAACATAAATTTTGCATAAAAAATAATGTATTTACGATAATTCTTGGACCGTACGACTTTAAGAGCCAAAAACACAAATATGACACAAATATGGATTAAAAACTAATAAGTTTCAAATCACCCTTTTCAATTTAGATTTTAAAAGATTTTTATAAGTGAATGACTTTTAGAATTTAGTAAATTTTTATTGACTTTGGTAGAGTTTACAGTGATTATAAAAAAATTTGGTAGACTTTTATAAATATTCATTTTAAAATACTTTTATAGATATCGATAGACTTTTATTAAATTTTAAATCTAATATACAGTTTGTAAACTTTTATTTTAAAAGAATTTTATAGATATTGATATACTTTTTTAAAACAAGCAAGAAAAACAAAATCAACTGGGATAATTTGCTTGATACTTTTATTTACTTCTGAATATATTATACAATTTGTTATAACAAAATTATATTTATCATATCAATAAAAGCATATTTCTAAAAAATATAAAAAACCATGCTTCACTTTATACCGGATGAAAGCATTCATACCTCCACAATGATATTAAGGCTAATTTTTTTCACCGGACATTCTTCATTTTGATATCAAACACATTAGCTCATCCGAATGTCTTATGTTCGAGTAGAGATTAAAACTATAAATTATATTATATTAAAGTATCTCTAATGTTATTATGCATTTCGAGAAAATTGAGTGTCACACAGGATAGTTAGATAATGAAGTAGAAAAAGCATCTCAAATGCAATTATCTAACTTGATTATGGAGGTGATGTGGCAAACTTTTTTTTAGAGAATATAGAGTTGAGTTTCTAAAAGCATCTCAAATGCTAGTATGACTTGTGAAAAAAATAGATGCCGCGTAAGATGAACAACCAATTAGTTAAAATATTCATCTCCAATGCAGTTGTGGTCATTCAACCTCCAGTTGAGGTGGCAAAATGTTTTTTATATACTGTCAACATGACCCTCTGATTTCAGAGGCTCTGTTGGATAGCCATATTTTTGGCTTAGTCAGAAACCCGCTCCTTTCTTTTACTTTACTTTTCATTTGCCCGCCCTCTTAGTCAGCAGTTCAGTGTCTTTTCCCAATCAAGGAGATGAATATATGAATCCGGATACTCTTGTAACTGAAAGTATTAATGCTGATGGGGTTGTGCGCCCGCAAGGAAGAAAATGCACTAGAGAGAAAAAAATGTAGTTGAATGATGAAAAGAGTGTGGTTGATGCATTATACAATTTACATAGCACTTTGGAGAAGCAAATTATGGTTAATCAAAGAGAGTTGGAGTTAAAAAGAGAAAAAGATAAGAAAGATTTTGAGTTGCCAGAACGAACAATGAAAAAAGAGATCGAATTAAAAGAGAAAGCATAAAAATGAAGGAAAAAGATCAACAATTGAAAGATAAAGATCAGCAAATGAAGGAGAAAGATCAAAAGAGACAAGAACAAGACTGCATTTAAACCAAGATGTTAACAAACCTCCACAAGCTTTACGAAAGGCCTTGAAATATATCAAGCTCAAATATTGACGGAATGAGAAAATGATGGTCTTTTGGAAAGGTTCTTAAAAGTAATGGTGATGACAAGTAATTTGTTTATTAAACATGGTTTTAGACAATATTTGATTTTCTTAATTATGATTTTTTAGACATGTGCTTCTAGTATGTGTTATAAGTATGAAAAATTACAATGATTGGTGTTGCCAGTGTATGACTGTTCATTTAGGGTCAATTACATTTTTCATTTGTTAGTGTTGTCTTAAGAAATCCACCTATATTTCTCTTTGCTTGTTAAAAATCAACATTGAAGCATTCTCCCAGTTTAACAAGCACCTGGATTGAATGTTTAATTCCATAATTTAGATCATCATTATCATATATTGAATAGAACATTTATATCTTGTCCAGTCAAAATGAAATAGAAGGGGAGGGAAAAAAAGAGAGAGTAAAAATGTCCTTAACCAAGTTTGACTTAGTATTTCAAACACAAGAGACATGGTTTTGATTGCAGACTGTTAAGTGTTAACCAAGTTAGACTTGGTATGAATACAAATAAAGCAAAATGATTTAAATATCTATACATTCCTTAAAATCTTGTAGGTCTTGTGATACCAGTAATGCACCATTATAAAAGTAGCTCAAAATAAACAATTATATCAATGTTGGTCACATACAAAGAACATCAAATCCATCAATAACTACAAGATATGAACTATTTATTATTTAAAAAGTAACAAGAAAATAAAATATCAAAAGTTAACGTCATAGACATCAAGTTGCTTGTCGACCACCGTATATATCATATAAGTGATTTATGAGATTGATATTTAAATCCATGTGCATCCTTTGTCTCCGAATTGTTCATTCGATTTATCATCCTAGAGACAAGAAAAGTATAGTCATGCTCTAGATGAACATCTTCAAACATTTCATCCCTATGAGGTTGCCAACTTTCAGGGTTAATTCCTTGATGATGTTCACTCTCAATCATCATATTATGCAAAATGATGCATGTCTTCATTATCTTTCTAAGGTCTCTTGCATTCCACATACGTGCTGGACCTTTGACAATATGCCACGTACTTTGTAACACGCCAAATGCTCGTTCAACATCTTTCCTCACAGCTTCTTGGTGCTCAGAAAATATTTTCTCTTTAATAGAAGACGGTTAAGAAATTGTTTGAATTAGAATGGCATATTGTTGGTAAATTTCATCTGAGAGATAATACCTCATATTGTAGTGATGACATTGTACTACAAAATTTCATTGTGGTGCAACACCATTAATAAGATCATCAAATAGCGGAGATCTATCTAAAAAATAATATCATTATTAGTATCAGTCATGCCAAAGAATGTATGTCAAATCCACATATTTTTTTTAAGCTACAGCTTTTAAAATGAGAGTAGGAACTCTTTTAAAACCATTAGTATGCATACCATGTCAAGTAGTGGGGCAATTCTTTGAATGCCAATTCATGCAATCTAGACTTTTAAGCATACCTAGAAAGCCTCGATCCTCTCCTTCTTAGAGCAACTTTGCAATATCATCTGAATTTGATTTTCTTAAATATTGTTTTCCAAAAACTCATATTACGGCATCACAGAACCGTTTTAGGCTTTCGATTGCAGTGCTTTCTCCAGTTTGAACATATTTATCGAGGATATCAGCCACTGCACAACTGCTATCATTTTCTGTAAAAGACTCAACTCGTCTTCTCCAACTGCATCAACCTTTTGTGTAAAATAATCATCTTAATTTCCAATGTCTTTTAAAATTGTTTTGAATAATTCCACATCCATTCGAAATCGATGACAAAAATGCTTTGTTGTATACTTTGAGTGCTCACCTTTGAAATAATCATTAATAATTAAATCATGATGATTCTTCCTATCACGATGAATATAATGTCTACCAAGTGTTGAGCCACCATGATGATGCTTTTTACCAATCAACATCGATGAAATTATTAAAGGAACATGAATTGCCGGGGTTTGAACCACATTATGAGTCATCTTAGTACATATTAAACTATTATCTTCCAATGGTTCATCTAATAATTGTTTGGTCATCGAAAGTGAATCATTACTTGATGACGAACTGTTAGAGTCGGATTAAAAACTCGATGATGACATTGATTTATAATCACACCTATAAAAAGAAAAGAAATATATATATATATATATATATATATATATATATATTAGGAAACATATAGGCCAAGTGAAACAAACATATAGGCAAAAACAAAGTATATAACATCAAGCTTGGACTAGAAAATATGGAACTAGACAACAATTGTAATTGGATCTCCATTCTCATGCTTAAAGACAAAAACATATACTTGATAAATTGAATATATTAATGTCTACTTGTTGGTTTTGATTTGTCGGTTGAAATTCCTACAAGGTTATGAACTAAACAACTTGACATGGGGGGGGGGGGGGGGGGGGGACCTGATGAGAATAAGGGAGCTGCACCAAGGAATCCATTGCATGTTCCAGTTGGGCCAATAACAAAGGCAAGGGCTAAGAGATTCAAAGAAGCACTCAATGGCCTGATTCAAGATACTTGAGCTGATGTTGAATTGTTGAAGTCCAAGATAAGCCCACATGAAGACCAAGGCTTAATTAACATCATCAAGACAATTGATTGGGCCGAATAAGAGAAGAGTTTGGGCATGTGGCACAACATGGGCGGCGTATGGTTGGAGGAAATCCCTATTTTAGCATTTTTCCTATTTTATTTTCCAAAGAATAAGAGTTAATTTGTTTCCCAAATTAAGGGGTTGATTTGTTTCCAGATTTAGCCTTCCAAATAGAGAACAAGTCAATAGTTGCTTGTTTTAGTCTTTTATTTTCTTTCCCATTTTTAAGACAATTATTGCCCAATTTAGTTTTCTGATTGTAAGGCCATAATGGCCGAATATCTTGTTTCCTTTCTTTTCGATTAGGTTTTTAGTTCATAAGGAACCAACTGATGTAATTTTTGGTAGACTTGATTTTGAATGAAAAATAGAGAGAATTTTCTCTTTGGTTCCGAAAATTGACTTATCACTCACCTTTCTTTCTTGTTCTTGAGTGTGGCGTCTTTCACTTTCTTGATACCGTTAGTTCTTATCTCATTATAGATAACGGGTCACTATCCTATATTGTTCTTGCTTATAAACTTGAATCTAGAAAATGATCATTGCTACCATATATTGGTTCTGGGTTTCAGTGTTCTTAGTGAGGTTCATATCAGGACCTAGAGGGGGGTGATGAGGTCATCGTTGTGCCTACCAAAAATATATTTCTAATTAAATCTATCTCGCAAATGCAACGAGTCAGAGGATTAGTATAGCAAGTAAGCAAGGGCCATTCGCACAGAGAGGTGGTATCCGTATAATTGTCTCTAGCTGAAGCGTTATTGGAAGTGATGTAAATAGAACATGGAAAGGGTGAGAATGATGTGTGTGAAGTGTATGCATAATGCGGAAGGTTGTGAGGTGTGTAATTAAAATAACCTAAAACTAAACTAAACTAGGGATAGAAATGTAACCAGGTGCTTGCCTTTCTAAATCTAACTACATGGAAATCAATTACACTACAAAGCAATTAAAAGAGGCAAATCAATTAAACTACAAAGCAATATAAATTAGTCTACTCCTAAAGGCAAAACACCCTAGCTACGAAAATAAATGTGGCTTGGAGAGATGGAAGATAGTGGTTACAATAGGTATATAAGTTCACCAAACACATAAGCTAATCATGTTGATTATAAACATTCAAGCACCATTCAACACAGATTCAAGGGCTAGTTCTCTTGATTAAGGATTCCGAAACCAAATCATCTATTATTACGAATCATTTGTTGATTAAGGAATATCGAAATCAATTATCATCACTCAACCAAAGGCATGGAATGAGCAATTGTGTCTAGGTCTGGACCCATTAAGCATAAGAACAATACACCAAACAGCCTAATCTAGCATAAGCAAGCATAAATCAAGTTCCCTATATTCAATAGTTAACAATAAAGATCCATTCACAATTAATCAACCGGAACATGGATGTGCTCTTTCACTCGAATCAATCCGTACATATCGATTCCCTTTCGTCACCAACATGCAAATAAGAGTGAGACTCTACTTTTACACTACATCATTTGTTTATACTAAGTTACACTACATCGTTGTTTTAATCTAAAGTCTCACTTATGCAAACATATCAAATTCTACTCATTCACCAACATATATGTCAAGAAAAAAGAGATATAGCAATAAGCTCAAAGAATAGAGTCATGATCCAAGTTGAATCTAAGTAAATACCATATATAATAAGCTCAAGTGTTGGTTTACAAATATTCCCTAATGGGGATTACACATCAAAAAATAGAAAATAAAACAAAGAGAAGAGTTTAGAGATAACGATATCTCTATTTCGTTTTGCTCTCTTTTCTCCTTGGATCTACTTAAAAGATGGATGGAGGAAGTTTAGAGGTGGTGGTGGTGAGACATCCATGGAGGAGAACCTCCATGGAAGCCTTTGAAGCTTCTCTCTCTCTTTTGTGGTGTTGAAGAACAAGAGAAGGTATTGGTGTCTATCTAATATTGGATATATGAGAGATATGTTCAAAGACCAACAAGGTAGGGTATTTATACTGTTTAAAGGCTAGAGCATTAATTGGGTGTGAAAAGTCAAGTTTACCCTTAAAAATCACGTGATCTGCAAGTTGATAAAGTTTTGTCGACACAAATCTGTGAGTTGTAACTCACAGATCCATCTAGCATATTTCTTTTTACTGGTTGGTACTCGCAGATCTGGATGGCAGAAGGTTCTGGGCAAGTTTTACGACTTTGATATGCAAATTGGGACTCGCAGTCTGAAGTAGCATACCTGTTTCTACTGGCATGTGGTCGTAGTCTGAAATAGCAGTCTCCTCTGGACTACATCTGTGACTTGGATCTACGACATCGATGTCGCAGATTCCTTGAAACTTTCAAAACTCAGCTCATTTTTCTCTAATTTGCCTACAAACATTTACTTTAAGCTCAAACACCTAACTTTAGGGAAATAAACCTACACAAGGCTCAAACACATATTATATACACAAAACGCTCGAAACCGAGCATAAAAGTTAGGAATAGGGAGACTAAAATAGGTACATAAATGTACCAATCAAATACCCTCAAACCTAATCTTTGCTCGTCTTCGAGCAAAACTAAAAACATAACAAAAAACAAATAAGAAATCTAAAACAAATGAAAGCAATAAACAAGTAAAAACTAGCTCGTCTACTTTCGTGGGAGAAACGATGGCACTTAGCATGTGCCACAAGCCTTTGAAACCTCTAGGTGTCCCTAGTAGGAGGAGTTATAGTCTCATGAGGGTTTACTAATATAGTACCCACAAACGCAACTCTACAAAGCAAAACATTGAGTTTCCACCTTAAACATACAAAGCAAAAACTATATGCATGCTAAAATCTCTGTATAAGACTAGTAATATGCCGTTTAAATCAATACATCACGCAATGCATGTATGCCAATACTAAAGATGTTTTTGGTTTACAAAACAACTAAGCTCGAATGCCTAAGATCGAATTCGCCATGACTTCTAATCCTCACCGGATTACACTCATATTTTCACTAAGAACCTAGGCGATAACACTCATCAACATATGCGATTTGGAGTTTGGGTACATGGAATCAAAATATATTCGCATATTCATATAATTAGAAAGACCGCTCATATAAGTGCAAAGGATCTCATGAACGAATTAAACATTAAGAACATAGATAGAGCATATGCAACCTTACAATTAAGCAAGCATTACCAAGAGATCCGCTAGGTCTTTCATGGTTGTAATGGGGCCATGGGTGTAGGCTAAGAAAGAATGGGAAAATGGAAAGCAAAATACCTAAGACCATATCAGGGGATTGCTAACCATACACAACGCAATATCAACATCCCAACTATAGATTGTATTACAGGATTGCTGACCATCTACAATGCAATCTCTACATCCTCAAGTTAATCTATTACAAGTATGCATATAGGCTTCTCTTTTGTTTTCTTTTCTATACTCCTTTTATTTTTCTTTTGAGTAGATATTCATTGCTTTTCTTTTCTTTTCTTTCTTACTTTTGAATGACTATACACATATAAACTTTAATGCTTTTCATTCATGCCTTAGTACATGCAACTACACTTTACAATTTATCCCAAGAAACTCATTGGTTTCTTCCCAAAATTTGTAGTAATTACAACACACCACAATACTCTACCATCTATATCATCATATGGTCCAAGCTAATTAGGTACGGTTTCATTATATATGCTTGGTTCTTTGGAAGTATGGGTAATGAAAGAAAAGGATATGTGTTTGGTTTCAAATGGGCAATTGGAGCACACACATATCTGGTAAGAGTAGTGTTTAGGCCATTTAGTAGTTAAAGCAAACATTGCCTAGCATCACTTGTCAAGGATCAACCAACGAAAAAGTTAAACAAAACATGTGATATCATAAAATGATTGTTCTTTAATATCCAACGCAAAACCTATAGAGATCAATCTATAAATTGAAGAACAAGATAAGTGTTTAAGAATAGAAATGACATAACCCTATCAAATAAAACGTTACTAGGCACAAAATATCTCACAAAGGTAGTCTCCACTATTCTCTTAAGCTAAACAAACATAGAGTCTCATATACCTCAACATCAAAAGATTGGCACTCTACGTGCAAATTTAAGTGATGCAACAATTATAGATGGCATGAATGCTAGTCAAAACATAGAGCTAAAAGCATACATCACATGTCTCTACCGGAAAGCAAAGATATTATCTCAACCAAAATGGGCTTCAATTCCAAAAATTTTCAATTTTAACCAATTTTTGTAGAGATTTTAGAAAAAAACAAAACAAAACTACAAAAACGACACAAAACACAACGAAGTTTTCCACACCCCCAAACATAAACCTAACATTGTCCTCAATGTTACTTCGTGGAACTATCACCACTCAAAAATTGGACAATGCAAGCTAGAGTTCGGAAATAAGGGCAACAAAACAATTCACAAAAAACTAACAAATAAAATAAAACAAAACAGATCCTAAGATCTAAGCATAATACATTTCGCACTCTTAGATCTAAACAAAAATAAAAAACCACAACAATAAGCAAGGCATTTATATCCTTGAAGCACTAGGCGATTTCCGCCATAATCAACAACTATATCCGCAAACATATCAATTAAGATCAACAAATGCATTCCACTATACTTGAAGCACAAAAACTACATTTCATCACAAACATGGAGGAATCTATTGGAGAAATTTATGTTTGAGAAGAAAGTGTAGATGATTACCTCATGTGGCTAAGCCCGGCATCTCTTCTTCTTTTCGCTACTTCGCGGTTCATCCCACGTCCTTGGTTTTCAAACCAATTAAGCCTTCACACATTGCCATTTTACTTGGTGGAGTGTTGTGTGTTCAGTAAACACTCAACCATTATCTTGAGTGAAGGTTCCAGATTTTGGATTGCGCAGCGGAATGAGGTTCTTAAAATTTCAATGCAATCATCAAATTAAACCAATTGTACAGTAATAATCGAAAACAATAAGAAAGATATGAAACTATTTCATACCAACGTTTGTAGGCTCTTTCTTCTTTTAGACTTGCTTCCTGATTTGAACCACAAGATCTTCCTGGCTATCTCCAGGGATTGGTACCGGCATGTGGGCGCGTCACGGTACTCAGGAACAAGGAGGATGAAGAAAAGAAGAAGAAAAAAAAATTTGGCCGAAAAATACCTAGAACACTTTCGAGGGTTTTTTTTCTTTTCTCTTCTTTGGTTCTATACGCTAAAAAAATTGACTCTCAATTCTGAACGTATTTTGTGTTGTTTGTTTCCAAAAACATATATCAAATAAAACTAATCAAATCAAATCTTTTAAGATATCTGATATCTTTAATTTATATTAATTTATTTGATTTGATTTGAATTCAAACTATTTTAAATTTAAATTTAAATATTTAATATAATGGAAATGAAATAATCAAATTATCTTATCTTCATTCAAAATAAATATCAATCAACACCCTCCATCTAATGATTAATTACACAATTAAATAATCTAATTATTTAATTAACATAATCATTAATATTCATTAATTAAATAATCTCATTATTCAATTAATTTCCGAATAGACACGTGTCACTTTCGTAACACAATTAATTGGACAATCCAATTAATTAACTGTGACCCTTATTACCTTAATCAATCGGGATAGCAAGGGGACCCAATGGACCTACAGTATTTTGAGCTCCAATAATCCTTAGAAATAGTTAATTAAACTCTTTAATTAATATTTCATGATTATTAACTTCAGTGATATTCAACGAAAAACCCGAAGCTGCATCCTCTCAACTGTAGATGTTTTTACACAAACTAATAACTTTCGGTGTCCATCAATATAACTATTGCATATGATATAATACTTCACAAGTAGTTCATAATTAGAGCTGGGTTATAATGTCCGTTATACCCCTCTAATTACATCTTTTCCATTAAGTACCAATGATTCTCTAATGAACAATAAATCCTACATTCCTCATGGAATTAAGAGGGAGCTCATATTGTTCAAGCCCTAAATAAACCCTTAAGGGAACTACTGTATGCTTCTCGTAAGAATGAGTGGATTCCACTATTGTGTACAAACCTTCCTAGCTACAAGCCAAACCGTGATTCTAACATACGAAGCATATTGACCGGGAATGTAACTTTGATCTTACCCATGGTATATCAAAAACCGCGATCTAACCTGAAGGGGTCGATAAGACACTCAAGATTAAGATCACCCATAAATAGCCATAATTTGTCGATATATATGAATCTCATCATGTAACGGATCTTATTGAGAGATTCATATAGACCGTGGCCCAGTCCTATATGATCACATCATACAAGGTGCATCCATTCTCATATCACCATATGAATGATCCAGGATAAGATCACCGGACATTACGGAATGGACCGCAACTGTAGATTAACCACAAATAAAGTACCTAACTTTATTTACTATCTACGGACTCTTTAGATTGCTCGTTTCAAAATGAATCCATCTGTATATGACAATCATATACTTTGTTTGAAATTACATCCGACAATCTTGGATGGTAAGTACACATGATATATATAAATATATGAGACAATTTAAATGAATAAACTACTTCTTTCACTTATGTTCAATTCACATTTACAAATTACAAGCTTTAGGGTAAAAACCCCAACAATCTCCCACTTGCACTAAAGCATGTGAGACATGTCTTGTAAACCTAGACCCTCTAGTTGACCCGTAAACACTTTAGCCGGTAAGGTCTTCATAAATGGATCAGCATGATTGTTCTGTGACGCTATCTTGGTCATGGTCACATCTCCTCTCTGCACTATCTCTCTGAGGAGATGATATTTCCTCTATATATGCTTCCCTCTCTTGTGGCTTCTTGGTTCTTTGGAGTTAGCCACAGCACTACTGTTATCACAACAAAGTGTGATGGGTTTATCCAGATCTGGAACAACTTCCAGATCACTCAAGAACTTGCAAAACCAAACAACCTTTTTAGCTGTTTCTCAAGCGGCTACATATTCGACTTCCATGGTGGAGTCAATACAAGATTGCTTAATACTCCTCCATACAATGGCTCTACCACCAAGGGTGAATACTGATCCAAACGTGGATTTTCTAGAATCCATGTATCCTAACGGGATCAAACCCTGTCCAGAATACACTAGCATATAGTTTCTCGTTCTCCGAAGATACTTGAGAATAGTCTTGACAGCAACCCAATGATCCAATCCTGGGTTGGACTGGTATCTACTGGCTACTCCCACTGTGAAGCAGATGTCCGGTCTCATGCATAGGGAACACGTCTCATATCCTCAACTTCTTGTGGTGTCTTAGAATATTGTTCCTTAGACAATTGAACTCCATGCCTGGAAGGTAAATTACCTTTCTTGGAGTTTTGCATCGAGAATCGTATAAGAATCTTGATGATATACAATGTTTGAGATAATGCTAGGAGTTTGTTTTTACGATCCCTTAAGAGTTGGATCCCTAGAACATAACTCCCATCTCCCAAATCTTCATTTGGAATTGGCTAGCTAGTTAGCCCTTTACTTCCCATAATACCCCTACATCATTCCCAATGAGTAGGATATCATCTACGTATAGGACTAAGAAAACTATTTTCTTGTCAATGATGCGCTTGTAGACACAAGGCTCATCAACATTTTGCTCAAAGCCATAGGTTTTGATCACATCATCAAACCTTATGTTCCAATATCTAGATGCTTGCTTCAGTCCGTAAGTGTACCTTTACAGCTTGCAAACCTTTTGCTCTTAATCTGGAGACACGAATCCATCTGGTTGCATCATGTAGATGCTCTCATCAAGATTGCCATTCAAGAATGCAGTCTTGACGTCCATTTACCAAATTTCGTAATCGAAATAGGCAGCAATGGATAAGAGAATCCGAATTGACTTAAACATGGCTACTGGCGAGAAATTCTCTTTATAATCGACCCCCTCTTTCGGGGTATAACCTTTGGCCACTAGCCTTGCCTTAAAGGTCTCTACCTTCCCGTATACTCATCTCTTTCTCTTGTAGATCCACTTACACCCTATGGTTTTTACCCTATCCGGTAAGTCTACAAGTTCCCAGACTGAGTTAGAGTACATGGACTCCATCTCGATATTCATGGCTTTAAGCCACTCCTCTTTGTCAAGATCTTCCATTGCATTCTTAAATGTCAATGGATCATCTACACTATCAGTAGAGACGACATCTCATCCCTCACATATACCCAAATAGCGTTCATGTTGTCTCACAACCCTCCCACTACGTCTAGGTAGTAGTGTATCCTGACTAGAAATCATCTGACTATCAGATATCAATGGATCAACAACTCTTGTTGACTGAGCACTAGTCGTACCAGGCTCCATTTCATTCAGTACAATCTTACTACGAGGTTTATGATCACTAATATAGCTATTCTCAAGAAACGTTGCATTTGTCGATACAAACACTTTGTTCTCTTCATGACTATAGAAGTATCCATCGTTAGTCTCTTTGGAATATCCTACAAACAAGCAGACCATAGACTTGGGGTCCAGCTTTCCACTTCTGTTCTTTAGCACATGTGTTGGACACCCCCATATGCGGAAATGTCACAAACTAGCGTTACGACTATTCCATAACTCTAAGGGAGTCTTAGTAATAGATTTGGATGGCACTACATTCAAAATGTATGCCACAGTTTGTAACGTATATCCCCAAAAGGAAATTGACAATGATGAGAAACTAATCATAGATCTCACAATTTCCATTAGGGTTTTATTTCTCCTCTCGGCGACATCATTCTGTGGTGGTATACCAGGAGCTGTGAGTTGGGACACTATCCCATACTCGACCATAAAGTCTTCAAACTCTTGGTCAAGGTACTCACCTCCACGATCCGATCATAGAGATTTGATAGTCTTTCCTAACTGGTTCTCAACTTCAGCTCGGAATTCTTTGAACTTTTCAAAAATTTCTGACTTCCGTTACATTAGGTAGACATATCTGCATCTCGAGTAGTCATCTATAAAGGTGACATAATACTCATAACCACCCATTGCTTTAACATTCATCGGTCCACAAATGTCTTAATGTATAAGCTCTAGTGGTTCTTTAGCTCTAAGCCCTTTTCCAATAAAAGGTCTCTTGGTCATTTTACCTTCTAAACAAGATTTGCAGACAGGTAAGGTGCCAACCTTTAACTCACTTAAAGGTCCGCTTTTAACTATTCTATCTATCCTGTCAAGGTTAATGTGGCAAAGTCTTAGATGCCACATATACGTTTCATTTTCTGGAGAAATCTTTTGTCGTTTTATTTTTGGTTTTTCAACTTTAAACATTTCAGCGTTGAGCAGTGTAGTATTTATTAATGGCCTTAAAACATACAAGTTGTTTTCATTTGATCCTGAACATATATTCAAACCATTATTTACAATAATAACAGACATATTATTAAAAGAAACAGAATATAATTGTTCCAACAATTTTGAAACTGAAATCAAATTTTCAGTAAATCTAGGAATTAAAAATACATTATTCAAAATAATGAAACAACTTCCAAAATGTAGTCTAACTAAACCCACTGCTCGGGCTGACACGACATCCCTTTACCCAACACGTATAAAGAAGGCTCCTTCCGCAAGCTATGTCCAATAATTAGTCCACTGCATAGAAGAACAAACTGTTAGGATTATGCTCAATAGCAAGAGTGTAATAATGTATTTGACAATCTTTTCATATTAATAAAGTGATTTCTAGTTTAACAAATCTTATAGCATTTATAGTTTAATTATTATAATTGTCAAAAGTAAATAATCATAAGGTCAAAAGACTATGAGAAAAGAAGAATTGTTCGTACATCTGGATATGTATGAGGTAAACACAATTATTTAGTTAGTCTTGAATAATATTCACAACTTAAGATAAAGGTTGGGCGCCTTTATCTTGTTAAAGTATTAGATTCTTTTGCTAGCATTTGAGTGGGATCAAATGTGTTATGATGAGTCTAAAATCATCAAAGTGTGGTGTCTTTGGGTAAAAGAATCTAGTGCACTGGGTGCATTGAATATGATCATAGTGAAATACTTTATCCAGAACCGTCAATGGATAAAAGTTTTCACTTGAAGACAATCGGAGAGTCTATCTCAATCCTGAGATAAATGATGGACTTATGATTGCAAGTGTTATCATTTGAGCTATAAATGAGTAAGATTATATAGCATAGTCTATCATCGATAGTTTGGTGGTATTCATTTGTTAATCGATAGAGGACTTCATTTATAGATATGGATATCGTGGGTCCACTTATTAAATGAGAGTAGAATATCATCATATGGATGTTTTGAGGTATTGGATATTAAATCTTAACGTTAAGTTTTCAATAGTGTCTATTGAAATATGGCTTCTGGACAAGTCAAAATATCCAAGTTCAAAATGTGGTCATATGGGTAAATATGGTAACTTGGAGAGTTATAGGCAATCTATGAGCTCTTGGTGATTACTGGTATTCTTCAGGAAGATACACTATCTCCATTAAGATTGTCTAGGCCTCTAGGGTATGAATGAGCAATATTAACTTATTCTATCTTTATTTAAGAGTTCAATTTTAGTTTTTTAGTGGAATGAACTAAAATTAATAGATCGAACCTAAGTGAATCATTTGTTGATTGTGATTAGGTTATGTCTATCAGAGATTAAATTTAGATAGCCCACCAAGATCCCAAATTCACACGAACTTGCATGGATCATTTGATATATTCTACCGGACCAATTTATGGGTCCATCTAGAATTGTATTAAGGCATGTGAACTTGTTTCTTTTAGTAAGAATGGGTCTAGTTCACATGTGAACTTTTTATTAAGATCCAATGGATTTAATTAAAAAAAAAACAATATTGGCCCTTATATATTGGCTTGGGCGGCAAGGGACTATTTATTAGTCTTATATATTGTTCTTATTTTATTATTTAATTAAATGGAAATTAATTAATTTATTAATTATTTAATTAAAAGTCAAAATCTTTTTCCTAGTAGGAGATGGTCTCCTAGAGTCATATTATTGTTGGTAATATGATAAGTATCAAATACTATATTTGATGAGTAGATAAATAATAGGAATTTATTTATCTAGTTGATCGGACTATTTTATACCTATTTTAGGTCCCCAATTTTCCTATCGTTTGTTCTCGTTTCGAGCGTATTTTGTATATGTTAAGCCATGTGTAGGTACATAATCCCTATTTCACGGTTTTGAGCTTAAAGTTTAGATTGGGAGGCAAAAAGAGCTGAAAACGAGAATAAATGGAAGTATTCAGAGTGCCGCTCCTCACCGTTGATACAGACCGCGACGTGATCTAAGCCCAATCATGGCCAAGAAAATCGAGATGTTTCCATGGTTGATCCATCGTCAAGCAAGAATGCAACACCGAGACCGCGTGCATGAACCCCTCTGATTTTCCGACAGCTTATGGGTTGAAATTGTATGGGCATGTGCAGAATGTCCGACTTGTGGGTCCCATAACTCCTTCCTCTGATTGATTCAAATTGATATCTTTATATATTTGGAAAGGTACAGAAGTCTATTTTTCATAACTTTTTACAGATTGTTATCCTGACTTTTCTGGAGGAAGTTATGTCTATTTGAGTAATTAGTGCGCAGAGCAGAAATGGCATTCGGCGGGAAAAATGGCGGGGCAACCAAACCGCCGTTCTGACCGCCGAATTAGGACAGTACATTTCTTCACCAATTCGGCGGGCAAAATGGCTGGCACCATGGCCGCCATTTTGACCGCTGAATGGCACCTGGAGGTCGCATTTTTACCCGAAATTGGGGGGCATTTTCGTCCCTTCACTACCAATTCATACCCTAACCTCTCAACACTATATAAACACCTTTTCCTCTCCTCTCTTCATAATTTTTCAGACCCAAACTTCATCTTCTTCAATCTTCTTCACCAATTAAGAGAGAGAGAGCTTTCAAGAGCATCCATGGAGGTTTTCCTCAATGGATGTCTCTCCCCCACCATTTCTATCCTTCACCCACCACATTTGAGAGTTGATTGCAAGGAGATAGAAGTGGTCTATGATCAATTTCCAGCTAGGCATTTATGGAGCTCTTGGAGGGATTTCTTCAAGGGTTGTCTCCTTTAAACTCATTCTCTTTGTATTTCATGTTTTCTTAATTGTGTAAACCCCTACTTGGGAATATTTGTAAACCTAATTTGTGCTCAATATAATGTGTGGTTGTTTTTATATCTAATTTGTGTTTTGATTCATTCTGGCTTTTATTGAATATATCTCTATCTTGAAATACTTGTGTATGGAGATTGGAAATTAATATGTGTTCATGAATGAGATTAGGAGTAGATTAATGTAATTATAGCAGTAGTTGTAATCAAATGCCCCATTTGTGTGTGTATGTTGATGGAAGGTCTAATTGCATTTGTATGGATGGGTTTGAGTGAATTAGAGTTAGGATTGTGCTTTGGAGGGCCATCCGGGCATAGTTTTGGCTAATTAGCTAGTAAGAATGAATGAACTTGTTAATTGCCATATTTAAAGAGGTTTGGTTCATTGTTTTTGTTATACATTGGTCTTTAGTTATTCCTCACGCTAGGGGCTCTATGTGAGTTATGATTAGAGATACAATAATTGGGAATTCGGCTATTTCTTGCGCTAGGGGCTCTAGGCAAGTTATGGTTGGAGGAACAATTACTCTTTCCATATTCATTAGACTTAACGTTGCCGTTTTACATTACCATGTTAGTATTGAGGCTCAATCTAGCATTGGTTTGTAGGATTGGTTCACATATGTTGGTTGCGGTTTCGTGTTTGAGAGGCTCTCGACACACTCTTCAACTGTTAGCTCTATGAATAGGTATAAATCGGATTAAGGCAAGAACGAACCCTTAACTTAAATTGGATGAACTTAATGTCTAACAACCCACTTGTGTGCACTTATGTTTGGTGGACTTGTAAACCCTTGTGTGACTACTTTCATGCATCTCTCATATCCACCCTTTTATTATTTCTCATTTAAACACCATTCTCACCCTTCCATATTCACTTTATTTTTATATTTTCATTTTCATTTTCTTTTTGCTGCACACATCACACAAACACCATTCTCACCACATCCACATTCTATTTACATGTTTTCCCTAAACTCTAAAACTTGAAACGGTTAACAACACATCCCTGCGGAACGATACCCTTGCTTGCACGTTGTACTAGTTTTATTTCTATATATGTCTTTTGACTCGTGCCTTATAGCGATGTTGTTTTTATTATGAATGTTTGACGATACTTTCAACGACACAAAAAACCATACGTCAAAATGGCGCCGCTGCCAGGGATGGGTATTCGTTAATTGTTTCTTGTTTTAGCTTAGGTTCTGTAAATGTTAGATTTAATTGCTTTGCGGATATTTATGTATGTGGTTAGATTTTTCTTTTTCTTATTTTCTTTTATTTATGGCATATGCATTTGATTGTTTTGAGTTGTGCTTGTGCTAGGAAAGAACAATTTCAGGTTTTATGGACCGCACAACTCTTGCGAACAAAGTGTGCGCTTATCGCACCGTAACAATTCCATCAAGTGAAACGGTAGCGCCACAACGGACGCGTTGGTCGTCGACACATAAGGTAATTCCTCTGTTTAATTTGAGTGCTTGTGGATTAGTTGTCGACTTGGGCGGAAACCGCCCATGTGCATAATGATAGGAATGCTATGTTTGTTGTGTTTGTGATTTTTATTTTTGTTTAGAACTAAGAGTGGAATTGTATAGTGCTTAGATCTTAGGTTTTTAGTATTTGTGATGTTGTGTTCTTATCTCTGAATCTTGCTAAGCATTGTCCATATTTTATGAGTTGAGCAACATTGAGGACAATGTTGAGTTTAGGTTTGGGGGTGTGGACACTCCCGTTGTTTATATGTGTTTTGTTACGTTTAGAAAATTTTCAAATCTCTGCAAACCGGTCATTTTTGAAATTTTGTAATAGTTCCGGTTTTGTTGAGTTGTTTTTCTTCGTGTGCCGGTTGAGACATATCATGTATGCTTTTAGCTCCGTGCATCACTTTAAATATGCTTGTACAGTGCCAATCTTTTGATGTTGAGGTGGATAAGACCTCTATTCTTGTTTAGCTTAGGAAAATAGTGGAGACTACTCGTGAACTATACTAAGCCTAAATTGCGAAAAATCTGTGGGTTTTGTTTCTACTCTTATACACTCTTCGAAGAGTGTGAGTGTAACTACTAAAATTACCTAAACACTTGCCCATAGATATGTGCTTTCATCAGAAAAATTGAGGCCAAACACTAAACCTCCACCACCTACATAACTCAAACATTTTCACATACGCTAGTTATTGATCATGTTTAGGTGTATAGCTTTAGAGAAGCTAGCTCTAAAATGTGTAAAGCGTGTACTTAGGCAAATGTATGTAAATTGTGCAAAGGCAAAGGCTTAAAAAGAAAAAAGTGTGAAATATAAACACTTAAGCCTTCAAATTCTTCAAATGTAAAGTTACTCTAAAAATTTGAGTACAAGTGTAGCACAAAATGTGCAATGTAAAGGTTTATAGCATAGACGCTTGAATTGTAATGTAAATTGTAAATGAGCTCAAAGTGATGTAATTGTAATGTAAACACCTTGGCATGGTCAGTAGCTTTATCTTCCCACTCCTACCATATCCTCCATCCCCTACACTACCAAACAGCCTTGGCCACAAATACAATTAGGGAAAGTCCATTTGATCTCTTAGGAAGTCTATCTTAGGAATGTGAGTCAATGCATGCTCTTTCCACGTTCATGGTATTTCAATTCCTTTCATGAGATCGATTTTCAAAAATTGTGCTTTTATTGAAAATACTCATATGCGATTATATTTGATTCCATGTACCTAAACTCATTCGCATATGTTTGCTAGAGAGTGCACCTAGGATTCTGAGTTAAAATATATGACTGAAATCCGCTGAGGATTAGAGTCGAGGCAAATTTTATCTTGAGCATTCGAGTGTAGTTGTCTTGTAAACCGAAAACATCCTGAGAATTGGCTTACTTGCATTATGTGATACATGTTTATTGATTGGTATATTTAAGATTCTAGCATGCAAGTGTTGTTTTTGCTTGGTATGTTTGGATTGCAACTCAACCAATTTTCTTGCAGAGTATACGTTTGTGAGTGTCGTAACTGTAAACCCTCAGGAGACTATAACTCCTCCTATTAGAGCCGCCTATAGGTTCAAAGGCTTGTGGCACGTGCTAAGTGCCATCGTATTTCCTACGAAAGTGGACTGACCTAGTTTTTATTTAGTTTTACTGTTATATGTTTGTTTGTTTGTTTTTCTATTTTTGTTTTGCTCGAGGACGAGCAAAAGATAGGTTTGGGGGTATTTGATCGGACTATTTTATACCTATTTTAGGTCCCTAATGTTCCTATCGTTTGTTCTCGTTTCGAGCGTATTTTGTATATAATGTGTTTGTTGAGCCATGTGTAGGTACATATTCCCTATTTCATGGTTTTGAGCTTAAAGTTTAGATTGGGAGGCAAAAAGAGCGAAAAACAAGAATAAATGGAAGTATTCAGAGTGCCGCGCCTCACCGTTGATACAGACCGCGACGTGATCTAAGCCCAATCGTGGCCAAGAAAATCTAGATGTTTCCACAGTTGATCCATCATCGAGCAAGAATGCAACACCGAGACCGCATGCATGAACCCCTCTGATTTTTCGACAGCTTATGGGTTGAAATTGTATGGGCCTGTGCAGAACGTCCGACTTATGGGTGCCATAACTCCCTCCTCTGATCGATTCACATTGATATCTTTATATATTCGGAAAGGTACGGAAGTCTAGTTTACAGAACGTTTTACGGATTGTGATTCCGAGTTTTCTGGAGGAAGTTATACCTATTTAAGTAAATAGTGCGCAGAGCAGAAATGGCATTCGGCGGGCAAAACGGCGGGAAACCAAACCGCCGTTCTGACCGCCGAATTAGGACAGTACGTTTCTTCACCGATTCGGCGGGCAAAATGGCTGGCACCATGGCCGCCTTTTTGACCGCTGAATGGCACCTGGAGGTCGCATTTTTACCCGAAATTGAGGGGCATTTTCGTCCATTCACTACCAATTCATACCCTAACCTCCCAACACTATATAAACACCTTTTCCTCTCCTCTCTTCATAATTTTTCAGACCCAAACTTCATCTTCTTCAATCTTCTTCACCAATTAAGAGAGAGAGAGAGCTTTCAAGAGCATCCATGGAGGTTTTCCTCAATGGATGTCTCTCCCACATCATTTCTATCCTTCACCCACCACATTTGAGAGTTGATTGCAAGGAGATAGAAGTGGTCTATGACCAATTTCTAGCTAGGCATTTATGGAGCTCTTGGAGGGATTTCTTCAAGGGTTGTCTCCTTTAAACTCATTCTCTTTATATTTCATGTTTTCTTAATTGTGTAAACCCCTACTTGGGAATATTTGTAAACCTAATTTGTGCTCAATATAATGTGTGGTTGTTTTTATATCTAATTTGTGTTTTGATTCATTCTGGCTTTTATTGAATATATCTCTATCTTGAAATACTTGTGTATGGAGATTGGAAATTAATATGTGTTCATGAATGAGATTAGGAGTAGATTAATGTAATTGTAGGAGTAGTTGTAATCAAATGCCCCATTTGTGTGTGTATGTTGATGGAAGGTCGAATTGCATTTGTATGGATGGGTTTGAGTGAATTAAAGTTAGGATTGTGCTTTTGGAGGGCCATCCGGGCATAGTCTTGGCTAATTAGCTAGTAAGAATGAATGAACTTGTTAATTGCCATATTTAAAGAGGTTTGGTTCATTGTTTTTGTTATACATTGGTCTTTAGTTGTTCCTCACGCTAGGGGCTCTAGATGATTTATGATTAGAGATACAATAATTGGGAATTCGGCTATTTCTTATGCTAGGGGCTCTAGGCAAGTTATGGTTTGAGGAACAATTACTCTTTCCACATTAATTAGACTTAACGTTGTTGTTTTACATTACCATGTTAGTATTGAGGCTCAATCTAGCATTGGTTTGTAGGATTGGTTCACATATGTTGGTTGCGGTTTCGTGTTTGAGAGGCACTCGACACACTCTTCAACCGTTAGCTCTATGAATGGGCATAAATCGGATTGAGGCAAGAACAAACCCTAACTTAAATTGGATTAACTTAATGTCTAACAACCCACTTGTGTGCACTTATGTTTGGTGGACTTGTAAACCCTTGTGTGACCACTTTCATGCATTTCTCATATCTACCCTTTTATTAATTCTCATTTAAACACCATTCTCACCCTTCCATATTCTCTTTATTTTTAGATTTTCATTTTCATTTTTTTTGCTGCACACATCACACAAACACCATTCTCACCACATCCACATTATATTTACATGCTTTCCCTAAACTCTAAAACTTGAAACGGTTAACAACACATCCCTGCGGAATATACACTTGCTTACACGTTGTACTAGTTTTATTTCTATATATGTCTTTCGACTCGTGCCTTATAGCAAGGTTGATTTTATTATAAATGTTTGACGATGCTTTCAACGACACAAAAAACCATACGTCAGTAGTCAAATTAGGAAGTATTTGATTTCTATTAGGAAGTTTTTGATTTAGTCACAATTTAATTATATTCAATAATTGGTTATTGAATAAATACACTATTTGAGTTGGATTAGGAGTCTTGGTGTGGAAAAGAAATCTTTTTTGAGAAAAGATTCTTTGTCACCAAGTAAATCCACCTAGAGATATGATTCTTGACCACCAAGTACATCCTCTTTGGGAAATGATTTGTATACCTATATATACACCAATTAATTTCGGCCAAGCATATAATTTTTTGGTTAAAAATTTCGGCCGAGCTAGAGAATTTTGTGAGAGAAAAAAAAATTAGTTTTTTTCTTGCTCTAGAAAACATTTGGCCAACTCATAGTTATTATGTATTGAATTCGGCCAAAGAAAAGAGAAAAGGGGAACGTATTTGTTTTCGATAGTACACTAGTATCATTTACATCAAAAGGATTTTGTGTACAAAATCGAATCGGGTTCATGCGAGTTTCAATCAAATAGATTGATAATTCACAAGTGACTGGACGTTCTTGGGTTTTCTCTTGGAGGATTATTGTGACTAACAAAGAAGAAGATTTTGTTTGTTTCATCCTCAGGTATACAATTAAAGAAAGGGAGCACACACTCCTAGGTGATTCACGTTCGTGATTGAATTGGAAGATCTTGCGGATTCAATTCGACGCTAGTTCAATCGTCACGAGAAAAAGGTACGATACTTTTAATTATATGTCAGTTAATCTAGGGTTAAGATTCTTTCTTTTAAAGGAATTTTTTTTTAAATATACCACCCAATTTTTCGCTTCCGACGCGTTTTGAACCTTTTTTCCCTACACAAACATGGTTAGTGGCCCCGAATCAACTATCCAGGGTGAAGAATCATCTTCCACTAAACACGACTCTAGAACAAGTAAATCATATTTACATTTCTTTTTCTTCTTCTTGGCAACCTCCTCTAGATACTGAGGAAAGTTCCTCTTCTAGTGTCTAACCTTGTCGCATTGGAAACATTTTCCTTTGCCTTGGTCAATGGAGGCGCCATTCTTCTTGCATTGGGCTTTCTTGGGCTTGGGCTTACCCTTTGCCTTCCTAACAGACCTCTTCCTCTTTTTATTTCTAGAGGAAGATGGTTCGGCAACATTTGCCTCACCGGTCTTACTTTTGCTGTCCTCAGTCAATGACTCAAAAGTAGTGAGCTCATTGAGTGAGACTGAACTTTAGCTTGTTCATCTCATAGTTACTCTTGAACTGATCGAAACTCTTCAAAAGAGTCATCAGTATGATGCTCACCTGAATGGATTCATCAATGGCCCCGCCATTGATCGTTGCTGTGTTAAAATAGAACATCTTGTTTAGGACATGTTCCCGAACGGATACCCTCTCTTTCATCCGAGCAAGCATTGCAGAACGAACAGCTTCGTTCCGCTTTTTCTCAGAGGGCTGCCCCAACATAGCCTGCAATGACTCCATTATTTCAAATGCAGTACCCATTGTTTCGTGCTGAGTGACAAGCATGTTTGTCATACTGGCTAACAGATATGCTTGGGCTTTCTCATATGATGAGACCCATTTTTGATATGCATCACAAACAGTTCGTGCGGCATTGGCAGTAGGCTCTGGAGGACATTCCTCCATAAGCACAAACTTTAGGTCATTGGTGACCAAGATTGCATTTATGTTATGTTTCCATTTAGTGTAGTTATCACCAGTTAATTTGTCATTGGCAAGGATTTGTAACAGTGCAGATGACATGGCTGAAAAAACATAAATTAAGAATTCATGCAATCATACATTCAAAACATGTGCGAATGTTTGGCATAAAATTAAACATGATGCATGAAAATGTTTAGTGAACAAGAACAACCCTAAGAAAACAATGATTCTATGCCACGACAATCCAACATACCACAAGTAAGTGCCGCTTTAAGGTCGGTCAAATTCTTATATGTTGGATCGAGACCTTCTCAATCAGATGATATACTAGAATAACTCTTATTCCAGTATCATTCAGTCATCGTTGATTTTGTTAGGTTTTAATTACCAATTTAATTAAAACCTTGTCAGCGTAACCCATCATTTCAGATCTCATGAGCTTAACTCGAGAATTTCCGCCTTAAGATCAGTCAATCCCGAATCCCCTCAGAAATTCTATCTGTTAGGAAGTCAACATTGGTATTGATTCTTATGGAAACCCTTCTTAGGGAGGACGAAAGCAAAGCTGCCACGAGGCCCCATTCGAATCTCACCGTGTTGAACTAATTATGGAGACCGTTGGATATAATGTCATATATCCCTCTCCCACTCACTATTTTATAATTAGGGTTTTCTATTAATATTAATGCATCTAGATTAAACGGCTAATTTTAATCTAAACGTCTAGTGCATTAATCACAAATTATTAGAATCCTATTCCAATAACTAATAAACTAATATGATTTTTAACTCTTAAAAATCTAGTTCATTAGTGATAATTCTAATCTATGTAAACTATTCACTAAGACTAGAATTATTAAATGTGTATTTACCAAGTTTTAACTATTAAAACTAAACGCATTATTAGGTCCAATTATAATTAGGGGCTTAATCGAATTAAACCTAATATTTATAATGTACCTTACTAATCTAAGTAATTAGTCACTTTAATAGATTAGTAATTAATGAGAATTGCCAAGTTTTTACTCCTAAAAACTAATCTCATTAACCTATAGCCAATTATGTGAATAACTCATTTTAATCAAATTAAAAGTAAACACATAATATAGAAGGCTATAATGCATATATGACATATCAACATATCAACATATATATATATATATATATATATATATATACGTGTAGGCACACCTAATCTAAATGATATGTATATGCATGGCAATGCTTTAATTATCTTATAATAAAAACATACATGAGTTGACCGAGTACAATGGATTATTTAACTTTAAAAAAATATCTAATTACAAAAGTTATCCAAAGCATTCCGTGGTCTTCAAGTAATCTCCAAGATTCTTCAAGTCTTTTGGGTTCTTCTTAATTTGGGCTTTTAACCAAGTCCAACTTGATTAAAGACATATATATATATATATATATATATATATTATCATTGTGACCCATCTCATGAATCAAACCTAAAACTCAAGTATTACTTTAACACTGTACTTGAAGCCCAAGGTAAAAAAAAAAAAAAAATCAGCCCAATATCTTTTTACAAATTCAGAAACCCTAACGTCGCGAATTTTCAGACCATAACGCTTTCACGTATATCCGTCATTCATGCACGTAGGTTGCCCGCACCAGTATCGCATGAACAGTACCGCAGAACAATACCACGCGAACAAAACCTCGTGAACAGTGCCCGTGAACAGTGTTGTGTGAACAGTGCCACATGAACAGTGCACGTCGCGCGTGTTTCTAATTTTGCTCTTTCACCATTTGTCTTCTTCATCGGATTTCTTCATCCATATTATACAATAAAATACATAGCAGAAAAAATACAACAAAGAAAATACAGCAGAAAAAAATAAAAAAAATAAAAATACATCCCGACATTAATATTACATTGAAAAAAGTATTATAACCTTAAATAAGAACTCTAAACCCATTGTACTATACAATTAATGATCAACCATGTTTATAAAAAAAAATATCATACAATCATTAGAAAGTGCCTACACATTCAAACATGCAAACAGGAGCAATCTATTTTGATTATACTGTACAAAAAAAAGGTCTGATACCATTTTGAAGGTTCCAGATTTTGAATTGCGTAGCGGAATGAGTTTTTAAAAATTTCAATTCAATCATCAAATCAAACCAATTGTACAGTAATAATCGAAAACAATAAGAAAGAGATGAAACTATTTCATATCAACGTTTGTAGGCTCATTCTTCTTTTCGATATACTTCCTGATTTGAACCACAAGATCTTCCTGGCTATCTCCCGGGATTGGTAACGGCGTGTGGGCACGTCACGGTACTCAGGAACAGGGAGGATAAAGAAAAGAAGAAGAAAAAAAATTCTTTGGCCGAAAAATACCTAGAACACTTTCGAGGTTTTTTTTTTCCTCTTCGTTGGTTCTATACGCTCAAAAAATTGACTTTCAATTCTGAACGTATGTTGTGTTGTTTGTTTCCAAAAACATAAATCTCATATATATATATAATAAAACTAATTAAATCAAATCTTTTAAGATATCTGATATCTTTTAAGATATTAATTAATATTAATTTATTTGATTTGATTTGAATTCAAACTCTTTTAAATTCAAATTCAAATCTTTTAAGATATCTGATATCTTTAATTTATATTAATTTATTTGATTTGATTTGAATTCAAACTATTTTAAATTTAAATTTAAATATTTAATTTAATGGAAATGAAATAATCAAATTATCTTATCTTTATTCAAAATTAAATATCAATCAACACCCTTCATCTAATGATTAATTACACAATTAAATAATCTAATTATTTAATTAATATAATCATTAATATTTATTAATTAAATAATCTCATTATTCAATTAATTCCCGAATAGACAAGTGTCACTTTCGCAACACAATTAATTGGACAATCAAATTAATTAACTGTGACCCTTGTTACCTTAATCAATCGGGCTAGCAAGGGGACCAAATGGACCCACAGTATTTTGAGCTCCAATAATCATTCGAAGTAATTAATTAAACTCTTTAATTAATATTTCATGATTATTAACTTCGGTGTTATTCCACTAAAAACCTGAAGCTGCATTCTCTCAACTGTAGATGTTTTTACAAAAACCAATAACTTTCGGTGTCCATCGATATACCTATTGCATATGGTATAATCCTTCACAAGTAGTTTATAATTAGAGCTGGGTCATAATGTCCGTTATACCCCTCTAATTACATCTTTTCCATTAAGTACCATTGATTCTCTAATGAACAATAAATCCTACCTTCCTCACAGAATTAAGAGGGAGCTCATATTGTTTAACCCCCGAATCAACCCTAAAGGGAACTACTGTCTGTTTCTCGCAAGAAGGAGTGGATTCCACTATTGTGTACAAACCTTCACAGCCACAAGCCAAACCGCGATTCCAACATACGAAGCATATTGACCGGGAATGTAACTATGATCTCGCCCATGGTATATCAAAAACCACGATCTAACCTGAAGTGGTCGATAAGATACTCAAGATTAAGATCACCCATATATAGCCATCATTTATCGATATATATGAATCTCATCATGTAACGGATCTTATTGAGAGATTCATATAGATCGTGGCCCAGTCCTATATGATCACATCATACAAGGTGCCTCCATTCTCATATCACCATATGAATGATCCAGGATAAGATCACCGTACATTACGGAATGGACCGCAGCTGCAGATTAACCACAAATAAAGTACCCAGCTTTATTTGCTATCTACGGACTCTTTAGATTGCTCATTTCAAAATGAATCCATATGTATATGACAATCATATACTCTGTTTGAAATTACATCCAGCAATCTTGGATGTTAAGTACACTGTTATATATAAATGTATGAGACAATTTGAATGAATAAACTACTTCTTTTATTTATGTTCAATTCACATTTACAAATTATAAGCTTTAGGGTAAAAACCCTAACATTGAGTTTTGCAGTCCATCTGACCTGAAATTGTTCTTTTCCTAGCACAAACAACTCAAACAATGTCAAATGTATTTGCTTTAAACGAAAATAAAAACAAGCAAAACAAACATCACAAACTACATTATTATCAGCTAAAACTAGAGACGATTAACGAATAAGCCACCTCCCCGGCAGGGGGGCCAAGATTTTTGACATGCTTTTTACGAACTCTATCCCCGGCGTTTTGAAACTCTTCGGACGGTACAACAAACGAGTGTATAAATCACACTTCACAAGTGTACGAGTCGGTTATGAGTATAGTTGACACAAGTAAGGGAATCGTTCCCACGAGGAGGTATGGTCCCTTAAGTCGGTTCTAGGACTTGGATAATATATACAATCTATTAACACTAATTACATGTAAGAAAAGTAAAATCGTGATTGTGGTCGGAGAGCTTCAAAAACTAAATCAAACTATATTAAATCAAGGATTCGAAACTTCAATTAAACTAAATCAAGAACAAGACAATATAAAACAACAATTAAACTACACTAAAGTCATTACAACTAAATCAACCTAAATCCAATTAACTACAAAGCATGTAAATGAGAGCTCAACTAAACTAATACATCAACTAATTATATATATAAATAATATAAATACAACAAAATCCCAACAAGTACTTAGTTACAAACTTTAATAGAAATCAAAGAGAAAATAAAGAGAATGAAACAACCTTGAAGGTCTTCAAGAATTCCAACTCTATCTTCAACTCCAAGAGATCTAAGTGTGCAACATTGGTGGCTTTGTGAGATAATTGTGTTAGAGAGTGTTTGTGTGTTGGATGTAGAGGGAGATTTATTATAAAACTAAAAATAAAAACTTTAGATCTAAAAAACTCTATATATCTAAGACAAGAAAAGTGGCGTATTTATAGAGTGGGAAATTAGGGATTTAAATGGGCATGAAAAGATAAAAATACTCTTACTGAAAATGGGAAATCTGCAGACTCGAATCGAGATCTGCGAGTTGGAACTCGTAGTTCAAAGTAGCAGATGTCTCCAGAGGAGATCAACGAGTTGGCTCTGCTTGCTTGGAGTCGCAGATGGATCTTGAAGCTTGGTTCAACAATGGCAGTTTGAGCTTGATGAAGGAGAGAGAAAACAACGTATGGAGACCTGAAATGGGTGGAAAGCTAAACAGAGAAGACCACGCCTTTGTTCTAGGCGGAATATGGGCGGAAATCTGGCCGAAAATGGGATTGAAACCGCTGGGTTGAAGTCGGGTCTGAACAGGGTCAAAAACAAGTCACGCGCGGGTCGGGTCGAGCGTCTGGAGGTTGAAGAAGAGATGACATCATCATGACATCATGTTGACGCAAGCGCACAACCAAAACACACCGTTTCATTAATGACGTGGCATGCTGCGCGCTGATTTCTCTCATATTCACAGAATCTTGAATCTTCTCTAGAATATTACATTGTAGCCCTTATTTCTCCAATATTATCACAATGCCTTTTAACTTACCTATTTACCTGAAACACTTATTTACAACAATAAAAATGCCGGTTTTACCCAAGAAACTAACATAAAACAATAGGAAATGGGGTCCTACAATAGTGCTATCAAATACCCCCAAACCTATCATTTTCTCGTCCTCGAGCAAACCCGAAAAACAAAATAAACAAACTAAACAAACATGACTCAAAAATTACAAAATAACAACAAAAACGAAAAACATCAGGAGGGGGGGCTTGAACCCAGAGGGGGGTGACGAGGCCATCGTTGTGCCTACCAAAAATATATTTCTACTTAAATCTACCTCGCAAATGCAACGAGTCTAATGATTAGTGTAACAAGTAAGCAAGGGTCGTTCCCACAGAGAGGTTGTATCCGTCTAATTGTCTCTAGATAAAGCGTTATTGGAAGTGATGTAAATAGAACATGGAAAGGGTAAGAATGATGTGTGTGAAGTGTATGCATAATGCGGAAGGTGTGTGAGGTGTGTAATTAAAATAACCTAAAACTAAACTAAACTAGGGATAGAAATGTAACCGGCTGATTGCCTTTCTAAATCTAACTACATGGAAATCAATTACACTACAAAGCAATTAAAAGAGGCAAAGCAATTAAACTACAAAGCAATATAAATTAGTCTACTCCTAAAGGCAAAACACTCTAGCTACGAAAATAAATGTGGCTTGGAGAGATGCAAGATAGTGGTTACAATAGGTACATAAGTTCACCAAACACACAAGCTAGTCTTGTTGATTATAAACATTCAATACGGATTGAAGGGCTAGTTCTCTTGATTAAGGATTCCGAAACCAAATCATCTATTATTACGAATCATTTGTTTATTAAGGAATATAGAAATCAATTCTCGTCACTCAACCAAAGGCATGGAATGAGCAAATGTGTCTAGGTCTAGCATAAGCATGCATAAATCAAGTTCCATATATTCAAAAGTTAACAATAAAGATCCATTCACAGTTAATCAACAGAATCACAGATGTGCTCTTTTACTCGAATCAATCCATACATTTCGATTCCCTTTCGCCACCAACATGCAAACAAGAGTGAGACTTTACCTTTACACTACATCATTTGTTTATACTAAGTTACACTACATCATTGTTTTAATCTAAAGTCTCACTTATGCAAACATATCAATTTATACTCATTCACCAACATACATGTCAAGAAAAAAGAGATATAGCAATAAGCATAAATTATTGAGTCAAGATCCAAGTTGAATCTAAGTAAATACCATATATAACAAGCTCAAGAGTTGGTTTACAAATATTTCATAATGGGGATTACACATCAAAGAAATAGAAAATAAAACAAAGAGAAGAGTTTAGAGATAACCAAGATCTCTATTTCGTTTTGCTCTCCTTTCTCCTTGAATCTACTTCAAATATGGATGAAGGAAGTTTAGAGGGGGTGATGGTGAGAAATCCATGGAGGAGAACCTCCATAGAAGCCTTTAAAGCTTCACTCTCTCTTTTGTGGTGTTGAAGAACAAGAGAAAGTATTAGTGTCTATCTAAGATTGGATAAATGAGAGATATGTTTAAAGACCAACAAGGTGGGGTATTTATAGTGTTTGAAGGCTAGGGTATTAATTGGGTGTGAAAAGTCAAGTTTACACTTTAAAATCACATGATTTCCAAGTGGATAAAAGTCTGCCGACACAGATCTGTTAGTTGTAACTCACAGATCCATCTAGCATATTTCTTTATGCTGGCTGGTACTCGCGGATTTGGATGACAGAATGTTCTGGGCAACTTTTGTGACTTTGATATGCTAGTTGGAACTCGTAGTCTGAAGTAGCAGATCTGTTTCTGCTGGCATGTGGTCGCAGCCTGACTTGGCAGTCTCCTCTAGAATGTTTCTGCTAGTTGGACCCAGTAGTTAGAACTCGCAGTGTCTTGTAATCGCCTAGTTTGTGCTGGCTTGAACTCGCAATATGAAGTGTCAGTTTTCTATGGACTACATCTGTGACTTGGTTCTTCGTGCTGATATCGCAGTCTGAAGTAGCAGTCTCCTCTGGACTATATCTGTGACTTGGATCTGCGACATCGATGTCGCAGATTCCTTGAAACTTTCCAAACTCTTCTCCTTTTTCTCCTATTTGCCTACAAACCTTTACTTTAAGCTCAAACACATAGCTTTAGGGAAATGAACCTACACAAGGCTCAAACACATATTATATACACAAAACAGCTCGAAACCGAGCATAAAAGTTAGGAATATGGAGACTAAAATAGGTACATAAATGTACCAATCAGGGGGGAGGGGTTGACACTCTATTTTTTAAAACTCTTTCGAGCCTTTTGTCAAACACTTGATGAGCAAACAAACTAACCCTTAATATGATTGTTATTAGATAACAACAATCACATCTAAGCTCAATTCACCACCCTTAGTCTACAAACATAAACTCACAAATGTGAAAGAATGTGATATACTTAACACATACACATAACAAGAGACAATGTATCTCATATACAAATTAGGGATGGCAATTTGACCGGCACCAGCGGGCTCCCTCCCGAATCCGATCCTGTAGGGTTGGGTTTGGGTGGTAAATTTATGACCCACGAACCCGTATAAATAAAAACCCAACGGGATCGAGTGCGGGTTGGGAAAACGAACCCGCGGGTGAACCCGTGAACCCGCATAAATAAAAATTATATAATATTTATTATTTAAAATATTATAAATTTAAACTCCAATCGAACATTTTTAACCATATAGAGAATAAAATATAAAAACTTCGCTCATTCTAAGTTTGAGAATTACAATTCTCAACTCTTATTTATATATAGCAAATGATAGGTTACACTTGTTGGTTTTACTCTTATGAAACATCGTGCTTATTTGTTTGTTTTGCCTTTGGAGATCCATTTGGAGTTTTACTTGGTAGTGCTTTATATTATTGTATTTGTAATTCCCCTTGATATATTATAAATAAAGAGGAGTTATGTATTGTATATATAAAAAAATATATAATTAAATAGTAAATATTTATAAATTAATATATTTTGCGGGTTGGTGGGTGTGACCCGCGAACCCACATAAAACCCGCGGATGAACCCGAACCCATTTATTTTCACAGGTTTATGAGCGGGTGCGGGTGCGGAAAATTTTCATGGGTGCGAGTTTGGATTTTGCAAAACTCACCCAAATCCGACCCGTTGTCATCCCTAATACAAATATATTCAATGCAAAACAAAATCCACAAGTTGTACTTTGAATATTACAATATAAATTCACTAAGTAGAACTTTACAACTTGATATAGAATTTCACAAGATACAATGTTCAAACATTACAAAAAGACACAAGAGACAAATATTGATTCAACAAAATGTTTGCAACTCAAACTTATCAAGAATCTTATTTACAAAGATATTCAATACTAATATATTCAACAATCACATAAACACAAATAAAAGAGAGTAAGGGATATAGACATTTGACACGTCATTTTTACGTGGTAAACCTCCGAAGATGAAACATCCACGGGTTGAACCATTCAACCACCTCCGAGCAACACCATCTTTCACTAGTTGGATAAAATTACTCCCTCAAAGCGACCAACCTACATGATTGTTAACTTCATATAGGATATCCCTTCTATCCTACCCTCGAGCCTTTTACTAGTGAAAAACTTACCGGCACTCAACTTAGAAGCCGCATGCCTCTAATTGAGTTCTCCATGCTCAACCTACAGATCCCCATGATGCTAGTCGAGACTCCTTTACTCAAGCTAGAACCGTATGTTCCAATAAGAGACTTTATGCCTATGTAAGGCTTCCTAAAGTGATCAAATGTATGCTTATACAAACACATGCAACATATAATATATGATTAAGATATCCTATGGAAACTAGAAATAAACTTTATGCATACAATGTAAGTTTTTCTAGTTTATAATCCAAACAATTAACATCACATAAAATGATGCAAATCACATATGAAATGTATGGATTAAGTACACTTCATGAAGAACTAGAAATAGAAATGAAAGTTCACAAATATTATTTTCTAGTTCTTTATGCAAGGATAAAAACCTAGAAAATGCAATCTAACCAAATCATACTTAAATCCTAGATTTTATTCATGCAAACTAAAGCTTGAAATGTAACATATTCATTAAGCACATGTTCAAGCCTTTAGAACTAAAACCAAAAATGCTAGAATACAAAATATGTTCAGTCAAGTTTCTCAAGCAAATATTTAGAACACATATTCACAAAATAATCAATTAAATCTCAAAGGCTCTAAATATAAATTTAAATGTGCTAAACTTAAATATATTCAACTAAAATATCCTAGCACATGTAAAGGCTATCAATCAACATAATAAATTCAATTAACACTCAAATAACCCTAGAATATAATCTAGTCACAATACAACTCCCAAGCATGTGAAGTTTTAGATTTAACAAAATCTAAATAACATTTAAGTCTCTAACTAGACAAATCTAGCTTATAATTGAAGCTCTATCTCCAAACAACATTTGTTCAAATCATATACACTAAAATAGGAAGAAGACACAAGGTATTTGAACATTTTAAAGCTTAGAAAATCAAAAGATAAGCAAAGACCTTGTAAAGTGTGTGCTGTCACGTAATTGGTGTTAGACACCAAAATTACTTGAATACTTTGCTTTCAAATCACTTGGAGAAGATAGTAGACTTCAATGCGAATCTCTCACTTTTTGAATCACTCAATTTTGTTGAGAAATGAGTGATTTATGGTGTTTTGAAGTCGAGAGAAAACACAAAAATATTTATACACAAAATCTTCTACAAAAGTCAAAATGAGAGGGAGAGGGTTTTTAAAAGAGAGTTTGGAGGGAGGATGATGTGGCGTGGAGGGGACCAAGGGCTGCTAAGGAGGGCACGCCACATCGGATCCCTGTGGAGGCACGTGGCCTCCACGTGGGCCGAGAGGGTCCCTTCCCGTGGAGGCCACGAGCCTCTACGTGAGAGGGGACCTTGTGGCAATTTGCCACTTATCTTCCCTTGGCTCCCTTTCGCTCACCTCTCCCATTCTTCAATTATTTTCCGGCCTCCGAACTCCGATTTCAAATCTGTTTTCGGATTACAAATCAGGTCTCTCTCACAGACATGGATGTCTATGAAACTTCAATCAAAAACTTGGAATTCGACTCGATACACAAGGACAAAAACCATGTACGATAAACACATGAAAAGTTTGGTAAAATCCAACTCGGAACTCGAAAACATATGTATGAGTAACCGAAATGTTCGAAACTCAATAAAGAACAATATGAGAAAATATTCAAGTCCGATAACAATAAAACATAAACAAACAAACACAAATACACACAAGTACGTCATTTCCTTGAAATTGTCCTAGAACATGCAATTTTATAAAAGTTGTCAAAACAAATCTAATGCATGTGCATACAACAATTTCGTGTGTATATGTTATACCAATTGAGCAAAATGATGCAGGAACACATATGAATGCAATGTGTGTGTGTGTGTGTGTGTGTGTGTGTGTGTGTGTGTGTGTGTGTGTGTGTGTGTGTGTGTGTGTGTGTATAAACGCCTTGAAAGAGGAACAAGGTCTAAATATACCTTTGATGTGTAACAAAGCTTGCTCCTCTTAAAGACTTAACTTTGCATGATGTGTTATCATCCTCTTTGAAGCTTGAGTCAACATGAACCTAGAAAACTAATCAATATAAAGAAAATGTCGTTTTAATATGGAAATATGCCAACTTGACTCAAAAATCTAACATCAGCACTACCATTTTTTACAAGTAGATGAATCTGTAGACAACAGCAAATTACTCAACTTAATTACTGCTCACTAGATTCTTTATTTAGAACATTACCCACCATATCAATTTTTCTTATAGTTTTGTAAGAGCTGGACTTGATTGATGTTGAATATAGATACATTATTTAGAAGAACTATTTCCAACCCAGTAGATTTCCTAGTTTTGTGTCTTTGCTTGAGTAATTTTGTCAAATAGTTGGTATGCAAATACATCCATATATATTAATTAAATGTATATTTACATTAACTATCAAAAAATTACCCATAAACAATCCTAGAAACAAATCACAAGAAATAACTGAGGAAAGAAATCATAATAATGAAATTTGTAACTTATAAAAATTTCGAAATCAATAAAACATATTTTGAAAAAATAAAACCAACGTAAGAGTATACAAAACAAAGACTCAATGAATAAATTAAAATATAAAAATATAAAATTAAACTTACCTGAATAATTCGATTTAGATAGTTGTCTTCTCTTGTATTTTGTAGTTGAGTTTGCGAGTTGTATTTTGGAGTTGACAATGCTAGGCGAATTTGTAGTTAATAGTGTTGGGTGGTTTCAACAGTAATAGTTTGGTAAATTTAGAATAATAAAATAATATAATAAATTGTCATGTCATTAAACATATGTGTTTTACAAGTGAAGCATTGTAGACCAATTTTTCATTTGGTTTGTCTGTCAAGTTTAGTTATATGACACATATGAAGCAAGTGTCTTGACAATGTTGACATGTCACCATTTTTTTAAATGCATGCTATAGTTGCATTAGAGATGCTCTAACTTTAGAAACTCTACTAGAAAAGGTGACTAGGATTTATAACGTTTTCCCTCCAATAATATTATACCTCATTTAATTGTAAAATAAAGAGGATAGAGAATGAGAAAAATGTTGTAAGGTAATTGGTCAAAAATGGATACATATTTGATTTTAAAAAAAAAAGAGTGAGAGAAATAAATGTTTTAAGATGATTGGTCAAAAATGGATACATATTTTAGTTTAGATAATTATATTGGAGATAAGAATTACATTTCTTAAATTTTTTTAACAATGTGGATCCATATTCAATCTATATGCTAATGTGTCACTAGTTGAAAACCTAAAATGCATATTTGCATTGGAAATGCTCTTATACTAGAGTTGGATATATTTTTATAAAAGTTCATCTTATTTTAATCTTATACAAAAAAAAACAGCATACATATTGAAAGCTTTATAATGAGATATTGGTGGAAACATACATAACAAACAATTGGATTTCCACACCAAACTTTCACGGACTTTGTCGAATATTTATGTATGGAGGTGCCTTGAATATAAAAATCTACAGTGATTGATACTATATAATAACCTAAGTAAAAAAAATTCAATCATCAAACCCTAACCCTAAAAATTTCAAAAATAAAAGATACAACAAATATAAAATCAAAGAAACTAGGAACCACAAGAGACCAGATCTGATCGAAAATCGAATTGAATAAATCAAAAGCATATATGTATGAAAAAAATAAGTGGAAATGGAAGAAAATGTCTTATTATGTATGAAAAAGAAAAGAAAAGGGAGTGTATATTTATCTTTTATTTTATTTTTTCTGAAAGTCTTCAAAAGTCTTTTATGGAATGGAAGAGAAATCATAAGCTTTGATATTTATATCTCCCATTCAAAAGTCTACAAAATAGAAATTCATAAAATTCATTGGCATTTTGAATCCCCATAGACTTTCATAGACTATTAAAATATCTTGATTGAATACCACATGATTTTTATAGACTTTTTTAAAGGCTATAAAAGTTTTAACTGAATACATCATAACTTTTATAACTTTTTCTTTATTGAATACCCCATGACTTTTATAGATTGTTTAAAAGTCTAGATTGAATACACCCCTTTTAGTCACCAAAATGATTTCGCCCTAATATTTTTGTTATGAGGAAATAGCAAGAATTAATCAAAAAATTATGGCTTTTCTATGTTTAGCCACTTCCAAATAATTTATTATTCTTATCAAATTGAGGGTTGAACTGATAAAAATACCCTCCATTTGTCTTCACTCTCCCTACCCAATTTTCTCCACTCATTCTCTCTCTCTCTCTCTCTCTCTCTCTCTCTCTCTCTCTCTCTCTCTCTCTCCAGCAAACATTTCAAGTAATTGCCTTCTTCGTCTCTTTCTCCTCACAAAACCCAACAACCCTTCCTTCTTCATCTCTGTCTCTCTCTTCAATTGAAACCCAGCAAGTCTTTATATCTCTCTTCAATCAAAACCTAGAAGATAGCAGGCATTTCCTCCCTTGCTTTCTTTGCTAGGAATACGTCTCTCTTTCTCTCTCTCTCTCTCTCTCTTGAAGTAGATCTAGAGCCAAACGATGTTCTTGAAGGTATGTAACCCTTACCATTCATTTTTTTTACAAGAACCATGAATTTTGGATATGAAGATTGAGAGATTAGATTCGATTAAGTGTGAAATACTACACTCATTGTTTTTGTTGAAGTTACAAGCAAGTTCATTTTTAATTACATGCCAATTAATTTTAAGATACATGCTAGTTGATTACGAAGTTATATGTCTGTTGGTAAATTTTGAAGTTACATGCCAACAATTATTTTTGAAGTTACATGCTAGTAGATATTACAGTTACATTTCATTTGATTTCAAATTTACATGTTAGTTTTGTAGTTTTGTAGTTTCATGGAAGGAAAGGGAGCAGAGTTTATACAACTTGTACACAACCCGGTCACAGCCGATAGAATTGTCGAAATTATCAACCTCAATCAACAAAGAACTGCATCATCTGCATCATCTACTCAATCGAACCGACCACGTAGACGGTGCATTGCAGGCAATGTGGAGAATAAGGCCACAATGTAGCAAGATGTCCATCGCCAATGGAAGTTGGTGGTATAAGTTAGGTACAATGATGTTTTAATTCTAATATGTATGGATATTGTTTTTCTTTTTTTGTTAAATGTATGGATACTGTTATTCCAAGTTCAAAAACAATATATTTTTAAGATACAATTCCAGTAAAGTTACATGCCAATTCATATGTATGGATTGAGAGATTAGATTCGATTAGGGGTGAATACTACTGTCATTTTTTTTGTTGAAGTTACATGCTAGTTCATTTTTAATTACATGCTAGTTGATTACAAAGGTATATGTATGTTGGTAAATTTTGAAGTTGCATGCCAACAGTTATTTTTGAAGTTACATGCTAGTATATATTACACTTACATGCAATTTGATTTCAAATTTACATGTTAGTTTGGTAGTTTGTAGTTTCATGGAAGGAAAGGGAGCAGAGTTTATACAACTTGTACACAACCCAATCACAACGGATAGAATTGTCGAAATCATCAACCCAATCAACAAAGGACTGCATCATCCACACCATCCACTCAATCGAATCGACCACGTAGACAGTGCAGTGTAAGCAATGTGGAGAAGAAGGCCACAATGTAGTAAGACGTTCATCGGCAATGGAAGTTGGTGGTATAAGTTAGGTGCAATGATGTTTCAATTCTAATATGTATGGATATTGTTTTTTTTTTTGTTAAATGTATGGTTATTGTTATTCCAAGTTCAAAAACAATATATTTTGAAGATACAATTTCAGTAAAGTTACATGCCAATTCATCTTACAGTTACATGACAGTTCATCATAAAGTTGAGTGAGAAACAGAAGTACAATTCCAATAAAGTTACATGTCAATTCATTGTAAAGTTACATGTCAGCTCATTATAAATTTGAGTGAGGCATGGAAGATACAATTCCAGTAAAGGTACATGTTAGTTCATGTCAAAGTTACATGTTGCAAGTTACACACTATGTAAATAACATTAAAAGATAATGAAATTCAAAATGCAGAATATTGTACTAACTTCTTAAATTAAACAGGTCAAATGTAAATAGATTGGTACATTAATAGTTATCAATCTGCTAGTAAAATGTTACAAAAAATTGGTAGTGTCATATTATTCCTAAACAAGGGTACGTTTTTTCTGTCCTCATCCCCAAGAACAATGTTCAAGCATCAAACACTTTGCGTATCGACAAATGAAGACATCATAGCTATCATTGTCTAGTTGTGCGGGTCACTTTTTTATAGCAGATCGTGAAATATGAAACATCGTCCCATCAGGTGCTATACATTTCTGCTCATAATATCCATAATTGTGTAAAATGCCTAGAATGAAACGCATGAGTGGGGTAATTTGCTTCAGATGAATGTAATCCTTCATTGACCGGTGTAATGAATCTTAAACGATAAAATTTATACCAGACAAATCAATTTGTCATAAGATCCAATGTCCAAATGGATCCCCAAATGCACAAGGGACCAACAACCGTAAAAATCGTAAAAGACATTAGTAACGTTCAATATAGCATTCACATTATTGTACTTACTTTTTTAATAGACGTCCAACATATTCCCCACCTAGACTTGTCACTGGAAGCATACAACAACCAATTTGTTAGACATTTATATGTTAGTGCATCAAAATCACATTCTATGGATACATATAGAGAATTTTGTAATCTCTTCTAGAGGCAGACGTGTAGGGGGGCTGACCTGGGTGAGTCAGCTATTTGCAAAAACATATATAATTAATATTTAGGGAATTATCATTTTGGTGCCTATGTTTTTTTTTTAATTATCTATTTTTTAACCAAGGGTATTTATGTCTTTAAACCATAAACATGACACATGTCAACACCAAAAAATAGAAATTAATTTCTTTTAAATTTTAATATAATTAAAAAAATAGTACAAATAGAAAAAAAAACATTTATTTAAAAAAAACGTAGATGGATCTCCACCATCCATGTCAGATATGGAAGGTGGTGATCCAATTACAAAAAAAAAAATTGAAAATTTTGAAAAAACAAAAAATAAATAAAAAGAACATTAGATCTCCACCTCCATAAAGAATCTCCAAATCAATGGAGATACATATGGAACTCCATCAAAATTGACACCACCAAACGGTCAAACCCAAACACGAAATCAAACCAGCACTCAAACCTAAAATCATACCATCACCCAAACACGAAATTGCACTAGTCAAACCTCCCAAACAAGAAATCGCACCACCACCAAACTCAAATTCACACCAGTTAAACCATCATCAAAACCCAAACACGAAATCGTATCAGTCAAACCACCAAAACCCAACACGAAATTGAGGGAGAGAGAGATAGTGGTGACAAATCAGGGATTAGAAGAAACTAAGGAGACAAACTTGCAACAGTGATGTGAACAAAAGAAAATTTGAGAGAGGAATCAATGAAATGATGGGTTATTTAAAAAAAATCAATTTCAATTTTTGTCTAGATCGGAAAGCCTAGCATGAACTAACAAGAATTTTTATTTTGAAAAAAAGATCGAGGGATTGAGAGAGAATGAAGAAAGAGAGAAAAAAAATATTTTTTTAATTCATTATTTCACATTTACTATTTTACCCTTCCATTTTCTTATATTTCATTCTTTGAAGAGTTTTATTTTATTATTCAAAGTTTCTTTTAAGGGTAAAAAGGTCATTTGACTTTTCTGTGAGAGTTGACTGTCAAAAATCTAGTTACATTGACCAAGTTGAAGGATTTTTGAAAACATAGGGACCAAGCCAATGAAGAATGGGCAAGCAGTTAAAAAACAGATAATTCAAAAGAAATATAGGGATCCAAATGATACTTCCCCTTAATATGTAAGTATTCTAGTTGGAATGATTCTCCTCTCGAACACAACACAACAATCATTTACATACAAGGACAAGGTCAATTCAAACACTGACATCACATCATCATTTATTATATTTATATCAACATCCGCTTCCTCTCTCTCTCTCCCTCTCTCTCTCACGTACACAAATCCCAATTCCCCCTCTCTTAGGTTCCAAATTCCAATTATCTCTATTTTCCCAATTAATAATTATTTCCGTCCCTCGAAATTCTTAATTATAAAAATATTCATATTTGATTCTTCAGCTCAGGTATTTTTCTTAGTTAAAATTTATTTTTTATAATTAACAAGTTACAGTTTTGGGTTTATTATTCATAATTTTAAATTAGTAATTTGTTATTTTTTATGAATTTATTTTTCGACTACAATTTATTATCTAGTGTTATATTATAATTTATAATTATCACTTAAACCATTTTTTTTTGTGATAATTTTAGGTAACAATGTCAAACAACCATACATCAAAGCCAAGAAAACTATGTTTTCATACTTTGAAAAAAAAAAGATAATCAGTTATCAGGTGGGAGTGGATCAAGTTCTCCATATAATATCGGGGATGAGGTTCAAGTTTTCCTTCTTCGTATCAATGGAATAAAAACAATATTGCTTTATTGAAAGAATATATATATATATATATATATATATATGTATTTTTTGTAGCTCACCCTATCAAAAAATCCTAGGTACACCCCCAATCTCTTCCACTCTTCACTCAATTTTGCCTAAAAAATATTAGTGTCATAAGTAATCATTTATGCCAGGGAAAATAAAGTTTCATGTCAATGAAAACAAAGTTACATGTCAATGAATACAAGTTGCATGCCAATTAATACAAGTTACATGTTAGGGAAAACAAAGTTTCATGGCAATAAAAACAAAGTTCCATGCCAATAAAATTAAGTTACATATCAATGAATAACAGTTACATGCCAATTAATACAAGTTATTTCATAGTGAAAACAAAGTTTCGGACCATTTAATACAAAGTTTCATACAAATCACAACAAAGTTACATGCCAATCAATCATAATTACGTGTTATTTCACAAGTAGCAGTCACCAAATCAAATCCGAACAACACCAGAAAAAGAACAACATCAGTTCGAGTAATTCGAATGCGGTCAAATAGTCATCGAGTCAAATCTGAACAAATCAAATGCAACAATTTTTTTAAGACAAGCCTATTTCTTGAAAGATAATATATTTAAAAGTGATTAACTGTTGTAATATGTAATAACTCCACTGAAAATCGAAAAGTGGTTTGCCAAATGAACACAAAACTGGTCGCGCAGTTGACGGGCTCAAGAGGACGGTCGTTCCAAGTGAAGTCGTCGACTAGAGAAACATGGCCAAGGTAAAGCGCGACATTGACGGGCTCGGTTGGACGGTCGTTGCAGGTGGCGGCGTCGGTGGTCAAGGGTCGACGGACAAGGGGAAGTGATGGTCTCTTTTTTTTCTTTTCTTTTTCTTTTTTCTCTTTCTCTTTTTGCTGCCTGAAACCCTAAAAAATTTAAAACCTTTTCTTAAAATTCCAATTCATTTAAGGGATAAAATGGATCGAAAGTGATAAAACAATAAAATCTTTCCAAATGGTTAAAATCAGTAAAACCATAAAATTTTTGGCTCTTTATGAATTGGCGTCAAAAGTATAATATATCGAATGCTTTAGTCAGCTTCCAGACACCGTCCTCATGGTCGTCGGTCCCAGCATTTCCATCTCCAATCATTGGCTTCCGAACACTGTCCTTGTCATCGTTATCTGTCCTAACGTTTCTGTCCCTATTTGCAAATCCAAGCATGAAATCCCTCGACAGCTGAGCACGACGAATCCCAACAACCCTGTTGCAACAAGGATGTTGTTGGAGGGGGAATCTTATATTGAAAATATTTTTTGTTACATTGATAAGAATAGAAAGAGGTTTGGTTAAGAGTATGGATGGATGTGAGAGAAGATTGATGTGTTTTTTAATGGAAAAATTGAAGCCATGAATAAGCTTCAGAATAAAAGAGAGTGTTGAATGAAAGAGATGTCGATCAAATGTTATGCTCAACTCAAACTAGTAGCTCAAATGGGATTAGCCTGGCTTAGGAGCAAGCGAGAAGTTAATATGGTGTCGTGAGCTTAAGAATGGGAACTTTGAGAGCGAGGGAGAAGGGATAAAAGAGAGTGTTAATGCAATAAATTGTACGTTAATTAGAATTAGAATTTGAGAGTTCTTGGGAAGGTTTCTTCTAAGGTGATTTAGATAAGGTGTTCCTTCAAGAGAGAAAATGAAGTTGCGATGGTCTTGAGAAACTAGGTAGAACCTCCTGAAAAGTGAGAAAAATGGAACTTAAAAAACGATGTCGGCGAGGGACTAGCGATCGTTCTCCAATGCTCAAGTCCGAGAAGGCTCTAATAATGATGCTAAAAATGAGCTAATTTGTATGTAGTATGAAAAGAGCATGAAAAAAAATTGTTGTGAAGGTGATCCTATTTATAAGATAAGTGAGGTCAAGTGAAGAGCACATGTGTGTCTCTCTTTTATGGTGATGTCACCTTCTTCTTGAATATTCAAAACGGTCTTTCTTTATTTGCAAGAAAGGAAGACATGTTTTCTGAAATTCGTCAGCTGGTATGAATTTGGACCCATGTGGCTTCTTTTCAGCTGATATTGATGATGTGGTTATTAGTTATTGGGTATGTATTTCTTTTTCCATGTGACCATGCTGATCTGGAAGGCTCGATGGCATTTTGGTATGCTCCTAGTTTGTTGAAGCTGGGCACTTCCCAAAATTCTGGATTTGCAGCACATGTTGGTAGGTGAGGGGAGGGATCTTATCTTTTTTTGCAATAGTTTCTTTGATGATTTGTATGCATATGTATATATGCTCACGTAAGTTGTTTTCCATATTTTTCTTTAAACTTTTTCTTTTTCAAATCATTCTATTGGGCCCACAGATGGTGGATGTCTTGATGGGAAGCTCCTAGAAGGCGGATGCCCTGGTGGGATGCCTACTTAGTCCAATGATATAAATATATTTATATCATTAACAAAAAGTAATTGCAAAATTAAAATCCTAACATCTCATAAAAATCTCAAATTTCACCTAAACCCAATTCACAAAAACCAATAAAAAAATTCAACTTTACATAAATCCAGTTCATAGAAACCTGCAAAAATCTCCAAATATCATAAAAACCTAAATTCTTGATACCCAACTTCATCAAAACCAACAGAATCTCAAATTTCACCCAAACCCAATCCACAAAAACAAATCTGTTAACGGAAATTTTGCTTGGGATGAGAAATCTCAGTTAACACCCTCGAGACCATTACCACGTAGGTGGTGGCCAAGATTGATTGTATGTGTAGCGATGATTTATAAAATGCCAAGGAATGATGATACCATTCAACCAAAAGAAAGCAAGAATCTTTTTATTGAACGTGCATGGTATACAAATACAAGTTTCTTTATTTTTTTCTCTCAACTCTCTTTAGGGTCTGGTTGAGTATTTGTCGTATGCCTGTCGAATAGTAGTCTCCTCTTCCTCCTTTTCTTTCTTTCTATTTATACATAGTTTTGTAGGTTAAACAAACTGATTCTCCCCCTTGATTTTCTCAGTCTCTCCCCTCCTTATCGGGCGGGATTTCTCGCTTTAATGTCATTGACTTTGAGTTAACAGTCGAATTGAGAGTATCGTGGTGGAGATCAGTTTGTTTCCTCTTTGAACTCTATTACTTGTCCTGCATATAGGTAACGTTTCCAGATATGGTCCAGTGTATCTTTGTATCTTTTCAGCATAATCCTTTATAGAGGTCGTTGAATATGGCATGGTGTGGTGCATCAACTAGTGAGGTTGATCAGTGTTCCGGCCTCGATATCTGAGAAGTTTCATCCAGCTTAGAGCCAGATCCGGCTTCCCTTGACCTTTTTGAAGCTATATGTGGCCTCCCCTAACCTTTCAAAGCTAGGAGTGGCTTCCTCTGACCTCTCGAAGCTAGGTGCGGCCTTCTAAGGACATTCTTCTGTGTCAGCGAGGTATATACGAGTCTCTGGAGCATTTGCGAGGTGACCTCGACTTCAGAGAGCTTCTAGTTTTAGTGATGCGGGCTAGATCTGATCGTTCCGGGCTCTATCCCGGATGTTTCCGGAGCCCGTCCTTGTTCCTGGGGAGGTGTCGTTGTTCGGTTCTGGATAGAAAGGTCTCCTGATGGAGACTCTCGGGTATGGAACCAGGTCTAGGAGGTGGAAAATTTTCCTTTGGTCCTTAGCCAATTTTGGCTATTAACAGAAGTTCTCTCTGACTTGAACACCAGACGTCGACCTTGGCTTGGGGTTGAGGTCAGATTTTTACTTTATTTGGGAAATCTTCCTTTTTTTACCGTTACCGAAATATTGGGGAAATTTCTTCATTAGAGTGACGTGATGCGAACCGACTAATTTGTCTCTGAATTAATCTGATTAAGCTACGGCAGTCCCCGAGATTTTTTACTGTTACCAGAATCTTGGGGAGATCTTCCTCTTAACTGCGTAAGTGATGTGGCGTGAGATAATTAGCCTACTTCTGAGTTTAATCCGGTTACGTTACTGTAGTCCCCGAGATTTTTTACCGTTACCAAACGAGTATCTCAGTAGCTCGTGTTATTGCCCTCCTGCCTATATATATATATATATATATATCTATTTTTCTCCCCGTCTTCCTCACATCCCTCGAACTAAAATTTTTTTGTTGAGAAATATTTTCATAGCCTTTCCTCCAAGCTTGCTTTTTTCTTCATCCTTCGTCCTTTTTGGCTTTTACTATGTTGAAAACCAGTCGCGACTCAGCTGATTCAATAATCGACGGCGAGGAGGTCATCAGTTTTACTCTGGGGAAGCGGGCTAGGAGGAATTCTGACGGCGGCGATTCCCCGCCCACCTCGCAACGTCGGTGGTCAAGTAGGAATGTATCCATTGGGACTGGGTTCTCCAACCATCCTGACCATCCTTTGGATATCGTCGATGAAGATTCTGACAAAGAAGCAGACGATGGCGTAGCGGGGGAGCATCGGGTCCCGGCTCCTGGTCCCCTTGTGGAGAGGCTCCCTCCTTATGATTTCCGGGTTATCCCAGATTCTATCGTTAACCCGGTCTCAATTGATCGCTTGAGGTCGAAGTTTGGCATCCCCGACAGCGTATCCATCTCGGTGCCTCCCAAAAATTATGAGTTCTCCAACCCTCCCAAAGGCATGCTTCCGATTCATGTGGCCGCTCTTGAGAACGGAGTCAGGCTTCCCCTTCATCCGACTCTTCGGTGGGCTCTTAGCGCAATCCAGCTCGTTCCCCTCCAGTTGACGCCTGGCTTCTTGAGGCATCTGATTGGTTTCCTTGTACTATGGAGGGAATAATGTCAGATGAGTAAGGTGACGAGGGAGCCGGGTGCAGAGGAGCTGGCCTATCTCTTCCAGATTTGGAGCCTGTCTGGCGCTCCTCGGGGCCAGTTCTATGCCAAGGCCAAGAACAAGCTCAACTTCATCATTCCTGGTGCTTCGAAGAAGAACCCCGCTTGGAAAGAAGAATGGATCCTTGCGGGGGATGACTGGGGAAGCTCGATTTTCATCGGAGGGCATGAATTCGAGGTTCCCATGGCTTTCAGTGACAAGCCCTCATGGGACCGGGACTCCCTGCTTTCTGAGTCCGAAGCCGTTTTAAAGGCTATTCTAGCCCGAAATTATTTGAATCTGAAGTTCTCTACTGCTGAAGCTTTTGATCCTCGTAGGGTGAACAAATATTTACGGATTTCAGACGCTATTCCTCGTAAGTGTCATTGAGTTGCTTCGCCTTATTACTCAGCTTGGTTCTAACATTTTCTTTTTTAATCTGCTTATTCACAATTTTTGTCGTGGAACCGGCCACCCGTCATGTCTCACGCTCTCCTCAAGGTTGAGTTTCTCTTCCCTCTTCTGGGGTCGAACCTGCTCTGGCTTCATCTATCTCTCCGGCTGGGTCTAAGATGGCCATTCTTGCCTCGCAGGCTTTCCGGGCTTTGGGTAAAGCTCCCCTGGTGGTTGGTCCGGCTGCTTCTGTCCCTTCGGCCGTGGTCGCTAAAGTTGCTACCCCCTTGACTCAAATTCCTGATTCCGCTGCGCTTCCAACAGCTAAAGCTTCGGAGGTTTCTGGAAAAGGTGTCGAGGGGTCCTTCTAGCCGTTCCCGGCCTCAGTCGAGCTCGGCAGGGCGGGATGAAGTCCTGGAGCAATTCATAGCGTCCTGTCTGGGCGGTGGGATCTCCAAGATGGCTTCCATGCCTGTGGACGTCTTTATTACCAAGGGGTCTGCTATTTTAGCTGAGGTAATCGTATTTCCTTCGCGCTACTCTTGTTAATTCGTTCAGTTTCTAACTCGGGTTCTGTATTTTGTAGGCCTTCAAGTTTAATGTTGCGATGGGCCAACAGGTAGCCCTCATCCGTGACCGAGCCGCGAAAGCCGAAGCTGAAGCCGAGAAAGCCAGGGAATTGCTCAAGCAGGCTTGGTCTTTAGTGGAAGAGGTGACTTCCAGCCAGGGAAAAATCGAGGTCGAGATCTTCGCTGCTATCATGAGAGGATGAAGCAATCTTATGATCAGGAGCGTCTTCAATCTCTCCGGTGGGCTAGGCAGCGGGATTCCTGGAGATCTGAGGCTAAAAAGTTGGACCTCGAGAACCAGTCTCTGATTACTCAGGTGACCAAGTTGCAAGCCGATGCGGAGACCTCCTTCAGCGACGGATATTTCTATGCTTCATATCAGGCCGTGGAAGCTCTTCCTCCTCCCTTTGATTTGTCATCTATTGCGGGCTGGGATAGACAAGAAATAATGCTCAAGGCTGCCAAGCTATCTCGCCCTGAAGGTGATAAGGTGGTTCCTTCGAGCCAAGCAGAAGCTGGGAAACAGCCCGCTCAGACAGATCCTCCATTCCCTCTTCCTACCTTTACCACCTCAGGTCCTGGGGAGTCTTCTAGTAAAGTGATGTCCTCTCGATCCGAGGAGGACCAGTTGGGAGCTGGTGAAGAGGTTAGGAGCCCGTCTGAGGATCCCCCTTTAACAGAGATGGAGGTCGACAGGAGCCAGACGGGGTCCATAGCTTCCCTTCTTGACGCGGCTATACCGCCTGAGGTTATGGACGTGATTAATGAGGTTTTGGAGGAAGATCCTTCTGATCTACCGATGGAGCCTCAAAATGGAGGAGCGGTCGGCGAGGATAACCAAGATGGACATCTATCTGTAGATGGGGTTGATGGCGAAGATCAGCAAGAAGGAGGAGGGTCAGCGGAGGGTGTTAGGATTATGCTCAATAGCAAGAGTGTAATATTGTAATTGACAATCTTTTCATATAAGTAAAGTGATTTCTGATTCTGCAAAATCCTATAGCATTTATAATTATAATTGTCAAGGTAAATAATCATAAGGTCAAAAGACTATGAGATATGAAGAATTGTTTGTACATCCGGATATGTATGAGGTAGACACAATTCTTTAGTTAGTCTTGAATAACGTTCACAACTTAAGTTAAAGGTTGGGCACCTCTATCTTGATAAAGTTGTAGAATTCTTTTACTAGCATTTGAGTGGGATCAAATTAGTTATGATGAGTCTAAAATCATCGAAAGGTTTTCGAGTAAAAGAATCTAGTGCACTGGGTGCATTGAACTGGATCACAATGAAATACTTTATCTAGAACTGTCACTAGATATAAGTCTTTTCATTATCAGGACAATATGAGAGTCTATCTAAATCCTGAGATAAATGATGGACTTATGGTTGCAAGTGTTATCATTTGAGCTATCAATGAGTACGATTATATAGCATAGTCTATCCTCGATAGTTTGGTGGTATTCATTTGTTCATCGATAGAGGACTTCATTTATAGATATTGACATCGTGGCTCCATTTATTAAATGAGAGTATAATATCATCATATGGATGTTTTGAGGTATTGGATATTAAATCTCAACGTTGAGTTTTCAATAATGATTATTGAAGACATGGCTTCTGGACAAGTCAAAATATCCAAGTTCAAAATGTGGTCATATGAGGAAATATGGTAACTTGGAGAGCTATAGGCGGTCTATGAGCTCTTGGCGATTACTGATATTATTCACGAGGATACACCATCTCCTATAAGATTGTCTAGGGTATGAATGAGAAACATCTCCTTATTCTATCTTTATTTAAGAGCTCAATTTTAGCTCTTTAGTGGAATGAGTTAAAATTAATAGATCGGACCTAAGTGAATCATTTGTTGATTGTGATTAGGTTATGTCTATTGAAGCTTAAATTTAGATAGCCCGCCAAGATCCACAATCCACACGTACTTGCATGGATCACTTGATATATTCTACCGGACCAATTTATGGGTCCATCTAGAATTGCATTTAATATATTAAGAATATAATATGTCTATTATTTATTTAATGGGCTGCACTATTATATTAATATATTAAAAGGAGACATGTATGCTTGTTTCTTTTAGTAAGAATAAGTCTGGTTCACATGTGGGCTTTTATTTAAAGTCTAATGGATTAAATAAAATAAGAAAAATAATATTGGGGCCATATATATATGGTGTGGGCGGCAAGGCTAAATAAAATAACCTAAGATATTATTTTATTTTATTGTTTTGATTAAATGGGAATTAATTAATTAATTAATTAATTAATAGTTTAAATCAAAATCTTTTCCTGATCAGTAAATTAAATACTATGTGTTGGATTAGGGTTTGAATTCTTTTAAGTGATAGGAGTCCTAATGTGGTAAGGATTAAGTCCACATACACTCCTTATTATACAAAGAATTCGGCCACCACTAGTCCTACAAGGGTTAGGATTCTTGAATTGATAGGAATTAGGGAAAAGGATAATTCCTTTTCAAGTAAGGAAATTAACCAACCCTAGATTTCCTATTCAATGAATTCGGCCAACCCTACTTGGTGAAGGAGAAAATTCGGCCAACCTATAAATATAAGGTTATGAATTTTTGGCCACCTAGAAGAAAAATAGAGAGAGATTTTTGTTTCTTTTGAAAATAAAAAATCTTACTCTATACACATAGATTTTCGGCCAAGAGAGAAAAAGAAAATAAGTTCTTATTCGATAGTGCACTTACAAGCCTTTAACATCAAAAGGTTTTGTGCACACTTTCGATTTAGGGTTACGCGAGTTTCAATCATATTGATTGTGAATTCAAAAGTGACCGGAACTATTTTTTTAGGCTCTTGGTGTTTTACTATTGAAGATCAAGATCAGAAATTCCATACATCCATTCTAAGGTAAGCAATTCAAAGAAAAAGGGAGACCACGCTCCTAGGTGATTCACGTACGTGCTAGGATTGAAGATCTTGCGGATTATCATCGACGTGAGTCAATCGGATCACGCGACAAGAGGTATTTAACTCTAACCGTATATTTGAGTTTAATTAATTAAAGGGTTAAGGTTCAAATCTTTAGAAAAATTTTAAACTATACGAAAATTATTTTTTCGCCTTCCGCTGCGGTTTTAAGCAATTTTTCCCTACAATTGGTATCAGAGCCCTGGTTGTACCCTTTAATTAATTAACTTATATATACGTGAATCTATTTCTTTTTATTGTGATTATGCATGTTTTAGAAAGAGATGACATTCTAGGTATTCACATATATAATTACATGTGGAATGTATGGATTTATATATGTTGTTATAAAGTGAATTGTTATTGCTCGATTTTGGTCCTAGAATTTCAATGTATTTTTTGTTTCGGAATTGTAACAAGAAGGGTGGTCTATTATCGCGATAATTCCTTCTTGGTAGTTGCTAAGTTCTTATTAATTTTATTGTAAAAATACTGCAGTTTTTTATTGTATTAAAATTTAGTGCAGTTTTTTATTGTATTAAAATAAGTGCAGTTTTTATTTGTAAAAAAATACTGCAGTAGTTTAAATAAAATAAAAAAAATAAAAAATAAAAAATATTTCTGCAGTATTTTATTGTATAAAATAAGTTGTAATATATTCAAGATTCGAAGACTCGAAGATTTGAAGAAATTGGAGCATCCGGAACCGAGCTTGGCACCCGCGCGCACCGAGACAACAAGCGCGCACGCAACCAAGCGTGCAGCTGCGCTTGTTGCGGTGCAGCAGCGCGCGCGACCCATGCATGGGCTGGCCATGCGGCAGCTCATGCCCTTGCATGGGCTAGGCGTGCACATGGGCTGCTTGGTGATCTTCGGGCGCGCGAGTTACGTGCGCGAGATGGTCGCTTGAAGTCTTGTTCGCCAAGAAAGGAGTTTTTTGTATTCCGTACAATTGTAATTTACATGCTTTTCTAGGATGGACCAAAATTGTGGCTATTTATTTTTATGTATAAATATTACAATATTTGTTATTGTATGATAACATGTCATATAGAATAGGAGTGCCACTCATATATCTCTTTTGGTATGAACATGCATTGAATGATTTAGGTATCTAATTGGCATCTAGATAACTTGGTAAAATCATTCTTTGGAATTTAATCACACGCCTTAAATAATTGAGTGGGAGAAGGTGTGTTAGAACACCTATGGCCTCCAAGGTTAGTTGAGCTTTATTATTTATTGGTAATCCCCCCGACGGGCATCCATAAATGGAATTTAGCAAAATACTTCCTTACAAGGATAGACTAGACAATTGACTCAAACGAGATCTACTCCCAGATGAGGGATTTTCATAAGAGAAAATTGAGGGTCGATATCTTGGTAACACACTCAATGTAATTTTATTAATATCCTCTCGAGAGTTCTTGTTAATAAAATTGCAAGGCTAAAATTGTAAACGCTGGTTGTTATGTTGACAATTAGGTGGGACCTAGTCCAACTAGTAAATGGTGCGAACTCCCGAAGGAGGCGTAACATTTATGGGTGTTGGATCACCGTTGAATTTTTCACGATTGAGTTATTTAATTAATTCAAGATAAATATTCGAAAGTGCTTTATCATGATTATTTACTTATATATGCTTTTTGTTTTAATCAGAAAACATGACCCCATCACTTATGAACATCCTGAAAGATAACATTTTAACTAGAGATAATTATGTCACATGGAAAAGGAAAATTGGGTTGTTGCTGCAAAGTGAAAAACATAAGTTTGTTCTAACTACTCCTAAACCACCTGCTCCTAATAATGAATCAAGTATTTTGCAAAGAGATGAGTATGAGCAGTGGAAGACCTCAGATGATATGGCCAAATGTTACATTATGGCTATTGTCTCCGACGTGTTGCAACAGCAGCATGAAGGAATGGGGTCTGCTGCTGATATTATGATGTCTCTGGAAGAGATGTTTGCTATGAGGTCTAGGACGACTAAGAGAGAGGCAGTGACTGCTTTTATGAATCTTAGGATGAAACCTGGACAGGCTGTGAAAGATCACATGATGAAAGTCATAGCACATCTAAATATTGCAGAATTAAATGGCGATGAGATAGATGGTGAGACCAAAATTGACATGGTTGTCAACTAACTATCAGATTCCTTTGATCAGTTCAAGTTGGACTACACCTTGAACAAAAAGGAATACACCTTGCAGGGCCTGATGCAAGATGTTCACAGCGTTGAAAAGATCCTTGTGAAAAGCAAAGGTCAAGAGATTCATATGGTTGGTAAAGTTGCTACTGTTAAGACCCGTCAGAAGGTCAAGAAACAACAGAAGAAAAAGCAACTTGGGTCTACCAAGAAGGAGACCAAGAAAGTAACCAAGATCAAAGGGAAATGCTTCCTTTGTGGTGAAAAGGGACATTGGAAAAGAAATTGCCCAAAGTCCCAGAACAAGAAGGAAGAAGGTAATATTAATTATCTTGAAACATGTTTTCTAGCAGATTCTACAGATTCTTGGATCATAGACTCTGGAGCCACTAATCATGTTTGTTATTCCTTGCAGGGGTTCCAAGAAAGGAGAAGGCTGAATAAGAACGAAATCAATTTGCGCTTGGGCAACGGATCGTTAGTGATTGCAAGTGCAGTGGGAGATATTAGAGTTATTATAGATTCTAGTATGCATTTAGATTTAATAGACGTTTATTATGTACCTCAATTCAAGAGGAATTTAATTTCAGTTTCTTGTTTAAATAAATTTGGATATTCGGTTACTTTTAAAAAAGCTTTTATTATTAGTAAGAATGACAAAATTGTTTGCAAAGGTACATTGGAAAACGGTCTATTCTTTTTGCATAGAAATATCTCTCACTCGTTAGACACAGAATTAACGGAACCTAATCATAAAAGAGTAAAATTATCAAAAGATGAAACCTACCTTTAGCATTTACGCCTAGGTCACATTAACCTTAATAGGATTAAAAGATTGGTATGTGACGGACCTTTAAGTGACTTAAAGGTTGATGATCTACCAACTTGTGAATCTTGTTTGGAAGGTAAAATGACCAAAAGGCCATTCAATACCAAAGGTGCAAGAGCCACTGAATGTTTAGGACTAATACACACTGATGTATGTGGTCCTATGAGCATTCAAGCTAAAGGTGGATATGAGTACTTCATCACCTTCACAGATAATTACTCAAGATTTGGTTATATGTATCTCATGAGACATAAGACGGATGCTTTTGACATGTTCAAAGCATTCAAAGCTGAAGTAGAAAATCAGCTTGAGAAAAGCATAAAAATCTTGAGATCTGATCGTGGTGGAGAATATCTATCTGGTGAGTTTCAGCAATATCTTATTGATAATGGGATAGTTTCTCAGTTTTCTGCACCAGGTACACCTCAACAAAATGGGGTAGCAGAAAGGAGAAATAGAACTCTTTTGAACATGGTTAGGTCTATGTTCAGTTATTCAACACTTCCTATTTCTTTTTGGGGATATGCTCTACAAACTGCAATATATATTCTAAACGTGGTACCATAGAAGTCGGTTCCTGGAACACCATATGAGTTGTGGACTGGGCGAAAGCCTAGTTTATAACACATAAGGATATTTGGTTGTCCTGCACATATGTTAAAAGGAAAGACAGAAAAGATGGAGTCCCGTTCGGAAACATGCATATTTTTGGAGTATCCAAAAGGAACTAAAGGATATTATTTCTATAGTCCTTCAGATCTAAAAGTGTTTGTTTCAACAAATGCTACATTTCTGGAAAATGATACATTTCTGGAAAATGACTATATGAATAATTTTGTGCCCAAAAGTAGAATTGTCCTGAATGATATGTCAGGAGATACAATTCCACAAGAGGTTTTCACAACCTAACCCAATGGTAATTTCCACTCCAACACAAAATCAACAACCTACCATTCCTCGTCGTAGTGGGAGGGTTAGAACCCAACCTGAAAGATACATCGGTCTAGGAGAATCTGTTAAGAATCTCCCTGACGACGATGATCCCTACACGTACAAGGAAGCAATGGAGGATGTTGATTGTCACCATTGGCAAAAGGCAATGCAATCTGAGATTGAATCCATGTTCGATAACAAAGTCTGGTCCCTTGTAGACTTGCCTAAAGGGATAAAACCCATTGGGTGCAAGTGGGTATACAAGAGGAAAAGAGGTATGGATGGAAAGGTGGAAACTTTTAAAGCTAGATTGGTAGCTAAAGGTTACACACAGAAAGAAGGTATCGATTACGAGGAAACCTTCTCTCCTGTGGCCATGCTTAAATCCATTAGGATACTCTTATCCATTGCAGCATCTTTAGATTTAGAGATTTGGCAAATGGACGTCACGACAGCTTTCCTTAATGGAAGTCTTGACGAAAGCATCTGTATGATGCAACCAGAAGGATTCATTGAAAAGGGCCAAATGGAAAAGGTATGCAAGTTGCAGAAATCAATTTATGGATTAAAGCAAGCATCCAGATCCTGGAACATAAGGTTCGACCAAGCTGTAAAAGGTTTTGGATTTTTACAGAACCTTGAAGAACTTTGTGTATACAAAAGGATCAAAGGTGACAAGTTGGTTTTCCTTATTCTTTACGTAGATGATATATTACTCATTGGAAACGATGTGGGAGTATTGACATCAGTAAAAGAATGGTTAGCAAAACAATTTGATATGAAGGACTTAGGAGAAGCAAGTTTTATTCTAGGTATCCAAGTAATAAGGGATAGAAAGAATAAAACGATTGCACTATCCCAAGCTTCATACATAGACAAAATCTTGTCTAGGTTTTCCATGCAAGATTCCAAGAAAGGTATGTTACCTTTTAGGCATGGAATCAAACTTTCTAAGGAACAAGTTCCTAAAAATGAGCATGAAGAGCAATTCATGAGTAGAATTCCATATGCCTCGGCAGTTGGAAGTCTCATGTATGCAATGCTCTGTACTAGACCAGATATTTGTTTTGCTCTTGGCATAGTTAGCAGGTTTCAATCGAAACCTGGTCCTGATCACTGGACGGCAGTCAAGCATATTTTCAAGTATCTTAGGAGAACGAAAGATAATATGCTTGTATACTCTGGAGGGGATTTAATCCCCGTTGGGTATACAGATTCTGATTTCTAATTCTGACTCTAGAAAATCCACATCAGGATCTGTGTTTACTCTTGGAGGAGGAGCAGTCATTTGGAGGAGTATCAAGCAATCTTGTATTGCTGACTCCACCATGGAAGCAGAGTATGTAGCTGCATGCGAGGCTGCCAAGGAGACTGTTTGGCTTCGCCAATTCTTGATTGACTTAGAAGCAGTTCCTAGAGCGAATAAGCAGATCACTATCTACTGTGACAACAGTGGAGCAGTGGCTAATTCGAAAGAACCAAGAAGTCATAAGAGAGGAAAACACATTGAAAGAAAGTATCATCTTTTAAGGGAGATTGTTCATAAGGGAGACGTGACGATTACCAAAATCGCGTCGGCAGAAAATCTAGCAGATCCCTTCACAGAGGCTCTACTTCAGAAGAGTTTTGATGGGCACCTAGAGAATATGGGAATGAGAGATATGACACATTTGCTATAGCGCAAGTGGGAGATTGTTAGGATTATGCTCAATAGCAAGAGTGTAATATTGTAATTGACAATCTTTTCATATAAATAAAGTGATTTCTGATTCTGTAAAATCTTATAGCATTTATAATTATAATTGTCAAGGTAAATAATCATAAGGTCAAAAGACTATGAGATATGAAGAATTGTTTGTACATCCGGATATGTATGAGGTAGACACAATTCTTTAGTTAGTCTTGAATAACGTTCATAACTTAAGTTAAAGGTTGGGCACCTCTATCTTGATAAAGTTGTAGAATTCTTTTACTAGCATTTGAATGGGATCAAATTAGTTATGATGAGTCTAAAATCATCGAAAGGTTTTCGAGTAAAAGAATCTAGTGCACTGGGTGCATTAAACTGGATCACAATGAAATACTTTATTTAGAACCGTCACTAGATATAAGTCTTTTCATTATCGGGACAATCGGAGAGTCTATCTAAATCCTGAGATAAATGATGGACTTATGGTTGCAAGTGTTATCATTTGAGCTATCAATGAGTACGATTATATAGCATAGTCTATCCTCGATAGTTTGGTGGTATTCATTTGTTAATCGATAGAGGACTTCATTTATAGATATGGACATCGTGGCTCCATTTATTAAATGAGAGTATAATATCATCATATGGATGTTTTGAGGTATTGGATATTAAATCTCAACGTTGAGTTTTCAATAATGATTATTGAAGACATGGCTTCTGGACAAGTCAAAATATCCAAGTTTAAAAATGTGGTCATATGAGGAAATATGGTAACTTGGAGAGCTATAGGCGGTCTATGAGCTCTTGGCGATTACTGATATTATTCACGAGGATACACCATCTCCTATAAGATTGTCTAGGGTATGAATGAGAAACATCTCCTTATTCTATCTTTATTTAAGAGCTCAATTTTAGCTCTTTAGTGGAATGAGTTAAAATTAATAGATCGGACCTAAGTGAATCATTTGTTGATTGTGATTAGGTTATGTCTATTGAAGCTTAAATTTAGATAGCCCGCCAAGATCCACAATCCACACGTACTTGCATGGATCACTTGATATATTCTACCAGACCAATTTATGGGTCCATCTAGAATTGCATTTAATATATTAAGAATATAATATGTCTATTATTTATTTAATGGGCTGCACTATTATATTAATATATTAAAAGGAGACATGTAGGCTTGTTTCTTTTAGTAAGAATAATTCTGGTTCACATGTGGGCTTTTATTTAAAGTCTAATGGATTAAATAAAATAAGAAAAATAATATTGTGCCCATATATATATGGTGTGGGCGGCAAGGCTAAATAAAATAGCCTAAGATATTATTTTATTTTATTGTTTTGATTAAATGGGAATTAATTAATTATTTAATTAATTAATAGTTTAAATCAAAATCTTTTCCTGATCAGTAAATTAAATACTATGTGTTGGATTAGGGTTGGAATTCTTTTAAGTGATAAGAGTCCTAATGTGGTAAGGATTAAGTCCACATACACTCTTTATTATACAAAGAATTCGGCCACCACTAGTCCTACAAGGGTTAGGATTCTTGAATTGATAGGAATTAGGGAAAAGGATAATTCCTTTTCAAGTAAGGAAATTAACCAACCCTAGATTTCCTATTCAATGAATTCGGCCAACCCTACTTGGTGAAGGATAAAATTCGGCCAACCTATAAATATAAGGTTATGAATTTTCGGCCACCTAGAAGAAAAATAGAGAGAGATTTTTGTTTGTTTTGAAAATAAAAAATCCTACTCTATACACATAGATTTTCAGCCAAGAGAGAAAAAGAAATAAGTTCTCATTCGATAGTGCACTTACAAGCCTTTAACATCAAAAGGTTTTGTGCACACTTTCGATTTAGGGTTACGCGAGTTTCAATCATATTGATTGTGAATTCAAAAGTGACCGGAACTATTTTTTTTAAGCTCTTGGTGTTTTACTATTAAAGATCAAGATCAGAAATTCCATACATCCATTCTAAGGTAAGCAATTCAAAGAAAAAGGGAGACCACGCTCCTAGGTGATTCACGTACGTGCTAGGATTGAAGATCTTACGGATTACCATCGACGTGAGTCAATCGGATCACGCGACAAGAGGTATTTAACTCTAACCGTATATTTGAGTTTAATTAATTAAAGGGTTAAGGTTCAAATCTTTAGAAAATTTTTAAACTATACGAAAATTATTTTTTCGCCTTCCGCTGAGGTTTTAAGCAATTTTTTCCTACAGAGGGGAGCCATGAGAGTCCCAAAACTTGAAGCGATTCATCATGACTTGTTTTTGATTGCCCAGAAAAGGGGGTGGGCACCCTGTTTTGCCCTTATTAGTTTTTCCTTTTTTCTTTTTTTTTTATAGCCCGAGCTCGGGGGTTGGGCTCCCAGTTTGGTGGATGTAGCCTTATCGGGGGATAGGCTCCCTTTGTCCTTAAATGAAAAGTCGAATCGCTTTTGAGAATTCTTGTTTTATTTCTGGTCTTGAATAGGATCCAGAGTAGCATCTGTAGCAACAATTAAGATTCGTGTAGGGAATTATGATGATTTTGATCATGCACACGAAAGCAAACATTATATATATATATATATATATATATATTTATGGGGCGATAGCCCTACCAAGACATCAGGAGGACTATTTAGCTATTTCTTGGTCTTTGAGATCTGGAGGGCAACTATGCTCTTACACCCAGACCCTTCTTGGGGGTGGTAGTCCGACCAAGGCATCATGAGGGCTACTGAGCTATTTCCTGGTCTCGAGATCTGAAGGGCAACTATGCTCTTACACTCAGATCCTTCTTGGGGGTGGTAGCCCGACCAAGGCATCATGAGGGCTATCGAGCTATTTCCTGGTCTCGGGATCTGGAGGGCAACTATGCTCTTACACTCAGATCCTTCTTGGGGTGGTAGCCCGACCAAGACATCAGGAGGGCTATCGAGCTATTTCCTGGTCTCGAGATCTGGAGGGCAACTATGCTCTTACACTCAGATCCTTGTTGGGGGTGGTAGCCCGACCAAGGCATCATGAGGGCTATTGAGCTATTTCCTGGTCTCGAGATGTTTATGTTGAATTTCCCATACAAGGATATAGTCACTAATGTTGAACATAGTTGGAGACACAGATGGAAGAGAAAAGGAAAATGACTTTATTGATGATCGAGATGTAGTACATCTTTATTAGGGTCTGTAATGAAAACTAAGTGGGAGTAATCTGCTTGAGAACTCCTTTCAAGGGTAGAATTTCCTCAAATGATCTGCATTCCAAGTGTGGTCGATGGATCGTCCGTCCATGTCTTCGAGTTTATAAGCTCCATTGCGAACAACTAGCTTTATCAAATATGGCCCTTCCCAATTGGGACTTAAGACTCCATCCGACCTTTTCCGAGTGTTCAGGGTCACTTTCCAAAGTACCAGGTCCCCTTCTTTGAATTCCCGGGCTCTAACCTTTTGGTTGAAGTATCTAGCGATCTTGCTTTGGTAGATCGCTACTTTCTCTGTTACCCGGTCTTGTTTTTCTTCTAAGAGGTCTAGATTAGCCCGGAGCTTGACTTCATTACTTTCGGGCTCAAAGTGTTGTACCCTGAACGAGGTTAATTTATGTTCGATGGGGAGGACTGCTTCAACCCTTAAAGCCAGGGAGTAAGGTGTCTCTCCGGTAGCTGTTCTCTTTGTAGTCCGGTATGCCTAGAGGACTTCTGGTAGCTCTTCGGCCCATTTACCTTTCTTCTGCTATAGCTTCTTTTTCAAAAGTTCCTTGATAGTCTTGTTGGTGGATTCTACCAGCCCGTTAGTCTGGGGATGAACCACTGAAGCGAGCCTGAGGTCGATCCCCAATCCCTTGCAGAAGTCTTTGAACCGAGCGTTGTCGAATTGCTTCCCTAGGTCGGCTATAATGATGAAAGGGGTCCCGAATCTACACACCACGTTAGTCTTGATGAACTTGGTTGTATTCTTTTCTGATATTTGGGAAAAAGGTCATGCCTCGACCCATCTTGTGAAGTATTAGATAGCCACAATAGCATGTTTCATCTGTCCGGGAGCGGTAGAAAATGGCCCAATTAGGTCGATTCCCCACATGGCAAAGGGGTAAGGTGAACTGAGGGACGACAGTCGCTCCGGTGGCTGGTGGTTCAAGTTTGAAGTTCTTTGACAAGGTTCGCAAGATTGCACAAAACTCTTTGCGTCTTGGTGGATGGTCGGCCAATAGTACCCCATACGAAGCACCTGATAGGCTAGAGCTTCCCCACCTATATGGTTCCCACAGTCCCCAGAGTGGACCTCTCTCAATGCCCACTTAGCATCATCGGGATGCAAGCACCTAAGTAAGGGGAGGGATCTGCCCCTCCTGTAAAGGTACCCGTCCACCATACAGTATCAGACTGAGAGTCTCTTAATTCTTCGGGCTAGGTCGGGCCCTTCGGGAAGCTCTCCTTCAAGGAGGTAGGCGACAATTGGGTCCATCCAGCAAGGCAGGCGATCCAGGGAACAAATTTCTCCATTTGTGGCTATGCTTGTTGGGTGATTACTTGGAGGGGAATTCCCCGTGGTAAGGACTGGCCTCCGTTCGCCACTATTTTAGCCAGAACATCTGCGCGATGGTTTTGGTGTCGAGGCACCTGATCGATCTTGAGTCCCTTAAATTTGCTTTTTAGCAGCTGAGCTAGATTTAGGTAGGCAGCCATATTATCTCCCTTTGCCTGGTAAACCCCAGTCACCTGGTTTACAACAAGCAATGAATCGCTCTTGATTTGCAGGTAGTCGGCCTTTAGTTCAATGGCTACCTTCATCCCGGCTAGGAGGGTTTCATATTCCACTTCGTTGTTGGTAGCTTTAAACTCGAATCTGAAACAGTGACAAAATTCGGTCCCATCCGGATCTATTTAAACTATGCCAGCTCCTCCCCGGCTTGCCCGGATGCTCCATCAGCAAAGAGGGTCCATGGCTTGCAGCCTTCCGGCCAATTATCGGCCTCGGATATCTTCTCAGGGACCTTATTTGATACTGAGGGATCATCTGGATCTGGGATCGCTGAGAATTCTGCCACGAAGTCGGCCAAAGCCTGTGCCTTAATCGTAGTCCGGGGCTTATACTTTAGGTCGAACTGAATGAGCTCTAGTGCCCATAAGACTAGCCTTCCAAACACGTCTGGTCTTTGCAAGAATTGGCGGAGGGGTTGGTCTGTCACCACTGCTATTGTGTGAGCTTGAAAATAAGGACGAAGTTTCCTCAATAGTATATGGGTCTTTGAAAACCGTCGCTACAATCCTTGGCCAAAGCCCCGCTTACTGCAGTTTCTGATACGGCCAGGTAGATCTGTAACTTATCTCCGAGAACCGGCTTGACTAACAATGGGGGGCTTGTTAGGTGTTCTTTCAAAGCTTGAAAAGCATGTTTGCTCTCCTGGCTCCATTTCATGTTTTTCCCTTGTTTGATGGCCTTGAAGAAAGGGAGACATTTATCGGTGGAGCGAGAGATAAACCTGTTGAGTGCCGCCACCCGTCCAGTCAGAATCTGTACTTGCTTGAGTGAGGTTAGGGATTCCAGGTCCAAGATAGCTTTGATTTTTTATGGGTTGGCTTCTATACCTCTCTCATGAACCATGAAGCCCAGAAACTTCCCTGTCGTTACCCCAAAGGCACATTTGGAGGGGTTCAAACGCATCTGGTTTTCCCTCAGTATGAGAAAGGTTTTGCCAAGGTCTTCCTGATGTCCTTTTGCAGTTGGGGATTTGATGATCATGTCGTCGATATACACTTCCATCGTCCTTCCTATCTCAGGCTTGAACAGTTTGTTAACCAACCGCTGGTATGTGGCCCCCACATTCTTCAAACCAAACGGCATCACCTTGTAGCAATATAAGCCCTGCCCGGGAATGAAACTGGTCTTATCTTGGTCAGTCAAGGTGCATTTTAATTTGGTTGTATCCTGAGAATGCATCCATAAAACTTAAAAGTTTATTTCCGGACATGGAGTCAACCAGCTGGTCGATCTTTGGTAAAGGAAAACTGTCTTTCGGACAAGCCCGGTTGAGGTCGGTGTAATCAACACACATACGCCACTTCCCATTCGCCTTCGTAACCATGACCACGTTGGCGATCCAATCGGGGTAACGTACTTCTCTGATGAACCCTGCTTTGATCAATTTATCAACCTCTTCCTGCACAGTAGCGTTCCTATCAGCGTTGAAGTGACGCCTCTTCTGCTTGACTGGCTTGACTGTTGGATCTACTGTTAGTCGGTGGGCAGCTAATGATGCCGGGATTCTAGGAATTTCAACATGGTTCCAAACGAAGATGTCGTTGAACTCCCTGAGAAGGTCAATCAGTCCTCTTTTTACTTCTGGATCAAGGGTGGCTCCGACCTTGACGACCTTGGAGGGATCGTCATTCCTGATAGGTATCTCTTCTAGTTTATCTACGAGCTGCCCGCTGGCCCATTCCTTACTCCGTTCTTCCTCGTAGGGCATAATAGGTTTGCTCTCCGGATGCCTAAGATGTTCCGCGGGCTCCTTCTCCTCCTGGATTATCCGGGTCGTATCCATGTCCTCCTGGATTAATGTCACATGTACACACTGTTTCGCTAGGGCTGTAGGATTGGCAGATACTGCGTAGCATTTCCTGGCTGCCTGCTGGTCTCCGCGTACCTCTCCTACTTTGGTTCCAACCTGGAATTTCAGGACGTTGTGGTATATGGACAAGACTCCCTTCAAGGAAGATAGGAAAGGTCTTCCTAGGATGGAGTTGTAGGCCGATGGGGTGTCCACCATAACAAAGTCGGTCATAACATTCTGTTGGAGAGGGGTGATTCCGATGATTACTGGGAGGATCATCGACCTCACTGGTATGATCGAATCTCCAGTGAAACCGTAAAGCGGAGTGGTACAGCTGTTGTAACAACGTTGCTTCAGGTTCAATTTTTCCAGGGTATCCTTGAAGAGGATATCTACACTGCTACCTGTATCCACGAGCACACGATGGACCAGACAGTTGACGATCTGTATCGTGATTACCATAGGATCATCATGAGGTTGCACAGTGTTGAAGACTTCTGCTTCGGTGAATACGATCTGCGCTGACTGGGAGGGCTCTGTCGAGCTCTGGCTGACTTCGAAGATCCCCCGGCTTTTTCTGATACGGGGAACCTTTCTTGCGTGGTTTTTCCGGGAGTTATTGGAAACTCCAGCCAGTGTAGGACCTCCGCTGATAGTGTGTATCACCTGGATCTGTTGCATTAAGTCAGCATGTTCCCCTTTCCTCTTTTCTGCGTCTTCACGGATTTCAGCTTGTACCTCCCTTCCAGTCCTGATGTTATCTCTGACCTGTTGTAAGAACTCAATTAGGCATCCTCCCCTTATCAGGGCCTCAATCTGGTTGCGCAAATTATAGCACTCTGAGGTGTTGTAGCCCACGTCTTCGTGGAAGTCGCAGTACTTGTATCGGTTTCTCCTATCAGCTGGGGCCTTCATGGGAGCGGGCTTTTAGAGCAATCCTTTATCTCGTATGGCAAGGTAGACTGTTTCCCTGGAAGCATTCAAAAGGGTGTAGTAGTCATACCCTTTTTCCCCTTGCATTACTGGAGCCACGGTCCTGGGAGGCGGCGAAGCCCGGGGAGGGGTTCGTTTTGCTGGATATCTTTCTTGCCTATATAGAGGAGCAGGGAGGCGATAGGTCGACCTGTTGGGAGGTTTATTCTGAGTTTTCTGCACTGGCTCAAATTTGGGGGCTTCTTTCTTCAGACGCTTTGCCGTTCTCATGTCGTCGTGTTCCATCTTGACCTTGAGTTGTTCGTCGATCTCGACCTGCTCAAGAGCCCGGTCGTAGTCCTCCTGGTAAGTTTCGGGAGGTCTCTTGGCAAAGGAACGGAAAAGCTTTCATGCCCATAGGTTTCGCCTGAAGTTGGCGATGGTTTCTTTTTCGGTGAAAACTCCCATTTGTATGACCTTCTTGTGAAATCGTTCCACGTACGACCAAAGAGTTTCACTCCGTTCCTGGATCATATATTGGAGGTGTATGGGATCTTTCGGACGAGGTTTGACTCCTTGGAATTGTGAGCAAAAATCTGTTGATAATTTTGTGAAAGAATCCACGCTAAGTGGCTTAGAGGATCTTCCGTTCCAGAAAACTTATCTGCTGGCATTTTGAATTTTGGGGGGAGCTCTGCTTCCTGGATCCTCCTAGTGAAGGGAGCGTTCATCTCGCTCAGGGGATCCTTTTTGTCCTCCTTATTCTTTCCCTTCCTTATCTGCTGGACCTCCTTTTGTAACTTTTCCAGCTGATCCCTCAGTTGCTTGTTCCCAGGTCTCTTCGAGTTAACCTCAGATTCCTCACCGTCTAATCTTTCCGATGAACTGGCAATTTCTATCTGATCCTCTTCCTGGATAGGATCCACTCGGGGAGTTTGTCTACTTTCCTCCTCTAGGGCCCGGGCAGTTCTCCTAGATGTAGTTGGATGAGATAGCCCTCGTGGCTTCCGGGTAAAAGCATCCGCGACAGACTTAACTAGCCTGGGTTGATATTGTGAAAGTCTTTTCGGAACTGGGGGCATAGGTCCCAGCCTATCCCGGATCGAATGTTGGGGCCCTGATCTATCTCGGGCCGGCTCTGGAAGTGGAGGTCCTAGGCGATCGAAAGCAGGTGGCCTAGCTCCGAGCCTGCTCGGCTCTCCCTGATGATTCAGACTGGTTGGCTGGATTGTGATGCCTTCAGAGAGCAGGGGGACGCGGATCGATTCTACGAAAGCCGCCGCTTGTTGGTCGAGCGCGGCCTGGCTCACTATAGGGTGGCCAGTAGCCCGCGCATTGGTTGTTTGGACCGGAGCTTGACTATTATACCCAGACTTTCTCCCCTTTCTTGGGGCCTTTCGTGTTAGCCTTGTCGGAGGTTGCTCCGAGATTCTATGTTGGCCTTAGGAGGAGCGGAGCCTCATAGTTCCTGTAAAACAACGCAAATGTAAATGCAAATAATTGGTTAATTGGGTGTAAGGTTTTTTTCCCCACAGACGGCGCTAGAAAGTGTTAACGGAAATTTTGCTCGGGATGATGATGAGAAGGTTTTTGCCGTCAGAAAACCGTCCGTCAAAACAATTTATAAAACCTATGCGATGCGTTCACAAGTAGAAATACAAGTAAAGCGGTAAGCACGGGTGTCGTCCACTGAGATCGGGGTAGCGGTGATAAGATTAGGATTAATATAACTAGTATGCATAAAAGTAAAGTGATGGTGAATGAAAATACAATGTAAACTAAACTATGAAAGCAAATAAAATGGGATGAAAACGGAATGATGAATGAATGATGATGGAACTACGGAGTTGATGGACTCGTAAGTGAATATTGGGGCAATTGCAACAAACTCTTAATTAAGCACGTATTGACAAATGTAACCAACCTAATGTGTATAGTGTTGGTATATATCTCTAGCAAGAGGTCAACCTAGGGTGTATAATGAAGACCTCCTACTAGCGATTAATCCCTCATAAGCAACCAACAATGGCTAGTTACTTAATCGGGACCTTTTCCATGAATGCTCCTCTATCTAGCTATGGCTCAACCTATTACTAATGTAGCCATCCTAGGATGTATAGTGATGGCTTCCAATTCCCTCACAAGTGGCCGACCTAGGATGTATAGTGAAGGCCACCCATTTGAGATTGGATGAGGCTTTAGGTTATCAACCGAATTCTACTCGAAGGTTAGTTCTCGTAGAATCACTGAAGTAGCCAACCTAGGGTGTATAGTGGAGGCTTCTAATTCTCTCACAAGTGGCTAACCTAGGATGTATAGTGAAAGCCACTAATTCAAGATTAGATTAAGGGCATGGTTATAGAGCCGGATTTCCAGAAATCCTTCCATTCAATTGAGCATTAGACAACCTAATTGCCTACTCAAGTAATCCAAATCAACATGCAAAGAGGGTGTATCCAAGCAAATCAATAATGGAAATCAATACAAGCAATGGAATGAAATATAGAGATAGAATAAATATAACACATAGAGTTTATTTACAAAGCCCAAAATATCCATCAAACAAATAACATCAACCCCATAGTGGGGTATTTTAGCTACTCATGTTCTATTACAAACAAATAAACTAAGAGAGAGTGTAGAGAGAACCCTTGAAGATTGATCTCCTTCCTTGAAGCTTGAATCCAAGTCTACTAGTTGCCTTTGATTGAGTAGAGATGGTTTGGATGATAGAGAGATGTGTTTCTAGCTAAAAATACAAGTGTTGGGAGGTATGGTGATCTTTTGGTTCGTTCCCATCCTTTTCTATTTATAGATGATGGAAAAATAGGTCACTTAAGCTTGAAACCAGAAACTGTCGCGCGCAAAGTGCTGGTGGAGTGCGGGTGAATTACCCGCACTGTAAGGGTTTTCTTCATCTTCAGGTCTCTGATCTGGGCAATAGTGCGGGTGGAGTGCGGTTGGATTACCCGCACTTGACTCACACTTGACTCGCACTGTAGTCGCACTTGAGTCGCACTTTACTGCCAGGTGCAAAATCCCTCCTCTGTTTTGAGCAATAGTGCGGGTGGAGTGCTGGTGGATGACCCGCACAGTACCCGCACTCTAATGTCAGGTGCAACTTCAGCTTCTCTGGTTTGGCAACAGTGCGGGTGGAGTGCGGTTGGATGACCCGCACTGTACCCGCACTTTAACGTCAGGTGCAACTCAGCTTCTCTGGCTTTGGCAACAATGCGGGTGGAGTGCAGTTGGATGACCTGCACTGTACCCGCACTGTAACTCTTCTCCTGTATCAAGTCCTGGCTATGATCATGAGTGTGGTTGGAATGCGGTTGGAGTTCGGTTGCGACCCGCACTTGACCCTCACTGTAGAGCTGCTTATGATCCTTTGTCTTTCCTTTTGCCCCTTTTCTGCCAGAATCACCGCAACATGCTTCCAAACCCCGAATTACATCAATTTCCTGCAATTAGCACTAATGAGCCTATTAGACATAAAATATATAGAAAATACACACAAGAACGAGACAAAGGAATAGGAATGAGGGCCGAAATATACAACAATTTAGGCACGATCAGATGAGAAATCTCAGTTAACACCCTTGAGACCACTACCACGTAGGTAGTGGCCAAGATTGATTGTATGTGTAGTGATGATTTATAAAATGCCAAGAAATGATGATACCATTCAACCAAAAGAAAGCAAGAATCTTTTTATTGAACGTGCATGGTATACAAATACAAGTTTCTTTATTTTTTGCTCTCAACTCTCTCTAGGGTCTGGTTGAGTATTTGTCGTATGCCTGTCGAATAGTAGTCTCATCTTCCTCATTTTCTTTCTTTCTATTTATACATAGTTTTATAGGTTAAACAAACTGATTCTCCCCTTGATTTTCTCAGTCTCTCCCCTCCTTATCGGGCGGGATTTCTCGCTTTAATGTCATTGACTTTGAGTTAACAGCCGAATTGAGAGTATTGTGGTGGAGATCATTTGGTTTCCTCTTTGGACTCTATTACTTGTCCTGCATATAGGTAACGTTTCCAGATATGATCCAGTGTATCTTCGTATCTTTTCAGCATGATCCTTTATAGAGGTCGTTGAATATGGCATGGTGTGGTGCATCAACTAGTGAGGTTGATCAGTGTTCTGACCTCGATATCTGAGAAGTTTCATCCATCTTGGAGCCAGATCCGGCTTCCCTTGACCTTTTTGAAGCTATATGTGGCCTCCCCTGACCTTTCGAAGCTATGAGTGGCTTCCCCTGACCTCTCGAAGCTAGGTGCGGCCTTCTAGGGACATTCTTCTGTGTCAGCGAGGTATAGGCGAGTCTTTGGAGCATTTGCGAGGTGACCTCGACTTCGGGGAGCTTCTAGTTTTGGTGATGCGGGCTAGATCTGATCGTTCCGGGCTCTATCCCGGATGTTTTCGGAGCCCGTCCTTGTTACTGGGGAGGTGTCGTAGTTCTGTTCTGGATAGATAGGTCTCCTGGTGGAGACTCTCTGGTATGGAACCAGGTCTGGGAGGTGGAAAATTTTCCTTTGGTCCTTAGCCAATTTTGGCTATTAACAAAATCAAAATCTTAACTTTTACATAAATCTAGTTCACAGAAACCTGCAAAATCCCAAAATATCATAAAAACTTAAACTTGATACCCAAATTCACCGAAACTAACAAAACCACAACACCATCCATAAACTAAAAAATAATTGACTTGGTATGGTGCAAATCAATGAGAAAAATGAGCAGTTAGGTGAGAAAAATGAGCCAGTTAAACCTCTACCAATAAGCGCGCAATGAATGGTTGAGAGGAAAAGTCACCGTACAACGTACCATGGCACCATAGATGGCCACTGCCCCTTGTGGCAGATTCCAAACGGTCATATTTCCAGAAGGAATAAGCTGAATGAAATTAGGGTTCAAGTCAAATCTGCACATGTACTGACGAAGCTCGTTTGCACTGACCATATTCGATTCTTAATCATAGTCGCACACTTGTCTAGCCGAAAAATCAAATACGAGCCTCTCTGTGCTCAACCTCAACATCCGACTTCGTAAATGTCTTGCGATAGACCTTCATGTCCTTGGGCAGCACCGGGATCCTCGATGCACTAATCTTCTGGTGTGCATCGACTGACTTAGTTCTCACCATCGCTGGACTAGCTTTACTATGAGTAAAGGAAGAGGGATTAGATTTGAGCACATCAGTATTTAAATGAGAAACATCGACAGATAGAAAGGCACACTAATTCAGGACATGACCTCATAACAGTTTTTCAAGCATCTCTACTTGAGCCATATCCTTGACCTCAACTGCCCTAATTATACGACAAAAAAGGTAGTGTTTAGCTTCAGAATCCATAGGAACTCACCAGAAGAAGAAACTCACCGAGAGAGAGTGAAAGAAAGCGATTAGTGAAAAAGCAAATCTCCAAGAGCAAACGAAGGGCTAAAAAATGCGACACTAGAATCCTATACTTCTTCAGAATCTCTGGAGCAAAAATCAAAGAAGAATCTAAAAAAAAAGGAGAGTCGAAGAAGTTTTGGAAGGAAGAGTCAGAGAAACCAGAGAATACGAATGGGGAACCCCAAACAAGCAAGCGAAACCTTAAATACCGGTGGAGAAGATTTTCAAAACCAAACCCTAAAAGTGATGTCGCCAGGTGGTAAAGCGGGAAAACATAAGGTCATGGGCGATGACGTGTGAGATTGATCAAATCACGTAATCCTGAAAGTGAGCCTAACAAACCTACCGAAGTGCGGACACATGTCATCTGAAGAAGACTTCATGCCTCCAAACGTCGCCATCATGAGATTCAATCGTCAACCTACTCGAGCATCTATGGATATAATCAAGACATTCCATTAGGACTTCGAGTTGATAAAAGCCCCGTAATTACATCATTAATGAAGATAATGACAAAAGGGATCTTCTTAAATACTTCCCGCCAAGTACACTGGTAAACACCACTGACTCGGGCACGCGCCAGATAGAGGTCGAGCGTTCTCACTTGGCTCAGATATTTAAGGGGGCATTGTTATAGGTAAATTTTGCCCTGGTAACGTGTCAACCCAATAAGCTGACAGGGCAAGAGGATAGCGACGCCACATCAATAAATTCACCCAGTCTTCCACCCGAGTGGAAACATTGCCGAACAACTGAACTACAACAAGGGAGAACGACTCGGCTAAAAGAGAACCTCACCAAAATAAGATTCCTGTAAGCTAGAATATCTCACCAACAAGGATCATTCGGCTAAAGCAAAATCTTATCCAACGATCACGCCAAGATGCGAGGGTCAACAATCACACTTTAAATAAGAAACAACCATATCTTCTCCAAAAGGAATTAGAGCCCAAATCAAGCACAATGTCAACCACATTTACCACGAGATAATAATAAACGAGAAAGAGATCGAAACAAATTTAAAGTCGAGCAAGAAGAATCACAATAGGATTCCACAAGTCAACTACGTGCACATCAAGTTTAGGGTTGCAAAATTTGTATAAGTATCGTTCATTTTCCTATGTATAAAAATAAGAAATATACGCTGAAAATAGGCACCAAGAGAGAAACGTGAGCAGAGCAATGTAAACCATCTCTTTTCTCATAGTAAACTTCATTTTACGCTGTCACCGACGCCCGTGGTTTTTTCCCTTTCACAAGGGTTTTCCACGTAAATCTGTGTCTCATTTATATTTTCATACTTTCTCCATTGTTAATCTAAACAAAATCCAGTTGGCTTGCTGATTTTTCTCCCAATGAAAAATCACCGTCAACAAAAACAAATAGACATTTTTGACCTTGAATTTAATTGAACGATTTTTTTATAAGGCAATTTAATTGAACGATTTGGAATAGGATTTTGCCCTCTAACTTGAAATTTCAATAAGAATATGATATTTTATTGAGTAATGCTAGGCTTCCCAATTTTTTTCCAAAAAAACTTCACAAATCAAGTTGTCATGTGAGTGTCAACATCTTGTAAATCATGAGTTTATATGATGAGGGATGTGATGTTGACACCGCACGTGCCTACATGATTTGGGAATTTTTTTGGAAAAGAAAATTTAGAAAGCCTAGCATTACTCTATTTTATTTATTTTAATTTTTTTAATAAATATATAAGTAAGGGTTCCCGAATCGCCTCCACCTTACTCGGAAAAAGAAAGGGTTTTTTTTTAGAGTATTTACCAATAAAAATGAAAAAAATAAAAATAAAATAAATCCCGAAGGTTTAGTAGAAGAAACACAGACGATGTGAGGTTGATCTGGTGTAAAACCCCTCACACCTGCACTATGAGATTGCGGGTTCGTATTCTTCCCAAAAATAAAAAAATAAAAATAAATAAAATAAACCAATTTATGTAATAGTATAATATTAAAAAAAAAGGCAGTATTGGGCCCCACAAAGACATACAATATGATGATGCAATCAATCAAGATATCTGAGATATCATACAAACAGTTAAATCGAACCCGCGTTGAACATCCTTCACTGCTAAGCAAACGACCCGTAGCTACGCGTTTCATCAGTGTAGCAGTTGCAGGTACTTTGTTGTATGTACATAATCATATTCTTAAATTAATTAAACAATCAGTTGATTTACTAAGATAAGGTTTCAATACCATTACATATTTCGCTTCTCTTCTCTTCTCTTTTCTATAATATACTGTTTTCATTTTTGTGGGTTTTTGAGGTTTTGTTTTTTTTATTATAGTGGGCGTGTGTGAGATTTGTGTTGCGATCTGATCTTACTCTTCCTCTTCGTCTTCGATCATGTCGATGCTCGATTCCTTCTTCAACAAGGGCTTCAAAGGAGCTAAATGGTATTATTAATTTTTTTTTTTCATGTATAAATTATATCTTAAAATAAAACTATGATATATGGGATTTGGATCGATTTTTGTTTCCATTTAATTGCTTTTAATTTTTGACAAATTAATCAAATTTTGTATCTATTCTGTTTTCAATTGTTTGTTTGTTGTTTTAAGCATAATTGAATTGGTTTTTCATTTCCATCACTTATGATACAATTAAGCAGCGCAAGTTATGAAATCCAAAAGAACTATTTTCATTGCTTTGCTAAAGAAGAAAAAGACAAACGAATTTCTTAGTGAATTCTGTCATTTTAATTGGTCTTGGTATTTTTGCATGAATGCGATCCAATTTTTTTTATTATTATTATTTCATGGTGTGGGGGAGGATTCATATTTTTAACATATACTATTTCCAAATTATTAATTTTTATTTGTGCGCTATTCAATTTACAGCAAAACCCTATTGAAATTGACGATTCCACGTATAAAGTTGCTGAGGAACAGGAGAGAGATTCAGATTAAACAGATGCGCCGTGACATTGCCAAGCTTCTTGAGACTGGTCAAGAAGCCACTGCTCGAATTCGGGTATATCCACATTTTTCTCTTTAAGTTTTGTTTATTAGATTGTCTTGCTGTTTCAGTAAATACAAAACTCATCTTATGTTTAGTAGGAGTTCCTAGTATCCGTATATAGCAGAAGTGTTTTTTTTGTTATGGTCTCAAAAAATTAGGTCCGTTTCAGGTAGAGCATATAATAAGGGAAGAAAATATGATGGCTGCTCAAGAGGTCCTTGAGCTGTTTTGCGAACTTATTGCTGTCCGCCTTCCAATCATTGAAACGCAAAGGTAATTCAACATAATTTGATATCTTGTTGCTTTTTTCTTCTATTTTTATGCTTGTGTCTATAAACGTTACGGTTCTATGGCTTCCTGTTTTGTCTGTGATGCCTCCTGAGGCCATTGAAATGTAATTAGTTGGTGAATTTTGGATTCAACCTAGTGATGAAAATCAGATCTATGTTGGATGTTCGGGCCAGTTGTTGGGAAAAAGTCATTACAAAAATTAGTGAAGTGAGTCTCATTATCTGTTTAGTCAGCTGGCTCAGATGTTAAGTGAAAGGAGGAGTCTGACCCAATAGCTCAAAAGATCAATGATGTTGAGATTAAACTTTTGCAGTATAGAAAAAGTTGGATTGAGGTTCGAAGTTGAAACAAGCCTGGATACCCATGTGTTGAAAAGAATGCTATGGTCTAATTCTTACTCTTGTATACTTTTTCTGCCCCTCCTTTAGAAATTTCAGCTTGACTGTAGTGGGAATTATAGAATTAAAAGTTGGCTATATACATAGATGTGCGCGCGCACACACACACAGTGGGAATTATAGAATTAAAAGTTGGCTATATACATAGACGTGCACAGAGCATGTACACACACACACACACACACACACATGGCTGGAGATTTATGAACTTAATAGGATATGCAAATGTGCTTTACTGAATATCCATTAGGAAATGCTGCATCATCAAGTGCTTTTTGTGCAAAATGCTATTGTGCTCACACACACACACACACTAGGAGACATGGCTGGAGATTTATGAAATTAATAGGATATGCAAATGTGCTTTACTGAATATCCATTAGGAAATGCTGCATCATCAAGTGCTTTTTGCGCACGCACACACTAGGAGACATGGCTGGAGATTTATGAACTTAATAGGATATGCAAATGTGCTTTACTGAATATCCATTAGGAATGCTGCATCATCAAGTGCTTTTTGCGCAAAATGCTATTGTGCACACACACACACACACACACACTAGGAGACATGGCTGGAGATTTATGAACTTAATAGGATATGCAAATGTGATTTACTGAATATCCATTAGGAAATGCTGCATCATCAAGTGCTTTTTGTGCAAAATACTATAGAGCTGTAACACACACACACACACACACACACACACTAGGAGACATGGCTGAAGATTTATGAACTTAATAGGATATGCAAATGTGCTTTACTGAATATCCATTAGGAAATGCTGCATCATCAAGTGCTTTTTGCACAAAATGCTATTGAGCTGTAAACCTTCTGTGAACAGTACAAGTTTTGGATTGCCACCTATAAATTTTGATTCCTAGTAGTGAGTCCTTGATGCAAATATGCCCAAATGACACACACACACACACACACACACACACAAACACACACTAGGAGACATGGCTGGAGATTTATGAACTTAATAGGATATGCAAATGTGCTTTACTGAATACCCATTAGGAAATGCTGCATCATCAAGTGCTTTTTGCGCAAGATGCTATTGAGCTGTAAACCTTCTGTGAACAGTAAAAGTTTTGGATTGCCACCTATAAATTTTGATTCCTAGTAGTGAGTCCTTGATGCAAATATGCCCAAATGTAGAGCATATCCTGTTTGCCCCTCCAAGACGTACTTTTGGCCAGACTTGGATGATCCCATTTTTATTTTTATTGGTGGTTGATTATTCAAGCTTAAATGTTAATGGGGACCTCTTCCAGTAAGGATGTAACATCGAGTCTGTTTTGATGAGTAAAATTTAAGGATGGTCACCGTGGAATTTTCCCTAGAGTATGGGAGATTTTGACATTCTGATCTGATCATTGGCGTATTGCAGCTGAGAGATTAAACTCTTAATATAGAAGGTGAAGCATCTGCCCTCTGTCCATGGCTTCAACTGATTTCATTTTGGGGTTGTTTCTGATGCAACAAGCTTAATCCTAGCTAACCAATAGTACTAGCTCCCAACTGCTCTATAGAATAATCCTCGATTCCATCATTTTTTATTTTCTTGAATTTCATCACGTTTGTGTCGCTATGCTACCTGATATGCTAGTCCAGAGTTCATAATCTTCGTACTTAATCCAAAAACTTAACTGGTTCTAGAATCTTAGGAATTGCAACACAGTTAATACTTGCAGCATTTTAAGACATTGAAAATTCTAATCATCAAATTGTTCAGGGAATGCCCTCTTGACTTGAAAGAAGCAATATCCAGTGTGTGTTTTGCTGCGCCAAGATGTGCCGATCTACCAGAGTTGCTTCAGGTGCAGATGCAATTTGCTACCAAATATGGGAGGGAATTTGTGGCAGCTGCATCTGAGCTCATGCCAGAATGTGGTGTTAATCGCCAGGTCTTTAATTGTTATCTTACAGAGTGATTTGATTTTGAGGATAAATGCTTATATTTTTGGTATTTTTACTTTCTATGACATTCATCTTTTTTAATTGTAACTGCAGTTAATAGAATTGCTATCTGTCCGTGCTCCTTCAGCCGAAAAGAAACTGAAACTTCTGAAAGAAATTGCTGAAGAGCATGAGTTGGATTGGGATCCAGCTTCCACTGAAACCGACTTATTTAAACCACAAGAAGACTTGTTGGTAAGTATAAATATTACACTGTCTTGGACCTCTTGTTTTCTCTTCCTGCCTTACGTGTTTTTTTCTCTGTCAGAATGGCCCAACGCAATTTGTCAGTGGTTCTAAGTTGCCGCTTCCCAAAGAGAAACATGATGAAACACTAAATTCTGCCGATGATCAAGTCCACAATGAAGAGACTGATTCTGATAAAGACTTTGATGAATTAGATTTTCCTGAAGTCCCTAAGATGGCACCAAAGTCGGATATAAACACTACTTCAGCTACAGGGATAACTCCATCGATGCCAGCTGCTCCACACACAGGAATTGATCATAAATCATCTAGACATTTTCCTCACGTCCTTCAGATGGAACCGTTTCCAGATACAAATGCTACTACAGATACAGAGATAACTACACCAATGCCAACTGCCCCGGACCCTGGAATTGATCATGAATCATTACAATGTTCTGGACCTAGTGAAAATTTATCACAGGAGCTGCATGTGGAACCTCTGGAAGAAATATCTGTGGCAAACAAGGATGAAACAGTCTATTCTTCAGCCAGTGCGAAGGAAGATAGACAGTTCCTGCCATTCGTTTCTCCCCCATCGCTCTCTTCTGTATCATTTTCAGCAAGACAGAATAATTCACCACCCACTGTATCAAGAACAAGAAGTGCGACAGACATGGATTTGCAAGATGTTTTGGCTGCTGCACAGGCTGCTGCTGAATCTGCTGAACGTGCAGCAACAGCAGCTCGCACAGCAGCTAGTCTTGCACAGATTAGAATTTCTGAGCTAACCCAGAAAAAGAATGATGCAGTCTCCGAGAACCCATTTCATAAAGGTGAATTTGATCAATCAACTAAAACAGAAAAGCCACATCTTGATCATCAAAACTCTTCGAATGATCCAGACAGCATGTTGAAATATCTGGACTCCCAGCAACTTCATGAAGACTACCGGAGATCAGAGTTACCAGATGTTCCTTCATTTGGCAAACTTAAAGCAGATTTCGATTCTTCACCTTCCAGTGATCATGTGTATGACCAGGAGCCTGTTCGACACCAGCTGCAGAGACTGCCTTCAATGGACGATGACTCGTATTTCTCATACCCAAATTTGTTTACATCTCAGAATTCAAATCTCGGGTCCGGTGCACATTCTTTTACAGATAATACCAGATCCACCCATGAGGTTTGAATCTAATAGAGACCTATGCTGAGTTGCCCTCGTTGTTTTAGGTCCAAGTGATTGAATTCCATGTTGGTGCACTTTATTATACGGTGTTGTTTTTCATTAATTTGTAAAGTTTTGAAATTCTTAGGTGATGTCATTTGTATTGAGTATAGTATTCTGGATATCAGAATAAAGAGTTACAGTATGTAGATTTATGTATTCATTATCATTTCTGCTGCTGCTACTTTATAAAGTCGTGTATTTGAGAGCCCATCTCGATAATTCAGGTTCGCTGATGCTGGTGGAATGAACTCTTGTTGAGTTGATTAAATTTTTACTGAACATCCACTAAACTCTTTTATTAATAAAATTTATATATGCATATTGTGGTTGCTAAGTAGGGGAGGCAGTTCTTGTCTTTGTATAAATCCGAACATCACCCATTTACTTTTATAGCCCGAACACAACTTGTTAATTTATCGTGTTACAAGTTAAAACCCAAGCAAGACTCGTTAAATTAACACGTTATCTTTTATGGCTCAATTAATCCATCAATGCATAGGTTTGTTAATTTAACCTATTAAATAACATTTGTAATTTAATCACACAATTTCAATTCACTAAACTTGTTCAATAAATAAAAAGAATAATGTTTGGGTATTGACCGGTCAGCACTCAAGGTACTAACCCCACCAATTAGGATATGTCACCGTGGCTTTATTTTTTTTTACTTTTTACATTTATCTCCTTACATTCTTAAAAAAAGAAAAACACATGGCACACCCCAATTGGTGGTATCAGTACCTTGGGTACTGACTGATTAGCAACCCAGGCATTCTTCAAATAAAAATAAATAACTAGAATATAATATCCACTTAAAATAAATTTAAACCAAAGTCCGATGAAAAGTTAACACAATTTTTTTCAAACCAAATCTCCCACAAAAAAAAATGTATCAAACGGGTTACCCAGAACGCAACATGTTTATTTAGCAGTCTAACACGTTGCTCATTACTAGAGATGTCAAAATTATCCACGAAATAAGGATGAATACTATTATTTCGGGGATGGAACGAGAATAGATGTCATCCTAATATCCATTTTATTTTCGGAGATAGGGATGGATTTCGTCTATGAATATTCATCCCAATCCAGATCCATTATAGATTTTAATATTTTAAATATATAAAAATTTATTATGAAATTATTAATTCTAATTATATAAGTTATTATTAATTTTTATATTTGAACTTTATTAAATATATTTGTTTCTCTTTAAATATGATAAAATGTATTGTTGCATATGTTAGCTACATTTTTCTCTTGCAAACTATAAAAATTTAAAGTTTTTTCATCGGGTACGGATATAAACGAAGAGGAGATGGATATCTCTATCTTAATTAGTTGATTATCTGAATCTGTCTCACTCACTTAGAAATGGGAATGGATACGGGGATGAAGATATATATCTCAAACGGATACGGGGATGGATATTGGGGTATCCATACCCAATCCGATCCATTGTCATCCCTACTCATTACTCATTAATGACCCAAACTCAATAAGGTCCTACACAAATTAGTTAATTCCATATTGTGCCGACAATTGCCACCCCTAGTTATTGACTAATTAAGATTTGTTGCCCTTGTATTAAAGATCTGGGATTCAAGTTTATTAGAATGGAAAGAATTTGATTTATATTTATTATAATAAATTGAAAAATAAATTATACTCGATCGTTCAAGGGTACAAGTGTACAACCACATAAAATTTTGCGACTTTGAGTGTTAAATTTTGAAAGGCCAAAAACGCCAAATGAAGTCTTTTCTTTTGGTCACTTTTAACAGTCAATTATGGTTAATGAATCAATTTAAATTCACATGCAAAGTCAAGTGTTCAAGGAACTGTCGAAACTTGACATCGGTTTAAGGGTGATGAGAAAGTAGTTGGAATCAACAAAGCATATGAAAAATACACATTTAGAGATTATGATTTGTAAGATATAATCTAACCATCCAAAACTCATTCATCTAATGATCCACATTGTTCAAATTTGTAATAGTAATAATAAATACAAAAATAAAAAAATGGGTCCAAACTCAAGCATAGATGTACAATGAATTAAATAAATAAAAACCAATGTTCCAATTACCATGAGAAAATCCATGCATGGGTACTTGGAAATCTTGTTGCCCTGTCTTGTATAGAATTGAAGAGCATATAATGAAAGAAAATTAGAGTGGGATTAAACTGCCATTGCCCACAGCTGCATCTATTTAGAAACATCAAGGCTCTGTCAAACTGCAGCAGTGTCTGCAGGTTATACAAATTCGCACCTCAACAAACATTACTCATATGCACAACTGTAATGAATAAAATGCGGAATGGCCTTACAGATATCAGGATATGGAGTCATTAAATTAACAAAAAAGAAAAATTATGATAAAAAGAAAAGAAAAACAAAAAATAGGTAGTATCTTTCCTCTCTTTACTTGTACTTGTGCCAGGGTCACCTTGGTCCGGATAACTCGACTGCATGCAGATTCTCTGTCGAGTCAACGATCCAATCGGAATTAGGGTGAGGGGCTAGTTCCACCTCCTGGCGGAGGACTTCCACCTTTTGCCACTCATCCCATCTCTCGGCCAACCCATCACCTTCAAGCATTCTCACCACCTCGGACATCTTTGGGCGATCCATCGGGGATCCTTGTGTGCAAAGCAACGCAACTTGGATCAGTTGCTCTACTTCAGCTTCGATGTAATTGTTCTGAAGATCAGGGTCAACCAGCATTTCCAACTTTTTCTCCTTCAGAAGTCCTTTCACCTGAGACAATGTTTGGTTGCATCAGAAAATGCATCCAAAGAGATTTTATTATTCATGTAAAGAATATATCTTCGGCATCTAAAGACCAAGACACAAGATAGGAAGCTTTTACTGAACGAACAGAAACAAAGTTTTCCTCTGACCTATCTAATGTGTGTTTTCATGAGAAAACCAAAAAATTAAAACCTTATGAAGCCGAGTCCGACCAGCGTTTTGCCAAAAAAGAGATAAAAATCACATCCTATCATAAATTATAAAATAATCTTTCTGAATATGTCACCGGACTCTAATTATTCTCTAGAGTATCGCATTAAAACTATAGGATAGCTTAGCTGATGAAAAGCTGTACCGTGCAAGGACAATCTTCCGTTTCTTCCAATAGGAGACAAAACAAAATACTAAGAATCTCTGTTATGTTGTATTGTTACCAAAGATGAACTAAACTAGAAAGGTCATGTTCAGCTGGTTGGATGTTACATTCTTTGGCATATCACATGCATAAAAATGCTACTTCTTATATTACCCAATGTCTTCTCATACTTTTTTTTTTCCCTTTGGTGCAAATACAAACATGCCTGAACACTTCAACATGACCACTGCTGGTTGAACAATAACCTCCGTAGCAACAGGCCTATTATTTGTCTAGCTGGACTATCTGAGGCACAAAGTTACAGTATCCACAATATATTGAGTCACTGACCACAAAGGAACATCATAACCCATCTGCCTAATAGTATCTTCACAATATTAAAACCCTATAGTATAAACAAAACATGACACATTCTGGAATACCAGCAGTCTTAGGCTCTTAGCTCATGAGAAGAAATGGCAGAGAAGGATGAATCAAGTCAATATAGATATAAAAAATTGTAGTATGTGCATACCCAATCAAGCAACATGACATCATCATCATTTGCAAGACGAGCAAGATCAAACGCCCGCTGTCCAGTGATTAGCTCTAGAAGCATAATCCCATATCCAAAAACATCAGTTTTCTCTGAAGATTTCCCAGTAGAGAGGTACTCTGGAGCTATATGCCCAATGGTACCACGGACGGCAGTAGTGACGTGGGTATCCTTGTAGTCCATAAGTTTAGCCAACCCAAAGTCCCCAACAACAGCCTCAAAGTCCTCATCCAACAAAATGTTTGCAGCTTTCACATCACGATGAATGATCTTTGGATCACAATGATCATGCAAATATGAAAGACCCCTAGCAGATCCCAAGGCAATCCTTTTCCGTGTTGGCCAATCAAGAGGAGGTTGCGATGGAGGCCGTTCTACAAGAACACATTAATAAAGTCAAGAGTATATGGGTCTGAAAAGAAAAATCACGAGTTCATGGTAGATGGTAAAAATAGTTTGATGTTAGAAGTTGACAACAAACAATTTTGATGAAAGCAGTCAAAAAAAGCACATGAAAATTAGTAAAAATCATTGGCAATGTATACATGCACATAGGCATTACCTCTTAAACATGATGCAACACTTCCATTCGCCATGTAAGGGTAAACAAGTAGTCGTTCAGTTGGTGTCATGCAAAATCCACGTAAACGAAGGAGATTGCGATGCACAGCCATACTGATCATCTCTACTTCTGTTTGAAACTGCAGCTCCCCACCAGGGGTACGTTCTTCCTTCAATCTTTTTACGGCTACAAGTGAACCATCTGCCAGGCGTCCTTTGTAAACCTTGCCAAATCCACCCCTACCCAATATGTTTTTATTGCTAAAACTGTCTGATGCAACTTGTAATTCTCGCAGTGAAAACCTTTTAAGCTGCCCAAGATGAACTTCTGGATCCTCTTCCGCTGCAAAGAGACAAACAATTGATGATTTGTTCACTAGAATAATTAAAATTCACTTGAATTTCAATACACGTACCAGGTACATCAAAGAAAAATTCTTGAGGTTTTCTCCGACGCCACCATGCAAATGCTATTGCAGGGGCAGCAAACAGTAAGGCAGCCCCAGCAGCCACACCTCCGGCAATCGCTCCAGTAGCACTATTCCCACCTGAAATTTGATATAATAAAACAAATGAGAACACTTGTAGGCAAATCCTTTACAAATTTCACCATTAATAGTAAGAACCTCTGTTGCATAAAGGATGTAGAAAAGAAAGGGTTCCTTGTGTCATGAGATTCACAATTTCAAATGGATTATGCTTTTCATCTCAAATTTAAGACTGAAGGTATAGCAAACTCATAGCAGTAAAGAAAAACAAGAAAATTGCTTAGGCAAGATCAAATATGTGGATAAAGAAGGGGAGTAAAGCTTCCAGTTGGTTAGCTGACACATTTTTTGGCAGAAAAAATTTGAACATAGAAAATGGAAGTGAAATAAATTAAAAATAAAATAAAAATGGAGTGTGTAATATATGAAAATTGAAACCAAATCTCACTTTGCATTGGGCAGTAACAGTAGTGAATCACCAAAATTCATGCATAAAAAGTAACATCTAATTAGATTCAGAGAGCTGGGTTCAATTAAACCATGGTGAAATCATTTCCAAAATTAAATTAAATACTAAGCATTATCTACAAATCAAAAGTCCAAACCAAGATAGATGGTAAGATTACCTGGTGAGGAAAATGGAGGTGGTGGAACAAATGGAGGGGGAGGAGAAAATGGAGGCGATCCCGGGCAAGGACGCCCAGTAACCGGGCCACATAGATCTAAGTTATTAGCAAAACTGCAACAGGAACAAGTCATTAAGCATAGTTTACAAAACTAGTAACTCAAGGTAAGTAAAGTTCAACTAATTAGCAAATAACCTGATGGGTGTAAATAATGAGAATGAGCCATTGTCAGGAACCACTCCAGAAAGCCGATTGTTTGATAGATCCCTGTTTTCCAGTGTAATTAAAAAGTTTATCATTCCAAAATCCAAATGATTCCTCAAATACATACATACATATATATATATATAGCGAGAGAGAGAGAGAGAGAGAGAGAATCTTGATGACTGAAATAGAGATATCATGGCACTCACAATACTTGAAGTGTGGAAATATTGGTCAATGACATTGGAATGGGACCTGTCAAGGTGTTGTTGTTGAGCCGGCTATCCTTACACAAACATTTGGCAAACCAAACAACGTTAAGAATTTGAATGTTAGTCAAGAATGATACATAACTAAGTAAAGTTTTTTACATGCACCAGCTTATTGTACATAAACACAAAATTCATTTTATCTTGAATTGTTTTTCAAAACAAGTTTTGCAAAAGCTAATGAATCATAACGAAAATTCAACTGCAATTTATTATTTCAAGGAGTGCAGCCAAATGCCATTTTAATAATAGAGCTTTTCAAATCCCTTATTCTGAGTACTGTAAATCAAGCAAAGTATCTTCTGTATATTTGTTATATTATTAAAACTATGACTACTAGTCTGTTTCTAAATTCTAACAAATTTTCCTGAAAAATTATGTATCATAAACGTAAACAGAAACCATAGAGGCATAGAGAAATTCTTTCTTGATACAACACGCATTAGAATATTAGATATATAAAAAGAAATCTGATTTAGATTAGTATGCTTACAGGAATCGCAATTTTGACAGCTTTCCCAATGTGTCTGGGATAGGACCAGAGAAACTATTTAAGTAAAGATCCAAGCTCACCAAGCTAGTTAAATTCCCAAGATCACTAGGAATGGGTCCACTTATATTGTTACTGTAGAGTTCCCTGTTACAAACAATGGTACTTCATGATGTGCAAGAAAAGATACAAAACTGAATAGGATATTTGGAATATAAATTTATAGGACTAGCATATGAAGATGTGAGTTTGAGATTTTCCGCAATAAAAAATTAGAAATTCTTGCAAAGGGATTTTGAGAAACCACTGATGTTATCCAAAAGCATGAATGCATGATCTAAGCTCTGTTGAGGGGAAATAAAACAAAGAAATTCACAGGGCTTCATCACACTTCTGTATGGCAACTAGACCTGCAGAGCAGCAGAAGAATTAATACGTCTGTTTTCCAATTTCCCAGACAGTACACAAGAATGACCATCTCCAGAGAGAATGCTGCAGGTTGAGTAGCTCAATGTGAAATTATTACCAAGCCGAGCAATGTAGACCAACTCCATCATACATACCATCAAGTACAGATCTTGTTAATTGACTGGAGCTGCAGGAGAATGCTACTTGTATTCTGAACTCAACCATGTTCTCAGTTTAGCTACCAATGTAGGGAGAGAACTGACAACCCTGTTTGATGACAATTGTTACATGCTGCTTCTTCGCATGGAGACACCAAGTCATCCTACCTAAATCCTTTTGAACTCTCCTATACACTGCATATCATTGAGATCAGTTCTCTCCAACAACACACCGCCTCATTCACTCCAAATCATAATTCAAACCAGAGATGGCAAATATGACAGTACACTTCTGCTGAACAGGTCAACTTTACGCAGCAAAATCTGATTATATAAGGATAAACTTAGGGTGGTCAAACCCTAGGCATGCCAACTAAACAGTAATTTTCAATCTTTTACAGTTCACTAATTTGCATGCTCCATTGGTTTCAAAATTCAATCTCAGTAGGGATCATAATTTCAATAGAAATTTCCATTATATATGTTTTTTTCTTTTGGCAAAAGTTATGCCCAGTGACCTGAACTGAAATAGGGCAATTTTAAAGTTTCTCTTAATATCACCTCAAGTATAACGAGAAAATATTAGAAATCCAAAAGAACCTGTTCTCTCTAATCATCCTACAATTCTCGTTTTCTCTCTTTAAAAAAAGAGGATTAGATTTACCATATCTTCCTGTCTTGCATCCCCACCAAACAGAATGGTGAAATACTATTCTTAATTTCGAATATAGTTTTTTTTATACCATTGAGCAAATTGTTCCCCCCTCCCCTCCCCTCACCTCTTGAACTAATTGAGTATTCAGGGGTGTTTTTCTAATGTTTTCATCTTTAAAGGCTAAAGATGCCTATCTCCATCCAGTGTACAAAACAGAAAAAGAGATACAAGAAATCTGACCAAAAACTAAATTGTTAACTCCTAACACTTCTGGCCAACTCATCGGTGAAGCTTATTCCCTTGTTCCAGATTACTCAATCCATTTATTTCCACATAAAGAAGAATATACAAAGTTCTGAAGTATCAGTGGCTACAACAGTATAACAAGTACAAGGGAATGAAGACTACTTACCTACAAGACAAAAACAAAAACATACAAGATATAAACAGCATATAATATTGAAATCATGAAGCATAACGTACAAGTACTGCAAATTCTTGAGCAAGCCAAGCTGTGGAACTAGCTGACCAGACAAAGCTGCATTTCCAAGATCACTGAAAGATCACAAGGATTAAACATCATAAACTTTGCAAATAGAGTACTATGAAAACTTTATAAAGTAGCACCTAAGCATATATATTCAGAAGACCTCAAGAAGCAAGAACTTACACTCTAATTACACTATTATCATTATTGCACGTTACATGAAACCACGTGCAGGGATTGACAAGGGTAGGATCCCAACTCTGCAGGACATTGTTAGGATCAGTTAAGCTGGTCCGTAGGCTATGCAACGCATCACCTGTTCCAAGATACAAGCCAATACAATAACGGCATGACAATAATCAACAACACACTTGTAAAGGTATGATGTACAAAACCCAGATCCACATACATCAAGAAAGCAATCTCATGTCCAATTTCTACACACAACAGAAACTTCAATTTAACAACCAAAATGCAAAATTGCTCAGAGCACGAGACTGGATACAACAAATTCTCCAAAGACCAAATCTTCGTAATGTTAGAGAAATTGATGTCAAAGGTAAAACTAGAAGATCAAGATTGATTATGCAGTGAGCTGAATGACAAAAAAATAAATAAATAAATAAATCTTTCTGGACTTATCTAGGTTTAAGGCTTCCTTAGTCATATAGCAGAATTGGGTTAAACTATTGAGGTATGTTAATAAGTAAAAACAATTGCAAATGTTTGACGCAGCAATAACTGTGACAATATCATCAACTCTTACTTAATGTAAACCAAAGTACACACCTACCCCAACCATAAAATCATATTCCAAGCACTTAAAAGGCATTTATCTAAATTTCAAAAAAGCATATTTTAAGACATAATCTCAGAAATCCATAATGCCATTGAAAAAACGAAATCTCTAGTTCACTAAAAGGTACCTCCCAACTCATCAAATTCAACACCATTACACAATGAGTTGAACAAACCTATTCAAGCAACACATTTCCAGAAACCAACATAAAATGTAGAAAGAAAGATCAAAATCTTTAAATAAAAATCCTAAATAAAAATGAAAAACACAAACAAGTTGAGCTGCAGCAGAACACACAGTACACACAGACCTTCCATGTTAGAAAACACAAGCCATAATGGATGTACAACCAAGATCAGCCACACCAAACACAAAGCTGAGACCTTTATCTCCATTTCTTGCTTTACTCTGCCAGTACCCTCAGATCCAAACAATACACAAAACCCCAACAACACACCATGTCACTAACACCACCCCAACCCCCTCAACTCAACTCCAAAAAAGCCCACCAAGCTCCCCACCATTACCGTCCCAAACAAAAAATCACCCTTCCATGTCAAATCTCGATCTCATTCATGAAATACCCACCAGAGACCACAAATCAACACCCCAAAAAACACACCAAAAATCACTCAAAAACACGCTTTCTTCTTCTTTTCTTCCCACCTCCGAGTAGGTACTCTGCTTTCCGGGTAACAACAAAAACCAAAAAATAAAAAAAAATAAAACCTTGTTTTCTTATTTTTTTTACTCTGCTTTCCAAGCAGTGAGTGAGTGAGAGAGAGAAAACGTGACAGAAGGAGAGAGATTGTTATCTATCTTTTTTTATATTTTATTTTTACTTTTATTTTTTAATTTTTAATTTTTAACTTTTTGTTTATTTGAGTGAAGCGTGCAGAGAGAGAGAAGAGAAGAGTTGGGGGTTGCCGAACGGTGCTGACCGCTGCCCGAACGCAGTCAAAAAACCCCTTCGCGTTATATCGTGGAAAGTGACGCGACGGAGAGAGCCAACGTTTTCGGTCAACATTTCGCGTATGGGGCCCACATGAGTGCCATGTCTGATTCTGCCCGAAATCCAAACCAAATCATTATTAACCTGAAAAATGATTTTATTGTCATTTTTTTTTTCAAAGTAAAAACATTTCGCAACACCGTTAGTAGGGATGGCAAAATTCCTCGTGGGGACCCGTACTTTTAGGATGGGGATAGGGATAGGTTTTAATTCGGTGGGATAGGATGGGATGGGATGGGATGGGGATGGGGATGTATAGTCTAATCTGTAATGGGTATGGGGCGAGGATGGGTTTTATACTTCCCGCCCCGTCCCACCCCGCTTAAAATAATACTTAGTTAAACTACGTAGTTTCAAAAAATATATATATCTAAAAAAGGAAATATGCAAATACATTAACCCTAACTTTACATCTCTTCACCGTTATTTAATATAAAGTGACAAAACAAAATACTATTAAAAAAACTCTAGCCGCTAACTGTAACTCTAAGGGGTCGTTTGTTTTTTTCATTTAAAACTTAATGGGTCTCAATTGAACTCATTCAGTTGTTGTTTTTTTTAAGTGGTCAAACAACTTAAAAATATCAAAAAACAACTTAAAATAAAAAGTAAGAAATCCTGATTTTTAACTTAATTTCAAATCACTGGATTACAATTAAAATATTCTCTTCCAAGTTTATCCTCTAGTAAAAGATATATTTCCAAATTTATCTTAATTTGATATGGTATAAAAAAATTTCTTTTAGCATATTTCTTATTTAAACAGGTTTTAGAAAAAAAAAACTCTAATTACTTCTCATGATGAAATTTTTCAAAGATTGAACAATTTAATTTCTCTCTCGCCAAATCCCGGTAAGAACTCTTTTTTTTATCTAACTATTCGTATAGTGCTCAATAAATTTGTCTATCATATTGAGTAGATTTCGTGGTTTGAAGATGTTATTTAATTATTGTATATGAAAAATTTAAGAACCTTTTTTTATTTGGTTTACGGTGCATATGATCCAGGAAACCAAAAAAAAATGGTTTCATGAATTATATTAACCGGAAACGTGGACAACCTAAAAATTGAACTTGAACTTGAACTTGAACTTTTTTTAACAATAGATTTAACTTAAATTTTGTTTGCAGAACATGAAAAATTATATTCTTTGATTAATTTTTTTATTTTTTCAAATTGAACTTTGTTTGTAAAAAAAAATACAAAATGCTATAAAGAATGGTGCATGTTCAATTATTTTTTTTAATTAGTATAGGTATAAATGTAAAATTACGTATTTTCAGACAATTTTATTTCTAAAAAACAAACATGTTGACAGTACATTCAGATGTGAGAAAAAAAAAACATATCATTCAGGTTCAGATTTCAGTCCTTATTCAGTCTTCAGAAAAATTCAGGACTGTTCAGTCTTCAGACAAAAAAACAAACGACCCCTAAGTCTCTAACCCTCAAACAACTCGAATCATCATCCCTAAATGTAGTTGATCGTACGAAGAGAGAATTAGAGAAATAAATGCAACTATTAAATGATTAGCGTTATGGATTTCGAATATTTTGACCTCATAATTTATGTTTATGTTTGAAAATGATTGAATTTTATGAGATGTTTTGTAATAGTTTCTTGGAATTATTATTACTATATATTTTTTTATCATATTTAATGGTTATATATTTGCTATTTTAATATATAAAAAATTTATAAATGGGGTTAATGGGTGGGGATGGGGAAAACACTCCCCGTTGTACCATGTCCCGCCCCAACCCGCTCCATCTATGGTGGGGTTTTATGAGGGGATGAGTTTTCAAAAAATAAATGGGGTGGGGTGCGGGAAAGGCCACCCCTCCCCGAACCAGCCTCATTGCCATCTCTAAACACTGTACAAGATTAATATTTCATTTCTAAATCTATTAAAAGTTTTTTCTTTACGATGGATAGATAGATAAAGTCAAATAAAATAAAATAAAAAAGTTTTTTATTTAATAATTCTCTTGCAAAATCTTCATCAAGTATACAATTTGGGTCAAACTTGCACAACAAGCATGAAATATAACTTGTCTAAGATTACTTTTCTATTTTGAGAGAATTCCAAAAACCCTTTTAAACAGTAGATTTTTTTTTTTAGTAATACTATACAACCTAAAAAATTATTCAAATGAGTTGTCATCACCACACAAATCATATATTGATGTGGTGAATGATATGATAAAGGTAAATCATTATCCGTATCATTTAGGTTGGTTTTTAAACTAATTTTTTGGGTTGTCTAACATTAGTATTTTTTTTAGATGCTCTACTTTACATTTCTATTAAGGGTAAATACATTTATCTCCTCCGAAGTTTGGCACAAATGCATCTAAAAAGCAAGTATACATTTTTCTACTAAGACCTTTCATGTTCTTAAAATTGAATTAATAAAAAATCAAGTTGCCCTTAGTTATTAAAATAAAAATGAAGATACTATTTTTTGAAAAAAAAAATAAATTAATTGAAGATAATCCTTTCAATTGAATATAAATTAAAAAAATTAGTTTTAAATTGAAAAATAAAAATACTATTTTTAAAATTTTGATTTATCTTCATTTTTAAACTTTATTTTTTTTTACTATTTGAAACAAAATAAAAAATGTTTTTAATTTTTGAATAATTTTTTTTTACCGATTTTTAAATTTAAAATTGTTAATAATTTTTTTTTCTAAAATTTACATTATTTGCATTAGCTTATAATTATTTTTAAATTTTAATATCTATAGACAATTTAGTATTTTTATTAGTTCAATTTGAAGAGCATGGAAGAGCTGAGTTGATAAATACATACTTAGTTTATAGCCTCATTTATGCCAAACTTTAGGGGTGGTTAGTGTATTTACCCATTTCTATTATTGTTGTTGTTATTGAAAATAATGGTTAATGACGGTTGTAAGACCATCTCCGATGTTATCCTCAAAAGTAGGAGAGTAATCAAAATTTGATTATTTATCCAAAAATACACGGTCCAACAGAGTCATCAAAATTTAATAATAGAGGTTATCAGAGCATCTCCAATGGTATCATCAAAAGTATGAGAGTAATCAAAATTTGATTATTTATCCAAAAAACAATCTACAACAAAGTAACTAAAATTTAGCAATTGTAGTTATCAATAATCAAATTGCCTCTTAAATAATCAAATTTGATGATTGACTTTCAATCATTAAATACAAAATTTATCCAAAATAAATGTTGTAGTAATTTTATCATTTCTCTCATATATGTGGCTTTTTTTCTTTTCTTTTTTCTCTGGTCAATTATGCATCTCATAATTGCCTCAACCCCAAAAATTTCAATCAGGTAAAATTCGTCTCTTCATTATAAATGGATCAATACCCACATCATATACCTTCTCTTGTCTTTTATAGTTTTTTTATTATTTTTATTTTTTTTATTTTTTTACCCTTTAAATAAAAATGAGCGGGAACAGTGAAAAATGTGGCGGGATTATATTTTTGATTTAGATAAAGTATATTTTTGATTTAGATAAAGTGTATTATTATGGACTACACAATCATCAAATTTAGCAATCCTTGAAAACAATCATCAAATGCTGAGGTGACAACTTTTGATGATCCAAATTTGCTTATATCATTGGAGATGCTCTCAATAATCAAATTTGAAGATTGACTTTCAATCATCAAATACAAACTTAACCAAAAATAAATGTTGTTGTAATTTTATCATTTCTCTCTCATCTGTGGCTTTTTTTTTCTTTTCTTTTTTCTCTGATCACCTATGTATCTTATTATTGTCTCAACCCCAAAAATTTCAATCAGGTAAAATTCGTTTCTTCATTACGAATTGATCAATATCCATATCATATACATTCTCTTGTCTTTTATAGATTTTTTATTTTTTATTTTTTTTACCCTTGAAATAAAAATGAGCAGAAACAGTGAAAAATGTGGCGAGATTAGATTTTTGATTTAGATAAAGTAGATTTTTTATTTAGATAAAGTGTACCATTGTGGACTACACAATCATTAAATTTAGCAATTATTGAAAACAATCATCCAATATTGAGGTGGTAACTTTTGATGATCCAAATCTGTCTATACCATTGGAGATGCTCTAACATTATATCTTTGTTATTAATTAATTAACTTGATAAAATTGAGACTTTCTTCTAAGTTTCGTATTAATGAGGTATATTTTTATTATTTTAATTCTGGAGATTAAAAAAAAATTCAAGTAAATTTCAAGTTTAAAAGAGATGGTAACATGTTTAACATATAATTCCAATAAAATCAATACATTACACACTGTGATATTTGATGTAACTTGATATTAAAAGTTAAAAAATAATAATTACTTTTAACAGTAATAAATTATCATAGCCACAAAAAATGTAAAAATGTTTTTGTTATTAAACTATATATAAAAAAAAGGGTTTTTTCAATAACTGCACAATTATGCATAGACAATAGAAACAAGAATGATAACAAGGGAGACAATGTGGCGTATAAACTCTAGGAATCAATTAATATTAATTTATCGATTCTCAATGATAATGATGTTGTTCATATCTTTGTAAATTAAGTACAATGTTAATATGTATCCTTAAAATGTATTAAAAGTAGAAAATATTTATTATAAATATATATTTATTGTATTGATTAAATTAATAAATATAATTAATAGTTTTCTTTTTAGAAAATTTTTAATTGTAGGTCAAAGATTAACACCGTCCATAAATTAATTATAGCGGTTTTTCATAATTGAGCCAAGGATAACAATGGGAAAGTTTTATCTCTTATACTATGGGAGTAAATGTTATGTTTTAACGGTGCATGCAATGTTTGATTTCAACAAGTCACGATAAACTCTTCATCAGTTTAGTTTACATAAAACTAAAAAATTATAATTTGATATTAACACTTAAAGTTCGACTTTAATTAAAACAATATATATATACACAGAGTTTTTTTCCTATTAGTGCGCACTGATGAAACTATATAAGGACATTGAATGTGAACCGCTCAGTTATAAAAGAACTTTGATAAGTGCATACATACCAATTGAAAGTATTTAAAACGAGTGGCTTATATGTAAGGTCCTTATATAATTTTAGTGCGTATTTATGTGAAAATTTTCATACATATATATATATACATAATTTTGCAATTGTCATAACACTTTTTTATATCAGGATGAAAAATATGGATCATTAAATTTACATATTTTGACTCAAAGTGTATACATTTGTTAAAACTTCTATATAATATATGGTCCACATTTTTCGTCCTGATATATTTCAATCAGGATAACTGCCGGTAGAAAGAGTATATCCCTAGAGTTATTTTCAACTGTAAAAGTCAACCTAAATAGGGATCAATATTCTTTACAATCCATGTCTATTCTAAGAAATTTATTAATATCCTTATTAATATAATAATATCTAAAGTTCGAATTGACTAGCTACTATACATCATTAATTATCTTTAAACACATGGCATTTGTTGACTCTTTTTTCATGGAGAAGAGGCAAAAAACAAAAAATTGAGTTAATTAATTGAACCCTTATCTCAATTAATTTGACCAGTCAAAAAATTAAAGTTGAATTCAAGCATTTTTCATAGCAATAGTTGTGGTTCCAAATTGAATTAATGTTGACTTACACTATTATGACAAATGATTATAAAATAAAGCATGCTATGTATGTAGGACCAAATTAATGTTTCATGCAATCGTATAGATGATCACTTAACACTTTCAACCATTGACTTCTACTATAATGTAAAAACATCTAGAAAGTCATATCCAAAAAATCTTCAGCCTCATTGCAAGGACTAAATTTCGCAACCAATCAAATATCGAGTTAGTTGATCAAATCTTACGAATCAATGAGATGTTAACAAAGTTAGTCTCACCGAAGAATTTAAGTGTCAATATCAAATTAAAAATGAAGTGTTGTTGTCAAACTTAGTAGATGACGGCCAAAGCTTTAATCAGAATTCAACACTATAGAGGCAGACGAGGCCCGGGGGTGGGCCATGGTCTCCCGGCCCATTAAATAAATTTCTAGTTAAAAAAGTATAAAAGAGATTATAAAAAAAGTAAATTTTACATTTAGTATTATAATTTTTAAATTCTTATTATTTGGCCACCATAATTCTTCAATTCTAGTTCCGCCCCTGATTAGAATAAATGTTTTTAAGTGAACCCCAATGATACAATGAAATTTTGATGAAAGACACATGCACCTAAAAGTATCAACAATTTATGTTTCAATGTAGATGATCTTATTCTATTATTGTGGAAATATAAAGAGATTGAGTCAAATATAATAATATAAAACTTATAAACTAAAATTAGAAACTCTAAAATTTTAAAACAAAATAAAATAACTAAACACATATAACTCCTAAAAGCATACCCTATTAAAGACATAAATTTTTTAAATTGAGAAAGGTTGAATTAAAATTGGGATAGAGAGAGAAAAAGTAGGCATTAAAGTCTATTATTTAGTGTTTGTGACGGGCAAAAAAAATGAAATTATAAATGGTATTTTTTTATTATTTAATTTCTTTTAAATGACCCAGGGTCAGGGTGGACTTGATGACAGCAACTCAACTGTGAAACTTGAATAAGCGTTTTTTACCATTATATTACATTAGGCAGCAGTGAATTAATCCCCTTTAAATATGTTTTTTTTTTTTTGCGTAGCATCATATTTGAATAACAATATATATACTGCTTAGTAGACTCTAATAGAAAAACAAAAAAACAAAAAAAATGCCAGAAATATGAGTCTATTATTCTATTCAAGGGGCCGATCAGATACAAAAAATGTACTGATTATGCAGGGAAAATAAAAAATAAAAAAGTGAAAATTATCAAATTAAGTTGAGTAGAATGATCAATGATGGGTACAACATGCTGTCTTTCCAGGCACTGTTTTCTTGAAAATATATGATGGCAACCTGTGCAGTGGGTCACAACCCACAACAATATCCACCATTCAAAATTCCTCATTTTATGCCCTTTTCTTCATTTCATATGTCAAAGCATGAAGAAATTTGTTAATTGAATATTTAAAAAAATATTCTATTAACAAATTTCATTAAATACTGAATAATTTGTAGAAAAAAGGCAATATTTTTTAGAAGGATCCATAGATTAGTTGGGGGGAGATTAGTTGGGGGGAGTATATGAATAGAAAAATTGAAGAGTCACAATCTCCAAAAATTGGTGGAGTGGAGGGTCCTTCTAAAATAAAGGTCACTGCCTTTTGCTTGCAAATACAGAAATATATATTGCCCCAACTCCTCCTGACCAGTTTGAAATTATTATTATCATTATCATGTGTAATGTGTCCTTTTTATTTGGCATCTTCTTCTCTTTGCTATTTTGTATTCTTGGAAAAAGTTAAGAAACACCTTGCTATGTTACCTAATGAATGTAGTAATGTGAGAACTTCTAAATTTATAATATGTGAAAATAGGGTGAAATAACATACTTTGTTTATAGACTTTTAAGGGTAATACTAGTTTAATAAGTTAAGTTTATATAGCACAAATAGATAAAAATATACTCATTTATTTTTTTTATTACGTTTTTACTTTTTTAGGTTTTTTTTTTCAAAAACCTCTATTGATGAAGGTCCTCCATCAATGGAGATTGAACAGACCTCCAATGGAGGTCAAACACTGGAGGTCCTTCAATTATTAAACTGATGATATTCTTAAAACTCACTCTTTAAAGAGTGTTATTAAATTTTCAAGCCCTTTATATAAATAACCACTTTTAACTAACTAAAATCTTATCATTTGTTTTTTCTCTTAACAATACTATAGGGGTTATTTATTGTGATTGAATAGTGATTGAAACCTGAAACTGAATAATATATTTGTTTTTTGTTTTAATCACGTCTAAATAGGGTGTCAATTTGTTTGTTTTTTAAATATAAAATTGTTTAAAAACAAGTAATCTGACATGTATACCATTGTTACTATTAATTGTTATGTATTTTAATTTTATATGATACAAACGAATAAATAAAAATAATTTAACAAATTTTAAACCATTGTTATGTAATAATGATAAGATGTTATTCATGATTAAGATATGGTAAATAATTATTTCGAAAAATAATAAATAATAATTTAAAAATTGTTTTGATTTTATAAAAATAAAAAAAATAGAATTGAAGGTTCAATGATAATGTAGAAAGAAACAATGTGATTAATTTTTTTTCAGGTAAATAATAGTTAATTATAATTGTAGGGCGAGATTTCCCGAATTCAAATATAAGATGTCTTAGTCAACTTTGTTATGATATCCTATTGATCCTTAAATCTTATTAAAAAAAAAATGATAACCAAATGTAGGGCTTGATGTATATGGAGAGGCAGGGGGCATTGTTCATCGTCTAGTGCCAAAAAGGTGGTGAAAATAGACAACACCTTGTATTGTCATTAGTCAATAGTGTAGACTGTAGAGTGAAGGAGGGATCCCACCAATGATGCATCCACACAAAATGGTTCAGATTTGTGTAGAGTATAAATTTTATAGCAAATTAGCAATACAACAACCAGACAATCGGCAGCAACCATATTCAATTTAGTAGCTAGCTACATCCAAATTATGTTGTACAAATACTCAGTCTTGTTCAGTTTCTTCAGATTCTAAGTATGGTTTTTTATTTATTTATTTATTTCTAGTCAATTCATCATTTCAATTGACATTTTAACCAAGTGCATTGGTGACAAAGATTCCTCAAAACTAACCATTTTATTATTATTTGATTAACAAATAAAACAATAATAATAAAGTTTGCTTAATAATGTTTAAATAAAAAAAATAACAAATGGATAGGACTCTTAATTTGACTAAAACAAAAAAGTTTTAAAATTGAGTTATTAATATATTTTGAAAAAATTCAACAAAACAAACTCATGGAAAAAAAATCTAAATTCTAAATGATTGAATTTGTAAGAAATTAACCCTGCACTGCCACCCCACGAGTTTTGTTCTTCTTGCGGAGATGATTCCAGCAATATGTATACACCAAATCCTCAAAAATCGAAAAGTTGGCCTACCTCACATTTTGAAATGATGTTTATGATAATTCAAAGTTTCAATATTATTATGTTTCAAAGTTTATCGTAAACACAATCCCACATTTTAAAACTTGTCATTGACTTCCATTAAAAGAAATAATTAAAATAAATTTTAAGTCAGGTTATTGACATTTTTTAACGGATGTTTATGATAATTAATTTTTAAAATTTCAAGAGACAAATATCACAACATGTGAGGACCAATTGTATTACCCAAAATATTAATCCAAAATTCAACTCTAAATGATATGTGAATAAGTTGTCATTACCAAACAAATCATGAAATGATGTAGACCAAATTTGATAAATATAAATTGACAAATAACTTGACACATCATTTTGTGTTGGTTTTTGGACTAATTATTTAGATCGTTAAGCCTTAGTGATAATTTTAAGTAAGACCCCTCAAAATCCTACTGTGCACCCCAAATTATTATTATTTTTACATTTTTAAATATCTCTAAATAAAATTACTCTTATAATCATTAAAATCTTATGCAATAAAAATTAATTTAATCATAAATTAAATTGGAACTAAAAATCATAAAACAGAAACATAAATCTAGAAAATTTAATCGTAGAGAATCTTGAAGAAGCCACATTTTTTCCCATCTCTTTCCCATTTACTTCTCGGTCATCACTTTAACGGTCTTGTTATCGTGAAACGTAGTTGAATTGAAATACCTGAACAACACCAAACCACAACAACCTCTAGAGATTCCATGCTAATTAAGCAGAACAACAATGGTGACAAAAGGGGCTATACAATTACTCCAGATTCGGATTTGTTTTCTCTCAAAACATTTTTTTTTTGTTGATGGTAAAATAAGAACTTTGCTGAGTTTGCTTCGAATGTGTTGTTGCTTAGTTGGGTTTGAGATTTTGTGCTGAGAATTAGGTACAAAAGAATGGTTTTAGTTGGGCATCTTTTAAGAATGGAGAAATCAATTTGTAGAGAATGGAGGGTTGAGGTTATTGACTGCAGTTTCTGATTTATTTTTATGCATCATCCTGAAGGTTATGCTTTTTATTTTTTATTTTTGAAAATAATAATAAAAGTTTATTAATGGATTTAGAAAAGAAAAAAAAAGTTCATCAATGAATGGGTTTATTTACAAAAATACAAATAAAGGGTACTTTCGGTATTACATGGGTGTATCTACGAATTATAAATGAGTGGTGATATTGACACACCCTCTATCAGTCTATTTATGCATCACTTTATTAATTATATAGTATTTTTTTTCTTTTATCAAAATTACTTAAAGAAACATACAAGTTAAGAAGAAAAAAAATCTTCAACAAAGTAAATTTATTAAAACCTCACATTCATTTTCCAAAAAAAAAACTCAGTAATTCGTTTCTTGAAAAAAAAATTATTTAACTCGTAGACCGTAAAATTTACCTTTTATACACATACAGAATATTATGGAAGAGTTTTGTTTTTCCACCATGAAATAAGAAGAATAAAAAAAAACTAAAAAAATAGAAATAAGAAGAAAAAAAACAATCAATAGATGTGAGAGAGAAGTATGCAGAGATCAGATAGAGAGATTTCTTGAAAAAAAAAAATTCTTTAAATCAATATTATGGAAGATTCTTTTTTATTTTTTCTTTTCCACAATGAAATAAGAAGAAAAAAAAACTAAAAATAAAGAAGTAAAAAGAAAAATAAATAAATCAATCAATAGATGTGAGGGAGACGTATACAGAGATCAGAGATAGAGAGATCATATATGGAATGTATTAAGTTTGAAAAATAAGTAAAAATAATAATTTTGGAAATAAATCAAAAAAAATTAATAAAAACATTTAATTTTATTTAATAAAATAAAAATTTTAAAAAGTGAGGTATAAACAGATCAATAGAGGGTGTGTTAATAGCACCACTAGTTATAAATTTTAAAATATATTAATGGGGTTAATTAATTAAAAGGGTGTACATATAGTTTTTAAGAGGTGCAAACATCATCATTCAAATTTTTTTTTTTAAGTCTAACACCGGTAGGATTAGAGATTCATTGGGATATGTAAGGGCAGATGTAAGGATGAGTGTGGGGGTCCATTGGGGTGGGGGACCCCATCCCCATTGCTCTACACTACCTCCCTAAAAAATTCCATTTGGGGGAACTGAGGTGGAGGCGTTTGGGTAGAGGTTCCCCCATCCTCGCCCCTAAACAATGTTTCCCCTGTTTCTTCTTACCCACCATAATCTTAGTCTGACCCTATTAAAATATCTAATCAAAAAAGTAATATAAACGTACCCGTTATAAAATATATAATTGGTTTATAGAAATCCAAAATAAATACTGTTAACAGGTTTTTCTGGCAAGGGACCAAAAGAGAATTTTCCAAATAGAGACCTATTCAGGAAGATTCATCCAGATACTCCAAGAGACCTGCGAGATCGGTATTATCACCTAGATGGAGTCAATATCCGACGAGGTTGGAACCTCGACTATCCATCTATCTAGATAGGATATCAACTCCGAAAGCATGTATCTCGCCCTACTGAAGCTCCTGATACCAGTTCAAGACCAGTACGATGATAGCTTGCACGCCCAGCACCCCGCAAGCATCTCGACATTGATCAAGGTACCATGTACCTCGATACCTACCTCTGTACCACATTGATATCTGCCTTGGTGCCACCCCGACTCTCGCTTGGTACTTAGTATGCTTATCCAGAGCTCCTTCAAGGCAAGTATCCTACCCCCAGGCAATACGATAGGGTACACGAAGACACAAGCACCATACCAGCCAGAGGCAGAACAAACTCATCAAAATGAGGTCCCAGCATTACCCTCTGTCGTAACTGAAAGTCAGAATTTCCCTCCAAGCTCCACGAAGAAGGAAAGTCGATTCCATCGCCATCAAGTTCCACGAAGAAGGAAAGTTGACTCCATCGCCAAAATAAAGCGCCATTAATGACCCAATGGTCGACCAAATCTAACGTGTGTCTACAACCTAGAGGGGGGGGGGGGGGGGGGGGGTGAATGGGTTGTTAATCAATTATTACCAACTTTTTCGATTAGTCAATATTAAACATATAACTCAATTAAATCAAACATACAAAATCAAGTAAAAGTGCAGAAATATAAAGAACACTTGATTTTTACGTGGAAACCCTCCAAACGGGAAAAACCACGGGACTAGCCATGCTAGCCACTTGAGCCACAAAAATACACTATATGAAAAGAAAGTTACACCCTCAAGTGATACTCGGACTCTCACTCTCTATAACCTCAAGCTATGGACACTACCATTCGCCACTCTTGGTTCAATCCCTAGTGATATCCCCCGATACACTACTCTTGGCGTGAGCACCTCCTAATCTACCCCACGGGCCTTTTACAGTGGCTCTTGGCAACCAATGCTTGCCAACCAACCTTTGGTTGTAAGACTTCAATGCTTGTGCAACTTCACCCCGAAGCCACAAGACTTTGACTCAAGAAGAGTATAGGGTCTAAGTGAACAATCAATGAATGCTCAACACAATATATGTTAGACCAAACACACAATGCTTAACTAGATGTAGATAATGTAATACAACATCCTAGTTATTAAATAATGCCTACATGTACACACATGAGGTCTCAATTAGTTGTAGAGAAATTCTAACAACCTAATTGTCAATTAAATTCACATAAACATTCATAAACTTGACTAGATGCACAAAGTCACCTAATCATCAGTTAAGCATACATGAATATTTATGGATTAGCTATTTAGGCATATATGATCTAATAATGCAAGCTATCACAAACAAACACAATCAAATATTCATGAACATTAACTAGTTGATTAAAACACAATTTCTCAACCTAGTTATCAATTAATCACACATGAATATTTATGACCTAGCTTTTAGGCAAAAAAGACCTAATCAATTAAGCTATCAAAATACAAACCCAATCATGTTATCAGGACTCATAAATATGCAATAAAGTAGAGTCTAGGTATTTAATCATGCAATAAATACCTAATCTAGAGTAAGAAGAACAATAAATGATATTCAAAGAAGTTCTTGCTTACCTAGTCATGAAACAATGAAGACCCATGCTCAAATGATGTTGAATGATGCAAGATGGAGATGGGTTTTGGGTTTGGAGAGTCAAAGATGCTTTCTTGAAGCTTTCTCTCTCTAGGAGCTCTAACCTCTCTCTAAAAATGATTTTCTGAGCTCTTAGTCGGCCAAGAAGAGAAGAGGAAGAATATATATAAAGCCCTAGTCAAAACTACATCGTTTTGAACTTGGAAAACAAAATCCTATCAAAACCGCTCTGCATACCGCAGTTCAGGTATATGTCCAGACCGCGGTACATACATCAGTGCACTGTCTGGACAACACCGCGGTTGGGACCGCTGTGCGTGCAAGTGCACAGGCCGCGGTCCACGCCGCGCATGACGTACTGGAGAATACCGCTCCATGCGCCGCGGTGCAAGCAGAGCCTACCAAGCGGTATAGGCAGCGCTAAAGGGAAAAATCCCTTTTTAACACTAAAGAAAAATGCCTATCTTACAGGAATGTTGTGCAAGTGTGAAGTGAGTGAAATGCACACAAAATGAAGCACTTTTAACATGCAAGACATGTTAGCAATTTAGATACAATGTAAGATATGATATCTAATGCAAGCTAGTGAGTGTGTTTGAAAATGATGCACACACATATAAATAATAAGGAACACAAATGCAAGAAACAAAACATGCATGAAGTGTGTGTGTGCACCTAAACTCTTCAAGAGACAAAGTCAAGTGAGTATACCTTTTGCTCTTGAAGTCATGGAGATGCTTGGAAGCTTGCCAACACGGACCTAAGCTACCCATTACACAATCATCCCCAATGTGGTGTGGTTTGTCATGAAATAAGCCAATCATAAAATCGAGGTCCTTACAGATTCCATCGCCATCAAGCTCCACGAAGAAGGAAAGTTGACTCCATCGCCAAAATAAAGCGCCATTAATGACCCAATGGTCGACCGAATCAGAATTTGAATTCACCATTGATTAACGGGATCTAATCCCGCGCCTTCAGCTCCACGCAAATGCCTTTCAACGCTTAAAATAGGACTCTCTATAATCTTCATTAAGACAACCGGATTTTGGGGAGATTCTGAAGAGTACTATATAGACGGCATTGAAAGGTAAAGTAAATGAGGATTTTTTGAGTATTCTTGATCGCCACAACCAGAGAGATCCCGGCAGATTCCCGGAAGCCAGTGAGAGTCCATTGACAATCACTGGAGGAAAAATATCTACTTATCGACACGAACGTTTTCTCCATCTCCATCATGTGTAAAAGAGTGAAAATAGAGAGAAATATGCATGTATACATATTGTAATCCTACCGTAGTGATTGACGGAATAAAACAGTGTTTATTTTACATTCCCTGGTCCCTTTGTGTTCTTTCTCTATTCTTTGATCTATCGATCTCGATCATACAAAAAAGAGGGACCCAAGTACCTACCCGCTGCTGCTATCGATAGTGGGTGAGGGTGTTAACTGAGATTTTCATCCCGAGTGAATTTTTCCGTTAACAAATACAAATACTTCTAACAGATTATTACACAATAAAAGTCAATTTTATTTTTAAAGTTTACATCTTCGATCAATCCAAAATGCAGGACAAGAAGACACACAAAATCTAGACAAACTCAAATCTCACATAGTTATTATATATATATATATAAATCGTTTAGATGTTAGATATAAAATAAAAATAAAATTATATATATATATTTGGAGAAAATAGGGGAATCCCACTCCCCCGGGTGATGAATTTTGAATAAAGGAGGGACTAAAGTGACGAAAATAGTAAAGACATTTATAAATGTAACAAATTGTAAAACGATGGGACTTAAGTGAAATTCTGTCTTAAAAATAGGGTAATCATGTGTTTGGTGCAACATATGATATAATTATTTTTTTTAGGATTAAATAATATAAAATTAATATTAATTTTAACAATAATTTTTATTTTAAAAAACCAATACTAAAAATTTTAAGAATAAAAAATATTTTTTTATAAAAGGTTGGAGGAGCAAACTCATCCATTTTTTTTCAATTCAATGTTATCGTATTAATAAATTGTTATTATCATAGTATAGCCTCGATAAATTAATACTCGATAAATTAATAATCTCGATTAAATAATATTTTTGGCCGGTCCCGACTTGGGACCAATGTGGTAAATTAATAATTCGCTAAATTTATAAGATAATACATTTTATAAAAAAACACATAGGTCCCACTTGATATATAAATTAATAATCTTCTTATACATCAAAATTATATATATATATATATATATATATATATATATACACACACACACATGACTGAATTATGAGGCCTTTGTAAAATATGACTCTAATGTTACTTGTTTCCTCTTGAAATTGATGTTTCCTTGGACCTCATCTCTAACTTTTCTAAGTGTATTAAGAAGCTTTAGTGTAGTGTTCTCGTATTGCAAGAGAAAATTATGCAACGTGAATGATGCTTTGTATACATCTTTGCGTGAGACAGGCTCCGGTACATAACTATCGTCTTCAACTTCATCTTCTTATAAAGAATACCTTGATACATTAATTCTTTTTATTAATTCATGTATAAATTAATTAATTAATAATTTATCGATTAAATAATATCTCGATTAATTAATAAATTTTTATGCTCCCGATAGTATTAATTTATAGAGGTTTAATTGTAGTTCAAACAAAATTGTTATTATATTGATTTATTAAATCAAAAGTCACTTTGTTTTTCTGAAAGGAAATGCTTTTTACAAAAACCAGAAGAATCTGGATACAAATCAGACTCAGGCCAACTAAATCAAAGTCTTTATTTCAGACAAAGCCAACACTAGTTTGAAGAAGATAGGAAAATGGAAAATGGAAAATGGATGAGGTTTTTTCATATTTTTTCGAGAGCTAGAAGCCAATTTGTGTGGAGATTGTTTTTGTTAAATTTGAAGTAGTTGATTAGATAAAGAAGAAGTTGATCTGAAGAAGAAGAGTAGTTGAAGAAGACGAAGAAGATTTGAAGAAGAAGACAATGGGTGTTTGTGTAATTAAGACATGAGAAACAAATGAATCTCGTGTTTTTTGGGCATCATTATTTTATCCCATTGCAATGTGATGAGTTAAAGAGATGAGATTAATGTATCTTATCCCACTGGTCCAGCCAAACATGAGAAACAGGAATAAATATAAGTCAATCATATCTTATCACATCTCCCAAACGGGCCACAAGTACAAGCTACTCTCACTACAAAAGAGAAAAACTTGGTGCAATCGATGCACCACGCTAGAATATGATAGTGGTGCATCGGTTCTAATCAGTAAGTGACACGTGGCATTTACTTAATTTTTTTTTCATTTTTTCTCTTTATCTTTGTTTTCAAATTTCAAATGAAGCCCAATTTCTCTATCTCTTTGTCTTCGTCCTCACAGATCTGACGTCAACTTACTGTGACTGTCATTGTTTCTGATCCTCGCTATCTTCCGGTGACCATCGTCGTTTGGCTCTAGCCATCTTTCAGTGACCTTTGTCGTCCGATTTTCGCTATCTTCGACTCTTTGAGCGACCACGGTTTCATTCCATCAATTGTTTCCAGTCTTTTTTGTTTCAAGTGTAATACAACCGATTAATTGCCTCATGATTTATTCAAACAGGGAAGAATGAACATGAAGATTATCATCATTACACAAATTACACAAAATCATCTCATCAAAGAAAGCTGGTTTGCTTCCTCTAAATTTTTTATTTTAAGGAATACCAAATCTATTAAAATTCAAAAGAAATATCAGAAATTACATCACTAATAGCTAGTTATAGTAGAATCATTCCAAAAAAAACTGGAGAATCTAGGGTAACTGCAAATCAACAAAGTTTTTTATTTATTTTGCAAATCAACTAAGTTGAAGACCCTTCTGTTTTTTTTCCCTAATTTTTTTTTTAAAATTATTATGGTGAGAGTTGGGTGTATATTGGCTTCAGCTAAAAACGAAGATTTAGAGAGAGAGAGAGAGAGAGAGAGAGAGAATGAAAAAAAGAAGAAGTTTACTTTAAATGAGTTCACATTTCATTCATTGAGTGGAATCGATACACCATCATCAAATTATAACATGGTGCATCGTTTTTTCTCCTACTAAAGAGGGGATGAGTATCACAATCACATATACGGTGGCCGAGGGGGCCGCAAGGGCGATATGGCCTCCCTTCCCTAAAAATAATTTAAGAAAGGGATATTATTCATTTAGTCCCTATGTTTTTTTTTTGAAATGTCTGTTTTTTACTCACTTATCCATTTTTCACTGGATTGGCCATATGTTTTCCAAAACCACTCATTTTGGTCATTCTGTGAGTCAACCGTTAGTCAAACTAAACGGTTCTAAGAGTATTTTTGTCTTTAACCAATTGTATGCCACATGTCAACACACAAATAAATAGAATTTATATATACTAAAAATTAAATTAAAATACAAACACAATTTAAAAATTTTATAAACAAAAAAACAATTATAAAATTATAAAAAATTAAAAATAAAATATCTCTTTCTTCTTTAATTGAGCAACAGAGCAAATCCCACTCCATTTCTTCTTTAAGGAACAATTCCCCTCTCTTGATCTCGATCTCATCTCTCACTCGATCTTGATTCCATGGCTATTTTCGTGGTTACACAGACAGAGGTTCGTGGCTGCTTTCAACATTGATGGTTCGGGTTTAATGGAGCTTCATCTCACTAAGACAACGATGGCACTCCATCTCATGTGATGGAAGCGAATGAGCAGCTGATAGAGGTGCGCTTACATTGTTGAAGACATAGGTTCGATGGAGCATGGATGGGCAAAAGATGGAGATCCGACTCCATTGTCGAATATTAGAGGTTTTTTAACGATTGAATTTCTGTTTTTTTGTTGTTGAAATTGATGTGGTTTTGGATTGAAGGAGAAGACTTGGATTATTATTGCAATTGAGTTTTTATACTGTCATTTATTTGAGTTTGTGAAATTGATTTTGTGTGTTTTAATTTGTGGAATTGGTTGAAGATATTTGGATTGTGTTTGGACAGTGACAAGATGAAAAGGAAAAAAAAAAGATGATTAAATTTGTGTTCTTTATTTGTTTAAAAGTTTACAACTCTATTTCTGTTCATTGCAATATTACTTATGAGCAGTGTTTCCTTGTAAAAAAAATATATGTATATTTTTCAACATTGATGGCTGCTGCTATTGTTCTTCCTCTTCCTTTTCTTCTTGTCATTTAATAACTCTATTGTTCGATTTGGTGGTGAACCGATTTTTTTTTTTACTGGTGGAGGTGTGATTCGGTTATGGGTTTTGTGATGATTATGATTCAGTTCAATTCCGGGTCTTGTGGTGGTGGTCAGAATCTGGGGTGTTTGGTTGCAAGCTATGTTGTAGTGCTTTTGTGTTGATATGAGTTCATTTTGGCTGGAGAGATTTCTGGGTTTGATGAAGCTGGGTTGGACGTGGACGGCGACGGCGGAGCTGGATCGGTTTAAATCGGTGGTGGATTTAAGTGGCTAGGATTTGGTAATGTTGATGTGGGAGATGAATGTTGTTATTTTTTTTAATTAAGATTCGGTGATTAAATTTTTGTTTTTTGTTTGCTTTAATTTTGATGATTAGATAACAATTTAAATTAATATAAAAATAGACTCCTAATTTGTTTTTATTTTTCTTTAAATTTTATTTTTTAAAAGAAATTAAATGGCCAAGGGGGGTAAAGATGTCATTTTGTTTTTTCTGTGACAGTTGACCATTAAAATTCTGGTTAGAGGGACTAAAATGAGTGGTTTTGAAAAACATAGGGCCCAATTCAGTGAAAAATGGAAAAGTGAGTAAAAATAGATATTTCAAAAAAACATAGGGACCAAATGAATAATATCCCTTTAAGAAACAAATTACTATAAATTTTACCATTTTTTGACTTTGACCCCTTAAATCTTTTATTTTAGTATATATCCCTTTAGATAAAGATTTCTAGCTGCTTCCCTACACACATATAGAAGTTAAACTTGAGTATTAGTGGATGTACAAATAGAACTAAAACTTAAAATTATATTCTTAATAGTTAAACAAAAGAAAATCAAAATCATAAAAGTTTGACTTCATTTGATCCTACTGAGTACTGACTACATCAAAGAGACAACAACAGCAACATCATATGCCTTGTGGACTTTGAAAAGGGTTAAGTTTTCTTTGAAGCTTGATATGATCAAATGATCAATCAAATCTTATTTAAGAGAGTAATGGTGTTGATTTAATTATTAATATTAAAAGACAAGCAGAGAACCTCAATGACTTAAAAACAACTGTCCTCTGAACATCCCTCCAAAGAGTAGTAGGTAGCTAATCTGTCATGGTTCTTTAATAAATATTAATTACTAAATGCACTCATTATATAATTACCCTATTGGCCCTTACAAATTTAGTTCTTTTTCAAAGCCCCCCATTGATTGTAAATCCCAATTTTGGCAAATTTTGCTTTCAAAAGGAATGCAGAATATATGCTCGGCTTCATAACTCTCTCAATACTAATTGAAGTCAATTGAATTATTACACTTTAGTTGAGTGTTATGATGATGAGATATGGTTCTTATGATAGAGATTAGAGATATGGTTCTTGCATGCATTTGATTTTATTGATGGAACAAGTAAGAAAATGATGACCCAAGAGTTCAACTTTTCAAACCACTAAATTAAATATAGGCTCTCTCAACTTTTTTTTTATATAAAAAAAAAGTATTACAAATTTGGAAATTAGGAAAGGACAACTCGATTCAAACCAACAATTAATAAAAAAAAATAATACTGCTTTGTTCAAATTTGGTGTCCAAATGATGTGGCATCATTGTAATCCCATTCATTTAAATTGTATTAGATTTACATGATTGAAATGAATGAATTACTATGTTGCCACATCATTTAAACACCAGATTTAGATACCAAATTTTATCAAAGTAGCATTACTCTTATTATATAATAAGATTGAATCCAAATCAACTATTCAAAACTATTAATATGGATGAGAGGGATTTACCACTAGCTAGACAACCTCAACTTCCATAAGTAATATTTCAAGTTCAAAGGCATGCAAAAGCAAGACAAAAGGTGCAATATTATTAATTTTTCTCTCATGAACATACACTTTGAGCATATTTTGAGTATACTAATACACATATTGGTTTAGTTTGACATTTGGCGATGGCAGAGAGCCTTACACAGTCTCTCTATGGCACTCAGCGATGTATATTTTCCCTAAAGCGGCAACCCTAGCCTAGACGGGACACAAAAGCTATTGGACATACTAGAGACTGATAAGGATCTTGAGCCAGTGGATCAATATCATCTTTCTGATGTGCAGGATCCTCAAGTAGAGGTAAGCACAGAGCATACTAAGACAATATTACAGGCTGAGAGCCTTCTGATAGAGCAATATAAAGAAGGAAGAAGAAGAGGATTTATCTAGACATGATAAACAGAACAAAAGTTTTTATTTTCTTTTCGATCTGCCTTACAAGAGAGACCCGAGCTCTTTTTATAGAGGAAGGAGAGACAAGTCGGGATAAGGTAGAGCCGACAGTCGATTAAAGCAAACAGGGTCTAAACAGGTGGCCGACATTAACAAAAGCAAACAGGGCCTAAACAGGTGGCCTATTTACAAAAGCAAACAAAAGGAAACAGGGCCTAAACAGGTGGCCGTTATTAACAAAAGCAAACAGGGCCTAAACATGTGGCATATATTTACAAAAGCAAACAGGAGGCGGGGCCCACCAGAGGTAGCTGAAGGACGAACTATGGGCTGTGAAGATTACAATTGGCATGGTTTTCATCATCTGAGTCTTGGGCACCACAAATGAAACAGGGCCAGGTGTCCATAGCCAAAGGGTCCTGGGAATCAAGCAGGAAGGAATCCTGGAAAGGATGCCAACTCAATGAGGGATCTCGGGGCACACTAGGAAGGATGAAGGGTTTAGGAATGGAGATCCTGTTGACATCGAGCAAGAAGTTCAGAAGAGCAGTTCGTAGAGTTTTGGGATAAGAGGTTGGGTAGTCAAAAGTAGTCTGCCATTCATAGCTAACATTGGAGGACCACAGTAGCTTCTATTGAGGATTGAAGCGATAGGACCGGTGGAGAATCCATATACAGGATACGGAGGCAGCTGAGTCAGGATCTAAATTCCAAAGGTTGTACTGACCCATGAGCTTGGTGAGTTCAGATTTCCAGACTGATAAAGGGTTAAACCACTGGAGGAAAGAGAGAAACAGCGTACGGTGAGGAGAGGGAGTCTGGATCAGGGCATATGTGGCCTGGAAAGGGAAGACAAAGGCATGGTGATGGAGGATGGATAAACACCATAAATACCAGAGAGCTTGGGGAGAAAAATAGTAGACTGGAGGCATGACAAAAGGATCCAGAAAAGGCCTGGAAAGGTTAGAAAGGACATGACGGATCCCTTGCTGTTTGAGCTGGAGTAAGTAGATAGGAAGATATGTGTGGGCAAAGGTCTGCATCTGGAGAAGAGAAGGTTGTTGACCTGGGGGAACTTGAGAAAGAAGTTCTAGAGGAAAATCCCTGACCGGAGGGAAGGATGAGGGAGGAACGGAAGAGGATGAAGCTGAGGAAGATGCGGAGCTGGCCATCAGGACAAGGGGAATTCTGTAGAAGGTAGTGACAAGGTGAACTGGTGGAGGACGTGAGAGCATATCTGCAATTATATTGTGTTCGCCTTTCACGTGCCGCACAGTAAAATCATAGCGAGCAAACCAATCTTTGAGTCGTAATAGTTGAGGATTGGGAGGTATCTTGTTTCGAAACTCGAGAACTTTAGGAAAAGAGGAGTTATCCATTTCGACTGTAAAGTTCTTTGTCCGGAGGTAGAAGTCAAACTTTTGGATGACATATTTGACTGCTAAGATCTCTTTGTAGACAATGTGATAATGTTTCTGTGTTTCTTTGAATTGTCCACTTGTATGACCACAATAATGGCGTTGACCGAGCTTATCTTCAATTAAGATAGCACCCCAATAATGATCGCTGGCATCTGTCTGGAGGATGAGCTGTCCTGTGGATGGAATGGTAAGAGCAGGAGGAGACTGGGCCACTTTCTTGAGGTGGCTCACAGCAGAGGTGTGGGTGTGGTCCCACAAATGAGGGTTTTTCTTCAGAAGAGCGGATAGCCTGGATGTGTAGAGGCTAACTTTAGGGATGAAATTTCTGATAAAATTAACGATCCCAAGGAATTGTTGGACTTGTTTGTAAGTGAGCTGAGAATCCAGGAAATCAAGGAGTTGGGATGCCAGGTGGGGATCAAGGTGGTACTGTCCATTGGCAATGTGCATGCCAAGGAAGTCGATCTCAGATTGACCAACTGAACTCTTTTTATCAGAAAGCATGATACCATATTTAAGAACAATATCATGGAAGGTCTGAAGGAGGTGAGAATGGGACTGTTTGTCAGAAGAAAACAAAAGGATATCATCAATGTAGATGAGAGCTAAATGGAGCAAAGAATGAAAGATCCGGGTCACGGCTTTCTGGAAGAGTGAATGGGCGGTTTTAAGCCCGAAAGGGAGGACCTTCCATTGGTAATGAGCATTGGGGAGGCAGAAGGCGGTCTTATGACGATCATCAGGATGGATGCCAATTTGCCAGAAAGCACCTTTGAGATCAAATTTGGAGAAAATGGTAGCACCGAGAAGCTGAGAGAACAGAGTTGAGGTCTTGGGGACTGGAAATTTGTCATCTCTAAGGAAGAGATTCAGAGGCTTGTAGTCGATCACCAGTCTTTTCTTACCACGTGTCAGTTCTGATCTTTTTTCAACATAAAAGGCCTGACAGGCCCATTGAGACGAAGTGGGCTCAATGAGGCCCTGGCTGAGTAGCTCGGCGCATTCAGCAGAGGCTAACTGGAGGTCAGAAGGTGACATGCCTGTGTGGGTGGCCTTTGTAGGGTTGACGTCTTCGTTGAGCTTAAAAGGGAGGTGGACGAAGAAGTCAGAATTCTTCCACAGAGGAGAAGGGTGGTGAAACTCAGCATGACTATCAGTGCAGAACTGAAGAAGCTTTTACTGAATATCCTGGAAAGGAGGCTGGAGAGCAGACAGCGGGAAAACTTTGTGGATAGGGGAAAAAGGTTTAAAATCTTGTTTATAACGAACACCGGACGGGAGAATACGGAGAAAGTTGCATTGGCAGTAAACATCCCAGCCTATGAGGATATCTTTGTCAGGTAAGGGTGTACTGAGGACTTGGGCCCAGACGGTGTAGGCGGAAAGAGCTTTATACCAACCTTAGATTTTGAAATGAGATTGGTAGTAAAAATTTTGCCATCGGCAGCCTTGAAGTAACGGGTATGCGGTTTCCAATTGTTAGGAGGAAGGATGGCCGGGTTCATCATTGTGGTATGAGAACCAGTGTCAAAATAAGCGATAACATCAATGGGTTTAGCATATTTATCGGGCAAAATTTGAATAGGAACCTGAGGGCCTAAGGAGGTTTCTGTAGAGGCTGCTTGGTAAGAACTGTAAGTCGGGCTGGACTCTGGGTCAGAGGAGCCAAAGTCAGAGCTGTCAGAGAGATGGAGGACAAAAATTGTATTCTGATCAGCAACTTCTTGCTCAGAGAAGATGGACTCAACATCAGCATCTGAAGGAATATTATCAGCAATGGAAGCCATCTGCTGGACAAGCTTAGCAGACTTAGCTTTCTTGTTCGGGCATTGTCTGGCAAAATGACCTGGCTGGCCGCAAACAAAACATTTGGAGGATTTGTTCTGGGCTCGAGAGGACTTCCGTTTGAAGTATTTGAACTTCTTTGTCTTAGATTTTGAAGATTTACCAGAGCGGGACTTGAAAGGACGGTAGTGGTTCTTTTTTTTGGATTTGCAAAAGCATTGATCTTTGTCTTTGCATTTAATATGAAGAGAGGGCTGTTTGCACTGGCCTTCATATTTATTTCCTTCTCGAAGCATTTTGGAGAAGATCTTTTGGGTGGCGCAGAGTTTGTCAAGAGCTCCAAGTGTGAACATGTGTATTTCTCCCAAAGTGATATCATTAAAAGGTCGACCAGACGTATCAATTCGACACTGGAGTTCTTTTTGGAGTTCGGTGGGGAGAGAGTTGACGTACACATGTTTGAGACTTTGGTCATTAATACCACCAAGGATGTGGTATCGACCGGACATACGTTTGTAGTGGTATTCAACATCTTTTTTCCGTAAGGAACAACAACGCATGTCAAAGAACTCTTGGCGAGCCTGTTTGTAATATTGGTTGGGATCCCCGAGAAACTCGCGGAAGAGAATTCCCATGGCATGGGCAGTGGATTGGGCCCGAACAAACTGGAGCTGCCTGTACTCACCCAAGGCTTGGTACAAATGACGGAGAGAACCAGTAAAGCGAGAAACAAATTCTCGGAGGATAGCTTCAAGGGTTTGTTCGGACTTAGCCATTTGTAAATCGAGCCAAGCACTCATCTCAGAGATTTTCTTCCTCCATGTGTCAGGAGAAGAGTCATCAAGTTGGAACCAAGGGCCATTGGTAGGCCTGGACTTAGGGGCTTGAGGAGGTGGAGCCGGAGGAACATCAAGAGGTTCTTCGACAATAGGAGTAGTGCCTGTAGGACCAGTAGAACTATCATCAGGAGAGTCGTAGGTTCGATCCGAAGGGTCTGCTCTGGAAGCCATAAAGGCCTGAGTAGGATCTGGTATGTCTGGAGAAGAAGACATGTGGAACTGAGATCCCAAAGAGGAATGAGACTCTGAAGAGGATGAAAGAGAGTCTGAGGCCATTGTGGCGAATGGAGAGGACCTAGGAGATGCATAGAATGCTGGCTGGTATTGAGCATGGCTTTTATCCTTACGGGAACGAGAACATGAAGTCGTAGAGGATTGAGGCTTAGACTTTGAGGCGTCTTTCCGAAGAGGATACTTCCGGAATAGTTCTCCGGTAGACTTAAATTAATGTGAATAGTCTGGGGACCTTACAGGAGAAGGAGGAGGAGAGGCCGAAAATCCCATGGAATGGGGATGAGACATTCTGGGCTGATATGGAGGCAGCTTAGAATATGCCTGATCTTTCTGTAATTGATCTAGTTGAGCTCTGAGCTGTCTAATTTCCTTTTCCTTCTTATCACAATTGGAACCATGGTAATCAAGGTTGATGTAGTAGTGGAGGTCTGCATCCAGTTTAGCAATTCGAGACTGGAGATCAGAAAACATCTGTCGAAAAGTGGAATCCATGCTATGAAGTCGATTATCATGTTGGGAGACATGATGAGAGACTCGGTCAATCTTCTGATCGATAGAACTCAGGACTCGATTTTGGATTTTGGCATTATGGGATTGCCAGTTGAGAACTTGTTCAGCATGAGAGGGATGCTTAACAGAACCATCAGATAAGACCTCAGTGGTTTGAACATAAGGTCTGGAGAACCGTTTCTTCTCATGATTAGAAGTGGGTTCTAAAGGAGGGAAATCTTGGTCATAGCTGGAGGCCATGAAACACTGCATCGGTTGTGAAACAGGACTGGGTAAAAGACCTTCAGTGTAGAGAATCTGTAATGCTCTGTCATATATGGGAAGAGGTGGTGAAGAGACAGGTAGTTTACCTACCCAGGGACTATCTGGGTCATCTGGAGAATGGGTCCGATGGCGGACGGGTCTGCAAGTAGAATTGAGAAGTTGTCTGGAGGAACGGTTGCAAAGGCAATCTGGGTCACACATGGAGGGATCAACATCCCAGATAAAGTGACTGTTGATCTTGTCGGTGTAGACTGCAGAGCCATCAGCTTCAAAGCTGTGGATATGAATGTCATCTTCAAAGATAAGAGGACGGATCATCAAGGACTGGAATATAGGGGCTTCTGGAGGAGCACTGGGTGGAGTAGGAGCAGTAGGTGTAGCTTCTGAAGGAGAGGCTGAAATGGCTGTAAGAGGCTTATAAATTGTCTTAACAGTGCCATCTGGTTGTCTAGTATAAGTAGTGTCGGAGGCAATGACAGGGATGGTATTTTGAAAAGCCTTTTCATAGTTGGTAATCCAAGACAGCGGCATGATCTCGAGAAGTTGGTCTCTGGGTAATTGTCTAGGAATCTGAAGGATCGTGGGAACTTCATCTTCTCTTTCAGCTTTGATGAAGATGGTGTCACCGGAGTGGCCTAGGATAGGCAGGTCCAAGGCATGGTCTTGGAGACGATAGGCGATCTGGTGATGAAGGGTGGCCACGTAAGAATCCGGGAGCATCTTTATGCCCATCAACTGAAGTTGTATCTTGAGACAATTGTGGAGATTGGCATCTCGAAGAGGGATGTTGAAGTTGGGGTAATATGTCAGAGAGATGCTGCCTGCATGGAGAGTGGAAAGGCAGGTACCAATAACGGCCTGCTCGTAGTCTTGAAAGACTGTGTTAAGCAAGGCAAGTCTGGCTGTGACAGGTAAACCTTTTCTGCCATGAAGGGTGAGGATGATCCGAACAGCACCGACATGAAGGTGGGAATAACCTTCTCGGATCCATTGATCGATCAGGGGCTGACCAATCTCTAGATCAACATATTGCTTTGCAGAGGATGCTGGAATTAAGCAATTATCAAGTGCAGAAGACTGCACATATTCTTTAACAGGGGGTCTCCTTTGTTGCACAAGATGAGAAATTCGTCTGGTAATGGATTTATTTCGTTTGAAAATATTGTAAGGATTGAGAAGGGGTAAAGCAGTTTCAGAGATTTGAGCGGAATCAGGGATGTGTGTATATTCAACAAGGTTTTGTATTTTGTTGGACTGGGTTCGTCGAACAGAAGGAGGTAAGGACACAGAAGAAGAGAGGCGATGAGGAGTTATTTCAGAGGATAAGGAGTTATTTCAGAGGATAAGGAATTCATATTGGAGAAATCGTCCTCCTTTATATTAACTCTATCGAACTTCTAACAGTAGCCTAACTATTTAAATATTATTAATATTAACCAGTCATAAAGGATTATAAAATAATTTTTAAAAAGTTGGTAAATTCCAAATGAATCTATTACGGTCGCAAGACTCAAAAAATAACACATTAACGGTCTAACTCCCAATAAAATTTGATACATCAACCGTTTTTTAAAGTATAGGTTTGAATCATGTCAACGAACGGTTCGAATTTTGTCAAAGTCTAGTTGTGCACATGTGACAGTGACCAAAAAAAAAAGAAAAAAAAAAGGACTAGTAAGTTTTGAGTAGTGTATTTGACAACCTTATTTGTTTTAGACATAAATGACAAAATCACACTCTTTTTGGTTGATAGCTCAACTTCAATTCTTAACTTTTTCAAGTCTTCTTCGAGACCCTTTCAAGGAATACGATGTTTGTTTCGTGATATTTTCTCGCTTTAATTCATGTATAATATATACAGTGAATCTCTTATGATGAATCTTTTATTTTAATTACGGTAAGGATTTTGAAGAAATTATATTAATTTATATGAATTTTGATCTGAAATTTTTATGGATAATAAGTTCAATGAAATGTATCTATGAATAAAATTTGAAAAATTTTCAAGCACTATAACTACTTTTCCCGATTTTGTTAAACATGAAGGCATCAGAAAAATAGGTGAAATATATAAAATTCAAGAAAAATAGTACTAGTGTTTGAAAAATTTTCAAATTTTATTAATATATAGTTTTCAATAAACTTATCATCCATAAAAAAAATTTAAATATAAATTCATAAAAATCGATGTATTTTCATTAAAGTCCTTACCGAAATTAAAATAAAAAATCCCTCATGAGAGACTCAAAAAATATATATATATTCCAATGATAACTCCTTAAAATGCACACTTTAAACACATTTGATGAAATTACATGTAATTGAATGTTTTTCGATGATATTTTTAGTATGCATCCTAAGAAAATTAAAATACATATTTGGTAAAAATTTGGAAATTTTTTGGATTTGAGAACTAGTTTTTCTTATATTTTGTTATTTTTAAATGTTTTATCTTCAAAAAAGTAAAAAAAAATTAGTTTTTGGACCCGGATTTTTAATTTTTTTTTTCCATAAATGTATTTCAATGTTTTTATCATCCATACAAAAAATCAAATCAAGATTCAATATATTTCATTAAATTTCATCAAATGTGCTTAAAGTGTGTATCGTAAAAAGTCCTCATTGAAAAATTAATATATATATATATGTATATATACATATATATATATATATATATATATATATGAAAATAACATTGATATTTTGGATCACTCTTTGGAAAATTGTCTCTCTTTAATTTTCATGCATTCAAAACTATTTACAAATAAGTAATTTTTTTAATTTGCGATTCAACACCAACTTGATGATAATAATAATAAGATTAAAAGGATACTTTTTATAATACAATGATCGTAATTAATAAAGGCAGAAGCAACTCAAAGAAAAATAAGATTAAGAAATAGTTAATTTATAGCTTTCTCCTCGTAAGAAAAGTATGAATTTAATGAAACTAAAGTATGTGAAAGATAGTGAATAATCTTAATCAAAACTGTCGTAGCCGTGAATGATTTTTGATAAACACAGATCTTTATTGAAAAAAACAACAGAGAATAAATAATATATTAAGTATTTCGTAATTTTAAGGGCAGTTTGTTTTTTATCTTTAAGTCTTATAATATCTTAATTTATTAGAGATATGAGAAAGTCTTAAAAATTAAGATACTTTAGTATGTTTATTTTCTAATTTTAGATAACTTATTACAAATGTAAAGTTTTTTGGTTTTTCCATTTATAAACTTCCAAATATTTGAATCAAATAGTAATTTTTATTTTTTAAATTGATTAAAAAAATGAAAAAGGAAATATATGAATATATATATATATATATCAGATCATCGTGCTTCGCGGCCAGACCACCGACACTGACGACGACAGACCATCAGACACCATACTGGAGTTTCTGATGGGTTCCTGTTTCAATATGTTGCTCCGTCAACAATCTCAGATCGATCTGACGGTGCTGGTTGACTTGAGAACTCGCCGGCGTCGATGGCGGCGATCGAATCGATGCTGACGATCGAGATTTCGCCGAGTTACACCAGCGCAGAAACAGTCACACCAGTCCTAGATTTTGTCGAGGAGATCGGCTTCCGCCACCGCCAAAATTGATACTGCTGAACTAGTGAATGAAACACTGATCAAAGCCCAGGGAGAGACAGCGGCGGCGGCTCCACCTCCTAACCCTAAGTCAATTTGGGTTAGGTTAGATTAGTGTTAGGGTTAGGGTTAGAGTTATTTAAGAAATTGAGGATTTTTTTGTTAAGGTTATTTTTGGTAATACATTAATTGTGGAAATAACTGTGAATGTGATAATTATGGCTTATTATATAAGTGAAATGTCAATTTTTTTTACTTTTTCTATCAGATATATATCTTAAAATAAGATATAAATTAAAAAAAAACAAACAAATATATTTATCTTAATTTAATTCATAAGAGCTAATAAGACTTATATCGAAAAAAACAAACAATCCCTTAGTTTTCTTATAGGGTTATGAATATGAGCATTTTGATCAATCATGGTTGGTTTGGTGGTAAAATCTTTCACACATGTACCTAGGGGTGGGCACTAAGTTCGGAACCGAACCGAATCGAACCGAACCAAAAAAATGGTGTTCGGTTCGGTTCATAAAATGAATTCGGTTTAAACCGGTTTAAAAAGTTGAAAACCGAAAAGTTTTCTGTTCAAACCGGTTTGCTTTCCCAAAAACCGGTTTGAACTGATTAAACCGTCTATATAAGTAAAAAAAAACCCTCTAACCTACTTCTTTTATTTTATTAAATATTATTATTTATTAGTTAGGTTTGATTTGAGTTTTTTTGGGTTTGGACTATTAGTATTTATGAAACTTTGGTCTAAAATTAGAATCCAACAACCCATCAAATTTAAAAACATATTAAAAGACTCATTAAACCCATCAAGCCCATAATGCCCATTATGCCCAAAACCAAAATGAACTGAACCGAACCGAACCGATTAAAATCGGTTCGGTTCAGTTCGGTTACCATTTCTTATTCGGTTTAAACCGGTTCAATTTTAGGTAAACCGAAATATTTTCGGTTCAGTTCGGTTTTGCCCAAAACCGAACCGAACCGAACCGTGCCCACCCCTACATGTACCATGAGGTCATGGGTTCGAGTCCTTCCCTCTAAAAAGAAAAAAAAAACACCCCAAATTTACGTAAACATATACTTCAAAAACATAAAAAATAGAAAAAGAGATCTTTGCATGGGGATAGTTTGCATTGCATTGAATTTGATGGGAGCTTTACATGGCTGGATTTGGGCTACTTGACTACAATGCTGGGCTTTGATCTGAAATTTTTTCTTATGTTCGGGCCTTGTAAGTTGGAATGCTTTATCAGTTAAAAGCATATAGAAGCTTTGCATTATACCTAGTTTCCTATCGTGTCTTCCAATCACGAGAAAATCATGAATGAGATGGTTTCACCACGTTACTCGTGCGTCCAACGAATCAAAACAAATCATGTGTATGATTTAATGAAACAAAGGTAAAAATTAAAAAGTTGGCATAAGCCAGCTTTTAATTGGACGATTTGAATGAAATCTTTTTTTTTTTGGAAGTTTCCTGTGACACGGGTTATACATGATTGTTTATTATTATTATTATTTGATATTCTATATGTGATAATAAGAAAACTGAATGAACGTTTTTACTATTTAACCATATTAAAAGGTAGTACGGGATTATTTATTCAAACCATGCAGTAGTTTGATGTGAGTGAACTGTGAAGTGCATCGTATAAAATGTATTTTTCTAATATATGGTTTGGAAAACAAAAACATGAGTGCTCCTATCTTATTACGCACTAAAATTTAAAACAGAAAACAAAATTGTTTATTGCTCCACTCAGTTTATATATTAGGTTAGGGATTTCACGACCTATTTTACTACGAACCGAAGCAACTTTTACTGTAAATTGTTATTCACTTTCTCCGCTGTTATTCATATTTGGTCAAAGTTAATAGTAAAAACTCAAAACTCAAAACTCAGAAGATTGTTTCATATCATGAGGAGAATACTCAAACCTACAACCTCGTGGTGTAAGTAAGAAAGATATATTCCTAGACCGATCTTATCTCGTTCACGTTTCATATTTTCATTCCCTTGTAATATTTTATTAATTTCAAAATAAAAATATAAATTTGTTCTCATACCATACGGTTCATATCAGGCTAAATTCTAAAAGTATTTTATACGATGATAATACTCTGCTCCTCTTTGCATTCTCAACAAGAAGTTTCTCTCTCTCCCGTTTAAAGAAAAAATATACGAATTTTCTCCATAGCTTTCGTGGAAGTAAATATATAAACTGTTCATATATTTTTGTTTCAATAATCATTATCCAAAATACTGACCATATTTATGGGAGTGTATTATGTAGCCTTTTATTTTTTATTTTTTATTTTTTATTTTTACTTTTTTACATTTATCTCACAAGCTGGACCACGTGCTGTATTCCCATTGATGAGGTCAGTAATTTGGATATTGATCGGTCAATACCTAAACATTAATCTTTTAGTTTTGTTTTAATAACCTATCACATCAATTAATTGTCCATAAATCTAAAAGTTAACCCACAACCCTTTTTTTTGTGATCGTGGGTTGGGGTTGAATTAATGGGTTTAAAGATGCTAAATGATATTAAGTGTATGTTTAATATGGTTTTTGTAAGGATTAAAAACGATTTTTAATACTAGAAGTTATTTTAAAGTTTTTTTTAGTTGTTTGGCAAAATTCAAAACAGCTTTTTTAATATATGAATTGTCTCAATTACACTTTATAAAAGCCATTTTATGTCTATTTGGAGAAGCCTAAAATTTAGGCTTTTTCAAAAAGCTTTTTTTTGATATTTTTTAAAACATATGAATTGTCTCAAATGCCCATACAACTCTTTTATTATAAATACATTGTCAACATCTTTTTTGTAATTTACACAACTAAAAGCAATTTTAAAAAATATACTGTGAACACTTTTTTTGTAATTTACACAACTAAAAACTTTTTTTGTTAGAAGCTCTACTATAAAAAAGATCTACTCTAGAAGCTCTATTTAAAAAGTCATATCAAACCCACTCTAAATATCTTTAAAAAAAAAATCCAAGCATAAGATAATCTTCAAAAAAGTTTAGTTTGGAGAGGTTTGATACTTTGATAGATCGATTAGATGATGATATATTGATATGTCAACAAACCCACTTCAAAATTGGGTTTTATTGAGAACTAACCCATTTGGGAGTCTCAAGTTAACAAATTTTTTTTAAAAAAAACACTTGAAAAACTAACTCAATTAGGGTTGCTGAAAGACAATATTGCCCTTTAAAAATTTAAAAATTACATTCAGATCAAAACACTCCAAATCCCTATTCTCTTTCAAACCCAGCAAACCTATCTGAAATTCCAAAATCTCTAATCTCTTTGAAATCGACCAAAACTCTCTCACATTGCAAAATCCCTAATCTCTCTCAAATCGACCAAACATCTCTCAAATTGCAAAATCTCTCTCAGGAAACGCAGGCCATCTTTCCCTCTGTCTCTGACTTCAATTCAAGGGCAGTACTCGGAAGCTTGAAGATGACGATGGCGCGACGGAAGCTTGAAATCGACGACGCGACAGAAGCTTGAACACATCGTCAACTCCGTTTGGCTTCAAGAAAAAGAAGGTGAATGGTTCTTGAATTTTAGAATTTTTGTTAGTGAAGGTGAATAGTGGTTCTTCAATTTTTTTTTCTGGTGTTGTAAAATTCTATGTTGTTTGACTTCTTCAATTTTTGTAGTTTGAAAAATCCTAATTTGAATTAGAACCCTAATTTAAGCTTATGTTTGTTTCGTTTTCTTATTCTTTTGCTTTGATAAAGTTACTTTCAATCTCTTTCTCAGTTCTTGGAATGTTAAAATGTGTTGCTTGGGGGTGTTAGAGTTATGCTATGAAGTGTTTTTCGTTTTGTTCATTTACCGTCATTGTTGGTGCTTGTCACCTATCACGTTAGCTGTTTGATAAAATGCCTAAATGAAACTTTTTTTTTATATTTTGGGTTATAATAGAAACATAGATACTATGAATCAATCTTGGATATTTCAAATGTTTTATTGTGACTTGTGAGGCAGTACAAAAGATGGTTTTGGTGTGTGTGATATGTAATAGAGTAAGAATGATACATATAAAAAGCCTGCAGTTGTTAATGAATGGATTGATTTTCATATATTGCGTTAATCCATCTCTCTCAACCAATGTTTTCTCTTGACTTGGGCACAAGTTTGACTTCATACAGGTTTTCAGAGGAATGAAATGGACAACTACAGCCAGGCAAAAGTACAAAAAATTGAGGAATTTGTTGATCGCCACTTGAAACCGGACCTTGTGAGTGCCATTGCTGAACGATATGTTTTTCCTTTAGTGAATAGTTTAAATCTTAGTCGTTCAATTTAACCTACTGTTAAAATATTGAAAATGTCTTATGGTATACCAGTGTCAGTCCAAGAGATTGATAAAAGGTTCCTTTTTGTTCTAGTCAGTGAGTTTCTTGCTGGAAAGTTTTGATGCTTGGTGGAGCTAATATAGGCATTGATGTAATTAATACTTGTTTAGTAATATGATTAAATCTGAAATTAATATTGATTTGTGGTACTATATTTGTGGTTGGTGTTGCTCATGATCTGTATAATTAGCCCAAAGTCCCGGATACTTTTGTTTTGGCAGTTAAGCTCTAAAGTAGTATTTTGAAGGGCAGCGGGTGGCTTTTGTACTTGTGGATGAGTGGATGTCATGATGTTTTAATGGCACAAGTCATATAATATGACAGTTCTTAGAAAGATTTTGTTAAAATTTAAACTACTAACAAAATTCATAAGTTGTGATTTTGAATGACTAAAGCAGTAAAAATGTATCTGCTAGTTTAAAAATAAAACGGGGACTGCTTTATCATATTTTGGAGTTGAAATGTGAGAAACACTTGCATTTGAAGAAATGTTGTTAGCAAATTGTTATCATTTTTTGTTTTACTTTGCAGGGACAAAGTCTTCGAACAACAAAAGATTTTGTATCCTTTTCCTTGTATTTACATTTGTTGAGAGATCATTCTGTCAACACATTTCACAGTAATTATGTGTTTTTATGGAATTGATTGGATCTTGAAAGACAAATTCTTAATAATAGTTTGCAAATTAACAAATTTCTTATAACTGGCTAGTTTGCAGATGTGAGCAAAAGAGTAGCTCTCTTGCTGTCTACTCTTTTAGTGTCTGCGTTGTGGTTAATTTTGTATGTATATGAATGCATGTAGCTGTGATTTTTGATGTGTAAGACTACATTTAACAGGAGGCAACATAAAAACTACATTCTATCCTTTCTTGTGTTGCTTATATATTCATGGCAGTGACTTGATTCCTCATTGTGTAGAGTCCTGATAATGGTGAAGTTATAGATATGTGGATATATTTGATACAATTCTTTTTTTAAAATAAAACTTCAGTTACCAGAAGTTGAACCAAGGGTTTCTTTGTTTTCACTTATTCGTTTTTGTTCTTTTCCACAAATATATGCCTAATAGACCCATAACTTAGCACACCATAGGTTTGATTAAGCATGTAGCTAGCTTTCATATTTGATTGAGGTTGGGTCTTAACAGAGTTAGGAATTCCTAATAGCGTTTGGAATTCCCAGAGCTGTTAGGAATTCCAAAACAGAGTTTGGAACTCATAACAGGGTTTGGAACTCTAAACGCTATTAGGAAATCCTAACTCTGTTTGGAATTCCTAACTCTAATATGAATTTCCTAACATCGTTTGGAATTCCTAACTCTGTTAGAAATTACTAACTCTGTTATGAATTTCCTAACATCGTTTGGAATTCCAAACCCTGTTAGGAATTCCAAACTAGTGTAATCAAAAGGCTGTGATGTTTAAATTTTTACTTTTTTAGTTGTCTTCATTTTTTTTTGCGAATTCGGTTAAATGATTTGAATTTAGTTTTAATAGTTATATATTATATTTCAGGAAAATAGAATGGGAGAAGATGTTGATTTGTTAGTAAAGGTTTCGGAACATTTCCCTGCGAAGATAAACAGCACTTCGTCTATGGTTACTATAAAGCATATGAAGGAAAAGTTGACGGAGGTGCAATTGGCTCTATTCCGCATAACATGCTTCGGGAGACTTTTGGAGATGCATGAGCTGAAGTTTTCCGGGCAGCTGGTACATCATCTACTCCTTAGACAAATACAGTCGCATAATAACTCTGAGATGTGGTTTGCAGTAGGTGGCAAGAATTTTTTTTTTTTCTATTCAAGAATTGTCTCATCACGGGTTTAGAGTGTGGCCTTTACCCACTGGAGATGGTTAAGAAAAAAAAGGGATGGTAGTGGAAGTTTTCGGTCGTCCATGTTGAATGGTGAAGTGCGGTACAATAACAAAACTCTGGAGGCAATTTTCAAAGCTGCTTCTTGTGATAGTGATGAAAACATGGTGTATCTAGCTTTACTATATTTTTTGGAGACGGTTTTGTTTGGCAAGGATCAGAAAGTCCATATTCCATCATGTCATGTGGTGAATGTAACAAACTGTGGCAGGAATTTTTTCAATGTATGGCAACATGCAATTTTTGTATACATGTGCCAAAGTCTATTTTTGCTTGAATATATTGATTTTTGTCCAAATATAATACTGCTAGTTGCTTAAAATTAGATGCTGTTATTGAAAATACTTTTTTTGGGTTGTCATGTCTGTGCTCTCTGTCTGTTATTGAAAATACTTATTTTTCATGTATTAGTTACTAATCATAAGTACAAGAATCACAGCTTGCATAAACTACCACTTTAAGTGTAAAATCTCTTTTTTTTTTATTCTTTTTTCTTCTTATAATACAACAAACAAAGTAATCACAATTAAGCAACACTAACAAGAATAACTTTGTAAATACAGTAACCCTAAACTAAATAAACACACCAAACTTTACAAGTTATACAGTGAGAACACTTTATCTTGTCACAAGGCGAAATGCATTGATTCATTAATTTTGATTGCAAAAAAGAGTATGTATACCTTACAGCAACCAAACATCATAACAATGTAATTAAGACATTAAATCAAGCAAATGTACACAACAATTAACCAAAACTTCAATCAGTGGTAAAACCTCCGGTGAATTAAACAATAACTTCATTTTGATGGAGGACTCGTTCGGATTGACATTAACAAGACAAGATATGATGTCATGTAATGATTCATATGAGGTTTCCCTTGAAACTGAAATTGCTCTTGACTTTCCACATTGATACTTGAACTTCTCACCACTTTTACTTCATCCCCCGTCGTATAAACACAACAAACCGAACTTTATCCATGCAACCCGCATTTCAAATGAATAAGACATTAATGATTAAATTCTTACACAAATATTCTACACTCATGGTACAGTGAATTTACAAATTATTCTAAATCCAAACAATGTTTTTAATATGGATGCCACTTGAAATTCCCTAATCTTCAACAGAGTTAGGAATTCTCAAAGCAGTTATGAATTCCCAACAGAGTTAGGATTCCTAAAAGTGTTTGGAATTCCTAACGATGTTTGGAATTCCCATCTTCGTTAGAAAATCCTAACGCTGTTTTGAATCCTAACGGTGTTTGGAAATCCGAACCTCGACACATTTTCAAAATAAACATACAATTGTCTACATTCAATACAACAATGGAAAATTAACCACACCAACATCAAATTCAAGCAATACCCATGCTCTTTTATATTCATGAAAACTAATTTCACCAAAATAACCAACCCTATTGCACAAATTAAACTAAATAAGAGATTTAATCAACAAATAAGCTTTAAATTTATGTATAAAATTTAAATTGATCATAACAACATCAAATTCACATAAGACTCATACTCTATTACATTCATGTCAACTATTTTGACAAAAAATAACAACCCTAATATACAAATCAAAGTAAATAAGAGATTCAAAATAGAAATAAACTTTATATTTATGTTTAAAGTTTAAATTGATCACAACAACATCAAATACACACAAGACTCATGCTTTATTATGTAAATGTAAACTATTTCCACACAAAAAATACCCACATTCGAAAAAATCCGGGATTGAAGATGTGTAAAGTATAAAAGTTCTAAAAAACTCACCTCAAACCTTGAACAGAAGGAACCATTGTGGTGGATGAATAATTTCGAGTTCCTCAATGGTGGAGAATGTAAATAATTAGTGCAAATTTGACAAATGAAGGAAGAGAGAACAAAAGAAAATTTTTTAGAGAAGAGAGGGAGAGAGAAACGAGATGTGTTGTGTGTTGTGGTGGAGAGAGGTGGAAATAAAAGGAAATGAATGGGAATAATAAGTATACAATGGGTAGGTAAAGTAGAAAGGAGAAAGTGAGTAAATGAGGGTAAAATGGTACTTACGCATCAAAAATGAGTTAGTTTTGCAAGTTTTTTTAAAATGGGTTAGTTGTTGAGTTGAAACCCCCATATGGGTTACTTCTCAATAAAACCCTTCAAAATTTGGCTTGTTGCACAACACATTCAATTAACTCCACATTAGTTGTCTATCGGTCGCAAGCCCAACCAGCATTTTACATCATCAAGACAGTTTAAAGCAGCCTGTGTCCTGGAATCAATTCTGCTGGGAATGGGATGTGTTGTCCTACAAAATAATGGCTACCTGCAGCCATGTTTTATATATGAAATATCTCATATAGATGTATATAAAGAATAGATTTTTATTGAAAACTAACCCTTTTGGGAGTCTTAAGTTAACATCTAACCCGTTTTTGAAAAATTTGCAAAACTAACTCATTTAAGACAGTATTGCCCTTGTAAAATTTTTATATTACAATCATATCTCAACAATCTAAATCCCATACTGTCAAATGAACAAAACTAGAACCTCTTACAAGTTTTACTCTCCTCTCTGAAAAATCCCAGCCTCTCTCAAACGCTAACCTCTCAGAAAACCCATTCAAAAATTCCTAACCTTTGAAACCCTAACCTCTCTCAAAGTTACATATTTTGAAATCCATAGCAAATCTTTCTCTCAATTATTATCATATCGAAATCCCTAACCTCTAAAACCCTAACCTTACTTAAAGTCGAAATTGGAACAGGACGACACGACGGCAGGACGAAGGCGGCGCAGCAGCCAAGTTCTTTCATCCAACATATTCTACCCTATCAGGTATATACTTCTTTCTTCCTCCTCTTTTTCATTTTTTTTCAACTTTTTTTGGAATACTATAAATGGGAAACTTTTGGGATCTCTGTTTTGTGTTTGATTCTTGATTTGTTTTCTGGGTTCTGAAAGATTAGGGCTTTTTTATGTGGAGATGTACGGGTTTCATTAGCTGTTGTTGGTTGTTTGTTTTGAGTTCTTTTGTTGGGGGTTTTACGTTCTAACTGAAGATTATTTTTTTGGGTTTTTGTATTTTGTAGGATTTTTTTTTCTCTTTCTTTTTGTTTTGCTTTCTAGCTTGGTTCAATAGTCAAGTAAATTTTTTGTTGAAATTTATGTTGAATGTTAAGAGTTCGGGCTGTGATGTAGTCTCCTAGTGCTCATTTCGGCATACATTTTTGTCATGATTGTAATTGGCCTCTGCTCAAAAATTGATGTGCACATGGTGTGAATTGATGTTTAATCTTTTGGTGAGTTATAAAAGAAATGATTTTAGTTTTTTGATGATCTGATTTTAATGTGAAACCAGTTTTTCATGTTTGCTATGTTAGACTTTGATCTCTTTGGCATTTCATGCATTTTTGATTCACTTTGTAATTATATACCTAGATTTAAGATTATCTATTAAAATTTACAAAATTTGTATGATTAAAATACATATTTTAGCCTAATCTGAGGACCAATGGACTTTTGGTTGTAACTTCAATTCATCCATTTATTGTTTTTGGAATGATTGTATTTTCATATGGATCATTAATTTATCATGAATTTTTGTATTAGAAATGCGAGTTCTATTGGAAATTTTTCGACACATTGTTACTTCTATATTTGAATGATTTAATCTTACGTCTTATATATATATATAATATCTTATAGGATGGGGAACAAATGAGGGGCTGATCATATCCATATTGGCCCACAGAAGTCCTGGTCAGTGTAAGTTGATTTGTGAACAATATGCTGAAACTTATGGAGAAGTTCTCCGCAAGGCACTTGACAAGGAACTTTCAAACAACTTTGAGGTCAATTTTTTTTTTTTTTCATTTTGCTCTATAGAGTATATTTTCCCGACCTGTTTAATTGAATGGTTTGAGGTCTTTGCTTTGACAGCAGAACATATCTCAGCTTTGTTTCTGATTGCTTGTATAGTTGATGAAGTCTAAATCTTTATTACTAGTTATTTATCAACCTATTCTATTATGTTTGACAAGCTAAATTGTGCAGAGTAAGGAATGAGCATGATGTTTTAACTCTTAAGAGACTGAAATATATCATTTTCTTCTTCTTTTGAACTCCTTATAATCAGAGCCTCAGAGGCTGGTATTGCCTTGGACTCTTGAATTTGCTGAGCGTTATGCATTTATGGCTAATAAAGCAACTAAGAGGTGGACTTCAAGCAATCAAGTTCTTATGGAAATTGCATGCACAAGGTCTTCAAATCAACTGCTTCATGTAAGGCAGGCTTATCATGCTCGTTTTAGGTTAGAAGTTAATCCATTGCATATCCTAAGTTGGGATTTTGATATATAGCAGTTGGTTATTTTTTGTGTCACTTTTTTACCATACTGTAATGTTGCATGTTTTCATTATCTTACTAAAATGTTTCCTGCTGCAGATGACACGTCCAAGAAGGTCTGTCCATGCTACTGATTCGGTAATACTCTATTTTATAAAGGGGCATCTATTTGCTTATTTGGACTTTTGTAAATGTAAATTAGTCACATTAAGTTTGATTCTTGGTTTGTTATGGGTGTTGTGTTTCTCGGTTGTTGTTTGGGGAGTTTTGCTCTGTTAGCTCAAGGTGTTTTGGAATGACTAACAGCGTTTGGAATGCCTAACATCGTTTGGAACTCCAAACGATGTTAGGAGTTTAGTCGGTACTTAGTAGTAGTGAGTGAATGAAGAATGGACAATGTAATGAACATTTTGGTTATACAACTTGTGTGAGTGAGTGTATGAATTGGTGATGATCGTGATTTTGTAAGGCATGCGGTGTAGGTATTTGAAATTAATTAAGGTAGCTTGTAGTGCAAGTTAGAGCTCCAAATAAGATAAGCTGTAGGTGCCTCTAGGCTCAAATTTAGTGGGTGTTGGTGTCTACCTTGTGATGTGTAAAGAGGGTGATTTTGATTATTTAGATTGTGAACTGCCGGAAAATATTGATTTACAAAGTGTTGAGCTTTCAAAAACTGCTGGAAAATATTAATTAGTTTGCTTGTTTTGAACTTTGGTGGAAAATCGAGTCAAGGACATTAATGGATTGTCATTCTTAGCTGGACACTAAGGCTTTGTGTCTGTCTGCCAACTTTGTCTTTTCTTTATAAAAAGAAGTTTCCTTAATTTTAATTTTTAATTATCAGCTTTGAATCGAATATGCATAAAGTTATGCCTCTAGACTGCTGTTGCGAATTCAGTTAGATGATTTGAATTTTTTTTAATGGTTTTATGTTATATTTCAGGAAAATAGAATGAGAGAAGAGATTGATTTGTTAGTGAAGGTTTCAGAACATTTCCTGACGAAGATAAACAACATTTCGTCAACGGTTGCTATAAAGCAGATTAAGGAAAAGTTGACAGAGGTGCAATTGGCTCTATTCCGCACAACATGCTTCAGGAAACTACTTGTGTTTAAATCTTTGGCGATCTAGAATAGTCTTGTGAAAAAATATTGTATTTTAGATGTTAGAACAACATTATCTCTCTTGCTATCTACTATTTTTGTATGCATATGCTATTTGGTGAATTTTGTATGCATATGCTATGTGGTGAATGTAACAAACTGTTGTAGGAAATATTTCATTGTAACTGGCATATTGGATTAAAGTGTTACCAATATAGTAGTGGTAACAAACTGCAGAATTATGTATATTGCATCTAAAAATGTAGCTATGGCAGGAATATTTCAATGTCACTGGCATGAATTTTGTATGCATATTGAATGTAAGAAACTGTAGAATTCTGTTTCCATTTTTCTTAAATAGCTGGATACATAGTAGTGGTGACTTTCAAGAAAAGCCTTATCAATCCAGCAACCCAATTTGTATACATTATTACACACCAATTTACATTACACAAGCAACACTTCCATCAAATCTGTTAACATTACATACAAAATGTACCAAGGAAATGTAATAATGTACCAAGTAATACTGTCAACATTACACAAAACTTCCAGCAAATGTACATCTTCAAACGGTGCTAAAACCTCCGGTGAATTAAACAAGAACTTTATTTTGATGGAGGACTCGTTCGGATTGACATTAACAAGACAATATATGATGTAATGATTCATACGAGGTTTCCTTTGAAACTGAAATTGCTCTTGACTTTCCAGATTGATACTTGAACTTCCCACCACTTTCACTCCATTCCCCGTCGTATAAAACAACAAACCGAACTTTATCCATGCAACCCGCCTTTCAAATGAATAAGAAATTAATGATTAAATTCTTAAACAAATATTCTAAATGCATGGTACAATGAATTTACAAAATATTCTAAATCCAAACAATGTTTAATCTGGATGCCGCTTGAAATTCACTAATCCACGACTATGTTAGGAATTCCCAACACATTTAGGAATTCCCAACTCAGTTAGGAATCCTCAACGGAGTTAGGAATTCCCAACGCAGTTAGGAATCCCCAACGCAGTTAGGAATCCCCAACGCCGTTAGGAATTCCAAACACCACGGTGTTTGGAATTCCCATCCCCGTTACGAAATCCTAACGCTGTTTTGAATCCTAACCGTGTTTGAAATTCCCATACCCGTTAGAAAATCCTAAAGCTGTTTGGAATTCCGAACCTGGCCACATTTTCAAAATAAATATACAATTGTCTAGATTTAATACAACAATGGAAAATTAACCACACCAACATCAAATTCAAACAAGACTCATGCTCTTTTAAATTCATGAAAACTATTTTCACCAAAATAACCAACCCTATTGTAGAAATTAAACTAAATTAGAGATTTAGTCAACAAATAAACTTTAAATTTATGTATAAATTTTAAATTGATCATAATAACATCAAATTCACACAAGACCCATACTCTATTACATTCATGTCAACTATTTTGATAAAAATTAACAACCCTAATACTCAAAACAAAGAAAATAAGAGATTCAAAATAGAAATAAACTTTAAATTTCTGTTTAAACTTTAAATTGATCACAACAACATGAAATACACACAAGACCCATGATTTATTATGTAAATATAAACTATTTCCACACAAAAAGTATACACATTTGAAAAAAATCCAAGATTGAACAAATGTGTAAAGTTTAAAAGTTCAAAAAACTCACCTCAAACCTTGAATAGAAAGAACCCTTGTGGTGGATGAATAATTTCGAGTTGCTCAATGGTGGAGAATGTAAATAATTACAATAAATTTGACAAATGAAGGAAGAGAGAACAAAAGAAAAAATTTGGAGAGGAGAATGCGAGAGAAACCGAGATTGTGTTGCGTGTTGTGGTGGAGAGAGGTGGAAATAAGAGGAAAAGAATGAGAATAATAGGTATAGAATGGGTAGGTAAAGTAGAAAAGAGAAAGTTAGTAAGTGGGGGTAAAATGGTACTTAGGCATAAAAATGAGTTAGTTTTGCAAGTTTTTCAAAAAGAGATTAGTTGTTAACTTGAGTCTTCCAAAATGGTTAGTTTTCAATAAAACCCTAAAGAATAAATATAAACTGTTTATTTAAATTTTGGAATGTTAATATATAAAGAGTTTGTTTGGTACACGAGATTGGATTTGATTATTTCATACTGATTGTATTAGGCTAGTTTTATGATATGTTTGGTGCAGTATAGATCATAATAAACTAGTATTGTGATGTGGTAAAGTGTAATACAAGATTGAACTAAATTACTATTTTCATGTGTTTCGTATGATTTAGGATTAGATAGAATCAAATTAATTAAAAATTAAATATTATTAAATTAATTATAATAAAAAATAGAAATGAATAAACAACTTTTAATACAATATAAATAATTTTTAATAAAATAAATTATTTTAAATCATTTTAAATAAATACAAATATTTATCCTTATATTTTTGAAACTGAGTTATATAAATTATTTTCAAGAATTATATATTTTTAAGAAAAAATTATTTCTAATATATAATATATTTAATTTACATTATTTAATATTTTTTATATAAAATATTCTAAATTATTTATAAATAAATAAATTATATTAAAAAATTAAAAATAATCTCACTGCATTAAATATGAGATTGGATAAAAATTGTCGGAACAAACGTGTTCCTTAAATCAAGTGTTAACATGACCCTTTGAATATTATGGGTCGTTTGGTACGGAGTAATGTTTGTATGAAAATAAAAACCCGATAACATTTCCAAGTTTGTTACTATGTTTACGTTTTTTGATTGTCGGGAAAGTGATTACCATAGTAATCAGTTTAAGAAAAACATAAATTATAACCTGATTTTACAATTGATTAAGAAAACATGTTTCATTCATATTCAAACCCAGATTAAATATTGAAAAATCAAAAATGCCGTATCAAATTCAATTTAAGCCAAACTCAAATCCAGATTATTCAATATCCATTCATTCAAATTCAAACCCAAACGAAACCCAGTCAAACCATCATCATCATCCAACCATCAAACCAAAATCCAACTTCATGAAACCAAAACCCAGACAAAGAAGAGAGAGATGAGACAGCCTAGTATAGGATATCGGCGCTCCTCGTCGTCGATCAAGAGACAAGAGAAAACGGGCGACAAAGAAGAGAAAGATGAGAGAGAGAGAATGGTTTTTTAGAGAGAGGAAATTGAGAGGTTCAGTGAAGAAGGAGGAGGTCACCATCTGGTGCGATCTATTTTTTTTTTAATATTTTTAAATTTCTAATAATTGTATATATATATATATATATATATGCAGTTCTTTTCTTCTCGATGCATACTGATATAACTTATATCATTGCGTTGTATGTGGACCACTGATTATGGAGAAGTTTTGACAAGTGCATACACTTTGAGTCAAAATATGTAAATCTAATGGTCAACATCCAACGCACCGATGAAGTTATATCAGTGCATACTGACGAAGTTATATCAGTGTGTACTGACTTGAAAATTTCGGTATATATATATATATATATATATATATATATATGTGATTAATGGTTTTCTCTTCTTCTTTTTTTGTTAGCAGGTGAGTCAATTTTTGTTCCATTTATTTTTCTCTTTTAATTTATAATTATATATTTATTTGTTTTGAGTTTTTGGCTGATCAATTAAAATATCCTTTCAATTTTACTTTTTTATTACCTTGCAATTAAAAATACATTCAAAAGAAAAAGAAATTCTCATATACAAATAAACTAAGTTATCTAACATTTCCAAAAATCTGATACATTATTCCCATACACAACCAAACACAGATATATGCATTACTTTGTTTAATTTTTCCATAAATCAGATTATTTTGATTACCTCAAATCAAACGGCCCTTAAGATCTAAACATTGGGCCAATAGCCTTTCAAGGCCACAAACTAGGACTAAAATGACTCTCCCTCAACTGAGCTTGTTTTGATACCCGATTTGCTTTTCCAATTCCTCGCAATTTTATATTTGTATATGAGTAACACTAAACAACCAAATTATTTATATATATTGCACCAAATTATAGTTTAATAATATATATTTATGTTCTCCAGATAAACGGTCTCACCAAGTGGTATAATTTATATGACATATATCAAGCGAAAAAAATTATCACCAATATTTATTCATTTATCAATTGACACATCACATATTGGTATACAAGTGGAGATATGAGTTATGATGTCTAAGATTACTATTTATACATAATTATTTAAGAATATCATTTTGGTATGTACATTGAGTGATCATTTTCTAAGATAAATCTGTAATTTTTTTTTGACAATATCTATTAATCCGAGAGGATTCGAACCTCTGACATGTGAGTCATTTACCAAACCCCAAACTCGTCCAACTACCAGCTGAGTTACGCCTATGTTGGCGATAGATCTACAAAGTTAAATGTTAAATTTATAATAGTATATTAAATAACATTATATCTTTGTATTTTAATGCAAACCTTGTAAGACCCTAAAGAAAAAAAAATACAAATTTTATCAGTATCTATCTCTCCCTCTGGTTTCTAATTAACAATATCACTAAAGTACAAGTATTTTTAAAATAAAAAAAATTAAAATGATTTTTTTTCATGGAAGGTTTGAGTGCGTGATTTTAGATTTTTAAGAATTATTATAGTATCATGAAATCAAGTAATCAACCAACTATAATTACAAAAAATAAAATAAAATTGTAGTTAATAATTATATTCATATTAAATTCCAAAAAAATTAGTTTAACGTGTTTTGTAGAAAATATGCAATCACATGTTACACAAATCATAATCTCACGCAAATAATATGAAAACAATAAAGAAAAAAAGAAAAAAACGACATAAAAGATTTTACGTGGTTCAACAATTACCTACATTTACGGAACGTATATGCACTCAATTCACTATATAGTTGATTATAATATCTCTATCTCTCTTTCAGTCTCTCTACAAGTTACTCTCTAAAAGTTACTCTCGGCCTTTATTTGATATTTTTTACACACTCCTAAGTATAGGAAAACAATAATATTTACATAGGAACATTAGTGCAGGCTAAAACTCTAAAGAGGTCTTTTTCTTCCCACACAAGATTTGCTGATTCGCACAATTTTCATTGTCACTGCAGTTTGGGCCGCGGTATGCTTCCTGCACCCGAACCACGGTCTTCCTCTGTTTTCCACTGCTCAAAAAACAGCGGTGTGTGCGTCACGTTTATACTGCAGTAAAACCTCTAAAAACTATTGCGGTATGTACCATGGTTTGTACACCTCACTTCAACAACAATAACACCTTTGAAATTGACCGCAGTCTGCACCGCAGTTGGTGCCCGTGGTATCCTACGCACTTCACTTCTTCTGTTGATTTCAGACTTCTCATATCCCAACAACATGTCTATCTGAGAAATGAGTTGAAACATACAGATTCTCTGCACCAGACTTTTATCACAAACCTGCAAACAGTACTACTGCTGATGAAGCTGATACACGATTTGTTGATGAATATTAATATGAAAAAATAATAATAATAAATTAACAAGAACGTTGACAGTCAAAGTTTACAAGTAGACAAAAGCCAAATTGTGTGCTAACTGCTAAAAAACCAATTTAAGAAGGAGATATTTCTGGGATTGTTGTGGCCTGAGGAGGGTCCTTTTTGTCACTATTCAAACAACTTTAGATAGTAAAGTAAATAAAAAGAAATAATTTTTCTGAAATTCAATAATTCAATGAAGACAAACAATAATTTGGTTGCTAAAGAAGGGTCCAAACGCAGAAAAATTAATTATATATTGTTCAATCAGCTTTTTTAATTTTACTTTTTCTCTTTCATATTAACTTTTATTGTTTTGTCTGATCACTGATCTATTATGTATGCAGAGACCAAGTTGTATTTATTATTATTTTTAAAAGATTTCTTTAGACTTTCTTTTCTTCAACCTTATGTGTTATGAAGCCTTAAGTATGAACTCAGCAAGTTGCCTTGTAAAATTTAGTAGGTTACTATAATTACATACAAAAATAGTTGATTTTCTAATTATCCTATCCATAAAAAATTATCGAACAACTCCAATTCTATATATGTGTGTCAGTGTATGCAAACCGCAATGAAATTCATTTAATTTCAATGAATTTTTATGTGATAGTTTGTACGGGTGATAATAATAAAATATTTGTGAAAAAAATTAAAATTTTATAAGCACTATAATATATATATATATATATTTTTTCAATTTTTAAAATGCATAGCGTTTAAAAATTTTAAAAAGGTGAAACATAAGAAAAATGGAAAAGAGGAGAGAGAGAGAGATGTTGTAGTTTGGGGCGGGGCCTTGGGCATTACACATTTCATGAGATTAAAAACATAAAAATCAATAGATGTGGGTTAAAAACAAATTTCAATAGTTTTATATGGTTATTTTAATAAATACCTAACAAAAATTGAAACATTACATATCCATTTTTTTATAACATTAATTATAACAACAGGCATTACACAGGGCAGTCTGCCGTGACCAACCTCTCCAAACAAGGAGGGTAGGTCTCAAGATAAAAGCGATCCTCAAAAGAGAAGGAAAGCTTAGCAAGACTATGCGCGATCATATTCGCGGATCTAGGAGCAAAGGAGACTTGGAAATGATGACTATGGATCAGGCGGAGAATATCGGCAATAACAGTGCCAGTCTCATCACGGGGAGCAGTCCCAGAATTTATAAGATCAACTACAACTTTGGCATCAGATTCAAACACCGTAAGGAGAAGACCAGAGTCTATTGCAAAAGAGATCCCCCGGAGAATGGCAGTTGCTTCAGCTACCTGAGGGGAGAAGCAGGCTTCCAAAACCTGAGTAGAACAACCCATAACATTGCCCATATTGTCACGAATCATAATGCCAATTCCTACTCTATTATGGGCAGACTGGATTGCCGCATCCGTATTGACCTTGTATATGCCCACAACAGGGCTACACCACTGAACCACCTGCTGCTGGAGCTGAACGGAAGAAATGGAATGTGTAACATTCAGGGAGCACGCCTCTCTCAGCTCATTAACAAAATTCAGTGCCCATCTCACCACATTTTCATCACATCTCGAACTAGCCTGGTGGACAAGAAGATTTCTCCTCCACCAAATACGCCACAGAAAAACACACAAAACCTTCATTTCTGACTGAGTAAGGATATTCGAACAAGAGAGCAAGAAATCCACAGGTTGTATGTGCTCTGCCCATTTAAGGTGCTGAAGAAAAGAGGCGGAGGAGGAACAAACCTGCTTCAGCTTAGTGCAACTCCACAGCGCGTGGCCCGTGGATTCAAGCTTTTTCCGGCAGATTGGGCACCCACTATCAATTTTCATACCTCTCTTCGCAAGATTCAAGTGAGTAGGCAGCCAATTCAAGCATGCTTTCCATATGAAGATTATGATTTTATTAGGCAGCTTTAGGCCCCATAAAAAATTCCACCAAGTCCCCAAGGCAGTGGAGCTGGAAGAGCTCACCCTACAATCCAGACGTTTTCCAACCTTATAACCACTACGGACCGAATAAACACTAGACTTATCAAAGTGCCAAAATAGGGTGTCAGGCATAGAGGTTAAGCTAATGGGCAAACTGAGAATAGCATCTGCATCATCTTTGAGGAAATAGGCGTGAATCAAGGGCACATTCCAACCTCCAGATGGTGAGATGATGGTGCTAACAGTCGCCCTTGCACCAAGAACCTGAGGTGAAGAAATGCAGAATGTGGTCGGGCGCGGAATCCACCTATCATTATAAACCTCCACCGTCAACCCATGACCAATCCGCCACCGCGTTCCTCCCTCAAGGATTCCCCGCCCCTAAATCAAGCTATTCCAAATCAATGAACCAGCATTCCCTTTGCTCGCATTCATGAAAAATGTCCCATGATGGCACTTGCTTTTAAGCACTCTAGCCGCTAGCGAATTGGAATGAACAATAAGGCGCCAGCCTTGCTTAGCCAATAGGGCTCTGTTGAAAATATCAAGGTCCTGAAAGCCAATACCCTCCTGTTTTTTGCTCACACACAGTTTATCCCAAGAGCCCCAGTGAATCTTACGAACCTCATCAGTTCCCCCCCACCAAAACCGGGCACACATACTATGGATTTCTTTGGTGAGACTTTTAGGGATACGAAAGAGGCTCATAGTATATGTGGGGGTAGCTTGGATAACAGCCTTAATAAGGATTTCTTTCCCACCAATAGACAAGAGTTTGGAATTCCAACCTTTGATTTTGTTCCACACCCTATCCTTAATCTCGGAGAACAGCTCATTTTTCTTTGCACTGGTGAAACTGGGAAGCCCCAGGTATCTTTCATGGCAGCCAACCAGACACACTCCAATTATATCCGCAAGCCGAATGCTGTGGTTCTTGTTGATAGTTTTACTAACGCAAATGGCAGATTTCCTGAAGTTGATGACCTGCCCAGAGGCCGTGGCATAGTCATCCAAAACCCTTATTATGGTAATACAATCTTGCTCCGAAGCACTCGAGAAAAGAAGGATGTCATCCACGAAGAACATGTGCGAAATATTTGGCCCTCCCCTATTGCATTGGAAGCCTGTCATGTTGGGGTTTTTGCCCTAAAGCTTGTAATATGTAAATGTAATTTGAACATAAATAAAAGAAGTAGTATATTCATTCATTTTGTGTCATACTTTATATAACATGTGCACTTAACATCCAAAATTGCCGGATGTAATTTCGAACTGAGTATATGAGTGTCATATATAGATGGATTCAGTTTGAAACGAGCAATCTAAAGAGTCCGTAGATAGCAAATAAAGCTGGGTACTTTATTTGTGGTTAATCTACAGCTACGGTCCATTTCGTAGTGTACGTTGATCCTATCCTGGATCATTCATATGTAGATATGAGAATGGAGGCACCTTGTATGATGTGATCATATAGGACTGGGCCATGATCTATATGAATCTCTCACTAAGATCCGTTCAACGATGAGATTCATATATATCAACTAATGATGGCTATATGTGGGTGATCTTAATCCTGAGTGTCTTATCGACTCCTTCAAGTTAGATCGTGGTCTTTGATATACCATGGGTGAGGTCGGAGTTGCATTCCCGATCAATATACTTCGTATGTTGGGATCACGGTTTGCCTTGTGGCTGGGAATGTTTATACACAATAGTGGAATCCACTCCTTCTTGTGAGAAGTAGATGGTAATTCCCTTAAGGGTTGATTCGGGGCTTGAACAATATGAGCGCTCTCCTAATTCCGTAAGGAATGTAGGATTTATTGTTCATTAGAGAATCAATGGTACTTAATGGAAAGATATGATTAGAGGGGTATAACGGACATTATGACCCAGCTCTAATTATGAACTACTTGTGGAGGATTATACCATATGTAATAGCTATATCGATGGACACCGAGAGTTATTGGTTTGTGTAAAAACGTCTACAGTTGAGAGAGTGCAGCTTCGGGTTTTTAGTGGAATAACACCGAAGTTAATAATCATGAAATATTAATTAAAGAGTTTAATTAATAATTTCTAAGGATTATTGAAGATCAAAATACTGTGGGTCCATTAGGTCCCCTTGCTAGCCCGATCGATTTAGGTAACAAGGGTCACGGTTAATTAATTGGATTGTCCAATTAATTGTGTTACGAAAGTGACACGTATTTATTCGGGAATTAATTGAATAATGAGATTATTTAATTAATGAATAATGGTGATTAAATAAATTAAATAATAAGATTATTTAATTATGTTGTTAATCACTAAATGGAGGGTGTTAGTTGATATTTGATTTTGAATAAAATAAGATAATATGATTATTTTATTTTATTAAATTAAATATTTGAAATTGAATTTGAAATGTTTGAATTCAAAAATAAATATTTAATTTAAAAAGATATGAGATATTTTTTAAAGTTTTTAAAAATCAAATTTTCGGTTTGTTTTTAATAGATATATATGAGATATATATTTTGCAATCAAAATAAGATAACCGAATGAGACAAAAAATAGAAAAGTAATGTGATTACTTGAGAGAAGAAAAAAGTGGTCGTGCACAGCAAAATTGAAAAGCAAACAAAAAGAAAGAAAAAAGTTAGTGTGTGGTGAGACCATAAGTGCTACACTTCTATTTTTTGTTTTTTGCATGTGTATTCTTCTCTTCTTCCTCCATACAGGTTCTGAATATCGTGACGCGTTCACACGCGGTTACCAGTTCCGGGAGATAACGAGGAAGATCACGTGGTTCAAATCAAGAGCAGTTCGTATCAAAGTGAAGGAATCTCCTACGTAGGTATGAAAAAGTTTATTCACTTTATTATTGCATTTGATTTTTACTGTACAAATGAGTTAGTTTAATGATTGCATAAAAAATTTTAAACCCTTCCGCTGCCCAATCTGTAACCCTAGGTTCCAACAGCTATCATCCACTATACCCCAATATTTTTGGTAAAAGAGGGCTGGCAGTCCATCAATGCCTGGAGCTTTGGAATGGGACATGTCAAAAAGAGCCTGTCTGATTTCGGCAGCACCAAAATCCCTATCCAGAAGCACACGACTTCTTTCTGAGAGACAAGGATTAACTGAGTCAGTGACCCTCTCAACCTGAACTTCGGTCGGCCTAGAGGTTTGGAAGAGGGAGGAGAAGTATTTTGAGATAATAGTTTCCATATCAATACTGTTTATGCACTACACCCCAGCGTCATTCTTCAGACCCCTAATTATATTCCTAGCACGTCATTCTTTAGGCCTTCCTGTGAAAAAAACCCCGTGTTCTTGTCACCCTCTTTTAGCCAACTGATCCTAGATCGTTGCTTCTAATACGCCTCATCAACCTCAAGCAACCTATCAAGCATGTTCTCAATAACTCGGATGTTGGACCAAGAACCTGGACGAATAGCAACGGAAGCTTCTGTAAGGATCTTCTTACAGTCTGCAATATTCTTTTTCAAAAACCTGCGTTTATGAGCACTCCAGTGGGATAAAATTGTTGCACATCCCCTTGTGTTGACCACCATATCAGTCATATTGCTTCCCTCATTAGAAGAACCCCAGTGTCGCACAATCAGGTTACGATAGTCCTCCTCATCCGCCCAGTATGCTTCAAACATAAACCGCTTAGAAAACCGCCCAATCCTGGTAGTCGCGACATCCTCCGAGTTCAAAATATCGACCGACAAAACTCTGTGATCTGAGCCGCAAAAATCTAAATGAGTAACCATGGTGAACTGGAACAAATGCTTCCACTGATAACAAGACACACCTCTATCCAATCTTTCTTGAATGTGACCTTTGTCACGTTTATTTGACTATGTAAATGGAGGGTGCGAGAAGCCCAAGTCTTCAAGACCACAGTGATCAAGCGCCTCACGGAAGCCTTCTAGTTGGCTTTGAGGTTTCTCAACCCCTCCCTCATTCTCAAAGTTGTACAAAATTTCATTGAAGTCTCCAATATAGAGCCACGGCAAATCAGAGAGGCCTTGTAAACGTTTTAACAGAGTCCAGGACAAATGACGCATCTGTACCTCCGGATGCCCATAAAAACCTGTTAAGCGCTAAGAAATCAAGCCATGAGACTGAACCATTACATCAATGTGGTGCTTGGTGTAAGACAGTAAGTCCACCATAAGACCGTCCGCCCAAAAAAGGTACAAGCCCCCACTTTTTCCCACACAATCAACAACCAACTTACCTTTAAAACCGAGACGAACCCTAAGTTTTTCCATCATCAAGTGAGTAGCCTTTGTTTCCATCAAGAACAGATTCTTCGAGTTGTAGTGCTGCTTCAAATTGAGCAGCGTACGAAACGTCCGGCCACTACCCAACCCCTGAGCGTTCCAGACCATGGTCCTCATTGCATCCGGGAAGCCGGTTGAGACCGACTTGCCGATATCTCTGTTTCAATATCAGTAAAATTTTGGTAAGTGAATTCGACTGTAAATTAATTGTTTAAACTATATAGTTATTTAATTTATTGATAATCAAATCACTATGACACTATCCATAAGCTCTACCAAAAAAAAAGAAAAAGAAAAAGACATGATGTAATGTCCAATATCACAACTCCCAATGGTCTCTCCAGTCTCCACCGATTACAGAATATCAGATGGTCAAACAATCAAGCTCATGCATTTATATTCCCCTAATAATATGAATATTAAAATCATTAAATTATATAACCTGCTTGACCTAGCTACCTGCCATGAACATGGTGCCCTAAATCTTTGAGCCTTGCCCCCCATAATAGGACATTTTATATGGTTTAAATTTAATTATATATATGATTTTGTTATAAATAATATGAATTTACTCCGCTTGCACCTATACAGCACCGCCTAACACCGCTCTCTTGTTTCCTATATTACACATGTGTAGTACTTTGAAGCCGCTTGCTTTGTTTCATAGAAGACCACTTGCTTTTGCTTATGAGCACCTCTCATCATCTATTCAAGGTAAGTAGTCAAGTGGTCAAATAAAAGTCTCTAAGTGATCCATTTTCATTGTAAAAAGGTTAATCAGTTCATGAAATCAATACAGAAGCTATGTCTCTCTCTCGTCTCACTGTTCTCTCGTCTCTCTCTCATCTTTATTTCTTACTTGTTATTTATTTTATTTATTTACAATATATTTCAATATATATATATATATATATATATATATATATAATAAATGAAAAACTGGAATTCCTTTATTTAATCATACCAACAAATTAGAATTATAAACTAATACCGATGAATTAAATCATTGTTAATAAAGTAGTGTTATCGTGTTGATGTGAAAATTGTTCATTTTCTTTTATATTTGAGGAGGAAACATAATATCCAAAAAAAAAAGAGAGTAAATTGATTAGTTATTTTATAAAAATTACCGGAAAATTTTTAGGAGGAAGACCATCAACAGAAAAATAACTCAATCATATCTATGTGTTGTATTTAAATTTAGAAAAAAATAAAAATAAATCTTACTAACAATATAACTATTTTTATAATTCATCAAATGATTTATTTATTTTTATTACATGTTTCAAAATTTTTGCATTACAATATATAATCGAGTCAGTATCCATCCTAATTTAAGTAAATTTGTTTTTTTTATATACCTTGTGTGTGGCGACGAGAGAAATTTAAGGGTCAGTTTTGTATTATTGTAATTTTTTAAATAATCACTAAATATACAATTGTTTTTGTTTGGTTATTTTAACTATAAAATTAGTTGTTATGAATTTATATAATGACTAATTTTTTATAAAATGAAATGTAAAGAAATTGAAATGTTTTAATGTGTAATTGGTATCAAATTATAATTTAATTTAAATGCTAAATAAAAAAGAAAAAATAATTAAATGAGATTTAATTCAAATGCCAATATAATATCTTTGTCTTTTTTATATTGGCTAATAGATATGACATTTTAGTCGTAGTGTTTTTCTATAATTCTAAATGTACTTTTGGTTTATGTATTTTTAGAGTAGATAAAAAAAATAATATACTAATTATTATAACAGCAGAAAAAATATATATAAATAATAAATAAAAATGGAAATTTAAAAATAATTATTTTAAACTTAATAGTAAAATAATTACTATAGATTTATATGAAATTAAGGTTAGGATATAAGTGTCTTTATGTTAAATTAACAAAAGGAGGAGTGACGGTATTTACAACACTTTAAAACTGCATATATACCCAAAAGTAGTATATTTTAAAATGTTCCAATAATACCCTTAATTCAAATTATAAAAATAATTTTAACTACATCTCATATATCATGTTAATACAATATTTAAAATATTGAGGACTTTTAAACAACATTATAAATGGCTAAAAAAATTGTAATAATTTTATTACAATATAAAAATATTTTTTACTTAAAAATTAAATAGTGATTATTTAAAATTAAACGTAGTAAGTAATTAAATAAAAATAAAAAACTTTAAAATAAATAAAATAAAATAAGGAAAGGAAAAGATGGATGCCAAAGGTTGGTGCGCATATTAGGCCAGGATATACTTTTCATTTATGATGCGTTTACTAATCATGAATCTTTTTTAGGGTAAAAGAATTAAGTTTTTTATTTTTGAATTATGTGTTTACTAAATTTGTGGGAATTAAGTTCTATTAATCTTACACACAAATATGACAAGGAACTTGATTCCCCCCACTCCCCTTGGGAATCAAGTAATCAAACTAACTAACCCACCATGAAATCATATTGCTTTTGCTTTGAATTTATTTCTCAATTTATGTTTTTTCTTTAAAAAACTTATTATTTATTTATTAAATGTACCAATACATCTGCCATATGTGTATATACTATTATTTGTTTTGTATATAAGGGTATTTTTGTAATTAATTGATATAAATTTGATTCAATTTCTCATTCTTAAAAAGTTAGTAAACACAGTAATGTAATTTAGTAACTTAATTTCGATTTCCTTCCATTGTCTTTCTGGTAGAACTTGATTCTGATTCCACTAATCCCCGATTAGTAAACGCATCCTATTTGTTTTCATTTTTTTATTTAGTTATTTTATAATTTTATAATGGGTTAGGCTAAATCAATTTAAATTTGTGACTTTAAATTTTGACTTCTACATCTCAACCACTCATATGTTCTTAATTCAAGAGTTGTAAATACATTCAAATCTCAACAATTGGATTAAGAGTATATGAATGATTGAGATGTTGAAATCAAAATTTTAAACTACGAATTCAAATTGATTTAGGTTGATCCTTTTATAATTTATAATATTTATCAGAAATTAAAAGGGAGGACATATTTGATAACATAAGGGTGTGCTTACAAGTTCTAACCTTTTAAAATAACTTGAATAAAAAATTAACTGGGGTGCACAAACAAATTTTTAAGGGTGTAAATATTGGTACTCTAACAAAAAATAATTTGATCATTTAGAAAATATACTAAATCTTACATCTATTTTTTAAAATTGTTCAAAATCAATTCAAATTATTGAATAATCAATTTTGAAAATTTTACTTAACATTATTTTCACTGCTAAAGTATTAAACAATTTAATTTTTAACTACTTAAAAGTAATATCAATTATCATACAGGCCCAAAGTATTTGAATGCACAATTTTTTATACAACAATAACATACCTTTCAAACTAGGTTTCTAGATCTGTTTTCTCATGCTGTGGTAGTTATTTTCTTCTGATTTTATTTTTAAATCTTACATTAAACAGTTTAAAGATATGGATGAAATTTGTCCGGATGAAACACTAAATGATTGTATAATATTTAATTTCACAATCAAAAGATATTTACATCCACAAAACTCTAATATATATCGATAAATATGTATAATGTGGCTTGATCCCATTACCATTACCTATTAGGGCTATGGTGATCGGTTATATCTCCTGTGTTCAAGTGCATTTATTTATGTGGCTTTTTCCATAAATATTTTACATAGTCAAAATTTGTTAAAAAAACAAAAAATGAAATATATGACATTACTACATTAGGCATTTATAGGTAAATATGGAAGACCTCTCTTCTATTGTTGAAGTTATATCCGACCAATCCTAATTTTTTTTAGTGGTCCTATTGGTACACCCCTACTGATCTATTCATGCCATATTTTTTAAAATTTTGATATAATTAAATAAAATTAAATGATTTTATTAAATTTTTAGGTTTATTTTCAAAACTACTCATTTTACTTATTTTTCAAACTTAATACATACCAAATATGATCTCTTTATCTCTGATCTATGTATCTATGTACTTCAACATAACGACATCTTGATACCATTCTAAAGAAAAAATAAACTTCAAACTTATTTTCAGAGAATGAATTGTTTCCAGATGCTTACTATCATTGTCAGACAATTCTTACTTTATGTCATTCTCATACAATTCTTCAAGATGTTTGATATTGTTCTTAGACAATTCTTCCATATTCTTGATATCGTTCTCAAACTCTTCTATAATATTTTATATGTATGTAAGAAACAAATTTTAGGGTTTAAGAGTTACATTTTTTTTTGTTATATGTATGTAAGAAAAAGATTTTATGGTTTAAGAGTTACATTTTTTTTTGAAGAAACAGATTATTGGTTTTTTTTTTTTTAGAAAATTAATTTGAGATTTTAATATATATATATATATATATACTTTGTAGATGATTTTTTTTCCTAAATTGTATGTTTCTTTAAGTAATTTTGATAAAGGAAAAAAAGAATATTATATAATTAAAAAAGTGGGGCATGAATAGATCAGTAGGGAGTATGCCAATAGCACCACTCTTTTTTTTAAGAGCTTCTCCTTACAATCCACAAATTATCTATTTACATTCCAATTTTATTTTTTTTATTAATGACAATTTTAACCTGAATTAAAATTACTAAACAAGACAAAAAAAAATATAGCTTGTTTAGTTGGGCTTTTGAAAAACCTCTATTGGTAATAATAGATCTATTAGAAATAGAGTTTTTGAAAAGAAAATTATAGTTGTTTGGTTAGTAGAATTTTTTTTTAAAATGTCTATTTGAAGAAGCACTTCCCCATGAGCTTTTGCCTAGTAGAGGTTTAAACCATACTAGACACTATTCAATTTAAAATAAAAAATCTCAAAAACCAAACCAAACAACTCTAAAAAAAACTCAAATAAACGTTTGTAGACCTTTTGAGCCAATAGAAAACTCAATCAAACGAGCACTTAAAGACACTACAAACTAATTAAATTATTAAAAAAAAAAAATTCTCTCTCCTAAATTATTAGATTAAATATTATTATTAAACTCTTTCCCCTAAATTTGTTATTATCATATCAAACAATCTCTCCTAATTGCTCTCTCCATTTAAAAAAAAAGAAAATCATATTTCCATACTTTCTCGATAAATAGTTAAAAAAAAAAAATTATGAATATTTTGGTTTTTTACTAATATTCAATTTTAAAAAGTCAATTTTTTTTAAAGAAAGACATATGAAAGCTTCATTCGATTAAACTCAGAATTTCTAAGAATAATAAAATAATTAAAGTTCTCTAGACAATCACATACATACAAAAGTAACAAAAAATATTTTCATGTTTTGATTTTTTTTTTTAAAACAATGTACTTGTTTTTTTGATTTTTTTTTAAAATATACACATACATACGGTTCCTAAAAGTCAAGCTCATGAATAATATTTTTTTTCTTAACTTAGTATTGCTTGAGAAAGAATGGAGATAGAAAATTAGAGATATGTATTGAAAGAGAGAGAGAGAGAGAGTTTAATATGCTAATTAAAAATTTAGGAAAGAGTATTTAATATGTAATAATTAATTTAATGATTTATGAGAGATAAATTTGTTTTAATAATTTAATTCAAAAAAGATAAAAATGATAATCTCGTAACAAAATGAAGTGTCTTTAGAATTTTTTTAAAATTTAAATTTTGAGAATGAAGTATCTTTAGAAAAGAATAGTAAAAAGAAAAAAATTAGATTATCAAAAGAAACTCTCTCCTTTTTTTAACTACAGTATCATAATATTTAGGATTGAGTAAAAAGTATGATTCGAATCTACAACTTCTTAGACGTAGACTTTTAAAGTTTACCACTGACTCAACTTCTTCATCATAGTTGAAATGTTTAATTTCACCCGTCTCGATTCTTGTCAAGTCCAAATCCTTAACCCAATTGACCTCCGACTTTTTTATATTTAAAATCATCCGATTATCTTCTTAAATTTATAATTGCATTGAAAGACATTATATATACATTTTTCTATACTTTGATCGAAGGTCAAACACCAATGGAGGCATATGTAGTCTGTCAAAATGTCAAGATTCAGGAAGATATAGTCTGTCTGGCTGACCATGTTGGTCCATGGCAACTAGCACTCTAGCAGTAGTAACTGATGAAGTTTCAGACTGATACAATCTTTTTGCTGTAGTTTAATCATTCATGAGACTATGAGAGAGAGAGAGAGCATTCCATGAATTATTGAAGCTTATCAAATGAAACGTGATGATTAATGATGGAGTTTAAGCTGTCAAACACGAATCAATGTGTTACAAGAAGCTTCCCCTGCACCGCCTCAATCCATTTATATCTTTACGTGCACCCTTTACCATCACATGCTAACAGTAATACCTCGATCTGTAAATACTAAAATCTATAATATATAGTTTTTAATATGAATAAACGAATATTACTATATAAATTAACGAAATAAATTCAATATAAAATAAATTTAAACTACCTATTTTTGTGGTGTACATTCACTGGTTTATCATTGTTTTTGTGAAAATTGTCCAAACACAAACATGATAATTATTTTTAACAGAAGAAATTTAAAAATTGAAAATGAAGTGTTTGAGCTAGCAAGGCAGGAAACAACACTTCAACCAAGCTGTCTGTGAGTGGGCTGCAAAGTAAAGACAAGTACAAGGAGTGTGCCCAATCAATCTAAAAGCCAATGCATATCTCATCCTTTTTTTTTTTCTTCTTAGAGACAGGAAGAAAATATCTAGTTTATTTAATTATTTATTACTGTGATTGATTTACAATACATTACATAGAGACAGAGTCATAGAGATCAGTTTGCCTTGCTTGCAGTGCAACCGCCTCTTGCTCTCACATCAGTTTTAGTATAAAAATAGAAAAGGGTTGCAAAACAGCTCACATTCACCACACCCTTCAAGTATAGGAAACAACTTTAAAGCTAAGCTACTACCACAAGATAAGTGTTTATTGCTCTCGATCATCACCAACCGCCTTTAACTCCCTCTCTTCAACCTTTGTAACTAGCTAGCAACCAAGAATCTCCATATACATCCTATTGTTTTACTTCTCTGTGTTTCAAATCATGAATAAGCAAGATTTCATGAAGGTACTTGTACTTGCCTTTATTAATTTGTTTCTCTATTTTCTTTTTTGCTTTCATGATATACATGTGTTTCTTTCAAGTCTCCTGATTTTTTGGAATATTATTGTATTAACACTACTACTTGTTTGTGTTGGCTCCTCATAGCAGTCTTGTGTTCTCAGAGTGAACATAGACTGTGATGGCTGTAAAAGCAAAGTCAAGAAACTATTGCAGAAAATTGACGGTATGTTTCTCTTCTCTACTAATTCATTATAAATTTATAATTACCTTGTTTTAGTTATTTAGCTACATATACATGTGCCCCTTGTTTTATTTTTCAGACTAAAAATTGTTTATTTGTAATTGTTGTGTATGTGTAGGGGTTTATACAACTGCCATAGATGTAGAGCAAGGGAAAGTGACAGTGACAGGCAATGTTGATCCAGCTATTCTCATCAGGAAGCTTGAAAAATCAGGAAAACGTGCAGAGTTATGGGGGCCTCCTCAAAAGAACAACCACCAAAATCTTATCAACAACAACAACATCACCCAATGCAAGAACATGAGTTTAGACAACAACAAGTCCCACAAGGTTGGAAACAACAACCAACCAAAATCTGTGAAGGTTGGAGGAGGAGGAGGAGGACAACAGCAGCCGCAACAACTAGTTATGCAGCAACTCAAAGGTTCTAAGGACATGAAAATGCCCCACAAAGACCAGAAATCTGTCAAGTTCAACTTGCCTGAAGATGATTCTGATGACTTTGATGATGATGATGATGATGATGATTTTGATGATGAGGAGGATGGAGAGTTTGATGATGAGGAGGATGGAGAGTTTGATGATGATGGTCATGGTCATGGACATCATTTGCCCAAGCCCAACAAGGGCATGATGATTAATGGGCCTGACATGAATGGTAAAAAAGGCGGTGGAGGAATTGATATAACTGCATTGATGATGGGAGGGAAAGATGGAAAGGGTGGGAATGGAGGGAAGAAACGAAGTAGTAAAGAAGATGTTAACAAGGGAGGAAAGAAAGATAAACAAAGTGGGAGGAGTGGTGGGGGTTTTTTTGGATTTGGTAAAAAGAAAGGGGGTGAAAGTCAAAGCAGTGAGAAAAGTAGTGGTGGCGGTGCGTTACTAGGGTTTGGTAAGAAGAGTAAAGATGAAGAGGATTCTACTCACAAGAATTCTGGCTTGAAAGGCAGTGGAGCCGGTGGGAACAATAATGGAAATGGGCCTAAAAAAGGTGGGCTCAAGAAAGATGGGGCCCATGATATGGGCAAGATCAAAAATGAGTTTGATATTGATTTTGGCAATCATGGAAAAACTGGTAATGGTAATAACAGTAAAGGTCACGGTGGTGCTGCCGGAGGTAAGAATATGGGCCAGATGGGCCAGTTGGGCTACATGGACCAGATGGCCAACCATCCAATGGGGCCGGTAGGTGGTGTTCCGGCAGTGCCAGGAATGCCTGCATCAGCTGCAGGGGGATATTATCAGGGGATGGGGCCAGGCAACAACCCTTATGAGAATCAACAATATATGGCCATGATGATGAATCAACAGGCGCGGATGAATGGCGGGAACGACATGTATCAGCCTATGGTGTATGCGAGGCCTTCTTCGGCTGTTAACTATGGAGCTCCTCCAATGGCCACACCTCATGCATCTGATAATTACACTCACTACTTCAGTGATGAGAATGCTAATAGTTGTAGTGTCATGTAAAATGCTAGCTAGTAGCTCTACTTAGATATAGGTTAATTTGGTGTTAATTGTGTTTTGGGCTTTGTTTAATCTAGTTTTCAAGTTTTTGGTTTTGTAGAAGTATTTGCTTATACAAAGGTTAGGGGGTGCAATGGAAAGTGGAAAGTTCAAAAACATAAAATGATGATCCAAATGAAAATGGATGACTTTCCATTTTCATTTCACTTTATATATATATATATATATATATAGAGAGAGAGAGAGAGAGAGAGAGAGAGAGAGAGAGAGAGAGAGAGAGAGAGAGAGAGATAGATATAGACTTGGTTTTCTTTTGAAAGAAGAGATGTCAATAATGTGTTGAAATGTTGGTTTCAAACATGAAATGAAAACATCTAATCCCTACGAAAGCTTCTATTGGACTTTGATTGATCATTTGGAAATTCTTCTATATATTGTTGTTTGTAAATCAAAAACAATTATGATTCGAAAATCTGAAAGAAACAGAAAGAAAGAAACAAATACAACACCATTTTAGGTAAAGGTTTAAAGAAACTTGAGGACCGTATTTTATTCGGTATCCTTCAATCAATTTCGTCATGTAACATCAATGTGTATCCATGATTATCTTCCAAGGAAAAAGGAAATAGTAGCAAAAAGTCGATTGAGCATTCACGGTCTAATTGGTACGATATTCGTGTCCTACAATTCGTGTACGTAGGACGTATGTCCACATATGCGTCGTTCAACCGATGGGGTTCGAGATCCGTGATTCGCACTCCCCCTGTAACCCTCTATTATTCACACATGTGATAAGTTACTATCACACAATCAACTATATACCTTTTATAATTGTTCTCTCTGTGGGATTTACATTTTTCTCTACATAATGACCTTACTTTGAGACTCGATTTTTCATTCACCTAATAATCATTTTGGGAGTTTGAGTTCACCAATTCGATGCTCTCACATAGGAGAATTCGAATATACTTTGATCTTCCATTTTCATAAAATCAACTGTACTCAAATAACACTTTCAAAAGGCTTGTTTATCACAAAATTTTCCAATATATATATCTTATTATGCCATGCATTCACTCTGAGGCGCTACATGCTTTTTGAAAGTGATATGTCCACTTTGTAAGATTTGAAACAGTGCAGATTGGTTGGGCTGGCTTCTGTGAATATTTGGGCAGTTGGGCTGGTTGGTCCTCGGCTCCAATTTGATGATTTCTGTAAGGTTTTGCTAATGTAAAAGTATCTATATCTAATTTGAATTCTGTGGCCTGAACCAACTTCAGTCCAGGCTATCTACTGTCTACATTTTACTCCAGGATTTGTCACTTCTCAGAAACTCTATATACAAATAACCGAATTGTATAGACTATAGAGTTCTTAAATTTGATGAAATTGTTTTGTAAATTTTCAATTTTCAATTTTTGGTAATTTGTTTTCAACTATTACAATAAATTATGGGTTTAGGGAACCCATCAATGCCCGTGTCCTATTAAGAATTGAATAGCCGTATATTTTCATATTTCTAAAATTGTATTATGAATCCACTTTTTTAGTATACATTATTTATATGGGTTAATTATAATAACATACCCTTTTATAATACCACACTAACATTGTACTTTTACGTATATTACACACACACATATATATATATATATATATATATATATATATATATATATATATCCTTGACTAACCATAGACTAACCGTTGACTATTATGACCAGGTTAAATCTAACGGTTGAGTTAAGAGTAGAAGGGTAAGAAGGTCATTCATACCAAATAAAGAATTTTTTTATTTATAAAATAATAACTTTTATTTGAAACTTTATAAAATAATAACTTACTTAAAAATAAATAACAAAATAACAAAATAAACTATAAAAACACTTAAAATTTTATTTTTTAGGAGATTTGGCGATCTCTAGGGAGATCACCCAGATATCCACAAAATTTTGAAAATGAAAAATGGAGATCTAGGCGATCTCCATAAAGATCACCCAGATCTCCCTATACAGTTATGGTGTGATCTCCATGAAGTAGAGGTTGCGATTGTCCTATGCTGAGCCTGGCAGTGATGGGGTGTGCAGTGTGGTAGTCAAAAAAGGGGCCTTCGGCCCAAGAGACAGGCCCATTTATTGATTAAAAGACCTTGTTTCAAGGACCTTCAAAGCGGGAAATAAGAAACAAAACAAACTAAAGCCCAACGTGGCCCAAACAAGGGAACATACCCAAAGGCGAGACCCACTAAGGTATATGGCCAAACAAATACGTGGTCAAATATCAAATGAAAACAACCATAATCATGTCAGACGTTACACGAATCCCAACGTCTGACAATACCCTTAATACCAGATTGAAACTAATCAAAACATGCATTAAAGGGGCCGATGATCACGCTTTCATAAAGGGGACAATGGTGAAGGCTCCAAGGTTTTCACTATAAATACCAGACCCCTTCTAAAAAAAGAGGGTCTTGATTTTCTCAACTTATACCCGAAAGCTCTTTAAACTTTGCTCCGTAGTTCTCTGATTTCATTTATTTAGATTCCAAATTCCAGAAGAAATCGACCTAGTCATTCTTAGAGACGGATCGACCCAATCCTCGATCAGCCTACATCGAGTCAAGGAATCCTTAGGGTATCGACCCTTCGAAGTCATTGATACATAACATCAACCTGATCAAAGATTGATCGACATCGAGTCTAGGAACCTCTCTGGATGTCGATCTATAAAATCCATAAATATCCATCGTAGATCCAACAATATATTCAAATAGCTCGATTCATTATATAGCGCGCAACGGTTTGCCACTTCTAACCCTTTTTAATTTCAATTCTCTCATCATACAGCATACTGACTTGAGCGTCGGAGAGTCCCCCCAAGGGAACACCCCCTCATGTGGTTCGTCACCGCTCTATTTGTCCCTTGTTTTATAGGTTGCCAGTGCCCACCTCGTCGACCTCGAATTAATTATAGATCCGATCGACCACATTTTGGCGCCCACCATAGGGCCACGGCAATTTTCCTAATAAAATAACATATCTTGATTTCGATCGAAGAAAATGACTGACTCCGGAGACATCGAAGCACAACTCGCAATACTTGCAACCCAAATGACAGAAAATGCAACCTAGAGTTGCATGGAAAGCTCGATCTGCTATCCAAAAACTTGCAACGAGCACCAGAGCAAGTCATAATCAAGAATCGATCACTTGAGCTGGATGAAGATCCATAACAAAGCACGAGACAATAGAAGAATCGATACACAAGGATGCAGATAGATCCACTCCTCGTTGATCTTAACAAACCAATACTGGCAACAGAGACAAATGCCACTCCAGCCAATCCGTCGACCTCATTTGGGACGCAATGAGATCCGAACCAATGATACCCACAAACTATGAGACGGTAAAATCATACCCACTCTTTTTTGACCTTGATGTTGGACGCAGGTTTGCAGAGATAAAGACAATGACCCAGAGGATCCCAAGAGTACTTGCTCCTATCAAGAGAAGTGAAGCGAATAGCTTCACTGACTCTCCAATAATGGATGAGATCACACTGATGGAGATGCCAAATAATTTCAATTTTTTGAACATGAAGCAATACGCCGGAACGACCGACTGACCCGGATGACCATATCGCGCAATATAAACAGCGTATGTTCACAGCTGCGATCCCTAGAGATCAAAGAGAGGCTTTCATGTGTAATGGGTTCAGTTCGAGCGTCACAGGTCCTGCGCTCTAGTGGTATACCAATCTGCCAAATGTCTCGATCAGTTCATTCACCCAGCTGACCATTACTTGATAATATTAAAATTGCCTATGATTTATGCCTCTATTCTTTAGTTTATTGCTTTGTTTTGAGTTAAACTCTTACATTTTACGTTTCTTTTTTTAGTTCTCAGCTATTCAAGTCCTAGGAGATTAATGTAAGAAAATTGGAAGATTTTCGATCAAGCCCAAGAAAACAACATATGCTGACGGGTCAACTTCAAGAATTAAGCTGTATCATCTCAGAAGGAACATGGTTTCGAGCCTTATATGGTTGGAAAGGTACATAAGTTAGCACTCGTAAAATTTTACGGTTTGTAATTTCGGGTTTTCTAGAGGGAGTTATGACCATTTTACTACCCAAAGGTCAGCTTAGAATTTCTACGCAGGATTTTGGAAATAAAGCATTACAGGCTACCTATTGAGTATCTTTTGCAGCGCTTTAATTACGTGTGCTTGAATTTGGATGTTTGATCACCATCCATTTTTAAGTAACTTGATGCAAGTAAGAGTATATGCCATACTTTACTTGAGTTTTGATTCTTACAATTGATACCATGAATGTTTAATTGCAGATGCCATGCAATTATGATTTATGTGATGTTTATAACAATTTCCATGGAACTTAATGGGTTTTTACTAATTCAATTAGTCTAGATGCTATAATGGATTAATTTGTAGGAATACGTTTAGTGTAACCAGATGCTATGACCATTAAATATATTTGGGAAAATTGATCATCAATAAAGGGAATTAATTAGATTGAACATGCCAAAGAAATTAGGTATGATTGGTTACGGTGAAATCAGATGCTCTAATGTTTCGCTTATTTGATTTTTGACTTTGCTTTGCTGTGAACCTTTATTGTTTTTCTTTAATTTTTTGTTCTTATTCAATAATTCACAAATCAATTCTCATTCATTAAAGTTTTCAATTTAAGGCTTCATTTTAGTTTAATTGGTAAGAATTGTAGGATTAATTCAGTCTCTGTGGGAACGGTATTTGTGCTTCGCTAGCTATACTATCTTTTGATTCGTACACTTGCGAGCAATTAGAATTTGGAGATAAATTGTTGATCATATTTCTCTTAACAACACTTTTGTCGAGCAATTCACGAGTATCAGGAAATTGGAGAAACAATTAGATGACCTCTACACCGTTAACCAATGGAGAGGAGAGCGATTGTGCGATTACTGATCGGACTATTTTATACCTATTTGAGGTCCCCCATTTTCGATCGTTTGTCTCGTTTTCGAGTGTATTTTTGTATATAATATTTTTTTTGAGACTTGTATAGGTACATATTCCCTACCATGGGTTTTTGAGCTTAGAGTTTAGATTGGGAGGCAAAAAGAGCCAAAAACGAGAATAAATGGAAGTATTCAGAGTGCTACGCCTCATCGTTGATACAGACCGCGACGTGATCTAAGCCCAATTGTGGCCAAGCAAATCTAGATGTTTCCACGGTTGATCCATTGTCAAGCAAGAACGGAACACCGATACCGCGTGCATGAACCCCTCTGATTTTTTGACAGCTTATGGGCTGAAATTATATGGGCTTGTGCAGAACATCAGACTTGTGGGTGCCATAACTCCCTCCTCTGATCGATTCACATTTAGATCTTTATATATTTAGAAAGGTACGGAAGTCTAATTTTCAGAACTTTTTACGGATTGCAATTCTGACTTTTCTGGAGGAAGTTATTCCTGTTTGAGTAACTGGTGCGCAAAGTAGAAATGGCATTTGGCGGGCAACCAAACCGCCGTTATGACCGCCGAATTAGGACAGTAGGTTTCTTCACCAATTCGGAGGGCAAAATGGCTGGCACCATAGCCACCGTTTTGACCGCCGAACGGCACCCGGAGGTCGCGTTTTTACCCGAAATTGAGGGGCATTTTCGTCCCTTCACTACCAATTCATACCCTAACCTCCCAACACTATATAAACACCTTTTCCTCTTCTCTCTTCAGAATTTTTCAGACCCAAACTTCATCTTCTTCAATCTTCTTCACCCATTAAGAGAGAGAGAGAGAGCTTTCAAGAGCATCCATGGAGGTTTTCCTCCATGGATGTCTCTCCCACACCATTTCTACCCATCACCCACCACATTTGAGAGTTGATTGCAAGGAGATAGGAGTGGTTTATGACCAATTTCGAGCTATGCATTTATGGAGCTCTTGGAGGGGTTTCTTCAAGGGTTGTCTCCTTTAAACTCATTCTCTTTGTATTTCATGTTTTCTTAATTGTGTAAACCCCCACTTGGGAATATTTATAAACCTAATTTGTGCTCAATATAATGTGTGGTTGTTTTTATATCTAATTTGTGTTTTGATTCATTCTTGCTTTTATTGAATATATCTCTATCTTGAAATGCTTGTGTATGGAGATTGGAAATTAATATATGTTCATGAATGAGATTATGAGTAGATTAATGTAATTGTATGAGTAGTTGTAATCAAATGTCCCATTTGTAAGTCGAATTTTCATGTGTATGGATGGATTAGAGTGAATTAGAGTTAGGATTGTGCCATTGGAAAGGCCATTCCGGACATAGACTTGACTAATTATCTAGGAAGAATGAATGAACTTGTTAATTGCCATATTTAAAGAGGTTTGGTTCATTGTTTTTGTTATATATTGGACTTTGGCTACTTCTCACGCTAGAGGCTCTAGGTGAGTTGTGGTTGGAGTTACAATAATTGGGAATCTGGCTATTTTTTACGCTAGAGGCTCTAGGTAAGTTATGGTTGGAGGAACAATTACTCTTTCCACATTCATTACACCTAAAGTTGCCATTTTACATTTACCATGTTAGTATTGAGGCTCAATCTAGAATTGGTTTGTAGAATTGGTTCACAAATGTCTGTTGCGGTTTCGTGTTTGAGAGACTCTCAACACACTCTTCAACCATTAGCTCTATGAATGGGTATAAATCGGATTGAGGCAAGAACGAACCCTTAACTTAAATTGGATGAGCTTAATGTCTAACAACCCACTTGTGTGCACTTATGTATGGTGAACTTGTAAACCCTTGTGTGACCACTTTCATGCATCTCTCCTATCCACCATTTTATTATTTCTCACTTAATCAGCATTCTCACCCTTCCACATTCTTTTTGTTTGCATTATTTTCCTTTACATTTTCTACACACACACACAACATCACTTCACACACCATTCTCACCTCTCCACATTCTATTTACATGCTTTCCCTAAACTCTAAAACTTGAAACGGTTAACAGCACATCCCTACGGAACAATACCCTTGCTTGCACGTTGTACTGGTTTTATTTCTATATATGTCTTTTGACTCGTGCCTTATAGCAAGGTTGATTCTATTATAAATATTTTGACGATGCTTTCAACGAAAAAAAAAACATACGTCAATTACGTAGGTTAATTCAACAAAGAAAATGTATCTATCCCTAACTATAAATCTGCTACTCCAATTTCTGCTTTCAGGATAGGACTGCAGTATGACTCGAACCTATACAAGAAATTGACCAAGTACTCATGCCAACGATGGAGGACGTGTTAGCCAAAGCCTGGGCTCAAATTAAGTGGGAAGAGGATGAGGCAAACTACTAACCTCAAACTCAGTTGTAGAAGGATTACGGGCGTAACCAGCAAGTAGACGGAAGGACGGATGATCAACGAAGCAGATCGATCGAACAGAACATGGCAGAAGAAAGGATGCGACTGTACGATAGGCTGCCACTACTTGATTCCCGAAAACGAACTCGAGTCTGAAATATGCTATTAGTATCGAACCAACAGAAGCAGTCAATGTCCTAAGAGGTATAGGGAATTCGATGAGATGGCCCCAAATATGACTTTGCTCCCAGAACACAGGGATTCGAACAGGTGGTGTGAGTTCCACAGTGATTATGGACATCAAACAAATGAATGAAGTGCTCTAGAACTCAAAGTAACAGAGTTGTTGAAACATGGACGACTCAAAGAGTTCTTAATCGACAAAGGGAAAGCCACTTTAGCATAGCAAGACGATCGACAGAAAGGTAAAGGGAAGGACTTTTCACTAGATCCACCGTGACCAAAAAGCACTGTCAACTTCATTTTGGGTAGATCCGAGGAGAGTGAAATATCACAATCCGCATCCATGAGACACACTCGACAGGTATCAAACGCGGAGGTGAGACCTTTCCATAATAGTGGTCTTTTGGTCGATATGGTAATATCCTTTAGCCCAACTGACAGTTCAAATTTGTTTTCACCTCATCATGATGCGTTGGTCATATCGTTTTTTATAGCCAATTGTTTGATCAAGCGTTGTTTGGTCGACAATGGCAGTTCAACTAAAATTCTGTTCTTTAATGCTTTGAGAGAAATGTAGACTGACAAAACTGGAATCACTCGTCGCTTGACTACTATGGTAGGATTCAGTGGAGAAGCCAAAAGAATGATAGGAGAAATTATTCTCTATGTATATATAGATGAAGTAAATATACAAACAAAGTTCCTTGTGATCGATTGCCTGTCAACATACAATGTGATTGTGGGTCAACCATGGATTCACGAGCTTCGAGCATTCCCATCAATTCTTGATCAGACCATCTGTTTCCCAACCTAATTGGGGGTACGAGAGATAAGAGGAGAACAAAAGACTGCAAATGAATGCTATCATACGAGCCTACAGGAAAATACGCTCGAATTATAGCAATTATAGAAACCCACTGTGGAGATCGACCTTAACCAACCTCAAATAGAAGAGCTCGATGAAGTACAGGTCCACCCCGATATCCCAGAGCATAAAGTTCAGATAGGCTCGAGACTCACCCCCGCGATAAGGGAAAAACTGATTGAATTCCTTAGGCATCACCATGACAGCTTTGCTTGGTCACATGGGGATACAGTGGGAATCGACCCTGAGGTCATGGTACATCGGCTCTAAGTCGATCCTGACCATCGACTAGTGAAGCAAAAGAGAAAGAAGTTCTCCCTCTAGCGAAACAAAGTCATTAACGATGGGGTTTATAAACTGATCGTCATCAGATCAGTGAGAGAAGTCAACTACCTTGATTGGTTTGTGAATGTAGTCATGGTAAAAAAGAAAAATAGAAAACGGAGAGTCTGCATCGACTTCACTGACCTAAACAAGGCGTGCCAGAAAGACTCATTCCCCTTCCCTCATATTGAGATGCAGGGGACACGATGAAGGTCTACATCGAAGACATGCTCGTCAAATCACTTGTAGCAGAATAACACCTCGAATACCTAAGGCATTCCTTCAAAGGGCTCGACATGTATCACATGAAACTCAATCCTACTAAGTGTGCATTTGGTATGTCTTCACGAAAGTTCCTAGGTTATATCATTACCCATAGAGGGATCGAGGCAAATCATCAGCAGATCCAATCGATCATGGAGATTGAATCCCTCAGATACATCACAGACATACAAAAGTTAACTGGTCAGATAACAGTTCTTGGCTGATTCATCTCTCGATACTCAGAGAGGTGTCACGATTTCTTCAAAACCCTAAAGAAGAATAGAAAGTTCGAATGGACAGAAGAAGGCGGGAAGGCACTACATGAACTAAAAGTATACCTCATCACTACCTCTCCCTTACTATCGAAACTTGTCGATGTGGAGACCCTCTATGTCTACTTGGCAGTATTAGAGACATCAGTCAGCTCAGTACTGATAAGGGAAGACGATGGCAAGCAATTGTCGGTTTATTATGTGAACATATCACTACTCGATGCCGAAACTCATTACAGTTAGTTAGAAAAGCTGGCACTCTCTCTCATTATTGCAGCCAGAAAGCTTCGACCTTACATTCGGTGCCACCCGATAGTCGTGCTCACATCACATCCGTTGAAAAGAAAACTCCACAAGCCGGAACTATCAGGTCGACTTACAAAATGGGCGGCAGAACTTAGTGATGACGACATCACTTGTCAACCCATAAACACGATTAAATCTGAGGTATTAGGTGATTTTGTCGCTGATTTTTCCCCTAATTCGCAAGCGCATGTTGAGAAGGACATGGTGAACATGGTAAACAATTCAACCCTAGGAACTTGGCTTTTAGCAGTTGACGGTTCGAGTAACATCATGGGAAGCATACTTGGGATCGTCCTTCGATCTCCAGTAAGGATCATGTTCGAGCAAGTAATTAGCTGCAGTTCAAAGCAACTAACAACGAGGTAAAGTACGAAGCTCTTATTATAGATGTTGATCTAAAATTTGCTCTGGGTGAGGAATTCAATTAACACCCTCAGACTGCTACCAGGTAGGTCGCGGTTGGGGAGATATCTCTTCCGTAAAGTGATGTAGATAAAATATATGTAACAGAGAAGATAGGAGGAAGCGGTATGCAGTATATGATAAACTTAGTACTGTTTTATTAATCACTGGGTTCATAACAATGGTAGTAAAATTTAGGATCACAATACTATTGTTCCTACTTCTCTATTTACATAAACTGGCAATGTAGAACTCGTTCATGTCGATAAGTGGATATTTTCTCTCAATAGGGGTCTCGAAACTCTCACTATTTATGAAACAAAAAAAAAGCTTCTGAGAATCCCCTGAACTTCATCTTCTATTTCCGTATTTATGGACCCCTCCTTTCTCATTCCTGAGAATCCGGTCTTTTTATTGAGAATTATTTGGAGTCTTTTTTTAGGTGTTGAAAGACGTTGATTGAGGCTAAAGGCACATGATTTTGATCCCTCTAATTATTGTCGCATTTAAACTGTGATTCGGTTGACCATTTGGTTGTATTTATGTCGCTTTAAATGGTGAATGGGTCAACCATTTTCTTCCATGTTGCTTGGAGTAAAATTCTGCCTATGTACCTTAGTGGCATGGTACACTGATGTACCAGATCGGCTCTTATTGGTGTGGCGCTTGTTCTAGTATGCTAGTATCTTCATGGCGGCATTCTTCTTGCTTGGCAGGTAGGATACCTATCTCGGTTGGATTCTGGGCCAATATCGTGGTACTGGGATACAAGTGGATATTGTGGTACCTGGGTAGTTGTCGCGATACCTAGATACTAGGTGGGAGGTATCGAGGTGTCGGTTCTGCTTGATACCAAGTGTGGAGGCGCAACGTGGTACTTGTCTTTCTCTGGCCGTAGTTCCGGTGCTTCATCCGGTACCAGGTTAGTGAGGCAGTCGCGACTCTACCAGGTATCAGTCCTTCCTAGATCGTGGTACCTATGCTTCCGGGTACCTGGGAGCTGTGAATGGTTCCCCTTAGGGTCCTACTAGGTATCGGCTCGATAGAAAATTCTCCTTTGGACCCCTGCCAAAAAGGTTGTTAATAGAAGTCCCCCCTGACTTGAACACCGGTACCAGGTTGGGGATGGAGTCAGGTTCCAGAGATGTTTGGAGAATTTTCCTTTCTTGACCGGTAACCAGAATCTGGGAGGAAATCCTTCATTAAATGCATGGTTCACGTGTCGAACTTGGGAGAGGCCAGATGTTTTGAAAAAAATGAAAGGATTTCGATGTCGTGCGTTTATCGAAGTTGTTTTTTTCTGCTACCCAAATATCTCACTTCGTGGGTTACGATTCTGTTACCAGTAACCACATTTTTCCCTATTTAACCCCGATACCTCTTTACACTCTTCACGCTTCCTTACTTCCTTCTTCAAAGAAGATAAGAAACCCTAGCCTTTTTGAATCTCTGCCTTCTGCATCTTCTTCAACCTTCAACCTCTCCCATTTTTAGAAAACCTTCAATCATGCTACCATGTGTTCTCCTGATAGCGATAACATCAAGTGATTCTTCTCCAATGATGTTACTGCCAGCGGAAGCCTCGCTTACGGGAAGAAGAACAGGAAAGACGACGATGGTATAGATGACGTTCCTGCTTCTCAACGTCGCCGCTCAAACAAGAATGTCGCTATCGGGATAGGTTTCTCAAACGATTCCGATTCCCTGGTCGATATTGATAGAGAGTCGAGCGAGGTATCAGGCATTTTCAAGGTAGGTGGATACCTGGCTAGGGATGTCACGACCTCAGCAGGATGGGTGCCTTCCTTTCCTTACGTGTACCGGTTCATTCCTGACTCTACCTGTACCGCTGATACAATTCGGCGCTTGAGGAAGAATTTCACAATCTCCTCCGATATCACCATCACCGTACTATATCGGGGGTATGACGTGTACACCCATACTCCTGGTGAGCTTTTGATTCACAAGGCGGCCTTTGATTGTGGAGTCAGGCTACCTCTCCACCCTACTCTGCGCAGGGCTCTACATGCCTTGCAGCTTGACCCCTCCAGCTGACACCAAGGTTCTGGAGGCACTTGGTCGGGTTCCTCGTGCTGTGGAGAGGAACACTGTGAGAAGGGCAAGATCGACTGGGAACCAGGGTCAGACGAGCTGAGATTCATCTTCCAAATCGCTGTCAACTTCCCAGGTCCAAGAGGGCAATTCTATGTTCGGACAAAGAATTGTCTGAAATTTATGGTACTTGGGACCACGAAGAAAGACGCCTCTTGGAATGAGGAATGGGTCGTTGTTTTAGGAGACTTGGGTAGCTCGGTTCACATTGGAAGGTATGGGTTTAAGGTTCCCACCCGGTTCAACGGTAAGCCTGCATGGGAGAAAAACAACCTCTTTGTTGAATCAGAAAAGATTTTGAAGGCCATCATAGCCCGATTATACATCAACACGAGGTTTCCTACCTCGGATGCCTTTGAGGTAGGGAGGGTAAACCTCTACCTTCACATTTCAAATGCTTCCCCAGATAAATAACATTTCTGACTTTGCTCATAATGCATTCCTTTGTTGATTCCGTAGATACTAACTTCGCTGCCTTGGTAGTTTATGCATTCCTCTTACCGGTGTCAGAAGAACCTGAATCGTCTAAGGACCGGTCTTCATCTTTTCAGGCCCCTCCTCATAGGCTTAATTTAATCAAGACTCCCCCTACCTCGTCCAGGCAAAGCGGGCGCTTATTGGTCCCAGCTTTGATACCTGGTGCACCTCCCTCTCATCTTCCTGTACCCAGATCCTGTGTGGTAGAGTTGGTAGCCAGGTTGGCTAGGGTCAGGGGCCCATCCGGCCAGTTGCAGGGCGAAACTCCTACTGCCTCTGCTACTGCTGTTGTTGCTGCTTTCACAGCTCTTGCTCTAGCTGTTGGAACCCTATTCACTGGTAACGCAGCAGAAATAAGTTTTAAAATTTTTATACAGATCATAAACGATCTGGAACCAGTGAACTTAGGATCGTAATTATTTTTTCGGAACTAGTACATACAATATGTAAACACAGGAAATTGTAATCAATATACTAAAATAAAATTTAGAACCTTACCAACGTTTGGAGGCTCCTTCACTTTACGATATGCTCCTGGTCTGTACCACTGATCTTCCTAGCTATTCCCGAAACTGGTACTGTGTGTTGGCACGTCACATACTCAGAAACTTAGGAGGATGTAGAGAGAATGAAGAAGAAACAATTTCTTCTTGTCCACTGTGCAACACTTGCACAATTTTTAATTTGCGTTGCTCAATAAAAAAAATTTCTCACGAATATTATAATTGCATCTAATGCAATTTTTCCTTGTTAAAAACACCAGGTATCTCTTTTTCAAATATATATATCTCATGCACTTGATATATATAATAATATATCAGGTTAGGTTTTTTAAAACAATAAAACTCTTTTCTTTCACTTTTTTTTTCACGCACCAATTCCTTTTCTCTTTTCTTCCACTTTGTTTCACGCGAGCTCGCGCACACACACACACACTTTGTTTGTATCCTATACAAACACTAATATATGTGCATTAATATCTTTTAAAATAAAATATATATGTTATTTATCAATAAAGATATTATGTATATTTAAATTTAAACAATTTAAATTCAAATATATTTCAATTTATTTTATTTAATAAATGAGATAATCTCATTATCTCACTATTCAAAAATAAATAACAAATGAATATTCTCATTATTCAATTAATTCCAGAATAAATACGTGTCACTTTCGTAACACAATTAATTGGACAATCCAATTAATTAACCGTGACCCTTGTTACCTAAATCGATCGGGCTAGCAAGATGACCTAATGGACCCACAGTATTTTGAGCTCCAATAATCCTTGGAATCATTAATTAAACTCTTTAATTAATATTCTTTGATTATTAACTCCGGTGTTATTCTACTAAAAACCCGAAGCTGCACTCTTTCAACTGCAGACGTTTTTACACAGACCGATACAACTCGGTGTCCATCGATATAGCTATTACACATGGTGTGATCCTCCACAGTAGTTCATAAGGTCATAATGTCCGTTATACCCCTCTAATTACATAAATCCTTTAAGTACCGTTGATTCTCTAATGGACAATAAATCCTATTTCCTCACAGAATTAAGAGAGCGCTCATATTATCCAAGCCCCGGAGAACTACCATCTACTTCTCACAAGAAGGAGTGGATTCCACTATTGTGTACATACCTTCCCAGCCACAAGCCAAACCACAATCCCAACATACGGAGTATATTGATCAGGAATTGAATCTGACATCACCTATGGTTTATCAAAGACCATGATCTAACCTGAAGGAGTCGATAAGACACTCAGGATTAAGATCACCCACATATAGCCATCATTAGTTGATATATATGAATCTCAACATTAAACGGATCTTGGTGAGAGATTCATATAGATCATGGCCCAGTCCCATATGATCACATCATACAAGGTGCCTCTATTCCCATATCTCATATGAATGATTCAGGATAGAATCACCGTACATTACAGAATGGACCGCATCTATAGATTAACCACAAATAAAGTACCCAACTTTATTTGCTATCTATGGACTCTTTAGATTGCACGTCTCTTACTGTATCCATCAGTATATGACACTCATATACACAGTTCGAGATTACATCCGGCAATCTAAAATGTTAATAGATGCACAAGTTATAAAATAAACAACACAATAAGAATGAATTGAATTATTCTTTTTTATTTATGTCATAAATTCATTTATAAATTACATCTTTAGGGCATAAACCCCAATACCTGCTGCTCCACCGGTCCTCTCTCCCCCTCCCGTTGCGATATCTGAGCAATCTACTAGGGTTGAGAGGGGTTTTGATCCTACAACTGCTGATACCCAGATCGCTCCGCGGGAACGGTCCCTATCACGGTCGAGGAGTAGTGACCAAGATGAAGTCCTGGCGAGGTTTGAGGCTTCCTGTCTAGGTGGGGGGTTTCGAGCTATGACCTTCATGCCTATTGGTGCCTTGATCTCCAGGGGCTTTACTCTCCTAGCCGAGGTAGAAAACTGATTGATCCTTCTCTCTCCTTTGTTTTCCATATCTCCCAGGTACCTGAGAGATTTCTAACTTGTATTTTATACTTGGTAGGCATTCAAATTCAATGTGGCAATGAGCCAACAAGTCACCTTCCTCTGGGAACAAGCCGAAGCTGCGATAACCGAGCTCGGAGTGGCCAAGAGGGAGCTCGCCAAGGCACTGAGGGATATTCAAGTGTTAAACCAGGACCTAGATAAGGCCGAGAGGACCGCTGAGGAGGCCCAACTTGACTTGCAGCGGATGTAGCATACATATGACCAGGAGGTATTCAAGTTCCTGTGACGTGTCACCCAAAGGGATGACATGAAAAAGAGAACACAACAGTTGGAAGAAGAGAATCAGGCTCTGCGAGCTAGCATAACTGGTCTGGAGGCCAAGGTGGATGCCTCATTAAAGGAAGGTTATTTCTTCGCAGCCTACCAGGTGGATCATGCTCTACCTCCACCTTTTGACTTAAGTGTCATTGATGGATGGAAAAAAGGAGGAGATAAAAAAGAAAGCTGCAGAGATGGCAACGCTTACTTCAACTGAGGCCGGCCCCTCTCGGGATGTTGGGGCAGATGATGACGAAGATTTGAAGGACTTGGTGCCTATCTCCTCACTCATACCAGGCCGCGCTGGGGTAGATCCTGGTTCGCAGTCTCATGTTGTTGTAGGGGATCAATCCAATGAGGGGGCTTCAGATCATCCTACCTCTCCACCTGGTCCTACTAAGGAAGTACTGGACCAGACTGAAACCACTAAGGAGGGGGAGGTTCAGACTGGCTTGGTTGAAGTGGGAGATACCGAGGTTGATCCAGCCCTAATGGAGGTGGTGGCCCAGGTTAGCAAAGTCGAGGTGGAGGACATTCCAGCTGACCCAGCTAAAACAGAGGCCACAACTGAGGTGGTTGTGCATGTGGCAGGTGAGCCCCCAGCTGATCCAGGAATTGGTGCTTTGGGTGGGGGAGCTGCTCTTTCAGGGGAGGTTGAACCAGAAGTAAGTGGTGGTGCAGAGGGAGCCAACCAAGAGGAGGAGGTAGCATGAGCCAAAGCTTAATCATTTCAGTTCTTTTTTCATTCATTTTTTTGTACCCCGGAAATGAGGGATGGGCTCCCTGATTTGATCATTGAAGTATTCCCTTTATTTTTTCATTGTTGTGTATGTCTGGTCATCCTCCTTTCTAATTCCATGGTTGACTTATGTTGCATGTCCCTAACTCTGATATAGCATAGATTTGAGAAGCAGTCCCCAATCTAAACTTGACTTAGCAATTTCCTGGTAACACAAGAAAACTTTAAAATTTTTCATGGTTAGATGCATGGCACCACTTGTAGCTGGTACTAGGATCTCCTTGTACTTAGTCAACGAATCTCAGTAATCTTCCCTGAGGAACCTTATCAGTAATTGATTGTCCCATTTATGAGAACAAATGTACCAAGCATTCATACTCTGGGAATCCTGGTACCTAGGCGGTAGCACACTTAAGGAGTCTAGGTACTAGGAATTCACATTTTCTAGAATCTTGGTACTTAGGTGATAGATACATTCATATACATATGTATCCAGTTGAATCTGGGTACTGGGTATTCCTATATGGGTGGAATCCGGGTACTTAGTTGATATTTTAGGCGAGTTATGGTACTCTGCATCCTTGTTTGAATAATCGCGGTACTGAGGAGTAAGAGACCCTGGTAGGCAACTATATCGTTTAGGTACTAGATCCTTCATGGCGAGATTGAGTTCCGGCCAAAGTAACAGGAGGGCCATTTGGCTATCCTAGTCTTGAGGAAGCAACAGGCAACCGGGGCCACAACTTCCCAACCTTGGTAAGGCAGGCAACTATGCCTTTATGAACCAGACCCTTCCTGGCTGAGGTGGGGGGGGGGGGGGGGGGGGGGGGGGGGGGGGGGGGGGGTGGGGGTGGTGCCTGGCCAGGGCAGCAGGAATGCCATGTGGCCTTTCCTGGTTCATTGCGATCATGCTGAATTTTCATGGCGAATACTGGTGATAGAATGCAGACAAGTGTATATGGAGAAAAAATGGAGATTCTTTATTGATTAATCAACCAGCGACATACATTCTTTAGACGATACATGTACCGGGTGGTACCTAATCAGGGTGGCACCGGTGAAATCTCAGCTCTTCTATGGGTAGAATTTCTTCTAACTCTTCTACATGGTAGTCAATGGCCCACCCCCTGTCTTCTTCTTCCACGTCCTCAGTAACTAGATCCTCTGCCTCGGGCTCCTCCTCTACTACCTTCATCTCTTCTTCAGCATTAGGGTTCTCATGGTTACCTTCTGACAGTTCCTGGGCCTGCCTGACAGTTACCTGCGTATATTGCTTGGCAAGTGCTGCTGGATTGGTAGATACCGCGTAACATTTACGAGCTACCTACTGGTCCCCTCGTACCTCGCCTACCTTGTCCCCTGCCGGGAATTTCACGACATTGTGGTAGATTGACATGACACCCTTGATGGCTGATAGGAAAGGCTTTCCAAGGAGGGGGTTGTAGGCAGACGGGGTATCGACCATGACGAAGTCTGTCATGAGATTCTGCTGGAGTGCACTGTCCCCACTACCACAGTTAGGATCATAGATCATGTTGGTATCAGCGAGTCCCTAGTAAATCCGTACAACAGGGTGGTGTAGCTATTGTAGTAGGGATTTTTTAGCTTGAACTGTTCTAGAGCGTCCTTGAAGAGGATGTCAACGTTGCTCTCGGTATCAACGAGGACGCGGTGGACCAAGCAGTTGGCTATCTATGCAGTGACAACCATGGGGTTATCATGAGGCTGTACTGTGTTGTACACATCGCCTTCTGTGAAAATAATTTGAGTTGAGCGAAAGGATCTCGGTGTCCCTTGGACGATTTTGAGAACGTCTTGACCTGCCTCGATCCGGGGCACCTTTCTAGCGTGGTTCTTCCTGGAAATTTTGGAAGTTCCTGCTAAGGTGAGACCCCCACTTATGGTGTAGATAACCTGGATTTGCTGTATTAGATCCTTCCCCCTTGCTTTCCTCTTTTCCTCCGCTACTTTAATGTTTACCTATACCTCCTTCCCAGTCTGGATGCTATCTCGCACTTATTATAGGAACTCTACCAGGCAGCCCCCCCTCCCCCCCTTACCGGTGCCTCGATCTGGTTGCGTAGGCTGAAGCACTCTGAGGTGTTATGCCCCATATCCTCATGGAAATCGTAATATTTGTAATGATTTCGCTGATCAGCTGGTATCTTAATCAAACTAGGCTTCTTGAGCAGCCTCTTATCTCAGATGGATAGGTAGATGGTTTCACGGGATGTATTGAGCAGGGTGTAATGAGTGTATCCCTCATCCTCTCTAGCTATCGGCGCTACTTCCCTTGGCAGAGGTGTTGCTGTAGGAGGGGTCCATCTGGTTGGGTACCGATCCTGGTGAGGCTGATAAGGTGGCGGCCGATACCTAGATAAGTTGGGAGGCCTATTCTGGACCTTCTGGATTAGTACAGGCTTGAGTGCTTCCTTCTTTGAATGCTTGGCTGATCTCAGGTCATCGTGCTCTATCTTGACCCTAAGCTGTTCCTCTATCTCCACCTGTTCGAGGGCCCTGTCATATGCCTCTTGGTACGTCTCCAGTGGGTGCTTTTCAAAGGATCGGAACAATATGCCAGCCCATAAGTTTCTCCTGAAGTTGGCTAAGGTCTCATTCGCAGCGAAGACCCTCATATGGATCATCTCTTTGTAAAACCTTTCCCCGTAGGTTCTGAGCGATTCACCCCACTCCTTGATCATGTACTGTAGGTGGATGGAATCCTTGGGGCTATGTTTGATTCCCTGGAATTGAGCACAAAAATCACTGGTTAACTTGGTAAAGGAGTCAACACCACCTGCGGGTAACTTTCTGAACCATGTCTTAGCATAGTCAGTCAGTATGGTTAGGAACATTCTGCACATAGAGCCCGGGTAGCGTTCTGGACCTCCATATGCTGAACAAAGCTCTCAATATGACTCAGGGGATCCTCTGTCCTAGAGTACTTGTCGGCTGGCATCTTGAATTTAGGGGGTAGCTCTGCCTCCTTGATTCTTCTGGAGAATGGAGCGTTCATCTCGTTCAGGGGGGCCTTCCGGTTCTCCATGTGCTTACCCTTATTTAGCTTTTGGATCTCCTTTGCCATCCTGGTAACCTAGTCCCGGAGGCGCTTGTTTCCACCGTTCTTGGACTCGACCATAAAATCTTCATTGTCAGACCCTTCTGATGCTACGAAGGCTTTGTCCCGGTTCTCTCACTAGGGAGGATTTTCTCGGGTGCTTCTTTTGTTGATGGTGCTACCTCTTACATCCGATCGAGGTTGCCTACCCGTGATTTCTGGTTGGGCCGGGTGATGATGCTCTTTAGGTGGGATGTCAAAGGTAGACTTTACCTACCGGGGTCAAAAATTTATTGGTCGGTTAGGGACCGGGGGCATGTGCCCAAGTTTATCGTGGACCGGTATTGGAGGTGGAGGTCTCAATCTGTAAAAGGCTAGTATCCTGGGACCTGGTAGACTGGTATCTCCTCTGGTATCGGGTACCGCGGGTTGAGGGGTGATACCTTCCGCGATCAATCTGAGGTGGATGCTCTCCACGAAAGCTGTGGCCTGTTGGTCCAGGATGGCCTGGTTGTCTACGGGGGCAACCGGGACCTAGGGGGTAGCTCGTGCGGTAGTCGTAGGTGCTCGAGCTGGGTTGCGATGCTTGACCCCTTCTTTGCTTCTGACCCCTCCGGGTCGAGGTAACAGACTGGTTCCCTGATTGATCGGGCTGGCCTTGGGAGGATCGGGGCCTCATACCAATATGCTGCAAAAGTAAAATTCACAACCTTTTTAAAGAGGTATGGAAATGTCCCCACAGACAGCGCTAAAAAGTGTTGATCGAAAATTTACTTTGGGTGAAAATTTCAATTAACACCCTCAGACCGCTACCAGGTAGGTCGCGGTCGAGGAAATATCTCTCTCGTAAAGTGATATAGATAGAACGGATGTAACAGAGAAGAAAGAAGGAAGCAATATGCAATATATGATAAAAGTAGTACTGTTTTATTAATCACTGGGTTCGTAACAATGGTAGTAAAATTTAGGATCACAATACTATTGTTCCTACTTCTCTATTTACACAAAATGGCAATGGAGAACTCGTTCGTGTCGATAAGTGGATATTTTCTCTCAATGGTGGTCCCGAAACTCTCACTATTTCTGGAACCAAAAAAAGCCTTTAAGAATCCCACGAACTTCATCTTCCATTGCCGTATTTATGGACCCCTCTCTTCTCATTCCTAAGAATCTGGTCCTTTTATTGAGAATTATTTGGAGTCCTTTTTTAGGTGTTGAAAGACGTTGATTGAGGCTAAAGGCACGGGATTTTGATCCCTCCAATTATTGTCGTATTTAAACTGTGATTCGGTTGACCATTTGGTCGTATTTATGGTGTTTTAAATGGCGAAGGGGTCATCCTTTTTCTTCCACGTTCCTTGGAGTAAAATTCTGCCTCTATACCTTATTGGAATGGTACACTGATGTACCGAATCGGCTCTTGTTGGTGTGGTGCTTGTTCTTGTATACTAGTATCTTCATGGCGGCATTCTTCTTGCTTGGCGGGTAGGATACCTATCTCGGTTGGATTCTAGGCCGATATCACTATACTAGGATACCGGGTGGATGCTGTGGTACTTGGGTAGATGTCGCGATACCTAGATACTAGGTGGGAGGTATCGAGGTGTCGGTTCTGCTTGATACCAGGTGTGGAGGCGCAACATGGTACCTGTCTTTCTCGGGCCATGGTTCATGTGCTTCATCCGGTACTAAGTTTGTAAGGCAGTCGCATCTCTACCAGGTATCGATCCTTCCTAGATCGCGGTACCGATGCTTCTGGGTACCTGAGAGCTGTGAATGGTTCCCCTCAGGGTCCTACTAGGTATCGGCTCGATGGAAAATTCTCATTTACACCCCTACCAAAAAAGTTGTTAATAGTAGGCCTTACTCCAGCAATGAATTTAAGGGTTCAACAGATCAAGGTTAGTAGTGATTACCAATTAATTTTTCAACAATTGCAGATTTCTTACGAAGCAAGATACCTTAAGATGTTAGCTTATCTCGACCTTGCACGAGAATTAGAGTCGAGCTTCGAAAACTTTGAGATCGAACAAATTCCACGATCATAAAAAGTTCGGGCAGATTCCCTAGCAAATCTTGGCTCAACAATGCAAATGACTGAAAGCAGGGTGATCCCTATGGTATACTTGCAATGGCCAACTGTTTGGAAGGATAAAGTGCTTTTGGAAGTCTCATCGATCGATCCCGATTCGAGTTGGCTAACACCAATCATCGAATACCTCGAGCACGATAAACTTCCAGAAGATCGTAAGGAGGCAATGCTATGGGCTAAGGCAACCAAATTCAGCATGATAAGAGGTAAACTCTATAAACGATCTTTTGGAGGTCCCTACTCTTGTGTGCGAAACCTTCAAAGGTCAAATCAGTTCTAGTCGAGCTACATGCTGGAAAATGCAGGAACCACTCATAATCGAGAAGCTTGGCTCATAGAATGATAATAGCATGATACTACTGGCAAACCATGAGGTCCAATGAGCACGAGTTCATATAAAGACGTGGCAAGTTTCAGTGACACGCCCAGGTACCCTATCTACCTCTAGAAAATCTTTCCTCGATACTATCTCCCTGACTATTCATGAAGTAGGGAATGGATATAGTCAGAAAACTCCTAACATCGAATAAGGAAGGGAAGATGTATATACTAGCAATGACGGACTACTTTACAAATTGGGTCGAGGCAGAGTTATACAAGAACATCAAGGACACCAAGGTAAAAAATTTCCTTTGAAAAATATTATCTGCAGGTTCGGAGTCCCAAGGGAGATCGTAACCGACAATGACTCCCAATTCATTTCGTTCGATTTCCAAGACTTTTGCGAGGAGTGGGGAATGAAGATTCATTTTTCAACTCCTCAATACCAACAGTCGAACGGTTAGGCTGAGTCGACCAACAAAACAAGAATGGGAACTCTAAAGAAGAAGCTAGAAGCAACAAATGGATTATGTGCGAACAAACTAGCAAAGGTCATGTGGTCCTATCGAACAACAGCATGGACGTCGATTGGGGCGACTCCCTTCTCACTCGTATTTAGGGCAAATGCAGTTTTACTGGTAGAGTAGAATATAACTTCAACAAGAGTCAAACATCTGGACGAAGGACATAATCAACAACTACTCTCTCTAGAGCTCGATTTGCTCGACGAAAAGAGAGATATGACGCTACTCAGATTGGCAAAATATCAACAACAAGTAGCCCGACACTACAACAAAGATGTTCGAGCTTGAACATTCAAAGAAGGCGATTGGGTCATACGAAGAGTGTTCCAGAATACAAAGGAGCATGGCACTGGGAAATTTGGTTCGACTTGGGACCCTATCAAGTGACAAAAATAGTCGGTCATAGAGCTTACAAATTCCGAGCTCAAAAAGGACGTGAGATTAACAACAGTTGAAACGCAGTCCATCTAAAACAGTATTATTTCTAAATCCTTTGCTTTTTAACTTGATTAAACTCGGTTAAATTCAATTCTAACATCTACAATCAAAAGCGATGATGATGACCAAAGCGTAAATAAGTGCTATCTGAGTTCATTATATTGTAAATCTATACTAACAAGGTAGTCAATTACAATTGCTCACAAGCATTGTAGACACCGTTCAGTAGACGAAAGATGCTATACAGTTCTAGTGCAGGTTGAGTTCTAACAACGATATAGCTTTCAAAGACCTCGAGATTCGAAGAATGCTCGTTCAAGTACAAGTCTCCTGGACATATTGAGCAAACTAGTATTGGGGGAATCAGGATATGTTAGGATATGTACAACTCGCTATACACCATTACCCATATTCAAATGCTTTACGTCGAAGAGCTATTGTATAAAAAAAGGTATTCAAAAAGCTCGAGGAAGTAGCTAAGGTGTCATTAGATTTAATTTTGCAAGTATTCGAAATGCTCTATGTCGAGCTACTGTAAATATTTTTCACAAATAAATAATATTTTGATCAAGTTGGTTTATTAATACCAGTGTTCGAAAAGACGAAAAAATCGATGGCCTAAGCGCCGCCTATACGCTACGCGGACGGTGGCTGTCCCGTTTCAGCCAAATCGGTCATATTTGGTAGCCGAAAGAAATTCGGCCGATTTGACAGGAAAAATCAACCGATTCGGCCAAAAAATCGGGCTAAGCGGAGTCAAAGTCATTGACTCCGCCTAGTCATTCCAAAACCCGCCGTCTACGAAAGTCGTTTGGCCGGTCAAACCGTCTCCCCAAGGTCGCCGCCGCTGGCGAGTGGGTTGTCACCACCCTGACCAGAAGCTTAGGAGGTGGTATAGAACAAAACCCAGGTGCCGGTGTTCAAATCTGACACCATTGATAGCGAAAAAAATAAAATAAATAAAAAAGAGTTTTGTTAGAATTTTAGTGAAATTAGTGGCGAAATTGATTGATTTTGTTTGCTTGCTTTTCCTTATGAAGAAACACTGGTGTTTTGGGTGTATTTATGTAGGATATGGTGATTGAAACATGAATGTTCTGGAAAGAGAGATGGAACTGGAATGAGGCGTTCGTGAATTAGGGATTTCATAGAAATTTGGGTAACTAGGCAAATATGAGGAATCTAGGTTTTCTGGATTGTAGTGTGGTTTATATATAGAGTCAATTGGGCCTCTACAATTTAGTTGGATCATTTGTCTGACAAGTGTCTGGACCCGGTTGTGTGTTTGGGCCAATTGGGCATCTGCAATTTATCTTGTTATTTCAATTTTAGTAATGTAAAACCTGTTGTAGAGGATCACTCCTCTAGCTAGCTATTTTGTATAAATAAAAATATAAAATACTAAGAAAAAAATTCTGGCTGCCTAGACGTCTACCTAGGCGCTGCCTAAACCGCCTAGGCGCTAGACGCTGGTCTACCGCCCGACTAGAGCCTAGCATTTACTAGAACACTGATTAATACTAATCATTTGATACTCTGATTCGAGAAAATTAATTCGTCAAACTTAACCATTACTTGTTAGTCATAAATCTGGTTCAAATCATCTTTCATGTGAAATTCTTGACATGTCGCATCGATCGATCGAAATATCAAACAGAATCTTGATAGATTAACAATCGACCAAAATAACAGAGTTTCGGGGAATATCTAACACGACATTAGTCAATCAAAAGTCAGAAAAGAAATATTACAAGAAAAATCAAAGGAGGCAAAATATTGTCCACCCAATCAATCTAAATAAGTTCAATTACAAAACAAATAAAGATAGAAAAAAAAATCCTTCCACTGTCGAGGTTCTGCTGTTCATCCCCAAGATTGTCTCCAGCTTGGCTTCCAACGATTTCCTTCACTAGCTCAGCTGCTGCCTCATCACCCTTCTCTTCATCCTTGTCCATTTCCTCCCCGACGTCGGCTTCGAGTGTCTTCATCTCTTTCCACTGCTCCCACACCTTGATATCCGTGTTAGGATTCCATAAATCAGTATGACCTACTAGATACTCTTGCATAAGCTTACCTCTGGTCTCGATCACGGCCTCATCAATAGACTTGTCGAGCCTTTCCAACCCATCTGCTAGTCTATCATCAACTTGGGACAGTTTATCCTCGCTCAATTTGAGAGAGGCCTATAGTCGAGCAACTACTTCCTTCATCGCTTCATTGGTCCCAGCCTCGGATGATCTAGCCTCTATGAGCTCCTTTTTTATCTTGGAATTAGAGGATGACAGAGAACTCAATCTCTTGGTAAGACTTTTAACACCTTTCCAAAAACAAAGCTAAGATTGAAAAGCCTACAAAACGGGAAGTCGATTTTAATAAGAGAACATTCTTAATCAACACAAAAGAAGAATGCAAAGCAATAGAAACTACATGTTAAGGCTCACATGAAAAGCACTAGCCAATCCCTAGTCAAGCGCTCGAGAAACCCTAATCTTGGAGATGTGAGCTTCATCTTCAAGGAACAACAGCTGATCAGCCCACTTCAGCATTGAGATAGGGTCCGAGTAGACCGATACATCACAAGGAAACTTGATCACCATGCCATAATCTAAACCCGCCTCATCATGACGAGGATGTTTCCTCGATTTCCTCACAGCAGGTTTGGATGGTTTGATAGAGGCCATCTTTTCAGCTGGCTCGACAGCCTGGAGAGTAGGGATATTGGCGACCTTCTTCCCTTTCATCATTTCAATCCTTTCCATTTTTCACTTCAACGCGTCATCAAAGGAGAGAAGCCTAAGATTGGACATCGTTGCTGCAGTAAATGCTCATTCGAAGTCTGTAACAGGCTCGAGGAATTGAGTACTACACAAGACCTCAAACTCATGCCTTATCAATCTTCAAGACGATGATAGGGCCAGGAAAAGGTGGTCTGATTCCACAAAGAACTTTTTCTGAGACTGTCTTCCTGCCAACTCCTCTCTTTCGGGTCGATAAATAGGATTTTCTGAGTTCTCTTCACGTCGTCCACTCTTTGGATCGACTTTGCCTTCCCGTCAAGACCCACTGAAAAGAAAAGAATAGTCAGTATAAAAGGCAATACCTAAAACCCCTTGGGCAAAAAAGAACCTTGGTTTCCAATCAGGGTCCCTAATCGTGAGCTCAGAGATCAGATAACCTCGATGTTGTTTGGCAGCGTTCAGATATCTCCCACAGTCTGTGTCGTGCTCTTTCAGATGGTATGAATACATAAAGTTTTCGAACGAGAAGTCCAACTTCTCTCTCCGGATCAAAACCTCGAGCGACAAGAGAATCCTCCATCCATTAGGCATCAATTGGCCTGGAGCACTCTCGAAAAAATTTAGTAGCTGGCGAGACATCGAAGGAATAGGGAACCTGAGTCCTAACTTGAAGGGTAACAAGGAAAAACATATCCACCCTAGTATCGACCAATCAGCCCACTTGAACCACGCCGCTGCCCGTACACTAACCGAAAATGGAATTCCTAGTTCGAATTCCAATTTCTTAACATCAACATATGACAGTTTCAATGCAAGATTGTCTGATAGAAACCTTCCTACCTCACCCTTAGAGGTCGATGGCGACTCCATATTTAACTCACCACGCGTCGCTAAGCGACTTACCACTATAGTCTCTCTCAAATGGACGCCAACTTCACCTACACTCGAATCCGTGGGAGGATCAGCAATAGTCACCCCGTCATGGTGTCTCGAGTCAGACGTCGAATCTGATAAGATGAGGTCAACTTCACTTGGGTCGCCTTGATAGTCATCGATCATCCTCACCAACGATGGGTTTAATGAGTCTTCGCTTTGACTCGACATAGCTTTAAACGCTGTCGAACAAGAAAAACCCAATAAGATCGAACTACCTTAAATAGGGCGACCATTACCAAAGCAATCTAAAGCCTAAAATTAATAAGATTGAGCTATCATAAACATAGTGATCAAAGCAATCCAAGCCCTACGTCAACATCTCCACAAAAGCTAAAGGCACTATTTACTACTTAAGAGGCATATCTTATAAACAGATTTATCAAACGAAATTCACATTCAACATGGATCAAACACCATAAAAACTCAAACCTATTTGAAGATTAAAACAAATAGAAGTTTTTTCCAGATAAACAAAAGAACACAAAAAATGCACCCAGAAAAGCAGCAAAAAGATGAAGGAAAGAATAAGAAACTTACCAGAAATTGGAGGAAAGTTGAAGAATCGCTTAAAAACTCACTGGAAATACTTGGAGGAGTTGAAAAAGTGTTTGGAATGGTTCTTGGCTGAAAAGAACACGAAGAGGTTTTTGGTGAAGTTTTTTCAGTAAAAGTGAAGAAGAGAGAGGATTTTGAAATATATTAAACTCCGATGAACTCGTATCTCAATACGATAGGACGCGCTGCTTTGGCCGAAAACACGTGTCGAAATATAAAAGGGCACATCGCTTCAAATAATGTCATCTGAAAAGACTCCTATCACCTCCAGAACTTAAAATGGGACAATTTGAAATACAAAAGAGCCTTAAAAAATGCGCCTACTTGATGATCCTGCCACGGCAGCCCTAGAAACTCTAGAATCAAAATAAAAGTCGGGCTTAGCTCAAGGAACTTAACACCAGCTTGAATACTGACCGTGCTGGATTGCTCGATAATTCGTTGTCGAGCAAACCCATAGATCTTTAAAAGAATCAATTCCGTCAGTCACTTGATACGAAGGACAGTTCTACTCGAAGTAAATTTACGAGATCTAGTTCAACCCTCGAGATCGACGTAGTAGGTCCCCCGACCTCGCCCGAAACTCGAAATTGATCCAAATATTTGCTGATTATCTTGCTTGATATGTATTATCGACTCGAAACTCAAACTCATCAACTCTCCAACTTTAAGAATTCAAGACTTGAGAGTGGAGGACAAACTGTGGTGGTCAAAAAACGGGCCTTCGACCTAAGAGACAGTCCCATTTATTGATTAAAAGACCTTGTTTCAAGGATCTTTAAAGGGGGGAAATAAGAAACAAAATGAACTAAAGTCCAATATGGCCCAAACAAGGGAACATACCTAAAAGCGAGACCCACTAGGGTACCTGGCCAAACAAACACGTGGTCAAATATCAAATGACAACATCCATAATCATGTCAGACGTTACACGAATCCCAAGGTCTGACAAGACCCTTAATACCAGATTGAAACTAATCAAAACATGCATTAAAGGGGCCGATGATCACGCTCTCATAAAGGGGACAATGGTGAAGGCTCCAAGGTTTTCACTATAAATACTAGACTCTTTCTCAAAGAATAGGGTCCTGATTTTCTCAATTTATACGCGAAAGCTCTCCAAACTTTGCTTCGCAATTCTCTCATTTCGTTTATTATGATTCCAAATTCCAGACGAAATCGACCTAGTCAGTCTCAGAGACGGATCGACCTAATCCTCGATCGGTCCATGTCGAGTCAAGGAATCCCTGGGGTATCGACCCTTCGAAGTCATCGATACTTAACATCTACCTAATCACCGATTGATCGACATCGAGTCTAGGGACCTCTGTAGACGTCGATCCATAAAATCCTTCAATATCCATTATTGATCCAACCATATCTTTAAATAGCTCAATTCGTTATATCGAGCGCAACGGTTTGCCACTCCCAACCCTTTTTAATCTCAATTCTCTCATCTGCAACATACTGACTTGAGCATCAGAGAGTTCCCCCAAGGGAACACTCCCTCATGTGGTTCGCCACCGCTCTATTTGTCCCTTGTTTTATAGTTTTTCAGTGCACACCTCGAATTAATTGTAGATCTCATCGACTACATGGGACGATGGCGGTTTTGGCATGGTGGCCGACGACTGTGGGGGTGACGGTGGAACCATGATTTGTGTTGTGAGTTGTAATTTGAGAAAATGAAAATATGATGAAATATGTCAGTGTCTGTATTTTTTTTACTGAGATGAAGAAGGAAGAAAAAATATCCATAAATCTATGCTAGATCATATATTTCCTCTGATTTTTTTCTTAATTTTTAGTGTTATTTCTAATCTTTTTAATTTTTTTTTCACTATGGGATCTTTTCAATTTTTCTTATTTTAATTTGTTTATATATTTTTTTTGTTAAAATTATTTTGTAATTCATTTTCATTGTTAAAATTGTTTAGTATTTTTTTTTTAGTTTTTTCTAATTGTTTTGTGATTTATTTTTTAAATAATTAAAGATTGAATGGAAGGGTAATCTGATCATTTCAACCTGCAATGATGGTCAACAGTTATGTTTGACTAGTTAAACGTTAGTCAAGGGTATGTTTGTGAATAAACGCAAAAGTATAATATTTTTGTGATATTGCCAAACATTAGAGTATATTAGTGCAATTAACCCATAAATGTTTTTATAAGAAAACTAATTTATTTACAAAATAGTTTTTATTGATGTTTACTTACAAAAGCTTATTAATAAAATTAAATAAATAAACAAGATTAGGTTGGTGATTTATTCTTTTTATTTATTTTTTCATAATTTTTAGTGTTATTTCTAATCTTTTTATTATTTTTTCACTGGGGGGATCTTTTTAATGTTTCGGTTTTTTATTTTTTTATCGTTAAAATTGTTTAATAATTTATTTCTTTCTTTCTAATTTTTTAAATCTATTTTTTAATTAATAAAATATTGAAAGGAAGGGTAATCTGGTCATTTTCAACTACAATGATGGTCAACTGTTATGTTTGACTAGTCTAACATTAGTCAAGGGTGTATATATGTAATACACGCAAAAGTAAATTTTTTTATAAGAAAACTAATTTATTTACAAAATAGTTTTGATTGATGTTTACTTACAAAAACATATTAATAAAATTATATAAATAGACAAGATGAGGTTGACCCAACGATTTGCTTCTCACGTCTATACCATGAGGTTGTGGGTTCGATTTTGTCTCCCTCTCTCAAAATCCTGAATTATTATAATATTTCAACAAAAAAAAAAACAAATGCTCCGTAATGTTTTTGATAAAAACATATGTGGCAATGGTGATCCTAACTTGAAACATTGCCAGATTGAATGAACGCCATACACCACCAAAGATGTTTTTCATTTTAAATGAGTTATAATTGCATTTGTTTTTGAATATTTTTATAGTCAGGTATCCATAAAAAGACCAAAAGGGGTACAAATACAATTTTAAGTGCGGGGGGTGTAAATATTGTTACTCCCCTAAGAAACCTGGGATTACGTATGCCTATAGAGGACCCCCGTTCGGTTTGGTTTGGTTCCGGTGGAACCGGAATCAAAACCAAAACTTCTTGGAGGAAGGTTTTGATTCACCAGGTTCCAAAGGTTTTGTTTTTTTAACCCGATTACACATACCCATTACCCAGTTACCCAGATCACAAATCCCAAATCACCTTCTGACTTTCGTCGATTATCATCTCCATCTATCTATCTCTCTCACCAATCAACCCCAAATCACCCACCACCATCCGTGAATCGACCATCATCCCACCACATCAACACCAAAACATTTTCTTCTCCTCTTAACCTGTTATACCTGAGTTTTTATGATCTGATTTGTTACATGTTATGCCAAACCTATTTTAAATGGATTTCTGATGAGTTTGGTATCTGTTTTGTAGGTTTGTGGAGATAATATTTTTGGAAAATTGAAGAAATACAAGAACAGAAAGGAGAGAGGGATTAGATCAAGTAAGAGAGAGAGAGAGAGAGATTAGATAGAAGTAGTATGGAACCCGATTTAAAAGAAAGAGAGAGAGAGAGAGAGAGAGAGAGAGAGAGAGAGAGAGAGAGAGAGAGATCATAGATCAGAAAAAAGAAAGTGTGAGAATTGAGAAGTGAGAATTGAGATTATGAGAAATGAGAATCATGATTTATAAATAAAAAATAAAAAATTGGTGGAACCGTCGGTTCCAAAACCGGGTAGGAACCGTCAGTTCCACTTCGATTTTCGAAATTGGAGAACCGGAACCGGAACCTTATAGGTTCCGATTTTCGATCTAGTTTTGGAATGGCCAGTTCCAGTTCGGTTCCACGATTGGAACCAAACCGTGGTCATGTCTACATATGCCCTGACCCATCTCTGAAAAGGAGTACTTCCATTCATATAAATGGGGTAGGGCTGTGGGTAAAATGTCAACAACCTCTATTGAATTGTACAACATTTTCTTGCAAGTTTCAACAGGGTTATATCAAAAAATTAAAATTTTTAGATATGGGATTTCCCGTACAGGATCCTCTATTATTATCGGCGATAATTTAATAGCTATCGATGACAATCCAATAGGTATCTCCGTAGCAAACAAGAATTCCGTACGAATTAAAACCCGCACTAAAAGGTTACTAATAAACAAAGGAAAGATATTCGTAAGCAAACCTCACATGTACGATGAGGCGAGGACTGAGGACTGAGGATTAATGTACATTTGGAGGTGGCAGAATGAGGGAGTGGCTGTCAACGGCCATGGTTACCTATCCTTGATTTAATTTATTTTTTTAAAAAAACAACAATTATAAATTTATCCTTGAACATAATAACTTTTGCATTTTAGCCCTTTCTAATTGTTTTTCAATATAATTGTCCTTCCAAATAAAATTCTGGATTTGACACCTATTTGAAATTTATTTACCGTGGGTTCGACTAATCTATCTACCGCTTTAATTTCATCACTTTCATGTTCTATTTTTTAGTAGCGAATCAAGAATTTCAAATTTTGCCTAGTTTTTATTTGGGGAGTGGGAGCAAACTTTATAATTTTTATTTTAGAAAAAATAAATAAAAAATTTAAATTAATTATAAAAAGACTAAAAATGAATTTTTCAAAAGCCCGAGAGCCATGGCCACCGCAGCCTCTAATAGCTTCATCCCTGCTTTCTAGTTCCTTCCAAATCATTCCAATGTAGAAAGTTGGGACTCGAAAATGAGTACAGGATAGGATAAATTGGACATCAATCTTTAAATAGCAAAAAAAGAAAAAGAAAAGAAAAGAAAATGTGTGAATATATATATATATATATATATATATATATATATATATGCATGGATAGTGAAGCTCTTGGGTTTGCCAAGTGGTTCTCAAATTTTGTTTCCTTGTTGAGATGCTCTCATGTCTTTAGCCTGCTTTGCCCAAAATTTAGAAGCATGTGGACTCGCGTATACCACCTTCCAACTCACATAAAACTTCAAAATCCCTCTAATGATCAGCATTTATCTATCCCCAAAAACGTCCATATTTTGCACAACTCACATCCCACAAACTCATCACAATGTTCCAAAACCACTCACCCTTTAAAAACACACCTCTTCAACCTCATTTTGATAGCAAGCATCAATTCTCCCAAAAAAGAAAATGGCTCGTTTACTCGCCATCTTAATTTTCCTCATCTTCAGTTCTCTCATCGTGCTATCATCACAATCCAAATCACCAGCAGCTTCTTTTAAGCCAAACAAGCTTGTTTTGCCAGTCTACAAGGACAAAGCCACCAATCTTTTCACAACCAACATCCACAAGAGAACTCCTTCATTGCAATTCCCTTTTGTATTGAACTTGAATGGAAAGTTCTTATGGGTCACTTGTGATAGAAAATACTTGTCATCAACATACCAAGCTCCGTATTGCCACTCCAGTCAATGCGCGAAAGCCAGTACTACCCCTTCGGCTTCCTGTTTCTCGTGCTCGTCTCATGCCAGACCCGGTTGCCATAACAACACATGCGGGCTAATGACAGTGAACCCTGTCACACATCAAAACTCCATGGGTGAGCTTGCACAAGACGTCCTCTCAATTCAGTCCACAAAAGGGTCCAACCCTGGCCAGTTCGTTTCGGTCCCTCGCTTCCTTTTTGCTTGTGCTTCCTCTTCGCTCTTGAGCAAAGGTTTGCCTAGAAACGTTCGAGGTGTTGCAGGATTAGGCCATGCCCCTATATCTCTCCCAACTCAGCTGGCTTCACACTTTGGATTCGCTCCGAAATTTGCCTTGTGTCTACCTTCCTCCACAAGTAATAATGGTGTCGTTTTCTTTGGAGACGGGCCTTATTTCATGCGTCCAGGCAATACTGATGTATCGCGTTCGCTCACATATACTCCTTTGATCATCAGCCAGAGTGGAAAATATCACGTGTCAGTGACACAAATAAGGATCAACAACAAGGTTGTTCCTGTGAACACAGCCCTGTTAAATTTGAACAAACAAGGAAGAGGAGGCACGAAGATCAGCACAACAAAGCCATACACAATCCTCGAACACTCCATATTCCAATCTGTCACAACGTATTTCGCTAACGAGCTCTCCAACTACAAGGTCCCTCGAGTGAAGGCTGTGGCTCCGTTCGGGCTGTGTTTCGATTCGAGGAAGTTGAGCAACACCAGGCTAGGACCAAAGGTCCCCAACATCGACCTTGTGTTGAAGAACCAGAAAGTGAAGTGGACGATTCCTGGAGCGAACTCGATGGTCCAAGCTGGACCTGGGGTTACTTGTTTGGCGTTTGTTGATGGTGGGGTAAATAAGCACAGTGCTTCAATGATAATAGGGGCCCATCAGTTGCAGGACAATCTCTTGCAGTTTGATCTTGCTAGGTCAATGCTTGGCTTTAGTTCTTCGTTGCTGCTTCGTGGTACTAGTTGTTCTAACTTCAACTTTACTGCTACAACAACTCCTTACATGGAGTGAGTGAGTGAGTGAGAGAGCCAGAGAGGGCTTTTTAATTATCAACTTTTGTGTATCTTGTAAGTTGTAATAATGGAATAAAACTTTGTTCTTGGCTTTAATTTGTAGAAATTTTTAAATGATAATGAACCCTAATTATTGTATATGGAAGAGATCTTGGATACATCATATGCATGAAAATTCTGAGACACAATCTTGTGTCACGTATCTAGAAATATTTAAATTGATGTATGTAAATTCAGAGACAAAACCATGTCATGTAACAAAGAAATGTATATATGATATGATTTTTATTGGATGATGAATTTACGTTGTAAGATTTTCTTGTTTAATACTTTTGAGTAGTACTATACTATGTAGAGAATTTTAAAAATTAAAAATATGTCAGGGTGATCTAAATAAATATTAACACAATTGATAATTGAATATGAAAAAAATAATGTTATTATATATATATACATTATAATGAAATAATGAAAACCCTAAAAATAAATGGAAGATAATTGTGGCTGCTTAATTAAAGTCGGAGAGAAGATTGAAAAATGTGGAGGACCATGTCAGATAGAAAGAAAATTCTTGGGGTAGAAATTGAAAAAGAAAAAATAAAAATAAAAAGAGAAAGAAAGATTTAATTCTTACCAAACAAATTCCGATCATTTTCTCACCCACCTACGTTTTAGGTTCAACCTAGTAATTAACATGCTATATTAAACAGCATTTGAGCCATTTTTATACGATCCACATTTAAGGTTTGATTTATTCATTATTTTATTCTATTTATATATCACTTGTAATGAAAACGACTCAAACTTAAAATATTATCAAACCGATGAATGAACGCTCTTATGGTTCAATAATGTTAGGCGGCGGTTATTTTTCCTATTTATATCGTTGTAGCAACGACTATCACTTTCATCTTAAAAAAGAAAACAACTATCACTTTATTACTTAAAAATAGTAATAATAACTTAAAGATACAATCATCACTTAAAAAAATAAAATAAATAATAATTGATACCAATTTTGTTGTCGGTGAACTGACAAAACAGTGGTGTCTGGAACTCTTTGTTTTATTTTGACAGTGCGCACGTCTGTAACTCTTGATAGTTGATACCGCTTGCCAGAGAAATACAGGTGTTTCTAGAGCGTATGTTTTTTTTTTTTTGAACTTTAGTCTTCTAAAGCTTAACTAAATTACAAACCTTTAGCAATTTGTCGACAGTTCTAATCCAAAGATTTAGAAAAATTAATGGATTATGTTGACGTTTGTCTTATACAAAGCACCGTATAATGTGTGTTTTTTTTTAAATGGCACCGTTTTTATTTACATGGTCCTAAAAAACCAAATTGCAAAAATTCTAGGATTGTGGAAATGTTTATTTATTTATTTATAAATATGTAGTGTTATATAATCACGTAATATACATGTCTTTTGGAAACGACATACGTTAACCAGACCCAAAATTAATATTTAAAAATTGGGGTTGTTATAATGTAGTCCCTATATAATTAGAAAACATCAGTTTTCTACTTGTTATTTGATCTTTTATCAACTGGTCCCTATACAATTAAAAATAGTTTATTTAGTTATTTTAATCCTAAAGCTAGTCAAACGTTGTCAAAACTAACATTTAGAAGGGTAGAAAAGTCATTATGTCTATCTAATTTTTTTCTTTATTTTTTTAAATTATGTTTTAATCTTTTTAGTGGATATCCATCAATTTATTTAACAATTTATTTAAATTTTTTTCTTTTTTATCAATTTTGAAAAAAAAAACTATTTAATTAGAAGGCATATTCATCTTTCCACTCATCCATCATTTTATCAGGGGTAAAAAAGACTTTTACCTTATTTTGTGACGGTTGACCGTTAGTTTGACTAACTTTAGGATTGAAATGAGTTGTTTTTAATTATATAGGGACCAGTTTAACAAAACATCAAATAACAAGTAAAAATCTGATGTTTTCCGATTATATAGGAACTAAATTGTAAGAACCCCTTCAAAATTTAATATATAAGAAAATTAGAAAAACAAATCCGGTTTAGAACCATTCCTTCCAGGCTTCCATTAACTATATTATTTCAATATAGTAGCTAAATCCAAATTTATTTTAACATAATCCATCTTTTAATCTTCTAAGTTTTATGGATGACAATATAAAAAGTACTGTGACATACAAACACCACTCTTCCAAAACTTAAAATGTACTATTAAATTCCTAATTATAAAAGTGAGATTAGCAGTCAGTTTCAATTACAAAACATAATTAATTAATGATTTGTGTTATATATTTTAGAGTTCAATGATGTGTAAGAAAATTGTTATCAGATTCATCTAGTCTTTTTTATTATAGATAATAGATTGGTATTACACTGTATACTGATCTGAAGTGTTTGAGATCTTCTTATGAAAAACATTATAGAAGAATAAATAAATAATAATATCAATTACAAGAAAGAAATAAGATGAATAATAATTAATTAAAGAAGAGAAGAAAAAGAACCAGCAGATGAAATTATTATTAAATGCTAACAAACTTGTACTGTGTTTCTATCAAATATTTTTGAAACTTTTAGGGGCAAAAAGAATGGTAATTAGTACTAGACTGATAAAAGCTCTGTAAGATGGAAGCAATGACAAGAGATTCATCATCCCCATTGAATTCCGGCAATGGCAGCGGTTGTGGCGGTGGCGGTGGCGGAGGTGGAAGAGATGGAATGGTAGCCAAAACGGGGTAGTAAAAATTGGTCTTAGCATTTTGTAAACCACTAAAAGAGATTGAAGAAAGGTCATATGCTATAGCAGCTTCTTCAGGAGTGTCAAATGTGCCTAGCCAGTGTCTCTCTTTGGTGTGAGGGTTTCTAATCTCAGCAGCATATCTCCCCCACGGCCGTCGCCGGACTCCCAGATATGGACTGGACTGTCTTGAGCTTCTCTTTGGATTCCTGTACAGCAATGGAGGCAAGTTTTCCATCTCTATATGTGTAATTGTGTAATGTGTTATGGTTATGAAACTGCAGAGGAAAAAAAATGGAATGGGTGGTGTATTTATATACTTGGAAAGCTTTAGGGGCCCTAGTTTATTTATTTATGAAATATTGAATTGTTTTATTTATTTATTTTTGAAAAGAAGAAAAGACTGACGAGATGAGGTTGGTCCGATTGTAAACCCCTTATACCTGCATCACGAGATTGTGGACCTCAAATTTATGTAACAGTGTAATATTTCAAAAAAAAAAAGACTTATAATTAAAGTTAGGGATCGTTTGTTTTTTCAATTTAACAATTAATGGGTTTGAAGTTAAAATATTGTTTTGTCTTTTTAAGTGGTCAAACAACCGACAAACACCTCAAAACAATTTAAAATAAAAAGTAAAAAATCCTGAATTTTTACTTTATTCCAAACACTATTGCATTAAAAATATTTCCTTCCAAGATTATCATTTCAAAGATAATTATTTTTAATATTACTATGATTTATATTATACAAATTTGTTTCTTTTGACATATTATTAATGATAAATAACTATAAATAAAAAAAAAAAAAAAAACTTAATCACACCGTCACTTTCAACTCGAACCTTCATTTTTTTTTTGTTATGTAAAAAATTAAAATCATTTCAATATCATTATTTATCATATCTTAACATTGTCAATATTTACATAAAAACGGTTTAGTATTTGATAAACTATTTCTATTTTGTTGTTTGTATCATATCAAATTAAAATACATAACAATTAATATTAATAATAGTATAAATGTCAAATTATTTGTTTTCTAACAATTTTATCTTTAAAAACAAACAAGTTGATATTATATTCAGATGTGAGAAAAATAAAAAACAAACATGTCATTCAGTTTCAGTTCTTAGTCTTCAAAAAATTCATAATTGTTTAGTTTTCAGATAAAAAAACAAACGACCCCTTAAATTTTATTCATTCAAGGTGTTATAGTCAATTAAAATTGATTATTATCATTTTTATTAGCGAGAGTTTAATAAAAGTATATTTGAATTTATTTAAATTGTTTATTGACAATCGTATTCAACTAAAATTAATTAAATATTAGTACTTTTTAGAACTCCAATTGATGAAATTTTAATGAACAATAATAACATTAATTTATTTAAAGTGTCGAATGTATCAAAAATGTTTTTTTTTATCAATTCAAACATTAGATGCAATTTGTAAGTAGTGGTGAAAATTTAAATTCATTTATTTTCACATTTTATTTTCACATTTTATTTATAAGAATTCCATTTTAACACTCTTAAAAGACATAATCATAATTATAATAATTGATATATATATATATATATATATATATATGTTGAAAAGCTTAAAAGGGTCCTTGTTATTAAAATTAATAACCCCATGATCCCACTAAATAAGGAACCATATATTAAAATAAATTGGCCAAGAGTCACAATTACTTTGTTTTGGTTTAAATAATAGTGAGTGGGGCAGGTGAGAATCATAAACTATAGATAGAAATAATAAATAGGAAAAAAGAGAAAGTTTTGTTTGTATAATTTTATAATGGTTGTATGTTGTGTTAGGCTTCCTTAAATTGCTCGTCAATGGCATGATTAGTGTAAGCATAATGCGTAAATCAATGCAATCCATCATAAATTGCCAGTTTGCCACCTACTTGATTTTACAAAATTATTGCTCCGCTCTCTTACCCAAATTTCAGACAAAATAGCACATTTTGACCTACAAAAAACCATGAAAAATTAAAAAAGAAATTGTTTTGACTTGTACACAGGAGTAATATTTCAAAAAAAAAAAAAACCCTTGTATGTAGGAGTAATTTTCAATTTTTTTTCGTAGGAGTAATGTTAATAGTGTCCAAATTTTTATTCAAAATTTATTGTTAAATTATGTCGTATGTAAATTGTAAATAACATTGCCATTAACCATATTATTTATAGTTTATAAGATGGGTACTTATAATTCACATAAGGTATCATTTGTAAATGAATTTTGAACAATCTAATATTACTCTTAAAATTAATGGTAAGTATTTTTGATATTTGCATTAAATGCTTTTAATTATTTAAAATATTTTTGTTCATTGTAAAAACAAAGAAAAAAAATTGTGCAAATCTATTATTGGTTGAGTGATCCGTATCTCCCTTTCCATATCTGTAGAAGGAGATTCAAGTTTCATTATGTCTATTTAGTATATACCAACCCATGTGAGGAAATCTTTCTCTTGTGTTTGTGTTGTAGGAGTAGATATACAAGTCGTACATTCTTTTGATATGCTCGTTGTTTGACATATGGATCGAAAATGTTCGACAATTAAGTTTGGTCAAAGGGACAATTTTGTTCTGAAAACATGAGGACCACCGTAGCTATTACATGAAAATCGTGTATAAAGTGATATTTCAAAAACTTAGAGACTAAATATCAGTGTACACTGAAATTATAATATCAGTTTTTTAGTTATCAGTCATCAGATCAATCTACTACTACCTGGTTAACATTCACTTATGTCTAATTAGTGACTTACAAGCCTCACATGACTTAATTAAATTTAGTGCACATTGATGAGAAAACTCTTATATAGTGCGCACTAAAAATTCAATAGAGTAAATGTAAACATGAGAAGATGTTGATTAAGTAGTAGATAATTCCAACTGCTAAGATATTTAGTTAGATTTATCTCATTAGATACCATGGCGGTGGCAGAGAGCCTTACACAGTCTCTCTATGGCACTCAGCGATTATATTTTCCCTAAAGCGGCAACCCTAGCCTGGACGGGACACAAAAGCTACCGGACATACCAGAGACTGATAAGGATCTTGAGCCAGTGGATCAATATCATCTTTCTGATGTGCAGGATCCTCAACAAGAGGCAAACACAGAGCATACTAAGACAATATTACAGGCTGAGAGCCTTCTGATAGAGCAATATAAAGAAGGAAGAAGAAGAGGATTTAGCTAGACATCATAAACAGAACAGAAGTTTTTATTTTCTTTCAATCTGCCTTACAAGAGAGACCCGAGCTCCTTTTATAGAGGAAGGAGAGACAAGTCGGGATAAGGTAGAGCCGACAGTCGACTAAAGCAAACAGGGCCTAAACAGGTGGCCGTCATTGACAAAAGCAAACAGGGCCTAAACAGGTGGCCTATATTAACAAAAGTAAATAGGGTCTAAACATGTGGCTTATATTAACAAAATCAAACAAAAGTAAACAGGAGGCGGGGCCCACCAGGGGGGTAGCTGGAGGATGAACTATGGGCTATGAAGATTACAATTGGCATGGTCTTCGTCATCTGAGTCTTGGGCACTACAAATGAAACAGGGCCAGGTGTCCATAGCCAAAGGGTCCTGGGAATCAAGCAGGAAGGAATCCTGGAAAGGATGCCAACTTAAGGAGGGATCTCGGGGCACACCAGGAAGGATGAATGGTTCAGGAATGGAGATCCTGTTGACATCGAACAAGAAGTTCAGAAGAGCAGTTCGTAGAGTTTTGGGATAAGAGGTATGGTAGTCAAAAGTAGTCCGCCATTCATAGCTAACATTGGAGGACCACAGTAGCTTCTGTTGAGGATTGGAGCGGTAGGGCCGGTGGAGAATCCATATACAGGATATAGAGGCAGCTGAGTCAGGATCCAACTTCCAAAGGTTGTACTGACCCATGAGCTTGGTGAGTTCGGATTTCCAGACTGATAAAGGGTTAAACCAATGGAGGAAAGAGAGAAACAGGGTACGGTTGAGGAGAGGAGTCTGGATCAAGGCATATGTGGCCTGGAGAGAGAAGACAAAGGCATGGTGATGGAGGATGGATAAACACCATAAATACCAGAGAACTTGGGGAGAAAAATAGTAGATCAGAGGCATGACAAAAGGATCCAGAAAAGGCCTGGAAGGGTTAGAAAGGACATGACGGATCCCTTGCTGTTTGAGCTGGAGTAAGTAGATAGGAAGATATGTGTGGGCAAAGGTCTGCATCTGGAGAAGAGAAGGTTGTTGACCTGGGGGAACTTGAGAAAGAAGTTCTGGAGGAAAATCCCTGACCGGAGGGAAGGAAGAGGGAGGAACGGAAGAGGATGAAGCTGAGGAAGATGCTGAGCTGGCCATCAGGACAAGGGGAATTCTGTAGAAGGGAGTGACAAGGTGAACTGGTGGAGGACGTGAGAGCATATCTGCAATTATATTGTGTTCGCCTTTCACGTGCCGCACAGTAAAATCATAGCGAGCAAACCAATCTTTGAGTCGTAATAGTTGAGGATTGGGAGGAATCTTGTTCCGAAACTCGAGAACTTTAGGAAAAGAGGAGTTATCCATTTCGACTGTAAAGTTCTTTGTCCGGAGGTAGAAGTCAAACTTTTGGATGGCATATTTGACTGCTAAGATCTTTTTGTAGACAGTGTGATAATGTTTCTGTGCTTCTTTGAATTGTCCACTTGCATGACCACAATAATGGCGTTGGCCGAGCTTATCTTCAATTAAGATAGCACCCCAATAATGATCGATGGCATCTGTCTGGAGGATGAGCTGTCCTGTGGATGGAATGGTAAGAGCAGGAGGAGACTGGGCCACTTTCTTGAGGTGGCTCACAACAGAGGTGTGTGTGTGGTCCCATAAAGGAGGATTTTTCTTCAGAAGAGCGGATAGCCTGGATGTGTAGAGGCTAACTTTAGGGATGAAATTTCTGATAAAATTAACGATCCCGAGAAATTGTTGGACTTGTTTGTAAGTGAGATGAGAATCCAGGAAATCAAGGAGTTGGGATGCCAGGTGGGGACCAGGGTGGTACTGTCCATTGGCAGTGTGCATGCCAAGGAAGTCAATCTCAGATTGACCAACTGAACTCTTTTTATCAGAAAGCATGATACCATATTTACGAACAATATCATGAAAGGTCTGAAGGAGGTGAGAATGTGACTGTTTGTAAGAAGAAAACAGAAGGATATCATCAATGTAGATGAGGGCTGAATGGAGCAAAGGATGAAAGATCCGGGTCACGGCTTTCTGGAAGAATGAAGGGGCGGTTTTAAGCCCGAAAGGGAGGACCTTCCATTGGTAATGAGCATTGGGGAGATAGAAGGCGGTCTTATGACGATCATCATGATGGATGCCAATTTGCCAGAAAGCACCTTTGAGATCCAATTTGGAGAAAATGGTAGCACCAGGAAGCTGAGAGAACATAGTGGAGGTCTTGGGGACTGGAAATTTGTCATCTCTAAGGAAGAGATTCAGAGGCTTATAGTCGATCACTAGTCTTTTCTTTCCACGTGTCAGTTCTGATCTTTTTTCAACATAAAAGGCCTGGCAGGCCCATTGAGACGAAGTGGGCTCAATGAGACCTTGGCTGAGTAGCTCGGCGCATTCAGCAGAGGCTAACTGGAGGTCAGAAGGTGACATGCCTGTGTGGGTGGCCTTAGTAGGGTTGACGTCTTCGTTGAGCTTAAAAGGGAGGTGGACGAAGAAGTCAGAATTCTTCCATAGAAGAGAAGGGTGGTGAAACTCAGCATGACTATTAGTGCAGAATTGGAGAAGCTTTTGCTGAATATCCTGGAAAGGAGGCTGGAGAGCAGACAGCGGGAAAACTTTGTGGATAGGGGAAAAGGGTTTAAAATCTCGTTTGTAACGAACACTGGACGGGAGAATACGGAGAGAGTTGCATTGGCAGTAAACATCCCAGCCTATGAGGATATCTTTGTCAGGTAAGGGTGTACCGAGGACTTGGGCCCAGACGGTGTAGGACGGAAATAGCTTTATACCAACCTTAGATTTTGAAATGAGATTGGTAGTAAAAATCTTGCCATCGGCAGCCTTGAAGTAACGGGTATGCGGTTTCCAACTGTCAGGAGGAAGGATGGCCTGGTTCATCATCGTGGTATGAGAACCAGTGTCAAAATAAGCGATAACATCAATGGGTTTAGCATATTTATCGGGCAAAATTTGAATAGGAACCTGAGGGCCTAAGGAGGTTTCTGTAGAGGCTGCTTGGTAAGAATTGTAAGTCGGGCTGGACTCTGGGTCAGAGGAGTAAAAGTCAGAGCTGTCAGAGAGATGGAGGACAAAAATTGTACTCTGATCAGCAACTTCTTGTTCAGAGAAGATGGACTCAACATCAGCATATGAAGGAATATTATCAGCAATAGAAGCCAGCTGCTGGACAAGCTTAGCAGACTTAGCTTTCTTGTTCGGGCATTGTCTGGCAAAATGACCTGACTGGCCGCAAACAAAACATTTGAAGGATTTGTTCTGGGCTCGAGAGGACTTCCGTTTGAAGTATTTGAACTTCTTTGTCTTAGATTTTGAAGATTTGCCAGAACGGGACTTGAAAGGACGGTAGTGGTTCTTCTTTTTGGATTTGCAAAAGCATTGATCTTTGTCTTTGCATTTAATATGAAGAGAGGGCTGTTTGCACTGGCCTTCATATTTCTTTCCTTCTCGAAGCATTTTGGAGAAGATCTTTTGGGTGGCGCAGAGTTTGTCGAGAGCGCCAAGTGTGAACATGTGTATTTCTCCTAAAGTGATATCATTAAAAGGTCGACCAGACGTATCAATTCGACGCTGGAGTTCTTCTTGGAGTTCGGTGGGGAGAGAGTTGACGTACACATGTTTGAGACTTTGGTCATTAATACCACCAAGGATGTGGTATCGGCCGGACATACGTTTGAAATGGTATTCAACATCCTTTTTCCGTAAGGAACAACAACGCATTTCAAAGAACTCTTGGCGAGCCTGTTTGTAATATTGGTTGGGATCCCCGAGAAACTCACGGAAGAGAATTCCCATGGCATGGGCAGTGGATTGGGCCCGAACAAACTGGAGCTGTCTGTACTCACCCAAGGCTTGGTACTAATCACGGAGAAAACCAGTAAAGCGAGAAACAAATTCTCGGAGGATAGCTTCAAGGGTTTGTTCGGACTTGGCCATTTGTAAATCGAGCCAAGCACTCATCTCAGAGATTTTTTTTCTCCATGTGTCAGGAGAAGAGTCATCAAGTTGGAACCAGGGGCCATTGGTAGGCCTGGATTTTGGGGCTTGAGGAGGTGAAGCTGGAGGAACATCAGGAGGTTCTTCGACAATAGGAGTAGTGCATGTAGGACCAGTAGAACTATCACCAGGAGAGTCGTAGGTTTGGTCCGAAGGGTCTGCTCTGGAAGCCATAAAGGCCTGAGTAGGATCTGGTAGGTCTGGAGAAGAAGACAGGTGGAACGGAGATCCCAAAGAGGAATGAGACTCTGAAGAGGATGAAAGAGAGTCTAAGGCCATTGTGGTGGATGGAGAGGACCTAGGAGATGTATAGAATGTTGGCTTGTATTGAGCATGGCTTTTATCCTTACGGGAACGAGAACATGAAGCCGTAGAGGATTGAGGCTTAGACTTTGAGGCGTCTTTCGGAAGAGGATACTTCCGAAATAGTTCTCCGGTAGACTTAAAGTAATGTGAATAGTCTGGGGACCTTGCAGGAGAAGGAGGAGGAGAGGCTGAAAATCCCATGGAATGGGGATGAGACATTCTTGGCTGATATGGAGGCAGCTTAGAATAGGCCTGATCTTTTTGTAATTGATCTAGTTGAGCTCTGAGCTGTCTAATTTCCTTTTCCTTCTTATCAAACTTGGAACCATGGTAACCAAGGTTGATGTAGTAGTGGAGGTCTGCATCCAGTTTAGCAATTCGAGACTGGAGATCAGAAAACATCTGTCGAAAAGTGGAATCCATGCTATGAAGTCGATTCTCATGTTGGAGACATGATGAGAGACTCGGTCAATCTTCTGATCGATAGAACTCAGGACTCGATTTTGGATTTTGGCATTATGGGATTGCTAGTTGAGAACTTGTTCAGCATGAGAGGGATGCTTAACAGAACCATCAGGTAAGACCTCAGTGGTTTGAACATAAGGTCTGGAGAACCGTGTCTTCTCAGGATTAGAAGTGGGTTCCAAATGAGGGAAATCTTGGTCATAGCTGGATGCCATGAAACACTACATCAGTTGTGAAACAGGACTGGGTAAAAGACCTTCAGTGTAGAGAATCTGTAATGCTCTGTCATATATGGGAAGAGGTGGTGAAGAGACAGGTAGTAAACCTACCCAGGGACTATCTGGGTCATCTGGAGAATGGGTCCGATGGCGGACGGGTCTGCAAGTAGAATTGAGAAGTTGTCTGGAGGAACGGTTGCAAAGGCAATCTGGGTCACACATGGAGGGATCAACATCCCTGATAAAGTGACCGTTGATCTTGTCTGTGTAGACTGCAGAGCCATTAGCTTCAAAGCTGTGGATAGGAATGTCATCTTCAAAGATAAGAGGATCATCAAGGACTGGAATATAGGGGCTTCTGGAGGAGCACTGGGTGGAGTAGGAGCAGTAGGTGTAGCTTCCGAAGGAGAGGCTGAAATGGCTGTAAGAGGCTTATAAATTGTCTTAACAGTGCCATCTGGTTGTCTGGTATAAGTAGTGTCGGAGGCGATGACAGGAATGGTATTTTGAAAAGCCTTTTCATAGTTAGTGATCCAAGACAGCGGCATGATCTCGAGAAGTTGGTCTATGGGTAATTGTCTAGGAATCTGAAGGATCGTGGGAACTTCATCTTCTCTTTCAGCTTTGATGAAGATGGTGTCACCGGAGTGGCCTAGGATAGGCAGGTCCAAGGAATGGTCTTGAAGACGATAGGCGATCTGGTGATGAAAGGTGGCCATGTAAGAATCTGGGAGCATCTTTATGCCCATCAACTGAAGTTGTATCTTGAGACAGTTGTGGAGATTGGCATCTCGAAGAGAGATGTTGAAGTTGGGGTAATATGTCAGAGAGATGCTTCCTGCATGGAGAGTGGAAAGGCAGGTACCAATAACGGCCTGCTCGTAGTCTTGGAAGACTGTGTTAAGCAAGGCAAGTCTGGCTGTGACAGGTAAACCTTTTCTGCCATGAAGGGTGATGATGATCCGAACAGCACCGACATGAAGGTGGGAATAACCTTCTGGGATCCATTGATCGATCAGGGGCTGACCAATCTCTAGATCAATATATTGCTCAGCAGAGGATGCTGGAATTAAGCAATTATCATGTGCAGAAGATTGCACGTATTCTTTAACAGGGGGTCTCCTTTGTTGCACAAGATGAGAAATTTGTCTGGTAATGGATTTATTTCTTTTGAAAATATTGTAAGGATTGAGAAGGGGTAAAGCAGTTTCAGAGATTTGAGCGGAATCAGGGATGTGTGTATATTCAACAAGGTTTTGTATTTTGTTGAACTGGGTACATCGAACAGAAGGAGGTAAGGACACAGAAGAAGAGAGGTGATGAAGAGTTATTTCAGAGGATGAGGAATTCATATTGGAGAAATCGTCCTCCTATTATATTGACTCTATCGGACTTCTAACAGCCTAACGATTATTCACTCTCAATAATTCTATAACATCTTCAAGCCACAAAATCTACTCAATATGATAGACAAATTTATTGAGTACTATTCGAATAGTTAGATAAAAAAAATAAAGAGTTCTTACCGGGACTTGACAGGAGAGAAATTCAATTGTTCAATCTCAGAAAAAATTCATTATGAGAAGTAATTAGGGTTTTTTTTTCTTTTCTAAAACCTGTATAAATAAGAAATATGTTAAAAGAAAAAAATTTATACCATATCAAATTAAGATAAATTTGGAAATATATCTTTTGAGACTTGGAAGAGAATATTTTAATTGCAATACAATGATTTGGAATTAAGTTATAAGTCAGGATTTCTTACTTTATATTTTAAGTTGTTTTTTGATATTTTTAAGTTGTTTGACCACTTAAAAAAACAAACAAAACAACTTATTGAGTTCAATTCAGACCCTGTAAGTCTTAAGTAGGGATGCACATTTGGGGAATGGGGGTGGATATAGGTCCCCCCATCCCCATCCCCACTTCCTAGACCCTCCCCCCTCCCCCCCCCCCCCCCCCATTTCCTCATTTGGGGGAAAATGGGGTTGGGGGATTTTGGGGGGAGGTATCCCCATCCCCAACCTCAGTTCCCCATTTCCCCCGTTTCCCCCATTTTTTTCCGTTTCCCCGTTTCCCTATTTTACTAATAATTACAAATAAAAAAAAATTACATTACAAATATAATATCAAAAATCCATCAGTGTGTTACACATACAAAAAAAATCCATTACAAAATAAAGTATTTCAATAAGAATTTAGATTTTGAAAGAGTAAATGAGGTTTGTATAGTTAGGTTTTGAAATAATAAAAAAAATTAAATATATAAAATTATATTTATAATATTTTTTGGGGAAATGGGGAAACCCCATCCCCATTCCCATTTGGGGGAAATTTGTGGGGGAAATGGGGAAATGGGGTTGGGGGAAGTCTCCCCATCCCCATCCCCATTTCAATTTGGGGATGAAAATCATCCCCATCCCCACCCGTTTCCCCATTTCCCCCCAACAATTTTCCCACAAATGGGGATGGGGTCGTGGGGAATTGGGGCTCCGGGGTCAAATGTGCAACCCTAGTCTTAAGTGAAAAAAACAAACGACTCCTAAGAAATTCTGACTCTTAACTTAATTTCAAATCACTTGATTGTATTATATTTTTTTTTCCAAGATCATCCTACCAAAGATAACCTATTTCCAATTTTATCATAATTTATATTATACAAATTAATATTTTTAATGTATTATTTATGATAAACATTAAAAAAAAAATATTCACATTGTAACTCTCAAGACCATTGTTGAACCTTCAATTCTATTTTTTTTAAATCAAAACCATTTCTAAATCATTATTTATCCTTTTTTATAAAAAAAACAATTATTTTTTATATCTTAATTATGAAAAATATATTGCAATTATTATATAAAAATAGTTTAAGATTTGTTAAATTATTTTGATTTAGTTGTTTGGATCATATAAATTGAAAATACATAACAATTAGTAGTAACAATGGTATAAATATCAAATTACTTGTTTTTAAACCATTTTATATTTAAAAAACAAACAAGTTGGTATTTTATTCAGAGGTGATAAAAATAAAAAACATACATGTTATTCAGATTCAGATTTCTATCACTATTCAGTTTTCAGTAAAATTCAGAACTGTTCGGTGACAAAAAAACAAACAACCCCTTACAAAGAAGAGAAATACTAATAACCGTTTATTATACTTGATGAAAAACAATGAATAGTTATCTATAATAGCCGGTGGAACAAATAACCTATATGAAATTTAAAGCATTTCAATAAAGTTTGATGAGATATTTTCATGGATGATAAAAATAATAATAAATACTTATGAAAAAAATTGATTTTTTTTTTTGCAGTATTTAAACCGATTTTTTTTTTAATACGAAGCATTAAAAATAGGGCGAAAGGAAAGATATAAAGAAAAAAAAGTTCTAACACATGAAAAAATTTCAAATTTTTTTCACAAATATGTTTCATTATTTTTATTATCTTTGAAAAAAAAATACAACAAAATTCATTGTAATTAATTAGAGTTTATTAAGTCCTCATGAATGTTAACGTAAGGAATTCTCGCTAGATAAGTAAGATAACCAATATGTATATCCTTTGTATTAAGATCCTGAGAATCTTGATGATATTAAAAAAAAACTTTAATAATTTTTGACAAAAGATTTTCCATAGATGATAAAAATAATAAAATATAATAGTAAAATAATTAAAAAAAAGGTTTTCTAAAACTATTTATTTCCGATTTTATGAATATGAAGAATAAAAAAAAAAGGAAAACATAAGAAAAATTGAAAAAACAAAGTTTTTTATTTTTTAGTTAAAAAAAAAGTTTTAAATATAGGGATGGCAATGGGGTGGGTTCGGGGCGGGGTGGCCTTCCCCGCACCCCACCCCATTTATTTTTTGAAAACCCATCCCCTCATAAAACCCCACCATAGATGGAGCGGGTTGGGGCGGGGCGGGGCAGGGTACAGCAGGGAGTGCTTTCCCCATTCCCACCCATTAACCCCATTTATAATTTTTTTTAATTAAAATAACAAATATATAACCATTGAATATGATAAAAAATATAAAGTAATAAATAATTCCAAAAAACTATTAAAAAACATCTCATAAAATTCAATCATGTTCAATCATTCTCTCTTCGTAAGATCAACTACATTTAGGGATGGCGATTCGAGTTGTTTGAGGATTAGAGACTTAGAGTTACAGTTAGCTGCTAGGGTTTTTTTTAATAGTATTTTGTTTTGTCACTTTATGTTAAATAATGGTGAATTAGTGTAAAGTTATGGTTAATGTATTTACATATTTCCTTTTTTAGATTTTTTTTTTTTTTTGAAACTACGTAGTTTAACTAAATATTATTTTAAGCAGGGCGGGGCGGGACGGGACGAGGAGGGGCGGAGAGTATAAAACTCATCCCCGCCCCATACTCATTGCGGGTTAGACTATACATCACCACCAAATTGAAACTCATCCCCACCCCAAAAGTGCGGGTCCCCGTGAGGAATTTTGCCTTCCCTATTTAAATACTCTAAAAATCTTCTAACTCTTTCTCAAAATCTATTTCGTTGTTAATATCAACCATAAAATAATCTCACTCAAATTATTGAATTTCATCAAAATCCTCACTAGATATGTCATTTTTCCCCGCTGCCCCAAATCCCCATGCCTGTTTTGAGGAAAAAAAATCTTCCTCAATCCTATTTTTTTAGGATAATTACCAATTAGATCCTGGAATTTTTTTTTAAAATTTCAAATTGCTTACGACTTTTACAAAAGTGACCCAAGTTGGTCATTAAATTTTTCTCAAAAACCAAATTAGTTCATCTAACTAAATTTCATTAGTTAACTTTAACTGTGTAGAGGTAAAATTGTACTTTACTCTTAAATAATATAATAATGACACATACACAGTTTTTCTTAACACATATATATTTTTATTTATATTATTTGTGTATTTTGATTTTTGAATAATTTTGACAATAATGCTTGTATAATATTAACAAAAAATAACAATTATATAAAAATGGTAAAAAAAAACTAAACTGAGAATGAATAATAACTTTGTTTATAAAATAATGATATAATTGACATTATCTTATTAAAATATTTTTAGATTTTTTAGAAAATTTTAATTAAAAGGGTACAAATGGCGTTTCATTAATAATTTTGGATTTTGTTATAATTATAATGGTGAATTTAATACACAAAAGACAAAACAACTTTACTCTAATATAACAAATAATGAGTATTTACGTATTTTAAATTAAATTGTTAAAGTTAACTGTTATATTTAACATCGTTAAACCACAAATGGCCTTAGGGCCGTCTCAAGACATTTTGGGACACAAGCCATTTAATGATATTAACAAAAATCGGGATCCCATATAAAAATTAGAACAATACGTCAATACCCAAAATACTGACCATATCAATGAGAGTGTAGCATGTGACCTTTTTTCCTTTACTTTTTACATGTATCTTACAAATTTGGCCACGGACTACACTCTCATTGATAAAGTCAGTATTTTGGGTACTGACTAGTTAATGCCTGAGTATTGTTCTAAAAATTATTATTATTAAAGAAGGGTTGGCAAATAAAGATTAGCAATTTAATTGGACTAGGTTAGCAAATAAAGTGGACTTCAATGGAGTCACTGAGAGAGTGGGTGGCGATTTTGGCCAGGTTAGCAAAAAAATGTTAACAATTCAATTGGACTCTCAAATAATATAAAATTAAGTCTGATTTATTAGAATTAATTGGATTTTGATGTTTATTTCTATTAAATTGAACTAGATACGGATAATTGAACCTTATTAAAAAAAACAAAGTAATGCTTGAAATTGAGCCCTTCTTATACTAAAATAAATTGGACATGAGGTCCCAAAAGAAGAAGAAGCAGATTGGACCATTTGGAGGCCCCATCAATGCTGGGTTTGCTGCCCACATGGGCCAACCCTGAATGGCGTTTCATTAATATTTTTGTATTTTGTTGTAATTATAATGGTGAATTTAATACACAAAAGACAACATTTTTACTCTAATATAACAAATAAATGATATTCACGTACTTTAAAAAAATTGTTAAAGTCATCTGTTATATTTAACTTTTTTAAGTCATTTAACTTTTTAAAGTCATTTGAGGGATCAATTTAATCACTTCAAAAAAGTGAGGGATTAATTTGGCACTTGAGAAAAATACAAAGACCAATTTAGTCACTCTTGCAAAAGTTACAAACAAATTGAAATTTTACACAAAAAAAAAGTCTAAAACCTAATTGGTGATTGCCCTTTTTTTAAATTCTAAGTGGATCCCCCAATTTTCTCATTTCCCCTAATTACCCATTTTAACCCTAAGTATAATTAGTCTAAATATAAACCAACAGGAGAATGAGATTCCTAGTTTTTGAATGATTCATTATTTATTTTGTTAAGTTTATTTTGAGAATTCATAAATAAAATTTAGTATATTTGATTGTTTTAAATTTTGAGTCAAATATGGTCTAAGCAAACATTATCAAATTCAAATATGAGATTGGGAATTGAGGGAGGATGAGGAAACTTCCACCCAGACGTTCCCCATATAGGAATGGGTAACCGATACGATACCCATCTCCGTTTCCCCTAATTGCCGTCTTAGTCCTCAAAAACATGTACGGGATCCCAAGTTGATGAACCTCCCTCATTGATAAAACCATGTGCCCGCGCTTAAAAAAAATGGGTCATATAAAGGGCAGGGGCACAGGCACGGGCACGGTAAATGACTTACCGACCGCGTAATGTTACATATTAAACATTTTTTTTCTTCCAAAATATGAGTTTAAAGTTTTGATATTTACATAATAAATGATTTAATTCATTATATACAAAATTGTAAACAATTACAAAAACTATCTGAAAAAAAATATTAAGCAAAAATTAGTACATAAACGAATACGGACATTTAAGTAATACAATCAATTAATTATATTTTTTTTAACTCATACATTAATTTATTTATTTTTTAATTGTTAGAAATGGTCATTCCATTCCATAAAATTTCTATAAACATATTTATTCCATTCAATAATAATTCCTTTCAACCAAACATCTAAAAGTATATCGGTAATTATTTAGATAAGCTTCCTAAAGATGCTATCAAATAAATTGGTTGTATACACTAAAATCTGATCACTCAACAAGAAATTTCATGAGAAAGAGTTATATATCACGTAAAATGAATAATATACAATGAAAATTTTACAAAATTACAAAATAGAATCATAATTTGACACCCGGGAGAGGAAATGTGAGTAAAACTTACAGCAGGGCTTGATATGGCAGTTCAATTAAGTCAGTTTTCGCCACAGAGATCCTTTGGATGCTGATAAGCACTTCACTCTTGGGAAGAGAAAACCAGCCTTCCGTGGATTTCCATTAGCATGAGAATTCTCATACACTTCTTTGCATTCTTGTACAACCTGTTTTGACAAGAATAGTATACACTGATAAGACCATTTTTTAACGGACACCGTTGCATGATGAAAATAAATGAAAAATAACGACAATCAAATAAAGAAAATAAAAAACATTACCAAATTCTGAATACAATTATGGTTACTAAATTAGTTTTAATCCTAAAAATTTGAGATCACGAGATGTTGTAATAAAATGACAAATTAATATATGCCGTGTGGTGGTGTTGACTGAAATTAAGAACACACCAAGTCATACACCTTCCATGAGATGCAATAAAACTCCCGACTAGAATTTTATATATATATATATATATATATATATATTATTATTATTATTGTTATTATCTTAGGGTCTCACAATATTCGTTCAACTTCATCCACTGTGACCAAATTTTAGAGCGATGAACATACCTCCTTTGCATCCTTCCGTGGTATACCCTCTCGTACTCCAACAAGCTTCTCAACAACCTCAGGCTGCAATTGGAGAAAGGTAGATAATATTTAACTGGAATGTTAATCTCAAAAACCTTCAGAAAATTCAAGAGACATACAGACAATATGCTATGTTAGACTGAAGTGACAAGTACTGACAACCACAAACTGAGAAGTGAAATTATGAAACACATTCATAGTTGTGGTAAAAGAAAATTAAAAAACCTAATGTGTAGGATCAATAACAACTTAGTAGCAGCATAGCATTTATGATGCTTACCGGGCAGTCAGGCTGATGTTCAAGAATATTTGTATAGATGAGTGTAAAGGAATCCAGGCTCTCAGCTGAAGCAAGTTCTCTTAGATCACTCAGAATCCTGGTTCTGCTTTCAACTTTCTGCAGCAAGGAGCCAGAGAAAAATCAGTTAAGAATAAAACACGAGAATCTAATTGACAAAATATCTCTAACCTAAAACGAAATGGCAATACGTTGTCAACGAGAATTATTTGCATGAACACTTACATTAACACTTATATACTCCCTAAAGAAGTCCATAATAACCTCTTCATCCAGCCTCATCCGTTCAATGGTATCTTCCTTGATGTAGTTTTTCTACAATTACAAGAACCAGATGAACAATAAGCATAGAAATTAAAGACATCATAGAACATGCAGAAGAATGTGCAACTGAAAAGATAAAAAAGCATCACCAAAAATTTAGTTTCAGAAAGGAGGAGAAAACCTGTGTCAGAAGATGATCAACATAAATGACCAATGTTTCCTCCAGACATGCTTCAACAAATCTCCTAAATGATCTCTCTTCAATATACCTTAGTTATAGAATATTAAAACCAACAACAGATACATGAGATAATTGTTCCACCATAAATTAGACATATCGAAATAATGAAGCTTTAAAAATCCAGAGGCCAGAAAGTGTTTATAATTAAATCAATTTAATGGCACAGGAATGAATATTTTTGTTAGAAATTAATATTTTGGAATGGGCTCATATTTACTGGATCAGAACAAGATAATTATCTTTCCAACATCAACAGTGAATGGGTTGTATGGAAACTAACTTTGAACAAAAAACTATATATTCGTATATCAGGTATGTGACAATAAGAATTATCATACCTTAATTGCTGCCTAACCTAACATCACCAAATTTTAAATAAAGAGAACTTACATCTTTACATCCGTAAAATAATCACCAAATGTTGCAACTAGGTACTCAGTAACCTGTCCCTCACACCATTCTGAAACACAAAAAAGGTCAACAAACCAACTCAGAGGGAAAAGAAGAAATTACAAGATGTAGGCAAGATTATGAAGGTTCTCCACCAATAGAATTTAATATTAGAATATACATCAGAAGATTATACTAATATAATGTAATTTTAGAACAATAGAAAGTTATAACAGATTAACAGAATGAATTACAACTACTTAATCCACCTAGTAGCTCCAAAAGATCTTTAAATGGGGCTGGGTGGTTTCCCAATTGTCAGAGTTGCAGAAAGGTAACATAGAATTTTATGATAGGCTGTTAATATAAAATGATATTTTATTAGGTTTTTACTTGAACATGAAGTTGGGGATAAGAGAATTCCAACAGAATAGTACATGACTATGAATGTCAATAGCAGCTTTGAATTCTATTTGCATCAGAACCTTGTTGTACTGCATGCTCTTTCTATGATAACAAGGGTAGAAGATGAGTAGAGTCTCTCTAGATAAAAAATCAATATTCTGAAAAAACAATTAATCATATTTTGAAAACACAGACCCAATAATAACAAATGTATTATCCTTTGATGGTATACAAGTATCAATAACATAGAACAACATAGAACAAGCTCTGGATTAATCGTAAGCCAAAAGATATGGGATAATTATACTTAAGATCATTAACCTGGTCAAATGCATGGTTGAGTAATTTGAGTTCAAAGGCATACTTGCCTTCTATATATCCCATGGACCCAATTTGAAACCCAAGTCAGTATATTCTCTAATAAGTGAACTGGAAAAGAAAGCACATATGACTCATACTGAAATAGGCACTTGATTTTTGATCTGAAGTATTCAATTTTTCAGATGTGTTATATGACTTCTAGTCTGACAACTTGATAAAGATGCCAGTCCTACTGACTGCTAACTACTTATAAGCAAATACTGATTAACAGAGTCCATTATTGATCTGATTTGAACAAATCTTGGGTCACAATAAATTCATTAAAAAAAAAAAGATCCACACGTTATTTTAAGAAATTAACAAACTCACTAGAGAGAAGTAGATTTTTAATGAGATAGAACAAGACTGCTAAACAGATCGGTTTGGTCACCCTAAATTGGCTCTGAATCCACTTCATTTACAGGCTTAAAGAAAATAAAATTGTTGAAATGCTCCAGAAAACGACACGGAGCATCCACCTAATAGCAGTCAGATGGAAAATGAATTGCAATACTTACTATTTGAAATCTCAACTCATTCATTGTGCAATAATATTGCCATACTGTTTTAGAAAGCATCCAGATTCTCCAACTTTAGAAAAAACAATAAGAAATTGCCTAAAATTATGTTGTCAGTCAGTTCCAAATGCACAATTTGACATGACAAGGAATGAAGGAAATAGGCAACTTAGCGCATATCATCATAGTTTCAAATTTGGGGTGACGTCAGCCAAGAAATGCTAGAGAACACAAAATGGCAGTTTAGCACTGCATAAATGAGAACGTACACTAATGCATGTTAACAGTTTGATACAAGCAACTTGCAGCAATCAGGAAAAAGACTAATTAAAAAATATGTAAGACATTAGCAATATGGGTGGATTCCAATTTCACTATAAGCACCAATTAGTAATGGAGAGTTATTTAACCTTTATGGTAAAGCTTGACAAGTAATTCCTGCACTCCAGGATCTTCAAAGATAACAGTAACAGTTTGAATCACAGCTTCCTACAAGAGATGAGTAGTTTGGATATAAGTACAAATCCTATTTGAATGCACGCATGAAGTTCATCAAGAAAACCATTTTAATAAAATTCAAAGACCACTAGCTACAATTTCAAATGAAACAAAAAAAAAAACTGGAAAAACCACAGCTTTCAACAATAACATGATATACAACAATTAAGTTTCAGATACCTTTGCCACATCTAGGAAACCTTTGCAAGTGTCTTCAAAATTAACCTACAAAAGTGACAAGAGGGAAACAGATTTTAAAGTCGAGTAAAAAGTATTCAGTCTCATTTACGAAGTTCACAATAATAAGCTTCAACTCTTATAAATATTCAGAACTGTTGAGGAGGTTTTCTTATGTTAGGTGGTGTTATGGAAAACTATTAGATTTATCTTCAACCACATAAGTGAGAAACTAGACACCCGTGCATCGATATATGTTGGGATCCTGATAATACAAATAAATTTATATATCAGAAATCATGGAGTGCAAGCTTTGGTATTTACATATTTTCAAATTTTCTGTTTCTTCGTTTTATATTCTTCAATTTGAAGAATTACCCAAACCGCACCTTTTTGCTACCGGAGCCAAGATGGGGTTACGATGGAGAAAATTGTATATACTTATCAGCCACCGAAAAGGACATATTCTCTGCCACAAGAGCTATGTGGCAAGGATCTTCAACACCAAATAGATTTCCACACTAATTATACAAGCATAACTTATGCACTGACTGTAGAAATGTTACTTTCTTCTATGCAGTTTGCCATTTAAAAATGCCAATTCGTTTGCAACCATGCCAATATCAACAAGAACAATATATTATCTGTAATAAATAAAATAATAAAATACAAAACTTGCTCCACATTATAGAAATGATGAAAAATCTAAGGTTTCACAATGATGTTTTGGAATTCATAAAATTCGATATGCCTACCTTGGTTAAACCAAAAAGCCAAACCAATACACAAATTTTGACAATCAAACTGGCATATCATCATTTCAAGTAAAATTAAAATAATGGAATAATAAAAACAAAAAAAAAATCCACTCTCGCACAAATGACAAAATGTAAATGGACAAACAGCAGTCTATTACAATTGAATGCTTTATAACTTGGAGGAAAGTAAGAACCTTCATTCAGCTTCATTTATTTTATTTTATTTTTGTATTAAAAAAAGGATGAAAAGGGTTAAATGAAGGATGAAAAATTAAATGGAATCAGCAGTACCTGTTCAGCATAGTTTGGAGGAAGAGCTTCTATGGTGCTGTTGCTCAGCTCCATTGCAAGGTCATAGCAACGTAAATTGTTGTTTATCTGTATGCCACGTTAATAGCACCCCCCATAGAAAATGATTAATGAAATTTTCACACAACCAATTGATATTAACACAAACTCCATATGGCTAATTCACAAACCATTGCACATAAAGGTTCCAGTCCAATTTCAGAGGCAGGTTCAGCAAGTCTCTCCCTTTCAGCTGCTTGAAAATCAATCATTACCTGAACAAACACGGTGATTTTATTTAAATAAATAAAAAATGAAAAGCCATTTTACAGAAGACTCACAATCATGTACTTTAATTTGTAGAGATAATAGTACGAAACATTGAACGAAAGCAACTGGAAAAACTACAAGGGAGAAGGCCTACATCACTGATTCACAATACTATCATCAAATCAGAAAAACAATTATTTAGAAGCAGTTGTATACATTCACAAATTCAGTAGTATTGTAGGGTAATTTAAGTAAATATTTCTATATAAATTTAGAAGAAAACATTGCCTGAATAACAGCCAAAGCAATTCTGTATAGCATGACATCAGTGCTATTATCCCTAACAATTTGCACTTGTTCCCCGAGGATCCTGAACAAATCAACTGCAGCTGGAGTATAAAGCTTCCCGTCTTCTGTTTTCTTTGGTGGTTGTAATTTATCAGCCCCCAAGATATTTAAGTACCATTTCTAGAAAAAATAAATTTGATAAAAGCAGGTGTTAACTGAATTACTAATTTACAAAATACCAGCATAATTGATTCATGGGGTAATGATATACTAACCCTTGTCGTAGCTTTCATTCTCTCAACATATGAATTCATAAGGGGATCCATAGCACCGCTCTCAGAACAAACTTGAGCCAGGGTCTCATCAACCCCAAGGCCAATTAGATTATCTTGGTATTCAACTACCCAACCAGTTACCTAAGCATAAAAATTGTGAACAGCTGAATTACGCAATAGAGAAGAGGGAGAAAAGTGAAAAAAGAAATTTTTAAAGAATGAACTTGCTTTCCAAACTAATAGCCATTAGTCAAGAAATTACCAGGAAAGATCTTTGGAGAAACAGATTTAATTCATAAATTCAACAGCATTAGCTATGGCAGACTGACCTTTAGAAGCTCATTGCAAATTTGCAATATAAGAAGAATTTACAAGTTGTCAGCTAAGTGAAATTGAATACAAAATATCTCCTTTTTAATTATAACATGTTTCAGCAAGCGACAAGGGTGCCTGTATTGGTGTTATTTCAACCTAGATACCTTAAACTAGGTTGAAAGTCAATAAAACATAAGTCTTGGGAGATGTGCTTAAAATACTCATTCTAAATTTCTATTATAGTTCCTTTCCAAACTAATAGCCATTAGTCACGAAATCACAAGGAAAGATCTTTGGAGAAACAGATTTAAATCATAAATTCAACAACATTAGCTATGGCAGACTGACCTTTAGAATTTGCTATATAAGAAGAATTTATACGTTGTCAGATAAGTGAAATTGAATACAAAATTTCTCCTTTTTAATTATAGCATGTTTCAACAAGCAACAAGGGTGCCAATATTGGTGTTCTTTCAACCTGGATACCTTAAATTAGGTTGAAAGTCAATATTGGTGTTCTTCCAAAGTCAATAAAAAAAATAAGTCTTGGGGATGTGCTTAAACTACTTTCATTCTAAATTTCTATTACAGTTGCTTTCCAAACTCATAGCCATTAGTCAAGAAATTGCTAGGAAAGATCTTTGGAGAAACGGATTTAATTCATAAATTCAACAACAGCATTAGCTATGGCAGACTGACCTTTAGAAGCTCATTGCAAATTTGCAATATAAGAAGAATTTATAGGTTGCCAGCTAAGTAAAATTGAATACAAAATATCTCCTTTTTAATTATAACATGTTTCAACAAGCGACAAGGGTGCCAATATTGGTGTTCTTTCAAACTAGATACCTTAAAAACCCAATTAGCAATGTAATCAAGGTAATGCAAGGCACATTACTGCCACTGACCAAATTACAGGCATATTATGCATGCCAAGTTTGCATTTAAGAACATGAGATTACATATTTGAATTTCAAAACAAAAATAATAATAAAGATCCAGGCTAAAATACCTTTAGAATCTCTATATTTGTCAGTTCATTCGCCCTGTCACTTAACAATCTAAGCATCTGAATAAATCTCTCAGTATACAGGTTTACCATCAGCTGGAAAATTTCATATCTGTCAACATGGAAAATTGAATCAGAAGAAATCAAACATTCCCATGAAAGTTATCCTTCATGCTACTCATGTTCAAAAATGGTGCACATGCTCACTCACAAACTCACAGCCACAAGCACATACACTCAGTCAAGTCCAAACACTCAAATGCACATCCAAAACTACAATATGCCAATGTAAAGCATCATAAACAGAAACTACTATATGTAAATAATAAATATGAGCTAAAAGTTAGCCATTAATCCGGGAAAACAAATAAACAAGAAGATCTAACCTTGGAGGAAAACATGGGGCCACATAGTCATAAATATCTCCAAGCTCTTCTCCAATCTATATGTCAAAAATAAGGGTATTATGAAACAGCAAATATTTGAAAGTAGAGCAATAACATATTGAAGAGATGGAAATTCATGTGAAAAACAGTCTCAAAACTACAAGTAATATTAAAGTAGGTAAAGATACAATAACCATCAATATGATATGCATGGAAGAAAATAAATAGATTAGATTACACACATTACTTGCTGCTTCATCAATTCACAAAGAGAAATGAAACAGAACAATAGAGAGAGAGAGAGAGGTTACATGCTTTAATTTTACTTTTCTGGTAAAAATGTGTTTTAAGGCACAAAAGAAGCTATTAGTAAAATTACTTAAATTATATTAGCAGCTGAAGAAGCAACACCCTACATCTTGAAGAAAATAATATCCATTTTAAAGTAACCACTAGACACAATTTTTTTTTTTAAAGTTTAGTGATGTTGGGTACATACCGTTCGAGCTTCCTCCAAAGCTGCTTTTAGGTCTTCAAAAACAAGCTGGTCCACAGATTACTGTTAGGGTAATATACATTAAACAATAACTACAAGATATTTTCCCTAATTATGATGTATCTAACAATAGCAAGAAAACAACCTCTGTCAGGAGCTTATTAAACCGTCCTTCAACTGTCTTCCTTATTTGCTCGTAGCACTTATCCTTGTAGCCTTTTCCTTGAACCTTTAACTTCTGCTGGGCTATATTTCTGGAAGAAGATGATGCAGTTGTAGATTTTCTGCAGGCCAGAAGTAAATGACCAACTTACGAGGCAGTAACATACATATCTTCACAAAACAAAAAGGTGCAATATAAATTGTATATGCATTAAGGAAATTAAATGTCAAAAAAAAAAAAAAAAAAACCATGATCCATAACTTGGAGAAGGCAACAGATGCCAAGATACAGCTAATACATAACATCGAAAATAACAATTACTTGGCAGTTCTACGAGGATTTGCAATTGCTGCCATCACACCTTCTCCCTCAGCTTCAGCAGCCTCCTCAGCAAGTTGCTGGTCAAGAATTTCTTGCATTTCTACAACCCTAAAATTTAACCACGAAATGAAGTCAAACATAAAAAATGGCCTTATAAAATTATGTGAGCACAAGAGTAAAGTCAACCAATATATTAAACACACTGACAAAATATACGAATATATTGCCCCAAAGAATCTAATCTTAGAGGTAGGAAACACAAAACTAAGGTATGTTTGGTATCTTTCACAAAATAACTGTGGAAACAAACTTGTAAAAGGAAAAAGGAAAAAGGAAAAAAGAAATCAAATGTGATATTTTCAAGAGCTAAAGATGCACCAGTTGGTGTATTTTTTAAAAGGAAATTAGAACAAAAACAATAAAATGTGATTGGCACCACCATTTTGGAGAAGTAAAAGAAAAGCTTTGTGTATTTTCATAATCCTATTTTTCACTGGTTCTTAAAATTTTACATCAGTTTTTAAAGAATGGATTTCGGGTTTTCAATTACACAACGAAAATGAGCTTTCATTTTTTTAATTTGTAAAGTAGAAAACTGCTTTTAAGAACAATGCTACAAGTCCACAAATACTTGCAAACTCCTAAGAAGTCTAAAATGTTAGCAAAATATCCCTGCCCAAGGTTAAATTCATTGGATGAAGTTTGCCTTAAAAATGGATGCATTTCTATTTGGCAATTTTTACAAAAATAAGAATATTTTAGTCCACAGTTTATTAGCTACCACATGGTGTTTGACTGTTTTCCAATCACACACACCTTAGGCTTGCTTAGTATCGCTACGACTTATAAAATTTGTTACAAACTTTCCTATTTTACAAAAAAATTATACTCTTGATTTTGTAATCATAATTTTACAAAAAAAAAAAAAAGATGAAGAAGATAAAAAATAACATAGTATCCCTTATACTCCTGATTTTTTAAGTGGTTAGTGTTAATTTTCCATAATTTGTTGTATTTTTTTTATGTTTATGAGAAGTGGTATTTTATATATATATTGGTGGATAGCCTTACAACCCAAAAGACAAGCCTATTGGGTTGTGGCATCCATTGATACATATACACCCTGCTCTTGCTTTTATTCCATCTTCTCTAGCTTTACATGTGGGTTCTCTAACACTTCCCTTTTCACATGTATGCCCGGGTGGATTGGATTTCATTGGCCATCCTCTTTTATTTATTTATTTTTTTTTTTAATTGCCGTTTGGGAAATTCTAGCCTAGGCCAGTGATGCCGTTTGTCGAAGGCTCTAATACCATAAAAGCTAAGACAATAAAATAAGAAATGCCAAACACCTTCATTCATTTTGTTATGACTATAAATATAGAGCGGAGGTATGCAAATATAAACAAGACATAATTACAGGAGAGAATATTTTCAAGGCTATACAAGGAAATGACATATTCATGTGACAGCTGTAGTTCCAAGAATCAAGCAGGAGAGATGTGAGTTTGATTTGAAACTAGAGTGAGCAGACGGCATTGTGTAACGGCTCTTTCTTAATAGTTAGCTTAGGATTCCACGCTTCTTAATTTCTCTTCTAAAATGTCTATCAGATTTCATCCACTTATATGCAATGGAGCAATTTTAAATTTATCTTGTAGTTTTGATGACTAAACTCTTTTCTTTTTTATATAGGAAACAAAAACTTTATTCAAAGATGAATAAAGTATATAAGTGAACAAGTAGTTCACCCAAAACAACAAACTAAACAAAAATAAAAATTATAACGAATTCAATCAAAAACAACAACCTTCCAATCTAACATGATGAAAAATTGAGAATTTTCTCTAAATTCTTCAAAGATGGGATGCCCATAGCAGAGCTAAATAATAAGCTTTATCCCATAAAAACTGTCCTTCTCTTTAGCTTCCTCAAATATGCTTCTATTCCTCTCCAACCAAAATAACCGCCAAACCAATAAAAATTCCACAATACCAAAGACTCATAGCTTTCTTTCCTCCCCCGAGAGCTTTAAGAATTTCAAAGAAACCAAAGGCAAAGGGGTAGCCCACTTCAAACACAACCCACCCCATCCCCCATTCCCCCCCCCCCCCCCCCCCCCCCCCCCCCCCCCCCCTCCCCACCCCCACACACACACACACTGAAATATTCTCAAGGTCTCAAATGTACCACCAGATATGCATGATAATTTATCAACAACAAAAAAAGCCAAATACATGCCACAGTTATTATGACAACTAGCTTTATTAAAACAGAAAAGTTAAAAGCAAAACCAAAGGATCATCAACAGTGTGCCATAAGTAGAACAAACATTAGCTAAAACGTTTGTCAGCAACATACCTCAAAGCACGAACCAAAGTTTGTGGGCTGAAAAATAGAGAAAAAAATTATATATTATGCAAAACAAGCATCAAAACTAGTGCAGCATGCATTCAAAGATGTATCATTAGATATAAAATGTTACTGACAGCATTAAAAATGATGCCACTTTGCAGCAAATACATTCAAAGAAAGAATGACTAAATCCATATCAAAGCTTGACATCAAAATATACATGAAAGTGTTTGTGCAAAGTAGCAGTGATCATGTTTTCAGATTGCAATGGATAGAACATCAAATATTTGATAACTCTGGAAGCAAGTAAACCAGTTCCACAAAAATCGAAATAATTTCTAAGTACTACTTCAAATTCCTAAAGGAAATCAATTTAACCTTTCCTCATTACACAACATCTTTCTTCTTAGCACATGTCTTAAGGTCACATGTTAACATAACTTGTGAAATATACCTTTCCTTGGAAAGTTTATAGATATTGGAAATATGCCCCCATAATGTCTTCTCAAAGGTGTCCCAGCTTTGATCAACATCTTCAAAATATTCTCTGGTCAGAAGCCAACATAAAAAATCCAATAAGATCAGGTCATTAAGAATCAGTTATGAATTGAGAAAAATACTGTACCTTAATCGGGCAACCTCTTCTTTGTGGGATGATGCTGCTGCTAATGCAAATCTTCGTTTCCCATCAAGCGCTGTTAACCTCTATGACCAATTGAGGGAGAAAAGAGGTAAGACAATAGTACAAATATGCTAAGCATGAAATGTGAAACTTTTTCAACTTGAAACTACAAATGATAAAAGAATATTATCTTCACCTCGTAAGTATTAACAAGTTCTCTATCATCACTCAAAGAATCCCGAGCCTCAGCCGCTTCAACGGAAATGGACATCATACCCTCCACATCCTATCAAAAATAAATCAAGGAGTTAGATAAATGTTCACCACAGAGAAAAAACGGAGATCAACATATCAGAATCTCCAAGACTAAATATTTCATATTTATTGCTTAAAAAAATGATTCAAATTCAACACAAAATCAGGCAATGGCCATCTGCTCCACTAAGTTTGCAGTAAAAGTTGCTTCATTCTAGCCCAAGTTAGCATTTTTACTTGCAAATAACGCACCACAGATGTAGAATTTACAAATCACATATACACAGAGTAAACATTATCAATTTATTTCATTTCCTATTTCCAATAAGTTGTATCAGTAGCCATGATTACCAAGCTCATGAAGCTAATGCCAAAGATTCCTATTTCTAAGTTGTACTAGTAACCGTGATTACTAAGCTCATGTAGGTAATGACAAAGACTACACCCACCTTCAGAGTTGTATTCAAGTTATTCCTGGCATTGCTAAGGAGCTTTATCTGATCATGATTTTCAATCAAATTTTGGCATTCTTGACAGTACCTGACAACCCAACACACCCACATAAAAACATCAGCCAAAAAACACCAAAAGCATCAAACTTTAATTCATACCAATCACAAAACATACTTCTCAATAGCAATAAAGTTCTCACGAAGCTGCTCTATCGTCTTCTGCGATAACGCAAGCGACTCCAACCCACTCTGCGACTGCTCAATCTGTACTCAACAAAAAAAAAAACATCTCAAGCATACCCACAACTTCACAAATTCAAAACCCAATTCTCTAAAACCTTACCTGCTCAGCAACCATTGTACTAAGCTGTCCATCATTAGCCTGTATGTAAACCAGTAAAATCAAACTCAGTAACCCGAATTTCAAACTCAGTTTCGAAAAACACGAGATGGGTTTTTACCTGTTGACGCGCAATGTAATCGGCTTTGATGGACGAAATTGAAGGCAAGAGCTCGGGAAGAGTCAAGAGCTTCGCGACCTCTCGAACTGCAGCTTCCTTGGCTTCCACTCCGAGATCTTCACTCATCATCTTTGTATCCGTAACACAATTTACACACAAATTGCTTCGATTCGATTCGATTCGATTCAATAGAGAACAAGATCTTCTCGATCCTCAAACTGGTCTTCCTTTTTCTTCTGTTTGTATAATGTTTTGACTTTTGAGGACCAAATTGTTAAAAATTGCAAAACTAGCCCACTTTTGAGCACAAAAAACTTTACCTTGATTCCCAAATGTAACCAAAATGGTCATGTTAGAAGACCATATTACCAGGAGATCGCTTAAAATCCTATTACGAGAATCTAGTTATTTTTAGTTATTAGCTACAATACAACACAGTAACTATTATTGTTAGAGTGAAAACTAACCATGGGATCCAATTATCCATAAAATTCAAAGATTTGAAAAATAAAAATAATTAAAAAATCTTAAGAAAATATTTCCCCCTGTAACTACCTATTAACAAACAATTCATGTATCTGGGACCTAATCAAAATTCAATATCAGGATGAGCTTAAATAAATTTTTCTTGTGTGAACCTCAACAATATCAGAAAAAATTATTGATTAAAAAACACAAAACACAAAGATACACTTACTAAGGTGATATAGTCAGAACCGTGTAAAATGAATATTCTAAAGAAATATATTTAAAAAAATAAACAAAGCATAAAAAAATGGAATCTATTTTTCAAAATATCAAATTTATTAATTATAAGTTTATAACATCTGAATCAATAGTATCATCTACAATCTATCTTTCAATGTAGACAATCATGGGCTTTGTTAAAAATTCATTTTCTATCTTACAACGAAGTCATGTGTTAATAATTTTTATTGTATAATAAAATACATTGTTGATGTATAACCATGAAGAGATTGAGTCAAATATGATAATATAAAGTTTATAAACTAAAATTAGATTAATCTAATATTTCAAAACGAGATAAAATAATCAAACACATATAATTCATAAAAATATATCTAATTTGAAGACATAATTTTTTAAAAGTGAGAAAGAAGTATTTAGGATAATGGGAGAGAAAATTGGTATAAAAATCTCTTTTATTCTCTTTTATAAAAAAGAGGGAATATAAAAGGGACAAAATATGAACAAATATATGTGTTAGTGTTTGTGATGAAAAAATTTTATTATAAATGACATTGTGATAAATTTATATGTATGTTTATGGTAAATTTACATAGTATTTTTTAATATCTTAATTTATTTATTTTTAAAAACTGATATAGGGTATCTCTGGATCGTAGCTAAACCCTTTAAATTATATCATCATAGATGTGTTTTAATAGAACTTTAAAGATTTTTTTTTTAAAAAGCTGGTTTTATAAAATAGAGGTTTTTTGTAGAGTACATTTGGTACAACCTCCCTATGTTTTTAGGTAAATGTTTGGAACATATAAATAATTTGGTCGTTTAATTTTAAAATTACTATTCTGAAAACTTGACGAGATGATGTTAGTCTGATGGTAAAACCCTTCACACTTGCACCATAAGGTTGTGAGTTCGAGTCATCCCCTCCCCAAAAAACCCTGATTTATGTAAAAGTGTAATATTTAAAATTAAAAAAAAAACTATTCTAAAAACTCAGTCTGAACCAAAATTTTCAGGTGTCGAAGAGGCCGGATCCGGCCAGAAATTTTGGGATCCATTAGACTTTAGGTTTGGGTTTGGCTTAGTTCCTGTACAGACCGGACTGGACCGAATTTGTAATATCAGACTAAGGTGCTGTTTTTTTTTAGGAGTGCTAGAATCACTCTCACAACTCACTCTCTCAACTCACTCTCTCTTTATAATGTGTCATGTGGACAACATTTATTTCTCTATATTCAATTTGAAACTATTATAAATGATCTAGTTTTTCTATTTATTTACAAATCAAACCAACGACTAACTTCCTAAATTATCCATTGTTTATTTTACCAAATTTCCATTTAATATTGTATCAATTTTTTCTTAAAAAAAAAAGAGTTATGTCCCACTTTACAACTTTTTTTTTTCAAAGATTCCCAAATTATCAATCTTGGTCGACCATTGAACTTTTTTTTTTCACTCCAACTCCCATCATTTTCAAGCATAAATTGTCTTCCACAATTGTTACATGTAAATTTTTTAATAGTTTTTTTATTAAATAATTTTATTGTGTTGTATTAAATTTCTATATTGATTTTTTTTTCATTATATCACTATGTAGATGAAGAATTAAATGCCTTTGTTATTTTCTTTTAAAAAACTGCCTTTGTTTTTATTATATATTTCTTTTTGTAAAAAAATAATAATATGGTATTAGATGGTAATTTAGTAAATAAATAAAGGGCAATTTAGGAAATTAGTGATTGGTTTAATTTGTAAATAAATAGAAAAAATTAGGTTATTAATAATGGCATTCTAGCAATCCTCTTTTTTCTTTTTTACTTAAGTCTCAAAAGTCATAAGTATTTAACACCTCTTGATCATTAAGATCCTTCAACTTGTTTGTTTTTTTCCTTAGATATTTTCACTTTTAAATATCGAGTGGTTTTCATTTTACTATTGTAACCTTCAATTTATGTATTTTTATTTTAATAATATTAGTATTATTTAGAAATGAATTTCAATATCCATTCAATTTAATTTATTTTAAGTAAATAATAATAATTTTATTTGAAATAAAAATAATAAAAAAAATAATATTTTATTACAAAAATAAAAAGAAAAAATGTTGAGGAAGAGTCATAGCACCGGTGGCGGCCTAGCTTCGAAGGCCTTCAAGCTTGCACCTGTCACCGTCGAAGGTGTGCTTGGAGCAAATCGCATCATTGAAGGTGTGCTAAGAGAAAATCGCATCGAAGGCTAGGTAGTTGATCGCAATTTCGGACGGGGGAAACCGAAGATGGAAGCATCGAGGTCGATCTCATCGAGCTCCATGTCAATGATTCATGGAGGAGTCCGACCGTTCTCCTCCGTTCACGATTCATGGAGGCGGCACCTGCACCGCCTCCCTCTTCCATGAAATTCCATTTTAGGTTTAGGGTTAGGATTAGGGTTAGGGTTTGATGAATTGGGGGAATTTTTTTTTTTTTTGGTAAATAAAGTATTTTTGAATTTTGATAATAATTTAATTATATAGGATTATTTTAGAAAATTCATGTTAATGTGTTAAATATCATGAATAAGTACAAAGTTAAAAATTCCAACTTTTTATTTTTTGATGTTTTTAACTTATTTAAGACATTAAAAAAACCAACGGAAAAAATCCACTTAATTAAAGACATAAAACATGAGTGGTGAAAAGCCCGGCCCTCAAGACCAAAGTCTTTAACATGCTGAGCCGAATATGTTTTATTTTGACTTATTCAAAATCAAAATAACAAACTTTTGAGTTTTGACTATATTAAACATCTTATTTTATTGTATTAATATTTTATAATTAATTTTTTTTTAAATATTACTGTTTATTGTTTTCGTTGTTTCCAACGTCAAAAGACTCTGGCTCTGTTTGGAAAAGCTTTTAGGAGGCTTAGAAGAGCTTCTAAAGTCTAAAAGTGGCTTTTGGATCAGTTTGGATAAAACACAAGAAGAGCTTCTTGAAGTTGGAAGCTCTTTTAGAGGAAGCACCACTTACCCAGCTTTTCATGAAAGAGCTTCTACAAAAACACGCGAAGCCAACTACAATTTAATGAATTTTTTCTATTGACACATTTACCCTTATTACAAAATTATAATTCCAATTGTATCCTTCCCTCTCTCATTTGCTCTAACGTCTTTCCCCCCAATTTACAACCCTAATTACAGTTCATACAATCACATCAAACTGGGTAATTCACAAAATCTAACCATTCAATTGTTCACGAGTTCACAACCACCAAATATCAACGTGCAATTGTTCCAGGATTTCAAAGAAGTGAACGCCTCCACCAAGATCTGATTTTGATGATGCACCCCAGCAAAGCAAAAGTCTAGGTGGTCTTGGAAAAGTTGTTCACTTTGCTCAACTTGAAGCTCCACTTGAGAATTTGAGATTTAACTCCTGAGATTTGAGGAGAACAAAATCTGGAAAAGTAGAAATGGTGGAGTTGTAACTTGAATGAAAAAAAAAAAAGAATGTCGAGACAGTCTCTCTTCAAAAGAGAAAAGAAAAAATAAAAAAGAAGAAGAAAGCTAGAGTTTAGAAACTTGGAAGTGGTCCACTATTCAAAGTGGGTTGCCATTGACGAGATTTGAAGCTTCTATGGATTTCAAAAAACCTTGACTTGTTATTTTTTATTCCTTAATTTTTTTTTAATTTCTAATTATATATATCATTTATCCCATATGAAATATTTTTTTTATAAAAAACCATTGCACCAAGTACAATTGAATTATAATTGTTAGAAAATAAATATATAAAATGTTTGAAATAATTAACCAAACATATTCAAAATAGAAGGGTATAAATGCCATATCAATGTTAGTAGAGATTTTAAAATGTTTCAACCAAACACCCTTAAAAGTTCTTCCGAATATAAAAGCTCTTTTGAAATTTATCATCCAAACGGTAACTGAAAAGCAATGGCTTCTACTTCTCTTCTTCTATTGTCTAAAGTCAAAAGTAAAAATTATCACAAACGAACCTATTAAGTTTTAAGTGGAAAAAACAAACGACCCCTAAGTTTATATATCTTAAGTGCATACATATATTAAGGGAGGATGTGCATAACTCGAATCCACGTACAGTCTCTTGGAATAGATGCGAATGGCATATCGTTAAGCCAACCTCGTTCGAAGCGATGAATATTTACTCAAAGACACACATTGATTTTTTGTTATTCTTATAACATGATACAAATCTTCCTTAACATTTACACACTTGAATTGAGGAAACTAATCTGTGGTATTGTAGTGGAAGAGATTACAAAGTTTCAAATTGAACTGTTAGAAAATTTCTGTGGCATTCACGTACGTTTCCTTCATCTAATGTTGACAACTTATTGCATTGCAAAATTTTATTTTGTCTACATTCAATTGATTATCTCTCTCTCTCTCTCTCTCTCTCTCTCTCTCTCTCCCTTCATAAAGGGACCCTCATTGCACGAATGAGGAGGATCGTCGTGACGAAGATAATCAAGATGGTTTGAGATAGACTTACATACAGAACACGATAGTATGAGAGAGGGTGATGGTGCCAACAACATGCCAATAGAGGCATTGATCTCGGACTCTAGGTAGACTAATCTCTTGCTATGGTTTTGTATGTACCAGCCCCTACATCAAAACCATCCACCACACAAATTGCCCCCTCCACCCTAATCAGCCACCATACAAACAGACTCTCCATCCCAAACATACACCACATAAACAACCCCCACATACGCAACCACCACACAAACAACCCTTCCACCCCAACCAGCTACCACACAACATAACCCACAGGAACATCCCATATGCAACCACACACCAAATAAACACAATCCATAAAAACAACCCTTACACAAACACCTCCCCCTACCACGATTTCCTCCAATGTATCCATACTGATGTTGTTTGGGATCGTTTGATGTCGAAATATAAGAGAAGCCCAACACTAATTCTTTCAAAACACAAAACAAGAAAACGGACGCAAATGGGTGGTACAAAAAAGTTCAAGGCCAAAAAGAATGATCGTTAGTAAGTATTTTTTATAACATTCAATGTCGTGTCACATTATTTACAATGTTACAAATTTATAGGGGTGGGCACCAAAATCGGAACCGAACCGAACCGATTTGGAACCGAACCAAAAAGTGTAGTTTGTTCGGTTCACCAACTAATTTCGGTTCAAACATGTTTGAATTTGTAAAACCGAATTGATTTTGGTTTTAAACCGGGTTTGGTTTTATAAAACCGGATTGAACCGAAAACTGATTATATAAAAGAGAAAAAAAAAACCCTTAACTCTAACTTTTTATTTTCTAATCCCTCTCTCTCCTAGACTCACTTTCACAATTGTTCTCCTTTTGCCAACATGTATCCCCTGCTCCTTTCTCAGTCACTCATGATTGTTCTTCTGAGTCTTCTCAACATCTTTGTCTTCCCTTTTTTCATTCTCTCTGTCTTTGACCGCTCTCTTCAATCGGCCCAGGTTATGCTTATTTTTTTTTTACTTTTTCAGTTTTGGATCTTGTAACTTTGATTTTTTCTTTGTTGATGTTCTTAGTTCAAGCAGAATTGTTGTGTCATAGGCTGAGATTATTGGTGGATGGTACAAGATGATGAATCGGTCTTGTGAGATAACTATGCTTTTTTTCCTTCTGTTTGGCAAACTTTGATGTTAAGAATTATCAATTGATTCATGGGTATAGAGAGAAAAGTAGGGTTTAATGAGATTGATATACAAGTATCAAATTATTTGATAGATATTTATGCTAACTGTGGCTGAAAAAATCTGCATCATGATGTTTTGAGAAGATATCTGTTGAATGGAAAATTTTGGTGTCTTAAATCGTAATATCGATAATATCTTGGTACTTGGGTTTGGTAAAGTTTTTTTTTTGAAGCAAATGGACTTGATTAGTAATAAAATATAATAGTTTTATTTTTTATTTTGGGCTTTTTGCCTTTTGGACTATAAATATTCATGAAATTAGCAGCCCAAAGACCAAAATCAGTATGTATTAACTCAAAATTAACATCCAAAAGCCCATTAAATATAAAGCATGTAAAAATCCATTAAGCCCATCATGCCCAAAGCCGAAATGAACTGAATCGATTTAAACCAGTTCAATTCAGATCGGTTTCTTACTCTTAATCGGTTTAAACCGGTTTCAATTTTGAAAAACTGAAATATTTTCGGTTCAGTTCTGTTTTGCCAAGAACCGAACCGAACCGAACCGAACTATGCCCACCCCTACAAATTTAGTTGATATTAATTTTTTTGAACATGCAACGCACAACCGTAATGTGGGGATCGAAACATGCGTAACACAAATTTTTTCCAGAATGTTGGAGGACCCTAAAGGGTGGCTATCAAATGAACATATGGATGCGTACATCAATCTATTGTACAAGTAGAAAAATGTCTCTAATAAGGGAAAACATTTTTCAAAATAAGTTGATGTTCTTGATTGCAACTTCTTTGTAACTATTTTAATAATTAGTCCCCCATCAATTTTGGAATTACAAATTATATATGTTTGGATTATTTTGAAAACATTTGTTTTTCACTTCAGCATGAACTAAGTAAATGTTGGGTCCAATTTCAGCCGAGTTTCCATCGACCATTGTCAAGTCCATTCTACCTCGCTGATTTTGAAGTTCCTTTTGATTGGATTTCGTATGCAATCGAGGAGAAACCCTATTGGAGCATGCATTGGGATAATGTGGAATTGGTTAGTTACTTGGATCATTAATTTATATTTCTTTCATTTGTCACTGATTTGAATATGAATTTGTGAATAAAGAGTATTAATTTTTTATTATTATTTCTTAAAAGTATGAATTAGTGAATAAAGAGTATATGACTGCATTGCTTTTTGTTGTGATAAAAATAAAATTTTGTTAATTTTACTCGTAAACGCACGAGTCTATTGTAAAATAGCTCAGCAGAGTAAGAGGTCGATCCCATGAGGATTGATGAAAAACTAATCGAATATAAATTTAATTTAATTTTAACCTAGTTAACAAAATGTGAATTTTGAATTAATTAAAACTAAAAACCAAATTAACATGCAACTGAAATCAAAACTAAATTACAGAACTGAATTTGTAAACTTTACTCAATGGAAGAAAAGTCTGAGGTTCGGAATTCACCGTTATCAACACTGCAACATTTTACTACTGGAATTATTAATTCCCAAAATTCCAAGTAGCAATTTAGAAATCAATCCAATGCTTCTCAATATTTATTAATTAAGTGCATACAAATTATTCTTTTGTAATTTCTTATTTCAAATACTTAATGTATAAGACTCAAGAATTGTATGTATCCAATATTTGAAAAACATATAATCAAGATTCTTAAATCTAAACGTTAAAGCACAAAATCCGATTAATAGACACAATTGTAACTACCCAAAATACATGATATTAAAGGTGAAACAATTTAATTAATATTAACCAAAGAAAAACAAGAATTATAAACATTAAAACCAAAATTGAGAATAATTATTGAATCACAAAACGATTACAATATCACTAAGGTTTCATCCTACACCTCGAAAATAATATTAGAAACACATGGTAAAAGCAAGAACAAAGAATAAATTATAACCTACCATGATTATGACTGCGATACTCTTAATTTGCAACTAAAATTCGGTGTAAACCCGACGTACACTTCCAAGCTTCATGCCAGAGACCTCTAGTTTTCATTCCAATAACTGCTGCAATTTCTTCCCCAAAACAACCACCCCTAAAAGCTGCTCCAAAAAACCCTTATTTATCCTTCCTTAAACCGCTGACTTCCAAGAAGTCTTTTTATTTTTCTTTTCTTTAGCCAGTCAAAACCTTATTTGACCTAGATTCGTCTTTCAAGCAGTCACCCCAAAACACACGTTTTTCCGCTTTCTTTCTTTGATTTTCAAGTGATCCAGAGATTTGTTTGTGGTCCTATTAAAGTCCACGTGACCAACTCGTATTCTATACTTTGACTTCAACTTGGTCTTGGGCTTTGATTTGTAGTCTAAATGCAGACCACGTTAATGATGGGCTTCACATTGCTTTGGAATTTCCTTTGGATCATACATGAGACTTGAGCTTTGACTTTGGGCTCACCCTTGGGCTTTAATTCTGGGTCTGGATTTGGGCTTGAAAATCTCTCTTGATCCAAATCAATTTAATCTTGAAAAATGCTCCAATTAACACAAATTTTAAAACTAATATAAAATTGGACAATTAAATATATTTTTATGGGCAATACATATAGATAAAATATGCTCATTACATTTTGTTTGTCATAGATTTTGGTTACTTACAGTATTGGAAGCAGCCATTGGGTGTTGTGCAAAGTCAATCTCTTCACTTGGGTCATTATAATATATGACTCTGCAACCTATTTATAACCGACGAATGCCAAGTTTAGAGAAAAACATGTGTTGCCATTATGACACTTATTCCCGCACATTTGTTGCCAGTCGATTTACTTCTAATAGTGTAACCTAATGGTTCTCAACAATGGAAATCATTCACACAAAATTGTGCAAACAATATAGTTTTTTGCTATCATGCTAGAATCATGTTATAATCAGAAACTAAATTCACTGACTAATATACAAAAAGATACAACTTATCTCATAAAATTATCAACTAATTCGATTAAAAAATTAACAGAATATTATAAATATAATTTTTTTGAATAATAATAATAATAAAAATGTCGGATACAAACCAGAGAAAGATAGGGTGAGAGATTTAAAGTAACAAGAGCCTGAGGTTTTTCAAATAGGTTATTCACAGAATATGAACCAAATAGAAAAAAGCTTGATTCAGGTTATAGATTCAGGTTTACAATAGTTTTTGTGTTATTATAAATTTGAAGTAACGAATAGAGAAGAATGCACAAGAAAATAGCAAAAGAGAGATAAAATAGCAAGAAGAAATTCTGCTTGCTTTATTATAACGACAAACACCCCTTTTAGAGAAAATGAATAAAACCATAAATTTCAACTATTTTTTGTCACATTAATTTATTCCCATCTAATTTTTTTCCATCAAATGTTCTCTTATAATTCTTGTTGAAATTTGATCTATCTCCTTATGAAAAAGCAAGTGGCCAGTATTTTGATGGTTATGGAGGAAGTGGAGATAAGCTTCCGGCTTTCTAAATAGTTATTTGGAATTATTGTTATCGAGATTTTTTTTTATTGTTAAGCTATGTTTTAATTTGCTTTATTTTAGAATTTATTTCTGTCATGTATTTAATTGCACTATTTGAAAATTGTCAGATGTGTTCGAATACAACCGACTCGGCATGATCCTCGCTCGTCAAGCCTTAGTGTGTAGAATTTGGATGCCATATTCTAACTGCATCTTCATCATTATATTTTTGAGTTTTAAAGTTTGTCCCGAAGCTTCGGAGAACACAATTCACCAATAACCTAAGCATTAAATGTCGAAATCGAGCATAAAGCCCATCGAGGGTGCAACTGTGTTCCTGTTATATTTCGAAATATACCAATATTCTCCCTCACGCATTTTCACTGCACGTAACTTGAAGACACAATTGGCAACCTTACAACTTGTTTCAAATCTCTCCTTACCAGTCCTCTTGATTCTTAACTCGAACCGTTCTTTCAGTGCAAAAAAAAACTCAATTCCCCTTTCAACTCTTGTTTGGTATCTTACCTTTATAAAAGCGACCATCTATAGTTGATGATTAATCATTATTAATAGTTTGGATTGAGTACTTCTCTACACAGAGAATTATCCAAGGCCGAGGGACTAGAGATGAACCTCTTCGATCACGGCCATAACTAACACTATCACCATCACCATCTTGTTGAAATATGTATTGTCCGTCTAAGTCATCTAGCCCGTGATCTACAAAGGTTTATGTTAGTTTATAGATTTGTGTTGGCTTGATTCCATAACAAAATGCTCTTTGTTTGTATTGCTTAGTTGCTTAGGTGGTTCGTGATTGGATAAAGCTTCAAAGAAGAAAAGCAACTTCTTATGCAAAGTTCATCTTCAAGAGGAAAGATGCTTACTTTGATGCTAAGGTATCAAGATTCCTTCTCCTCTTACAAGGCGTAAGGGCACACACACATACACACACACACACATTGCATTCATTTGTGTCCCTGCATCGTGTTGTAAAATTTGGTAAAACACAATACACACACTTGTACATGTATGCACATGCATTAGACTTAAAGTTGACAATTTTCATAAATTGCATGTTCTAAGATTATATCTACGAAACAACATACTTGTGTGTTCTTGTGTTTATTTGTTTGTGTTTTGTGATATTGAACTTGAATTTGAACTTATATAATTCCTTATCGAGTTCCGGTTGTTTAGGTTACTCATTTATAAAGTTTCAAGTTCAAAATAGGAAGTTAAGAAACTTTCTGTGATTTTATCATACGTGGTTTTCGTCCTTATTTTTTAAGTTGAATTCCATATTTTTTGAGAAAGTTGTCTTGATGTCATTTGTACGTGAGGGCGTCCCAGCTTGTAATCCGAAAACGAATTTGAATTCAGAATTTGGAGGCTGAAGAACGGTTGAAGTACATTTCAGTGTGCGAGGGGAGTTCAAGGAAGGCAAAAGGGGCAACCTTGCACCTCTCCCCGTGGAGGCTCGTGGCCTCCACGGGAAGTGCAGCCTTCTGCCCCTGTAGAGGCCACGCACCTCCATGGGAAGCAGAGCTGGCTGCCCCATATTGGTGGATTAAATTCCCTCTCTTCCCTCTCCTTTAAATATCACTTTCCCTCTCATTTTTCAAAGAAGGTGTGGAGTGAAAAACTTGTGCAGAGTTTTCTCTCAAAATTTTCTCACCTTCCAAACATTATAACTCTCTCAAATCAACTCCGATTTTAGATTTTCAAAAGTCGAAATTGTTGGTCTTGAAGAGAAGAAAAAGTTCCATCAGAGTCAAAAAATTCTCAGATTTTTCGTGATGATCTGATTTCAGTTCGTGAGTCATTGTTTGTAAGTGAATCAATTCTCTTTCATTTTTTTTCATGATCTTCTTAATGATTCTTCTTATATGAGTTGAAAGAAATGATTAGAATAATTTTGATTCCAATATTAGGACTTGTTTGATTAAGTTTCAAGATTAGTTCATTCTTTTAATTAAATATCATTTTTGCTAATCTTGAAGAACATGAGTTTGAATCTAGAATCTCTTTGTGTATTTGATCTTGATTGTTGGTTTCTAAATTTGATTACATGTTTTTAGAACTAGAACTTCTTAATTGAGATTTTGATTTTCCATGACCTAGTTCTTGTTTTTGTTTTTGTTTGTTTAATATGTTGAGAACTTCAAGTGTTAACTTGTTCACTTGATTTCAAAGTTAGTTGTGTGATTTTCATTGAAAAACTTGTTATACTAGCTTTGATTGACATGAATAGGTTTCTAGATATCTTTGTGAATAATCTTTGTGAATAATCTTTGTGAATAATCTTTGATTGCTTAATCTGGATTTCTTATCACATGTTCATAAGAATTAGCTACATTTGATTGTGAGCTTGTTTTGTGCAAAAGTTAATTCTTCATAGAGTGTGTTTGATCAACTTACTCTATTTGATTATGCTTGCATCATTTACATCCACTTAGATCATTTTCCTTGTGAAGAGGTTAGAAGTCTCTTTGTTAAAGTGAGCGAAGCTTTAACTTGAGCATTGGAAGTCACATTTGGAGAGTGATTCTTCAAGTTTTGTATTGGAAGTCTTGGCTAGGATCGGGGTGATTCGGATAGCTAAAGCATAGAAGTCTTGTCTAGAGTCGGGGTGTCTTGGATAGACAAGCAAGGTGTCTTCCTAGGGACGTGAGGTCTTGGATAGGAAGTTGGCATAATAGATTCACTAGGGCCGAGGGTAAAATAGGTGTTGATAGCTTAAAGAGTGAATCTTGTGTTGATTGCCTCTTGAGTGTGTAACTTCTATTTGTCATAGTGAATAGCTTTTGCCGGTGGTTGTGGTATCAACCCGTGGATGTTTCCTTATTTTGAGGTTTTACAGCGTAAAAACATCTTGTGTTGATTTTTGTTTTTATTGTCTTTACTTTCTCTAAACTTGTATTGATTCATCAATTGCTTAATTGTATTCATATTGTTTTGTTAAATCAATATACTTGTTAAAGCTTCTTTGTGCAATTGTATATCTTGTGAAGAAAAAGAAATTGCAAGAATTTTGAGACTATACATATTCACCCCCCCTGGGTATATTTGACACTATAATATTAAGGGAATTTCAGTTTCAAGTTCAAATACAGTGACACCATCTTCATTATTAGTTTCCGAGTCTTCTGTTGCCTTATTAATTATGGGTTGTTAACCATTAATCATTGACATTGTTTGTTTGCTCGACGACGGTAGTGTTGGGTGATGTTCGCCATCTTCCACTGATGGAATTGATCCATGCGTTGTGTTTCTCTCACAAGTGGATCTAAATTGAGAAGTCAATATTTAAAAAAGCTTTGATGCACTTGTTGAGGGCTGAGGTGCCGTGGCAATATATTATTTTGTTGCACTATATGTAGTTGAGATCAAGGCCGTCTCAAGACATTTTGGAACCCGAGCCATTTAATGATATTAACAAAAATTGAGGCCCCATATAAAAATTAGAACAATGCTTCGGTACTGACTGGTCAGTATCCAAAATACTAACCCCACAAATGGGAGTGTAGCATGTGGCCTTTTTTCTTTTACTTTTTACACGTATCTCACAAATTGGGCCTAGACTACACTCTCATTGATAGGATCAGTATTTTAGGTACTGGCTGGTTAGTGCCCGAGTATTGTTGAAAACATTATTATTATTAAAGAAAGGTTAGCAAATAAAGGTTAGCAATTCAATTGGACTAGGTTAGCAAAGAAATGTTAGTAAATAAAGTGGACTCCAACGGAGTCACGGAGAGAGTGGAAGCGATTTTGACTAGGTTAGCAAAAAAATGTTAGCAATTCAATTGGACTCTCCTTAAAAAAAGAGAGAATTCAATTGGTCTCTCAAATGATGTAAAACTAAGTTTGATTTGTTAGAATCAATTGAGTTTTGATGTTTATTTCTATTAAATTGAACTAGATACGGATAATTGGGCCTTATTAAAAAAATAAAGTAATGTTTGAAATTGGACCCTTCTTATACTAAAATAAATTGGACCTGAGGGCCCAAAAGAAGAAGAAGCAGATTGGACCATTTGTGGCCCCCAACAAAATGCTGGGTTGGTTGCCCCCATGGGCCGACCCTGGTTGAGATGGTTGGCCATATGTTTGGAAATAAGATTGGACATATAGTTATTGAAAAGGTTTGAAATATGGATGTTGAAAAGGTTGGGAATATTGATGTGCAAACCGTTGAGGAAAATGTGGGTACCCTTATTAGAGAACACTTTAGGGGGGAATTGGGTTGGCATTTGTGTGGCATTTTGCATGTTGCCACTAATCCTTTGATCCCTTCCAATACTTGTTACATTCAAATCGATTTCACCTTCTTCCTAAATATAAGAAAACAACAACATACGTTCATTTTAAGAGTTTCAAAACAAAAACAAAAACAAAAGCAACATACCTTCGATTACGAAACAGTTATGGTGAATATGTTAGATGAGTGATTTGTGGACAAAGTAGAGCTGAAGTACAAGTAAATCAAATGAACAAAAGAGCCGTGTGTGTAATCGATAGTTGAAGGGTTCGTTTTCTGTTTTGTAGAGAGAGAAAGTTGATGAGAGAGAACATTAGTGAGAGAGAGGTTGAGGAGAGAGAGAATGCTGATAGAGAGAGAGACATCGGTTGATGAGAGAGATATAGAGATTATTAATGTGTTTGAGAGAGAAAGTGAGAATATATTGAAGGAGTTTTTTACATTAAATTCAAAAAGTAAGGGTATTCTCGTCATGTCACCATAAATTATGGATAAAAATAATGAAGTTATTTAGAAGAGAATTGACAATCCATTAAGTATCTTTTTACACTCCATTTTAATTTTTTTTAATATGACAATTTTATCATAATTAAAATTACTAAAATGAGCAAAAAATTCTAAAAGCACTACACTTTTTATTTTATTTTATGAAAGTCTATCAAAAACAAAAAGCAATCAAGACTTCATATGATCCATCATTTCTCTGAAGAAAAATATCAAGTCTGGTAATTAAAAGAAAAAAAGTTAACATGAAAAATTCAGCTGTAGTTCCTAATATAGACCACATCATTGACTATCTATGCACACCAGAAGCTTTGAAAATACACAAAGTGTGTCTAATACAACCTAGAGGGGGGGGGGGGGGGTGGTGAATAGGTTTTAGTTGATTTATTACCAACTTTTCGACTTAATCAATTTTAATAATCCTACTCCATATTAGCAATCAATCAATCCAATATAAATATGCGGAAAACAATAAAAACACAAGAATTGATTTACGTGAGAAACCCTCCAACTGGGCAAAACTCACGGGCTATCCTTCTAGCCACATACGGTCCTCAAATCCACTATTTGAACGAAAGTTTACAACCTAGGTTGACCTCAAGTCACACCTACTTGGTCACTAACCCTTTCACTCTACCCAACGGGCCTTTAATAGTGATTCTTGACCACAAGCTTGTGCACTAACTCACTTAGTCACAAACCTTAACAATCAATGAAGAGGTTAAACAACCTATGTGAATATGTAAAAGATATTCAAACATGCAATTAATGCTAGGCAACAATAAATGCTTATCTAAGGATTTAAAGATGTCAATAAATGCAAATCCTAGATATCAATATCTAAATGCAAATGCATGCAGATTTAGCTAGAAGGGTAAAATCGTCCTAAATGCTAGCTATTAATGAACAAAGCTCTCAACTAACAAACAACAACTCAATCATGTTATAAATGCCAATAAACATAAAGATATGCAATAAAATCACATAAAAGAGCTAACCCTAGGCAAACAAGAACATAAATAAATACAATGAGATTTAGAGCATGTTCAAGTTACCTAGTCAATGAAAGCAAGAAGAATCCATGATGAGATGGTGCTTGAAAATGTTAGATGCACATGGATTTGTGTTTGGTTGAGTAAAGATGAGTTCTTGGGAGTTTCTCTCTCTAAGGGAAGCTTGGCCTATCAAAAATGGCTTCTTGAACTCATCAAAACGAGCAAGGAAGAAGATAGAGTATATATAAGGGAGCCCTAGTTGAAACAGCGTCGTTTTGAACTTAGGGCACAAAATCCCATCAATACCGCTAGATGGACCGCGTCGTAGGCAAGTGTCCAGACCGCGGTACACACAGCAGTGCACCGTCTGGACAACAACGCGGTGTAGGGCGCTGTGCATGCAGGTGCACAGGCCGCGGTATGGGCAACATAGGCCTACTGGACAACACCGCGACTTGGGTCGCTTTGCGTGCAAGTGTACAGGAAGCGGTACAGGAAGCGGTACAGGAAGCATGACCCCGCTGAGGTATACCGCTCTGTATGCCGCAGTGCAAGCATGTCTTGCCAAGCGGTCTAGGCCGCGCTAAGAGAAGAAATTCTCTTTTCTGGGCAAACTCAACACACTAAGTGATGTGCAAAATGTGCAAGTGTAGAGTGTGAAAAGAGGCATACAATACATCATTCAATTGCATGAAGATAGGAACATAATGCATGCAAGTGAGTGTGTGCAACTAGATCTCTTCAAAGAAAGTTAAACTAGTGAGATACCTTAGAAGTGCTCTTTGAGAGAGATGATGTCCTTGAAGCTTGATCACACTCAAGAGGCCTAAATTACCCTTACAAAGAATAATCCCCAATGTGGTTTGTCAACGAAATAAGCCAATCAAAATATGAGGAACTTATAAGCTTATTCTTCATCTTCTTCATCTACATCTCCGCTAGATACCTTATTTCTTAGTTTTTTTTCGGACGTTTCATAAACTCTAAAACATTTATTTTTCAATATCATTAAAAAAATTTATTCGATCCTAAAGTGATGAGAAAGATTTACAAGAAATAAACAAGTTTTTAAAGTGTTGATTTTGGTAGATTTAATTTTTAATTTTTTTATTGTTGAAACAAAAAATAATATAAATTCTTGCATATTTTTTTTATACTTTTAGAATTGTTTTTAAAATTTAGGGTTTTAGGATGGAGTGTTTATTTTTTATTTTTAAAAATGAGTGTTAAAAGATAAAAGACTTATTTTGGAATAAAATGGAGTGTCTTCAGAATTTTTTAAAATTTAAGGTGGCTTTTGGTTACCATGGTGGAATGATAACAATTAGAATGATAATGAGAATGAGAATTGGAATGAAAAGGAATGGAAAACTGATTTCTTTGTTTGAAACTTTAGAATCAATATCTGAATCAGTATTATTTTGTTCGGTTAACAACTGAATGAAATTGAATTAACTGTATTTTGACCAAAATACCCCTAATTACAAAACATTTATAATAACATGATATATTATGGATAATAATAATAAAATATGAAAGTATATATAATATTATATATACTATAATATTATATATATTATAATATAATATATTATTATAATATAATATACACATATAGTACATAATAATATATATAATATAAATAATATTATATATATTTTAATATATATTTATATATTATATTATATGTTAGTAATATTAATATTATTATATGTTATATAATATATATAATATGCATATATTACATAATAATATATAATATAAATATTATTATATATATTTTAGTATATATTTATATATAATATAATAAATATTATTTATTAGTAATATATATTATTAATATTAATATTATTATATATTATATAATATATATAATATATAATTCCCTTAATATTATAGTGTCAAATATACCTGGGGGTGAATTGGTATAGTCTCTAAATCCTTGCAATTTCTATTTCTTCACAGGGTATACAATTGCACAAGTAGGCTTTAACAAGAATATTGATCCAACAAAACAAGCTCACAATTAAAAATAACTAATTCTTATGAACATGTAATAGGAAAACTAGATTAAGCATTCAAAGATTATTCACCAAGATATCTAGAAATCTATTCATATCAATCAAAGCTAGTATAACAAGTTTTTCAATGAAAAACACACAACTAACTTTGAAATCAAGTGAACAAGTATGCACATGCATTCACACACCAATGTGTGTGTGTGCACTTACGCCTTGTAAGAGGAAGAAGAATATTGATACCTTAGCATCCAAGTAAGCACCTATCCTCTTGAAGACGAACTTTACATGCGAAGTTGATTTCCTTCTTTGAAGCTCGACCCAATCATGAACCACCTAAGCAACTAAGCAATACAAACAAAGAGCGTTTTGTTATGGAATCAAGCCAACACAAATCTAAAACTTAACATTACATAATAATATATATAATATAAATATTATTATATATATATTAATATATATTTATATATAATATAATATATATTATATATTAGTAATATTATTAATATTATATATTATTATATATTATATAATATAAATATTACATATTATTATATAATATAATAATATATAATATATAATATATAACACATATATATTATAATATATATATATATGATATATATAAAAATAATATATAAAATATATTTTGGATAATAATAATAAATATAATAGTATAAACTATATAATATATATATATATTATAATACATAATACATATAATATATATATATATATTATATAATACATATAATATATATATTTAAATTATATAATACATATAATATATATATTATATAATATATATTATTATATTATATATATTATATATAATTTGTTTGTAGTATTGGTCAGGATCACCAAGAACTTCTTGGAAGAGGATTTCCATGGCATGAGAAGTGGATTGGGATCTAACAAACTGAAGTTGTCTGTATTCTCCCAGAGCTTGGTACCAATCTCGAAGAGAACCAGTAAACTGAGATACAAACTCTTGTAGGATGGCTTCAAGGGGTTGTTCTGATTTAGCCATCTGTAGATCGAGCCAAGCACTCATTTCTGAAATTTTTTTACGCCAAGAATCCAGAGAGGAATCATCAAGTTGGAACCAGGGACCATTAGTAGGTCTAGATTTTGGAACTTGGCTGGGTTGGTCAGGAAATGCTTCTGAAGGTTCTTCAACAATAGGAGTGGGGCCTGTAGAGCCTTCGTTAGGAGACTCGTAAGTCCTACCTAAAGGCCTGTGTGGGATCTGTTGCTTCTGGTCCTTCAGGAGTAGAGGACATGTGGAAATGAGATCCTATGAAAGAGTAAGAAGGAGTAGAGGAAACAGAAGTGGAATCTGACTCCGCTGTAGAAGAGGTCTTCTTCTGAAGAGATGTGTACATGGCAGACTTGTATCAAGATGAAGGAGAAACAAGGCATTTGCCTTTATCTTTTTCGGAAACCGAAACCTTAGAGGAACTAGATTTGGATTTGGGTGCAGTATCCAAAGGATGATATTTCCTAAAAAGTTTTCCTGTTGACTTGAAATAATGTGAATCGTCAAGAGACTGTGTAGTAGAAGGGGGAGGAGATGTCGAAAATCTCATAGAGTAGGAGTGTGATACTCGTGGCTAATAAGGAGAGAGCTTAGAATAAGCCTGGTCTCTCTGCAGTTGTTCTAACTGCGCCTTGAGATATCGAATCTCTCTCTCTCTCTCTCTCTCTCTCTCTCTCTCTCTCTTTCTTATCAAACTTGAAGCCATGATAACCAAGATTGATATAACGGTGGAGATCAGCGTCAAGTTTAGCAATCCGGGATTAGAGATCAGAGAACATTTCTTTGAAAGTTGAATCCATGATGTGAAGTTTGTTTTCATGTTGAGAAACATGATGAGACACCTGATCAATTTTCTGATCTATAGAGCTAATACTCTATTCTGGATTTTGGCATTATGAGATTGCCAGTTAAGAACCTGTTCTGCATGGGAAGGATGTTTCTGTTAAAATTATGCTCAATAGCAAGAGTGTAATGAAGTATTTGACAATCTTTTCATATTAATAAAGTGATTTCTAGTTTAACAAATCTTATAGCATTTATACTTTAATTATTATAATTGTCAAAAGTAAATACTCATAAGGTCAAAAGACTATGAGAGATGAAGAATTGTTTGTACATCTGGATATGTATGAGGTAGATACAATTCTTTAGTTAGTCTTGAATAATATTCACAACTTAAGATAAATGTTGGGCGCCTTTATCTTGTTAAAGTTGTAGATTCTTTTGCTATCATTTGAGCAGGATCAAATGTGTTATGACGAGTCTAAAATCATCAAAGTGTGGTGTCTTTGGGGAAAAGAATCTAGTGCACTGGGTACATTGAATATGATCATAGTGAAATACTTTATCCAGAACCGTCAATGGATAAAAGTTTTCACTTGAAGACAATTGGAGAGTCTATCTCAATCCTGAGATAAATGATGGACTTATGGTTGCAAGTGTTATCATTTGAGCTATCAATGAGTACGATTATATAGCATAGACTATCCTCGATAGTTTGGTGGTATTCATTGGTTAATTGATAGAGAACTTCATTTATAAATATGGACATCGTGGCTCCATTTATTAAATGAGAGTAGAATATCATCATATGGATGTTTTGAGGTATTGGATATTAAATCTTAACGTTAAGTTTTCAATAGTGTCTATTGAAATATGGCTTCTGGACAAGTCGAAATATCCAAGTTCAAAATATGGTCATATGGGTAAATATGGTAACTTGGAGAGCTATAGGTGGTCTATGAGCTCTTGGCGATTACTGATATTCTTCACAAGGATACACTATCTCCATTAAGATTGTCTACGGTAAGAATGAGCAATAATAACTTATTCTATCTTTATTTAAGAGTTCAATTTTAGTTCTTTAGTGGAATGAACTAAAATTAATAGATCGAACCTAAGTGAATCATTTGTTGATTGTGATTATGTTACGTCTATTGGAGCTTAAATTTAGATAGTCCGCCAAGATCCCCAATTCACACGAACTTGCATGGATCACTTGATATATATTCTACCGGACCAATTTATGGGTCCATCTAGAATTGTATTAAGGCATCTCGACTTGTTTCTTTTAGTAAGAATGGGTCTAGTTCACATGTGGACTTTTTATTAAGGTCCAATGAATTTAATAAAATAGAAAAAACAATATTGGCCCTTATATATTGGCTTGGGTGGCAAGGGACTATTTATTAGTCTTATATATTGTTTTTATTTTATTATTTAATTAAATGGAAATTAATTAATTAATTAATTATTTAATTATTTAATTATTTAATTAAAAGTCAAAATATTTTTCCTAGTAGGAGATGGTCTCCTAGAGTCATATTATTGTTGGTAATATGATAAGTATCAAATACTATATTTGATAAGTAGATAAATAATATGAATTTATTTATCTAGTCAAATTAGGAAGTATTTGATTTCTATTAGGAAGTTTTTGATTTAGTCACAATTTAATTATATTCAATAATTGGTTATTGATTAAATACACTATTTGAGTTGGATTATGAGTCTTGGTGTGGAAAAGAAATATTTTTTGAAAAAGGATTCTTTGTCACCAAGTAAATCCACCTAGAGATAGGATTCTTGACCACCAAGTAAATCCTCTTTAGGAAAGGATTTTTATACCTATATATATTATTATTAAATTCGGAATTAATATTGGGAGTTTAAAATTTTTTTTTTTAGAGAAAGAATATTTATTCTCTTGCTTTGAATAAAAAAAACTTCCAATTCAAGAAAGAGTTTTAGAATTCGGTTATAGAGAAGAAGAATAAGGAGCGTTTTATTTTCGATAGTACATTAGAAGCTTTTACATCAAAAGGCTTTATGTACAAGATCGAATTAGGGTTCACATGAGTTTTCGATCAAAAGATTGAGAATTCACAAGTGACTAAACGTTCTTTATTTTCTCTACGAGGATTATTGTGACTAACAAAAAGAAAAAGATTTTTGTTTCCATCCTCAGGTTTACAATTCAAAGAAAGGGAGTTCACACTCCTAGGTGATTCACGTTTGTGATTGGATTGGCAAATCTTGCGGATTCAATTCAAAGCAAGCGGATTCAAATCGACGCAATATCAATCGTCACGTGAAAAAGGTACGATACTTTTATTATATGTTAATTAATCAAGGGTTAAGGATCTTTTTTTTAAACGAAAATTTTTGAAATATACAAACCAAGTTTTTCGCTTCCACTGCGCATTTTTCCCTACAGTTTCAAAGAACCGTCTGGTAAGACTTCTGTGGATTGGACATATGGTCTGGAGAACCTCTTCTTTTTAGGATTTGAAGTAGGTTCTATAGGTGGAAAATCCTGATCATAGCTAGAGGCCATGAAACAAGGAATGGGTTGAGAAGGGAGCTGGGGCAAAAGTCCTTCAGTTCTGAGGATTTGTAAAGCTCCGTCATAAATAAGAAGAGGTGGCTGCGAGGCAGGTAACAAACCGATCCATGGACTGTCTGAGTCGTCTGAGGAATGGTGTCGACGATCAGGTTTGCAAGACTTGTGGTGCTTTTAGGAAGAGCATTTGCAAGAGCAGTCATGATAACACATAGAGAGATCAACATCCCAAATGAAGTGACCATTGATCTTGTTAGTGTAAATCGCTGATCCATCAGCTTCAAAGCTTTGAATGGGAATATCTTCTTCAGAGGTAATAGGTCTGATCATTAAGGATTGGAAAATTGGAGGATCAGGAGGAGCACTGGGTACAGTGTCCGAGTGAGAAGAAGAGGCATCTGTGAGAGGTTTATAGACAGTCTTGATGGTACCATCTGGTTATCGGGTATAGGTTGTGTCTGTAGCAAGAACTGGAATGGCATTTTGAAATGCCTTCTCGTAGTTAGTGATCTGGGACAAAGGCATGAGTTCAAGGAGTTTGTCTCTGGGCAACTGTTTTGGAATATGGATAATGGTTGGAACTTCATCTTCTCTTTCTGCCTTGATGAAGATGGTGTCTCCAGAGTGGCCAGGAATTGGAAGATCAAGAGCATGATCTTAAAGGCGATATACTATCTGGTGATGAAGAGTAGCCATATAGGAATCTGGTAGCATAGTAATACCCATAATCTAGAGCTGGATTTTGAGGCAGTTGTGCAGATTGCTATCCGCAAAGGGATATTGAAATTTGGATAGTATGTCAGAGAGATACTACCGGCATGGAGTGTGGAAAGGCAAGTGCCGATGTTTGCTTGTTTATAGTCCTTGTAGACAGTGTTTAGCAGAGCAATCCTGGCAGTAACTGGTAGCTCTTTTCGATCATGAAGTGTAAGAATAATCTGGACTGCACCGATGTGCAAATGAGAATATCCTTCTTTGATCCATTGGTCTATCAAAGTTTGACCTATCTCTAGATCTACATATTGTTCAGCTGTGGTAGCTGGGATCAGACAGTTGTCAAGAACAGTGGATTATATGTACTCTTCAATGGGTGGACGTCTGTGTTGTACAAGGTGAGTAATTCTACGAGATATGGACTTGTTTCTTTTGAAAACATTATAAGGATTAAGAAGAGGTAAGGCAGTTTCAGAAATTTGGGCGGAATCTGAGATGTGGGTATATTCAACAAGGTTTTGTATTTTGTTGGACTAGGTTCTTCTGATAGAAGGGGGAAGAGAAATGGAAGAAGAAAGTCTGAGGGGTGTCAGATCAGATGAAGATTGAGAATTCATTCGGAAAAAGTATCCTTCCTCCTATATTGATTCTATATGACTTCACACAGCCTAACTCTATATTCACTCTTGGACTCCAAAAGTATAGAGGCTCTGATACCACGACGGGGGCATGGAGCCTTACACTATCTCACTATAGTCTCTCTAGCCTTTTTTCTCCAACAAGCGGCACCCATAGCTTAAACAAGATACTTCTGGCTTTTAGACTGTCAAGAAATAGATAAGGACCTTAAGCCATTGGTTCAACATCATGTTTCTTATGCAAGATCCTCAATTAGAGGCAAGCATAGAGCATATTCAGATATTACAGGCTGTAAGTCATCTGATAATCAATATAGATAGAAAGGAATGAAGATTTAGAAAGACATGATAGAAAACTGAAGAGAGTCTATATTTTATTTATGATGTTCGATGATTTTGTTACAAGGATAGAAGCCTTCCTTTATAGAAGCAGGAGGCAAAACAGGACAAGAGCACCCAGCACACGACCGATAAACCAAAAGCAAATAGTACAAGATAGGACCTAACAGGTGTCCGACAAACCAAAAGCAAACAGTACAGGATAAGGCCTAACAGGTGGCTGACAAACTAAAAGCAAACAGTACAAGATAGGGATAAGATCACGGGCTACTTAAATTACAACAAGCGTGATCTTCATCATCAGAGTCCTGGGCTCCACAAATAAATCATGGTTAGGTGTCAACAGCTATAGGGTCCTGCGAGTCCGGCTGAATAGAATCTTGAAAGAGATGCCAACTCTGTGAGGAGTCTCTAGGAATTTCAGGAAGGATGAAGGCTTCATCAAAGGTGGCGCCATTGACGTCATATAAGAAGTTTAAAAGAGATATCTATAGATTCTGAGGATAATAGCCTTGGTAGTCATATGTGGTGTCCCGCTCATAACTGACGTTGGAGGTCCAAAGAAGTCGTTTATGAGTATTGTATCTGTATGGTCGATGAAGGATCTAGATACAGGAAACAGAGGAAGCCGAATCAGGATCAAGCTTCCAAAGGTTGTATTGTCCGATAAGCTTAGTGATGGCTGACTTCTAGGTGGTTAAGGAGCTGAACCATTGGAGAAAAGTCAGGAGAAGGGTATTAGTAGGAGAATGGTCATGAATCTGAGCATAAGTAGCCTAGAGAGGAAACACAATAGCATGATAATAGAGGATAGATAAACACCACACAAACCATAACACTTGAGGGGAGAAATAATAGGTCGGTGGCATCAGGAAGGGGTCCAGGTAAGGCTTTGAGGTATTTGAAAGGGTATGTTTGCACCCTTGTTGTTTGATCTGAGACAGATAGATGGGTAGATAGGAACAGGAAAAGTTCTATAACTGTGGGAGTGATGGTTGATGACCTTTAGGAATTTGAGTAAGGAGTTCTGGTGGAAATGACAAGTCTGGAGAGGGAGATGAGGAGGATGAAGAAGAAGCTGAGGTGGCCATAAGGATAAGAGGAATCCTATAGATGGAGGTAATGAGATGGACTGGTGGGGGTCTCGATAGCATATCAATAATTAGATTGTGATCCCCTTTCACATGCTTAACAGTAAAGTCATATCGAGCAAATCATTATTTGAGTCTCAATAATTGAGGATTTGGTGGAATCTTATTATGAAACTCAAGAACTTTGGGAAAAGATGAGTTGTCCATCTTAACAATAAAGTGTTTTGTCCTGAGGTAGAAGTTAAATTTCTGGATGTCATATTTGACTGTAAGGATTTCCTTGTAGACAGTATGATAGTGTTGTTGAGCATCTTTGAACTGTCCACTAACATGGCCGTAATAATGACAGTGGTTGAGCTTATCTTCAATCAAGATGGCCCCCCAATAATGATCATTGGCATCAGTCTGGAGGATGAGCTGTCCAGTGGAAGGAATAGTAAGAGCATGAGGAGATTGAGTGACCTGCTTGAGATGAGTCATTGTTGACGTGTGGGTGTGGTCCTACAAATGAGGGTTCTTCTTTAGAAGAGCTGAGAGCCGTGAAATGTAATGGCTGACTTTAGGGATGAAATTTCGGATAAAATTAATTATTCTGAGAAACTGTTGAATCTGCTTCTGAGATAGGTGTGAATCAGGGAAATCAAGAAGTTGTTGTGCTAGGTGGGGACCAGGGTGGTACTGGCCGTTGGAAATATGCATCCCAAGGAAGTCAATTTCGGATTGACCAGTGGAACTCTTTTTGTCAGAAAGCATGATTCCATACTGGTGAAGAATATCATGGAATTGTTGGAGATGGAGAGTATGCGAGTGTTCATTAGGAGAGAACAGCAGGATGTCATCGATGTAGAGCAAGGCAGAATGAAGTAACGGATGGAAAATTCTGGTGACTGCCTTTTGAAAAAGGGAAGGGCCAGTTTTTAAGCCGAAGGGGAGAACTGTCCATTGGTAATGTGCATTGGGAAGACAGAATGCAGTCTTGTGTCTATCTTCTGGATGGACTCCAATTTGCCAAAAGACACCTTTAAGATCAAATTTGGAGAAGATGGTCGCCCTAGGGAGTTGAGAAAACAAAGTGGTGGTTCTGGGGACTGGAAATTTGTCATCTCGAAGGAAGAGATTGAGAGACTTGTAGTCAATGACTAGCCTTTTCTTACCTCGAGTAACTTCTGATCTTTTTTCAACATAAAAGGCCTGGCATGTTCACTTGGAGGAAGTGGGTTCAATTAAACCTTGGCGGAGCAATTCATTACATTCTGCAGTTGCCAACTGAAGGTCTGAGGGAGACATACCAGAGTTGGTAGCTTTGGTAGGATTAACATCTTTACTGAGTTTGAAGGGAAGATGAATAAAGAACTCTGGATTTTTCCATAGAGGAGAAGGATGGATATACTCAACATGATTATTAGTACATAATTGGAGGAGTTTCTGTTGTATATGCTGAAAAGGAGGCTGAATTTAGGACAAAGGGAAGATTTTGGGGATATGAGAGAAGGGTTTGAATTCTCTCTTGTATCTGATACCAGAGGGAAGAATCCGAAGGGATTTGCACTGGCAATAAACATCCCATCCGATGAGGATATCTTTGTCTGGTACGGATGTTCTGAGGACCTGTTTCCAGAAGGTATAGGACTGGAAAATCTTTATACCAACCTTATGCTTGGAGATGAGATTGGTAGTAAATATTTTTCCATCCTCTACTTTGAAATAGCGGGTATGAGGTTTCCAAGTTTTAGGAGGTAGGATGTTGGGGTTCATCATGGTGTTGTGAGAACCTGTATCAAAATAAGCAATGGCGTCAATGGGATTTGAAAACTTCTCCAGCAGGAGCTGGATAGAGACCTGTGGTTCTGTAGGAGAATCATGAGAAGCAACTTGGTATGAGTTGTAAACCGAGCCGGTGCTAGAACCAGTAGAGTTATCGTCTGAACTATCTGAACTGTCAGAATAATGGAGGACAAAGGTAGTATTCTTGTCGGCTGCGTCTTGTTCAGAGAAGATAGATTCGATATTTGCATCCGAAGGAACTTCATCAGCAATCTCTTTCAGTTGCTGGACAAGTTTAGCAGATTTGGCTTTCTTGTTTGGACACTGTTTAGCATAATGACTTGGCTTGCCACAAACACAACATTTATAGGATTTATGTTGGGCTCTAGTGAACTTCTTTGTGAAGAATTTGAACTTCTTGGGTTTGGGTTTGGAATGTCTGCCAGAGCGTCGTTGGAAAGGACGGAAGTGGTGTTTCTTCTTTGATTTGCAGAGGCATTGATCTTTGTCTTTGCATTTGATATGAAATGAGGGCTGCTTGCACTGGGCTTCATATCTTTTTCCTTCTCTAATCATTTTAGAGAAGATCTTCTATGTGGCGCACAGTTTATCAAGAGCACCAAGGGTGAACATATGAATTTCTCCCAGGGTAATATCGTGAAAAGATTTATCTGATGTGTCAATGCGACGTTGGAGTTCTTCCTGGAGCTCAGAAGGAAGAGAGTTCACGCATACATGTTTGAGACTTTGGTCATTGATACCACCAAGAATGTGATATCTACCAGACACACGTTTGTAGTAAAATTCTACATCTTTTCTCTTTAAAGAACAACAATGCATGTCGAAATATTCTACCTGACTTCACACAGCCTAACTCTATATTCACTCTATATATTAATATATGTTATATAATATAATATATATTATATAATATATGTAATAATATATATTATATTATATATATATATAATATATGTAATAATATAATATATATTATATATATATAATATATGTAATAATATAATATATAATAGTAAAATATAATATATATATATATATAATGTAATATATAATACATATTTATAATTTATATAATATGTAATACTTATATATATATATATATTTATATATCATTATTTATATTATAATATATATAATATAATATATATATTATAATAATATAATATATAATATATATTTATATATCATTATATATATTATAATGATATAATATATTAATAGCCAAATTTGGCTAGGGACCAAAGGGAAATTTTTCACCCTCCTAGTCTGACTCCAGGCCCGAGGTCATCCACCAGAAGACCACGCTTCCCAAATTCGAGCTACGGTATCACCCCACAGAAATAAAGGCTAGCTCTAGAAACACCCGTAGTAGAGCCCGACGTGACTTGATCGACCCCGCGTCACCAAACCTGAAATCAGAAAGCTCCCTCGAGGTCGAGATTACCCGCAACCTCTCTTGAAGCTCACCTAAACCCCGCTGTTATAGAGGAGTATCCGCAGGGGGGTCGCATCAAGCTCCGAGAAATCAAGGTAGGTCAGATCGAGCTCCTGGCTAGATTAAGCACCTGAATATCGGAACCAAGACACTAATCTACATCTCTATCTGATCTACCTCGCCATACATACCATATTGAACGACCTCTATGAAGGATCATGCTATGAAGATACAAAGATACATTGGATCATATCTGGAAACATTACGTTCGTGCAGAACAAGTATTAGAGTCCAAAGAGGAAACAAACTGATCTCCCCCAAGATATTCTCCATTCAGCTATTAACTCAAAGTCAATGATATTTAAACGAGAAATCCCGCCCGATAAGGAGGGGAGAGACGGAGAAAATCAGGGGGAGAATCAGTTGATTTAACCTACAAAACTACGTATAAATGGAGAGAAAGAGAAGGAGAAAGGGGACTACTTTTCGACAGGCATACGACAACAACACTACTACACCTAGAGAGATTGAGAGTGATTGAGAGATATTTGTAAACGATACACCATTGATACGAATAAAGAAAACATTTTCGTTCTCTTTTGTTAATTCTCTTTTAATGTTACTGATAATAGTATTTTTTGTCAATTTTAACTAGCACTGACTAGAATACATTCTACCTTGACCACCACCTCTGTGGTAGTGGTTTTGAGGGTGTTAATTGAGATTTCTCACCCTGAGTAAAATTCCCGTTAACACTTTCTGGCGCCGTCTGTGGGAACACACACACCCTATTGATCAAATCAACCATGTGCATTTTCATTGTTTTACAGGAACCATGAGGCTCCGCTCATCCCAATGACAGCACAGAGCTTCGGAACAACCTTCGGCGATCCTAACACGAAAGGCCCCACGGAGGGGGAAAAAGTCTGGACATCGCAGTCAAGCTCCGGTCCAGGTGACTAATGCGCGGGCTTCTGGCCACCCTATGATAAGCCAGGCCGCGCTCGACCAACAAGCGGCAGCCTTCGTGGAAACCGTTCACCTCTGCCTGCTCGCCGAAGGCATCATAATCCAACCAACAAACCCAAATAATTGGAGACAGCCTATTTTCGAACACCTGCGACCTCCTCCTCCAGAGCCAGCTGGCGATAGGACTGGGCCCCAACCTTCGATCCGAGATAGGCTAGGACCCATGCCCCTAGTTCCAAGAAGACCTTCATCATATCAGCCTAGGATAGTTAAGTCTGTAGCAGATGCACTAACCCGGGAGCAACGAGAGGCACCTCGCCCGACGGCCTCAAGAAGAGAAGCCCGGGCCCAAGAGGAAGGAAGCCGACAAACCTCCAGAGTGGATCCCGCCCATGAAGAGGATCAGGTAGAGGTCGCTAGTTCAGCGGAAGGATCCGACAGCGAAGGATCTGAGGTCAATTCAAAAAAACCCGGGAACAAGCGACTGAGGAATCAGCTGGCAAAGCTACAGAAAGAGGTCCAGCAGATAAGAAAGGGAAAAAACAAGGAGGATAAGAAGGATCCATTAAGCGAGATGAAAGCTCCCTTCACAAGGAGGATTGGAGAAGCAGAGCTCCCACCAAAATTTAAAATGCCAACAGATAAGTTCTCCGGAACGGAAGACCTTTTAAGCCACCTGGAGAGCTTCGTCCAACAGATGGAGGTCCAGAATACCGCCAGAGCAGCTATGTGTAGGGTGTTCCAAATGACCCTAACAGACTACACGAAAAATTGGTTCAGGAAACTGCCTGCTGGTAGAGTGGATTCTTTCACAAAGCTATCAACAGACTTTTGCTCGCAATTCCAAGGAGTCAAACCTCGTTCAAAAGATCCCATACACCTCCAATATATGATTCAGGAGCGAGGTGAAACACTTCCATCATACGTGGAGCGTTTTCACAAAGAAGTCATACAAATGGGAGTCTTTGCCGAAAAAGAGACTCTCGCCAATTTCAGGCAGAACTTGTGGGAAGGAAAGCTTTTCCGTTCCTTCACCAAGAGACCTCCAGCGACTTACCAGGAGGCCTATGACCGGGCTCTTGAGCAGGTCGAGGTCGATGAACAACTCAAAGTCAAGATGGAACATGATGATATGAGAACGGCAAAACGCTAGAAAAAAAAAGCTCCCAAATATGAGCCAGCTCAGAAAAATCAGAACAAACCCCCCAATAGATCAACGTACCATTTCCCCGCTGCTCAACTCAGACAAGAAAAATATCCAGCAAGATGAACCCCTCCGCGAGCTTCGCCTCCTCCTAGGACCGTAGCCCCCATAATGCGAGACGAGAAAGGGTATGATTACTACACTTCCTTGAACGCCTCCCGTGAAACAATCTACCTTGCAATACGGGACAAGGGGCTACTCCAAAAGCCCGCGCCCTTGAAAGCCCCGTCGACAGGAGGAACTGGTACAAGTACTGCGACTTCCATGAAGACGTGGGCCACAACACATCAGAATGTTATAACTTGCGCAACCAGATCGAAGCCCTGATAAGGGGAGGATGTTTGATTGAGTTTTTACAACAGGCCAGAGACAATATTCAGACTGGAAGAGAGGTACAAGCTGAGATCCGCGAACACGCGGAGAAGAGAAAGGGAGAACAAACTGATTTAATACAATAGATACAGGTGATACACACCATCAACGGAGGTCCAACATTGGCCGGTACCTCAAATAATTCCAGGAAAAACCACGCAAGGAAGATTCCCCGTGTAGAAGAAGGTCGGGGTATCTTCAAGGTCAGCCAAAGCCCGGCGGAGCCCTCCCAGTCAGCACAGATCGTTTTCATTGAAGCAGATGTCTTCAACACCGCGCAGCCTCATGATGATCCCATGGTGATCACGATACAGATTTCCAACTGCATGGTCCATCGCGTGCTTGTAGATACGGGCATCAGTGTAGATATCTTCTTCAAAGATACCTTGGAAAAACTAAACCTGAAGCAATGGTGTTACAATAGCTGTACAACTCCGCTTTATGGATTTACCGGGGATTCAATCATCCCGATGGGATCGAAGATCCTCCCAGTGATCGTCGAAACCATACCTCTCCAATAAAATGTTATGACGGACTTTGTTGTGGTTGACACCCCATCGGCCCAAAACGCCATCTTAGGAAGACCATTCATCTCTTCCTTGAAGGGAGTCTTGTCCATATACCACAATGTCCTAAAGTTCCCAGTAAGAACCAATGTGGGAAAGGTACGCAGAGATCAACAAGCAGCTAGGAAGTGCTACGTAGTGTCCGCCAATCCTACAGTTTTAGCAAAACAATTTGTACAGGTTGCAACAATCCAGGACATGGAGGCGTCCGGGATAATCCAGGAAGATATGGAGGCATCCCGGATAATCCAGGATGATATGGAGCCCGCAGAGCATCTAGAGAGCGAACCCATTATTCCTTATCAGAAAGAACAAAGCAAGGAATGGGCCAGCGGGTAGCCCGTAGATAAAATAGAGGGGATACCCATCAGAAGTGACGATCCCTCCAAGGTCGTTAAGGTTGGAGCTACCCTCAAACCAGAAGTGAAAGGAGGCTTGATTGGGCTTCTCAGAGAATTCAACGACATCTTCGCTTGGAGCCACGATGAAATGCCCGGGATCTCGGTATCATTGGCCGCCCATCGATTAGCGATAGATCCAACAGTCAAGCCCGTCCAACAGAAGAGGCGACACTTTAACGCTGAGAGGAACGCTACGTTGCAGGAAGAAGTAGACAAATTGATCAAGGCAGGGTTTATCAGAGAAGTGTGCTACCCCGAATAGATCGCCAACGTAGTCATGGTTACGAAGGCAAATGGGAAATGGCGTATGTGTGTCGATTACACTGACCTCAACCGAGCGTGTCCAAAAGACAGCTTTCCTTTACCAAAGATTGATCAACTAGTAGACTCCACGTCCGGAAATAAACTTCTTAGTTTCATGGACGCGTTCTCGGGGTATAACCAGATTAAGATGCACCCAGCTGACCAAGATAAGACCAGCTTCATTACTGGGCAGGGCTTGCATTGCTACAAGGTAATGCCGTTTGGCTTGAAGAATGCGGGGGCTACATACCAGTGGCTGGTTAACAAGCTGTTCAAGCCCTAGATCGGAAGGACGATGGAGGTCTACATGATCACAAAATCACCAACTGCAGAAGGACATCGGGAAGACCTTCGTAAGACCTTTCTAATCCTAAGAGATAACCAAATGCGGTTGAAGCCTCCAAGTGCGCTTTCGGAGTAACAACGGGGAAGTTTCTAGGTTTCATGGTTCATGAAAGAGGCATAGAGCCAACCCAGAAAAAATCAAAGCTATCTTGGACTTGGAATCCCCCACATGACTCAAACAGGTACAAATCTTGACTGGGCGTGTAGCAGCACTCAATAGGTTCATCTCTCGCTCCACCGATAAGTGCCTCCTGTTCTTCAAAGCCATCAAGCAAGGGAGAAACATGAAATGGAGCCCGGAAAGCGAGCAAGCTTTCCATGCCTTAAAGAAATACCTAACAAGCCCACCATTGTTAGTCAAGCTGGATCCCGGAGAGGAGCTGCAAATCTACCTGGCCGTCTTAGAAATTGCAGTAAGTGTAGCTTTGGCCAATGAGTGTGGTGACGAGATTCAAAGACCCATATACTATGTAAGTCATGCTTTAACCAAATCAGAAAAAAAATTATATTCTCCTGGAAAAGCTCGCCTATGCTTTGGTAACCTCGGCGAGGAAGCTCCGTCCATATTTTCATTCAATAGCAGTGGTGACAGACCAACCTCTCCGCCAATTCCTACAAAGACCGGACGTATCTGAGAGGCTAATCTTATGGACTCTAGAGCTCACTCAGTTCGAATTAAAGTATAAGTCTAGGACCACGATTAAAGCGCAGGCTTTGGCAGACTTCGTTACCGAATTTTCAGAGCTCTCCGGCTAAGTGAACCCCGCAGCATCTCCTTGAGAAGATTTTCGAGATCGATAATTGGCCAGAAGATTGCAAGCCTTGGACCCTCTATACAGATGGAGCGTCTGGGCAAGCTAGGAGATGAGCTGGTGTGGTCTTAATAGACCTAGAGGGGACTGAATTCTGTCACTGCTTCAGATTCGAATTCAAAGCCACCAAAAATTAAACGAAATACGAAGCCCTCCTAGTTGGAATGAAAGCAACCATCGAACTGAAGGCCGACTACCTACAAATCAAAAGAGATTCATTACTTGTAGTCAACCAGGTGTTTGGGGTATACCAGGCAAAAGGAGATAACATGGCCGCTTACCTAAAGCTAGCTCAGTCACTTAAAAATAAATTCTAGGGATTCAAGATCGATCAGGTGCCTCGACACCAAAACCACCGCGCGGATGTTCTAGCCAAGATAGCCGCAAATTGAGGTCAATCCTTACCACGATGAGTTCACCTCTAAGTGATCTCCCGACCAAGCATAGCCGCAAGTAAGGAAATCTGTTCCCTGGATCATCAGCCTTGCTGGATAGACCTGATCGTTGCCTACCTCTAAGAGGGAAAGCTTCCCGAGGAGCCAGATCAAGCCCGAAGAATTAAAAGGCTCTTTGTCCGATATTTCATTGTAGATGGGTACCTCTACATGAGGGGTAGATCCCTCCCCTTACTTCGGTTTTTACATACTGATGACGCTAAATGGGCGCTAAGAGAGGTTCATTTTGGGGATTGCGGGAACCACATCGGTGGAGAAGCTTTAGCGTATCAAGTGCTCCGTACGGGGTACTACTGGCTGACCATCCACCAAGATGCAAAAATCTTTGTACGATCTTGCGAGCCATGTCAAAGGACTTCGAACTTGAACCACTTGCCCCCAGAGCGACTGTCCTCTCTCAGTTCACCCTACCCCTTTGCCATGTGGGGGATCGACCTAATTGGACCACTTCCCACCGCTCCTGAACAAGTTAAATATGCTATCGTGGCTATCGATTATTTCACAATATGGGTCGAGGCCGGGCCTCTTTCGTGAATATCAGAAAAGAATACGACCAAGTTCATTAAAACTAAAGTGATCTGTAGATTCGGGACCCCTCTCATCATTGTGGCCGAGCTGGGCAAGTAGTTTGACAACGCCCGATTCAAAGACTTCTACAAAGGATTGAGAATCGACCTCAGGCTCGCTTCAGTAGCCCATCCTCAGACCATCGGGTTGGTGGAATCCACCAACAAGACTATCAAGAAACTTCTGAAGAAGAAACTACAGCAGAAAAAAGGCAAATGGGCCGAAGAACTGCCCGAGGTCCTCTGGGCATATCAAACTACAAAGAGGACAGCTACCGGGGAGACACCTTACTCCCTGGCTTTCGGAGTTGAAGCAGTCCTCCCCATTGAGCATAAATTGATCTCATTCAGGGTGCAACATTTTGAACCCGAAAGCAACGAAGTCAAGCTCCGAGCTAACCTAGACCTCCTAGAATAGAAATAAGACCGGGTAGTTGAGAAAGTAGCGATCTACTAGAGCAAGATCGCTAGGCATTTCAACCGAAAGGTCAGTGCCCGGAATTTCAAAGAAGGGGATCTGGTGCTAAGGAAAGTGACCTCGAATACTCGAAAAAGGTCGGATGGAGTCATAGGCCCCAATTGGGAAGATACATACTTGATAAAGGTAGTTGCTCACAATGGAGCCTACAAGCTCGAAGACATGGATGGGCGACCCATCAACCACACCTGGAACGCAGATCATTTGAGAAAATTCTACCCCTGAGTACAGAGCTGTCAAGCAGATTACCCCCATTAAGGTTTCAATAAAATCCCTTATAACGATGTACTACACCTTGATCATCAATAAAGTCTGCGTTTTTTCTTTATCTCCGATTATGTTCAACCTTAGTATCTACATATTCGACTGGAAAATTCGACATCATCACCTCTAGACCAGAGGTGAGTCGGGGAAACCCCCTCATTGCCTCTGAAGCCTTTGCCGGGCACCATCCCCCGCCAAGAAGGGTCCAAGCGTAAGAGCATAGTTTCCTGCAGGACCTTGAGACCAGGGACTAGCTGGGGAAGCCCGCTCGTTACCCCTGATGCCTTGGTCGGGCTACCACCCCCAAGAAGGGTCTGAGTGTAAGAGCATAGTTGCCATCTAGACCTCGAGACCGGGAAATAGCTAAACAGCCCTCATGATGCCTTGGTCGGGCTACCACCCCCAAGAAGGGTCTGAGTGTAAGAGCATAGTTGCCATCTAAACCTCGAGACCAGGAAATAGCTAAACAGCCCTCTTGATGCCTTGGTCGGGCTACCACCCCCAAGAAGGGTCTGAGTGTAAGAGCATAGTTGACATCCAAACCTCGAGACAAGGAAATAGCCAGACAGCCCTCCTGATGCCTTGGTCGGGCTACCACCCCCAAGAAGGGTCTGAGTGTAAGAGCATAGTTACCATCCAGACTTCGAGATCAGGAAATAACTAGATAGCTCCCTTGATGCCTCGATCGGGCTACCTCTCCTAAACAGATTTAAATATAAATACTTGTTTCATTTGCAGGATTAATATCATCTCGATAAGAGTTCCCTACAAAGCCATATTGAAATATGAATGAATCGTCATCAACGATGCAGGTTTGACTCGTGGTCAGGATAAGAAATAAAGCAAGGAGTTCTATATCAAGATGGAAGCTCGTTATCGGGAATAGTCAAAACAAATGCGAAGGAAATCATAACTAAACTTTTATTAACCATAAGGGAGCATATCCCCTGGTAAAGGCAACATGTCATCAAACAGGGAGCCCAAACCCCAATTCCGGGCTACATGAAAAAGAAAAAAGATCGACTAAACTAATCATGAGTAAAGCAGGGTGCCCACCCCCCTTTCCGGGCAATCAAGGCCAATCATGAACTGGTAGCTTTGGAGCCCTATTGATTTCCCCTTGCTACTCCTCCTCCCTCATGCTGATCCCCGCCATCGACTCCTTCTTCAGGTGGTTTCCCGTCTTGGTTACCCTCGCCAGCTGTCACTCCCTCCAGAGGTTCCTCCCGCTGATCAGCTGGATCCTCCTCCAAGACTTCTTTAATCACTGCCATGACCTCATGAAAGATAGCCGCATCGAGAAGAGCAGCCATAGACCCCGTCTGGCTCCTGTCAACCTCCAATTTCATTCCAGAGGATCCCTCAGGCAGGCTCCTTGTTCCTTCCTCTATTTTTGGGTGATCTTCTTCGGACTGCGCGGGTAAAACCTTACTTGAAGACTCCCTAGGACCTGAAGTAATAAAGACTGGAGGAGAAAGATGAGGGTCTGCCTGTACGGGCTGCTTTCCAGTACCTACCTGGCTAGGAGGAACCGCTTCGCCATCTTAAGGGTGAGATAGTTCAGTAACTTTGGTCATTATCTCCTCTATATCCCAACCGGTGATGGAGGATAGATCAAAGGGAAGAGGGAAAGCCTCTGCAACCTGAAAGGAAGCATAGAAATATTCATCACTAAAGGAGGTCTCCGCATCAGCCTGCAGCTTGTCCACCTGAGCAATCAAATCCTGATTCTTGAGGTCCAACCTCTTAGCTTCGGTTTTCCAAGAGTCCCTCTGCTTGGCCCTCCGGGTAGACTGGAGAATTTCTTGATCAAAGGACAACTTTGTCCTCTTATAATCATAGCGAAGCTCTACCAGCTCGGTCTCTATCTTTCCTTGGCTGGAGGTCATCTCTTCAACTAATGTTTGAGCTCGCTTGAGTAAACCCATGGCTCTCTCAGCTTCAGCTTCAACTTTTGCAGCCCGATCATGAATGAGGGCTACCTGGTGGCCCATAGCCATGTTAAACTTGAAGGCCTATGCGATACAAAGCCAATGTTAGAAACCGATTAAGTTGGCAGTCTCAGAAGTAGAACAGAGAAAGAACAATTACCTCAGCTAAGACAGCGGAACCGTTGGTGAGCAAGACATTAACGGGCATCGAGGCCATCCCAGAGAGCCCACCACCCGGGCTGGATGCAATGAATTGTTCCAAGACCTCGTCCTGCCCCGTCGAGCTAGACTGAGAGCGAGAGAGACTAGGGGGAATACTTGCGACACTCCCTTCAAAGACCTCCGAAGCTTAGGGGGTTGGGATCGCAGCGGCATCAGATAGATGCGCAGATGGGGCAACAGTAGCAGCAAAAGGAGCGGAAGAAGCATGAGCAGTAACGTTAGCTGCCCGAGAAACGGAAGCCCCTCTGTTTATTGCTTTGGAAGCCCACGACGCAAAGGTAGCCATCTTGGTTTTCGCCTGGGACGGCGATGGAGTAGGAGCAGGCGTAATCCCGGTCTAAACAATCAGCCATTCCTTCTTTGAGGTGGCAGGAGAAGCCCCCCGCGTCAGTCTGATGGATGGGGGAGGAGTGCGAGCTTGCCGAAGTTGCTGAGCTTCGTGAGAAGCTGGCTTAACAACAAAAAATATAAGTAAACGAAACAAAAGGGGAACGTCAGAATTGAGCTGGTCAACAAGACAAAGCAAGATGATTCAGTGTTACTTACGAGGAATAGCATCGGAGATCCGCATGTATTGATTCACCCTGCGGGGATCGAAGGCTTCTGTGGTTGGGTACTTCAGGTTCAAGTAGTTCATGGCTAGAATAGCCTTCAAAACAGCTTCAGACTCAGATGGCAGGGAATCCCGGTCCCACGAAGGTTTGTCACTGAAAATTGTGGGGACCTCGAACTCATGGCCCCCAATAAAAATCGAGCTCCCCCAGTCGCCCCATGCCAAGATCCACTCTTCTTTCCAGGTGGGATCTTTCTTCAAAGCTCCAGGAATAATAACGTTGAGCTTGTTCTTGGCTTCCGCATAGAACTGACCTCAAGGAGCCCTAGAGAGGCTCCCGATTTGAAAAAGGTAGGCCAGCTCCTCTGCTCCAGGCTCCCTCGTCACATTGATCAGCTGGCATTGTTCTCTCCACAGCACGAGGAAGCCAATCAAATGTCTCAAGAAGCCAGACGTCAACTGGAGAGGGGCGAGTTGGATGGCGTTGAGAGCTCGTCGAAGGGTAGGATGAAGAGGAAGCCTAACCCTATTCTTGAGAGCCGCCACATGAATCAGAAGCTCACCGTTGGAGGGATTGAAAAACTTGTAGCCTTTGGGAGGAACCGAGATAGAAATACTGTCAGAAATGCCTTACTTAGACCTCAAACGATCAATCGAGTTCGGATCAACGGTAGAGTCAGGGACAACCCTGAAGTCATAGGGAGGAAGCCTCTCTAAAGGGAGACCAACAGCCGGGACTCGACGTTACCCCATGGCGATGCCACCAACTTCTCTATCAGAATCTTCATCGACTAACTCCAAAAGATGGTCGGGATGATTAGAAAACCCGATCCCAATAGACACGTTCTTGTTCGAACGCTGACGTTGCGGATTTGGTGGAGAATCATCGCTATCTAGGCTAGTTCGTGCCCACTTTCCGTGGGCAAGGCTGATGACACCCTCGCTGTCGACAATGGAGTCAATGGAGTCGTGACTGGCTTTAGACATAATGGAATGAAGTCTGGGAGGATGAAGAACAAGAAAAGAAATATGCTCAAAAGAAGGTTTTTTCTTGAGAAAATTTGAAATTTGAAATTTGAAAGGTATGAGGAAGGCGTTGGAGTAACCAAGTATAAAGAGACAATAGAGCAGCAACATGGGCCGTCAAAATCTTCGGTTAAGATCGCCTCGAATCGCGGGAACTGCCGTAACGTACCCAGATTAATTTGAGAATAAACCGGCCAGCTCTCGCCACGTCACTTGTGCAATTAATGGAAAGATTTCCCCCAAGGTTCTTGTAATGGTAAAGAAGGAAAAATTCCCCAAATAAAACAGGAAATCTGACTCCAACCCCAAACTCAATCACCGGCGTTCAAGTCAGAGGGGACTTCTGTTAATAGCCAAATTTGGCTAGGGACCAAAGGGAAATTTTTCACCCTCCTAGTCTGACTCCAGGCACGAGGTCATCCACCAGGAGACCACACTTCCCAAAGTCGAGCTACGGTATCACCTCACAGAAATAAAGGCTAGCTCTAGAAACACCCGTAGTAGAGCCCGACGAGACCAGATCGAGCCCTCGTCACCAAACCTAAAATCAGGAAGCTCCCCCGAGGTCGAGATTACCTCGCAACCTCTCCAGAAGCTCGCCTAAACCCCGCTGTCATAGAGGAGTATCCGCAGGGGGGTCGCATCAAGCTCTGAGTAATCAAGGGAGGTCAGATCGAGGTCCTAGCTAGATTAAGCACCTGAATATCAGAACCAAGACACTAATCTACCTCACTATCTGATCTACCTCGCCATACATAACATATTCAACGACCTCTATGAAGGATCATGCTATGAAGATACAAAGATACACTGGATCAAATGTGGAAACATTACGTACGTGCAGTACAAGTATTAGAGTCCAAAGAGGAAACAAACTGATCTCCCCCAAGATATTCTCCATTCAACTATTAACTCAAAGTCAATGATATTTAAACGAGGAATCCCGCCCGATAAGGAGGGGAGAGACGGAGAAAATCTAGGGGAGAATCAGTTGATTTAACCTACAAAACTACGTATAAATGGAGAGAAAGAGAAGGAGAAAGTGGACTACTTTTTGACAGGCATACAACAACAACCCTACTACACCCTAGAGAGATTGAGAGATATTTGTAAACGATAAAAAAAACATTTTCGTTCTCTTTTGTTCATTCTCTTTTGATGTTACTGATAATAGTATTTTTTATCATTTTTAACTAGCACTGACTAGAATACATTCTACCTTGACCACCACCTCCGTGGTAGTGGTTTTGAGGGTGTTAATTGAGATTTCTCACCCTGAGTAAAATTTCCGTTAACATAATATAATATATATAATATAATATAATAATATAATATAAATAATATTATTTTTGGAAAGGAGGGTATTTTTGGAATAGAGTTGGGGAATAAGAGGGTATTTATGGAATACCAATTTTAGTTTGGAATTGGAATGGGCATTCCATTGGTTTTTGGATGGAAAGCCCATTCCACCAAAATGGTGGAATCAACATTCCAATGGAATCCCCATTCTATTCCATTTTAGCAAATCAAACATTAGGAATAACTTGCTTTCCATTCCATTCCACCCAACCAAACATGGCATAAGTTTTCAGGATGGAGTGTTTTTAGAAAAGGAGTGTGTAAAGATAAAATTGGATTATACGGAGAAAATCTCTATTTAGAATGAAAATACTTGAATTTCACAAAAATTTAAGGGACAAATACTGGAATTTACTCAATAAAATATGATAATATTAAGTTTATATATCTTAAGTGCATACATATAATCAGAGTATAAATGTAAAATCAAACGATAAGATAGACATTACAAATAAATCCCTAAAAAGTAGATGTTAATAGCCAAAACTGGCTAAGGACCAAAGGAAAATTTTCCACCTTCCAGACCTGGCTCCGAGCCCGAAAGTTTCCACCAGGAGACCATTCTACCCAAAGCCGAGCTATGATACCACCCCGCAGGAACAAGGACGGGCTCCGGAAACATCCGGGATAGAGCCCGGAACGATCAGATCTAGCCCGCATCACCAAAACTGAAAACAAGAAATTCCCCGAAGTCGAGGTCACCTCGCAATTTCTCCAGAAACTCACCTATACCTCGCCGATACAGGGGGATGTCCCTAGGAAGCCGCACCTAGCTTCGAAAGGTCAAGGGAAGCCAGATCTGGCTCCTAGCTGGACGAAGCTTCTCAGATATCGAGGTCGAAACACTGATCGACCTCATTAGTTGATGCACCACACCATGATACATTCAACGACCCCTATGGAAATCATACCAGACCCGAAGATACACAGTATCACATCCACAGATATTATACACGTGCATAACAAGTAATAGAGTTTGAATGGGAAACAAATTGATTTCCAAGATATCCTCAACGGAGCAATTAACTCAAAGTCAACTACATTTAAAGGTAAAATTCCCGTCCGATAGGAGGGGGATGAGAAAATCAAGGGGAAATGAATGAGTCCAAACCTATGAAGACATTGTATAAATGAGGGACTTCCTCCTTCAGAAAAAAGAGACTACTATTCGATAGGCATACGACAAATACCCGACCATACCCTAGAGAGAATTGAGAGCAATTTGAGAGAAATTTGTATACCATACACCTTCAATAAAGAAAATATTTTTGCTTTCTTTTGGGTGATAAATTGTATCATTATTCATTGTCATTTTATGAAACATTGTTACACATACAATCAATCTTGGCCACCACCTACGTGGTAGTGGTCTCGAGGGTGTTAACTGAGACTTCTCGTCTTGAGCAAAATTTCCGTTAACACTTTCTGGCGCCGTCTGTGGGAAATGGCCTTACACCCAATTAATCAATTACTTGCATTTACATTTTTGTTGTTTTACAGGAACTATGAGGCTCCGCTCTTCCCAAGGCCAACATAGAGTTTCGGAGCAACCTCCGGCGAGGCTAACACGAAAGGCCCCAAGAAAGGGGAGAAAATCTGGATATGGTAGTCAAGCTCCGGTCCAAACAACCAATGCGCGGGGTTCTGGCCACCCTATAGTGAGCCAGGCCGCACTCGACCAACAAGCGGCAGCCTTCGTAGAAACCATCCGCGTTTGCCTGCTCGCTGAAGGTATCAAAATCCAACCAACCAACCTGAATGACCAAGGAGAGCCGAGCAGGCTCGGAGCTAGGCCACCTGCTTTCGATCGCCTGGGACCTCCTCTTCCAGAGCCGGCTCGAGATAGGTCAGGGCCCCAACGTTCGATCCGGGATAGGCTGGGACCCATGTCCCCAGTTCTGAAAAGACCTTCACAGTATTAACCCAGGCGAGTTAAGTCTGCCGCGAATGCTTTTACCCGGAAGCCATGAGAGCTATCTCATCCAACTACATGTAGGAGGACCGCCCGAGCCCTAGAGGAGGAAAGTAGACAAACTCCCCAAATGAATCCTATCCATGAAGAGGACCAGATAGAAATTGCCAATTCATCGGAAAGACTCGACAGTGAAGAATCTGAGGTCAACTCGAAGAAACCTAGGAACAAGGGACTGAGGGATCAGCTGGAAAAGCTACAAAAAGAGGTCCAGCAGATAAGAAAAGGAAAGAGTAAGGAGGACAAAAAGGATCCCCTGAGCGAGATGAACGCTCCCTTCACTAGGAAGATCCGGGAAGCAGAGCTCCCCCCAAAATTCAAAATGCCAGTAGATAAGTTCTCCGGAACGGAAGATCCTCTAAGCCACCTAGAGAGTTTCGTTCAACAGATGGAGGTCCAGAACATTACCAGAGCAGCTATGTGCAGGATGTTTCCAACGACCCTAAATGACTACTCGAAAACCTGGTTCAGGAAGCTGCCCGTTGGCAGCGTGGATTCTTTCACGAAATTATCAACAGATTTTTGCTCGCAATTCCAAGGGGTCAAACCTCGTCCGAAAGATCCCATACACCTCCAATATGTGATTCAGGAACGGAGTGAGACTCTTCGGTCGTACGTGGAACGTTTTCACAAGGAGGTCATACAAATGAGAGTTTTCACCGAAAAAGAAACCCTCGCCAACTTCAGGCGGAACCTATGGGCGGGAAAGCTTTTCTGTTCCTTCGCCAAGAGAACTCCCAAGACTTGCCAAGAGGCCTACAACCGGGCTCTTGAGCAGGTCAAGATCGATGAAAAACTCAAAATCAAGATGGAACACGACGACATGAGAACGGCAAAGCGTCTGAAAAAAGAAGCCCCCAAATTTGAGCCAGTGCAGAAAACTCAGAATAAACCTCCCAACAGGTCGACCTATCGCATCCCTGCTCCTCAGCATAGGCAAGAAAGATATCCATCAAAACGAACCCCTCCCCGGGCTTCGCCACCTCCTAGGACCGTGGCCCCCGTAATGCAAGGGGAAAAAGGGTATGACTACTACACCCCTTTGAATGCTTCCAGGGAAACGGTCTACCTTGCTATACGAGATAAAGGGTTGCTCCAAAAGCCCGCTCCCATGAAGGCCCCACCTGACAGGAGAAACCGGAACAAGTACTGCGACTTCCACGAAGACGTGAGCCACAACACCTTAGAGTGCTATAATTTACGCAACCAGATTGAAGCCCTGATAAGGTGGGGATGCTTGATTGAGTTCTTACAACAGGTCAGAGATAACATTCGGACTGGAAGGGAGGTACATGCTGAAATCCATGTAGACGCAGAAAAGAGAAAAGGGGAACATGCTGACTTAATACAACAGATCCAGGTGATACACAATATCAGCGGAGGTCCTACACTGGCTGGTGTTTCCAATAACTCCCGAAAAAACCATGTAAGAAAGATTCCCCGCATCGGAGAAAGCCTGAGGATCTTCGAAGTCAGCCAGAGCCCGACAGAGCCCTCCCAGTCGGCGCAGATCGTTTTCACTGAAGCAGATGTCTTCATCACCGTGCAACCTCATGATGATCCCATGGTAATCACGATACAGATCGCCAACTGTCTAGTCCATTGCGTGCTCGTGGATACAGGTAGCAGTGTAGATATCCTCTTCAAGGATACCCTGGAAAAATTAAACCTGAAGCAACGTTGTTACAACAGTTGTACCACTCCGCTTTATGGGTTCACTGGAGATTCGATCATACCAGTGGGGTCGATGATCCTCCCAGTAATCATCGGAATCACCCCTCTCCAACAGAATGTTATGACCGACTTTGTTGTGGTTGACACCCTATCGGCCTACAACGCCATCCTAGGGAGACCATTCATGTCCTCCTTGAAGGGAGTCTTGTCCATATACCACAACGTTCTAAAATTCCCGGTTGGAACCAAAGTAGGAGAGGTACGCGGGGACCAGCAGGCAGCCATGAAATGTTACGCAGTATCTGCCAATCCTACAGCCCTAGCAAAATAGTGTGTACATGTGGCATTATTCCAGGAAGACATGGATACATCCCGGATAATCCAGGAGGAGAAGGAGCCCGCGGAACATCCTAGGCATCCGGAGAGCGAACCTATTATGCCTTACGAGGAAGAACAGAGTAAGGAGTGGGCCAGCAGGCAGCCCATAGATAAACTAGAAGAGATACCCATCAGAAATGATGATCCATCCAAGGTCGTCAAGGTAGGGGCCACCCTTGATCCAGAAGTTAAAAGAAGACTAATTGACCTTCTTAGGCAGTTCAACGACATCTTCGCTTGGAACCATGATGAAATGCCTGAAATCCCGGCGTCATTGGCCGCCCACCGACTAGCGGTAGATCCAACAGTCAAGCCCGTCAAGCAGAAGAGGTGTCACTTCAACGGTGATAGGAACGCTGCGGTGCAGGAAGAGGTTGATAAATTGATCAAGGCAGGGTTTATCAAGGAAGTACGCTACCCCGAATGGATTGCCAACATGGTCATGGTTACGAAGGCAAATGGGAAGTGGCGTATTTATATCGATTACACCGACCTTAATCGGGCTTGTCCAAAAGACAGTTTTCCTTTACCAAAGATCGACCAGCTGGTCGACTCCACGTCCGGAAATAAACTTTTGAGTTTTATGGATGCATTCTCAGGATACAACCAAATTAAAATGCACCCGGCAGACCAAGATAAAACCAGTTTCATTACTGGGCAGAGATTATACTGCTACAAGGTGATGCCGTTTGGTTTGAAGAATGCGAGGGCTACATACCAGTGGCTGGTTAACAAACTGTTCAAGTCCGAGATAGGAAGGACGATGGAAGTATATATCGACGACATGATCACGAAATCCCCAACCATAAAAGGACATCAGGAAGACCTTCGCAAAACCTTCCTCATACTGAGGGAAAATCAGATGCGGTTGAACCCCTCCAAATGTGCCTTTGGGGTAACAGCGGGGAGGTTTCTGGGCTTCATGGTTCATGAGAGAGGCATAGAAGCCAACCCAGAAAAAATCAAGGCTATCTTGGACCTGGAATCCCCAACATCACTCAAGCAAGTACAGATTCTGACTGGACGTGTGTCTGCACTCAACATGTTTATTTCTCGCTCCACCGATAAATGTCTCCCTTTCTTCAAAGCCATCAAACAAGGGAAAAACATGAAGTGGAGCCAGGAGAGCGAACGAGCTTTCTAAGCTTTGAAAGAATACCTAACAAGCCCCCTATTGTTAGTCAAGCCGGTTCTCGGAGATGAGTTGCAGATCTACCTGGTCGTATCAGAAACTGCAGTAAGCAGGGCTTCGGCCAATGAGTGTAGCGACGGTTTTCAAAGACCCATATACTATGTGAGTCATGCTTTGACCAAATCAGAAAGGAACTACATTCTCCTGGAAAAGCTCGCTTATGCTTTGGTGATCTCAGTGAGGAAGCTTCGTCCCTATTTTCAAGCTCACACAATAGCAATGGTGATGGACCAACCCCTCCGCCAATTCTTGCAAAGACCGGACGTGTCTGCAAGGTTAGTCTTATGGGCCCTAGAGCTCACTCAGTTCGATTTAAATTATAAGCCTCGGACTACGATTAAGGCACAGGCTTTGGCCGACTTCGTGGCAGAATTTTCAGCGATCCCAGATCAAGATGATCCCTCAGTATCAAATGAGGTCCCTGAAAAGATATCTGAGGTCAAAAATTGGCCGGAAGGCTGCAAGCCATGTACCCTCTTTACAGATGGAGCAACCAGACAAGCCGGGGGAGGAGCTAGCATAGTTTTAATAGATCCAAAAGGGACTGAATTCTGTCACTGTTTTAGATTCGAGTTTAAAGCTACCAATAATGAAGCGGAGTATGAAGCCCTCCTAGCTGGGATGAAGGTAGCCATCGAACTAAAGGCCGATTACCTACAAATCAAGAGCGATTCATTGCTTGTTGTAAATCAGGTGACTGAGGTCTACTAGGAAAAGGGAGATAATATGGCTGCCTACCTAAAGCTAGCTCAGCTACTAAAAAGTAAATTTAAGGGGCTCAAGATCGATCAGGTGCCTCGACACCAAAACCATCGCGCAGATGTTCTGGCTAAAATAGCGGCGAACGGAGGCCAATCCCTACCACGGGGAATTCCCCTCCAAGTGATCACCCAACCAAGCACAACCACAAATGGAGAAATCTGCTCCTTGGATCGCCTGCCTTGCTGGATGGACCCAATTGTTGCCTACCTCCAAAGGAGAGCTTCCCGAAGGGCCTGACCAAGCCCGAAGAATTAAAAGGCTCTCAGTCCGATACTTTATGGTGGACGGGTACCTCTACAGGAGGGGCAGATCCCTCCCCTTACTTAGGTGCTTGCATCCCGATGATGCTAAATGGGCATTGAGAGAGGTCCACTCTAGGAACTGTGGGAACCACATAGGTGGGGAAGCTCTAGCCTATCAGGTGCTTCGTATGGGGTACTATTGGCCGACCATCCACCAAGACGCAAAGAGTTTTGTGCAATCTTACGAGCCTTGTCAAAGAACTTCAAACTTGAACCACCAGCCACCCGAGCGACTGTCGTCCCTCAGTTCACCTTACACCTTTGCCATGTGGGGAATCGACCTAATTGGGTCACTCCCGACCGCTCCCGGACAGATGAAACATGCTATCGTGGCTATCGACTACTTCACAAGATGGGTCGAGGCAGGGCCTCTTTCTCGGATATCATAAAAGAATACGACCAAGTTCATCAAGACCAACGTGGTATGCAGATTTGGGACCCCTCTCATCATTATAGCTGACCTAGGGAAGCAGTTCGACAACGCCCGGTTCAAAGACTTCTGCAAGGGATTGGGGATCGACCTCAGGCTCGCTTCAGTGGCTTATCCTCAGACTAACGGGCTGGTAGCATCGACCAACAAGACTATCAAGAAACTCTTAAAGAAGAAGCTATAGCAGATGAAAGGTAAATGGGCCGAAGAGCTACCAGAAGTCTTCTGGGCATACCAGACTACAAAGAGAACAGCTACCGGGGAGACACCTTACTCCCTGGCTTTCGGGGATGAAGCAGTCCTCCCCATCTAGCATAAATTGACCTCATTCAGGGTACAACACTTTGAGCCCGAAAGTAACGAAGTCAAGCTCCGGGCTAATCTAGACCTCTTAGAAGAAAAACAAGACAGGGTTACAGAGAAAGTAGCGATCTACCAAAGCAAGATCGCTAGATACTTCAACCAAAATGTCAGAGCCCGAAATTTCAAAGAAGGGGATCTGGTACTTAGGAAAGTGACCCTTAAAACTCGGAAAAGGTTGGATGGAGTCTTAAGTCCTAATTGAGAAGGGCCATATTTGATAAAGCTAGTTGTTTGCAATGCAGCTTATAAACTCGAAGACATGGACAGACGATCCATCAACCACACTTGGAATGCAGATCATTTGAGGAAATTCTACCCTTGAGAAGGGAATTCACAAGCAGACTACCCCCATTTTGTTTTCATTACAGACCCTAATAAAGATGTACTACATCTCGATCATCAATAAAGTCATTTTCTTTTTCTTCCGTCTTTATCTCCAACTATGTTCAACATTAGTGACTACACCCTTGTGTGGGAAACTCAACATAAACACTTCGAGGCCAGGAAATAGCTCAATAGCCCTCCTGATGCCTTGGTCGGGCTACCACCCCCAAGAAGGGTCTGAGTGTAAGAGCATAGTTGCCTTCCAGATCCCGAGACCAGGAAATAGCTCAATAGCCCTCCTGATGCCTTGGTCGGGCTACCACCCCCAGGAAGGGTCTGAGTGTAAGAGCATAGTTGCCTTCCAGATCCCGAGACCAGGAAATAGCTCAATAGCCCTCCTGATGCCTTGGTCGGGCTACCACCCCCAAGAAGGGTCTGAGTGTAAGAGCATAGTTGCCTTCCAGATCTCGAGACCAGGAAATAGCTCCATAGCCCTCCTGATGCCTTGGTCGGGCTACCACCCCCAAGAAGGGTCTGAGTGTAAGAGCATAGTTGCCCTCCAGATCTCGAGACCAGGAAATAACTAAGTAGCCCTCCTGATGCCTTGGTTGTACTATCGCCCCCAAGATAAAAATAAATAAATAAAAAATAAATAAATAAATAAAATGTTTATTTTCGTGTGCAGGATCAAGATCATCATAATTCCCTACCCAAGTTTTAATTGCTACAACAGATGCAACTCTGGTTCCTATTCAAGACCAGAAATGAAACAAGAATTCTCAAAAGCGATTAGATTTCTCATTAAAGATAAAGGGAGCCTATCCCCCGGTTAGGCTACATCCATCCAACGGGGAGCCCAACCCCCGAGCTCGGGCTATAAAAAAAAGGTGAAGAAAGCTAATAAGGGCAAAACGAGGTGCCCACCCCCTTTTTCAGGGCAATCAAAAACAAGCCATGAACGAACTGCTTCAAGCTTTGGGATTCTCTTGGTTCTCCTCCGCCGGTCCTCTTCCTTCTTTCTGATCTTCGCCATCGACCCCCTCTTCAGGTAGTTGTCCATCTCGGTTATCCTCGCCGACCACCCCTCCATTTAGAGGCTCCCTCTGTTGATCAACATGATCTTCCTCCAGGACTTCATTAATCACGTCCATAACCTTAGGCGGGATAGCCGCATCAAGAAGGGCAGCCATGGACCCCGTCTAGCTCCTGTCGACCTCCATCTCTATTAAGGGAGGCTCCTTAGACGGGCTCCTAACCTCTTCACCAGCTCCTGACTGGTCCTCATCGGATCGAGAGGACAAAACTTTACTGGAAGACTCCCCCGGACCTGAGGTAGTTAATGTATGAGGAGGGAATGAAGGATCTGTCTGGGCGGGCTATTTTCCAGCTCCTGCTTGGCTCGAAGGAACCACCCCGTCGCCTTCAGGGCGAGATAGCTCAGCAGCCTTAAGCATTATTTCATGTCTATCCCTGCCGGTAATAGATGACAAATCAAAGGGAGGAGGAAGAGCTTCTGCGGCCTGAAAGAAAGCGTAGAAATATCCATTGCTGAAGGAGGTCTCCGCGTCAGCTTGCAGCTTGGTCACCTAAGTAATCAGAGACTGATTCTCGAGGTCCAACTTTTTAGCCTCAAACCTCCATGAATCCCTCTGTCTAGCCCGCCGGAGAGATTGAAGACGCTCCTGATCATAAGATTGCTTCATCCTCTCATGGTCACAGCGAAGCTCAGCCATCTCGACCTCGACCTCGACCTCGACCTTTCCCTGGTTGGAAGTTATCTCTTCCACTAAAGACTGAGCCTGCTTGAGCAATTCCTTGCCTTTCTCGGCTTCGGCTTCGGCTTCGGCTTTTGCAGCCCGGTCGAGGAGGAGGGCTACCTTCTGGCCCATCGCTACATTAAACTTGAAGGCCTACAAAGTACAGAACCCGAGTTAGAAACTGAACAAATTAACAAGAGTAGCACGAAGGAAATATAATTACCTCAGCTAAAATAGCAGACCCCTTAGTAATCAAGACGTCCACAGGCATGGAAGCCATCCTAGAGATCCCACCGCCAGGACAAGACGTGATGAATTATTTCCGGACTTTATCCCACCCTGTCGAGCTCTACTGAGGCTGGGAACGGCTGGAAGGAACCCTTGCGACACCCTTCCCAGAAACCTTCGAAGCTTTGGTTATTGGAAGCGCAGCGGAATCAGGAGGTTGAGTCGAGGGGGTAGCAACTTTAGCGACCACAGCTGAAGGACAGAAGCAGTCAGACCGACAACCTAGGGAGCTTTACCCAAAGCCCGAAAAGCCCGCGAAGCAAGAGTGGCCATCTTGGACCAGCTGGAGAGATAGATGAAGCAAAAGCAGTTTCGACCTCAGTTGAGGGAAGAGAAACTCTACCTTGAGGAGATCGTGAGACGTGGCGGGTATCCGGTTCAACGACAGAAACTGTGAATAAGTAAATTAAAAAGGAAAATGTTAGAACCAAGCTAAATAATAAGGCAATGCAAGGCAACTCAATGACACTTACGAGGAGTAGCGTCTGAGATCCGTAAGTATTGGTTCACCCTACGAGGATCGAAGGCTTCAGCAGTAGGGAACTTCAGGTTCAAATAATTCTGGGCTAAAATAGCCTTCAAGATGGCTTCGGACTCAGAAGGCAGGGAGTCCCGGTCCCATGAGGGTTTGTCACTGAAAGCCGTGGGAACCTCGAATTCATGCCCTCCAATTAAAATCGAGCTCCCCTAGTCCTTCCCCGCAAGGATCCATTCTTCTTTCCAAGCGGGGTCTTTCTTCGAAGCACCAGGAATGATGAAATTGAGCTTGTTCTTGGCCTTAGCATAGAACTGGCCTCGAGGAGCGCTAGACAGGCTCCCAATCTGGAAAAGATAGGCCAACTCCTCTGCACCTGGCTCCCTCGTCACCTTGCTCAATTGACATTGTTCCCTCCATTGTACGAGGAAACCAATCAGATGCCTCCAGAAGCCAGGCGTCAACTGGAGGGGAGCGAGCTGTATGGCGTCAAGAGCCTGCCGAAGAGTCGGATGAAGGGGAATCCTGACCCCGTTCTCGAGAGCTGCCACATGAATCGGAAGCACGCCTTTGGAAGGGTTGAAGAACTCGTAATTTTTGGGAGGCACCGAGATGGATACGCTGTCGGGGATGCCAAACTTCGACCTCAAGCGGTCAATCGAGACCGGATTGACGATGGAATCTGAGATAACTCGAAAATCATAAGGAGAGAGTCTCTCCAAAAGGGGGCCAGAAGCCTAGACCCGATGTTCTCCCGCGGCGTCACCGCCCACTTCTTTGTCGGAATCTTCGTCGGCGATATCCAAAGGATGGTCAGGATGGTTGGAGAACCCAGTCCCAATGGATACATTCCTACTTGACCGCCGACGTTGCGGGTTAGGCGGGGAATCTTTGCCGTCTGAACTCCTCTTAGTCTGTTTCCCCAGAGCAAGACTGACGACCTCCTCGCCGTCAACTATGGAGTCAACTGAATCGCGACTGGTCAATAAGGATGAAGAATGAAGAAAAAGGCAAGCTTGGAAGAAAGGCTATGAGAGAAAATATTTCTTAGCAAAAATTTTAGTTCGAGAGATGTGAGGAAACCGTGGAGATAAATAGATATATATAGGCAAGAGGGCAACAACGCGAGCTATTGAGATCCTCGGTTGGTAACGGTAAAGAATCTCGGGGACTATCGTAACGTAACCAGATTAACTCAAAAACAGGCTAATCAGCTCAGGCCATGTCACTTACGCAGTTAAGAGGGAGATCTCCCCAAGATTCTGGTAACGATAAAAAATCTCGGGGACTGCCGTAACGCAATCAGATTAATTTGGAGATAAATTAGTCAGTTCGCATCACGTCGCTTTAATGAGGAGATTTCCCCTATATTCCGGTAACGGTAAAAAAGGGAAGATTTCCCAAATAAAGTAAAAATCTGAACCCAACCCCAAGCTCGACGTCTAGTGTTCAAGTCAGAGGGGACTTCTGTTAATAGCCAAAACTGGTTAAGGACCAAAGGAAAATTTTCCACCTTCCAAACCTGGCTCCATGCCCGAAAGTTTCCACCAGGAGACCATTCTACCCAAAGCCGAGCTACGATATCACCCCGCAGGAATAAGGACAGGCTCCGGAAACATCCGGGATAGAGCCCGGAACGATAAGATCTAGCCCGCATCACCAAAACTGAAAACAAGAAATTCCCCGAAGTCGAGGTCACCTCGTAATTTCTCCAAAAACTCACTTATACCTCGCTGATACAGGGGGATGTCCCTAGGAAGCCACACCTAGCTCCGAAAGGTCAGGGGAAGCCGCACCTATCTTCGAAAGGTCAAGGGAAGCCAGATCTGGCTCCTAGCTGGACGAAGCTTCTCAAATATCGAGTTCGAAACACTGATCGACCTCATTAGTTGATGCACCACACCATGATACATTCAACGACCCCTATGGAAATCATACCAGACCCGAAGATACACAGTATCACATCCACAGATATTATACACGTGCAGAACAAGTAATAGAGTTTGAATGTGAAACAAATTGATTTCCAAGATATCCTCAACGGAGCAATTAACTCAAAGTCAACTACATTTAAAGGTAAAAATCCCGTCCGATAGGAGGGGGATGAGAAAATCAAGGGGAAATGAATGAGTCCAAACCTATGAAGATATTGTATAAAGGAGGGACTTCCTCATTCAGAAAGAAGAGACTACTATTCGACAGACATACGACAAATACCCGACCAAACCCTAGAGAGAATTGAGAGAAATTTGAGAGAAATTTGTATACCGTACACCTTCAATAAAGAAAATATTTTTGCTTTCTTTTGGGTGATAAATTGTATTATTATTCCTTGTCATTTTATAAAACATTGTTACACATACGATCAATCTTGGCCACCACCTATGTGGTAGTGGTCTCGAGGGTGTTAACTGAGACTTTTCGTCTTGAGCAAAATTTCCGTTAACACTAAACTTTACAAAAGATGCAAATAATCATCAAGGCTTATATATTGATTAAGAACCAGGTAGACTGAAGTAAAATCAAGACCTTAAGTAATAATTAAAAAAAAGAAAAAAACTATGACGAAGAACAAGAAGGCATGTAGGAGGGACGTGGGCGGATGCTGGTATCATTTGAAGGCCCATTTTTTACGATGAGAACTGTGCTCATGCCCCATATAAGATGTCTGGCTAGGTGACAATGCATGAGCCAGGCCCCTGAAAAAAAAAATTAATTTAAAATTCAAGTTAGTGCTTAGGATGAGCCGTGGATATTTGTTGTTGTTTTTTTTTTTAACTACCACATAAAATTTGAGAATCGTGGAGCGGTATACGACCCCCGTACCCACAGTCTCTCGAAAAATGTTTGAGGGGCAATGGACCGGGTATGTCATTAAGCCAACCTCAATGGAAGAAAGACACACATTGATTTTATGTTATTCTTATAAATGATACAAATTAAATCTTCCTTAACATTTGTGATTGATGATTAAAATAAGTATATGACAAATAATAAAATCAGTCCATGGAAGGAAACAGAGTGGAGAGAGAGATTTTACCCGGATTGTCAGCAACAAATCGAATAGCAACCCATCCTTTAGCAGGAACCATAATAGTGTTAACTTTTGGTGGATCAATCAAGTTAAATGACACTGGATCACTCCCATAATCGAAATTCCAATAACCCAATCCCACCACATAGAAGCTGTAACCATGCAAATGCATTGGATGACTTTCAGGACCCACAATTGTAGTTCCTTGGAACACCATTTCAACTTGTTCACCATAATTTAACATCTTCACTCTTGTCCCTGGAGTTGTGTATTCTGAGGCATTCCCCTTCCCTCCCGTGAAGTCGTAGATTACGTACGGTGCGTCTGGAAAATCCGTGGTGTAAATGTCGCTCAAATTCCTGTATGTAGGCAAATTTTCAATTTCTGATTTCTTCCAACTATTGGATTGAAATCTAATGGATATTGAGTAGTCTGCATGCAAAATAACTCGTACCTGGTGTATGCTTGTAGAATATCAATAGGACGGGTAACGAAAGAAAAATTGTTTAAGCTTGAAGCAAGCCGATCACCATGCGCTGCACATGACTTATTGGGGCATGGAATGTGATTCATATCAGTTGTTATAAGCATTGTTGTAGTGATATTTTTTGGCACATCTATCGGATATTCTTTACTTGCTAAGCTCCTTAAACGTTTCGAAAAGCTTACTGCAGCATCAGTGTCATTGCAACCAGGAAGAAATTGGAATACAGGAGTAGATGGAGGAGTATAATCGCCTTCGTATTCTAGAATTGCTGTGGAGGTTGAGTTATCAAATGGAGTATATTGGCCATCGAACAAAGGAGAGGCAATCATATAATAAAGGCTAGGGTCCTGGTTTGTTGTAACCAAAACATCGAAGGTTTGTCCTGAAGTTGTTGAAATGTAATCTGTGGTTACTGGTTTCAGGTATGATCCGTCTTGCCCTACCACTGTGAGATTGTGGTTTGCTATTCCAAAGAATATTTCTACGTCCATTACAGCATTGACGATTCGAAGCAGATAGGTCTTGCCGGGTTTAACCTTTAACCGGTATGTTGTCTCTGCATTAATACTAAAGTTATGATCATAATGTATGTATGTAATAAAGAATTGAATTGTATATGATAAAAAGAGAATTAGAAATTGAAAAAAAAAGGTTTAATAATTAGTTGTACGATTGGAGCATGGGTATAAGTCTCCTGGTTGGCCGTTGATGGTGTGAGCATCAGATGAGTTAGGCCTGCCCCCGGTATACATTGCTTCACTAATTATGGACATCACATCTCCCTTGAACCAGCTGCCTGCCACAAAACAATATTACAAGTCAGTTGTATATATATGTATATATTCACACAAGGGTAATTAATTAATTTGATTGAAATTAAAGATGAAATTAAGAAGAAGAAAAAATGTACCAAGAACGATAGTGTGTTCCTCATAAGGTTGGGGAAATGGATAAGTGGTTCCAAGAGCAGGTAAAATGACAATGGGACCATGGACCGTGGCACGTGTCCAGTCACTGTGAGCATGCCACCATAGGGTTCCTTCCTCTACTGTGAAGAATACAACATATGTGAAGTTGTGTCCTGGTCTAATTGCACACTGTGTTATGTTCTCTGGACCATCATACCAGGGGTTTCTTGGTTGCTTCACTCCATGCCTACAAATATAAACATGAAAAAAAAAAACCTTCAGATTTAGATCTTTGGTTGATAAATTCATATCATTTTCTAATATATATAAAAACAAGATTAATTGGATAAGAGTAATTCTAAACCTTAAACCTTAAATATAAGATGTGGTGTGATAGTTTCACTTAACGGACATGTATGAATAAACATTTGTTTCACTAACGATGTATGATAAGTTAAATGAAATTGTCACAATATAAATTGAGATACATGTTGTAATTTTTGACATTATTGTAAGTTTTTCATAAATAGTCGTAGAATTGAATTCGATAGAATCTAACTTCACGTGATAAGTTGAAAAAATAACTTGTTATATGAGAGAGAGCTAGAGATGACCAGTGAATGGTGACACCATATCTGCCATAATTGTGGACATTAACAATGGCAGTATCGCCTTTTCGAACCCGAATGGTTGGTCCAGGGAAACTCTCATTTACAGTCAACATGCTCTTTGTGCTGCAAAGCCTAGTAAAGTTTGAATCTCTTAGCTGCAAACAGGAATTCATTAATCATGTTATCTCAACATGACCACATGGAATGAGCAAATGGTAAAGTTGTTAAAAAAAACAAATGATACTTTTTTTTCCTACAAGTGACCTCCGTAAATTTTGGTAGTGGGAGACGTGGCCACCACAAGATTACAAAACTTCCCTTAATTATTATTTAATGCCCAACCAAAAATCGCAAAATTCCTGATGTTGTTTGCTTATATTTGTGGAGGGACAGCATTAATTAATGGGATATTAATTATCAAAATTATCCTGCCATTTGACCTATTCTCCATTTTGCCCATCTAATTCTATTAATGGCCATTATCCCCTTCTGGTTTACTCTATTCCCTAAAATTCGCCTTGTCCTCAATTTCTATTAAACTTTCAAACCAAAAGACTTTCTTACCCTTAAATATAACTTAAAAAATAAGGATATTATTATTTATCCCCATGATGTTTGCTGAAATGTCATTTTATCCCTCATATTTCATTATTCTTCATTTTCTCCCCTACCGTTATTTTCCAAACGAATAATTTGGTCTCTAATATAAATAGCTAGTGAAAAGACTCAATTTCCCTTGCTTCCATTTTAATGAAAAACTAAAAAGTCAATTGTACCCTTCACATAAATTAAAAAAAGGGATATTATTATTTTCCACCCTAACTTATGAGGTATTGGTCATTTTGCACCCTTTAGTTTTGGTAATGGCCAAAATCCACCCTCTAATTTCAATTAATAGTCAAAATACAACTTACTGTTACTGTTCCGTTAAAAACTTTATTTTTTTGTTAGGTCAGTAAGGGTATAATGGTTAATGATATGGTAAAATTAATAAACACTATTAAATTAAATAAAAAACAATTAAAAATAAAAATACAATACCTCTCTCCTCTCACCAGTCACCACTCACCTCCGATCTCCACCCCTTCTCTCTCTTTCTCTCTTAAAAATTTGACTTTCATTCCCATCTCCAATTCACCTCCCATCTTCAAATTAAAAAAAAAGAGTTTCATTCCCATCTCCAGTTCATATCCCAGCTTCAAATCAAGATTCCTCATCCCTCTCTCCTCATACTTCTTCTCTCACACATCAGATTTTGGGCTTTGTGGTGGCTGTGGAATGGTTTTAGGCTTTGTTTGTATTTGGTGAGTTTTTGTTTGTACTTAGTGAGTATTTTTGTGGAGATTTGTTGGATTTCCATAGAGTTTGGTGATTTTTCTCTTTTCTCGATTTTTTGTTCCTCTTTTCAACAAAGAACCAGTGATGTTGAATCTGATATTTGATGATGTTGGGTGATGAGGCTTCTGGGTTTTGTTTTCTAGTGGGTATGGGATTGAATGATTGATGATGGGGATTTTTGGGTGATAAGGTTTCTAGATTTCTAGAAAATCTTTTTTGTTCTTTACGTGTTTATTTTTTTTTCTTTGAATTTATTGGATCTGGGCTTGGTTTGGCAATAATTTTTAATGTGTTGTTACAGAAAAATAAAATAGAAAATAAAATCGGAATTGCATTTTGGTGTTGGTAATGACGAATATTTTTTTTTCTGGTGTCGGCGGCGGCCTGGGTTCTGGGTTCTGGTGTTGGTGATGATCTGGGTCTGGGTATGGTTTTGTGTTTGGGTGTGATGGTGATGATGAAGGTCGGTCATGGGTTCTGCTGGTTTGGTCTTTGGTGGTGTGTTGATGATTTTTTACCTTGGATTTGGTGGTGCGTTGATGATTATTTTTTTCTTGGGTTTTGGTGATGCGTTGAATGTTGATATTTTTTTCTGGGTTTGGAATCTTGGACAATAATGGTGATAAAGATGTTGAATTTGTTTTTGTTTTTTTTATTTTTATTATCTCCACCAGCACGGCGAAGATTGAATCTGGTGATGATGTTCATGACCTGACGTTGAATTTTTTTTAAGAAAAAAAAATTAAAAAATGGAAAAGAGAGATAGAAGGGTATACAAGTATTTTTGTTAAAAAGTTAACGGAAGTTAACAGAAGGCGGAAAATGACCATTACTCAAACTAGATGGTGCAAAATGACCAATACCTCATAAGTCATGGTGGAAAATAATAATATCTTTTAAAAATGGATATTACATAATATTTTATTTTAAAAACCAAAAATGAAAAAATAAATGAAGATCTAGCGGATCTCAACAGTCCATTATAGATGGACAGAAGAGATTAAAAATAATCAAAATTTGTTTTTTCTTTTTTGGTTAAATATGATATGGTAGAGATCATCTCCAACGTCCATCAAATCTAGTGATGGAGATATAAAAAAGAAATTGTTTTCTGTCCAAATCCAACTCTGGATATTAAGTTTAAAGGCCAAATCTTTCTTTTAAATTGTTGATCGTTAAAAAATTGGTCATATGGACCAGATTGAGCTATTTTGGATAATTTAGGGATCCTAACGAGTTAAAAAGGAAACTTGACCTAAAAAGTGAAGTTTATCAAAATATTAGAGACTAAATTGAAGTTTTCTTAATTTTTTTTTTCTACTTTACCTTTTTGACCTTACATCTTTAAAATATATAATGCAATATTTAACTGTAAAGGGAAAAACATGTAATATGACAAACTAGGGAAATGCTTTTTGTCATTAATAAAACTAGAAGGCAATATTGGGGAATATGACAAACTAAGGAATCGGTTTTGAGTTTTGACCATTAATAAAGCTAGAGTCGGAGGAAAACGGGGAAATGAAAAACTACAGGAGGAATTTTGATAATATTTTTTAATTAATGGTGTCTCTTGTCCCTTGTAATTTTTGGTTTCATTGTTTCCATGCTATTACTGTGTCATTGGGATTATTACAATCCCAACTAACTTTAAAACAGAAAGTAAGTTTAATCCCACTGATTGTTGATTAATTGTAAGTTGAGAAAATCTTCATTTCACGATGCACAACCGAAGATTTTCTCCTGTAAGTGATGTTTTGGTAAGTAAGACCGATTTTTTTTATTTTTTTATTTTTTTGGAGGAAGTAGTGAGACCGATTTGTTATTTCAAGGAAACAACAAATTGTACTTCAATGAAAAGACATATAAAGTCGATTACTCTTACACAAAATAGTGCTGTAAATAATGCAACAAATTAATTTAAAAAGACAAAAAGAGTACTTACAACAAAATCATAGTAATGGACTTTTGGTTGAGTCGTCTGAGACTGCTGGAACATTATCGGCACCAGCTTATGAAGAAGAAAGAGCCCAAAAAACCCTAAAATGAAACTCAACTGAGAACCCATAATTTCTTACTGATCTCTTGCTAAAATTATGATGAAAACTCTCTCTGTCTCCGTTTTAAATGTCTTCCACTATTGAGCTTATATATATAGTATTTAAAAACTAGTGAACTACATTGAAAGGATACACGAATACATTAATAAATGAGTAATGTTACTTTGTCCAAATTTGGTATCCAAATCTTGTCCCTAATTGATGTAGCAATACTACAGTCCATTCATTTAAATCATAAAAATCGAATATAATTAAAATGAATGAATTGTAGTGTTACCACAATATTTGGACACCAGATTTGGACACCAAATTTAGACAAAGTAGCATCATTGTTAATTAATTATGTCATCCAATAAACGTAGGTTATAGAATCGGTCCTTCAATTCAACATATACTGGACCGGTAAGAATGCACAAGCAGCATACCTTCAACTTCTAATTGGTAAGACTGCACAAGCAGCATATATACCTTCAACTACTATTTTTCAACTACCACCCTTCTTGAACCTTAGGATAATAGGAAGGTATGATAATTGCACAAGCAGCATACCTTCAACTACTATTTTTCAACTACCGCCCTTCTTGAACCTTAGGATTATATGATAGGAATAGATTGAATTTAATACTTTCTTTGTTTGGTTCATCAAGAGATTGGACCGGATGATATTAGATTAAATCCAAAATAATTTTTTAACTAATTTTTATGACTAATGTTAACTATACTGTTCAAAAATTTGTCCAAATTCATTGTATAAATATTATGGTAAACTGATTTGTAACTAGCAACCGCATCATCAATATATCAACTCAATTGGGTAAAAAGCTGGGACAAATTTTTTAAGTGCAACATTATTCAATTAGTCACTTTTAGTCTACATATCATCTAATAGAATCAAAGAGTAGCTAGAATGAGGCATTGTTATTGCTTTATAATCTCTTGTCATCTTCAGTTAATCTAATATTCATGTGCGATTTGAAAGAGACATAATACAATACACCAAAACATGTCTTTAGCAACAAGAGCATAACAACAAAAAATGAAAGTAGTTAAATAAGCACAACTTTCAAATTTAGAAAGTTGTTATTATAAAATTGTAGGGTTTAATAACAACATGCGGAGGATGAAAATTGTGAATGCTCAACTTTCAATTTTAAGAAGTCCACCAGAGTACTTTTAAGATTATTATTATTTTTTTAACTTTTTCTAGCATTATTAGTTTTTTTCACTTTTTTCTTCAAGTCCATTTTTTCATGTCTCTCTCTATCACGATGAAAATTTCTCCACCGTGAGCTCTGCGACAACTTCAACCACCATGAGCTCCGTGACCACCACGGTTGATCGTGCCAAAATTTATTAGGAATGCTTGGTCAACGTTGCTGATTTCTCTGTTTCATATTAGGAATGTTATAGCTAATATTTCTCTAGTCCTTGATTCTTCTACCCTTGTCAATCTCAATTCCATTTCTTTCTTTTTCTTCCAGATTCTTGTATTAATAGCAGTTGATTTAGGCCTTTATATTTAGTTGTTCAGTAGTATAATGAAATATATACAAAAACCATTTTTCTGGTTCAACATTTGTGATATGGTATCATAGCGCTCTTGTTGCGCATAGTCACGTAATTCCGTCGGCTATTTCTTGTTGTGGCAATCAATCCATTGTTGACAATCCTTTCTCTAATTTCTTGTCCATATATTCTAGTTTTTGTTTTCTCACCATGGCTGGAGCTATAGATGCAAACAATCCATATCATTTGCACAACTCCGACAACCCAGGTTCTATAGTGGTGTCTCAACCTCTGACCGGTGAAAATTATTCGACTAGGAGCAGAGCAATGATTATGGCTTTAACCGCGAAAAATAAAGTTGGGTTTATTGACAGTTCGATCAAGAAACCATACTCAAAAGATTCAAATTACAAACTATGGGATCGCTGCAACAACATGGTAAAATCTTGGATCCTTAATTCTCTTTCTAAAGAGTTAGCAAACAGTGTTATTTATGCAGATTGTGGATCTGAAATTTGGTCCGACCTCAAGGAGCGTTTTTCTCAACTTAATGCTCCTCATCTTTTTCAAATTGAAAGAGATATCATCTCCTTAAAACAAGATTAACAATCTGTTATTACTTATTTTATGCGATTGAAGGCATTATAGGATGAACTTTCTGTTAGGATTATGCTCAATAGTAAGAGTGTAATGATGTATTTGACAATCTTTTCATATTAATAAAGTGATTTATAGTTTAACAAATCTTATAGTATTTATAGTTTAATTATTATAATTGTCAAAAGTAAATAATCATAATGTCAAAAGACTATAAGAGATGAAGAATTGTTCATACATCTGCATAAGTATGAGGTAGACACAATTCTTTAGTTAGTCTTGAACAATGTTCACAACTTAAGATAAAGGTTGGGCGCCTTTACCTTGTTAAAGTTGTAGATTCTTTTGCTAGCATTTGAGTGAGATCAAATGTGTTATGATGAGTCCAAAATCATCAAAGTGTAGTGTCGTTGGGCAAAAGAATCTAGTGCACTAGGTGCATTGAATAAGATCACAATGAAATATTTTATCCAGAACCGTCAATGGATAAAAGTTTTAACTTGAGGACAATCGAAGAGTCTATCTCAATCCTGAGATAAATGATGGACTTATGGTTACAAGTGTTATCATTTGAGCTATCAATGAGTACGATTATATAGCATAGTATATCCTCGATAGTTTGGAGGTATTCATTTGATACTCGATAGAGGACTTCATTTATAGATATGGACATCGTGGCTCCATTTATTAAATGTGAGTAGAATATTATCATATGGATGTTTTGAGGTATTGGATATTAAATCTTAACGTTAAGTTTTCAATAGTGTCTATTGAAACATGGCTTCTGGACAAGTCAAAATATCCAAGTTCAAAATGTGGTAATATGAGTAAATATGGTAACTAGGAGAGCTATAGGCGGTTTATGAGTTCTTGGCGATTACTGATATTCTTCAGGAGGATACACTATCTCCAATAAGATTGTCTAGGGTACGAATGAGAAATATTATCTTATTCTATCTTTATTTAAGAGTTCAATTTTAGCTCTTTAGTGGAATAAGCTAAAATTAATAGATCGAACCTAAGTGAATCATTTGTTGATTGTGATTATGTTATGTATATTGAAGCTTAAATTAGATAGTTCGCCAAGATCCCTAATCTGCACGAACTTGCATGGATCACTTGATATATTCTACAGGACTAATTCTGGGTCCATCTAAAATTGTTTTTGGATTTCGGAATCGAAAAGTTTTGGAGAGGTGCGGTCTTATGTGATCAAGACATGCGGTAACTCTTCAAAAAGGCATGGAATGGGTGGCCAAGGATGTAAGAATCCTAGGGTGGCCCCAATGGGGTGCGTTCAGCATTCCATTGATACATTAAGATTATAATTTGCATATTTTAAATAAATGGGCTGCTAAATTATATTAATGTATTAATTTAAGGCATATGGACTTGTTTCTTTTATAGTAAGAATGCGCCTAGTTCACATGTGGACTTTTTATTAAAGTCCAATGGATTTAATAAAATGAAAAAATAATATATTGCACAAGTATATACTTGGGCGGCAAGGCTAATTAATTAGTTTACTTTATTGTTTTATTTTATTAATTAATCAAATGGAAATTAATTAATTAATTAATTAGTTAATTAATTGTTTGATTAAAAGTTAAAATCTTTTTCTAACTAGGAGTATGACTCTTAGTGTCATACTATTGTTGGTGGGACGGTAAATATCAAAGACTATATTTGATAAGTAGATAAATAAAAGTATTTTATTTATCTAGTCAAATTAGAAAGTTTTTGATATAGTCACAATTTTAATATTCAATAATTTATTATTGGATAATACACTCATAGTTGGAATAAGGTTAAAACTCAAAATTGATAGGAGACTTGGAGAAGAAGTAATCCTACTTGTGTGAGGATTTGACTACAAGGTAGAAATCCTACTTGAGTGAGAATTTTGGCCACCCTATATATATATATATAATTAAATTCGAAATTAATAACGTGAGTTAAAAAAAAGGTTTTTTTTTGAAAGAAAGAATTTTTATTCTATTGCTTTTGAATAAAAAAAAACTTCCAACTCAATAAAGGGGTGTAGAATTCGGCCATAGAGAAGAAGAATAAGGAGCGTTTTATTTTTGATAGTACATTAGAAGCTTTCACACCAAAAGGCTTAATGTACAAGATCGAATTAGGGTTCACGCGAGTTTTCGATTAAAAGATTGAGAATTCACAAGTGACCAAACGTTCTTTATTTTCTTTACGAGGATTATTGTGACTAACAAAAAGAAAAAGATTTTTGTTTCCATCCTCAGGTTTACAATTCAAAGAAAGAGAGCCAACACTCCTAGGTGATTCACGTTCGTGATTGGATTGGAAGATCTTGCGGATTCAATTCGAAGCAAGCAGATTCAAATCGACGCAATATCAATCGTCATGTGAAAAAGGTACGATACTTTTATTATATGTTGATTAATCAAGGGTTAATGTTCTTTCTTTTAAAGGAAATTTTTTTGAAATATACCAACCAAGTTTTTCGCTTCCGCCGCGTTTTGAACATTTTTTCCCTACACTTTCAAATTTGCAAACTTTTCTCATCTGCACATGCACTGCGAACAAGGCAATTGTAGAATATCAACAACAACATAGACTCATACAATTTTTAATGGGTCTAAATGACTCATATGCTGTAGTCCTTGGACAGATTTTACTAATGGACCCTCTTCCATCTGTGAATCGTGCATATTCCCTTATCTTGCAAGAAGAGAGACAAAGAAATGTCATTGAAACGGGACAACCAAGTCTCGAAACAACTGCATTAGCAGCTCAACACCACAACTAGTTTGCACTAGTTTGCAAGGAAACAAAACACTAAAGGACTGAAAAAAGAGCGTCCTACTTGTGGTCACTGTGGGTGGGTTGGTCACACGATAGACAAATGCTACAAAATCCATGGGTATCCTCCTGAACATCGTTTTCATAGAGAGGCTTCTCAACCCATTATTAATCAAGTAGCACAACAAAAAATTGTTAATGGAGAATCCACCAGTTTTGATAGTAACTCCACAGCATCACCTTTTACAGCAGAACATGTACAACAATTACTTGGACTTCTTAAGCCTTAAGCCATGGCAAATCAAGTAGGTAGTAGTCCTTCCACCACTAACCTCTCATGTATTTCTTTGAGTTTTTCCTCATCTCATAATACTGATTGGATAATAGATAGTGGGGCAACTGATCATATTGTGAGTTCTTTCATCTGTTACATCAAATTGTTCTACTACTATAAAACTTCCTGATGGTAGTCTTGCTCCTGTATCACATATTGGTAATGTTATGCTAACCCCTTCTCTTATTCTCCATGATGTATTATGTGTTCCATCTTTTCACTTCAATTTAATTTCTGTAAGTAAACTCACTTTTACTTCTAATTGTTGTCTTATTTTTCATCTGAATTCTTGTCTTATACAGTACTATACCTCGAGCAAGATGATTGATAAAGGTAGAGCACATAATGGCTTATATCACTTCAGTTCTCAACAACTATTATCTTGCAATTCCGCAACTTCTCTTTCTTCTGCTGATGTTTGGCATAGACGTTTATGACATTTGCCTTTAAAATGTTTGGGTTTATTATCTCAGTCTGTTCCTGAAATAAGTGTTTCACATATTCAACAATGTAATATTTGTCCTCTTGCTAAGCAAACTAGACTGCCATTTCCTCGCAGTTCTATTTCTACATGTGCTCCTTTTGAATTGATACATTGCTATATTTGGGGAGGGTATCAAACCGAGTCTCTTTCTGGTGCAAAATATTTTTTAACCATTGTTGATGATTATAGTCATGCTACATGGGTTTATCTTATGTATCATAAATCTGAAACTCGTTCTCTTTTACAGTGTTTCATTAAACTCATTAACAATCAATTTGATTGGCGAATCAAACAAATTCAATCAGATAATAGGGAAGAATTTCGCATGACTAATTTCTTCCAAGAGCACGGTATTATTCATCAACGTAGTTGTGTGCACACCCCTCAACAAAATGGGGTTGTTGAACGCAAATACCGCCATCTCCTTAATGTAGTGCGTGCTTTGCGATTTCAAGCCCATCTTCCGATTCATTTTTGGGGTGATTGCATTCTTGCATCTGCTTATTTAATCAATAGAACTCCATCATCTATTCTTGTAGGCAAAACACCTTATGAAAGACTGTTTGGTGTCAAACCCTCATACACCAATTTGAGAGTTTTTGGTTGTCTTTGTTATGCTTCCACACATGCATTAAGACGAACCAAATTTGATCCTCGTGCCAAACGATGTGTATTTATTGGATATCCATATGGTCAAAAAGGGTATAACGTTTATGATCTTGAAAATGATATCACTTTTGTTTCACATGATGTTATTTTTCATGAAAACATATTTCCATTTTCTCAAATAGCTAAAGATTCTCAATCTGAACCTGTAATTCCCTTACCCTTGACTGATTGTATTAATTGTCCTACACAACCATCTAGTTTTGCATCACAACCTACTATTCGTCGTTCTGAACGTCTCTGCTAACCACCCACTTATTAACATGATTTTCACTGTGGTATGGCTACTGTACCTCTTCCAAACCAATCATCTAACTCAAAGGACGGTATACATGTAAGTACATCTCATCCTTTATCTCGTTATTTGTCATATACTCAATTTTCTCCTCCTTACCGTGCTTTCAGTGTGATTATATCTTCTCTATCAGAACCAAAATCTTTTAAACAGGCTGCTCAAAATCCAAAATAGTGTGATGCCATGGCTGCTGAAATTCGATCACTTGAGACTAATAAAACTTGGACTCTTGTTGATCTTCCTCCTGAAAAGAGTGCAATTGGGTGCAAATGGGTTTTGAAAATAAAATAAAAGTCTGATGGAACTGTTGAACACTATAAAGCTCGTCTTGTTGCCAAAGGTTATAGTCAAATGGAAGGACTTGATTTCCATGAGACATTTGCTCATGTGGCTAAGTTGGTCACTGTTAAAGTTTTTTATCTCTTGCATCTATCAAAAATTGGCATCTCCACCACCTGGATGTCAATAATTCATTTCTTCATGGTGACTTGGAAGAAGAAGATTACATGCAACTTCCACCCGGTTTTCATCAAAAGGGGGAGACTCGGGTTTGTAAACTTCATAAGTTTCTCTACGGTCTTAAACAAGCATCTCGACAATGGTTTGCCAAATTATCTAGTGCTTTACTAGTTGCGGGATATTTTCAGTCGAAAGTCGATTATTCTCTCTTTAAAAAGATATCAGATGGTTCTTTTATTGCTCTCTTAATTTATGTGGATGGCATCTTAGTTTGCAGCAATGATCTTTCTGCTGTTTCATCCCTGAAGTCTTATCTCCATGATCATTTCGCATTAAAGACCTTGGTTCTCTCAAGTATTTTTTGGGACTTGGAAGTGGCACGGTCGAAACATGGTATTTATCTTTCTGAGCGCAAGTATGCTATTGACATTTTAGAAGACATTGGATTCCTAGGCTCTCGTCCTTCAACAACTCCTATGGATCTAAATCTTCTACTAAATTCTATTGATGGAGACCTTTTACATGATGCTTCACTCTACCGTAGACTTATTGGACGACTCATTTATCTTACCATCTTTAGGCCTGATATTGTGTTTTCAGTTCAGATTCTTAGCCAATTCATGAATAAGCCAAGACAGCCACTTTTGGATGCCACTCATCATTTACTTTGTTATATTAAGCAGTCACCTGGTCAAGGCATTATTTTTTCTGCAGTTAGTAAAATTCAACTAAATTCATTTTGTGATTCTAATTGGGCTACATGTACAGAGACGCATCTTTCAATTACTGGTTATTCTATCTTGTTGGGGTCTTCTCCAATTTCATTGGAAGTCTAAAAAGCAAAACACGGTTTCTCGCTCTTCCGCTGAACCAGAATATCGTGCTATGGCTACCACCTCTTGTGAGATCACATGGTTGCTTTAATTGCTGAAAGATTTACAGTTTTCTCATCCATAACCAGTAAACATGTTTTGTGACAACAAAGCTGCTTTACATATTGCTGCTAACCCGGTATTTCATGAACGTTCTAAGCATATCGATATCGATTGCCATGTAATTCGTGAAAAGATTCAACCTGGCCTCATTCGAACCTATCACGTCAATACCAAAAATCAGCTTACTGATATTTTCACTAAGGCTTTGGAACCAAATGTGTTTCACTCATTCATACACAAGTTGGGTGTTTGTAATCTCCACACTCTAACTTGAGGGGGAGTATTAGGAATGCTTGGTCAACGTTGCTGATTTCTCTGTTTTATATTAGGAATGTTATAACTAATATTTCTCTAGTCCCTGATTCTTCTACCTTTGTCAATCTCAATTTCATTTCTTTCTTTTTCTTCCAGATTCTTGTATTAATAGCAGTTGACTTAGGCCTGTATATTTAGTTGTTTAGTAGTATAATGAACTATATAAAGAAACCATTTTTCTGGTTCAACATTTGTCATAAAATTGTTATATATTTTGGCCCTCATATCCTTATCCTTAGTCTCGTTTTGCGAGTGTTTTTGTGTGTCTTATGGCTCTTTTATTGTATTTTGGAGGCAATAGGTGTAATCCTAATCTTGGAGAAGAAGTGGGAAATTCAGGCAAAAAACCAGTCAAATGAAGCAAGAAAGAAGTGTATCAGTGCCCTGGTAGGTGCGCAGGTACCCTACCCGCACACTACCCGCGCAGTCCATGCTTCAACCCTTTGCTGATCCACCAACAAACCTACCCATAAACCGGAGATTAGAAGTCATCCAAAAGGTACCAAGTGCCAGTTTATTGGTACTGCGCGGGAGCCTACCAGCGCAGTTATCAACGAACCGATGAATCAAACAGTTGGAGAGTATGTGCACGGGTCACTGCACTAGTTAATACCCGCGCACATATACCCGCACACTACGAGCATAAGGACTGCCACATCAACATTTTTAGACCTACTTTTGGAAGCCCTATAAATACATCCTTTTCTCATTACTAAAGCTCTCTATCTCTCTCTTCCCTTCTCTTCCACACTTCCATTCTCTCTCCCAAGAACACTATTTTCTAATCCTTAACCACTAACCTTAGATCTAGGAATCATCTTCTCACCAAACCTATCATCATCCCCACCATCTCTACTCAAGAAGGCTACTAGGAGATTGGATTCAAGCTTCAAGAAGTAGGAGTTTTACATGGGCCTTATCTATCTTTTATCTCTTAGCTTTTATTTTGTATCTAGCATGAGTAGCTAATCCCCTTTGTGGAAGTTGATGTAATTAAACATGAGTTTTGGGCTTTTCAATAAACTTTGAATATTTGATCTACTTTAGTTCCATTCATTTGTTCTTAATGTATTTAACATCTCTTTGAATCAAGTAGGCACACTAACTCTTGGTTTATTGATTGATATTGAATTTCTTGAATGTTTATTAACTTGAATTTGGTATCCTCTTGATTGGGTAGGCAAACCAACTCCCAACTCAAGTTGGTATCAGATTAAGAATCTCCTTGGGTTGAGTAGGCACACCAACTCTCAATCTAAGTTGAGATACACACACTTAGAACGATACCCCTAATCCCTAATCCAATATTATTAATCCTAGTCTAGTCATTGCTACACCTAATCCTTGAGGACAATACCCTTACTTGCCATTGCACGTATTTTGTAAATATTTTGAAGCATTTGAGGTTTTTATAAATTACTTTTACGGACATTTTCTAATGATAAAAAACTCACATGTCAACGGCCACTGTGAGCACCACGACCATCACAACAAACACAACCGTGGTGAACACCACGACAGCTACAACCACCACGATTTGTTTTTAGAATGTGAGTTGTTTGAAATTTGATTTTCGACTGTTGAAGTTTGTATGAATTTCAACCACTATGAATTTGTCGAATAAGTTCTGACTCCTTATTCTTCGTTTTTTTTTCTTTCTCTTATTTGGTTGATTGTGAATATATGAGTCAGGTATTGAAATTCGAATTATTCGAGAGTTAGGGATTCGATTTTGTGAGGAGATCGAGATTAAACCACTACAAGAAAATAGAGCTATAGAGACGAACTTTTGTTGGGACGAATTTTATTCGTCCCAATACACCGTCTATTGGGTCATAATAACATATTCGTCCCTAAAAATTTCAAACCTAAAGAAACCTTTAGGGACGAAACAAATTATCCGTCCCTAAAAAGGACAAACCCGACGAGACCTTTAGGGAGGAAAAATATTTGTCCCGAAAGATTGTCTATTGGGACGAAAATAATTATTCGTCCCTAAAAAGTGCAAAAATAACCAGACATTTAGGGACGAAAATAATATGTCCCAATAGAATGTTTATTGGGATGAAATAAATCATTCGTTCCAATAGAAATCCTATTGGGACGAAAATTATTCGTCCCTAAAAAGTTTGACATTTTTTTTGAAAAAAAAAGAAATTATAGACTTGGAGACTTATTAAGACAAACATAATATTTGTTGCTGATAATGATTTATAGGGATTTAGTTTTTCTTTTTTCTTTATCATTATTTTTTAAGTTTTTCCTAAGAGACATATTAATAATTAAATTTGATTCACTTTTATATTAATTCAAAAAATTAAGAAAAATTATATATATATATATATATATATATATATATATTATTTCCATGTACGATTAACAATAAACCATTTGATCTTACAATATATGTTTTTAAAAATAGTTTAATTGCACATCACTTCTTAGTAGAGGTGGCAGTGCACCTCCCTTCCACATAAGTGGTGAGGGGTTCAAATCTCACTAAGCGCATTTTATAAGCTTGTGTGGGGAGTTTTCTTCCCGGGTTGTGGGAAGCAGTTATCTCCCATTATAGGAGTAAATAGTTCTTGTAATATTTAAAAAAAAAGTTTAATTAAATGCTACAATAAACGTTTTTTAATATCAATTTGTTTATTATATAAAAATAAAATTTAAATTATTGGAATTAATTTACAATAAAAAGTTAATAACATATAGAGTTTATATATAAATAGTATGCTATTATTGACAAATTCGAACCTTTAGCAAAGCGGATAAGCTTTGCTTCAAGTGTTGGTGTTGGTCACGAGTTCAACCCTGGCTGAGAACCAAATATTTAATGTGAAGCTGCGGGCGGGTAGAAGCTGGTATTGTGGGTGTGGTTGGCGGGTGGGTGGGTCGATGGATAGTGGGTTCTAATTTTTTTTCTTTCAAAATTCGTCCCTATAGATATTTTGTAGGGATGGAATTTTATTTAAAGGGACGAAACATTTAGTCTCTACAGGTGGTCAAAGGGGACAAAATACAATTTCGTCCCTACAGGTTATCAAAAGGGACAAAATATTTCGTCCCTATATATTATCAAATGGGACGAATCAAAATCGTCCCTATAGGTAGTCTTTAGGGACGAATTTTAATTTCGTCCCAAAGAAGCTATTGCGACCCACCTGAAGCGACGGATTTTGGGACGAATTTTATTCGTCCCAATAGGAAAATAGGGACAAATTTTGGGCTATTGGGACGAAAAAAAATCATCCCAATAGCTCTTTTTTCTTGTAGTGAACATTGCAATTCTGTGAAACATCAGATAGAGTCAAGGGCTGAGGCAGTGGTAGGCTAGACCGGACTGTAGCCCGGTCTCGATTTAAAAAAAATACATTTATATATATACTAGGCACGTGCATATAATTTATATATATATATATATATTGTACGAATACAAACTTATTTACAACATATTTATAGTAAAAAATAGTTAATACTTCTAATCTTGCAATTGAACTTGGAGTTCTTACTATGACCTGTCTATTAAAGTTACTTTAATATTATATATTAAAAAAAATAAACAATAACATTTATGATTGCCATGTATCGCTCCCACCAGCCCCACATCAAAAGTATGAAAATTGGATATTATAATTATTGTAAGTTCCTCATATTTTGATTGGCTTATTTCGTTGACAAACCACATTGGGGATTATTCTTTGTAAGGGTAAATTAGGCCTATTGTGTGTGATCAAGCTTCAAGGATATCATCTTTCTCAAGAGCACTTCAAAGGTATCTAACTTGTTTACCAAAGGAAAGGAAATGAAGAAGAAGACTCGTTTCAAGAAGTTTGAGTCAAGTGAAGACAAGCCCACAAGAAAATGGATTCAATGCTTCGAATGTGGAGGTTTTGGACACATCTCCACGGACTGTGGAAATTTGAAAAACAAGAAGAAAGGAAAGGCCATGGCCGCCACATGGAGCGATGGTGATGAATTGGAAGAAGAAGGAGAATCCTCGGATGATGAGGATCATGTGGCAAACTTTATTGCCTTTGCATCTTCTCTCAAGAGTAAGGAAGCAATAGATGATGAAGAGGTAGAGAAACAAAGTGAAGATGACTCTAGCGATGGTGACTCTTCATCCCATTCAACAAATATGGATGTAGGAGGAATGGATCTTGAAGGCTTCATTGAGCATTTTCAAAGCTCAAGATTGAAGATGAAGAAAGAGATTCAAAGGCTAAAAGGAAAGAATCTCAAGCTATCTACCGAAGCTACTCACTTAAATAAAGAAGTGAAGATAGCCAAAAGGAATGAGGAATTGATGGAAAAGGAGCTTGAAGAAGCTAGAGAGATCATTGCTAAGATGACTTCAAGCGCGAATAAACTTGACCACATGTTGGGAGTTGGCAAGAGGCCAAGTGATAAGAAAGGTCTTGGCTATGAAGATGACAAGGAGACCTCATCCTCAAGCAAGATTGTGTTTGTCAAGAGTGTGAATAACAAAGAGCCTTCACCCCTACAACATCCTAGGAAGAAGATCAAACTAGGAGAGTGCTATAAAGATTCTCAAGTCAAGGTAGCACAAGGGAAACAAGCTCAAGCTCAATCAACAAGGGTGCATCAAGCAAGTTTCCCTCAACCCAAATACCATCAAGCCAAGAAGCAATTCATGCAAGGTCAATCAAGGAAGCAATTCATTCCAACTCAACAACAAAGAAGGAGAGAACCAATCCAACACCAAAGACAAGCTCAAATGCGTGGGAAAGCCCTTTGTACTCACAAGGGCATGGTATGTCTTCTTATTTTATTCCCACTTGTCACTTTTGTGGTGTTGATGGTCACATTAGACCAAATTGATTCAAATATATTGAAATGTGTAGAATCAAGAGCATGATTGAAAGAAATAGAGCTAGAGCTAAAATGCATGTTCCTAGGAAATCTAGAGCCAATTTGCATGATCCTAGGAAATCTAGAGCCAATGTGACTAATACCACTAGGAGTGAGAACATTTCACCTAGGTGGATTAGAAGGGATAACTATTCTTGCTATGTGGCTCAAATTGCCTTGAAGGCAAATGCCTCTAACACTTGGCATTTGGATAGTGGGTGTTCTAGGCATATGACGGGGAACAAGAGCTTCTTTAAATCCCTTGTCTTGGAGGATGGAGGATTTGTCACCTTTGGTGATGGATCTAGAAAGAAAGTCATAGGGAAATGAACCATTTCCATTCCTGACTTACCCTCCTTGTCCAATGCTTTACTTGTTGATGGCTTGCAAGCCAATCTTATAAGCATTTCTCATCTTAATGATGATGGACTCTCCATCTTGTTTAACAAAAATGATTGCTCTATTTTAATGCCAAATGGACAAACCTTGCTAAAATGAAAGAGATCTAGTGACAATTGCTATTGTCTTGAAGCTAGTGCTATCTCTTGCAATATGTCCAAATGTGAGGAAGTTGAGTTATGGCATCAAAGACTTGGCCACATGAACTATCGAGATTTGAGGATGTTAGATAAGTTCAAGGTTGTGCGTAGTCTCCCTAAGCTTGGGAAGAAAGTCGATGGCGTTTGTGGACCTTGTCAACAAGGAAAACAAACCAAAAGTATGCACAAGAAAGGCAAGTATCTCGCCACCAAGGAGCCATTAGAGCTTCTACATATGGACCTTATGGGTCCCATGCAAACCGAGAGTCTCGGTGGCAAGAGATACATTTTTGTTTGTGTTGATGATTTTTTTAGATTTACATGAACATATTTTCTTAGAGAAAAATCTGAAACATTTGAAAAATTTAAAATGCTTTACACTAAAATTCAAAATGAAAAGAACTCACACATTAAAAGCATTAAAAGGATTAGGAGTGACCATGGGAGGGAATTTGAAAATGCTTGTTTTGAAAGCTATTGCAATAGCTTAGGCATTTCCCATGAGTTTTCGGCTCCTAGAACTCCTCAACAAAATAGGGTTGTTGAGAGGAAGAATAGGTTCCTTCAAGAGATGGCCCGTGTGATGTTGCTTAGCAACAATGTCCCTAGGAACCTTTGGGCCGAGGCCGTCAATACGGCTTGCTACATAGGAAATAGAGTCTTCCTAAGGCCCGGTACTAGGCAAACCTCCTATGAATTATGGAAGGGTAGGAAGCCAAATGTTAGCTACTTCCACTCATTTAGGAGCAAATGCTACATTCTGAATGACCGAGATCAACTTGGCAAGTTTGATGCCAAGAGTGATGAAGGGATTTTTATTGGTTATGCCCTTAATAGTAAGGCATATAGAGTTTTCAATTTAAAAACTCGGAGTGTCATGGAATCATCTAATGTTGTCATAGATGATTGTAAGCCTAAGACTAGAGACCATGATGAGTAGGTCATTGTGCTTGATGATTCTTCCTTGGAGAAGAATGGTGAGACTTCAATTGATGTGAAATCAAGTCCTGATGAAGAGGTCATTCAACCTCTTGATAGAGATCCATCATTGGACTCTAAAGAACCCGCTCCATAGGTTAGACAACTCCACAACAAGAATGACATTCTTGGAGATATGAATGAGGGTGTTAGGACTAGGTGTCAAATAGCTAATCAAATTAGCTATACTTGTTACACCTCTCAAATTGAACCCAAAAAGGTTGATGAAGCCTTGAATGATGAGTTTTGGGTTCTTGCCATGCAAGAAGAGCTAAACCAATTTGAAAGAAATGAGGTTTGGACTCTTGTTCCTAGACCCAAGGATACTAATGTCATAGGCACCAAATGGGTATATAGGAATAAGTCGGATAAGAATGGCAACATTGTGCGCAACAAGGCTAGACTTGTAGCACAAGGATACTCTCAAATTGAGGGTATTGACTTTGAGGAGACTTTTGCTCCGGTTGCCCGTCTTGAGTCCATAAGACTTCTTTTATCCATATCATGTGTGCACAAGTTCAAATTGCATCAAATGGATGTTAATAGTGCCTTTCTCAATGGTTTCTTGCATGAGGAAGTGTTTGTTGAGCAACCCAAGGGGTTTGTGGATCCACACCACCCAAATCATGTCTATCGCCTTAAGAAGGCTTTATATGGGTTGAAACAAGCACCTAGGGCTTGGTATGAGCGCCTCACTCAATTTCTTGTTGACAATGACTACACTAGGGGTAATGTTGATAAAACTTTATTCATCAAGAGAAACAAAGATGAGCTTTTCATAGCTCAAATTTATGTTGATGATATTGTTTTTGGCTCCACCAACAAATCCAAAGTCCAACAATTTGTTGATGTCATGTCTCATGAGTTTGAGATGAGTCTTGTTGGAGAGCTAAATTACTTCCTAGGTTTGCAAATCAAGCAATTGCATGATGGGATTTTCATATCCCAAGCTAAGTATGCTAAGAACCTAGTGAAGAAGTTTGGCCTTGAGAATGCCAAACATTGTGACACACCCATGAGTACCACCTTGAAACTAAGCAAGGATGCTAGTGGCAAGAGTGTGGAACAAAGTCTTTATCGTGGCATGATTGGTAGCTTGCTTTACTTAACCGCAAGTAGGCCCGATATAGCCTTTAGTGTGGGTGTATGTGCTAGGTACCAAGCGGATCCCAAGGAATCCCATCTCTCTTCCGTGAAGAGAATCATTCGATATGTGAATGGGACATCCAACTATGGGATATGGTACTCTTTTGACACTAATGCTAACTTAGTTGGCTTTAGTGATGCAGATTGGGCAGGAAATTGTGATGATAGGAAGAGTACATCGGGCGGTTGCTTTTTCCTAGGCAACAACTTGGTCTTATGGTTTTGCAAGAAGCAAAATTCCATCTCTCTATCCACAGCTGAAGTGGAATACATAGCCGCCGGGAGTGCTTGCACACAACTCCTTTGGATGAAACAAATTCTTGTGGATTATGGCTTTGATCAAGGTATTCTAACCCTCTATTGTGATAACATGAGTGCAATTAACATTTCAAAGAATCCTGTTCAGCACTCTAGGACAAAGCATATAGACATTAGGCATCATTTCATTAGAGAACCAGTTGAAAACAAATGCATTGCACTTGAGCATGTGGGCACAAATGATCAACTAGCGGATTTATTTACAAAGCCCTTAGACTCAACTAGGTTCAAGTCACTTAGTAGGTCTATTGGGATTTGTCATATGCCTTGATGTGTTTTGGTGATTGACCCTTTATTGGGAACTCAATCAAAGAGAGCAACCTTGAATGTTGAAATAAGCAAAAACTTGATCAACTTTATGCTTCTTTATTAACTGCTTGAGTATTTTTGGTTGTGCTTATATATATATTCTTATATGGCTTTTTATTAAATAAGTGTGCCTTGCTTGGTTTGTAATCCATGTCACCTGTATGTTCAAACATGCATTTTTGGATTAGGAGAATTGATTGGGAAGTACATTTGAATGACCTATAATTTATCTCCATGACATGTGAACTTGATTATGACATGCTCAAAATGATATGCATGAAATATGTCCTGATTGCGTTAGCAAATGTGTGTGAATGCAAATGAGAAGACTAATCAATAAGGATTTTATATCCAAATTAGTCTTCTCTCTCTTCTTAATTGTTAATCAAGACTACTATCATACGGATAATTATCCGGAAAAATATAAAAGGATCTCTTGATCCAATGTCTTGATTTGCTTTTAAGGATTGATATAGTTTTGTGTGCGTTGAAATTTCTTTTCAAAATACTATATCATGTTTGCTCATGACAAAAGGGTGCAAATTGGTTTGAATTCTTTTGGAACCCTTTTTGATGTTCTCCTTGCCAAATACCATTTGCTTGAACTATGATGTTACATGTCTTACATCCAAAGCAACTAAGTCACACATTTTCTTCTAATCAATAAACCCTCAATGATTCTCTCTCAATTAATTTAGTTGCATAAAGTTGTTGTATACGATTATGCACTTATCTTGTAAATAGCTCTCTTTTCTAAAGTGACCCGGTTGGGGAATACTCCTTTGCCTATCTTATGACAAAAAGGGGGAGTAATGTGGTTCTATTTAAGGGGGTTGCATATTTGGAGAGATTGTCCCATTGAGGGGGAGTAACCTATATAGGGGGAGCATTTGCAAGTTGCATGTTGTAGTTTTCTTTTATTATGCAAATTGCTCTTATTTATTTATCTCTCTTGATCACCTCACATACACTTGTCTTGGAAAGTGTAATCTCATTGTTATGTAGGGATGGCTATTCTACAAGAGCTTGAAGATTTGAAGACCTAGCATCTAGGTATCTTTTTGTAATGTAGAATTTCCTTGTTGACCTCTAGTTTTTATTCTTTTGTGAGGATGATTTGTGAGAGGTGGTTTTGTCACGAAATAGCCAAAGGGGGAGATTGTAATTTCCTCATATTTTGATTGGCTTATTTCGTTGACAAACCACATTGGGGATTATTCTTTGTAAGGGTAAATTAGGCCTATTGTGTGTGATCAAGCTTCAAGGATATCATCTTTCTCAAGAGCACTTCAAAGGTATCTCACTTGTTTAACTTTCTTTGAAGAGATCTAGTTGCACACACTCACTTGCATGCATTATGTTCCTATCTTCATGTTATTGAATGATGTATTGTATGCCACTTCTCACACTTCACACTTGCACTGATTGCACATCTCTTAGTGTGTTGAGTTTGCCTCAAAAAAGAGAAATTCTTCTCTTAGCGCGGCCCAGACCGCTTGGCAAGACATGCTTGCACTGCGGCATACAGAGCGGTATACCTCAGCAGGGTCATACTTCCTGTACCGCTTCCTGTGCACTTGCACGCATAGCGATCCAAGTCGCGGTGTTGTCCAGAAGGCCTCTGTTGCCCATACCGCGGCCTGTGCACCTGCATGCACAGCGCCCTGCACCGCGTTGTTGTCCAGACAGTGCACTGCTGTGTGTACCGCGGTCTGGACACTTGCCTGCGACGTGGTCCATCTAGCGGTATTGACGGGATTTTGTGCCCTAAGTTCAAAACGACGCAGTTTTGACTAGGGCTCCCTTATATATACTCTCTCTTCTTCCTTGCTCGTTTTTATGAGTTCAAGAAGCCATTTTTGATAGGCCAAGCTTCCCTTAGAGAGAGAAACTCCCAAGAACTCATCTTTACTCAACTAAACACAAATTCATGTGCATCTAACATCTTCAAGCATCATCTCATCATGGATTCTTCTTGCTTTCATTGACTAGGTAACTTGAACATGCCCTAAATCTCATTGTATTTATTTATGTTCTTGTTTGCCTAGGGTTAGCTCTTTTATGTGATTTTATTGCATATCTTTATGTTTATTGGCATTTATAACATGTTTGAGTTGTTGTTTGTTGGTTGAGAGCTTTGTTCATTAATAGCTAGCATTTAGGACGATTTTACCCTTCTAGCTAAATCTTCATGCATTTGCATTTAGATATTGATATCTAGGATTTGCATTTATTGACATCTTTAAATCCTTAGATAAGCATTTAGTGTTGCCTAGCATTAATTGCATGCTTGAATATCTTTTACATATTCACATAGGTTGTTTAACCTCTTCATTGATTGTTAAGCTTTGTGACTAAGTGGGTTAGTGCACAAGCTTGTGGTCTAGAATCACTATTAAAGGCCCGTTGGGTAGAGTAAAAGGGTTAGTGACCAAGTAGGTGTGACTTGAGGTCAACCTAGGTTGTAAACTTTCGTTCAAATAGTGGATTTGAGGACCGTATGTGGCTAGAAGGATAGCCCGTGAGTTTTTGCCCAGTTGGAGGGTTTCTCACGTAAATCAATCCTTGTGTTTTTATTGTTTTCCGCATATTTATATTGGATTGATTGATTGCTAATATGGGGTAGGATTATTAAAATTGATTAAGTCGAAAAGTTGATAATAAATCAACTAAAACCTATTCACCCCCCCTCTAGGTTGTATTAATTTGATCCCTCTAATTAATGTTATATTTGAATTTTGATTTGGTTGACCTCTTGGTCTCATTTATGGCGTTTTATGTGGCGAAAAATTCAACTCCTCTTTTCTGTCTTGCTGGGGTAGAAAGCTGGCTTCGTTTCTTCAGTCGAGGTGCTGTTCCTGGATCCTTGGTGTACTAGTCCAATTATTATGGGATCTGGGATGTATCAGTAGATTTCTGCTGGGGTGGTTTCCTCCTTAACGCACCAGAGCCTTCTTGCTATCGCTCTCCATATTGATAGATGGATAATGCTTACCGGATCGGTCAAGGATAGGTATCGCGGTACGGGGGTACCATATACGGTTGCGTGGTATCGCGGTACCAGCTTCACTTGGTATTAGAAGTAAAGGTGTAAGGTTGCACCGATCCTTCTTAGGTCATGGTTCAGGTGTTCATCCAGTACCATGTTAGCGAGGCATTCATCGTTCCGGTTCTACCAGGTATCGGTCCTTTCTAGATCACGGTATCAGTATTTCTTGGTACCTGGGATTTGGAAATTGTCCCGATCCAGGTCCTACCAGGTATTGGATCGATGGAAAATTCTTCTTTGGACTCCTGCCAAAAAAAGCTGTTAACAAATATTATATAAAAAATAATATATTATAATAATAATTTTAAATATTATACAAATTAATATATTGGTTTATTTAGTATTAGATTTAATATATTGTTGTTTTAAAATGAACAAAGTAGTTGTTCGTAGAGAAAAGTTGTGGTGTTTTTGAAAATGAATAATTTCACTAAAGTCTCTACTTTTTTTATGAAATGTCACATTTTTAAACATCTTTGGCATATTAGTAACTTTAGTCCATTCTTTTTCCAAAATACAAAAATTTAGTCCATTTGACAAAACTACTAACGGTCAATTGTAACTATAGTAAAACCTCGATAAATGAATGCTCGATATATTAATAACCCCGCTTAAAAAATAAATTATTCTGGTCCCGACTTGGGCATGTGCACTAAATTAATAACCTTGCTAAATGCATAAGATAAATTTTTTTTTGAAGTCCTTTAGGTCTCAACCAATATATAAATTAATAATTGATTAAATACATAAAAAAATATAACACATAAAACTTCATAATACTTATCTATAAACTTTTAACTTAACAACTTCTATTTTCTCAATTCAAATCTTACTTAAAATATGCATCTAAAGTCGTTTGCCTTTTCTTTGTACTGAAACCGAACTCAATATGATCCTTAATTTTTTGCAAATCATACACCATATTTGGTATTTTTTTTTTCATTTTTTAGGAAGAAGTTATTTAATGTTACTACTGCTTGAAAGACCTCTTTTGGAGAAACACTTGGTAAAACACCGCTGTGATCTGGATCATGATCATTGGTAGGCGTATTCATTACCCCTTGAATAATTTCTTCATCAGTAGGCGATTCCATCACTATATCATTTTCACTACGATAATTCAAAATGTGATCAACATCAATCACATTTCTATAGTTTAGACCAGAAATGGCTTCACGTAATCCATTGATGACTTCATCTTCACCAACTTATGATTCACAAGCTATATGTTTATCTGAACGGATCTTGCAATGTCGAAATTTTGTTTGCAATGGTTGTTGTTTTCACATCAATGTTCCAAGCCGCATTAATAAATTTCATGGCATTCAATATTGTTAACAGGGATTTTTGGCAAGGGACCAAAGGAGAATTTTCCAACTAGTATTAACCCGATGGGCTCCAGTCCTAGCTTCCGGGTGACCAGCAAGGTCAATGCCACTACCTAGATGGATCCGATACTTGGTAAGGCCAGGACCTCGATTACCTATCTATCTAGATAGAGCACTAGTACCGCGAGCTAACGAAGGTACATACCTCGCCCTACTGAATCTCATGATATCAACTCAAGACTAGTACAATGGTAGATCTCACACCTAGCACCCCTCAAGTGCCTCGACATCAGTCAAGGTACCCGGTACCCCGATGCCCGCCTTGATACTACGTAGACTTCCATCTGGTACCTAGTACCTTGATGTAAATATTCAGACCCCTCCCCACCCCCCCAAGACAAGTACCTAGTCTACCAAGCAGTACGAAGATACAAGCGCCACTCCATCAAGAGACAGACAAGCTCCATGCCGGTGAGATCCTACTGGTATACCAGCACTGCATCCTACCAAAGAATTAAGAATTAGAGTTTTCCTCCAAGCTCCATGAAGAAGGAAAGTTGACTCCATCGCCAAAATAAAGCGCCATTTATGAAACTTGACTAGAATTCGAATTCGATAGTAATTAACGGGATTAAATCCCGCGCCTTTAGCCCCACACAATGCCTTTCAAAGCCTAAAAAACGACACTCGATAATCCTCATTAAAGGGACTGGATTTCGTGGGGATTCTTTGAAGAACTATATATACGACATTGAAAGGTAGACAAAAGGAGGCTTTTTTCTGAATATTAAGATCGCCAAAGACAGAGAGAAAGTTGTTCTCCGGTGGAATTCCCTTGTGAAATTCTCCGAAGCCTGTGAGAGTCCACTGACGATCATTGGGAGAAAATATTCACTTGTCGACATATACGTTTTCTCCATCGTTACCCTGTGTAAGAGAGTGAAAAACGAGAGAAGAGAGTATACCATGTAACTTCGTTATAATATTCTTGAATAAAATAGTGTTATTTCATATCTCCTCGGTCTTTCCTATATTGCTTCTTATTTACATTACGAGGAAGGATCGTGGTACCGAAGGTACCTATCCCACTACTGGTTACCAGTAGTGGGTGAGGGTGTCAACCGAGATTTCGCTCCCTGAGTGATTTTTCTGTTAACAAATATGCTAATTTTTTTTGGATTTGTTTCTTCTACCTTGTAGCCCACCAAGATGCTAGAGTAGAAATGACATCGATAATGAATTTTGAGTGCTTGAATAATCCTAGCATCGTATGGTTGAATCTGTGATATTGTATTAGGAGGCAAGAAAAATAGTTTAACATCTGTAAAACCTTCGATAACCTTTCGATGAGCTGGGCAATTGTCCACTATCAGAAGAACCTTTCTACCATTCATTCTCTCATCAAACCAACTGTTAACCAAAAATTCACTCTGGGTGAAAATTCCGATCAACACCCTTAACCCGCTACCCCGGAGGTCGCAGCGGGGGTAGGTACCTGGTACCGTGATTCTGGTAAGGTAAAATAGTAAGGTGCAATAGGTAGGTGAACAATCATCCTGCCTGTCGGGGGTTCGAGGATAGGTAGAAGAGTTGGTGCTTGAGGTCCCCTTGCTGGTATGAGTGGCTGGTCCTGGTCTTTGTCCTGGTCCTTGGTCCATAATACTGGGTCCTGGTACTCGAGTGCAGTACTTGGTCCCGGTACCCGGTCTCTTCTCTATGTCTCTTCTGTAGTTCCCCAACCCAAGTAGCTAGCAATGAGAAGGGATCGGTGTACCTCAACAGTATTGATATGATCATGAAGAATGTGACCACCCGGTAGCGATCCTTTACCTCTGGGTCCTTCCGATACCTGTCCCGGTTCTTCTAGTAGGTCCAGATGGTTTTCTACCTCCTTTATACGTGACTTAACATGCAGTTATGTGGATAAGAGAGAGCTAGGCCCAGTGGAGTTAGATCTAGCTTCCATACACGCATAACAAAAAAGATGGACGAAAGTATGAAAATTGAACTGACCTAGGGGGGGAAAGTATCACGAATGATCATATGCTGAAAAGCCCTAGGTAGTATCCATAGGGAGGAGAAAGACCCTTCTTTATATATATATATATATATATCACGAGAGATGCTCCGGAGAGCTTACATTAGTACAAACTGAGACCTGGTAAGTCACAGGTGGAGGGGTACCACTTGGTACTGGTACATTCCTGGTGAAAATAACATGTTTAGTAGTTGATACAATGGTAGGAGATGGCGAACTGTATTTCTGGTAGAAAGTGGTTGAAATCTCTATCATTTAATAGACGATGGCATCTCTCTTTTTTGTTGATCTCTGGATCCCATTTTTTGGATTGGACCCCCTTTTCTTGGAGAGTGCTTTTTCATATTTATATCTTCTCATTTTTTTTGCGCACTCCATAAATTTAGTTAATCAATTCGCAGTCATAGGAACACTGATTTGGCATTGATAGAGTTGAGTCTCATTAATGGCGTTGTGAATGGCCATTAATGAGTTGTATGATTTCTCATTAATAGCCTTGTGAATGGTCATTAAAGAGTTGAATGATCTCTCATTAATGTCGTTGTGAACGGCCATTAAATATATGACTATCTTCATTAATGGGGTTGACTATCTCCATTAATGGTGCCTGTGAATGGTGGAAGAAGTCAACTTTCACTTTTTCACTTTGGAGGATACTGCAGGCTTTGTTCGTTAGGCGCGGTCTGGTTCTAAGTTGACTCCTTGGTACATCGGTTGTATCGATGTGTAGGAACCTCCCTACCGCCATTTCCCGTGCTAGGTAGATGGTCAATACTTGATGGACCGGTCTAGGACAGGTATAGCGGTACCAGGGTACCAGGTAAATGTCGCAGTACCTAGGCACTAGATGAAAGGTACCGCGGTGTCGGCCTTGCTTGATACCTGGTAAAACGTGTGATGTGGTACTGACTTCTTCCCGGTTCATGGTATTGAGTATCCCCGGTATCTGGGTACCGGTACCGGTCTCGATCTAGGTTCTACCAGGCTATACGCAGATGGAAATTCTACTTTGGATCCCTGCTAAAAAAGGCTGTTAACAGAAGTCCCCCTAACCTGAACACCGATACTAGGTTGGGGTTACAGTCAGGATCTTGTACTGCTTGAAGAATTTTACTTAATGCTTCTTACTAGTAATCCGTATTTGGCATTCCTGTTCTAGAAATCTTGGTGTTAACAGAAAAATCACTCAGGGAGCGAAATCTCGGTTGACACCCTCACCCACTACCGGTAGCCAGTAGCAGGATAGGTACATTCGGTATCGCTATCCTTCATCGTAAAGTAAATAAGAAGCAATATAGGAAAGATCGAGGAGATATGAAATAACACTGTTTTATTCAAGAATATTACAACGAAGTTACACAGTATACTCTCTTCTCTCGTTTTTCACTCTCTTACACAGGGTTGTGGTGGAGAAAACGTATATGTCGACATGTGGATATTTTCTCCCAATGGTCGTCAGTGGACTCTCACGGGCTTCAGAGAATTTCACAGGGAAATTCCACCGGAAAACAACTCTCTCTGTCTTTGGCGATCTTAATATTCAGAAAAAAGCCTCCCCTTTGTCTACCCTTCAATGCCGTTTATATAGTTCTTCGAAGAATCCCCATGAAATCCGGTTCCTTTAATGAGGATTATCGAGTGTCCTTTTTTAGGCGTTGAAAGGCATTGCGTGGAGCTAAAGGAGTGGGATTTGATCCCGTTAATTACTATCGAATCCGAATTCTAATCAAGTCTCATTAATGGCGCTTTATTTCGGCGATGGAGTCAACTTTCCTTCTTCACGGAGCTTGGAGGGAAACTCTGATTGTTAATTCTTTGGTAGGACGAAGTGCTGGTATACCAGTAGGATCTTACCGGCATGGAGCTTGTTCTGTCTCTTAATGGAGTGGCACTTGTGTCTTCGCGGTCTTCTTCATATTGCTTGACAGGCAAGGTACCTGCCTTGGAAGAGCTCCGAATATATACATCGAGGTACTAGGTACCAGGTGGAAGTCGAGGTAGTACCAAGGCGGGAATCGGGGTACTGGGTACTTTGATTGATGTTGAGGCACTTGAGGGGTGCTAGGTGTGTGATTTACCATTGTACCGGTCATGAGTTGATATCGGGAGCTTCAGAAGGGCGAGGTATGTACCTTCGTTAGCTCGCGGTACTAGTGCTCTCTCTGGATAGATAGGTAATCGAGGTCCTGGCCTTACCAAGTATCGGATCCATCTAGGTAGTGGTATCGACCTTATTGGTCACCCGAAAGCTAGGACTGGAGTCCATCGGGTTGATACTAGTTGGAAAATTCTCCTTTGATCCCTTGCCAAAAATCCCTGTTAACAGAAGTCCCCTCTGACTTGAACACCGGTACCAGGTTGGGGTTGGAGTCAGGATAGATAATACTCAGAGAATTGTTTGTAACCGTCTCGTAGAAGGGAATCCTCCTTTTACACGTTGATTTCATTGAGTCTTCCACGTGGCTGACCAGGGTAGGCCAAATTCAAAAAAGAAAAAACAAAATATTTAGGGGCGCACGTTTCCCAAAACCGTTCCCTCTACGTCGCCAATTATCCCAGGACATTAATTACCCTTTCTGCCTATTACAAGCATCTAACTCTATATAAATAAACCTTGCTCCTTTACCGTGACTTACTTCTTCTTTCATTAACTTTCCCAATCTACACGAGTAGCAAGACAAAAAAAAGATCTTAGTTTTTTTCCTTGTCTTCAATCCTTTAATTTCTATTCTTCCAGAAACTGAACCCTGAGCCTGTTGTCATGTCTTCACCTGGTGGCGACAGCATTAAGCAGCTGTTCGACGGCGACGCGGCTGCTAGTGGGAGTCTTGCCCCTAGAAAAAGGGCGAGCGTCGATAGTGATAGCGGGGACGATGTTCCCTTTCAGCGCCGGCGTTCTAAGCGAAATATTGCAATCGAGACGGGCTTTTCAAACAATCCTGATGCTCCTGTTGATGTCGACCAGGAGTCGAGTGGAGAAATAGGAATAGCTGCCAGGGTAGGTAGAGACCGGGCCGGTGAGGTCACAGAAAGTATATGGAGAGTACTGGCCGTTCCGTATGAGTATAGATGCGTCCCTCCTTCTACCAGCACTCCGAAAACCATCAAACGCTTACGGATAGATTTTAAGATCCCTAAAGAGATCACTACTGCTGTCCCTCCACGGGAGTATGACATGTATTCTCCTTCCACTGACGAGGTCCAGATTCATACGGCAGCCTTCGATTGTAGAGTCAGGCTACCCCTCCACCCTACCTTACGCAGGGCGCTACATTCTTTACAGTTAGCTCCCCTCCAGCGGACACCAGGATTTTGGAGGCGCACCTGGTGGGGTTCCTCGTGTTGTGGAGGGAGCAATGTCAGAAGGATAACATCGATCGGGAACCAGGTCCAGATGAGATTGGATATGTGTTTCAGATTGCTGCTAATGACCCGGGTCCAAAGGGGCAATTCTATGCTCGCGCCAAAAATAACCTGCAATTTGTGGTACCGGGGGCCACGAAAAAAGATACCTCCTGGAAGGAGGAATGGATCATCCTCAGAGGTGAATGAGGAAGTTTGGTTCATATAGGAGGGTCTGAGTTTTGAGTTCCCACTATTTTCAGTGGCAAGCCCTCGTTAGAGAAGAGCAGGCTATTTGAGGAATCGGAGAAAATCTTACGGGCTATCATGGCCCGCCATTATATTAACACGAAGTTTCCCATCACGGAGGCCTTCGAGGCAAAGAGGGTAGATCACTACCTTTGTATTTACGGGGCTTCTACAGGTAGAAGACTTTCTGACTTTGCTCATATTATATTGCTTTATTGATTCTGCAAATATTAACTATGGCTATCCTTGTAGTTTCAGCAGTATCTCCAACGGTTCCTAAGGTGGAGCCCCACCAAGCCGGCGGTACTGTTGATTCTCCTCTAACTTCCCCTGTCAGGCTTCCATCCAGTTCTGATCTTGATGCAGGGGTTAGTGTATCTGCTGGCTCTGATAGGACCCCAGTTGGGGTATCTAGATCGCCGGCTCCCCTTCTTCCTACCTCGGCTAGGTTGCTGAAGGCTTTTACAGCCAGAATGGGGAGGTATCGAGGTGCTTCTGGTCGGGGGCAGGATACGTCACCCATCAGACCAGTCAATGTTGCCGGTGATGCTGATGCTGGTGCCACTGATGCTGGTGCCTCAGCTCCTTCTGCTTCTCCCGTGGTGGCAACTGGTCAATCTAAATTGGTCGAGAAGAGTTTTAATCCTGCTATGGCGATGCGGGTGGTACCTTCGGATAAGGCGCGATCGAGGTTGAAGAACAACAGTCAGGATGAAGTCTTGGCTCGCTTTGTCGCTTCCTGCCAAGGTGGGAGTCTAGACGCCATGGCCGCCATGCCCACTGAGCTTCTAATTAGGAGGGGATCTGCCCTTCTGGCTGAGGTAAATTGTCTTTCCTTAGTCTTCTATCCAGGTAAAAGGTTGAAAATATCCTGACTAGTGCTTTGTTTTTGTCAGGCTTTTAAGTTCAACGTGGCTATGAGCCAATAGGTTGGCTCCCTCTTGGAGCAAGTTAGAGGTGCTTTTGTCTAGCTAGAGAAGTCCAAGGAGGAGCTCGCTAAGGCTGCTCGTGGAATGGAAGCTCTGAACCAGTCGTTGGCAAATTCCCAAAAGGAAGTGACGAGGCAAAGGTTGACAGGGAGAGGATGCAACATGCTTTGGATACTGAGAGGCTCAGGTCCTTTCACCGTAAGGAGGAGAGGGATGTTGCTATGGGAACGGTGGTGGAGCTGGAGAAAGATTTTCTATCCCACCGTGGTAGCGTGGCCAATGTGGATGCTCAAGTGGACACTCCCTTTGGGGATGGTTATTTATTTACCGGCTATCAAGTGGCTTTAGCCTTCCCTCATCCGTTTGACCTGAGTGTTATTGAGGGGTGGAACCAGGAGGAGATCATGGCGAATGCAGGTGAACTTTCTAGGGCAGCGCCCTCTGATGTGGCCAGACCTTCCCAGGTTGCCGGAGCCAGTGAAGTGGTAGGAGGTGCAGACCAGAGCTCTATCTCCCTTCTTCCACTAAGAAATGTTGGAGCAGCTTCCAGTTTGAAGGATCTTAAGGGTAGTGCGGCTCAGGCTGGAGGAGGGGTTCCTGCCTCTTCTGCTTCTCCATCAGAATCTGTCAAGGAGATAGGGGATCAGCCTGCTACTGACGATGGAGAATCAACCCTGCCTATCTCATCTTCTGACTCTGCCCAGGAAAAGGAAGGTCATGCTGCTCTGATCAAGGAAGTTGTAGGAGATTTTGATCGAGCAGCAGTAGGGGAGCTTCAGGGCGATCTGTCTCAAATGGAGCTTCTGGTTGCTGTAGGTGCCTAGGAACCAGGCGGGGTTCCATATGATGCAGTAGATGGGGAAGCTCTAACTGGCGGAGATGGAGAGAGGATGGCTGATCAGGAGCAGGAGGATGCATGATCTAGCTTGACCCCTTACCCAGTAGTATCTGGATAATTTTTTTTCGTAGCCCGTGATCGGGGGATGGGCTCCCCAGTTTTAGAAATGAGAATTTTTTTATTTTCCTTGATTTGATCAATGAAAAGAAAACTCATTTCCATCTGTATCTGTCGATTTAATTCAGTCACACGCTTCTGATTGTAACATAAATTCGGGCAAAATTCCCCAGCGTAAACTTGACTTAATCAAAACTTGGTAACGCGTAAAACCTGATGAGAATAAAGTAGAGGAACAGTAGTTGATCGGTACCATGGTACCTCGCACTCTAGTTCTGAGAGTCTTGATTCCTTGATGATAATGAGCGTACTGGTTTACAATCTCGCAATCTAGGTACCTTGTATTCCCATTCTAGGAACACTGGTAATATGGCGAGTAATCTGGAGAAACTGGGTACCCTGCATTTCTGCTTTGCAAAGATTTTAGTACCTTGTCAGATAATCGGGTACCTAGCTTTCCTGTTTCAAGGAAGTTAGGTTCTTAGGTTGATATTCTGGCGAGTTTGAGCACCTTATGTTTCTGTTTGTAAGAATCTTGGTGCTTAGGAAATAACCTGATATCTAGTCTTCCTGTTTCAAGGAACCTAGATCCCCAAGTGAGTATTCTGGCAAAACTGGGCACCTCGCTTTTCCATTTGAAAGAGCTTTGGTGCCTTGGCGAAAAAATTTGGCGAATCTTAGTACCTCGCATTCCTGTTCTAGAAATCTTGGTACCGTGGCGAACATGGTGGAGAATGTGTTGGCAACAAGATCCTGGTAGGTGGCTATGGCCATGTTAGCACTCGGTCTTTCTTAGCGGGGGGTAGTACCTGGCTAAGGCCTTTATCTGGCAGGCGACTACGTCCTTACTAACCAGATTCTTTCCTGGAGAGGGGTGGCTCCCAGCCAAGGCAACAAGAAGGCCATATGGTCTTTTCTGGTCTTGAGGCGATCATAGGCAAAAACAAGGAGATCATATTCAGATACCTCGCATTCCTATTTGTAGGAATCTTGGTACTTTGGCAAAAACAATGGTGAATATATACTGGCAGCAAGATCCAGCTAGGCGACTAAGGCCACTATAGCACCTGGTCTTTCTTAGCGGGGGGTGAACGGCCAAGGCCTTGATCTGGCTGGCAACTATGCTCTTACTATCTAGATCCTTCTTAGCGGGGGGTGGTGCCCGGCCAAGGTCTGATCTGTCTGGCAACTATGCTCTTACGTATCGGATCCTTCCTAGCGAGGGGTGGTGCCCGGCTAGGGCAACAGGAATGCCATGTAGCTTTTCTTGGTCTTGCAGAGATCCTCCTGGATGGATTAATCCGATCCAGGGCATCATGAGTGCTATGTGGCTCTCCTGAATTTTATGGCGATCCTCCTGGAGGGATCTATCCGGTCCAGGGCATCAGGAGTGCTATGTGGCTCTCCTGGATTTATGTCGATCCTCCTGGAGAAATCTATCCGGTCTAGGGAATCATGAGTGCTATGTGGCTCTCCTGGATTTATGGCGATCCTCCTAGAGGAATCTATCCGGTCCAGGGCATCAGGAGTGCTATGTGGCTCTCCTGGTCTTAAGGCGACATTCATGGCTGATTCGATTGGCGACATAAAACAGATAGATGTAGACAAATGTAGGCAAAAATAGATGGAGAAAGAAACCTTCTTTATTGATGACCAAAGAAAAAGGAATAAAATTACTCACGATTACTAACATCTTCTAATATTCGTATCGGGGTAATCCTAGCCGATTTCCGTTGCATGACTTATGGGAAGAACCTCTTGAGGTGATCAACATTCCAAGTGTGGTGTACTGGATGTCCAATCATGTCGTCTAGCTTGTATCCCCCACCCTGGATCACCATTCTGATTAGGTAGGGACCTTCCCAATTGGGTGATAGTACTTCGTCTGACCTCTTCCGGGTATTCTGAGTAACCTTCCTGAGAACCAAGTCCCCTTCTTTGAAGCTCCGGACTTTTACTCTCTCGTTGAAGTAACGAGCAATCCGGCTCTGGTAAACTGCTATCCTTTCTGCAATCCTGTCTTGTTTTTCCTCAAAGAGGTCCAGGTTGGCTCTCAGCTTGTCTTTATTTTCATCGGGGTTGAAATGTTGAACCCGGAAAGAAGTGAGCCTATGTTCAATAGGAAGGACAGCTTCTACCCCGAAAGATAGCGAGTATGAGGTTTCTCCTGTAGCAGTTCTCTTGGTGGTACGATAAGCCCATAGCACGTCCGGGAGTTCATCAACCCATCTCCCTTTCTTCTATTGAAGTTTCTTCTTCAGAAGCTTCTTGATAAATTTATTTGTGGCCTCTACCAGGCCATTAGTCTGAGGGTGTGCTACAGATGCGAAGCGAAGTTGAATCCCCAGACTCTCATGGAATTCCCGGAACCTAGCGTTGTCAAACTGCTTACCTAGGTCTGTGATGATGACCATCGGGGTGCCGAACCGGCAGACCACATTCTTCTTGATGAATTATGTTGTATTTGCTTCAGTAATTCTGGAAAAGGGTTCTGCTTCCACCCATCTAGTGAAGTAATCAATAGCCACGATTGCATGCTTCTGCTGACCTGGCGCGGTTGGTAGAGGCCCAATTAGGTCTATCCCACAGAAAGTAAACAGATACATCGAGTTGATGGTAGATAATCGTTCTGGAGGTAGATGATGTTGGTTGGCCATTTTCTGACACGGTTCATTGGACTGTACGAATTGCCTCGCACCGTGGTGCAAGGTTGGCCAAAAATATCCCATGCGTAGCACCTGGTAAGCCAGTGCTTCTCCCCCGGCATGATTTCCACAGTCTCCTGAATGTACTTCTCTCAGTGACCAGTTCGCATCATCGGGATGTATGCACCTAAGCAAGGGGAGGACATCAGCTATCCTGGCTAGGACATCAGCTCGATGATTTAGCTGCCTAGGTACCTGCTCGATCTTGAAACCTTTGAATCGGGGCAACAGTTCCTGGAATTTCTCGAGATAGGTTGCCATGTTATCCTCTCTGGCCTGGTATAGACCGGTTATTTGATTAACTACCAGTTGCGAGTCGTATTTGGCAAAGAGGTAACTAGCCCCTAGCTCAGCCGCTGTTCTCATTCCTGCTAACAAGGCTTCATATTCAGCTTCGTTGTTGGTGGTGTTGAATTCGAATCTGAAACAGTGGCTGTAGGGAAAAATTAACTAAAACCGCAGCGGAAGGCGAAAAGTAGATTTTCTTATAGTTTAAAATTTTTCTAAAGATTTGAACCTTAACCCTTTAATTAATTAAACACAAATATACGGTTAGAGTTAAATACCTCTTGTCGCGTGATCCGATTGACTTACGTCGATGGTAATCTGCAAGATCTTCAATCCTAGCACGTACGTGAATCACCTAGGAGCGTGGTCTCCCTTTTTTTTTCTTTGAATTGCTTACCTGAGAATGGATGTATGGAACTTCTGATCCTGATCTTCAATTCCAAAACACCAAGAGCCTAGAAAAATAGTTCCGGTCACTTTTGAATTCACAATCGATATGATTGGAACTCGCGTAACCCTAAATCGAAAGTGTGCACAAAACCTTTTGATGTTAAACGCTTGCAAGTGCACTATCGAATGAGAACTTATTTTTCTTTTTCTCTCTTGGCCGAAATTCTATGTGTATTGAGTAAGATTTTTATTTTTCAAAGCAAACAAAAATCTCTCTCACTCAAGCCTCTTAGTGGCCGAAATTTATCACCTTATATTTATAAGGTGACCGAAATTTCTCCTTCTCAAAATAGGGTTGGCCGAATTCTTTGTGTAGGAAATCTAGGGTTGGCCAATTTCCTTACTTGAAAAGGAATTGTGCTTTTCCCTAATTCCTATCCATTTAAGAATCCTAACCCTTGTAGGACTAGGGTGGCCGAATTCTTTGTGTGGTATGGAGTGTATGTGGACTTAATTCTTACCACATTAGGACTCCTATCACTTAAAAGAATTCTAACCCTAATCCAACACATAGTATTTTATTTACTGATCAGGAAAAGATTTTGATTTAAACTATTAATTAATTAAATAATTAATTAATTTCCATTTAATCAAAACAATAAAATAAAATAATATCTTGGGCTATTTTATTAGCCTTGCCTCCCACACCATATATATATGGGCCTAATATTATTTTTCTTATTTTATTTAATCCATTAGACTTTAAATAAATGCCCACATATGAACCAGACTTATTCTTACTAAAAGAAACAAGCCCACATGTCTCCTTTTAATATATTAATATAATAGAGCAGTCCATTAAATAAATAATAGACATATTATATTCTTAATATATTAAATGCAATTCTAGATGGACCCATAAATTTGTCCGGTAGAATATATCAAGTGATCCATGCAAGTACGTGTGGATTGTGGATCTTGGCGGGCTATCTAAATTTATGCTTCGATAGACATAACCTAATCACAATCAACAAATGATTCACTTAGGTACGATCTATTAATTTTAACTCATTCCACTAAAGAGCTAAAATTGAACTCTTAAATAAAGATAGAATAAGGAGATGTTTCTCATTCATACCCTAGACAATCTTATAGGAGATGGTGTATCCTCGTGAATAATATCAGTAATCGCCAAGTGCTCATAGACCGCCTATAGCTCTCCAAGTTACCATATTTCCTCATATGACCACATTTTGAACTTGGATATTTTGACTTGTCCAGAAGCCATGTCTTCAATAATCATTATTGAAAACTCAACGTTGAGATTTAATATCCAATACCTCAAAACATCCATATGATGATATTATACTCTCATTTAATAAATGGAGCCACGATGTCCATATCTATAAATGAAGTCCTCTATCGATTAACAAATGAATACCACCAAACTATCGAGGATAGACTATGCTATATAATCGTACTCATTGATAGCTCAAATGATAACACTTGCAACCATAAGTCCATCATTTATCTCAGAATTAAGATTGACTCTCCGATTGTCCTAATAATGAAAAGACTTATATCTAGTGACGGTTTTAGATAAAGTATTTCATTGTGATCCAGTTCAATGCACCAAGTGCACTAGATTCTTTTACTCGAAAACCTTTCGATGATTTTAGACTCATCATAACTCATTTGATCCCACTCAAATGCTAGTAAAAGAATTCTACAACTTTATCAAGATAGAGGTGCCCAACCTTTAACTTAAGTTGTGAACGTTATTCAAGACTAACTAAAGAATTGTGTCTACCTCACACATATCCGAATGTATGAACAATTCTTCATATCTCTTAGTCTTTTGACCTTATGATTATTTACATTCACAATTATAATAATAAATGCTATAAGTATTTGTAAGAATCAGAAAACACTTTATTAATATGAAAAGATTGTCAATTACAATATTACACTCTAGCTATTGAGCATAATCCTAACAATCTCCCACTTGCGCTATAGCAAGTGTGTCATATCTCTCATTCCCATATTCTCTAGGTGCCCATCAAAACTCTTCTGAGGTAGAGCCTTTGTGAAAGGATCTGCTAGATTTTCTGCTGACGCGATTTTGGTGATCGTCACGTCTCCCCTATGAACAATTTCCCTCAAAAGGTGATATTTTCTTTCTATGTGTTTACCTCTCTTATGACTTCTTGGTTCTCTCGAATTAGCCACTGCTCCACTATTGTCACAGTGTATAGTGATCTGCTTATTTGCATTAGGAACCACTTCCAAGTCAATCAAGAATTGGCGGAGCCAAACAGCCTCTTTTGCAGCTTCGCATGCAGCAACATACTCAGCTTCCATGGTGGAATCAGCAATACAAGATTGCTTGATACTCCTCCATATGACTGCTCCTCCTCCAATGGTAAACACAAATCCTGATGTGGATTTTCTGGAGTCAGAATCCGACTGGAAATCAGAATCTGTATACCCAACGGGAATTAAATCCCCTCCAGAGTATACAAGCATATAATCTCTAGTTCTTTTAAGAGACTTGAAAATATGCTTGACTGCCGTCCAATGATCAGGACCAGGTTTCGATTGAAACCTTCTAACTATGCCAACAGCAAAACAAATATCTGGTCTAGTACAGAGCATTGCATACATGAGACTTCCAACTGCCGAGGCATATGGAACTCTACTCATGAATTGCTCTTCATGCTCATTCTTAGGAACCTGTTCCTTAGAAAGTTTGATTCCTTGTCTAAAAGGTAACATACCTTTCTTGGAATCTTGCATGGAAAATCTAGACAAGATTTTATCAATATATGAATCTTGGGATAATGCAATCGTTCTATTCTTTCTATCCCTTATTACTTGGATACCAAGAATATAACTTGCTTCTCCTAAGTCCTTCATATCAAATTATTTTGCTAACCATTCTTTTACTGATGTCAATACACCTACATCGTTTCCAATGAGTAGTATATCATCAACATAAAGAATGAGGAAAACTAACTTGTCGCCTTTAATCCTTTTGTATACACAAGGTTCGTCAGGGTTTTGAATAAATCCAAAACCTTTCACAGCTTGATCGAACCTTATGTTCCAGGATCTGGATGCTTGCTTCAGTCCATATATGGACTTTTGCAATTTGCATACTCTTTCCTCTTGGCCCTTTTCAATGAATCCTTCTGGTTGCATCATGTAGATGCTCTCGTCAAGACTTCCATTAAGGAAAGCTGTCTTGACGTCCATTTGCCAAATATCTAGGTCTAGAGATGCTGCAATGGATAAGAGTATCCTAATGGATTTAAGTATGGCCACAGGAGAAAAGGTTTCCTCGTAATCGATACCTTATTTCTGTGTATAACCTTTAGCTACCAGTCTAGCTTTAAAGGTTTCCACCTTACCATCCATACCTCTTTTCCTCTTGTATACCCACTTACACCCAATGGGGTTTATCCTTTTAGGCAAGTCTACAAGGGACCAGACTTTGTTATTGAACAACGATTCAATCTCAGATTGCATTGCCTTTTGCCAATGACGACAATCAACATCCTTCATTGCTTCCTTGTACGTGTAGGGATCATCGTCGTCCGGGAGATTCTCCACAGATTCTCCTAGACCGATGTATCTTTCGGGTTGTGTTATAACCCTCCCACTTCGACGAGGAATGGTAGGTTGTTGATTTTGTGTTGGAGTGGAACTTACAATTGGGCTAGGTTGTGAAACATCATATGGAATTGTATCTCCTGACATTTCATTCAGGATAATTCTACTTTTGGGCACATAATTATTCATATAGTCCTTTTCTAGAAATGAAGCATTTGTTGAAACAAATACTTTTAGATCAGAAGGACTATAGAAATAATATCCTTTAGTTCCTTTTGGATACCCCACAAATATACATGTTTCTGAACGGGACTCCATCTTTTCTGTCTTTCCTTTCAACACATGTGCAGGATAACCAAATATCCTCATGTGTTGTAAACTAGGTTTTCGCCCAGTCCACAATTCATGTGGGGTTTTAGGGACAGATTTAAATGGTACATCGGTTAGAATGTATATTGCTGTTTGTAGAGCATATCCCCAAAAAGAAATAGGAAGTGTTGAATAACTCAACATTGACCTAACCATCTCTAAAAGAGTTCTATTTCTCCTTTCTGCTACCCCATTTTGTTGAGGTGTACCTGGTGCATAAAACTGAGAAACTATCCCATTATCAATAAGATATTGCTGAAACTCTCCAGATAGATATTCTCCACCACGATCAGATCTCAAGATTTTTATATGTTTCTCAAGCTGATTTTCTACTTCAGCTTTGAATGCTTTGAACATGTCAAAAGCATCCGACTTATGTCTGATGAGATACACATAACCAAATCTTGATTAATCATCTGTGAAGGTGATGAAGTACTCATATCCACCTCTAGCTTGAATGCTCATAGGACCACATACATCAGTGTGTATTAGTCCTAAACATTCAGTGGCTCTTGCACCTTTGGTATTGAACGGCCTTTAGGTCATTTTACCTTCCAAACAAGATTCACAAGTTGGTAGATCATCAACTTTTAAGTCACTTAAAGGTCTGTCACATACCAATCTTTTAATCCTATTAAGGTTAATGTGACCTAGGCATAAATGCCAAAGGTAGGTTTCATCTTTTGATAATTTTACTCTTTTATGATTAGGTTCCGTTATTTCTGTGTCTAACGAGTGAGAGATATTTCTATGCAAAAAGAATAGACCATTTTCTAATGTACCTTTACAAACAATTTTGTCATTCTTACTAATAATAAAAGCTTTATTAAAAGTAACCGAATATCCAAATTTATTTAAACAAGAAACTGAAATTAAATTCCTCTTGAATTGAGGTACATAATAAACGTCTATTAAATCTAAATGCCTACTAGAATCTAAAATACCTCTAGTATCTCCCACTGCACTTGCAGACACTAACGTTCTGTTGCCCAAGCGCAAATTGACTTCATCTTCATTCAGCCTTCTCCTTTCTTGGAACCCCTGCAAGGAATGACAAACATGATTAGTGGCTCCAGAGTCTATGATCCAAGAATCAGTAGAATCTGCCAGAAAACATGTTTCAAGATAATTAATATTACCTTCTTCCTTCTTATTCTGGGACTTTGGGCAATCTCTTTTTCAATATCCCTTTTCACAACAAAGGAAGCATTTCCCTTTGATCTTGGTTACTTTCTTGGTTTCCTTCTTGGTAGGCTGATCGGTCTATTTCTATACATAGTTTAGGTCCCCATTTCCTATTATTTGTGCTTTGTTCTTGGGTGAAATTAGGTATTTTATGTGTTTGTTGAGCATTTATAGGTCACATTCCATCAAAGAGGTGTTAGACGTTATTTTGAAGAAAAGGAGCAAAAAGCTGAATTTCGGCCAGTGCAGATCACCCAGATTGCGGGCCCCATATCTCTCTTCTCGGTTTAAATTGTGTGTTCTACCACCTATGGATGGAAAGCCTCAGAAGTCTAGTTTCCGGCGCACTTTTCGGATCGCAATTCCAATATTCCTAGAAGAGGTTATGTACATTTTAGTATCCGATGGTCAGATCAGTCATAATTCCGTAAATAGTGACGGGATTTATTTTGTAAGTTGTCGGAACGGGAAATATTACCTTCTTGGACATGAGTGTGAGTCTTTGAAAGCTACTTGACACCTAATCCTTGTCATCCTTCAATAAGTAATCAATTTGAGTGGATTAGGAAAGAATTAAATCCCAAAAAAGATAGAGTTCCAAAAGGGAACCAATTTCCTAGTTGTTTAAGGACTTGGCTTATCATCTAAAGCCTATTTAAACCACTTTGAAGCCTAATTTCGGGAGAGAGAAACCAAGGGAGGTCCCTAGCCACCAAGGGGGCCGTCCCCCATCACTCCATCACCACACATCACCTCAAGACCTATCCATCCATTGTAGAAGAAGACGAAGAAGAACTGGAGGAGCTCTTTGATGATCATCTCGGGTTTTCTCTACTCAATCTCTTTTCTTTTCTTTTCTTTTTCTATGATGTGTAACTAATCCCATAACTAGGGAATCAATGTGAACCTTTTGTGAATGCTCATGAATGGATTAATTATTATTTCATCAATTTAATTCTTGATTTATTCATTGTGCTTAAGTGCTTAACTCCTCATTAGTTTTAATATTTATTCACACCATAGACCAAGGGTGGATAATTATTTGGCATGATTTTAGGGTTAAGACTATATGAGAATTAGGGTTAGAGTATAGACCAAACCTAATCTTGATTAATACTCTTTTGAATGAATGAATTTTATCTTTAGCATAGGCCAAGCAAAGTATAGAATTTGGTTCTTAATTCTTGAGCTTAAAGGGTGTCCGATCGCTGTTCACACCATAGACCAAGGGTGAATAGTGGTTGGGAGCACGTGACTCATCCCATGACCATACGGTAATAGTCACATTAAAGACAAAGAATGAACCTTAGAATTGATTGAATCTTGTTTACAAATTAATTCCATACATTGAGTGTTCATAATTGGGGATCATTGATGACCTAGTGTTTTCTTTCTCTTGATCACATCCATATTCTCTTTAATTATTTTCTTAGCTTAATTTAATTTAGTTTTAGTAAAATCATCAACAAATCTTTGGTTACTTTAATTTAACTTTAATTAGAATTAGTTTTAATTAATAAATCTCTTTTCCTCGTGGGAACGATCCTTACTTGCCGTTGTGCTAATCTTCACGATTCGTGCACTTGCGAGTGAGTATATTATAACACGATTTTACACATCAAGTTTTTGGCGCCGCTGCCGGGGAATAGTTGAATTTATTGATTAATTCTAGTTTTAGTTTTAGTTAATAGTTTTAGTTTAATTTTTTTTTTAGTTAATAGTTTATTTTTATTTTTATTTAGATTTTGTTTTCTTTTTATTTCCTTTTTCTTTTCTTTCTTTCAGGTATAATGGATTTCTACCGGCAAAACACTTATGATGAGGAAAGTGAAACACTTCAGGGATTTGCTATGCAACTGGCGGCTTTAGTGCCACAAATGGAGAGATTGATAGTTTCAGAAAGAGCACAAGCCCGAGCAATGAATTCCTACAATCCGTATCCTATCAATGAACCATATGGAAATTCCCACTGTCAGTGGTTGAGTTATGAACCATATGACAATACTTACAACCCGGATTGGAGGAATCATCAAAACTTCTCAAGGAGCTACAATGAAGTCCATACCTATGAGCAACCGATCTCACCGTCACTTGAACAGACAATGAAGCAATTCATACATAATATGGATCAGAGATTGAATCAAAGTGAACAAGACACTAATGTGAGGTTTCAAAACATTGAAGCTTCGATAAGGAAGATACAGGTGAAAATTGGGCAATTGGATGAATCTTTTCAAAAGAAGGAGCCCGAAAAATTCCCAAACCAACCGGAGCAAGAAGATGTTGCTATCATCCCTTCTAATCGTGAGATTATCGATACCATAGTGAGCCATGAATTTTCTAATGATTTTTCTAGTGTTGTCGATGAAGAAGTAGAAAAGGAGGAGATAGAAGAAAAAGTGAAGGAAGCGGAAGATGTACCTTTCGAGGCACCGCTCCTATACAAGGAACTCAAGCCTTATGTCCCTCCCATTACCTTTCCGAGCTGCCTACACAAAAGCAAATGGAATAAGTGGTTTTCTGAACTTATTTCATCACACTTTATATTGAACATTTACTTGCTTTTGCTTATTGTGTGTAGGAACATGCCGGCGCGTGAAAATTTTTTCCATGACTTGATCACGCGAAAACGGAAATTTGAGACATTGGAATTTGGTTGAGTGGTCCTTGCACCCGTCTTGCTAAGACGTTAAATAAGGCGCTTGGTGGGAGGCAACCCACCTAGGTAATTTAGTTTCAATTGTTTTTAGTTTTTAGTTTTCTTTCTTTAGTTTTTGTGTTTCAAGTTCATACACGCCATGCTTTTTTCTTTATTCTTTGTCCATGTTTTTAATGACATACAAACATTGAGGACAATGTTTAGATTAGGTTTGGGGGTGTGAATTCGTGTTTATTTTATTTTTTGAGCCATTTGTTGAAATCTGCGAAAAAGTGACCTGTTTTGAAAAGTTTTGAGGCAAAAGGTTTGTTAAAACTGTATTCATTGGTGAGGAAATAAATTTTTCTGTCCACGTTGGGTTCATCTTTTTTTCGATACGAATCCAACGGTATAAACAATGTAAAATTCTGGGCGGTGGTTTAAAAGTTATGATTGTTTCTTCGATCAAAGGTCATGGGCGATGCCCTGTTTTTAAAATTCTGCACGTGAATGTTTTTCGTCGTCTGTTTTCTCACTTTTTCAATTCGAATTTTGAAATATTTTCTAAATTAAAAGTGTGATTTTTCATGTCTATTTTCTTGTGTTAAAATTTGGTTAACTTTTGTTGAATATTTTGAGAGATATGCATTAAATACCAGGCGTACGTCAATTTCAAAAGTCACCAGTTTTTGAATTTTTGTCCTCCATGTTGAGATGATTCTTTTGTGTGCTTTAAGAGCCGTAATATATGCTTTATTCACTGAGTTTAGACTAACGTCTTGCCACTTAGAGTATTGCAATGCATTTTTCAAAATTTATGACATACTCTTGATATAATAGTGAATATGATGCTTAGTTGAATTGCCATGATTAATAGTGGAGACTACCCTTGTGAGTTCACTAAGCCAAAAAGCGTTACATAAATATCATTATATGATGGTTCTTTTGTTTCTACTCCTAAACACTCATTAGGTTCTTAGCATTAGAAATTGATCTCAATAGGTTATGCATTGGATATTAAAGAACATTCATCATAAAAGATATCACATGTGAACTTTGCTCTTGTTTTGGTTGAACTATTGGAAGTGATATAGGCAATGTGTGCTTGAACTACTTAAAAGGCCTTAAATATTTCCTACCTTTATATGTGTGTGCTCCATAGCCAATTTTGAAGCCAAACACTATAAGCATTTTTCTTTCATCACCCACATTAACTTAACCCCAATGAGCCATAATTTAGCCGTACCTTATAGCTTGGGATCATATTGAGGTGATGAAGATGATTGAAGAGAGTTTGAAATGGGTGACTCGTGAAGTGCATGTACCAAGGAAAAAGCAAGAAGATCAAATGCAAAGAAGGTTTTTGAAGAATTATGTAATTGATGTAAAATTCTCATCTCATCAAAAAAAAAGTTGAAAAAAGGGTTAAAATTAAAAGAAGAGAAAGATACATGAATGAGATGATGAATTAAATGAAAGTGAAAAGGAATAGAGCTTTACAATGAAGTGATGAAATCAATGTCAACTCAAGAAGGAGGATGAACAAAAATTGTTCAAGAAGCCTAGATGCAAGTGGAATGAAGAATTCGAAGAAATTCGGCCGAGTATGAAGATTGCCGGAGAATATCTTGATATGATCCTAGGTTTGTTTGTTATCCTTTTCCCGTTCTTTCTTAACCTACACCCAATGGCCCCGTTACAACCAAAGAAAAGACCTAATTGATCTTTTGGGAATGCTAGCTCGAGAGTAAAGGTAAACATGTGCTCTATCTTGTTCTTAATGTCTGATTCCGTTCATGAGATCCTTTGCATAAAAATCAAACGTTCTGTCTATTATATATTCATATGCGATAATATTTTGACATTTCTTGTGCATAACTTCATTCGCATATGCTTGATGAGTGTATTAGCCTAGGTTCTGTGTGAATTAAAGAGTGACATCTTGTGAGAATTAGAGTCAAGGCGAATTATATCTATGGCGTTTGACGAGTGTGTTTTCGAAACTAGAGTGTCTTGAGTGTGGGCTTTTCATTAAAACCAAGCATGCATTCAAATTTGTGGCATAATTTTAGTCTTTATTTAGTGGCTCTAGCATGCATTGGCTTTGAATTGTACATGTGAGTTTGCATCTTGATTATTTGGTTTTTCGCAGAAATATGTTTGTGGGTATCATATCTGTAAACCCTCAGGAGACGACACTCGTCCTACTAGGGACACCTAGAGGTTTAAAGGCTTGTAGCATACGCTCAATGCTATCGTGTTCCCTACGAAAGTGGCTTAGTTTATTTTTGTTCTATTTTTAGATTTTTGTTTTTTTTTAGTTTTTTATTTATTCTAGTTTTGCTCGAGGACAAGCAAAAAATAGGTTTGGGGTATTTGATCGGTCTATTTCTATACATAGTTTAGGTCCCCATTTCCTATTATTTGTGCTTTGTTCTTAGGTGAAATTAGGTATTTTATGTGTTTGTTGAGTATTTATAGGTCACATTCCATGAAAGAGGTGTTAGAAGTTATTTTGAAGAAAAGGAGCAAAAAGCTGAATTTCGGCCAGTGCAGATCACCCAGATTGCGGGCCCCATATCTCTCTCCTCGGTTTGAATTGTGTGTTCTACCACCTATGGATGGAAAGCCTCAGAGGTCTAGTTTTCGGTGCACATTTCGGATCGTAATTCCAATATTCCTAGAAGAGGTTATGTACATTTTAGTATCCGATGGTCAGATCAGTCATAATTCCGTAAATAGTGACGGGATTTATTTTGCAAGTTGTCGGAACAGGAAATATTACCTTCTTGGACATGAGTGTGAGTCTTCGAAAGCAAGTTGACACCTAATCCTTATCATCCTTCGATAAGTAATCAATTTGAGTGGATTAGGAAAGAATTAAATCCCAAAAAAGATAGAGTTCCAAAAGGGAACCAATTTCCTAGTTGTTTAAGGACTTGGCTTATCATCTAAAGCCTATTTAAACCCCTTTGAAGCCTAATTTCGGGAGAGAGAAACCAAGGGAGGTCCCTAGTCACCAAGGGGGCCGTCCCCCATCACTCCATCACCACACATCACCTCAAGACCCATCCATCAATTGTAGAAGAAGACGAAGAAGAATTGGAGGAGCTCTTTGATGATCATCTCGGGTTTTCTCTACTCAATCTCTTTTCTTTTCTTTTCTTTTTCTATGATGTGTAACTAATCCCATAACTAGGGAATCAATGTGAACCTTTTGTGAATGCTCATGAATGGATTAATTATTATTTCATCAATTTAATTCTTGATTTATTCATTGTGCTTAATTGCTTAACTCCTCATTAGTTTTAATATTTATTCACACCATAGACCAAGGGTGGATAATTATTTGGCATGATTTTAGGGTTAAGACTATATGAGAATTAGGGTTAGAGTATAGACCAAACCTAATCTTGATTAATGCTCCTTTGAATGAATGAATTTTATCTTTAGCATAGGCCAAGCAAAGTATAGAATTTGGTTCTTAATTCTTGAGCTTAAAGGGTGTCCGATCGCTGTTCACACCATAGACCAAGGGTGAATAGTGGTTGGGAGCACGTGACTCATCCCATGACCATACGGTAATAGTCACATTAAAGACAAAGAATGAACCCTAGAATTGATTGAATCTTGTTTACAAATTAATTCCATACATTGAGTGTTCATAATTGGGGATCATTGATGACCTAGTGTTTTCTTTCTCTTGATCACATCCATATTCTCTTTAATTATTTTCTTAGCTTAATTTAATTTAGTTTTAGTAAAATCATCAACAAATCTTTGGTTACTTTAATTTAACTTTAATTAGAATTAGTTTTAATTAATAAATCTCTTTTCCTCGTGGGAACGATCCTTACTTTCCGTTATGCTAATCTTCACGATTCGTGCACTTGCGAGTGAGTATATTATAACACGATTTTACACATCAATTTAATTCATGTGGGGGATTGTTGGAAAAGTTGTGACAAACTAGTGCTTTGAGAGCATTAATTGAGTGTGATCGGTTCCATAAAAATGGAAGATCAATGTATATTCGAATTCTCCTCCGTGAGAGCTTCGAAGTGGTATACTCAAACTCACAAATCGACTAATGGGTGAATGAGAAATTGAGTCTAAGTTGCTTTTTCTTCTGTTGTTTCTTGACCTTCTTACGGGTCTTAACAGTAGCAACTTTACCAACCAAATGAATCTCTTGACCTTTGTTTTTCACAAGGATCTTTTCAGCGCTTTGAACATCTTGCATCAGGCCTGCAAGGTGTATTCCTTTTTGTTCAAGGTGTAGTCCAACTTGAACTGATCAAATGAATCTGACAGTGAGTTAACTACCATATCAATTTTGGTCTCACCATCAATCTCAGCACCATTTAGTTCAGCAATATTGAGATGTGCTATGACTTTCATCATGTGATCTTTCACAGATTGTCCAGGTTTCATCCTAAGATTCATAAAAGCAGTCACTGCCTCTCTCTTAGTCGTCCTAGACCTCATAGCAAACATTTCCTCTAGAGACATCATTATATCAGCAGCGGACTCCATTCCTTCATGTTGCTGTTGCAACACGTCGGAGATAGTGGCCATAATATAATATTTTGCCATATCATCAGAAGTCTTCCACTGCTCATACTCATCTCTTTGCATCACACTAGATTCATTATTAGGAAGGGGTGGTTTAGGAGTAGTCAGAACAAATTTATGTTTTTCGTTTTGCAGCAACAACCCTATTTTCCTTTTCCACGTGACATAATTATCTCCAGTTAAGGTGTTATCTTTCAGGATGTTCATCAGTGATGAGGTTATGATTTCTGATTAAAACAAAAACATATATAAGTAAATAATCATGATAAAGCACTTTCAAATATTTATCTTGAATTAAATAAATAATTCAATCGTAAAAATTCAACGGTGATCCAACACCCATAAATCTTACGCCTCCTTTGGGAGTTCATACTATTTACTAGTTGGACTAGGTCCCACCTAATTGTTAACATAACAACCAGCGTTTTCAATTTTAGCCTTACAATTTTATTAACAAGAACTCTTGGGAGGATATTAATAAAATTACATTGAGTGTGTTACCAAGATATCGACCCTCAATTTTCTCTCACGAGAATCCCTCAGTGGGGAGTAGATTTCGTTTAAGTCAGTTGTCTAGTCTATCCTTGTAAGGAAGTATTTTGTTAAATTCCATTTATGGACGCCCCTTGGGGGGATTACCAAAAATAATAAAACTCAACTAACCTTGGAGGCCATAGGCATTCTAACACACCTTCTCCCACTCAATTATTTAAGGCGTGTGATTAAATTCCAAAAAATGATTTTACCAAGTTATCTAGATGCCAATTAGATACCTAAATCATTCAATGCATGTTCATACCAAAAGAGATATATGAGTGGCACTCCTATTCTATATGACATGTTATCATACAATAACAAATATTGTAATATTTATACATAAAAAATAAATAGCCACAATTTTGGTCCATCCTAGAAAATCATGTAAATTACAATTGTACGGAATACAAAAAACCCTTTCTTGGCGGACAAGACTTCAAGCGACCATCTCGCGCACGAAACTCGCGCGCCCAAAGATCACCACTGCAGCCCATGTGCACGCCTAGCCCATGCAAGGGCATGAGCTGCAGCACGGCCAGCCTATGCATGGGTCGCGCGCTACTGCACCGCAACAAGCGCAGCTGCACACTTGGTTGCGTGCGCGCTTGTTGTCTCGGTGCGCCCGGGTGCCAAGACGGGTTCCGGATGCTCCAATTTCTTCAAATATTCGATTCTTCAAATCTTGAATATATTACAGCTTATTTTATACAATAAAATACTGCAGTAATTTTTTTTATTCACCACTGCAGTATTTTTTTACAAATAAAAAACTGCACTAAAAAAAAACTGTAGTATTTTTAATACATTAAAAAAAACTGCACTATTTTATACAACATAAAAAAAATTAAGCAACTATCAAGAAGAAACTTGTGACGATAATAGGCCACCCTTCTTGTTACAATTCCGAAACAAAAATTACATGGAAAATCTAGGACCAAAATTGAGCAATAACAATTCACTTTATAACAACATATATAAATCCATACATTCGACATGTAATTATATATGCGAATACCTAGAGTGCCATCTCTTTCTAAAACATGCATAATCACAATAAAAAGAAATAGATTCACGTATATATACGTCAATTAATTAAAGGGTACAACCTGGGTTCTGATACCAATTGTAGGGAAAAATTAACTAAAACCGGAGCGGAAGGCGAAAAGTAGATTTTCGTATAGTTTAAAATTTTTCTAAAGATTTGAACCTTAACCCTTTAAATAATTAAACACAAATATACGGTTAGAGTTGAATACCTCTTGTCACTTGATCAGATTGACTTACGCCGATGGTAATCTGCAAGATCTTCAATCCTAGCACGTACGTGAATCACCTATGAGCATGGTCTACCTTTTTTTTTTCCTTTGAATTGCTTACCTAAGAATGGATGTATGGAACTTCTGATCCTGATCTTCAATCCCAAAACACCAAGAGCCTAGAAAAATAGTTCCGGTCACTTTTGAATTCACAATTGATATGATTGGAACTCGCGTAACCCTAAATCGAAAGTGTGCACAAAACCTTTTGATGTTAAAGGCTTGCAAGTGCACTATCGAATGAGAACTTAATTTTCTTTTTCTCTCTTGGCCGAAATTCTATGTGTATTGAGTAAGATTTTTATTTTGCAAAGCAAACAAAAATCTCTCTCACTCAAGCTTCTTAGTGGCCGAAATCACCTTATATTTATAAGGTGACCGAAATTTCTCCTTCTCAAAATAGGGTTGGCCGAATTCTTTGTGTAGGAAATCTAGGGTTGGCCAATTTCCTTACTTGAAAAGGAATTGTGCTTTTCCCTAATTCCTATCAATTTAAGAATCCTAACCCTTATAGGACTAGGGTGGCCGAATTCTTTGTGTGGTATGGAGTGTATGTGGACTTAATCCTTACCACATTAGGACTCCTATCACTTAAAAGAATTCTAACCCTAATCCAACACATAGTATTTTATTTACTGATCAGGAAAAGATTTTGATTTAAACTATTAATTAATTAAATAATTAATTAATTTCCATTTAATCAAAACAATAAAATAAAATAATATCTTGGGCTATTTTATTAGCCTTGCCGCCCACACCATATATATATGGGCCTAATATTATTTTTCTTATTTTATTTAATCCATTAGACTTTAAATAAAGCCCACATGTGAACCAGACTTATTCTTACTAAAAGAAACAAGCCCACATGTCTCCTTTTAATATATTAATATAATAGAGCAGTCCATTAAATAAATAATAGACATATTATATTCTTATTATATTAAATGCAATTCTAGATGGACCCATAAATTGGTCCGGTAGAATATATCAGGTTATCCATGCAAGTACGTGTGGATTGTGGATCTTGGCGGGCTATCTAAATTTAAGCTTTAATAGACATAACCTAATTACAATCAACAAATGATTCACTTAGGTCCGATCTATTAATTTTAACTCATTCCACTAAAGAGCTAAAATTGAACTCTTAAATAAAGATAGAATAAGGAGATGTTTCTCATTCATACCCTAGACAATCTTATAGGAGATGGTGTATCCTCGTGAATAATATCAGTAATCGCCAAGTGCTCATAGACCGCCTATAGCTCTCCAAGTTACCATATTTCCTCATATGACCACATTTTGAACTTGGATATTTTGACTTGTCCAGAAGCCATGTCTTCAATAATCATTATTGAAAACTCAACGTTGAGATTTAATATCCAATACCTCAAAACATCCATATGATGATATTATACTCTCATTTAATAAATGGAGCCACGATGTCCATATCTATAAATGAAGTCCTCTATCGATTAACAAATGAATACCACCAAACTATCGAGGATAGACTATGCTATATAATCCTACTCATTGATAACTCAAATGATAACACTTGCAACCATAAGTCCATCATTTATCTCAGGATTAAGATCGACTCTCCAATTGTCCTAATAATGAAAAGACTTATATCTAGTGACGGTTCTAGATAAAGTATTTCATTGTGATCCAGTTCAATGCACCCAGTGCACTAGATTCTTTTACTCGAAAACCTTTCGATGATTTTAGACTCATCATAACTCATTTGATCCCACTCAAATGCTAGTAAAAGAATTCTACAACTTTGTCAAGATAGAGGTGCCCAACCTTTAACTTAAGTTGTGAACGTTATTCAAGACTAACTAAAGAATTGTGTCTACCTCACACATATCCGGATGTATGAACAATTCTTCATATCTCATAGTCGTTTGACCTTATGATTATTTACCTTGACAATTATAATAATAAATGCTATAAGTATATGTAAGAATCAGAAAACACTTAGAATGATCCCACCCCCGCTTCCTGCTTGATTGGATGCCCCATCGGTATATAAGAACCAGACTTGATTGATGGGCCAATCTATAGGCTCTTGCTCTTTCTGGAGAGCTTGACTCAGGGTCGGGATAGCATCTTGATCGGGAATTACACTGAATTCTACCACGAAATCTACCAAAGCTTGGGCTTTGATAGTTATCCTGGCTTTGTACTTGATGTCGAACTGGGTGAGCTCAAGGGCACACAGCACAAGTCTCCCCGATACGTCCGACCTTTGGAGAAATTAACGCAGAGGTTGATCAGTGACTACCAAAATTGTATGGGTAAGGAAATAAGGACGAAGCTTCCTGGAAGCAACCACCAAAGCGAAAGCTAGCTTCTCCAGGAGGATGTAGTTCTTTTTTGATTTGATTAGGGTGCGGCTCACGTAGTAGACAGGGCGCTAGACCCCATCAGGGCAATCCTTTACCAATGCTCCACTGACCGCTGTTTCAGATATTGCCAAGTATAACTGCAGTTCTTCTCTTGGTACCGGGCTAGCTAGCAGGGGTGGGCTAGCGAGGTACTTCTTCATCGATTGGAAAGGTAGCTCGCTGTCCTTGTCCCACTTCATGTTCTTCCTTTGTTTGATTGCCTTGAAGAACGGGATACACTTATCCATGGATCGTGATATGAAACGGTTCAGTGCTACAATTTGTCCGGTCAAACCTTGCACTTGTCTAAGTGAGGTGGGGGACTCGAGATCTAGGATAGCTTTGATCTCTCGAGATTAGCTTCTATCCCCCTCTCATGGACCATGAATCCGAGAAATTTCCCGGCTGTAACTCTGAAGGCGCACTTATCAGGATTCAATCGCATCTGATTCTCTCTGATTATCTGGAACGTCTGATGGAGATGGTCATGGTGATGATCAGCTACCTGAGACTTCGTGATTATGTCATCGATGTATACTTCCATCATCTTTCCTATTAGTCTCTTGAATAATCGGTTGACTAGGCGCTGGTAGGTAGCCCTAGCGTTTTTGAGCCCGAAGAGCATGACACTGTAACAGTATAGGCCCTGACCGGTTATGAAACTGGTTGTATCCTGAGAAGGCGTCCATAAAACTCAAGAGCTTGTTACCCACGGTTGAATCTACCAGTTGGTTGATTTTTGGTAGCAGGAAGCTGTCTTTCGGGCAGGCGCAGTTGAGGTCTGTATAATCAACACACATGCCCCACTTCCCCTTCGCCTTGGTCACTATAACTACGTTGGCGATCCATTCGGGGTACCGAGACTCCCTGATGAATTCTGCCTTTAGCAGTTTGTTCACCTCTTCTTGTACTGCAGCATTTCTTGCCTGGTTGAAATGCCTTCTCTTTTGCTTGACAGGCTTGAAGGTGGGATCTACCGCTAACCCGTGAGTTGCTAAAGCAACAGGTATCCCTGGCATCTCCTCATGGCTCCATCCAAAGATGTCAGTAAATTCTCGTAGGAGTTTTATCAGATCTTCCTTCACTTTCGCCTCCAATGTTGAACCTATCCTGACTACCTTGGAAAGATCGGCCTCCCTGATAGGTATCTCTTCTAACTCCTCTACGGGATGGCCACTGGCCCATCCCTTCTCTTCCTCTTCCCTGATCTCTATATCGGGGAGGTCTGACGTTGAACTCCCCTTGACCGAGTTAATTTTATCTTCAAAACCTTCCTCCGAAGACTGGTGATCTTGATTAGTGGTTATTTGCACACATTGCTTGGCCAACGCTGCTGGGTTGGTTGACATTGCATAACACTTGCGATCATCCTGCTGATCCCCCCTGTATTTCGCCCACTTTGTCTCCCACTGGGAATTTCAGAACGTTATGGTATAGTGACAGGACCCCTTTGAGGGCAGACAAGTAGAGCCTTCTCAGTATAGCGTTGTAGGTGGACAGGATGTTTACCACAATGAAGTCTGTTATTAGGTTCTGCTGGAGTGGCGCTGTTCCCACTATTACTGGTAGGATTATAGACCCGGTGGGAATCAACGAGTCCCTCGTGAACCCATACAGTGGGGTGGTACATCTGTTGTAACAAGGTCTCTTTAGATTGAATTGCTCCAAAGCACTCTTGAAGAGAATATCAACGCAGCTACCTAGGTTAATCAAAACACGGTGGACCAAGTTGTTGGCTATTTGAACAGTGATGACCATGGGATCATCATGAGGCTGGACGGTGTTGAATACGTCTTCTTCTGTGAAGATGATCTGTGCAGTAGGAGGAGATCGATGTGATCCTCTAGCAACCTTGAAAACATTCTGCCCTGCTTCTACTCTAGGAATTTTTCTAGCATGGTTCTTTCGAGCATTGTTGGAGGTTCCTACCAAGGTGGGACCTCCACTGATGGTATTGACAATATGGATCTGCTCCATCAGATCCTTCCATTTATCTTTCCTTCCTTCTTCATATGCTTTAATATCGGCCTGCACCTCCTTTCCAATGCGTATGTTGTCGCGTACCTATCGGAGGAATTCCTCCAAGCAACCTCCCCTAACCAAGGCTTCAATCTGGTTTCACAGACTATAGCATTCTAAGGTATTATGACCTACATCATCGTGGAAATCACAATACTTGTAGCGGTTCCGTTGATCGACTGGTGCCTTTATTGGACCCAGCTTTTTGAGTAGTCCTTTGTCACGGATGGTGAGGTAAATAGTCTCGCGAGATGCGTTCAACGGGGTGTAATGGGAGTACCCCCTTTCCTCTCTATATATCCGCGTTACCTCCTTGGGTGGGGGTGTATCTCTGGGTGGAGTTCGCCTAGCTGGGTACCGGTCCCGTGGAGGTTGATAGAGTGGCGACTGATATGTAGATTTGTTAGGAGGCCTGTTCTGATTTTTCTAAACGGGTGCAGGCTTGGGCACTTCCTTCTTTTGGCGCTTGGCAGTTCTCATATCATCGTGCTCCATCTTAACTCAGAGCTGTTCATCTACCTCGACCTGCTCTTGAGCTCTATTGTAGGCCTCCTGGTAGGTCTCCGGGGGATGCTTGGTGAAAGATCTAAATAGTCTGCCTGCCTAAAGATTCCATCTGAAATTGGCCAAGGTTTCTTATTCCGCGAAGACTCCTATCTGGATCACTTCTTTATGGAATCTCTCCATGTAGGCTCTGAGTGATTCCCCCCGCTCCTGGATCACGTATTGAAGGTGAATAGGATCTTTAGGGCGAGGTTTTATGCCCTGAAACTGGGCACATAAATCAGTTGTCAATTTTTTGAATGTATCAACGCTTCCCGCTGGTAGCTTCCTGAACCATGTCTTGGCATAGTCCATCAGTGTGGTTGTGAACATTCTGCACATAGCGGCCCTAGTAGCATTCTGAACCTCCATATAGTGAACAAAGCTTTCTAGGTGGCTTAGGGGGTCCTCAGTCCCAGAATATTTGTCGGTTGGCATCTTGAATTTGGGAGGTAATTCTGCCTCTTTGATCCTCCTAGAGAAGAGAGCTTTCATCTCTCTCAAGGGGTCTTTCTGGTTTTCTCGGTGTTTGCCCTTCTTCAACTCTTGGATTTCTTTTGCCATTCTGGCTACCTGGTCTCGGAGACGTTTTCCACCATCATTCCCAGATTCCACCTCAGAATCTCTGTCGTCAGGCCCTTCAAATGTCATAGAAACTTCATCCTGATTCTTTCCCTAGGGATGGTCTTCTCCAACGCCCTTGTTGCTACCTCTCACCACTGAATGAGGGCGTTCCCTGGTCGTTTCCTGATGAGGTTGTCTAGAATAGGCCACTGGTTGGCCCAGGTGGTGGTGCTCTCTAGGTGTGAGGTCGATGGCGGATCTTGCATGCCGGGCTTAGTAACCTGTAGGATGTCCTGGAACCGGGGGCATAGGCCCCAGTCTGTCATGGATCATTGGTGCTGGGGGCATGGGCCCGAGTCTATCATGGACTGGTACAGGAGGTGGTGGTCCTAACCTGTCGAAGGGAGGTACCCTGGTACCTTGCCGATTGGCATCTCCCCTGGGATCTGGTACAGCAGGCTGACTGGTACTGCCTTTGGCGACCATTCGTAGGTGAATGCTCTCTATAAAGGCCGTGACCTATTGGTCTAGATTGGCAGGTCTACCTGCTGGGGTAGCAAGTACCTGGGGGGTAATCCGTGCTGTAGTTGACGGCTTCTAGACGGGTTTGCGACCCTTTCCCCCCTTCTTCGGCTTTTGACCCTTTCGGGTTGAAACGTTTGACTGATGTCCTGACGAGTCAGGATGATCCTGAGAGGATCGAAGCTTCATTTTGATGATAAGACAAGAAAACGAGGCACACTGTCTTTCTTTTAAGGGTGTGGTTGGTTCCCACAGACAGCGCCAAAAATTGTTAACAGAAAAATCACTCAGGGAGCGAAATCTCGGTTGACACCCTCACCCACTACCGGTAGCCAGTAGCGGGATAGGTACCTTCGGTATCGCGATCCTTCCTTGTAATGTAAATAAGATGCAATATAGGAAAGATCGAGGAGATATGAAATAACACTATTTTATTCAAGAATATTACAACGAAGTTACACAATATACTCTCTTCTCTCGTTTTTCACTCTCTTACATAGGGTAGTGGTGGAGAAAACGTATATGTCGACAAGTGGATATTTTCTCTCAATGATCGTCAGTGGACTCTCACGGGCTTCAGAGAATTTCACAAGGGAATTCCATCGGAAAACAACTCTCTCTGTCTTTGGCGACCTTAATATTTAGAAAAAAGCCTCCCCTTTGTCTACCCTTCAATGCCGTATATATAGTTCTTCGAAGAATCCCCATGAAATCCAGTCCCTTTAATGAGGATTATAGAGTGTCTTTTTTTAGGCGTTGAAAGGCATTGCGTGGATCTAAAGGCGTGGGATTTGATCCCGTTAATTACTGTCGAATCCGAATTCTAATAAAGTCTCATTAATGGCGTTTTATTTCGGCGATGGAGCCAACTTTCCTTCTTCATGGGGCTTGGAGGGAAACTCTGATTCTGAATTCTTTGGTAGGACAAAGTGCTGGTATACCAATAGGATCTTACTGGCATGGAGCTTGTTCTGTCTCTTGATGGAGTGGCGCTTGTGTCTTCACGATCATCTTTGTATTGCTTGGCAGGAAAGGTACCTGCCTTGGAAGGGCTCCGAATATATACATCGAGGTACTAGGAACCAGATGGAAGTCGAGGTAGTACCAAGGCGGGCATCGGGGTACCGGGTACCTTGATTGATGTCGAGGCACTTGATGGGTGCTAGGTGTGCGATTTACCATTGTACCGGTCTTGAGTTGATATCGGGAGCTTCAGAAGGGCGAGGTATGTACCTTCGTTAGCTCGCGGTACCAGTGCTCTCTCTGGATAGATAGGTAATCGAGGTCCTAGCCTTACCAAGTATCGGATCCATCTAGGTAGTGGTATTGACCTTGCTGGTCACCCGAAAGCTAGGACTGGCATCCATCACGTTGATACTAGTTGGAAAATTCTCCTTTGGTCCCTTGCCAAAAATCCCTGTTAACAATACCTTTAGGTGGAATTCCCGACGCTCTAGTTAATATAAAATTTGACAAGCGAGAAAGGTAAGATATGACAAAATATACTGCTCAATTATTTAGGATGAGGCTCCGGTGGTCAATCTGGGTACCTGGCATTCCTGTTCAAGGAATCGTTGTACTTAGGGGAAAACACGTAGGCGAATCCGGGTACCTGTTATTCCTGTTCTAGGAATCTTGGTACATAGGCGAAAATGATCCTAGTAGGCAACTATGCCATCCAGATCCTTCCTGGTGGGGGGTGGTACCCGGCTAAGGCAGTAGAAAGGCCAATTGGCTTGTCCTGGTCTTGAGGAAGTGACGGGCTACCAAGGCCACAACTTCGCAACCTTGGTCTAGCTAGCAACTATGCTCTTATGAATCAGACCCTTCTTGGCAGGAGGTGGTGCCCGACCAAGGCCATGATCTAGCAGGCCAGTTTGCCTTAAATGAACCATATCCTTCCTGACAGGGGGGTGGTGCCCGGCCAGGGCAGCAGAAGGGCCATTTGGCTGTCATGGTCTTGAGGCGATCCTGCTGGAGGGATTAATCCGGTCTAGGGCATCAGGAATGATGTGTAGCTCTCATGGTCTTAAGGCGATCCTTCTAGAGGGATTGATCTGGTCTAGGGCATCAGGAGTTCTGTGTAGCTCTCGTGGTGTTAAGGCGATCCTCATGGAGGGATTAATCCGGTCCAGGGCATCAAGGGTGCTGGGTAGCTCTCCTGGTCTTAAGGCAATCCTCTTGGAGCGATTAATTCTGTCCAGGGCATCATGAGTGCTGTGTAGCTCTCATGGTCTTAAGGAGGTCCTCCTAGAGGGATTAATCTGGTCTAGGGTATCAAGAGTGTTGTATAGCTCTCCTGGTCTTCAGACGATGATCATGGTAGGCGACTAAGGCCATTTTAGCACTATAATCACTTCTTGGAAGAGGTGTAGTCCCAGTGCAAGGCATTAGGCATTTCTGTGCAAGAAATCCCAGTCTTCAAGCAATGGTTCTGGTAGGCGACTATGGCCACTTGTGTACCTGACCCTTCCTGGAGAGGGGTGGGTCATATCCAAGGCATCAGGAATGTAATGTGGCTTTCCTAGTTTCGATCATAGGCGAAAGGTGATCATACTCAAGGTGGTACAACTCTAGGTTATACTGGTCAATGCTCACCCCGCAGGCTTTATTGGTAAAACCTTCTGAGGTGATTCACGTTCTAGGTATAGGTAATAGAGCGACCTTTTATGAATGTGCTTCTTATTGTGGACCGGTCACTAGAAGAACTCTTTTCATGTTGAGGTTACTACCCATTCTACATGAGTATTAGGGAAAATGGTGAGCTTCTAGTCCTCAAGTGATGTAACCGATTTAGGGGGCTGCTCGAGGTAGATGAGAGTCTTCAACAATCATAATGGGGCTTGAGACACTACTTGAACAAACCGGGACCTGGGTAGCTCGTAGGGGCGTTGAGTAGCCAGGTATAAAAAGTGAGAAATAACAGATCTTACAGTGGTGCTGCTGCTCCAGAGGCTTACTTAGGCATGTAGGAGGCCTTACCAAATATGGGAAGCCACTGGGCACGGATCAAGACATCGGTGGCTCTCTAGGGCGTTGAAGGGCCCAGTACAAATGGAGAGGAGCTACCTGCCTTGTACTGGTCCAGAGGCATACTGTTATCCTAGAAGTCCCCAGGAACTGAAATAAAGATCTGGACCCTCTTGGAATGAACCAGTAGCTCAGTGGCTCACTTAGGCGTTGATCGGCCCGGTACACGAAGTGAGGAGCCACTGGGCCTCTACTGGTCGTGCTGCTCTGAAGGCTTGCTTGGGAATGTATAATGCCTCAACAAATGTAGGAAGCCTCTGGGCTCTCCCCGAACGAATTGGGACATTGGTGGCTCGTAGGGTGTTGAATGACCCTGTACAAATACAGAGGAGCCACCGGCCTGGTACTGGTCCAGAGGCATGCTTTGGATCATAGAAGTCCCCAACAACTTGAATAAGGCTCTGAACCCTCCTAGAATGAACCAGGACAACAATGGCTCACTTGGGCGTTGACTGGCCATGTACAAGAAGTGAGGAGCCACCAGTCCTGCAGTGGTGCTGCTGCTCTAGAGGTTTGGTTAGGCATGTAGGAGGCCTCAACAATTGTGGGAAGTCTCTTGGCTCTCCTAAGATGGATCGAGACTTAGGTGGCTCACTAAGGCATTGATTGGCCCTGTACAAAAAGAGAGGAGCCACTGGTATGATACTGGTCCAGAGGCACGCTTAGGATTCTAGAAGTCCATAAAAACATGAATGAGGCTCAAGACCCTCCTAGAATGATCCGGAACCACAGTGGCTCACTTGGGCGTTGACTGACCTGGTACAAGAAGTGAGGAGCCATAGGTGTTACAGCGGTGCTGCTACTCCAGAGGCTTGCTTAGGCATGTAAGAGGCCTCAGCAAATATGGGAAGCCTCTTGTCTCTCATCGGACTGATCGAGACTTCGGTGGCTCACTAGGACATTGAGTGTCCCGGTCCAAAAAGAGATGAGCCACTGGCAAGATTCTGGTCCAGATGCACGCTTGGGATCCTAGAAGTCCCCAGCAACTGGAATAAGACTCTGGACCCCCCTCGAAAGAATCGGGACCGCAGTGGCTCACTTGGGCGTTGACTGACACGGTACAAGAAGTAAGGAGCCATTGGGCCTTACAGCCGTGCTGCTGCTCCAAAGGCTTGCTTAGGCAAGTATGAGGGCTTACAAAATATGGGAAGCCTCTGGGCTCTCCCCGAACGGATCGGGACATCGGTGGCTCGCTAGGGCGTTGAATGGCCTAGTACAAATAGAGAGGAGCCACCAGCATAGTACTAGTCCAGAGGCACGCTTGGGATCCTAGAAGTCTTCAGACCGTCAAATGTGGCTATGGACCCTCCTAGAAAGAATTGGGAGCTCAGTGGCTCACTTGGGCGTTGACCGATCCGGTACACAAAGTGAGGAGCCACTAGGCCTCTACTGGTCATGCTGCTTGACTGGATGTTTTTCTAGTGTCATTTTAAAAGAGCAATCCGTCAACAATATTTGTTAAAACCTCACGAAACCTAAATTAGTTTGAAAACACAAGTATGGTGGCAAGTGGGGTGTCGTCCATAGGGAGCGGAGTTAGCTAAAATTAGTTATTGCTAAAGTAATGTTAATGTATATATATAATAAACGAAACATAAAATGGTGAAAATGTAGATGGTGAATTATCCTATTAATAACACTAAATTAATTATGCAAACTAAAGCGGGGGAAAATGTAATGAAGGATATATATAGATGATGTAAACTAAGGAGTTAACGGATACGAAAGTGAAAACTGGGCAATGCAACAAACTTGTCAATAGCACGGCTATTCAAGGTAACCGACCTAAGATGTATATAGTCGGTTATTTATCCCTAGATAGTGTCCAACCTAGGATGTATAGTGCGGACCACCTATTATGGATTAATCCGTCGTAAACTACCAACCTAGGATGTATAGTGTTGGTGGTTCGTCGGATTCTGAAAATGAAGCTCGTCTACCTATCAAAGACTCAACCGATTGTAAATGTAGTCAACCTAGGATGTATAGTGATGACTTCTAATCCTCTCACGAGATCCAACCTAGGATGTATAGTGCCAAAAACTCGATCAAGGTTAGATTAAGACCGCGGTTTTAAGAGTCCGAATTCATGACGTTCCGTCCACTCATTAGAGCAAGATACAACTAAATAGGATGTATATCTAGATGCAATACTCATACATAATACAAAGAGATCTTGCAAAGAGGATGTATCTACACAAGAAATCAATGGTAAACATTCATAACAAGAATAGATCAATGAAAGATAGACATGAATATCAATATAACATCAAGTTTATGTACAAGCCCAATATTCAACTAACTACTCCATCAACCCCTTAGAGGGGATTTAACTACTCATTACAACTAGGAAAATAAGAGAAAGGAAAGAGAAAGAACCCTTGGAGAACATCTCCTTCCTTGAAGTGGCTTCAATCTCCTAACTTCCTTGAAGTTGAGTAGAGAATGTAAGGATATGAGAGAGAGAGAGAGAGAGAGATTCTAGATCTAAGTGTGTAAAACCTCTGAAAAACGGAGTCAAAGGCTTTTTAAAACATTTCCATAATATTCTATTTATACAACATACAAAAATAGGTAACTTAAGCTTCAAAAATCAATCTGGCACGCGTGGAGTGCGGGTGAATTACCTGCACTGTATGGGTTGTCTTCATCTTCAGTTCTCGGATCTAGGAACTAGTGCGGGTGGAGTACGGTTGGATTACCCGCACTTGACTCGTACTTGACCCGCACTAGGGTCGCACTTGAGTCGCACTTTACTGTCAGGTGGAAAATCCACTCCTCTGTCTTGAGCAATAGTACGGGTGGAGTGCGGTTGGAGTGCGGTTGGATGACCAACACTGTACCCGCACTCTAATGTCAGATGCAACTTCAACTTCTCTGGTTTGGCAACAGTGCGGGTTGAATCCGGTTGGATGACCCGCACAGTACCCGCATTCTAATGACAGGTGCAGCTTCAGCTTCTCTGGTTTGGCATTAGTACGGGTAGAGTGCGGTTGGATGACCCGCACAGTACCCACACTTTAATGTCAGGTGCAACTTCAGCTTCTCTGGTTTGGCAACCGTGCGGGTGGAGTGCGGTTGGATGACCCGCACTATACCCACACTTTAACTCTTCACTTTGCATCAGGTCCCGGCTATGAGCATGAGTGCGGTAGGAGTGAGGTTTGAGTGCGGTTGCGACCCGCAGTTGACCTGCACTTGATAAGCACTATAGAGCTATTTATGCTTCTTTGTCTTTCCTTTTGCCCCTTTTCTGCCAGAATCATCGCAATATGCTTCCAAACCTATCTTTGCACCATTTCCTACAATTACGTATATAACAACCCATTAGAGATACAAAAATGCACTAAAACAGAACACAAGGTAAGGATTTGAGGCCTAAATATACTACATATTTAGCCCGATCACTGCTCTAATGTAGGAAGACTGTGGGCTCTCCCCGAACAGATCAGGACATCGGTGGCTCGCTAGGGCGTTGAATGACCCGGTACAAATGGAGAGGAGCCATCGGCATGATACTGGTCCAGAGGCACGCTTGGGATCCTAGAAGTCCCTAGTAACTGGAATGAGGCTCTTGACCCTTCTCAAAAGAATCGGGACCGCAGTGGTTCACTTGGGCGTTGACTAATCCGGTACAAGAAGTAAGGAGCCATTGGGCCTTACAGCGGTGCTACTGCTCTAAAGGCTTGCTTAGGCATGTATGAGGCCTTACAAAATATGGGAAGCCTCTTGGCTCTACCTGATCGGATCGGGACAACGGTGGCTCGCTAGGGCATTGAATGGCCCGGTACAAATGGAGAGGAGCCACCGGCATGATACTGGTCTAAAGGCACGCTTGGGATCCTAGAAGTCCCCAACAACTGGAATAAAGCTCTAGACCCTCATAGAATGAACCGGGAGCTCAGTGGCTCACTTGGGTGTTGATTGACCCGGTACACGAAGTGAGGAGGCACTAGGCCTTTACTGGTCATACTGCTCTAGAGGCTTCCTTAGGCATGTATGAGGCCTCAGCAAATGTAAGAAGGCTCTGGGCTCTCCCCGAATGGATCGGGACATCGGTGGCTCGTTAGGGCGTTGAATGGCCTAGTACAAATAGAGAGGAACCACCGGCATGATACTGGTCCAGAGGCACGCTTGGGATTCTAGAAGTCCCCAACAACTGGAATGAGGCTATGGACCCTCCTTAAAAGAATTGGGACCGCAGTGGCTCACTTGGGGGTTGACCAGCCCGGTACAAGAAGTAAGGAGCCAATCGGCCTTACAGTGGTGCTGCTACTCCAGAGGCTTGCTTAGGCATGTAGGAGGCCTTACCAAGTGTGGGAAGCCTCTAAGCTCTCATCGAATGGATCGGGACATCGGTGGCTCGTTAGGGTGTTGAATGGCCTGGTACAAATGGAGAGGAGCCACCGGCATGATAGTGGTCCAGAGACATGCTTGGGATCCTAGAAGCCCTCAGTAACTGGAATGAGGCTCTAGACCCTCCTAAAATGAACATGGAGTTCAGTGGCTCACTTAGGCGTTGACCGACCCGGTATATAAAGTGAGGAGCCACTAGGCCTTTACTGGTCATGCTACTCCAAAGTCTTGCTTAAACATGTATAAGGCCTCAACAAATGTAGGAAGACTGTGGGCTCTCCCCGAACGAATCAGGACAGTGGTGGCTTGCTAGGGCGTTGAATGGCCCGGTACAAGTGGAGAAGAGCCATCAACATGATACTGGTCCAGAGGCGCACTTGGGATCCTAGAAGTCCCCAGCAACTGGAATGAGGCTTTTGACCCCCTTCAAAAGAATCGGGACCGCAGTGGCTCACTTGGGCGTTGACCGACCCTGTACAACAAGTAAGGAGCCACTGGGCCTTGCAGCGGCGCTTCTGCTCTAGAGGCTTGCTTAGGCATGTATGAGACCTTATCAAATGTGGGAAGCCTAAGTTGGCTTCTTGGGTATATGCATTGACCTGCTACCTAGGAGATTTTAAAGAATGGATCCGGTGACATGAGAAAATCTAGATGAATAGGTGCAAATCCAGTGGATCGTGGCAGTTCTGCTGGAGATGAGATCGTAGCAGATCTGCTATATAGGGGATTTTTTGATAGCGGAGAAAACCCTTTCTAAGGTAGCAAGAGACATGTATCTCTACAGTATAGAAGCTTTGGATGTACCAGAGCGGATCTGCTGCAGAAGAGATTGTAGCGGATCTGCTGCATAGGAGATCAGCAGATAGCGGAGCAAACCCTTTGTAAGGTAGCATGAGATGTGCATCTCTACTGCATAGGTGCTCTAGATGTACCAGATCGAAGCTACTGTAGAGGGGCCATACATGCGCAGAGCTGTTGTAGTGGAGCTTCATATGTATATGAGCAGGTTCGCTACATAGGGGCGACATAGTATACCGGTTCCACCAAGAGTCCCACGTATCATCTCAGTAGTAGAAAGTCAATCTTGCATGGCAATAAATCGAATTGATCTTAAGGATGCTCATATAGAGACATGGAAGCCACGTTGGTTCAGTGAACTCCACACAGATGGCTCTAAAAAGTGTTAACCGAAAATTCGCTTTAGGTTAAAATTCTGATCAACATCCTCAACCAGCTACCCTGGAGGTCATAGAGGGGGTAGGTACCTCGTACCGTGATTCTGCTAAGGTGAAACGGTAAGGTGCAGTAGGTAGGAGAACAATCATCCTGTCCATCGGGGCTTCGAGGATAGGTAGAAGAGATGGTGCTTGAGGTCCCCTTGTAGGTATGGGTGGCTTGTCCTTGTCTCGGTCCCTGGTCCATGATACCTGGTCCTGGTACCCGGTTGAGGTACTTGGTCCTGGTACCCGGTCTCTTCTCTGTGTCTCCTCTTGAGTTGCCCGACCCAAGTAGCTAGCAATGAGAATGGATCTGTGTTCCTTGACTATATTGATATGATCGTGAAGGATGGGACCACCCGGTAGTGATTTTTCACCCTTATATCCTTCTGGTACCTGTCATGGTTCTTCTAGCTGGTCCAGATGGTTTTCTACCTCTTTTATACGTGACTTGACATGTAGATAGCTGAAAAAGAGAGAGCTAGGACTAGTGGGGTCAGATCTAGCTTTCATACATGCATTACAAAAGAGATAGATGAAAGTATGACAATTCTTTGATAGAATTGGACTGGCCTAGGGGAAAAAGCATCACAAATGATCATATGCTGAAAAACCCCCAGGTAGTATCCATAGGAAGGAGAAAGACCATTCTTTATATATATATATATCACAAGAGATACTCCGAAGACCTTACATTAGTACAAACTGAGACCTGGTAAGTCACAAATGGAGGGGTTACCACTTGGTACCGGTACATTCCTCGTGAAAATAACATGTTTAGTAGTCGATACATTGGTAGGAGATGATGAACTGTAATTCTGGTAGAAAGGTGGGTGAAATCTCCATCGTTTGATAGACCCCCATTTCTTGGAGAGTGCTTTGTCATATTTATATCTTCTCATTCTTGTTGCCCACTCCATAAATTTAGTTAATCAATTCGCAATCATAGGAACATTGATTTGGCATTGATGGAGTTGAGTCTCATTAATGGCGTTGTGAATGACCATTAAAGAGTTGAATGAATATTTACTCATTAATGACGTTGTAAATGACCATTAAAGAGTTAACCGATCTCTCATTAATAGCGTTGTGAATGGCTATTAAAAAGCTGACTATCTCAATTAATGGGGTTGACTATCTCCATTAATGGTGCCTGTGAATGGTGGAAGAAGTCAACTTTCTTTTCTTCACTTTGGAGGATACTGCTGGCTTTGTTCGTTAGGCGCGGTCTGGTACTAGGTTGACTCCCTGGTACATCGGTTGCATCGATGTGTGGGAACCTCCCTACCGCCATTTCCCGTGCTAGATAGATGGCCGATACTTGATGAACCGGTCTAGGACAGGTATCTCGGAACCAGGGTACTAAGTAAATGTCACGGTACCTAGGTACCAGGTGGGAGGTACCGCGGTGTCGGCCTTGCTTGAAACCTGGTAAAATGTGCGATGTGGTACTGACTTCTTCTCAGTTCATGGTATCGTGTATCCTCGGTATCTGGGTACCGGTACCGGTCCCAATCTAGGTTCTACCAGGCTCTAGGCAGATGGAAAATTCTTTTTTGGATCCCTGTCGAAAAAGGCTGTTAACACCAACAAACAAATTCTTGAAAAAGTAAACTAGTCGTCCAGGATCTCTTGTGTACTTATTAATGTTTATGTATCTACTTTTATGAATGTACATTAATTTTTGACATTGTATACATGCACTTATTAATGTTTATGCATATACATACGTAAGTACTTATTAACTTCTTTGTACATATGTATCTTGGTCGAAAATATATATAATACATGTACAAGTAAAAACATAAAACTTAAAAAAAGTGGTAAAAACATAAAACTCTTTTTAAATTAATAAATATCCATTTATCGATAAATTAATAAATTATTCACTTATCGATAAATAAATAACCTCTCTAAAATAATAATTTTTTCCGGTTCGAACGATATTTTTTTATAGGGGCTGTACTGTATATGTGTAAAAGTACAACTTTTACCTTATTACTTCTGTTTTTTTTAAACGAAAATCAATTTGTTATTATACTTTCTAAATTTTAATAATAAAATGATTTATAAAAAATAAATTAACAACAAAACAATATTTTCTCATAAAAAATATAAAATAATTACAAAAAACAGTTAAAAATAGAAGATTAAAAACAATTTTTTTTTAAAAGAAAAGAGATTAAAAACAGTTAAAAAAAATTCACTTTTTAAACGGTTAAAATAAAAAAAGGATTTTTTTTTAAAAAAGAAAATGAAAAAAGATGGAGATCAACGGATAAATCTCTATCGTTGAGATCAACTGATGGAGATCCATCAGTGGAACGATAGATCTTCATCGTTTCAACAATGGAGGTTGACCTCTATTGTTGAACCTCCATTGTTGAAACGATTGGTGGCTAGAAGATGGAGCTCCTAGTTAGGCAACTCCACGGACCTCCTGGATCGGTGATGGACCACATAAGGTGTTGTATTTTGGAAAAAGAAGTGACTAAAGTTACTAATATGTCAAATACATTTTAAAATGTGACATTTCACATAAAGTAGGGACTTCAGTGAAATTACCCATTTTGAAAATGATAAAAAACAATAAATTGTTGTTTTCAGCTTTCTAGTTTTAAATTTAAAAACACTTTTTTTTGGCAAATAGATAAACAAACAACTTTATAATTGTTTATTGTTTTTGAAAACAAAAAACCGTTTCTAAAACTGATTCAAATGACACCTTACCATTTTTAAACGTTTTGCAGTATTATTCTTTTTTACTAAATACATTACTTTAGTCTCTCAAACTAAATTATCAGCGGTCAAGTGTGGCAAAAGTTGTTAAAGTATAATATTTTCCTTTATTATCACTTAATTAAGCTAAATGGCGATTTTACCCTTAAACTTATTATAATATTATAGTTTTATCTTTACATGCATTATTCAAAAATCCTCAAACTTTATAATATTATATATGTATATATGAGTTGTTTTTACTTGTTAGGATGCAAGTGAGATATAAAGGTGAGATGTTCAGTTACTTATATTTGAATTCATTCACATTGAAAATGAAGATGTTCAGTTACTCATATTTGAATTCATTCACATTGAAATTCATCTTCTTTCATTTAACTACCCACTGACATTTAAAGTTTGGGTGTACGTATTCAATGTAACTTTTACAGACTCTATAAGAATTATATGGTATTCAATACAAACTTTTATAGACTTTTAAAAAGTTCATAAAAATCATGAAGTTTTCAATCAATACTTTTTAAAAGTTTATGAAAGTTGGGAGGTATTCAAAATGTCAACGACCTTTAATGACTTTCAGTTATAAAAAATCTCACAATTTGTCTTTCATTCCTCCCAAAGACTTTGAAGGACTTATTTTCAAAAAAATAGAAAAATTTTCACTTTAGAAGAAAAACATAAAACTCCTTGAAATCACTAACCACCAACCATATGTTCTATTAAACGAGAGCACACTCATTCTGAATAAATTTCATAAAAAAAATAAAACGAACTACTTTTAAAATTGTTAACGTTGATTTTTGGTTGATCTAGTCAGTAGTACACATATGCAGATTGGCGCCCGATACACCCAGTGAAATGAGACCAGGTCGCCAAGCTGATAAGTTTGTGAATTAATGAATGAATAATAAATAAAAGATGAATGTAAAAGTAACAAGGACAACATGATTTTTACATGGAAAACCCTAAATCTGGCAAAAACCACGGTCGTTGTAAGGATAGAGAAAATGAAATCTTCACTATGTAAGAATGATTACAGTTTACAAGTGATGTATTGCTTGTGGTATCTCTATTTTCCTTGATTGATACATGTGTTTATATGGGGTTAAGGTGCTAGCCTAGCCCGTGGCATGCAAGCAAAGATTATTATTATGCGAGATCCTATGAGGATCGTATTTAGGTGGATCGTATCTAGGTGAGATTCTTGGTGATTCGAGTATCCATGCAATTATGGTGCAAGGATCTTCATTCATTGTAGGGGTAGTCTTCTGAATCTTTACATTTATTACTGGATTTGTCAACTGTTGTACTGTAGATGATTGTCTTGCCTAATTCCAAGCCGAGTTTTGTGGTAGATACGATGAAATCTAGTTCTATTGATGATACTTTATATTTGCTGCATGGGCGACGAGCTTGTGTCAATTTGCCCACTTGGGGATTCTCCGGCGAGTAGGTTTTTTTGATGGGTGACTTGCTCTTTACTTTTGGACTTGTTGTGTTGTAAATGGCTTGTCGAGTTGGCGTGGCCTGATGTCATGGTGGTTTGGTTCCGTGAGTTCCGGGTTATGTGCTGATGTGTTTAGTCGAATGAAATTGACCCAAACAATACCCTCTAAATCTGCGAGGTAGACTGTTGGCGAGTTGCTTCTTTCGGTGAGTTAGCAGCTCTTCCGTTTAATGCTGCATTAGTGGACCGTTTTTGACATAAATAACTATGCTTTTTTGCTAACCTTTCAAATAATCGAAATGCTAGACTGGCACTCTTTCGTTTAATGTGACGCCCTTCTACCAACTCTTGATGCATCATTATGTTTCATGATTCGATGAATTCTCGGTTCTTTTGTGTTTACAGAAAAACAAAGTGTATTGTTCTCGAAACGAACACGTGCCTTGTCATTTATGCCTCTATCTAAAAACTTATAAGTTAGGGGACCTTTTGTTTCTTTACCTCATCTCTTCTTCGCGTTTATCTATATTCTTAGCTACTCAATCCTTTTTGTCAATAGCATTCTTTTTTTTCTTGCCAACTTCCTAGATTTTCTCTTATATTCTCTTTCATTTCATCATGACTAGATCTGAAAAATCGTTGAAACTGAGTGACCAAAGGGTGGTGGCCGACTCTAAAGTTGATGAGCACATGGTGAACCATATGCGTTTCTCCCTAAGTGACCCTTGTGCCTTCGATTGCGAAACCAACGTGGTGACTTCGATTGCCCTGGATGAATACCGTAAGTATTATGAGATCCCAGAGTCCGTCGAGCTCATACTGCCTTAGGGTCGCACCGCCTGGAACCCACCAGAAGGGGCTGTAGCATTTTACAGGTCCATGCTTGCTTGCGGAGTGACTCTGCCCACTCAACCGTACATCACTGGATTTCCTTGTGATGAGATGATTCCACCGGCGCAACATGCGCCTAATGTGTTTCAGCAGTTGTTAAGTTTGTGGTTGGTATGGTCGGCCAACAATGAAGTCATGCCCTATTTTCGCGAGATCAAACACATTTTTGTTCTCAAAGGCTCTGAAAAATGATCTACTTTTTGACTTTAGACAGAGGGCAAAGACTATTGTCGCAGGAGGCTGACTCTAAGCTAAAGGCCAATGACATTGAAGTGGGAACCACGTGGATAAAAGAGGGTTTTTTTTATCTGGGTTCTCCATTTCGAACAAATTTTAGAAGAACAGTTGGTTCTTTGTGATAGGAAACTAGGGAAGGGAGGTTACATAGGATTCTATTACAGGGCACCTGGTGGAGTCATCCCCCGACACTTCAAGAAGCATTTTACATGGATGAAGGATCCATAAGATTTGAGGGACGACAGGGTCCATACGGTGTCAGGACGGTTACTCATCCTTTAAGTGACAGGTGTGCCTCTGCTCTATTCGGGGAGCCTACACTTTTGGAGAGGGGAATTATTTCTAGACTTCCTGATGATCGCCGTCGATATGAGTACCCCTTACAACATTTCCTTTCATATACTTGTCATAATCTCTTGTATGTTGAAAGGTCTTTTCTACCTTTCCATATTTTATACAATAAGGAACCAATCTGCAGGGAAGTCACCGCATAAAAAAAATCACAAGGAAAGGAAGAAAATGGTTTCTGTGTGTTCCAGGAATTTGTGGAGGTTAGAACCCCCTCCAAGAAGAGAAGCGGGTGTTTGAGGTCTATTGGGGCCATCCATTCTAAGACGAGTGACTCGTTTGGTAAACTGGTCCCCCCTAACTAACGTAAGAGGAAAATAAGAGGAAACAGAGTTCCTCTGTTTGCTTAGCTTCATCAGGCCGTGAGGGTTTAGCGGCTTCTGTCATTGACTCGCTTCGGAGCGAGGAGGAGGATGAAGGGTGGGACCTGGTTTCTGTGGCCCCAACTAGGCATCAGGCCAAAAAGAGGAAAAGTGGGAGTTTGCCTTCTGCAAATCTAGTCCCCTTGGTGCTTTTGTGAATTAATCATGCAGCTTGGAGCCCTTCTCATAGAGGGGGGGATTAGCCTTGGCGAAGGTAATGCCCCATATGAGGGAATTCTGCCTTTGCTGACCCCTAGCTACTCCTATTGATGTGGCTCATTTGGAGCTCACGAGAGTTGTGCCTGACGTTTGCTTCCATGTTACTTCAGATGACCTACCAAGGCAGAGAGATGAAGAAGACAGTTCTAGCCGAAAACCCCCTATCTCGACGGAGTATTTGTTCACCACGTTTTCTAGCGATCTTTGTCTTTTCAAAGATGCAGATTTCGGTTGGGAACTAAGGGGTTGTTACTCTACCCAAAGGCTCAAACGTTACTTCAACACCTTCTCCAAGGTAAGAATTCTCTGATTTATTCTATTTATCATCACGGGAATTTGGTTCTCACTTTTACCCATTGCTTCCTTATTTTTGCAGGTCATTTTAGAGCTGATTTCGCTCATGAAGGAGAACTCATCTTTTGCCTTACAGATTGCAGATCTTCAGACTCAAGTTCCGTAATTGTCTATTGAGAAGACCAATTCTGAGAGTGAATTCCTAAGGGTAACGCTTCTGTTGCAAAATGATGAGCAATGCATCTGCCCAAAATAATGCTTTCCTGCATGCGATTGTGGAGTTGGAGCGTAGGGTTGTAGACCGACATAAGCGTTCTCCAGCCTTTAATGCTTTAATGTACTGTGAATATTATAACGAGATGAAGATGGCCCACGATTTTTAGTTGACCAAGAAACGGGCCACAGATAATGCGGTCAATCACTTCAAATGATTCATGGAAGAAGAATGGAGGAAGGCTCTGAGCTTTATCAATGATCATCAAAAGAACTGGCGAGCCACTGTCGTCAAGTTCATGTGGATCCCCTGCCCATGCACTTGAAGATGGTTTTCGAATCTGCTACCCCAACTTTTAATGCCCGAAATGAGGATACTTCTCCATTTCCGGAAGATTTTGACATGGGCCCTCTTACTAGGTACCGTTACGTGCTTTTTGACATTGAGGGAGAAGATGACGAGCAACAGTGAATGCAAGACCTGTAAGCATGCTTACTAGGTGTTAGGTTTTTGAGTCATGTTTGCATAATTCCCTATCAAAATGGTATTTCTTTTGTATTGATTAGTTATTTAGGTTCATGGTTATTCAAGCTTCAAAGAAGATTGACAACTCATCAAGCAAGGAGAAGTCTTCAAGAGGAACAAGCTTTGTTGCACATCAGAGGTATATATAGACCTCATTCCTCTTGCAAGGTGTTTAGGCACACACACACATTTCATAACATTTATGTCCCTGCATCTTTGTGCTCAATTGGTATAACACATACACACACATATATTGTTGTATGCACATGCATTGGATTTTAATTGACAACTTTTGCAAAAATGCATGTTCTAGGACTATCTGTAGGAAATAGCATATTTGTGTATTCTTGTGTTTATTTGTTTGTGCTTTATCGGTATCGGTCTTGAATATGTTCTCACATCATTCTTTATTGAGTTCCGAACATTTCGGTTACTCTTTCATAAGTTTCGTGTCGAGTTGGAAGTTATGAAACTTTTTCGTGTGTTTATTGTGCATGGTTTTTATCCTTGTGTATCAAGTCGATTTCCAAGTTTTTGATTAAAGTTTCATAAACATCCATGTCCGTTAAACAGTTAGGGTTTGTAATCCGCAAACAGATTTGAATTCTGAGTTCGGAGGTCGGAGAATGGTTGAAGAACGCTAGAGGAGCGCGTAAAGGAGCCAAGGGAAGAGGGAGTGGAAAATTGCCACAAATACCCTCTCCCATGGAGGCCACGTGCCTCCACGGGGAGCTGATGTTGCGTGCCTTCAATGGCTGAACGTGGTCCCCTCAAACGCCATGTCACTTCCCTTTATTTCGTTTGAATATTTTCTCTCCCTCTCTTTGTGTTCTAAGAAGACATATATGCAGAAATTTTTCTTTGTTTTCTCTCAACTTCAAATCTTCATATCTCACTCATTTCTCAACGAAATTGAGTGATTCAAAAAGTGAGAGAATAATCCTAAAGTCTTCTATCTTCCCCAAGTAATTTGAAAGCAAAGTGTTCAAGTATGTTTGGTGTCTATCATCAATTTCGTGGCTGCACACACTTTGGCAAGGTATTTGTTTATCTTCTGATTTCTACGCTTTTAAATGCTCAAATACCTTAGGTCTTCTTGCTATTTTAGTGTATGTGACTTGAAAAAATGTTGTTAGAAGATAGAGCTTCAATTATAAGGTAGATTTGTCTAATTAGAGACTTGAATGTGATTTACGTTTTTTTTTAATCTAAAATTTCACATGTTTGGGAGTTGTAATTTAACTAGCTTATATCCTAGGGCTATTTGTGTGTTTATTGATTTTATCATGATGATTGATAGCCTTCACATATGCTAGAACTCTTTAACTGAATATATTTAGAATTAGCACATCTAATTTTATATTTAGAACCTTAGAGATTTAAATGATTATTTTGTGAATATGAGCTCTAAATATTTGCTAGAGAATTTCATTGAATATATTTTTTGGCTTCTAGCATTTTTGGTTTTAGTTCTAAATTATTGAATGTATGCTTAATGAATATGTTATGTTTCAAGCTATATTTTGCATGAATAATATCTAGGATTTAAGTGTGATTTGATTAAATCGCTTTCTCTAGGTTTTTGTTCATGTTTAAAGAACTAGGCAACTTTGTTTGTGAACTTTCATGCCTATGTATAGTTCTTCATGAAGTGTACCTAATCCATACATTTCATATGTGACTTGCATCATTTTGTGTGATGTCAATTGTTTAGATTATAAACTAGAAAAACATATGTTGTGTGCTTATTGATCATTTCTAGTTTCCATAGGATATCTTGATCATATATTCTATGTTGCATATGTTTGTATTTGCATACATTTGATCACGTTAGGAAGACCCTACAAAATACATGAAGTCTCTTATTGGAATGTGAAATTTTAACTTGAGCAAGAAAGTATTGACTTGGATCGGGGAGATCCGGAAAGTTGAGCAATGAACTTTCTAGAGACATGTGAAGTGTCTTGGATAAAAAGAGGCAAGGATTTCATTAGTAAAAGGCCTATGGATAGGTTACAAGGGATATCCAATAGGAAGTAGAAAATCAGGAGGATTGGTCACTTTTGAGGGTGTACTTTTATCCAGCCAGTGAAAGCTGGTGTTGCAGTGTTTATGGAATTAACCCATGAATGTTTCCTCTTTGGAGGTTTACCACATAAAAAATAACATGTCAAATGTCTCTAACTCAAACTCTCTTATATTTTTGTTTTGTGATGTTTATATCTTGTTGAATCTATATTGAATATCTTCGTAAACAAGATTGTTGATAAGTTTGAGTCGCAAACACATTGTTGAATCAATATTCTTCTCTTGTATCTTTGTAGTGTTTGAGCATTGTATCTTGTTAAATTCTATATCAAGTTGTAAAGTTCTACTTAAAGAATTTACATTGTAATATTCAAAGCACAACTTGTGGAATTTTCTTTGCATTGAATGTATTTGTATATGAGATACATTGACTCTTGTTTTGTGTATGTGTTAAATGTATCAAATTCTTTCACATTTGTCTATATATGTTTGTAGACTAAGGGTTGTGAATTAAGCTTACATGTGAAAGTTATTATCTAATAACAATCATATTAAGGGATAATTTGTTTCCTCACCAAGTGTTTGACATAAGTCTCAAAAGAGTTTTAAAAATAGAGTGTCAACCTATTCACCCCCTCTAGGTTGTTTAGTTCACAATCTTGTAGGAATTTCACTAGCTCTCCTACCAGAGGGGAATATTCTACGCACTTGCCTGACGAGGCGCCTGTGGGGCAAAATTAGTTTATGTAGACTTTCTCCTTCTCTTGTAATTTTGCTCCCATTTTTAATAAGAAGTCAGCTTTTGATTTTCTACATTTGTTAATAGCCAAATTTGGCTAGGGACCAAAGAGAAGTTTTCCACCCTCTTAGTCTGGCTCCATGCCCGAGTTTATCCACCAGGAGATCACATTACCCGAAGCTGAGCTGAAAATACACTAAGAGTGATAAAACTAACCTAGAGGGGAGGGGGGGGGGGGGGGGGGGGGGGGGGGGCGGTGAATAGGTTTTAGTTAAATTAAATGCCATCTTTTTGATTAATCAAAATTAAACAACACAACCCCTAATCTCAAACATAATCAATCATTGCCATAATAAAAATACGAAATAAACAAAAAGACACAATGATATGATTTACGTGAGAAACCCTTCAACTGGGTAAAAACTCATGGGCCTAATCGCCAATCGAACCCTCAAATCCACTATTTACAGAAACGATTACAACCTAGGTTGACCACATCACACCTAATCGGTTACTAATCCTTCCTTGCTACCCGCATGCCTTTAATAGTGATTTTAGGCTCTTGCTTGTATACTACCAAAGGCAAAAACAAGACTTAACTCTGAAATGAAGAGATATGAAACCTAAAGTGAATATGATGATATTCTAAATGCACAAAATGCAAGGTCAACACTTTTAATGCTTATCTAGTCATGTATGCATGCTTCAAACAATCCTAGATCATGTTGCTATATGACACACATATAACCTAACTATATGAAATCAAAGCATTCCTAGATGCAATAGCTATCACAATACAACAACCCAAACATCAACAAAAATCTCTATTTATAATAAAAATTATAATCTAGATGCAAAAGAAACATAAAAGAGATTTCTTGTTAAGCAAGAACACAAAGATGGATGATAGTGGTGTTCTACATACCAAGTAAGCTATGTTGATGTAGACCCATGCTTAGAAACATCCTAGATGAAACTAGATGATGATAGAACCATGAACGAATGATGGGTGATTGGGTTTTGGACAATAAAAATGGTTTCTTGCTACCTTTTCTTGCAAGACACTCTTGAGCACTAAAAGGAATGAAAAAGAATTGTTTCTGAAGCTTTAAAGAGGCAACGAAGAGGAAAGGGCATATATATATGAAGCCCTAAATGAAATGACACCGTTTTGAAAAACAGTAACAGAATCCCGTCATTACTGTTGTGCGTACCGCTGCTTGGGCAAGTTTCCTAGACCGCGGTATATGCAGCAATGTGCCTACTGGACAACATCGCGGTTGGGACAGCTGTACGTGCAGTGCACAGGTCGCGGTCAAGGCAGCAGGGGCCTACTGATGTTTACCGCTTCAGGGACCGCTGGGCGTACATGAGTACAGGACGCGGTCAACGTAGCATGGGCCAACTGATGTTTACCACTTTGTATGCCGCGGTGCACGCAGCGCTTGCCAAGCGGTCTAAGCCGCGGTAAGAGAAGAACTCTCTTTTCTAGGCAGACTCAACACACTAAGTAATGTACAATATGTGCAAGTATGGAGTGTGATAAATGGCATACAATGCATCATCCAATTACATGTAAACAAGAATATAATGCATGCAAGTGAGTGTGTGCAACTATATCCCTTCAAGTAAAAGTAGAGTCGAGTAATCTACCTTCCTTGAAGCACTTGGAGTCCAATGGAAGATCTTCAATTCCTAATCTACCCTTTTACAATGATTAGCCCCAATTGTGATTTTGTCAATGAAATAAGCCAATCAGAAAGTGAGGCACTTACAATCTCCCACTTTGGTAATTTCGTGACAAAACCACCACTCACAAAGCAACCTCACAAAAATAAAAGATTGATCAAGAAAATTTTCTACATTACAATAAAGCCTATAGTCTTGAACATCTTCAAGTCAATCCAAAGTTTGTAGAACCATCCAACCTACACACAATCAATAAAACAAACAATGATACCTTCCAAGATCAAGTGTGTGAGAGGTGCTTTCAATAACCATAAATAACAACAAAAGAAACATTTGCAATAGCCTTAACAAAATAAACCAATACAATCAAATAATATAATCATGCTATGCAATGCAAAACTCCCCCTACATGGTAGCTCTCAACTCTCAACTCTCAACTCCCCCTAAACAAGATACTACTAGACCACTAAAGGTCACAACTCTTCTCCCCCTTTTTGTCATGAGATAGGCAAAGGGAGTCCCCCTTAATGGGTAAGCTTTTGGCAAGGAGAGCTTATAGCACAAAACATATGCAAGTTCATATAAGCAACTTTATACAACTCAATTAAGTAGGAGAGAATCAAGGAGTTTTATTTTTTGAAAATGTGTGATACGATGCTTTGCAAGCAGGACATGTTGCATTCAAGTTCAAAAACAATGGTATTTGGCAAAGCAAACAACAAAGGTTTCCAAAAGAATTCAAACCAATTTTCACCCTTTGTCATGATTTCAAGCAAAGAAATAGATTTGTATAAGAAATTCAAATTAAAGAGCAACTATATCAAACTTTATAATCGAAACAAGACATGAGCGACTTTTTGCACCCTATTTGATTTTTTCGGGTAAGATACCCATATGATAGTAGCCTTGTTCAACTAATAAAGAGAGAGAGAGAAGACTAAATTTGGATGAGACATCCTTATTTATTGAATAGACACATGGTCCTTATTTAGTTTAGTCTTCTCATTTACTTATGCATACAGTTTTGCATTCATGTTTAAGCAATCAAAAATACGTCTTCATGCATATCAACTTAAAGCATGTCATTAGTAAAAACATCACGTCATGGAGATCAATTATAGGTCATTCAAATTGTACTTCCAAAGTAAATCTCCAAGTCCAAAAATGCATGTTTGAACATAAATATAACATGGATTGCAAGAAAAGCAATTTTCACACTTATTAAGAAAATAACATAACCATATGCACAACCGATCATCTCAAGCAATTAATGAAGAAGCATAAAATATATTAATGTAGCACAATGCACTTTCATGCCAATTTGCTCTCTTTGCTTGAGCTCCCCATATAGGGTCAAGACATACCATTTCAAGCCAAATGACAAATCCCAATAGACTTACTAAGGTTGCCAAACCTAATGGTGTCTAAGGGCTTTGTAAATAAGTCCGCTAGTTGGTCATTAGTTCCCACATGCTCCAATGCAATAGTTTTGCTCTCAACTAGCTCTCTAATGAAATGATGTCTAATGCCAGTGTGCTTTGTCCTAGAATGTTGGACGGGATTCTTAGAAATGTTTATGGCACTCATGTTGTCACAAAACAAAGTGAGAGAGCCTTGCTCTAAGCCATAGTCGGCTAGCATTTGCTTCATCCACAACAATTGAGTACAAGCACTACCGGCGGCTATGTATTCCGCCTCGGCCATGGATAGGGAAATTGAGTTTTGCTTCTTGCAAAACCAAGACACCAAGTTGTTGCCTAGAAAAAAAACAACCACCCGATGTACTCTTCCTATCATCACAATTCCCCGCCCAATCGGCATCACTAAACCCAACAAGACTTGGATTAGTATCTGTTAACGGAAATTTTGCTCAAGGTGAGGGATCTCAGTTAACACTCTCAAGACCACTACCACGTAGGTGGTGGCCAAGATTGATCGTATATGTCAACAATGTGTTTCGAAATGATCAATAACAATGAAAGAACAATGATACAGTTTAACATCCAAAAGAGAATAATAATATTTTCTTTATTGAACGTGTATGATAGACAAATTTCTCTCTAGGGTATAGTTGAATGTTTGTCGTATGCCTATCGAATAGTAGTCTCCTCTTTTCATTTTCTTTCTTTTCTATTTATACATAGTTTGTAGGTCAAACAGACTGATTCTCCCCTTGATTTTCTCAGTCTCTCCTCTCCTTATCGGGCGGGATTTCTCGTTTTAATGTCATTGACTTTGCCGAATTGAGAGTATCGTGGTGGAGATCAGCTTATTTCCTTTTTGGATTCTATTACTTGTTCTGTATATAGGTAACATTTCCAGATATGATTCAGTGTATCCCTCGTATTCTTTCAGCATGATCCTTTATAGATGTCGTTGAATATGGCATGGTGTGGTGCACCAACCAGTGTTGTTGATCAGTGTTTTGACCTTGATATCTGAGAAGTTTCATCCAGCTTGGAGCCGGATCTGGCCTCCTTTGACCCTTTCGAAGCTAGGTGTGGCTTTCCCTGACCTTTCGAAGCTAGGTGCGGCTTTCCTTCATCCAGCTTGGAGCCAAGTCTGGCTTCTCTTGACCCTTTCGAAGCTAGGTGTGGCTTCCTCTGACCTTTCGAAGCTAGGTACGGCCTTCTAGGGACATTCTTCTATGTTAATCGAGGTACATACGAGTCTCTAGAGCGTTTGCTAGGTGACCTCGACTTCGGAGAGCTTCTAGCTTTGGTGATGCGGGCTAGATCTGATCGTTCCGGGCTCTATCCCGGATGTTTCCGGAGCCCATCCTTGTTCCTGGGGTGGTATCGTAGTTCGGCTCTGGATAGAGAGGTCTTCTGGTGGAAACTCTCGGGTATGGAACCAGGTCTGGGAGGTGGAAAATTTTCCTTTGGTCCTTAGCCAATTTTGGCTATTAACAAAAGTTCCCTCTGACTTGAACACCAGACGTCGAACTCGGGGTTGGGGTCAGATTTTTACTTTATTTGGGAAATCTTCCTCTTTTTACCGTTACCGAAATATTGGGGAAATTTCTTCATTTGAGTGACGTGATGTGAACCGACTAATTTATCTTCTCAGTAATCTGATTGCGTTACGGCAGTCCCCGAGATTTTTTACCGTTACCAGAATCTTGGGGAGATCTTCCTCTTAACTGTGTAAGTGATGTGGCGTGAGATGATTAGCCCGCTGTTGAGTTTAATCCGGTTACGTTACTGTAGTCTGTTTTTTACCGTTACCAGACGAGTATCTCGGTAGCTCGTGCTGTTGCCCTCCTGCCTATATATGTATATTTTCCTCCTCATCTTCCTCACATCTCTTTGAGCTAAAAATTTTTTGCTGAGAAATATTTCCATAGCCTTTCCCTTAAGCTTGCTTCTTTCTTCATTCTTCATCCTTTTTGGCTTTTACAATGTCGAAAAACAGTTGCGACTCAGCTGATTCCATTGTCGACGGCGAGAAGGTCGTCAGTTTAACTTTGGGGAAGCGGGCTAGGAGGAGTTCTGACGGCGATGATTCCCCGCCTACCTCGCAACGTCGGTGGTCGAGTAGGAATGTATCCATGTGGACTGGGTTCTCCAACCATCCTGACCACCCTTTGGATATCGTCGATGAAGATTCTGACACAGAAGCGGATGGTGGCACCGCGGGGGAGCGTCGGGTCTCGGCTCCTGGTCCCCTTGTGGAGAGGCTCCCTCCTTACGATTTTTGGGTTGTCCCAGATTCCATTGTTGACTCGGTGTTAATTGACTGCTTGAGGTCAAAGTTTGGCATCCCCGACAGCGTATCCATCTCGGTACATCCCAAAAATTACGAGTTCTTCAATCCCCCTAAAGGCTTGCTTCTGATTCATGTGGCCGCTCTTGAGAACGGGGTCAGGCTTTCCCTCCATCTGAATCTTCAGAGGGCTCTCAACGCCATCCAGCTTGCTCCCCTCCAGTTGACGCATGGCTTCTGGAGGCATCTGATTGGTTTCCTTGTATTATGGAGGGAACAATGCTAGATGAGTAAGGTAACGAGGGAGCCGGGTGTAGAGGCGCTAGCCTATCTCTTCCAGATTGGGAGCCTGTCTGGGGCTCCTCGAGGCAAGTTCTATGCCAAGGCCAAGAACAAGCTCAACTTCATCGTTCCTGGAGCCTCGAAGAAGGATCCCGCATGGAAAGAAGAATGGATCCTGGCGGGGGATGACTGGGGGAGCTCGATTTTCATCGGAGGGCATGAATTCGAGGTTCCCACGGCTTTCTATGATAAGCCCTCATGGGATCGGGACTCCCTGCCTTCTGAGTCCGAAGCTGTTTTAAAGGCTATTCTAGCCCGGAATTATTTGAATCCGAAGTTCCCTATTGCTGAAGCTTTTGATCCTCGTAGGGTGAACAAATATTTGCAGATTTCAGACGCTATTCCACGTAAGTGTCATTGAGTTGTTTCGCCTTATTGCTCAGCTTGGCTCTAACATTCTCTTTCTTAATCTGCTTATTCACAGTTTTTATCATGGAACCAGCCACCCGTCATGTCTCACGCTCTCCTCAAGGTGGAGTTTCTCTTCCCTCCTCTGGGGTGAACCTGCTCTAGCTTCGTCTATCTCTCTGGCTAGGTCTAATATGGCCACTCTTGCCTCAGGGGCTTTCCGGGCTTTAGGTAAAGCTCCCCAGGTGGTTGGCCCAGCTGCTTCTGTCCCTTCGGCCTTGGCCGTTAAAGTTGCTACCCCTTCGACTCAAACACCTGATTCCGCTGCGCTTCCAACAACCAAAGCTTTAGAGGTTTCTGGGAAAGGTGTCGCGAAGGTTCCTTCCAGCCACTCCCGGCCTCAATCGAGCTCAACAGGCCGGGATGAGGTCCTGGAGCAATTCATAGCGTCCTGTCCGGGTGGCGGGATCTATAAGATGGCTTCCATGCCTGTGGACGTCCTTATAACTAAGGGGTCTGCTATTTTAGCTGAGGTAATTGTACTTCCTTCGTGCTACTCTTGTTAATTAGTTCAGTTTCTAACTCGGGTTCTGTATTTTGTAGGCCTTCAAGTTTATCGTTGCGATGGGCCAGCAGGTAGCCCTCCTCCACGACCGGGCTGCAAAAGCCGAAGCTGAAGCCGAGAAAGCTGGGGAACTACTCAAGCAGGCTCGGTCAGGCTCGGTCTTTAGTGGAAGAGGTGACTTCCAGCCAGGGAAAAGTCGAGGCCGAGATGGCTGAGCTTCGCTGCGATCATGAGAGGATGACGCAATCTTATGATCAGGAGCGACTTCAATCTCTCCGGTGGGCTAAGCAGCGGGATTCCTGGAGATCTGAGGCTAAGAAGTTGGACCTCGAGAACCAGTCTCTGATTACTTAGGTGACCAAGCTGCAAGCTGATGCGGAGACCTCCTTCAGCTATGAGTATTTCTATGCTTCCTTTCAGGCCGCGGAAGATCTTCCCCCTCCCTTTGATTTGTCATCCATTGCTAGCTGGGATAGACAGGAAATAATGCTCAAGGCGGCCGAGCTATCTCGCCCTGAAGGCAACAAGGTGGCCCCTTCGAGCCAAGCCGGAGCATGGAAGCAGCCCGCTCAGACAGATCCTCCATTCTCTCTTCCTACCTTTACCACCTCAGGTCCTGGGGAGTCTTCCAGTAAGGTGATGTCCTCTCGATCCGAGGAGGATCATTCGGGAGCTGGTGACGAGGTTAAGAGCCCGTCTGAAGATCCCCCTTTAACAGAGATGGAGGTCGATAGGAGCTAGACGGGGTCCATGGCTGCCCTTCTTGACGCGGCTATCCCGCCTGAGGTTATGGATATGATAAATGAGGTTTTGGAGGAAGATCCTGCTAATCAACCGATGGAGCCTCTAAATGGAGGAGCGGTCGGTGAGGATAACCCCGATGGACAGCTATCTGTAGAGGGGGTTGATGGCGGAGGTCAGCAAGAAAGAGGAGGGCCAGGGGAAGGGAGCCAAGAGAGTCCCAAGGATTGAAGCAGTTCATCATGACTTGTTTTTGATCCCCCGGAAAAGGGGGTGGGCGCCCCGTTTTGCCCTTATCAGCTTTCGTTTTTTTTTTGTAGCCCGAGTTCGGGGGTTGGGCTCCCTATTTGGTGGATGTAGCCTTATCGGGGGATAGGCTCCCCTTGTCCTTAATGAGAAATCGAATCACTTTTGAGAACTCTTATTTTATTTTCGGTCTTGAATGGGATCCAAAGTAGCATCTGTAGCAACAATTAAGATTCGTGTAGGGAATTATGATGATTTTGATCATGCACACGAAAGCAAACATTATATATATATATATATTTATATGGGGTGATAGCCCAACCAAGACATCAGGAGGGCTACTTAGCTATTTCCTAGACTTTGAGATCTGGAGAGCAACTATGCTCTTACACTCAGATTCTTCTTGGGGGTGGTAGCCCGACCAAGGCATCAGGAGGGCTATCGAGCTATTCCTGGTCTCGAGATCTAGAGGGCAACTATGCTTTTACACTCAGATCCTTCTTGTGGGTGGTAGCCAGACCAAGGCATTAGGAGGGCTATCGAGCTATTTCCTGGTCTCGAGATCTGGAGGGCAACTATGCTCTTACACTCAGATTCTTCTTGGGGGTGGTAGCCCGACCAAGGCATCAGGAGGGCTGTCGAGCTATTTCCTGGTCTCGAGATCTAGAGGGAAACTATGCTCTTACACTCAGATCCTTCTTGGGGGTGGTAGCCCGACCAAGGCATCAGGAGGGCTATCGAGCTATTTCCTGGTCTCGAGATCTGGAGGGCAACTATGCTCTTACACTCAGATCCTTTTTGGGGTGGTAGCTCGATCAAGGTATTAAGAGGGCTATTCAGCTATTTCCTGGTCTCGAAACGTTTATGTTGAGTTTCTCAAACAAGGGTGTAGTCACTAATGTTGAACATAGTTGGAGACAAAGATGGAGGAGAAAAGAAAAATGACTTTATTGATGATAGAGATGTAGTACATATTTATTAGGGTCGGTAATGAAAACTAAGTGGGGGTAGTCTACTGGAGAACTTCCTTTAAGGGTAGAATTTCCTCAAATGATCTGCATTCCAAGTGTGGTCGATGGATCGTCCGTCCATGTCTTCAAGTTTATAAGCTCTATTGCGAACAACTAGCTTTATCAAATATGGCCCTTCCCAATTGGGACTTAAGACTCCATTCGACCTTTTCCGAGTGTTCAGGGTCACCTTCCTAAATACCAGATCCCCTTCTTTGAATTTCTGGGCTCTAACCTTTTGGTTGAAGTATCTAGCAATCTTGCTCTGGTAGATCGCTACTTTCTCTGCTACCCGGTCTTGTTTTTCTTCTAAAAGGTCTAGATTAGCCCGGAGCTTGACTTCGTTGCTTTCGGGCTCAAAGTGCTGTACCCTGAACGAGGTCAACTTATGCTCGATGGGGAGGACTGCTTCAACTTCGAAAGCCAGGGAATAAGGTGTCTCCCCGGTAGCTGTTCTTTTTGTAGTCCGGTATGCCCAGAGGACCTCTGGTAGCTCTTCGGCCCATTTGTCTTTCTTCTGCTGTAGGTTTTTCTTCAAAAGTTTCTTAATAGTCTTGTTGGTGGATTCTACCAGCCCATTAGTCTTAGGGTGAGCAACGGAAGCGAGTCTGAGGTCGATCCCCAATCCCTTGCAGAAGTCTTTGAACCGGGCGTTGTCGAATTGCTTTCCTAGGTCGGCTATAATGATGAGAGGGGTCCCGAATCTGCATACCACGTTAGTCTTGATGAACTTGGTTGTGTTCTTTTCTGATATTCGAGAAAGATGTTCTGCCTCGACCCATCTTGTGAAGTAATCGATAGCCACGATAGCATGTTTCATCTGTCCTGGAGCTTTAGGAAGTGCCCCAATTTGGTCGATTCTCCACATGGCAAAGGGGTAAGGTGAACTGAGGGACGACAGTCGCTCTGGTGGCTGGTGGTTGAAGTTTAAAGTTCTTTGACAAGGTTTGCAAGATTGCACAAAACTCTTTGCATCTTGATGGATGGTCGGCCAATAGTACCCCATATGAAGCACCTGATAGGCTAGAGCTTCCCCACCTATGTGGTTCCCACAGTCCCCAGAGTGGACCTCTCTAAATGCCCACTTAGCATCATCGGGATGCAAGCACCTAAGTAAGGGGAGGGATCTGCCCCTCCTATAGAGGTATCTGTCCACCATACAGTATCGAACTGAGAGTCTCTTAATTCTTCGGGCTTGGTCGGACCCTTCGGGAAGCTCTCCTTCAAGGAGGTAGGCGACAATTGGGTCCATCTAGCAAGGCAGGCGATCCAGGGAACAAATTTCCCCATTTGTGGCTATGCTTGGCTGGGTGATTACTTGGAGGGGAATTCCCTTTGGTAGGGACTGGCCTCCGTTCGCCGCTATTTTAGCCAGAACATCCGCCCGATGGTTTTGGTGTCGAGGCACCGGATCGATCTTGAGTCCCTTAAATTTGCTTTTTAGCAGCCGAGCTAGATTTAGGTAGGCAGCCATATTATCTCCCTTTGCCTGGTAGACCCCAGTTACCTGGTTTACAACAAGCAACGAATCGCTCTTGATCTGCAGGTAGTCGGCCTTTAGTTTAATGGCTACCTTCATCCCGGCTAGGAGGGCTTCATATTCTGCTTCGTTGTTGGTAGCTTTAAACTCGAATCTGAAACAGTGACAGAATTCGGTCCCCTCCGGATCAATTAAAACTATACCAGCTCCTCCCCCGGCTCGCCCAGATGCTTCATCTGAAAAGAGGATCCATGGCTTGCAGCCATCCGGCCAATTGTCGACCTCGGATATCTTCTTAGGGACCTCATTTGATACTGGGGATCATCTGGATCTGGGATCGTTGAGAATTCTGCCATGAAGTCGGCCAAAGCCAGTGCCTTAATCGTAGTCCGGGGCTTATACTTTAGGTCGAACTGAGTGAGCTCTAGTGCCTATAAGACTAGCCTTCCTGACACGTCTAGTCTTTGCAAGAATTGGCAGAGGGGTTGGTCTGTCACCACTGCTATTGTGTGAGCTTGAAAATAGGGACGGAGTTTCCTCGCTGAGATCACCAGAGCATAAGCGAGCTTTTCCAGGAGGATGTAATTCCTTTCTGATTTGGCCAAAGCATGACTCACATAGTATATGGGTCTTTGAAACCGTCGCTACAATCCTTGGCCAAAGCCCCTCTTACTGCAGTTTCTGATACGGCCAGGTACATCTGCAACTCATCTTCGAGAACCGGCTTGACTAACAATGGGGGGCTTGTTAGGTACTCTTTCAAAGCTTGAAACGCCTGTACGCTCTCCTGGCTCTATTTCATGTTCTTCCCTTGTTTGATGGCCTTGAAGAAGGGGAGACATTTATCGGTGGAACGAGAGATAAACCTGTCGAGTGCCGGCACTCGTCCAGTCAGAATCTGTACTTGCTTAAGCGAGGTCGGGGATTCCAGGTCCAAGATAGCTTTGATTTTTTTGGGTTAGCTTCTATACCTCTCTCATAAACCATGAAGCCCAGAAACTTCCCTGCCTTTGCCCCAAAGGCACATTTGGAAGGGTTCAAATGCATCTGGTTTTCCCTCAGTATGAGGAAGGTTTTGCGAAGGTCTTTCTGATCTTTGTGGTTGGGGATTTCGTGATCATGTCGTCGATGTACACTTCCATCGTCCTTCCTATCTCGGGCTTGAACAGCTTGTTAACCAGCCGCTGGTATGTGGCCCCTGCATTCTTCAAAACAAATGGCATCACCTTGTTGCAGTATAAGCCCTGCCCAGTAATGAAACTGGTCTTATCTTGGTCAGCCGGGTGCATTTTAATTTGGTTGTATCCTGAGAATGCGTCCATAAAACTCAAAAGTTTATTTCCAGATGTGGAGTCAACCAGCTGGTTGATCTTTGGTAAAGGAAAACTGTCTTTCGGACAAGCCTAGTTGAGGTCGGTGTAATCGACACACATACTCCATTTCCCATTCGCCTTCGTGACCATGACCACGTTGGCGATCCATTCGGGGTAACGCACCTCTCTGACGAACCCTGCTTTGATCAATTTATCAACCTCTTCCTGCACCGCCGCGTTCCTATCAGCATTGAAGTGACGCCTCTTCTGCTTGACGGGCTTGACTATTGGATCTACTGCTAGTCGGTGGGTGGCCAACGATGCCGGGATTCCAGACATTTCATCATGGTTCTAGGCGAAGATGTCGCTGAATTCCCTGAGAAGGTCAATCAGTCCTCTTTTTACTTCTAGATCAAGGGTGGCTCAGACCTTGATGACCTTAGAGGGATTGTCATTCCTGATATGTATCTCTTCTAGTTTAGCTACGGGCTGCCCGCTGGCCCATTCCTTACTCCGTTCTTCCTCGTAGGGCATAATAGGTTCGCTCTCCGGATGCCCAGGATGTTCCGCGGGCTCCTTCTCCTACTGGATTATCCGAGACGTATCCCTGTCTTCCTGGACTAATGTCACCTGTACACACTGTTTCGCTAGTGCTGTAGGATTGGCAGATACTCCGTAGCATTTCCTAGCTGCCTGCTGGTCTCTGCGTACCTCTACTACTTTGGTTCCAACCGGGAATTTCAAGACGTTGTGGTATATGGACAAGACTCCCTCCAAGGAGGACAGGAAAGGTCTCCCTAGGATGGCGTGGTAGACCGATGGGGTGTCCACCACAACAAAGTCGGTCATAACATTCTGTTGGAGCGGGGTGATCCCGATGATTACTGGGAGGATCATTGACCCCACTGGTATGATCGAGTCTCTAGTGAAACCGTAAAGCGGAGTGGTACAGCTGTTGTAACAATGTTGCTTCAGGTTCAATTTTTCCAGGGTATCCTTGAAGAGGATATCTACACTGCTACCTGTATCCACGAGCACGCGATGGACCAGACAATTGGCGATCTGTATCGTGATTACCATAGGATCATCATGAGGTTGCACAGTGTTGAAGACATCTGCTTTAGTGAATACTATCTGTGCTGATTGAGAGGGCTCTGTCGGGCTCTGGCTGACTTTAAAGATCCCTCGGCTTTCTCCGATGCGGGGAACCTTTCTTGCGTGGTTTTTTCGGGAGTTATTGGAAACGCCAGCCAGTTTAGGACCTCCGCTGATAGTGTCTATCACCTGGATCTGTTGCATTAAGTCAGCCTGCTACCCTTTCCTCTTTTCTGTGTCCTCACGGATTTCAGCTTGTACCTCCCTTCCAGTCCTGATATTATCTCTTACCTGCTGTAAGAACTCAATCAAGCATCCTCCCCTTATCAGGGCTTCAAGGGGAGGATGCTTCAATCTGGTAAAAGATCATGTCCAGGTCTCTTCGAGTTAACCTCAGATTCCTCACTGTCGAATATTTCTGATGAACTGGCAATTTCTATCCGGTCCTCTTCCTGGACATGATCCACTCGGGGAGTTTGTCTACTTTCCTCCTCTAGGGCCCGAGCAGTTCTCCTGGATGTAGTTGGATGAGATAGCCCTCGTGGCTTCCGGGTAAAAGCATCCGCGGCAGACTTAACTAGCCTGGGTTGATATTGTGAAAGTCTTTTCGGAACTGGGGGCATGGGTCCCAGCCTATCCCGGATCGAACGTTGAGGCCCTGATTTATCTCGAGCCGGCTCTGGAAGAGGAGGTCCGAGGCGATCGAAAGCAGATGGCCTAGCTCCGAGCCTACTCGGCTCTCCCTGGTCATTCAGGTTGGTTGGCTGGATCGTGATGCCTTCAGCAAGAAGGCAGACGCGGATGGATTCTACGAAGGCTGCCGCTTGTTGGTCGAGCGCTACCTGGCTTACTATAGGGTGGCCAGTAGCCCGCGTATTGGTTGTCTGGATCGGAGCTTGACTACTATATCCAGACTTTCTCCCCTTTCTTTGGGCTTTTCGTGTTAGCCTCGCCGGAGGTTGCTCCGGGACTCTATGTTGGCCTTGGGAGGAGCGGAGCCTCATAGTTCCTGTAAAACAACTGAAATGTAAATGCAAATAATTGGTTAATTGGGTGTAGGGTAATTTCCCACAGACGACGCCAGAAAGTGTTAACGGAAATTATTCTCAAGGTGAGGGATCTCAGTTAACACCCTTAAGACCACTACCACGTAGGTGGTGGCCAAGGTTGATCGTATATGTCAACAATGTGTTTCGAAATGATCAAGAACAATGAAAGAACAATGATACAGTTTAACATCCAAAAGAGAATAATAATATTTTCTTTATTGAACGTGTATGATATACAAATTTCTCTCTAGGGTATAGTTGAATGTTTGTCGTATGCCTGCCGAATAATAGTCTCCTCTTTTTCATTTTCTTTCTTTTCTATTTATACATAGTTTGTAGGTCAAACAGACTGATTCTCCCCTTGATTTTCTCAGTCTCTCCCCTCCTTATCGGGCGGGATTTCTCGTTTTAATGTCACTGACTTTGCCGAATTGAGAGTATCGTGGTCGAGATCAGCTTATTTCCTTTTTGGATTCTACTACTTGTTCTGTATATAGGTAACGTTTCCAGATATGATTCAGTGTATCCCTCGTATCCTTTCAGCATGATCCTTTATAGAGGTCGTTGAATATGGCATGGTGTGGTGCACCAACCAGTGAGGTTGATTAGTGTTCTGCCTTGATATCTGAGAAGTTTCATCCAGCTTGGAGCCGGATCTAGCTTCCCTTGACCCTTTCGAAGCTAGGTGTGGCTTTCCCTGACCTTTCGAAGCTAGGTGCGGCCTTCCTTCATCCAGTTTGGAGCCAGGTCTGGCTTCCCTTGACCCTTTCGAAGCTAGGTGTGGCTTCCCCTGACCTTTCGAAGCTAGGTGCGGCCTTCTTGGGACATTCTTCTATGTTAATCGAGGTATTAGCGTGTCTTTGGAGCGTTTGCGAGGTGACCTCGACTTCGGGGAGCTTCTAGCTTTGGTGATGCGGGCTAGATCTGATCGTTCCGGGCTCTATCCCGGATGTTTTCGGAGCCCGTCCTTGTTCCTGGGGTGGTATCGTAGTTCGGCTCTGGATAGAGAGGTCTCCTGGTAGAAACTCTCGGGTATGGAACCAGGTCTAGGAGGTGAAAAATTTTCCTTTGGTCCTTAGCCAATTTTGGCTATTAACAGTATCAAAGGAGTACAAAATCCCATGATTGGAGGTACCATTCACAAAACGAATGATCCTCTTCATCACAACAAGGTGAGATTCTTTGGGATTGGCTTGATACCTAGCACAAACACCCGCACTAAAGGAGATATCGGGGCCTACTTGCGATCAAGTATAGCAAAATACCTATCATGCCACGATACAAGCTTTGATCAACACTTTTACCACTAGCATCCTTGCTTAGCTTCAAAGTGGTACATATGGGTGTGTCATAATGTTTGGCATTGTCAAGACCAAACTTCTTCACTAGGCTTTTGGCATACTTAGCATGGGATATGAAAATCTCATCATGCATTTGCTTAATTTGCAAGCCTAGGAAGTAATTTAGTTCACCAACCATGCCCATTTCAAATTCAAGAGACATGACATCAACAAATTGTCTCACTTTTGACTCATTGGTGGAACCAAATACAATATCATCAACATAAATTTGAGCTATGAAAAGCTCATCTTTGTTGCACTTGATGAACAAGGTCTTGTCAACACTACCTCTTAAGTAGCCATTGTCAACAAGATAAAGAGTGAGACGCTCATACCAAGCCCTCAGTGCTTGTTTCAACCCATAAAGTGCCTTTTTGAGGTTATAGACATGATTGGGGTGGTGTGGATCCACAAACCCTTTGGGTTGTTCAACAAACACTTCCTCATGCAAGAAGCCATTGAGGAAGGCACTCTTAACATCCATTTGGTGTAGTTTGAACTTGTATACACAAGAAATGGACAAGAGAAGCCTTATAGACTTAAGACGGGCAACATGAGCAAAAGTCTCCTCAAAGTCAATACCCTCAATTTGAGAGTATCCTTGTGCCACAAGCCTAGCCTTGTTGCGCACAATGTTGCCATCCTCATCCAACTTGTTCCTATACACCCATTTGGTGCCTAAGACATTAGTATCATTGGGTCTAGGAACTAGAGTCCAAACCTCATTTCTTTCAAATTGGTTTAGTTCTTCTTGCATGGCAAGAACCCAAAACTCATCATTCAAGGCTTCATCAACCTTTTTGGGTTTAACTTGAGAGGTGTAACAAGTATAGCTAATTTTATTAACTATTTGACGCCTAGTCCTAACACCTTCATTCACATCTCCAAGAATGTCATTCTTGTTGTGGAGATGTCTAACCCATGGAGCGGGTTCTTTAGAGTCCAAAGATGGATCTCTATCAAGAGGTTGATCATCCTCTCCACTATGATTTGACTTCACATCACTTGAAGTCTCACCACACTCCTTCAAAGAAAGGTCACCATTCTCACAAACATCCTCATAATGGTCCACATTTTTGGGCATACAATCATCAATGACAACATTTGATGATTCCATGACACTTCGAGTTTTTAGATTGTAAACTCTATAGGCCTTGCTATTGAGTGCATATCCAATGAAAATACCCTCATCACTCTTGGCATCAAACTTGCCAAGTTGATCATGGTCATTAAGAATATAGCACTTACTACCAAAGATATGGAAATAGCTAACATTTGGTTTTCTTCCCTTCCATAACTCATAGGATGTTTGTTTAGTCCCGGGTCTAAGGGAAACTCTATTCCCTATATAACAAGCCGTATTGACGGCTTCGGCCCATAAATTCCTAGGAACCTTATTGCTAAGCAACATCACCCGAGCCATCTCTTGTAAAACCCTATTCTTCCTTTCCACAACTCCATTTTGTTGGGGAGTTCTAGGAGCAGAGAATTCATGGGAAATACCTAGACCATTACAAAAGCTCTCAAAGCTACTATTCTCAAATTCTTTCTCATGATCACTTCTAATTCTCTTAATGCTCCTAATGTGAGAATTTTTCTCATTTTGAATTTTGACACAAAGCATTTTGAATTTCTCAAAAGCTTCGGACTTCTCTCTAAGGAAGTAAGTCCATGTGAACCTAGAGAAGTCATCAACCACTACAAGGATATACCTTTTACCACCTAGACTCTCGGTTGTATGGGACCCATGAGGTCCATATGAAGGAGTTCTAATGGCTCTTTGGTACAAATGAATTTTCCCTTCGTGTGCACACTTTTGGTTTGCTTCCCTTGTTGACAAGGTCCACAAACTCCCTCAAACCTCTTCCTAAGCTTGGGAAGGCCTCTCACAACATTCATCCTCTTAATGACTTTCAAGTCACTATAATTCATGAGGCCAAATATTTGATGCCACAACTCAACTTGCCCATAACTAGACAAGTTACAAGAGATGTTACTAGACTCAAGACAATAACAATTGTCACTTGATCTCTTGCCTTTTAAAAGAACTTGCCCATTTTCCTTAAGAATAGAGAAATCAACTTTGCCAAACATAACCGAAAGCCCTTCATCACTTAAATGTGATATACTTATGAGATTGGCTTGCAAGCCATCTACATAGAGAGCATTGAGCAAGGATGGCAAACCGAGAATAGATATATTACCTTTCCCTATGACCTTTTTCCGTGAACCATCACCAAAGGTGACAAATCCACCATCCTCCATCACAAAAGTCTCAAAGAAACTCTTGTTTCCGGTCATGTGCCTAGAACACCCACTATCAAGATACCAAGTGTTGGAGGCCTTGGATTTGAAAGCCATATAGCAAAAATATTCATTTTTTCTAGTCCACCTAGGAGAAACATTATCAATCCTAGGAGCCTTTGGTTCAGTTGCTCTAAGTTCCCTAGGTGCATGCTTTTTGGCTCTTCTAAGCATATTTTTCTCAATCATGTTCTCAAATCCACACAATTTGATATACTTAAAGCAATTAGGCCTTATATGGCCTTCAATACCACAATAATGACAAGTAAGAGTGAAGTAGGAGTTCATACCATAGCCTTGTGCAACCATTTGAGGGTTCCTTCTCCTTTGAGTAGTCCTTTGATGTTGAACAAACTCTCTCTTTTGTGATTGAGCCAAAGTAGCATGTCTTCCTTGTTGATCATACATGATCCTTGATTGTGGATGAGGGATCCTTTCATGTGGAGGTCTTGATTGAAATGCTCTAACTTGTTATGGTTGAGCCCTTGTTGGAATCTTGGCTTAAGCATGTTTTGAGGATTCTCCAATTTCAATCCTTCTTGTAATTTGTTGTGGGACTTTGACTTCTTCAACTTCTTGACTTTTGACAAAAGTAGTCTTTTTCAAAGAGGTAGTACTCACATCTTCCTCATATCCCAAACCCCTCTTATCACTAGGGCTCTTTTCAATTGATAGCATCTTGTCAAGCTTCTCGGTTCCGGAGGTCATCTTGGCAATTACTCCTTTTGCCTCTTTAAGCTCCTTCCCTTAGCATTCTTCACTTTTCTTGACCACAACAAGTTCCAACTTCAAGCTTTCTTCCCTTTCTCTTGTTCTTTTCACTTCTTCACTCAAGTGAATCATCTTGGAGGTCAATTCAAGGTTCTTCCTTTTCAACTCTTGAATCTCTTTTTTCTTCTTAGCTCTAGAACTTTTCAAGTATTCCATGAAGTCTTCATTGTCCATCTCCTTATCAAATTCATGCTTGGACTGGGATGAAGTACTCCTATTGCTTGAGTAATCTTCTTCTTCTTCTAGTTTGTCATTCTCCTCTTCTTGGACACTCATAACTTCCTTGCTGTTGTAAGATGATGATGTTAATAGCCAAAATTGGCTAAGGACGAAAGGAAAATTTTCCACCTCCCAGACGTAGCTCCATACCCGAGAGTTACCACCAGGAGACCATTCTATCCAGAGCCAAGCTACGATACCACCCCAGGAACAAGGACGGGCTCCGGAAACATCCGGGATAGAGCCCGGAACTATCAGATCTAGCCCGCATCACCAAAACTAGAAATTCCCCAAAGTTGAGGTCACCTCGCAATTGCTCCAGAGACTCACCTATACCTCGATGACATAGGAGAATGTCCCTAGAAAGCCGCACCTAGCTTCGAAAGGTCAGGGGAAGCCGCACCTAGCTTCGAAAAGGTCAAGGGAAGCCAGATCTGGCTCCTAGCGAGATGAAACTTCTCAGATGTCGAGGTCGGAACACTGATCGACCTCACTAGTTGATGCACTACACCATGCCATACTCAACGACCTCTATAAAGGATCATGCTGTGAAGATACGAAGATGCACTGGATCATATCTGGAAACGTTACCTATAGGCAGAACAAGCAATAGAGTCCAAAGAGGAAACAAACTGATCTCCACCAAGATATTCTCAATTCGGCTATTAACTCAAAGTCAATGACATTCTTTGAGGAGAAATCCCGCCCGATAAGGAGGGGAGAGACTGAGAAAATCAAGGGGAGAATCAATTGATTTAACCTACAAAACTATGTATAAATAGAAAGAAAGAAAAAGAAAAGAGGAGACTACTATTCGACATGCATACGACAAATACTCGACCATACCCTAGAGAGAATAGAGAGCAAAAATAAAGAAATTTGTATTTGTACACTATGCACGTTCAATAAAGAAAATATTCTTGTTTTCTTTTAGGTGATGAATTGTATCATCATTCCTTGTCATTTTATAAATCATTGCTACACATACGATCAATCTTGGCCACCACCTACGTGGTAGTGGTCTCGAGGGTGTTAAGTGAGATTTCTCGTCCCGAGCAAAATTTCCGTTAACACTTTTTGGCACCGTTTGTGGGAAAAAAAACCTTACACTCAATTAACCAATTATTTGCATTCACATTTTCATTGTTTTATAGGGACTATGAGGCTCCGCTCCTCCCAAGGCCAACATAGAGTTTCGGAGCAACCTCCGGCGAGGCTAACACGAAAGGCCCCAAGAAAGGGGAGAAAGTCTGGATATAGTAGTCAGGCTCCGGTCCAAACAACCAATGCGCGGGCTGTTGGCCACCCTATAGTGAGCCAGGCCGCCCTCGACCAACAAGCGGCGGCCTTCGTAGAGTCCATCCGCGTCCGCCTGCTCGCTGAAGGCATCACAATCCAGCCAACCAACCTAAATGATCAGGGAGAGCCGAGCAGGCTCAGAGCTAGGCCACCTGCTTTCGATCGCCTAGGACCTCCTCTTCCAGAGCCGGCTCGAGATAGGTCAGGGCCCCAACGTTCGATCCGGGATAGGCTGGGACCCATGCCCCCAGTTCCGAAAAAACCTTCACAATATCAACCCAGGCGAGTTAAGTTTGCTGCGGATGCTTTTACCGGGAAGCCACGAGAGCTATCTCATCCAACAACATCTAGGAGGACCGCCCGGGCGCTAGAGGAGGAAAGTAGACAAACTCCCCAAATGAATCCTATCCAGGAGGAGGACCGGATAGAAATTGCCAGTTCATCAGAAAGACTCGACAGTGAAGAATCTGAGGTTAACTCGAAGAGGCCTGGGAACAAGCGACTGAGGGATCAGATGGCAAAGCTATAAAAATATTTCCAGCAGATAACAAAGGGAAAGAATAAGGAGGACAAAAAGGATCCCCTGAGCGAGATGAACGCTCCATTCACTAGGAGGATCCGGGAAGCGGAGCTCCCCCCAAAATTCAAAATGCCAGCATATAAGTTCTCCGGAACAGAAGATCCTCTAAGCCACCTAGTGAGCTTCGTTCAACAGATGGAGGTCCAGAATACTACCAGAGTAGCTATGTGCAGAATGTTTCCAATGACCCTAATCGACTACGCGAAAACTTGGTTCAGGAAACTGCTCGTTGGCTGCGTGGATTCTTTCACAAAATTATCAACAGATTTTTGCTCGCAATTCCAAGGGGTCAAACCTCGTCTGAAAGATCCCATACACCTCCAATATGTGATTCAGGAATGGAGCGAGACTCTTCGGTCGTACGTGGAACGATTTCACAAGGAGGTCATACAAATGAGAGTTTTCACCGAAAAAGAAACCCTCGCCAACTTCAGGCGGAACCTATGGGCAGGAAAGCTTTTCCGTTCCTTCGCCAAGAGACCTCCCGAGACTTACTAGAAGGCTTACGACCGGGCTCTTGAGCAAGTCGAGATGGATGAACAACTCAAGGTCAAGATGGAACACGACGACATGAGAACGGAAAAGCGTCTGAAGAAAGAAGCCCCCAAATTTGAGCCAGTACAAAAAACTCACAATAAAACTCCCAATAGGTCGACCTATCGCATCCCTGCTCCTCTGCATAGGTAAGAAAGATATCCAGTAAAACGAACCCCTCCCCGGGCTTCGCCGCCTTCCATGACTGTGGCCCCCGTAATGTAAGGGGAAAAAGGGTATGACTACTACACCCCTTTAAATGCTTCTAGGGAAACAGTCTACCTTGCCATACGAGATAAAGGGTTGCTCCAAAAGCCCGCTCCCATGAAGGCCCCAGCTGACAAGAGAAACCGGTACAAGTACTGGGACTTCCACGAAGACGTGAGCCATAACACCCTAGATTGCTATAATTTGCGCAACCAAATTGAAGCCCTGATAAGGGGAGGATGCCTGATTGAGTTCTTACAACAGGTCAGAGATAACATTAGGACTGGAAGGGAGGTACAAGCTGAACTCCGTGAAGACGTAGAAAAGAGGAAAGGGGAACATGCTGACTTAATGCAATAGATCCAGGTGATACACACTATCAGTGGAGGTCCTACACTGGCTGGCGTTTCCAATAACTCCCAAAAAAACTACGCGAGAAAGATTCCCCAGATCGGAGAAAGCCGGGGGATCTTCGAAGTCAGCCAGAGCCCGACAGAGCCCTCCTAGTCAGCGAATATCGTTTTCACTGAAGCAGATGTTTTCAACACTTTGCAACCTCATGATGATCCCATGGTAATCACGATACAGATCGTCAACTATCTGGTCCATCACGTGCTCGTGGATACAGGTAGCAGTGTAGATATCCTCTTCAAGGATACCCTGGAAAAATTAAACCTGAAGCAACGCTGTTACAACAGCTGTACCACTCCGCTTTACGGGTTCACTGGAGATTCGATCATACTAGTGGGGTCGATAATCCTCCCAATAATCATCAGAATCACCCCTCTCCAACAGAATGTTATGACCGACTTTGTTGTGGTGGATACCTCATCGGCCTACAACGCCATCCTAGGGAGACCTTTCATGTCCTCCTTGAAGGGAGTCTTGTCCATATACCACAACGTCCTGAAATTCCTGGTTGGAACAAAAGTAGAAGAGGTATGCGGGGACCAGCAGGCAGCCAGGAAATGCTACGCAGTATCTGCCAATTCTGCAGCACTAGCGAAACAGTGTGTACAGGTGATATTAATCCAGGAAGACATGGATACATCCCGGATAATTCAGGAGGAGGAGGAGAAGGAGCCCGCGGAACATCCTGGGCATCCAGAGAGCAAACCTATTATGCTCTACGAGGAAGAACGGAGTAAGGAATGGGCCAGCGGGCAGCCCGTAAATAAACTAGAAGAGATACCCATCAGAAATGTCGATCCCTCCAATGTCGTCAAGGTCGGAGCCACCCTTGATCCAGAAGTAAAAAGAGGACTAATTGACCTTCTCAGGGAGTTCAGCGACATCTTCACCTGGAACCATGATGAAATGGCTGGAATCCTGGCATCATTGGCCGCCCACCGACTAGCGGTAGATCCAACAGTCAAGCCCGTCAAGCAGAAGAGGCATCACTTCAACACTGATAGGAACGTTGTGGTGTAGGAAGAGGTTGATAAATTGATCAAAGCAGGGTTCATCAGAGAAATACGTTACCCCGAATGGATCGCCAACGTGGTCATGGTTACGAAGGTGAATGGGAAGTGACGTATGTGTGTCGATTACACCGACCTCAACCGGGCTTGTCCTTAAGACAGTTTTCCTTTACCAAAGATCGACCAGCTGGTTGACTCCACATCCGGAAATAAACTTTTGAGTTTTATGGACGCATTCTCAGGATACAACCAAATTAAAATGCACCCAGCTGACCAAGATAAAACCAGTTTCATTACTGGGCAGGGCTTATACTGCTACAAGGTGATGCCGTTTGGTTTGAAGAATGCGGGGGCCACATACCAGCGGCTGGTTAACAAACTATTCAAGCCCGAGATAGGAAGGACGATGGAAGTATATATCGACGACATGATCAAGAAATCCCCAACCGCAAAAGGACATCAGGAAGACCTTCGTAAAACCTTCCTCATATTGAGGGAAAACCAGATGCGTTTGAACCCCTGTAAATGTGCCTTTGGGGTAACGGCGGGGAATTTTCTGGGCTTTATGGTTCATGAGAGAGGTATAGAAGCCAACCCAGAAAAAAATCAAAGCTATCTTGGACCTGGAATCCCCAACCTCTCTCAAGCAAGTACATATTCTGACTGGACGGGTGATGGCACTCAACAAGTTTATTTCTCGCTCCACCGATAAATGTCTCATTTTCTTCAAGGCCATCAAACAAGGGAAAAACATGAAGTGGAGCCAAGAGAGCGAACAGGCTTTTCAAGCTTTGAAAGAATACCTAACAAGCCCCCCATTGTTAGTCAAGCCGGTTCTCGGAGATGAGTTGCAGATCTACCTAGCCGTATCAGAAACTGCAGTAAGCGTGGCTTTGGCCAAGGATTGTAGCGACGGTTTTCAAAGACCCATATACTATATGAGTCATGCTTTGACCAAATCAGAAAGGAATTATATTCTCCTAGAAAAGCTCGCTTATGCTCTGGTGATCTCAGCGAGGAAGCTCGGTCCCTATTTTCAAGCTCACACAATAGCAGTGGTGACTGACCAACCTCTCTGCCAATTCTTGCAAAGACCAGACGTGTCTGGAAGGCTAGTCTTATGGGCTCTAGAGCTCACTCATTTCGACCTAAAGTATAAGCCCTGGACTACGATTAAGGCACAGGCTTTGGCCGACTTCGTGGCAGAATTCTCAGCGATCCCAGATCAAGATGATCCCTCAGTATCAAATGAGGTCCCTGAGAAGATATCTCAGGTCGACAATTGGTCGGAAGGCTGCAAGCCATGGACCCTCTTTGCTGATAGAGCATCCGGGCAAGCCGGAGGAGGAGCTGGCATAGTTTTAATAGATCCGGAGGGGACTGAATTCTGTCACTGTTTCAGATTCGAGTTTAAAGCTACCAATAACAAAGCAGAATATGAAGCCCTCCTAGCCGGGATGAAGGTAGCCATTGAACTAAAGGCCGATCACCTACAAATCAAGAGCGATTCATTTCTTGTTGTAAACCAGGTGACTGGGGTCTACCAGGCAAAGGGAGATAATATGGCTGCCTACCTAAAGCTAGCTCAGCTGCTAAAAAGCAAATTTAAGGGACTCAAGATCGATCAGGTGCCTCGACACCAAAACCATCGCGCAGATGTTCTGGCTAAAATAGTGGCGAACGGAGGCCAATCCCTACCACGGGGAATTCCCCTCCAAGTAATCACCCAACCAAGCCTAGCCACAAATGGAGAAATTTGTTCCCTGGATCGCCTGCCTTGCTGGATGGACCCAATTGTCGCCTACCTCCTTGAAGGAGAGCTTCCTGAAGGGCCCGACCAAGCCCGAAGAATCAAGAGACTCTCAGTCTGATACTGTATGGTGGACGAGTACCTCTACTGGAGGGGCAGATCCCTCCCCTTACTTAGGTGCTTACATCCCGATGATGCTAAGTGGGCATTGAGAGAGGTCCACTCTGGGGACTGTGGGAACCACATAGGTGGGGAAGCTCTAGCCTATCAGGTGCTTCGTATGGGGTACTATTGGCCGACCATCCACCAAGACGCAAAGAGTTTTGTGCAATCTTGCGAACCTCGTCAAAGAACTTCAAACTTGAACCACCAGCCACCCGAGCGACTGTCGTCCCTCAGTTCACCTTACCCCTTTGCCATGTGGGGAATCGACCTAATTGGGCCACTCCCTACAGCTCCCGCACAGATGAAACATGCTATCGTGGCTATCGACTACTTCACAAGATGGGTCGAGGCAGGACCTTTTTCTCTAATGTCAGAAAAGAATACAACCAATTCATCAAGACTAACGTGGTATGCAGATTTGGGACCCCTCTCATCATTATAGCTAACCTAGGGAAGCAATTCGACAACGCCCGGTTCAAAGACTTCTGCAAGGGATTGGGGATCGACCTCAGGCTTGCTTCAGTGGCTCATTCCCAGACTAACAGGGCTGGTAGAATCCACCAACAAGACAATCAAGAAACTTCTGAAAAAGAAGCTACAGCAGAAGAAAGGTAAATGGGCTGAAGAGCTGCCAGAAGTCCTCTTAGCATACCGGACTACAAAGAGAACATCTACCGAGGAGACACCTTACTCCCTGGCTTTCGGGGTTGTAGCAGTCCTCCCCATCGAGCATAAATTAACCTCGTTCAGGGTACATCACTTTGAGCCCGAAAGTAACGAAGTCAAGCTCCGGGCTAATCTAGACCTTTTAGAAGAAAAACAAGACCGGGTAGTAGAGAAACTAGCTATCTACCAGAGCAAGATCGCTAGATACTTCAACCAAAAGGTCAGAGCCCGGGAATTCAAAGAAGGGGATCTGGTACTTAGGAAAGTGACCCTGAACACTTTAAAAAGGTCGGATGGAGTCTTAAGTCCCAATTGGGAAGTGCCATATTTGATAAAGCTAGTTGTTCGCAATGGAGCTTATAAACTCGAAGACATGGACGGACGACCCATCAACCACACTTGGAATACAGACCATTTGAAGAAATTCTACCCTTGAAAGGAGTTCTTAAGCAGACTACCCCCACTTAGTTTTCATTACAGGTCCTAATAAAGATGTACTACATCTTAATCATCAATAAAGTCATTTTCCTTTTCTCTTCCATCTTTGTCTCCAACTATGTTCAACGTTAGTGACTATACACTTGAATGGGAATTCGACATAAACCTCTCGAGACCAGGAAATAGCTCGATAGCCCTCCTGATGCCTTGGTCGGGCTACCACCCCCAAGAAGGATCTGAGTGTAAGAGCATAGTTGCCTTCCAGATCTCGAGACCAGGAAATACCTCGATAGCCCTCATGATGCCTTGGTCGGGCTACAACCCCCAAGAAGGGTCTGAGTGTAAGAGCATAGTTACCCTCCAGATCTCGAGACCAGGAAATAGCTCGATAGCCCTCCTGATGCCTTGGTCGGGCTACCACCCCCAAGAAGGGTCTGAGTATAAGAGCATAGTTGCCCTCCAGATCTCGAGACCAGGAAATAGCTCGATAGCCCTCCTGATGCCTTGGTCGGGCTACCACCCCCAAGAAGGATCTGAGTGTAAGAGCATAGTTGCCTTCCAGATCTCGAGACCAGGAAATACCTCGATAGCCCTCATGATGCCTTGGTCGGGCTACAACCCCCAAGAAAGGTCTGAGTGTAAGAGCATAGTTACCCTCCAGATCTCGAGACCAGGAAATAGCTCGATAGCCCTCCTGATGCCTTGGTCGGGCTACCACCCCCAAGGAGGGTCTGAGTATAAGAGCATAGTTGCCCTCCAGATCTCGAGACCAGGAAATAGCTCGATAGCCCTCCTGATGCCTTGGTCGGGCTACCACCCCTAAGAAGGGTCTGAGTGTAAGAGCATAGTTGCCCTCCAGATCTCGAGACCAGGAAATAGCTCGATAGCTCTCCTGATGCCTTAGTCGGGCTACCACCCCCAAGAAGGGTCTGAGTGTAAGAGCATAGTTACCCTCCAGATCTTGAGACCAGGAAATAGCTAAGTAGCCCTCCTAATGCCTTGGTCGGGCTACCACCCCCAAGAAGGGTCTGATTGTAAGAGTATAGTTGCCCTTCAGATCTCGAGACCAGGAAATAGCTTAATAGCCCTCCTGATGCCTTGGTAGGGCTACCACCCCCAAGAGGGGTCTAAGTGTAAGAGCATAGTTGCCCTCCAGATCTCGAAACCAGGAAATAGCTAAGTAGCCCTCATGATGCCTTGGTCGGGCTATCGCCTCAAAATATATATATATATATATATATAAAATGTTTGTTTTCGTGTGTAGGATCAAAATCATCATAATCCCCTACACGAGTCTTAATTGTTACTATAGATGCCACTCTGGTTCCTATTCAAAACCAGAAATGAAACAAGAGTTCTCTAAAGCGATTCGATTTCTCATTAAGAACAAGGGGAGCCTATCCCCCGATAAGGCTACATCCACCAAACGAGGAGCCCAACCCCCGAGCTATGGCTATATAAAAAAAAAGAAAAAAAAAGAAAGCTAATAAGGGCAAAAAGGGGTGCCTACCCCCTTTTTTCCGGGCAATCAAAATCAAGTCAAGATGAACTGCTTCAAGCTTTGGGACTCTCTAGGCTCTCCTCCGCTGGCCCTCCTCCTTCTTGCCGATCATCGCCATCAACCCTCTCTACAGATAGCTGCCCATCTTGGTTATCCTCGCCGACCGCTCCTCCATTTAGAGGCTCCATCAGTTGATTAGCATGATCTTCCTCCAAAACCTCATTAATCACATCCATAACCTCAGGCGGGATAGCCGCATCAAGAAAGGCAGCCATGGACCCCGTCTGGCTCCTGTCGATCTCCATCTCTGTTAAAGGAAGATCCTCAAATGGGATCCTAACCTCTTCACCAGATACCGACTGGTCCTCCTCAGATTGAGAGGACAACTCTTTACTGGAAGACTCCCCGGGACCTAAAGTAGTAAAGGTAGGAAGAGGGAATGGAGGATCTGTCTGGGCTGGCTGTTTCCCAGCACCTGCTTGGCAGGAAGGGACCACCTTGTTACCTTAAGGGCGAGATAGCTCGACAGCCTTGAGCATTATTTCCTATCTATCCCAGCCAGCAATAGACTACAAATCAAAGTGAGGAGGAAGAGCTTCCGCGGCCTGAAAAGAAGCATAGAAATATCCGTCGCTGAAGGAGGTCTCCGCGTCAGCTTGCAGCTTGGTCATCTGAGTAATCAGAGACTGATTCTCGAGGTCCAACCTTTTAGCCTCAGATCTCCAGGAATCCCGCTGTCTAGCCCACCGGAGAGACTGAAGATGCTCCTAATCATAAGAATGCTTCATCCTCTCATGATCGCAGCGAAGCTCAGCCATCTCGACCTCGACCTCGACCTTTCCCTGGCTGGAAGTCATCTCTTCCACTAAAGACTAGGCCTGCTTGAGCAATTCCCTGGCTTTCTCAGCTTCAGCTTCGGCTTTTGCAACCTGGTCACGGAGGAGGGCTACCTGCTGGCCCATCGCAACATTAAACTTGAAGGCCTACAAAATACAGAACTCGAGTTAGAAACTGAACGAATTAACAAGAGTAGCACGAAGGAAATACAATTACCTCAGCTAAAATAGCAGACCCCTTGGTAATAAGGACGTCCACAGGCATGGAAGCCATCTGGGAGATCCCATCACCCGGACAAGACGCTATGAATTGCTCTGGGACTTCATCCCACCCTGCCGAGCTAGACTGAGGCCGGGAGTGGCTGGAAGGAACCCTCGCGACACCTTTCCCAGAAACCTCCGAAGCTTTGGTTGTTGGAAGCGCATCGGAATCAGGAGGTTGAGTCGAAGGGGTAGCAACTTTAGCGACCACAGCCGAAGGGACAGAAGCAGCCGGACCAACCACCTGGGGAACTTTACTCAAAGCCCAGAAAGCCCACAAAGCAAGAGCGGGCATCTTGGACCCAGCCGGAGAGATAGATGAAGCAAGAGCAGGTTCGACCTCAGTGGAGAGAAGAGAAACTCTACCTTGAGGAGAGCGTGAGACGTGGCGGGTAGCCGGTTCCACGACAAAAACTGTGAATAAACAGATTAAAACGGAAAATGTTAGAACCAAGCTGAGTAATAAGGCAAAGCAACTTAATGACACTTACGAGGAATAGCGTCTGAGATCCACAAATATTTGTTCACCCTACGAGGATCAAAGGCTTCAGCAGTAGGGAACTTCATGTTCAAATAATTCCAAGCTAGAATAGCCTTCAAGATGGCTTCGGACTTAGAAGGTAGGGAGTCCCTATCCCATGAGGGCTTGTCACTGAAAGCCATGGGAACCTCGAATTCATGCCCTCAAATGAAAATTGAGCTCCCCCAGTCATCCTCCGCAAGGATCCATTCTTCTTTCCAAGCGGGATTCTTCTTCGAATCACCGGGAATGATGAAGTTGAGCTTGTTCTTGGCCTAGGCATAGAGCTGGCCTCGAGGAGCGCCAGACAGGCTCCCAATCTGGAAGAGATAGGCCAGCTCCTCTGCACTCGGCTCCCTCGTCACCTTACTCATCTGACATTGTTCCCTCTATAGTACAAGGAAACCAATCAGATGCCTCCAGAAGCCATGCGTCAACTGGAGAGGAGCGAACTGGATGGCGTTAAGAGCCCGCCGAAGAGTCGGATGAAGGGGAAGCCTGACCCCATTCTCAAGAGTGACCATGTGAATCGGAAGCACACCTTTAGGGGGGTTGAAGAACTTATAATTTTTAGGAGGCACCGAGATGGATACGCTGTCGGGGATGCCAAACTTTGACCTCAAGCGGTCAATCAAAACCGGGTCGACGATGGAATCTGGGACAACCCGGAAATCATAAGGAGGGAGCCTCTCCAAAAGGGGACCAGGAGCCGAGACCCGATGCTCTCTCGCTGCATCACCGCCCACTTCTTTGTCTGAATCTTCGTCAACGATATCCAAAGGATGGTCAGGATGGTTGGAGAACCCAGTCCCAATGGATACATTCCTACTTGACCGCCGACGTTGCGAGGTGGGCGGGGAATCGTCGTCGTCAGAACTCCTCCTAGCCCGTTTCCCTAGAGTAAGACTGACGACCTCTTCGCCGTCAATTATGGAGTCAATTGAATCGCGACTAGTTTTCGACATAGTAAAAGCCAATAAGGATGAAAAATGAAGAAAAAGGCAAGTTTGGAGGAAAGGCTATGAGAGAAAATATTTCTTAGCAAAAAAAAAATTTAGTTCGAGAGATGTGATGAAGACGAGGAGAAAAATAGATATACATATATATATATATATATATAGGCAGGAGGGCAACAACACGAGCTATCGAGATCCTCGTTTGGTAATGGTAAAGAATCTCGGGGACTACCGTAACGTAACCGGATTAACTTAGAAGCAAGCTTATCATCTCACGCCACATCACTTACGCAGTTAAGATGGAGATCTCCCCAAGATTCTGGTAACGGTAAAAAATCTCGGGGACTACCGTAACGCAATCAGACTAATTCAGAGATAAATTAGTCGGTTCACATCACGTCACTCTAATGAGGAGATTTCCACAATATTTCTGTAACGGTAAAAAGAGGAAGATTTCCCAAATAAAATAAAAATATGACCCCAACCCCAAGCTCGACGTCTGGTGTTCAAGTCAGAGGGGACTTCGTTTAATAGCCAAAATTGGCTAAGGACCAAAGGAAAATTTTCCACCTTCCAGACCAGGCTCCATACCCAAGAGTTACCACTAGGAGACCATTCTATCCAGAGCCAAGCTACGATACCACCCCATGAACAAGGACGGGCTCCAGAAACATCCGGGATAGAGCCCGGAACTATCAGATCTAGCCTGCATCACCAAAACTAGAAATTCCCAGAAGTCGAAGTCACCTCGCAACTGCTCTAGAGACTTACCTATACCTCGCTGACACAGGAGAATGTCCCTAGGAAGCTGCACCTAGCTTCGAAAGGTCAGGGGAAGCCGCACCTAGCTTCAAAAAGGTCAAGGGAAGCCAGATCTGGCTCCTAGCGAGATGAAACTTCTCAAATGTCGAGGTCGGAACACTGATCGACCTCACTAGTTGATGCACCACACCATGTCATACTCAACGACCTCTATAAAGGATCATGCTGTGAAGATACGAAGATGCACTGGATCATATCTGGAAACGTTACCTATAGGTAGAACAAGTAATAGAGTCCAAAGAGGAAACAAACTGATCTCCACCAAGATATTCTCAATTCGGCTATTAACTCAAAGTCAATGACATTCTTTGAAGAGAAATCCCGCCCGATAAGGAGGGGAGAGACTGAGAAAATCAAGGGGAGAATCAGTTGATTTAACCTACAAAACTATGTATAAATAGAAAGAAAGAAAAAGAAAAGAGGAGACTACTATTCGACAGGCATACGACAAATACTCGACCATACCCTAGAGAGAATAGAGAGCAAAAATAAAGAAATTTGTATTTGTATACTATGCACGTTCAATAAAGAAAATTGTTAACGGAAATTTTGCTCAAGGTGAGAAGTCTCAGTTAACACCCTCAAGACCACTACCACGTAGGTGGTGGCCAAGATTTATTGTATGTGTAGCAATGATTTATAAAATGACAAGAAAGCAAGAATATTTTATTGAACATGCATGGTATACAAATACAGAAACTCTTTTATCTTTGCTCTCAACTCTCTCTAGGTAATGGTTGATTGTTTGTCGTATGCCTGTCGAATAGTAGTCTCCTCTTTTTCACTTTCTTTCTTTTCTATTTATACATAATTTGTAGGTCAAACAGACTGATTCCCCCTTTGATTTTCTCAGTCTCTCCGGTCCTTATCTGGCGGGATTTCTTGTTTTAATGTCATTGACTTTGCCGAATTGAGAGTATCGTGGTGGAGATCAGCTTATTTCCTTTTTGGATTCTATTACTTGTTCTGCATATAGGTAACGTTTCCTGATATGATTCAGTGTATCCCTCGTATCCTTTCAGCATGATCCTTTATAGAGGTCGTTGAATATGGCATGGTGTGGTGCACCAACCAGTGAGGTTAGTTAGTGTTCTGACCTTGATACCTGAGAAGTTTCATCCAGCTTGGAGCCAGATCTGGCTTCCCTTGACCCTTTTGAAGCTAGGTGTGGCTTCCCCTGACCTTATGAAGCTAGGTGCGGCCTTCTAGGGACATTCTTCTGTGTTAATCGAGGTACATGTGAGTCTCTGGAGCGTATGCGAGGTGTCCTCGACTTCGGGGAGCTTCTAGCTTTGGTGATGCGGGCTAGATCTGATCGTTCCAGGCTCTATCCTGGATGTTTTCGGAGCTCGTCCTTATTCCTGGGGTGATATCGTAGTTCGGCTCTAGATAGAGAGGTCTCCTGGTGGAAACTCTCGGGTATGGAACCAAGTCTGGGAGGTGAAAATTTTTCCTTTGGTCCTTAACCAATTTTGGCTATTAACAAAAATATTCTTGTTTTCTTTTGGGTGATGAATTGTATCATTATTCCTTGTCATTTTATAAATCATTGCTACACATACGATCAATCTTGGCCACCACCTATGTGGTAGTGGTCTCGAGGGTGTTAACTGAGATTTCTCGTCCCGAGCAAAATTTCCGTTAACAGATGAGAAGGCAATGAATTTTGCAACTTGGTCTTCATCATCCGAAGACTGTCTTCCTCCTCTAAGTCTTCACTATCACTCCAAGTAGCAGCCATCGCCTTTCCTTTCTTCTTCTTCTTTAAGTTGGCACATTCGGGGGCAATGTGACCATACCCACTACACTCATAACATTGAATACTCTTCTTGGAGTCCTTCTCTTCACTTTTCTCCACCTTTTTAAAATGAGTCTTCTTCTTCACAAATTTTCCTTTGGAGCCCATCCCTTTCTTCTCAAACTTCATGAATTGTTTGAACCTCTTCACCATAAGAGCCATTTCTTCATCCGAATCTTCTTCCTCCCTTTCTTCCTTGGAGGACTTCAATGCAATGCTCTTTTGCTTCTTTTGAGGTGTTGTTGAAGTAGGGGCTCTTCTTAACTCAAAAGCCATCAACTTGCCAATTATCTCACTTGGCTTCATCTTCTTATATTCGCTATTTTCCTCAATAGCCGTCACCTTTGCATCTTTCCGGGAGAGACCTCATAATTTTTTGGTTTATCGTTTTATCCATATATGGATCGCCTAATTGATGACTTTGGTTGACGATATCCATTAGCTTCACTTGGAATTCATTGAAGCACTTGTGATCTTCCATCTTCAAGAACTGAAATTGAGTTTGAAGAACTTGTAGTTTGGAGTCTTTTACTGCATCGGTTCCTTCATGTGCCATCTCCAACATTGTCCATGCTTCATGTGCATTCCTTGTGGTTTGGATTAGCTTGTGTTGATTCTCATCCACCGCACACAAGATTGCATGCATGGCCATGTTGTTCCATTTGGAGGCTTCAAAATATTTAGTATCCCATTCCGATTTAGGCTTGGGCACGATGCTTTCATCTTCGAGAGTCTTGGTAGGTGATGTGTAACCATCCTCAATCACCATCCAAACTCGATCATCAATTTGGCATAGGTAGGATTCCATTTTTCCTTTCCATGATGAGTAATTAACCCCTGTCAGAAGTGGAGGTCTTGAACTCGATCCTCCCTCTCGCTCATATGCGTTTCCACTCATGGTGTTTCAGGGTGAATGAGATGAATGCAATCAATCAAACAAAAAGAAAAAGGAAAACAAGCAAGACACACTAACCAAAAAGCAATCTAATGCAAAACACTCTTAGAGAGCAAAGGATCTCCTAATTATGTTAAGGATCCCGCTCTGTTACCAATTGAAAATACACTAAGAGTGATCAAACTAACCTAGAGGGGAGGGGGGGGTGAATAGGTTTTAGTTAAATTAAATGCCATCTTTTTTATTAATCAAAATTAAACAACACAGCCCCTAATCTCAAACATAATCAATCATTGCCATAATAAAAATGCGGAATAAACAAAAAGACACAATGATATGATTTATGTGAGAAACCCTCCAACTGGGTAAAAACTCACGGGCCTAATCACCAATCGAACCCTCAAATCCACTATTTGTAGAAACGATTACAATCTAGGTTGACCACATCACACCTAATCGGTTACTTATCCATCCTTGCTACCGGCAGGCCTTCAATAGTGATTTAAGGCTCTTGCTTGTATACTACCAAAGGCAAATACAAGACTTAACTCTTAAATGAAGAGATATGAAACCTAAATTGAATATGATGATATTCTAAATGCACAAAATGCAAAGTCAACACATTTAATGCTTATCTAGTCATGTATGCATGCTTCAAACAATCCTAGATATCATGTTGCTATAGGACACATATATAACCTAGCTATATGAAATCAAAGCATTCCTAGATGCAATAGCTATCACAATACAACAACCCAAACATCAACAAAAATCTCTATTTATAATAAAAATTATAATCTAGATGCAAAAGAAACATAAAAGAGAATTCTTGTTAAGCAAGAACACAAAGATGGATGATAGTGGTGTTCTACATACCAAGTAAGCTATGTTGATGAAGACCCATGCTTAGAAACATCCTAGATGAAACTAGATGATGATAGAACCATGAATGAATGATGGGTGATTGGGTTTTGGACAACAAAAATGGTTTCTTGCTACCTTTTCTTGCAAGACACTCTTGAGCTCTAAAATGAATGAAAAAGAATGGTTTCTGAAGCTCTAAAGAGGCAAGGAAGAGGAAAATGGCATATATATATGAAGCCCCAGACGAAATAACACAGTTTTGAAAAACAGTAACAAAATCCCATCATTACAGCTATGCTTTACCGCGGCTCGGGCAGGTTGTCCAGACCGCAGTTCACGCAGCAGTGTGCCTATTGGACAACATCGCTGTTGGGGCCGCTGTGCGTGCAGTGCACAGGTCGCGGTCAAGGCAGCAGGGGCCTACTGATGTTTACCGCGTCAGGGACCGCTGGGCGTACATGTGTACATGACGCGGTCAAGGCAGCATGTGCCAACTGATGTTTACCGCTTTGTATGTCGCGGTGCACGCAGCGCTTGCCAAGCGGTCTAGGCCGTGGTAAGAGAAGAACTCCCTTTTCCAGGCAGACTCAACACACTAAGTAATGTACAATATGTGCAAGTGTGGAGTGTGATAAATGGCATACAATGCATCTTCCAATTACATGTAAACAAGAATATAATGCATGCAAGTGAGTGTGTGCAACTGTATTCCTTCAAGTAAAAGTAGAGTCGGGTAATCTACCTTCCTTGAAGCACTTGGAGTCCAATGGAAGATCTTTAATTCCTAATCTACCCTTTTACAATGATTAACCCCAATTGCGATTTTGTCAATGAAATAAGCCAATCATAAAGTGAGGCACTTACACCAGCTACGATACCGCCCCACAGAAATAAGGACGGGCTCTAGAAATACCAGGAGTAGAGCCCGGCCCGGTCAGATCGAGCCCACATCACCGAACTTGAAACCAGGGAACAGCTAGAAGTAGGGATTACCTCGTAACCTCTCCAGAAGCTCGCCTGTACCCCGCTGATATAGAGGGGTGTCCGTAGGAGGCCACATCTAGCTCCAAAAGATCACGGGAGGTCAGACCTAGCTCCTGGCTAGACTAAGCTCCTGAATATCGGGGCTAAGACACTGATCGAACTCACTATCTGATGTACCTCACCATAATATACACCATATTCAAACGACTCCTATGAGGGATCATGCTAATAAGACATGAAGATACACTGGATCATATCTTAAGATGTTACTTACTTACAGAGTAAGTAATAGAGTCCAAACAGGGGACAAATAAATCTCCACCAAGATATTCTCAACTTAGCAGTTAACGCAAAGTCAATGACATTTAAAAAAGAAATCCCGTCCGATAATGAGGGAAGGGATTGAGAAAATCGAGGGGAGAATCAGTTAGTTTAACCTATGAAGACAATGTATAAAAGGAGGACTTCGATCTTCAGAAAGAGGATCTACTTTTCGACAGGCATACGACAAGAACCAGACTACACCCTAGAGAAATTGAGAGCAATTTGGGAGAGACCTGTATATCACACACTATTAATAAAGAAAGCATTTTTGATTCTCTTTGGTGGATAAAAGTACCAATATTCATTGTCATTTTACTAGGCACTGTCAAACATACATTCAACCTTGGCCACCACTTACGTGGTAGTGGCCTCGAGGGTGTTAACTGAGATTTCTCACCCTGAGCAAATTTTTTGTTAACACTTTCTGGCGCCGTCTGTGGGAAAACCCTACACCTAGTTAATCAAGCCAACTATTTGCATTTACATTTTCGTTGTTTTACAGGAACCATGAGGCTCCGCTCATCCCAAGGACAACATGGAGCTTCGGAACAACCTTCGGCGAGGCTAACGTGAAAGGCCCTAAGGAAGGGGAAGAAGTCTGGGTATAGCAATCAAGCTCCGGTCCAAACAACTAATGCGCGGGCTTCTGACAATCCTATAATAAGCCAAGCTGCGCTCGACCAACAAGTGGCAGCCTTCATGGAAACCGTCCGCATCTGCCTGCTCGTCGAAGGCATCATAGTCCAACCAACAAACCCGAATGATCAGGGAGAACTAAGCAGGTTCGGGGCTAGGCACCCTGCCTTCGACTTGATCCGGGATAGGCTAGGACCCATGCCCCCAATTCCGAAAAGACCTTCACAATATCAGCCCATGCGAGTTTAGTCTGCCGCAGATGCTTTGACCCGGGAGCAACGAGAGGTACCTTACCCAACGGCATCGAGAAGGAATGCCTGGGCCCAAGAGGAAGAGAATCGACAAACTTCCCTAGTGGATCCTGTCCATGAAGGGGATCAGGTAGAGGTCGCCAGTTCATCGGAGGGACTCGACAGCTAAGAATCCGAGGTTAATTCAAAGAGACCTGGGAATAAGCGACTTAGGGATCAGCTGGCAAAGCTACAGAAGGAGGTCCAGCAGATAAGAAAAGGAAAGAACAAGGAGGATAAAAAGGATCCATTAAGTGAGATGAACGCTCCCTTCACTAGGAGGATCCGGGAAACGGAGCTCCCACCAAAATTTAACCAACAGATAAGTTCTCTGGAAAAGAAGACCTTCTAAGCCACTTGGAGAGCTTCTTCCAACAGATGGAGATCCAGAATACTAAGAGAGCAGATATGTGTAGGATGTTTCCAACGACCCTAACCGACTACGCGAAAACTTGGTTCAGGAAGCTGCCTACTGGTAGCGTGGATTCTTTCATGAAGTTATCAACAGAATTTTGCTCGCAATTCCAAGGGGTCAAACCTCGTCCGAAGAATCCCATACACCTCCAATATGTGATTCAGGAACGAAGTGAAACACTTCGATCGTACGTGGAACGTTTTCACAAAGAAGTCATACAAATGAGAGTTTTCACCGAGAAAGAGACTCTCGCCAATTTCAGGCGGAGCCTGTGGGAAGGAAAACTTTTCCTTTCCTTAGCCAAGAGACCTCCCGACACTTACCAAGAGGCCTCTGATCGGGCTCTTGAGCTGGTTGAGATCGACGAGCAACTCAAAGTCAAGATGGAACACGACGATATGAGAACGGTGAAGCGTCAGAAAAATGAAGCCCCCAAATCTGAGCCAGCTCAGAAAACTCAGAATAAACCTCCCAATAGGTCGACCTATTGTTTCCCCGCTCCTCAGCACAGGCAAGAAAAATATCCAGCAAGACGAACCCCAGCTCGGGCTTCGCCACGTCCTAGGACTGTAGCCCCCATAATGCGAGGGGAGAAAGGGTATGACTATTACACTCCCCTGAACGCTTCCAGGGAAACGATCTACCTTGCTATACGAGACAAGGGGATACTCCAAAAGCCCGCTCCCATGAAAGCCCTAGTTGACAAGAGGAACCGGCACAAGTATTGCGACTTCTATGAAGACATGGGCCACAACACTTCAGAGTGTTATAATTTACGTAACCAGATTGAAGCCCTGATAAGGGGGGGGATGCTTGATTGAGTTCTTACAGTAGATCAGAGATAACATTCGGATTGGAAGGGAGGTACAAGCCAAGATCCGTAAGGATGCGGAGAAGAGAAAGGGGGAACTGACTGATTTAATGCAATAAATCCAGGTGATACACACCATCAGCGGAGGGCCCACACTAGCTGGCACCTCTAATAATTGCTGAAAAAACCACGCAAGGAAGATCCCCCGCGCAGAAGAAAGCCAGAGAGTCTTCAAGGTTAGCCAAAGCCCGATGGAGCCCTCCCAGTCAGCACAGATCGTTTTCACTGAAGCAGATGTCTTTAACACCGTGCAACCTTATGATGATCCTATCGTAATCACGATATAAATTGCCAACTATCTGGTCCATCGCGTGCTCGTAGATACGGGCAGGAGTGTAGATATCCTCTCCAAGGATACTTTGGAAAAATTAAATCTGAAGAATTATGTTACAATAGCTGTACAACTCGTCTTTATGGGTTCACCGGGGATTCTATCATACCGGTGGGATAGAAGATCCTCCCAGTAATTGTCGAAACTACACCTCTCCAATAGAATGTTATGACGGACTTTGTTGTGGTTGACACCCCATTGTCCTACAACGCTATTAATAGCCAAAATTGGCTAAGGACCAAAGGGAAATTTTCCACCTCCTAGACCTGGCTCCATACCCGAAAGTTTCACCTGGAGACCTCTATATCCATAGCCAAGCTACGATACCACCCCAGGCACAAGGGCGGGCTCCAGAAACATCTGAGATAAAGCCCGGACCTGAGAGCTTCCACCAGGAGACCTCTCTATCCAGGGCCGAACTGTGATACCACCCCAGGCACAAGGGCGGGCTCCAGAAACATCTAGGATAAAGCCCGGACCCGAGAGCTTCCACCAGGAGACCTCTCTATCCATGGCCGAACTGTGATACAACCCCAAGAACAAGGGCGTGCTCCGGAAACATCCGGGATAGAGCCCGGAACGATCAGATTTAGCCCGCATCACCAAAACTAGAAGCTCCCCGAAGTCAAGGTCATCTCGTAAATGCTCAAGAAACTTGTCTGTGCCTCGATTGACACAGAAGAAAGTCCCTAGAAGGCCGCGAGGTCAGTCAAGGCCATACCTGGCTCCGAAAAAGTCAAGGGAAGCCAGATCTGGCTCCAAGCTGAATGAAACTTCTCGGACATCAAGGTCGATATACTAATCAACCTCTCTGATTGACATATCACACCATATCGTCATATCCCACGACCTCTATAAGGATCATACCTAGAAACGTTACCTACATGCATAACAAGTAATAAAATCCAAAAAGGAAACAGACTGATCTCCACCACGATACTCTCAATTCGGGCGTCAATCCAAAAGTCAATGATATTAACGCAAGAAATCCCGCCCGATAAGGAAGAGACTGAGACAATCACTGAGACAATCAAGGGAGAACCAGTCTATTGACCTACAAACCATGTATAAATAGAAAAGAAAAGAAATGAAAAAGAGGAGACTACTATTCGACAGGCATACGACTAGCAATCGACCATTCACCAAAGAGAGTTGAGAGAAAAGAGAGAAGAATCTTTGTATTCGTGTACCATGCATGCTAAATAAAAACGTTCTTGTTTATTTGTCACTATATAAACCACTGTCACATATATAAAGAATTTTGGCCACCACCTACGTGGTAGTGGTCTCAAGGGCGTTAACGGAGATTTCTCATCCCGAGCAAAATTTCTGTTAACACTTTCTGGTGCCGTCTGTGGGAAACAAATCCTACACCCAACTAACCAATCGTTTGTATTTATATTTTCATTGTTTTATAGGAACTATGAGGCTCCGCTCCTCCCAAGGCCAACACAGAGTCCCGGAGCAATCTTCGGTGAGGCCAACCCGAAAGACTCTAGGAAGGGGGAGAAAGTCTGGATATAGTAGTCAATCTCCGATCCAGACAACCAATACACAGACTGCTGGCCACCCCATAGTGAGCCAGGCAGCGCTCGACCAACAAGCGGCGGCCTTCGTAGAATCCATTCGCGTCCGCCTCCTTACTGAAGGCATCACAGTCCAGCCGACCAACCTGAATGATCAGGGAGAGTCGAGCAGGCTCGGAGCTAGACCACCTGCTTTCGATCGCCTAGGCCCTCTTCCTCCCGAGCCAGCTTGAGATAGATCAGGGCCCCAACGTTGGATCCGGGATAGGCTGGGACCCATGCCCCCAGTTCCTAAAAGACTTTCACAATATCAACCCCGGCTAGTTAAGTCTGCCGCGGATGTTTTTACCCAAAAGTCGCGAGGGCTATCTCATCCAACTACATCTAGGAGAACTACCCGGGCCCTAGAAGAGGAAAGTAGACAAACTCCCCAAATGGATCATGTCCAGGAGGAGGACTGGATAGAAATTGCCAGTTCATCAGAAAGGTTCGACAGTGAGGAATCTGAGGCTAACTCGAAGAGACCTGGAAATAAGCGACTGAGGGATCAGCTGGCAAAGCTACAAAAAGAGGTCCAGCAGATAAGGAAGGGAAAGAGTAAGGAGGAAAAAAAGAATCCCCTAAGAGAGATGAACACTCCCTTCACTAGGAGGATCCGGGAAGCAGAGCTCCCCCCAAAATTCAAAATGCCAGCAGATAAGTTCTCTGGAACGGAAGATCCTCTAAGCCATTTAGAGAGCTTCGTTCAACAGATGGGGGTCCAGAACACTATCAGAGCAGCTATGTGCAGAATTTTTCCAACAACCTTGACCGACTATGCGAAAACCTGGTTCAGGAAACTGCCCGTTGGTAGCGTGGATTCTTTCACAAAATTGTCAACCGATTTTTGCTCACAATTCCAGGGAGTTAAACCTCGCCCGAAAGATCCCATACACCTCCAATATGTGATCCAGGAACGGAGTGAAACTCTTCGATCATACGTGGAGCGGTTTCACAAGGAGGTCATACAGATGGGAGTTTTCACTGAAAAAGAAACCCTCGCCAACTTCAGACGAAACCTCTGGGCAGGAAAGCTTTTCCGTTCTTTTGCCAAAAGACCTCCCGAGACTTACCAGGAGGCCTATGACCGGGCTCTTGAGCAGGTCGAGATCGACAAACAACTCAAGGTCATGATAGAACATGACGACATGAGAACGGCAAAACGTTTGAAGAAAGAAGCCCCCAAATTTGAGCCGGTGCAGAGAGCTCAGAATAAACCTTCCAACCGGTCGACCTATCGCCCCTCTGCTCCTCCGCATAGGCAAGAAAGATATCCAGCAAAACGAACCCCTCCCCGGGCTTCGCCGCCTCCCAAGACCGTGGCTCCAGTAATGCAAGGGGAAAAAGGATTTGACCACTATACCCCATTGAATGCATCCAGGGAAACGGTCTACCTTGCCATACGGGATAAAGGGTTGCTTCAAAAGCCCGCTCCCATGAAGGCCCTAGCTGACAGGGGAAACCGGTACAAGTACTGCGACTTTCACGAAGACGTGTGCCACAACACTTCGGAGTGCTATAACTTGCGCAACCAGATTGAGGCCCTGATAAGGGGAGAATGCTTGATTGAATTTTTACAACAGGTCAGAGATAATATCAGAAATGGAAAGGAGGTACAAGCTGAGATCCGTGAGGACATAGAAAAGAGGAAAGGGGAGCAGGTTGACTTAATGCAACAGATCCAGGTGATACACACTATCAGCGGAGGTCCTACATTGGCCGGCGTTTCCAATAACTCCCGGAAAAACCACGCAAGAAAGGTTCCCCGCCTTGGAGAGAGCCGGGGGATCTTCGAAGTAAGCCAGAGCCCGGCAGAGCCTGCCCAGTCAGCTCAGATCGTGTTCACTAAAGCAGATGTCTTCAACACTGTGCAACCTCATGATGATCCTATGGTCATCACGATACAGATCGCCAACTGTCTGGTCCTTCGCGTGCTCGTGGATACAGGAAGCAGTGTAGATATCCTCTTCAAAGATACCCTGGAAAAACTGAACCTGAAGCAACATTGCTACAACAGCTGTACCACTCCACTTTACGGTTTCACTGGGGACTCGATCATACCAGTGGGGTCAATGATCCTCCCAGTAATCATCGGGGTCACCCCGCTCCAACAGAACGTAATGACTGACTTTGTTGTGGTGGACACCTCATCGGCCTACAACGCCATCTTAGGAAGACCTTTCCTGTCCTCTTTGAAGGGAGTCTTATCCATATACCACAACGCTTTGAAATTCCCGGTTGGAACCAAGGTAGGAGAGGTACGCGGAGACTAGCAGGCAGCCAGGAAATGCTACGCAGTATCTGCCAATCCTACAACCCTAGCAAAGCAGTGTGTATAGGTGACAGTAATCCAGGAAGACATGGATACATCCCGGATAATCCAGGAGGAGAAGGAGCCCGCAGAACATACTGGGCATCCGGAGGATGAACCTATCATGCCCTACGAGGAAGAAAGGGGTAAGGAATGGGCCAGTGGGTAGCCCGTGGATAAACTAGAAGAGATATCCGTCAGGACTGACGATCCCTCCAAGGTCGTCAAGGTCGGAGCCGCCCTTGATCCAGAAGTAAAAAGAGGACTGATTGATCTTCTCAGAGAATTCAACGATATCTTCGCCTGGAACCATAATGAAATGCCTGGAATCCCGGCATCGTTTGCCACCCACCGGCTAGCAGTAGATCCAACAGTCAAGCTCGTCAAGCAGAAGAGGCGTCATTTCAACACTAATAGGAACGCGGCGGTACAGGAAGTGGTTGATAAATTGATCAAAGCGGGGTTCGTCAGAGAGGTACGTTACCCCGAATGGATCACCAACGTAGTCATGGTCACGAAGGTGAATGGAAAATGGCGTATGTGTGTCGACTACACCGACCTCAACCGGGCTTGTCCAAAAGACAGTTTTCCTTTGCCAAAGATCGACCAGCTTGTTGACTCCATATCCGGAAATAAACTTTTGAGTTTTATGGATGCATTCTCAGGATACAACCAAATTAAAATGCACCCGGCTGACCAAGATAAGACTAGTTTCATAACTGGGCAGGGCTTATACTGCTACAAGGTGATGCTGTTTGGTTTGAAGAATGCAGGGGCCACATACCAGCGGCTGGTTAACAAATTGTTCAAGCCCGAGATAGGAAGGACGATGGGAGTATATATCGATGACATGATCACAAAATCCCTAACCACAAAGGGACATCAAGAAGACCTTCGCAAAACCTTCCTCATACTGAGGGAAAACCAGATGCGTTTGAACCCCTCCAAATGTGCTTTTGGGGTAACGGCAGGAAAGTTCCTGGGCTTCATGGTTCATGAGAGAGGTATCGAAGCCAACCCAGAAAAAATTAAAGTTATCCTGGACTTGGAATCCCCGACCTCGCTCAAGCAAGTACAGATTCTGACTGGACGGGTGGCAGCACTCAACAGGTTTATCTCTCGCTCCACCGATAAATGCTCCCTTTCTTCAAGGCCATCAAACAAGGAAAGAACATGAAATGAAGCCAGGAAAGCGAGCAGGCGTTTCAAGATTTGAAGGAATACCTAACAAGCCCCCATTTGTTAGTCAAGCCGGTTCTCGGAGATGAGCTGCAGATTTACCTGGCTGTATCAGAAACTACAGTAAGCGGGGCTTTGGCCAAGGATTGTAGCGACGGTTTTCAAAGACCCATATACTATGTGAGTCATGCCTTGACCAAATCAGAAAGGAACTACGTTCTCCTAGAGAAGCTCGCTTATGCTCTGGTGATCTCAGCGAGGAAACTCCGTCTCTATTTTCAAGCTCACACAATAGCAGTGGTTACAGACCAACCCCTCCGTCAATTCTTGCAAAGACCAGATGTGTCAGGAAGGTTAGTTCTATCGGCACTAGAGCTCACTCATTTCGACTTAAAGTATAAGCCCCGGACTACGATTAAGGCACAGGCTTTAGCTGACTTCGTGGCAGAATTCTCAGTGATCCCAGATCCAGTTGATCCCTCAGTATCAAACGAGGTCCCTGAGAAGATATTCGAGGTCGAAAATTGGCCGGAGGGCTGCAAGCCATGGATCCTCTTTTCAGACGGAGCATCCGGAGGAGTTGGGGGAGGAGCTGGCATAGTTTTGATAGATCCGGAGGGGACTGAATTTTGTCACTGTTTCAGATTCGAGTTTAAAGCTACCAACAACGAAGCGGAATATGAAGCCCTCCTAGCCAGGATGAAGGTAGCCATCGAGCTAAAGGCCGACTACCTGCAGGTCAAGAGCGATTCGTTGCTTGTTGTAAACCAGGTGACTGGGGTCTACCAGGCAAAGGGAGATAATATGGTTGCCTACTTAAATCTAGCTCGGTTGCTGAAAAGAAAATTTAAGGGACTCAAGATCTATTAGGTGCCTCGACACCAAAACCATCGCCCAGATGTTCTGGCTAAAATAGCGGCGAACGGAGGCCAATCCCTACCAAGGGGAATTCCCCTCCAAGTAATCACCCGGCCAAGCATAGCCACAAATGGAGAAATTTGTTCCCTAGATCGCCTACCTTGCTGGATGGACCCAATTGTCACCTATCTCCTTGAAGGAGAGCTTCCTGAAGAGTCCGACCAAGCCTGAAGAGTTAAGAGACTCTCAGTTCAATACTGTATGGTGGACGGATACCTCTACAGGAGGGGCAGATCCCTCCCCTTACTTAGGTGCTTGCATCCCCGATGATGCTAAGTGGGCATTGAGAGAGGTCCATTCTGGGGACTGTGGGAACCACATAGGTGGGGAAGCTCTAGCCTATCAGGTGCTTCGTATGGGGTACTACTGGCCGACCATCCATCAAGATGCAAAGAGTTTTGTGCAATCCTGCGAACCTTGTCAAAGAACCTCAAATTTGAGCCACTAGCCACCCGAGCGACTGTCGTTCCTCAGCTCACCTTACCCCTTTGCCATGTGGGGAATCAACCTAATTGGGCCACTTCCTACCGCTCACGGACAGATGAAACATGCTATCGTGGCTATTGACTACTTCACAAGATGGGTCGAGGCAGGGCCTCTTGCTCGAATATCAAAAAAGAATACAACCAAGTTCATCAAGACTAACGTGGTATGCAGGTTCGGGACCCCTCTCATCATTATAGACGACCTAGGAAAGCAATTCGACAACGCCCAATTCAAAGACTTCGGCAAGGGATTGGGGATCGACCTCAGGCTTGCTTCAGTGGCTCATCCCCAGACTAACGGGCTGGTGGAATCCACCAACAAGACGATCAAGAAACTTCTGAAGAAGAAGCTTCAGCAGAGGAAAGATAAATGGGCCGAAGAGCTACCAGAAGTCCTTTGGGCATACCGGACTACAAAAAGAACAGCTACTGGAGAAACGCCTTACTCCCTGGCCTTCGGGGTTGAAGCAGTCCTCCCCATCGAGCATAAATTGACCTCGTTCAGGGTACAGCACTTTGAGCCCGAAAGTAACGAAGTCAAGCACCGGGCTAGTCTAGACCTCTTAGAAGAAAAGCAAGACCAGGTAGCAGAGAAAGTAGCGATCTACCAGAGTAGGATCGCTAGATACTTCAACCAAAAGGTCAGAGCCCAAAAATTCAAGGAAGGGGATCTGGTACTTAGGAAAGTAACACTGAATACTCAGAAAAGGTCGGATGGAATCTTAAGTCCAAATTGGGAAGGGCCATATTTGATAAAGCTAGTTGTTCGCAATGGAGCTTATAAACTCGAAGACATGGACGGACGACCCATCAACCACACTTGGAATACAGACCATTTGAAGAAATTCTACCCTTGAAAGGAGTTCTTAAGCAGACTACCCCCACTTAGTTTTCATTACAGGTCCTAATAAAGATGTACTACATCTTAATCATCAATAAAGTCATTTTCCTTTTCTCTTCCATCTTTGTCTCCAACTATGTTCAACGTTAGTGACTATACACTTGAATGGGAATTCGACATAAACCTCTCGAGACCAGGAAATAGCTCGATAGCCCTCCTGATGCCTTGGTCGGGCTACCACCCCCAAGAAGGATCTGAGTGTAAGAGCATAGTTGCCTTCCAGATCTCGAGACCAGGAAATACCTCGATAGCCCTCATGATGCCTTGGTCGGGCTACAACCCCCAAGAAGGGTCTGAGTGTAAGAGCATAGTTACCCTCCAGATCTCGAGACCAGGAAATAGCTCGATAGCCCTCCTGATGCCTTGGTCGGGCTACCACCCCCAAGAAGGATCTGAGTGTAAGAGCATAGTTGCCTTCCAGATCTCGAGACCAGGAAATACCTCGATAGCCCTCATGATGCCTTGGTCGGGCTACAACCCCCAAGAAGGGTCTGAGTGTAAGAGCATAGTTACCCTCCAGATCTCGAGACCAGGAAATAGCTCGATAGCCCTCCTGATGCCTTGGTCGGGCTACCACCCCCAAGGAGGGTCTGAGTATAAGAGCATAGTTGCCCTCTAGATCTCGAGACCAGGAAATAGCTCGATAGCCCTCCTGATGCCTTGGTCGGGCTACCACCCCTAAGAAGGGTCTGAGTGTAAGAGCATAGTTGCCCTCCAGATCTCGAGACCAGGAAATAGCTCGATAGCTCTCCTGATGCCTTGGTCGGGCTACCACCCCCAAGAAGGGTCTGAGTGTAAGAGCATAGTTGCCCTCCAGATCTCGAGACCAGGAAATAGCTCAATAGCTCTCCTGATGCCTTGGTCGGGCTACCACCCCCAAGAAGGATTTGAGTGTAAAGGCATAGTTGCCCGTCAGATCTCAAAGACTAGGAAATAGCTAAGTAGCCCTTCTGATGTCTTGGTTGGGTTATCGCCCCATATATATATAATGTTTGCTCTCGTGTGCAGGATCAAAATCATCATAATTGCTTACAAGAATCTTAATTGATGCTACAGATGCTACACTGGATACCATTCAAGACCAGAAAAAGAATAAAGTTCTCAAAAAGGCGCGTTAATTTATCATTAAGGGCAAGGGGAGCCTATCCCCCGATAAGGCTACATCCAAATGGGGAGCCCAACCCCCGAACTCAGGCTACAAAAAGAAGAAGGAAAAATAAAAAACTGACAATGGCAAAGCAAGGTGCCCACCCCTTTTTCCGGGCAATCAGAAACAAGTTATCCGCTTCAAGCTTTGGGACTATCATGGCCCTCCTCTTTCCTGCTGATCCGCGGCATCAACCCCCTCTACAGGTAGCTGTCCATCTGGGTTATCCTCGCCGACCACTCCTCCATTTAGAGGCTCCATCGGATGATCAGCTGGATCTTCCTCCAAAACTTCATTGATTACGTCCATAACTTCAGGAGGGATAGCCGCGTCAAGAAGAGCAGCCAAGGGCCCAGACTGGCTCCTGTCGACTTCCATCTCTGTTAAAGCTGGATCACCAGATGGGCTCCTAACCTCTTCACCAGCTCCTGATTGGTCCTCCTCGGATCGAGAAGATATCACTTTGCTGGAAGATTCCCCAGGACCTGAGGGGATAAAGGAAGGAAGATGGAATGAGGGATCTGACTGAGCGGGTTGCTTCCCAGTTCCTGCCGGGCTAGAGGGGACCACCTTGTCGCCCTCAGGGCGAGATAACTCGGCAGCTTTAAGCATTATTTCCTGTCTGTCCTAGCTCGCAATAGACGATAAATCAAAGGGAGGAGGAAGAGCTTCCGCGGCCTGAAAAGAAGCATAAAAATACCCATCGCTGAAGGAGGTCTCCGCATCAGCTTGCAGCTTGGCCACCTGAGTGATCAGAGACCGGTTCTCGAGGTCCAGCTTCTTAGCCTCAGATCTCCAGGAATCCCGCTGCCTAGCTCGCCGGAGAGATTGAAGACGCTCCTGATCAAAAGATTGCTTCATCCTCTCATGATCGCAGCGAAGCTCAGCCATCTCGAGCTCGATTTTTCCCTGGCTGGAAGTCGCCTCTTCCACTAAAGATCGAGCCTGTTTGAGCAGTTCCCCGGCTTTCTCGGCTTCAGCTTCAGCTTTTGAAGCCCGATCACGGAGAAGGGCTACCTGCTGGCCCATCGCAACATTAACCTTAAAGGCCTACAAATACAAAACCCGAGTTAGAAACTGAACGAATTAACAAAAAAAAAGCGTGAAGGAAATACAATTACCTCAGCTAAGATAGCAGACCCCTTGGTTATAAGGACGTCCACAAGCATAGAAGCCATCTTGGAGATCCCGCTACCCGGACAGGACGCTATGAACTGCTCCAGGACCTCATCCCGCCCTGTCGAGCTCGACTGAGGCCGGGAACGGTTGGAAGGAGCCTTCGCGACACCTTTCCCAGGAGCGACATCTTTCCCAGAAACCTCCAAGGCTTTGGTTGTTGGAAGCGCAGCTGAATCAGATGTTTGAGTCGAAGGGATAGCGACTTTAGTGGCCATGGCCGAGGGGGCAGAAACTGTTGGGCTAACCACCTGGGGAGCTTTACTCAAAGCCCGAAAAGCCCGCGAGGCCAGAGTGGCCATCTTAGACCCAGCCGGAGAGACAGAAGAAGCCAGGGCAGGCTCGACCCCAGAGGAGGGAAGAGAAGCTCCACCTTGAGGAGAACGCGAGACGTGTCTGATGGCTGGCTCCACGACAAAGACTGTGAATAAACATATAAAAAAAATGTTAGAACCAAGCTAAGTAATAAGAAGAAGCGACACAAGCATACTTACGAGGAATAGCGTCTGAAATCCGTGGATATTTGTTCACCCAACGAGGGTCAAAAGCTTCAGCGGTAGGGAACTTCGGATTCAGGTAATTCCGGGTTAGAATAGCCTTTAAGACAGCTTCGGACTCGGCAGGCAGGGAGTCCCGGTCCCAGGAGGGCTTGTCACTGAAAGCCGTAGGAACCTCGAATTCATGCCCTCTGATGAAAATTGAGCTCCCTCAGTCATCCCCCGCCAGGATCCATTCTTCTTTCCATGCGGGATCCTTCTTCGAAGCACTAGGAATGATGAAATTGAGCTTATTCTTGGTCTTGGCATAGAACTGACCCTGTGGAGCCCCAGAAAAGCTCCCAATCTGAAAAAGATACGCCAGCTCCTCTGCACCTAGCTCCCTTGTCACTTTACTTATCTAGCATTGTTCCCTCCATAACACAAGGAAGCCAATCAAATGCCTCAAGAAGCCCGGCGTTAACTGGAGGGGAGCGAGCGGGATGGCGTTTAGAGCCCGTCGAAGGGTCGGATGGAGAGGAGCCTGACCCCGTTCTCAAGACCGGCCACATGGATCGGAAGCACGCCTTTAGGGGGGTTAAAAAACTTGAAATTCTTGGGAGGCACCGAGATGGATACACTGTCGGGGATGCCAAACTTTGATCTCAAGCGGTCAATCGACACCGGGTCAACGGTGGAATCTGGGATAACCCGGAAATCATAGGGAGGGAGCCTCTTCCCAAGAGGACCAGGAGCCGTGACCCGACGCTCCCCCGCAGTACCACCGGCCATTTCTTTATCGGAATCATCATCGACGATGTCTAAAGGGTGGTCGGGATGGTTGGAGAACCCAGTCCCGATAGATACATTCCTACTGGACCGCCGACGTTGTGAGGTGGGCGGGGAATCATCGCCGTCAGAACTCCTCCTAGCCCGCTTCCCCAGACTAAGACTGACGACCTCCTCGCCGTCGAATATGGAATCACTTGAATCATGACTATTTTTCGACATTATAGAAAACGAAGAGTGAAGAAAGAATAGAAGACATAGAATGAAGAAAAAAGCAAGCTTGGAGGAAAAGCTGTGGAAATATTTCTCAACAAAAAGTACTTTTAGGTCAAGAAGATGTGAGGAAGATGAGGAGGGAAACAGACATATATATAGGCAGGAGGGCAACACCACAAGTTACCGAGATACTCGCTTGGTAACGGTAAAAAATCGACTCAGTAACGTAACCGGATTAAACTCGAAAGCGGGCTAATCATCTCATGCCACATCACTTACGCAGTTAAGAGGAAGATCTCCCCAAGATCCTGGTAACGGTAAAATAAAAAAATAAAAAAATAAAAAAAATCTCGGGGACTGCCGTAACGTGATCAGATTAATTCAAGGATAAATTAGTCGGTTCACAACACGTCACTCAAATGAAGAAATTTCCCAAAATTTCGGTAAGGGTAAAAAGAGGAAGATTTCCCAAATAAAGTGAGAATCTAACCTCAACCCTGAGCTCGACATCTGGTGTTCAAGTTAGAGGGGACTTCTGTTAATAGCCAAAATTGGCTAAAGACCAAAGGGAAATTTTCCAACTCCTAGACCTGGCTCCATACCCGAAAGTTTCACCTGGAGACCTCTATATCCAGAGCCAAGCTACGATACCACCCCAGGCACAAGGGCGGGCTCCAGAAACATCTAGGATAAAGCCCGGACCCGAGAGCTTCCACCAGGAGACCTCTCTATCCAGGGCCGAACTGTGATACCACCCCAGGCACAAGGGCGGGCTCCAGAAACATCTGGGATAAAGCCCGGACCCGAGAGCTTCCACCAGGAGACCTCTCTATCCAGGGCCGAACTGTGATACCACCCTAAGAACAAGGGCGGGCTCCGGAAACATCCGGGATAGAGCCCGGAACGATCAGATTTAGCCCGCATCACCAAAACTAGAAGCTCCCCGAAGTCAAGGTCATCTCGCAAATGCTCAAGAAACTCGTCTGTGCCTCGATTGACACAGAAGAAAGTCCCTAGAAGGCCGCGAGGTCAGTCGAGGCCATACCTGGCTTCGAAAAAGTCAAGGGAAGCCAGATCTAGCTCCAAGCTGAATGAAACTTCTCGGATATCAAGGTCGATATACTAATCAACCTCTCTGATTGACATATCACACCATATCGTCATATCCCACGACCTCTATAAGGATCATACCTGGAAACGTTACCTACATGCATAACAAGTAATAAAATCCAAAAAGGAAACAGACTGATCTCCACCACGATACTCTCAATTCGGGCGTCAATCCAAAAGTCAATGATATTAATGCAAGAAATCCCGCCCGATAAGGAAGAGACTGAGACAATCACTGAGACAATCAAGGGAGAACCATTCTGTTGACCTACAAACCATGTATAAATAGAAAAGAAAAGAAATGAAAAAGAGGAGACTACTATTCGACAGGCATACGACTAGCAATCGACCATTCACCAAAGAGAGTTGAGAGAAAAGAGAGAAGAATCTTTGTATTCGTGTACCATGCATGCTAAATAAAAACGTTCTTGTTTATTTGTCACTATATAAACCACTGTCACATATATAAAGAATTTTGGCCACCACCTACGTGGTAGTGGTCTCAAGGGCGTTAACAGAGATTTCTCATCCCGATCAAAATTTCCGTTAACAAACGCCATCCTAGGGAGACCATTCATGTCCTCCTTGAAGGGAGTCTTGTCTATATATCACAATGTCTTGAAGTTCTCAGTGGGAACCAAGGTGGAGGAGGTACACGGAGACCAGCAAACAGCTAGGAAGTTCTACGTTGTGTCTGCCAATCCTACAGCTTTAGCAAAACAGTGTGTACAGATCACAATAATCCAGGAAGATATGGAAACATCCCGGATAATCCAGGAAAAAATGGAGCCCTCAGAGCATCCAGACAGTGAACCCATTATGCCTTATGAGGAGGAACAGAGCAAGGAGTGGGCCAGCGGGCAACCCGTAGATAGACTAGAGGAGATACCCATCAGAAATGACGATCCTTTAAAGGTCGTCAAGGTCAGGGCTACCCTCGAGCCAGAAGTGAAAGAAGGCTTGATTAGTCTTCTCAGAGAATTCAGCGACATCTTCGCTTAGAGCCACGATGAAATGCCCGGGATCCCGATATCATTGGCCGCCCATCGACTAGCGGTAGATCCAACAGTTAAGCCCGCCAAACAAAAGAGGCGTCACTTCAACGCTGAGAGGAACGCTACGGTGCAGGAAGAAGTAGATACATTGATCAAGGCAGGGTTTATCAGAGAAGTGCGCTATCCCGAGTGGATCGCCAACGTGGTCATGGTTACGAAGGCGAATAAAAAGTGGCGTATGTGTGTCGATTACACCGACCTCAACCTGGCATGTTCAAAAGACAGTTTTCCTTTACCAAAGATTGACCAGCTGGTTGACTCCACGTCCGGAAATAAATTTCTGAGTTTTATGGACGCGTTTTCAGGATACAACCAAATTAAGATGCACCCAGCTGACCAAGATAAGATCAGTTTCATTACTGGGCAGGACGTGTACTGCTATAAGGTGATGCCATTTGGTTTGAAGAATGCTGGGGCTACATACCAACGGCTGGTTAACAAGCTGTTCAAGCCCGAGATCGGAAGGACGATGGAGGTATACATCGATGATATGATCACAAAATCACCAACCGCAGAAGGACATCGGGAAGACCTTCGTAAGACCTTTCTTATACGGAGAGAAAACCAGATGCGGTTGAACCCCTCCAAGTGGGCCTTCGGGGTAACAGCGGGGGAGTTTCTAGGTTTCATGGTTCATGAGAGAGGCATAGAGGCCGACCCAGAAAAAATCAAAGCTATCTTGGACCTGGAATCCTCCACATCACTCAAACAGGTACAAATTCTGACTGGGCGTGTAGCGGCGCTCAACAGGTTTATCTCTCGCTCCACCGATAAATGCCTCCCTTTCTTCAAAGCCATCAAACAAGGGAAAAACATGAAATGGAGCTAGGAGAGCGAGCAAGCTTTCCAAGCCTTGAAAAAATACCTAACAAGCCCACCGTTGTTAGTCAAACCAGTTCCCGGAGAGGAGCTACAGATCTACTTGGCCGTCTCAGAAACTGCAGTAAGCGGAGTTTTGGCCAAGGAGTGTGGCGACGGGATTCAAAGGCCCATATACTATGTGAGTCATGCTTTAACCAAGTCAGAGAAAAATTATATTCTCCTGGAAAAGCTCGCTTATGCTCTGGTGATCTCAGCAAGGAAGCTCCATCCCTATTTTCAAGCTCATTCAATAGCAGTGGTGACGGACCAACCTCTCCTCCAATTCTTATAAAGACTAGATGTGTCCGGAAGGCTAGTCTTATGGGCCCTAGAGCTCACTCATTTCGATTTAAAATATAAGCCCCGGACCAAAATTAAGGCACATGCTTTGGCAGACTTCGTGGCAGAGTTGTCAGTGCTCCCAGGTCAAGAGAATCCCGCAACACCAAATAAGATCCCTGAAAAGACCTCCGAGATCTACAATTGGCCGGAAGGCAGCAAGTCCTGGACCCTCTATATTGATGGAGCATCCGGGAAAGTTGGGGGAGGAGCTAGCGTAGTTTTAATAGACCCGAAGGGGACTGAATTCTGTCACTGTTTCAGATTCGAGTTTAAAGCCACAAATAATAAAGCAGAGTACGAAGCCCTCCTAGCCGGGATGAAGGCAGCCATCGAACTAGAGGCCGATTACCTACAAATCAAGAGCGACTCATTGCTTATTGTCAATCAGGTGTCTGGGGTGTATCAGGCGAAGGGAGATAACATGGCTGCCTACCTAAAGCTGGCTCAGTTGCTTAAAAATAAGTTTATGGGGTTCAAGATCGATCAGGTGCCTCGACACCAAAACCACCGCTCCGATGTTCTAGCTAAGATAGCTGCAAATGGAGGCCAATCCTTACCACGAGGAATTCCCCTCCAAGTGATCTCCCAACCAAGCATAGCTGCAAATAAGGAAATCTGCTCCCTAGATCGTCAGCCTTGCTGGATGGACCCGATCGTTGCCTACCTCATAGAGGGAAAGCTTCACGGAGTGCCCGATCAAGCCCAAAGAATTAAAAGACTCTCAGTCTGATATTGCCTGGTAGACGGGTACCTCTATAGAAGGGATAGATCCCTCCCCTTACTTAGATGTTTACATCCTGACGATGATAAATGGGCACTAAGAAAGGTTCACTCTGGGGACTGGAGGAACCACATCGGTGGAGAGGCTCTAGCTTATCAAGTGCTTCGTATGGGGTACTAATGGCCAACCATCCACCAAGACGCAAGAAGCTTTGTACAATCTTGCGAGCCATGTCAAAGGACTTCAAACTTGAACCACCAGCCACCTGAGCGACTATCGTCTCTCAGTTCACCCTACCCATTTGCCATGTGGGGGAACGACATAATTGGACCGCTTCCCACCGCTCCCGGACAGGTGAAATATGCTATCGTGGCTATCGACTATTTCACAAGATGGGTCGAGGCAGGGCCTCTTTCTCAGATATCAGAAAAGAATACTACCAAGTTCATCAAAACCAACGTGGTATGTAGATTCGGGACCCCTCTCATCATTATAGCAGATCTGGGCAAGCAGTTCGACAACGCTCGATTCAAAGATTTCTGCAAAGGATTGGAGATCGACCTCAGGCTCGCTTCAGTAGCCTATTCCCAGACTAACGGGCTGGTGGAGTCCACCAACAAGACTATCAAGAAGCTTTTGAAGAAGAAACTACAGTAAAAAAAAAGGCAAATGGGCCGAAGAGCTGCCAGAAGTCCTCTGGGCATACCGGACTACAAAGAGAACAGCTACCGGGGAGACACCTTACTCCCTGGCTTTCAGAGTTGAAACGGTACTCCCCATCGAGCATAAATTAACCTCATTCAGGGTGCAACATTTTGAACCTGAAAGTAACTAGGTCAAGCTCCAGACTAATCTGGACCTTCTAGAAGAGAAACAAGACCGGGTAGCGGAGAAAGTGGCAATCTACCAGAGCAAGATCGCTAGATATTTCAACCGAAAGGTCAAAGCCCAGAATTTCAAAGAAGGGGATCTGGTGCTTAGGAAAGTGACCTTGAATACTCGGAAAAGGTCAGATGGAGTTCAAAGCCCCAATTGGGAAGGGCCATAGTTGATAAAGTTCGTTGCTCGTAATGGAGCCTACAAACTCAAAGACATGGATGGACGACCCATCGACCACACTTGGAACGCAGATCACTTGAGGAAATTCTACCCCTGAGCAGGGAGTTTTCAATCCATTTAGGTTTCATTAGAATCTCTAATAAAGATGTACTACATCTCGATCATCAATAAAGTCATTTTTTTTATCTCCGACTATGTTCAACATTAGTATCTACATATTATACTGGGAAATTCGACATAGACACCTTAAGACCAATGACTAGCCCGAGAAGCCCGCTCGCTACCCCTGATGCCTTGGTTGGGCAACCACCCCCAAGAAGGGTCTGAGTGTAAGACCATAGTTGCCATCCAGATCTCGAGACCAGGACATAGCTAAATAGCTCTCCTGATGCCTTGGTCCAGCTACCACCCCAAGAAGGGCCTGAGTGTAAGAGTATAGTTGCCATCCATATCTCGAGACCAGGAAATAGCTAAACAGCCCTCCTGATGCCTTGGTCGGGCTACCACCCCCAAGAAGGGTCTGAGTGTAAGAGCATAGTTGCCATCCAGATCTCGAGACCAGGAAATAGCTAAACAGCCCTTCTGATGCCTTGGTCGAGCTACCACCCCCAAAAAGGGTCTGAGTGTAAGAGCATAGTTGCCATCCAGATCTCGAGACCAGGAAATAGCTAAACAGCCCTCTTGATGCCTTGGTCCAGCTACCACCCCCAAGAAGAGTCTGAGTGTAAGAGTATAGTTGCCATCCAGATCTCGAGACCAAGAAATAGCTAAACAGCCCTCCTGATGCCTTGGTCGGGCTACCACCCCCAGAAGGTTTTGAGTGTAAGAGCTTAGTTGCCACCCAGATCTTGAGACCAGGAAATGGCTAGACAGCTCTCCTAATGCCTCGATCGGGCTACCTCTCCTGTAACAGATTTAAATATCTCATAATGCCTCGATCGGGCTACCTTTCCTGAAACGGATTTAAATATAAATATTTGTTTTCATTTGTAGGATCAAGATGATCCTGATAAGAATTCCCTACAAAGCTAGAATGAAGTATGAACAAATCGTTAGAGTAAAGTATGAACAAATTATCATCAAGGATGCAGTTTTGGTGCCTAGTCAGGACCAGGAATAAAACAAGAGTTTCTCAAGCGAGTCAGCTTCTCATTAAAAACAAAGAAGCCTATCCCCCAGTAAGCCTACATCCATCAAGCGGGGAGCCAAACCTCCGAATACGGGCTACAAAAAAAACACAACTAAACTAATCATGAGTAAAACGGGGTGCCCACCCCCTTTTCCAGGCAATCAAGGCCAATAATGAACAGGCAGCGTCAATCTTTGGAGCTCTCTTGATTTCCCCCTGCTGATCCTCCTCCCTCATGCTGATCCTCGCCATCAACCCCCCCCCCCCCCCCCCCCCCCCCCCCTTCAGGTGGTTGCCTATCTTGGTTATCCTCGCCAACCACCTTTCCATTCAGAGGCTCCTCCGATTGATCAGCAGGATCTTCCTCCAGGACTTCGTTCATCACTACCATAACCTCAGGCGGGATAGCCGCATCAAGAAGGGCAGCCATAGACCCCGTCTGGCTTCTGTCAACCTCCATCTCCATTATAACGGGTTCTACAGACGGGCTCCTGTTCCTTCCCCAGCTCCTGGCTGATCTCCTTCAGATCACGAGGACAGAACCTTACTTGAAGATTCCCCAGGACCTGAAGTAGTAAAGATAGGAGGAGGAAATGGAGAATCTGCCTGGACGGGCTGCTTTCCAGCTCCTGCCTGGCTCGAGGGAACCGCCTCGCCATCATCAGGGCCAGACAACTCAGCAACCTTAATCATTATTTCCTTTCTAACCCAACCGGCGATGGATGATAGATCAAAGGGAAGGGGGAGAGCCTCTCCGACCTGAAAGGAAGGGTAGAAATATCCATCACTAAAGGAGGTGTTTGCGTCAGCTTGTAGCTTGGTCACCTGAGCAGTCAAATCCTGATTCTCGAGGTCCAACTTCCTAGCCTCAGCTTTCCGAGAATCCCTCTGCTTGGCCTACCGGGTAGATTGGAGACGTTCCTGATCATAAGACTGCTTCGTCCTCTCATGATCACAATGAAGCTCGGCCAGCTCGACCTCAATTTTTCCTTGGTTGGAGATCATCTCTTCTACTAAGGTCTGAGCCCGCTTGAACAATCCTATGGCTTTCTCGGCTTCGGCTTCAGCCTTAGCAGCTCGGTCACGAATGAGGGTTACCTGGTGGCCCATGGCTACATTTAACTTGAAGGCCTATAAAATACAAAGCTAGGGTTAGAAATCGAACAAGCTGGCAGGAGCAGTACAAAGAAAATACAATTACCTCAGCTAAGACAGCAGGCCCCTTGGTGAGCAAGACATCCACGGGCATTGAGGCCATCCAAGAGAGCCCCCCGCCCGGACAGGATGCGATGAATTGTTCCACGACTTCATCCTACTCCGTCAAGCTCGACTAAGGGCGGGAACGGCTAGGAGGAATCCCTGTGACACCCTATTTAAAGTCCTCCGAAGCTCGGGGGGTTGGAAGCATAGCGAAATCAGGAATACGAATCGTGGGAGTAGCAACGTTAGTAACAACAATAGAAGGGGCAGAAGCAGTTGGACCAACAACTTGGGGAGCCTTACTCAAAGCCGGAAAAGCCCCCGATGCAAGGTTGGCCATCCTAGACCCAGCTAGGGAGGTAGATGAAGCAAGAACCGGTGTGACCCCAGCAAAGGAAAGAGGAGTTCGAGTCTGAGGAGATCATTGGACGTCGCGAGAAGCTGGCTCAACAACAAAAACTGTGAGTAAACAAAACAAAAGAGGAAACGTCAAAACTAAGCTAGTCAACAAGACAAAGCAAGACGATTTAGTGACACTTACGAGGAGTAGCATCCGATATCCGCAGGTATTGATTCACCCTACGAGGATCGAAGGCTTCAGCGGTTGGGAACTTCAGGTTCAAGTAGTTCCTGGCTAGAATAGCCTTCAAAATAGTTTCAGATTCAGAAGGCAGGGAGTCCCGGTCCCACGATGGTTTGTCACTAAAAGCTGTGGGAACCTCAAACTCATGCCCCCCAATAAAAATCGAGCTTCCCCAATCACCCCCCGTAAGGATCCACTCTTCCTTCCAGGTGGGATCCTTCTTCGAAACGCTAGGAATGACAAAGTTGAGCTTGTTCCTGGAAAGGTAGGCCTGCTCCTCTGCTCTAGGCTCACTCCTCACCTTGCTCAGCTGGCATAGTTCCCTCCACAGCATGAGGAAGCCAATTAAATGCCTCTAGAAGCCAGGCGTCAATTGGAGGGGAACAAGTTGGATGGCTTTGAGAGCTCGTCGAAAGGTAGGATGAAGGGGAAGCCTAACCCCATTCTCGAGAGTCGCCACATGAATTGGAAGCACGACTTTGGAGGGATTGAAGAACTCATAACCTTTGGGAGGAACCGTGAAGTCAGGGACAACGGTGGAATCAGGGACAACCCTGAAACGGTCAATCGGGTTCGGATCAACGGTGGAATCAGGGACAACCCTGAAGTCATAGGAAGGAAGCCTCTCTAAAAAGGGGTCGGTAGCCGGGACTCGACGCTCCCCCGCGGCGTCGCTGCCAACCTTTTATCGGAATCTTCATCGGCTAGATCCAGAGGATGGTCGGGATGGTTAGAAAACCCGGTCCCATTGGACACGTTCCTATTAGACCACCGACTTTACGGATTGGGCGGAGAATCATCTAAGCTCCTCCTTGCCCATTTTTCAAGGGCAAGGCTGAAGACCTCTTCACCATCAACCATGGAATCAACGGAGTCGTGACTGGTTTTCGACATGATGGAATGAAGTCGGTGAGGATGAGGAATGAAGAAAAAGATATGCTTGAGAGAAAGTTTATCTTGGGAAATTTTGAAATTTGAAAGATATGAGGAAGACTTTGAGATAAACAAGTATATATAGGCAAGAGGGCAGCAGCACGAGTCGTCGAGATTTTCGGTTAAGATCACCTAAAATCTCGGAGACTGCCGTAATGCAGCCGGATTAACTAGGAAATAAATCAATCAGATCCCGCCAGTCACTCACGCAGTTAATGGGAAGATTCCCCCAAGATTCTGGTAACGGTAAAGAAGGAAAAATTTCCCAAATAAAATAGAAAATCTAATTCCAACCCCAAACTCGACAACCGGTGTTCAAGTCAGAGGGGACTTCTACTAATAGCCAAATTTGGCTAGGGCCAAAGGGAAATTTTCCACCCTCTTAGTATGGCTCCATGCCCGAGGTTATCCACCAGGAGACCACGTTTCCTGAAGCCGAGCTACGATAGCGCCCCATAAAAATATGGACGGGCTCCAGAAACACCAGGAGTAGAGCCCGGCTCTGTCAGATCAAGCTCGCATCACCGAACCTGAAACCAGGGAACCACCCCACCCCGAAGTCGGGATTACCTCGCAACCTCTTCAGAAGCTTGCCTATACCCCACTGACATAGAGAGGTGTCCGTAGGAGGCCACATCTAGCTCCAAAAGATCAAGGGAGGTCAGACCTAGCTCCTGGCTAGACTAAGCTCTTGAATATCGGGGCTAAGATACTGATCGACCTCACTATCTGATGTACCTCACCATAATATACACCATATTCAAACAACCCCTATGAGAGATCAGGCTAATAAGACATGAAGATACACTGGATCATATCTTAAGATGTTACTTACGTACAGAGCAAGTAATAGATTCCAAACAGGAAACAAATTAATCTCCACCAAGATATTCTCAACTTAGCAGTTAACGCAAAGTCAATGACATTTAAATGAGAAATCTCGTCCGATAAGGAGGGAAGAGATTGAGAAAATCAAGGGGAGAATCAGTTAGTTTAACCTATGAAGACAATGTATAAAAGGAGGACTTCGGTCTTCAGAAAGAGGATCTACTTTTCGACAGGCATACGACAAGAAACCGACTACACCCTAGAGAAATTGAGAGCAATTTGAGAAAGATCTGTATATCACACACTATTAATAAAGAAAGCATTTTTGATTCTCTTTGGTGGATAATAGTACCGATATTCCTTGTCATTTTACTAGGCACTGTCAAACATACATTCAACCTTGGCCACCACTTACGTGGTAGTGGTCTCAAGGGTGTTAACTGAGATTTCTCACCCTGAGCAAATTTTCTATTAACAACATTGTTATTCCTTTTCTTTGCATCTTGTTGCTTCATGAACCTTTGACGTTTTATCTAATCCTTTTGTGTATATTCTTTAACCCATCCTTGCTGGAGAATCCAACATTTCGTTTGAGCCTCTAGGGCTAGACGAGGTCGGCTGCTCGTTCCTTTTGAATGGGGCCTAAGTGCTTACTTTGGCTCGCAGGCTATGTTATCCTGGGTGTTGCCCAGTTTCTAGTGCAATGAGGTGAACGGACAAGGTCGGCAATATTTTATGCCACCCCCATTGCTGCTTTTTACCCATGTTATGTTGGATGATGCCAGTCTTCGATGCTTTGCTAAATTTGAGCATGTTATCCTAGGTGTTGCCCAGTCTTTAACTCGAACTAGTGTGAGTTATCCTAGGAGCTACCTAGTCTTTAACGTAGCGAGGTGTCCAGATTACTAATGGTGTTTAGCACAGATCAGGTCGGAAGCGTTTTATCCCGGGGTAAGTCCTAGTGTTTAACACTACTCGCACGTGTTATCCTAGGTACTGCCCAGTCTTTAACTTAGCGAGGTGGCTGAATCGAGGTCGGCATTGCTTTATCCAAAGGTAAGTCCTAGTGTTTAATGCTACTCACACGTGTTATCTGGGTACTGCCCAGTCTTTACATAGCTAGGTGGCCAAACGAGGTCGGCAACGCTTTATCTCAGGGGTAAGTCCTAGTGTTTAACGCTACTCGCACGTGTTATCTAGGCATTGCCCAGTCTTTAATGTAGTGAGGTGTTGGAGCTGATGCGCATATGATTGCATCAATGTTTTTGTCTCACTAGGCTCTTTAAGCTTGATCTTTGTGATTGTGCAAGTTGTGTTGGCTAATGTGTTAGGTTTTAGATTTGTGTTGGCGGGTGAATAGATATAATCTCAAAATTCTTGCAACTTCTTTTTATTCACAAGATAGACAATTTTACAATGAAGTTTTAACAAGTATATTGATTCAACAAAATAATATGAATACAATTAAGCAATGCCTGAATCAATACAAGTTCAAAGAAAGTAAAGCTAATAAAAACAAAAATCAACACAAAGTATTTTTACGTGGTAAAACCTTAAAAGAGGAAACATCCACGGATTGATACCATAACAAATGACAAAAGCAATTTACTATGACAAATAGGAGTTACACACTTAAGAGGCAATCAACACAAGATTCACTCTCTAAGCTATCAACACCTACTTTACCCTTTGGCCTAGTGAACTTACTAAGCCAACTTCCTATCCAAGACCTCACGTCTCTAAAAAGGCACCTTGCTTGTCTATCCAAGTCACCCTGACTATAGACAAGACTTCCTCGCTTGGCTATCCGGACCACCCCGATCCTAGCCAAGACTTCCAATGCTTAGCTATTCGGATCACCCCGATCCTAACCAAGACTTCCAATGCACAACTTGAAGAATCACTCTCTAAATGTGACTTCTAATGCTCAATCCAAAGAATCACTCTAAGGAATGAGACTTCCAACCTCTTCACAAGGCAAATGATCTAAGTGAATGCAAATGATGCAAGCACTAGCAAATAGAGCAAGTTGATCAAACACACTCTATGAAGAATTAGTTTTGCACAAAACAAGCTCACAATCAAATGTAACTAATTCTTTTGAACATGTGATTAGAGATCTAGATTAGGCAATCAAAATCATCCACAAAAATATCTAGAAATCTAAACATGCATGGACCCCATCTGGCTCCTGTCGACCTTCATCTCCATTATAAGGGGTTCCTCAGACGGGCTTCTAGCCCCTTCCCCAGCTCCTGACTTGTCCCCCTCAGATCGAGAAGACAGAACCTTCTAGAAGACTCCCCCGGACTTGATGTAGTAATGGTAGGAGGAGGAAATGGATGATCTGTCTGGACGGGCTATTTTCCAGCTTCTGCTTGGCTCGAAGGAACCGCATCGTCGCTATCAGGGCGAGATAGCTCAGCGGCCTTAATCATTATTTCATGTATATCCCAGCCGGTAATAGATGACAGGTCAAAGGGAAGAGGGAGAGCTTCTGCGACCTGAAAGGAAGCGTAGAAGTATATATCGCTGAAGGAGGTCTCTGCGTCAGCTTGCAGCTTGGTCACCTAAGCAATCAAAGCCTGATTCTCAAGGTTCAACTTTTTAGCCTCAGGTTTCCAAGAATCCCTCTGTCTGGCCCGCCGGATAGATTGAAGAAGCTCTTGATCATAAGATTGCTTCGTCCTCTCATGGTCACAACGAAGCTTAGTTATCTCGATCTCAACCTTTCCCTGGTTGGAGGTCATCTCTTCCACTAAAGACTGAGCCTGCTTAAGCAATGCCATGGCTTTCTCGGCTTCGGCTTCAGCTTTTGCACTAAAGACTGAGCCCGGTCGTGAAAGAGGGCTACTTGCTGGCCCATCACTACATTAAACTTGAAGGCCTACAAAAGACAAAGCCAGAGTTAGAGATTGAACAAATTAGCAGAAGCAGTATGAGGGAAATGCAATTACCTTAGCTAAGATAGCAGACCCCTTGGTGATCAGGACATCCACGGGAATGGAGGCCATCCTGGAGATCCCACCGCCCGGACAAGACACGATGAATTGTACCAGGACTTCGTCCTGCCCCGTCGAGCTCTACTGAGGGCGGGAACGGCTGGAAGGAATCCTTGGGACACCCCTTCCAAAATCCTCTGAAGCTTAGGGGTTTGGAAGCACAGCAGAATCAGAAGGGTGAATCGAGGGGGTAGCAACTTTAGTGACTACAACAGAAGGGGCAGAAGCAGTCGGACCAACAGCCTGGGGAGCTTTACCCAAAGCCCGAAAAGCCCACGACGCAAGGTTGGCCATCTTGGACCCAGCTGGGGAGGTAGATGGAGCAAGAGCTGGTGCGACCCCAGCAAAGGGAAGAGGAATTCTAGCTTGAGAAGAACGTTGGACGTCGCGGGAAGTTGGTTCAACGACAAAAACTTTGAGTAAACAAATCAAAAAGGAAAATGTCAGAACCAAGCTAATCAACAAGACAAGGCAAGGCAATTCAATGAAATTTATGTGGAGTAGCGTCTAAGATCCACAGGTATTGGTTCACCCTACGAGGATCGAAGGCTTCAGCGGTTGGGAACTTCAGGTTCAAGTAGTTCAAATAGCCTTCAAAATAGCTTCAGATTCAGAGGGCAGGGAGTCCCGGTACCACGAGGGTTTGTCACTGAAAGCTGTGAGAACCTTGAACTTATGCCCTCCAATGAAAATCGAGCTCCCTAAATCATCCGTCGTAAGGATCCATTCTTCCTTCCAGGCGGGGTCCTTCTTCGAAGCACCGGGAGTAACAAAGTTAAGCTTGTTCTTGGCCTTAACGTAAAACTGACCTCGAGGAGCGCCAGATAGACTCCCGATTTGGAAAAGATAGGCTAGCTCCTCCTCTCCAGGCTCTCTCATCACCTTTTTTAGCTGGTATTGTTCCCTCTATAGCACGTGGAAACCGATCAAATGCCTCCAGAAGCCGGGCGTCAACTGGAGGGGAGCAAGCTGGATGGCGTTGAGGGCTCACCGAAGAGTAGGATAAAGGGGGAGCCTAACCCTATTCTCGACAGCGGCGACATGAATTGGAAGGACACCCTTAGGGGGGTCAAAGAACTCATTACCCTTGGGAGGTACAGAGATGGAAACGATGTCGGGAATACCATACTTCGACCTCAAACGGTCAATCACGACCGGATCAACGATGGAATCAGGGATAACCCTGAAATCATTGGGAGGAAGCCTCTCCAAAGGGGGGGTGGAAGCTGGGACTCGATGCTCCCCTGCGGTGTCGATGCCCACCTATCTATCAGAGTCGTCATCGGCTATATCCAAAGGGTGGTCAGGATGGTTAGAAAATCCGGTCCCAATGGACACATTCATGTTCAACCGCCGACACTGCGGGTTGGGCAGGGAATCGTCGGTGTCTAAGCTCCTCCTTTCCCGTTTCCTCGGGGCAAGGCTAAAGATCTCCTCGCTGTCAACTATGGAGTCAACTGAATCATGACTAGTTTTCGACATGTTGAAGTCAGTAAGGATGAAAAATGAAGAAAAAGATAAGTTTGAGAGAAAGGCTATGAGAGAAAGTATATCTTGGGAAAATTTTGAGTTTGAGAGATGTGAGGAAGACGTTGAGATAAACAAGTATATATAGGTAAGAGGGCAGCAGCACGAGCTGTCGAGATCATCGGTTGAGATCACAAAGAATCTCGGGGACTGCCGTAACTTAACCGGATTAACTCGAAAACAAGTTAGTCAGCTCAATGCCACGTCATTTGCACAGTTAATGAGGAGATCTCCCCAAAATTCTGGTAACGGAAAAGAATCTCAGGGACTGCCGTAACGCAACTGGATTAATTTGGAAATAAATTAGTCAGTTCACGCCACGTCACTTACGCAGTTAATGAGAAGATTTCCCCAATATTCTGGTAACGGTAAAGAAGGAAATATTTCCCAAATAAAATAAAAAATTTGACCCCAACCCCAAGCTCAACAATCGATGTTCAAGTCAGAGGGGACTTCTGTTAATACCCAAAATTGGCTAAGGAACAAAAGGAAATTTTCCACCCTCCAGACCTGACTCCATGCTAGAGATCATCCACCAGGAGACAATGTTACCCAAAGCCGAGCTACGGCACCGCCCCGCAGGAACAAGGACGGGCTTTAGAAACATTTGGAATAGAGCCAGGAATGATCAGATCAAGCCTGCGTCACCGAACCTGAAAACAAGAAATCCCCCCCCCCCGAAGTCTGGATTACCTCGTAACTTCTCCAGAAGCTCGCCAGTACCTCGTTGACATAGTAAGGTGTCCGCAGGAGGCCGCACCTAGCTTCAAAAGGTCAATGGAGGATAGACCTAGCTTCTGATTAGATGAAATTCCTTTATATTAGGGCTAGAACACTGATCGACCTCATTACCTGATGTACCCCGCCACATTACATGCCATATTCAACGATCCCTACAGGAGAACATGCTAGACCTGAAGACACACAGGATCATATCTTAAGACATTACATATGTGCAGAACAAATAATAGAGTCCAAGTAGGAAACAAGTTGATCTTCTCCAGGATATCCACGATTCAGCAATTAACTCAAAGTCAATAACATTTAAAATGAAAATCCCGTCCGATAAGGAGGAGAGAGATGGAGAAACTTAAGGGAAGGATCAATTAGTTTAACCTACGAAGACATTGTATAAAGAAGGGACTTCCTTCTTCTGAAAAAAGAGGACTACTATTCGACAGGCACACAATAAGTACCCATTTGCACCCTAGAGAAAAGTGAGATAAATTTGAGAGAGAGAGATGTATATCACATATTATCAATAGAGGAAGCCTTTTTTGATTCTTTTGAGTAGCTAATAATATCGTTGTTTCCTTGTCATTTCATTAGGCATTGTTATATATATACGTTTTACCTTGGTCATCACCTACGTGGTAATGATCTCGAGGGTGCTAACTGAGATTTATTGCCCTGAGCTAAATTTACGTTAACAAAACCAATACAATCAAATAATGTAATCATGCTATGCAATGCAATACTCCCCCTACATGATAGCTCTCAACTCTAAACTCTCCCTAGACAAGATACTACCAGTCCACTAAAGCTCACAACTCTTCTCCACCTTTTTGTCATGAGATAGGCAAAGGGAGTCCCCCTTAATGGGTAAGCTTTTGGCAAGGAGAGCTTATATCACAAAACATATGCATGTTCATATAAGCAACTTTATGCAACTCAATTAAGTAGGAGATAATCAAGGAGTTTTATTTGATGAAAATGTGTGACACAATGCTTTGCATGCAAGACATGTTACATTCAAGTTCAAAAACAATGGTATTTGGCAAAGAAAACAACAAAGGTTTCCAAAAGAATTCAAACCAATTTTCACCCTTTGTCATGATTTCAAGCAATGATATAGATTTGTATAAGTAATTCAAATTAAAGAGCAACTATATCAAACTTTATAAGCGAAACAAGACATGAGCGACTGTTTGCACCCTATTTGATTTTTCCAGGTAAGATACCCGTATGATAGTAGCCTTGTTCAACTAATAAAGAGAGAGACAAGACTAAATTTGGATGAGACATTCTTATTTATTGAATAGACACATGGTCCTTATTTAGTTTAGTCTTCTCATTTGCTTATGCATACAGTTTTGCATTCATGTTTAAGCAATAAAAAATACGTCTTCATGCATATCAACTTAAAACATGTCATTAATAAAAACATCATGTCATGGAGATCAATTATAGGTCATTCAAATTGTACTTCCAAAGTAAATCTCCTAGACCAAAAATGCATGTTTGAACATAAATATAACATGGATTGCAAGAAAAGCAATTTTCACACTTATTAAGAAAATAACATAACCATATGCACAACCGATCATCTCAAGCAATTAATGAAGGAGCATAAAATATATCAATGTAGCACAATGCACTTTCATGCCAACTTGCTCTCTTTGCTTGAACTCCTCATATGGGGTTAAGACATACCATTTCAAGCCAAATGACAAATCCCAATAGACTTGCTAAGGTTGCCAAACCTAATGGTATCCAAGAGCTTTATAAACAAGTCCGCTAGTTGGTCATTTGTTCCCACATGCTCTAATACAATAGTTTTGCTCTCAACTAGCACTCTAATGAAATGATGTCTAATGTCAATGTGCTTTGTCCTAGAATGTTGGACGGGATTCTTTGAAATATTTATGGCACTCATGTTGTCACAAAACAAAGTGAGAGTGCCCTGCTCTAAGCCATAATCGGCTAGAATTTGCTTCATCCACAACAATTGAGTACAAGCACTACCGGCGGCTATGTATTCCGCCTCGGCCATGGATACGGAAATTGAGTTTTGCTTCTTGCAAAACCAAGACACCAAGTTGTTGCCCAAAAAAAAAACAACCACCAGACGTACTCTTCCTATCATCACAATTCCCAGCCCAATCGGCATCACTAAATCCGACAAGACTTGGATTAGTGTTGTTAACAGAAATTTTACTCGGGGCAATAAATCGCAGTTAGCACCCTCAAGATCATTACCACGTAGGCGATGACTAAGGTAGAATGTATATGTATATGACAATGCCTAATGAAATGACAAGGAGACAATGATATTGTTAGCTATTCGAAAGAAATATAAGTCTTCCTTTATTGATAACATATGGTATACATCTCTCTTTCTCTTTCAAATTGCTCTCACTTTTCTCTGGGGTATAGTTGGTACTTGTTGTGTGTCTGTCGAATAGTAGTCTCCTCTTTTTAGAAGGAGGAAGTCCCTCATTTATACAATGTCTTCATAGGTTAAACTAATTGATTCTCCCCTTGAGTTTCTCCATCTCTCCCCTTCTTATCGGACGGGATTTTTATTTTTAAATGTCATTGACTTTGAGTTAATTGCTCAGTTGAGGATATCTTGGTGGAAATCAATTTGTTTCCTACTTAGACTCTATTACTTGTTCTTTACATATGTAACGTCTTCAGATGTGATCCTGTGTATCTTCAGGTCTAGCATGATTCCATGGGGGTCATTGAATGTATCACGGTGTGGTACATCAGTTTAGTGAGGTCGATCAATGTTCTGGCCCCGATATTGAGAAGTTTCGTCCAGCTAGGAGCTAGGTCTGGCCTCCTTTGACCTTTCGAAGCTAGGCACTGCCCCCTATGGACACCTCCCTATATCAGCGAGGTATAGGCGAGCTTCTGGAGAAATTACAAGGTAACCTTGACTTCAAGGGTTTTCCTATTTTCAGGTTCGGTGATGCGGGCTTGATTTGACCATTTCGGGCTCTATTCCGGATGTTTCTAGAGCCTGCCCTTATTCCTGCGGGGCGGTATCGTAGCTCGGCTTTGGGTAACATGGTCTCCCGGTGGAAAATCTCGGGCATGGACATAGGTCTGGAGGGTGGAAAATTTCCCTTTGGTCTTTAGCCAATTTTGGCCATTAACAGAAGTCCCATCTGACTTGAACACCAGACGTCGAGCTTGGGGTTGGGGTCAGATTTTTATTTTATTTGGGAAATCTTTCCTTTTTTACCGTTACCTGAATATTGGGGAAATCTTCTTATTAACTGCGTAAGTGACGTGGTGTGAACTGACTAATTGATTTTTGAATTAATCCGGTTGTGTTACGGCAGTCCCCGAGATTCTTTACCGTTACCAGAATCTTGGGGAGATCTCTTTATTAACCGCGCAAGTGACGTGGCATGGGCTGACTAGCTTGTTTCTTAGTTAATCCGGTTACGTTATGGTAGTCCCCGAGATTCTTTGCAATCTCAGCCGAAGATCTCGACAGGTCGTGCTGCTGCCCTCTTGCCTATATATATCTATTTATCTCAATAACTTCCTCACATCTTTCAAACTCAAATTTTTCCCAAGATATATTTTCTCTCAAGCTTATCCTTTTCCTCATTCTTCATCCTTACTGACTTCACCATGTCGAAAACCAGTCATGATTCAGTTGACTCCATAATTGATGGCAAGGAGGTCTTTAGCCTTGCCCCGGGGAAACGGGCAAGGAGGAGCTTAGACAACAATGATTCCCCACCCAACCCGCAATGTTGGCGGTCAAACAGGAATGTGTCCATTGGGACCAAGTTTTCCAACAAACCCGACCATCCTTTGGATATTACCGATGAAGACTGCGACAAAGAAATGGGCGACGATGCCGCGGGAGAACATCGAGTCCTAGCTTCTGGCCCCCTTTTGGAGAGGCTCCCTCCTTATGACTTCAGGGTTGTCCCTGATTCCATCATCGATCCAGTCGCGATTGACAGTTTAAGGTCAAAGTATGGCATCCCCGAAAGCGTTTCCATCTTGGTGCCCCCCAAGGGTTACGAGTTATTCAACCCCCCTAAGGGCGTGCTTCCAATTCATGTGGCGGCTCTAGAGAATGGGGTTAGGCTTCCCCTTCATCCGACTCTTCGGCGGGCTCTTAACGCCGTCCAGCTTGCTCCCCTCCAGTTGACGCCTGGCTTCTGGAGGCATCTGATTGGCTTCCTCATGCTACAGAGGGAACAATGTCAGTTGAGCAAGGTGACGAGAGAGCCGGGGGCAGAGGAGCTGGCCAATCTTTTCCAGATTGGGAGCCTGTCTAGCGCTCATCGAGGCCAGTTTTATGCTAAGGCCAAGAACAAGCTCAACTTTGTTATTCCTGGCGTTTCGAAGAAGGACCCTGCCTGGAAGGAAGAATGGATCCTTGCGGGGGATGATTGGGGGGCTCGATTTTCATTGGAGGGCATGAGTTTGAGATTCCCACAGTTTTCAGTGACAAACCCTCATGGGACCGGGACTCCCTGCCCTCTGAATCTGAAGCCATTTTGAAGGCTATTTTAGCCAGGAATTACTTGAACCTGAAGTTCCCCACTGTTGAAGCCTTCGATCCTCATAGGGTGAACCAATACCTGCGGATCTCAGACGCTACTCCTCTTAAGTGTCATTGAAGTGCCTTGCCTTGCCTTGTTGATCAGCTTGGTTCTGACATTTTCCTTTTAAATTTGTTTATTCACAGTTTTTGTCGTTGAACCAGCTTCCCGCAACGTCTCACGCTCTCCTCAAGCTAGAATTTCTCTTCCCGCAATGTCGAACCAGCTCTTGCTCCATCTGCCTCCCCAGCTGGGTCCAAGATGGCCAACCTTGCGTCGCGGGCTTTCCGGGCTTTGGGTAAAGCTCCCCAAGTTGTCGGTCCGACAGCTTCTACCCCTTCTGCTGTAGTCGCTAAAGCTGCTACCCCCTCGATTCGCCCGCCTGATTCAGCTGCGCTTCCAACCCCCCAAGCTTCGGAGGATTCTGGAAGTGGTGTCGCAAGGATTCCTTCCAGCCGTTCCTGGCCTCAGTCGAGCTCGATGGGGCAGGACGAAGTCCTGGAACAACTCATCGTATCTTATCCGAGCGGTGGGATCTCCAGGATGGCTTCCATGCTAGTGGATGTCCTGACTACCAAGGGGTCTGCTATTTTAGCTGAGGTAATTGCATTTCCTTCGTACTGTTTTTGCTAATTTGTTCAGTTTCTAACTCTGGCTTTGTATTTTGTATGATTTCAAATTTAATGTAGCGATGGGCCAGCAAGTAGCCCTCCTCCGTGATCGGGCTGCAAAAACCGAAGCCAAAGACAAAAGAGCCATGGGATTGCTCAAGCAGGCTCAGTCCTTAGTGGAAGAGATGACTTCCAACCAGGGAAAGGTCGAGATCGAGATGGCTGAGCTTCGTTGTGACCATAAGAGGACGAAGCAATCTTATGATCAAGAGCGTCTTCAATCTACCCGGCGGGCCAGACAAAGGTATTCTTGGAAAGCTGAGGCTAAAAAGTAGGACCTCGAGAATCAATCTTTGATTGCTCGGGTGACCAAGCTGCAAGCTGACGTGGAGACCTCTTTTAGCGATGGATACTTCTATGCTTCCTTTCAGGCCGCTGAAGCTTCCCCTCTTCCATTTGATCTGTCATCTATTGCCGGCTAGGATAGACACGAAATAATGATTAAGGCTGCAGAGTTATCTCGCCCTGATGGCGACGAGGCGGTTCCTTCGAACAAAGCAGGAGCCAAAAAATAGCCCGCCTAGATAGATCCTCTATTTCCACCTCCTCCCTTTACTACTTCAGGTCCTGGGGAGTCATCCACTATGGTTCTGTCTTTTGGATCCGAGGGGGACCAGTCAGGAGCTGGGAAATGAGCTAGAAGCCCGTCTGAGGAGCCCCCTATAATGGAGATGGAGGTCGACAGGAGCCAGACGGGGTCCATGGCTGCCCTTCTCGATGCAGCTATCCCGCCTGAGGTTATGGAAGTGATTAATGAAGTCCTGGAGGAAGATCCTACTGATCAATAGATGTAGCCTCTAAATGGAGGGGCAGTTAGTGAGGATAACCAAGATGGACAACTACTCGAAGGGGGGTCGATGGCGAGGATCAGCGTGAAGGAGGAGGACCGGTAGAGGAAACCCAGGGAGTCTTAAAGCTTGAAGCATCTCATTCATGGCTTGTCTTGATTGCCCGGAAAAGGGGGTGGGCACCTCGTTTTGCCCTTATTTAGCTTAGCTTTCCTTCTTTTCTTTTTTATAGCCTGGGCTCGGGGGGTTGGGCTCCCCGTTGGATGGATGTAGCATACCGGGGATAGGCTCCTCTCATAATGAGAAATCAAATTGCTTTGAGAACTCTTGTTTCATTCCTGGTCTTGAATAGGAACCAGAATTGTATCCACAACAACAATTTATTCGTACTTTATTAAAACTTTGGTAAGGAATTCTTATTATGATGATCTTGATTCTGCACACGAAAACAAACATTTGTTTTTCAATTCGTCTTGGGGGTGGTAGCCGGACCAATGCATCAGGAGGGCTATTTAGCTATTATCTAGTCTTGAGATCTGGATGGCAACTATGCTCTTACACTCAGACCCTTCTTGGGGGTGGTAGCCCGACCAAGGCATCAGGAGGGCTATTTAGCGATTTCCTGGCCTCGAGGTCTGGATGGCAACTATGCTCTTACACTCAGACCCTTCTTGGGGGTGGTAGCCCGACCAAGGCATCAAGAGGGCTATTTAGCTATTTCCTGGTCTTGAGATCTGGATGGCAACTATGCTCTTACACTCAGACCCTTATTGGGGGTGGTAGCCCAACCAAGGCATCAGGAGGGCTATTCAGCTATTTCCTGGTCTCGAGATCTGGATGGCAACTATGCTCTTACACTCAGACCCTTCTTGGGGGTGGTAGCCCGACCAAGGAATCAGGAGGGCTATTTAGCGATTTCCTGGTCTCGATGTCCGGATGGCAACTATGCTCTTATACTCAGACCTATCTTGGGGGTGGTAGCCCGACCAAGGCATCAAGAGGGCTATTTAGTTATTTCCTGGTCTTGAGATCTGGATGGCAACTATGCTCTTACAGTCAGACCCTTTTTGGGGGTGGTAGCCCGACCAAGGCATCATGAGGGCTATTTAGCTATTTCCGGGTCTCGAGATCTGGATGGCAACTATGCTCTTACACTCAGACTCTTCTTGGGGGTGGTAGCCTGACCAAGGCATCAGGAGAGCTATTTAGCTATTTCCTTGTCTCGAAGTGTTTATGTTGAATTTCCCACTCAAGGGTGTAGACATTACTGTTGAACATAGTTGGAGATAAAGATGAAAGAGAAAAATGACTTTATTGATGATCGAGATGTAGTACATCTTTATTAGGGATTCTAACGAAACCTAAATGGGGGTAGTCTGCTTGAGAACTCCCTACTGAGGGGTAGAATTTCCTCAAATGATCTGCATTCCAAGTGTGGTCGATGGGTCATCCGTCCATATCTTCGAGTTTGTAGGCTCCATTGCGAGCAACTAGCTTTATCAAATATGGCCCTTCCCAATTGGGACTTAAGACTCCATCCAACCTTTTACGAGTATTCAGGGTCACTTTCCCAAGCACCAGATCCCCTTCCTTGAAATTCTGGGCTCTGACCTTTCGGTTGAAATATCTAGCAATCTTGCTTTGGTAGATTGCCACTTTCTCCGCTACCCGGTCTTGTTTCTCTTCTAGAAGGTCCAGATTAGCCCTGACCTTGACCTCGTTACTTTCGGGCTCAAAGTGATGTACCCTGAACGAGGCTAATTTATGCTTGATGGGGAGGACCGCTTCAACTCCGAAAGCCAGGGAGTAAGGTGTCTCCCCTATAGTTGTTCTCTTTGTAGTCCGGTATGCCCAGAGGACTTCTGGCAGTTCTTCGGCCCATCTGCCTTTTTTCTGCTGTAGTTTCTTCTTTAGAAGTTTCTTGATAGTCTTGTTGGTGGATTCCACCCGCCCGTTAGTCTAGGGATGGGCTACTGAAGCGAGGCTGAGGTCGATCCCCAATCCTTTGCAGAAATCTTTGAATCGGGCGTTGTCGAACTGCTTCCCTAGATCAGCTATAATGATGAGAGGGGTCTCGAATCTACATACCACGTTGGTTTTGATGAACTTGGTCGTATTCTTTTCTGATATCTGAGAAAGAGGCCCTGCCTCAACCCATCTTGTGAAGTAGTCGATAGCCACGATGGCATGTTTCATTTGTCGGGGAGCGGTAGGGAGTGGTCCAATTAGGTCGATTCCCCACATGGCAAAAGGGTAAGGTGAGCTGAGGGACGATAGTCGCTCAGGTGGCTGGTGGTTCAAGTTTGATGTTCTTTGACTGGGCTCACAAGATTGAACAAAACTCCTTGCATCTTGGTGGATGGTCGGCCAATAGTACCTCATACGAAGCACCTGATATGCTAGAGCTTCCCTACCTATGTGGTTCCCACAGTCCCTAGAGTGGACCTCTCTTAGTGCCCATTTAGCATCATCAGGATGCAAGCACCTAAGTAAGGGGAGGGATCTGCCCCCTTCTGTAGAGGTACCCCTCTACAAAACAAAATCGAACCGAGAGTCATTTAATTCTTCGGGCTTAGTAGGGCTCTTCGGCAAGCTCCCCCTTTAGGAGGTAGGCGACGATTGGGTCCATCCAGTAAGGCTGGCGATCCAGGGAGAAGATTTCTTTATTTGTGGCTATGCTTGGTTGGGAGATCACTTGGAGGGGAATTCCCCGTGGTAAGGATTGGCCTTCATTTGCCGCTATTTTAGCCAGAACATCTGCGCGATGGTTTTGGTGTCGAGGGACTTGATCGATCTTGAACCCCTTAAACTTATTTTTTAGCAACTGAGCTAGCTTTATTATCTCCCTTTGCCTAGTACACCCCAGTCACCTGATTGACAACAAGCAATGAGTCGCTCTTGACTTATAGGTAATCGGCCTCTAGTTCGATGGCTACCTTCATCCCAGCTAGGAGGGCTTCATACTCTGCTTCATTATTGGTGTCTTTAAACTGGAATCTGAAACAGTGACAGAAATCAGTCCCTTTCGGGTCTATTAAAATTATGCCAGCTCCTCCCTCAGCTTGCCCGGATGCTCCATCTGTAAAGAGGGTTTATGGCTTGCAGCCTTCCGGCCAATTGTCGATCTCAGATGTCTTTTCAGGGATCTCATTTGGTGCTGAGGGATCCTTTTGATCTGAGAGCGCCAAAAATTCTGCCACAAAGTCAGCCAAAGCCTGTGCCTTTATCATGGTTCGGGGCTTATACTTTAAATCAAACTGAGTAAGCTCTAGGGCCCATAAGACTAGCCTTCCAGACACGTCTGGTCTTTGCAAGAATTGGCAGAGAGGTTGGTCAGTCACCACTGCTATTGTGTGAGCTTGAAAATAGGGATGGAGCTTCCTCGCTGAGATCACCAGAGCATAAGAGAGCTTTTCCAGGAGAATGTAATTCCTCTCTGACTTGGTCAAAGCATGACTCACATAGTATATGGGTCTTTGAAAAACCATAGCCACACTCATTGGCCAAAGCTCCGCTTACTGCAGTTTCTGATACGGCCAGGTAGATTTGCAGCTCATCTCAGAGAACTGGCTTGACTAACAACGGTGGGCTTGTTAGGTATTCTTTCAAAGCTTGGAAAGCTTGTTCGCTCTCCTGGCTCCACTTCATGTTTTTCCCTTATTTGATGGCTTTGAAGAAAGGGAGACATTTATCGACGGAGCGAGAGATAAACCTGTTGAGCGTCGATATACGTCCAGTCAGAATTTGTACCTGTTTGAGTGATGTTGGGGATTCCAGGTCCAAGATAGCTTTGATTTTTTCTAGGTTGGCCGCTATGCCTCTCTCATGAACCATGTAGCCTAGAAACCTCCCCGCTGTTACCACGAAGGCACACTTGGAGGGGTTCAACCACATCTAGTTTTCTCTCAGTATGAGAGAGGTTTTTACGAAGGTCTTCCCGATGTCCTTCTGCGGTTGGTGATTTTGTGATCATGTCATCGATATATACGTCCATCATCTTTCCTATCTCGGGCTTGAACAGATTGTTAACCAGTCGCTGGTATGTAGCCCCCGCATTCTTCAAACCAAACGGCATAACCTTGTAGCAGTACAAGCCCTGCCCAGTAACGAAACTGGTTTTATCCTGGTTAGCCGCGTGCATTTTAATTTGGTTGTATCTTGAGAATGCGTCCATAAAACTCAAAAGTTTATTTCCAGATGTGGAGTCAACCAGCTGATCGATCTTTGGCAAAGGAAAACTGTCTTTTGGACAAACCCGCTTGAGGTCGGTGTAATCGACACACATACGCCACTTCTCATTCACCTTCGTAACCTTGACCACGTTGGCAATCCATTCGGGATAGCGTACTTCTCTGATAAACCCTGCATTGATCAATTTATCTACCTCTTCCTGTACAGCAGCGTTGAAGTGTCGCCTCTTTTGTTTGATGGGCTTGACTATTGGATCTACCGCTAGTCGATGTGCGGCCAATGATGCCGGGATTCCAGGCATTTCGTCATGGCTCCAAGCAAAGGTGTCGCTGAATTCCCTAAGAAGATTAATTAAACCTTCTTTCACTTCTGATTCAAGGGTGGCCCCGACCTTGACAACCTTGGAGGGATCGTCATTTCTGATGGGTATCTCTTCAAGTCTATCTACGGGCTGTCCGCTGGCCCACTCCTTGCTCCTTTCCTCCTTATAAGGCATAATAAGTTCACTTTCTGGTTGCTGAGGATGCTCCGCGGGCTCCATTTCTTCCTGGATTATCCGGGATGTTTCCATGTCTCCTGAACTAATGCCACATGTACACATTATTTTGCTAAAGCTGTAGGATTGGCAGACACTGCGTAGCATTTCCTGGCTTCCTGCTGGTCTCCGCGTACCTCTCCCACCTTGGTTCCAACAGGGAATTTCAAGACATTATGGTATATGGACAAGACTCCCTTCAGGGAGGACATGAATGGTCTCCCTAGGATGGCGTTGTAGGCCGATGGGGTGTCAACCACAACAAAGTCGGTCATAACATTCTGTTGGAGAGGGGTGATTCCAATGATTACTGGGAGGATCATCGACCCCACCGGTATGATCGAATCTCCAGTGAACCCATAAAGTGGAGTGGTACAGCTATTGTAACAATGTTGCTTCAGGTTTAATTTTTCCAAAGTATCCTTGAAGAGGATATCTACACTGCTACCTGTATCTACAAGCACGCAATGGACCAGACAATTGGCAATCTGTATTGTGATTACCATGGGGTCATCATGAGGTTGCACGGTGTTGAAGATATCTGCTTCAGTGAAAATGATCTGTGCTGACTGGGAGGGCTCCATCGGGCTCTGGCTGACCTTGAAGATCCCCTGGCTTCCTTCGATGCGGGGAATCTTCCTCACGTGGTTTTTTTAGGAATTATTGTAAATGCCAGTCAGTGTGGGACCTCCGCTGATGGTGTGTATCACCTGGATATGTTGCATTAAGTCAGTTTGTTCCCCCTTCCTCTTCTCTGAGTCCTCACGGATCTCGGCTTGTACCTCCCTTCCAGTCCGAATGTTATCTCTGATCTGTTGTAAGAATTCAATCAAGCATCCCCCCTTATCAAGGCTTCAATCTGGTTGCGCAAATTATAGCACTCTGAAGTGTTGTGGCCCACGTCTTCGTGGAAGTCGCAGTACTTGTACCGGTTCCTCTTGTCAGCTGGGGCTTTCATGGGAGCGGGCTTTTGGAGCAGCCCTTTATCTCACATAGCAAGGTAGACCGTTTCCCTGGAAGCATTCAAAGAAGTGTATCAGTCATACCCTTTCTCCCCTTACATTATGGGGGCCACGGTCCTACGAGGTGGCGAAGCCCGGGGAGGGGTTCGTCTTGCTGGATATTTTTCTTGCCTGTGCTGAGGAGCAGGGATGTGATAGGTCGACCTATTGGGAGGTTTATTCTGAGTTTTCTGAACTGGCTCAAATTTGGAGGCTTCTTTTTTCAGACGCTTCGCCGTTCTCATGTCATCGTGTTCCATCTTGACTTTGAGTTGCTGGTCGATCTAGACCTGCTCAAGAGCCCGATCGTAGACCTTCTGGTAAGTCTTGGGAGGTCTCTTGGCAAAGGAACGGAAAAGCTTTCCCGCCCATAGGTTCCGCCTGAAGTTGGCGAGAGTTTCTTTCTCGGTGAAAACTCTCATTTGTATGACCTCCTTGTGAAAACGTTCCACGTACGACCGAAGTGTCTCACTCCTTTCCTGAATCACATATTGGAGGTGTATGGGATCTTTCGGACGAGGTTTGACCCCTTGGAATTGCGAGCAAAAATCTGTTGATAATTTCGTGAAAGAATCCACGCTGCCAGCAGGCAGCTTCCTGAACCAAGTTTTCGCGTAGTCGGTTAGGGTCGTTGGAAAAATCCTACACATAGCTGCTCTAGTAGTGTTCTGGACCTCCATCTATTGATCGAAGCTCTCCAGGTGGCTTAGAGGATCCTCCGTTCCAGAGAACTTATCTGTTGGCATTTTAAATTTTTATGGGAGCTCCACTTCCCGGATCCTCCTAGTGAAGGGAGCATTCATCTCGCTCAGGGGATCCTTTTTATCCTCCTTATTCTTTCCTTTTCTTATTAGCTGGACCTCCTTCTGTAGCTTTGCCAGCTGATCCCTTAGTCGCTTGTTCCCAGGCTTCTTTGAATTGACCTCGGATTCTTCACTATCGAGTCTCTCTGATGAACTGGCAACCTCTATCCGGTCCCCCTCATGGACATGATCCATTTGGGAAGTTTGTCTACTCTCATCCTCTTAGGCCCGGGCGTTCCTCTTTGATGCAGTTGGATGGGATAGCTCTCGTTGCTTCTGGGTAAAAGCATCTACGGCAGATTTAATATGCCTGGGTTGATATTGTGAAGGTTCTTTCGGAACTGGAGGCATGGGTCCCAGCCTATCCCGGATCTAAAGTTAGGGCCCCGACCTGTCTCGAGCTGGCTCTGGAAGAGGAGGTCCCAGGGGATTGAAGGCAGGCTGCCTAGCTCCGAACCTGCTCGGCTCTCCCTGATCATTCAGGTTGGTTGGTTGGACCGTGATGCCTTCAGCAAGCAGACGGATGCGGACGGTTTCCACGAAGGCTATCACTTGTTGGTCAAGCACGGCCTGGCTCACTATAGGGTGGCCAGAAGCCCACGCATTAGTTGTTTGGACCGGAGCTTGACTGCCATATCCTGACTTTCTCCCCTTTCTTAGGGATTTTCACGTAGGCCTTCCCGGGGGTTGCTCCGAAACTCCATGTTGGCCTTGGGAAGAGCGGAGCCTCATATTTCCTGTAAAACAACGAAAATGTAAATGCAAATAGTTGATCTGATTAACTGGGTGTAGGCTTTAGTTCCCACAGATGGCGCCAGAAAGTGTTAACAGAAATTTTGTTCGGGGCAATAAATCTCAGTTAGCACCCTCAAGATCATTACCACGTAGGCGATGACCAAGGTAGAATGTATATGTATATGACAATGCCTAATGAAATGACAAGGAGACAATGATATTGTTAGCTATTCGAAAGAAATATAAGTCTTCCTTTATTGATAACATATGGTATACATCTCTCTTTCTCTTTCAAATTGCTCTCACTTTTCTCTAGGGGATAGTTGGGTACTTGTTGTATGCCTGTCAAATAGTAGTCTCCTCTTTTCAGAAGGAGGAAGTCCCTCATTTATACAATATCTTCATAGGTTAAACTAATTGATTCTCCCCTTGAGTTTCTCCATCTCTCCCCTCCTTATCGGACGGGATTTTTATTTTTAAATGTAATTGACTTTGAGTTAATTGCTCAATTAAGGATATCTTGGTGGAAATCAATTTGTTTCCTACTTAGACTCTATTACTTGTTCTATACGTATGTAACGTCTTTAGATGTGATCCTGTGTATCTTCGGGTCTAGCATGATTCCATGGGGGTCATTGAATGTATCACGGTGTGGTACATCAGTTTAGTGAGGTCGATCAGTGTTCTGGCCCCGATATTGAGAAGTTTCGTCCAGCTAGGAGCTAGGTCTGGCCTCCCTTAACCTTTCGAAGCTAGGCGCGGCCCCCTATGGACAGCCCCCATGTATCAGCGAGGTATAGGCGAGCTTCTGGAGAAATTACGAGGTAACCTTGCCTTCGGGGGGTTTCCTGTTTTCAGGTTCGGTGACACGAGCTTGATCTGACCATTCTGGGCTCTATTCCGGATGTTTTTGGAGCCTGCCCTTATTCCTGCGGGGCGGTATCGTAGCTCGGCTTTAGGTAACATGGTCTTCCGGTGGAAAATCTCGGGCATGGAGCCAGGTCTGGAGGGTGGAAAATTTCCCTTTGGTTCTTAGCTAATTTTGGCTATTAACAAGTGTCAAAGGAGTACCAAATCCCATGATTGAAGGTACCATTCACAAATCGAATGATCCTCTTCACCGCAACAAGGTGAGATTCTTTGGGATTAGCTTGGTACCTAGCACAAACACCCACACTAAAGGAGATATCTGGCCTACTTGCGGTCAAGTATAGCAAACTACCTATCATGCCACGATACAAGCTTTGATCAACACTTTTACCACTAGCATCCTTGCTTAGCTTCAAAGTGGTACTCATGGGTGTGTCACAATGTTTGGTATTGTCAAGACCAAACTTCTTCTTCACTAGGCTTTTGGCATACTTAGCTTGGGATATGAAAATCTCATCATGCATTTGTTTAATTTGCAAGCCTAGGAAGTAATTTAGTTCACCAACAATGCTCATTTCAAATTCAAGAGACATGACATCAACAAATTGTCTCACTTTTGACTTATTGGTGGAACCAAATACAATATCATCAACATAAATTTGAGCTATGAAAAGCTCATCTTTATTGCACTTGATGAACAAGGTCTTGTCAACACTACCTCTTGAATAGCCATTGTCAACAAGATAAAGAGTGAAGCGCTCATACCAAGCCATCAGTGCTTGTTTCAACCCATAAAGTGCCTTTTTGAGGCGATAGACATGATTGGGGTGGTGTGGATCCACAAACCCCTTGGGTTGTTAAACAAACACTTCCTCATGCAAGAAGCCATTGAGGAAGGCACTCTTAACATCCATTTGGTGTAGTTTGAACTTGTACACACAAGAAATGGACAAAAGAAGCCTTATAGACTCAAGACGGGCAACGGGAGCAAAAGTCTCCTCAAAGTCAATACTCTCAATTTGAGAGTATCCTTATGCCACAAGCCTAGCCTTGTTGCGCACAATGTTACCATCCTCATCCGACTTGTTCCTATACACCCATTTGGTGCCTATGACATTAGTATCCTTGGGTCTAGGAACTAGAGTCCAAACCTCATTTCTTTCAAATTCGTTTAGCTCTTCTTGTATGGCAAGAACCCAAAACTCATCATTCAAGGCTTCATCAACATTTTTGGGTTCAACTTGAGAGGTGTAACAAGTATAGCTAATTTGATTAGCTATTTGACGCCTAGTCCTAACACCCTTATTCACATCTCCAAGAATATCATTCTTGTTGTAGAGATGTCTAACCCATGGAGCGGGTTCTTTAGAGTCCAAAGAAGGATCTCTATCAAGAGGTTGATCATCCTCTTCACTATTATTTGACTTCACATCACTTGAAGTCTCACCACACTTCTTCAAAGGAAGATCACCATTCTCTCAAACGTCCTCCTCATGGTCAACATTTTTGGGCCTACAATCATCAATGACAACATTTGATAACTTCATGACACTTTGAGCTTTTAGATTGTAAACTCTATAGGCCTTGCTATTGAGTGCATATCCAATGAAAATACCATCATCACTCTTGGCATCAAACTTGCCAAGTTGATCACGGTCATTAAGAATATAGCACTTACTACCAAAGATATGGAAATAGCTAACATTGGGTTTTCTTCCCTTCCATAACTCATAGGATGTTTGTTTGGTCCCGGGTCTAAGGAAAACTCTATTCCCTATATAACAAGCCATATTAACGGCTTCGGCCCATAAATTCCTAGGAACCTTGTTTCTAAGCAACATTACCCGAGCCATCTCTTGTAAGACCCTATTCTTCCTTTCCACAACTCCATTTTGTTAGGGAGTTCTAGGAGCCAAAAATTCATGGGAAATACCTAGACCATTACAAAAGCTCTCAAAGCTACTATTCTCAAATTCTTTCCCATGATCACTCCTAATTCTCTTAATGCTCCTAATGTGAGAATTTTTCTCATTTTGAATTTTGACATATAGCATTTTAAATTTATCAAAGGCTTCGGACTTCTCTCAAAGAAAGTAGGTCCAAGTGAACCTAGAGAAGTCGTCAACCACCACAAGAATATACCTTTTACCACCTAGACTCTCGGTTTGCATGGGACCCATGAGGTCCATATGAAAGAGTTCCAATGGCTCCTTGGTGGAAAGGTATTTTCTCTTCTTGTGTACACTTTTGGTTTGCTTCCCTTTTTGACAAGGCCCACAAACTCCCTCAAACCTCTTCCCAAGCTTGGGAAGGCCTCTCACAACATTGAACCTCTCAAGGACTTTCAAGTCACTATAATTCATGTGGCCAAATCTTTGATGCCACAACTCAACTTACTCACAACTAGACAAGTTACAAGAGATATTGGTAGATTCAAGGCAGTAACAATTGTCACTTGATCTCTTGCCTTTTAAAAGAACTTGCCCATTTTCCTTAAGAATAGAGCAATCAACTTTGCCAAACATAACCGAAAGCCCTTCATCACTTAAATGTGATATACTTATGAGATTGGCTTGCAAGCCATCTACATAGAGAGCATTGAGCAAGGAGGGCAAACCGGGAATAGATATATTACCTTTTCCTATGACCTTTTTCCGTGAACCATCACCAAAGATGACAAATCCACCATCCTTCATCACACGAGTCTCAAAGAAACTCTTGTTTCCGGTCATGTGCCTAGAACACCCACTATCAAGATACCAAGTGTTGGAGGCCTTGGCTTTCAAAGCCACTTGAGCCACATAGCAAAAGTATTCATTTTTTCTAGTCCACATAGGAGCAACATTTTCAATCCTAGGAGCCTTTGGTTCATTTGCTCTAAGTTCCCTAGGTGCATGCTTTTTGGCTATTCTAAGCATATCTTTCTCAATCATGTTCTCAAATCTACACAATTTGATATACTTAAAGCAATTAGGCCTTATATGGCCTTCAATACCACAATAATGACAAGTATGAGTGAAGTAGGAGTTCATACCATAGCCTTGTGCAACCATTTAAGGTTTCCTTCTCCTTTGAGTAGTCCTTTGATGTTGAACAAACTCTCTCATTTGTGGTTGAGCCAAAGTAGCATGTCTTCCTTGTTGAGCATACATGATCCTTGATTGTGGAGGAGGGATCCTTTCATGTTGAGGTTTGGATTGAAATGCACTAACTTGTTGTGGTTGAGCCCTTGTTGGAATCTTGGCTTGAGCATGTTTTGAGGATTCTCCAATTTCAATCCTTCTTGTAATTTGTTGTGGGACTTTGACTTCTTCAACTTCTTGACTCTTGACAAAAGTAGTCTTTTTCAAAGAGGTAGAACTCACATCTTCCTCATATCCTAAACCCCTCTTATCACTAGGGCTCTTTCTAATTGATAGCATCTTGTCAAGCTTCTCGGTTCCGGAGGTCATCTTGGCAATTACGCATTTTGCCTCTTCAAGCTCCTTCCTTAAGCATTATTCACTTTTCTTGACCACAACAAGTTCCAACTTCCAGCTTTCTTCCCTTTCTCTTGTTCTTTTCACTTCTTCACTCAAATGAATCATCTTGGAGGTCAATTCAAGGTTCTTCCTTTTCAACTCTTGAATCTCTTTTTTCTTCTTAGCTCTAGAACTTTTGAAGTATTCCATGAAGTCTTCATAGTCCATCTCCTTATCAAATTCATGCTTGGACTCGGATGAAGTACTCCCATTACTTGAGTCATCTTCTTCTTCTTCTAGTTTGTCATTCTCCTCTTCTTGGTCACTCATAACTTTCTTGCTATTGTGAGATGATGAGAAGGCAATGAAGTTTGCAACTTGGTCTTCATCATCCGAAGACTTTTCTTCCTCCTCTAAGTCTTCACTATCACTCCAAGTAGCCGCCATCGCCTTTCCTTTCTTCTTCTTCTTTAAGTTGGCACATTCAGGTGCAATGTGACCATACCCACTACACTCATACCATTGAATACTCTTCTTGGAGTCCTTCTCTTCACTTTTCTCCACCTTTTTAAAAAGAGTCTTCTTCTTCACAGATTTTCCCTTGGAGCCCATCCCCTTCTCCTCAAACTTTATGAATTGCTTGAACCTCTTCACCATAAGAGCCATTTCTTCATCCGAATCTTCTTCCTCCCTTTCTTCCTTGGAGGTCTTCAATGTAATGCTCTTTTGCTTCTTTTGAGGTGTTGTTGAAGTAGGGGCTCTTCTTGACTCAAAAGCCATCAACTTGCCAATTATCTCACTTGGCTTCATCATCTTATATTCGTTATTCTCTTAAATAGCGGTCACCTTTGCATCAAATCTCTCCGGGTTTATCCTTTTATCCGTATATGGATCGCCTGATTGATGACTTTGGTTGACGATATCCATTAGCTTCACTTGGAAGTCATTGAAGCACTCGTGATCTTCCATCTTCAAGGACTCAAATTGAGTTTGAAAGACTTGTAGTTTGGAGTTTTTTACTACATCGGTTCCTTCGTGTGCCATCTCTAATATTGTCCATGCTTCATGTGCATTTCTTGTGGTTTGGATTAGCTTATATTGATTCTCATCCACCGCACACAGGATTGCATGCATGGCCTTGTTGTTCCATTTGGAGGCTTCAAAGTCTTTAGTATCCCATTCCGATTTAGGCTTGGGCACGCTGCTTTCATCTTCGAGAGTCTTGGTAGGTGATGTGTAACCATCCTCAATCACCATCCAAACTCGATCGTCAATTTGGCATAGGTAGGATTCCACTTTTCCTTTCCATGATGAGTAATTAACCCCTGTCAGAAGTGGAGGTCTTGTACTCGATGCTCCCTCTCGCTCATATGCGTTTCCACTCATGGTGTTTCAGGGTGAATGAGATGAATGCAATTAATCAAACAAAAAGAAAAGGAAAACAAGCAATACACACTAACCAAAAAGCAATCTAATGCAAAACACTCCTAGATAGCATAGGATCTCCTTATTATGTTAAGGAACCTGCTCTGATACCAATTGAAAATACACTAAGAGTGATAAAACTAACCTAGAGGGGGGGTGAATAGGTTTTAACCAAATTAAATGCCATCTTTTTGATTAATCAAAATTAAACACCACAACCCCTAATCTCTAACACAATCAATCATTGCCATAATAAAAATGCAGAATAAACAAAATGACACAATGATATGATTTACGTGAGAAACCTTCCAACTTGGTAAAAACTCACGGGTCTAATCGCCAATTGAACCCTCAAATCCACTATTTGTAAAAACGATTACAATCTGGGTTGACCACATCACATCTAATCGGCTACTAATCCGTCCTTGCTACCCACAGGCCTTTAATAATAGTTTTAGGCTCTTGCTTGGATACTACCAAAGGCAAATACAAGACTTAACTCTTAAATGAAGAGATATGAAACCTAAAGTAAATATGATGATATTCTAAATGCACAAAATACAAGGTCAACACATTTAATGCTTATCTAGTCATGTATGAATTCTTCAACCAATCCTAGATATCATATTGCTATATGATACACATATAACCTAGCTATATGAAATCAATGCATTCCTAGATGCAATAGCTATCACAATACAACAACCCAAACATCAACAAAAATCTCTATTTATAATGAAAAATTATAATCTAGATGCAAAAGAAACATAAAAGAGATTTCTTGTTAAGCAAGAACACAAAGATGGATGAGAGTGGTGTTCTACTTACCAAGTAAGCTATGTTGATGAAGACCCATGCTTAGAAACATCCTAGATGAAACTAGATGATGATATAACCATGAATGAATGATGGGTGATTGGGTTTTGGACAATAAAAATCGTTTCTTGCTACCTTTTCTTGCAAGACACTCTTGAGCTCTAAAAGGAATGAAAAAGAATGGATTCTGAAGCTCTAAAGAGGCAAGGAAGAGGAAATGGCATATATATGAAGCCCTAGACGAAATGACACCGTTTTGAAAAACAGTAACAAAACCCCGTCATTACTGCTGTGCATACCGCGACTCAGGCAAGTTGTCCAGACCGCGGTACACGCAGCACTGTGCCTACTGGACAACATCACGGTTGGGACCACTATGCGTACAGTGCACAAGCCGCGATCAAGGCAGCAGGGGCCTACTGATGTTTACCGCATCAGGGACCGTTGGGCGTACATGTGTACAGGACGCGGTCAAGGCAGCATGGGCCAACTGATGTTTACGGCTCTGTATGCCGCCGTGCAAGCAGAGCTTGCCAAGCGGTCTAGGCCGCGGTAAGAGAAGAAGCTCTCTTTTCTAGGCAGACTCAACACACTAAGTAATGTGCAAAATGTGCAAGTGCGGAGTGTGATAAATGGCATACAATGCATCATCCAATTACATGTAAACAAGAATATAATACATGCAAGTGAGTGTGTGCAACTATCTCCCTTCAAGTAATAGTAGAGTCAAGTAATCAACCTTCCTTGAAGCACTTGGAGTCCAATGGAAGATCTTCAATTCCTAATCTACCCTTTTACAATGATTAACCTCAATTGTGATTTTGTGAACGAAATAAGCCAAAAGTGAGGCACTTACACATCTCAACATTGTTGAACTTAATGGTGCTGAGATAGATGGTGAGACGAAAATTGACATGATTGTCAACTCACTGTTAGATTCCTTTGATTAGTTGAAGTTGGACTACACCTTGAACAATAATGAATACACCTTGCAAGGCCTGATGCAAGATGTTCAAAGTGCTGAGAAGATCCTTGTGAAAGGCAAGGGTCAAGAGATTCATACGGTTGGTAAAGTTTCTGCTGTTAAGACCAGTAAGAAGGTTAATAAACAACATAACAAAAGCAATTTTGGCCTACCAAGAAAAGGTTCCATGAAAGGAAAAGACTAAATGAAAATGAATTCAATTTGCATTTAGGCAATGGAGCGTTGGTGTCTGACTGTGCAGTGGGAGATATTAGAATTAATTTAGATTCTAGTAGGCATCTAGATTTGATAGACGTTTATTATGTACCTTTTGGATATTCGGTTACTTTTAATAAAAGTTTTATTATTAGTAACTATGACAAATTTGTTTGCAAAGGTACATTGGAAAATGACTTTTTCTATTTTCATAGAAATATATCTCTCTTGTTAGACACAGAATCAACGGAGCCTAATCATAAAAGAATAAAATTATCAAAAGATGAAACTTACCTATGTCATTTGCGCTTAGGTCATATTAACCTTGATAGGATTAAAAGATTGGTTAGTGATGGACCTTTAAGTTACTTAAAGGTCGATAATCTACCAACTTGTGAATCTTGTTTGGAAGGTAAGATGACCAAAAGGTCGTTCATGACCAAAGGCACAAGAGCCACTGAATGTTTAGGATTAATACACACTGATATGTGTGGTCCTATGAACATTAAAGCTAGAGGTGGATATGAGTACTTCATTACTTTCATGGATGATTACTCAAGATTTGGCTATGTGTATCTCATGAGACATAAGTCGAATGCTTTTGACATGTTCAAAGCATTTAAAGCTAAAGTAGAAAATCAGCTTGAGAAACACATAAAAATCTTGAGATTTGATCGTGGTAGAGAATATCTATCTAGTGAGTTTCAGCAATATCTTATTGATAATGGGATAATTTCTTAGTTTTCTACGCCAGGTACACCTCAACAAAATAGGGTGGCATAAAGGAGAAATAGGACTCTTTTGGACATGGTTAGGTCTATGTTGAGTTATTCAACGCTTCCTAGTTCTTTTTAGGGATATGCTTTACAAACTGCTATGTACATTCTAAACGATGTACCATCTAAGTCGGTTCCTAAAACACTGCATGAGTTGTGGACTGGGCGAAAGCCTAGTTTACAACACTTAAGGATATTTGGATGTCCTGCACACGTGTTAAAAGGAAAGACAAAAAAGATGGAGTCCCGTTTAGAAACATGCATAGTTATGGAGTATCAAAAAGGAATCAAATGATATTATTTCTATAGTCCTTAAGATCTTAAAGTATTTGTTTCGACAAATGCTAAATTTTTGGAAAAAGACTATATGAATGATTTTATGCCTAAAAGTAGAATTGTCATGAATAAGCTTTCAGGAGATACAGTTCCACAAGAGGTTTCACAACCTAGCCCAATTGTAAGTTCTGTACCATCACAAGATCAATAACCTGCCATTCTTCATCGTAGTAGGAAGGTTAGTAGACAACCTGAGAGATACATCCGTCTAGGAGAATCAGTGGAGAATCTCCTGGACTAAGATGATCCCTACACGTATAAGGAAGCTATGAAGGATGTTGATTGTTGCCATTGGCAAAAGGCAATGCAATCTGAAATTGAGGCTATGTACTTAAACAAAGTCGGGTCTCTTGTAGACTTGCTTAAAGGGATAAAACCCATTGAGTGCAAGTGGGTATACAAGAGGAAAAGAGGTATGGATGGTAAGGTGGAAACCTTTAAAGCTAGATTAGTAGCTAAAGGTTACACACAGAAAGAAGGTATCGATTATAAGTAAACCTTCTCTCTTTTGGCCATGCTTAAATCCATAAGGATACTCTTATCAATTGCAGCATCTCTAGACCTAGAGATTTGGCAAATGGACGTCAAGACAGCTTTCCTTAATGGAAATCTTGACGAAAGCATCTATATGATACAACCAGAAGGATTCATTGAAAAAGGCCAAGAGGAAAAGGTATACAAGTTGCAAAGATCCATATATGGACTAAAGCAGGCATCCAGATCCTGGAACATAAGGTTCGATCAAGCTGTGAAAGGTTTTGGATTTATTCAAAACCTTGACGAACCTTGTGTATACAAAATGATAAAAGATGACAAGTTGGTTTTCCTGGTTCTTTACATTGATGATATACTACTAATCAGAAACGATGTAAGTGTATTGACATCAGTAAAAGAATGGTTAACAAACAATTTGATATGAATGACTTAAGAGAAGCAAGTTATATTCTTAGTATCCAAGTATAAAGGGATAGAAAGAATAGAATGATTGCATTATCCCAAGCTTCATACATAGATAAAATCTTGTCTAGGTTCTCCATGCAAGATTCCAAGAGATTACCTTTCAGACATGGAATCAAACTTTCTAAGGAACAAGTTCCTAAGAATGAGCATGAAGAGCAATTCATGAGTAGGGTTCCATATGCCTCGGCTATTGGAAGTCTCATGTATTCAATGCTCTGCACTAGACCAGATATTTGTTTTGTTGTTGGCATAGTTAGTAGGTTTCAATCGAAACCTGGTCCTGATCACTGGACGGCAGTCAAGCATATTTTCAAGTATCTCAGGAGAACGAGAGATCATATGCTTGTATACTCTAGAGGGGGTTTAATTCTCCTTGGGTATACAGATTCTAATTTCCAATCGGATTTTGACTCCAGGAGATCCACATCAGGATCTGTGTTTACTCTTGGAAGAGGCACAGTCATATTGAGGAGTATCAAGCAATCTTGTATTGCTGATTCAACCATGGAAGCTGAGTATGTTGCCACATGCGAAACTGCTAAAGAGGTTTTCTGGCTCCGCCAAATCTTGATTGACTTGGAAGTGGTTCCTAATGCGAATAAGCAGATCACTATCTACTGTGACAACAGTGGAGCAATGGCTAATTCGAGAGAACCAAGAAGTCATAAGAGAAGGAAACACATTGAAAGGAAGTATCACCTTTTGAGGGAAATTGTGCATAGGGGTGACATGACGATTACCAAGATCGCGTCAGCATAAAATCTAGCGGATCCCTTCACAAAGGCTCTACCATAAAAGAGCTTTGATGGGCACCTAGAGAACATGGGAATGAGAGATATGACACAATTGCTATAGCGCAAGTGGAAAAATGTTAGGATTATGCTCAATATCAAGAGTGTAATAATGTATTTCTAGTTTAACAAATCTTATAGCATTTATAGTTTAATTATTATAATTGTTAAAAGTAAACAATCATAAGGTCAAAAGAATATGAGAAATGAAGAATTGTTCCTATATCTGGATATGTATAAGGTAGACACAATTCTTTAGTTGGTCTTGAACAATATTCACATTTTAAGATAAAGGTTGGGCGCATTTACCTTGTTAAAGTTGTAGATTCTTTTGCTAGCATTTGAGTGGGATCAAATGAGTTATGATGAGTCTAAAATCTTCAAAGTGTTGTGTCTTTGAGCAAAAGAATCTAGTGCACTAGGTGCATTGAATAGGATCACAGTGAATTACTTTATCCATAACCGTCAATAGATAAAAGCTTTCACTTGAGGACAATCAGAGAGTATATCTCAATCCTGAGATATATGATGGACTTATGGTTACAAGTGTTATCATTTGAGCTATCAATTAGTACGATTATATAGCATAGTCTATCCTCGATAGTTTGGTGGTATTCATTTGTTAATCGATAGAGGACTTCATTTATAGATATAGACATCATGTCTCCATTTATTAAATGTGAATAGATATCATCATATGGATATTTTGAGGTATTGGATATTAAATCTTAACATTAAGTTTTCAATAGTGTCTATTGAAACATGGCTTCTGGACAAGTCAAAATATCCAAGTTCAAAATGTGGTCATATAAGTAAATACGGTAACTAGGAGAGCTATAGGCGGTTTATGAGCTCTTGGCGATTACTGATATTTTTCACAAGGATACACTATCTCCAATAAGGTTGTCTATGTTATGAATGAGAAATATTAACTTATTCTATCTGTATTTAAGAGTTCAATTTTAACTCTTTAGTTGAATGAGCTAAAACTAATAGATTGAACTTAAGTGAATCATTTGTTGATTGTGATTATGTTATGTCTATTGAAGCTTAAATTTAGATAGCCCGCCAAGATCCCCAATCCACACTAACTTGCATGGATCACTTGATATATTCTACCGGACCAATTTATGGGTCCATCTAGAATTGTTTTTGGACTTTGGAATCCAAAAAGTTTTGGAGAGGTGCGGTTATGTGTGATCAAGACACGCGGTAACTCTTTAAAAGGCCTGGAATGGGGGGCCAAGGATGTAGGAATCCTTGGGCAGCCCAAATGGGGTGCGTTTAGCATTCCATTAATACATTAAGAATATAATTTGCACATTTTAAATAAATGGGTTGCTAGATTAAATTAATGTATTAATTTAAGGCATGTGGACTTGTTTCTTTTGAAGTAAGGATATGTCTAGTTCACATGTGGAATTTTTATTAAAGTCCAATGGATTTAATAAAATGGAAAAACAATATATTACCCAAACATATATACATGGGCGGCAAGGCTAAAAATATTAGCTTAATATATTGTTTTATTTTATTATTATTTAATCATATGGAAATTAATTGATTTATTAATTTAGTAATTTTTTGATTAAGAGTCAAAAAATATTTCTAACTAACAGAAGGATTCCTAGTGGCTGTTAAGATTATGCTCAATAGCAAGAGTGTAATATTGTAATTGACAATCTTTTCATATTAATAAAGTGTTTTCTGATTCTTACAAATACTTATAGCATTTATTATTATAATTGTCAAGGTAAATAATCATAAGGTCAAAAGACTAAGAGATATGAAGAATTGTTCATACATCCGGATATGTGTGAGGTAGACACAATTCTTTAGTTAGTCTTGAATAACGTTCACAACTTAAGTTAAAGGTTGGGCACCTCTATCTTGATAAAGTTGTAGAATTCTTTTACTAGCATTTGAGTGGGATCAAATGAGTTATGATGAGTCTAAAATCATCAAAAGGTTTTCGAGTAAAAGAATCTAGTGCACTGGGTGCATTGAACTGGATCACAATGAAATACTTTATCTAGAACCGTCACTAGATATAAGTCTTTTCATTATTAGGACAATCGGAGAGTCGATCTTAATCCTGAGATAAATGATGGACTTATGGTTGCAAGTGTTATCATTTGAGCTATCAATGAGTACGATTATATAGCATACTTTATCTAGAACCGTCACTAGATATAAGTCTTTTCATTATTAGGACAATCGGAGAGTCGATCTTAATCCTGAGATAAATGATGGACTTATGGTTGCAAGTGTTATCATTTGAGCTATCAATGAGTACGATTATATAGCATAGTCTATCCTCGATAGTTTGGTGGTATTCATTTGTTAATCGATAGAGGACTTCATTTATAGATATGGACATCGTGGCTCCATTTATTAAATGAGAGTATAATATCATCATATGGATGTTTTGAGGTATTGGGTATTAAATCTTAACGTTGAGTTTTCAATAATGATTATTGAAGACATGGCTTCTAGACAAGTCAAAATATCCGAGTTCAAAATGTGGTCATATGAGGAAATATGGTAACTTGGAGAGCTATAGGCGGTCTATGAGCTCTTGGCGATTACTGATATTATTCACGAGGATACACCATCTCCTATAAGATTGTCTAGGGTATGAATGAGAAACATCTCCTTATTCTATCTTTATTTAAGAGTTCAATTTTAGCTCTTTAGTGGAATGAGTTAAAATTAATAGATATGACCTAAGTGAATCATTTGTTGATTGTGATTAGGTTATGTCTATTGAAGCTTAAATTTAGATAGCCCGCCAAGATCCACAATCCACACGTACTTGCATGAATCACTTGATATATTCTACCAGACCATTTTATGGGTCCATCTAGAATTGAATTTAATATATTAAGAATATAATATGTCTATTATTTATTTAATGGGCTGCTCTATTATATTAATATATTAAAAGGAGACATGTGGGCTTGTTTCTTTTAGTAAGAATAAGTCTGGTTCACATGTGGGCTTTTATTTAAAGTCTAATGGATTAAAAAAATAAAAATAATAATATTAGGCCCATATATATATGGTGTGGGCGGCAAGGCTAATAAAATAGCCCAAGATATTATTTTATTTTATTGTTTTGATTAAATGGAAATTAATTAATTATTTAATTAATTAATAGTTTAAATCAAATCTTTTCCTGATCAGTAAATAAAATACTATGTGTTGGATTAGGGTTAGAATTCTTTTAAGTGATAGGAGTCCTAATGTGGTAAGGATTAAATCCACATACACTCCATACCACACAGAATTCGGCCACCCTAGTCCTATAAGGGTTAGGATTCTTAAATTGATAGGAATTAGGGAAAAGCACAATTCCTTTTCAAGTAAGGAAATTGGCCAACCCTAGATTTCCTACACAAAGAATTCGGCCAACCCTATTTTGAGAAGGAGAAATTTCGGTCACCTTATAAATATAAGGTGATAAATTTCGGCCACCTTGAAGCTTGAGTGAGAGAGATTTTTGTTTGCTTTGAAAAATAAAAATCTTACTCAATACACATAGAATTTCAGCTAAGAGAGAAAAAGAAAAATAAGTTCTCATTCGATAGTGCACTTGCAAGCCTTTAACATCAAAATGTTTTGTGCACACTTTCGATTTAGGGTTACGCGAGTTCCAATCATATCGATTGTGAATTCAAAAGTAACCGGAACTATTTTTCTAGGCTCTTGGTGTTTTGGGATTGAAGATCAGGATCAGAAGTTCCATACATCCATTCTCAGGTAAGCAATTCAAAGAAAAAAAAGGGAGACCACGCTCCTAGGTGATCCACGTACGTGCTAGGATTGAAGATCTTACGGATTACCATCGACGTAAGTCAATCGGATCACGCGACAAGAGGTATTTAACTCTAACCGTATATTTGTGTTTAATTAATTAAAGGGTTAAGGTTCAAATCTTTAAACTATTACGAAAATCTACTTTTCGCCTTCCGCTGCGGTTTTAGTTAATTTTTCCCTACAATTCGTATCAGAGCCCTGGTTGTACCCTTTAATTAATTAACGTATATAAACGTGAATCTATTTCTTTTTATTGTGATTATGCATGTTTTAGAAAGAGATGGCACTCTAGGTATTCACATATATAATTACATGTCGAATGTATGGATTTATATATGTTGTTATAAAGTGAATTGTTATTGCTCAATTTCGGTCCTAGATTTTCCATGTAATTTTTGTTTCGGAATTGTAACAAGAAGGGTGGCCTATTATCGTCACAAGTTTCTTCTTGATAGTTGCTTAATTTTTTTTTATGTTGTATAAAATAGTGCAGTTTTTTTAATGTATTAAAAATACTGTAGTTTTTTTTAGTGCAGTTTTTTATTTGTAAAAAGATAAAAAATAAAAAAAACAATACTGCAGTGGTAAATAAAAAAAAAATTTATTACTACAATATTTTATTGTATAAAATAAGCTGTAATATATTCAATATTTGAAGACTCGAAGATTTGAAGAAATTGGAGCATCCGGAACCCGTCTTGGCACCCGCGCGCACAGAGACAACAAGCGCGCACGCAACCAAGTGTGCAGCTGCGCTTGTTGCGGTGCAGTAGCGCGCGACCCATGCATAGGCTGGCCGTGTGGCAGCTCATGCCCTTGCATGGGCTAGGCGTGCGTATGGGCTGCTGTGGTGATCTTTGGGCGCGCGATTTTCGTGCGCGAGATGCTCGCTTGAAGTCTTGTCCGCCAAGAAAGGAGTTTTTATATTCCGTACAATTGTAATTTATATGCTTTTCTAGGATGGACCAAAATTGTGGCTATTTATTATTTATGAATAAATATTACAATATTTGTTATTGTATGATAACATGTCATATAGAATAGAAGTGCCACTCATATATCTCTTTTGGTATGAACATGCATTGAATGATTTAGGTATCTAATTGGCATCTAGATAACTTGGTAAAATCATTCTTTGTAATTTAATCACACGCCTTAAATAATTGAGTGGGAGAAGGTGTGTTAGAACGCCTATGGCCTCCAAGGTTAGTTGAGTTTTATTATTTTTGGTAATCCCCGCAAGGGACGTCCATAAATGGAATTTAACAAAATACTTCCTTACAAGGATAGACTAGACAATTGACTTAAACGAAATCTACTCCCCAAGGAGGGATTCTTGTGAGAGAAAATTGAGGGTCGATATCTTGGTAACACACTCAATGTAATTTTATTAATATCCTCCCAAGAGTTCTTGTTAATAAAATTGCAAGGCTAAAATTGAAAACGCTGGTTGTTATGTTAACAATTAGGTGGGACCTAGTCCAACTAGTAAATAGTACGAACTCCCAAAGGAGGCGTAAAATTTATGGGTGTTGGATCACCGTTGAATTTTTACGATTGAATTATTTATTTAATTCAAGATAAATATTTAAAAGTGCTTTATCATGATTATTTACTTATATATGTTTTTGTTTTAATCAAAAATCATGACCCCATCACTTATGAACATCCTGAAAGATAACACCTTAACTGGAGATAATTATGTCACATGGAAAAGGAAAATTGGGTTGTTGCTGCAAAGCGAAAAACATAAATTTGTTCTGACTACTCCTAAACCACCCCTTCCTAATAATGAATCTAGTGTGATGCAAAGAGATGAGTATGAGCAGTGGAAGACTTTTGATGATATGGCAAAATGTTATATTATGGCCACTATCTCCGACGTGTTGCAACAGCAACATGAAGGAATGGAGTCCCCTGCTGATATAATGATGTCTCTAGAGGAAATGTTTGCTATGAGGTCTAGGATGACTAAGAGAGAGGCAGTGACTGCTTTTATGAATCTTAGGATGAAACCTGGACAATCTGTGAAAGATCACATGATGAAAGTCATAGTACATCTCAATATTGGTGAACTAAATGGTGCAGAGATTGATGGTGAGACCAAAATTGATATGGTAGCTAACTCATTGTCAGATTCCTTTGATCAGTTCAAGTTGGACTACACCTTGAACAAAAAGGAATACACCTTGCAGGGCCTGATGCAAGATGTTCAAAGCGCTGAAAAGATCCTTGTGAAAAACAAAGGTCAAGAGATTCATTTAGTTGGTAAAGTTGCTACTGTTAAGACCCGTAAGAAGGTCAAGAAACAATAGAAGAAAAAGCAATTTGGGCCTACCAAGAAGGAAACCAAGAAAGTAACCAAGATCAAAGGGAAATGCTTCCTTTATGGTGAAAAGGGACATTGGAAAAGAGATTGCCCAAAGTCCCAGAAAAAGAAGGAAGAAGGTAATATTAATTATCTTGAAACATGTTTTCTGGCAGATTCTACTGATTCTGGGATCATAGACTCTGGAGCCACTAATCATGTTTGTTATTCCTTGCAGGGGTTCCAAGAAAGGAGAAGGCTGAATGAAGATGAAGTCAATTTGCGCTTGGGCAACAGAACGTTAGTGTCTGCAAGTGCAGTGGGAGATATTAGAGTTATTTTAGATTCTAGTAGGCATTTATATTTAATAGACGTTTATTATGTACCTCAATTCAAGAGGAATTTAATTTCAGTTTCTTGTTTAAATAAATTTGAATATTCGGTTACTTTTAATAAAGCTTTTATTATTAGTAAGAATGACAAAATTGTTTGCAAAGGTACATTGGAAAACGGTCCATTCTTTTTGCATAGAAATATCTCTCACTCGTTAGACACATAAATAACGGAACCTAATCATAAAAGAGTAAAATTATCAAAAGATGAAACCTACCTTTGGCATTTACGCCTAGGTCACATTAACCTTAATAGGATTAAAAGATTGGTATGTGACGGACCTTTAAGTGACTTAAAGGTTAATGATATACCAACTTGTGAATCTTGTTTGGAAGGTAAAATGACCAAAAGGCCATTCAATACCAAAGGTACAAAAGCCACTGAATGTTTAGGACTAATACACACTGATGTATGTGGTCCTATGAGCATTCAAGCTAGAGGTGGATATGAGTACTTCATCACCTTTACAGATGATTACTCAAGATTTGGTTATGTGTATCTCATAAGACATAAGTCGGATGCTTTTGACTTATTCAAAGCATTCAAAGCTGAAGTAGAAAATCAGCTTGAGAAACATAAAAAAATCTTGAGATCTGATCGTGGTGGATAATATCTATCTAGAGAGTTTCAGCAACATCTTATTGATAATGGGATAGTTTCTCAGTTTTCTGCACCAGGTACACCTCAACAAAATGGGGTAGCAGAAAGGAGAAATAGAACTCTTTTAGAGATGGTTAGGTCAATGTTGAGTTATTCAACACTTCCTATTTCTTTTTGGGGATATACTCTACAAACAGCAATATACATTCTAAACGATGTACCATCTAAATCTGTCCCTAAAACCCCACATGAATTATGGACTGGGCGAAAACCTAGTTTACAACACATGAGGATATTTGGTTGTCCTGCACATGTGTTGAAAGGAAAGACAGAAAAGACGGAGTCCCGTTCAGAAACATGTATATTTGTGAGGTATCCAAAAAGAAACTAAAGGATATTATTTCTATAGTCCTAATGATCTAAAAGTATTTGTTTCAACAAATGCTTCATTTCTAGAAAAGGACTATATGAATAATTTTGTGCCAAAAGTGGAATTGTCCTGAATGAAATGTCAGGAGATACAATTCCACAAGAGGTTTCACAACCTAGCCCAATTGTAAGTTCCACTCCAACACAAAATCAACAACCTACCATTCCTCGTCGTAGTGGGAGGGTTATAACACAACCCGAAAGATACATCGGTCTAGGAGAATCTGTGGAGAATCTCCCGGATGACGATGATCCCTACACGTACAAGGAAGCAATGGAGGATGTGGATTGTCGTCATTGGAAAAAGGCAATGCAATCTGAGATTGAATCGATGTTCAATAACAAAGTCTGGTCTCTTGTAGACTTGCCTAAAGGGATAAAACCCATTGGGTGTAAATGGGTATACAAGAGGAAAAGAGGTATGGATGGTAAGGTGGAAACCCAGTCAAGTGTAAGAAAGGGCAAATCCCATCTCTGAGTCTGTTGGAGTGGCTTTCGATGTCAGTCCAGCCCATCCATACATTGTGAGGTCCTCGCCGATAGATCCACGAATAGGTGGAGGGTTCATCACTTGTAACAAGTCTCGTTAAAGAAGACGATATAAAGCTTTCCATGAATGAAGGAATAAAGCAAGCAAATAGGCATTCATAGGTAACATCAATAGATGCATCGGTCGAGCTGCCTTCCCTCATCTCTCTATCGAGAAGGGGGAATAGAAGGAAGAGCTGTCTCCACTCTCCATGAAGAAAAGGTCCGTAATGTGGGGCTTTCATTAGCCAAAAACTTACATTTCGGGTCTCTTCTGGATCCCAGGTATTACGACCAGGAAAAGGGACTTATTACTCCAGCTGTTCCAAGAGTCTCCGCTAGTTGAACCCCGTCCAGTAGACTCCCTGTTTCGCTCATCCCCTTCGTCAGCTGTTTGATCGGGATACTATCACCTATTTGGTACTCTTCGTGAGGCTTTGTGCATTCGTAAATTTCCATTATCATTGACAGGTGCTGCTCTTACATGCATGGCTTACGCCATAAAACCATTCCTACTTGGGATGCTATGGTCACAGCATTTCTAAGAAGATTCTTCTATAGAAATTTTTTAGAAGGGAACCACGGAAGAATTCAGATTAGAAACCATTTGTATTGAAATCCGTTCTATAGGAAGTATAGGATGGAACCGAATCCGCTTGATCTTGTAGAGGGCAACTGTACCGGTAGGCAAGCGTTGAGTTATATTATTCTAACTCAAAGTCTTTCCTTCCCAACAATAGACTTGCAACTATAGAAAAGCTTCAGCTATCAGCAGTTCAGACGCAGCTGACGCGAGCTTCTATCAACTTCACAGTTTTCTCTTTAGTGCTATACTAGCTTTCCTTCTATAAGCTAGACTGGTAGCTAAAGGTTATACATAGAAAGAATGTATCGATTATGAGGAAACCTTCTCTCCTGTGGCCATGCTTAAATCCATTAGGATATCTACATGATGCAACCAGAAGGATTCATTGAAAAGGGCCAAGAGGAAAGAGTATGCAAATTGCAAAAGTCCATATATGGACTGAAGCAAGCATCCAGATCCTGGAACATAAGGTTCGATCAAGCTGTGAAAGGTTTTGGATTTATTCAAAACCCTGACGAACCTTGTGTATACAAAAGGATTAAAGGCGACAAATTGGTTTTCCTCATTCTTTATGTTGATGATATACTACTCATTGGAAACGATGTAGGTGTATTGACATCAGTAAAAGAATGGTTAGCAAAACAATTTGATATGAAGGACTTAGGGGAAGCACGTTATATTCTTAGTATCCAAGTAATAAGGGATGGAAAGAATAGAACGATTGCATTATCCCAAGCTTCATACATTGATAAAATCTTGTCTAGATTTTCCATGCAAGATTCCAAGAAAGGTATGTTACCTTTTAGACATGGAATCAAACTTTTTAAGGAACATGTTCCTAAGAATGAGCATGAAGAGCAATTCATGAGTAGAGTTCCATATGCCTCGGCAGTTGGAAGTCTCATGTATGCAATGCTCTGTACTAGACTAGATATTTGTTTTGTTGTTGGTATAATTAGTAGGTTTCAATCGAAACCTGGTCCTGATCATTGGACGGCAGTCAAGCATATTTTCAAGTATCTTAAAAGAACTAGAGATTATATGCTTGTATACTCTGGAGGGGATTTAATTCCCGTTGGGTATACAGATTCTGATTTCCAGTCGAATTCTGACTCCAGAAAATCCATATCAGGATCTGTGTTTACCATTGGAGGAGGAGCAGTCATATGGATGAGTATCAAGCAATCTTGTATTGCTGATTCCACCATGAAAGCTGAGTATGTTGCTGCATACGAAGCAGCAAAAGAGGTTGTTTGGCTCCGCCAATTCTTGATTGACTTGGAAGTGGTTCCTAATGCGAATAAGATAATCACTATACACTATGACAATAGTGTAGCGGTGGCTTATTCAAGAGAACCAAGAAGTCATAAGAGAAGTAAACACATAGAAAGGAAATATCACCTTTTAAGGGAAATTGTTCATAGGGGAGACGTGACGATCACCAAAATCGCGTCAGCAGAAAATCTAGCGGATCCTTTCACAAAGGCTCCACCTCAGAAGAGTTTTAATGGGCACCTGGAGAATATGGGAATGAGAGATATGACACACTTGCTATAGCGCAAATGGGAGATAGTTAGGATTATGCTCAATAGCAAGAGTGTAATATTGTAATTGACAATCTTTTCATATTAATAAAGTGTTTTCTGATTCTTACAAATACTTATAGCATTTATTATTATAATTGTCAAGGTAAATAATCATAAGGTCAAAAGACTATGAGATATGAAGAATTGTTCATACATCCGGATATGTGTTAGGTAGAAACAATTCTTTAGTTAGTCTTGAATAACGTTCACAACTTAAGTTAAAGGTTGGGCACCTCTATCTTGATAAAGTTGTAGAATTCTTTTACTAGCATTTGAGTGGGATCAAATGAGTTATGATGAGTCTAAAATCATCGAAAGGTTTTCGAGTAAAAGAATCTAGTGCACTGGGTGCATTGAACTGGATCACAATGAAATACTTTATCTAGAACCGTCACTAGATATAAGTCTTTTCATTATTAGGACAATCGGAGAGTCGATCTTAATCCTGAGATAAATGATAGACTTATGGTTGCAAGTGTTATCATTTGAGCTATCAATGAGTACGATTATATAGCATAGTCTATCCTCGATAGTTTGGTGGTATTCATTTGTTAATCGATAAAGGACTTCATTTATAGATATGGACATCGTGGCTCCATTTATTAAATGAGAGTTTAATATCATCATATGGATGTTTTGAGATATTGGATATTAAATCTCAACGTTGAGTTTTCAATAATGATTATTGAAGACATGGCTTCTGGACAAGTCAAAATATCCAAGTTCAAAATGTGGTCATATGAGGAAATATGGTAACTTGGAGAGCTATAGGCGGTCTATGAGCTCTTGGCGATTACTGATATTATTCACGAGGATACACCATCTCCTATAAGATTTTCTAGGGTATGAATGAGAAACATCTCCTTATTCTATCTTTATTTAAGAGTTCAATTTTAGCTCTTTAGTGGAATGAGTTAAAATTAATAGATCGGACCTAAGTGAATCATTTGTTAATTGTGATTAGGTTATGTCTATTGAAGCTTAAATTTAGATAGCCCGCCAAGATCCACAATCCACATGTACTTGCATGGATCACTTGATATATTCTACCGGACCAATTTATGGGTCCATCTAGAATTGCATTTAATATATTAAGAATATAATATGTCTATTATTTATTTAATGGGCTGCTCTATTATATTAATATATTAAAAGGAGACATGTGGGCTTGTTTCTTTTAGTAAGAATAAGTCTGGTTCACATGTGGGCTTTTATTTCAAGTCTTATGGATTAAATAAAATAAGAAAAATAATATTAGGCCCATATATATATGGTGTGGGCGGCAAGGCTAATAAAATACCCAAGATATTATTTTTGTTAACGGAAATTTTGCTCGGGATGAGAAATCTCAGTTAACGCCCTCGATACCACTACCGCGTAGGTGGTGGCCAAAATTCTTTATATATGTAACAATGATTTATAAAGTGACAAGTAAGCAAGAATGTTTTTATTTAACATGCATGATATACGAATACAAAGATTCTTCTCTATTTTCTCTCAAATCTCTCTGGGAAATGGTCGATTGTTAGTCGTATGCCTGTCGAATAGTAGTCTCCTCTTTTCCTTTCTTTTCTTTTCTGTTTATACACGGTTTGTAGGTCAACAGACTGATTCTCCCTTGATTGTCTCAGTGATTGTCTCAGTCTCTTCCTTATCGGGCGGGATTTCTTGCGTTAATATCATTGACTTTTGGATTGACGCCCGAATTGAGAGTATCGTGGTGGAGATCAGTTTGTTTCCTTTTTTGGATTTTATTACTTGTTCTGCATGTAGGTAACGTTTTCAGGTATAATCCTTATAGAGGTCGTGGGATATGACGATATGGTGTGGTGCATCAATCAGGGAGGTTGATCAGTATTTCAACTTTGATGTTCGAGAAGTTTCATCCAGCTTGGAGCCAGATCTGGCTTCCTTTGACTTTTTCGAAGCTAGGTGTGGCCTCGACTGACCTTTTTGAAGCTAGGTGTGGCTTCGACTAACCTTGCGGCCTTCTAGGGACATTCTTCTGTGTCAATCGAGGTACAGACGAGTTTCTTGAGCATTTGTGAGATGACCTTGACTTCGGGAAGCTTCTAGTTTTGGTGATGCGGGCTAAATCTGATCGTTCCGGGCTCTATCCCGGATGTTTTCGGAGCCCGCCCTTGTTCCTGGGGTGGTATCACAGTTCGGCCCTGGATAGAGAGGTCTCCTGGTGGAAGCTCTAGGGTCCGGGCTCTATCCCGGGTGTTTCTGGAGCCACCCTTGTGCCTGGGGTGGTATCGTAGCTTGGCTCTGGATATTGAGATCTCCCGATGAAACTCATGGGTATGGAACCAGGTCTAGGAGGTGGAAAATTTTCCTTTGGTCCTTAGCCAATTTTGGCTATTAACAGAAGTCCCCTCTGACTTGAACACCAGACGTCGAGCTCAGGGTTGATGTCAGATTTTCACTTTATTTGGGAAATCTTCCTCTTTTTACCGTTACCGAAATTTTGGGAAATTTCTTCATTTGAGTGACGTGTTGTGAACCAACTATTTTATCTTCGAATTAATCTGATCACGTTATGGCAGTCTGCGAGATTTTTTACCGTTACCAGGATCTTGGGGAGATCTTCCTCTTAACTGCGTAAATGATGTGGCATGAGATGATTAGCCCGCTTTCGAGTTTAATCCGGTTACGTTACTGAGTCGATTTTTTTACGGTTACCAAACGAGTATCTTGGTAACTTGTGCTGTTGCCCTCCTACCTATATATATGTCCGTTTTCCTCCTCATCTTCTTCACATCTTCTCGAGCTAAAAGAACTTTTTGTTGAGAAATATTTCCACAGCTTTTCCTCCAAGCTTGCTTCTTTCTTCTTTCTTCGTCTTCTATTCTTTCTTCATTCTTCGTCTTCTATAATGTCGAAAAACAGTCGTGATTCAAGTGATTCCATATTCGACGGCAAGGAGGTCGTCAGTCTATGTCTAGGGAAGCGGGCTAGGAGGAGTTCTGACGGTGATGATTCCCCGCCCACCTCACAATGTCGGCGGTCCAATAGGAATGTATCTATCGGGACTGGGTTCTCCAACCATCCCGACCACCCTTTAGATATCGTCGATGATGATTCCGATAAAGAAACGGCCAGTGGCGCTGCTGGGGAGCGTCGGGTCTCGGCTCCTGGTCCCCTTGGGGAGAGGCTCCCTCCCTACGATTTCCGGGTTATCCCAGATTCCACCGTTGACCCGTGTCGATCGACCGCTTGAGGTCAAAGTTTGGCATCCCCGACAGTGTATCCATCTTGGTGCCTCCCAAGAATTTTGAGTTTTTCAACCCCTAAAGGCGTGCTTCCGATCCATGTGGCCGCTCTTGAGAACGGGGTCAGGCTTCCCCTCTATCCGACCCTTCGGCGGGCTCTAAACGCCATCCAGCTCGCTCCCCTTCAGTTAACGCCGGGCTTCTGGAGGCATTTGATTGGTTTCCTTATGTTATGGAGGGAACAATGCAAGATGAGTAAAGTGACGAGGGAGCCAGGTGCAGAAGAGCTGGCTTATCTTTTTCAGATTGGGAGCTTGTCTGGGGCTCCTCTGGGTCAGTTCTACGCCAAGGCCAAGAATAAGCTCAATTTCATCATTCCTGGTGCTCCGAAGAAGGATCCCGCGTGGAAAGATGAATGGATCCTGACGGGGGATGACTGGGGGAACTCGATTTTCATTGGAGGGCATGAATTCGAGGTTCCTACGGCTTTCAGTGACAAGCCGTCCTGGGACCGGGACTCCCTGCCTGCCGAGTCCGAAGTCGTCTTAAAGGCTATTCTAGCCAGAAATTACCTGAATCCGAAGTTCCCTACCACTGAAGCTTTTGACCCTCGTAGGGTGAACAAATATCTGCGGATTTCAGACGCTATTCCTCGTAAGTATCCTTGTGTCGCTTCGTCTTATTACTTAGCTTGGTTCTAACATTTTCTTCTTTAATCCGTTTATTCACAGTTTTTGTCGTGGAGCCAGCCACCCGACACGTCTCACGCTCTCCTCAAGGTGGAGCTTCTCTTCCCTCCTCTGGGGTCGAACCTGCCCTGACTTCTTCTGTCTCTCTGGCTGGGTCCAAGATGGCCACTCTGGCCTCGCGGGCTTTCCGGGCTTTGGGCAGAGCTCCCCAGGTGGTTAGCCCGGTTGTTTCTGCCCCCTCGACCATGGCCGCTAAAGTCGCTATCCCTTCGACTCAAACACCTGATTCAGCTACTCTTCTAACAACTAAAGCCTCAGCGGTTTCTGGGAAAGATGTCGCGAAGGCTCCTTCCAACCGCTCCCGGCCTCAGTCGAGCTCGACAGGGCGGGATGAGGTCCTGGAGCAGTTCATAGCGTCCTGTCCGGTGGCGGGATCTCCAAGATGGCTTCTATGCCTGTGGACGTCCTTATAACCAAGGGGTCTGCTATCTTAGCTGAGGTAATTGTATTTACTTCACGCTATTTTTGTTAATTTGTTCAGTTTCTAACTCGGGTTTTGTATTTGTAGGCCTTTAAGGTTAATGTCGTAATGGGCCAGCAGGTAGCCCTCCTCCGTGATCGGGCTACAAAATCCAAGGTTGAAGCTGAGAAGGCCGGGGAACTGCTCAAGCAGGCTCGGTCTTTAGTGGAAGAGGTGACTTCCAGCCAGGGCAAATTGAGCTCGAGATGGCTGAGCTTCGCTGCGATCATGAGAGGATGAAGCAATCTTTCGATCATGAGCGTCTTTAATCTCTCTGGCGGGCTAGGCAGCGGGATTCCTGGAGATCTGAGGCTAAGAAGCTGGACCTCGAGAACCGGTCTCTGATTACTCAGGTGGCCAAGCTACAAGCTGATGCGGAGACCTCCTTCAGCGATGGGTATTTTTATGCTTCCTTTCAGGCCGCAGAAGCTCTTCCTCCTTCATTTTGATTTATCGGCTATTGCGGGCTGGGACAGGCAGGAAATAATGCTCAAAGCTGCCGAGTTATCTCGCCCTGAGGGCGACAAGGTGGTCCCTTCTAGCCCAGAAGGAACTAGGAAGCAACCTACTCAGTCAGATCCCTCCTTCCATCTTCCTCCCTTTATCACCTCGGGTCCTGGGGAGTCTTCCAGCAAAGTGATGTCTTCTCAATCCGAGGAGGACAAATCGGGAGCTGGTGAAGAGGTTAGGAGCCCATCTGAGGATACCCCTTTAACAGAGATGGAGGTCAACAGGAGCCAGATGGGGTCCTTGGCTGCCCTTCTTGACGCGGCTGTCCCTCCTGAGGTTATGGAGGTAATTAATGAAAATTGGAGGAAGATCCAGCTGATCATCCGATGAAGCCTCTAGATGGAAGAGCGGTCGGCGAGGATAACCCTGATGGACAGTTACCTGTAGAGGGGGTTGATGCCGCGGATCAGCAGGAAGGAGGAGGGCCAGCGGAGGGGAGCCATGAGAGCCCCAAAGCTTGAAGCAGATGACTTGTTTTTGATTGCCTGGAAAAGGGGGTGGGCACCCTGTTTTGTCATTTTGCTATTATCAATTTTTCATTTTTCTTCTTCTTCTTTTTGTAGCCCGAGTTCGGGGGTTGGGCTCCCCATTTGGATGTAGCCTTAACGGGGGATAGGCTCCCCTTGCCCTTAATGATAAATCGAAACGCCTTTTTGAGAACTTTATTCTGTTTCTGGTCTTGAATGGTATCCAAAGTAGCATCTGTAGCAGCAATTAAGATCCGTGTAGGGAATTATGGTGATTTTGACCCTGCACACGAAAGCAAACATTATATATATATATATATCTGTTTATATATATACATATATATATATATATATTTATGGGGTGATAACCCAACCAAGACATTAGGAGGGCTATTTAGCTATTTCCTAGTCTTTTAGATCTGGAGGGCAACTATGCTCTTACACTTAGATCCTTCTTGGGGGTGGTAGCCCGACCAAGGCATCAGGAGGGCTATCGAGCTATTTCCTGGTCTCGAGATCTGGAGGGCAACTATGCTCTTACACTCAGATCCTTCTTGGGGGTGGTAGCCCGACCAAGGCATCAGGAGGGCTATCGAGCTATTTCCTGGTCTCGAGATCTAGAGGGCAACTATGCTCTTACACTCAAATCCTTCTTGGGGGTGGTAGCCCGACCAAGGCATCAGGAGGGCTATCGAGCTATTTCCTGGTCTCGAGATCTGGAGGGCAACTATGCTCTTATACTCAGATCCTTCTTGGGGGTGGTAGCCCGACCAAGGCATCAGGAAGGCTATCGAGCTATTTTCTGGTCTCGAGATCTGGAGGGCAACTATGCTCTTACACTCAGATCCTTCTTGGGGGTGGTAGCCCGACCAAGGCATCAGGAGGGCTATCGAGCTATTTCCTGGTCTCGAGATCTGGAGGGCAACTATGCTCTTATACTCAGATCCTTCTTGGGGGTGGTAGCCCGACCAAGGCATCAGGAGGGCTATCGAGCTATCTCCTGGTTTCGAGAGGTTTATGTCGAATTCCCATACAAGGGTATAGTCACTAACGTTGAACATAGTTGTAGACAAAGATGGAAGAGAAAAGGAAAATGACTTTATTGATGATTGAGATGTAGTACATCTTTATTAGGACCTGTAATGAAAACTAAGTGGGGATAGTCTGCTTGAGAACTCTTTTCAAGGGTAGAATTTCTTCAAATGATCTGCATTCCAAGTGTGGTTGATGGGTCGTCCGTCCATGTCTTCGAGTTTATAAGCTCCATTGCGAACAACTAGCTTTATCAAATATGGCCCTTCCCAATTTGGACTTAAGACTCCATCCAACCTTTTCCGAGTATTCAGTGTTACTAAGTACCAGATCTCCTTCCTTGAATATCCAGGCTCTAACCTTTTGGTTGAAGTATCTAGCGATCCTGCTCTGGTAGATCGCTACTTTCTCTGCTACCCGGTCTTGCTTTTCTTCTAAGAGGTCTAGACTAGCCCGGAGCTTGACTTCGTTACTTTCAGGCTCAAAGTGCTGTACCCTGAACGAGGTCAATTTATGCTCGATGGGGAGGACTGCTTCAACCCCGAAGGCCAGGGAGTAAGGTGTTTCTCCAGTAGCTGTTCTTTTTGTAGTCCGGTATGCCTAAAGGACTTCTGGTAGCTCTTCGGCCCATTTACCTTTCCTCTGCTGAAGCTTCTTTTTCAGAAGTTTCTTGATTGTCTTGTTGGTTGATTCTACCAGCCCGTTAGTCTGGGTATGAGCCACCGAAGCGAGCCTGAGGTCGATCCCCAATCCCTTGCAGAAGTCTTTGAATCGGGCGTTGTCGAATTGGTTTCCTAGGTCGGCTACAATGATAAGAGGGGTCCCGAACCTGCATACCACGTTAGTCTTGATGAACTTGGTTGTATTCTTTTCTGATATTCGAGCAAGAGGTCCTGCCTCGACCCATCTTGTGAAGTAGTCGATAGCCACGATAGCATGTTTCATCTGTCCATGAGCGGTGGGAAGTGGTCCAATTAAGTCGATTCCCCACATGGCAAAGGGGTAAGGTGAGCTAAGGGACGATAGTCGCTCGGGTGGCTGGTGGCTCAAGTTTGAGGTTCTTTGACAAGGTTCCCAGGATTGTACAAAACTCTTTGCACCTTGATGGATGGTCGGCCAGTAGTACCCCATACGAAGCACCTAATAGGCTAGAGCTTCCCCACCTATGTGGTTCCCACAGTCCCCAGAGTGGACCTCTCTAAATGCCCACTTAGCATCATCGGGATGCAAGCACCTAAGTAAGGGAAGGGATCTGCCCCTCCTGTAGAGGTATCTGTCCACCATACAGCATCGAACTGAGAGACTCTGAACTCGTCGGGCTTGGTCGGGCTTGGTCGGGCTCTTCAGAAAGCTCTCCTTCAAGGAGATAGGTGACAAATGGGTCCATCCAGCAAGGTAGGCAATCCAGGGAACAAATTTCTCCATTTGTGGCTATGCTTGGCTGGGTGATTACTTAGAAAGGAATTCCCCTTGGCAGGGATTGGCCTCCGTTCGCCGCTATTTTAGCCAGAACATCTACGCGATGGTTTTGGTGTCGAGGCACCTGATCGATCTTGAGTCCCTTAAATTTGCTTTTCAGCAGCCGAGCTAGATTTAAGTAGGCAACCATATTATCTCCCTTTGCCTGGTAGACCCCAGTCACCTGGTTTACAACAAGCAACGAATCGCTATTGATCTGCAGGTAGTCGGCCTTTAGTTCGATGGCTACCTTCATCCCGGTAAGGAGGGCTTCATATTCCGCTTCATTGTTGGTAGCTTTAAATTCAAATCTGAAACAGTGATAGAATTCAGTCCCTTCCAGATCTATCAAAACTATGCCAGCTCCTCCCCCAGCTCGTCCGGATGCTCTTTCTGAAAAGAGGATCCATGGCTTACAGCCCTCTGGCCAATTTTCGACCTCAGATATCTTCTCAGGGACCTCGTTTGATACTGAGGGATCAACTGGATCTGGGATCGCTGAGAATTCTGCCACGAAGTCGGCTAAAGCCTGTGCCTTAATCGTAGTCCGGGGCTTATACTTTAAGTCGAACTGAGTGAGCTCTAGTGCCCATAAAACTAGCCTTCCTGACACATCTGGTCTTTGCAAGAATTGACGGAAGGGTTGGTCTGTCACCACTGCTATTGTGTGAGCTTGAAAATAGGGATGGAGTTTCCTCGCTAAGATCACCAGAGCATAAGCGAGCTTCTCCAGGAGAACGTAGTTCCTTTCTGATTTGGTCAAGGCATGACTCACATAGTATATGGGTCTTTGAAAACCACCGCTACAATCCTTGGCCAAAGCCCCGCTTACTGCAGTTTCTGATACGGCCAGGTAAATCTGCAATTCATCTCCGAGAACCGGCTTGACTAACAAAGTGGGGCTTGTTAGGTACTCCTCTAAAGCTTGAAACGCCTGCTCGTTTTCTTGGCTCCATTTCATGTTCTTTCCTTGTTTGATGGCCTTGAAGAAAAGGAGACATTTATCGGTGGAGCGAGAGATAAACCTGTTGAGTGCTGACACCCGTCCAGTCAGAATCTGTACTTGCTTGAGCGAGGTCGGGGATTCCAGGTCCAAGATAGCTTTGATTTTTTCTGGGTTGGCTTCTATACCTCTCTCATGAACCATGAAGCCCAGAAACTTTCCTGCCGTTACCCCAAAAGCACATTTGGAGGGGTTCAAACGCATCTGGTTTTCCCTTAGTATGAGGAAGGTTTTGCGAAGGTCTTCCTGATGTCCCTTTGTGGTTGGGGATTTCGTGATCATGTCGACGATATATACTTCCATCGCTCTTACTATCTCGGGCTTGAACAATTTGTTAACCAGCCGCTGGTATGTGGCTCCTGCATTCTTCAAACCAAACGGAATCACCTTGTAGCAGTATAAGCCCTGCCCAGTAATGAAACTGGTTTTATCTTGGTCACCGGGTGCATTTTAATTTGGTTGTATCCTGAGAATGCGTCCATAAAACTCAAAAGTTTATTTCCGGATGTGGAGTCAACCAGCTGGTCGATCTTTGGCAAAGGAAAACTGTCTTTCGGACATGCCCGGTTGAGGTCGGTGTAGTCGACACACATACGCCATTTTCCATTCGCCTTGGTGACCATGACCACGTTGGCGATCCATTTGGGGTAACGTACCTCTCTGACGAACCCCGCTTTGATCAATTTATCAACCTCTTCCTGCACCGCCGCGTTCCTATCAGTGTTGAAATGACGCCTCTTCTGCTTGACTGGCTTGACTGTTGGATCTACTGCTAGCCGGTGAGTGGCCAACGATGCCGGGATTCCAGGCATTTCATTATGGTTCAAGGCAAAGATGTCACTGAATTCCCTGAGAAGATCAATTAGTCCTCTTTTTACTTCTGGATCAAGGATGGCTCCGACCTTGACGACCTTGGAGGGATCGTCATTCCTGACAGATATCTCTTCTAGTTTGTCCACCGGCTGCCCGCTGACCCATTCCTTACTTCGTTCTTCCTCGTAGGGCGTGATAGGTTCATCCTCCAAATGCCCAGGGTGTTCTGCGGGCTCCTTCTCCTCTGGATTATCCGGGATGTATCCATGTCTTCCTGGATTACTGTCACCTGTACACACTGCTTCGCTAAGGCTATAGGATTGGCAGATACTGCGTAACATTTCCTGGCTGCCTGCTGGTCTCCGCGTACCTCTCCTACCTTGATTCCAAGCGGGAATTTCAAGACGTTGTGGTATATGGACAAGACTCCGTTCAAGGAGGACAGGAAAGGTCTCCATAAGATGGCGTTGTAGGCCGATGGGGTGTCCACCACAACAAAGTCGGTCATTATATTCTGTTGGAGCGGGGTGACCCCAATGATTACTGGAAGGATCATTGACCCTACTGGTATGATCGAGTCCCCAGTGAAACCGTAAAGTGGAGTGGTACAGCTGTTGTAGCAATGTTGCTTCAGGTTCAGTTTTTCCAGGGTATCCTTGAAGAGGATATCTACACTGCTACCCGTATCCACGAGCACGCGATGGACCAGACAGTTGGCGATCTGTATCGTGATGACCATAGGATCATCATGAGGTTGTACAGTGTTGAAGACATCTGCTTCGGTGAATACGATCTGAGCTGACTGGGAGGGCTCTATCGGGCTCTGGCTGACTTTGAAGATCCCCCGGCTCTCTTCATGGCGGGGAACCTTTCTTGCATGGTTTTTCTGGGAGTTATTGGAGACGCTGGCCAATGTAGGACCTCCGCTGATAGTGTATATCACTTGGATCTGTTGCATTAAGTCAGCCTGCTCCCATTTCCTCTTTTCTGCGTCCTCACGGATTTCAGCTTGCACCTCCCTTCCAGTTCTGATATTATCTCTGACCTGTTGTAAGAACTCAATCAGGCATCCTCCCCTTATCAGGGCCTCAATCTGGTTGCGCAAGTTATAGCACTCCGATGTGTTATGGCCCACGTCTTCGTGGAAGTCGCAGTACTTGTACCGGTTTCTCCTATCAGCTGGGGCCTTCATGGGAGTGGGCTTTTGGAGCAACACTTTATCTCGTATGGCAAGGTAGACTGTTTCCCTGGAAGCATTCAAAGGGGTATAGTGGTCATACCTTTTTTCCCCTTGCATTACTGGACCCACGGTCCTGGGAGGCGGCGAAGCCCGGGGAGGGGTTCGTTTTGCTGGATATCTTTCTTGCCTATGCGGAGGTGCCAGGAGGCGATAGGTCGACCTGTTGGGAGGTTTATTCTGAGCTTTCTGCACTGGCTCAAATTTAGGGGCTTCTTTCTTCAGACGCTTGGCCGTTCTCATGTCGTCATGTTCTATCTTGACCTTGAGTTGTTCGTCGATCTCGACCTGCTCGAGAGCCCGGTCATAGGCCTCCTGGTAAGTCTCGGGAGGTCTCTTGGCGAAAGAACGGAAAAGCTTTCCTGCCCAGAGGTTTCGTCTGAAGTTGGCGAGGGTTTCTTTTTCAGTGAAAACTCCCATTTGTATGACCTCCTTGTGAAATCGCTCTACATACAATCGAAGAGTTTCACTCCGCTCCTGGATCACATATTGGAGGTGTATTGGATCTTTCGGATGAGGTTTAACTCCTTGGAATTGTGAGCAAAAATCGGTTGACAGTTTTGTGAAAGAATCCACGCTACCAACGGGCAGTTTCCTGAACCAGGTTTTCGCATAGTCGGTCAAGGTTGTTGGAAACATTCTGCACATAGCTGCTCTGGTAGTGTTCTGGACTTCCATCTGTTGAACGAAGCTCTCTAGATGGCTTAGAGGATCTTCCGTTCCAGAGAACTTATCTGCTGGCATTTTGAATTTTGGGGGGAGCTCTACTTCCCGGATCCTCCTAGTGAAGGGAGCGTTCATCTCGATCAGGGGATTCTTTTTGTCCTCCTTATTCTTTCCCTTCCTTATCTGCTGGACCTCTTTTTGTAGCTTTGCCAGCTGATCCCTTAGTCGCTTGTTCCTGGGTCTCTTCGAGTTAACCTCAGATTCCTCACTGTCGAATCTTTCTGATGAACTGGCAATTTCTATCTGGTCCTCCTCCTGGACATGATCCACTCGAGGAGTTTGTCTACTTTCCTCCTCTAGGGCCCGGGTAGTTCTCCTAGATGTATTTGGATGAGATAGCCCTCGCGGCTTCCGGGTAAAAACATCTGCGGCAGACTTAACCAGCTGGGGTTGATATTGTGAAAGTCTTTTCAGAGCTGGGGGCATGGGTCTCAGCCTATCCCGGATCGAACGTTGGGGCCCTAATCTATCTCGAGCCAGCTCTGGAGGAGGAGGTCCTAGGCGATCGAAAGCAGGTGGTCTAGCTCCGAGCCTGCTCGGCTCTCCTTGATCATTCAGGTTGGTTGGCTGGATTGTGATGCCTTCAGCGAGGAGGCAGACGCGGATGGATTCTACGAAGGCCGCCGCTTGTTGGTCGAGCGCTGCCTGGCTCACTATGGGGTGGCCAGTAGCCCGCGTATTGGTTGTCTGGATCGGAGCTTGATTACTATATCCAGACTTTCTCCCCCTTCCTGGGGCTTTTCGGGTTGGCCTCGCCAGAGATTGCTCTGGGGCTCTATGTTGGCCTTGGGAGGAGCGGAGCCTCATAGTTCCTGTAAAACAATGAAAGTATAGATGCAAACGATTGGTTAATTGGGTGTAGGAATTTTTTTCCCATAGACGGCGCCAGAAAGTGTTAACCGAAATTTTTCTCGGGATGAGAAATCTCAGTTAACGCCCTCGAGACCACTACCACATAGGTGGTGGCCAAAATTCTTTATATATGTAACAATGATTTATAAAGTGACAAGTAAGCAAGAATGTTTTTATTTAACATGCATGATATACGAATACAAAGATTCTTCTCTTTTTTCTCTCAAATCTATTTGGGAAATGGTCGATTGTTAGTCGTATGCCTGTCGAATAGTAGTCTCCTCTTTTCCTTTCCTTTCTTTTCTACTTATACATGGTTTGTAGGTCAACAAACTGATTCTCCCTTGATTATCTCAGTGATTGTCTCAGTCTCTTTCTTATCGGGCGGGATTTCTTGAGTTAATATCATCGACTTTTGGATTGACTCCCGAATTGAGAGTATCGTGGTGGAGATCAGTTTGTTTCCTTTTTTGGATTTTATTACTTGTTCTACATGTAGGTAACGTTTCCAGGTATGATCCTTATAGAGGTCGTGGGATATGACGATATGGTGTGGTGCATCAATCAGGGAGGTTGATCAGTATTTTGACTTTGATGTTCGAGAAGTTTCATCCAGCTTGGAGCCAGATCTGGCTTCCTTTGACTTTTTCGAAGCTAGGTGTGGCCTGGACTGACCTTTTTGAAGCTAGGTGTGGCTTCGACTGACCTCGCGGCCTTCTAGGGACATTCTTCTGTGTCAATCGAGGTACAGACGAGTTTCTTGAGCATTTGCGAGACGACCTTGACTTCGGGGAGCTTCAAGTTTTGGGTGATGCGGGCTAAATATGATCGTTCTGGGCTCTATCCCGGATGTTTCCGGAGCCCGCCCTTGTTCCTGGGGTGGTATCACAGTTCGGCCTTGGATAGAAAGGTCTCCTGGTGGAAGCTCTCGGGTCCAGGCTCTATCCTGGGTGTTTCTGGAGCCCGCCCTTGTGCCTGGGTGGTATCGTAGCTTAGCTCTAGATATTGAGATCTCCCGATGAAACTCATGGGTATGGAACCAGGTCTAGGAGGTGGAAAATTTTCCTTTGGTCCTTTGCCAATTTTGGCTATTAACAATTTTATTTTATTGTTTTGATTAAATGAAAATTAATTAATTATTTAATTAATTAATAGTTTAAATCAAATCTTTTCCTGATCAGTAAATAAAATACTATGTGTTGGATTAGGGTTAGAATTCTTTTAAGTGATAGGAGTCCTAATGTGGTAAGGATTAAATCCACATACACTCCATACCACACAGAATTCGGCCACCCTAGTCCTATAAGGGTTAGGATTCTTAAATTGATAGGAATTAGGGAAAGCACAATTCCTTTTCAAGTAAGGAAATTGGCCAACCCTAGATTTCCTACACAAAGAATTCGGCCAACCCTATTTTGAGAAGGAGAAATTTTGGTCACCTTATAAATATAAGGTGATAAATTTCGGCCACCTTGAAGCTTGAGTGAGAGAGATTTTTGTTTGCTTTGAAAAATAAAAGTCTTACTCAATACACATAGAATTTCGGCCAAGAGAGAAAAAGAAAAATAAGTTCTCATTCGATAGTGCACTTGCAAGCCTTTAACATCAAAAGGTTTTGTGCACACTTTCGATTTAGGGTTACGCGAGTTCCAATCATATCGATTGTGAATTCAAAAGTGACCGGAACTGTTTTTCTAGGCTCTTGGTGTTTTGGGATTGAAGATCAGGATCAGAAGTTCCATACACCCATTCTCAGGTAAGCAATTCAAAGAAAAAAAGGGAGACCACGCTCCTAGGTGATTCACGTACGTGCTAGGATTGAAGATCTTGCGGATTACCATCGACGTAAGTCAATCGGATCACTCGACAAGAGGTATTTAACTCTAACCGTATATTTGTGTTTAATTAATTAAAGGGTTAAAGTTCAAATCTTTAGACTATTACGAAAATCTACTTTTCGCCTTCCGCTGTGGTTTTAGTTAATTTTTCCCTACAGTGGCATACTATTATAAGTAGTTTACTATGAGAACGACTCTTAATGTCATACTATTGGTAGTAGTATACTAGGAGAAGGACTCTTAGTGTCATACTATTGTTAGTAGTATGATAAGTATGAAATACTTTATTTGATAAGTAGATAAATTAAAAAGAGTTTTTATTTATCTAGTCAAATTAAGAAGTAATTGATAAAGTCACAATTTTATATTCAATAATTTATTATTGGATAAATACACTTATGAGTTGGAGTTGGTTTTAACTACTAAGTTGATAAGGTTTAGGTGAAATCAAATCCTCCTTGTGTGAGGATTTGGCCACAAGGTAGAAATCCTCCTTGTGTGAGGATTTGACTACATGAGATATTTCCTCCTTGTATGAGGATTTGGCCATCACCTATAAATATATCAAGGAATTTCGTTTTTGATATATAGAGTTCAAAGAAGAAGTTTTTTTTTTTGAGAAAATTTTTGTTCTCTTGCTTTTGAATAAAAAAAACTTCCAACTCAAGAAAGGGGTGTAGAATTCAGCCAAAGAGAAGAAGAATAAGGAGCGTTTTATTTTCTATAGTGCACTATAACTTTTACATCAAAAGGCTTTATGCACAAGATCGAATTAGGGTTCACGCGTGTTCTTGATTAAAAAGATTAAGAATTCACAAATGACCAAACGTTATTTATTATCTCTAGGAGGATTATTGTGACTAACAAAGGAAAAAGATTTTTGTTTCCATCCTCAGGTTTACAATTCAAAGAAAGGGAGCCCACACTCCTAGGTGATTCACGTTCGTGATTGGATTAGAAGATCTTGCGGATTCAATTCGACATAAGCGGATTCAATTCGATGCGATATCAATCGTCACGTGAAAAAGGTATGATACTTTTATTATATGTTAATTAATCAAGGGTTAAGGTTCTTTCTTCTAAAAGGAAAATTTTTGAAACATACAAACCCAAGTTTTTCGCTTCCGCTGCGCTTTTTTCCCTTCAAATAATATGTGTAATATAACTACAAATAATATTTCTTTTTACTATTACATTTATTACATTATATTGAAAAAAAGAAAATGAAAAATATGTTTTCAAAATTATTTCACTTAATAAATATTATAATATTAAATTTTTAATATTGTTTTCAATTATTACCACGTACCATAAATGTTTTCAAATTTTGAAAACATAAAAATCAGTTTCTCATTCTTAAATGAAATTGATAAAACTTAAAATGAAAACAGAAAACGTTACAGAACATGTTTAAAATATTTTTTGTTTCACATGGGATGTCAAAGAAAGAATCTCATATTTTAGAGAAATGATTGTCAAACTCAAACTTAAGAAGTGAAGTATTTCATTTTTAAAAAAAAAACTTTAAAATGAAAAAACAAATGCTTAGCAACAAACAAGTGGCAACTAAAGAGCTATTTGGTGTCATTTTCGAAGATCTATTTTTCATTTTTCGAGATTTAAAATGACAGAAAGTTTTCCGGTGCTAGAGATGGGCATTAGGGAAATGGGGATGGATATTGGTCCCCCTCCCCCACCATCCTCATCCCCATCCCCTTTTCCCAAACCTTCCATAATCCCTCCCCATTTCCTAATTTGGGGAAAGTGGAGATGGGGGAGTTTGGGGGGAGGTATCCCCATTACCATCCTTTTTTTTTTTTCCCATTTTCCCCATTTCACCTTGTAAATGCAACTATTGTGTGATTGGGTTATTTCTGTGTCAAAACATTGTGTTTTTGTATGGGTATTTTAGGTCCCTCATGAGGTCATCAACGTCATGATCGTGATCGAAGATAATTTTCCCGGTATCCCAAAGCTTAAAGAGATTGTTCTACAAAGGTATAATACTCTACTTGTTCTCTTGAAGAGATTATGTGCTCACACACACACACACACACACACACACACACACACACACACAACATTCATTCATATGTGTCCCTGCATCATTGTGCAACACTTATACACACACATATTGTTCATATGTTCATGCACTAAGCATTTAGATTGATATCTAGGCTTGTTGTAATATTAAATTGTGTTATGTTTATTCGTGACATTTCATCGCGATTTGGTCATCGTACTAACACACTCACACACTTGATTTGTATGATCATGCATTGTATTTTATCATGTGATATCTTGTAGTTGTATGTTGTTTGATATGTGTTAGATGTGGTATGTTTGTTTGGAGTAAAGTGTCCAGTTTCGAAAGATTGATTTTTCGAATGTTTAAATGTTTTTCAAAACTGACCTTAGAATGGTATTGTGATCATAATGTTTTATAAAAAGATTCAAATTGAGTTTTGAAAAATTCTTGATCAACTAGACACTCATTTCTTTCCAACTATATATTATTCGTAATATTCTATGACTGTTTGAATTGGTTTTGAAGTCTTCAAAGAGACCACTAAAATAGAGATTTCATGAGGTCAAAGCATGCTGATGTGAACCACGTGGAAGTCATGTTGACATCAACCGCGTGCAATTCATATTGATGTGGACAGCATGTTGGGACTGCATGTTTTCTCTAGAAATTTCATGAGGTCGATTAATGTTAATGTGGACAACATGTTGGGACCGGCATGTTTTCTCTATAAATTTCATTAGGTCGAATAATGTTGATGTCGACCTTATGTTAAGACAACATTTTTTGTCCAGTGAATTAATGTGGTCGAGAATGTTGATGTCGACCTAATCACGTGACCACATTAGGTTTTTGTCAAAACTACGTAGTTTTGACGAGACTCTAGAGTAGTGGAAAGAGTCAGTTTTGAAAAGGAGTTTTGAACCAAGAGTGGTGAGTGGGAAGTGACCATAGCCTGAGATTCACAAGAGAGAGAGAGAGAGAGAGAGAGAGAGTCTGTCTTTTGTTGAGAGTGAGAGTCCGTGTATCACTTGAAGGTATAACTTTCTTTTCATATAGTGAATTTATGTGGCTGAAGTGGCTAACGAGGCTAGTCTCGTGGTTTTTCCTAATTGAAAGGTTTCCACATAAAAATCTAGTGTCCTTTAAATTCTACATTTTTATATATACTTGATTTTATTATAGTGTTGTTTGCCATTAAAATTGACTAATCGATAATTTGGTAACATGATCAATTAATTGGTAAATAACATATTCACCCCCCCCCTTAGGTTTATTGTATTCGCAGTAGATACATCTTCACACCTACTTTTCATTTCCAATTTTTCCTATGTTTCTCCCATTTGACCTTGTTTGACTAAAAATTACATATTAAAAAAAATTTGCTTATAAGTTATAATATGCAAAAACAATACCAATACAAAAGCAAATAAAATCCAATGGGGAAAATACTTATTATTATTATTATTATTATTATTATTATTATTATATATAGTTTTAGGGGAAATGGAGAAATGGGGATAGGGGGCATCCCCATACCTAATTCAATTTGGGGATGACATCCATCCCCATCCTCCCCCATTTCCCTATTTGGGTATGTTTTTTTGGGGGAAATTGGCGATGGGGATTAAAATGAGGTAAAATATATTTCAGGTATTAATTTATATTTAATTACATTTTAAAATAATATAAAAATAATAAAAGAATTATATACCAGCATAGTAGTTAATTTCATTACAAAAATATAATAGTTAATTATTTATATAATTATACACTAATAAAAAATATTTTTTAAGAAAAAAATTATAAAACACCAATCAATTTAAATTATTTTTGCTAATATTATATATAATTTACCTGAAACAATATTATTTTTACTCTTACAATATATTGAAAAAAATGCTTTTATAACAATTTCACTAAATACATATTACAATATTAAATATATTTTGTAGAAAATTGCATCAAATAGCCTTTTAATTAAGGGTGGTTCTTTTTTTTTACCAGGATTATTGTTTTGATTGTTCTTATCATTTTTTTCATAAACTGACAAAATTACCCTAACTTTAATTTATTTTTATTTTTTAAAACTATTAAAAAATATATTTTAAAAAGAGTCCTCTATGGAGGTCTATGAACATACCTCCATGGAATCTGTTAGAACAGACCTTGGTATGTTCGAATAGACCAAGGTCTGTTCATAAACAAAGCGAACCAACCAAGGTCTGTCTCATGGGAGGTCTATCCTCATGGACCTCACTGTTAAAAATTAGACGCGTTTTCCATGTTTTTAGCTTCTATAAACATTAAAATCAAATTTTCTAAAATCATTAAAATCATTTTTCATTTTCAAATGAAAATATACAAAACAGCAAACAAAAACAAAAAACATTACCGAACAGTCCCTAAGATACCACCGCTCAAGTACACAATGTGATGCAAATTACGCAATGTCCAATATTCAAGTCGCCATACCTGTAGTATATCAAAAAAGTGACAACTAAGATCCAAGTGATGATACAAAACAAGAACTTAATAGGGCAAGCACATGTGTAGATAAGGAAGCAATATCAAATGCAAATGGAGATTCTCTTTGTAATATAAAAACTAATTCATCCATATTTATATGGGGCATGCAACCATGCGATAATTTTTAACTTCAGCAACAACATATCTTTTGTCATTAACGAGAAGCCTATGAGAGTGGTTCATCCTTGGTGTGGTATTTGTTAAGTTTGTCCCTTGTCGTCATATCTTTTTATTTGATGCACTGAAGCCTTTTCCTCTTTGTTAACTTTAACAAAGAATTATAGCTAGCTTTTAGGGGTAAGGTGTTCTAGGCCCTATCCGTCTATTAATCACCTTCTATTCAGGGATGATAGCATCCTTTTCTGTGATGCTACTAGGAAGAATTGTGATGCTTTTAAACATATTTTGCTACTTTATGAAAAGGGATGGGCCAGCAAATTAATTTCCAAAAATCGGTTGTCACTTTTAGTCCAAATTGTAGGGAGCCTACTAAGAGACTTGTTATCAAAAAGCTTGTGAAAAGATGAAAGAGAGATAGAAATTGCTTGAATGAATATTATTGATATTGAATCGGGTATTTGTACAGGAAGTATTCTAATCACTCCTACAAGTCAGGAAACTCCAACTACATTACAGGGTGTCTAGCTACAATATAGGCAATTCAATAGGAAAGGAAATATACATTGATTATCTATTACCAAATATACAAGATATGAAAGTTGACTTCCTAACACTCCCCCTCAAGTTGGAGAGTGGATATCTTGCAGTCCCAACTTGCGGATCATAGGAACAAAAATCTCCTTCCCCAAAGGCTTGGTTAAAACGTCTGCCAGTTGATGTGCAGAATTTACATATCTTGTGATTACATAACCATCTTGAATCTTGTCTCTAATGTAATGGCAATCCATCACGATATGCCTAGTTTGCTCATGATAAACTGGGTTAACTGCGATATGTAATGCAGCCTTGTTGTCACAATATAATAAGGCGGGTTCATGATGCGAAAGTCCCAAGTCCTTCAATAGACATCGTAGCCATGTCAACTCACAGCAAGCTCCTGTCATTGCACGGTATTCTGCCTCGGAAAAAGAAAGGGAGACTGTTTTCTATCGCTTTGATCTCTAAGATATCAATGAGGGTCCAAGAAAGACACAATAACCCGAAGTGGATCTTCTAGTGAGTGGGTAGCCTGCCCAATCCAAGTCACAGTAAGCCCTCAACTTGAAATCACTGTTTGAAGAGAAAAATAGCCCTTTGCCAGGTGCACTTTTCAGATATCGGACAACACGAAGAGTTGCCTCCATCTGAAATCTTCATGGCTGATGCATAAATCTACTAAGGATATGCACTGCATATGTTATGTCTGGCCTCAAAACAGTCAAGTAAATAAGTCTACCAACCAGTATTCTATATTGACCCGGTTCTTTGAGTAAGTCACTTTTGTTAGATAATTTCAAGCCACTCTCCATAGGTGTATCAATAGGAGCCGCGCCCAACAGCCCTGCATCCTTAATGATTTCTAGAGCGTATTTACGTTGAGAAATAAATATCCAATTCTTAGAAGCAGAGAATTCAATACCAAGAAAGTATTTCAAATCACCAAGGTCTTTGAGATGAAAATGACTATGTAGAAATGTTTTAGTTACAGCAATGCTAACAAGGTCATTTCCAGTAATCAAAATGTCGTCAACATAAATTAAGAGAGCAGTAAATGACTTGCCTTGTGTTCTAGTGAATAGAGAGTAATCAGCTCGGGACTGAACATAACCGGCAGAACAAATAGCTTCTGAGAACTTGGCGAACCACTGGCGGGATGCTTGTTTCAATCCGTACAATGATTTATGAAGACGACAGACCATATGTTCCTCCCCCTATCGCCGAAGACCTGACGACGGAGACATATATATTTCTTCAGCCAAATCACCGTGAAGAAAGGCGTTGTTAACGTCCATTTGATGAAGAGACCAGCCACGAGCTGTGGCCAATGTGAGCAAACAGCAAACGGAGATGATATTGGCAGTGGGAGAAAAGGTATCCTGATAATCGACACCTTCAAGCTGAGTGAAACCTTTCGCGACTAATCTTGCTTTGTACCTCTCGACAGAACCATTGAAACGGTGCTTCATTTTATACACCAATCTGCAACCAATCGGAGTCTTGCCAGCCGGGAGTGTAGTGAGGGACCAAGTACCGTTGGCCTGGAGGGCCTGCAATTCAGAACGCATAGCCTCCTGCCACTCAGGATGAGCGACGGTTTCCGAATAATGCCGAGGTTCTGAGACATGACTGAGTTGAGCAACAAAAGAACGATGGGCAGGCATGTATCTATGATAGGAAACAAAATTGGCCAGAGTATAGCGTGTACCTTTAATTGGACCCGGTAGCAAGGAGGAAGATTGGTCAAAGTAAACATGAGAGCAGACATAATCGAAAAGCTAGACAACCAAAAACACGAAGATGAGAAAAAATAGGTGGTTTCGAGTAAAGAAGTTCAAAAGGCGTTTTGAAAGAGAGAACTGGTGAAGGGAGACGATTTATGATGTATACAGCAGTAAGTGCACACTCCTCTCAAAACTAGGTAGGGAGTTGAGCCTGAAATTTCAAGGCTGAAGCAACTTGTAAGACGTGATGACGCTTGCGTTCCACAACCCCATTTTGTTGAGGTGTGTAAACACAAGAATGCTGAAAAATAACACCATTATCTTGAAAAAAAGAACGAAGTGATATAAATTCCCCACCATTGTCATTGCGAACAATTTTAATGTGAGATTCAAATTAAGTGAAAACATAACTAAAAAATTGTTTTAAAAGTTATTGTGTTTCATCTTTGTGTTGCATCAAAAAAATCCATGTAAAATGAGTATAATCATCAACAATAGTAAGAAAGTAATAAGTACCAGAAAGAGAAGGGTGTCGATAACGACCCCAAATGTCACAATGAATTATTTCAAAAGGTTTAATAGAAGATATTACACTAGGATTGAAAGGTAAACGACTCTGCTTAGCCAAAGGACATATATGGCAAGCATTATTTGACTCAGCTGAAAAATTTAAATAATGTTTTGCAATGAAACGTAAATGAGAGGATGATGCATGGCCCAAACGGTTATGCCAGAGATTGGGGGATGAGATGGTAAGATTGCAGGTTGGTCTGTTTGTGAGTGTGGAAGAGTTGGTCACAGATTGTTTCATTGCTAGTGCCACCAAATAGTATAGTCCATCACGTTGTTTACCCAAACCAATCATCCTCCTCGTAGCCAGATCCTGTAAAATACACCAATAAGGAAAAAAAGTTACTAAACAATTTAGGCCTCTCGTCAGACGACTAACAGACATTAAATCAACTTTGAATGTAGGTACATATAGCACATCATGCAAATAATAGGCATAATTCCAAGTTAATGATCCTTTTGTAGTAATATTAGCCGTTTCTCCACTAGGCAGTAGTAGAGGAGGCAATGAGCACTCTTTATTTCTGCAGAAAAATAATTTGGATGACGAAGAAATATGATCCTTCGCCCCACTATCAATGATCCAACTACGTGAAGTGACTTTAGACAAACCTGGCTTGGTCATGGCATTAGCTTGAGAGCTAGATCCTTCATTTTTGTTGTCAATAAGTGATAAAAGTTACTGTAATTGAGCTTCTGAAATCCCAACTACATGATTTCCGTCCACTTTGGTAAGGGGCTCAAACACATGATTTGCTGCAGGCTTATTACTGTTGTTAAAACGTTTTGGGCCTGGATTATGTTTCTCTTTTGGATGGCCCGCTGGATAACCATGGAGTTCATAGCAAGTTTGGACCCAATGGCCCATTTCTCCACAGTGTGAGCAATAAGGATGACCTCTGCCTGACCCTGATCGACGCTTGTCTTGACGTCCCATACTAAAATTTTCCGTCTGCTTCTCTTGCGATCGGAAATCATGTGACCCATATAAGCGATCGAATCGCTCAGATTGTGTTGGAATAGGTTTGATGCTGCTGTTGTTGCTTCGAACTGCCATGGCGGCGCTGCTGCTAGAATCAATTACAGCGGGTGTTATGCTCAGAAGTCGCTGCTTCTCTTCTTGAGAAACGGAGGAATACACTTGTCGAATGGAAGGAAGAGGATTCATGAGGAGGATCTGTCCACAAATAGCGCTGTAAGAATCATTTAACCCCATCAGAAATTACATCATTTTTTGTTGATCTTGCTGTGCCCCATGTGTTGTATCATTATAGGAAGCAAGTTCATCCCATAGGCCTTTCAATTTTGTGTAATAAGCAGAAACAGAGAATTGTTCTTGTCGTAGATAGGCAATGTCTCGCTGAATTTCAAAAATACGAGGTGCATTACTTTGTGAGAATCGCTCACAAAGATCCTCCCAAACCTCATGAGCGACTGAATAATATATTACACTGTCTGAAATTTCCGGGCTGAGAGTATTGACAATCCAAGAGTGGACCATATCGTTGCACAGAGACCATGTTGCATAACCTTCAGGGTCTGATTCTTCTGAAGGGGCTTTGATTGAGCTATTGAAAAAACCTAGCTTGTTTTTGGAATTTAAAGCCAGAGTCATAGCTCTTTTCCAAGTAGAATAATTGTCTCCATTCAAAGGTTTGGAAATCAAAATTAAACCTGGGTGATCTGAATGATGAGTGAAATAGGGATTTGAGATATTCACCTTTGAAGGATCTGTAGAATTGCTAGGAACAGCAATTTCTTTGCCAGCGACAGTAGGCGTTAGTGGTGGAGGTAATTCATCATTAGCCATGATAGCTGAAGATAAGAATTGCTACACGAGAGATTACGATGTAGTGATAGGTCAGGATCTTGGTCCTGCTCTAATACCATAAAAAGATGAAAGAGAGATAGAAATTACTTAAATGAATATTATTGATATTGAATCGGGTATTTGTACATGAAGTATTCTAATCACTCTTACAAGTCAGGAAACTCCAACTACATTACAGGGTGTCTAGCTACAATATAGACAATACAATAGGAAAGGAAATATACAATGATTATCTATTACCAAATATACAAGGTATGAAAGTTGACTTCCTAACAGCTTGATCTTTTACTTACAAAATTTCACGATCAGTATCTTGGTCTTCCTACTGTGATTCGAAGGAGTAAGAGGAAAACCCTTACATTTATTAAAGAAAAGTTTAAAAACAAAATTGCAGGTTGGCGTTGTTCTCTTTTTTGAACGGGCAGGCGGTGATTCAATCTTTGCCCACCTATATTATAAGTGTGTCCCAGTTGCTTTACTATCTATGTCGAGAATTAGAATCCCTGATGGCAAGATTTTGGTGGGATTCTTCGAATACGCACATGAGAATTTACTGGGTTTCTTGGCGGTGGTTGTATCTTCCAAAGGAGTTTCGTGAGCTTGTTTTTAAGAATTTATCTCTTTTTAATCAAGCTCTCCTATGCAAGCAAGCATGACGTTTATTAAAAGTTCATAGATCGCTGATTTTTTCAGTGATGAAAACGAAATATTTTCCAATATATATTTTTTTGCCTGCCAATTTAAGATCTTCTACTTTTTATACTTGGAGGAGTATCCTTTGAGGCCGTGATATGTTGTTTGAAGGGACTTAGGTGGCAGGTTGGTGATGGATTTTTAATTTTCTTTTCCAAAGATCTGTGGCTTCCTCGACCTCACTCTTTCATACCTATTGTTACTCTTTCTTTTGATAGCAACCTTCGTGTTTCGAACTTGTTGTTTCCTTCTTGTAATGGATAAGATTTACAAGCAATGGATCAATATAATTCGGCTCTTCATATGGATATTTTTCTTGTCGTTCCTGTGCCTAGAGGGGTTTGTGAGGACAAATTGATTTGGCATTTTGACAAGTGAGGTGAGTATTCGGTCAATAGTGGCTATAAACTTGTCGTTTCCTTGTTGTCCACTGTGGATGATTATGGTTTGTATTTTTATTTGGATAAGTTGTACTGGAATTTTGCCAACTATGTCTAATTTACACAATCGAAGGGTTCCAGTTCTTCCCATTTGTCCTGGTTGTGGTGATGAGTTGGAAGATTAAGTGCATGCTTTATCCACATGCAAGCATGTTGAAGCCGTTTGGGTGGAGTTGGGTTGGTGGAGTAATTTCATTTCAGCCTTGCATTCCCGAACTATGTCAGTTTCAGAATCTTTACAAAGGTCTCTTGATGCATAGGGTTTTGGTTGGTTTGTATAGTTCTTTAGTGCATTTGGAAGGAGCAAAACTCTTTTTTTCACTAGGGCCTAAAATGCCCTTGATATCGGTAGCGGAAGGGCTTGTGTTTCCTCCCAAACAGTTAACAAATAAGGTTCAACCGTGCAACCACCTTCATTTTTACATTGTTAACTGTTTATATACAATCAAATTAGCGGTTTCAACATCTTATAAACCAAATAAAATATCAATTGGAGAAAAAAAACAAGACATAGAGAGTGTACCGATGAGAGCTCTGGATCTACAGATGACACGCATATGTCGTGTATGCAATATCAAAACAAATTTATATATCTCAAGATGTACTCTAACTGTATAAAACAAGTATGTGGCAAGCAGGGGTATCGTTCCTCAGGGATTGAGCTACAGTTATGACTAAATCTTACTCTAGTTATAAATGCAATAAAAGTAAATTGAAATGGTTATTGATTGAGAATTAACTAAAAACAAACTAACTAACATGCAACTAAGATAGTAGGTGATAATAAATGATAAATGGACTAAGGAATTGATGGATCCATTAAAGTAGACTAAGGGCAAGATGAGCTCTCATTAATGAACATTGGTCAAATATAACCAAACTAGAGTGTATAGCTTGGTTGTATATCACTTATGAGTTTTGAAAATACACAAAGTGTGTCTAATACAACCTAGAGGGGGGGTGAATAGGTTTTAGTTGATATATTACCAACTTTTCGACTTAATCAATTTCGATAATCCTACTCCATGTTAACAATCAATCAATCCAATATAAATATGCGGAAAACAATAAAAACACAAGGATTGATTTACGTGAGAAACCCTCCAACTGGGCAAAACTCACGGGCTATCCTTCTAGCCACAAACGGTCCTCAAATCAACTATTTGAACGAAAGTTTACAACCTAGGTTGACCTCAAGTCACACCTACTTGGTCACTAACCCTTTCAATCTACCCAACGGGCCTTTAATAGTGATTCTTGACCACAAGCTTGTGCACTAACTTACTTAGTCACAAAGCTTAACAATCAATGAAGAGTATAAACAACCTATGTGAATATGTAAAAGATATTCAAACATGCAATTAATGCTAGGCGACAGTAAATGCTTATCTAAGGATTTAAGATATCAATATCTAAATGCAAATGCATGAAGATTTAGCTAGAAGGGTAAAAACGTCCTAAATGCTAGCTATTAATGAACAAGGCTCTCAACCAACAACCAACAACTCAATCATGTTATAAATGCCAATAAACATAAAGATATGCAATAAAATCACATAAAAGAGCTAACCCTAGGCCAACAAGAACATAAATAAATACAAAGAGATTTAGGGCATGTTCAAGTTACCTAGTCAATGAAAGCAAGAAGAATCCATGATGAGATGATGCTTGAAGATGTTAGATGCACATGGATTTGTGTTTGGTTGAGTAAAAATGAGTTCTTGGGAGTTTCTCTCTCTAATGGAAGCTTAGCCTATCAAAAATGGCTTCTTAAACTCATGAAAACGAGCAAGGAAGAAGATATAACATATATATATAGAAACCCTAGACAAAACTGCGTCGTTTTGGGTTTGAGAAACAAAATCCCGTCAATACCGCTTGCTGGACCGCGTTGCAGGCAAGTGTCCAGACCGCGGTACACACAGCAGTGCACCGTCTGGACAACAACGCGGTGCAGGGCGCTGTGCATGCAGGTGCACAGGCCGCGGTATGGGCAACAGAGGCTTACTGGATAACACCGCGACGTGGGTCGCTTTGCGTGCACGTGTACAGGAAGCGGTACACGAAGCATGACTCTGTTGAGATATACCGCTCTGTATGCCGCGGTGCAGGCATATCTTGCCAAGCGGTCTAGGCAGCGCTAAGAGAAGAAAATCTCTTTTATGGGCAAGCTCGACACACTAAGAGATGTGCAAAATGTGCAAGTGTGGAGTGTGAAAAGAGGCATACAATACATCATTCAATTACATGAAGATGGGAACATAATGCATGCAAGTGAGTGTGTGCAACTAGATCTCTTCAAAGAAAGTTAAACTAGTGAGATACCTTTGAAGTGCTCTTTGAGGGAGATGATGTCCTTGAAGCTTGGCCTAAATTACCCTTACAAAGAATAATCCCCAATGTGGTTTGTCAACGAAATAAGCCAATCAAAATATGAGGAACTTACAATCTCCCCCTTTGGCTATTTCGTGACAAAACCACCACTCACAAATCATCCTCACAAGAAAGTAAAAACTAAAGGTCAACAAAAAGATACCTAGATACTAGGTCTTCAAAACTTCAAGCTCTTGTAGAATAGCCACCTTCCCTACAAAACAATGAGACTACACTTTCCAAGACAAGTGTATGTGAGGTGATCAAGAGAGATAAATAAATAAGAGCAATTTGCATAATAAAAGAAAACTACAACATGCAAATGCTCCCCCTATATAGGTTACTCCCCCTCAACGGGACAATCTCCCCTTAAATACAATCACCCTTTAAATAAGCCATTACTCCCCCTTTTTGTCATGAGATAGACAAAGGAGTATTCCCCAACCGGGTCACTTTAGCAGAGAGAGCTATTTGCAAGATAAGTGCATAATCATATACAACATCTTTATGCAACTCAATTAATTGAGAGAGAATCATTGAAGGTTTATTATTTAAAAGAAAATGGATGACTTAATTGCTTTGGATGTAAGACATGTAACGTCATGGTTCAAGCAAATGGTATTTGGCAAGGAGAACCTCAAAAAGGGTTCCAAAAGAATTCAAACCAATTTGCACCCTTTTGTCATAAGCAAACAAGATATAGTGTTTTAAAGATGAATTTCAATTTAAAGAGCAACAATACCAAACTTTATAAGCGAAACAAGACATGAGCGACTTTTGCACCCTTTTTGATTTTTCCGGGTAAGATACCCGTATGATAGTAGCCTTGTTCAACTAATAAAGAGAGAGAGAAGACTAAATTTGGATGAGACATCCTTATTTATTGCATGGATACTAGATCCTTATTGGGTTTAGTCTTCTCAGTTGCTTTCACACAAATTTTGCACTAAGGCAATAAAAAAAATTTCATGCATAACATTTTGAGCATGTCATAAACAAGTTCACATGTCAAGGAGATAAATTATAGGTCATTCAAATGTATTTCCCAATCAATTCTCCTAATCCAAAAATGCATGTTTGAACATAGAGGTGACATGGATTATAAGCCAAGCAAGGCACACTTATTGAAAAAAAAAAGCCATATAAGATTATATATAAGCACAACCAAGAATACTCAAGCAAATAATAAAGAAGCATAAAGTTGATCAAATTTTTGCTTATTCCAACATGCAAGGTTGCTCTCTTTGCTTGAGTTCCCCATAAGGGGTCAATCATCAAAACACATCAAGACATATGACAAATCCCAATAGACCTACTAAGTGACTTGAACCTAGTTGAGTCTAAGGGCTTTGTAAATAAATCCGCTAGTTGATCATTAGTGCCCACATGCTCAAGTGCAATGCAATTGTTTTCAACTAGTTCTCTAATGAAATGATGCCTAATGTCTATATGCTTTGTCCTAGAGTGCTGAACAGGATTCTTTGAAATGTTAATCGCACTCATGTTATCACAATAAAGGGTAAGAATACCTTGATCAAAGCCATAATCCACAAGCATTTGTTTCATCCAAAGGAGTTGTGTGCAAGCACTCCCGGCGGCAATGTATTCCGCTTCAGCTGTGGATAGAGAGATGGAATTTCACTTCTTGCAAAACCATGAGACCAAGTTGTTGCCTAGGAAGAAGCAACCGCCCGATGTACTCTTCCTATCATCACAATTTCCTGCCCAATCTGCATCACTAAAGCCAACTAAGCTAGCATTAGTGTCAAAAGAGTACCATATCCCATAGTTGGAAGTCCCATTCACATATCGAATGATTCTCTTCACTGAGGAGAGATGGGATTCCTTGGGATCAGCTTGGTACCTAGCACACACACCCACACTAAAGGCTATATAGGGCCTACTTGCGGTCAAGTAAAGCAAGCTACCAATCATACCCCGATAAAGACTTTGTTCCACACTCTTGCCACTAGCATCCTTGCTTAGTTTCAAGGTGGTACTCATGGGTGTGTCACAATGTTTGGCATTCTCAAGGCCAAACTTCTTCACTAGGTTTTTAGCATACTTAGCTTGGGATATGAAAATCCCATCATGCAATTGCTTGATTTGCAAACCTAGGAAGTAATTGAGCTCCCCAACAAGACTCATCTCAAACTCATGAGACATGACATCAACAAATTGTTGGACTTTGGATTTGTTGGTGGAGCCAAAAACGATATCATCAACATAGATTTGAGCTATGAAAAGCTCATCTTTGTTCCTCTTGATGAATAAAGTTTTGTCAACACTGCCCTTAGTGTAGTCATTGTCAACAAGAAATTGAGTGAGGCACTCATACCAAGCCCTAGGTGCTTGTTTCAACCCATATAAAGCCTTCTTGAGGCTATAGACGTTATTGGGGTGGTGTGGATCCACAAACCCCTTGGGTTGCTCAACAAACACTTCCTCATGCAAGAACCCATTGAGGAATGCACTCTTAACATCCATTTGATGCAATTTGAACTTGTACACACATGATATGGACAAAAGAAGCCTTATGGACTCAAGACGGGCAACCGGAGCAAAGGTCTCCTCAAAGTCAATACCCTCAATTTGAGAGTATCCTTGTGCTACAAGTCTAGCCTTGTTGCGCACAATGTTGCCATTTTCATCCGACTTGTTCCTATATACCCATTTTGTGCCTATGACATTAGTATCCTTGGGTCTAGGAACAAGAGTCCAAACCTCATTTCTTTCAAATTGGTTTAGCTCTTCTTGCATGGCAAGAACCCAAAACTCATCATTCAAGGCTTCATCAACCTTTTTGGGTTCAATTTTAGAGGTGTAGCAAGTATAGCTAATCTGATTAGCTAATTGACGCCTAGTCCTAACACCCTCATTCATATCTCCAAGAATGTCATTCTTATTGTGGAGATGTCTAACCCATGGAGCGGGTTCTTTAGAGTCCAAAGATGGATCTCTATCAAGAGGTTGGATGACCTCTTCATCAAGACTTGACTTCACATCAACTGAAGTCTCACCATTCTTCTCCAAGAGAGGATCATCAAGCACAATAACCTCCTCATCATGGTCTCTAGTCTTAGGCCTACAATCATCTATGACAACATTAGATGATTCCATGACACTTCGAGTTTTTAAATTGAAAACTCTATAGGCCTTACTATTAAGGGCATAGCCAATAAAAATCCCCTCATCACTCTTGGCATCAAACTTGCCAAGTTGATCTCGGTCATTTAGAATATAGCATTTGCTCCCAAATGAGTGGAAGTAGCTAATATTTGGCTTCCTACCCTTCCATAATTCATAGGAGGTTCGCCTAGTACCGGGCCTTAGGAAGACTCTATTTCCTATGTAGCAAGCCGTATTGACGGCCTCGGCCCAAAGGTTCCTAGGGACATTGTTGCTAAGCAACATCACACGGCCCATCTCTTGAAGGACCCTATTCTTCCTCTCAACAACCCCATTTTGTTGAGGAGTTCTAGGAGCCGAAAACTCATGGGAAATGCCTAAGCTATTGCAATAGCTTTCAAAACAAGCATTTTCAAATTCCCTCCCATGGTCACTCCTAATTCTTTTAATGCTTTTAATGTGTGAGTTCTTTTCATTTTGAATTTTAGTGCAAAGCATTTTAAATTTTTCAAAAGTTTCAGATTTTTCTCTAAGAAAGTATGTCCATGTAAATCTAGAAAAATCATCAACACAAACAAAAATGTATCTCTTGCCACCGAGACTCTCGGTTTGCATGGGACCCATAAGGTCAATATGTAGAAGCTCTAATGGCTCCTTGGTGGCGAGATACTTGCCTTTCTTGTGCATACTTTTGGTTTGTTTCCCTTGTTGACAAGGTCAACAAACGCCATCGACTTTCTTCCCAAGCTTTGGGAGGCCACGCACAACCTTGAACTTATCTAAGATCCTCAAATCTCGATAGTTCATGTGGCCAAGTCTTTGATGCCATAACTCAATTTCCTCACATTTGGACATATTGCAAGAGGTAGCACTAGCTTCAAGACAATAGCAATTGTCACTAGATCTCTTTCCTTTTAGCAAGGTTTGTCCATTTGGCATTAAAATAGAGTAATCATTTTTGTTAAACAAGACAGAGAGTCCGTCATCATTAAGATGAGAAATGCTTATAAGATTGGCTTGTAAGCCATCAACAAGTAAAGCATTTGACAAGGAGGGTAAATCGGGAATGGAGATGGTTCCTTTCCCTATGACTTTCTTTCTGGATCCATCACCAAAGGTGACAAATCCTCCATCCTCCAAGACAAGGGATTTAAAGAAGCTCTTGTTCCCCGTCATATGCCTAGAACAACCACTATCCAAATACCAAGTGTTAAAGGCATTTGCCTTCAAGGCAATTTGAGCCACATAGCAAGAATAGTTATCCCTTCTAATCCACCTAGGTGTAATGTTCTCATTCCTAGTGGTATTAGTCACATTGGCTCTAAATTTTCTAGGATCATGCAAATTTGCTCTGGGTTTCCTAGGAACATGCATTCTAGCTCTAGCTCTATTTCTTTCAATCATGCTCTTGATTCTACACATTTCAATGTATTTAAAGCAATTTGGTCTAATGTGACCATCAACACCACAAAAGTGACAAGTGGGAATAAAATAAGAAGACATACCATGCCCTTGTGAGTACAGAGGGGCTTTCCCACGCATTTGAGCTTGTCTTTTGTGTTGGATTGGTTCTCTTTTTCTTTGTTGTTGAGTTGGAGCGAATTGCTTCCTTGGTTGCCCTTGCATGAATTGCTTTTTGGCTTGATGGTATTTCGGTTGAGGGAAACTTGCTTGATGCACCCTTGTTGATTGAGCTTGAGCTTGTTTCCCTTGTGCTACCTTGACTTGAGGATCTTTAGAGCACTCTCCTAGTTCGATCTTCTTCCTAGGATATTGTGGGGGTGGAGGCTCTTTGTTATCCAAACCCTTAACAAACACAATTTTGCTTGAGGATGAGGTCTCCTTGTCATTTTCATAGCCAAGACCTTTCTTATCACTTGGCCTCTTGCCAACTCCTAACATGTGGTCAAGTTTATTCGTGCTTGAAGTCATCTTAGCAATGATCTCTCTAGCTTCTTCAAGCTCCTTTTCCATCAATTCCTCATTCCTTTTGGCTATCTTCACTTCTTTATTTAAGTGAGTAGCTTCGGTGGATAGCTTGAGATTCTCCCCTTTTAGCCTTTGAATCTCCTTCTTCATCTTCAATCTTGAGCTTTGAAAATGCTCAATGAAGCCTTCAAGATCCATTCCTCCTACATTCATATTTGTTGAATGGGATGAAGAGTCACCATAGCTAGAGTCATCTTCACTTTGTTTCTCTACCTCTTCATCATCTATTGCTTCCTTACTCTTGAGAGAGGATGCGAATGCAATAAAGTTTGCCACATGATCCTCATCATCTGAGGACTCTCCTTCTTCTTCCAAGTCATCACCATCACTCCACGTGGCGGCCATGGCCTTTCCTTTCTTCTTATTTTTCAAATTTCCACAATCCGTGGAGATGTGTCCGAAACCTCCACATTCGAAGCATTGAATCCCTCTTCTTGTGGGCTTGTCTTCACTTGACTCAAACTTCTTGAAAGGAGTCTTCTTCTTTATTTCATTTCCTTTGGATCCAAATCCCCTCTTCTCAAAATTGATGAACTTCTTGAATCTTTTCACCATGAGGGCCATTTCTTCATCTGAGTCTTCTTCCTCCTTCTCAACCTTAGAAGTCTTCAGAGCAATGCTCTTTTGCTTCTTTTGAGGTGTAGGTGTGGGAGTCCATCTAGACTCATATGCTAGAAGCCTTCCAATAACTTCACTTGGCTTCATATTCTTGTAGTCACTATTCTCCTCAAGAGCCGTCACTTTTGACTCAAATCTTGCTGGAAGCGACCTCATAATTTTTTGCTTGATCCTCCTATCCGAATAGGGATCACCAAGTTGATGGCTTTGATTGACTATGTCCATCATCTTCACTTGAAAGTCGTTGAAGCACTCATCCTCCTCCATCCTAATTTGCTCGAATTGTGTTTGGAGGACTTGAAGCTTGGAGTCCTTGACGACCTCGGTTCCCTCATGGGCCGTCTCTAGAATCTCTCATGCCTCTTTTGCAATTCTTGTTGTTTGGATCAATTTGTACTGATTGTCATCCATTGCACAAAGAATTGCATGCATAGCCTTGTTGTTCCACTTGGATGCTTCAAACTCTTGAGTTGACCATTCCGACTTTGGCTTGAGAACTACACTTTTGTCTTCAAGAGTTTTTACCGGAAGAGTGTAGCCGTCTTCAATTGCCATCCATGCTCGGTCATTTATTTGGCAAATGTAAGACTCCATCTTGCCTTTCCAAGAGGCATAGTTTATTCCGGTGAGCAAGGGGGGTCTTGTGCTAGAGGCTCCCTCATTACCACTTCCGTTCCCACTCATAGTGTTTGGGTATGAATGAGATGAATGTTTATGATGCAACAAACACAAACAATAGACAAGACACATAACGAGCAAGGATCACCTAAGTGTATCTAGGAACCCGCTTTGATACCAATTGAAAATACACAAAGTGTGTCTAATACAACCTAGAGGGGGGGTGAATAGGTTTTAGTTGATATATTACCAACTTTTCGACTTAATCAATTTCGATAATCCTACTCCATGTTAACAATCAATCAATCCAATATAAATATGCGGAAAACAATAAAAACACAAGGATTGATTTACGTGAGAAACCCTCAAACTGGGCAAAACTCACGGGCTATCCTTCTAGCCACAAACGGTCCTCAAATCAACTATTTGAACGAAAGTTTACAACCTAGGTTGACCTCAAGCCACACCTACTTGGTCACTAACCCTTTCAATCTACCCAACAGGCCTTTAATAGTGATTCTTGACCACAAGCTTGTGCACTAACTTACTTAGTCACAAAGCTTAACAATCAATGAAGAGTATAAACAACCTATGTGAATATGTAAAAGATATTCAAACATGCAATTAATGCTAGGCGACAGTAAATGCTTATCTAAGGATTTAAGATATCAATAAATGCAAATCCTAGATATCAATATCTAAATGCAAATGCATGAAGATTTAGCTAGAAGGGTAAAAACGTCCTAAATGCTAGCTATTAATGAACAAGGCTCTCAACCAACAACCAACAACTCAATCATGTTATAAATGCCAATAAACATAAAGATATGCAATAAAATCACATAAAAGAGCTAACCCTAGGCCAACAAGAACATAAATAAATACAAAGAGATTTAGGGCATGTTCAAGTTACCTAGTCAATGAAAGCAAGAAGAATCCATGATGAGATGATGCTTGAAGATGTTAGATGCACATGGATTTGTGTTTGGTTGAGTAAAAATGAGTTCTTGGGAGTTTCTCTCTCTAATGGAAGCTTAGCCTATCAAAAATGGCTTCTTAAACTCATGAAAACGAGCAAGGAAGAAGATATAACATATATATAGAAACCCTAGACAAAACTGCGTCGTTTTGGGTTTGAGAAACAAAATCCCGTCAATACCGCTTGCTGGACCGCGTTGCAGGCAAGTGTCCAGACCGCGGTACACACAGCAGTGCACCGTCTGGACAACAACGCGGTGCAGGGCGCTGTGCATGCAGGTGCACAGGCCGCGGTATGGGCAACAGAGGCTTACTGGACAACACCGCGACGTGGGTCGCTTTGCGTGCACGTGTACAGGAAGCGGTACACGAAGCATGACTCTGCTGAGATATACCGCTCTGTATGCCGCGGTGCAGGCATATCTTGCCAAGCGGTCTAGGCAGCGCTAAGAGAAGAAAATCTCTTTTATGGGCAAGCTCGACACACTAAGAGATGTGCAAAATGTGCAAGTGTGGAGTGTGAAAAGAGGCATACAATACATCATTCAATTACATGAAGATGGGAACATAATGCATGCAAGTGAGTGTGTGCAACTAGATCTCTTCAAAGAAAGTTAAACTAGTGAGATACCTTTGAAGTGCTCTTTGAGGGAGATGATGTCCTTGAAGCTTGGCCTAAATTACCCTTACAAAGAATAATCCCCAATGTGGTTTGTCAACGAAATAAGCCAATCAAAATATGAGGAACTTACATTCCAATCTATAATGTATAGTATTGGTCACCCATACGTGATTGTTCATGAATGTGCATCTACCAAAATAAGGGATTAATCTCTTTATAAAAGCACTAACTCTAGAGTGTATAGAATTAATGCTTAACCTCTCACAAGCAACCAATCCTAGAGTGTATAGTGTTGATTACCCATTCAAGATTAGATAGAGATTGAGATTAATAAATCCAGATTTCACTTGAGGAGGGTACTTTTGTTCAATCCTTTAATTCAAATGAGCTTGAGAAAATTAAATAGAGTGTAAACCTAACTCTCTACTCAAATAACTTCTTAAACAATTTACAGAGAGAGGAGTGTACAATCTAAACAAATTATCTTTTAAATCAATTAAAACAATAAATGAAACATATTTGATAGATTAATATAAAAGATTAGAGTTCATTACAATAGCCACTATTCACATATGAATCACATCAACCCCTTAGTGGGGATTTAGCTACTCATGTCTATTATAAGAAATAAGCAAGAAGGAAAGGATAGAAGAAAACCCATGGAAGAATTCTCCTTCTTAAAGCTCCAAATGATCTCCTTGGTTCCTTTTGTTGAGTAGCAATCCAATGATTGGTGTGCGGGTTTGGATGTAAAGGGAAAGAGTGATTCCTAGATCTAGAGAGAGAAAATATGATATGAAATGTGTGTGGTCGTGTGGCTGACCTAAAATATGATCATATAAATATATATATATGTTTCTCGAAATAGGTTTGATTTTGCTGATGTGGCTGCATCAGACGCCCATGGTGCACAAGTATAGCACGGGTAAGGTACATGTCCAGTACTCGTGCAATCTTCATTTTGCTTTCTAGCTTGTGCAATGTGCATGGGTTGTGCACGGGTAAGGTACCCGTGCAGTCTGTTCTCTCTGTTTGGTCTGCTCCTTGGTTGGACAAAGTGCACGGGTTGTGCACGAGTAAGGTACCCGTGCAGTACCCGTGCAATGAGATCTTCCCGATTTCCAACCTTCGGTGCACGAGAAGTGCACGGGTAGAGTACCTATGCACTATGGCCTTCAATAATCCCCTTTTTGCACCAATTTATCCTTCTTCGATTCCGCTTCCTGATTTTTACCTAATGCCTGCAATTATGATAAATGAGCCCCATAAGACACGAAAATACACTTGAAAACTAGACAATGTATAAGGAATGAGGGCAAAAATATATAACAATTTTGGCTCAATCAACAGCTGTTAGATAAGAGTTGTTTTGGGCACAAACAGAAACAGAGAAGAAGAATGATAAAGTTATTTGCATGTATGCATGTATGTATATATATATATATATATAATAAGAGGAGCTATGGTTTCCCTAATAAGGTTGGAGGAGTAAATTGTTGTCCTAATGAGGGAAGAAGTTTCTTATCAAAGCGGTTGTTCAATCCATACCTATGTACATGATGATTATTTTAAGACTTCATGAAACACTCATTATTGATCTTCATAGGTTGATTGCCCTTTTTTGGAGGGGGTCTAATGAAACAAAGCAAAAATTTCACTTGTGCATTTGAGATATGTTGTGCAGAAATAAGAAAGATGATGGACTTGCTTTTGAAATTTATATCTTTTCAGTCAGGATCTTCTTGCAAAGAAAGCATGACGTTTCACACAAAAACCAAGAATCTTTGTTTGCGAGAGTTCTCAAAAGTATTTATAACAAATTTACAAAATTACACTCAACATAACAAGGAGATTAAATATAAAAAATACTTAATCTATCTAGGGCATTGACATATAATTTCCATAATTTGTGATGAAAATAACATCATAGCAGAATAATAGAACATGAATAAAAATTATAAATCACTACTTTCTTAATAATAAAGATTAACAAAAATCAACAATAACGGAAGAATAATCATCTAATAGACTACTGTAGAGGCAATAAAGTAATAAAAAAACATTAATCAAACATACAAAATCAAGTGTAAAGTGCGAAAATATAAAGAACACTTGAATTTACGTGGAAACCCTTCAACAAGAGAAAAACCACGGGCTATCCTTCTAGCCACACACGATCACAGAAATCCGCTATATGAATAAAAGGTTACACCCTCAAGTGATACTCAGACTCTCATTCTCGACAACCTCAGGCTATGGACACTACCACTCGCCACTCTTGGTTCAATCCCTATTGATATCCCCTAATCCACTACTCTTGGCGTGAGCACCTCCTACTCTACCCCTAGGGCCTTTTACAGTGGCACTTGACCAATTTTTGACAACCACACCTTGGTTGCAAGACTTCAATGCTTGTGTAACTTCACCTAGAAGCCACAAGACTTTGACTCAATGAAGAGTATAAGGTCTAAGTGAACAATCAATGAATGCTTAAATGCAATAATGTGTAAGACCACACATAAAATGCTTAACTAGATGTTATAATGCAAATTAACAACCTAGTTATCAAATAATGCCCACATGCCCATACATAAGGACTCAATTAGATGCAAAGAATTCTAGCAACCTAATTGTCAAATAAAGTCCAACCGACACAAGTTGTCACAACAATAACAAGGGCAATAAATATGCAATCAACAAATGCAATCAATGAGGCATACACAATAATGTCTAAATGCAAAGCTTAGAGACTTAGCTAGAAGGGCAAAATGGTCCTAAATTCTAGCTATCACAAACAAACCCCAAACATGTCATTACTTCAATTGATATGCAATAAATATGAAGATATGCTAACTTAAGCAATAAATGATATGTCTTGATAAGCTAGAACAATAAATAAGCAAGGGTGTTAGTTCTAATTACCAAGTAAAGACATTAATGAAGACTCATGCTTGAATAATGCTAGAAATACAAGATGAAGATGGGGTTTGGGGTTTGGAGAGTCAAGGAACAAAGCTTGAAGCTTTCTCTCTCTAGTGGAGCTCTTTCTCTCACTATATTCTGATTTTTAAGCTCTCAAGACGAGCAAGGAAGAAGAGAGAACATAAATAATAGGGCTAAACGAAACTGTGTCATTTTGAAAAAAAAATTGCCCAGTGCACGAGTAACCGTACGGGTAAGGGACTCGTGCAAAACCCGTGCTGTTTACAAATCGGAGTGCATCTACCCGAGCAGTTACCCGTGCAGTCATGCAAACCCAAAGGCATTATCCTCAGTGCATGGGTAACTGTACGGGTAAGTGACCCGTGCAACAGAGAGGCCAGAGGATGCACATCCTCAGTGCACAGGTAACTGCATGGGGTAAGGGACCCGTGCACAAAGCGTGCAGTCATAGAGACCCGAAATTCAAGGGGCTCAAAACATGACCAAACGACATCCAAACCTTTCGAATAATATATCGTTGGAAAGGTATAAAAGTCTACTTTCTAGTCCAATTAACAAAATATAATTTGGATGACTGTAGAAATATTTATGGTCAAATGAGTGACCAAATGTCATATTTGGACAACAATAAGAATGCCCAAACTCATGGGAAAATACCTTGTGACCAAAGAACAAAACAAGAAAAGAATGGGACCTTCTCAAACAATCACTCAACGCGCTGAAACAAGCGAACCATCATTAAAGCACGGACACTACACAAAGCCACACTTAAATCTAGCAATGAGGTGCAAGTGTGAAATGTGTAATGGATGCACACACATAAACAATTAGAACACAAATGCAAGGTGAACAAAGCATGCATGAAGTGTGTGTGTGTGTGTGTGCACCTAAACTCTTCAAGAAACAGAGTTAAGTGAATATACCTTTTGCTCTTGAAGTTATGTAGATGCTTGGAAGCTTGCCAACGAGGACTTAAGCTACCCATTACAAAATCATCTCCAATGTGGTGTGGTTTGTCATGAAATAAGTCAATCATAAAATAGAGGTCCTTACAATCAATCCATAAATGAAATCACACAAACAAAAATAATATATATATATATATATACATGAAAAGACAATAAACAAAAGTATCAGAGCCAAGAATGCCTTTGATACCAATAGCAAAAGGGCTTGTGTTTCCTCCCAAAACGGCCAACAAATAAGCTACCACCACCTTCATTTTGGTTTGTCAACTGTTTATATAAACAATCATATTACCAGCTTCATCATATTATAAACCAAATATAACATCAATCGAAAAAGAGACATAAGAGAGAGATAAAGAGAAATAGCATACCATGGAAGGCTCTAGATCTGTAGCTATTAAAGAAGAGTTGCCTTCAGTGCAAACACAAACAGAAGACGTAGAAAAATTGAGCAATATATATATATATATATATGTATACATATACATATATAATGAGAGCACGATAGATAGATCGAGGGTTTTAGTGACTCAGAGATTCAAAACCCCACTGTTTTTGTCACTCTACTAAAGATTAATTTTTTTACTGGACCAGTTCAAAAATATGTGTAACGTCAAATTTAACAAATGGGTCTGGATTTTTGTTTAGGGTGTTTTTCCTAATAAGAATTTGGAGGAGTAAATTGTAGATACTGAAAACATTACGAAAAGTTGAAGAGTTGGAGGAGTAAATTGTTTACGTAATGAGGGAAGGATGTTCTTATCAAAGCGGTTGTTCAATCCATACCTATTTACATGATGAATATTTCCAGACTTCATGCAACACTCATTACTAATTTTTATAGGTTGAGTACCTTTTTTTTGGTGAGGGTTTAATGAAACAAAGTGAAAAATTTACTAGTGCATATGACATATGTTATGCCAAAAAAAGAAAGAGAAAGATAGGGAACTTTCTTTGGAAATTTATCTCTTTTCAGTCTAGCACTTCTTATGAAGAAAGCTTGATGGTTCGCACAAAAACCAGGAATCTCTGTTTGCGAGAGTTCTCAAAAGCATTTATATCACGTTTATAGTTTTACACTCATCACAACAAGGTGATTAAATATCAAAACACTTGATCTATCTAGGGCATTGACACATAATTTCCATAGCATGTGGTGACAATGACATCGTAGCAGAATAATAGAACATGAATACAAATTACAAATCAGCAATAAAAATTATCAGTACTATTGCCAAGAATGCCCTTGATATTTATGTTAAAAATCGTGTTATAAAGATTGAACTCGCAAGTGCACGAATCGTGAAGATAAGTACATCGGCAAGTAGACATCGTCCCCACGAGGAGAAATGATTTATCGACTAAAACTAATTCTAATTTAAGTTAAATTAAAAGTAACCAAAAGCTTGTTGAGATTGAATTTAACTAAAACTAAATTATATTAAACTAAGAAAGCAATTTAACAAAAGAGTTTTGCTTGTGATAAATGGAGGGAAACACTAGATCATCAATGATTCCCAATTATAAACACCCAATGTATGGAATTAACTTTGTAAACAAAATTCAATCAATTCAAGGGTTTATTCTTTATTTTTATTATGAATATTACCGTATGGTCGCGGAATGAGCCATGTATTCCCAACCACTATTCACCCTTTGATCTATGGTGTGAACAACAATCGGAAACCCATTAAGTACAAGAAATAAAAACCAAAATCTATACTTTGTTTGATCTATGCTAAAGATAAATTTTATTCATTCAAGTGAGAATTAATCAAGATTAGGTTTTGATCTATACTCTAACCCTAATTCTCAAATAATGTTAACCCTCACCCTTTTATCTATGGTGTGAAGAAAAATCAACACAGATAAAGAAATCAAGAAGTTAAGCATAATGAATAAATCAAGAATTGAATTGATAAAATAAAGTTAATCCATACATGAGCATTATCAAAAGGTTCACATTGATTCCCTAGTTATGGGATTAGTTACACATGATGAAATTAACAAGAGAAGAGATAGAAAAGATAAAACCCATATTGGCATTCAATGAGTTCTTCAAATCTTCAATGATGAAATCTTCATCGTCTTCAAATCTTCAATGTGTAAAGATGGATGAGAGAAAGTTGTGTTGTGTTGTGTATGGTATGTTGTGTAATGATCTCTCGAAACCCTAAAATATTGATGTATTTATATTAACCCATGAGGTTGATTGATTTCAGAAACTTTCTCGAAAGAGATTTGTCAAAAACGATGTGCCTTGCACAGCGATTGACAAGGTTGGCCAGCGGCTTGCATGACGATAAGACATCGGGCTCATCTGGAATTGAACTGATGTTTAATTGCATAGCAGTGGGACAATGCTTGCATGGCCTGATGCTCTAGTAATGGACTGCGATGTGTACCATTGTGCAATTGCACAACAATTTGCACGGCGGTTGATGGCAAATTGCAATTAAGCCCCTTGAATCTTCCAAAATCTTTTTTTTCCTCAAAAATACTCCAAACACACCTTTTGGGAACAACAACCTGAAAATGCTCAAACAAACAAATTAAAAACCTAAATGAATCGAGAAACAAGCAATTGATAGAGAGATCGGGAATCAAAATCATATACAATTAATGACCGATCAGATATCAACAGTAGAAGGGCTTGTGTTTCCTCCCAAAACGACCAACAAATAAGCTGTGACCACCTTTATTTCTGCTTTGTCAACTGTTTATATACACAATTATATTACCAGATTCAACATATTATAAACTGAATAAAACATCAATCGGAGAAGAGATGGAAGAAAGTGATATAGAGAAATAGCGTACCATGGAGGGCTCTAGATTTGCATCTATTGAAAAAAAATTGCCTTCAGTGCAAACACAAACGGAAGAAATAGAAAAATTGAGTTTCATATATATATATATATATATATATATAATATGAGAGCTCGGTTGAGAGAGTTAGGTTTTTATTGACTCGGAGATTTAAAATGCCACCGTTTTTGTGTTTCTTCCAATGATTAAATTTTTTTGTTAGGCTAGTCCAAAAGTATATCTAACCTCAAATTTAATAAATGTGCCTGGTTTTTTTTTTTTGTGGTTTCGGCCTAAAACCAAATCCACTGAAGCCCTGAACCGAACCCATGGCCAATACATAGCAAAAAACGTTAAAGGCCCTAATACACTGATATTGATGTGTCAGTGACCGATATTGGTCGCAGTTGCCTTTAAACCCTCAAAAACTCCACTTTTAGCTCTCAATCTTCTTCCAATCATGATCAAACACCAGTTCTATGGGATGAGACATGCACACGTATTTTTAACACATTAAAAGACCGATTTTACCTGAAAACCGAGCACCAAACATAGGAAATAGGGGCTAAAATCAAGTATAGAAATGGTGTCATCAGTAATTAAAGATCAAAACACTTAAGCTCAGTTTGACATTGCTTCCTGAGATGCTTTTCGGAGAAGCTACAAAAATGTAGCTTCTCATTTTAGCTTTTGGAAGAAGCCAAAAATGACCAAAAGCACTTCTCTGGAATTTTACCAAACACCCTAGTCATTTTTAGTCATTTTTGGCTTTTCCCAAAAGCCAAAATGAGAAGCTACATTTTGTAGCTTCTTCGAAAAGTACCTCATGAAGCAATGTCAAACTGAGCTTTAATCTATCTAGGGTAATGACATTTAATTTCCAAAGTTTGTGGAGACAATGATATTGTAGCAAAATAATAGAACAAAAATAAAAATCACAAATCACTACTGTCTTTATCATAAAGACTAACAAAAACTATTAGTAACAGAAGAATAATCATCTAATAGACTACTGTAGAGATAATAAAGTAATACAAACATTAATCAATCCATGGAAAAATGCACACAAACAAAAATATAATGTATATATATACATGCATGAAAGGACAAGACAAAAAAGAACCAGAGCCAAGAATGCCCTTGATATCAGTAGCAGAAGAGCTTGTGTTCTCCCAAAACGATCAATAAATTAGCTACAACCGCCTTCATTTTTGTTTTGTTAACTATTTATTTACATGGTCAAATTACCAGTTTAAACATATTAATTATAAACCAAATAAAACATCAATCAGAAAAGAGGCGCAAAAGATAAGATAGAGAGAAATAGTGTACCAGGAAGGGCTCTAGATCTATAGTTAAAGAATAGTTGCCTTTAGTATAAACACAAACGGAAGAAGTTAAAAAATTGAGTTACAATTTATATATATGTATATATATATACATATATATAATGACAGCAGGGAAGACAAAGCTAGGGTTTTAGTGACTCAGAGATTCAAAACGCCACTGATTTTTGTCTTTCTTCCGATGGTTAAAATTTTTTGTTGGGCCATTCCAAAAATATGCGTAACCTCAAATATAATAAATGGTCATGGGATTTTTTTTTTGGGTGGTTTCAGCCTACAACCAAATCCACTAAAGCCCCGAAGTGAACCCACGACCCAAACCTAGAAAAACACGCTAAAAAGTCTAATACACTGAGATTGATGTGTTAGTGACTGATATTGGTCGCAATTGCCTTCAAACTTGCAAAAACTCCATTTTTACCCCCAATCTTCTTCCAAATTAGATCAAACACCATTTGTAATGTATGAGATCTATACACGCTTATTTAATACATTAAAAGACCGATTTTACTCCAGAACCGAGCATAAAACATAGGAAATGACAGATAAAATGAACTATAGAAATGGTGTCATCAGTGATCAAATCGCAACTTTTGATCTATCTAGGGCAAATACACTTTATTTCTAAAGTTTTTGGTGACAATGACATCGTAGCAGAGTAATAGAACATAACTAAAAATCATAAATCACTACTTTCTTTATAATAATTACTCACAAAAACTATTAGTAACAAAAGAATAATCATCTAATAGACTACTGTAGAGATAACAAAGTAATATAAACATTAATCAATCCATAGAAGAACACACACAAACAAAAATATAATACATATATATATATATATATAAATATATATATATATATATATTTACATGAAAAGTTAAGAAACGAAAATACTAGAGCCAAGAATTCCCTTGATATCAGCAACATGAGGGCTTCTGTTTCCTCCCAAAGCGACCAACAAAATAAGCTATGACCACTTTCATTTTTCCTTTGTGAATTGTTTATATACACAATCAGATTACCAGTTTCAACATATTTTAAACTGAATAAAACATCAATCGGAGAACAGACACAAGAGAGAGATAGAAAGAAATAGCCTACCATGGAGGGCTCTAGATATGCTGCTGTTATAGAAGAGTTGCCTTCAGTGCAAACACAAACGGAAGAAGTAGAAATTTTGGGTTATATATATATAATGAGACCACGATAGAGAGAGCTAGGATTATAGTGATTTGGAGATTCAAAACGCCACTGTTTTTATCTTTCTTCCAATGATTAACATTTTTATTGGGCCAATCCAAAAGTATGTGTAACCTTAAATTTAATAAGTGGGCTGGGTTTTTGTTTGGGGTAGTTTCTGCCTGTAACCAAATCCACTGAAGCCCCAAACAAAACCCACAGCCCAAACCCATCAAAAAAATGCTAAAAAGCCTAATACATCGGTATTGATGTGTTAGTGACCGATATTGATCGCAATTGCCTTCAGACTTACAAAACTTCCACTTTTAGTCCTCAATCTTCTTCCAAACATGATCAAACACCATTTCAAAGGGATGAGACCTGCACACACTTATTTAACTCATTAAAACACCGATTTCACTCGAGAACCGAGCACAAAACATAGGAAATGAGGGCTAAAATAAAGTACATAAATGGTTTCTTTAGTGATTGAATATCAAAACACTTTATCTATCTAGGGTATTGACACTTAATTTCTAAATTTTGTGGTGACAATGACATCGTAGCATAATCATAGAACATAAATAAAAATCATGAATCACTACTTTCTTTATAATAAAGTCTAGCAAAAACTATCAGTAACAGAAGAATAATCATCTAATAAACTATTGTAGATGCAATAAAGTAATACAAACATCAACCAATCAATTGGTGAACGCACAAAAACAAAAAAATTATATATATATATATACATGAAAGGACAAAAAACCCAAAGTGTTAGAGCCAAGAATGCCCTTGATATTAGCAGCGGAAGGGCTAGTGTTTTCTCCCAAAATAGCCAACAAATAAGCTCTAACCACCTTGATATTGTCAAATGTTTTTATAAAGTTAAATTATAAGTTTCTACATCTTATAAACTGAATAAAATATCAATCTGAGAAAAGATGCAAGATAGAGAGAGAGAGTGTGTACCGGGAGGGCTTTGGATTTGCAGTCGTGAGACAAAAGTTGCCTTCGACGCAAACACAAATAGAGAAGAAGAAAGATGGAGTTATTTGTGTGTGTTTATATATATATATATATATAATGAGAGGAGCAAGGGTTTTCCTAATGATGAGTTAGAGGAGTAACTTGAAGATATTAAAAACATCACGAAAAATTCAAGAGTTGGAGGAATAAATTGTTTTACTATTGTGGGTGTAAGTTCCTCATATTTTGATTGGCTCATTTCATTGACAAACTACATGGGGATTTGCTTGTAAGGGTAGATTAGGTATCATTGTTCGTGATCAAGCTTTGATGACATCCTCCAGCTCAAGAGAACTTCAAAGGTATATCTCTTGCTTAACTCTCTTTGAAAAGACTAGTAGCATATACACACATGCATGCCTTACATATCTTGCATTTGTGTTTCAAACATTTGGTATCTGTGTTCTTCATTACACTTCTCACACATGCACCTTGGTGTTAGATCTAAGTGTGGTTATAGTCTTTGTAATTAGTTTTTCGATGTGTGTTCGGAAACGTCCGCCCCCGCATGTTGGTGTGCTTTTTCTTGGCGTGATGAGTGACCTTCCCTATAGCAGGTCTCTTTTGCACGGGTTACCTACCCGTACAGTTACCCATGCACTAAGGATGGGTATCCTCTAGCCCCTCTATTGCACGGGTTGTGCACGGGTCTTACCTGTGCAGTTACCCTTGCACTGAGGTTGAGGGCTTCGGGTTTGTATGACTGCACGGGTTGTGCACGGGTCCTCGACACATGCAGTTACCCGTGCACTAAGGTAGGATGCTCTCTGGTTTGTCATTTGCATGGGTTGTGCACGAGTCCCTTACACGTGTAGTTACCCATGCAGTTAGCCTATTTTGTGCCTATTTTTGGCAAAATGGCGTAGTTTCATTTAGGGCTTCTATGAATACATTCCTTTCTCTCCCAACTCGATTTTCAGAACATCCAAACCCATTTTTTTAGTGAGAGAAAGTGTTCCTTTGAGAGAGAAGCTCCAAGAAACCATTTTTACTCAACCAAACTCATACCCATGTGCATCTAGCTTCATCCTTGCATCGTTTTTTCATGGGTCTTCAAGCTCTGACTAGGTAACTGAACATGGCTTAAAACTTCATGTTTCATCTTTATGCTTTTGTTTACCTAGGGTTAGCAATTATTTGTCGATTAATTGCATGTTTATTTTAGTTAGCATGATTTGAGTATGTTTGTGACCTTGTTTGTTGGTTGAGATTGCATGTTCATTGATAGCTAGTTTTTAGGACCATATTTCCCTCTAGCTAATTCTTCTTGCACTTGCATTTAGATATTGATATCTAGGATTTGTACTTCGTGTCATCATTTAATCCTAGATAAGCATTTAGTGTAGCCTAGTATTATTTGCATGATAGAATATTGTCATATATTCACATAGGTTGCAAAATCTCTACATTGATTGTTAAGCTTTGTGACTATGTGGATTAATACACAAGCTTGTTGGTCTAGGATCACTATTAAAGGCGCGTTGGGTAGAGTGAAAGGGTTAGTGACTAAGGTATGGTGTGACTTGAGGTCAGCCTAGGTTGTAAACTTTCATTCAAATAGTGGATTTGAGGACTGTGTGTGGCTAGATGGATAGCCCGTCAGTTTTTCCCAGATATAGGGTTTCTCACGTAAAACAAATCATGTGTTTTTAGTGTTTTTTGCTTATCTTTGTTTGTTTATTGTTTGCTAATATGGGGTAAACTTTTAATATTGACTAATCAAGAAAAGTTGACTATCAACTTGGTTAAAACCTATTCACCCCCACCCCCCTCTAGGTTGTTAGATACATACTTAGTAGTATTTTCAATTGGTATCAAAGCGGGTTCCTAGATATACTTAGGTGATCCGTGCTCTCTGTGCGTCTTGCATCTTGCATTTTTTTTTTTGCATTTGTTTGTTGCATTTTGGTTGTTACTTTTCATTTGCATTCATTTCATTCAAACCTCAAACACTATGAGTAAAAACGGAGGTGGACATGAGGGAGCCTCAGGCACAAGACCCCCTTTGCTCAATGGGGTGAATTATGCATCATGGGAAGGCAAGATGGAATCCTATCTTTGCCAAATAGATGACCATGCATGAATTGAAATTGAAGACAGTTACACTACTCCAACAATGACCGCCGAAGATGGAAGTGTAGTCTCCAAGCCTGAGTCTCAATGGAGCTCACAAGAATTTGAAGTTTCCAAGTGGAACAATAAGGCAATGCATGCCATCCTTTGCGCCATGGATGACAACCAGTACAAGTTGATCCAAACAACTAGGAATGCAAAGGAGGCATGGGAGATTCTAGAAATGGCTCATGAAAAAACTGAAGTAGTCAAGGATTCCAAGCTGCAAGTCCTTCAAATGCAATTTGAGACCATTAGGATGGAGGAGGATGAATGCTTCAACGACTTTCAAGTGAAGTTGATGGACATAGTCAATCAAAGCCATAAACTTGGTGACCCTTATTAGGATATGAGGATCAATCAGAAGATTATGAGGTCACTTCTGGCAAGGTTTGAGTCAAAGGTGATGGCTTTTGTAGAGAATAGTGACTATAAGAATATGAAGTTGAGTGAAGTCATTAGAAGGCTTCTAGCTTATGATTCTAGATGGGCTCCTACTCATACACCCCCCAAGAAGCAAAACAGCATAGCCTTGAGGACCTCGAAAGTAGAGAAAGAGGAGGATGACTCAGATGAGGAGATGGCCATCATGGAGAAAAGGTTCAAGAAGTTCATCAAGTTTGAAAAGAAGGGGTTTGGTTCCAAGGGAAAGGAAGTGAAGAAGAAAACTCATTTCAAGAAGGTTGAACCAATTCATGACAAGCCCACAAGGAAAGAGATCCAATGCTTTGAATGTGGAGGTTTTGGACAGATCTCTAAGGATTGTGGCAATTTAAAGAACAATAAGAACGGAAAAGCTATGGCCATAACGTGGAGCGATAATGTTGATTTGGAAGAGGAAGGAGGATCCTCAGATGATAAAGACCATGTGGCAAACTTCATTGCCTTTACATCCCCTCTCAAAAGCAAATAAGCAATAGATGATGAAGAGGAAGAGAAACAAAGTGAAGACAACTCAAGTGATGGTGACTTATCATCTCATTCCATTAATAGAGATGTAGAAAGCATGGACCTTTAAGGTTTCATTGAGAATTTTCAAAGCTCAAGATTGAAAATGAAGAAAGAGATTCTAAGGTTAAAAGGAGAGAATATCAAGCTATCAACAGAAGTTACTCACTTGAATAGAGAAGTGAAGATAGTAAAAACAAATGATGCATTGATGGAAAAGGAGCTTGAAGAAGCAAGAGAAATTATTGCTAAGATGACTTCAAGTACGAAGAAACTTAACCACATGTTAGGTGTTGCTAAGAAGCCATGTGATAAGAAGGGTCTTGGTTATAAAGATGACAAGGAGACCTCGTCCTCAAACAAGACTGTTCTCTTTAAAAGCTTGGAAAGCAAAGAGTCTTCACCCGCACAACATCCTAGAAAGAAGATTGAACTAGGAGAATGCTCAAAACGAGTCCAAATGAAAACAACATCAAGAAGTCAAGTTCAAGCTTAACAAATGAGAGCTCCACAAGCAAGCTTCCCACAACCTAAATCTCACCAAGAAAAAGGACAAGTCATGCAAGTTCAACCAAGGAAGCAATCTTCTTCAACTCAACAACAAAGGAGGAGAGAACAAATCAAACACCAAAGTCAAGTTCAAGGACGTGGGAAAACCCTTTTGTACTCACAAAGGGATGGTATGACTTCTTACTTTATTCCCACTTGTCATTTTTGTTGTGTTGATGGTCACATTAGATCTAATTGCTTCAAATACATTAAAATGTGTAGAATTAAGAGCATGATTGAAAGAAATAGAGCTAGAGCAGTAATGCATGTTCCTAGGAAATCTATAGCCAATTTGCATGTTCCAAGGAAATGTAGAGCCAATGTGACTAAGACCACTAGGAAAGAGGATATTTCACCTAGGTGGATTAGAAAAGATGAATACTTTCGCTATGTGGCTCAAATTGCCTTGAAGGCAAATGCCTCTAACACTTGGTATTTGGATAGTTGGTTTTCTAGGCATATGACGGGGAACAAGAGTTTCTTTGAATCTCTTGTCATGGAAGATAATGGATTTGTCACCTTTGGTGATGGATCTAAAAAGAAAGTCATAGGGAAAGGAACCATTTCCATTCCCGATTTACCCACCATATCCAATGCTTTACTGGTTGATGGCTTGCAAGCCAATCTTATAAGCATTTCTCATCTTAATGATGATAGACTCTCCGTCTTGTTTAAGAAAAATGATTGCTCTATTTTAATGCCAAATGGACAAACCTTGCTAAAAGGAAAGAGATCTAGTGACAATTGCTATTGTCTTGAAGCTAGTGTTATCTCTTACAATATGTCCAAGTGTGAGGAAGTTGAGTTGTGGCATTAAAGACTTGGACACATGAACTATCGAGATTTGAGGATCTTAGATTAGTTCAAGGTTGTGCGTGGCCTCCCTAAGCTTGGGAAGAAATTCGAGGGTGTTTATGGACCTTGTCAACAAAGAAAACAAACCAAAAGCATGCAGAAGAAAGGCAACGTATCTCGCCACGAATGAGCCATTAGAGATTCTACATGTGGACCTTATGGGTCCCATGCAAACCGAGAGTCTCAGTGGCAAGAGATACATTTTGTTTGTGTTGATGATTTCTCTAAATTACAACGACATATTTTCTTAGAGAAAAATCTGAAACTTTTGAAAAAATTTAAATGCTTTTCACTAAAATTCAAAATGAAAAGAACTCACACATTAAAATCATTAAAAGAATTAGGAGTGACCATGGGAATGAATTTGAAAATGCTTGTTTTGAAAGCTATTGCAATAGCTTTGTCATTTCCCATGAGTTCTTGGCTCCTCGAACTCCTCAACAAAATGGGGTTGTAGAGAGGAAGAATAAGGTCTTTCAAGAGATGGCCCGTGTGATATTGCTTAGCAACAATGTGCCTAGGAATCTTTAGGCCAATACGGCTTGCTACATAAGAAATATAGTCTTTAGGCAAACCTCCTTTGAATTGTGGAAGGGTAGGAAGCTAAATGTTAGCTACTTCCACTCATTTGGAAGCAAGTTCTACATACTTAAAGACCGAGATCAACTTGGCAAGTTTGAAGCCAAGAGTTATGAGGGAATTTTCATTGGCTATGCCGTTAATAGTAAGGCTTACTGGGTATTCAATTTAAAAACTCATAGTGTCATGGAATCATCCAATGTTGTTATAGATAATTGTAGACATAGAATGACTAGCCATAATGAAGAGATTGATGTGGTTCATGATTCTCCGTTGGAGAAATATGGTGAGACTTCTATTGATGTGAAGTCAAATCATGATGAAGAGGTCATTCAAGCTCTTGACGGAGATCCATCTTTAGACTCTAAAGAACCCGCTCCATTAGTTAGATATCTCCACGACAAGAATGATATTCTTAGAGATGTGAATGGGGGTGTTAGCACTAGGCGTCAAATAGCTAATCAAATTATCTATCCTTGCTACACCTCTCAAATTGAACCCAAAAAGGTTGATGAAGCCTTAAATGATGAGTTTTAGGATCTTGCTATGCAAGAAGAGCTAAACCAATTCGAAAGAAATGAGGTTTGGACTCTAGTTCCTAGACCTAAGAACACCAATGTCATAGGCACTAAATGGGTGTATAGGAACAAGTGTGATGAGAATGGCAACATTGTGCGTAACAAGGCTAGACTCCTAGCACAAGGATGCTTTCAAATTGAGGGTATCGATTTTGAAGAGACCTTTGCTCCGGTTGCCCGCTTGAGTCCATTAGGCTTTTCTTGTCCATATCTTGTGTACACAAGTTCAAATTGCACTAAATGGATGTTAAAAGTGCATTCCTTAATGGCTTATTGCAAGAGGAAGTGTTTGATGAACAACCCAAGGGGTTTGTGGATCCACACCACCTCAATCATGTCTATCACCTCAAGAAGGCTCTATATGGGTTGAAACAAGCACCGAGGGCTTGGTATAGCTCAAATCTATATTGATGATATTGTGTTTGGCTCTACCAACAAATCCAAAGTCTAATAATTTATTGATGTGATGTCCCATGAATTTGAGATGAGTTTGGTTGGTGAGCTAAATTACTTCCTAGGTTTGTAAATTAAGCAATGACATGATGGAATTTTCATTTCCCAAGCTAAGTATGCAAAGAACCTAGTGAAGAAGTTTGGCATTGAGAATACCAAACATTGTGATACACCCATAAGTACCATATTGAAACTAAGCAAGGATGTTAGTGGGAAAAGTGTGTACCAAAGGCTTTATCGTGGCATGATTGGTAGCTTGCTTTACTTGACTGCAAGTAGGCCCGATATTGCTTTTAGTGTGGTTGTGTGTGCTAGGTACCAAACAGATCCCAAGGAGTCCCATCTCTCCTCTGCCAAGAGAATCATTCGATATGTAAATGAGACATCCGACTATGGGATATAATACTCTTTTGACACTAATGCTAGCTTAGTTGGCTTTAGAGATGTAGATTAGGCAGGAAATTGTGATGATAAGAAGAGTACCTCAGGAGGTTGCTTCTTCCTATGGAACAACTTGGTCTTATGGTTTTGCAAGAAGCAAAACTCCATTTCCTTGTCCACAGTTGAGGTCGAGTATATAGCAGTTAGGAGTGCTTGCACATAACTCCTTTGGATGAAGCAAATGCTTGTGGATTACGGCTTTGATCAAGGTACTCTAACCCTTTTTTATGATAACTTGAGAGCAATTAACATTTTAAAAATTTTTGTTCAGCACTCTAGGACAAAGCATATAGACATTAGGCATCACTTTATTAGGGAGCTAGTTAAAAACAAATGCATTGCACTTGAACATATTGGCACAAATAATCAACTAGCGGATTTATTCTTCAAGCCCTTAGATTCAACTCGGTTCATGGCACTTAGTAGGTCTGTTGGGATTCGTCATATGTCTTGATATGTTTTGGTGATTGACCCCATATGGGGAAGTCAAGCAAAAAGAGCAACCTTGCATAGTTGAAATGAGCAAAAATTTGATCAACATTATGCTTCTTAATTAATTGCTTTAGCATTTTGATTGTGCTTACATATATAATTATATGGTTTTTTATTCAATAAGTGTGCCATTTGCTTTGTTTGTAATCCATGTCATATTTCTGTTCAACCATGCATTTTTGGATTAGGAGAATTGATTGGGAAGTACAATTGAATGACCTCTAATTTATCTTCATGACATGTGAACTTGATTTTCACATGCTTAAATATTATGCATGAGTTATGTGTGTGCAAATGTGTGTGGAAGCAACTTGATAAGGCTAAACTCAATAAGGACCTTGTGTCTATTCAATAAATAAGAATGTCTCATCCAATTTAGCGTTGTCTCTTTTCTTAATGGTTGAACAAGACAACAACCAATAAGGATTCCATATCCATTCTCAATAAGGATTTTATATCCATGTCTTGATTGACCATTAAGGATTGACATGGTTGCTTGTGTGTGCTACAAGTTTTAAAAGCTATATCTTGTTTAATTATGGCAAAAGAGTACAAATTGGTTTGAATTTCTTTGGAAACTCTTTTCATGTTCACTTTGCCGAATACCATTTGCTTGAGCCTTGATGTTGCATGTCTTGCATCCAAAGCAAAATTTTCACACATTTCTTGTAAATAAAACCCCATTGATTCTCTCTTAATTAATTGAGTTGCATAATGTTGTTGTATATGATTATGCACTTATCTTGCAAATAACTCTCTTTGCTAAAGTGACCCAATTGGGGAATACTCATTTGCCTATCTCATGACAAAAAGGAGGAGTAGTGTTGGTGGCTATAGAAGTTGCATATTATGAGAGTTTGTCTTGTTGAGGGGGAGTAACCCATTTAGGGGGAGCATTTGCATTTACATTGCTTGCTGCATGTTGGATGGTGGATGTTTTCTTTTATTATGCAAATTGTTTTTATTTATTATCTCTCTTGATCACCTCACATACACTTGTCTTGGAAAGTATAGTTTCATTGTCTTGTGAGATGGCTATTCTACAAGAGATCGAAGGCTTGAAGATCTAGTTTTTATGTATCTCTTTGTAATGTAGAATTACTTTTGTTGACCTCTTGTTTTTATTTTTTAGATGAGGATGATTTGTGAGTGGTGGTTTTGTCACGAAATAGCCAAATGGGGAGATTATAAGTTCCTCATATTTTGATTGGCTCATTTCGTTGACAAACCACATGGGGATTTTCTTCTAAGGATAGATTAAGTCGCATTGTTCGTGATCAAGCTTTGATGACATCCTCCAGCTCAAGAGAACTTCAAAGGTATATCTCTCGCTTAACTCTCTTTGAAGAGACTAGTAGCACAAACACACACACTATCATGCATGCCTTACATATCTTGCATTTGTGTTTCAATCATTTGTTGTATGTGTTCTTCATTACACTTCTCACACATGCACATTGGTGTTAGATCTAAGTGTGGTTGCGGTCTTTGTAATTCATTTTTCGATGTGTGTTCGAAAACGTCCATGCCTGCACGTTGGTGTGCTTTTTCTTGGCGTGACTAGTGACCTTCTCTGTAGGAGGTCTCTTTTGCATGGGTAGTTGAGGGGTTACCTACCCGTGCAGTTACCCGTGCACTAAGGATAGGTATCCTCTGACCCCTCTGTTGAGCTGGTTGTGCAGAGGTCTTACCCGTGCAGTTACCCCTGCACTGAGGTTGAGGGCTTCGGGTTTGTATGACTGCACGGGTTGTGCACGGGTCTTCTACCCCTGCTGTTACCCGTGCACTGAGGTAGGATGCTATCTGGTTTGTCATTTGCATGGGTTGTGCACGAGCCCCTTACCTATGCAGTTACCCGTGCAGTTAGCCTGTTTTGTGCCTACTTTTGCCAAAACGACGTAGTTTCATTTAAGGCTTCTGTATATACATTCCTTTCTCTCCAAACTCAGTTTTTAAAGCTTCTAAACCCATTTTTTAGTAAGAGAAAATGTTCCTTTGAGAGAGAGGCTCCAAGAAACCATTTTTACTCGACCAAACTCATACCCATGTGCATCTAGCTTCATCCTTACATCTTTTCTTCATGGGTCTTCATGCTCTTCTTGACTAGGTAATTGAACATGGCTTAAAACTACTTGTTTCATCTTTATGCTTTTGTTTACCTAGGGTTAGCAATTATTTGTTGATTAATTGCATGTTTATTTTGGTTAGCATGATTTGAGTATGTTTGTGGCCTTGTTTGTCGGTTGAGATTGCATTTTCGTTGATAGCTAGTTTTTAGGACCATTTTGCCCTCTAGCTAATTCTTCTTGCACTTGTATTTAGATAATAATATCTAGGATTTGTACTTAGTGTCATCATTTAATCCAAGATAAGCATTTAGTGTAGCCTAACATTATTTGCATGATAGAATATTGTCATATATTCACATAGGTTGCAAAATCTCTTCATTGATTGTTAAGTTTTGTGACTAAGTGGATTAATGCACAAGCTTGTTGGTCTAGGATCACTATTAAAGGCCCTTTAGGTAGAGTGAAAGGGCTAGTGACCAAGTATGGTTTGGCTTTAGGTCAACCTAGGTTGTAAACTTTCATTCAAATAGTGTATTTGAGGACCGTGTGTGGTTAGATGGATAGCCCGTGAATTTTTGCAAGTGTGGGGTTTTCTCACGTAAACCAAATCATGTGTTTTTAGTGTATTTCGCTTATCTTTGTTTGTTTATTGTTTGCTAATATGGGGGTAAACTTTTAATATTGACTAATCAAGAAAAGTTGACTATTAACTTGGTTAAAACCTATTCACCCCATCTAGGTTGTTAGATACACACTTAGTACTATTTTCATAGCGACTTAGGTTCTTATCAAAGCAGTTGTTCAATTCATACCTGTAAGAACCTCATTTTTATGATTGGGTTATTTTATGACAAATCACATTGAGGATGTTTGTGTAACGGGTAGCATAGGTTCTCCAAGTGTGGTTTTCTCAAAGACATGCTTCCGTTCATCTCATGAGCTTCAAGAGGTAGTTCACTTGTGCTTAATTATCCTTGAAAAGGTTTAGTTGCACACACTCACATCTCATGCATTTATATTGACATGCATTTGTTGTTGCACACACACACACATACTTACATGTATTTGAGTTGTTATGCATGTGTGCTTTCCATCACAATCACACTTGCACTTCATTTCTAGAATTAAGTGTGGTTTTGTGAAGCGTTTGTGCATGCTCGATGGTGTGCTTGTTTTAGCGCGTTGAGTGACCATTTGAGAAGGTCTCATTCTTCTCTTGTTTTGGTCTTTGGTCACATGGTATTTGTCCATGAGGTTAGGCAATCTTGTTGCTATCCAAATCTGACCATTGGTCACTCAAATGACCATAACTCTTTCTAAAGAAATCAAAACCTTATTCTATAAAAGGAGTAGAAAATAGACATCCATACCTTTCCATCGGTATATCATACGAAAGGTTTCGATGTCTTTTGGTTACGTTTTGAGGTGTTCGAAACTGGAGCTGATGTGCTGTCTTAGTGTTGGGGTTTTTGCCCTAAAGCTTGTAATATGTAAATGTAATTTGAACATAAATAAAAGAAGTAGTATATTCATTCATTTTGTGTCATACTTTATATAACATGTGCACTTAACATCCAAAATTGCCGGATGTAATTTCGAACTGAGTATATGAGTGTCATATATAGATGGATTCAGTTTGAAACGAGCAATTTAAAGAGTCCGTAGATAGCAAATAAAGCTGGGTACTTTATTTGTGGTTAATCTACAGCTGCAGTCCATTTCGTAGTGTACGGTGATCCTATCCTGGATCATTCATATGTAGATATGAGAATGGAGGCACCTTGTATGATGTGATCATATAGGACTGGGCCATGATCTATATGAATCTCTCACTAAGATCCGTTTAACGATGAGATTCATATATATCAACTAATGATGGCTATATGTGGGTGATCTTAATCCTGAGTGTCTTATCGACTCCTTCAGGTTAGATCGTGGTGTTTGATATACCATGGGTGAGGTCGGAGTTGCATTACCGATCAATATACTCCGTATGTTGGGATCGCGGTTTGGCTTGTGGCTGGGAAGGTTTGTACACAATAGTGGAATCCACTCCTTCTTGTGAGAAGTAGATGGTAGTTCCCTTAAGGGTTGATTAGGGGCTTGAACAATATGAGCGCTCTCCTAATTCCGTAAGGAATGTAGGATTTATTGTTCATTAGAGAATCAATAGTACTTAATGGAAAGATATGATTAGAGGGGTATAACGGACATTATGACCCAGCTCTAATTATGAACTACTTGTGGAGGATTATACCATATGTAATAGCTATATCGATGGACACCGAGAGTTATTGGTTTGTGTAAAAACGTCTACAGTTGAGAGAGTGCAGCTTCGGGTTTTAGTGGAATAACACCGAAGTTAATAATCATGAAATATTAATTAAAGAGTTTAATTAATAATTTCTAAGGATTATTGGAGTTCAAAATACTGTGGGTCCATTAGGTCCCCTTGCTAGCCCGATCGATTTAGGTAACAAGGGTCACGGTTAATTAATTGGATTGTCCAATTAATTGTGTTACGAAAGTGACACGTATTTATTCGGGAATTAATTGAATAATGGGATTATTTAATTAATGTATAATGGTGATTAAATAAATTAAAGAATAAGATTATTTAATTATGTTGTTAATTACTAAATGGAGGGTGTTAGTTGATATTTGATTTTGAATAAAATAAGATAATATGATTATTTTATTTTATTAAATTAAATATTTGAAATTGAATTTAAAATGTTTGAATTCAAAAATTAAATATTTAATTATCTTTTTGAAAGATATGAGATATTTTTGAAAAGTTTTAAAAATCAAATAAGATTTTGGTTTATTTATTTTTGGAATATATATGAGATATATATTTAATTAAAAAAAATTGAGAACCGAATGAGAGAGAGAGAGAGCAAAGTAATTAGATTACTTGAAAAACAAAAGAGAAAAAGAAGTCGTGAGACAGCAAAAGCAAAAGCAAAAAAAAAAACAAAAGCAAAACAAAAGAAAAATAATAGTGTGTGGTGAGACCACAAGTGCTACACTTCTTCTTTTGTTTTTGTGTGTGTGTTCTTCTTTTTTTTCATCCATACAGGTCCTGAATATCGTGACGCGCCCACACGCTGTTACCAGTTCCGGGAGATAGCGAGGAAGATCACGTGGTTCAAATCAGGAGCAGTTCGTATCAAAGTGAAGGAGCCTCCTACGTAGGTATGAAAAATAAATTCCTTCACTTTATTATTGTATTTGATTATTACTGTACAAATGGGTGTTTAATGATTGCATAAAAAAAAATTTAAAACCTTCCGCTGCGCAATCTGTAACCCTAGGGTCCAACAATTGGTATCAGAGCCAATTTTGTATAGTATAATTGAATTCGATTACTCCTGATATGTATGAATGTGTAGGCACGTATGTTTTTTATGAGTGTATGATGTTTTTTAATTAAATTGTTTAATTTAAAAAAACATGGTTGATCGTAATTTTTTTTGGTGTTGTGGATTTAGAGTGTTTCTGGGTTGTATAATTTTTTTTTTTTTACTGTTGTATTATTAAAATATATATATATATATATATAATCAAGAGACCTGGTAGTTCATCGTGCGCATGAAGACCAGCGAGCATGCATGCACCAGAGCATGCCACCAGTGCCACCAGCGAGCGCATGACCAGCGCTTCACGAAGACTACGCGCATGACCAGCGCATGCCTTCAGCCTGTGAGCAGGCAGACCAACACGCGCAGCGTCCCAGCGCGCAACCCTTCAGCGCACAACTTCCTACCAGCGCGCACCAGTGAGCATGCTGACCAGCGCATGTGTTCCTGTGATGCTTTCCCACGCAGCGCCTACCATGCGATGCCTCAGCGCGCAAAGCGAGCATGCACACCAGCACATGCAATGCCTCAGCGCGTAACCTACCAGTGAGCGATGCTACCAGCGCACATGACTTGAAGAGATTGGAAGTCTTGGAAATTACAAGAAGACCAAGGGATGCCTTGGGAATATTTTTTTTTGTAATTAGATTCCAATTTTTAGGTTAAATAATCAACAACACTCGGTCAACTCATGTATGTTTTAATTATTTGATGATTAAGCATTGCCATGCATATACATGTCATTTAAATTAGTTGTGCCTACACACACACACACACATATATATATATATATATATATATATATATATATGTTGATATATCATACATGCATTATAGCCATCTATATTATGTGTTTAATTTTTTTTAATTTGATTAAAATGGGTTATTCACATAATTGGCTATTTTTAATGGGATTAGTTTTCAGGAGTAAAAACTTGGTAAATCTCATTAATTACTAATCTTTTATTAAAGAGTTTAAGTACTTAGATTAGTGGGGTCTTTTATATATAGTAGGATTAATTTGATTAAGCTCCTAATAATAATTGGACCTAAATAATGTGTTTAGTTTTAATAGTTAAAACTTGGTAAATACACATTTAATAATAATTCTAGTCTTAGTAAACAGTTTACATAGATTTGAATTATCACTAATGAACTAAATTTTTTAAGTATTAAAAATCAATTTAGTTTATTAGTTATTGGAATAGGATTCTAATAATTTGTGATTAATGCACTTGACACTTAGATTAAAATTAGCCGTTTAATCTAGTTTAATCTAGGTGCATTAATATTAATAGAAAACCCTTAATATAAAATAGTGAGTGGGAGATGGATATATGACATTATATCCCGCGGTCTCCATCATTAGTTCAACACCGTGAGATTCGAGTGGGGCCTCGTGACGGCTTTGTTTTCGTCCTCCCTAAGGAGGGTTTCCATAAGAATCAATACCAAGGTTGACTTCCTAACAGATAGGATTTCGGAGGGGATTTCGGGATTGACCGACACTAAGGCGGCAATTTTCGAGTTAAGCTCCTGAGATCTGAAATGATGGGTTACACTCACAAGGTTTTAATTAAATTGGTTAATTAAAAACCTGACCTAATAAACGATGGTTGAATGATATTGGAATAAGAGTTATTCTGGTATATCCTTTGACTGAGAAGGTCTCGATCCAACATGCAAGAATTTGACCGACCCTAAGGCGGCACTTGCTTGTGGTATGTTGGATTGTCGTGGCATAGAAACATTGTTTTTAGGGTTGTTCTTGTTCATTAAACAATTTCATGCATCATGTTTAATTTTATGCCGAACATTAGCACATGTTTAGAATGTATGACTGAATGAATCTTTAATTTATGTTTTTTCAGCCATGTCATCTGCACTATTACAAATACTTGCAAACGATAAATTAACTGGTGATAACTACACAAAATGGAAACTTAACATTAATGCAATACTGGTCACCAAAGACCTCAAGTTTGTGCTTACGGAGGAATGTCCTCCGGTGCCTACTGCCAATGCCACACGAACTGTTCGTGAGGCATACCAGCGATGGGTCTCATCTGATGAGAAGGCCCGAACATATCTGTTAGCTTCTATGACAGACGTGCTTGTCACAAAGCACGAAGCAATGACTACAACATTCGAAATTATGGAGTCATTGCAAGCTATGTTCGGGCAGCCCTCCGAGTAAAAGCGAAACGAAGCTGTTCGTTCCGCTATGCTCGCTCGCATGAAGGAAGGTACATCAGTTCGGGAACATGTCCTGAGCATGATGTCCTACTTCAACACGGCAGAAGTCAATGGCGGGGCCATTGATGAACCTAGTCAAGTGAGCATCATACTGACGACTCTTTCGAAGAGTTTCGATCAGTTTAAGAACAACTACGGGATGAACAAGTTAAGGTTTAGTCTCACACAGTTGCTTAATGAGCTCGCTACTTTTGAGTCCATGACCAAGGACAGCAAAAGTAAGACCGGTGAGGCAAATGTTGCCGAACCATCTTCCTCCAATAAGAAGAAGAGGAAGAGGTCTGCTGGAAAGGCGAAGGGTAAGCCCAAACCCAAGAAGGTCCAAAGCAAAAAGAAGGGCACCTCCACCGACCAAGACAAAGGAAAATGTTTCCATTGTAACAAGGTCGGGCACTGGAAGAGGAACTGTCCTCAGTACCTGGAGGAGGTAGCCAAGAAGAAGAAGAAAGGTAAATATGATTTACTTGTTCTTAAATCTTGTTTAGTGGAAGATCATTCTTCACCTTGGATTGTTGATTCGGGGCCACTAACCATGTTTGTTCTTCTTTACAGTGGACTGATTCTTGGACACAGCTAGAGGAGGGAGCCTTCTCCATGCGTGTGGGGTCGGGGGATGTCGTGTCGGCCAAAGCAGTGGGAGCAATAAGATTGCAATTTTGTAATAATAATTTGTTTTTTATTATTGAACAATGTTTTTTATATTCCTGGATTTACACGGAATTTGATTTCCGTTTCTAAGTTGTTAGAACAATTGTATTCTGTTTCTTTTAATAATAAGTTTGTTATTATTGGAAAGAATGGTCTAAATATTTGTTCAGGAATTAATGAAAATAATTTGTATGTGTTAAGACCGTTAATACATACTACACTGCTTAACACCGAAATGTTTAAGGCTGAAAAACCTAAAACTAAACGACATAAGATTTCTCCAGATAATGACACGTATCTTTGGCATCTAAGGCTTGGTCATATCAACCTTGACCGGATAGACAGACTAGTAAAAAGTGGACCTTTAAGTGAGTTAAAGGTTGGCACCTTACCTGTCTGCGAATCCTGTTTAGAAGGTAAGATGACTAAGAGACCTTTTACTGGAAAAGGGCTTAGAGCTATAGAGCCACTAGAACTCATACATACAGACGTCTGGTGATTGATGAATGTTAGAGCTAGGGGAGGCTATGAGTATTATGTCACCTTTATAGATGACTACTCAAGATACGGATATGTCTACCTAATGCAACGAAAGTTGGAAACATTTGAAAAGTTCAAAGAATTCCGAGCTGAAGTTGAGAATCAATTAGGTAGGACTATCAAGTCACTACGATCAGATCGTGAAGGTGAGTACCTTGACCAAGAGTTTAAAGACTTCATGGTCGAGCATAGGATAGTTTCCCAACTCACAGCTCCTGGTACACCTCAGCAAAATGGTGTAGCGGAGAGGAGAAATAGAACCTTGATGGAAATGGTGAGATCTATGATTAGTTTCTCATCATTACCAAATTCCTTCTGGGGATATGCGTTACAAACAGCGGCATACATTTTGAATGTAGTGCCATCCAAATCTGTTCCTAAAACTCCCCTAGAGTTGTGGAATGGTCGTAAAGCTAGTTTACGATATTTTCACATATGTGGGTTTCCAGCACACGTGTTGAAGAACAGAACTGGAAAGCTAGATCCCAAGTCTGTGGTCTGCTTGTTTGTAGGATACTCCAAGGAGACCAGAGGTGGATACTTCTATAGTCCTGAAGATAACAAAGTATTTGTATTGACAAATGCAACGTTTCTTGAGGATAACTATATAAGTGATCATAAACCTCGTTCTAAAATTGTATTAAATGAGTTGGAGCCTGGTGAGACCAGTACTCAGTCAACTAGAGTTGTTAATCCATTAACATCTGAAAGTCAGATAATTCCTAGTCAGGATACACTACCACCTAGACGTAGTGAGAGGGTTGTGAGACAGCCTGAACGCTATTTTGGTGTAAGTGAGGGATAAGATCTTGTCTCTGCTGATAGTGTAGATGATCCATTGACATTTAAGAATGCAATGGAAGATCCTGATAAAGAGGAATGGCTTAAAGCCATGAATCTCGAGATGGAGTCTATGTACTCTAACTTAGTCTGGGAACTTGTAGACTTACCGAATGGGGTAAAACCCATAGGATGTAAGTGGATCTACAAGAGGAAGAGATGAGTAGACGGGGAGGTAGAGACCTTCAAGGTAAGGCTAGTGGCCAAGGGTTATACCCAGAAAGAGAGGGTCGATTATGAAGAGACCTTCTCGCCAGTAGCCATGTTTAAGTCTATTCGGATTCTCTTATCCATTGCTGCCTATTTAGATTATGAAATTTGGCAAATGGACGTCAAGACTGCATTCTTGAATGGCAATCTTGATGAAAGCATATACATGATACAACCAGAGGGATTTGTGTCTCCAGATCAAGAGCAAAAGGTTTGCAAGTTGCAAAGGTCCATTTATGGACTTAAGCAAGCATCTAGATCTTAGAACATAAGGTTTGATGATGTAATCAAAACCTATGGCTTCGAGCAAAACGTTGATGAGCCTTGTGTCTACAAGCGCATCATTGATAAGAAAGTAGTTTTCTTGGTCCTATACATAGATGACATCCTACTCATTGGGAATGATATAGGAGTGTTGTCTGATGTAAAGGGCTGGCTGGCTAGCCAATTCCAAATGAAAGATTTGGGAGAGGCGAGTTATGTTCTAGGGATCCAACTTATAAGTGTTCGTAAGAACAAACTCATAGCATTGTCTCAGGCATCATATATCGACAAGATTCTTATGCGATTTTCGATGCAGAACTCCAAGAAAGGTAATTTACCTTCTAGACATGGGGTTCACTTGTCTAAGGAACAGTGTCCTAAGACACCTCAAGAAGTTGAGGATATGAGACGTGTGCCATATGCATCAGCAGTAGGTAGTCTCATGTATGCTATGTTATGTATGAGACTGGACATCTGCTATGCAGTGGGAGTAGTCAGCAGGTACCAGTCCAACCCAGGATTAGATCATTGGGTTGCTGTCAAGACTATTCTCAAGTATCTTCGGAGAACGAGAAACTATATGCTAGTGTATTCCAGACAGGATTTGATCCCGTTAGGATACACAGATTCTGATTTTCAGTCAGACAGGGATTCTAGAAAATCCACGTCTGGATCAGTATTCACCCTAGGTGGTGGAGCCATTGTGTGGAGAAGTATAAAGCAATCTTGCATTGCTGACTCCACTATGGAAGCCGAATATGTAGCCGTTTGTGAAGCTGCTAAAGAGGCTATTTGGCTTCGTAAGTTCTTGAATGATCTGGAAGTTGTTCCATATCTGGATAAGCCCATCACACTTTATTGGGTGCTAAAGAGGCTAAACAGTGGTGCTGTGGCTAATTCCAAAGAACCAAGAAGCCACAAGAGAGGGAAGCATATAGAGAGAAAGTAGCATCTCATTAGAGAGATAGTGCAGAGAGGAGATGTGATCGTCACCAAGATAGCCTCACAAGACAATCATGCTGATCCATTTACGAAGACCTTACCGGCTAAAGTGTTTGAAGGTCACCTAGAAGGTCTAGGGTTACGAGACATGACTCACATGCTTTAGTGCAAGTGGGAGATTGTTGGGGTTTTTGCCCTAAAGCTTGTAATATGTAAATGTAATTTGAACATAAATAAAAGAAGTAGTATATTCGTTCATTTTGTGTCATACTTTATATAACATGTGCACTTAACATCCAAAATTGCCGGATGTAATTTCGAACTGAGTATATGAGTGTCATATATAGATGGATTCAGTTTGAAACGAGCAATTTAAAGAGTCCGTAGATAGCAAATAAAGCTGGGTACTTTATTTGTGGTTAATCTACAGCTGCGGTCCATTTCGTAGTGTACGGTGATCCTATCCTGGATCATTCATATGTAGATATGAGAATGGAGGCACCTTGTATGATGTGATCATATAGGACTGGGCCATGATCTATATGAATCTCTCACTAAGATCCGTTTAACGATGAGATTCATATATATCAACTAATGATGGCTATATGTGGGTGATCTTAATCATGAGTGTCTTATCGACTCCTTCAGGTTAGATCGTGGTGTTTGATATACCATGGGTGAGGTCGGAGTTGCATTCCCAATCAATATACTCCGTATGTTGGGATCGCGGTTTGGCTTGTGGCTGGGAAGGTTTGTACACAATAGTGGAATCCACTCCTTCTTGTGAGAAGTAGATGGTAGTTCCCTTAAGGGTTGATTCAGGGCTTGAACAATATGAGCGCTCTCCTAATTCCGTAAGGAATGTAGGATTTATTGTTCATTAGAGAATCAATGGTACTTAATGGAAAGATATGATTAGAGAGGTATAACGGACATTATGACCCAGCTCTAATTATGAACTACTTGTGGAGGATTATACCATATGTAATAGCTATATCGATGGACACCGAGAGTTATTGATTTGTGTAAAAACGTCTACAGTTGAGAGAGTGCAGCTTCGGGTTTTTAGTGGAATAACACCGAAGTTAATAATCATGAAATATTAATTAAAAAGTTTAATTAATAATTTCTAAGGATTATTGGAGCTCAAAATACTTTGGGTCCATTAGGTCCCCTTGCTAGCCCGATCGATTTAGGTAACAAGGGTCACGGTTAATTAATTGGATTGTCCAATTAATTGTGTTACGAAAGTGACACGTATTTATTCGGGAATTAATTGAATAATGGGATTATTTAATTAATGTATAATGGTGATTAAATAAATTAAATAATAAGATTATTTAGTTATGTTGTTAATTACTAAATGGAGGGTGTTAGTTGATATTTGATTTTGAATAAAATAAGATAATATGATTATTTTATTTTATTAAATTAAATATTTGAAATTGAATTTAAAATGTTTGAATTCAAAAATTAAATATTTAATTATCTTTTTGAAAGATATGAGATATTTTTGAAAAGTTTTAAAAATCAAATAAGATTTTGGTTTGTTTATTTTTTGAATATATATGAGATATATATTTAATTAAAAAAAATTGAGAACCGAATGAGAGAGAGAGCAAAGTAATTAGATTACTTGAAAAACAAAAGAGAAAAAGAAGTCGTGAGACAGCAAAAGCAAAAGCAAAAAAAAAAAAAAAAGCAAAACAAAAGAAAAATAATAGTGTGTGGTAAGACCACAAGTGCTACACTTCTTCTTTTGTTTTTGTGTGTGTGTTCTTCTTTTTTTTCATCCATACAGGTCCTGAATATCGTGACGCGCCCACACGCTGTTACCAGTTCCGGGAGATAGCGAGGAAGATCACGTGGTTCAAATCAGGAGCAGTTCGTATCAAAGTGAAGGAGCCTCCTACGTAGGTATGAAAAATAAATTCCTTCACTTTATTATTGTATTTGATTATTATTGTACAAATGGGTGTTTAATGATTGCATAAAAATAATTTTAAAACCTTCCGCTGTGCAATCTGTAACCCTAGGGTCCAACACTTAGGCCATTCACGTCCAATCCGCTGTACACTCGCCCTACGTATAGCCGGTGAGTGGCGGTTTTCGAGCAGTATGTCTCCGCTGGTAATTCGCCTTTCGTACAGCCGTTTTTTTGGAAATTTACAGGTGACTCGCTGTACATGCAATGTACGTACAACGTGTGTATAGCGGCCAAGGTAAAAATTTTGTAAACTTTTCCAAAACGATGTCGTTTCATTTAAGGTTGTTATATATACATTCTTTCAACCCCATTTCGTTGTAGAGCTTCAAAAATCAAGTTTTAGTGAGAGGAAGTATCCTTTAGAGAGATAAGCTCCAAGACTTGTTCTTTACCTCTCCAAAACCCAAACTCATCATTCATTCATGAATCAAGCATCAACTAGCCTCATCTAGAATGTGTTCTTGCATGGGTCTTCATTAACATACATGACTTGGTAAGTAGAACACATTCTTCACTCATTCTAGTGTTCTTGCTTAATAAGAAATCTCTTTTATAACTTGTTTGCATCTAGATTTAGATATTAATTACAAGTTGAGATATTTGTTGATGTTTAGGTTGTTGTATTGTGATAGCTAGTATTTAGGACATATTTACACTCTTGCTAATTAGGACTCATTGATTGCATTTGTTAACTGCATTTACTGTCCTTGCCATTTTATGTGACAACATGTGTTGATATGGCTTTGTTTGATGACTAGATTTTAGACTTGCATATCTATATCTAGTTAGGTTTTATGAGCATTCATATAGACATTGATATCTAGGATTTTTACTTAGTGTCATCTTTAATTCCTAGATAAGCATTTAGTGTTGCCTAGCATTATTTGCATTTTGAATATTCATATATTCACTTAGGTTGTTAATCTCTTCTTTGAGAGTTAAGTCTTGTGGCTACAAGGTGTAGTGCACAAGCAAGTGAAGTCTTGCAGCCAAGGTTTGGTTGGCAAGCAAAGTGATCAAGGATTCACTATAAAGGCCCGTTGGGTAGTAGTAGTGGGTTAGTGACCGAGAATGGTGTGACTAAAGGTCAACCTAGGTTGTAAACATCATTACAATAGTGGATTTGAGGATTTTGTGTGGCTAGAAGGATAGCCCGTGGTTTTTCCCCTGTTGAAGGGTTTCCACGTAAAAATCAAGTGTTATTTATATTTTCGCACTTTACACTTGATTTTGTATGTTTGTTTATGAGGTGAATTTTTAATATTAACTAATCAAGAAAAGTTGGTAATTAACTTGATTAAAACATATTCACCCCCTCTAGGTTATTAGACACACACTTAGTTTGTATTTTCAATTGGTATCAGAGCGGGTTCCTAGATATACTTAGGTGATCCTTGCTCTTGATTGTGTGTGTCTTGCATTTATTTGCATTTTGTTTGTTGCATTCATTTGCATTCACATTACCCAAACACTATGAGTGACTTTGGGATGAGTAAAGAGGGAGCATCGAGTGTGAGACCACCATTACTTAAGAAGGACAATTATGCCTCATGGAAAGGCAAGATGGAGTCCTATATTTGCCAAATAGATGACCGAGCTTGGATGGCTATAGAGGATGGCTACACTCCTCCAGAAAAGACTCTTGAAGATGAAATTGTGGTTTCCAAGCCAAAGTCAGAATGGACAACTGAAGAGTTTGAAACATCCAAGGGGAACAACAAGGCAATGCATGCCTTATATTGTGCAATGGATGAGAGTCAATACAAACTCATCCAAATCACCAAAAAGGCACATGAAGTTTGGAAGATCTTAGAGATGGCGCATAAGGGAATAGATGTGGTTAAGACTCCAAGCTCCAAGTCCTCCAAATGCAATTTAAGATGAGAAGGATGGAGGAGGACGAGTGCTTCAATGATTTTCAAGTGAAGTTGATGTACATTGTGAATCAAAGCCATCAACTAGGTGACCCATACTCAGATAGGAGGATCAAGCAAAAGATAATGTGGTCACTTCCTGCTAGATTTGAATCCAAGGTGGCGGCTCTTGAAGAAAATAACAATTATAAGAACATGGAGCTGATAGAAGTAATTGGGAGGCTCCTAGCCTATGAATCTAGATGGGATCCTACCTCTACACCTCCCAATAAGCAAAAGGGATTAGCTTTGAAGACCTCCAAGATTGAGAAGGAGGATGATGACTCAGATGAAGACATGGCTCTAATGGTGAAGAGATTCAAGAAGTTTATGAAGCTTCAAAGAAATGACTTGAAGAAGACCCATTTCAAGAAGATTGAGCCGAGACAAGAGAAGCCTTTAAGAAAAGGGATTCAATGCTTTGAATATGAAGGATTCAGGCATATCTCCAAGGAGTGTAGTAACTTGAAGGACAAGAGAAAAGGAAAGGTGATGGTTATCTCATCAAGTGATAGTGAGAGTGTAAAAGATTCTTCGGATGATGAAGAACTTGCCATTAACTACACGGCCTTTGGAGCCTCCTATGTGGGAGTTGAAGAAGAAGGTAAGAGTGTCTTAACTTGTGACTTTGAAGAAGGAATATATTAAGTGGTAGCTAGAAGTGTGATTGATATAGCTACACTTAAGGAAGTTGTTGGGGGTAGCAACAAGTGAACAAGGCAAAAGTCTTGAGGAGGAAGTTGACTCACTTGATGAGAGGCAAAGTGAGAAGAGTGAATCATCCTCATATGTAGGGAGTGCCTCTAGTGATGAGAAGTCTCCATCTCACTCTAGAGGAATTGGTGAAGGCATGGACCTTGAAGACTTCATCAACTACTTTGAAGACTCTAGGTTGAAGAATAAAAGGGAGATTCAAAAATTGAAGGAGGAGAATCTCGAGCTTTAAACCAAGGTGACTCACTTGAATGATGAAGTGAGAAGAGTCAATGAAAGTGAAGACAAGATGAAGAAAGAGCTTGAAAAAGCTAAGGAGTTGCTTGCTAAAATGACCTATGGCACCGAAAAGCTTGACCATATGTTAAGCATTGGAAAGAAGTCCAATGATAAGAGGGGCCTTGGATATGTTGATAACAAGGAAACTTCCTCCTTTTGTAAGATGGTGTTTGTCAAGGGAAATAGCATGAAGGAAGCCTTACCTCCACAACATCCTAGGAGGAAGATTAAACTTGGAGAGTCATCCAATAGTGGCCAAAGGAAGATGCCAACAAAGAATGGAGCTCAATCTCAACAACCAAGAGCTTCACATCCGAGCTTCCTTCAACCAAGGCTTCCTCAACCAAGAAGGCAAGCCAAGCAAATGTTAGGATTATGCTCAATAGCAAGAGTGTAATATTGTAATTGACAATCTTTTCATATTAATAAAGTGTTTTCTGATTCTTACAAATACTTATAGCATTTATTATTATAATTGTCAAGGTAAATAATCATAAGGTCAAAAGACTATGAGATATGAAGAATTGTTCATACATCCGGATATGTGTGAGGTAGACACAATTCTTTAGTTAGTCTTGAATAACGTTCACAACTTAAGTTAAAGGTTGGGCACCTCTATCTTGATAAAGTTGTAGAATTCTTTTACTAGCAATTGAGTGGGATCAAATGAGTTATGATGAGTCTAAAATCATCGAAAGGTTTTCGAGTAAAAGAATCTAGTGCACTGGGTGCATTGAACTGGATCACAATGAAATACTTTATCAAGAACCGTCACTAGATATAAGTCTTTTCATTATTAGGACAATCGGAGAGTCGATCTTAATCCTGAGATAAATGATGGACTTATGGTTGCAAGTGTTATCATTTGAGCTATCAATGAGTACGATTATATAGCATAGTCTATCCTCGATAGTTTGGTGGTATTCATTTGTTAATCGATAGAGGACTTCATTTATAGATATGGACATCGTGGCTCCATTTATTAAATGAGAGTATAATATCATCATATGGATGTTTTGAGGTATTGGATATTAAATATCAACGTTGAGTTTTCAATAATGATTATTGAAGGCATGGCTTCTGGACAAGTCAAAATATCCAAGTTCAAAATGTGGTCATATGAGGAAATATGGTAACTTGGAGAGCTATAGGAAGTCTATGAGCTCTTGGCGATTACTGATATTATTCATGAGGATACACCATCTCCTATAAGATTGTCTAGGGTATGAATGAGAAACATCTCCTTTATTCTATCTTTATTTAAGAGTTCAATTTTAGCTCTTTAGTAGAATGAGTTAAAATTAATAGATCGGACCTAAGTGAATCATTTGTTGATTGTGATTAGGTTATGTCTATTGAAGCTTAAATTTAGATAGCCCGCCAAGATCCACAATCCACATGTACTTGCATGGATCACTTGATATATTCTACCGGACCAATTTATGGGTCCATCTAGAATTGCATTTAATATATTAAGAATATAATATATCTATTATTTATTTAATGGGCTGCTATATTATATTAATATATTAAAAGGAGACATGTGGGCTTGTTTCTTTTAGTAAGAATAAGTCTGGTTCACATGTGGGCTTTTATTTAAAGTCTAATGGATTAAATTAAATAAAAAAAAATAATATTAGACCCATATATATATGGTGTGGGCGGCAAGGCTAATAAAATTGCCCAAGATATTATTTTATTTTATTGTTTTGATTAAATGGAAATTAATTAATTATTTAATTAATTAATAGTTTAAATCAAAATCTTTTTCTGATCAGTAAATAAAATACTATGTGTTGCATTAGGGTTAGAATTCTTTTAAGTGATAGGAGTCCTATTGTGGTAAGGATTAAGTCCACATACACTCCATAACACACAAAGAATTCGGTAACCCTAGACCTATAAGGGTTAGGATTCTTAAATTGATAGGAATTAGGGAAAAGCACAATTCCTTTTCAAGTAAGGAAATTGGCCAACCCTAGATTTCTTACACAAAGAATTCGGCCAACCCTATTTTGAGAAGGAGAAATTTCGGTCACCTTATAAATATAAGGTGATAAATTTCGGCCACCTTGAAGCTTGAGTGAGAGAGATTTTTGTTTGCTTTGAAAAATAAAAATCTTACTCAATACACATAGAATTTCGGCCAAGAGAGAAAAAGAAAAATAAGTTCTCATTCGATAGTGCACTTGCAAGCCTTTAACATCAAAAGGTTTTGTGCACACTTTCGATTTAGGGTTACGCAAGTTCCAATCATATCGATTGTGAATTCAAAAGTGACCGGAACTATTTTTGTAGGCTCTTGGTGTTTTGGGATTGAAGATCAGGATCAGAAGTTCCATACATCCATTCTCAGGTAAGCAATTCAAAGAAAAAAAAGGGAGACCACGCTCCTAGGTGATTCACGTACGTGCTAGGATTGAAGATCTTGCGGATTACCATCGACGTAAGTCAATCGGATCACGCGACAAGAGGTATTTAACTCTAACCGTATATTTGTATTTAATTAATTAAAGGGTTAAGGTTCAAATCTTTAGAAAAATTTTAAACTATACGAAAATCTACTTTTCGCCTTCCGTTGCGGTTTTAGTTAATTTTTCCCTACAACAAACTCAATCAATGAAGCATGGCCATCCGGTTCAACAACAAAGAAGGAGAGAACCAGTTCAACACCAAAGGCGACATCAAATGAACGACAAGTCTCTAATGACCTCACAAGGATATAATATGACTTCTAACTTCATACTTACTTGTCATTTTTGTGGTGTTGATAGGCATATTAGGCCAAATTGCCATAAGTACATTAAGAAATATAGGGTTGAGAGCATGATGGAGAGAAACAAACTTAGAAGAGCCAATATGCTTGTGCCTAGGAGATCTAGAGTAAATGATCCTGCGAAGTCTAGTAATAAGTTGACTAAGACCACTAGGAATGATAATGTATCACCTAGGTGGATTATAAAAGATGAACCCGCATGCTATTATGCCAACATGTCTCCCATAGATTCAACTAGTTCCAATGGACTTGGTAGGTCTATAGGAGCTCATGTCTCCCATTGACTTGGTTGGTATTGACCCCATTTGGGGAGCTCAAGCAAAGAGAGCAAACTTGCATTCATGATATGTGCAAAAATTTGATATACTTTATGCCTCTTTATTAATTGCTTGAGATACTTGGTTGCATATATATGTTTATATGGTATTTTATTCAATAAGTGTGTTACCTTGCTTTTCTTGTAATCCATGTCACATTTATGTTCAAACATGCATTTTTGGACTAGGAGATTTGATTGGGAAGTATTTTTGAATGATCTATAATTTATCTCCATGACATGTGAACTTGATTATGACATGCTTTAAATGATATGCATGAAATGCTTTTGATTGCTTTAATACAAATGTGTGTGAATGCAAATGAGAAGACTAATCAATAAGGATTTTGTATCCATGCAATCAATAAGGATTTTATATCCAAATTAGTCTTCTCTCTCATCTTAATGGTTAAGCAAGACTACTATCATGCGGATAATTATCCGGAAAAATCTGAAAGGATCTCTTGATCAAATGTCTTGATTTGCCATTAAGGATTGATATAGTTGTTGTGTGCTAAAATTTTTATTCTTAGAAATATATCATGTTTGCTTATGACAAAAGGGTACAAATTGGTTTGAATTCTTATGGAAACCCTTTTGAGGTTCGCTTTGCCAAATACCATTGCTTGAACTTTGATGTTATATGTCTTGTCTGCAAAGCAACACCTTCACACATTCTAGTTATAATAAAACTCCTTGAACCTCTCTCACTTAATTAAGCTGCATAAAGTTTATGTATATGATTATGCAATCGTCTTTTGTGTGATTATCTCTCTTTGCTAAAGCAACCCGATAGAGGGAGATCCTTTGCCTATCTCATGAAAAAAAGGGGGAGAAGTCTTGAGAGATATAAAGGGAGCAATTTTATGCTTTGGGGAGAAGTCTTGGGAGAGAGTAAACTTTTAGGGGGAGCATTGCATTGCACTACATTATATTGATTGTATTGCTTTCATGATGCAAATGCATGTTTCTATTTGTTCACCTCACATGCACTTGTTCTTAGAAAGTGCTTTCATGATATTGTGTATAGGTACAAGGATCTACAAAGAGATTGAAGACCTAGAAGACTTAGATCCTAGGTTTCTCTTTTCGTAATGAAGAATATATCTTGTTGACCAATAGCTTTTGTTAATAGCCAAAATTGGCTAAGGACCAAAGGAAAATTTTCCACCTCCCAGACCTGGTTCCATACCAGAGAGTTTCCTCCAGGAGACCTCTCTATCCAGAGCCGAACTACGATATCACCCCAGGGACAAGGACAGGCTCCGGAAACATCCGGGATAGAGCCCGAAACGATCAGATCTAGCCCACATCACCAAAGCTAGAAGCTCCCCGAAGTCGAGGACACCTCGCATACGCTCCAGAGACTTACTTGTACCTCGATTAACACAGAAGAATGTCCCTAGAAGGCCACACCCAGCTTCGAAAGGTCAGGGGAAGCCACACCTAGCTTCGAAAGGGTCAAGAGAAGCCAGACCTGGCTCCAACCTGGATGAAGGAAGGCCGCACCTAGCCTCGAAAGGTTAGGGAAAGCCATACCTAGCTTCGAAAAGGGTCAAGGGAAGCCAGATCTGGCTCCAAGCTGGATGAAACTTCTCAGGTATCAAGGTCAGAACACTAACCAACCTCACTGGTTGGTGCACCACACCATGCCATATTCAACGACCTCTATAAAGGATCATGCTGAAAGGATACGAGGGATACACTGAATCATATCTGGAAATGTTACCTATATGCAGAACAAGTAATAGAATCCAAAAAGGAAATAAGCTGATCTCCACCACGATACTCTCAATTAGGCAAAGTCAATGACATTAAAACAAGAAATCCCGCCAGATAAGAACAGGAGAGACTGAGAAAATCAAGGGGAGAATCAGTCTGTTTGACCTACAAATTATGTATAAATAGAAAAGAAAGAAAGTGAAAAAGAGGAGACTACTATTCGACAGGCATACGACAAACAATCAACCATTCCCTAGAGAGAATTGAGAGCAAAGATAAAAGAATTTCTGTATTTGTATACCATGCACGTTCAATAAAATATTCTTGCTTTCTTGTCATTTTATAGATCATTGCTACACATACAATAAATCTTGGCCACCACTTACGTGGTAGTGGTCTTGAGGGTGTTAACTGAGATTTCTCACCTTGAGCAAAATTTCCGTTAACACTTTCTGGCGCCATCTGTGGAAATTTACCCTACACCTAATTAACCAATTATTTGCATTTACATTTCAGTTGTTTTACAGGAACTATGAGGCTCCGCTCCTCCCAAGGCCAGCATAGAGTCTCGGAGCAACCTCCGGCGAGGCTAACACGAAAAGCCCCAAGAAAGGGGAGGAAGTCCGGATATAGTAGTCAAGCTCCGATCCAGACAACCAATACGCGGGCTACTGGCCACCCTATAGTAAGCTAGGCAGCACTCGACCAACAAGCGGCGGCCTTCTTAGAATCCATCTGTGTCCGCCTTCTCGCTGAAGGAATCACGATCCAGCCAACCAACCAGAATGATCAGGGAGGGGCGAGCAGGGTCGGAGCTAGACCACCTGCTTTCGATCGCCTGGGACCTCCCCTTCCAGAGCCGGCTCGAGATAGATCAGGGCCCCAACGTTCGATCCGGGATAGGCTGGGACCCATGCCCCCAGTTCCGAAAAGACTTTCACAATATCAACCCAGACTAGTTAAGTCTGCCGCGGATGCTTTTACCCGGAAGCCACGAGGGCTATCTCATCCAACTACATCCAGGAGAACTTCTCGGGTCCTAGAGAAAGAAAGTAGACAAACTCCCCGAGTGGATCATGTCCAGGAGGAGGACCGGATAGAAATTGCCAGTTCATTAGAAAGATTCGACAGTGAGGAATCTGAGGTTAACTCGAAGAGACCTGGGAACAAGCGACTGAGGGATCAGCTGGCAAAGCTACAAAAAGAGGTCCAGCAAATAAGGAATGGAAAGAATAAGGAGAACAAAAAGGATCCCCTGAGCGAGATGAATGCTCCCTTCACTAGGAGGATCAGGGAAGCAGAGCTCCCCCCAAAATTCAAAATGCCAGCAGATAAGTTCTCTGGAACGGAAGATCCTCTAAGCCTCCTAGAGAGCTTCGTTCAACAGATGGAGGTCCAGAACACTACTATAGCAGCTATGTGTAAAATGTTTCCAACGACCTTGACCGACTACGAGAAAACCTGGTTCAGGAAACTGACCGTTGGTTGCGTGGATTCTTTCACGAAATTATCAACAGATTTTTGCTCACAATTCCAAGGAGTCAAACCTCGCCCGAAAGATCCCATACACCTCTAATATGTGATCCAGGAACGGAGTGAAACTCTTCGATCGTACGTGGAGTGATTTCACAAGGAGGTCATACAAATGAGAGTCTTCACTGAAAAAGAAACCCTCGCCAACTTCAGGCGAAATCTATGGGCAGGAAAGCTTTTCCGTTCCTTTACCAAGAGACCTCCCGAGACTTACCAAGAGGCCTACGACCGGGCTCTTGAGCAGGTCGAGATCGACGAACAACTCAAGGTCAAGATGGAACACGACGACATGAGAACGGCGAAGCGTTTGAAGAAAGAAGCCCTCAAATTTGAGCCATCACAGAAAAATCAGAATAAACCTCCCAACAGGTCGACCTATCGCCTCCCTGCTCCTCTGCATAGGCCAGAAAGTTATCCAGCAAAACGAACCCCTCCCCGGGCTTCACCGCCTCCCAGGACCGTGGCTCCAGTAATGCAAGGGGAAAAAGGGTATGACTATTACACCCCTTTGAATGCTTCTAGGGAAACAGTCTACCTTGCCATACAAGATAAAGGGTTACTCCAAAAGCCCGCTCCCATGAAGGCCCCAGCTGACAGGAGAAACCGGTACAAGTACTGCGACTTCCACGAAGATGTGGGCCACAACACCTCAGAGTGCTATAATTTGCGCAACCAGATTGAAGCCCTGATAAGAGGAGGATGCTTGATTGAGTTCTTGCAGCAGATCAGAGATAATATCAGGACTAGGAGGGAGGTACAAGCCGAAATCCGTGAGGACGCGGAAAAGAGGAAAAGGGAGCAGGCTGACTTAATGCAACAGATCCAGGTGATACACACTATCAGCGGAGGTCCTACACTGGCTAGAGTTTCCAATAATTCCCGGAAAAACCACGCAAGAAAGGTTCCCTGCATCGGAGAAAGCCGAGGGATCTTCGAAGTCAGCCAGAGCCCGACAGAGCCCTCTCAATCAGCACAGATTGTATTCACTGAAGCAGATGTCTCTAACACTGTGCAACCACATGATGATCCTATGGTGATCACGATACAAATCGCCAACTGTCTGGTCCATCGCGTGCTCGTGGATACAGGTAGCAGTGTAGATATCCTCTTCATGGATACCCTGGAAAAATTGAACCTGAAGCAACGTTTCCAGGTAGCTGTACCACTCCGCTTTACAGTTTCACTGGGGACTCGATCAGACCAGTGGGGTCAATGATCCTCCCAGTAATCATCGGGATCACCCCGCTCCAACAGAATGTTATGACCGACTTTGTTGTGGTGGACACCCCATCGGCCTACAACCACATCCTAGGGAGACCTTTCATGTCCTCCTTGAAGGGAGTCTTGTCCATATACCACAACGTCCCGAAATTCCCGGTTGGAACCAAAGTAGGAGAGGTATGCGGAGACCAGCAGGCAGCCAGGAAATGCTACGCAATATCTGCCAATCCTACAACCTTAGCAAAATAATGTGTACAAGTGATATTAGTCCAGGAAGACATGGATACGTCCCGGATAATCCAGGAGGAGAATGAGCCCGCGGAGCATTCTGGGCATCCGGAGAGCGAACCTATCATGCCCTAGAGAAAGAACGGAGTAAGGAATGGGCCAGCGGGCAGCCCGTAGATAAACTAGAAGAGATACCTATCAGGAATGACGATCCCTCCAAGGTCGGAGCCACCCTTGATCTAGAAGTAAAAAGAGGGTTGATTGACCTTCTCAGGGAATTCAGCGACATCTTCGCTTGGAACCATGATGAAATGCCTGGAATCCTGGCATCGTTGGCCACTCACCGACTAGCAGTAGATCCAACAGTCAAGCCCGTCAAGCAGAAGAGGCATCACTTCAATGCTGATAGAAACGCGGCGGTGCAGGAAGAGGTTGATAAATTGATCAAAGCAGGGTTCGTCAGAGAGGTGCGTTACCCCGAATGGATCGCTAACGTGGTCATGGTCACAAAGGCGAATGGGAAATGGCGTATGTGTGTCGATTACACCGACCTCAACCGGGCTTGTCCGAAAGACAGTTTTCCTTTACCAAAGATCGACCAGCTGGTTGACTCCATATCCGGAAATAAACTTTTGAGTTTTATGGATGCATTCTCAGGATACAACCAAATTAAAATGCACCCGGCTGACCAAGACAAGACCAGTTTCATTACTGGGCAGGGATTATACTGCTACAAGGTGATGCAGTTTGGTTTGAAGAATGCGAGGGCCACATACCAGCGGCTGGTTAACAAGCTGTTCAAGCCCGAGATAGGAAGGACGATGGAAGTGTACATCGACGACATGATCACGAAATCCCCAACCACAAAGGGACATCAGGAAAACCTTCGCAAAACCTTCCTCATACTGAGAGAAAACCAGATGCGTTTGAACCCCTCCAAATGTGCCTTTGGGGTAACGGTAGGGAAGTTTCTGGGCTTCATGGTTCATGAGAGAGGTATAGAAGCCAACCAAGAAAAAATCAAAGCTATCTTGGACCTGGAATCCCCGACCTCGCTCAAGCAAGTACAGATTCTGACTGGACGGGTGGCGGCACTCAATAGGTTTATCTCTCACTCCACCGATAAATGTCTCCCCTTCTTCAAGGCCATCAAACAAGGGAAGAACATGAAATGGAGCCAGGAGAGCGAACAGGGGTTTCAAGATTTAAAAGAGTACCTAACAAGCCCCCCATTGTTAGTCAAGCCGGTTCTCGGAGATGAGTTGCAGATCTACCTGGCCGTATCAGAAACTGCAGTAAGCAGGGCTTTGGCCAAAGATTGTAGCGACGGTTTTCAAAGACCCATATACTATGTGAGTCATGCTTTAACCAAATTAGAAAGGAATTACATTCTCCTAGAGAAGCTCGCTTATGCTCTGGTGATCTCAGCGAGGAAACTCCGTCCCTATTTTCAGGCTCACACAATAGCAGTGGTGACAGACCAACCCCTCTGCCAATTCTTACAAAGACTAGACGTGTCAGGGAGGCTAGTCTTTTGGGCACTAGAGCTCACTCAGTTCGACCTAAAGTATAAGCCCCGGACTATGATTAAGGCACAGGCTTTGGCCGACTTCGTGGCAGAATTCTCAGCGATCCCAGATCCAGATGATCCCTCAGTATCAAACGAGGTCCCTGAGAAGATATCCGAGGTCGAGAATTAGCCGGAAGGCTGCAAGCCATGGATCCTCTTTTCAGATGGAGCATCCGGGCGAGCCGGGGGAGGAGCTAGCATAGTTTTAATAGATCCGGAGGGGACTGAATTCTGTCACTGTTACAAATTCGAGTTTAAAGCTACCAATAATGAAGCGAAATATGAAGCCCTCCTAGCCGGGATGAAGGTAGCCATGGAACTAAAGGCCGACTACCTGCAGATCAAGAGCGATTCGTTGCTTGTTGTAAACCAGGTGACTGGGGTCTACCAGTCAAAGGGAGATAATATGGTTGCCTACCTAAATCTAGCTCGGCTGCTAAAAAGCAAATTTAAGGGACTCAAGATCGATCAGGTGCCTCGACACCAAAACCATCGCGCAGATGTTCTGGCTAAAATAACGGCGAACGGAGGCCAATCCCTACCAAGGGGAATTCCCCTCCAAGTAATCACCCAGCCAAGCATAGCTACAAATGGAGAAATTTGTTCCCTGGATCGCCTGCCTTGCTGGATGGACCTAATTGTCGCTTACCTCCTTGAAGGAGAGCTTACCGAAGAGCCCGACTAAGCCCAAAGAATTAAGAGACTCTCGGTTCGATACTGTATGGTGGACGGATACCTCTACTGGAGGGGCAGATCCCTCCCCTTACTTAGGTGCTTGCATCCCGATGATGCTAAGTGGGCATTGAGAGAGGTCCACTCTGGGACTGTGGGAACCACATAGGTGGGGAAGCTCTAGCCTATCAGGTGCTTCGTATGGGGTACTATTGGCCGACCATCCTTCAAGATGCAAAGAGTTTTGTGCAATCTTGCGAACCTTGTCAAAGAACTTTAAAGTTCAACCACCAGCCACCAGAGCGATTGTCGTCCCTCAGTTCACCTTACCCCTTTGCCATGTGGGGAATCGACCTAATTGGGCCACTTCCTACTGCTCCTGGACAGATGAAATATGCTATCGTGGCTATCGACTACTTCACAAGATGGGTCGAGGCAGGACCTCTTTCTCGAATATCAGAAAAGAATACAACCAAGTTCATCAAGACTAACGTGGTATGCAGATTCGGGACCCCTCTCATCATTATAGCCAACCTAGGAAAGCAATTCAACAACGCCCGGTTCAAAGACTTCTGCAAGGGATTGGGGATAGACCTCAGACTTGCTTCCGTTGCTCATCCCCAGACTAACGGGCTGGTAGAATCTACCAACAAGACTATTAAGAAACTTCTGAAAAAGAAGCTACAGCAGAAGAAAGGCAAGTGGGCCGAAAAGCTACCAGAGGTCCTCTGGGCATACCGGACTATAAAAAGAACAGCTACCGGGGAGACACCTTACTCCCTGGCTTTCGGGGTTGAAGCAGTCCTCCCCATCGAGCATAAGTTGACCTCGTTCAGGGTACAACACTTTGAGCCCGAAAGCAACGAAGTCAAGCTCCGGGCTAATCTAGACCTCTTAGAAGAAAAACAAGACCGGGTAGTAGAGAAAGTAGCGATCTACCAGAGCAAGATCGCTAGATACTTCAACCAAAAGGTTAGAGCCCGGAAATTCAAGGAAGGGGATCTGGTACTTAGGAAAGTAACACTGAATACTCGGAAAAGGTCGGATGGAGTCTTAAGTCCAAATTGGGAAGGGCCATATTTGATAAAGCTAGTTGTTCGCAATGGAGCTTATAAACTCGAAGACATGGACGGACGACCCATCAACCACACTTGGAATGCAGATCATTTGAAGAAATTCTACCCTTGAAAAGAGTTCTCAAACAGACTATCCCCACTTAGTTTTCATTACAGGTCCTAATAAAGATGTACTACATCTCAATCATCAATAAAGTCATTTTCCTTTTCTCTTCCATCTTTGTCTCCAACTATGTTCAACGTTAGTGACTATACCCTTGTATAAGAATTCGACATAAACCTCTCGAAACCAGGAGATAGCTCGATAGCCCTCCTGATACCTTGGTCGGGCTACCACCCCCAAGAAGGATCTGAGTATAAGAGCATAGTTGCTCTCCAGATCTCGAGACCAGGAAATAGCTCGATAGCCCTCCTGATGCCTTGGTCGGGCTACCACCCCCAAGAAGGATCTAAGTGTAAGAGCATAGTTGCCCTTCAGATCTCGAGACCAGGAAATAGCTCGATAGCCCTCATGATGCCTTGGTCGGGCTACCACCCCCAAGAAGGATCTGAGTATAAGAGCATAGTTGCCCTCCAGATCTCGAGACCAGGAAATAGCTCGATAGCCCTCCTGATGCCTTGGTCGAGCTACCACCCCCAAGAAGGATCTGAGTGTAAGAGCATAGTTGCCCTCCAGATCTCGAGACCAGGAAATAGCTCGATAGCCCTCATGATTCCTTGGTTGGGCTACCACCCCCAAGAAGGATCTGAGTGTAAAAGCATAGTTGCCCTCCAGATCTCGAGACCAGGAAATAGCTCGATAACGCTCTTGATGCCTTAGTCGGGCTACCACCTCCAAGAATGATTTGAGTGTAAGAGCATAGTTGCCATCCAGATCTCAAAGACTAGGAAATAGCTAAATAGCCCTCATAATGTCTTGGTTGGGTTATCACCCCATAATATATATATATATATATATATATATATATATATGTGTGTGTGTATATATAAACAGATATATATATATATAATGTTTGCTTTCGTGTGCAGGGTCAAAATCACCATAATTCCCTACACGAATCTTAATTGCTGCTACAGATGCTACTCATGATACCATTCAAGACCAGAAACAGAATAAAGTTCTCAAAAAGGCGCTTCGATTTATCATTAAAGGCAAGGGGATCCTATCCCCCAATAAGGCTACATCCAAATGGGGAGCCCAACCCCCGAACTCGGGCTACAAAAAGAAGAAGAAGAAAAATGAAAAATTGATAATAGCAAAATGACAAAATAGGGTGTCCACCCCCTTTTCCGGGCAATCAAAAACAAGTCATCCGCTTCAAGCTTTGGGGCTCTCATGGCTCCCCTCCGCTGGCCCTCCTCCTTCCTACTGATCTGCGGCATCAACCCCCTCTACAGGTAGCTGTCTATCTGGGTTATCCTCACCGACGGCTCTTCCATCTAGAGGCTCCATCGGATGATCAGCTGGATCTTCCTCCAATACTTCATTAATTACCTCCATAACCTCAGGAGGGACAGCCGCGTCAAGAAGGGCAGCCAAGGACCCCATCTGGCTCATGTCGACCTTCATCTCTATTAAAGGGGGATCCTCAGATGTGCTCCTAACCTCTTCACCAGCTCCCGATTGGTCCTCCTCGGATCGAGAAGACATCACTTTGCTGGAAGACTCCACAGAACCTGAGGTGATAAAGGGAGGAAGATGGAAGGAGGGATCTGACTGAGTGGGTTGCTTCCCAGTTTCTGCTGGGCTAGAAGGGACCACCTTGTCGCCCTCAGGGCTAGATAACTCGGCAGCTTTGAGCATTATTTCCTGCCTATCCCAGCCCACAATAGCCGATAAATCAAAGGGAGGAGGAAGAGCTTCCGCGGCCTGAAAGGAAGCAAAAAAATACCTGTCGCTGAAGGAGGTCTCCGCATCAGCTTGCAGCTTGGCCACCTGAGTAATCAGAGACCGGTTCTCAAGGTCCAGCTTCTTAGCCTCAGATCTCTAGGAATCCCGCTGCCTAGCCCGCCGGAGAGATTGAAGACACTCCTGATCGAAAGATTGCTTCATCCTCTCATGATCGCAGCGAAGCTCAGCCATCTCGAGCTCAATTTTGCCCTGGCTGGAAGTCACCTCTTCCACTAAAGACCGAGCCTGCTTGAGCAGTTCCCGGGCCTTCTCGGCTTCAGCCTCGGCTTTTGTAGCCTGATCACGGAGGAGGGCTACCTGCTGGCCCATCACGACATTAACCTTAAAGGCCTACAAATACAAAACCCGAGTTAGAAACTGAACGAATTAACAAAAATAACGTGAAGGAAATACAATTACCTCAGCTAAGATAGCAGACCCCTTGGTTATAAGGACGTCCACAGGCATAGAAGCCATCTTGGAGATCTCGCCACTCGGACAGGACGCTATGAACTGCTTCAGGACCTCATCCCGTTCTGTCGAGCTCGACTGAGGCCGGGAGCGGCTGGAAGGAGACTTCACGACATGTTTCCCAGAAACCGCCGTGGCTTTAGTTGTTGGAAGCGTAGCTAAATCAGGTGTTTGAGTCGAAGGGATAGCGACTTTAGCGGCCACGGCCGAGGGGGCAGAAACAGCCGGGCCAACCACCTGGGGAGCTTTGCCCAAAGCCCGGAAAGCCCGCGAGGCCAGAGTGGCCATCTTGGACCCAGCTGGAGAGACAGAAGAAGCCAGGGCAGGTTCGACCCCAGAGGAGGGAAGAGAAGCTCCACCTTGAGGAGAGCGTGAGACGTGTTGGGTGGCTGGCTCCACGACAAAAACTGTGAATAAACGGATTAAAGAAGAAAATGTTAGAACCAAGCTAAGTAATAAGACGAAGCGACACAAGGATACTTACGAGGAATAGCGTCTGAAATCCGCAGATATTTGTTCACCCTACGAGGGTCAAAAGCTTCAGTGGTAGGGAACTTCGGATTCAGGTAATTCCGGGCTAGAATAGCCTTTAAGACGGCTTCCGACTCGGCAGGTAGGGAGTTCCGGTCCCAGGAGGGCTTGTCACTGAAAGCCGTAGGAACCTCGAATTCATGCCCTTCGATTAAAATTGAGCTCCCCCAGTCATCCCCCGCCAGGATCCATTCTTCTTTCCACGCGGGATCCTTCTTCGAAGCACCAGGAACGATGAAATTGAGCTTATTCTTGGCCTTGGCGTAGAACTGACCCCGAGGAGCCCCAGACAAGCTCCCAATCTAAAAAAGATAAGCCAGCTCTTCTGCACTTGGCTCCCTCGTCACTTTACTCATCTGGCATTGTTCCCTCCATAACATAAGAAAACCAATCAAATGCCTCCAGAAGCCCGACGTTAACTGAAGGGGAGCGAGCTGGATGGCGTTTAGAGCCCGCTGAAGGGTGGGATGGAGGGGAAGCCTGACCCCGTTCTCAAGAGCGGCCACATGGATCGGAAGCACGCCTTTAGAGGTGTTGAAAAACTTAAAATTCTTGGGAGGCACCGAGATGGATACACTGTCGGGGATGCCAAACTTTTACCTCAAGCGGTCGATCGACACCGGGTCAACGGTGGAATCTGGGATAACCCAGAAATCCTAGGGAGGGAGCCTCTCCCCAAGGGGACCAGGAGCCGAGACCCAACGCTCCCCCGCAGTGCCACCGGCCGTTTCTTTGTCGGAATCATCATCGACGATATCTAAATGGTGGTCGAGATGGTTGGAGAACCCAGTCCTGATAGATACATTCCTACTGGACCGCCGACGTTGTGAGGTGGGCGGGGAATCATCACCGTCAGAACTTCTCCCAGCCCGCTTCCCCAGACTAAGACTGACGACCTCCTCGCCGTCGAATATGGAATCACTTGAATCACGACTGTTTTTTGACATTATAGAAGACAAAGAATGAAGAAAGAAGCAAGCTTGGAGGAAAAGCTGTGGAAATATTTCTCAACAAAAAGTTCTATTAGCTCGAGAAGATGTGAAGAAGATGAGGAGGAAAACAGACATATATATATAGGCAGGAGAGCAACAACACAAGTTACCAAGATACTCGTTTGGTAACAGTAAAAAAATTGACTCAGTAACGTAACCTGATTAAACTCGAAAGCGGGCTAATCATCTCATGCCACATCATTTACGCAGTTAAGGGGAAGATCTCCCCAAGATCCTGGTAACGGTAAAAAATCTCGGGGACTGCTGTAACTTGATCGGATTAATTCGAAGATAAAATAGTCGGTTCACAACACGTCACTCAAATGAAGAAATTTCCCAAAATTTCGGTAACGGTAAAAAGAGGAAGATTTCCCAAATAAAGTGAAAATCTGACCTCAACCCCAAGCTCGACGTCTGGTGTTCAAGTCAGAGGGGACTTCTGTTAATAGCCAAAATTGACTAAGGACCAAAGGAAAATTTTCCACCTCCTAGACCTGGTTCCATACCCATGAGTTTCATCGGGAGATCTCAATATCCAGAGCCAAGCTACGATACCACCCCAGGCATAAGGGTGGGCTCCAGAAACACCCGGGATAGAGCCTGGACCCGAGAGCTTCCACCAGGAGACCTCTCTATCCAGGGCTGAACTGTGATACCACCCCAGGAACAAGGGCGGGCTCCAGAAACATCCGGGATAGAGCCCAAAACGATCAGATTTAGCCCGCATCACCAAAACTAGAAGCTCCCCGAAGTCAAGGTCATCTCGCAAATGCTCAAGAAACTCATCTGTACATCGATTGACACAGAATAATGTCCCTAGAATGCCGCGAGGTCAGTCGAAGCCACACCTAGCTTCAAAAAGGTCAGTCGAGGCCACACCTAACTTTGAAAAAGTCAAGGGAAGCCAGATCTGGCTCCAAGCTGGATGAAACTTCTCGAACATCAAAGTCGAAATACTGATCAACCTCCCTGATTGATGCACCACACCATATCGTCATATCCCATGACCTCTATAAGGATCATACTTGGAAACGTTACCTACATACAGAACAAGTAATAAAATCCAAAAAAGGAAACAAACTGATCTCCACCACGATACTCTCAATTTGGGCGTCAATCCAAAAGTCAATGATATTAACGCAAGAAATCCCGCCCGATAAGGAAGAGACTGAGACAATAACTGAGACAATCAAGGGAGAATCAGTCTGTTGACCTACAAACCATGTATAAATAGAAAAGAAAAGAAAGGAAAAGAGGAGACTACAATTCGACAGGCATACGACTAACAATCGACCATTTCCCAGAGAGATTTGAGAGAAAAGAGAGAAGAATCTTTGTATTCGTATATCATGCATGTTAAATAAAAACATTCTTGCTTACTTGTCACTTTATAAATCATTGTTACATATATAAAGAATTTTGGCCACCACCTACGTGGTAGTGGTCTCGAGGGCGTTAACTGAGATTTCTCATCCCGAGCAAAATTTCCGTTAACAACTTGTTCACCCTAAGAGGATCAAAAGCTTCAGCAGTAGGGAACTTTGGATTCAAATAATTCCGGGCTAGAATAGCCTTTAAAACGGCTTCGGACTTAGAAGGCAGGGAGTCTCGGTCCCAGGAGGGCTTGTCACTGAAAGCCGTGGGAACCTCGAATTCATGCCCTCCGATGAAAATCGAACTCCCCCAGTCATCCCCCGCCAGGATCCATTCTTCTTTCCACGCGGGGTCCTTCTTCGAGGCACCAGGAACGATAAAGTTGAGCTTGTTCTTGGCCTTGGCATAGAACTGGCCTCGAGGAGCCCCAGACAAGCTCCCGATCTGGAAGAGATAGGCTAGCTCCTCTGCACTCGGCTCCCTCGTCACCTTACTCATCCGGCATTGTTCCCTCCATAATACAAGGAAACTAATCAGATGCCTTCAGAAGCCAGGCGTCAACTGGAGGGGAGCGAGCTGGATGGCGTTGAGAGCCCACCGAAGGGTCGGATGGAGGGGAAGCCTAACCCCGTTCTCAAGAGAGGCCACATGAATCGGAAGCACGCCTTTAGGGAGATTGAAGAACTTATAATTTTTAGGAGGCACTGAGATGGATACGCTGTCGGGGATGCCAAACTTTGACCTCAAGCGATCAATCGACACTGGGTCCACGATGGAATCTAGGACAACCCAGAAATCGTAAGGAGGGAGCCTCTCCACAAGAGGACTAGGAGCCGAGACCCGACGCTCCTCCGCGGCACCACCGTCCGCTTCTTTGTCGAAGTCATCATCGACGATATCCAAAGGGTGGGCGGGGAATCGTCCCCGTCAGAACTCCTCCTAGCCCGCTTCCCTAGAGTAAGACTGACGACCTCCTCACCGTCGAGTATGGAATCAGCTGAGTCGCGACTGTTTTTTGACATTATAAAAGCCAATAAGGACGAAGAATGAAGAAAGAAGCAAGCTTGGAGGAAAGGCAATGGAAATATTTCTCAGCAAAAAATTTTTTAGCTCGAAGAGATGTGAGGAAGATGAGGAGCGAAATAGACATATATATAGGCAAGAGGGCAACAGCACGAGCTACCGAGATACGCGTCTGGTAACGGTAAAAAATTGACCACTGTAACGTAACCGGATTAAACTCAACAGCGGGCTAATCATCTCACGCTACATCACTTACGCAGTTAAGAGGAAGATCTCCCCAAGATTCTGGTAACGGTAAAAAATCTCGGGGACTGCCGTAACGCAATCAGATTAATGCGAAGATAAATTAATCGGTTCGCATCACGTCACTCAAATGAAGAAATTTCCCCAATATTTCGGTAACGGTAAAAAGAGGAAGATTTCCCAAATAAAGTAAAAATCTGACCCCAACCCCGAGCTCGACGTCTGGTGTTCAAGTCAAAGGGGACTTCTGTTAATAGCCAAAATTGGCTAAGGACCAAAGGAAAATTTTCCACCTCCCAGACCTGGTTCCATACCCGAGAGTTTCCACTAGGAGACCTCTCTATCCAGAGCCGAACTACGATATCACCCCAGGAACAAGGACGGGCTCCGGAAACATCCGGGATAGAGCCCAGAACGATCAGATCTAGCCCGCATCACCAAAGCTAGAAGCTCCCCGAAGTCGAGGACACCTCGCATACGCTCCAGAGACTCGCCTATACCTCGATTAACACAGAAGAATGTCCCTAGAAGGCCACACCTAGCTTCGAAAGGTCAGGGGAAGCCACACCTAGCTTCAAAAGGGTCAAGGGAAGCCAGACTTGGCTCCAAGCTGGATGAAGGAAGGTCGCACCTAGCCTCGAAAGGTCAGTGAAAGCCATACCTAGCTTCGAAAGGGTCAAGGGAAGCCAGATCTGGCTCCAAGTTGGATAAAACTTCTCAGGTATCAAGGTCAGAACACTAACCAACCTCACTAGTTGGTGCACCACACCATGCCATATTCAACGACCTCTATAAAGGATCATGCTGAAAGGATACGAGGGATACACTGAATCATATCTGGAAACGTTACCTATATGCAGAACAAGTAATAGAATCCAAAAAGGAAATAAGCTGATCTCCACCACGATACTCTCAATTCGGCAAAGTCAATGACATTAAAACAAGAAATCTCACCAGATAAGGACGGGAGAGACTGAGAAAATCAAGGGGAGAATCAGTCTGTTTGACCTACAAACTATGAATAAATAGAAAAGAAAGAAAGTGAAAAAAGAGGAGACTACTATTCGACAGGCATACGACAAACAATCAACCATTCCCTAGAGAGAATTGAGAGCAAAGATAAAAGAATTTATGTATTTGTATACCATGCACGTTCAATAAAATATTCTTGCTTTCTTGTCATTTTATAGATCATTGCTACACATACAATAAATCTTGGCCACCACCTACGTGGTAGTGGTCTTGAGGGTGTTAACTGAGATTTCTCACCTTGAGCAAAATTTCCGTTAACAGCTTTGTTTATTGTTTTGTGAGAACTATTTTGTGAGTGGTGATTATGTCATGAAATAGCCAAAGAGGGATATTGTAAGAACCTCATTTTTATGATTGGCTTATTTTATGACAAATCACATTGGGGATGTTTATGTAATGGGTAGCATAGGTTCTCCAAGTGTGGTTTTCTCAAAGACATGCTTCCGTTCATCTCATGAGCTTCAAGAGGTAGTTCACTTGTGCATTATTCTCCTTGAAGAGGTTTAGTTGCACATACTCACGTCTTATGCATTTATATTGATAAGCATTTGTTGTTCCACACACACACACACACACACACACACACATACTTACATGCATTTGAGTTGTTATGCATGTGTGATTTCCTTCACAATCACACTTGCACTTCATTTCTAGAATTAAGTGTGGATTTGTGTTGCGTTCGCGCTTGCACGATGGTGTGCTTATTTTAGCGTGTTGAGTGACCATTTGAGAAGGTCTCATTCTTCTCCTGTTTTGGTGTTTGGTCACATGGTATTTTTCCATGAGGTTGGGCATTCTAGTTGCTGTCCAAATCTGACCTTTGGTCACTCAAATGACCATAACTCTTTCTACAGAAATCAAAACCTTATTCTATTAAAATGACTATAAATTAGACATCCATACCTTTCCATTGGTATATCATACAAAAGGTTTCGATTTCGTTTGGTTATGTTTTGAGGTGCTCGAAACTGGAGCTGATGTGCTGTCTTAGGCCATTCCAGTCCAATCCACTGTACACTGGCCGTACGTACAGCCGGTGAACAACGGTTTTCGGGCAGTATGTCTCCGCTGGTAAGTTGCCTGTTAGTCGCCTTTTGTACAACCATTTTTTGGTAATTTCCAGGTGACCCGCTGTACGTACAACGTGTGTACAGCGGCCAAGGCAAAAATTTTGTAAACTTTTCCAAAACGATGCCGTTTCGTTTAGGGTTGTTTTATATATATATATATATATATATATATTCTTTCAACCCCATTTCCTTGTAGAGCTTCAAGAATCAAGTTTTAGTGAGAGGAAGTATCCTTTAGAGAGATAAGCTCCAAGACTTGTTCTTTACCTCTCCAAAACCCAAACCCATCATTCATTCATGAATCAAGCATCATCTAGCCTCATCTAGGATGTTTTCTTGCATGGGTCTTCATCAACATACATGACTTGGTAAGTAGAACACAATCTTCACTCATTCTAGTGTTCTTGCTTAATAAGAAATCTCTTTTATAACTTGTTTGCATCTAGATTTAGATATTAATTACAAGTTGAGATATTTGTTGATGTTTGGGTTGTTGTATTGTGATAGCTAATATTTAGGACATATTTACCCTATAGCTAATTAGAACTCATTGATTGCATTTGTTAATTGCATTTATTGTCCTTTCCATTTTATGTGACAACATGTGTTGATATGACTTTGTTTGATGACTATATTTTAGACTTGCATATCTATATCTAGTTAGGTCTTTATGAGCATTCATATAGACATTGATATCTAGGATTTGTACTTAGTGTCATCTTTAATTCCTAGATAAGCATTTAGTGTTGCCTAGCATTATTTGCATTTTGAATATTCATATATTCACTTAGGTTGTTAATCTCTTCTTTGAGAGTTAAGTCTTGTGACTACAAGGTGTAGTGCATAAGCAAGTGAAGTCTTGCAACCAAGGTGTAGTTGGCAAGCAAAGTGATCAAGGATTCACTATAAAGACCTGTTGGGTAGTACTGATAGGTTAGTGACCGAGAATGGTGTGACTAGAGGTCAACCTAGGTTGTAAACATCATCATAATAGTGGATTTGAGGATCGTGTGTGGCTAGAAGGATAGCCCGTGGTTTTTCCCTTGTTAAAGAGTTTCCACGTAAAAATCAAGTGTTATTTATATTTCCGCACTTTACACTTGATTTTGTATGTTTGTTTATGAGGTGAATTTTTAATATTAACTAATCAAGAAAAATTGGTAATTAACTTGATTAAAACCTATTCACCCCCCTCTAGGTTATTAGACAAACTCTTAGTTTGTATTTTCAATACCCATTTACACAGTGAATAGTTTCAGACTTCATGCAACACTGATTATTGATCTTGGTAGGTTGAGTGCCTTTTTTGGTGGGGGTCTAATAAAACGAAGCGAAAATTTCACTAGTTCATCTGAGATATGTTGTGCTGAAAAAAGAAAGATCGAGGGACTTTCTTTTGAAATTTATCTATTTTCAATCATGCTCTTCTTGCGAAGAAAGCCTGACGGTTCACATAAAAACTAGGAATCTCTGTTTGCGAGAGTTCTCAAAAGCATTTATTTTGCTAATACTTATTTTTTGTAAGCCATGGTGTCGAATTCCATATCTGGTTTGGAGGAGCCTTCTCCTGAGCTTGTGATTCAGAGGTCAGGGTGGTGCATTAGAGAAAGGAATATTGTCTCTTGCTATGAGGACCAATGGCTTCCTAGGCCTCGTACCTTTACGCCCCATTTGGTTCACCAAATAAGCTCTGGATTTGACAATATTAGTCCATGATCTCTTGCGTTTGGTGACGCACTCGTTTATGTCTTAAATGGGAAGAATGTTGATGCTTTCAGTATTTTTGTTTTTCTCTCCCTTTCTTTCCGAATATTCCATGTGTATTAAATTATGTAAATCACTTTCATTAGATTTTTTTTTTGAATTGATTAAAATATAAAAAAGTAATATATAATTATATTATCTGTTGCAAATAACAATTACTTAATTAATTTATAGTAATTATTATTATTTTTAACAACATGTTTTTTTCTTCATGAAATATACGATAATAATTTATTTCATTAATTGAAAGAAAGAAAGAAAATATAAATTTCACCCTAATATTGTGTGTGAGACAAATCTTCACTATTTTTTTTTTCCAATAATGCTATCAAAAGCATTTTTTTTGACTTTATATGAAAAGCATTTTTGAATCCTAAAAATATTGAAATCAAAATTTTGTTTTCGATTGAAAAATTCATTTAAAAAAACTGATAATGAAAAACATTTATAGAATCCACCTAGACCTAAGTACTATTAAGGTGTGTTTGGTATGAGTTTTCAAATAGAGCTTCTAGAGTATATTTTTTAGTAGGGGAGTTTTTAACAAAAAAATTGTATTGTTTAGTACTCAATTAAAAAAATATTTTTAAGTTAGAAGATTGTTCAAAAGAGTTTTTGATTGTCATAAATTACAAAAAAAAAAAAAATTGGTATAGGCAAAGTATTTAAGTTTTGTAATAAAAGAGGTGCATGATGGAATATTTAAGTTTTTTTTTTTTTAAGAAGGAATATTTAAGTTTTATATAGGGTAATTAAGGCAATGTATATTTATTAAAAAAAAAAGAAACTCAAAAAGAGTTTTTTAGTAGAGTGGTGCTATTGGCACACCCCCTACTGATCTATTCATGCCCAACTTTGTAAAATTTTGATTTAATTAAATAAAATTAAATGCTTTTATTAAATTTTTTGGTTTATTTCCAAAACTACCCATTTTACTTATTTTTCAAACTTAATACATACCATAAATGATTTCTCTATCTCTAATCTCTGTATCTGTACATCTCTCACACCTCCATTGATTGATTTTTTTTCTTCTTATTTCTTTTTTTTTATAGTTTTTTTTTCTTTTTATTTCATGATGGAAAGAAAAAAATAAAAAATAACATGGTATTTCAACACAACGACAGCTTGATATCATTCTAAAGAAAAATTAAGAGTGGTGCTATTGACACACCCCCTACTGATCTATTCATGTCCCACTTTTTAAAATTTTGATTTAATTAAATAAAAATAAATATTTATATTAATTTTTTTTGTTTATTTCCAAAACTACCCATTTTACTTATTTTTCAAACTTAATACATATCATTTATGATCTCTCTATCTCTTATCTCTGTATCTGTATACATCTCTCTCACCTCCATTGATTGATCTATTTTTTTTCTTCTTATTTCTTTATTTTTAGTTTTTTTTTCTTCTTATTTTGGAAAAGAAAAAATAAAAAATAACAGGGTACTTTAACACAACGACAACTTGATATCATTCTAAAGAAAAAATAAACTTCAAACTTATTTCCAAAGAATGAATTGTTTCCAGATGCTTACTATCATTGTCAGACAATTCTTGCTTTATGTCATTCTCAGATAATTCTTCAAGATGTTTGATACTGTTCTTAGATAAATCTTCAATTTTCTTGATATCGTTCTCAAACTCTTTCATAATAGTTTAGATGTATGTAAGAAGCAGATTTTAGGGTTTAAGAGTTAAATTTTTTTTTTAAAAGAAACAGATTACTGGGGTTTTTTTTTTTGGAAAAGAAATATGATATTTTAATAGATTTATTTTGTAGAAGATTTCTTTCTTAAATTGTATGTCTCTTTAAGTAATTTTGATAAAGGAAAAAAGAGAATATTATATAATTAAAAAATGGGGCATGAATAGATCAGTAAGGGGTATGCCAATAGCACCACTCAAAATTAAACTTCAAACTTATTTCCAGAGAATGAATGTTTCCAGATGCTTACTATCATTGTCAGACAATTTTTGTTTTATGTTATTTTCAGACAATTCTTCCAGATGCTTGAAATCGTTCTTAGACAATTCTTCCATATTCTTGATATCATTTTCAAACTCTTCCATAATATTCTATATGTGTGTAAGAAGCAGATTGTAGAGCTTAAGAGTTTTTTTTTTTTAAAAAAAACAGATTACTGAGTTTTTTTTTTGAAAAAGGAATATGAGGTTTTAATAGATTTACTTTGTAGAAGATTTATTTCCTTAAATTGTATGTCTCTTTAAATAATTTTGATAAAGGAAAAAAAGAATATTATATAATTAAAAAAGTGGGGCATAAATAGATCGGTAGGGGGTGTGCCAATATCACCACTCTTTTTAGTAAAAGCCCAAATAGACATAAAAATATAAAATATCTTGTTTAACATTAAAAAAGTTATTTTATAGATTTACCAAACAACCAAAAAAAAAAAAATTCAGGTGAGTTTTTAACATTAAAAAAGCTTTTTTGTAAAAAAAAAAACAAAATTCATACCAAACTAGGGATGGCCAATGGGGAAATGGAGGAGGATGTAGGTCCCCCCAATCCCTATCCCCATTTTCCAAACCCTCCCCCATCCCCCCCCCCCCCCCCCCCCCCCCATTTGGGGAAAATGGGGATGAGGTAGTTTTGGAGGGAGGTCCCCCCATCCCCAACCCCATTTCCCCATTTCCCCCCATTTTTCCCGTTTTTGCCTGTTCCTCCATTTCCCCAAGATCCTCTGTTTCCCCATCCCTCTATTTTCCCTGTATGAGTAAAAATTATATATTAAAAAAACGCACATATAAACAATTCATTAAATTCAAATAGAAAATAAAGTTGTATATATAGTTAGTAAAATATAAATAATAAAAATATAGAAAATATAAAAATATATATATATATTAACATATTATATATAATATTATAATATTTGAGGGAAATAGGGATGGGGGCACCTACCCCCATTCCCATTTCTAGAAATTTTTGTAGGAAATGGGAAAATGAAGATGGGGTCGGGTCCCCCTATCTCCATCCCCATTTTAATTTGGGATTAAAAATCATCCCCCTCCCCCCATTTCCCCATTTCCCCCAAAAGATTTCCCCCAAATGGGGATGGGGGAGTAGGGATTTGGGGTTCGAGTGAAAATGGCCACCCCTATGCCAAACATACTCTTACAAATTATACATGTTAGAATCCGCTTAATAAAAAAATAAAAAAAGAGTTTAATATTTTTTTTTTGTTGACTCGAAGTACCCATACAACCCGAACTGTAAACCAAAGAAAGAGAGGGGTAATATAGGTAACAGAAGAAGGACGGCCAGGATTGGATCAAACTAATGAATCTTAATTGAAACCAAAAACCCTAGCTATATATAATCCTTGCATTGCTAAATTCTTTTACAAACCCTAAGGACTTCTGAAATTCTCTAACAGCCGGAGCCAATCTTGTCGTCTCACAAGTAATTTCACTGCTTGTCTCTCTATTTTTGTATATCTGACGATACCGTGTTTTGATTTAATTTCATTGTTTTTATTTGGGTTTGAGCAGAAATGAAGTTTATAGCTGCTTATTTGCTCGCTGCTTTGGGCGGCAACGGGAGCCCTTCAGCCGATGACTTGAAAAAAATTCTCGCATCAGGTACTCCATTTATATTCTCTACGATTCGGATCTTTAATTACTTCTTAAGGAAAGATGATTTTTTTGATTTTATCTTAACAATACTTCCTTTACTGACTACATTTTTTATAATTTAAAAGTGAAATTAGAATTTTCACAATTTTATGTTCCTACTTTTTCATTAAAGATTCTCCGATTTAATCAGGTCTGTTTGTTTGTTTGTTGTACCGAGTTCTTAGAACGCGAATGTGTTTCCAACAATTCATGCAATGCTTCAGTTATGTCATGCATTCTATTTTCTCCTGTTACCTTATAGAAATACGCAGTATTATTTGATTTTTATAACTTGTATATGAATCGTCTGAAGTGCTTGTTACTCAAAAAGGATTGATTTTTAGCATTTCAAAATTCAAATGTAATGTGCATGGTTTTTTAGTTTAATTTAGCTGAAAGGTTTTAAATATGATCAAACAATGTCTGTTGAAATGTTGTGTCATAGTGGTTGTCTTGAGAAACCAAAGTAAAATGTACTAGCAGCAGAAAGAAATTTAATTTGAGCTGTACCATTGTATCTTTCAAAGACCAAGAAAGAAATATGGTGAAAATGATATAAAGATACTGTTTCTGAGATAAACACAATATACATGTAGGGATTGACTTGTTGAAAACTGTAATGGAATTTATTTTCTTTGCAAGCGAGGGGATGTATTTCTGTGTGATATTTAAGTTTGTGAGAGGTTTTGTTTTGCAGTTGGAGCTGAGGTTGATGATGATAGGATACAATTGCTCTTGTCCGAAATTAAAGGAAAGGATCTGACTGAGCTTATTGCTTCTGGAAGGGAGAAATTGGCATCAGTGCCTTCTGGTGGTGGAGGTGCAGTAGCTTTTGCTGCCACTGGTGCTGCTGGAGGTGGTGCTGCTGCTCCTGCTGCCGCGGAGGCTAAAAAAGAGGAGAAAGTGGAAGAAAAAGAAGAGTCAGATGATGTAAGTTATCTTTTATTGAATTGAAGTTTTAAGTTTGTTATTTATCATATTTTTTTTTTATGTATATTTTGCCTGACTGGTAATTTCATATTGCTGCAGGACATGGGTTTCAGCCTTTTTGACTAAGATCAGAATGTCGGTGTTAATTCTTAGTGATTTCATTTGGATTTTATAAGTTTTTGGTCCTGTAGTTGGATATGGTTTTACTATTTTAGAGCTTGTTGGAACTCTTGGAAGTTTTGTTTAGTTAATGAAGTTAGCTCAAACATTTTGATTATACTTGTTATATTTTAGATTATGATAATTTAAATTCAGTTAATGGTTCTTATAGCCAGCCAATTTTAAGAAATAATGTGGTATTCATATATCTTACCAATTAAATCACGGTCAGAGGACTATTGGTTGAGATTCTGGATGTTGAATCCAAACACCTATTTGAAGTTTGGTTTGACATTTGTATATCAATGCAGCATGTAGAGAAAATGGTGTCACTGAATAGTTGCAGTGAGAGATTTATGTTGGCCTAGTTTTGATTTTGCTTAAAGAGTTCTCACATTTCTGAATACTGTTTGTCTGCTTGCATTGTTCTTTGCCGTCCTGGATGGACAAATAATTTGCTTTGTCTGCTTGCATTTTACCATGCTGAATGTTTAAATTGTGTATTCCTTTGATTAGTACCAGATAATGGTGTAAAAGGGGGTCGGCCCGGCCCACATCGGCACGGTGGCGTGCCGTCCCAGGCACGGCCCGTTTTCCTAAATGGGGGCCCGGCACGGCCCTTCCGTGCCGCGTGCCGTGCCGTGCCGGCACGTGGGCCAATTTCGAGGGCCAAATGGGCCGGTCCATATTTTTTTTTTAATTTTTTTATATATTATTATTTTAGTATAATAAAAAAAAGGTTTATAATAAATTAATAATAGATTATAGATACATTTTTTATTTTATTTAATGAATTAATTTAAAAAATAAATAAAGATAAAACATGAAAGAAAAAAAAGTAGATAAAAATATGAAATGAAGAATTCTTTATTTATTTCGAACTTTCAGTATTACATATTTATATGATTGTCTCATTAAAAACCTTATTAAGAAAACCCAGTGGGATAAAAACTTGGTAAGGGAAAAAGAGTGCAATCGTATTACAAGTAAATGTACATGTACAACCTAGTTCTGGATCTGGTTACTGCCGGATCTCTCATCGACATATAAATTGGAGAAATTTTGAATAAATTGTTCATCTACCGTTTCATTTTGCATCCTCTTTCGAGCATGCTCCCAATCCCGAATGCATATTAATACCTCCACCAGCTCTGGAGTCAAACAATTTCTTCTTGGTTCAATAATTCGTTCACTCGTGCTGAATGCCTGTTCTGAAGACACAGTGGACACGGGGATAACCAGTATGTCACGTGCTAAGTGTGACAAGACCGGATACCTGTAGCTATAGGTCTTCCACCATAACAACAGATCAAAATTCTCCGTGTTTTCGTCGGCATCAAACTGTGCTTCAAAAAACCTATTCAGTTCGGCATCAGAAGATGCAGCAGATCGTGTAGTTGAAGAAGAAGAACTTGCTGATTTGTCTTTTTTCCGGCGTTTGAGAATGCTCTAACTTGTCGGCAACGGTTGTGTGTTCGGTTCTGGTGATGGTTCCGTATGAATGCCGCCAAACCTGCGCTCATAAATACTAAAAACTTCGAACAACTTGTTTCGAATGTCAGTAATCTGTTCGGAATAATCTATTGACAATTTATTACCAGTAAACTCAAGCAAATATTCTAAACCAGCTAATTTAATTCTAGGATCTACTATAACACCTAAGGCATAAAGGAAAGGCATTTCAGACCAGTATTTTTTAAACTTGGTCTCCATGGCAACAACTGCATCGCCAAGCAAGTCATCTTCCCTATAAATGTTTAACATGTCAGACATTTCCACAATCTGATGGATTGCCTGGGAAGATGTGGGGTAGTAGACCCCAGAAAGGGTTACAGTGGCATTGTAAAAAACCTGTAAAAATTCAACAAAAATCTTTGCCACATACCAATCGTCTGGTGTCAGTGATTGAGCAGGTGGACAGCCACTTTCTGCCAATTTCATGTTATAAAAACCTGAAATAGTTGTATCATATTCCAAACAATTTTTCAGCATTAAGTAAGTAGAGCTCCACCTTACCGGCATATCAGTTTGGAATCGTCGGGGTCGTAGACCGTTTAATGTACAGTGTCTGCCAAATTCTTGAAATCTTGGATTAGAGCTACCGATCCAAGAAATGGCATCTCTGATGCGTTCTATACGATTGCTAACTTTCTTCAAACCAGACTGTACAACTAAATTTATGATATGACATGCACAACGCTGGTGGAAGAAATAACCCCCAGCTTGCGGGATGTTTCTTTCAGTAAACAATGCAATAGACTTAGTATTTGCCGATGCATTATCTAATGTGATAGAGAGGATGCGATGAGTTATGTCATAAGTTTCTAAAACAGAAAGAATGACAGCAAAAATATTGTCTGCGGTATGTGCAAAATCCATAGGACGAAAACCAAGAATTTTTTTTTTGTATCCTACATTCAGAGTCTAAATAGTGTCATGTGACACATAAATAGTCCTGTTTGGAACATGCGTTCTAAATATCAGAAGTTAATGCAATTGAGACAGTTAGATGCTGTAATTCAGCCGTCAAGTCATCTCGTTGGGTTTTAAACATTTTTATCAAATCGTTCCTAGTGGTTGTTCTAGAAACAATTTGCATTTGGGGGCAAAATGCAGATGTGATAAATTCTTGAAAAAAAACACAGTCACCGAAATTAATAGGTTGATCAGTTTGTGCAATGTACCGTGCCAAACATTCTCTAGCATGCGCGGCGTCGTAATGCCACGTCGTAACCGACCCGTCTGGGTGCCGTTGCAGTTGTGTCTGGGTTGTATTGGGTACATGTACGTGTTTGGGCATGCATTTTAGCATATGCCTTCTCAAATGACCGGTTCCACCCTTAGTAGTGGTATAGTTCTTAGGACAAAACTTACATTTGGCTTTGAGGCCGACCGTACCGTCTGGAAGTGTCATTTCTACTACGTCAAAACATTGCCATACGTCTGATGTTAACCTCTTAAATTTGGTACGTGATGTCGGTGTGGCGCCGGAACCAGAAGGTCCCGCTACGGTTTCTGCCGGTCCGGAGAGATCAAAATCATCGTTCAGCATGTTTAGACCGTCTGGAAAATAAGGATGGGTAGGATCCATTTCCTAGAAAAAAAAAGTTTAGGTCATTAAAATTAACTCCTACACATAAAAATGATTTTTTTTTACTAAAACAATATATTAAAATGAACTCCTACACATAAAATAATTATTTTGCTAAAACAATATATTAAAATTAACTCCTACACATAAAATGATTAATTTACTAAAAAAAATATATTAAAATTAACTTCTACACATAAAAATGATTTTTTTTTACTAAAACAATATATTAAAATGAACTCCTACACATAAAATGATTATTTTACTAAAACAATATATTAAAATTAACTCCTACACATAAAATGATTAATTTACTAAAAAAATATATTAAAATTAACTCCTACACATAAAAATGATTTTTTTTTACTAAAACAATATATTAAAATTAACTCCTACACATAAAATGATTATTTTACTAAAACAATATATTAAAATGAACTCCAACACATAAAATGATTATTTTACTAAAACAATATATTAAAATTAACTCTTACACATAAAATGATTAATTTACTAAAAATATATATTAAAATTAACTCCTACACATAAAAATGATTTGTTTTTTTACTAAAACAATATATTAAAATTAACTCCTACACATTAAATGATTATTTTACTAAAACAATATATTAAAATTAACTCCTACACATAAAAATGATTTTTTTTTACTAAAACAATATATTAAAATTAACTCCTACACATATGTAAGGACCTCGATTTATGATTGGCTTATTTCATGACAAACCACCACATTGGGGATGACTGTGTAATGGGTAGCTTAGATCCGCATTGGCAAGCTTCCAAGCATCTCCATGACTTCAAGAGCAAAAGGTATACTCACTTGACTTTGTCTCTTGAAGAGTTTATGTGCACACACACACTTCATGCATGTTTTGTTTATCTTGCATTTGTGTTCTTTATTGTTTGTATAAGTGTGCATCCTTTTCTAAAACACTCACTAGCTTACATTAGATATCACATCTTGCATTGTATCTTAGTTGATAACATGTTTGACATGTTAATTGTGCTTCATTGTGTGCATCTCACTCACTTCACACTTGCACAACATTCATGCAAGATTGACTTTTGTCTTGAGTGTTAAAAAGGGATTTTTCCCTTTGGCGCGGCCTAGACCGCTCGGCAGGCTTTGCTTGCACCGCGGCGCACGGAGCGGTATTCTCCAGTGCGTCATGCGCGACGTGGACCGCGACCTGTGCACTTGCATGCACAGCGGTCCCAACCGCGGTGTAGTCCAGACGGTGCACTGCTGTATGTGCCGCGGTCTAGACACTTACCTGTGCCGCAGTCTAGCAAGCGGTTTTGACGGGATTCTGTTTCCCAAGTTCAAAACGACGTAGTTTTAACTAGAGCTTCATATATATTCTTCCTCTTCTCTTCTTGGCCGACCAAGAGCTCAAAAATTCATATTTAGAGAGAGGTTAGAGCTCCTAGAGAGAGAAAGCTTCAAGAAAGCATCTTTGACTCTCTAAACCCAAAACCCATCTCCATATTGCATCATTCAACATCATTTGAGCATGGGTCTTCATTGTTTTATGACTAGGTAAGCAAGAACTTCTTTGAATATCATTTATTGTTCTTCTTACTCTAGATTAGGTATTTATTGCATGATTAAATACCTAGACTCTACTTATTGCATATATTTATGAGTCTTTATAACATGATTGGGTTTGTTTGTGATAGATTAATTGATTAGGTCATTTTTGCCTAAAAACTAGGTCATAAATATTCATGTGTGATTAATTGATAACTAGTTCGAGAAATTGTGTTTTAATCAACTAGTTAATGTTCATGAATATTTGATTGTGTTTGTTTGTGATAGCTTGCATTATTAGGTCATATATGACTAAATAGCTAATCCATAAATATTCATGTATGCTTAATTGATGATTAGGTTGACTTTGTGCATCTAGTCAAGTTTATGAATGTTTATGTGAATTTAATTGACAATTAGGTTGTTAGAATTTCTCTACAACTAATTGAGACCTCATGTGTGTACATGTAGGCATTATTTGATAACTAGGATGTTGTATTGCATTATCTACATCTAGTTAAGTATTGTATGTTTGGTCTAACATATATTGTGTTGAGCATTCATTGATTGTTCACTTAGACTCATAATTCTCTTCATTGAGTCAAAGTCTTGTGGCTTCGGGGTGAAGTTGCACAAGCATTGAAGTCTTGCAACCAAGTTGTGGTTGGCAAGCATTGGTCAAGAATCCATTGTAAAAGGCCTGCGGGTAGAGTAGGAGGTGCTCACGCCAATAGTAGTGTATCAGTGGATATCACTAGGGATTGAACCAAGAGTGGCGAGTGGTAGTGTCCATAGCCTGAGGTTATCTAGAGTGAGAGTCCGAGCATCACTTGAGGGTGTAACGTTTTACTCATATAGTGGATTTGAGGATCGTGTGTGGCTAGAAGGATAGCCCGTGGTTTTTCCCTTTGTTTAAGGGTTTCCACGTAAAAATCAAGTGTTATTTATTATTCCGCACTTTACACTTGAATTTGTATGTTTGATTTAATTGGGTTATTTGTTTAATATTGACTAATCGAAAAATTGGTAATAATCGATTAACAACCCATTCACCCCCCCTCTAGGTTGTAGACACACGTTAAGAGTGTATTTTCAATTGGTATCAGAGCGGGTTCCTAGACATACTTAGGTGATCCTTGCTCTTGATTGTGTGTGTCTTGCATTTGTGTGCATTTTGTTGGCTGCATTCATTTGCATTCATATTACCCAAACACTATGAGTGACTTTGGGATGAGTAATGAGGGAGCATCGAGCATACGACCTCCTTTGCTCAAGGGTGACAATTATGCCTCATGGAAAGGCAAGATGGAGTCATATATTTGCCAAATAAGTGATCGAGCTTGGATGGCAATTGAAGATGGCTACACTTCTCCAACAATGACCACTGAAGATGGAAGTGAAGTCTCCAAGCCTAAGTCTCAATGGAGCACACAAGAATTTGAAGCATCAAAGTGGAACCACAAAGCAATGCATGCTTTGTTTTGTGCAGTGGATGAGAGCCAATACAAACTCATCCAAATCACCAAAAATGCACATGAAGCTTGGAAGATTCTAGAGACGGCGCATGAGGGAACCGAAGTGGTTAAGGATTCCAAGCTCCAAGTTCTTCAAGCACAATTTGAGACGATCAAGATGGAAGAGCATGAGTGCTTTAATGACTTCCAAGTGAAGTTGATGGACATTGTGAATCAAAGCCATCAACTAGGTGACCCGTATTCGGATAGGAGGATCAAGCAAAAGATCATGATGTCACTTCCCGCTAGATTCGAATCCAAAGTGACGGCTCTTGAAGAAAACAAGGACTTCAAGATTATGAAGCCAAGTGAAGTGATTGGAAGGCTACTTGCCTATGAGTCTAGACGGGGTTCTACCTCCACATAAAATATATTAAAATTAACCCCTACACATAAAAATGATTTTTTTTACTAAAACAATATATTAAAATTAACTCCTACACATAAAATGATTATTTACTAAAAAATATATTAAAATTAACTCCTACACATAAAATGATTAATTTACTAAAAATTAAAATTGAAATTAACCCCTACATATAAAAATGATAAATTTACTAAATAAATAAAATTAATAACTGATATAAACATAAAATGATAAATTTACTAACTAAACAAACATATTAAATTTAAAATATAACACTTAAATAAAAATGTACCTTTGAAGTTTGAACTTTGGTGTCTTGGTGGAGAGATTAGAGAATAATAGTAAATTACTAATAAAATATTATAATAGTATATTAGTAGTGTAGAATAGTAGAGAGAGAGTAAGAATGAAATTAAGAATAATTGAAATTGTATAGAGAGTTTGAGAATGGAGAGATTGAGAGAATTAGAGAAAGTGAATGAAAAGTGGAATGTGTGGGAGTATTTATAGAAAAATTAGAAAAGTGGGTAAAAATATAAAACACAAGAGTTGAGGGGGCAAATTGTAATTTTTATTGTTTTTTTAAAAACATAACCGTTGGCTGACGTCAGCCAATGGTTATTTTTTTTAAAAAAATACCGTTATATACTTAAATAAAAAAAAATAAAAAAAATAAAAACAAATTCCGCGGGCCCAACGGTCGGCACGCCGTGCCGGCACGCGTGCCGACGGTTGGGCCTGGCACGCCGTGCTGGCGTGCCGTGCCGGGCCGGCACGCCGTGCCTGGAACCCTGACCCGGCACGTGCCAAGGATGGGGGCCGTGCCAGGGCCCAGCCCATATTTACACCACTACTACCGGATACTACTTCCTCAAAAGATGTCCTTCATTCTTCAAACTGATAGTATAGTTATCTGAAACAAAGGAAAACTGAAATTAAGAACATCACAAGCAATGCAAGACTCCAATCCAGACTCCTGACCAAGTAAAACATGAATGCACAACCCCAATCAGTATAAAAATCGGTTCAAAGGCAAATGATCGAGTCTAGCTATCCCTGTGATACAAAAATAATTATGCATCATTCTCATATGTGACGATTGTGGAACTAATTATCAATCAAAGGCATTTGAAAATCATACATAAATTTATTAAATAAGCGACCAAGAGAAAAGTATTTACCATAACACTCCAATTAGTTGAAAGGATATGATTGTTGTAACTTATGAATTTTTACACAAGTTGTCTTCTATATATAGAGTACAAGGGCGTTGACACGTCGGTCTAATCTGGTCAAACAATTTTAGCCACCATCTGCAAATGTTACTGGCTCAGTTCACAATATATATCATGTTACTGCAAACAAGTTTTAAATAACAAGCAAAAACCTAAAAGAAACTAAACATTCCGGCTGTTTAGAAAGGCATAATAACACCCAATTCATTTCCAGGATCAGCGCCAGTATTGAGCCCACCGATGAAAGGTTTCCACCATTTGAGGGAACAATGCACCAACGCTCTCATTCATAAGATCCTGGAAGAAATGTACACATGCCTCGTCATCCAAGTCCAATCGAAACTTCTCCTGAAGCTGTGATTACCAACACAGTCCCGGTCATATAAAAGAAACATAAGCATGTCTAGACACGGTCATTGGATTACAAACATCAGAGTAGGTACCTTTAGAATACTTTTTTCAGAATCGGAAGCTATGTCAGGAATGTTTGAACCCGCCATCAGATGGATTTAAAACAAGGTTGCCAGATTTGCGGAGGATGTTGTATGCTTCACAACAATAGGATTTGAACCTTGTATAGTATTGGCTGCAAGAAATGATTATGCAATCATTTAGGCCCTTTGTCATGATGATACGGTTCCCAAGTTGTATCAAAATCATATATTATAAATCTAGAGATCCACAGAAAGGTCATCTTTTTAAAACAAAAAAACAAATAACAAAAAACAAAAAACCAAATAAATAAATAAAAACCTTTCTGCTCCCCACATAGCCTCAACCATTTCTTTGCAAAGCTTCATTGGTGGAGAAAATGGCTTGGGATCTCGACCAAGAATATAACCAAAATCCACATGGAAAAGGCGTCCATCATCCCTAAGAAGTAGATTGTCTAGGTGCCAGCAGACCAAAACATTAATGTCTTCAGAAACACACTAGCTGAAGATTGAAGCTGCATATTTATCTCATTTGACTCCATAAAGCACATAGCAAACATCAAAAAATCGTCCATAAAATGGCAATGTAACTCCATAGTGGTATGAGAGTTTAACAACATCAAAGATACATCAACATTATACATAAGATAGGCTTAATAGCAGAACCGGTACAGCTGAAAGTGCAGAGATAAGACAGATAAATGTGTCTTACAATTTGATGGATCACTGTTTGCTCCATTTTACCCCATTGTCTTTGAGGGCTGGTTCTCATTTCGAATCTTATGACTTTCAGTACATGTGATCGTTATATTGGACAACTTCAGACATGAGGGAGATGTAAACAAACCACAAATGCACGTCCTAAAAACATAATGAATCTAACAATCAATAATAGGACAGACAAACTACTTTAAAGTGCTTAAACACATTGCTAAGAAAAGAAGAAAAAGTACACATTAACCGGCTGTCTTCCATAGCCTAGGAAGTTGCTACACTGAGCTTCCGATCACAACAGTGAAAGAAAACGTATAATCACAACCTACAATGTTTGAATTTGAACATTTCAAAAACTACCCCCCTTCCCTTACTCCTCTCTCCCCTCCTCTCCTTTTCTCCTCTAACAGCATCGTAGTGACAAAAAAACTTTAATTGCTAATTAAAATGGCTTATGATACATAAGACTTAAAAACATCACCTATCTCCAATGCCAAGTATGTACGTGATAACAGAATAGCCAGCACAGCTTTTTATAAATGTTTCAAGACAGGTGGCTGTAATTCCGAATGGCCCATGCTCATCAGGATGAAACTTCTGCAAATAGCTTATAATGCTGCAATGCTCTGAGAGAATCTGGACATTGAAACAAAACAGTTTACTAATCCATTGCACAATTTTACACGTAAAAGAGAAGATAAACTTACCCTGCACACTAGCTTAAAGAGATAATATACTATTGTTGGGCTCTTTCCTAATAACTTAAAATTTTGAACTGAGTGATTACTAACAAATATATATTTAGTTTGTCATCTATGATGATAAGATTAATCCTGTGACTCAATCACACAAAGGAAACAAAGAGATTGTGAACTGTATGCTGTAGTGCACTTTGTAATCAATGAGGTTCAGTTTTTGATGACAAAAGTGCACTTTTTTAATCAAAGAAGCATCTTAAAAAGGATATAATACCAGTGCTAAAGAATGAGATGGTATGAATTCCAACATGCCCTCATCTTGCCCAGCTGCAAGCACCTTAATTATATGGAGTTAAGTGCAGATCAAGATTTTCCAACTTAAGCAATCGATCCATGAGTGACACCATTTGCACAACCTAAAGTAATCACACATCAAAATATAACCAATGTGAAGGTTTTCTCCCTCCCCTCCCAGATTAACCTTTGCGAATGGATGGAAGAATAAAAGGAAGTAGAAGGGGTAGTGAAAAGAAACTAATTGTTTAAGATTTTGTTCTAGGCAAATGCAGAAATTTAGCATTTTACCAATTGATCTTGCCGGATATCATCACCCTTCTTGAAAATCATCTTGCAAGTTCAACCACTTGCTGTTCTGAAAGTCAGACGCAAAGGATGCAGTGCACTTTTGAATATAGATGACTCAGATGACACAATCTCAATGATCAGAACACTTGGAGCCAATAGTAATTTTACTGGCTGAAAATATAACCCCCAAACAAAATACTTTGACAATTGGTAATGATTTTAGCGCTAGAATCGAACAAAAACCAATAAGAAGGTATCAAATAAGCCTCAAAATCATAAAATGCTTCAATAGACAAGAAACTTTATGTCAAATAACTACCTCTTCAAAATAAGTAAGTTCACTGAGGAGAACAGAAAGTAGTTGTCTAAGCTTTTCAATTTTTTTCAGTGTATTGCCTCGTATGGCTCCAACTTCTCTCATTATAGTACCCAACTGAGCAGCCAATTCTGTCTGATGCACCAAACTCTGCCAGAATTTAGAACCATCCTCCCCATATTCAGTAGGTGCCAACTGTTAGAAAGAGGATGTGATTATTTTATTTAGAGGAAATTGTAGGAAATGACCTTTCTCAACGTTTAGTTTCTAGGAAATAGCCCATTAGTGAAAAAATTGCTCTTTTAGCCTTTTCCCCAACCACATTTACAACATTGACCTTTAAAGGCCCTCCCCTGGAATTTCCTACAATAGCCTCTTTAAATATTTAATTCATTATAACTTGTTGAAGTTTACTACAATACCCCTCCAATGTCATTTCCCACAAAAGTTACTGATGAACAATACATTTCAAATCAACCAAAGAATAGCCCTTCCAGAAATTCAGAGACTCAGAGAGAGGAAGGAGAAGCAAGGTGGTCGTCGGAGAAGCAAGGTCGTCGTGGCCCTTCAATCGTGGTCTTCGTCTGTGTACACAAACGACGATTAAACTCAAACCCAAGCAAGAACCCAGAAATAGAAGCCAGGTCGCCGGTCGCCGTTTAAAGCACAAGGCCGACGATGGGCATTGATCGAAGCACCCTAAACCCTAGACGAAACGCAAAGAGAGTGAGACAATTTCAAGGTATTAATTTCTTCAAACAACTACAATTTATGGGAGATTGTTGTTGTTTTTGTTTTCGATGAGAGATTGTTTTGTTGTTTGTGTTTTTAGCATGTTTGTGTTCCGTTGTATGTGTATTGGGAGGGTGTGTGTTCTGTTTGAAGGAGGGCAAGCATTCAGCTATTGCTGTGAACTACACTGGAAAAATCTTTAGTAAGATGCAGTTCAATGTTCAGAATAACGTTTGCAAACTAGAATGACTTATTTTGCATGCATGTATTTTTTTTAAGCCTAGTAATCATTGTAATAGACCTAGTACCAATGGATTAAGCTTGTAATTTGATGAGCCTAGGTTTGGTTTTATGGTGAATGTATATGTTTAGCCTATGAATGATTGTCATAAGCCTAGGGCAAATAGATGGATGATGCATGTAATATTTTGAGCCTAGAAGGCTATGAACGATTTTCAGAAACCTAGTACTGATTATAAGCCTAGGACTTAATTTCAATTCTAATGCAGTGCCGATACATGTATAATTTCCACATACTATAATGCTGATACACGTATAATGCTGATTTTGAGCCTGGAATTATTTTCATTTACAATGCCGATACACATATAATGGTACACGCATACTGCCGATACATGTATTTCATTTTGAACCTAAGTTTTATTTGATTTTTTTTATTTTCCAGATGCCGAAAAATTCAAATGAAAAGTTATGGCAGTTCCCAGGGCATGAGAAATGGATTCCAGTCAGAGTAAACAGTCGAAGCAAGATGTTTATGATTAGAGATTTGATGGTGGTCCTCCAAAAATTTGGGTTGGTGGAAAAATTCAAGCAAGGCCCTTTCGGCCAGTATTTGGATTTGAAACAACCGTTGATAGTTTACGGACACCTAATTCATAATCTTTTGAAAAGAGAGATTATTCACCCTAATGGACAAAGACCAGATGAGATGTGGTTTGGGTTGGGGAAGTCGAAAGCTCGTTTTGGTCAAGAAGAGTTTTGTCTATGCAGCGGATTGAAAATGGGACAGCTGCCTGAAGGTTTTGCCAACAACAATGAAGTAGAAGAACATTCAATGCTTAGAAGAATATTCAAAGGAAAAAGGCCTATTGCTGAGGTATTGTATGCTACGTTGAAGAGAATGTCGTCCGAAGAGAGTGAAGATGTGTACAAGATGTTGAATATCTATATGGTGAGCCAATTCTTTGGCATGGATGACGGACGGACGACAGCTATCTCGGGGTGGTTGTTTTCATTAGTTGAAAACGAAGATAAATTCAAAAAATTTCCATGGGGTTCTTACATCTTCAGTTTTATGCTATTTTTTCTGAAGGATGTACTTAACAAGTGCCTCCCCAAACTGAGAGGTGAAGAAGAGAAGGAAGATAAGAAGGGGAAGATGAAGAAGAATAAGAAGACTGTAGAAGAAGAAGAAGTGTTGGAAGAAGATAAGAAGAAAAAGAATAAGAACAAGAACAAGAACAAGAAGTCAGTAGAAGAACAAGAAGTGAAAGGGAAAGGCAAAGGGAAAGGGAAAGGAAAGCTGCAGGGTGACGAAGAGAAGAAGGAAAAGAAATCCAAGTATTATACCTACAACTTGTCCGGGTTCCCTCTAGCACTTCAGGTAAGTTTTATAAAAGTTGAGCATGTTTAGATTGTTATGTTAAAATTAAGAAAAATATTGCTAGAAAGCTAGTTGTTTTGGTGATGGATTGGTGATGTCCAGAATTTTTTAACAGCAAATTCCCTGTCCATTTTCTAAAAATATGTCTTCCATTTCACATCTTCGTTGTATAGGTATGGGCCGTGGAGAGAGTAATTTCTTTAGAAAATCTCGTTGGTAAAAGAGTTGCCACAAGGTATCCACGGTTCAGTAGATGGGAATTCAGTGCAAAGGTTACAAATATTGAATCCAAATTCAATACATTGGTGTGTACTTAATTACCCTTTCTTTTTACTTATATAGGGATAATTATTTGTAGAAATTCCCTAACAATTGTTTGTTCCCGATATGCAGACGGCTTTATTTGAATGGGAGGTTGAAACTTTTGAGAAGGGTATAGATTACTTCAAATCCCTCAACATTGAATATATGTGTGGCCCACTAATTGATAAGAAGAGGGAGAAGTTGACTCTACCTCGAAGTGAATAGGAAGAAGATCTTGGTTCCGACCATGAAGGTGATGATAATCATACAGGCAATGACAATGATGGGATTGACTGTTCTGTTCAGAAGGAAGAGATATGAGGTTCTGTCGGGAGAACTAGAAGCATATTTTCTAACGAATATTCCCCCCCTTCTAAGAAGCGACTATTCTCCGATAGAAATCCTAAGGTATGATTGCATCTACACTGATTGTTTTAGTATGCTATTGTTGTAAGCATTGTATTAATTTTTGCAAAATTCAGGTGCCTTCCACTATCCCAGAACTATATGATGCTATGCTTGAAAGTGAGCAACGTATCATTGCATTCTGTAGAGAAGAATTTTCGAAGATTAGAAAGGAGATGAAGGTTGGATATGAAGTTGTTGAAATTTATATTATTATTTATAGTTATATATAATAGTTTAGTCCTTCATAATTTCCACTAATTTATTGATTTTGATGTTTAGAATGGTGCTAAGCAAGCTGATGATGTTGTTGATGATAAGGGTGCTGGAAATAATGTTACTGTTGGTGATGATAAGGGTGCTGGAAATAATGTTAAGGATGTTGAAGAACTAAATTCAGTTGGTGAAGTTGGTGAAGTTGGTGAAGTTGGTAAGGATGTCCGGCAAGATGCTGTTGCTGAAGTTGGGAAGGGTGGTGAGGAAGATGATGCTTTTGGTGATGTGGATGCCGCATTTCAGAGTGGTAAGGGTGGTGAGGAAGATGATGCTTTTGGTGATGTGGATGTTGCATTTCAGGGTGGTAAGGGTGAAGAGAAAGATGATGATGTTGGTGATGTGGATGCTACATTTCAAGGTGGTAAGGGTGAAGAGAAAGATGATGAAGTTAGTGATGTGAATGCTGCATTTGAGGATTGTAAGGGTGATGAGCAAGAGGATGATGCTGGTGAAATTGGTAAGGGTTCTAAGGAAGGTGTTGGCAGTGATTGTGTGGTTGTTAGGGATGCAGCATTTGAGGGTGGTAAGGGTGATGAGCAAGAGGATGACGTTGGTGAAATTGGTAAGGGTTCTAAGGAAGTTGTTGGCAGTGATTGTGTGGTTGTTATGGATGCTGCATTTGATGGTGGTAAGGGTGATGATCAAGAGGATGCTGCTATTGGTGAAATTGGAACGGGTTGTGATCAAGGTGTTGGCAGTGACGGTGTGGTTGTTGGGGATGCTACAGTTGAGGGTGATATGGTTGAGGTACATTATATAATACTATTTTTTTCTAGGAATTATTCAATGGTTTCTGCTAGACTGAATATCTAATTTTTGTAGGAGTTGGTGAAAAAAATCTATCCTTGACCTTGATGAATATCCACCCCCCCTTTGTATGTTTTATTGCCCAGAACAATCCTAGTAGTGTGGTACCGCTTGATGGGGCCGACCCTGATGTTGAATACAGAGACATCGATAAGCAGAGGGGCCGAAAGCGGTCCAGGTGGCTCGAAAGCCTGTGGACAGATCCCATGCCTAAGAAGAAAAGGAAACCAAAAACAAACGAGGAAGAAATAAACTTAGTTGAGTTCACGTCTTTCCTGAAGAACGAAGATCAACTTAGGTAATATTCCATTTTGATTATCTGTTATTTAGGCAGAGTTATAATGTATTCATTTTTACGGTTTTTAATGTAATGTAAAACTGGACTTGAATAGTTTTTACATCGGTCAAATCCTTCCCATGAGGCGTCAAGATTTTGTAGACCTGGTCAACATCGAAAAGTGGATATCAGATTTGGTAACATAATTAACTATCTATTTCATTTCTCCCTGTTTGTTGTTTTAAGGCTTTATGTTAGTTATTCCTTAATGTACATCACTACATTTATACAGCATATTCACAGTTACTTTGATATCCTATGGAGGAGATGATCGAGTAGTGAGCTTAACTACGTGCAAAATATTGGATTGGTTAACACATCTTTCTTCGTAAGTATCTCTCTAGTTATATGATGTGGTATATGAAAATCCGTTTATTATATGCATGTTTCTGAAAATGAAATGTGTTTTAATGCAAGTATGCTTTTGAGCCTATAAATGGATACCATGAGCCTAGGAATGGATACCAGGAGCCTAAGAATGGATACCATGATCCTAAGAATGGAAACCATGAGCCTAGGAATGGATGCCATGAGCCTAGGAGAGATATAAGCTGGGAATTTTTGTATTTATGCTTTTGATTTATATAAGCCTAGTAATGGAATTATCGGTTGGAAATTAATGGTTGTATATGCAGACTAACTTGAACATTAAGTGGGCAATTGAAATGGATACATTGGAAGCCATGAGGAAGATAGAAAAATTTGAGCAGGCTGAGAAGGAAAGACGTCAGCAAACAGAAACTTGTTCTCCTCCTTCTCCACAACAGAAAAAAGATAGCAAAAAAAAGAGCAAAAAAATTAGCGATCCTCCTTTTCATGGTGTAAATGTCTGGGAAGACTACCCATAATTCGTTCCTTTGAATTACCAGCCAAGTCCAGACATCCTCAGACATGTTACCGGCCATGACCTTCTGTACCCTCAACCTTGGTGAGAAATGGATTCGGTAAGTTTTTGGAAATGACGTTTACATGTCATTATCTATTTTGTTAATATATTTTTATCTAATTGCTTACAATATTTTGTATATGCAGGTGCTCATCCCGTGCCACCTACCCGGCCATTGGGTTTTATGTCATGTACTTTTCAAGGAAGGAAAAGTGTTGTTATTGACTCTTTGAATGAATGGGACGGAACCAGTCATCGGCTAAAGGACGTTCGTGCCCTACTTTACCTATTGCCATCTTTACTAAAGCATGCTGGTTACTATGAAGAAATGAAGATGGATCCTCATGCCAGCCCATTCACAGTTCAAAGCATGAGATCTGAATTGATTCCTCAACAAGATGATGGGTATATGAGACATATTTATTTACTTTATTTACTTTCTTACAGAAACTTATGTTTGACTTATCGGCACCATTTTACAGATACAGTTGTGGTGTTTTCTTGATGAAGTATGCTGAGTTGATTCTTGCTGGAGTAAAAACTCCATGGAATTCAGTTTTTGGACAAAAGGATATCAAAGGCATTCGTAAGGCAATTGCAATTGACATTTACACCAATGGTCAACCCTGCAATTCCCCGTAGAAAATTCTGATTTAGGTTTGTGTTTTCTGCCTGGGCATGTGTACAGCTTCTTAATCAATATTTACGTTGGGAATATTTGGTATAGTACTCTTAGGCTTGGAATGTTTATGAGGTATTTTGTCATGTTCAGCATGAGAATTTTTTGTGACAGATTTAACTGTACCAACTATACATTAGTTAAATATATCTGCAAATCTGCAAATCATGTTAAATATTGTCCTTTTCTACAATTCACGCTAAATATTTTGTGACAGATTTAAATGTTTATGAGGTATTTTGTCAAATCTGCAAATCATTTCACTTAGGCCTAAGAACAATTCACTTTGGCCTGGGAATCAGTTCACTTAGGCCTAGGGATCACTTCACGAGGCCTGGGAATCACTTCACTGAGGTCTGGGAATCAATTCAGTTAGGTCTGAGAATCACTTCACTTAGGCCTGGGAATCACTTCACTTAGGCCTGGGAATCAATTCAGTTAGGCCTGGGAATCACTTCACGTAGGCCTAGGAATCACTTCACTGAGGCCCGGGAAATATACTTTAGCTGAACTTATACCAGGTTAGTGTACCCACTGTGCAGTGCACAACGAAAATGGATGTTCATAAATTACAATGGTTCATTTAAAATCCAAAGGTTACACTTGTTGAATTCAAATCCAAAGGCTACAATGGTTCATTTGAAATCTAAAGGCTACAATGGTTCACCGATATGGGTCATCTTGTTCCACTATAAATACCCCATTTCTGTTACATATTTTCCTCACTAAATTTATACAATTGAAAATGGAAGCAAACGGTAGTAGTAACAGGTTAAATGCCATTTTCGAATGTTGGCATGAACGGATTGCAAAGGCTGAGGAGACCGTTATCAATGAACGTGAAAATGCAAAACGCTTGAGTGTTGATTATTCTGTTTTGATGGGGAAATATCAGAATCTGGAAGCTGAAATTATCAATTTATATGTTTAGATCGAATCAAGGGACAACGAACTCAATGGACTCTACCAACTTGTTGAACAAATGCAGAAGAAGTTAATGGACTTCAATATTCCACCATTAACTTGAAGAAAAACACACCCAATCTGCCTTCCACAGAATTATATGTTATGTTATGTTATACCTTTTATACATATGTTGTACCGTCTAACTTCTTAATAAAAGTGAAGTAATTGGTTTTGTTTTCATATGTTGCTGCTATTTATATATATTTCTTCAGTACAACTATAAGTGTTTACCAACAGAACAGAACAGAACGAGTTTCTTATGCGTTCTTGTTTTATATTCAACAACACTACAACTTAATCATAAACAACAAATCTTTCAAACAATCTTGCCTACTATGACTCCAAAAATAAAGACAAATAGAAATGAAAACAACATCACACCAGTGCTTTGACTCTTCTCAGATACTTTCTCTTCAACATTCACGGAAGATTCCTTCTCTTCAACATTCACCGAAGATTCAAGCCAGGAATGGCTTGAATGTCCGGAACGGCTACTTATCGCTTTATATGCTTCATCAGTTGAGTTAAACTTTTGGTAAGATGCTCCTAGAAAACCATCTACATGTTCATGACACTCCGACCAAGAATTAAACACACCGGTTTTCCTTTTTGTTTGAAAACAACATAAACATATTTCCTTCCCATTTCATACAAAACACTTGACAGATATCTATAAATCGAAAAAATTTCATTTTAGTAATGAATGTTTGAGGCTTATATTGCAAACTAACCTGACAAATTCGGTCAATCATTGAAACAAAGAAAAAAATTGAAGATTAAAAGGGAGTATGAGATATCAGATGTTAGAAGGAGTATACAAATTCTTAAAGTACTCAGATGCTAAATGACTTGTTGTCGGCTAAATAACTACAAGCGTAGCCAGATCTGAGAACCTTTAAACAAAGCAAAACAGTGGGAAGTGGGAAGGAGATTGTTTACCTGCAGATGTGGATGACATGAAAAGTTGGGGTATACAAAGTGAAAAAGATTCACAATTTTTTTGGTTCTCTGTTTGTGAACACGTGAAGAAGAAAATTGAAATGAAAGTGAAACGTTTGAGCGTTTGACTAAGGAAGGAGATGAAGATTTCATGGGATCAGGCTAAAATGAAAAGTAGAAGATTTCCCTTCAGTGTGATCCATCTGTAATCCATCACAATTGATGACGTGGCGAGCGAATATAGCAAAAGCCCTTGAGCCCGGTAAACAATATACAGGCCTAGGTACTGTTCGTTCAGGCCTAGGTACGGTTCCCAGGCTTAGATCATCTTCTTTTTTCAATGCAATTATGGGGGCCCCACAAAAATATAACTGATCGGAACCGTCCACCGATAAAGGGGTAAAACTGGCAATCTGTACGTAAAGTTTTGGGATCATCGAACGGCCCGACATGTATGTCACTACCAATTGCACTAGGGTTAGCAACCATACCCTTAAATCACTAAACCACTTCATACCTAACGGTTGTTTTATAAACTTGTAACTTGCTAGGGTTAATGTGACTCGGTCTCCCGTATTATCTACACGGTCCCGAATTATACTCCGATGGGTGCACAACGCGTTTTGGAAACATCCCGTGCAGTCCAAAAAATATAATATAAAAACATATGTTTAATTCAAGATTTAATCAACCTTGGGCCTAACAGGTATTCCTAGGCTTAATGTGCCGTTTCCTAGGCCTACAACTTCCCAGGCTTACTTCATCTTCCTGTAATCCATCACAATTGATGACGTGGCGAGTGAATATAGCAAAAGCCCTTGAGCCCGGTAAACAATATACAGGCCTAGGTACGGTTCCCAGGCTTAGATCATCTTTTTTTTCAATGCAATTATAGGGCCAGCAGCTGGTAACAGCTCTTCAAACAAGAAACACCTGTTTTGGAAATCAAAATACAACCAGCACAACACCCACCACCTATTTTAGTTCAGCAGCCATCAACACAACCAAATATACATACACCATAAACCATCACAACAAAACACATACAAAATAACTTTTCCGGTGAACAAAAATGGTACATAAAGTTGTTAAGGTGTAGCAGTGTTTAACACTCAATAAAAACACATAAATATCCGAACTACAAACACAGAATGCAACACTAATCACCAGAGTTGAGCACAGGTTCTCCAGTGGCATTCTCTCCGTCTGTGTCGATCAATGTAGGTTCAAGTGGCTTGTCTGGGCACTTCAGTCTATTGTGTCCTTCTTTCTTACAAATGCTACATGTTCGGGCTTTTTTTTGCTGGTGTGCATGTTCAAGATAATGGTTCCAGGCAAGTTATTTTATTGTGTCCTTTTTTCCACACTTTGAACACGATTGTAACTTTCTTTTCTCCCCAACAGATGGTATCCTCAACTTTTTTGGTCTTCCTGGCAAATTCTTTTTCTTCCATGGCAGTACAATACGATTCAGAATTGCATCAGGAATGTCCCAAAATTCGGGATCCGGAACAGGGTTGACACCCATTTCATAAGCATGTTTAAGAAATCCTGTCGTATAAAGGTCAGAAGCCAGTGCGTTGATTGACACACCTTTGAACCTAGGCCATAAGACACCAACAAACAGAAATTAAAGTTTGTAAAATCAACCACAACAGATAAATGTCAAGAGTTAAAAGACCGGGAAGCATACCTAGCGACCGCCATTGCATGCGAACACGACAACTCATCTAAATCCCATTGACGGCATGAGCAAGAACATTCGTCAAGGTCGACGGTTGTTTCCTTCCATTTGTCATCTACCTTAAATGTATTGAAGTGAATGGGGTGAATCTTACACCGATGGGCGGTTTCTATCCTATCTTTGATGTGTTCGTCTGCAAACGTTGTCAAGTATGTAGACATTTGACGTGCATTTGTCCGACGATTGTAGAACCACCTTTGCAACAAATCTCTGATAAATTCCGCCATTGCTGTTATAGGCAATTTTCGGACTGCAAGTAGACAAGAATTCATTGACTCAGCAATGTTGGTGGTCATTAAAAAATACCTCTTTCTAGGGCTATGTACACATGAAAACTTCTTTACCCCAGTGGCCAAGAGCTCATCGTAAACCTTATAGTAGGTTTCTTTCAACTCACTCATTACACGGTCAAACTCCTCGATACGGTATGCATATGTAGCACGGTAGTATAGCCAAATCACATCATCCCTATGCTTGCAAAATCTTTTAAGATTTTGTGCCAAGTGGTATGCACAAATCCCATGTGTTGCATCTGGGAATATGGCTTATATTGCATTAAATATACCATTGTGCCGATCCGAAACTAACATCACACGGTCAGGATATTGGATCACTTTACGGAGTTTCTTCAAAAACCAAGTCCATGACTCTGTGCATTCAGAGTTTGCAAACCCAAATGCCAATGGGTATATCATCTCGTTCCCGTCTTTACACACCGCAACTAACAAAACACCTCTGGTCCTAGCCTTCAAGTGGGTAGCATCAATGTAGATAACCGGCCTAATAACAGAATTGAACCCCTCTATAGAGGCTCCAATTGCCATGAATCCATATTTAAACTGGTTTTTCGAGTCGGTCTTGATTTTTGTCACTGTCCCGGGGTTCGATTGTTCAAAAACATAAAAATAAGCTGGCAGCCTCTAAAAGGATTCCCACGGATCACCAAATACCTGATTCAAAGCGTCCTCCTTCGACCTGTAGGCTTTATTGTACGAGAGGTGTATGCCTGCTGCTCCCTCATCTCAGAAACTATATCTTTAGGACAGATGATACGTCTAGGATCGCCGAATTTACTTGCAAACAAATCCCCTATCACACATACGCTTACACGTTTAAATTCAATGTTGTGGTTGTCATTTCTGTCACATGTGTGCTCATTAACGAACGACTTCAATTGCCAATAAGTCCCCCTATTCGACTTCCATGCCCGAAGAACCCATCCACAACTTCTCTGTGTACATTCTGTAGTGAATCGTGTATTAGAAGATCGTGAAACCCTGTACTCAAACCTCTCTGCAAATGCATACGAACCTACAGCTCACTTCAATGTTGGCTTGTCCTTGAACATTTGTCGTTTGTATAATGGACCTTGGTCGGCTGGTTTTTCAAACACATCCACTGATCGAACAGCTTTAATTGAGTAAAGCTCTGACCCTGATACTGTCCACCGTGTGTTCATGGAAGGTGAAGAACTGTTGGGTGTTCCACTCACCCCTTGTTCTTCTGTTCCATCTTTAGTTGCCCCTTGCCCACAATCATCATCAGCACCCTCATCTTCTGTATTACTGCTTTCGGAACTATCATTGTCATCCACAACTGCATGCTTGGTAGTAGATACTGGAGTAGCCTGATCATTGGTTGCTGATGTAAATCCGGGTGAAGCATGGGATGCAAATGGATTATTGCTGCCACTAACTGATTTATAGTTTGGAGTACCCGACGGAGACCGTGGATTCTCGATCGGTTTAACAGGAGAGACTGTACATACCGACTGGATTGGATTTGCTGGAGGTCGAAATTCATGTTTGTTGACAAATTCAACATCAATTGTGGCCCAAACTTTTTCCTTATGAATAATCATAAACTCTACATCGTCGTCACTCATAATAGACAATGTAACCGTATCATCCTCAGTTTTTACATGCGAAGTTAGCTTCAACTCAGCTTTGTCTCTACTAACTCCTGTCCGCTGGTATATCGTTTCCACTAATTCATCGGAGGCTCCGTTGTATTTTTTTGTTAGGCGTACTGAAAACGATATAGGCCCAGTAAACCGGTTACCCTTCCAATGCTCACCGCACTGAACTAACAGCCAAGTCATGGTATCTTTAGACCCTGAAAAAAAATAATATTAAAAACAGTCAATAACGGTATTAAACCTGGGCTTTAAACATTTATGCTAGGCTCAGTTCATCTTATTTCCAGGGCTCACAAAGTTCTTACCCTGGCTCAAGACATGGGTTTCTATATAACAATTACAGTATCAAACAATAATTAACTGGAAATGGGGTTTGTGTATATAGTACAATTATGTTAGGCCTAGGTACAATGATGTTAGGCCTAGGTACAATTATGTTAGGCCTAGGTATGGTTCCCCGGTCATTGAGTTTTCCTTACATGAAATTAGGCGTTATTCCTAGGCTTAATGTCCCAATTCCCAGGCCTAGAACATTCCTCCCGGGCTTAGTTCATCTTCTGTTTTCAAAATCAGTAATACCAGCTAGTAACATATTTCATATAGTTTAACCCATTGGGGCATTCTGTTTCTTCATAAACGTATTTCCTAGTTAGGCACTAGCAAATTATTTAAGTTTTCTCTACTACACATTTCAGTTCTATGGTCACTAGTAATGTGTTTCCTTTTTTAAATTTGTCATTTCAATCTACTGCTGCCTCTTAACCTCTGATTTAGTTCAATTTCTAGTTATTCATGTGATAGTTTAAGCTTCACGGAACAATGCTTAACTTTAAGGCCTAAGAACAGTCTAAAATAGAGAAAAGCATGGTGTAACAGGCATTTCATCAAACACATTAACTACACCCAACAATATTACATACACAAACACCAATTCATGGTCAACAAATCCAAAACTCTCAATCCCTTATTCTATCCAAAACATTTCAAACTTAAACAACATTAAAGACCGAGAGGACGATTACATTTTGAACTTCAGTGTCATTTCGGGACTTACATTGACTGTGTATGCTCGATTTCAAACTTGACAGTGTAAGCTCGAATGAAAAAGGTGGCGGAACTGTCAAGCTCGATTGAAGAAGGTGGCGGCACTGTCAAGATTTCTGTCGCCGTCAAGATTCAGTTCGGGAGCAGGTTTCCAGCGGAGAGCTCAATGGGATTTGAACAACAGTTGATTCCGATCGAAAGCGAGGACGATGTGTTTTGAAATGGAAAGAATGAGTGACCGATTGGATGGATTTGTTGCTCGGAAACAATGGAGAAGGTTAACCCAGGTCTGAATGTTTTGGTTTTCTTCAGTCAACTGAAGAAGAAGAAGACAAGGGAACTGAAGGAGAAGAAGACAGGGCAATGGTAGTTTCATCCTTACACTTTTTAAGAGGGTAATTTCGATATTTTGCAGGGTTAAGTTGTAGAGGGTATTATTGTCTTACAAAGGCTATTTCCTAGAAACTAAACATTAAGAAATACTAGATTTGCAATATTTTCACCAATGGGCTATTTCCTAGAAACTTAACATTGAGAAAGGCTAGATTTGCAAGGGGCCCTTTTATTTATTTATTATTATTTTGAGACAAGAGGAAGTGATCATTAATATTTCAATTTATCATAGAAGCAATTTCTTTAAAATTATGCACTTAACATGGCAATCATATTAGGATAGCTTATTTCCAGAAATCAATTTTTCTTCATCAAAAGGGATGCATGCTACGCACAGTCAAAAAAAAAAAAATCAAAACCTGTAGGATTCCTGCGATACACCTATTCTCATGGTAATTTAGAGCTATACAAAATTCTATAATTCAAAGCAAATAGTATCTGTGTTATGTTTTCCTTACACTTGAAGAAATTTGACATGTATCGCACCTCCATAAAAGGAACCACTGCTTTTAAAAAATCTAACGATTTTCAATGCAGAAGGTTGTCTTAAGAGCTGAATTTTTTTCATATAAATTAAGATAATATCAATTATAATGACAGTAAAAATGATTTTTAAAAAAATGTGTGACATGCAGCAAAACATACAAGTGATGAAATGACATAAAATTAAGAACTCGCACCTTCTTCACCCTATTTTCTAGAATCTCGTGTGTAGAAAAGAAATGTTTGGTGAGAGCAGGCTCACCTAATTCCATAGTGACATACGAGCGAAAAAGCTGGCCAAGTCGATATTACGCGATGCTGTAAAAGTTCAAGAATACTCTCAGATGGTATCACTATCAAATTAAGTGAACAATACATAAAATGACACCTTCAACATGCACATGAACAAAGACATGGAAAATGCATCAACATGAATGCACATACAACAAATTAATTAACTTGTTAACACAACAAATTAATTAATTAACTTGTTAAGTGCCTACAGCGTTCTACAAGAAATTGAGAAAGGTGTGATTGTTAGGATTTTGAGTCTTATGTTGGCATAATTCTATATCAAAATGACACTTTCCTTTGTATTGATTAGTTGTTTAGGATTCACTGTTAATCAAGCTTCAAGGAAGTTGGACAATATTTCAAGCAAAGTGATGGCTTCAAGAGAAACAAGCTTTATTGCATATCAAAGGTATATCTAGACCTCTTTTCTCTTGCCTCTTGCAAGGCCTAGGTTCACACACACATATTGCATCCATTTGTTTCCCTGCATCATTGTGCTCAAATGGTATAACACATTCACACCCTTATTGAAGTATGCACATGCATTAGATTTAATTTGACAACTTTAGTAAAATTGCATGTTCTATGACTATTTCTAGGAAACAGCATACTTGTGTGTTCATGTGTTTGTTTGTTTGTGTTTATGTGATATCAAACTTGAATTTGTACAAATATTGTTCTATATTGAGTTTCTGTTGGTTTGGTTACTCATTCATATGTTTTCGAGTTCCGAGTTGGAAGTTACGAAACTTTCCGTGTCTTTATCGTGCATGGTTTTCGTCTTCGTTTATCGAGTCAATTTCCATATCTTTTGTAAAAGTTTTGTTGACTTCCTTGTGCATGAGGGAGTTCCGGTTCATAATCCTCAAACGGATTAGAAATTAGAGTTCGGAGGCCGGAGAACGGTCGAAAAAAATAAAGGTGCACGAGGGGAGATGTCATAGCCAAAAGAGGGCAAAACACCTCTCCCCCTGGAGGCGCGTGGCCTCCACAGGAAGAGATGCCTTCTGCTCCCGTGGAGGCCACACACCTCCATGGGCTGCAGAGATGACACCTCTTGATTGGCCACTTGTTTTTGGTCTTATATTCCTTCCTTTATATATCACTTTTCCCTCTCATTTCAATTCAAGCAGAAAATTTGAAAAAACTTGTGCTGAAGTTTTCTCTCCAATTTTCTCATCTTCCAAACACCATATCTCACTCATTCGGTGTTCGTTTTGAGTGATTCAAGTTGGAGAATCTTTGTCTACCAGTATTCTATCATCTCCAAAAGAGTTTGAGGTCATTTGGTTGATATTTCTACTGGCTGTACACCAAAATCAGAGACAACACGTTTTTCTTGAGGTATTGATTAATCTCTTGAGTTTTTAATCTTCAAGTCTTCAATTACCTTGGGTTTTCTTCTTCTATATATGTATGTTTAATGTGTAAACATTTATTATAGTTTGAAACTCCATTGAAGCTAGTTTGAGCTTAATTAGACTTGTATGTTGAGTTATGTTTTCTTAAAACCTATGCTTTCACATGTTTGAGAGTTGTATTGTGCTAGCTATCAATCTAGGACTATTTGTGCTTCAATTGATTGATTTTTTTTGATGATAAATAGTCTCTACATGTGCTAGGTCATTTTAGTTGAATATGTATAGGATTAGCACATTTGAATTTGTATTTAGATCTAGTTAGGATTTAATTGATTGTATTTGTGAATACATGCTCTAAATATTTGCTAGAACTTTGATTGATCATATCTTGTGAATCTAGCATGTTTTTGTTTGTTACTAAAACTTTGGATATGTGCTTAATGTATATACTTTGATTCATGTTTTAGTTACATGAATATATCTAGGAATTAAATGTGTTTTGGTGTTTCACATGTTTTACAATATTATTCATGTATAGTAACTAGACAACTTTAATTTGTGTAACTTGTTGCCTATGTCTAGTTTCTCATGAAGTGTAATTGATCCATGCATTTCATATGTACATGCATCATATGTGTGATGACATGAATTTAGGATTGCAAACTAGAAAATCATACATTGTGTGTCATTGTTTAATTCTAGTTTCCATAGGATATGTTGATCATCTTGTTCTATGTTGCGTGCTTGTTTGTGCTTTGCATTCATGATCACACTTAGATGTTTTTGAAAAATATGAGCTTCATATTCTTTGAAAGCTACTCTCTTGAAAAGTCTAAGCATGTGTTTAAATACCTAGGGGGGGGGGGGGGGGGTTGGGGTTAATAGGTTTTAAGTTAATTACCAACATTTCTTGATTAGTCAATAATAAGAATTCACCTCATAAACAAACATACAAAATCAAGTGAAAAGTGCCGAAATATAAATAACACTTGATTTTTACGTGGGAACCCTTCAACAAGGGAAAACCTACAGGCTATCCTTCTAGCCACACACGATCCTCAAATCCACTATTGTAATGATGTTTACAACCTAAGTTGACCTCTAGTCACACAATTCTTGGTCACCAACCCACCACTACTACCCAACGGGCCTTTATAGTGAATTCTTGATCACTTTGCTTGCCAACCACACCTTGGTTGCAAGACTTCACTTGTTTGTGCACTACACCTTACAAGACTTAACTCTCAAGAAGAGATTAACAACCTAAGTGAATATATGAATATTCAAAATGCAATTAATGTTAGGCAATACTAAATGCTTATCTAGGAATTAAAGATGACATTAAGTACAAATCCTAGATATCAATGTCTATATGAATGCTTATAAAGACTTAACTAGATATAGATATGCAAGTCTAAAATCTAGTAATCAAGCAAAGCCATATCAACATATGTTGTCACATAAAATGGCAAGGACAATAAATGCAATTAACAAATGCAATCAATGAGTCCTAATTAGCTAGAGGGCAAATATGTCCTAAATGCAAGCTATCACAATACGAACCCCCAACATGTCATAACTTCAATTGATATAGAATAAATATGAAGATTTACTAACCTAAGCAATAAATGACATGTCTTGATAAGCTAGAACAATGAATGAGCAAGGATGTGAGTTCTACTTACAAAGTAAGACATTAATGAAGACCCATGCTTGAATGATGCTATATATGCAAGATGATTATGGGTTTTTGGGGTTTGGAGAGTCAAGAAACAAAGCTTGAAGCTTTCTCTCTCTAAGGGTTTTTCTCTCTCTTTAAAATAGGTTCTTTAAGCTCTTAGTCCAAAATGGGAGAGAAAAGAACATATATATAGAAGCCCTAGACAAAACTGCGACGTTTTGGGCTTATGAATCAAAATCCCGTCAATACCGCTTGTTGGACCGCGGCTTGGGTAAGTGTCCAGACTGTGGTACACACAACAGTGTGCCTACTGGACAACACCGCGACTTGGACCGTTGTGCGTGCAAGTGCACATGCCGAGGTACAGGCAACAGGGGCCTACTGGACTTCACCGCGACTCGAACCGTTGCGCGTGTAAGTGTACAGGCCGCAGTATAGGCAGTAGTGGCCTATGGATGAATATCGCTTTGTATACCACGGTGTAAGCAGAGCTTGCCAAGCGGTCTGGGCCGCGCTAAGAGAGGAAATTCTCTTATCTAGGCAGACTCAACACACTAAGTGTAAAATGCAAAATGTGCAAGTGTGGAGTGTGAAAGGATGCACACATGTGCAATCATGAAACAAATGCATAACAATTCAAATGTACGTAAGTGTGTGAGTGTGCAGCAATCAATGCATGTCAATACAAATGCATAAGGTGTGAGTGTGTGCAACTAAATCTCTTCAAGAGTTAAGAACAAGTGAACTACCTCTCTTGAAGCTCTTTAGGATGACCGGAAGCATGTCTTCGAGAAAACCACACTAGGAGAACCTATGCTGCCAGTTACATAAATATCCCCAATGTGATTTGTCATGAAATAAACCAATCATAAAAATGGGGTTCTTACAATCTCCCCCTTTGGCTATTTCATGACAAAATTACCACTTACAATAAATCCTCACTAAAATGCAAAATAAAGCTATCGGTCAACAAGTAATTCTACGTTACATTAAGAGAGACCTAGGATCTATTTCTTCAAGGCCTACATCCTCTTCGTAGATCATCGTACCTACACACATTAGCAAGAGAGCACTTTCCAAGAGCAAGTGCTCGTGAGGTGAACCAAAACAAGCATTTGCCTTGAGAAAAATAATACAATCAATAAAATGTAGTGCAATGCAATGCTCCTCCTAAATAGGTTACTCTCTCTAGACTTCTCCCCCAAAGCATAAACAATGTAATACTCCCCATATATCTCTCAAGACTTCTCCCCCTTTTTGTTATGAGATAGGCAAAGAAGCACCCCCTATCGGGTTGATATGGCAAAGAGAGCTATTCGCACAAATATATTGCATAATCATATACAAAAACTTTATGCCACTTAAATAATTGAGAGAGAATCAAGGAGTTTTATTTCAAAGAAAAATGTGTGAAATTGTTGCTTTGCATGCAAGACATATATCATCCAAGTTCAAGCAATGGTATTTGGCAAAGCAAACATCAAAAGGGTTTCCATAAGAATTCAAACCAATTTATACCCTTTTGTCATAAGCAAACAAGATATAGTTTTTCAAAAGAATTTCAATTTAAAGCGCAACTATATCCAACTTTATACGCGAAACAAGACATGAGCGACTTTTGCACCCTTTTTGATTTTTCCAAGTAAGGTACCCGTATGATAAGCCTTGTTCAACAAATAAAGAGAGAGAGAGAAGACTAAATTTGGATGAGACATCCTTGCTTATTGAATGTACACAAGGTCTTTATTAATTTTAGTCTTCTCATTTGCTTTCACACACATTTTAAAAATATTTCATGCACATTATATAAACCATGTCATAAAAATTTCTCATGTCATGGAGATAAATTATGGGTCATTCAAATGTACTTTCCCAACCAAATCACCTAGTCCAAAAATGCATTGTTGAACTAAAATATGACATGGATTGCAACTAAAGCAATGGTGTAAACTTCTTAAAAAAAAAATACCATATAAGCATATATGTGCAACCAAGAATCTTAAGCAATTATCAAAGGAGCATAAAGTTAATCAACTTTTTGCATATAGCAAATCATGCAAGTTTGCTCTCTTTGCTTGAGCTCCTTACAATGGGTCAAATACAAAACAAGTCAAGGGGAGGCATGAGCTCCTATAGACCTACCAAGTCGATTAGACCTAGTTAAGTCTATGGGTGATGTATTGGTACAATAGCATGCGGGTTCATCTTTTCTAATCCATTTAGGTGACATGTTCTCAATCCTAGTGGTCTTAGTCAACATGTTACTAGACTTCCTAGGATCATTGACTTTAGATTTCCTAGGCACATGCATATTGGCTCTTTTAAGTTTGTTTCTTTCAATCATGCTCTCAACCCTACATTTCTTAATGTACTTATGGAAATTTGGCCTAATATGCCCATCAACACCACAAAAATGACAAGTATGTATAAAATTAGAAGTCATACCATATCCTTGTGAGGTCAATGAAGACTTACCATGCATTTGATGTCGCATTTGGTGTTGAGCTGGTTCTCTCCTTCTTTGTTGTTGAACCGGGTTAGGTTGCCTCATTGGTTGAGGTTGCATGGCTTGCCTTCTTGGTTGTTCATGATGAGAATGTTGAGCTTGCCTTCTTGGTTGAGGAAACTTTGGTTGAGGGAAGCTTGGACGTGGAGCTCTTGATTGTTGAGATTGAGCTCCACTCTTTGTTGGCATCTTCACTTGGCCACTCTTGGATGACTCTCCAAGTTCAATCTTCCTCTTTGGATATTGTGGAGGAGAGGCTTCCTTCATGCTATTTTCCTTGACAAACACTGTTTTGCCAAAAGAGGAAGTTTCTTTGTCATCAACATAACCAAGGCCCCTCTTATCATTGGACTTCTTTCCAATGCCCAACATATGGTCAAGCTTTTCGGTGCCGGAGGTCATTTTGGCAAGCAACTCCTTAACTTCCTCAAGCTCTTTCTTCATCTTGTCTTCACTTTCCTTGACTCTTTTCACTTCTTCATTCAAGTGAGACACATTGGTTGAAAGCTTGAGATTATCCTCCTTTAATTTTTGAATCTCCTTTTTCTTTTTCAACCTAGAGTCTTCAAAGTATTTGATGAAGTGTTCAAGGTCCATGCCTTCACAAATTCCTCTAGAGTGAGATAAGGACTTCTCATCACTAGAGTTACTTACTACACTTGAGGATGATGCACTATCTTCCTTTTGCCTCTCATCAACCAAGTCAACTTCCATTTGAGTAGCTTTATCCATCCTACTTCTAGCTGCCACTTCATCCATTACTTCTTCAAGGTCATAAGACAAGGCACTCTTGCCTTCTTCTACTTCCATATAAGAGGCTCCAAAGGCCGTGTAGTTAATGACAAGTTCTTCATCATCCGAAGAATCTTCTACACTCTCACTATTACTTGATAAGATATCCATCGCCTTTCCTCTTCTCTTGTCCTTCAAGTTAGTACAATCCTTGGAGATATGCCCGAATCCTTCACATTCAAAGCATTGAATCCCCTTTCTTGAAGACTTCTCATGTCTCATCTCAATCTTCTTCTTCAAGTCATTCTTGTGAAGCTTCATAAACTTCTTGAATCTCTTCACCATTAGAGCCATATCTTCATCCGAGTCATCTTCATCCGAGTCATCATCATCCTCCCTCACAATCTTGGAGGTCTTCAAAGCCAACTTCTTTTGCTTCTTGGAAGGTGTAGAGGTAGGGGACCATCTAGATTCATAGGCTAAGAGCCTTCCAATTACTTCGCTCGGCTTCATGCTCTTGTAATTGCTATTTTCTTCAAGAGCCGTCACCTTGGATTCGAATCTAGCGGGAAGTGAACTCATGATCTTTTGCTTGATTCTCCAATCCGATTATGGGTCACCTAGTTGATGGCTTTGATTCACAATGCCATCCTCAATTTCCATCCATGCACGTTCATCTATTCAGCAAATATAGGACTCTATCTTGCTATTCCATGAGGCATAATTGTTCCTCTTGAGTAATGGTGGTCTCACACTCGACGGTCCCTCTTTACTCATCTCAAAGTCACTCATAGTGTTTGGGTAATATGAATGCAAAGGAATGCAATAAAAAAAATGCACAAAAATGCAAGACACACACAATCAAGAGCAAGGATCACCTAAGTATATCTAGGAACCTGCTTTGATACCAATTGAAAATACACTCTAAATGTGTGTCTAAATACCTAGAGGGGGGGGGGGGGGGGGGGGGGGGGGGGGGGGTGAATAGGTTTTAATCAAGTAAATTACCACATTTTCTTGATTAGTCAATATTAAGAATTCACCTCATAAACAAACATACAAAATCAAGTGTAAAGTGCGGCAATATAAATAACACTTGACTTTTAGGTGGAAACCCTTCAACAAGGGAAAAACCACGGGCTATCCTTCTAGCCACACACGATCCTCAAATTCACTATTGTAATGATTTACAAGCTAGGTTAACCTCTAGTCACACCATTCTTGGTCACTAACCCACCACTACTACCCAACAGGCCTTTATAGTGAATCCTTGATCACTTTGCTTGCCAACCACACCTTGGTTGCAAGACTTCACTTGCTTGTGCACTACACCTTGTAGTCACAAGACTTAACTCTCAAGAAGAGATTAACAACATAAGTGAATATATGAATATTCAAAATGCAATTAATTCTAGGCAACACTAAATGCTTATCTAGGAATTAAAGACGACACTAAGTACAAATCCTAGATATCAATATCTATATGAATGCTTATAACGACTTAACTAGATATAGATATGCAAGTCTAAAATCTAGTCATCAAGCAAAGCCATATCAACATATGTTGTCACATAAAATGGCAAGGACAATAAATGCAATTAACAAATGCAATCAATGAGTCCTAATTAGCTAGAGGGCAAATATGTCCTAAATGCAAGCTATCACAATACAAACCCCAAACATGTCATAACTTTAATTGATATACAATAAATATGAAGATATGCTAACCTAAGCAATAAATGACATGTCTTGATAAGCTAGAACAATGAATGAGCAAGGATGTGAGTTCTACTTACCAAGTAAAGACATTAATGAAGACCCATGCTTGAATGATGCTATATATGCAAGATGATGATGGGTTTTGGGGGTTTGGAGAGTTAAGAAACAAAGCTTGAGGCTTTCTCTCTCTAAGGGTTGTTCTCTCTCTTAAAAATAGGTTCTTTAAGCTCTTAGTCTGAAATGGGAGAGAAAAGAACATATATATATATAGAAGCCCTAGACAAAACTGCGTCGTTTTGGGCTTAGGAATCAAAATCCCGTCAATACCGCTTGTTGGACCCCGGCTCGGGTAAGTGTCCAGACCGCGGTACACATAACAGTTTGCCTACTTGAAAACACCTCGACTCTGACTGTTGTGCGTGCAAGTGCACAGGCCGAGGTATAGGCAACATGGGCCTACTGGACTTCACCACGACTCGAACCGCTGCGCGTGTAAGTGCACAGACCGCAGTATAGGCAGCAGTGGCCTACGGATGAATATCGCTCTGTATACCGCGATGTAAGCAGAGCTTGCTAAGCGGTCTGGGCCGCGCTAAGAGAGGAAATTCTCTTATCCAGGCAGACTCAACACACTAAGTCTAAAATGAAAAATGTGCAAGTGTGGAGTGTGAAAGGATGCACACATGTGCAATCATGAAACAAATGCATAACAATTCAAATGCACGTAAGTGTGTGAGTGTGCAACAATCAGTGCATGTCAATACAAATGCATAAGATGTGAGTGTGTGCAACTAAATCTCTTCAATAGTTAAGAACAAGCGAACTACCTCTCTTGAAGCTCTTTGGGATGACCAGAAGCATGTCTTCGAGAAAACCACACTAGGAGAACCTATGCTGCCCGTTACATAAACATCCCCTATGTGATTTGTCATGAAATAAGCCAATCCTAAAAATGGGGTTCTTACACTCTTAAGTAAGTCTCTTTGTATTTCTTTTAGATCATGTGCCTGTAAGCCATAAAATTTGGTTTTTCAAAAAAATGCACTTTGCTTCTCTTGTATGTTTTGTTAAGAAAATTGAGTTTGAATGTATGTAAGTTGTGGATACACCTTGAAGTCCTATGACTAGTATATTAAAGATGACCTATGGTTAGTATCAATTTTACTTCGATAATTACATAGAACTCAACGAGCACCTTCATCAAAAGGACTACACACTTTAGTTTTGAAGCTTGCCAATGTGGGAAAGGGCTACACCACTATGAAGAGTGAAATCCATCATGAAGATGATATGTTTATGTTAGAAAAATCAAAGAAGTGTTGAAAAGAATCAATAAAAAAATTATTGATTCAAAGCCTAAATAAAAAAAAGCTTAAATGAGTATAGTTGAAAATCAAAATTGCTCGGATTATCAAATAAAAATGGGATGATGAGCCACATGCACACACATGCTTATATGTTGAAATCTATTTTCTTAAAAACAAAATTTCCTGATGATAATCGGTTTGACCTTTTAAGGAAAAGCTTAAGATGAATAGATGTTGATATGGTTTGCATGTTGATTATCAAATTACTTCTTTTCATATGTTTGAAGCAAAATTCACACACACATTTTGTTTATAAGTAAGTTGATATTCTAGCAATTTTAGAAGAATTATGAGAGAGATTGAAAATCTTAGTGTATCTCTCATAGTTTGTGAAGCATATTTTGTTGAATTTCTTTAAATTGCTTGAATGTGTGATTGTGTGGATTTCATTGTGAACAATATGCTAACTTGATCCTAGAAAGAGCACTTATCAAGGGGGAGCATAGTATGCTAAAACTTTGTTCTCTTTTATGATATGTTCACATATTTCAAATTGATATTTGTTGGCATATTCTTTGATTGATATGATGAATCTTGTAGATGCTACTTCATATTTCTTGATTTGCATGATGATTCTTTGTATTACCATATGCCTTTGTATTTTTTATGATAACTAACTTGCTTTGATTGTTTCCACTCATGTTTGTTTTATGTGTTTAGTGATTCTCTACACAAGGTCATGGGAATAAACAAGGCTACCGGGATTAGTAATCTTTCTAAACCCATAGGCAAACCCAAATCTACTTCATCTACCTCTAAGAAATCCAAATCCACTAGGTTGAATCCTTTAGGTATTATGGGAACCAAAAAATTATTTCAAGAAAGAAGTATAAATTTGTAAAGTGTAGAGGCTCTTATGTCCATCGGATTATAGTTGTTAGGAATTGGGGTACATGGGTTAATATGCTTGGAATGGTCAATGATAGCTTGGTTAGAGAATTCTACCATGAGTACAAGCATAGTACTACCAATGTAGATGTTTTGATGGATGTGAGAGATATTGTCTTTAGAGTTAACTCGGAGAATATCAATAAATTCCTCAGGTTATCCAATGATATTGAGTAAGACTTTCTTGATGTTGAAATTAGTGAGAATCTCAATGTGATGGGTAGAACTCTATGTGATGATAATGATTTTGAGTGGGGTAATCGTGCTTTCATTAGCCAAAGTGACTTGACTAAGGTTAGTGCCTTTTGACATCTTTTTATTTGTACAAATCTTATGGGATCTTCTAACTCTACAGAGCTAAACAAGGAGAAGAACAAGATTGTGTATGCCTTAGTGACTAACAAACCCATAAACCTTGGAGAAGTTCTTATGAAACATATTGATAGTGCAGCTTGTTCAACTAGGTTTGATAAGAAGTTGACACTCCCGAGGGTTTATTACTCATTTGTGTTTGGCTCTAGGTGTGAAGAAACATGAGGAAGATGTGCTACTACCTCCTGTAAGTTCCTCATATTTTGATTGGCTTATTTCGTTGACAAACCACATTGGGGATTAATTTTGTAAGGGTAAATTAGGCCTCATTGGGTGTGATCAAGCTTTAAGGACATCATCTCTCTCAAGAGCACTTCAAAGGTATATCACATGCTTAATTCTCTTTAAAGAGGTTTTAGTTGCACACACTCACATTCCTTGCTTTTGTATTGACATGCATGTATGGTTGCACACACACACTTCTTGCATTTTGGAGTTGATGGGTTGCACAGTGGGTTAGGCGACATGCAAGGCCACTTGTACATGTCGCCTTAGACTTGAGTTTTTCCCACAGTGTGTTAGGCGACATGCAAGGCCACTTGTGCATGTCGCCTCCAATGTCGCCTTAGTCTTTTTATTTTTCTCCAGTGTGTAAGGCGACTTGGTAATGTCGCCTTACATGTCGCCTCTGACATCTTGATTTTTCCACAGTGTGTAAGGCGATTTCATAGGCGACTTGGGGATGTCGCCTCACATGTCACCTTAGGCAACGTGTTTACTCACAGTGTGTTAGGCGACTTCTAAGGAGACTTGCTCATGTCGCCTTGCATGTCGCCTTTTTCACCCATAACTGGGCATTTCGGGTATTTCACACCAGCTCGTTTTTTTGGTCCCTATAAATACATCTTCTTCTCCACCATTTAGACCTAGAGCTCTGAAAATATATCCCTAAGTGAGAGAAAGTATATCTAAGAGAGAGAGAGAGAGAGAGAGAGAGAGCTCCAAGAAGTCTTTTTTACTCAACCAAACTCATACCCATGTGCATCTAAGCTTCATTCTTGCATCTATTTTTTATGGGTCTACATGCTCTTCTTGACTAGGTAATCAAACAAGTCTTAGAACTTCCTTTTCATCTCTATGGTCTTGTTTACCTATGGTTAGCAATTATTTGCTAATTAATTGCATGTTTATTTGGTTTAGCAAGATTTGAGTATGTTTGTGATTATGTTTGTTGGTTGAGGTTGTATGTTCATTGATAGCTAGCATTTAGGACATTTTTACCCTTCTAGCTAAATCTTCATGCATTTGCATTTAGATATTGATATCTAGGATTTGCACTCATTGATATCTTTAAATCCTTAGATAAGCATTTTGTGTTGCCTAGCATTAATTGCATGTTAGAATATTCTTACATATTCACATAGGTTGTTTAACCTCTTCATTGATTGTTAAGCTTTGTGACTAAGTGGATTAGTGCACAAGCTTGTGGTCTAGAATCACCATTAAAGGCCCGTTGGGTAGAGTGAAAGGGTTAGTGACCAAGTAGGTGTGACTTGAGGTCAACCTAGGTTGTAAACTTTCATTCAAATAGTTGATTTGAGGACTGTATGTGGCTAGAAGGATAGCCCGTGAGTTTTGCCTAGTTGGAGGGTTTCTCACGTAAATCAATCCTTGTGTTTTTATTGTTTTCCGCATGTTTATGTTGGATTGATTGATTGCTAATATGGGGTAGGACTATTAAAATTGATTAAGTCAAAAAGTTGGTAATAAACCATCTAAAACCTATTCACCCCCCCTCTAGGTTAGTAGACACACGTTATATAGTATTTTCAATTGGTATCAGAGCGGGTTCCTAGATACACTTAGGTGATCCTTGCTCTTTGTGTGTCTTGCATTTTGTTTGTGTTTGTTGCATCATTAACATTCATCTCTTTCATACCCAAACACTATGAGTGGGAAAGGGAGTGGTAATGAGGGAGCCTCTAGCACAAGACCCCCTTTGCTCACCGGAGTAAACTATGCGTCTTAGAATGGCAAGATAGAGTCTTACATTTGCCAAATAAATGACCGAGCATGGATGGCAATTGAAGATGGCTACACTCCTCCGGAAAAGACTCTTGCAGATGAAAGTGTAGTTCCCAAGCCAAAGTCGGAATGGTCAACTCAAGAGTTTGAAACATCCAAGTGGAACAACAAGGCTATGCATGCCACTCTTTGTGCAATGGATGACAATCAGTACAAATTGATCCAAAAAACAAGAATTGCAAAAGAGGCATGGGAGATTCTAGAGACGGCCCATGAGGGAACCGAAGTGGTCAAGGACTCCAAGCTTCAAGTCCTCCAAACACAATTCGAGCAAATTAGAATGGAGGAGGATGAGTGCTTCAACGACTTTCAAGTGAAGTCAATCAAAGCCATCAACTTGGTAACCCCTATTCGGATAGGAGAATCAAGCAAAAAATTATGAGATCGCTTCCAGCAAGATTTGAGTTAAAAGTGACGGCTCTTGAGGAGAATAGTGATTACAAGAACATGAAGCCAAGTGAAGTTATTGGAAGACTTCTAGCATATGAGTCTAGGTGGACTCCTACACCTACACCTCCAAAGAAGCAAAAGAGTATTGCTTCGAAAACTTCCAAAGTAGAGAAAGAGGAAGATGACTCAGATGAGGAGATGGCCCTCATGGTTAAAAGATTCAAGAAGTTTATCAATTTTGAGAAGAAGGGATTTGGATCCAAAGGAAAGGAAATGAAGAAGAAGACTCTTTTCAAGAAGTTTGAGTCAAGTGAAGACAAGCCCACAAGAAGAGGGATTCAATGCTCTGAATGTGGAGGTTTCGGACACATCTCCACGGATTATGGCAATTTAAAGAACAAGAAGAAAGGAAAGGCTATGGCCGCCACGTGGAGTAATGTGATGACTTGGAAGAAGAAGGAGAATCCTCGGATGATGAGGATCATGTGGCAAACTTTATTGCGTTCGTATCTTCTCTCAAAAGTAAGGAAGCTTTAGATGATGAAGAGGAAAAGAAACAAAGTGAAAATGACTCTAGTGATGGTGACTCTTCATCCCATTCAACAAATATGGATGTAGGAGGAATGGATCTCGAAGGGTTCATTGAGCATTTTCAAAGCTCAAGATTGAAGATGAAGAAAGAGATTCAAAGGCTAAAGGGTGAGAATCTCAAGCTATCTACCGAAGTCATTCACCTAAATAGAGAAGTAAAGATAGCAAAAAGAAATGAGGAATTGATGGAAAATGAGCTTAAAGAAGCAAGAGAGATCATTGCTAAGATGACTTCAAGTACGAAGAAACTCGACCACGTGTTGGGAGTTGGAAAGAGGCCAAGTGATAAGAAGGGCCTTGGCTATGAAGATGACAAGGAGACCCCATCCTCAAGCAAGACTGTGTTTTTCAAGAGCTTGGACATCAAAGAGCCTCCACCCCCACAACATCCTAGGAAGAAGATCGAACTAGAAGAGTGCTCTAAGGATTCTTAAGTCAAGGTTGCACAAGGGAAACAAGCTCAAGCTCAATCAACAAGGGTGCATCAAGCAAGTTTCCCTCAACCCAAATACCATCAAGCCAAGAAGAAATTCATGCAAGGTCAACCAAGGAAGCAATCCATTCCAACTAAACAACAAAGAAGGAGATAACCGATCCAACACCAAAGACAAGCTAAAATGCGTGGGAAAGCCTCTTTGTATTCACAAGGGCATGATATGTCTTCTTATTTTATTCCCACTCATCACTTTTGTGGTGTTGATGGTCACATTAGACCTAATTGCTTCAAATACATTGAAATGTGTAGAATCAAGAGCATAATTGAAAGAAATAGAGCTAGAGCCAAAATGCATGTTCTTAGGAAATCTAGAGCCAATTTGCATGATCCTAGGAAATCTAGAGTCAATGTGACTAATACCACTAGGAATGAGAACATTTCACCTAGGTGGATTAGAAGAGATGAATATTTTTGCTATATGGCTCAAATTGCCTTGAAGGCAAATGCCTCTAACACTTGGTATTTGGATAGTGGGTGTTCTAGGCATATGACGGGGAACAAGAGTTTCTTTAAATCCCTTGTCTTGGAGGATGGAGGATTTGTCACCTTTGGTGATGGATCTAGAAAGAAAGTCATAGGGAAAGGAACCATTTCCATTCCCGGTTTACCCTCATTGTCCAATGCTTTACTTGTTGATGGCTTGCAAGCCAATCTTATAAGCATTTCTCATCTTAATGATGATGGACTCTCCGTCTTATTTAACAAAAATGATTGTTCTATTTTAATGCCAAATGGACAAACCTTGCTTAAAGGAAAGAGATCTAGTGACAATTGCTATTGTCTTGAAGCTAGTGCTATCTCTTGCAATATGTCCAAGTGTGAGGAAGTTGAGTTGTTGCATCAAAGACTTGGCCACATAAACTATCGAGATTTGAGGATCTTAGATAAGTTCAAGGTTGTGCGTGGCCTCCCTAAGCTTGGGAAGAAAGCCGATGGCGTTTGCGGACCTTGTCAACAAGGGAAACAAACCAAAAGTATGCACAAGAAAGGCAAGTATCTCGCCACCAAGGAGCCATTAGAGCTTCTACATATGGACCTTATGGGTCCCATGCAAACCGAGAGTCTCGGTGGCAAGTGATACATTTTTGTTTGTGTTGATGATTTCTCTAGATTTACATGGACATATTTTCTTAGAGAAAAATCTGAAACATTTGAAAATTTTAAAATGCTTTGCACTAAAATTCAAAATGAAAAGAACTCACACATTAAAAGTATTAAAAGGATTAGGAGTGACCATGGGAGGGAATTTGAAAAATGATTGTTTTGAAAGCTATTGCAATAGCTTAGGCATTTCCCATGAGTTCTGTATGGAGGAAGAAGAGAAGAACACACACACAAGAAACAAAAACTAGAGGTGCAGCACTTGAGCTCGCCACACCCTATAATTTTTTTCTTTTTGTTTGTGCTGTTTGTGTTTTTGCTATTTGTGTTGTGATCACGATCACCTTTTTCTCTTCTCTATTTTCTGTGTATGTTTTTGTCTCATTCGGTATATAAGTAATCTGATTACTTTTTTCATTTTTTTATTAAAAAATATATATCTAATATATATTTAAAAACAAAACCGAAAATCAAATTTGATTTTTAAAAACATTTCAAAGATATCTCATATCTTTAAAAAATTAATTAAATATTTATTTTTGAATTCAAACATTTGAAATTCAATTTCAAATATTTAATTTAATAAAATAAAATAATCATATTATCTTATTTTATTCAAAATCAAATATCAACTAACACCCTCAATTTAGTGATTAACTACATAATTAAATAATATTATTATTTAATTTATTTAATCACCATTATTCATTAATTAAATAATCCCTTTATTCAATTAATTCCCGAATAAATACGTGTCACTTTCGTAACACAATTAATTGGACAATCCAATTAATTAATCGTGACCCTTGTTACCTAAATCGATCGGGCTAGCAAGGGGACCTAATGGACCCACAGTATTTTGAGCTCCAATAATCCTTAGAAATCATTAATTAAACTCTTTAATTAATATTTCATGATTATTAACTTCAGTGTTATTCCACTAAAAACCCGAAGCTGCACTCTCTCAACTGTAGACGTTTTTACACAAACCAATAACTCTCGGTGTCCATCGATATAGCTATTACATATGGTATAATCCTCCACAAGTAGTTCATAATTAAAGCTGGGTCATAATGTCCGTTATACCCCTCTAATCATATCTTTCCATTAAATACCATTGATTCTCTAATGAACAATAAATCCTACATTCCTTACGGAATTAGGAGAGCGCTCATATTGTTCAAGCCCCGAATCAACCCTTAAGGGAACTACCATCTACTTCTCACAAGAATGAGTGGATTCCACTATTGTGTACAAACCTTCCCAGTTACAAGCCAAACCGCGATCCCAACATACGGAGTATATTGATCGGGAATGTAACTCCGACCTCACCCATGGTATATCAAAGACCACGATCTAACCTGAAGGAGTCGATAAGAAACTCAGGATTAAGATCACCCACATATAGCCATCATTAGTTGATATATATGAATCTCATCATTAAACGGATCTTAGTGAGAGATTCATATAGATCATGGCCCAGTCCTATATGATCACATCATACAAGGTGCCTCCATTCTCATATCTACATATGAATGATCCAGGATAGGATCACCGTACACTACGAAATGGACCGCAACTGTAGATTAACCACAAATAAAGTACCCAACCTTATTTGCTATCTACGGACTCTTTAAATTGCTAGTTTCAAACTAAATCCATCTATATATGACACTCATATACTCAGTTCGAAATTACATCCGGCAATTTTGGATGTTAAGTGCACATGTTATATAAAGTATGACACAAAATGAATGAATATACTACTTCTTTTATTTATGTTCAAATTACATTTACATATTACAAGCTTTAGGGCAAAAACCCCAACAGTTTTAGCATAGTCGGTTAGGGTCGTTGGAAACATCCTACACATAGCCGCTCTGGTAGTGTTCTAGACCTCCATCTGTTGAACGAAGCTCTCTAGGTGGCTTAGAGGATCTTCCGTTTCGGAGAACTTATTTGCTGGCATTTTAAATTTTGGTGGGAGCTCCGCTTCTCGGATCCTCATAGTGAAGGGAGCGTTCATCTCACTCAAGGGATCCTTTTTATCCTCCTTATTCTTTCCTTTTCTTATCTGCTGGACCTCCTTCTGTAGCTTTGCCAGTTGATCCCTCAGTCAATTGTTCCCAGGTTTCTTTGAATTGACCTCAGATTCTTCACTATCGAGTCCCTCTTACGAACTGGAAACCTCTATCCGGTCACCTTCATGGACAAGATCCATTTGGGAAGTTTGTCTACTCTCCTCCTCTTAGGCCCAGGCATTCCTCCTTGATGCAGTTAGGTGGGATAGCTCTTGTTGCTCCCGGGTCAAAGCATCTGCGGCGGACTTAACTCGCCTCGGTTGATATTGTGAAGGTCTTTTCGGAACTGGGGGCATGGGTCCCAGCCTATCCCGGATCAAAAGTTGGTTCCCAGACCTATCTCGAGCTGGCTCTGGAAGGCTGCCGCTTGTTGGTCGAGCTCGGCCTGGCTCACTATAGGGTGGCCAGAAGCCCGCGCATTAGTTGTTTGGACCGGAACTTGACTACCATATCCTGATTTTCTCCCCTTTCTAGGGGCCTTGCGTAGGTCTCGCCGAGGGTTGCTCCGAAACTCCATGTTGACCTTGGGAAGAGCGGAGCCTCATAGTTCCTGTAAAACAACGAAAATGTAAATGCAAATAGTTGATCTGATTAACTGGGTGTTGGTTTTATTTTCCCATAGACGGCGCCAGAAAGTGTTACGGAAATTTAGCTCGGGGCAATAAATCTCAGTTAGCACCCTCGAGATCATTACCACGTAGGTGATGACCAAGGTAGAACATATATATATATATAACAATGCCTAATGAAATGACAAGGAAACAACGATATTATTAGCTACTCAAAAGAATCAAAAAAGACTTCCTCTATTGATAATATGTGATATACATCTCTCTCTCTCAAATTGATGTCACTTTTCTTTAGGGTGCAAATGGGTACTTGTTGTGTGCCTGTCGAATAGTAGTCTCCTTTTTTCAGAAAGAGGAAGTCCCTCCTTTATATAATGTCTTCTTATGTTAAACTAATTGATCCTTCCATTGAGTTTCTCCATCTCTCCCCTCCTTATCGGACGGGATTTTCATTTTAAATGTTATTGACTTTGAGTTAATTGCTGAATCGTGGATATCTTGACGGAGATCAATTTGTTTCCTACTTGGACTCTATTATTTGTTCTGTATGCATGAATTGTCTTAAGATATGATCCTGTGTGTCTTCAGGTCTAGCATGTTCTCCTGTAGGGATTGTCGAATATGGCATGTAATGTGGCGGGGTACATCAGGTAGTGAGGTCGATCAGTATTGTAGCCATGATATAAAGGAATTTCGTCTAATCAGAAGCTAGGTCTATCCTCTCTTGACCTTTTGAAGCTAGGTGCGGCCTCCTGCGGACACCTTACTATGTCAGCGAGGTACTGGCGAGCTTCTGGAGAAGTTACGTGGTAATCCTGACTTCGGGGGGGGATTTCCTGTTTTCAGGTTCGGTGACGCGAGCTTGATCTGATCATTCTTGGCTCTATTCCGGATGTTTCTGGAGCCCGTCCTTGTTCCTGTGCGGCGGTGCCGTAGCTCGACTTTGGGTAACATGGTCTCCTAGTGGATGATCTCAGGCATGGAGCCAGGTCAGTGGAGTGGAAAATTTCCTTTTGGTCCTTAGCTAATTTTGGCTATTAACATATAGTCCAAACCTCATTTCTTTCAAATTGGTTTAGCTCTTCTTACATGGCAAGAACCCAAAATTCATCATTTAAGGCTTTATCAACCTTTTTGGGTTCAATTTGAGAGGTGTAACAAGTATAGCTAATTTGATTAGCTATTTGACGCCAAGTCCTAACACCCTCATTCACATCTCTAAGAATGTCATTTTTGTTGTGGAGATATCTAACCCATGGAGCGAGTTCTTTAGAGTCCAAAGATGGATCTCTATCAAGAGGTTGAATGACCTCTTCATCAAGACTTGACTTCACATCACATCAATTGAAGTCTCACCATTCTTCTCTAGGAAGAATCATCAAACACAATAACCTCCTCATCATAGTCTATAATCTTAGGCCTACAATCATCGATGACAACATTAGATGATTTCATGACACTTCGAGTTTTTAAATTGAAAACTCTATAGGCCTTACTATTAAGGGCATAGCCAATGAAAATCCCCTCATCACTCTTGGCATCAAACTTGCCAAGTTGATCTCGGTCATTTAGAATGTAGCATTTGCTCCCAAATGAGTGGAAGTAGCTAACATTTGGCTTCCTACCCTTCCATAATTCATAGGAGGTTTGCCTAGTACCGGGCATTAGGAAGACTCTATTTCCTATGTAGCAAGCCGTATTGACGGCCTCGGCCCAAAGGTTCCTAGGGACATTGTTGCTAAGCAACATCACACTGGCCATCTCTTGAAGGACCCTATTCTTCCTCTCAACAACCCCATTTTGTTGGGGAGTTCTAGGAGCCGAAAACTCATGGGAAATGCCTAAGCTATTGCAATAGCTTTCAAAACAAGCATTCTCAAATTCCCTCCCATGGTTACTCCTAATCATTTTAATGCTTTTAATGTGTGAGTTCTTTTCATTTTGAATTTTAGTGCAAAGCATTTTAAAATTTTCAAATGTTTCAGATTTTTCTCTAAGAAAATATGTACATGTAAATCTAGAGAAATCATCAACAGAAACAAAAATGTATCTCTTGCCACCGAGACTCTCGGTTTGCATGGGACCTATAAGGTCCATATGTAGAAGCTCTAATGGCTCCTTGGTAGCAAGATACTTGCCTTTCTTGTGCATACTTTTGGTTTGTTTCCTTTGTTGACAAGGTTCACAAACGCCATCGACTTTCTTCCTAAGCTTAGGGAGGCCACGCACAACCTTGAACTTATCTAAGATCCTCAAATCTCGATAGTTCATGTGGCCAAGTCTTTGATGCCACAACTCAACTTCCTCACACTTGGACATATTGCAAGATATAGCACTAGCTTCAAGACAATAACAATTGTCATTAGATCTCTTTCCTTTTAGCAAGGTTTGTCTATTTGGCATTAAAATAGAGCAATCATTTTTGTTAAACAAGACGGAGAGTCCATCATCATTAAGATGAGAAATGCTTATAAGACTGGCTTGCAAGCCATTAACAAGTAAAGCATTTGACAAGGAGGGTAAATCGGGAATGGAAATGGTTCCTTTCCCTATGACTTTCTTTCTAGATCCATCACCAAAGGTGACAAATCCTCCATCCTTCAAGACAAGGGATTTAAAGAAACTCTTGTTCCCCGTCATATACCTAGAACACCCACTATCCAAATACCAAGTGTTAGAGGCATTTGCATTCAAGGCAATTTGAGCCACATAGCAAAAATAGTCATCTCTTCTAATCCACCTAGGTGAAATGTTCTCATTCCTAATGGTATTAGTCACATTGGCTCTAGATTTCGTAGGATCATGCAAATTGGATCTAGATTTCCTAGGAACATGCATTTTGGCTCTAGCTCTATTTCTTTCAATCATGCTCTTGATTCTACACGTTTCAATGTATTTGAAGCAATTAGGTCTAATGTGACCATCAACACCACAAAAATGACAAGTGGGAATGAAATAAGATGACATACCATGCCCTTGTGATTACAAAGGGGCTTTCCCACGCATTTAAGCTTGCCTTTGGTGTTGGATTGGTTCTCTCCTTCTTTGTTGTTGAGTTGGAATAGATTGCTTCCTTGGTTGAGATTACATGAATTGCTTCTTGGCTTGGTGGTATTTGGGTTGAGGAAAGCTTGCTTGATGAACCCTTGTTGGTTGAGCTTGAGTTTGTTTCCCTTTTGCCACCTTGACTTGGGAGTCCTTAGAGAAATCTCCTAGTTCAATCTTCTTCCTAGGTTGTTGTGGAGATGAAGGCTCTTTGTTATCCAAGCTCTTGACAAACACATGCTTGCTTGAGGATGAGGTCTCCTTGTCATCTTCATAGCCAAGACCTTTCTTATCACTTGGCCTCTTGCCAACTCCCAATATGTGGTCAAGTTTCTTCGTGCTTGAGGACATCTTAGCAATGATCTCTCTTGCTTCTTCAAGCTCCTTTTCCATCAATTCCTCATTTCTTTTGGCTATCTTCACTTCTTTATTTAAGTGAGTAACTTCGGTAGATAGCTTGAGATTCTCTCCCTTTAGCCTTTGAATCTCTTTCTTCATCTTCAATCTTGAGCTTTGAAAATGCTCAATGAACCCTTTAAGATCCATTCCTCCTACATCCATATTTGTTGAATGCGATGAATAGTCACCATCACTTGAGTCATCTTCACTTTGTTTCTCTTCCTCTTCCTCTTCATCATCTATTGCTTCCTTACTTTTGAGAGAAGATGTGAAGGCAATAAAGTTTGCCACATGGTCCTCATCATCCGAGGATTCTTCTTCTTCTTCCAAGTCATCACAATCGCTCCACGTGGCCGCCATAGCCTTTCCTTTCTTCTTGTTCTTTAAATTGCCACAATCCATGGAGATGTGTTCGAAGCCTCCATATTCGAAGCATTGAATCCCTTTTCTCTTGGGCTTGTTTTCACTTGACTCAAACTTCTTGAAAGGAGTCTTCTTCTTCATTTCCTTTCCTTTAGATCCAAAGCCCTTCTTTTCAAAATTGATGAATTTCTTGAACCTTTTGACCATGAGGGCCATCTCTTCATCTGAGTCTTCCTCCTCCTTCTCAACCTTAGATGTTTTCAAAGCAATACTCTTTTGCTTCTTTGGAGGTGTAGGTGTAGGAGTCCACCTAGACTCATATGCTAGAAGTCTTCCAATAACTTCACTTGGCTCCATGTTCTTATAGTCACTATTCTCTTCAGTGCCGTCACTTTTGACTCAAATCTTGCCGGAAGCGACCTCATAATTTTTTGCTTGATTCTCCTATCCAAATAGGGGTGACAAAGTTGATGGCTTTGATTCACTATGTCCATCAACTTCACTTGAAAGTCGTTGAAGCACTCATCCTTCTCCATTCTAATTTGCTCGAATTGTGTTTGGATATCTTGAAGCTTGGAGTCCTTGATCACCTCGATTCCCTCATGGGTCGTCTCTAGAATCTCACATGCCTCTTTTGCAATTCTTTTTGTTTGGATCAATTTGTACTAATTATCATCCATTGCACAAAGAATGGCATGCATCGCCTTGTTATTCCACTTGGATGCTTCGAACTCTTGAGTTGACCATTCCGACTTTGGTTTGGGAACTACACTTTTGTCTGCAAGAGTCTTTTCCAGAGGAGTGTAGCCATCTTCAATTGCCATCCATGCTCGGTCATTTATTTGGCAAATGTAAGACTCCATCTTACCTTTCCAAAAGGCATAGTTTACTCCGGTGAGCAAATGGGGTCTTGTGCTAGAGGCTCCCTCATTTCCACTTCCGTCTCCACTCATAGTGTTTGGGTATGAATGAGATGAATGTTAATGATGCAACAAACACAAACAAAATGCAAGACACACAAAGAGCAAGGATCACCTAAGTATATCTAGGAACCCGCTCTGATACCAATTGAAAATACTATATAACGTGTGTCTACTAACCTAGAGGGGGGTGAATAGGTTTTAGTTGATTTATTACCAACTTTTCAACTTAATCGATTTTAATAATCCTACCCCATATTAGTAATCAACCAATCCATCATAAACATGCGGAAAACAATAAAAACACAAGAATTGATTTACGTGAGAAACCATCCACTAGGCAAAACTCACTGGCTATCCTTCTAGCAACATACGGTCCTCAAATCCACTATTTGAATGAAAGTTTACAACCTAGGTTGACCTCAAGTCAAACCTACTTGGTCACTAACCCTTTCACTCTACCCAACATGCCTTTAATAGTGATCCTAGACCACAAACTTGTGCACTAATCAACTTAGTCACAAAGCTTAACAATCAATGAAGAGGTTAAACAACCTATGTGAATATGTAAAAATATTCTAACATGCAATTAATGCTAGGCAAAACTAAATGCGTATCTAAGGATTTAAAGATGTCAATGAGTGCAAATCCTAGATATCAATATCTAAATGCAAATGCATGAAGATTTAGCTAAAGGGCAAAATGGTCCTAAAAGATAGCTATCAATGAACATGCAATCTCAACCAACAAACACAATCACAAACTGTTAACAGGGTTTTTTGGCAGGGGTCCGAAAAAGAATTTTCCACCAAGTAACCACCTGGTAGGGACCATTCCCGGCTCCCAGGTACCCCTCAGGATCGATACCACGACCTTGGAAGAATCGATGCCTGGTAGGGCCAGAACCTCGACTGCCTGTCTATCTAGATGAGGCACCAGAAATATGAACCAGGAAGAGCAGGTACTTCTACTCCGACACCTGGTAAAGTTGGTACCGCGATACCATGCACACAGTACCTCGCATATACTCGGTGCCTCCTACCTGACACCTAGGTACCGCGACATGTATCTAGTACCCCAGGGTACCTCAACATCTACCGCGTGCAATACCTTGATATCTGCCTGGTACCCAGTATCTTGACATCAACCCAGAATCCACCGTAGATAGGTATCCTACTTGCCGAACAGGAAGAATGTCACTATGAAGCCATTAGCATGCTAGAACAAACTCCACGCCAGCGAGAAGGGACTGGTACACTAGAGTATCTCGCCTGAAGGAAAGAAGTGTGCAACACCATCTGACCTCATTAATGGTCATTCACAACGCCATTAATGAGGGAATCGGTCAACTCTATTAATGGTGATAATTAGCCCCATTAATGAGAAGATCAGTCAACTCTTTAATGGACATGCCCAACGCCATTAATGAGAGAATATTCAACTCCATTAATGCCAGGTCAACGTTCCTTTGATTGCGAATTAATTAGTGGAGTGGGCAACAAGAATCAGAACATATAAATATGACCAAGTTCCCTCCAAGAAGGGGGTTCGAAGGATAAACACAGTTCACCAGCTTTGGTTCTGACTGGGCCACTAGCTGTCTCGAACATCTTCCAACATCTCCATATCTCCAAGCTTTCTCCAATCTCGAACCAGAAATATGGATGTCTGATTTGATCCAGAAATCTCAAGAGACATCATCGTTTATCAATAGAGGACAGATTTCATCCCCTCTTCCAAAAATATAGTCACCATCACCTATAGAGAGTTTTCTCCATCATGGTATAGAAAAACACTTACTTATCTCCTACAGCACGAGTTCGCCATCGCCGGGAGTGTAAAAGGGACCCTGCCTGAATTCCCTCTACACCACCATTGTATCGACTACTATGTATGTCAATTTTTTCCATGAATATACCGGTACCAAATGGTACCTCTCCAACAGTGACCTATCAGGACTCAGTTTGTACTAAAATAAGCTCTCCGAAGCATCTCTCGAGATATATAAATATAAATAAGGGTCTTTCTTCTTCCTATGGATACTTCTTGGGGGTTTTTCAGCATGTTATCAATCATGATGCTTTTTCTCCCTAGGTCAGTCCACCACTACTAAAAGAGTTGTCATTCTCCCATCTATCTCCTTGTTATGAATGCATGAATGTGAGCTAGGTACTAACCCCGCTGATCCTAGCTCTCATGTACCCTACCTTGCACATTATCTTGGTAGGGGAATTATGGAGGGCACCTAGAGAGGTGACCAGGTACCAGGATAAGACACCAGGACTGGGTACCAGCCTACTGCACCAGATGGGTGGGATGATTGTTCTCATACTTACCTTACCTCTCTTGCGGTATCTACCCCGTTTTAGGATGTTGATCGATCAAATACCTCTCATTCACTCTTACCAGAATCACGGTACGAAGTACCTACCCACTCGCTGCGACCTCCGGGGTAGCGGGTCGAGGGTGTTAATTGAGATTTTGCTCCCCGAGTTATTTTTCTGTTAACACGTTTTGGCGCTGTTTGTGGGAAACTCACCGACATGGTTTCCTTATCTCTACATGCACTTTTGTCAAATATGGTACGTGGGACTCCTGGCAGAACCGGTCTACTATGATGCCCTATGCAATATACCTGCTCATATACTTGCGAAACTCCTCTACAGCAGATCCACTCCGGTACATCTAGAGCTCCTATGTAGCAGAGCTGCACGTCTCCTGCTATCTTACAGAGTGTTTACTCCGCTTTTAGCAGATCTCCTCAGCAGCAGATCCGCTATGATCTCCTATGCTGCATATCCGCTACGATCTCCTCTGTAGCAGATTTGCTCCTGTACACCTAAAGCTCATATGCTGCAGCGCTGCACCTGTCAGGCTTCATTGTGGTAGAGATGCATCTATATGACTCCTCCATAGAAGATCCACTACGATCTCCTATCTAAAAGATTAGTCGGATTTATGCCTGTTCATGCGGATCCCTTCATGCCACCGGATCCACTCTTCGAAAGATCCTAGGTAGCAGGTCAACACATGTACTGGAGAAGCCAACTCAACTATATGATCGTATGAGCAGCACGACCGGTAGAAGGCCTAGTGGCTCCTCACTTCATGTACCGAGCTAGTCAACGTCCAAGTGAGCCACTATGTCCCGATTCATTCCAGGATGGTCCAGAGCCATACTTCAGTTTCTGGGGACTTCTATGATACCAAGCATGCCTCTGGACCAGTATCATGCAGGTGGCTTCCTACTTCTTGTACCGGGTCCTTCAACGCCCTAGTGAGCCACCTATGTCTTGATCCGTTCGGGTAGAGCTCAAAGGCTTCCCACTTTGCTGAGGCCTGCTAAATACCTTGGCAAGCCTCTGGAGCAGCAGCCCCGCTGCATGGCCTAGTGGCTCCTCATTCTTGGTACCGGGCTAGTCAATGCCTAAGTGAGCCACTGTGTCCCGATTCATTCCAGGATGGTCCAGAGCCATACTTCAGTTGCTGGGGACTTCTAAGATCCCAAGCATGCCTCTGGACCAGTATCATGCAGGTGGCTCCCTACTTCTTGTACCGGGCCCTTCAACGCCCTAGTGAGCCACCTATGTCCCGATCCGTTCGGGTAGAGCTTAGAGGCTTCCCACATTGTTATGGCCTCTTACATGCCTAAGCAAGCCTCTGTAGCAGCAGCCCCGCTGTATGGCCCAGTGGCTCCTCACTTATTGTACCTGGTCATTCGGCGTCCAAGTGAGCCACTGTGTCTTGATTCATTCCTAGATGGTCCAGAGCTACATTTCAGTTGCTAGGGACTTCTAGAATCTTAAGCATGCTTCTAGACCAGTATCATATCGGTGGCTCCCTACCTCTTGTACCGGGCCATTCAAAGCCCTAGCGAGACACCTATGTCCCGATTCGTTCGGAGAGAGCCCAAAGGCTTCCCACATTGCTGAGGCCTCCTACATACCTAAGTATGTCTCTGGAGCAGCAGCACTGCTGCAAGATTAGAACTTCCTCACTTATCATATTGGGCCTTTCACAGCGCCCATGTGAGCTACTTAGATCACAGCTGAAAGATTAGCGGTTCCTGATTTTCTATACTGGGCTACCCAGCGCCCCCAGCAAGCTACCGAGGTCCAGGTTACTTCAAGCAAAGTCTCGAACGCCATTATGATTGTTAAAGATGCTCATCTACTTCAAGTAGGTCCCTGAAACCAACTACATCACTTGGGGGCTACAAGCTCACCATTCTCCCTAGTATTCCTGTGGGAGTGGTAGTGACCTCAACATGGAAAGAGTTCTCATAATGATCGGTCCACAATAAAAGCTCCTTTGCAGAACATCACTCTATTACTTATACCCGGAACGCGGATCACCTCAGAAGGTTTTACTAATGAAGCATGCGGGGTGAGCATTGACCAGTATCGCCTAGAGTTGTACCACCTTGAGTATGATTGTCTTGGTATTTCTCCTACAATCGCCTTGGTAGTTCTCATATGATCGCCTTTCATCTATGATCGAAATCAGGATAGCCACATGACATTCCTGATACCTTGGCTGGGCACGACCCTCTGTCAAGAAAGACCTGGTGCTGAAGTGGCCTTAGTTACCTACCAGCACCATCACTTAAAGACCTGGATTCCTTGCACCAGAATGCCTGATGCCCTGGACTGGATTAATCCCTCTAGGAGGATCACCTTAAAGATAAGGATAGATAGATAGCTCTTTTGATACCCTGAACTGGGTCAATCCCTCCTGGAGGATCGCCTTACAGACCAGGATAGCAAGATAGCTATCCTAATACCCTCGACCGGGTCAATCCCTCCAGGAGGATTGCCTTAACGACCAGGATAGCTAGATAGCTCTCCTGATGCCCTGGAAAAGCCATATGGCATTCCTACTTCCCTTGCCGGGCACCACCCCCCACCAGGAAGGATCCGGTACGTAAGAGCATAGTTGCCCGACGGATCAAACCTCGACCGGGAACCACCACCCGCTGAGAAGGGTCTGGATAGTAAGAGCATAGTTGCCAACCATATAAGGGCCTTGGCCGGGCACCACCCCCCGCTAAGAAAGACCTGGTGCTAAAGTGGCCTTAGTTGCCTACCAATATCTTGTCGCCAGAATGTTCGCCATGTGTTGGCCAAGGTCCCAAGATTCCTAGAACAAGAATGCAAGGTACCCAGTTTTTCCTGAATGTTCGCCATATGTTCATCAAGGTACCAAGATTCCTAGAACAGAAATGCGAGTTACCCAGATTCTCCAATATGTTTACCATGTGCTCGCCAGAGTACCAGGATTCCTAGAACAGGAATGTAAGGTACCCATTTTCTCTAATATGTTTGCCTACGTTTTTTTACCTCAAGACTAGGACAACCAAATATCCCTCTTGTTGCCTTAGTCGGGCATTACCCCCCGCTAGGAAGGGTCTGGATAGTAAGAGCATAGTTTCCAGCCAGTTGCCAGCCAGATCAAGGACTTGGCCGGGCACCACCCCCCGCTAAGAAAGACCTGGTGCTACAGTGTCCTTAGTTGCCTACCAGGATCTTGTTGCCAGAATGTTCGCCATGTGTTCGCCAAGGTACCAAGATTCCTTGAATAGGAATACGAGGTACCCAGTTTCTCCAGAAAGGTTGCCTTGTTATCGCCAAAGTACCAAGATTCCTAGAAAGGAATTCGAGGTACCTAGATTCACCAATGTTTTCACCTTGTTTTCGCCAGAGTACCAAGATTCCTAGAAAGGAATGTGAGGTACTTAGATCCGCCAATGTGTTCACCTTGTTTTTGCCAGAGTACCAAGATTCCTAGAAAAGGAATGTGAGGTACCCATTGTCGCCAATATGTTCGCCTACGTGTTTTCTCCTCAAGACCAGGACAGCTAAATGGCCCTCCTGCTGCCTTGGCCGGGTACCGCCCCCCGCCAAGAAGGATCTGGATGGCATAGTTGCCTACCAGGATTGTTTTCGCCTCTGTACCCAAATTCCTAAAAAAATGGAAGGCTAGGTACCATGATTCGCCAGTAAATTCGCCAGCATTTTCACCTAGGTACCGAGGTTCCTCGAAATAGGAAGGCTAGGTACCGTGATCAGCCATAACTTACTTCTATGTACTAGGATTCCAGGAACAGGAATGCCAGGTACCCAGATCTGAATGCATCGTTTAGCCTAAGTACTAGGATCCCTTGAACAGGAATACCAGGTACCCTGATTTGCCTAAGCCAAGAATGCTGAGAGCGTTTCAAGTAGCGATTACCAGAAAGAAATGATGAGTAATATTCTTCAAGCGTTACAGATCCTGACTCCAACCCCAAGTTAATACTGGTGTTCAAGTCAGGGGGGACTTCTATTAACATGGTTTTTTGGCAGGGGTCCAAAGAAGAATTTTCCACCAAGTAACCACCTGGTAGGGACCATTCCCGGCTCCTAGGTACCCCGCAGGATCGATACTGTGACCTTGGAAGAATTGATACCTGGTAGGGCCAGAACCTCGACTGCCTGTCTCTCTAGATGAGGTACCGGAAATATGAACCAGGAAGAGCAGGTACATCTACCCCGACACCTGGTAAAGCTGGTACTGCTATACCATGTACCTAGTACCTCGCATATACCCAGTGCCTCCTACCTGGCACCTAGGTACCGCGACATGTATCCAGTACCCCATGGTACCTCAACATCTACCCGGTGCCCCGAATACCTCGATATCTGCCTGGTACCCAGTACCTTGACATCAACCCGGAATCCACCGTAGACAGGTATCCTACTCACCGAGCAGGAAGAATGTCACCATGAAGCCACTAGCATGCTAGAACAAACGCCACGCCAACGAGAAAGGACTGGTACACCAGAGTATCTCACTTGAAGGGAAGAAGCGTGCAATACCATCTGACCTCATTAATGGCCATTGGCCATTCACAACGCCATTAATGAGGGAATCAGTCAACTCTATTAATGGAGATAATTAGCCCCATTAATGAGAAGATCAGTCAACTCTTTAATGGCCATTCCCAACGCCATTAATGAGAGAATATTCAACTCCATTAATGCCAGGTCAACGTTCATTTGATTCCGAATTAATTAGTGGAGTGGGCAACAAGAATCAGAACATATAAATATGACCAAGTTCTCTCAAAGAACGGGGTTCGAAGGATAAACACAGTTCACCAGCTCTGGTTCTGACTGGGCCACCAGCTGTCTAGAACATCTTCCAACATCTCCATATCTCTAAGCTTTCTCCGATCTCGAACCAGAAATATGGATGTCTGATTTGATCCAGAAATCTAGAGAGACATCATCGTTTATCAATACAGGACAGATTTCATCCCCTCTTCCAAAAATACAGTCACCATCACCTACAGAGAGTTTTCTCCATCATGGTATAGAAAAACACTTACTTATCGCCTACAACACGAGTTCACCATCGTCTGGAGTATAAAAGGGACCCTGCCTGAATTCCCTCTACACCACCATTGTATTGACTACTATGTATGTCAATTTTCACCATGAATATACCGGTACCAAATGGTACCCCTCCAACTGTGACCTATCATGACTCAGTTTGTACTAATGTAAGCTCTCCGAAGCACCTCTCGAGATATATAAATATAAAAAAAGGTTTGTCTCCTTCCTATGGATACTGCCTGGGGTTTTTTTAGCATGTGATCAATCGTGATGCTTTTTCCCCCTAGGTCAGTCCACCACTAATAAAAGAGTTGTCATTCTCCCATCTATCTACTTGTTATGAATGCATGAATATGAGCTAGGTACTAACCCTGCTGATCCTAGCTCTCATGTACCCCACCTTGCACATTATCTTGGTCGAGGAATTATGGAAGGCACCTAGAGAGGTGACCAAGTACCAGGATAAGATACCAAGACCGGGTACCAGCCTACTGCACCAGAGCGGCGGGATGATTGTTCTCCTTCTTACCTTACCTCTCTTGCGGTATCTACCCCGTTTGAGGACTCAGATCGATCAAATACTTCTCCTTCACTCTTACTAGAATCACGGTATGAAGTACCTACCCACCCGCTGCGACCTCCGGGGTAGCTGGTCGAGGGTATTAATTGAGATTTTGCTCCCCGACTGATTTTTCTATTAACACAAACATACTCAAATCATTCTAAACCAAATAAACATGCAATTAATTAACAAATAATTGCTAACCCTAGGTAAACAAGAACATAGAGATGAAAAGGAAGTTCTAAGACTTGTTTGATTACCTAGTCAAGAACAACATGAAGACCCATGAAGAATAGATGCAAGAATGGAGCTAGATGCATATGGGTATGAGTTTGGTTGACTAAAAATTAGTTCTTAGAGCTCTCTCTCTCTCTGTCTCTTGGATTTACTTTCTCTCTCTTGAGGGTTTAATATTCAGAGATCTAGGTCTAAATGGTGGAGAAGATGATGTATTTATAGAGACCAAAAATGAGCTGGTGTGAAATACCCGAAATACCCAGTTCGGGTGACAGAGACGACATGCAAGGCGACATGACCAAGTCGCCTAACACACTGGAAGGAAAAAACGTTGCCTGAGGCGACATGACCAAGTCGCCTATGAAGTCGCCTAACACACTGAAGGAAAAACAAGATGTCAGAGGCGACATGTAAGGCGACATGCCCAAGTCACCTTTAAAGTTGCCTTACACACTGTGAGAAAATATCAAAACAAAGGGGATATTAGGGGCGACAGGCACAAGTGGCCTTGCATGTCGCCTAACACACTATGGGAAAAATTCAAGTCTAAGGCGACTTGTCAGGCGATATGCACAAGTGGCCTTGCATGTTGCCTAACCCACTGTGCAACCCATCAACTCCAAAATGCAAGAAGTGTGTGTGTGTGTGTGTGTGTGTGTGTGCAACCATACATGCATGTCAATACAAATGCATATAATGTGAGTGTGTGCAACTAAAACCTCTTCAAAGAGAATTAAGCATGTGATATACCTTTGAAGTGCTCTTGAGAGAGATGATGTCCTTGAAGCTTGATCACACCCAATGAGGCCTAATTTACCCTTACAAAATTAATCCCCAATGTGGTTTGTCAACGAAATAAGCCAATCAAAATATGAGGAACTTACATAATTCTACATTGAAAGTGCATGTTACTTATCTCATATATTTTCCTATTTTCCTTTTATTATCCCTTGTTTGTTTCTTTGACTATTCCTTGACAAAAAGGGGGAGAAATGTATACCTCATCATGTGTGGGAGAATGTACCTCTTCGTGGATTATTGACCTTCTTGTATTAAGGGGAAGAATTTTGTTCTTAAGGGGGAGTAAAGAATTCTTGTGTGTTGAGGTTAAGGATCTAAGGGAGTGCTTTAAAGTGAAATTTTATATGAGACATGGGGGTCTTGTTTGTTTTCATGGATATATCTCACCAATCTTCTTTGTAGAAGATTTCTTATTTGTTTGCTTATGTGTTTCTCACTGGTGCCTTGATTTAAGAAAAGAATCTTGACGACTCATGAAGACTTTAAGATATTTTAGTTTAGGGTTCTCTTTGTAATGTAAGGATGTGAGAATGCAATCAACTATGAGTTACTTTGAGTGATCATTGTATGGTGAGGTTGAGGTTTTGCCATGGAATAGCCAAGGGGGGAGATTGTTAGGTTTTACATTTGTGTTGGCTTGATTCCATAACAAAACGCTCTTTTGTATTGCTTAGTTGCTTAGGTGGTTCATGATTGGATCGAGCTTCAAAGAAGGAAAGCAACTCCGTATGCAAGGTTCGTCTTCAAGAGGAAAGATGTTTACTTGGATGCTGTTAACTAAAAATTTGATCGGGATGAGAAATCTCAATTAACACCCTTGAGACCACTACCACGGAGGTGGTGTCCGGGGTCGAATGTACTTTATACAGTGCTTATTCAAATGATAAAAAATACTGGTATTAATGCAATCAAAAAAGAATCAAAATCCTTTTTATTATCAGTGGTATATCGTGTACAAATATCTTTCCAAGGCTCTCCATTTTTCTGGGGTGTAGTAGGGTTGTTGTCGTGTACTTGTTGAAAAGTGGTTCTCCACTGGAGGTTCATTTTTTCCTCCTATTTATACATAGTTTTGGTAGGTTAACTTCGTGATCCTCCCCTTGATTTTCTCAATCTCTTCCCTCCTTATCGGACGAGATTTCTATTTAAACGTCATTGACTTTGTGTTAAGTTGAGAATATCTTGGTGGAGATCAGTTTATTTCCTCTTTAGATTCTATTACTTGTTCTACACGCACGTAATGTTTCTGGATATGATCCAGTGTATCTTTGTATTTTCATAGCGTAATTCCTCACAGAGGTCGTTGAATATTGTCTCGTACAGCGTAGATCAGTGTCCCGGCTTCGGTATTCAGGAGCTTTAGTCTAGCCAGGAGCTTGGGTCTGACCTCCCTTGATCTCTTGGAGCTTGATGTGGCCCCTGCGGACATTCTTCTGTGGCAGCAGGGTTTTAGCGAGCTTCTAAAGGGGTTGCGAGGTAGTCTCGACCTCGGGGAGCTTCCCTATTTCTGTTTTGGTGACGCGGGCTTAATCTGATCACGTCGGGCTCTATTCTTGGTATTTTTGGAGCTCGCATTCATTTTTGTGAGGGGTATCATAGCTCGGCTTCGGGAAACGTGGTCCTCTGGTGGATAACCTCGGGCCTAGAGTCAGACTAGGAGGGTGAAAAATTTCCCTTTGGTCCCTAGCCAATTTTGGCTGTTAACAAATGCTAAGGTATCAAGATTCTTTCTCCTCTTGCAAGGCATAAGCACACACACACACACATATCATACATTTGTGTCTCTGCATTGTTGTATAAGTTATTTGTAGCGCACACATTCACAATATGTATGTCCATGCATTAGAAATCATGTTCTAGAAAATAGATTTAAGGAATGGCATATTTCGAACGTGGTTGTGCATTTTAGTTTTTGTGTTTGTTTTGATATGGTTGGCAAAATCTCATTGTATTTTTAAAGAATTAAAAATGTTGAGATTTTTCATTTTTTACGATTTCAACCGTATGTGGATTTGTCTCTAGATGAGTTCTGAGCAATTTGGGGACTTGTGTAAGTGTTTTTGAAAGTTTCTGAGGCTTTCCGAGTTCACTTGATAGATTAGAGGGTATTTCGGAAAATTCGAATGTGTTTTAGAAAATTTCCGAGACATTTGGGACATTCCGTATATTTTGTCGAAAACCGGAATTGAATTTTGAGTTCGAATGGAAAATTATGTAATTCTCTATACCGGTAATTGAGTCCGGATTCGTATTCCGAAGGTAGAATCGAATTCCGAATTCTGAATTTCGAGATCCAGACTGGACTGAAGAATACACGGGACGGAAGATGGCTTGGCTTGGCATGGCATGGCATGAAATCCACACCAAAGACAGAGGATGGCGTGGAGGCGCGTGGCCAATGGCTAAATATTCCGCTCAGTCCACGAGAAGCCCACGCCACTCTGGTGATTGAAATTTTGAATTTATAAGGGTTTTCATTGAGTGTTTTGATTACACATGAGATCTTGACTTTTGTGTTTTCTTTGCTTCACTCGTGGACTAAATTTGGTCTTTTATTGGACAGCATGAATACCTTTAGCGTGAGCTTACTGTGTGAAAGAGTTTTTGAATTGATAAGCTTTTTATAGAGTATGACACATACACGTGAATCGTAGTGTACTGTGTCTCTATTGTCGCACGCGTGGTGTTTTAGTGATCTTTTATTGGGTGTGTTAGTGTTTCACGAATAAGCTCATCGTATATGATAATTTGCTTTGAAAATTTTAAAAACCCGCGTGATCGGACATTGTTGGCGTGAGGCTTATCTCGGGCAGGTCCCTTGAATGTTTATATATATATATATTCATTTTTGACCTGCAAATTTCGAAACAATTTTTTCAATTTTTGTTTTTGTGATCTCTCTCTCAAATCAACTTCGATTTTAGATTTTCAAAAGCCGAAATTGTTGGCATTGAAGAGCGGAACAAACGCCAAGCATTTTCAGAGCCAAATGATGTCTTAATTTTTCACAGTGTTCTGATTTCAGTTAGTGAGTCATCATTTGTAAGTGAATCTTTCTCTTTTCATTTTTCTTTTATGATCATCTTCATGAATGTTCTTATTTGATTAAGAAAAATGATTTGAATGTTTTTGATTCAACTTTGTGGTTTGTTTGAGTGATTTTCTAGTTTAGCTTGTGTGTTTTTTTTTAATTGAATATTTTTAGCTAAACTTGATAAGCATGAACTTGATTCTAGAAATATTTTGTGTTCTTGAGATTGATTGTTGATATTCTAGGTCTAGTTACATGTTCTAAGAACTAAGATATTTTTGATTGTGATTTCCATTATTCTAATCTAGTTCTTGTTTGATAAAACATGCTTAGATTTCTAGATATCTTTGTGATTGAATTTTGAAAGCCTAATCTAGTTCTCTAATTGCATGTTCATAGAGTTTGTTTGATCAACTTGCTCTATTTGCTTGTGTTTGCATCATTTGCATTCACTTAGATCATATGTCTTGTGAAGGGGTTGGAAGTCTCATTTCTAAGAGTGATTCTTTGATTTGAGCATTGGAAGTCTTGGCTAGAGTCGGAAGGACTGAATAGCTAAGCATTGGAAGTCTTGGCTAGGATCGGGGTGATCCGAATAGCTAAGCGTGGAAGTCTTGTCTAAAGTCGGGAGGACTTGGATAGACAATAAAGAAATCTTCCCAGAGACATGAGGTCTTCGATAGGAAGTCGGCATAGTAAGGTCACTAGGCCCGAGGGTAAAATAGGTGTAGATAGCTTGGAGAGTGAATCTTGTGTAGATTGCCTCTTGAGTGTGTATATCCTTTTTGTCATAGTGATGTAGTTTCAACCCGTGGATGTTTCCTCATTTTGAGGCTTTACCACGTAAAAATCCTTTGTGTTGATTTTAGTATTTTAATTTCTTTACTTACTTAGACTTGTGTTGTTTCAATTTTTGATTAATTGATCTTATATTGTTTTGTTGAATCAATATAACTGTATATCTTATGAAGAAAAAGAAATTGCAAGAATTTTGAGACTATACCTATTCACCCCCCTCTAGGTATATTTGACACTATAAGTGATTAAAGGGAATTTCAATAGTTAATTTGACATTGGATTCCCAGATGACCCGGAAGTGCTAGAAGAAATGCATGATGGAGTAATATGGGATGATTTATATGTCCGCCAGAATGTCAACTTAGCCAACACACTTGTCATAGAACCTATGGATTGTTGGGTAACTCCGAAGTATCTGATCAAGCACTCCAACCTGAAGACAGAATTGGGTTTTTGGAATCGTTTCATCATCAACTCACTTAGGCCACAAAATCATTGTTCTGCTATTTCATGTGAGTTAGAAACAATTTTGCACTGTATTCAACAAGGGCGGTTGATTGATGTGGGATTATTGATCAAGTCAGACATCGTCACAATAAGAAAAATGAGGTCTAATTCCCAGTCACTTATGTTCCCTTATCTTATCACTGAATTTTGTAGAAGAGCTGGATTTCAGGAATGATGCTTTTGAGCCGGTTCCTTCAGACTTTAGGATGACCACTTGGAGAAGTTTGTTAACTGAGAGGGACCCATTGAGCAAGAAAAAGAAGACAGGGAAGAAGAAAATTAGAACTTTAGAAGGCATGAGCAGTCATTCTAAGGAAAATGACCATATGGACCTTGATGGACCTTCATCTCCACAGGAAACAGTTGGCAACCAGGTACCATGGACAACACTGATTGCAGGGATGACCAGTCTCCAAACTACAGTAAATCAGCTGAGCACAGATTTCACCAAGGAAATACGGGAGAGTAGAAAAGAAGTTTGGGAAGTAGTGGAAAATATGGAAGATCTACGGACAAATATCACAAAGATGCGTGAAGAGATTCAGATCATGCCATACTCCAGGAAGAAGCAAAGAATTGAATCACGTTCAGTAATTTTAGGAGGACCGATAATTGATACTTATGGAGCAGAGTATCGGGTAGCATTGGAGAGGTCTAAAAAAGAGTTTGAGGAAAGATAACGAGCAGAAGTGGATCGTAAACAAAAGGGACCAGCCTTTGATGAAAGTGGAGAGTCGTCGAAGGACGAGTGACGGGCATCCCTTTTTGATCCATTACTTACCCTGCCATTTTATCTATTTTAGTTTTTGCTTAGTTAAATTGTAGGATTGAAATATTTCCTTTTCTGTGGTTTTTTTTTTCTTTAGAGTTATTTAGTTTGGATAATTGTGAAGGATATGTGTTTGAGAAATATTTAGTTTGAGTATTTTATGTGATTGTTAACCTTTGTGGTTAGAAATTGTGCTTTAATGTTAGGTTATTTATCTCTTGGAGTTGACACACCGGCCACTTGCACGTCTCTGAAGGACAAACAAGCCAAGAGTGCTCATAAAACTGGCGAGAACCTACTTAATTTAAGACTACAATAGAGCAACCACCTCGGTTTTAATCTTTTCATCTCAAACTCTTGCACTTTATTTCACCTTATCTATGTTTATAAACACTTGTGAATAATTGGTGAGTGTGGATATACATATTGCATACAATTTTAGGTTGAATGTGTGGATAGTTGTGAATGAATGAAATTTTGACGTCTAAATTTTGCATTAATTGATTCATTCAATTTTGATTTTGTTAAAGGAAATTTTGCTCGGGATGAGAAATCTCAGTTAACGCCCTCGAGACCACTACCACGTAGGTGGTGGCCAAAATTCATTATATATGTAACAGTGATTTATAAAGTGACAAGTAAGCAAGAATGTTTTTATTGAATATGCATGGTATACAAATACAAAGGTTCTTCTCTCTTTTCTCTCAACTCTCCCTAGGGAATGGTCGATTGTTAGTCGTATGCCTGTCGAATAGTAGTCTCCTCTTTTTCCTTTCTTTTCTTTTCTATTTATACATAGTTTATAGGTCAACAGATTGATTCTACTTTGATTTTCTCAGTCTCCTCCTTACCGGGCGGGATTTCTTGCTTTAATGTCATTGACTTTTGAATTGACGTTCGAATTGAGAGTATCGTGATGGAGATCAGTTTGTTTCCTTTTTGGAATTTATTACTTGTTCTGCATGTAGGTAATGTTTCCAAATATGATTCAATGCATTCCTCGTATCCTTTCAGTATGATCCTTTATGGATGTCATTGGATATGACGATATGGTGTGGTGCATCAACCAGAGAGGTTGATTAGTATTTCGACCTTGATATCTGAGAAGTTTCATCCAGCTTTGAGCCAAATCTGGCTTCCCTTGACCTTTTCGAAGCTAGGTGTGGCCTCGACTGGCCTTTTGAAGCTAGGTGTGGCTTCGACTGACCTCACGGCCTTTTAGGGACATTCTTCTGTGTCAATCGAGGTACAGACGAGTCTCTGGAGCACTTGTGAGATGACCTCGACTTCAGGGAGCTTCTAGTTTTGGTGATGCGGGCTAGATCTGATCACTCCGGGCTTTATCCCGGATGTTTCCGGAGCCCGTCCTTGTTCCTGGGGTGGTATCGCAGTTCGGCTCTGGACAGAGAGATCTCCTGGTGGAAGCTCTCGGGTCCGGGCTTTATCCCGGATGTTTCCGGAGCCTGCCCTTGTTTCTTGGATGGTATAGTAGCTCGGCTCTGGATTAAGAGGTCTCCTGGTGAAACTCTCAGGTATGGAACCAGGTCTGGGATGTGGAAAATTTCCCTTTGGTCCTTAGCCAATTTTGGCTATTAACAGAAGTCCCCTCTGACTTGAACACCAGACGTCGAGCTCGGGGTTGAGGTCAGATTTTCACTTTATTTGGGAAATCTTCCTCTTTTTACCGTTACCGAAATATTAGAGAAATTTCTTCATTTGAATGACGTGTTGCGAACCGACTAATTTATCTTCGAATTAATCTGATTGCTTTACGACAGTCCCCGAGATTTTTTACCGTTACTAGAATCTTGGGGAGATCGTCCTCTTAACTGCGTAAGTGATGTGGCATGAGATGATTAGCCCGCTTTCGAGTTTAATCCGGTTACGTTACCGTAATCGATTTTTTACCGTTACCAGATGAGTATCTCGGTGCTGTTGCCCTTATGCCTATATATATATGTCTGTTTTCCTCCTTATCTTCCTCACATCTCTTCGAGCTAAAAACTTTTTGCTGAGAAATATTTCCATAGCTTTTCCTCCGAGCTTGCTTCTTTCTTCATTCTTCGTCTTTTATAATGTCGAAAAAAAGTCGTGACTCAACTGATTCCATATTCGACGGCGAGGAGGTCGTCAGTATTATTCTGGGGAAGCGGGCTAGGAGGAGTTCTGACGGCGACGATTCTCCGCCCACCTCGCAACGTCGGCGGTCGAGTAGGAATGTATCCATCGGGACTGGGTTCTCCAACCATCCCGACCACCCTTTAGATATCGTTGATGATGACTCCGACAATGAAGCGGCCGGTGGCACTGCGGGGGAGCGTCGGGTCTCGGGTTATGGTCCCTTTGGGGAGAGGCTCCCTCCCTACGATTTCCGGGTTGTCCCAGATTCCACCGTTGACCCGGTGTCGATTGATCGCTTGAGGTCAAAGTTTGGCATCCCCGACAGCGTATCCATCTCGGTACCTCCCAAAAATTATGAGTTTTTCAACCCCCCTAAAGGCGTTCTTCCGATTCATGTGGCCGCTCTTGAGAACGGGGTCAGGCTTCCCCTCCATCCAACCCTTCGGCGGGCTCTCAATGCCATCCAGCTCGCTCCCCTCCAATTGACGCCTGGCTTCTGGAGGCATCTGATTGGTTTCCTTGTCTTATGGAGGGAACAATGCCAGATGAGTAAAGTGACGAGGGAGCCAGGCGCATAGGAGCTGGTTTATCTCTTCCAGATTGGGAGCTTGTCTGGGGCTCCTCGAGGCCAGTTCTATGCCAAGGCAAAGAATAAGCTTAATTTCATCGTTCTTGGTGCCTCGAAGAAGGATCCCGCGTGGAAAGAAGAATGGATCCTGGCGGGGGATGACTGGGGGAGCTCGATTTTCATCGGAGGGCATGAATTCGAGGTTCCTACGGCTTTCAGTGACAAGCCCTCCTGGGACCGGGACTCCCTGCCTTCCGAGTCCAAAGCCGTCTTAAAGGCTATTCTAGCCCGGAATTATCTGAATCCGAGGTTCCCTACTGCTGAAGCTTTTGACCCTCATAGGGTGAACAAGTATTTGCGGATTTCAGACGCTATTCCTCGTAAGTATACTTGTGTTGCTTTGCTTCGCTTTATTACTTATCTTGGTTCTAACATTTTCTTTTTTAATCTGTTTATTCTCAGTTTTTGTCGTGGAGCCGGCCACCTGTCACGTCTCACGCTCTCCTCAAAGTGGAGCTTCTCTTCCCTCCTCTGGGGTCGAACCTGCCCTGGCTTCGTCTATCTCTCCCGCTGGGTCTAAGATGGCCACTCTTGCCTCGCGGGCTTTCCGGGCTTTGGGTAAAGCCCCTCCAGGTTGTTGGCCTGGCTGCTTCTGCCCCCTCGGCCGTGGCCGCTAAAGTTACGACCCCTTCCACTCAAACACCTGATTCCGCTGCGCTTCCAACGACCAAAGCCTCGAAGGTTTTGGGGAAAGGTGTTGCTTCTGGGAAAGGTGTCGTGAATGTTCCTTCCAGTCGCTCCCGGCCCCAGCCGAGCTCGACAGGGCGGGATGAGGTCCTGGAGCAGTTCATAGCGTCCTGTCCGGGTGGCGGGATCTCGAAGATGGCTTCTATGCCTGTGGACATTCTTATAACCAAGGGATCTGCTATCTTAGCTGAGGTAATTGCATTTCCTTCGTGCTACTTTTGTTAATTCGTTTAGTTTCTAACTCGAGTTCTGTAATTTGTAGGCCTTTAAGGTTAATGTCGCGATGGGCCAGCAGGTAGCCCTCCTTCGTGATCGGGCTGCAAAAGCCGAGGCTGAAGCCTAGAAAGCCGGGGAACTGCTTAAGTAGGCTCGGTCTTTAGTAGAAGAGGTGACTTCCAGCCAGGGAAAAATCGAGCTCGAGTGGCTGAGCTTCGCTGCGATCATGAGAGAATGAAGCAATCTTTCGATCAGGAGCGTCTTCCATCTCTCCGGCGGGCTAGGCAGCGGGATTCCTGGAGATCTGAGGCTAAGAAGCTGGACCTCGAGAACCGGTCTCTGATTACTCAGGTGGCCAAACTGCAAGCTGATGCGGAGACCTCCTTCAGTGACGGGTAATTTTATGCTTCCTTTCAGGCCGTGGAAGCTCTTCCTCCTCCCTTTGATTTATCGTCTATTGCGGGCTGGGACAGACAGGAAATAATGCTCAAAGCTGCCGAGTTATCTCGCCCTGAGGGTGACAAGGTGGTTCCTTCTAGCCCAGCAGGAACTGGGAAGCAGCCCGCTCGGTCAGATCCCTAATTCCATCTTCCTTCCTTTATCACCTCGGGTCCCGGGGAGTCTTCCAGCAAAGTGATGTCTTCTCGATCCGAGGAGGACCAATCGGGAGCCAGTGAAGAGGTTATGAGCCTATCTGAGGATCTCCCTTTAACAGAGATGGAGGTCGACAGGAGCCAGATGGGGTCCTTGGCTGCCCTTCTTGACGCGGCTGTCCCTCCTGAGGTTATGGACGTAATTCATGAAGTTTTGGAGGAAGATCCAGCTGATCATCCGATGGAGCCTCTAGATGAAAGCGCGGTCGGCGAGGGTAACCCAGATGGACAGCTGCCTGTAGAAAAGGTTGATGCCGAGGATCAGCAGGAAGGAGGAGGGACAGCGGAGGGGAGCCATGAGAGTCCCAAAGCTTGAAGCAGATGGCTTGTTTTTGATTGCCCGGAAAAAGGGGTGGGCACCCTGTTTTGCTATTATCAATTTTTCATTTTTCTTCTTTCTGTAGCCCGAGTTCGGGGGTTAGGCTCCTCATTTGGATGTAGCCTTATTGGGGGATAGGCCCCCTTTGCCCTTAATGATAAATCGAAGCGCTTTTTTAAGAACTTTTATTCTGTTTCTGGTCTTGAATGGTATCCAGAGTAGCATCTGTAGCAGCAATTAAGATTCGTGTAGGGAATTATGGTGATTTTGATCCTGCACACGAAAGATATATATATATATATATATATATCTGTTTATGTATATATACATTTTTTTTATGGGGTGATAACCCAACCAAGACATTAGGAGGGTTATTTAGCTATTTCCTAGTCTTGGAGATCTGGAGGGAAACTATGCTCTTACACCCAGATCCTTCTTGGGGGTGGTAGCCCGACCAAGGCATCAGGAGGGCTATCGAGCTATTTCCTGGTCTCGAGATCTGGAGGGCAACTATGCTCTTACACTCAGATCCTTCTTGGGGGTGGTAGCCCGACTAAGGCATCAGGAAGGCTATCGAGCTAGTCTCTGGTCTCGAGATCTGGAGGGCAACTATGCTCTTACACTCAGATCCTTCTTGGGGGTGCTAGCCCAACCAAGGCATCAGGAGGGCTATCGAGCTATTTCCTGGTCTTGAGATCTGGAGGGCAACTATGCTCTTACACTCAGATCCTTCTTGGGGATGGTAGCCCGACCAAGGCATCAGGAGGGCTATCGAGCTATTTCCTGGTCTCAAGATTTGGAGGGCAACTATGCTCTTACACTCAGATCCTTCTTGGGGGTGGTAGCCCGACCAAGGCATCAGGAGGGCTATCGAGCTATTTCCTGGTCTCGAGATCTGGAGGGCAACTATGCTCTTACACTCAGATCCTTCTTGGGGGTGGTAGCCCGACTAAGGCATCAGGAAGGCTATCGAGCTAGTCCCTGGTCTCGAGATCTGGAGGGCAACTATGCTCCTACACTCAGATCCTTCTTGGGGGTGGTAGCCCGACCAAGGCATCAGGAGGGCTATCGAGCTATTTCCTGGTCTTGAGATCTGGAGGGTAACTATGCTCTTACACTCAGATCCTTCTTAGGGGTGGTAGCCCGACCAAGGTATCAGGAGGGCTATCGAGCTATCGCCAGGTTTTGAGAGGTTTATGTTGAATTCCCATACGAGGGTATAGTCACTAACGTTGAACATAGTTGGAGACAAAGATGGAAGAGAAAAGGAAAATGACTTTATTGATGATTGAGATGTAATACATCTTTATTAGGACCTGTAATGAAAACTAAGTGGGGGTAGTCTGCTTGAGAACTCATTTCAAGGGTAGAATTTTTTCAAATGATCTGCATTCCAAGTGTGGTTGATGGATCGTCCGTCCATGTCTTCGAGTTTATAAGCTCCATTGCGAACAACTAGCTTTATCAAATATGGCCCTTCCCAATTTGGACTTAAGACTCCATCCGACCTTTTCTGAGTGTTCAGGGTCACTTTCCTAAGTACCAGATCCCCTTCCTTGAATTTCTGGGTCCTAACCTTTTGGTTGAAGTATCTAGCGATCTTGCTCTGGTAGATCGCTACTTTCTCTGCTACCCGGTCTTGCTTTTCTTCTAAGAGGTCTAGACTAGCCCGGAGCTTGACTTCATTATTTTCGGGCTCAAAGTGTTGTACCCTGAACGAGGTTAATTTATGCTCGATGGGGAGGACTGCTTCAACCCCGAAAGCCAGGGAGTAAGGTGTCTCTCCGGTAGCTGTTCTTTTTATAGTCCGGTATGCCCAAAGGACTTCTGGTAGCTCTTCGGACCATTTACCTTTCTTCTACTGAAGTTTCTTTTTCAGGAGTTTCTTGATTGTCTTGTTGGTGGATTCTACCAGCCCGTTAGTCTGGGGATGAGCCATTGAAGCGAGCCTGTGGTCAATCCCCAATCCTTTGCAGAAGTCTTTGAATCGGGCGTTGTCGAATTGCTTTCCTAGGTCGGCTATAATGATGAGAGGGGTCCCGAACCTGCATACCACGTTAGTCTTGATGAACTTGGTTGTATTCTTTTCTGATATTCGAGAAAGAGGTCTGTACTCGACCCATCTTGTGAAGTAGTCGATAGCCACGATAGCATGTTTCATCTGTCCAGGAGCGGTAGGAAGTGGCCCAATTAGGTCGATTCCCCACATGGCAAAGGGGTAAGGTGAACTGAGGGACGACAGTCGCTCGGGTGGCTGGTGGTTCAAGTTTGAGGTTCTTTGACAAGGTTCGCAGGATTTCATAAAACTCTTTGCATCTTGATGGATGGTAAGCCAATAGTACCCCATACGAAGCACCTGATAGGCTAGAGCTTCCCCACCTATGTGGTTCCCACAGTCCCCAGAGTGGACCTCTCTCAATGCACACTTAGCATCATCGGGATGCAAGCACCTAAGTAATGGGAGGGATCTGCCCCTCCTGTAGAGGTATCCGTCCATCATATAGTTTCGAACTGAGAGTCTCTTAACTTTTCGGGCTTGGTCAGGCTCTTAAGGAAGCTCTCCTTCAAGGAGGTAGGCGACAATTGGGTCCATCCAGCAAGGTAGGCGATCTAGGGAACAAATTTCTCCATTTGTGGCTATACTTGGCTGGGTGATTACTTGGAGGGGAATTCCCCTTGGTAGGGATTGGCCTCCGTTCGCCGCTATTTTAGCCAGAACGTCTGCGCGATGGTTTTGGTGTCGAGGCACCTGATCGATCTTGAGTCCCTTGAATTTGCTTTTCAGCAGCTGAGCTAGATTTACGTAGGCGACCATATTATCTCCCTTTGCCTGGTAGACCCCAGTCACCTGGTTTACAACAAGCAACGAATCGCTCTTGATCTACAGGTAGTCGGCCTTTAGCTCGATGGCTACCTTCATCCCGGCTAGAAGGGCTTCATATTTCGCTTTGTTGTTGGTAGCTTTAAACTCGAATCTGAAACAGAGACAGAATTCAGTCCCCTCCGGGTCTATCAAAACTATGCCAGCTCCTCCCCCAGCTCGTCCGGATGCTCCGTCTGAAAAGAGGATCCATGGCTTGCAGCCTTCCGGCCAATTTTTGACCTCGGATATCTTCTCAGGGACCTTGTCTGATACTGATGGATCATCTGGATCTGGGATCGCTGAGAATTCTGCCACGAAGTCGACCAAAGCCTGTGCCTTAATCGCAGTCCGGGGCTTATACTTTAGGTCAAACTGAGTGAGCTCTAGTACCCATAAAACTAGCCTTCCTGACACGTCTGGTCTTTGCAAGAATTGACGGAGGGGTTGGTCTGTCACCACTGCTATTGTGTGAGGTTGAAAATAGGGACGGAATTTCCTCGGTGAGATCACCAGAGCATAAGCGAGCTTCTCCAAGAGAATGTAGTTCCTTTCTGATTTGGTCAAGGCATGACTCACATAGTATATCGGCCTTTGAAAACCGTCGCTACAATCCTTGGCCAAAGCCCCGCTTACTGCAGTTTCTGATACAGCCAGGTAAATCTGTAACTCATCTCCGAGAACTGGCTTGACTAACAAAGGGGGGCTTGTTAGGTACTCTTTCAAAGCTTGAAATGCCTACTCGCTTTCCTGGCTCCATTTCATGTTCTTTCCTTGTTTGATGGCCCTGAAGAAAGGGAGACATTTACCAGTGGAGCGAGAGATAAACCTGTTGAGTGCCGCCACCCGTCCAGTCAGAATCTGTACTTGCTTGAGTGAGGTCAGGGATTCCAGGTCCAAGATAGCTTTGATTTTTTTTTGGGTTGGCTTCTATACCTCTCTTATGAACCATGAAGCCCAGAAACTTCCCTGCCGTTACCCCAAAGGCACATTTGGAGGGGTTCAAACGCATCTGGTTTTCCCTCAATATGAGGAAGGTTTTGCGAAGGTCTTCCTGATGTCCCTTTGTGGTTGGGGATTTCATGATCATGTCGTCGACATATACTTCCATCGTCCTTCCTATCTCGGGCTTGAACAGTTTGTTAACCAGCCGCTGGTATGTGGCCCCTGCATTCTTCAAACCAAACGGCTTCACCTTGTAGCAATATAAGCCCTGCCCAGTAATGAAACTGGTCTTATCTTGGTCAGCCGGGTGCATTTTAATTTGGTTGTATCCTGAGAATGCATCCATAAAGTTCAAAAGTTTATTTCCAGATGTGGAGTCAACCAGCTGGTCGATCTTTGGTAGAGGAAAACTGTCTTTCGGACAACCCCGATTGAGGTCGGTGTAGTCGACACACATACGCCATTTCCCACTCGCCTTCGTGACCATGACCACGTTGGTGATCCATTCGGGGTAACGTACCTCTCTTATCAACCCCGCTTTGATCAATTTATCAACCTCTTCCTGCACCGCCGCGTTCCTATTAGCGTTGAAGTGATGCCTCTTCTGCTTGATGGGCTTGACCGTTGGATTTACTGCTAGCCAGTGGGTGGCCAACGATGCCAGAATTCCAGGCATTTCATCATGGTTCCAGGTGAAGATGTCGCTGAATTCCCTGAGAAGGTCAATCAGTCCTCTTTTTACTTCTGGGTCAAAGGCGGCTCCGACCTTGACGACCTTGGAGGGATCGTCATTCCTGACGGATATTTCTTCTAGTTTGTCCACGGGCTACCCGCTAGCCCATTCCTTACTCCGTTCTTCCTCGTAGGGCATGATAGGTTCATCCTCCGGATGCCCAGGATGTTCCGCGGGCTCCTTCTCCTCCTGGGTTATCCGGGACGTATCCATGTCTTCCTGGATCAATGTCACCTGTACACACTGCTTCGTTAGGGCTGTAGGATTGGCAGATACTGCGTAGCATTTCCTGGCTGCCTGCTGGTCTCCGCGTACCTCTCCTACTTTGGTTCCAACCATGAATTTCAAGACGTTGTGGTATATGGACAAGACTCCCTTCAAGGAGGACAGGAAAGGTCTCCCTAGGATGGCGTTGTAGGCCGATGGGGTGTCTACCACAACAAAGTCGGTCATTACATTCTGCTGAAGCGGGGTGACCCCGATGATTATTGGGAGGATCATTGACCCCACTGGTATGATCGAGTCCCCAGTGAAACCATAAAGCGGAGTGGTACAGCTGTTCTAACAACGTTGTTCAGGTTCAATTTTTCCAGGGTATCCTTGAAGAGGATATCTACACTGCTACCTGTATCCACTAGCACGCGATGGACTAGACAGTTGGCGATCTGTATCGTGATGACCATAGGATCATCATGAGGTTGCACAGTATTGAAGACATCTGCTTCGGTGAATATGATCTGAGCTGACTGAGAGGGCTGTGTCGGGCTCTAGCTGACTTCGAAGATCCCTCGGCTCTCTCCGAGGCGGGAACCTTTCTTGTATGGTTTTTCCGGGAGTTATTGGAAACACCAGCCAATGTAGGACCTCCGCTTATAGTGTGTATCACCTGGATCTGTTGCATTAAGTCAGCCTGCTCCCCTTTCCTCTTTTCTGCGTCCTCACGAATTTCAGCTTGTACCTTCCTTCCAGTCCTGATATTATCTCTGACTTGTTGTAAGAACTCAATCAGGCATCCTCCCCTTATCAGGGCCTCAATCAGGTTGCGCAAGTTATAGCACTCCGAAGTGTTGTGGCCCACGTCTTCGTGAAAGTCGCAGTACTTGTACCGGTTTCTCCTGTCAGTTGGGGCTTTCATGGGAGCGGGCTTTTGGAGCAACCCTTTATCCCGTATGGCAAGGTAGACTGTTTCCCTAGAAGCATTCAAAGGGGTGTAGTAGTCATACCCTTTTTCCCCTTGCATTACTGGAGCCACGGTCCTGGGAGGTGGCGAAGCCTGGGGAGGGGTTCGTTTTGCTGGATATCTTTCTTGCCTATGCGGAGGAGCAGGGAGGCGATAGGTCGACATGTTGGGAGGTTTATTTTGAGCTTTCTGTACTGGCTCAAATTTGGGGGCTTCTTTCTTCAGACGCTTTACCGTTCTCATGTCGTCATGTTCTATCTTGACCTTGAGTTGTTCATCGATCTCGACCTGCTCAAGAGCCTAGTCATAGGCCTCATGTTAAGTCTCGAGAGGTCTCTTGGTGAAAGAACGGAAAAGCTTTCCTGCCCAGAGGTTTCGCCTGAAGTTGGCGAGGGTTTCGTTTTCAGTGAAAACTCCCATTTGTATGACCTCTTTGTGAATTCGCTCCACATATGATCGAAGAGTTTCACTCCGTTCCTAGATCACATATTGGAGGTGTATGGGATCTTTTGGGCGAGGTTTAACTCCTTGGAATTGTGAGCAAAAATTGGTTGATTATTTTTTGAAAGAATCCACGCTTCCAACGGGTAGTTTCCTGAACCAGGTTTTAGCGTAGTCGGTCAAGGTCGTTGGGAACATTCTGCACATAGCTGCTCTGGTAGTGTTCTGGACCTCCATCTGTTGAACGAAGCTCTCTAGGTGGCTTAGAGGATCTTCTGTTCCAGAGAACTTATCTACTGGCATTTTGAATTTTAGGGGGAGCTCTGCTTCCCGGATCCTCCTAGTGAAGGGAGCGTTCATCTCGCTCAGGGGATTCTTTTTATCCTCCTTACTCTTTCCCTTCCTTATCTGTTGGACCTCTTTTTGTAGCTTTGCCAGCTGATCCCTCAGTCGCTTGTTCTGAGGTCTCTTCGAGTTAACCTCAGATTCCTCACTATCGAATCTTTCTGATGAACTAGCGATTTCTATCCGGTCCTCCTCATGGACATGATCTACTCGGGGAGTTTGTCTACTTTCCTCTTCTAGGGCCCGGGTAGTTCTCCTAGATGTAGTTGGATGAGATAGCCCTCGGGGCTTCCGGGTAAAAGCATTCTCGGCAGACTTAACTAGCCGGGGTTGATATTGTGAAAGTCTTCTCGGAGCTGGGGGCATGGGTCCCAGCCTATCCCGGATCGAACGTTGGGGCCCTGATCTATCTCGAGCCAGTTCTGGAGGAGGAGGTCCTAGGCGATCGATAGCAGGTGGTCTAGCTCCGAGCCCGCTCGGCTCTCCTTTATCATCCAGGTTGGTTGGCTGGATTGTGATGCCTTCAGCGAGGAGGCGGACGCGGACGAATTCTAAGAAGGCCGCCGCTTGTTGGTCGAGTGCTGCCTGGCTCACTATGGGGTGACCAATAGCCCGCGTTTTGGTTGTCTGGATCGGAGCTTGACTACTATATCCGGACTTTCTCCCCCTTCCTGGGGCTTTTCGGGTTGGCCTCGTTGGAGATTGCTCCGGGACTCTGTGTCGGCCTTCGGAGGAACAGAGCCTCATAGTTCCTGTAAAATAATGAAAATATAAATACAAACGATTGGTTAATTGGGTGTAAGAGTTCCCACAGACGACGCCAGAAAGTGTTAACAGAAATTTTGCTCGGGATGAGAAATCTCAGTTAACGCCCTCGAGACCACTACCACGTACGTGGTGGCCAAAATTCATTGTATATGTAACAGTGATTTATAAAGTGACAAGTAAGCAAGAATGTTTTTATTGAATATGCATGGTATGCAAATACAAAGGTTATTCTCTCTTTTCTCTCACCTCTCCCTAGGGAATGGTCGATTGTTAGTCGTATGCCTGTCGAATAGTATTCTCTTCTTTTTCCTTTCTTTTCTTTTCTATTTATACATAGTTTATAGGTCAACAGATTGATTCTCCCTTGATTTTCTCAGTCTCCTCCTTATCGGGCGGGATTTCTTGCTTTAATGTCATTGACTTTTGAATTGACGTTCGAATTGAGAGTATCATGGTGGAGATCAGTTTGTTTCCTTTTTGGATTTTATTACTTGTTCTGCATGTAGGTAACGTTTCCAGATATGATTCAATGCATTCCTCGTTTCCTTTCAGTATGATCCTTTATGGATGTCGTTGGATATGACGATATGGTGTGGTGCATCAACCAGGGAGGTTGATTAGTATTTCGACCTTGATATCTGAGAAGTTTCATCCAGCTTTGAGCCAAATCTGGCTTCCCTTGACCTTTTCGAAGCTAGGTATGGCCTTGACTGACCTTTTGAAACTAGGTGTGGCTTCGACTGACCTCGCGGCCTTTTAGGGACATTCTTCTGTGTCAATCGAGGTACAGACGAGTCTCTGGAGCACTTGTGAGAAGACCTCGACTTCAGGGAGCTTCTAGTTTTGGTGATGCGGGCTAGATCTGATCGTTCCGGGCTTTATCCCGGATGTTTCCGGAGCCCGTCCTTGTTCCTGGGGTGGTATCGTAGTTCGGCTCTGGACAGAGAGATCTCCTGGTGGAAGCTCTCTGGTCCGGGTTCTATCCCGAATGTTTCCGGAGCCCACCCTTGTTTCTGGGATTGTATAGTAGCTCGGCTCTGGATTGAGAGGTCTCCTGGTGAAACTCTCGGGTATGGAACCAGGTCTGGGATGTGGAAAATTTCCCTTTGGTCCTTAGCCAATTTTGGCTATTAACAGATTTGATAAGCCAAAGGCTCTCGTGGAGATTGCACATGAATCTACAGGTTTTCATGTCATATAGCCTAACTCGGTTTAAGGGTTTTGAATTCATACATATACTTGTACATGAATGAGCATATAGTAGAAATCGGTTTGGGGGTTGAAAATACACTCTTGAAAATACTATAAAGCGTGTGTCTATTAACCTAGAGAGGGGGTGAATAGGTTTTAATTATTACAAACTTTTCGACTTAATCAATTTTAATAATGCTACCCATATTAGCAATTAATCAATCCAAAGTAAACATGCGGAAAACAGTAAAAACACAAGGATTGATTTACGTGAGAAACCCTCCAACTGGGCAAAAACTCACGGGCTATCCTTCTAGCCACACACGGTCCTCAAATCCATTATTTGAATGAAAGTTTACAACCTAGGTTGACCTTAAGTCACACCATACTTGGTCACTAACCCTTTCACTCTACTCAACGGGCCTTTAATATTGATCCTAAACCAACAAGCTTGTGTGCTAATCCACTTAGTCACAAAGCTTAACAATCAATGAAGAGATAAAGCAACCTATGTGAATATGTAACAATATCCTATCATGCAACTAATGCTAGGCTACACTAAGTGCCTATCTAGGGATTTAAAGATGTCAATAAATGCAAATCCTAGATATTAATATCTAAATGCAAATGCATGAAGATTTAGCTAAAGGGCACAAAGGTCTCAAATAATAGCTATCAATTATCAATGTTCTCAACCAACAAACAACAACTCAATGATGTTATAAATGTCATTAAACATTAACATATGCATTAAATACACATAAAAGATCTAAACCTGGGCATACATGAACATATAAGATGCAATGGAGATTTAGAACATGTTCAAGTTACCTAGTCAACAAAAGCAAGATGAATCCATGGTGAGATGATCCTTGAAGGAAGCTAAATGCACATAGATTGGAGTTTAGTTGAGTAAAGGTGGGTTCTTAGGAGTTTCTCTCTCTTAAGGAAGCTTGTTCTCTCTAAAAATGAGTAAGGAAGAAGAAAGAACATATATATAAGAACCCTAATCAAAATTGCGTCGTTTTGAACTCAAGGAACAAAATCCCGTCAATACTGCTCTTCGTACCGTGGCTCAGGCAAGTTGTCCAGACCGCGGTACACACATTAGTGCACCTACTGGACAACACCGCGGTGTCGGCCGCTGCACATGCAGGTGCACAAGCCACGGTGTAGGCAACAGTGGCCTACTGTACAACACCGCGACTTGGACCGCTATGTGTGCAAGTGTACAGAAAGCGGTGCAAGAAGCATGACCCTACTGATCTATACCGCTCTGTATGCCGCGGTGCAAGCATAGCATGCCAAGCGGTCTAGGCCGCGCTAAGAGAATAAATTCTCTTTTTTTCAGGCAAACTCAACGCACTGAGAAATGTGCAGAAATGTGCAAGTGTTGAGTGTGATAAATGGCATACAATGCATCATTCAATTATATGAAAACAAGAATATAATGTATGCAAGTGAGTGTGTGCAATTAGATCTCTTCAAAGAGAATTAAGCATGCGATATACCTTTGAAGTGCTCTTGAGAATGATAATGCCCTTGAAGCTTGATCACACACAATGAGGCCTAATCTACCCTTACAAAATTAATCCCCAATGTGGTTTATCAACGAAATGAGCCAATCAAAAATATGAGGAACATACAATCTCCCCCTTTGGCTATTTCGTGACAAACCCACCACTCACAAATCATTCTCACAAAAAAAATAAAAATAAGAGGTCAACAAAAAGATATTCTACATTACAAATAGATACCAAGATACTAGGTCTTCAAATCTTCAAGCTCTTGTAGAATAGTCATCCCTACAAAACAATGAGCCTACACTTTCCAAGACAAGTGCATGTGAGGTGATCAAGTGAGAACATAAAGACACGTGTTTGCATTAACGAACACAAAAATGCAATGAAGTGTTATGCTAATGCTCCCCCTAAATGAGTTACTCCCCCTCAACAAGATAATCTCCTCTAATATGCAGCTACCCCCAATCTTCACATTACTCCCCTTTTTTGTCATGAGATAGGCAAAGGAGTAATCCCCAAATGGGTCACTTTAGCAAAGAGAGTTATTTGCAAGATAAGTGCACAATCATATACAACAACTTTATGCAACTTAATTAATAGAGAGAGATTCAAGGAGGTTTTATTTGGAAGAAAAAATGTGTGACTTAGTTGCTTTGGATGTAAGACATGTAACATCAAAGATCAAGCAAATGGTATTTGGCAAAGTGAACATCAAAAGGTTTCCAAAGGAATCCAAACCAATTTGTACCCTTTTGTCATAAATAAACAAGATATAGCTTTAAAATTTTGTAACACACTCAAGCAATTACGTCAATCCTTAATGTTCAATCAAGACTTAGATATAAAATCCTTATTAATTGAATGGATATAAAATCCTTATTGATTGGTGTCTTGCTCAACCATTAAAAAGAGAGACAAGACTAAATTGGATGAGACATCCTTATTTATTGAATGGACACAAGGTCCTTATTGAGTTTAGCCTTGTCAATTGCTTCCACACACATTTACACACATATAATTCATGTGTAATATTTAAGCATGTCAAAATCAAGTTCACATGTCATGGAGATAAATTATAGGTCATTCAAATGTACTTCATAATCAATTCTCCTAATCCAAAAATGCATGTTTGAACATAGAGGTGACATGGATTACAAACAAAGCAAGGCACACTTATTGAAAAAAAAGCTATATAATAATATATATAAGCACAACCAAGATACTCAAGCAATTAATAAAGAAGCATAAAGTTGATCAAATTTGTGCTTATTTCAACTATGCAAGGTTGCTCTCTTTGCTTGAGCTCCCCATATAGGGTCAATCACCAAAACTCATCAAGGCATATGACAAATCCCAATAGACCTACTAAGTGACCTGAACCTAGTTGAGTCTAAGGGTTTTGTAAATAGATCCGCTAGTTGATCATTAGTGCCTACATGCTCAAGTGCAATGCATTTGTTTTCAACTATTTCTCTAATGAAATGATGCCTAATGTCTATATGCTTTGTCCTAGAATGCTGAACCGGATTCTTTGAAATGTTAATTGCACTCATGTTGTCACAATAAAGGGTTAGAGTACCTTGATCAAAGCCATAGTCCACAAGCATTTGCTTCATCCAAAGGAGTTGTGTGCAAGCACTCCCGGCGGCTATATATTCCGCTTCAGCTGTGGATAGAGAGATGGAATTTTGCTTCTTGCAAAACCATGAGGTCAAGTTGTTGCCTAGGAAGAAGCAACCACCCGATGTACTCTTCCTATCATCACAATTCCCTACCCAATCAGCATCACTAAAGCCAACTAAGCTAGCATTAGTGTCAAAATAGTACCATATCCCATAGTTGGATGTCCCATTCACATATCGTATGATTCTCTTCACGGAGGAGAGATGGGATTCCTTGGGATCCGCTTGGTACCTAGCCCACACACCCACACTAAATACTATATCGGACCTACTTGCAGTCAAGTAAAGCAAGCTACCAATCATGCCACGAGATAGACTTTGGTCCACACTCTTGCCACTAGCATCCTTGCTTAGTTTCAAGGTGGTACTCATGGGTGTGTCACAATGTTTGGCATTCTCAAGGCCAAACTTCTTCACTAGGTTCTTAGCATACTTAGCTTGGGATATAAAAATCCCATCATGCAATTGCTTGATTTGCAAACCTAGGAAGTAATTGAGCTCACCAACCAAACTCATCTCAAATTCATGAGACATGACATCAACAAATTGTTGGACTTTGGACATGTTGGTGGAGCCAAACACAATATCATCAACATATATTTGACCTATAAAAAGCTCATCTTTGTTGCCCTTGATGAACAAAGTCTTGTCAACACTACCTCTTGAGTAGCCATTGTCAACAAGATAGAGAGTGAGGCGCTCATACCAAGCCCTCGGTTATTGTTTCAACCCATATAAAGCCTTCTTGAGGCGATAGACATGGTTGGGGTGGTGTGGATCCACAAACCCCTTAGGTTGCTAAACAAAAACTTCCTCATGTAAGAGACCATTGAGGAAGGCACTCTTAACATCCATTTGCTGCAATTTGAACTTGTGCACACATGATATGGATAAGAGAAGCCTTATGGACTCAAGACGGACAACCGGAGAAAAAGTCTCCTCAAAGTCAATACCCTCAATTTCAGAGTATCCTTGTGCTACAAGTCTAGCCTTGTTGCGTACAATATTGCCATCCTCATCTGACTTGTTCCTATACACCCATTTGGTGCCTATGACATTAGTGTCCTTGGGTCTAGGAACTATAGTGTTAAAGGAAATTTAGCTCAGGGCAATAAATCTCAGTTAGCACCCTCGAGATCATTACCACGTAGGTGATGACCAAGGTAGAATGTATATATATAACATGCCTAATGAAATGACAAGGAACCAACGATATTATTAGCTACTTAAAAGAATCAAAAAAGGCTTCCTCTATTGATAATATGTGATATACATCTCTCTCTCTCTCTCTCAAATTGATCTCACTTTTCTCTAGGGTGCAAATGGGTACTTGTTGTGTGCCTGTCGAATAGTAGTCTCCTTTTTCAGAAGGAGGAAGTCCCTTCTTTATACAATGTCTTCGTAGGTTAAACTAATTGATCCTTCCCTTGAGTTTCTCCATCTCTCCCCTCTCTCCCCTCCTTATCGGACGGGATTTTCATTTTAAATGTTATTGACTTTGAGTTAATTGTTGAATCGTGGATATCTTGGCGGAGATCAATTTGTTTCCTACTTGGACTCTATTATTTGTTCTGTACGCATCTAATGTCTTAATATATAATCCTGTGTGTCATCAGATCTAGCATGTTCTCCTGTAGGGATCGTCGAATATGGCATGTAATGTGGCGGGGTACATCAGGTAGTGAGGTCGATTAGTGTTTTAGCCCTAATATAAAGGAATTTCGTCTAATCAGAAGCTAGGTCTATCCTCCCTTGACCTTTTAAAGCTAGGTGTGGCCTCCTGCGGACACCTTACTATGTTAGCGAGGTACTGGTGAGCTTCTGGAGAAGTTACGATGTAATCCCGACTTCGGGGGGGATTTCCTGTTTTCAGGTTCGGTGATGCGGGCTTGATTTGATCATTCCTGGCTCTATTCTGGATGTTTCTAGAGCCCGTCCTTGTTCCTGCGGGGCGGTGCCGTAGCTCAGCTTTTGGTAACATGGTCTCCTGGTGGATGATCTCGGCATGGAGCCAGGCCTGGAGGGTGGAAAATTTCCTTTTGGTCCTTAACCAATTTTTGCTATTAACAGAAGTCCCTTCTGACTTGAACACCGGTTGTCGAGCTTTGGGTTGGGGTCAGATTTTTTATTTTATTTGGGAAATCTTTCCTTCTTTACCGTTACTAGAATATTGGGGAAATCTTCACATTAACTATGTAAGTGACGTGGCGTGAACTGACTAATTTATTTCTGAATTAATCCGGTTGCGTTACGGTAGTCCCCAAGATTCTTTACCATTACCAGAATTTTGGGGAGATCTCCTCATTAACTGCGCAAGTGACGTGGCATGAACTGACTAACTTGTTTCCGAGTTAATCTGGTTACGTTACGGCAGTCCCGAGATTCTTTGTGATCTCAACCGAAGATCTCGACAGCTCGTGCTGCTGCCCTCTTGCCTATATATACTTGTTTATCTCAACATCTTCCTCACATCTCTCAAACTCAAATTTTTCCCAAGATATACTTTCTCTCATAGCCTTTCTCTCAAGCTTATCTTTTTCTTCATTCTTCATCCTTACTGACTTCATTATGTCGAAAACCATTCATGATTCTGTTGACTCCATAGTTGACGACGAGGAGGTCTTTAGCCTTGCCCCGGGGAAATGGGCAAGGAGGATCTTAGACAGCGATGATTCCACGCCCAACCCACAGCGTCGGAGGTTGAACAGGAATGTGTACATTGGGACCGGGTTTTCTAACCATCCTGACCACCCTTTGGATATAGCCGACGATGACTCCGATAGAGAGGTGGGCGTCGACACCGCGGGGGAGCATCGAGTCCCAGCTTCCCCCCCCCCCCCCCCCCTTGGAGAGGTTTCCTCCCTATGATTTCAGGGTTATCCCTGATTCCATCATTGATCCGGTCATGATTGACTGTTTGAGGTCGAAATATGGTATTCCCGACAGCGTTTCCATCTCTGTACCTCCTAAGGGTTATGAGTTCTTCGACCCCCCTAAGGGCATCCTTCCAATTAATGTCGCGGCTCTCAAGAATGGGGTTAGGCTCCCCTTCCATCCTACTCTTCGGCAAGCCCTCAATGCCATCCAGCTTGCTCCCCTCCAGTTGACGCCCAGCTTCTGGAGGCATTTGATCGGTTTCCTCGTGCTATGGAGGGAATAATGCCAGCTAAACAAGGTGACGAGAGAGCCTGGAGCAGAGGAGCTAGCGTATCTTTTCCAAATCAGAAGTCTATCTGGCGCTCCTCGAGGTCAATTTTACGCTAAGGCTAAGAACAAGCTCAACTTCGTTATTCCCGGCACTTCGAAGAAGGACCCCGCCTGGAAGGAAGAATGGATCCTTGTGGGGGATGATTGGGGGAGCTCGATTTTCATTGGAGGGCATGAGTTCGAGGTTCCCACAGCTTTCAGTGACAAACCCTTGTGGGACCGGGACTCCCTGGCCTCTAAATCTGAAACTATTTTGAAGGCTATTTTAGCCAGGAACTACTTGAACCTGAAGTTCCCAACAGCTGAAGCCTTCGATCCTCGTAGGGTGAACCAATACCTGCGGATCTCAGACGCAACTCCTCATAAGTGTCATTGAATTGCCTTGCCTTGTCTTGTTGATTAGCTTGGTTCTAACATTTTCTTTTTTGATTTGTTTACTCATAGTTTTGTCGTTGAACCAACTTCCCGCGACGTCCAACGTTTTCCTCAAGCTAGAATTCCTCTTCCCTTTGATGGGGTCGCACCAGCTCTTGCTCCATCTACCTCTACAGTTGGGTCCAAGATGGCCAACCTTGCATCGCGGGCTTTCCGGGCTTTGGGTAAAGCTCCCCAGGCTGTTGGTCCGACTGCTTCTGCCCCTTCTATTGTAGTCGCTAAAATTGCTACCCCCTCGATTCACCCTTCTGATTCCGCTGCTCTTCCAACCCCCTAAGCTTCGTAGGATTTTGGAAGGGTGTCGCAAGGATTCCTTCTAGCCGTTCCCGCCCTCAGTCGAGCTTGATGGGGCAGAACAAAGTCCTGGAACAATTCATCGCGTCTTGTCCGGGCTATGGGATCTCCAGGATGGCTTCCATGCCCGTGGATGTCCTGATCACCAAGGGGTCTGCTATCTTATCTGAGGTAATTGCATTTCCCTCATACTACTTCTGCTAATTTGTTCAATCTCTAACTCTGGCTTTGTCTTTTGTAGGCTTTCAAGTTTAATGTAGTGATGGGCCAGCAAGTAGCCGTCCTTCGCGACCAAGCTGCAAAAGCCGAAGCCGAAGCCGAGAAAGCCATAGGATTGCTCAAGCATGCTCAGTCTTTAGTGGAAGAGATGACCTCCAACCAGGGAAAGGTTGAGATCGAGATGGCTGAGCTTCGTTGTGACCATGGGAGGACGAAGCAATCTTATGATCAAGAGCATCTTCAATCTACCCGGCGGGCCAAACAGAGGGATTCTTGGAAAGCTGAGGCTAAAAAGTTGGACCTCGAGAATCAGGCTTTGATTGCTCAGGTGACCAAGCTGCAAGCTGACGCGGAGACCTCCTTCAGCGATGGATACTTCTACGCTTCCTTTCAGGCAGTAGAAGATCTCCCTCTTCCCTTTGACCTGTCATCTATTGCTAGCTGGGATAGACAGGAAATAATGATTAAGGTTGCTGAGCTATCTCGCCCTGATGGCGACGAGGCAGTTCCTTCGAGCCAAGTAGGAGCTGGAAAACAGCTCGTCCAGACAGATCCTCCATTTCCTCCTCCTACCATTACTACTTCAGATCCTTGGGAGTCTTCCAGTAAGGTTCTGTCTTCTCGATCCGAAGGGGACCAGTCAGAAGCTAGGGAAGGGGCTAGGAGCCCGTCTGAGGAACCCCTATAATAGAGATGGAGGTCGACAGGAGCCAGACGAGATCCATGGCTGCCCTTCTTGATGCGGCTATCCCGCCTGAGGTTATGGAAGTGATTAATGAAGTCTTAAAGGAAGATCCTGCTGACCAATAGGTGGAGCCTCTAAATGGAGGAATGGTTGGAGAGGATAACCAAGATGGACAACTACCTGAAGGGGGGTCGATGGCGAGGATCAGCGTGAAGGAGGAGGATCGGCAGAGGAAAACCAAGAGAGTTCCAAAGCTTGAAGCAGTTCGTTTATGACTTGTCTTGATTGCCCGGAAAAAGGGGTGGGCACCTCATTTTTCTCTTATTTAGTTTAGCTTTCTCTCCTTTTTTATATCCCGAGCTAGGGGGTTGGGCTCCCCGTTAGATAGATGTAGCCTTACCGGGGGATAGGCTCCTCTTATCTTTAATGAGAAATCAACTCGCTTTGAGAACTCTTGTTTCATTCCTGGTCTTGAATAGGAACCAAAATTGCATCCGCAACGACAATTTGTTCATACTTCATTTTAAACTTTGGTAGGGAATTCTTATTATGATGATCTTGATCCTGCACACGAAAACAAATATTTGTTTTTAAATCCGTCTTAGGAGAGGTAGCCTGATTGAGGCATCAGGAAGGCTGTTTAGCTATTTCCTGGTCTCGAGATCTGGATGGCAACTATGCTATTACACTCAGACCCTTCTTGGGGGTGGTAGCCCGACCAAGGCATCAGAAGGGCTATTTAGCTATTTCTTGGTCTCGAGATCTGGATGGCAACTATGCTCTTACACTCAGACCCTTCTTGGGGGTGGTAACTCGACCAAGGCATCAGGAGGTAGCGAGGGGGCTTCCCCGGCTAATCACTGGTCTTGAAGTGTCCATGTTGAATTTCCCACTCAAGGATGTAGACACTAATGTTGCACATAGTTGGAGATAAAGATGAAAAAAAAATAACTTTATTGATGACCGAGATGTAGTACATCTTTATTAGGGATTCTAATGAAACCTAAATGGGGGTAGTCTACTTGAAAAACTCCCTGCTCAAGGGTAGAATTTCCTCAAGTGATCTGCATTCCAAGTGTGGTCGATGGGTCGTCCATCCATGTCTTCGAGTTTGTAGGCTCCATTGCGGACAACTAGCTTTATCAAATATGGCCCTTCCTAATTGGGGCTTAAGACTCCATCCGACATTTTTTGAGTATTCAGGGTCACATTCCTAAGCACCAGATCCCCTTGTTTGAAATTCCGGGCTCTGACCTTTCGGTTGAAATATCTAGCGATCTTGCTTTGGTAAATTGCCACTTTCTCCGCGACCCGGTCTTGTTTCTCTTCTAGGAGGTCCAGATTAGCCTGGAGCCTGACCTCGTTACTTTCGGGCTCAAAGTGTTGTACCCTGAACGAGGTTAATTTATGCTCGATTGGGAGGACCGCTTCAATTCCGAAAGCCAGGGAGTAAGGTGTCTCCCCGGTAGCTGTTCTCTTTGTAGTCCGGTATGCCCAGAGGACTTCTGGCAGTTCTTCAGCCCATTTGCCTTTTTTCTGCTTTAGCTTCTTCTTTAGAAGTTTCTTGATAGTCTTATTGGTGGATTCCACCAGCCCGTTAGTTTGGGGATGGGCTACTGAAGCGAGCCTGAGGTCGATCCCCAATACTTTGCAGAAATCTTTGAATCGGGCGTTGTCGAACTGCTTCCCCAGGTCAGCTATAATGATGAGAGGGGTCCCAAATCTACATACCACGTTGGTTTTGATGAACTTGGTCATATTCTTTTCTGATATCCGAGAAAGAGGCTCTGCCTCGACCCATCTTGTGAAGTAGTCGATTGCCACAATAGCATGTTTCATTTGTCCGGGAGCGTAGGGAGTGGTCCATTTAGGTCGATTCCTCACATGGCAAAGGGGTAAGGTCCTAAGGGACGACAGTCACTCAGGTGGCTGGTGGTTCAAGTTTGAAGTTCTTTGACATGGCTCGCAAGATTGAACAAAACTCCTTGCTTCATGGTGGATGTTCGGCCAATAGTACCCCATACAAAGCACCTGATATGCTAAAGCGTCCCCACCTATGTGGTTCCCATAGTCTCCAGAGTGGACCTCTCTTAGTGCCCATTTAGCATCATCAGGATGCAAGCATCTAAGTAAGGGGAGGGATCTGCCCCTTCTATAAAGGTACCCGTCTACCAAACAATATCGGACCGATAGTCTTTTAATTCTTCAAGCTTGGTCGGGCTCTTCGGGGAGGTCTCCCTCAAGGAGGTAGGCAGCGATCGGGTCCATCCAGTAAGGTTGGCTATGTAGGGAGCAGATTTCTTTATTTGTGGCTATGCTTGGTTGGGATATCACTTGGAGGGGAATTCCCCTTGGTAAGGATTGGCCTCAATTTGCAGCTATCTTAGCCAGAACATCTGCGCGGTGGTTTTGGTGTCGAGGCACCTGATCGATCTTAAACCCCTTAAACTTATTTTTTAGCAACTGAGCTAGCTTTAGGTAGGCAGCCATGTTATCTCCCTTTGCCTGGTACACCCCAGTCACCTGATTGACAACAAGCAATGAGTCGCTCTTGATTTGCAGGTAATCGGCCTCTAGTTTGATGGCTACTATCATCCCGGCTAGGAGGGCTTCGTACTCTGCTTCATTATTGGTGGCTTTAAACTCGAATCTGAAACAGTGGCAGAATTCAGTCCCCTCCAGGTCTATTAAAACTATGCCAGCCCTTCCCCCAGCTTGCCCAGATGCTACATCTGTAAAGATGGTCCATGGCTTGCAGCCTTCCAGCCAATTATCGATCTCAGATGTCTTTCCAGGAGTCTCATTTGGTGCTGAGGGATTCTCTTGATCTGGGAGCGCTGAAAATTCTGCCACGAAGTCAGCCAAAGCCTGTGCCTTAATCGTGGTCCGGGGCTTATACTTTAAATCGAACTGAGTGAGCTCTATGGCCCATAAGACTAGCCTTCCAGATACGTCTGGTCTTTGTAAGATTGGCAGATAGGTTAGTCCGTCACCAATACTATTGTGTGAGCTTGAAAATAGGGACAGAGCTTCCTCGCTGAGATCACCAGAGCATAAGCGAGCTTTTCCAGGAGAATGTAATTCCTCTCTAACTTGGTTAAAGCATGACTCATATAGTATATGGGTCTTTGAAAACCATCGCCACACTCCTTGGCCAAAGCTCCGGTTACTGCAGTTTCTGAGACGGCCAAGTAGATCTGCAGCTCTTCTCCGAGAACTGGCTTGACTAATAACGATGGGCTTGTTAGGTATTCTTTCAAGGCTTGGAAGGCTTGCTCGCTCTCCTGGCTCCATTTTATGTTTTTCCCTTGTTTGATGGCTTTGAAGAAAGGGAGACATTTATCGGTGGAGCGAGAGATAAACCTGTTGAGCGCCGCTACACGTCCAGTCAGAATTTGTACCTGTTTGAGTGATGTTGGGGATTCCAGGACCAAGATAGCTTTGATTTTTTCTGGATTGGCCTCTATGCCTCTCTCATGAACCATGAAGCCTAGAAACTTCCCCCCTGTTACCCCGAAGGCACACTTGGAGGGGTTCAACCGCATCTGGTTTACTCTCAGTATGAGAAAGGTCTTGCAAAGGTCTTCCCGATGTCCTTCTGTGGTTAGTGATTTTGTGATCATGTCGTCGATGTATACTTCCATCGTCATTCCTATCTCGGGCTTGAACAGCTTGTTAACCAGCCGCTGGTATGTAGCCCCTGCATTCTTCAAACCAAACGGCATCACCTTGTAATAATACAAGCCCTGCCCAGTAATGAAACTGGTTTTATCTTGGTCAGCCGGGTGCATTTTAATTTGGTTGTATCCTGAGAACTCGTCCATAAAACTGAAGAGTTTATTTCCAGATGTGGAGTCAACCAGCTGGTCGATCTTTGGTAAAGGAAAATTGTCTTTTGGACAAGCCCGATTGAGGTCAGTGTAATAGACACACATACGCCACTTCTCATTCGCCTTCGTAACCATGACCACGTTGGCGATCCATTCGGGATAGCATACTTCTTTGATAAACCCTGCCTTGATCAATTTATCTACCTCTTCCTGTACCGCAGCTTCCCTCTCCGCGTTGAAGTGACGCCTCTTCTGTTTGACTAGCTTGACTGTTTGATCTACCGCTAGTCGATGGGCGGCCAATGATGCCGGGATTCCAGGCATTTCATCAAGGCTCCAAGCGAAGATGTCGCTGAATTCTCTGAGAAGATTAATTAAACCTTCTTTCACTTCTGGTTCAAGGGTGGCCCAGACCTTGAAAACCTTAGAGGGATCATCATCTTTGATGGGTATCTCTTCTAGTCTATCTACGAGCTGTCCGCTGGCCCACTCCTTGTTTTGTTCCTCCTCATAAGGCTTAATAGGTTCGCTTTCTGGATGCTCATGATGCTATGCAGGCTCTATCTCTTACTGGATTATCCGGGATGTTTCCATGTCTTCCTAGACTAATGCCACATGTACGCATTGTTTTGCTAGAGCTGTAGGATTGGTAGACACTACGTAACATCGCCTAGTTGGTCTCCGCGTACTTCTCCTACCTTGGTTCCAACTAGGAACTTCAGGACATTGTGGTATATGGACAAGACTCCCTTCAAGGAGGACATGAATGGTCTCCCTAGGATGGCATTATAGGCCGATGGGGTGTCAACCACAAAAAAGTCGGTCATAGCATTCTGTTGGAGAGGGGTGATTCCGATAATCACTGGGAGGATCATCGACCCCACTGGTATGATCGAATCTTCAGTGAACCCATAAAGTGGAGTTGTACAGCTATTGTAACAACATTGCTTCAGGTTTAATTTTTTCAAAGTATCCTTGAAGATGATATCTACATTGCTATATATATCTATGAGCACGCGATGGACCAGACAGTTGGCAATCTGTATTGTGATTACCATGGGATCATCATGAGGTTGCACGGTGTTGAAGACATCTACTTCAGTGAAAACGATCTGTGCCGACTGGGAGGACTCTATCGGGCTTTGGCTGACCTTGAAGACCCCTTGGCTTTCTTCTATGCGAGGAATCTTCCTTGTATGGTTTTTTCAGGAATTATTTGAAGTGCCAGCCAGTGTGGACCCTCCGCTGATAGTGTGTATCACCTGGATTTGTTGTATTAAGTCAGTCGGTTCCCCCTTTCTCTTATCCGCATCCTCTCGGATCTCGGCTTGTACCTCCCTTCCAGTCCGAATATTATCTCTGGTCTGCTGTAGAAACTGAATCAAGCATCCCCCCCTTATCAGGGCTTCGATCTGGTTGTGCAAATTATAACACTCTGAAGTGTTATGGCCCACGTCTTCATGGAAGTCGCAGTACTTGTACCGGTTCCTCCTGTCAGCTGGGGCTTTCATGGGAGCAGGCTTTTGGAGTAGCCCCTTGTCTCGTATAGCAAGGTAGACCGTTTCCCCGGAAGCGTTCAAATGAGTGTAGTAGTCATACCCTTTCTCCCCTCGCATTACAGGGGCAACAGACCTGGGAGGTGGCGAAGCCCGAGGAGGGGTTCATCTTACTGGATATTGTTCTTGCATGTGCTGAGGAGCGGGAATGCGATAGGTCAACCTATTGGGAGGTTTATTCTGAGCTGGCTCAAATTGGGGGCTTCTTTTTTCAGACGCTTCACCGTTCTCATATCGTCGTGTTCCATCTTGACTTTGAGTTGCTTGTCAATCTCGACCTGCTCAAGAGCCCGATCGTAGGCCTCCTGGTAAGTCTCGGGAGGTCTCTTGGAAAAGGAGCGGAAAAGCGTTCCCACCCATAGGTTTCGCCTGAAGTTGGCGAGAGTTTCTTTCTCGGTGAAAACTCCCATTTGTATGACCTTTTTGTGAAAAAGTTCCACATACGATCGAAGTGTCTCACTTCGTTCCTGAATCACATATTGGAGGTATATGGGATCTTTCGGACGAGGTTTGACCCCTTGGAACTGCGAGCAAAAGTCTGTTGATAACTTCGTGAAAGAGTCCACGCTACCAGCGGGCAGCTTTCTGAACCAAGTTTTAGCGTAGTAGGTTAGGGTCGTTGGAAACATCCTACACATAGCCGCTCTGGTATTGTTCTAGACCTCCATCTGTTGAACGAAGCTCTTTAGGTGGCTTAGAGGATCTTCCGTTCCAGAGAACTTATCTGCTGGCATTTTAAATTTTGGTGGGAGCTCCGCTTCTTGGATCCTCCTAGTGAAGGGAGCGTTCATCTCACTCAAGGGATCCTTTTTATCCTCATCATTCTTTCCTTTTCTTATCTGGTGGACCTCTTTTCATAGCTTTGCCAGCTAATCCTTCAGTGGCTTGTTCCTAGGTTTCTTTGAATTAACCTCGAATTCTTCACTATCGAGTCTCTCTGATGAACTGGAAACCTCTATCCGGTCCCCTTCATGGACAGGATCCATTTGGGAAGTTTGTCTACTCTCCTCCTCTTGGGCTCGGGCATTCCTCCTTGATGCAATTGGGTGGGATAGCTCTCGTTGCTCCCGTGTCAAAGCATTAGCGGCGGACTTAACTCGCATGGGTTGATATTGTGAAGGTCTTTTCGGAACTGGGGGCATGGGTCCCAGCCTATCCTGGTCAAAAGTTGGGGCCCCGACCTATCTCGAGCTGGCTCTGGAAGAGGAGGTCCCATGCGATCGAAGGCAGGCTGCCTAGCTCAGAAACCTGTTCGGCTCTCCCTGATCATTCAGGTTGGTTGGCTGGACCGTGATTCCTTCAGCGAGCAGGCGGATGCGGACGGTTTCCACGAAGGCTGCCGCTTGTTGGTCGAGCGCGGCCTGGCTCACTATAGGGTTGTCAGAAGCCCGCTCATTAGTTGTTTGGACCGGAACTTAACTGCCATATCCTGATTTTCTCCCCTTTCTAAGGGCCTTTCAAGTAGGTCTCGCCGGGGGTTGCTCTGAAACTCCATGTTGACCTTAGGAAGAGCGGAGCCTTACAGTTCCTGTAAAACAACGAAAATGTAAATGCAAATAGTTGATCAGATTAACTTGGTGTAGGTTTTATTTTCCTACAGACGGCGTCAGAAAGTGTTAACGGAAATTTAGCTCGGGGCAATAAATCTCAATTAGCACCCTCGAGATCATTACCACGTAGGTGATGACCAAGGTAGAACGTATATATATAACAATGCCTAATGAAATGACAAGGAAACAACAATATTTTTAGCTACTCAAAAGAATCAAAAAAGGCTTCCTCTATTGATAATATGTGATATACATCTCTCTCTCTCTCTCAAATTGATCTCACTTTTCTCTAGGGTGCAAATGGGTACTTGTTGTGTGCCTGTTGAATAGTAGTCTCCTTTTTTCAGACGGAGGAAGTCCCTCATTTATACAATGTCTTCGTAGGTTAAACTAATTGATCCTTCCCTTGAGTTTCTCCATCTCTCCCCTCCTTATCAGACAGGATTTTCATTTTAAATGTTATTGACTTTGAGTTAATTGTTGAATCGTGGATATCTTGGCGGAGATCAATTTGTTTCTTACTTTGACGCTATTACTTGTTCTGTACGCATGTAATGTCTTAAGATATGATCCTGTGTGTCTTCAGGTCTAGCATGTTCTCCTGTAGGGATCGTCAAATATGGCATGTAATGTGGCGGGGTACATCAGCTAGTGAGGTTGATCAGTGTTCTAGCCCTGTTATAAAGGAATTTCGTCTAATCAGAAGCTAGGTCTATCCTCCATTGACCTTTTGAAGCTAGGTGCGGCGTCCTGCGGACACCTTACTATGTCAGCGAGGTAGTGGCGAGCTTCTGGAGAAGTTACAAGGTAATCCTGACTTCGGGGGGGATTTCCTATTTTCAGGTTCGGTGACGCGGGCTTGATCTGATCATTCCTTGCTCTATTCCGGATATTTCTGGAGCCCGTCCTTGTTCCTGCGGGGCGGTGCCGTAGCTCGGCTTTGGGTAACATGGTCTCCTGGTGGATGATCTCGGGCATGGAGCCAGGCTTGGAGGGTGGAAAATTTCCTTTTGGTCCTTAGCCAATTTTGGCTTTTAACATATAGTCCAAACCTCCTTTCTTTCAAATTGGTTTAGCTCTTCTTTCATGGCAAGAACCCAAAATTCATCATTTAAGGCTTTATCAACCTTTTTGGGTTCAATTTGAAAGGTGTAACAAGTATAGCTAATTTGATTAGCTATTTGACGCCTAGTCCTAACACCCTCATTCACATCTCTAAGAATGTCATTCTTGTTGTGGAGATATCTAACCCATGGAGCGGGTTCTTTAGAGTCTAAAGATAGATCTCTATCAAGAGGTTGAATGACCTCTTCATCAAGACTTGACTTCACATTAATTGAAGTCTCACCATTCTTCTCCAAGGAAGAATCATCAAGCAGAATAACCTCCTCATCATGGTCTATAATCTTAGCCCTACAATCATCGATGACAACATTAGATGATTCCATGACACTTCGAGTTTTTAAATTGAAAACTCTATAGGCCTTACTATTAAGGGCATAGCCAATGAAAATTCCCTCATCACTCTTGGCATCAAGCTTGCCAAGTTGATCTCTGTCATTTAGAATGTAACATTTTCTTCCAAATGAGTGGAAGTAGCTAACATTTGGCTTCCTACCCTTCCATAATTCATATGAGGTTTGCTCAGTACCCGACCTTAGAAAGACTCTATTTCCTATGTAGCAAGTCGTATTGACGGCTTCGGCCCAAAGTTTTCTAGGGACATTGTTGCTAAGCAACATCACATATGCCATCTCTTGAAGAACCCTATTCTTCCTCTCAACCAACCCATTTTGTTGAGGTGTTCTAGGAGCCGAAAACTCAAGGGAAATGCCTAAGCTATTGCAACAGCTTTCAAAACAAGCATTCTCAAATTCCCTCCAATGGTCTCTCCTAATCCTCTTAATGCTTTTAATGTGTGAGTTCTTTTCATTTTGAATTTTAGTGCAAAGCATTTTAAATTTTTCAAAAGTTTCAGATTTTTCTCTAAGAAAATAAGTCCATGTGAACCTAGAGAAATCATCTACACAAACAAAAATATATCTCTTGCCACCGAGACTCTCGGTTTGCATGGGACCCATAAGGTCCATATGTAGAAGCTCTAATGGCTCTTTGGTGGCGAGATACTTGCCTTTCTTATGCATACTTTTAGTTTGTTTTCCTTATTGACAAGTTCCACAAACACCATCAACTTTCTTCCCAAGCTTAGGGAGGCCTCACACAACCTTGAACTTATCTAAGATCCTCAAATCTCAATAGTTCATATGGCCAAGTCTTTGATGCCACAACTCAACTTCCTCACACTTGGACATATTACAAAAGATAGCACTAGCTTCAAGAAAATAGCAATTATCACTATATCTCTTTCCTTTTAGCAAGGTTTGTCCATTTGGCATTAAAATAGAACAATCATTTTTGTTAAACAAAACGGAGAGTCCATCATCATTAAGATGAGAAATGGTTATAAGATAGGCTTGCAAGCCATCAACAAGTAAAGCATTGGACAAAGAGGGTAAATCGGGAATGAAAATGGTTCCTTTCCCTATAACTTTCTTTCTAGATCCATCACCAAAGGTGAAAAACCCTTCATCCTCCATTACAAGAGATTCAAAGAAACTCTTGTTCCCCGTCTTGTGCCTAGAGCACCTACTATCCAAATACCAAGTGTTAGAGGCATTTTCCTTCAAGGCAATTTAAGCCACATGGCAAAAGTATTCATCTCTTCTAATCCACCTAGGTGAAATGCTCTCTCTCCTAGTGGTCTTAGTCATATTGGCTCTAGATTTCTTAGGATCATGCAAATTGGCTCTATGATTCCTAGGAACATGCATTGTGGCTCTAGCCCTACTTCTTTCAATCATGCTTCTAGTTCTACACATGTCAATATACTTAAAGCAATTTGGTCTAATATGACCATCAACACCACAAAAGTGACATGTAGGAATGAAATAAGATATCATACCATTCCTTTATGAGTGCAAAGGAGCTTTCCCATGCCTTTGAGCTTGTCTTTGGTGTTGAATTTATTCTCTCCTTCTTGGTTGTTGAGTTGGAGTAGATTGCTTACTTGGTTGACCTTGCATGAATTGCTTCTTGGCTTGGTGGTATTTGAGTTGAGGGAAACTTGCTTGACAAACCCTCGTTGGTTAAGCTTGAGCTTGTTTCCCCTGTGCTACCTTGACTTGAGAATCCTTAGAGCACTCTCCTAGTTCAATCTTCTTCCTAGGATGTTGTGGGGGTGGAGGCTCTTTAATGTCCAAGCTCTTGACAAACACAGTCTTGCCTGAGGATGAGGTCTCCTTGTCATCTTCATAGTCAAGATCTTTCTTATCACTTGGCCTCTTACCAACTCCCAACATGTGGTCAAGTTTCTTCGTGCTTGAAGTCATCTTAGCAATGATATCTCTTGCTTCTTCAAGCTCTTTTTCCATCAATTCCTCATTTCTTTTTGATATCTTCACTTCTCTATTTAGGTGAGTAACTTCAGTAGATAGCTTGAGATTCTCTCTTTGTAGCCTTTGAATCTATTTCTTCATCTTCAATCTTGAGTTTGAAAATGCTCAATGAACCCTTCGAGATCCATTCCTCATACATCCATACTTGTTGAATGGGATGAAAAGTCACCATCACTAGAGTCATGTTCACTTTGTTTCTCTTCCTCTTTATCACCTATTGCTTCCTTACTCTTAAGAGAAGATGCAAAGGCAATAAAGTTTGCCATATGGTCCTCATCATGTAAGGATTCTTATTCTTCTTCCAAGTCATCACAATCACTCCACGTGGCAGCCATAGCCTTTCCTTTCTTCTTGTTCTTAAATTGCCACAATCTGTGGAGATGTGTCTGAAGCCTCCGCATTCGAAGCATTGAATCCCTTTTCTCCTGAGCTTGTCTTCACTTGACTCAAACTTCTTAAAAGGAGTCTTCTTCTTCATTTCCTTTCCTTTGGATCCAAAGCCCTTCTTTTCAAATTTGATGAATTTCTTGAACCTTTTGACCATGAGGGCCATCTTTTCATTCGAGTCTTCCTCCTCCTTCTCAACCTTAGGGGTTTTCAAAGCAATACTCTTTTGCTTCTTTGGAGGTGTAGGTGTAGGAGTCCACCTAGACTCATATGCTAGAAGTCTTCGAATAACTTCACTTGGCTTCATGTTCTTATAGTCACTATTCTCTTCAAGTGCCGTCGCTTTTGACTCAAATGTTGCCGGAAGAGACCTCATAATTTTTTGCTTGATTCTCCTATCCAAATAGGGGTTACAAAGTTGATGGCTTTGATTGACTATGTCCATCAACTTCACTTGAAAGTCATTGAAGCATTCGTCCTCTTCCATTCTAATTTGCTCAAATTGTGTTTGGAGGACTTGAAGCTTGGAGTCCTTGACCACCTCGGTTCGCTCATGGGCCGTCTCTAGAATCTCTCATGCCTCTTTTGCAATCCTAGTTGTTTGAATCAACTTGTATTGATTGTCATCCATTGCACAAAGAATGGCATGCATGGCCTTGTTGTTCAACTTGGATGCTTCGAACTCTTGAGTTGACCATTCCGACTTTGGCTAAGGAACTACATTTTCGTCTTCAAGAGTCTTTTCCGGAGGAGTGTAGCCATCTTTAATTGCTATCCATGCTCGGTCATTTATTTGGCAAATGTAAGACTTCATCTTGCCTTTCCAAGAGGCATAGTTTACTCCGGTGAGCAAATGGGGTCTTGTGCTAGAGGCTCCCTAATTTCCACTTCCGTTCCCACTCATAGTGTTTGGGTATGAATGTGATGAATGTTAATGTATGCAACAAACAAAAAACAAAATGCAAGATGCAAGACACACAAAGAGCAAGGATCCCCTAAGTATATCTAGGATCCCGCTCTGATACCAATTGAAAATACTATAAAGCGTTTGTCTATTAACCTAGAGAGGGGGGGGGGGGGGGGGGGGGGTGAATAGGTTTTAGTAGAATTATTACCAACTTTTCGACTTAATCAATTTTAATAATGCTACCCCATATTAGCAATTAATCAATCCAAAGTAAACATGAAGAAAACAATAAAAACACAAGGATTGATTTACGTGAGAAACCCTCCAACATGGAAAAAACTCACGGGCTATCCTTCTAGCCACACACGGTAATCCACTATTTGAATGAAAGTTGACAACCTAGGTTGACCTCAAGTCACACCATACTTGGTCACTAAATCTTTCACTCTGCCCAATGGGCCTTTAATAGTGATCATAGACCAACAAGCTTGTGCGCTAATCCACTTAGTCACAAAGCTTAACAATCAATGAAGAGATAAAGCAACCTATGTGAATATGTAACAATATTCTATCATGCAATTAATGCTAGGCTACACCAAGTGCTTATCTAGGGATTTAAAGATGTCAATAAATGCAAATCCTAGATATTAATATCTAAATGTAAATGCATGAAGATTTAGCTAAAGGGCAAAAAGGTCCCAAATAATAGCTATCAATTATCAATGTTCTCAACCAACAAACAACAACTCAATCATGTTATAAATGTCATTAAACATAAAGATATGCATTAAATACACATAAAAGAGCTAAACCTGGGCATATATGAACATAGAAGATGCAATGGAGATTTAGAACATGTTCAAGTTACCTAGTCAACAAAAGCAAGATGAATCCATAGTGAGATGATGCTTGAAGGAAGCTAAATGCACATGGATGAGAGTTTGGTTGAGTAAAGGTGGGTTCTTGGGAGTTTCTCTCTCTTAAGGAAGCTTGTTTTCTCTAAAAATGGCTTCTTGAACTCATAAAAACGAGCAAGGAAGAAGAGAGAACATATATATAGGAACCCTAATCAAAACTGCGTCGTTTTGAACTCAAGGAACAAAATCCTGTCAATACCGCTCTTCGTACCGCGGTTTAGGCAAGTTTTCCAGACCGCGGTACACACATTAGTGCACCTACTGGACAACATTATGGTGTAGGCCGCTATGCATGCAGGTGCACAGGCCTCAGTGTAGGCAACAGTGGCCCATTGGACAACACCGCGACCTGGACCGTTATGAGTGCAAGTGTACAGGAAGCAGTGCAAGAAGCATGACCCTACTGATCTATACCGCTCTGTATGCCGCGGTGCAAGCATAGCATGCCAAGCGGTCTAGGCCGCACTAAGAGAATAAATTCTCTTTTTTTTCAGGCAAACTCATCACACTGAGAAATGTGTAGAAATGTGCAAGTGTGGAGTGTGATAAATGGCATACAATGCATCATTCAACTATATGAAAACAAGAATATAATGTATGCAAGTGAGTGTGTGCGACTAGGTCTCTTCAAAGAGAGTTAGCCATGCGATATACCTTTGAAGTGCTGTTGAGAATAATGATGCCCTTGAAGCTTGATCACACACAATGACGCCTAATCTACCCTTAGAAAATTAATCCCCATTGTAGTTTGTCAATGAAATGAGCCAATCAAAAATATGAGGAACTTACAACTCTAAAGTGTGTCTACAACCTAGGGGGAGGGGGGAGGGGGGAGGGGGGAATGGGTTGTTAATCGATTACTACCAACTTTTTCGATTAGTCAATATTAAACATATAACCCAATAAAACAAACATACAATATCAAGTAAAAGTGCAGAAATATAAAGAACACTTGATTTTACGTGGAAACCCTCTAAACGGGAAAAACTACAAGACTAGCCACGATAGCCACTTGAGTTACAGAAATCCACTATATGAAAAGAGAGTTACACCCTCAAGTGATACTCGGACTCTCACTCTCGATAACCTAAGGCTATGGACACTACCACTCACCACTTTTGGTTCAATCCCTAGTGATATCCCCTAATCCACTATTCTTGGCGTGAGCACCTCATAATCTACCCTACGGACCATTTATTGTGGCTCTTGGCAACCAATGCTTTCCAACCAACCTTTGGTTGCAAGACTTCAATGCTTGTGCAACTTCACCCCGAAGCCACAAGACTTTGACTCAAGAAGAGTATAAGGTCTACGTGAACAATCAATGAATACAGAATATGCTAGACCAACATACAATACTTAACTAGATGTAGATAATGCAATACAACATCCTAGTTATCAAATAAGCCTACATGCACACACACGAGGTCTGAATTAGATGTAGAGTAATTCTAACAACCTAATTGTCAATTAAACTCACATAAACATTCATGAACTTGACTAGATGCACAAAGCCAACCTAATCATCAATTAAACATACATGAATATTTATGGATTAGCTATTTAGGCATAAATGACCTAATAATGCAAGTTATCACCAACAAACCCAATCATGCAATTAAGACTCATAAATATATGCAATAAAGTAGAGTCTAGGTATTTAATCAAGCAATAAATATCTAATCTAGAGTAAGAATAACAATTAATGATATTCAAAGAAGTTCTTACTTACCTAGTTATGAAACCATGAAGACCCATACTCAATTGATGATGATTGGTGCAATATAGAGATGGGTTTTGGGTTTTAGAGAGTTAAACAAACTCAATGGAGCTTTCTCTCTCCAAACTCTCTCTATCTCTCTCTAGGGTTAATTTAAATTCAGAGGAGTAAGTGAAGAAGAAGAGATAAGAGGGTTTATATAAGGGGAGTCACGAGCTGATGGGAAAAGATGAAATTCCCCCAAAATCTGCGCAGTGAGCCGGTAGGAAGACCCGCGCACAACCCGTGCACTTCACCAGTGCACATGGACATTGCTGGCTAGTCTAGACCAGCAAACAGACCAGCGAACCGGGGATCAAAATCAACACCCTAGCAACTGCGCGGGTGGATACCCGTGCACAAGGACCCACGCACAGACTCGTGCACAATAAGTCATGCGAGCACGGACTCAACAACCACACTTAACCTATATGAATGTTGTGCAAGGGTGAAGTGTGAAGTTTTTTAAAGAAAGACGTTGATGCACATAACAATAATACACAAATGCAAGATAACGAATACAAGATAAGCAAATATGCATGCAAGTATGTGTGTGTGCACCTAGTCTCTTCAAGAATCAAGGTCAAGTGATATACCTTTTGAAGCTCTTGAACTTGAAGTCATGTAGATGCTTGGAAGCTTGCCTTGATAGTCATTAAGAAGACCTAGCTACCCATTACACAATCATCCCCAATGTGGTATGTCATGAAATAAGCCAATCACAAAAATAGAGGACTTTACAATCTCCTCCTTTGGCTATTTCATGACAAAATACCACTCACAAACAAATCCTCACAAAAATAAAAAAATCTAGCTATTGTCAATGAGAGTCCATTCTACATTACAAAAAGAGATACCTAATATTCTAAGTCTTCAAGGTCTTCAATCTCTTCGTAGATCATCAAACCTACACCAAATAGCAAGAAAGCACTTTCCAAGAACAAGTGCAAATGAGGTGAACAAAAATCAAGAGCAATTGCACTCAATAAAGCAATATAAGAAAATGCATGTGCAATGCTCCCTCTAAAAGGTTACTCTCTCTCATGATATCTCCCCTAAAGCATAAAAAATTCCCCCCTATATCTCTCAAGACTTCTCCCCTTTTTTGTCATGAGATAGGCGAAAGAGCTCCCCCTATCGGGTTGCTTTAGCAAAGAGAGCTAGTTGCATAAATACATTGTATAATCATATACACAAACTTTATGCAACTTAAATAATTGGGAGAGATTCAAGGAGATTTATTTTAAAGAGAATGTGTGACAGTGTTGCTTTGCATGCAAGACATATAACATCAAAGTTCAAAAACAATGGTATTTGGCAAAGCAATCATCAAAAGGTTTCCATAAGAAGTTAAACCAATTTGTACCCTTTTGTCAGAAGCAAACATGATACAGTTTTTCAAAAAAAATTCAACACACAAACAACTATATCAATCCTTAAAGGCCAACCAAGACATTGGATCAAGAGATCCTTTTAGATGTTTCCAGATAATTATCCATATGATAGTAGTCTTGTTTAATCATTAAGAAGAGAGAGAAGACTAATTTGGATATAAAATCCTTCTTGAATGCATGGATATGAGATCCTTATTGATTAGTCTTCTCATTTGCATTCACACACATTTGCATTAGAGCAATCAAAAATATTTCATGCATATCATATAAAGCATGTCATAATCAAATTCACATGTCATGGAGATAAATTATAGGTCATTCAAATGTACTTTCCCAATCCAATCTCCTAGTCCAAAAATGCATGTTTGAACATAAATGTGACATGGATTGCAAACAAAGCAAGGTTACACACTTACTGAATAAAAATTATCATATAAGCATATATGTGCAACCTAGTATCTCAAGCAATTAATAAAGAGGCATAAAGTATATCAAATTTTTGCACATTTCAAAAATGCAAGTTTGCTCTCTTTGCTTGAGCTCCCAAAATAGGGTCAATTCCAACCAAGTCAATGGGAGGCAAAAGCCCCTATAGACCTACCAAGTACATTAGACCTAGTTGAGTCTATGGGTGACATGATGGCACAATAGAATGCTGGTTCATCTTTTCTAATCCACTTAGGTGACACATTTTCATTCCTAGTGGTCATAGTCATTATGTTACTAGATTTCCTAGGATCATTTTCTCTGGATTTCCTAGGCACATGCATATTGGCTCTTCTAAGTCTATTCCTCTCCATCATACTCTCAACCCTACATTTTTTAATGTATCTATGGTAATTTGGCCTAATATGCCCATCAACACCACAAAAATGACAAGTAGGTAAAAAGTTAGGAGTCATACTATATCCTTGTGAGGTCATTGGAACCTTGTCATGTATTAGATGTCGTCTTTGGTGTTGAGCCCGTTCTCTCCTTCTTTGTTGTTAAACCGGGTTGGGTTGATTCTTGGTTGAGTATGCATGGCTTGCCTTATTGGTTGGGTTTGCTTGACTTCCCTTCTTGGTTGAGGAAACTTTGGTTGATGGAAGCTTGGATGTGGAGCTCTTGGTTGTTGAGATTGAGCTCCATTCTTTGTTGGCATCTTCACTTGGCCACTCTTGGATGACTCTCCAAGATTAATCTTCCTCCTAGGATGTTGAGGAGGTGAACCTTTGTTCTTGCCTTAAGCTTAAGGTTGCTTGATCTTATCCTTCTCGAAATCTTGAAGGTACCTCATCTCTTTATTCTTGGCAATCTTTAAGGAATTCTCTTTATTGGCAAGTTCATCCTTTATTGCCTTCAATCTTTGGTGGCAATCTTCAATCTCCTTTTTGAACTTGGACACATCAATCATGTCCGACTTCGAGGATTCATTCAACCTGGTCTTTAGTAGAAGAGTTTCTTCCTTTAACTTCTTGATTTCTTCATTCTTCTTCTTCAGGGACCATTGAAAACTTTCAATGCAGTCTTCATAACACAAACCTTCATCACTCAAGTTCTTGGAGCTTGAACTTTCTTCATCGAATCTTCTACCATTTGTGCTCTTGTGGCAATCATCATTCAAACTAGCTTCTTCAATGTTGACTTTGAGTGATGGGTGTCTTGTGGCCGCTTTTAAGTTGCCATCATGTATGGCGAGAAAGGCTATGTAATTTCTTTCACATCTCTTGGAACCCGAAGAGCTTTCTTCACTTGTACTATGAGATTAGGCCTTTGATTTGCCTATTCGACTCTTGGTCTTTGAGTGTCTACAATCCGTGGAGATGTGCCCATAGCCGTCATAATCAAAACATTGAAGCGTTATCTTCAAGGTACCCAAATTCTTATCTTCTTCTTTTACGTCACCTTCGTGGGTGATTCTCAAAATCTCCTAAGCTTTTTGAACATCTTGAGAGGTTTGGATGAGTTTGGCTTGATTCTCATCCACTGAACAAGTTAAGGCATGGATGCCCTTCGAGTTCCACTCTGCAGCCTCGAGTTTGTCATTAGTCCACTTGGACTTAGGCTTAGGCATAGAAGCCCTATTCTCTAGTGTCTCCATGGGGAGTGAGTATTCCTCATCCACACACATCCACACATGCTCATCGAGGTCCATTAAGAAAACTTACATCCTCATTTTCCAATAAGAGTAGTTATCTTTTGTGACCAATGGTGGTTCAGAGATCAACGCACTCTCTAACATCTCAATGCCACTCATAGTGTTTAATGAATGAGATGAATGCAAATGAATGCAATGATCAAAAAGCACACAAATGCACAACACACATATAGGATCAAGGATCACCTAAGTATATCTAGGAACTCGCTCTGATACCAATTGAAAATACACTCTAAAGTGTGTCTACAACCTAGAAGGGGGGGGGGGAGGGGGGAGGCGGGTGAATGTGTTGTTAATCGATTATTACCAAATTTTTCGATTAGTCAATATTAAACATATAACCTAATAAAACAAACATACAAAATCACATAAAAGAGCGGAAATATAAAGAACACTTGATTTTTACGTGGATACCCTCCAAACGGGAAAAACCACGGGACAACCCACGCTAGCCACTTGAGCCACAAAAATCCACTTTATGAAAAAAATTTACACCCTCAAGTGATACTCAAACTCTCACTCTCGATAACCTCAGGTTATGGACACTACCACTCACCACTCTTGGTTCAATCTCTAGTGATATCCCCTGATCCACTACTCTTGGCGTGAGCACCTCCTAATCTACCCCAAGGGCATTTTAAAGTGGCTCTTGGCAACCAATGCTTACCAACCAACCTTTGGTTGCAAGACTTCAATGCTTGTGCAACTTCACCCCGAAGCCACAAGACTTTGACTCAAGAAGAATATAAGGTCTAAGTGAACAATCAATGAATACTCAATACAAAATATGCTAGACCAACATACAATACTTAACTAGATGTAGATAATGCAATACAACATCCTAGTTATCAAATAAGCCTACATGCACACACATGAAGTCTCAATATGTTGTAGAGTAATTCTAACAACCTAATTGTCAATTAAACTCACATAAACATTCATGAACTTGACTAGATGCACAAAGCCAACCTAATCATCAATTAAGCATACATGAATATTTATGGATTAGCTATTTAGGCATAAATGACCTAATAATGCAAGCTATCACAAACAAATCCAATCATGCAATTAAGACTCATAAATATATGCAATAAAATAGAGTCTAGGTATTTAATCAAGCAATAAATACCTAATCTAGAGTAAGAATAACAATTAATGATATTCAAAGAAGTTCTTACTTACCTAGTTATGAAACCATGAAGACCCGTACTCAATTGATGATGAATGGTGCAATATGGAGATGGGTTTTGGGTTTTGGAGAGTTAAACAAACTCAATGGAGCTTTCTCTCTCTAGACTTTCTTTATCTCTCTCTAGGGTTTCTTTAAATTCAGAGGAGTAAGTGAAGAAGAAGAGATAAGAGGGTTTATATTACAAGATATAGACCGATTCTCAATAGATTCTCCTAGACCGATATATCTTTCGGGGTTGTGTTCTAACCCTCCCACTACTACGAGGAATGGTAGGTTGTTGATCTTGTGTTGGAGTGGAACTTACAATTGGGCTGGGTTGTGAAACCTCTTGTGGAATTGTATCTCCTGACATCTCATTCAAGACAATTCTACTTTTGGGCACAAAATTATTCATATAGTCCTTTTCTAGAAATGAAGCATTTGTTGAAACAAATACTTTTAGATCAGAAGGACTATAGAAATAATATCCTTTAGTTCCTTTTGGATACCCCACAAATATACATGTTTTCGAACAGGACTCCATCTTTTCTGTCTTTCCTTTCAACACATGTGCAGGACAACCAAATATCCTCATGTGTTATAAACTAGGCTTTCGCCCAGTCCATAATTCATGTGGGGTTTTAGGGACAGATTTAGATGGTACATCGTTTAGAATATATATTGCTGTTTGTAGAGCATATCCCCAAAAAGAAATAGGAAGTGTTGAGTAACTCAACATTGATCTAACCATCTCTAAAAGAGTCATATTTCTCCTTTTCTGCTACACCATTTTGTTGAGGTGTACCTGGTGCAGAAAGCTGAGAAACAATCCCATTATCAATAAGATATTGCTGAAACTCTCCAGATAGATATTCTCCACCACGATCAGATCTCAAGATTTTTATATGTTTCTCAAGGTGATTTTCTACTTCAGCTTTGAATGCTTTGAACATATCAAATGCATCCGACTTATGTCTCATGAGATACACATAACCAAATCTTGAGTAATCATCTGTGAAGGTGATAAAGTACTCATATCCACCTCTAGCTTGAATGCTCATAGGACCACATACATCAGTGTGTACTAGTCCTAAACATTCAGTGGCTCTTGCACCTTTGGTATTGAACGGCCTTTTGGTCATTTTACCTTCCAAACAAGATTCACAAGTTGGTAGATCATCAACCTTTAAGTCACTTAAAGGTCCGTCACATACCAATCTTTTAATCCTATTAAGGTTAATGTGACCTAGGCGTAAATGCCAAAGATAGGTTTCATCTTTTGATAATTTTACTCTTTTATGATTAGGTTTCGTTATTTCTGTGTCTAACGAGTGAGAGATATTTCTATGCAAAAAGAATAAACCGTTTTCCAATGTACCTTTGCAAACAACTTTGTCATTCTTACTAATAATAAAAGTTTTATTAAAAGTAACCGAATATCCAAACTTATTTAAACAAGAAACTGAAATTAAATTCCTCTTGAATTGAGGTACATAATAAACGTCTATTAAATCTAAATGCCTACTAGAATCTAAAATAACTCTAATATCTCCCACTGCACTTGCAGACACTAACGTTCCGTTGCCCAAGCGCAAATTGACTTCATCTTCATTCAACCTTCTCTTTTCCTGAAACCCCTGCAAGGAATAACAAACATGATTAGTGGCTCCAGAGTCTATGATCTAAGAATCAGTAGAATCTGCCAGAAAACATGTTTCTAGATAATTAACATTACCTTCTTCCTTCTTTTTCTGGGACTTTGGGCAATCTCTTTTCCAATGTCCCTTTTCACCACAAAGGAAGCATTTCTCTTTGATCTTGGTTACTTTCTTGGTTTCCTTCTTGGTAGGCCCAAGTTGCTTTTTCTTCTGTTGTTTCTTGACCTTCTTACGGGTCTTAACAGTAGCAACTTTACCAACCAAATGAATCTCTTGACCTTTGTTTTTCACAAGGATCTTTTCAGCGCTTTGAACATCTTGCATTAGGCCCTGCAAGGTGTATTCCTTTTTGTTCAAGGTGTAGTCCAACTTGAACTGATCAAAGGAATCTGACAGTGAGTTAACTACCATATCAATTTTGGTCTCACCATCAATCTCAGCACCATTTAGTTCAGCAATATTGAGATGTGCTATGACTTTCATCATGTGATCTTTCACAGATTGTCCAGGTTTCATCCTAAAATTCATAAAAGCAGTCACTGCCTCTCTCTTAGTCGTCCTAGACCTCATAGCAAACATTTCCTCTAGAGACATCATTATATCAGCAGCGGACTCCATTCCTTCATGTTGCTGTTGCAATAGTGGCCATAATGTAACACTTTGCCATATCATCAGAAGTCTTCCACTGCTCATACTCATCTCTTTGCATCACATTAGATTCATTATTAGGAAGGGGTGGTTTAGGAGTGGTCAGAACAAACTTATGTTTTTCACTTTGCAGCAACAACCCAATTTTCCTTTTCCATGTTACGTAGTTATCTCCAGTTAAGGTGTTATCTTTCAGGATGTTCATAAGTGATGGGGTCATGATTTCTGATTAAAACAAAAACATATATAAGTAAATAATCATGATAATAGCACTTTTAAAATTTTATCGTGAATTAAAATAAATAATTCAATCATAAAAATTCAACGGTGATCCAACACCCATAAATATTACGCCTCCTTTGGGAGTTCGCACTATTTACTAGTTAGACTAGGTCCCACCTAATTTTTAACATAACAACCAACGTTTTTAATTTTAGCCTTGTAATTTTTATTAACAAGAACTCTTGGGAGGATTTTAATAAAATTACATTGAGTGTGTTACCAAGATATCGACCCTTAATTTTCTCTCACGAAAATCCCTTCTTGGGGAGTAGATTTCGTTTAAGTCAATTGTCTAGTCTATCCTTGTAAGGAAGTATATTGTTAAATTCCATTTATGGACGCCCCTTGGGGGGGTTACCAAAAATAATAAAACTCAACTAATCTTAGAGGCCATAGGCATTCTTGCACACCTTCTCCCACTCAATTATTTAAGGCGTGTGATTAAATCCCAAAGAATGATTTTTACCAAGTTATCTAGATGCCAATTAGATACCTAAATCATTCAATGCATGTTCATACCAAAAGAGATATATGAGTGGCACTCCTATTCTAAAATGTCATGTTATCATACAACAACAAATATTGTAATATTTAAGCAAAAATTAAATAGCAACAATTTTGGCACATCCTAGAAAAGCAAGTAAATTACAATTGTTAGGAATACAAGATCTTCAGGTGGCCATCAACCATACGCTCATCCCTCGGCCTCCTCCCATGGACGTGCACAGCCCACAACCCCATAAAGGGGCTGCCTTGCGCAGCCCATAAGGCCACACAAGGCTGCCGTGCGCAGCCCACCAAGGATTGGGCTTGCCATGCGCAGCCCAATCCAGTCCTAGGGTGTGCACGGTGCTCGTTCTTGGTTCCGGTTGCTTCATTTTTCTTCGTGTCTTCGAATTTTTAATACCCGAATACATTACATCATATTACGAATAAATTACTGCAGCAAATTTTTTTTTTACTGCAGTAAGATTTACAAAAAAAACACTGCACATGATTACAAAAAAAAATTCTGCACTTATTTTACATACAAAAAAAAATAAAACCCTAGCAACTACCAATAAGGAATTATGGCGATAATAGACCACCCTTCTTGTTACAAATCTGAAACAAAAATTACATTGAAATTCTAGGACCAAAATCGAGCAATAACAATTCACTTTATAAAACATATATATAAATCCATACATTCAACATGTAATTATATATGCGAATACCTAGAGTGCCATCTCTTTCTAAAACATGTATAATCACAATAAAAAAGAAATAGATTTACGTATATATACGTTAATTAATTAAAAGGTACAACCAAGGCTCTGATACCAATTGTAGGAAAAAATCGATATAAAACGCAGCGGAAGAAACGAAAAATAGATTTCGTATGGTTTTAAAATTTTTCTCAAAGTTGAACCTTAACCTTTTAATTAATTAAACTCAAATATATACGGTTAGAGTTAAATACCTCTTGACGCGTGATCCGATTGACTTACGTCGATTGGTAATCTGCAAAATATTTTTCGATGCCCGTGAACAGTACCCGCGTGAACAGTGATTGTGAATAGTACCCGCGTGAATAGCGATCATGAATAGTACTCGCGTGAACAGTGATCGTGAACAGTACCCCCCCCCCCCCCCCCCCCCCCATGAACAGTGATCGTGAACAGTACCACGAGATCTTCCAATCCGAACACGTATGTGAATCACCTAGGAGCGTGGTCTCCCTTTTTCTTTGAATTGCAAACCTGAGAATGGATGAACAAAGTTTTCTTTTTCTTTTGTTAGTCACAAAACAATCAACAGAAGACAAAAATTATTCCGGTCACTTTTGAGTTCTCAATCTAATGATCGAAACTCGCGTGAACCTTATTCGATGTTGTACACACAAGCTTATTGATGAACAAGCAATCAGTGTACTATCAAAGAAAAATCTCTTCTCTCTTTTATGTTTAGTAGAATAAAAATTATCCTTTTCTATGAATTGAGAAGAAGAAGAAAAATTGAATCATTCAATCAACTATTGTGGCCGAATTCTATATGTGGTATTATATAGGTGACCGAAATTTTGCTTCCTCTTCTATTTAGGATTGCCGAAATCTTCCTCTAAATGGACCCTGCCGCAAATCACATACCAAAAAGAGTTTGTGTTGCACCCTAATTTCCATCATTCTTTAGACTTCAAAACTTAATCCAACTCATAGATATTTTTATTCTTTTATTGACTAAATAAAAAGACTTCTTATTTGATTAAATAAATAAAATTAATTATTTATTTTCTTATCAAACAAGTCTTTTACTTTTAATATACTACTACCAATAGTATAACTTTAGGAAATATATTTCCTGATCAGAAAAAGATCTGTTTCTTAATTAAACAATTAATTAATAAATTAACTAATTCTTATTTAATTAAAACAATGAAACAAAATAATATATTAGATTAATATATACACCTTGCCGCCCCACTTATATAAATGGGCCATATATTATTTTATTATTTCATTTAATCCATTGGACTTTAAATAAAAGCCCACATGTGAACCAGACATATTCTTACTAAAAGAAACAAGCTCACATGTCTCCTTTTAATATATTATTATAATAGTGCAGCCCATTAATTAAATAATAGACATATTATATTCTTGATATATTAAAAACAATTCTAGATGGACCCTTAAATCGGCCCGGTAGAATATATCAAGTGATCCATGCAAATACGTGTGGATTGGGGATCTTGGCGGGCTATCTAAATTTAAGCTTCAATAGACACAACCTAATCACAATCAACAAATGATTCACTTAGGTCCAATCTATTAATTTTAACTCATTCCACTAAAGAGCTAAAATTGAACTCTTAAATAAAGATAGAATAAGGAGATGTTTCTCATTCATACCCTAGACAATCTTATAGGAGATGGTGTATCCTCGTGAATAATATCAGTAATCACCAAGAGCTCATAGACCGCATATAGCTCTCCAAGTTACCATATTTCCTCATATGACCACATTTCGAACTTGGATACTTTGACTTGTCCAGAAGCCATGTTTTCAATAATCATTATTGAAAACTCAACGTTGAGATTTAATATCCAATACCTCAAAACATCCATATGATGATATTATACTCTCATTTAATAAATGGAGCCACGATGTCCATATCTATAAATGAAGTCCTCTATCGATTAACAAATGTATACCACCAAACTGTCGAGGATAGACTATGCTATATAATCGTACTCATTGATAGCTCTAATGATAACACTTGCAACCATAAGTCCATCATTTATCTCAGGATTAAGATAGACTCCCCGATTGTCCTCTTTAATGAAAAGACTTATATCTAGTGACGGTTCTAGATAAAGTATTTCATTGTGATCCAGTTCAATGCACCTAGTGCACTAGATTCTTTTACTCGAAAACCTTTCGATGATTTTAGACTCATCATATTCATTTGATCCCACTCAAATGCTAGTAAAAGAATTCTACAACTTTAACAAGATAGAGGTGCCCAACCTTTAACTTAAGTTGTGAATGTTATTCAAGACTAACTAAAGAATTGTGTCTACCTCATACATATCCAGATGTATGAACAATTCTTCATGTCTCATAGTCTTTTGACCTTATGATTATTTACCTTGACAATTATAATAATAAATGCTATAAGTAATTGTAAGAATCAGAATTCACTTTATTAATATGAGAAGATTGTCAATTACAATATAACACTCTTGCCATTGAGCATAATCCTAACAGTTTATATCTCGCTCCACCGATAAATGTCTCCCTTTCTTCAAGGCCATCAAACAAGGAAAGTACATGAAATGGAGCCAGGAAAGCGAGCGGGGGTTTCAAGCTTTGAAAGAGTACCTAACAAGCCCCCCTTTGTTAGTCAAGCCGGTTCTCGGAGACGAGTTGCAGATCTACCTGGCCGTATCAGAAACTGCAGTAAGCGGGGCTTTGGCCAAGGATTGTAGCGACGGTTTTCAAAGACCTATATACTATGTGAGTCATGCCTTGACCAAATCAAAAAGGAACTACATTCTCCTGGAGAAGCTCGCTTATGCCCTGGTGATCTTAGCGAGGAAACTCCGTCCCTATTTTTAAGCCCACACAATAGCAGTGGTGACAGACCAACCCCTCCGTCAATTCTTGTAAAGACCAGACGTGTCAGGAAGGCTAGTTTTATAGGCACTAGAGCTCACTCAGTTCGATTTAAAGTATAAGCCCCGGACTACGATTAAGGCACAGGCTTTGGCCGACTTCGTGGCAAAATTCTCAGCGATCCAAAATCCAGATGATCCCTCAGCATCAAACGAGGTCCCTGAAAAGATATCCGAGGTCGAAAATTTGCCGGAAGACTGCAAGCCATGGATACTCTTTTCAGACGGAGCATCCGGACGAGCTGGGGGAGGAGCTGGCATAGTTTTGATAGATCCGGAGGGGACAGAATTATGTCACTGTTTCAGATTCGAGTTTAAAGCTACAAACAACGAAGTGGAATATGAAGCCCTCCTAGCCGGGATGAAGGTAGCCATTGAACTAAAGGCCGACTACCTGCATATCAAGAGCGATTCGTTGCTTGTTGTAAACCAGGTGACTGGGGTCTACCAGGCAAAGGGAGATAATATGGTCGCCTACCTAAATCTAGCTCGGCTGCTGAAAAGTAAATTTAAGGGACTCAAGATCGATCAGGTGCCCCGACACCAAAACCATCGTGCAGATGTTCTGGCTAAAATAGCGGGGAACGGAGGCCAATCCTTGCCAAGGGGAATTCCCCTCCAAGTGATCACCCAGCCAAGCATAGCCACTGATGAGAGGGTTTTTGCCGTCAGAAAACTGTCCGTCAAAACAATTTATAAAACCTATGCGATGCGTTCACAAGTATAAATACAAGCAAAGAGGCGAGCACGGGTGTCGTCCACTGAGATCGGGGTAGCGGTGATAAGATTAGGATTAATATAACTAGCAAGCATAAAAGTAAAGTGATAGTGAATGAAGATACAATATAAAATAAACTATTAAAGCAAATAAATGGATGACAATGGAGGGATGAATTAATGATGATGGAACTATGGAGTTGATGGACTCGTAAGTGAATATTGGGGCAATTGCAACAAACTCTCAAGTAAGTACGTTTTGACAAATGTAACCAACCTAGGGTGTATAGTGTTGGCATATATCTCTAGCAAGAGGTCAACCTAGGATGTATAGTGAAGACCTCCTACTAGCGATTAATCTCTCTTAAGCAACCAACAGTGGCTAGTTACTCAATAGAGACTTGTTCCATGAATGCTCATCTATCTAGCTATGGCTCAACCTATTACTAATGTAGCCATCCTAGGATGTATAGTGATGGCTTCCAATTCCCTCACAAGTGGCCGACCTAGGATGTATAGTGAAGGCCACCCGTTTGGGATTGGATGAGGCTCGAGGTTATCAACTGAATTCTACTCGAAGGTTAGTTCTCGTAAAATCACTAAAGTAGCCAACCTAGGGTGTATAGTGGAGGCTTCTAATTCTCTCACAAGTGGCTAACCTAGGATGTATAGTGAAGGCCACTAATTCGAGATTAGATTAAGAGCATGGTTATAGAGCCGGATTTCCGGAAATCCTTCCATTCAATGGAGCATTAGACAACCTAATTGCCTACTCAAGTAATCCAAATCAACATGCAAAGAGAGTGTATCCAAGCAAGTCAATAATAGAAATCAATACAAGCAATGGAATGAACATAGAGATAGAATAAATATAACACATAGAGTTTATATACAAAGCCCAAATATCCATCAAACAAATAACATCAACCCCATAATGGGGTATTTTAGCTACTCATGTTCTATTACAAACCAATAAACTAAGAGAGAGAGTAGAGATAACCCTTGAAGATTACTCTCCTTCCTTGAAGCTTGAATCCAAGTCTCCTAGTTGCCTTTGATTGAGTAGAGATGGTTTGGATTAGAGGGAGATGTGTTACTAGCTTAGAATACAAGTGTTGGGAGGTATGGTTATATTTTGGTTCGTTCCCATCCTTTTCTATTTATAGAGGATGGGAAAATAGGTCACTTAAGCATGAAACCAGAAGCTGTCGCGCGAATAGTGCGGGTGGAGTGCGGGTGAATTACCCGCACTGTACCCGCACTGTAAGAGTTTACTTCATCTTCAGGTCTCTGATCTGGGCAATAGTGTGGGTGGAGTGTGGTTGGATTACCCGCACTTGACTCACACTTAACCCGCACTGTAGTCGCACTTGAGTCGCACTGTACTGTCAGGTGCAAAATCTACCTTCTGTTCTTGGTGCAAGTGCGGGTGGAGTGCGGTTTGGTGACCCGCACAGCACCCGCACTCTAATGTCAGGTACAATTCTGCTCTTCTGTTCTTGGTGAAAGTGCGGGTGGAGTGCGGTTTGATGACCCGCACAGTACCCGCACTCTAACATCAGGTGCAATTCTGCTCTTCTGTTCTTGGTGCAAGTGGGGGTGGAGTGCGGTTGGATGACCCGCACTTTATCTCTTTACTGCATCCTGTCCCGGCTATGAACATGAGTGTGGCTGGAGTGCGGTCGGAGTGCGGTTGTAACCCGCACTGGACCCGCACCGGACCCGCACTATAGAGCTGTTTGTACTTTTTTGCCTTTACTTTCGCCCTTTTTCTACCGGAATCATTGCAACAAGCTTCCAAACCCAGAATTACATCTATTGCCTGTAATTAGCACTTAAGAGCCTATTAGACATAAAATATATAGAAAATACACACAAGAACGAGACAAAGGAAGAGGAATGAGGGCCGAAATATACAACAATTTAGGCACGATCAGCCACAAATGGAGAAATTTGTTCCCTGGATCGCCTACCTTGCTGGATGGACCCAATTGTCGCCTACCTCCTTGAAGGTGAGCTTTCTGAAGAGCCCGGACAAGCCCGAAGAGTTAAGAGACTCTCAGTTCGATACTGTATGGTGGACGGATACCTCTACAGGAGGGGCAGATCCCTCCCCTTACTTAGGTGCTTGCATCCCGATGATGCTAAGTGGGCATTGAGAGAGGTCCACTCTGGGGACTGTGGGAACCACATAGGTGGGGAAGCTCTAGCCTATAAGGTGCTTCGTATGGGGTACTACTGGCTGACCATCCATCAAGATGCAAAGAGTTTTGTGCAATCCTGCGAACCTTGCCAAAAAACCTCAAACTTGAGCCACCAGCCACCCGAGCGACTGTCGACCCTCAGTTCACCTTACCCCTTTGCCATGTGGGGAATCGACCTAATCGGGCCACTTTCTATTGCTCCTGGACAGATGAAACATGTTATCGTGGCTATCGACTACTTCACAAGATGGGTCGAGGTCGGACCTCTTTCTTGAATATCAGAAAAGAATACAACCAAGTTCATCAAGACTAACATGGTATGCAGGTTCGGGACCCCTCTCATCATTATAGCAGACCTAGGAAAGCAATTCGACAATGCCCGATTCAAAGACTTCTGCAAAGGATTGGGGATTGACCTCAGGCTCGCTTCAGTGGCTCATCCCCAGACTAACGGGCTGGTAGAATCCACCAACAAGACAGTCAAGAAACTCCTGAAAAAGAAACTTCAGCCGAAGAAAGGTAAATGGGCCAAAGAGCTACCAGAAGTCCTTTGGGCATACCGGACTACAAAAAGAACAGCTACCGGAGAAACACCTTACTCCCTGGCTTTCGGGGTTGAAGCAGTCATCCCCATCGAGCATAAATTAACCTCGTTCAGGGTACAACAATTTGAGCCCGAAAGTAACGAAGTCAAGCTCCGGGCTAGTCTAGACCTCTTAGAAGAAAAGCAAGACAGGGTAGCAGAGAAAGTGGCGATCTACCAGAGCAAGATCGTTAGGTACTTCAACAAAAAGGTTAGAACCCAGAAATTCAAGGAAGGGGATCTGGTACTTAGGAAAGTGACCCTGAACACTCGGAAAAGGTCGGATGAAGTCTTAAGTCCAAAATAGGAAGGGCCATATTTGATAAAGCTAGTTGTTCGCGATGGAGCTTATAAACTCGAAGACATGGACGGACGATCCATCAACCACACTTGGAATGCAGATCATTTGAAGAAATTCTACCCTTGAAAGGAGTCATCAAGCAGACTACCCCCACTTAGTTTTCATTACAGGTCCTAATAAAGATGTACTACATCTCAATCATCAATAAAGTCATTTTCCTTTTATCTTCCATCTTTGTCTCCAACTATGTTCAACGTTAGGGACTATACCCTTGTATGGGAATTCAACATAAACCTCTCGAGACCAGGAAATAGCTTGATGGCCCTCTTGATGCCTTGGTCGGGCTACCACCCCCAAGAAGGATCTAAGTGTAAGAGCATAGTTGCCCTCCAGATCTCGAGACCAGGAAATAGCTTGATAGCCCTCCTGATGCCTTGGTCGGGCTACCACCCCCAAGAAGGATCTGAGTGTAAGAGCATAGTTGCCCTCCAGATCTCGAGACCAGGAAATAGCTCGATAGCCCTCATGATGCCTTGGTCGGGCTACCACCCCCAAGAAGGATCTGAGTGTAAGAGCATAGTTGCCCTCCGGATCTCGAGACCAGGAAATAGCTCGATAGCCCTCCTGATGCCTTGGTCGGGCTACCACCCCCAAGAAGGATGTGAGTGTAAGAGCATAGTTGCCCTCCAGATCTCGAGACCAGGAAATAGCTCGATAGCCCTCCTGATGCCTTGGTTGGGCTACCACCCCCAAGAAGGATCTGAGTGTAAGAGCATAGTTGCCCTCCAGATCTCCAAGACTAGGAAATAGCTAAATAATCCTCCTAATGTCTTGGTTGGGTTATCACCCCATATAATATATATATATATATATATGTATATATATATATATAAACAGATATATATATATATATATATATATATAATGTTTGCTTTCGTGTGCAGGATCAAAATCACCATAATTCCCTATACGAATCTTAATTGCTGCTACAGATGCTACTCTGGATACCATTTAAGACCAGAAACAGAATAAAGTTCTCAAAAAGGCGCTTCGATTTATCATTAAGGGCAAGGGGAGCCTATCCCCCGATAAGGCTACATCCAAATGGGGAGCCCAACCCCCGAACTCGGGCTACAAAAAGAAGAAGGGCAGCCAAGGACCCCATCTGGCTCCTGTTCACCTCCATCTCTGTTAAAAGGGGATCCTCAGATGGGCTCCTAACCTCTTCACCAGCTCCCGATTGGTCCTCCTCGGATCGAGAAGACATCACTTTGCTGGAAGACTCTCAGGACCCGAGGTGATAAAGGAAGGAAGATGGAATGAGGGGTCTGACTGAGCGGGCTGCTTCCCAGTTCCTGCCGGGCTAGAAGGGACCACCTTGTCGCCCTCAGGGCGAGATAACTCGGCAGCTTTGAGCATTATTTCCTATCTAAAAACTTTTTGCTGAGAAATATCTCCATAGCTTTTCCTCCGAGCTTGCTTCTTTCTTCATTCTTCGTCTTCTATAATGTCAAAAAACAGCCATGACTCAACTGATTCCATATTCGATGGCGAGAAGGTCGTCAGTCTTATTCTGGGGAAGCGGGCTAGGAGGAGTTCTGACGGCAACGATTCCCCGCCCACCTCACAACGTCGGCGATCAAGTAGGGATGTATCTATCGGGACTGGGTTCTCCAACCATCCCGACCACCCTTTAGATATCGTTGATGATGACTCCGACAAAGAAACGGTCGGTGGCGCTGCGGGTGAGAGTCGGGTCTCGGCTCCGGGTCCCTTTGGGGAGAGGCTCCCTCCCTACAATTTCTGGGTTGTTCCGGATTCCACCGTTGACCCGGTGTCGATTGACCGCTTGGGGTCAAAGTTTGGCATCCCCGGCAGTGTGTCCATCTCGGTGCCTCCCAAGAATTTTGAGTTTTTCAACCCCCCTAAAGGCGTGCTTTCGATTCATGTGGCCGCTCTTGAGAACGGGGTCAGGCTTCCCCTCCATCCGACCCTTCGATGGGCTCTCAACTCCATCCAGCTCGCTCTCCTCCAGTTGACGCATGGCTTCTGGAAGCATCTGATTGGTTTCCTTGTATTATGGAGGGAACAATGCCAAATGAGTAAAGTGACGAGGGAGCTAGGTGCAAAGGAGCTGGCTTATCTCTTCCAGATTGGGAGCATGTCTGGGGCTCTTTAAGGCCAGTTCTATGCCAAGGCAAAGAATAAGCTTAATTTCATCGTTCCTGGTGCCTCAAAGAAGGATCCCGCGTGGAAAGAAGAATGGATCCTGGCGGGGGATGACTGGGGGAGCTCGATTTTCATCAGAGGGCATGAATTCGAGGTTCCTACGGCTTTCAGTGACAAGCCCTCCTGGGACCGGGACTCCCTTTCTTCCGAGTCCGAAGCCGTCTTAAAGGCTAATCTAGCCCGAAATTATCTGAATCTGAAGTTCCCTACTGCTGAAGCTTTTGACCCTCGTAGGGTGAACAAGTATTTGCGGATTTCAGACGCTATTCCTCGTAAGTATTCTTGTGTTGCTTTGCTTCGCTTTATTACTTAGCTTGGTTCTAACATTTTCTTTTTTTTAATCTGTTTATTCTCAGTTTTTGTCGTGGAGCCGGCCACCCGTCACATCTCACGCTCTCCTCAAGGTGGAGCTTCTCTTCCCTCCTCTAGGGCCGAACCTGCCCTGGCTTCTTCTATCTCTCCGGCTGGGTCTAAGATGGCTACTCTTGCCTCGCGAGCTTTCTGGGCTTTGGGTAAAGCTCCCCAGGTGGTTGGCCCGGCTGTTTCTGCCCCCTCGGCCGTGGCCGCTAAAGTCGCTACCCCTTCGACTAAAACACCTGATTCCGCTGCGCTTCCAACAACCAAAGCCTCGGAGGTTTCTGGGAAAGATGTCGCTTCTGGGAAAGGTGTCGCGAAGGCTCCTTCCAATCGCTCCCGGCCTCAGTCGAGCTCGACAGAGCAGGATGAGGTCCTGGAGCAATTCATAGCGTCCTGTCCGGGTGGCGGGATCTCTCAGATGGCTTCCACGCCTGTGGACGTCCTTATAACCAAGGGGTCTGCTATTTTTGCTGAGGTAATTGTATTTCCTTCACGCTACTTTTGTTAATTAGTCCAGTTTCTAATTCGGGTTTTGTATTTGTAGGCCTTTAAGGTTAATGTCGTGATGGGCCAGCAGGTAGCCCCCCTCCGTGATCGGGCTGTAAAAGCCGAGGCTGAAGCCAAGAAAGCTGGGGAACTGCACAAGCAGGCTCGGTCTTTAGTGGAAGAGGTGACTTCCAGCCAGGGAAAAATCGAGCTCGAGATGGCTGAGCTTCATTGCGATCATGAAAGGACGAAGCAATCTTTCGATCAAGAGCGTCTTCAATCTCTCCGGCGGGCTAGGCAGCGGAATTCCTGGAGATCTGAGGCTAAGAAGCTGGACCTCGAGAACCAATCTCTGATTACTTAGGTGGCCAAGTTGCAAGCTGATGCGGAGACCTCTTTCAGTGACGGGTATTTTTATGCTTCCTTTCAGGCCGCAGAGGCTCTTCCTCCTCCCTTTGATATATCGTCTATTACGGGCTGGGATAGATAGGAAATAATGCTCAAAGCTGCCGAGTTATCTCGCCCTGAGGGCGACAAGGTGGTCCCTTCTAGCCCGGCAGGAACTGGGAAGCAGCCCGCTCAGTCAGACCCCTCATTCCATCTTCCTTCCTTTATCACCTCGGGTTCTGGGAGTCTTCCAGCAAAGTGATGTCTTCTCGATCCGAGGAGGACCAATCGGGAGCTTGTGAAGAGGTTAGGAGCCCATCTGAGGATCCCCCTTTAACAGAGATGGAGGTGGACAGGAGCCAGATGGGGTCCTTGGCTGCCCTTCTTGACGCAGCTAGCCCTCCTGAGGTTATGGACGTAATTAATGAAGTATTGGAGGAAGATCCAGCTGATCATCCGATGGAGCCTCTTGATGGAAGAGCGGTCAGCGAGGATAACCCAGATGGACAGCTACCTGTAGAGGGGGTTGATGCCGAGGATCAGCAGGCAGGAGGAGGGCCAGCGGAGGGAAGCCATGAGAGTCCCAAAACTTGAAGCGGATGACTTGTTTTTGATTTCCCGAAAAAGGGGGTGGGCACCCTGTTTTGCCATTATCAATTTTTCATTTTTCTTCTTCTTTTTGTAGCCCGAGTTCAGGGGTTGGGCTCCCCATTTGGATGTAGCCTTATCGGGGGATAGGCTCCCCTTGCCCTTAATGATAAATCGAAGCGCCTTTTTGAGAACTTTATTCTGTTTCTGGTCTTAAATGGTATCCAGAGTAGCATCTGTAGCAGCAATTAAGATTCGTATAGGGAATTATGGTGATTTTGATCCTGCACACGAAAGCAAACATTATATATATATATCTGTTTATATATATATATATATACATATATATATATTATATGGGGTGATAACCCAACCAAGACATTAGGAGGATTATTTAGCTATTTCCTAGTCTTGGAGATCTGGAGGGCAACTATGCTCTTACACTCAGATCCTTCTTGGGGGTGGTAGCCCAACCTAGGCATCAGGAGGGCTATCGAGCTATTTCCTGGTCTCGAGATCTGGAGGGCAACTATGCTCTTACACTCACATCCTTCTTGGGGGTGGTAGCCCGACCAAGGCATCAGGAGGGCTATCGAGCTATTTCCTGGTCTCGAGATCCGGAGGGCAACTATGCTCTTACACTCAGATCCTTCTTGGGGGTGGTAGCCCGACCAAGGCATCATGAGGGCTATCGAGCTATTTCCTGGTCTCGAGATCTGGAGGGCAACTATGCTCTTACACTCAGATCCTTCTTGGGGGTGGTAGCCCGACCAAGGCATCAGGAGGGCTATCAAGCTATTTCCTGGTCTCGAGATCTGGAGGGCAACTATGCTCTTACACTCAGATCCTTCTTGGGGGTGGTAGCCCGACCAAGGCATCAGGAGGGCCATCAAGCTATTTCCTGGTCTCGAGAGGTTTATGTTGAATTCCCATACAAGGGTATAGTCCCTAACGTTGAACATAGTTGGAGACAAAGATGGAAGATAAAAGGAAAATGACTTTATTGATGATTGAGATGTAGTACATCTTTATTAGGACCTGTAATGAAAACTAAGTGGGGGTAGTCTGCTTGATGACTCCTTTCAAGGGTAGAATTTCTTCAAATGATCCGTATTCCAAGTGTGGTTGATAGATCGTCCGTCCATGTCTTCGAGTTTATAAGCTCCATCGCGAACAACTAGCTTTATCAAATATGGCCCTTCCCATTTTGGACTTAAGACTCCATCCGACCTTTTCCGAGTGTTCAGGGTCACTTTCCTAAGTACCAGATCCCCTTCCTTGAATTTCTAGGTTCTAACCTTTTTGTTAAAGTACCTAACGATCTTGCTCTGGTAGATCGCCACTTTCTCTGCTACCCGGTTTTGCTTTTCTTCTAAGAGGTCTAGACTAGCCCGGAGCTTGACTTCGTTACTTTCGGGCTCAAAGTGTTGTACCCTGAACGAGGTTAATTTGTGCTCGATGGGGAGAACTGCTTCAACCCTGAAAGCCAGGGAGTAAGGTGTCTCTCCGGTAGCTGTTCTTTTTGTAGTCCGGTATGCCCAAAGGACTTCTGGTAGCTCTTTGGCCCATTTACCTTTCTTCGGCTGAAGTTTCTTTTTTAGGAGTTTCTTGATTGTCTTGTTGGTGGATTCTACCAGCCCGTTAGTCTGGGTATAAGCCACCGAAGCGAGCCTGAGGTCGATCCCCAATCCCTTGCAGAAGTCTTTGAATCGGGCGTTGTCGAATTGGTTTCCTAGGTCGGCTACAATGATAAGAGGGGTCCCGAACCTGCATACCACGTTAGTCTTGATGAACTTGGTTGTATTCTTTTCTGATATTCGAGCAAGAGGTCCTGCCTCGACCCATCTTGTGAAGTAGTCGATAGCCACGATAGCATGTTTCATCTGTCCATGAGCGGTGGGAAGTGGTCCAATTAAGTCGATTCCCCACATGGCAAAGGGGTAAGGTGAGCTAAGGGACGATAGTCGCTCGGGTGGCTGGTGGCTCAAGTTTAAGGTTCTTTGACAAGGTTCGCAGGATTGCACAAAACTCTTTGTATCTTGATGGATGGTCGGCCAGTAGTACCCCATACGAAGCACCTGATAGGCTAGAGCTTCCCCACCTATGTGGTTCCCACAGTCCCCAGAGTGGACCTCTCTCAATGCCCACTTAGCATCATCGGGATGCAAGCACCTAAGTAAGGGGAGGGATCTGCCCCTCCTGTAGAGGTATCCGTCCACCATACAGTATCGAACTGAGAGTCTCTTAACTCTTCGGGCTTGTCCGGGCTCTTCAGGAAGCTCTCCTTCAAGGAGGTAGGCGACAATTGGGTCCATCCAACAAGGTAGGCGATCCAGGGAACAAATTTCTCCATTTGTGGCTATGCTTGGCTGGGTGATCACTTGGAGAGGAATTCCCCTTGGTAGGGATTGGCCTCCGTTCGCCGCTATTTTAGCCAGAACATCTGCACGATGGTTTTGGTGTCGGGGCACCTGATCGATCTTGAGTCCCTTAAATTTACTTTTCAGCAGCCAAGCTAGATTTAGGTAGGCGACCATATTATCTCCATTTGCCTGGTAGACCCCAGTCACCTAGTTTACAACAAGCAACGAATCACTCTTGATCTGCAGGTAGTCAGCCTTTAGTTTGATGGCTACCTTCATCCCGGCTAGGAGGGCTTCATATTCTGCTTCGTTGTTTGTAGCTTTAAACTCGAATCTGAAATAGTGATAGAATTCAGTCCCTTCCGGATCTATCAAAACTATGCCAGCTCCTCCCCCAGCTCGTCCGGATGCTCTGTCTGAAAAGAGTATCCATGGCTTGCAGTCTTCCGGCAAATTTTTGACCTCGGATATCTTCTCAGGGACCTCGTTTGATGCTGAAGGATCATCTGGATCGGGGATCGCTGAGAATTTTACCACGAAGTCGGCCAAAGCCTGTGCCTTAATCGTAGTCCGGGGCTTATACTTTAAATCGAACTGAGTGAGCTCTAGTGCCTATAAAACTAGCCTTCCTGACACGTCTGGTCTTTGCAAGAATTGACGGAGGGGTTGGTCAGTCACCACTGCTATTGTGTGGGCTTAAAAATAGGGACGGAGTTTCCTCGCTGAGATCACCAGGGCATAAGCAAGCTTCTCCAGGAGAATGTAGTTCCTTTCAGATTTGGTCAAGGCATGACTCACATAGTATATAGGTCTTTGAAAACCGTCGCTACAATCCTTGGCCAAAGCCCCGTTTACTGCAGTTTCTGATACGGCCAGGTAGATCTGTAACTCGTCTCCAAGAACCGGCTTGACTAACAAATGGGGGCTTGTTAGGTACTCTTTCAAAGCTTGAAACCCCCGCTCGCTTTCCTGGCTCCATTTCATGTACTTTCCTTGTTTGATGGCCTTGAAGAAAGGGAGACATTTATCGGTGGAGCGAGATATAAACTGTTAGGATTATGCTCAATGGCAAGAGTGTAATATTGTTATTGACAATCTTCTCATATTAATAAAGTGAATTCTGATTCTTACAATTACTTATAGCATTTATTATTATAATTGTCAAGGTAAATAATCATAAGTCAAAAGACTATGAGACATGAAGAATTGTTCATACATCCGGATATGTATGAGGTAGACACAATTCTTTAGTTAGTCTTGAATAACGTTCACAACTTACGTTAAAGGTTGGGCACCTCTATCTTGTTAAAGTTGTAGAATTCTTTTACTAGCATTGGAGTGAGATCAAATGAATATGATGAGTCTAAAATCATCGAAAGGTTTTCGAGTAAAAGAATCTAGTGCACTAGGTGCATTGAACTGGATCACAATGAAATACTTTATCTAGAACCGTCACTAGATATAAGTCTTTTCATTAAAGAGGACAATCGGGGAGTCTATCTTAATCCTGAGATAAATGATGGACTTATGGTTGCAAGTGTTATCATTAGAGCTATCAATGAGTACGATTATATAGCATAGTCTATCCTCGATAGTTTGGTGGTATACATTTGTTAATCGATAGAAGACTTCATTTATAGATATGGACATCATGGCTCCATTTATTAAATGAGAGTATAATATCATCATATGGATGTTTTGAGGTATTGGATATTAAATCTCAACGTTGAGTTTTCAATAATGATTACTGAAAACATGGCTTCTGTAAAAGTCAAAGTATCCAAGTTCGAAATGTGGTCATATGAGGAAATATGGTAACTTGGAGAGCTATAGGCGGTCTATGAGCTCTTGGCGATTACTGATATTATTCACGAGGATACACCATCTCCTGTAAGATTGTCTAGGGTATGAATGATAAATATCTCCTTATTCTATCTTTATTTAAGAGTTCAATTTTAGCTCTTTAGTGGAATGAGTTAAAATTAATAGATTGGACCTAAGTGAATCATTTGTTAATTGTGATTAGGTTGTGTCTATTGAAGCTTAAATTTAGATAGTCCGCCAAGATCCCCAATCCACACGTATTTGCATGGATCACTTGATATATTCTACCGGGCCGATTTAAGGGTCCATCTAGAATTGTTTTTAATATATCAAGAATATAATATGTCTATTATTTAATTAATGGGCTGCACTATTATATTAATATATTAAAAGGAGACACGTGGGCTTGTTTCTTTTAGTAAGAATAGGTCTGGTTCACATGTGGGCTTTTATTTAAAGTCCAATGGATTAAATGAAATAAGAAAATAATATATGGCCCATTTATATAAGTGGGGCGGCAAGGTGTATATATTAATTTAATATATTATTTTGTTTCATTGTTTTAATTAAATAAGAATTAGTTAATTTATTAATTAATTGTTTAATTAAGAAACAAATCTTTTTCTGATCAGGAAATATATTTCCTAAAGTTATACTATTGGTAGTAGTATATTAAAAGTAAAAGACTTGTTTGATAAGAAAATAAATAATTAATTTTATTTATTTAATCAAATAAGAAGTCTTTTTATTTAGTCAATAAAAGAATAAAAATATCTATGAGTTGGATTAAGTTTTGAAGTCTAAAGGATGATGGAAATTAGGGTGCAACACAAACTCTTTTTGGTATGTGATTTGCGGCAACCCTAGTCCATTTAGAGGAAGATTTCGGCAATCCTAAATAGAAGAGGAAGCAAAATTTCGGCCACCTATATAATACCACATATAGAATTTGGCCACAATAGTTGATTGAATGATTCAATTTTTCTTCTTCTTCTCAATTCATAGAAAAGGATAATTTTTATTCTACTAAACATAAAAGAGAGAAGAGATTATTCTTTGATAGTACACTGATTGCTTGTTCATCAATAAGCTTGTGTGTACAACATCGAATAAGGTTCACGCGAGTTTCGATCATTAGATTGAGAACTCAAAAGTGACCGGAATAATTTTTGTCTTCTTTTGATTGTTTTGTGACTAACAAAAGAAAAAGAAAACTTTGTTTATCCATTCTCAGGTTTGCAATTCAAAGAAAAAGGGATACCACGCTCCTAGGTGATTCACGTACGTGTTCGGATTGGAAGATGTCGTGGTACTGTTCATGATCACTGTTTCACGGCGGGGGTACTGTTCATGATCACTGTTCACGCGGGTACTGTTTACGATCGCTGTTCACGCGGTACTGTTCACAATCACTGTTCACGCGGGGGTACTGTTCACACGGATACTGTTCACGGGCATCGGAAAAGATTTTACGGATTACCAATCAACGTAAGTCAATCGGATCACGCGTCAAGAGGTATTTAACTCTAACCGTATATATTTGAGTTTAATTAATTAAAAGGTTAAGGTTCAATTTTGAGAAAAATTTTAAAACCATACGAAATCTATTTTTCATTTCTTCGGCTGCGTTTTATATCGATTTTTTCCTACATAAACCTGTTGAGTGCCGCCACCCGTCCAGTCAGAATCTGTACTTGCTTGAGTGAGGTCGGGGATTCTAGATCCAAGATAGCTTTGATTTTTTCTGGGTTGGCTTCTATACCTCTCTCATGAACCATGAAGCCCAGAAACTTCCATGCCGTTACCCCGAAGGCACATTTGGAGGGGTTCAAATGCATCTGGTTTTCCCTCAGTATAAGGAAGGTTTTGGGAAGGTCCTCCTGATGTCCATTTGTGGTTGGGGATTTCATGATCATGTCGTCGACATATACTTCCATCGTCCTTCCTATCTTGGGCTTGAACTGTTTGTTAACCAGCCGCTGGTATGTGGCCCCTGCATTCTTCAAACCAAACGGTATCACCTTGTAGCAATACAAGCCCTGCCCAGTAATGAAACTGGTTTTATCTTGGTCAGCCGGGTGCATTTTAATTTGATTGTATCTTGAGAATGCGTCCATAAAACTCAAAAGTTTATTTCCGGATGTGGAGTCAACAAGCTGGTCGATCTTTGGCAAAGGAAAACTGTCTTTCGGACAAGCCCGGTTGTGATCGGTGTAGTCGACACACATACGCCATTTCCCACTTGCCTTCGTGACCATGACCACGTTGGCGATCCATTCGGGGTAACGTACCTCTCTTATCAACCCCGCTTTGATCAATTTATCAACCTCTTCCTGCACCGCCGCGTTCCTATTAGCGTTGAAATGACGCCTCTTTTGCTTGACGGGCTTGACCGTTGGATCTACTGCTAGCTGGTGGGTGGCCAACGATGCCGGAATTCCAGGCATTTCATCATGGTTCCAAGCAAAGATGTCGCTGAATTCCCTGAGAAGATCAATCAGTCCTCTTTTTACTTCTGGGTCAAGGGTGGCTCCGACCTTGATGACCTTGGAGGGATCGTCATTCCTGACGGATATTTCTTCTAGTTTGTCCACGGGCTGCCCGCTGGCCCATTCCTTACTCCGTTCTTCCTCGTAGGGCATGATAGGTTCATCCTCCGGATGCCCAGGACGTTCCGCGGGCTCCTTCTCCTCCTGGATTATCCGGGATGTATCCATGTCTTTCTGGATCAATGTCACCTGTACACACTACTTCGCTAGGGCGGTAGGATTGGCAGATACTGCGTAGCATTTCCTGGCTGCCTGCTGGTCTCCGCGTACCTCTCCTACTTTGGTTCCAACCGGGAATTTCAAGACGTTGTGGTATATGGACAAGACTCCCTTCAAGGAGGACAAGAAAGGTCTCCCTAGGATGGCGTTGTAGGCCGATGGGGTGTCTACCACAACAAAGTCGGTCATTACATTCTGCTGAAGCGGGGTGACCCCGATGATTACTGGGAGGATCATTGACCCCAATGGTATGATCGAGTCCCCAGTGAAACCGTAAAGCGGAGTGGTACAGCTGTTGTAACAACGTTGCTTCAGGTTCAATTTTTCTAGGGTATCCTTGAAGAGGATATCTACACTGCTACCTGTATTCACGAGCACGCGATGGACCAGACATTTGGCGATCTGTATCATGATGACCATAGGATCATCATGAGTTTGCACAGTGTTGAAGACATCTGCTTCGGTGAATACGATCTGAGCTGACCGGGAGGGCTCTGTCGGGCTCTGGCTGACTTCGAAGATCCTTCGGCTCTCTCCGAGGCGGGGAACCTTTCTTGCGTGGTTTTTCCGGGAGTTATTGGAAACGCCGGCCAATGTAGGACCTCCGCTGATAGTGTGTATCACCTGGATCTGTTGCATTAAGTCAACCTGCTCCCCTTTCCTCTTTTCTGCGTCCTCGCGGATTTCAACTTGTACCTCCCTCCCAGTCCTGATATTTTCTCTGACCTGTTGCAAGAACTCGATCAGGCATCCTCCCCTTATCAGGGCCTCAATCTGGTTGCGCAAGTTATAGCACTCTGAAGTGTTGTGGCCCACGTCTTCATGGAAGTCGCAGTACTTGTACCAGTTTCTCCTGTCAGCTGGGGCCTTCATGGGAGCGGGCTTCTGGAGTAACCATTTATCTCGTATGGCAAGATAGACTGTTTCCCTGGAAGCATTCAAAAGGGTGTAGTACTCATACCATTTTTCCCCTTGCATCACTAGAGCCACGGTCCTGGGAGGCGGTAAAGCCCGGGGAGGGGTTTGTTTTGCTGTATATTTTTCTTGCCTATGCGGAGGAGCAGGGAGGCGATAGGTCAACCTGTTGGGAGGTTTATTCTGAGCTTTTTGCACTGGCTCAAATTTGGGGGCTTCTTTCTTCAGATGCTTTACCGTTCTCATGCCGTCATGTTCTATCTTGACCTTGAGTTGTTCGTCGATCTCGACCTGCTCAAGAGCCTGGTCATAGGCCTCCTGGTAAGTCTCGGAGGGTCTCTTGGTGAAAGAACGGAAAAGCTTTCCTGCCCAGAGGTTTCGTCTGAAGTTGGCGAGGGTTTCTTCTTCAGTGAAAACTCCCATTTGTATGACCTCCTTGTGAAACCGCTCTACGTACGATCGAAGAGTTTCACTCCACTCCTGAATCACATATTGAAGGTGTATGGGATCTTTCAGGTGAGGTTTAACTCCTTGGAATTGTGAGCAAAAATCGGTTGACAGTTTTGTGAAAGAATCCACGCTACCAACGCGCAGTTTCCTGAACTAGGTTTTCACATAATCGGTCAAAGTCGTTGGAAACATTCTGCACATAGCTGCTCTGGTAGTGTTCTGGACTTCCATCTGTTGAACGAAGCTCTCTAAATGGCTTAGAGGATCTTCCGTTCCAGAGAACTTATCTGCTGGCATTTTGAATTTTGGGGGGAGCTCAGCTTCCCGGATCCTCCTAGTGAAGGGAGCGTTCATCTCGGTCAGGGGATTCTTTTTGTCCTCCTTACTCTTTCCCTTCCTTATTTGTTGGACCTCTTTTTGTAGCTTTGCCAGCTAATCCCTCAGTTGCTTGTTCCCAGGTCTCTTCGAGTTAGCCTCAGATTCCTCGCTGTCGAATCTTTCTGATGAACTAGCAATTTCTATCCGGTCCTCCTCCTGGACATGATCTACTCGGGGAGTTTGTCTACTTTCCTCTTCTAGGGCCCGGGTAGTTCTCCTAGATGTAGTTGGATGAGATAGCCCTCGGGGCTTCTGGGTAAAAGCATCCGCGACAGACTTAACTAGCCGGGGTTGATATTGTGAAAATCTTTTCGGAGCCGGGGGCATGGGTCCCAGCCTATCCCAGATCGAACGTTGGGGCCCTAATCTATCTTGAGCCGGCTATGGAGGAAGAGGTCCTAGGTGATCGAAAGCAGGTGGTCTAGCTCCGAGCCTGCTCGGCTCTCCCTGATCATTCAGGTTGGTTGGCTGGATTGTGATGCCTTCAGCGAGGAGGCGGACACGGATGGATTTTACGAAGGCTGCCGCTTGTTGGTTGAGTACTGCCTGGCTCACTATGGGGTGGCCAGTAGCCCGCGTATTGGTTGTCTGGATCGGAGCTTGACTACTATATCCAGACTTTCTCCCCCTTCCTGGGGCTTTTCGGGTTGGCCTCGCCGAAGATTGCTCCGGGACTCTGTGTTGGCCTTGGGAGGAGCGGAGCCTCATAGTTCCTTGTAAGTTCCTCATATTTTGATTGGCTTATTTCGTTGACAAACCACATTGGGGATTATTCTTTGAAAGGGTAATTTAGGCCTTTTGAGTGTGATCAAGCTTCAAGTACATCATCTCTCTCAAAGAGCACTTCAAAGGTATCTCACTAGTTTAACTTTCTTTGAAGAGATCTAGTTGCACACACTCACTTGCATGCATTATGTTTCTATCTTCATGTAATTGAATGATGTATTGTATGCCTCTTTTCACACTCCACACTTGCACATTTTGCACATCACTTAGTGTGTTGAGTTTGCCCAGAAAAGAGAATTTCTTCTCTTAGCGCGGCCTAGACGCTTGGCAAGACTTGCTTGCACCGCGGCATACAGAGCGGTATACCTCAGCAGAGTCATGCTTCATGTACCGCTTCCTGTACTCTTGCACGCAAAGCGACCCAAGTCGCGGTGTTGTCCAGTAAGCCTCTGTTGCCCATACCGCGGCCTGTGCACCTGCATGCACAGCGCCCTGCACCGCGTTGTTGTCCAGACGGTGCACTGCTGTGTGTACCGCGGTCTGGACACATGCCTGAGAGGCGGTCCATCTAGCGGTATTGACGGGATTTTGTGCCGTAAGTTCAAAACGACGCTGTTTCAACTAGGGCTCCCATATATATGCTCTATCTTCTTCCTTGCTCGTTTTTATGAGTTCAAGAAGCCATTTTTAATAGGCCAAGCTTCCCTTAGAGAGAGAAACTCCCAAGAACTCATCTTTACTCAACCAAACACAAATCCATGTGCATCTAACCTCTTCAAGCATTATCTCATCATGGATTCTTCTTGCTTTCATTGACTAGGTAACTTGAACATGCCCTAAATCTCTTTGTATTTATTTATGTTCTTGTTTGCCTAGGGTTAGCTCTTTTATGTGATTTTATTGCATATCTTTATGTTTATTGGCATTTATAACATGATTGAGTTGTTGTGTGTTGGTTGAGAGACTTGTTCATTAATAGCTAGCATTTAGGACGATTTTACCCTTCTAGCTAAATCTTCATGCATTTGCATTTAGATATTGATATCTAGGATTTACACTTATTGTCATCTTTAAATCCTTAGATAAGCATTTATTGTTGCCTAGCATTAATTGCATACTTGAATATCTTTTACATATTCACTTAGGTTGTTTAACCTCTTCATTGATTGTTAAGCTTTGTGACTAAGTGAGTTAGTGCACAAGCTTGTGGTCAAGAATCACTATTAAAGGCCCGTTGGGTAGAGTGAAAGGGTTAGTGACCAAGTCGGTGTGACTTGAGGTGAACCTAGGGTGTAAACTTTCGTTCAAATAGTGGATTTGAGGACCGTATGTGGCTAGAAGGATAGCCCGTGAGTTTTGCCCAGTTGGAGGGTTTCTCACGTAAATCAATCCTTGTGTTTTTATTGTTTTCCGCATATTTATATTGGATTGATTGATTGTTAATATGGAGTAGGATCATTAAAATTGATTAAGTTGAAAAGTTGGTAATAAATCAACTAAAACCTATTCACCCCCCCCCCCCCCCCTCTAGGTTGTATTAGACACACTTTGTGTATTTTCATTCCTGTAAAACAATGAAAATATAGATGCAAACGATTGGTTAATTGGGTAAAGGAATGTTTTTTTCCCACAGACGGCGCCAGAAAGTGTTAACGGAAATTTTGCTCGGGATGAGAAATCTCAGTTAACGCCCTCGAGACCACTACCACGTAGATGGTGGCCAAAATTCATTATATATGTAACCGTGATTTATAAAGTGACAAGTAAGCAAGAATGTTTTTATTGGACATGCATGGTATACAAATACAAAGATTCTTCTCTCTTTTCTCTCAACTCTCTCTAGGGAATGGTCGATTGTTAGTCGTATGCCTGTCGAATAGTAGTATCCTCTTTCATTTCTTTTCTTTTCTATTTATACATAGTTTGTAGGTCAACAGACTGATTCTCCCTTGATTTTCTCAGTCTCCTCCTTATCGGGCGGGATTTCTTGTGTTAATGTCATTGACTTTTGGATTGACGCCCGAATTGAGAGTATCGTGGTGGAGATCAGTTTGTTTCCTTTTTTGGATTTTATTACTCATTCTGCATGCAGATAACGTTTCTAGATATGATTCAATGCATTCCTCGTATCCTTTCAGTATGATCCTTTATGGAGGTCGTTGGATATGACGATATGGTGTGGTGCGTCAACCAGGGAGGTTGATTAGTATTTCGACCTTGATATCTGAGAAGTTTCATCCAGCTTTGAGCCAAATCGGGCTTCCCTTGACCTTTTCGAAGCTAGGTGTGGCCTCGACTGACCTTTTGAAGATAGGTGTGGCTTTGACTGATCTTGCGACCTTTTAAGGACATTCTTCTGTGACAATCGAGGTGTAGACGAGTCTCTGGAGCACTTGCGAGATGACCTCGACTTCGGGGAGCTTCTAGTTTTGGTGATGCGGGCTAGATCTGATCGTTCCGGGCTTTATCCCGGATGTTTCTGGAGCCCGTCTTTGTTCCTGGGGTGGTATCACAATTCGGCTCTGGACAGAGAGGTCTCCTGGTGGAAGCTCTTGGGTCCGGGCTCTATCCCAGATGTTTCCGGAGCCCACCCTTGTTTCTGGGATGGTATAGTAGCTCGGCTCTGGATTGAGAGGTCTCCTGGTGAAACTCTCGGGTATGGAACCAGGTCTGGGAGGTGGAAAATTTTCCTTTGGTCCTTAGCCAATTTTGGCTATTAACACAACCAAAGGGAAAGACCTATTTGATCTATGATATATCTTGATTATGAATGTTTGTTGATGTTCGATCTTCCACGTTTACGGCATTGTGAATCTTTCTTAGGCTAGTTCACCAACAAATAGCGATCTTTCATTGAAAAATGTATGCAATGCATTAGATTCCTATGCTTAAATTTTATCTTTGCATACCTTGCATGAGAGTGAACCTAGGACTCAAAGTGGAAAAATAAGAGTGAATCAAGGTGAGGATTAGAGTTGAAGCGAATTATGCTCAGGGTGTGAGAGTTAGTAGTACCTGATATGAGAGCACTCTAAGGTGTGGGATTCTTAATAGTGCGAGTTTCCCTTTAGTGCCTCCGAGTTGTTTTAGAATGTTTTGCATATGTCTACTTCTCTCTATCACACATCCTTGCATCCCATCACTTGTTGGACATGCGATAGTTTGAATGGTTTGTTGTAGAGTCCAAGAAAATGTTAGAGTGAGTCGTTGTTGTTGTTATGTTTTTATTTTGTTTAAAGTTTGCTCAATAACGAGCAAAGGTTTGGTTTTGGAGTATTTGATCGAGCCAAAAATTTCATATATTTTGGTCCTCATCCCTCACTCATTGTCTTGTTTTCGAGCATGTTTTAGTGTCTTATGGGCTCTTTTATCATGTTTGCAGGCATTTGATGCAATCCCGGTTGTGGAGAAGAAAGTGCAGAATTCATATTGAAGCATGAAGAATGGAGAAGTGTGTTGGTGTGTGTGTGGGTACCCTTACCCACTCGCCACCCGCACAGTCCGAGGATCAGACATTTGCAGGTCACACCAGTGAACTAACCCACAAACCGAAGGTTGAAAATCTTTCTGAATTATCAAAGTGCCCAGTTCGCTGGTACTGCGCGGGTAGAGACCAGCGCAGTCACCAGCGACCTGAAGATGGAAAATGCTGGTGAAGATGTTTGCATGTAACTGCGTGGGTTCCTACCCACTCACATGTACCCGAGCACTACGTACAATCTAACGACCACATTAGCATTCAGACCTATTTTTGAAAGAGCTATTTAAGGAATCACTTCTGAAAATTCAAGACACACCCACACACCCATTGACACCATTTTTTCTCTCTCTAAATCGAAAAATCACTTTTCTCCCAAATCATCCAAAAACCCATCATCATCTTCAACAATTGCTACTCAAGATGGACACTGGAGGTGGATTCAAACTTGAAGGAAGAAGGTCTCACCTTGGTTCATTCTATTTCTCTCCTCTTATCATTTTATTTCATTTGTCATGGGTAGCTAAACCCAAATTGGGGATTGATGTAATTAATTCATAGATTGTGGGATTTCCCAATTTTTTACTTGATTAATATAGTTCTATTCACTATACTTAATTGTGTTTAATTATCCCTTGATTTAAGTAGGCATTCCAACTCTTGATTTTTATGGATTTACTGAACTTATTAGAGTAATTAATCTTTGAATGAAATCTTTTTGAAAATGGGTAGGCATTCCAACTCTCATTTAACTTAGTGGTTGAATTTTCTCTTAAATGCATTTAATACTCACTTTGGGTTAGGTAGGCATTCCAACTCTTAACCCTTTGTAGAGATTGAATTGTGGTTTCTTTGTGAGCCAAGTAGGCATTCCAACTCTTGGTTTACATTAGATACCAAACTTTACTTTTAACCATCTACACTTAAGGTGTTTAATCAAGCTCAATTGAATTGGAAAGGGTATGTTATGAGCATTCCAATCCAACATATCTTGGCTAAGAAAAAGGGGTGGATTGTGCGCATTCCAATTCAAGCCATGCCGACTTCCATATATCTATCCTAAGCAAAAGTGAAAGGGGTGGATTGTGAGCATTACAATCCAAGCCATCCCGGAAACTCTAGCTAGGAAGATAAGCTCTATATTTAAATCAAGTCTAGCTTCATAAGCGAACTCCCATGATTTGTGTCTATGTTGCATCAACTCCCATATAAATCATCATACCCTTCACACACATCATTATTATCTTAGTTTTATTTTAGTTTCTGTGGTTTAGTAGTAATTACATTCTCATTTAGTTTATATCATCATTTCAATTTACTGTTATTGCATCTAGTTTTATTGCATTTAACTCTAGAGTAAGATTTAATCATAACTGTAGCTTGATCTCTGAGGAATGATACCTATGCTTGCCACATACCCGTTTTATACAGTTAGAGTGCATTTAGGGATTTATAAATTAGTTTTGATATTGCATACTAGGGGAAAATGCGTGTCAAAAATGGCGCCGCTGCCGAGGATATTTGTTTTCGAGTCGAGGAGAGTTTTTGATAGAGACTTGTTTACTGTGTCAAGTGTCTTTGTTTTGTTTTATTTTGAGTTTGCTTGATGATGAGCAAGGGTTTGGTTTGGGGGTATTTGATAGAGCCAAAATTTTTATATATTTGCCCCTCATTCCTTGTCCTTTGTCTTGCTTTCGAGCGTGTTTTCGTGTCTTATGGGCTATTTTTATCACATTTGCAGGTAATAGATGAACTTTAGGTCTTTGAGAAGAAAGTGGAGAATTCGGGTGGAAATTGGACGAAATGAAGCAAGAAGATAATAGCAGTGCACTGGTGTGTGAGCGGGTACCCTTACCCGCGCATGACCCACGCACTTTCAAGGCCTCAGAACTTCCTTGGTCATATAAACGCATCAAACCACGAACCAAAAATCAGAAATCCTCCAAAAATGACAAAAGTGCCTAGTTTGCTGGTATTGCACTAGTCCTACCAGTATGGTTACCAGCAAACAGAAGAAAGAAGCAACATGAGAGGATATGCTTGGGTCACTGCGAGGGTCCCTAACCGCTCACATGCACCTGCGCACTGCATTGTATCAAGTCGCCACATCCGCATTTCAACCTCATTTTTGGCCCCTTATAAATATGTCTAGTTTTTATTTCGAAAGGGGGGATCCATACACTACCACCCTCTTCCAAAAACACTTTTCTCTCTCCCTTATATCACTAACCACTGACCTAGATTTAGGAATCATTCCTCACAAAGTCTAACCATCATCCTCATCATCTACTCAAGGACACTTTGAGATAGGATTCAAGCTTGAAGAAAGGAGAATGTCTACATGAGTCTTCTCTATCTCTCTTCTCCTTGTTATTTTCTTGTATTTGTCATGAGTAGTTTAATATCCCACTAAGGGATTGATGTGAACACTTGTGGATGTTGGGATTCGTAATGAAGTTTATATTTTCTATCAGTCTATCTAATATGTTTCATTCATTGTTTTTAATTGATTTCAAGAATGATTTGTTTTAGATTGTACCTGACTTTCTTTGCAAGTTGTTTGAGAAATTATTTGAGTAGAGAATTTGGTATACATGATGCTTGATTCTCTTAAGCTCATTTGAATGGAAGGATTGAACAAGAGTACATGACTTAAGTGAAAGCCGAACATATTAATTTTGTCTTTATCTAATCTCAAATGGGTAACCAAAACTATACATCCTAGGTTTGGTTCTTGTGAGAGGTTAAGCATCAACACTATACATCCTAGGTTAGTGACTTTATAAAGAGATTAATCACTTATTTTGATAGATGTTCATTCATGAACTATCACTTGTAGATGGTCGATACTATACATGATAGATTGGACACTCATAAGTGGTATACAACCAATCTTATACATCCTAGGTGGGTTACACAAGGATTAAAGCACACTCATGAGAAGTTCTTGATTTTCCCATCATTCACTTGTTGGATCCATCAATACCTTAGTTCTCACTACCATATATTAACACTAATTGCATGCTAGATTAACTAGCTTAATTGTAGTTGCATTATTAACTTTTCAAATCAACCATTGATATTTACTTTGTCATGCTTTGTTTTACTTTAATAGTAGTTAACTAGTTTTAGCCATTTAATTTCCCAATCCTTGTGGATGATACCCTTACTTGCCATTGCACTTGTTTTGTAATATATTGAGGCATTTGAGGTTTTTATAAATTACTTTTGACGGGCATTTTCTAATGACAAAAACACTCTTGTCAAAATGGCGCTGCTGCCGAGGATCGGCATATATAGTTGTGATTAGATTTAGCTTCAGTAGTTAGTTAGTTGCTTATTTTTTTCTTTTGTTTATTCTACCTCGTGGGTGTTTCTTTTGTGAAACTTTTAGGTGATTAGGTTTATGCATGATAGACATTCACTTAGAGGAACACTTTTTCCCACTCAAGACAATTTTTACCTGATTGGAAGGTTGATTAGACAGTTTGAAAACAACAATTTTGACGAATAAATTGCTGAAGGAAATCCACTGAATATACCAGTTGAGGAACAAGGAACGAATGAGGAATATTTAGGACTCACAATTGGGGAATATACTATCCTATCAATAGAAGATGAGCAACTAACAGCTATCGTCTTGGACGACACTGCTACACTATACGAGTTGAAAGGGATGCATATGAACCTATTGCCATTCTTCCATAGGATTTCAACTCAAGATTGTCTTCAATTTATGAAGGAGTACAGTACAGTGTTGGAGATATTCCCAATAGTAGTCTGGGATAGAGTATTGACAAGGGCACAACTGCAGATGCGTTATTTCCAACACTGTTTGAAAGATCGTGCCAAGCAGTGGTATATGGCATTGAGACCGGGGACACTCACATCATGGCCCCAAGTTTGTAAGATGTTCTACAACAAATTCTTTCATACTGCGAAGGCAAGAGAATTGAATAACAAGATCGCCACCTTTAGTGAAGAGGAGTGGAAACCATTTCATGAAGCATGGGAAAGATTTCACCTCTTGCTAGCACATGTTCCACCACATATCTATCCTAATGAATTGAAGGCGACTTCCTTTTACCAAGGTCTCTCCACCGTCACTCAGATGATGGTGGACAATGCTTGTGGAGGTATAATTGCTGACAAGAAAGCTTAAGAGGCGTATCAGATTATGGAGAAGTTGGCCTAAAATTCTCAACAAAGGACTTCACACACAAGGAGAGGTGGCAATATAGAAATAGATGGAAACACAGGAATGGAAATTGAGTTGTCTAGGACGTCAAAATAGATGAAATAAATGAAGGATCTAATGAAGAGTATGTACAAGTTCGGAGCCCAAATGAATCAAGTTATCAGTGATACAATGATTGGAGAAGATCAAATGGATCAGGAAGAGGCTCAGATGTTAGGAGGCTTCCAAAGGTAAAGGAATGACCTTTACTCCAACACTTACAATCCTGGTTGGAGAAATCACCCAAATTTATCTTGGAATAACAACAACTCCAACAAGAACCAAGGATTTCATAATCAGAGGTACAATAAGTACAACAATTAAGGTGGCTCTAATGCAAACAACTAGTGGGGAAACAAAGAAAATCATCCTCAGACAAATTTCAACAATCAGTCAGGATCATATCAAACGAGGGTCAAGTCACTTGAAGACATGATGAAAGAATTGTACAGAGTCATCAGAAATCCACTCAAGACTTCAACAACACTCATAGTGCACCCAACAAAAATTGCAGAACTACATAACTCAAATGACCAAATGAACCAAGGCATAGATTCCTCAGTTAGAAGGGTAGAGACTCAATTGGCCTATATTGCAGAGTCTCTATTTAAACAGGAAAAAGGAAAATTCGTCAGTGGGAATGAGCATGCCAAGGTTTTGGAAGTAGAACAGAGCGAGAGTGAGGAGTTGGATAAAGAAGGATTTGCACTATAATCATAGAAGTTGAGTGAAGAGGCTAAGAATAAGGAACTAGGTGAATTGGAGATGACTCTAGGGGATGATGAGAAGTTGGTAAGAGAGACCATTCCATCAAAGCTAGAAGATCCTAGAAGCTTCATCATCCCTGTTAGCATTAGGGATTCAGGAATCATGGAGGCAGTGCTCAAGATAGGAGCTAGCATCAATATGATGCCCCTACAAGTATGCAAGCAATTGAAGATTCAATCAATTAAGCCTACCTCAATTACCCTAAGAATGGCTGACAATTCCCCACAGACTCCAGTTGGTATAGTCGAAGATATTCAGTTGGATGTTCATGGGCTTAAGGTACCAATGGACTTTGTGATTCTAGAAGTGAAGGAAGATTTAGCTCAAGATCATAACTGGAAGTTACTGTTGGGGAGGTCATTCATGGCCACAGCAGGAATGGTGGTGAATGTAATTTCTACGCACTTATCGTTCAGCTGTGGTGGAAAAAGAGTCAAATTCTATGTGGATGGACCAAATGAAAAGTTGAATGAAGGAGGGTGATTTGTGATGGAAGTACCAAAAAACTGCAAGAGGAAAGGTAAAGTTTGTGAGCTAGTAAAGGCATTTGAGTTAACTCTTGAGATGGAAGAAGGACATCAAGATGGCATTGATGAAAGAGAAGCTTTGAAAATGGAAGAAGCAATTTTTGATGAGAAAATGCTTGAAGAAGTAGCTAAAGACTTTGAGCAAGAAAAAGAGGCCGAGTTAAAAAAAGAAAACAAAAAGCTACAACTAGAGATCAAACTTCTCACGGAGGAGAATAGGATTTTGAAGAAAAAGGTACAAGAATTCTCTGCTCTCAACAAAAAGATTGGATAACAAATTGAGAAGGTTGAGGACGAAAAGAAGGCAATTTCACAAGATTTAGTTGAGCTTGCTACACTGTCGGAATAGTTTGATGAGGAATACTCAAGGAAAACTAGGAAGATATTGATGGAGGTTGAAAGGAAATCAAATGAGTTGGAAGAGGTAAAGGAAGTGCTCAAAAAGAAGGAGGAGGCTCTAAAGATCACAAAGGTCAAAGAATGTGACTACATAGTCTAACTTGACAAGGCGGAGAGGGAAGCGAAGAACTTTCAATGGGGGCAACACCAATGGCCTCATGTCAATGAATTTAGAGGGAGTTCTTCTCATCGTCCTTTTACCTGTTATTTTTTTTTTGTTCTAAAATTAGGCACATTAAGGCTCATTGCTTTAAGTTCCAAGACTTTAAGAGAAACCAAAATAGGTTTAGGAAAGACCCAAACAAAGTCAAAAAAGATATTAGAAAAGACCTAGTGGACCAAGTGAGGACAAAGGGAATATGGAAATTAGGAGAGTAATTGGCAACCATTTAGGTTATAAGGAAGAATGAAACTTCCCTTTTGGTCAAACCACATTTGGTTGATCTAAGTCCCACTTTGCATGCTTAAAATTGAAAATCCTAAGAAAGAGTAGGATGCACAATTCATTTTCTTTTTGCATCTTAGAATAACCATTTCTTAGTGAAACGTTGTGCTTATAGTGGATGGGTAGGTCTAAGTGTGGATAAAATTCATTGTGAATTCTTTGACATGTTAGTTGATACGATTTAAGTCGTTTTATTTTCTGTTATATAGGTAAAAATGGCAGGATGGGTAATTTGAGTGTTTTCCATGCAGGAGGAGCAGCTGCTGAAGGAAGAGTCAAAGCAAAATTTTGAGGAACAACCTTCAGTGCGCGGATTGGTATGCTGGTGCACTACCCTCGCAGTTGCTTGCACTACTAAATAAGGTCCCAGTTTGCTGGTATGTGAGCGGGTTCATACCTGTGCACTACCCGCGCACTGGACAATTCTTTTATATATATTCACACACGTCATGTAGGGCTCCACCACACTTAAAAACAAAAATTTTAGTGTTTGTTCTCTCTTCTATTTGAATCAAAGATGACTGGAAAATCCAAGCAAGAGGGGAAGAAAATTAGAAAAGAAACAGGCAAGGAGAAAAGGAAGCTGGGAAATGCATCAACAAGTTAAGCTTCTCCTCCATTACCAAAGTGTACTCTCAATAAGGAATACACTACTAGGTTGGAGTTCCTCAGAGGTCGTCACATGATCGTGGAGAAGGGAATTGCAATCAAGGCACTCAAGGACACTCTCATTCCTGAAATGATAGAAGGGTTAAGGTGGGAAACATTCACTGAAACACCAAACTAATATTGTAGAAGAGTGGTGGAGGAATTTTATGCTGCGATGAATCCAAATGACTATCGAAGTGGAGTAAGAGTCATGGTCAGAGGAAAGGAAGTAAAGCTGAATGTTGTCCATATCAATAGTTACTTTGACATTGGATTCCCGGATGACCCGGAAGTGCTAGAAGAAATGCATGATGAAGTAATGTGGGATGATTTATATGTCCGCCAGAATGTCAACTTAGCCAACACACTTATCATAAAACCTATGGATTGTTGGGTAACTCCGAAGTATCTGATCAAGCACTCCAACCTGAAGACTTAATTGGGTTTTTGGAATCGTTTCATCATCAACTCACTTAGGCCACGAAATCATTGTTCTACTATTTCATATGAATTAGCAACCATTTTGCACTGTATTCAGTAGGGGCGGGTTGATTGATGTGGGATTATTGATCAAGTCGGACATCGTCACAATAAGAAGAATGAGGTCTGATTCCCAGTCACTTATGTTCCCTTGTCTTATCACCAAATTTTATAGAAGGGATGGGGTTGATTTCGGGAATGACCCTTTTCAGCCGGTTCCTTCAAACCTTGGGATGACCACTTGGAAAAGTTTGTTAACTGAGAGGGACCCATTGAGTTAGAAAAAGAAGACAAAGAAGAAGAAAATTAGAACTTTAGAAGGCATGAGCAGTCATTCTAAGGAACATGACCATATGGACCTTGATGGACCTTCATCTCTATAGGAAACAGCTAACAACCATGTACCACTGACAACACTGATTGCAGGGATGGCCAGTCTCCAAACCACAGTAAATCAGATGAGCACAGATTTCACCAAGGAAATACGGGAGAGCAGAAAAGAAGTTCGGGAAGTAGTGGAAAATGTGCAAGATCTATGGAAAATTATCACAAAGATGCGTGAAGAGCTTCGGATCATGCCATACTCAAGGAAGAAGCAAAGAACTGAATCACCATCAGAACTTTCAGGAGGGCCGATAATTTATACTTATGGAGCAGAGTATCGGGCATCATTGGAGAGGTTTAGAAAAGAGTTTGAGGAAAGAGAACGAGCAGAAGTTGATCCTAAACAAAAAGGACTAGCCATGGATGAAAGTGGATAGTCGTCGGAGGATGAGTGACGGATATCCCTTTTTGAACCATTACTTACCATGCCATTTTATCTATTTTAGTTTTTGCTTAGTTAAATTGTAGGGTTGAACTATTTCCTTTTCTGCGGTTTTTTTTTTCTTTAGAGCTATTGAGTTTGGATAATTGTGGAGGATATGTGTTTGAGAAATATTTAGTTTGAGATATTTTAAGTGATTGTTAACCTTTGTTGTTAGAAATTGTGCTTTAATGTTAGGTTATTTATCTCTTGGAGTTGACACACTGGCCACATGCACGTCTCTGAGGGACAAACAAGCCAAGAGTGCTCAAAAAACTGGCGAGAACCTACTCAATTTGAGACTACAAGAGAGCAACCACCCCAGTTTAATCTTTTCATCTCAAACTCTTGCACTTTATTTCACCTTATCTATGTTTATAGACATTTGTGAATAATTGGTGAGTGTAGATATACATATTGCATATAATTTTATGTTGAATGTGTGGATAGTTGTGAATGAATGAAATTTTGACTTCCAAATTTTGCATTTATTGATTCATTCAATTTTGATTTGATGAGCCGAAGGCTCTTGTGGATATTACACATGAATCTATATGTTTTCATTTCATATAGCCCAACTCGGTTTAGGGGTTTTGAATTCATACATATACCTGTACAGGAATGAGCATATAGTAGAAATCGGTTTAGGGGTCATTGAGTCATTTTCGACAATTTTGTGATTGAATGCTTGATGTCTTAAATTTAGAACTTAATTGACATATTTCCTTAGAATGCCTTATTTTATGATGTGCCTATTTTTGAGTCTTTTAATTTGTTGGGCATTGATTGCGCGTGATTAGTGCCTATGTTTTTGTGTGTTTTAAGTCTAGTTAGGTGCGCGCCGCTAGGCCGAACTCTCTTGTCTTCAACATTGAGGACAATGTTGGGTTTTGGTTTGGGGTGTAGACGCCTTCGTTGAGTTGTCTTTTTAAGTTGTTTATAGTCTTTTTTAGTTTTTTTGGTCAAAAATTTTCAAATTTGTCCAATGGGCAAATTTTCAAATTTGTCCAATGGGCAAATTTTCGAGCTTTAACTAGCTTGGAGTACAAGTTTGTGAAGCATGAATGTGTATGTACGTGAATGCCTAATTGCGAGAATGTGATTGATTGTTTAATAGAGCCTTGTATGGGGTGTGTGAGTAAGTGTAAACATGATTGGTGATCTTTGAACTCATATTTCTCTATTTCTTTGTTTCACCGCATCTAACCTCATGGCCCTATTACAACCAATTAAAGGGAAAGACCTATTCGATCTATGATATGTCTTGATTAGGAATGTTTGTTGATGCTGTATCTTCCACATTCTTGGCATTGTGAATCTTTCTTAGGCTAGTTCACCAACAAATAGAGGTCTTTCATTGACAAATGTATGCAATGCATTAGATGAAAGGAAAATCACGCGGCGGAAACGAAAAATTGGGTTGTATATTCGAAGTTTTCCTTTTAAAAGAAAGAACCTTGACACTTGATTAATTAACATATAATTAAAAGTAACGTACCATTTTCACGTGATGATTGATATTGCGTCGAATTGAATCCATTTGCATCGAATTGAATCCGCGAGATCTTCCAATCCAATCACGAACGTGAATCACCTAAGAGTGTGGGCTCCCTTTCTTTGAATTGTAAACCTGAGGATGGAAAAACAAAAACTTTTTTCTTTTGTTAGTCACAATAAGCCTCCTTTAGAAAACAAAGAACGTTTGGTCACTTTTGAATTCTCAATCTTTTAGTCGAAAACTAGCGCAAACCTTAATTCGATCTTGTATACAATGCCTTTTGATATAAAAGCTACTAGTGTACTACTGAAAACAAAAAGCTCTTTCTCTCTTTTTCCTCTTGGCCGAATTCTCACACCTTTTCTTTAGTTGGAAGTTTTTTTTTATGTAGCAAGAGAACACAAAAAAAAAAACTTCTTCAAAAACTTATGATTTTGGCAGAACTCTATATGTATATATATAGTGGCCGAAATCTCCTACCTTTTGTAGGATTTTGTTTTACCAAACCCTTATCAACTTAGTAGTTCAAAACCTATTCCAACTCATGAGTGTATTATCCAATAATAAATTATTGAATATAAAATTGTGACTTTATCAATAACTTCCTAATTGATTATCAATTAGAGTTTTGATAGATATCAAATACTTCCTAATTTGACTAGATAAATAAAACCTTTTTATTTATCTACTTATCAAATAAGGTATTTGATACTTATCATACTACTAACAATAGTATGACACTAAGAGTCCTTCTCCTAGTATACTACTAACAATAGTATGACACTAAGAGTCCTACTCCTAGCTAGAAAAAGATTTTGATTTTTAATCAAATAATTAATCAATTAATTAATTAATTTCCATTTGATTAAATAATAAAATAAAACAATATATTAGGCCAATAACCTTGCCTTGCCGCTCAAGTATATATATGGGCAATATATATATTGTTTTTTCATTTTATTAAATCCATTGGACTATAATAAAAAGTCAACATGTGAACTAGACATTTTTTTTACTATAAAGGAAACAAGTCTGCATGCCTTAAATTAATACATTAATACAATTTAACATCCCATTTATTTAAAATGCGCAAATTATATTCTTAATGTATTGATGGAATGCTAAACGCACCCCATTAGGGCCGCCCAAGGATTCCTACATCCTTGGCCTCCCATTCCAGGTATTTGTAGAGTTACCGCGTGTCTTGATCATATATGACCGCACCTCTCCAAGACTTTTGGATTGCGAAATCCAAAAACAATTCTAGATGGACCCATAAATTGGTCTAGTAGAATATATCAAGTGATCCATGCAAGTTCGTGCGGATTGGGGATCTTGGCGGGCTATCTAAATTTAAGCTTCAATAGACATAACCTAATCACAATCAACAAATGATTCACTTAGGTTCAATCTATTAATTTTAGCTCATTCCATTAAAGAGCTAAAATTGAGCTCTGAAATAAATATAGAATAAGTTAATATTTCTCATTCGTACTCTAGACAACCTTATTGGAGATAGTGTATCCTCGTGAAAAATATCAGTAATCACCAAGTGCTCATAGACCGTCTACAGCTCTCCTAGTTACCATATTTGCTCATATGACCACATTTTGAACTTGGATATTTTGACTTGTCCAGAAGCTATGTTTCAATCGACACTACTGAAAACTTAACTTTAAGATTTAATATTTAATACCTCAAAATATACATATGATGATATTCTACTCTCATTTAATAAATGGAGCCACGATATCCATATCTATAAATGAAGTCCTCTATCGATTAACAAATGAATACCATCAAACTATCGAGGATAGACTATGCTATATAATCGTACTCATTGATAGCTCAAATGATAACACTTGTAACCATAAGTCCATCATTTATCTCAGGATTGAGATAGACTCTCTGATTGTCCTCAAGTGAAAACTTTTATCCATTGACGGTTCTGGATAAAGTATTTGGTTGTGATCCTATTCAATGCACCTAGTGCACTAGATTCTTTTGCCCAAAGACACTACACTTTGATGATTTTAGACTCATCATAACACATTTGATCCCACTCAAATGCTAGCAAAAGTATCTACAACTTTAATAAGGTAAAGGTGCCCAACCTTTATCTTAAGTTGTGAATATTATTCAAGACTAACTAAAGAATTGTGTCTACCTCATAGATATCCAGATGTATGAACAATTCTTCATTTCTCATAGTCTTTTGACCTTATGATTATTTACTTTTGACAATTATAATAATTAAACTATAAATGCTATAAGCTTTGCTAAACTAGAAATTGCTTTATTAATATGAAAAGATTGTCGAATACATTATTACACTCTTGCTATTGAGTAATAATCCTAACATTAGATTCCTATGCATAAATTATATCTTTGCATACCTTGCATGAGTGTGAACCTATGACTAAAAGTGGAAAAATAAGAGTAAATCCAGGTGAGGATTAGAGTTGAAGCGAATTATGCTCAGGGTGTGAGAGTTAGTAGTACCCAATATCAGAGCACTCTTAGGTGTGGGATTCGTGATAGTGCGAATTTCCCTCTAGTGCCTCCAAGTTGTTTTAGAACATTTTGCATATTTCTACTTCTCTCTATCACACATACTTGCACCCCATCACCGATTGGACATACGACAGTTCGAATTGTTTGTTGTAGAGTCCAAGAAAATTTTAGAGTGAGTCATTGTTGTTGTGATGTTTTTATTTTTTTTAGAGTTTGCTCGAGGACAAGCAAAGGTTTGGTTTGGGGGTATTTGATCGAGCCAAAAATGTCATATATTTTGGCCCTCATTCCTCATTCCTTGTCTTGTTTTCGAGCATGTTTTAGTATCTTATGGGGCTCTTTTATCATGTTTGCAGGCATTTGATGCAATCCCGGTTGTGGATAAAAAAGTTAAGAATTTGGGCGCAAAGCGAGCAAATTGAAGCATGAAAAAGGGAGAAGTGCGCTGGTGCGGGTACTCTTACCCACTCACCACCCGCGCAGTCCGAGGATCAGACCTTTGTTGGTCAAACCAGCGAACCAACCCACGAACCGGAGGTCAAAAATCTTCCCAAATTATCTAAGTGCCCAGTTCGCTGGTACTGCATGGGAAATGCTGGAGAAGATATGCGCGGTAACCGTATGGTTCCTACCCGCGCACATGTACCCGTGCACTACGTACAATCTGACAACCACATCAGTATTCAGACTTATTTTTGGAAGAGCTATATAAGGAATCACTTCTGAAAATTCAAGACACGCCCACACACCCATTGACATCATTTTTTCTCTCTCTAAATCTAAAAATCACCTTTCTCCCAAATCATCCAAAAACCCATCATCATCTTCATCAATTGCTACCCAAGAATGACATTGGAGGTGGATTCAGGCTTGAAGGAAGAAGGTCTCACATGGGTCCCTTCTATTTATCTCCTCTTTATCATTTTATTTCATTTGTCATAAATAGCTAAACCTAAATTGGGGGTTGATGTAATTAATTCATAGAGTGGGATTTCCAACATTTTTTACTTGATTAATATAGTTCCATTCACTTTACTTAATTGTGTTTAATTATCCCTTGAATTAAGTAGGTGTAAGTGCCTCACTTTATGATTGGCTTTTTTCGTTGACAAAATCACATTTGGGGTTAATCATTGTAAAAAGGGTAGATTAGGATTTGAAGATCTTCCAATTGACTCCAAGTGCTTCAAGAAAGGTAGATTACTTGACTCTACTTTTACTTGAAGGGATATAGCTGCACACACTCACTTGCATGCATTATATTCTTGTTTACATACAATTGGATGATGTATTGTATGTCACTTATCATACTCCACACTTGCACATATTGCACATCACTTTGTGTGTTGAGTCTGCCTAGAAAATAGGGTTTCTTCTAGTACCGCGTCCTAGACCGCTTGGCAAGCACTGCTTGCACCGCGGCATATAGAGCGGTAATCATCAGTCGGCTCATGCTGCCATGACCGCGTCCTGTACACATGTACGCCCAGCGGTCTGTGTCTCGGTAAACTTTAGTAGGCCCCTGTTGCCTTGACCGCGGCCTGTGCACTGCACGCACAGCGGTCCATACCGCGTTGTTGTCCAGTAGGCATACTGCTGCGTGTACCGCGGTCTGGACAACTTGCCCGAGCCGCGGTACGCACAGCGGTAATGACAGGTTTTTGTTACTGTTTTCAAAACGGTGTCATTTCGTCTAGGGCTTGATATATATATATATATATATGTTATTTCCTCTTCCTTGCCTCTTGAGAGCTTCAGAATTCACTCTCTTTCATTCCTTTTAGAGCTCAAGAGTGTCTTGCAAGAAAAGGTTGGAAGAAACCTTTTTTATTGTCCAAAACCCAATCACCCATCATTCATTCATGGTTCTATCATCATCTAGCTTCATCTAGGATGTTTATAAGCACAGGTTTTCATCAACATAGCTTACTTGGTAAGTAGAACACCACTCTCATCTATCCTTGTGTTCTTGCTTAACAAGAAATCTCTTTTATGTCTCTTATGCATCCAGATTATAATTTTTCATTTTAAATAGAGATTTTTGTTGATGTTTGGGTTGTTGTATTGTGATAACTATTGCATCTAGGAATGCTTTGATTTCATATAGCTAGGTTATATATGTGTCATATAGCAACATGATAACTAGGATTGTTTGAAACATTCATACATGACTAGATAAGCATTAAATGTGTTGACCTTGCATTTTGTGCATTTAGAATATCATCATATTCACTTTAGGTTTCATATCTCTTCATTTAAGAGTTAAGTCATGTATTTGCCTTAGGTAGTATACAAGCAAGAGCCTAAAATCACTATTAAAGGCATGCGAGTAGCAAAAACAGATTAGTAACCGATTAAGTGTGATGTGGTCAACCTAGGTTGTAATCGTTTATGCAAATAGTGGATTTGAGGGTTCGATTGGCAATTAGGCCTGTGAGTTTTTACCCATTTGGAGGGTTTCTCACGTAAATCATATCATTGTGTCTTATTGTTTATTCCGCACTTTTATTATGGCAATGATTGATCGTGATAGAGATTAGGGGCTGTGTTGTTTAATTTTAATTAATCAAAAAGATGGCACTTAATTTAACTAAAACCTATTCCTCCCCCCCCCCCCCCCCCCCCCCCCCCCCCCCCCCCTCTAGGTTAGTTTTATTGTTGGAACCCCGTTCACTAGTAACGCAGCGGAAATAGGTTTTTAAATTTTTTATACAGATCATAAACGATCTAGGACCAGTGAACTTAGGATCGCAATTCTTTTTCTGGAACTAATACATACAATATGTAAACACAGGAAATTGTAATCAATATATTAAAAGAAAATTTAGAACCTTACCAACGTTTGGAGGCTCATTCACTTTACGATATGCTCCTGGTCTGTACCACTGATCTTCCTAGCTATTCCCAGAACTGGTAACTGCGTGTGGGCGCGTCACGTACTCAGGAACTCAGGAGGATGTAAAGAGAATGAAGAATAAACAATTTCTTCTAAGAGAATACATAAACTAGAACCATTCTAGTTCTTAAAAAAATTATATCTTATATATATATATATATATATATATATATTTTCTCTTTTTTATATTCACGCACAGCACAATTGCATCTTATGCAATTTTTTCTTTTTTGATTCCCTTGTTCACGCACACTCGTGCAACTTTTTTTTTATATCTTTTAATCACCCGTACACTATCTCTCTTGTTTTTGTTTTTTTTTTACACACAATATGAGTTTGTATCATATACAAACACTTGTGTATATCCTTTGTGTGCTATATTTTTGTTATCAATATATATCATATATATATTATTATAACTAAAACTCTTTAATTGATATCTCTTTAGATTTTAAAAGATAATTAAATATTTATTTTGAATTTAAACATTTTAAATTCAATTTCAAATATTTAATTTAATAAAATAAAATAATCATATTATCTTATTCTGTTTAAAATCAAATATCAACTAACATCCTCCATTTAGTGATTAATAACAAAATTAAATAATCTTATAATTTAATTTATTAAATCACCATTATTCATTAATTAAATAATCTCATTATTCAATTATTTCCCGAATAAATACATGTCACTTTCGTAACACAATTAATTGGACAATCCAATTAATTAACCGTGACCCTTGTTACCTAAATCGATCGGGCTAACAAGGGGACCTAATGGACCTACAGTATTTTGAACTCCAGTAATCCTCGGAATTATTAATTAAACTCTTTAATTAATATTCCTTGATTATTAACTCCGGTGTTATTCCACTAAAAACGCGAAGCTGCACTCTCTCAACTGCAGACGTTTTTACACAGACCGATACAACTCAGTGTCCATCGATATAACTATTACACATGGTGTGATCCTCCACAGTAATTCATAATTAGAGCTGGGTCATAATGTCCATTATACCCCTCTTATTACATATATCTTTTAAGTACCGTTGATTCTGTAATGAACAATAAATCCTATTTCCTCACGGAATTAGGAGAGCACTCATATTGTCCAAGCCCCGAATCAACCCTTAAGGGAACTACCATCTACTTCTCACAAGAAGGAGTGGATTCCACTATTGTGTACATACCTTCCCAGCCACAAGCCAAACCGCAATCCTAACATACAGAGTATATTGATCAGGAATTGCATCTGACCTCACCCATGGTATATCAAAAACCACGATCTACCCTGAAGGAGTCGATAAGACACTCAGGATTAAGATCACCCACATATAGCCATCATTAGTTGATATATATGAATCTCATCAGTAAACGGATCTTGGTGAGAGAGTCATATAGATCATGGCCCAGTCCTATATGATCACATCATACAAGGTGCCTCCATTCCCATATCTCATATGAATGATTCAGGATAGAATCACCATACATTACGGAATGGACCGCAACTATAGATTAACAACAAATAAAGAACCCAGCTTTATTTGCTATCTATGGTCTCTTTAGATTGCATGTCTCTTACTGTATCCATCCGCATATGACACTCATATACACAGTTCGAGATTACATCCGGCAATCCAGGATGTTAATATATGCACAAGTTATAAAATAAACAACATAACAAGAATGAATTGAACTTTTCTTTTTATTTATTTCATAAATACATCTACAAAATACATCTTTAGGGCATAAACCCCAACATTTATCACTCTTAGTATATTTTCAATTGGTATCAGAGCGGGTTCCTTAACATAATTAGGAGATCCTTTGCTCTTTATGAATGTTTTGCACTAGATTGCTTTTGGTTATTGTGTCTTGCTTGTTTTTCCCTTTCTTTTTGTTGATTGATTGCATTCATCTCATTCACCTTTAAACACCATGAGTGGAAATGCATATGAGCGTGAGGGAGCATCGAGTTCAAGACCCCCACTTCTGACGGGGGTTAATTACTCATCATGGAAAGGAAAAATGGAATCCTACCTATGCCAAATTGACGATCGAGTTTGGATGGTGATTGAGGATGGTTACACATCACCTACCAAGACTCTCGAAGATGAAAGCATCGTGCCCAAGCCTAAATCGGAATGGGATACTAAAGACTTTGAAGCCTCCAAATGGAACAACAAGGCCATGCATGCAATCTTGTGTGCAATGGATGAAAATCAACACAAGCTAATCCAAACCACAAGGAATGCACATGAAGCATGGACAATATTGGAGATGGCACATGAAGGAACCGATGTAGTGAAAGATTCCAAACTATAAGTCCTTCAAACTCAATTTGAGTCCTTGAAGATGGAAGATCACGAGTGCTTCAATGACTTCCAAGTAAAGCTAATGGATATTTTCAACCAAAGTCATCAATTAGGCGATCCATATACGGATAAAAGGATAAACCAAAAAATTATGAGGTCTCTCCCGGAGAGATTTGATGCAAAGGTGACCGCTATTGAGGAGAATAGAGAATATAAAAAAGATGAAGCCAAGTGAGATAATTGGCAAGTTGATGGCTTTTGAGTCAAGAAGAGCCCCTACTTCAACAACACCTCAAAAGAGTATTGCATTGAAGACCTCCAAGGAAGAAAGGGAGGAAGAAGATTCGGATGAAGAAATGGCTCTTATGGTGAAGAGGTTCAAGCAATTCATGAAGTTTGAGAAGAGGGGGATGGGCTCCAAAGGAAAATTTGTAAAGAAGAAGACTCCTTTTAAAAAGGTGGAGAAAAGTGAAGAGAAGGACTCCAAGAAGAGTATTCAATGCTATGAGTGCGGTGGGTATGGTCACATTGCCCCCAAATGTGCCAACTTAAAGAAGAAGAAGAAAGGAAAGGCGATGGCTGCTACTTGGAGTGAAAGTGAAGACTTAAAGGAGGAAGAAAAGTCTTCGGATGATGAAGACCAAGTTGCAAACTTCATTGCCTTCTCATCATCTCACAATAGCAAGGAAGTTATGAGTGACCAAGAAGAGGAGAATGACAAGCTAGAAGAAGAAGAAGATGACTCAAGTAATGGGAGTACTTCATCCGAGTCCAAGCATGAATTTGATAAGGAGATGGACTATGAAGATTTCATGGAATACTTCAAAAGTTCTAGAGCTAAGAAGAAAAAAGAGATTCAAGAGTTGAAAGGAAGAACCTTGAAGTGACCTCCAAGATGATTCACTTAAGTTAAGAAGTGAAAAGAACAAGAGAAAGGGAAGAGAGCTTAAAGTTGGAACTTGTTGTGGTCAAGAAAAGTGAAGAATGCTTAAGGAAGGAGCTTGAAGAGGCAAAAAGAGTAATTGCCAAGATGACCTCTGGAACCGAGAAGCTTGACAAGATGCTATCAATTGGAAAAAGCCCTAGTGATAAGAGGGGTTTGGGATATGAGGAAGATGTGAGTACTACATCCTTGAAAAAGACTACCTTTGTCAATAGTCAAGAAGTTGAAGAAGTCAAAGTCCCACAACAAGTTACAAGAAGGATTGAAATTGGAGAATCCTCAAAACATGCTCAAGCCAAGATTCCAACAAGGGCTCAACCACAACAAGTTAGAGCATTTCAATCAAGACCTCCACATGAAAGGATCCCTCATCCACGATCAAGGATCATGTATGATCAATAAGGAAGACATGCTACTTTGGCTCAATCACAAAGGAGAGAGTTTGTTCAACATCAAAGGACTACTCAAAGGAGAAGGAAACCTCAAATGGTTGCACAAGGCTATGGTATGAATTCCTACTTTACTCCTACTTGTCATTATTGTGGTATTGAAGGCCATATAAGGCCTAATTGCTTTAAGTATATCAAATTGTGTAGATTTGAAAACATGATTGAGAAAAATATGCTTAGAAGAGCCAAAAAGCATGCACCTAGGGAACTTAGAGAAAATGAACCAAAGGCTCCTAGGATTAATAATGTTGCTCCATGGACTAGAAAAAATGAATATTTTTGCTATGTGGCTCAAGTGGCTTTGAAAGCCAAGGCCTCCAACACTTGGTACCATGATAGTGGGTGTTCTAGACACATGACCGGAAACAAGAGTTTCTTTGAGACTCTTGTGATGGAGGATGGTGGATTTGTCACCTTTGGTGATGATTCACGGAAAAAGGTCATAGGGAAAGGTAATATATCTATTCCCGGTTTGCCCTCCTTGCTCAATGCTCTATATGTAGATGGCTTGCAAGCCAATCTCATTAGTGATGAGAGGGTTTTTGCCGTCAGAAAACCGTCCGTCAAAACAATTTATAAAACCTATGCGATGCGTTCACAAGTAGAAATTCAAGTAAAGCGGTAAGCACGGGTATCGTCCACTGAGATCGGGGTAGCGGTGATAAGATTGGGATTAATATAACTAGTATGCATAAAAGTAAAGTGATGGTAAATGAAAATACAATATAAACTAAACTATGAAAGCAACTGAAATAGAATGATAATGGAGTGATGAATGAATGATGATGGAACTACGGAGTTGATGTACTCGTAAGTGAATATTGGGGCAATTGCAACAAAATCTGGTTGAAGCACGTTTTGACAAATGTAACCAACCTAGGGTGTATAGTGTTGGTATATATCTCTAGCAAGAGGTCAACCTAGGATGTATAGCGAAGACCTCCTACTAGCGATTAATCCTTCTTAAGCAACCAACAGTGGCTAGTTACTCAATTGGGACTTGTTCCATGAATGCTCATCTATCTAGCTATGGCTCAACCTATTACTAATGTAGCCATCCTAGGATGTATAGTGATGGCTTCCAATTCCCTCACAAGTGGCCGACCTAGGATGTATAGTGAAGGCCACCCTGTTGGGATTGGATGAGGCTCTAGGTTATCAACCGAATTCTACTCGAAGGTTAGTTCTCGTAAAATAACTAAAGTAGCCAACCTAGGGTGTATAGTGGAGGCTTCTAATTCTCTCACAAGTGGCTAACCTAGGATGTATAGTGAAAGCCACTAATTCGAGATTAGATTAAGAGCGTGGTTATAGAGCCGGATTTTTGGAAATCCTTCCATTCAATGGAGCATTAGACAACCTAATTGCCTACTCAAGTAATCCAAATCAATCATGCTAAGAGAGTGTATCCAAGCAAGTCAATAATGGAAATCAATACAAGCAATGGAATGAAATATAGAGATAGAATAAATATAACACATAGAGTTTATTTACAAAGCCCAAAATATCCATCAAACAAATAACATCAACCCCATAGTGGGGTATTTTAGCTACTCATATTCTATTACAAACCAATAAACTAAGAGAGAGAGTAGAGATAACCCTTGAAGATTAATCTCCTTCCTTGAAGCTTGAATCCAAGTCTCCTAGTTGCCTTTGATTGAGTAGAGATGGTTTGGATGAGAGAGAGATGTGTTTCTAGCTTAGACTACAAGTGTTGGGAGGTATGGTGATTTTCTAGTTCGTTCCCATCCTTTTCTATTTATAGAGGATGGAAAAATAGGTCACTTAAGCTTGAAACCAGAAGCTGTCGCGCTCGAAGTGCGGGTGGAGTGCGGGTGATTTACCCGCACTGTACCCGCACTGTATGGGTTGTCTGCAACTTCAGTTCTCGGATCAGGGCATTAGTACGGGTGGAGTGCGGTTGAATTACCCGCACTTGGAATCGCACTGTGATCGCACTTGAATCGCACTTCCCTGTCAGGTGCAAAATCTACCTTCTGTTATTGGTGCAAGTGCGGGTGGAGTGCGGTTGGGTGACCCGCACAGTACCCGCACTCTAATGTCAGGTACAATTCTGCTCTTCTGTTCTTGGTGCAAGTGCGGGTGGAGTGTGGTTTGATGACCCGCACAGTACCCGCACTCTAACGTCAGGTGCAATTCTGCTCTTCTGTTCTTGGTGCAAGTGCAGGTGGAGTGCGGTTTGGTGACCCGCACTATACCCGCACTTTATCTCTTTACTGCATCTTGTCCCTGCTATGAACATGAGTGCGGCTGGAGTGCGGTCGGAGTGCGGTTGCGACCCGGACAAGACTGGCACCGGACCCGCACTGTAGAACTGTTTGTACTCTTTTGCCTTTACTTTCGCCCTTTTTCAGCCGGAATCACCGCAACAAGCTTCCAAACCCAGAATTACATCTATTGCCTGCAATTAGCACTAATGAGCCTATTAGATGTAAAATATATAGAAAATACACACAAGAACGAGACAAAGGAATAGGAATGAGGGCCGAAATATACAACAATTTAGGCACGATCAAACACCCCCAAACCAAACCTTTGCTCGTCCTCGAGCAAACATAAAATGAAACAAATAAGACACAAACTAAAAATGACTCGAACTAAAAACTTTCCTAGACACAAAGAAAGACTTGCTGCAGAACCAACTAGCAGAGAGATACGCAAAACCAAATGGGAGTGAGGAATGAGCATATGTGAAATGTTCTAAACAACTCGAAGACACCCCAAGGGAAACTGGCACAACACGAATCCCACACTTAAAATGCCCTCGCCTCAGAAACTACTCACTCTCACACCACGAGCATAATTCTCTACGAAACTAGGTTCTCACATGGATTCTCTCTTATCTTTCCTCTCAGAACCTAGGTTCACACTCATGCAACATGTATGCCAATGAATTTATGTAACTGAATCAACTTAGTTGCATACATTTAGTGTAAAATAAATGTTGTTTTCAGTGAGTGAGTCTCATGAAAGAATCATGTGTCATGAACGTGGAAAGAGCATCCATTAACTAATATTCCCAATATAGACTTCCCCTAAGATCAACTAGGTCTTTTCCATTTGGTTGTAACGTGGCCACGGTGAATGGTGATTAGAAGAATGAGAATTTAGGCACAAGCACTAATCAACCAAGTTAAGGCAATACATTCTACACTTAAGAATTTAATTTCTCGTGCAACTCCACTTCCAAATACAATATGGCATCCAGGCATACAATTAGACTCAACGTGCAATCTTTAACTACTCATGTTACCCATTTGAGTAGCATTTACAATTTACACAAGGCATTTGAACCATATTTTTCTTTTGTTACTTTTTGCTTCTTTTCTTTTCTTTTCTTTTCATGCCTTTTTACTATGCACATTTTAACAACTCATTATTCTTGCCTAGGTACACGCCATTTATCAAATTAAAGCACAACTCTAGATTCCTAAGCCTCAACAAGATCAATTAAGAGAGGGTTGGCTAAGTGTTTAGGTTGCTTGGGTTATGGATAACGTGGGTGTAGAAAGGAAAAGTCTATATGTGTTTGGCTTCAAAATTGGCTTGGGAGCACACATATTACGGGAATAGGAAGTATTTAGGCTTTCTTTTTGAGTGGCTAAAGCACACATTGCCTAATATCACTTCAAAGGATCAATCTACCAAGGGAATAAAAGTTTCTATCAAGCAGTCCACATATATGATGCATGTTCAATGACAAATGATGATTTTTGATGTAGAGAGACTATGCATGGTGTTTGAATAGTGTTTACAGATTTGAAAAAACATTTTCCCTCAAATACACACGCTTTTGGCTTGTGTTTGTGATCTCACAAGGGAAATCTCCACTATTAGAACAAGGCACTTGAGCACCGAGTTCCCTAAACTTGGACACTAGAAGATGAGACTAGCCCATGAAGTGCAAGTTAGACCCCTAAAGTGACTAAGAGTTATTGAATAAGCACACAAAGCATACACACATTCGCCACTATGCTCCAGGTATCTCACCAAGCTAAATAAGCTTAAAATTTTGGCTAAGCAGCAACTTTTCAAAAATAAGACACAAAAATGACTCAAGACACAAAAGACGACTCAAAAAGGCGTCTACACCCCCAAACCAAAACCCAACGTTGTCCTCAATGTTGAAGACAAGAGAATCTGGCCTAGCGGCATGCACCTAACATGACTCAAACAAACATAGGCACTAATCAAACACAATCAATGCCCCAACAAAATAAAAATAACTCAAACAAGGCTCACAAATAAAGGCAATTCATGCAATATATCATTGAAGCACAAGTCAAGCTTAACATCATGCATTTTATCGAAATGGACGGAATGGGGCATGAACAACCCCCAAACCGAATTAAACAATATAAAGCACATGCATTCATACTTGCACAAGAGCCTCCGGCTCTTTCATCCACAAATATAATCAATAAATTCAATGTGCAAATATCTACAAAATATAGCATACGAACAAAACTATCCCAACAACACAATTTATTGAACAACATAAAACATAAACTAACTACATGCATCAAAATTATTCAATGGGATGCATTCATGGAGAGGCTAGGGTCCTCTAAGGGTGGTTTGACCAAGTTAGGAAATTCCCTATTTTTCACTACCTAAATAAATTTAGGTGACTTCATTATCTTTTCCTTTAACATGTTTCTATATAAGTGCACTTGGTCTTTCCTTACCCATATTTGCTTGACCCTAGGTGGACTCCATCTATTCCTAGGACCTCTAGTTTTCCTATGTTGATTTGGCTTGTAATTTTTAGCCTTAAAGTGATCTAGCTTAGAACATGCAAAGCACAAGATATTAGAGTTAGAGGAACTCCCCTTTGATGCGTGGTCTTGAGGACGTTTGATTTGTTTTACTTCTAACGCCTTGATCTCTTCTTTCTTTTTGCTTAGTGCTACCTTTGCTTCCTCTAAGGCATTGGCTTTTTGGTCAACCTCCATTTGCATCTTCATTGACTTGTGAGCTATCTTATCTTCAAAATATTTTGATAGCCTCACTAAGTTCTCCAAAGCCTTCGATGCGGTACTCTTTTCGGCTTCAAATCTCTCAATTCGTTCTTCCAATTCTCTGTTCTTGTCGGAGACTTTGCCATTTGTCTTCTTGAGAGTACCATTCTCAACCCTGAGCATCTGCACTTCAGATAATAGTTTCTTGTTCAACTCTTGGAGATTACTCGCCTTTTCCATTTCCAAGGCTTCTCTCTCTTGAAGTGTTTCGTTCTCTTCCTTCAACACACCCCTTTCCAACACTAGCTATGTGCTCACGCTCATAAGATCTTGGTTCATCTTGATCATCCTGTCCATCTCATCCATTCTCTTGCTTCGCTCCACTTCAAATTCTATTCGGAGCTTATACATGTCTTCTTTTGAGAAATTTGAGGAATCCACCGGTCTGGCTGCTTTAACTTGGAAACAACTCTGATTTACCGGGATGGACTGCTGGGCGGATTCGAGCATTTGGGTGGTTTTCTCTTCTATAAAGGCTTGAGTCTCTTGTTGAGATGCTATCATCTGCTTAGTCTCCCGCACATGATTCTTCATAAAATTTTGTAGTTGATCTTCAACGGAATTTGACTGATGAGATGTAGGTATTTTCGTTAGGCTCGTAGCTTGACCATGAATTTGGCCAAAAGGAATCCATAGAGTCCTGAAACAAACAAAAACAAAAACTACCAAAGAAATAAAAAGAAACTAACAAAACTAAAAACAACTAATAAACTAATAATATTAAAACTAATTTAATCACTACTACGCACACCGATCCCCGGCAGCGGCGCCAATTGATGAGAGGGTTTTTACCGTCAGAAAACCGTCCATCAAAACAATTTATAAAACCTATGCGATGCGTTCACAAGTAGAAATACAAGTAAAGCGGTAAGCTCGGGTGTCGTCCACTGAGATCGGGGTAGCGGTGATAAGATTGGGATTAATATAACTAGTATGCATAAAAGTAAAGTGATGGTAAATGAAAATACAATATAAACTAAACTAAGAAAGCAAATGAAATAGGATGATAATGGAGTGATGAATAAATGATGATGGAACTACGGAGTTGATGTACCCGTAAGTGAATATTGGGGCAATTGCAACAGACTCTGGTTGAAGCACGTTTTGACAAATGTAACCAACCTAGGGTGTATAGTGTTGGTATATATCTCTAGCAAGAGGTCAACCTAGGATGTATAGCGAAGACCTCCTACTAGCGATTAATCCTTCTTAAGCAACCAACAGTGGCTAGTTACTCAATTGGGACTTGTTCCATGAATGCTCATCTATCTAGCTATGGCTCAACCTATTACTAATGTAGCCATCCCAGGATGTATAGTGATGGCTTCCAATTCCCTCACAAGTGGCCGACCTAGGATGTATAGTGAAGGCCACCCGGTTGGGATTGGATGAGGCTCGAGGTTATCAACCGAATTCTACTCGAAGGTTAGTTCTCGTAAAATCACTAAAGTAGCAAACCTAGGGTGTATAATGGAGGCTTCTAATTCTCTCACAAGTGACTAACCTAGGATGTATAGTGAAAGCCACTAATTCGAGATTAGATTAAGAGCGTGGTTATAGAGCCGGATTTCTGGAAATCCTTCCATTCAATGGAGCATTAGACAACCTAATTGCCTACTCAAGTAATCCAAATCAATCATGCTAAGAGAGTGTATCCAAGCAAGTCAATAATGGAAATCAATACAAGCAATGGAATGAAATATAGAGATAGAATAAATATAACACATAGAGTTTATTTACAAAGTAATCCAAATCAAGTAGACAACCTAATTGCCTACTCAAGTAATCCAAATCAATCATGCTAAGAGAGTGTATCCAAGCAAGTCAATAATGGAAATCAATACAAGCAATGGAATGAAATATAGAGATAGAATAAATATAACACATAGAGTTTATTTACAAAGCCCAAAATATCCATCGAACAAATAACATCAACCCCATAGTGGGGTATTTTAGCTTCTCATGTTCTATTACAAACCAATAAACTAAGAGTGAGAGTAGAGATAACCCTTGAAGATTAATCTCCTTCCTTGAAGCTTGAATCCAAGTCTCCTAGTTGCCTTTGATTGAGTAGAGTTGGTTTGGATGAGAGGGAGATGTGTTTCTAGCTTAGACTACAAGTGTTGGGAGGTATGGTGATTTTCTGGTTCGTTCCCATCCTTTTCTATTTATAGAGGATGGAAAAATAGGTCACTTAAGCTTGAAACCAGAAGCTGTCGCGCTCAGAGTGCGGGTAGAGTGCAGGTGATTTACCCGCACTGTACCCGCACTGTATGGGTTGTCTGCAACTTCAGTTCTCGGATCAGGGCATTAGTACGGGTGGAGTGCGGTTGAATTACCCGCACTTGGAATCGCACTGTGATCGCACTTGAATCGCACTTCCCTGTCAGGTGCAAAATCTACCTTCTGTTCTTGGTGCAAGTGCGGGTGGAGTGCGGTTGGGTGACCTGCACAGTACTCGCACTCTAATGTCAGGTACAATTCTACTCTTCTGTTCTTAGTGCAAGTGCGGGTGGAGTGTGGTTTGATGACCCGCACAGTACCCGCACTCTAACGTTAGGTGCAATTCTGCTCTTCTGTTCTTGGTGCAAGTGCGGGTGGAGTGCGGTTTGGTGACCCGCACTATACCCGCACTTTATCTCTTTACTGCATCTTGTCCCTGCTATGAACATGAGTGCGGCTGGAGTGCGGTCGGAGTGCGGTTGCGACCCGGACAAGACTGGCACCGGACCCGCACTGTAGAACTGTTTGTACTCTTTTGCCTTTACTTTCGCCCTTTTTCAGCCAGAATCACCGCAACAAGCTTCCAAACCCAGAATTACATCTATTGCCTGCAATTAGCACTAATGAGCCTATTAGATGTAAAATATATAGAAAATACACACAAGAACGAGACAAAGGAATAGGAATGAGGGCCGAAATATACAACAATTTAGGCACGATCAATTAGTATATCACATTTAAGTGATGAAGGGCTTTCGGTTATGTTTGGCAAAGTTGATTGCTCTATTCTTAAGGAAAATAGGCAAGTGCTTCTAAAAGGCAAGAGATCAAGTGACAATTGTTATTGTCTTGAGTCTAGTAACATCTGTTGTAACTTGTCTAGTTGTGAGCAAGTTGAGTTTTGGCATCAAAGATTTGGCCACATGAATTATGGTGACTTGAAAGTCCTTGAGAGGTTGAATGTTGTGAGAGGCCTTCTCAATCTTGGGAAGAGGTTTGAGAGAGTTTGTGGACCTTGTCAACAAGGGAAGCAAACTAAAAGCGTGCACAAGAAAGGAAAATTCATGTGTACCAAAGAGCCATTGGAACTTATTTATATGGACCTCATGGGTCCCATGCAAACCGAGAGTCTGGGTGGTAAAAGGTATATCCTTGTAGTGGTTGATGACTTTTCTAGATTCACATGGACTTACTTCCTTAGAGAGAAGTCCGAGGCTTTTGAGAAATTCAAAATGCTATGTGTCAAAATTCAAAATGAGAAAAATTCTCACATTAAGAGCATTAAGAGAATTAGAAGTGATCATGGGAAAGAATTTGAGAATAGTAGCTTTGAGAATTTCTGTAATGGTCTAGGTATTTCCCATGAATTCTCGGCTCCTAGAACTCCCCAACAAAATGGAGTTGTGGAAATGAAGAATAGGGTTTTACAAGAGATGGCTCGGGTGATGTTGCTTAGCAACAAGGTTGCTAGGAATTTATGGGCTGAAGCCGTTAATACGGCTTGTTATATTGGGAATAGAATTTTCCTTAGACCCGGGACCAAACAAACATCCTATGAGTTATGGAAAGGAAGAAAACCCAATGTTAGCTATTTCCATATCTTTGGAAGTAAGTGCTACATTCTTAATGACCGTGATCAACTTGGCAAGTTTGATGCCAAGAGTGATGAGGGTATTTTCATTGGATATGCACTCAATAGCAAGGCCTATAGAGTTTTCAATCTAAAAACTCGAAGTGTCATGGAATCATCAAATGTTGTCATTGATGATTGTAGGCCCAAAAATGTTGACCATGAAGAGGATGTTTGTGAGAATGATGACCTTCCTTTGAAGGAGTGTGGTGAGACACCAAGTGATATGAAGTCTAATCATAGTGAAGAGGATGATCAACCTCTAGATAGAGATCCTCTTTTGGACTCTAAAGAACCCGCTCCATAGGTTAGACATCTCCACAACAAGAATGACATTCTTGGAGATGTGAATGAAGGTGTTAGGACTAGGCATCAAATAGCTAATCAAATTAGCTATACTTGTTACACCTCTCAAGTTGAACCCAAAAAGGTTGATGAAGCCTTGAATGATGAGTTTTGGGTTCTTGCCATGCAAGAAGAGCTAAACCAATTTAAAAGAAATGAGGTTTGGACTCTAGTTCCTAGACCCAAGGACACTAATGTCATAGGAACCAAATGGGTGTTTAGGAACAAGTCGGATGAGGATGGAAACATTGTGAGCAACAAGGCTAGGCTTGTGGCACAAGGATACTCTCAAATTGAGGGTATTGACTTTGAGGAGACTTTTGCTCCCGTTGCCCGTCTTGAGTCTATAAGGCTTCTCTTGTCCATTTCTTGTGTGTATGAGTTCAAACTACATCAAATGGATGTTAAGAGTTCCTTCCTTAATGGCTTCTTGCATGAGGAAGTGTTTGTTGAACAACCCAAGGGGTTTGTGGATCCACACCACCCCAATCATGTCTATCGCCTCAAAAAGGCACTTTATGGGTTGAAACAAGCACCGAGGGCTTGGTATGAGCGCCTCACTCTTTATCTTGTTGACAATGGCTACTCAAGAGGTAGTGTTAACACGACTTTGTTCATCAAGTGCAACAAAGATGAGATATTCATAGCTCAAATTTATGTTGATGATATTGTATTTGGTTCAACCAATGAGTCAAAAGTGAGACAATTTGTTGATGTCATGTCTCTTGAATTTGAAATGAGCATGGTTGGTGAACTAAATTACTTCCTAGTGATGAGAAGGTTTTTGCAGTCAGAAAACCATCCGTCAAAACAATTTATAAAACCTATGCGATGCGTTCACAAGTAGAAATACAAGTAAAGCGGTAAGCACGGGTGTCGTCCACTGAGATCGGGGTAGCGGTGATAAGATTAGGATTAATATAACTAGTATGCATAAAAGTAAAGTGATGGTGAATGAAGATACTATATAAACTAAACTATGAAAGCAAATGAAATGGGATGGCAACGGAGTGATGAATGAATGATGATGGAACTACGGAGTTGATGGACTCGTAAGTGAATATTGAGGCAATTGCAACAAACTCTCAATTAAGCACGTTTTGACAAATGTAATCAACCTAGGGTGTATAATGTTGGTATATATCTATAGCAAGAGGTCAACCTAGGGTGTATAGCGAAGACCTCTTACTAGAGATTAATCCCTCCTAAGAAACCAACAGTGGCTAGTTACTCAATTGGGACTTGTTCCATGAATGGTCATCTATCTAGCTATGGCTCAACCTATTACTAATGTAGCCATCCTAGGATGTATAGTGATGGCTTCCAATTCCCTCACAAGTAGCCGACCTAGGATGTATAGTGAAGGCCACCTGTTTGAGATTGGATGAGGCTTTAGGTTATTAACCGAATTCTACTCGAAGGTTAGTTCTCGTAGAATCACTAAAGTAGCCAACCTAGGGTGTATAGTGGAGGCTTCTAATTCTCTCACAAGTGGCTAACCTAGAGTGTATAGTGAAAGCCACTAATTCAAGATTAGATTAAGGGCATGGTTGTGGAGCCGGATTTCTGGAAATCCTTCCATTCAATGGAGCATTAGACAACCTAATTGCCTACTCAAGTAATCCAAATCAATCATGCAAAGAGGGTGTATCCAAGCAAATCAATAATGGAAATCAATTAAAGCAATGGAATAAAACATAGAGATAGAATAAATATAACACATAGAGTTTATTTACAAAGCCCAAATATCGATCAAAAAAATAACATCAACCTCATAGTAGGGTATTTTAGCTACTCATGTTCTATTACAAACAAATAAACTAAGAGAGAGTGTAGAGAGAACCCTTGAAGATTGATCTCCTTCCTTGAAGCTGGAATCCAAGTCTCCTAGTTGCCTTTGATTGAGTAGAGATGGTTTGGATGATATGGAGATGTGTTACTAGCTTATATTACAAATGTTGGGAGATATGGTGATCCTTTGGTTCGTTCCCATCCTTTTCTATTTATAGAGGATGGAAAAATAGGTCACTTAAGCTTGAAACCAGAAGCTGTCACGCGCAGAGTGCGAGTGGAGTGCGGGTGGTTTACCTGCACTGTACCCGCACTGTAAGAGCTTTCTTCATCTTCAGTTCTCTAATCTGGGCAATAGTGCGGGTGGAGTGCGGTTGGATTACCCGCACTTGACCCGCACTGTACTCGCACTCTGGTGTCAGGTGTAAATCCACTCCTCTATCTTGAGCGACAGTGCGGGTGGAGTGCGGTTGGATTACCCGCACTTTACCCGCACTTTAGTGTCAGGTGCAAATCAGCTCCTCTATCTTGAGCAATAGTGCGTGTGGAGTGCGGTTGGATGACCCGCACTGTACCCGCACTTTAACGTCATGTGCAACTCAGCTTCTCTGGCTTTGGCAACAGTGCGGGTGGAGTGTTGTTGGATGAACCGCACTGGACCCGCACTGTAACTCTTCTCTTATATCAAGTTCCGGCTATGAGCATGAGTGTGGTTGGAGTGCGGTTGTGACCCGCACTGGACCCGCATTGTAGAGCTGTTTATGATCCTTTGTCTTTCCTTTTGCCCCTTTTCTGCCGGAATCACCGCAACATGCTTCCAAACCCATAATTGCATCTATTGCCTGTAATTAGCACTAATGAGCCTATTAGACATAAAATATATAGAAAATACACACAAGAAAGAGACAAAGGAATAGGAATGAGGGCCAAAATATACAACAATTTAGGCACGATCACCTAGGCTTGCAAATTAAGCAAATGCATGATGGGATTTTCATATCCCAAGCTAAGTATGCCAAAAGCCTAGTGAAGAAGTTTGGTCTTAACAATGCCAAACATTGTGACACACCCATGAGTACCACTTTAAAGCTAAGCAAGGATGCTAGTGGTAAGAGTGTTGATCAAAGATTGTATCGTGGCATGATAGGTAGTTTGCTACACTTGACCGCAAGTATATCTCCTTTAGTGTGGGTGTTTGTGCTAGGTACCAAGCCAATCCCAAAGAATCTCACCTTGTTGCGGTGAAAAGGATCATTCGATTTGTGAATGGTACCTCCAATCATGGGATATGGTACTCCTTTGACACTAATCCAAATCTTGTTGGATTTAGTGATGCCGATTGGGCAAGGAATTGTGATGATAGGAAGAGTACATCGGGTGGTTGTTTCATTCTAGGCAACAACTTGGTGTCTTGGTTTTGCAAGAAGCAAAACTCAATTTCCCTATACACGGCCGAGGTGGAATACATAGCCGCCGGTAGTGCTTGTACCCGCATTGTGAAGGTGATGAAGTACTCATATCCACCTTTAGCTTGAATGCTCATAGGACCACATACATCAGTGTGTATTAGTCCTAAACATTCAGTGGCTCTTGCACCTTTGGTATTGAATGGTCTTTTGGTCATTTTACCTTCCAAACAAGATTCACAAGTTGGTAGATCATCAACCTTTAAGTCACTTAAAGGTCCGTCACATACCAATCTTTTAATCCTATTAAGGTTAATGTGACCTAGGCGTAAATGCCAAAGGTAGGTTTCATCTTTTGATAATTTTACTCTTTTATGATTAGGTTCCGTTATTTCTGTGTCTAACGAGTGAGAGATATTTCTATGCAAAGAGAATAGATCGTTTTCCAATGTACCTTTGCAAACAATTTTGTCATTCTTACTAATAATAAAAGCTTTATTAAAAGTAACCGAATATCCAAATTTATTTAAACAAGAAACTGAAATTAAATTCCTCTTGAATTGAGGTATGAAAATACACAAAGTGTGTCTAATACAACCTAGAGGGGGGGGGGGGGGGGGGGTGAATAGGTTTTAGTTGATTTATTACCAACTTTTCGACTTAATTAATTTTAATAATCCTACTCCATATTAGCAATCAATCAATCCAATATAAATAAACGGAAAACAATAAAAACACAAGGATTGATTTACGTGAGAAACCCTCCAACTGGGCAAAACTCACGGGCTATCCTTCTAGCCACATACGGTCCTCAAATCCACTATTTGAACGAAAGTTTACACCCTAGGTTGACCTCAAGTCACACCTACTTGGTCACTAACCCTTTCACTCTACCCAACGGGCCTTTAATAGTGATTCTTGACCACAAGCTTGTGCACTAACTCACTTAGTCACAAAACTTAACAATCAATGAAGAGGTTGATCTCGGTCATTTAGAATGTAGCATTTGCTCCCAAATGAGTGGAAGTAGCTAATATTTGGCTTCCTACCCTTCCATAATTCATAGGAGGTTTGCCTAGTACCGGGCCTTAGGAAGACTCTATTTCCTATGTAGCAAGCCGTATTGACGGCCTTGGCCCAAAGGTTCCTAGGGACATTGTTGCTAAGCAACATCACACGGCCCATCTCTTGAAGGACCCTATTCTTCCTCTCAACAACCCCATTTTGTTGAGGAGTTCTCGGAGCCAAAAACTCATGGGAAATGCCTAAGCTATTGCAATAGCTTTCAAAACAAGCATTTTCAAATTCCCTCCCATGGTCACTCCTAATTCTTTTAATGCTTTTAATGTGTGAGTTCTTTTCATTTTGAACTTTAGTGCAAAGCATTTTAAATTTTTCAAAAGTTTCAGATTTTTCTTTAAGAAAATATGTCCATGTAAATCTATAGAAATCATCAACACAAACAAAAATGTATCTCTTGCCGCCGAGACTCTCGGTTTGCATGGGACCCATAAGGTCCATATGTAGAAGCTCTAATGGCTCTTTGGTGGCGAGATACTTGCCTTTCTTGTGCATACTTTTGGTTTGTTTCCCTTGTTGACAAGGTCCACAAACGCCATCGACTTTCTTCCCAAGCTTAGGGAGGCCACGTACAACCTTGAACTTATCTAAGATCCTCAAATCTCGAAAGTTCATGTGGCCAAGTCTTTGATGCCATAACTCAATTTCCTCACATTTGGACATATTGCAAGAGATAGCACTAGCTTCAAGACAATAGCAATTGTCACTAGATCTCTTTCCTTTTAGCAAGGTTTGTCCATTTGGCATTAAAATAGAGCAATCATTTTTGTTAAACAATACAGGGAGTCCATCATCATTAAGATGAGAAATGCTTATAAGATTGGCTTGCAAGCCATCAAAAAGTAAAGCATTTGACAAGGAGGGTAAATCGAGAATGGAAATGGTTCCTTTCCCTATGACTTTCTTTCTAGATCCATCACCAAAGGTGACAAATCCTCCATCCTCCAAGACAAGGGATTTAAAGAAGCTCTTGTTCCCCGTCATATGCCTAGAACACCCACTATCCAAATACCAAGTGTTAGAGGCATTTGCCTTCAAGGCAATTTGAGCCACATAGCAAGAATAGTTATCCTTTCTAATCCACCTAGGTGTAATATTCTCATTCCTAGTGGTATTAGTCACATTGGCTCTAGATTTCCTAGGATCATGCAAATTTGCTCTAGATTTCCTAGGAACATGCATTTTAGCTCTAGCTCTATTTCTTCCAATCATGCTCTTGATTCTACACATTTCAATGTATTTGAAGCAATTAGGTCTAATGTGACCATCAACACCACAAAAGTGACAAGTGGGAATAAAATAAGAAGACATACCATGCCCTTGTGAGTACAAAGGGGCTTTCCCACGCATTTGAGCTTGTCTTTGGTGTTGGATTGGTTCTCTTCTTCTTTGTTGTTGAGTTGGAATGAATTGCTTCCTTGGTTGACCTTGCATGAATTGCTTTCTGGCTTGATGGTATTTCGGTTGAGGGAAACTTGCTTGATGCACCCTTGTTGATTGAGCTTGAGTTTGTTTCCCTTATGCAACCTTGACTGGAGGATCTTTAGAGCACTCTCCTAGTTCGATCTTCTTCCTAGGATATTGTGGGGGTGGAGGCTCTTTATTATCCAAACTCTTGACAAACACAATCTTGCTTGAGGATGAGGTCTCCTTGTCATCTTCATAGCCAAGACCTTTCTTATCACTTGGCCTCTTGCCAACTCCCAACATGTGGTCAAGTTTATTCGTGCTTGAAGTCATCTTAGCAATGATCTCTCTAGCTTCTTCAAGCTCCTTTTCCATCAATTCCTCATTCCTTTTGTCTATCTTCACTTCTTTATTTAAGTGAGTAGCTTCAGTGGATAGCTTGAGATTCTCTCATTTTAGCCTTTGAATCTCTTTCTTCATCTTCAATCTTGAGCTTTGAAAATGCTCAATGAAGCCTTCAAGATCCATTCCTCCTACATCCATATTTGTTGAATGGGATGAAGAGTCACCATCGCTAGAGTCATCTTCACTTTGTTTCTCTACCTCTTCATCATCTATTGCTTCCTTACTCTTGAGAGAAGATGCGAAGGCAATAAAGTTTGCCACATGATCGTCATCATCTGAGGATTCTCCTTCTTCTTCCAAGTCATCACCATCGCTCCACGTGGCGGCCATGGCCTTTCCTTTCTTCTTATTTTTCAAATTTCCACAATCCTTGGAGATGTGTCCGAAACCTCCACATTCGAAGCATTGGATCCCTTTTCTTGTGGGCTTGTCTTCACTTGACTCAAACTTCTTGAAAGGAGTCTTCTTCTTTATTTCCTTTCCTTTGGATCCAAATCCCCTCTTCTCAAAATTGATGAACTTATTGAATCTTTTCACCATGAGGGCCATTTCTTCATCTGAGTCTTCTTCCTCTTTCTCAACCTTGGAAGTCTTCAGAGCAATACTCTTTTGCTTCTTTTGAGGTGTAGGTGTAGGAGTCCATCTAGACTCATATGCTAGAAGCCTTCCAATAACTTCACTTGGCTTCATATTCTTGTAGTCACTATTCTCCTCAAGAGCCGTCACTTTTGACTCAAATCTTGCTGGAAGCGACCTCATAATTTTTTACTTGATCCTCCTATCCGAATAGGGATCACCAAGTTGATGGCTCTGATTGACTATGCCCATCAACTTCACTTGAAAGTCGTTGAAGCACTCATCCTCCTCCATCCTAATTTGCTCGAATTGTGTTTGGAGGACTTGAAGCTTGGACTCCTTGACCACCTCGGTTCCCTTATGGGCCGTCTCTAGAATCTCCCATGCCTCTTTTGCAATTCTTGTTGTTTGGATCAATTTGTACTGATTGTCATCCATTGCACAAAGAATAGCATGCATAGCCTTGTTGTTCCACTTGGATGCTTCAAACTCTTGAGTTGACCATTCCAACTTTGGCTTGGGAACTACACTTTCGTCTTCAAGAGTCTTTTCCGGAAGAGTGTAGCCATCTTCAATTGCCATCCATGGTCGGTCATTTATTTGGCAAATGTAAGACTCCATCTTGCCTTTCCAAGAGGCATAGTTTATTCCGGTGAGCAAATGGGGTCTTGTGCTAGAGGCTCCATCATTACCACTTCCGTTCCCACTCATAGTGTTTGGGTATGAATGAGATGAATGTTTATGATGCAACAAACACAAACAAAATGCAAGACACACAACGAGCAAGGATCACCTAAGTGTATCTAGGAACCTGCTCTGATACCAATTGAAAATACACAAAGTGTGTCTAATACAACCTAGAGGGGGGGGTGAATAGGTTTTAGTTGATTTATTACCAACTTTTCGACTTAATCAATTTTAATAATCTTACTCCATATTAGCAATCAATCAATCCAATATAAATAAGCGGAAAACAATAAAAACACAAGGATTGATTTACGTGAGAAACCCTCCAACTGGGCAAAACTCACGGGCTATCCTTCTAGCCACATACGGTCCTCAAATCCACTATTTGAACGAAAGTTTACACCCTAGGTTCACCTCAAGTCACACCTACTTGGTCACTAACCCTTTCACTCTACCCAACGGGCCTTTAATAGTGATTCTTGACCACAAGCTTGTGCACTAACTCACTTAGTCACAAAGCTTAACACTGAATGAAGAGGTTAAACAACCTATGTGAATATGTAAAAGATATTCAAACATGCAATTAATGCTAGGCAACAATAAATGCTTATCTAAAGATTTAAAGATGTCAATAAATGCAAATCCTAGATATCAATATCTAAATGCAAATGCATGAAGATTTAGCTAGAAGGGTAAAATCGTCCTAAATGCTAGCTATTAATGAACAAGGCTCTCAACCAACACACAACAACTCAATCATGTTATAAATGCCAATAAACATAAAGATATGCAATAAAATTACAAACAAGAGCTAACCCTAGGCAAACAAGAACATAAATAAATACAAAGAGATTTAGGGCATGTTCAAGTTACCTAGTCAATGAAAGCAAGAAGAATCCATGATGAGATAATGCTTGAAGAGGTTAGATGCACATGGATTTGTGTTTGGTTGAGTAAAGATGAGTTCTTGGGAGTTTCTCTCTCTAAGGGAAGCTTGGCCTATCAAAAATGGCTTCTTGAACTCATCAACCCGAGCAAGGAAGAAGATAGAGCATATATAAGGGAGCCCTAGTTGAAACAGCGTCGTTTTGACCTTAGGGCACAAAATCCCGTCAATACCGCTAGATGGACCGCGTCGCAGGCAAGTGTTCAGACCGCGGTACACATAGTAGTGCACCGTCTGGACAACAACGCGGTGCAGGGCGCTGTGCATGCAGGTGCACAGGCCGCGGTATGGGCAACAGAGGCTTACTGGACAACACCGCGACTTGGGTCGCTTTGCCTGCAAGAGTACAGGAAGCGGTACATGAAGCATGACTCTGCTGAGGTATACCGCTCTGTATGCCGCGGTGCAAGCATGTCTTGCCAAGCGGTCTAGGCCGCGCTAAGAGAAGAAATTCTCTTTTCTGGGCAAACTCAACACACTAAGAGATGTGCAGAATGTGCAAGTGTGGAATGTGAAAAGAGGCATACAATACATCATTCAATTACATGAAGATAGGAACAAAATGCATGCAAGTGAGTGTGTGCAACTAGATCTCTTCAAAGAAAGTTAAACTAGCGAGATACCTTTGAAGTGCTCTTTGAGAGAGATGATGTCCTTGAAGCTTGATCACACTCATGAGGCCTAAATTACCCTTACAAAGAATAATCCCCAATGTGGTTTGTCAACGAAATAAGCCAATCAAAAATATGAGGAACTTACAAGGTACATAATAAACATCTATTAAATCTAAATGCCTACTAGAATCTATAATAACTCTAATATCTCCCACTGCACTTGTAGACACTAACGATCCGTTGCCCAAGCGCAAATTGATTTCGTTCTTATACAGCCTTCTCCTTTCTTGGAACCCCTGTAAGGAATAACAAACATGATTAGTGGCTCCAGAGTCTATGATCCAAGAATCTGTAGAATCTGCCAGAAAACATGTTTCAAGAAAATTAATATTACCTTCTTCCTTTTTGTTCTGGGACTTTGGGCAATTTCTTTTCCAATGTCCCTTTTCACCACAAAGGAAGCATTTCCCTTTGATCTTGGTTACTTTCTTGGTCTCCTTCTTGGTAGGCCCAAATTGCTTTTTCTTCTGTTGTTTCTTGACCTTCTGAAGGGTCTTAACTGTTGCAACTTTACCAACCATATGAATCTCTTGACCTTTGCTTTTCACAAGGATCTTTTCAACGCTTTGAACATCTTGCATCAGGCCCTGCAAGGTGTATTCCTTTTTGTTCAAGGTGTAGTCCAACTTGAACTGATCAAAGGAATCTGATAGTGAGTTGACAACCATGTCAATTTTGGTCTCACCATCTATCTCAGCGCCATTTAATTCTGCAATATTTAGATGTGTTATGACTTTCATCATGTGATCTTTCACAGCCTGTCCAGGTTTCATCCTAAGATTCATAAAAGCAGTCACTGCCTCTCTCTTAGTCGTCCTAGACCTCATAGCAAACATCTCTTCCAGAGAAATCATAATATCAGCAACAGACCCCATTCCTTCATGCTGCTGTTGCAACACGTCGGAGATAGTAGCCATAATGTAACATTTGGCCATATCATCTGAGGTCTTCCACTGCTCATACTCATCTCTTTGAAAAATACTTGATTCATTATTAGGAGCAGGTGGTTTAGGAGTAGTTAGAACAAACTTATGTTTTTCACTTTGTAGCAACAACCCAATTTTCCTTTTCCATGTGACATAATTATCTCCAGTTAAAGTGTTATCTTTCAGGATGTTCATAAGTGATGGAGTCATGATTTCTGAATAAAACAAAAAGCATATATAAGTAAATAATCATGATAAAGCACTTTCGAATATTTATCTTGAATTAATTAAATGACTCAATCGTGAAAAATTCAACGGTGATCCAAAACCCATAAATGTTACGCCTCCTTCGGGAGTTCGCACCATTTACTAGTTCGACTAGATCCCACCTAATTGTTAACATAACAACCAACATTTTCAATTTTAGCCTTGTAATTTTATTAACAAGAACTCTCGGGAGGATATTAATAAAATTACAATGAGTGTGTTACCAAGATATCGACCCTCAATTTTCTCTCACGAAAATCCCTCCTCTAGGAGTAGATCTCGTTTGAGTCAATTGTCTAGTCTATCCTTGTAAGGAAGTATTTTGCTAAATTCCATTTATGGACGCCCCTCGGGGGGATTACCAATAAATAATAAAGCTCAACTAACCTTGGAGGCCATAGGTGCTCTAACACACCTTCTCCCACTCAATTATTTAAGGCGTGTGATTAAATTCCAAAGAATGATTTTACCAAGTTATCTAGATGCCAATTAGATACCTAAATCATTCAATGCATGTTCATACCAAAAGAGATATATGAGTGGCACTCCTATTCTATATGACATGTTATCATACAATAACAAATATTGTAATATTTATACATAAAAATAAATAGCCACAATTTTGGTCCATCCTAGAAAAGCATGTAAATTACAATTGTACGGAATACAAAAAACTCCTTTCTTAGCTAACAAGACTTCAAGCGACCATCTCGCGCACGTAACTCGCGCGCCCGAAGATCACCAAGCAGCCCATGCGCACGCCTAGCCCATGCAAGGGCATGAGCTGCCGCATGGCCAGCCCATGCATGGGTCGCGCACTGCTGCACCGTAACAAGCGCAGCTGCACGCTTGGTTGCGTGCGCGCTTGTTGTCTAGGTGCGCGCGGGTGCCAAACTCGGTTCCGGATGCTCCAATTTCTTCAAATCTTCAAGTCTTCGAATCTTGAATATATTACAACTTATTTTATACAATAAAATACTGCAGAAATATTTTTTTTACAAATAAAAAACTGCACTTATTTTAATACAACAAAAAACTGCACTAAATTTTAATACAATAAAAAACTGCAGTATTTTTACAATAAAATTAATAAGAACTTAGCAACTACCAAGAAGGACTTATGGCGATAATAGACCACCCTTCTTGTTACAATTCCGAAACAAAAAATACATTGAAATTCTAGGACCAAAATCGAGCAATAACAATTCACTTTATAACAACATATATAAATCCATACATTCGACATGTAATTATATATGCGAATACCTAGAGTGTCATCTCGTTCTAAAACATGCATAATCACAATTAAAAGAAATAGATTCACGTATATATACGTTAATTAATTAAAGGGTACAACCAAGGCTCTGATACCAATTGTAGGGAAAAATTGCTTAAAACCGCAGTGGAAGGCGAAAAAATAATTTTCGTATAGTTTAAAATTTTTCTAAAGATTTGAACCTTAACCCTTTAATTAATTAAACTCAAATATACGGTTAGAGTTAAATTCCTCTTGTCGCCTGATCCGATTGACTTACATCGATGGTAATCCGCAAGATCTTCAATCCTAGCACGTACGTGAATCACCTAGGAGCGTGGTCTCCCTTTTTCTTTGAATTGCTTACTTTAGAATGGATGTATGGAATTTCTGATCTTGATCTTCAATAGTAAAACACCAAGAGCCTAAAAAAATAGTTCCGGTCACTTTTGAATTCACAATCAATATGATTGAAACTCGCGTAACCCTAAATCGAAAGTGTGCACAAAACCTTTTGATGTTAAAGGCTTGTAAGTGCACTATCGAATGAGAACTTATTTTCTTTTTCTCTCTTGGCCGAAAATCTATGTGTATAGAGTAGGATTTTTTATTTTCAAAACAAACAAAAATCTCTTTCTATTTTGCTTCTTGGTGGCCGAAAATTCATAACCTTATATTTATAGGTTGGCCGAATTTTCTCCTTCACCAAGTAGGGTTGGCCGAATTCATTGAATAGGAAATCTAGGGTTGGTTAATTTCCTTACTTGAAATGGAATTGTCCTTTTCCCTAATTCCTATCAATTCAAGAATCCTAACCCTTGTAGGACTAGTGGTGGCCGGATTCTTTGTATAATAAGGAGTGTATGTGGACTTAATCCTTACCACATTAGGACTCCTATCACTTAAAAGAATTCCAACCCTAATCCAACACATAGTATTTAATTTACTGATCAGGAAAAGATTTTGATTTAAACTATTAATTAATTAAATAATTAATTAATTCCCATTTAATCAAAACAATAAAATAAAATAATATATTGGGCTATTTTATTTAGCCTTGCCGCCCATACCATGTATATATGGGCCCAATATTATTTTTCTTATTTTATTTAATCCATTAGACTTTAAATAAAAGCCCACATGTGAACCAGACTTATTCTTACTAAAAGAAACAAGCCAACATGTCTCCTTTTAATATATTAATATAATAGTGCAGCCCATTAAATAAATAATAGACATATTATATTCTTTATATATTATATGCAATTCTAGATGGACCCATAAATTGGTCCGGTAGAATATATCAAGTGATCCATGCAAGTACGTGTGGATTGTGGATCTTGGCGGCCTATCTAAATTTAAGCTTCAATAGACATAACCTAATCACAATCAACAAATGATTCACTTAGGTCCGATCTATTAATTTTAACTCATTCCACTAAAGGGCTAAAATTGAACTCTTAAATAAAGATAGAATAAGGAGATGTTTCTCATTCATACCCTAGACAATCTTATAGGAGATGGTGTATCCTCGTGAATAATATCAGTAATCGCCAAGAACTCATAGACCGCCTATAGCTCTCCAAGTTACCATATTTCCTCATATGACCACATTTTGAACTTGGATATTTTGACTTGTCCAGAAGCCATGTCTTCAATAATCATTATTGAAAACTCAACGTTGAGATTTAATATCCAATACCTCAAAACATCCATATGATGATATTATACTCTCATTTAATAAATGGAGCCACGATGTCCATATCTATAAATGAAGTCCTCTATCGATTAACAAATGAATACCACCAAACTATCGAGGATAGACTATGCTCTATAATCGTACTCATTGATAGCTCAAATGATAACACTTACAACCATAAGTCCATCATTTATCTCAGGATTTAGATAGACTCTCCGATTGTCCTGATAATGAAAAGACTTATATCTAGTGACGGTTCTAGATAAAGTATTTCATTGTGATCCAGTTCAATGCACCCAGTGCACTAGATTCTTTTACTCGAAATCCTTTCGATGATTTTAGACTCATCATAACTCATTTGATCCCACTCAAATGCTAGTAAAAGAATTCTACAACTTTATCAAGATAGAGGTGCCCAACCTTTAACTTAAGCTGTGAACGTTATTCAAGACTAACTAAAGAATTGTGTTTACCTCATACATATCCGGATGTACAAACAATTCTTCATATCTCATAGTCTTTTGACCTTATGATTATTTACCTTGACAATTATAATTATAAATGCTATAAGATTTTGCAGAATCAGAAATCACTTTATTTATATGAAAAGATTGTCAATTACAATATTACACTCTTGCTATTGAGCATAATCCTAACAGCCTTGACCGCGGCATGTGCACTGCACGCACAGCGGTCCATACCGCGTTGTTGTCCAGTAGGCACACTGCTGCGTGTACCGCGGTCTGGACAACTTGCCCGAGCCGCGGTACGCACAACGGTAATGACGGGTTCTTGTTACTGTTTTCAAAACGGTGTCATTTCGTCTAGGGCTTGATATATATATGCCATTTCCTCTTCCTTGCCTCTTGAGAGCTTCAGAATTCACTCTCTTTCATTCCTTTTAGAGCTCAAGAGTGTCTTGCAAGAAAAGGTTGCAAGAAACCTTTTTTATTGTCGAAAACCCAATCACCCATCATTCATTCATGGTTCTATCATCATCTAGCTTCATCTAGGATGTTTCTAAGCACATGTTTTCATCAACATAGCTTACTTGGTAAGTAGAACACCACTCTCATCTATCCTTGTGTTCTTGCTTAACAAGAAATCTCTTTTATGTCTCTTATGCATCCAGATTATAATTTTTCATTTTAAATAGAGATTTTTGTTGATGTTTGGGTTGTTGTATTGTGATAACTATTGCATCTAGGAATGCTTTGATTTCATATAGCTAGGTTATATATGTGTCATATAGCAACATGATATCTAGGATTGTTTGAAACATTCATACATGACTAGATAAGCATTAAATGTGTTGACCTTGCATTTTGTGCATTTAGAATATCATCATATTCACTTTAGGTTTCATATCTCTTCATTTAAGAGTTAATTCTTGTATTTGCCTTAGGTAGTATACAAGCAAGAGCCTAAAATCACTATTAAAGGCATGTGGGTAGCAAAAACGGATTAGTAACCGATTAGGTGTGATGTGGTCAACCTAGGTTGTAATCGTTTATGCAAATAGTGGATTTGAAGGTTCGACTGGCAATTAGGCCCGTGAGTTTTTACCCATTTAGAGGGTTTCTCATATAAATCATATCATTGTGTCTTATTGTTTATTCCGCACTTTTATTATGGCAATGATTGATCGTGATAGAGATTAGGGGCTGTGTTGTTTAATTTTAATTAATCAAAAAGATGGTATTTAATTTAACTAAAACCTATTCACCCACCCCCCCCCCCCCCCCCCTAGGTTAGTTTTATCACTCTTAGTGTATTTTCAGTAGGCATTCCAACTCTTGATTTTTGTGGATTAATTGAACTTATTAGAATAATTAATCTTTAAATGAAATCTTTGTGAAAATGGGTAGGCATTCCAACTCCCATTTAACTTAGTGGTTGAATTTGCTCTTAAATGCATTTAATACTCACTTTAAGTTGGGTAGGCATTCCAACTCCTAACCCTTTGTAGAGATTGAATTGTGGTTTCTTTGTGAGCCAAGTAGGTATTCCAACTCTTGGATTACATTAGATACCAAACTTTACTTTTAACCATCTACACTTAAGGTGTTTAATCAAGCTGAATTGGATTGGAAGGGGTATGTTGTGAGCATTCCAATCCAACATATCTTGGCTAGAAAAAAGAGGTGGATTAAGAGCATTCTAATCCAAGCCATCTTGGCTTCCCTATATCGATCCCAAGCAAAAGTGAAGGGGTTGGATTGTGAGCATTACAATCCAAGCCATCCCGGAAACTCTAACTAGGAAGATAAGCTCTATATTCAAATCAAGTCTGGCTTCATAAGAGAACTCCCATGATTTGTATCTATGTTGCATCAACTCCCATATCTATCATCATACCCTTCACACACACCATTATTATCTTAGTTTTATTTTAGTTTCTTTGGTTTAGTAGTAATTGCATTTTCATTTAGTTTCTATCATCATTTCAATTTACTGTTATTGCATTTAACTCTAAAGTAAGATTTAATCATAACTGTAGCTCGATCTCTGAGAAACGATACTCCTGCTTGCCACATACTCGTTTTATATAGTTAGAGTGCATCTAGGGATTTATAAATTTGTTTTGATATTGCATTCTACGGCAAAATGCGTGTCAAAAATGGTGCCACTGCCCGAGATATTTGTTTTCGAGTCTAGTAGAGTTTTTAGATAGAGTCTTGTTTGCTGTGTCGAGTGTCTTTGATTTTTTTTTTTTTTGAGTTTGCTCAAGGATAAGCAAGGGTTTGGTTTGGGGGTAATTGATCGAGCAAAAATTGTTATATATTTTAGCCCTCATTCCTTGTCCCTTGTCTTGCTTTCGAGCATGTTTTCGTGTCTTATGGGCTCTTTTTATCACATTTACAGGCAATAGGTGAAATTCCGGTCTTGGAGAAGAAAATGGAGAATTCTGGTGGAAATCGGATGAAATGAAGCAAGAAAATAGTAGCATTGTACTAGTGTGTGCACGGGTACCCTTATCTGCGCATGACCCGCACACTTTCAAGGCTTCAGAACTTCGTTGGTCATATCAACACATCAACCCACAAACTGAAAATCAGAAATCCTTCAAAAATGACAAAAGTGCCCAGTTTGCTGGTACTGCGCGAGTCCTACCAGCACGGTTACCAGAGAACAGAGGAAATAATCAACATGAGAGGATGTGCGCGGGTTATTGCCCGGGTCCCTACCCGTACACATGTACCCGCGCACTGTATTGTTTCAGGTAGCCACATCAGCATTTTAGACCTAAATTTTGGCCCCTTATAAATATGTCTTGTTCTCATTTTGAAAGGGGGAATCCATACACTACCACCGTCTTCCAAGAACACTTTTTTCTCTCCCTTATATCACTAACCACTAAACTAGATTTAGGAATCATTCCTCACCAAATCTAACCATCATCCTCATCATCTACTCAAGGACATTTGGAGATAGGATTCAAGCTTGAAGGAAGGAGAATGTCTACATGAGTTTTCTCTATCTCTCTTCTCTTTGTTATTTTCTTGTATTTGTCATGAGTTGTTAAATATACTACTAAGGGATTGATGTGAACACTTGTGGATGTTGGGCTTTGTTATGAACTTTATATTTTCTATCAATCGATCTAATATGTTTCATTCATTGTTTTTAATTGGTTTCAAGAATGATTTGTTTTAGATTGTACATGACTTTCTTTGCAAGTTGTTTGAGAAATTATTTGAGTAGAGAATTTGGTATACATGATGCTTGATTCTCTTAAGCTCATTTAAATGGAAGGATTGAACAAAAGTACACGACTTAAGTTAAATCCGGACATATTAATCTTATCTCTGTATAATCTCAAATGGGTAACCAAAACTATACATCCTAGGTTGGTTGCTTGTGAGAGGTTAAGCATCAACACTATACATCCTAGGTTGGTGACTTTATAAAGGGATTAGTCCTTTATTTTTATAGATGTTCATTCATGCACAATCACTTGTTAGTGGTTGATACTATACATGATAGATTGGACACTCATAAGTGGTATACAACTAATCCTATACATCCTAGGTGGGTTACACAAGATTAAAGCACACTGATGAGAAGTTCCTGATTTGCCCATCATTCACTTGTTGAATCCATCAATACCTTAGTTCTCACTACCATATATTAACACTAATTGCATGTTACATTAACTATCTTAATTGTAGTTGCATTATTTACTTTGCAAATCAACCATTGATATTTACTTTTTCATGCTTTGTTTTACTTTAATAGTAGTTAACTAGTTTTAGTCATTTAATTTCTCTTTCCCTATGGAGGATACCCTTACTTGCCATTGCACTTGTTTTGTAACATTTAGAGGCATTTGAGGTTTTTATAAATTACTTTTGGCGGGCATTTTCTATCGACAAAAACTATTTCGTCACAATTACATTCCATGAAGAACTAGACATAGGAATGAAAACGTTCAAGATAATGTAGCCTAGCTCTTAAAATCATGAACAACAATCTAGAACATGCAATACACCAAATACATGTACTAAGACCTAGATTTCATTCATGTCACTAAAGCTTGGAAACAATACATATTCATGAAGCACATTTTCAAGACTTTAAAACTAAAACAATAATGCTAGACTCAAAAGATATTGTCAACAAAATCATCTAGCAATCATTTAGAGCACAGATTCACAAAATATTCAATTAAATCCTAATAGGCTCTAAATATACAAGGAATTATGCTATTCCTAATATGTTCAATTAAAGAGACCTAGCACAAGTAGAGACTATCAATCATCAAAATCAATCAATTGAAGCACAAATAGTCCTAAATAAAAAGTTAGCACATTACAACTCACAAGCATGTGAAAACATAGGTTTTAAGAAAACCTAACTCAACATACAAGTTTCTAATTAAGCACAAACTAGCTTCATTGGAGTCTCTAACTATAGTCAATGTTTATACATCAAACACATACATATAGAAGAAGAAACCCAAGGTAATTGAAGACTTGAAGAACAAAAATCAAGAGATAAATCAATACCTTAAGAAAAAAACGCGCATCTTCTGATTTAGGTTTTTATCTACCGGATATCTTGATTACATGACCTCAAACTCTCTTTTAATGATAGAGGATTGGTGGAAAAATATTCTCCAATTTGAATCACTCAAATCGAACTTCGAATGAGTGAGTTATGGTGTTTGGAAGTTGGGAAATATTGAGAGAAAAATTCTTCACTTGTTTTTCAAATTTTCTTCTTAAAATAAATAATGGGAGGGAAAGGTGTATTTAAATGAAAGAGAGAGGAAGGAAATAAGTCCACCAACGAGGGGATGCCACCTCTGCATCTGATGGAGGTGCGTGGCACCCACGGGGGCAGAGAGCAACCCTTCCAGTGGAGGCCACGGCCTCCATGGGGAAGGGATGCAAGACACTCCTCTTACCCTCGTGTACTCCTAGCGTTCTTCGACCGTTCTCCGGCTTCCGAACTCTGATTTTGAATCCATTTTCGGATTACAAACTGGGACTCTCTCATGCATATGGAAGTCAACAAAACTTTCATAAAAAATATAGAAATTGACTCGATACACAAGGACGAAAACCATGTACGATAATGTACGAAAAGTTTCGTAACTTCCTGCTCGGAACTTGTAAACTAATGAATGAGTAACTGAAACAACCAGAACTCAATAGAAAATAATATAAGAAAAAATTCAAGTCTGATATAACACAAACACAAACAAACAAACACATGAGCACACAAGTATGCCATTTCCTAGATATAGTCCTAGAACATGCAATTTTAAAAAAGTTATCAAATTAAATCTAATGCATATGCATACAATAATATGTGTGTGTATGTGTTATACCATTTGAGCACAACGATGCAGGGACACAAATGGATGTAATGTGTGTGTGCACCTATAGGCCTTGCAAGAGGAAAGAGGTCTTGATATACCTTTGATATGCAATAAAGCTTGTGCTTCTTGTAGCCATCACTTTGCTTGAAATGTTGTCCAACTTCCTTGAAGCTTGATAAACCATGAATCCTAGACAACCAATCAATGCAAAGGAAAATTTCATTTTGATATAGAATTATGCCAACATAAGACTCTAAAACCTAACACATTCTGCACATTGCGGACCGTGTAGAGTTCTGGACCTCCATCTGGTGTACAAAAGTTTTGACATGGCTCAAAGAATCTTACATCCCAGAGAACTTTTTGGCTGGCATCTTGAATTTAGAAGGCAACTTCGCATCTCTGATCCTCCTCAAGAACCGTGTATTCATCTCACCTAAGGGATCTTTCCGATTCTCCCAATGTTTACCTTTCTTCAATTCCTAAATCTCCTTATCCATCTTAGTCACCTAGTCGTGAAGGCACTTGGATCCACAATCCTTGGACCCGACTTCTGAACCTTCATTATCTGATCCTTCCCACGCCGTAGACGCTTCATCTCGATCCTTTCCTTGAGGGGGTTTCCTTAGGAACTCCTTCTTGGACCGGTGCTGCCACCAGCAGCGGACAGTGGCTGCCTTGCATCCATTACTAGTCTGACTGGGGGGAGACGTTCTCTGGGTGGGATCTCAATCTCGGATCTCACCTATCAAGGTTGAAATTTTATGGGTCGATCTGGAACTGGAGGTGGTGACTCAAGTCTGTCGAAGGCCGGTATCCTGGTACCTGGTCGGGCGACATCAACCCTGGTACCGGGTACTGCTAATTAAGGCATGACTCCTTTTGAGATCATCTGAAGATGAATACTTTCCACGAACGCTGAAGCCTGGTATTCAAGGATGGCCTGCTCCCAGAGCAGCTGTGGCTTGGGACGTGGTCCGAGCATTCAATGGAGGGACCGGTGCTGGGTTGCGGTAATTTGATCCCTTCCCTCGCTTTTGAACATTTTGAGTGGAAGTGACTGATTGGTGCCCCGATGGGTGTGGTGTCCCTTGAGAAGACCGGAGCCTCATACTGGTACAAAATAAAGCTTACAGGTTTTTACAAAGGGTGTGGAAATCTTCCCATAAACGGTGCCAAAAAGTGTTAACCAAAAATTCATTTAGGTATAGAATTTCAATCAACACCCTCAAACTGCAATCTGAGACCGCAATAGGGTACGTACCTCCTGGTACCATGGTTTGATTACGAATGAAACAGTAAGGGGTGTAGAATGTAGTGGAAAAAATCGATAATATAGATTATTTTATTAATCGTGGAATTCTCTGATCCAATGATAGGTGTAGTTTTCACTATATAACTCTCTTTATTTCTCTTTATCTTACACAATTGGCGATGGCGAATTCGTGCTAGTCAATAAGTAGAAATCCCTTTATAGGCGATCGTCCTTTTCTTTTTTTCGACCTCTATCGTGCCTTTTATCCTTTATGATTATTCCAGTCAGTCCTTGTAAATCTCGTCCCTTGATCTACAATCATCGAAGTCCTTATTTTTATGTTGATTGGCGTTGATTGAGGCCGTAAGTTAGAGCGAGAATTATTCCTTTAAATACGTTGTAGTTTCCATTGTATTTAAATTCTGATTGGGTAGACCATTTTATTTCATTTATGGCGTTTTAAGTGGTGAAAAGGTCAACTCTCTGCCTTGTTGGAGACAAATGTGGGCTTCATTCTTTTGGATATGGTATTGCCCTAGGTCCCTGGATGTACCGGTCCACTCTTGCTAGGGTGGTTTCCTTCTAAGCGTGCTGGTACCTTCTTGAGGTCATTCTCCCTACTGGTTGTATGGGACATGCTCATTGGATCTGTTCAAGATAGGTATCGTGGTGCTTGAATACATGGTAACTGGTGCCGCGGTACTGGTACTCCTTGATACCAGGGAAATGGCATGCTGTGGCATCGAGACTCTCTGTAGATCATGGCATCAGAGTTTCTCTGTACTGAAGAACAGGGATGGTCCTAATCCAGATCCTATTAGGAGTCAATCCGATGGAAAATTCTTCTTTGGACCCTTACCAAAAAAGGTTGTTAACAAAATGAAAGGTATGGGAGAATGCACTAGGGAATTGATGCAACCATTTTTAGACCACTCAACGCTCTCAACTAGTCTCATTAAGCACTTCAGTCCAATTTTAGGGCTTGTTTTAAGATAAACCAATTTAGTACGAGGGTTCTTCCCATTACTCACTCAAGGTCATAAGGCAAGCAATAGTCAAAACCCCTCATTTAACATAAAACTCTAAGCCAAATTAATATAGCATGGTCCATACATCATGTTTCTCATTTACCGAGCTTGTGATTGAGATTCAAATGGAAAGGTCATCCTCATCTAAACACTAACCTCTTAGATAAACTAAACCATAACCCATATCAATTGAGGTTGCAATATCATAAAAGTAAGTAGATTAGAACAATTAATTCAATAAATGAGACTAAAATCGAATTGAATTAAGAATAGTAGACTAATTAATTACACGGAGTAGTCCAATATGGTTACATCAATCCCTTAGATAAAGGTTTAGTTACACATCAATGGTGAAAATCAAAACATAGAAGAGTTGTAGAGAAAACCCATATTGGTCATGTGAGCTTCCTTGACTTGATAACCTTCTTTTTCTTGCTTCCAAATCTTCCAATGATGGATGGGTTTGAAGGTGAAAAGAGGAATGTGTAAAAAAGGATGATGAAATGGTATGAAAAGATGATGGGTCTATATTCCTCGTGTCCCTGATGATGATGTATGAAAATTAAAAAGGGATATTTATATGGGTTTCCAAATAGGGAAAAAATCCTTCTAGAAAGTCGTACTAATGTCCTGTCATGGTCGTGTATGCCGCTGTTTTACAGAACATCAATTGAGCCACGAGAATCTTTGTCGCTCACAATGCCGAGGTTTTACAAGACGGCAGATCAACCGCAACATGTCTTGATCTTCAATGGTGTGCCCAATGTAGCCATGGCAGTAGCGACAGCTTAAGCGCGAAAATTACTGTCGCCGGGTTGTTGTGGTTTGATAGAAAGACACTTCGGGCGCGACATGCCTTTGGCACTAGAATCATTGTTATGTGTGGAGGAATGCCGTAGTTTTCCGAAACAGCACTTCAACCGCAGAAATTCATGTCGCTCATATGTCGTTGTCTTATGAAATGGCAGGTCAGCCGCGACAATTCAACCTTGAAACTCTAACTCTTCATATTTGCACTTTATACCCCAAATATTCTCTCTTATGCCCAAAACACCCCTACTAACCATGATCTCCTGCAAAAGACCTCAATCGAGCCATTAAACACTTGATTTTACCCGAGAATTGAACAAGAACGTAGGAAAGGAAGGCCAAAATCTGTATTGCAATGGTTCGATTGATGGACATATTTTATATCATATTTATTTCCCTTAATTTGGATTTGTTAGCTACTTGATTTATCTATTTTTATTAAAATTGAGTTATTTTTACGTTTTAAGTGAAATAACATGGAACTTGGAAAATAATCAAGGAAAAGAATGAAATTTGGTGTAAAAAAAGAGCAAATCATGTGGACCTTCAAAGGAATTAAATATTTAAAGACCTAAGCCCAAGTTTCATCGGTAAAACCCAACTCCGAGAAAATCCAAGGTTCAAAGTCAAAGAATGAAAATTAAATAAAGGAGAGACAAAAAGTGTGCATGTGTGAAGTGTGGGCCACATGAAGGCATGGATCACAATTTCAAAGCTAAAGTCACCTGGCCCATTAAGAGTAAAACTTAATTTCTTTCTTGCTTTAGGAAAACCGACGTATACAAGAGATATATAATCCCTTGTGGTGCGCGGAATTGAAGGAGAGTTCGTGGGAGGAGGCGTGGAGCTTGTGACTTTGTTGCGTGCGAAGGCAGTTCAACGAGATTTTCGGGTTCTATTGTTATATTAGTTTTAATGCCTTTCTAATTTTCTTTGTATTATGGTAGACAATGAAATCCTGTGAAATTTCATAACTTCCTGATAATTCATTAATTCCCCAAATTAGAGTGACATTAAAAATCAATTTATTGTCTACCCATGAATTTCACAATAAGCACATTAATCAAAATCTTAAATTGGTTTTCCTTCACTTCAAAATACAATCCATAAGTATTCTATGTATCCAAATTAATGAAAAACAGAGAATCGAAGGAATTATAATTAACGTTACGAATCCAAGCATTGATTAAAATATATACCTAACTATCAAAAATACATGATATTAAAGATGAAAGGGTTTTATATTTAAAAATCAATAGAAACGAAAACCTTAAACAATGAAGAACAACATTTGGGAATTAATAAAAATATCTAGAAATTATTCCATAACACGGGGTTTCATCGTCTACCCTAATACAAAGAAAATTAGAAAGACATTAAAACTAAGATAGAAATAGAACCCGGAAATCTCATTGAACCGCCTTCGCACGCAACAAAGTCGCAAGCTCAACGCCTCCTCCAACGAACTCTCCTTCAATTCTAGGCACCACGGGGGATTATATATCTCTTGTATAAGTCGGTTTTCCTAAAACATGAAAGAAATCAAGTTTCTCTTAATGGGCCACGTGATTTTAGCTTTGAAATTGTGATCCATGTCTTCATGTGGCCCTCACTTCACACATGCACACTTTTTGTCTCTCCTTTATTTAATTTTCATTCTTCGACTTTGGGCTTTGGATTTTCTTGACTTGGGTTTTACTGATGAAACTTGGGCTTTACTTGGGCTTGGGTCTTTAAATATTTAAGAGTAACGATATTTGCACCTCTCAAAAATTATATGTACACTCCAATTTAGTATTTTTTTGAAAATCCAGTATTACCCTTGAGTAAAATTACTTAAAGGACTAAATAGTTTGTAAGTACACACAAATAATTATTAATTGGTTTTATATTAATTATTTATAAAAAAGAAAAAGAAAGTTTCCTATTAATTATTTGATATGATAATAAAAACTTTCCCATTTTATCAAACCCTAACTTCTATTTTAAATACTAATTTCAATTTGTTTTAAGGAATACAAATTGATTGAGTTGAGAAACAATTTACTGCTATAATTGAGTGAAACAAAGATCAATAGCAACAATAAACTTTCTTATGAACAATTTTTTCTTTAAAAAAAACTTTCTTATGACTGTTTTTTTTTTAATTTCTTAGAAACAGAAGAATTGAGATACACGGTTGTGTGCTGAGAGTCTCTTTTTACATATGGTCATTCTTCTTGGTTGATATAATTGTTGTTTTCTATTAATTAATTTTAAATTTCAAAAAAGAAAATTAAAAAATTAAAAACTAAAAGAACTAAAGCAACACATCACATGTTATGCTTACAGCTAGTAGTTTTTCAATTCGGTGGAATTGGAGAATTTTGAGCTTAAAAAATATTAAAGAATTAAAAAAAAGTTTTGAAGTAATGAAAAGAAAAAAAAAATTCAGACAATTTTTTAGTGACATCCAATGTCTTTGCAGGAGTTAGAAATTATTATTTTTAAAGAGAAATTATTTATTTGAATAAAAAGATATAAAATAATAAATTTTAAATAAATATGATTATATAACTAAATAGTGGGATGTGCTTACAAAAATATAATACAATAAAATTAAGGGAAGGGTATTTTTACCATTAAATGGGGTTTATTTACAAACCAGAGATTTTTAAAATATTTTAGAGGTGTATTCACGAAAGGGGTGTACATACAGTTTTTGAGAGGTGCCAATATCACAACACAATATTTAATTTCTTTGAAGTCCCACATGATTTGCTCTTTTTTTACACCAAATTCCGTTCCTTTCCTTGATTATTTTCCAAGTTCCATACTATTTCACCTAAAACACAAAAATTCGATCATAGTCACAAAACTGCAATTGACATTAACAATCTACTAACCATTCTTGAAAAATTGTTGAACAAAAGAAATGGCATCCACACCAACAATATCCCAAAACTTACGATAGAAAGGCCTAAGAAAACCATCCGGACTGGGGAACTTGTAGGATCCATAGGAGAGGTTATCCTTAATTTGATAAGTTGAAGGCATTCAAATAAGAGCATCATTTTCTTCACTCAAGACCGACTAAGGATTAAAAGACTTATTCAATATGGAGAGAAAATACTATAAGGAGTGATATCAAAATCTCTCTATCAAGCTAAGATGAGCAATCGAATAGCAAGGCTATTTACAATCCATAATCAATCAGCAATTCAGGTGAATTGATGCTATGCGGCCTTGCTCAGTTGAGTAAGATCAATACATGATTATAAAGAGTGAAAAGCAATATGATAAGATATGGCCATCATGAGTACTCAAGAAGTCAGTTAATGGTTGATAACAGCTTGTAGATTGTTAGTTAGGAATATATATTTTGTTAACAACCTTTAATTAGCTGTTAGCATTGGATGGCTAGGATTGTTGGCCAGAGAGTTTGTTAAAAATCAACGGCTGAGATTGATCACCACTCTTGTTTATAAGCTAAATAGGTATTCTTCAAAAAATTATTAATGAAAATTCCCTACGATTTTCACTTAATCACCACTTTTGAAAGCTTTTCAAGCTCAACTTTTAAGCTTTATTGAAGTTCGGTGCCTAGCAAGTTTGATCTAACATTCTGATCAAAATTTTCAAATACTTTTTATATGGCACTCGGAAAGCACACAAAATAGAGGGAAAAACTCCGTCAAATCAGATAAAAGCCTAGATTATTTCCACTTTGAGAGAAGAGTGTGTATAGGCCTTTGTTTGCAACCAACAGCCTTAGAGCATCTCCAATGCTATTATGCATTTACAGAAAATAATGCTATTATGCATTTACAGAAAATGGAGTGCCACATAGGATAGATACTCAAGAAATTAGAAAAACTTTCTCCAATGCAATTATCTAAGTTGAATATGGAGATGATGTTTAGAGAATATGGAGTTGAGTTTCTAATTCTAGAAACTCTCCTAAAAATGATGACTAGGATTTCTAACTACCTCCACCAATAATATTAAAGCTCATTTAATTGTAAAATAAAATAGGAGAGAGAATGTAATAATTCTTTTATTATGATTGGTCAAAAAATAGATACATATTTGATTATAGATAATTGCATTGGAGATATGAATATGCATTTTTCTATAAAATTTTTAAAAATGGGTTTATTTTGAATATAAATGCTGATGTGACACTATTTAGAAACTCAAAAATGCATAATAGCATTGAAGATGCTCTTAGGACAACATAAAGATTCTTCTGCCGTATCCAACCATTAATATGCCTTGCTAGCTTATCTTTGTTAGATCCATTGTTTTACAAAATAAATAGTGTATTAATCACACTTACTATGAATTAATGGAATCAGGAGTTAGTTGAAAGATTTAAAGAAAAAGTTAGTGTTGTCTTTCTCCATGAAATATTATTTTCTTGAGAAACAAAAAAAAAAAAGTACTCAATACTCTTTATTAATTTAGAAAAAGTCAGAAATCAAAATGAAAATTTTCGTAGCATAATATAACCAAAAGATTACAAGAAGTTTATCCAAAATAATTCCATTAAAATCTTCCAAAATCGAATCGCTTCATTATTACAACTTTCTTAGCAAGTCCCCTCTAAATACTTTGTCAACAACATTGTCTTCTGAAATTTTTTTTTTTTTGGTAACGCTTAGAATATGCTATAATTATTTCACTCAATAGATAGAATAAATAAAAGCACGCAACGGAGTCTTCTCAAGAGTTGGGACAAGGAGGCATGTAAGCCGGACGTGGGCGCATGCTGGTACTTGTGGTTCCACCATCTTTCACTATAATCGCCACAGACATACCCCACGTCGTGTGCCGTTCTAAATGACAATGCAAAAACCATACCCCTGAAACATATCATCCCCCCAAATTTAGTTTTATTGAAAAAAAAAATTTAGAACTTAATGTTTTGGAATAAGCCTTTAGCATATCATTACAAAACTAAACGTCAATCGAATATCATGGGGAGGCAACATATTGAATTATGGAGATATAAGTGGTACACAACACAACATCACTTAATAGATATTTATTGTTTTGTTAGGCTATAAGTGTCCTGTCCATGAACCATATATGATGATAATAATAAGCACGTGCAATATATACACACACAAAAATAACCAAAGGAACGAGATACATAAAACACACCAGGATTATCAGCTACAAATCTGATGGCAGCCCACCCTTTTTTGGGGAGTTGAATAGTGTTGACTTCTGGTGGATCAATCAAGTTATAATTATCTGGGTCGGTCTGATTGTTGAAATTTCCTAATCCAGTGCCCACTAAATAGAAGCTGAAACCATGTAGATGCATTGGGTGATTTTGGGCATTCCCAACATTAGTCCCCTGGTAAACAAGTTCAACTACTTCACCATATTCTAATTCGATCACTTTCGTCCCTTTTCCTGTGTACACTGTCACGTTCACATCTCCAGTAAAGTTGAAATAAATTGGTGGTTCTAGTGGAAAATCTGTCGTGAATTCGCTGAAATTGTTTCTGCATACAAATTGAATTGATTTCAAGTGTTGGAATCAAATATATATGCAATGCATGCATATTTAAATGCTCGTAAAGAAGAAGATCACATGTAAGATATTATTTGTATTCATTTAAAATAAAATAATGAAGATTCAATATATTTAGAAATATAAATATACCTGGTATATGCTTCCAGGACATCAGTCTTTGGGAAAACGAAACTTTGGTTGTTTAAGCTGGCTCCGAGCCTATCACCACTAGGAGTACCCGAACATGAATCATTGGGGCAAGAGATTAAGTTGACAGAAACAGTCATGAGAATATGCTTTGTTATATTCTTTGGGACATTGATGGGATGATCACGACTGGCTAGGCTCCGAAATTTTGTGGTGAAGTTGGATGCTGCAGTTGTGTCATTGGTACCTGGAAGGGTAGGAAGCGGAATTGGAGACGGGGCTGATTGATTTCCGATGTACTGGAGAATAGCTGTGGTGGTGGCGTTGTCGAATGCAGCTTCGGAATCAGAAAAAGGAGAGGCAGCCATGTAATAGTAAGAAGCGGGCTGGTTTGCTGTGACTAAAACATTCATTGTTTGTCCTGGAGTTATCATTATATAATCTGCATTTATTGGTTTGGTGTAAAAACCATCAGTTCCAACCACTATGAGGTTGTGTTGAGCGATTCCGAAGAACATTTCTTCATTCAAAATAGCATTAATTATACGAAGGAGATAGGTTTCTCCTTTTTTAACTGGCAACCGAAATGTCATTCCTACAAACATGTCATAAACATGTCATTAATATGATTAGACGAATACAAATTTTAATTCATTTATATTGGAATTTAACAAGCCTAGTTTCGGTAGGATAATAATTTGTAAAGTTAATCAACAATACACAAGTTGAACAAAGTATTCAACATCAAGTATATCTCTCAAGTCTCAATGGAAAAAGTGTATTAAAAATAATTTTGAGAAAAGATTATTTTTCCTATAATTTAGCTAGCTAATATACTCTTTACTTGTAAGAAATTAACAAAACAAAATCCTCAAGTTTCCTGTAATTCCGAGGAGACGAGGTTGACTAAAATGGTTACTTTTTGTTTTAGGGAAAATTGCACTGAACCCCTTGAGGTTTGGGTAAATTGCACTTAGATGGATATGTTTCTTTATTATATACTAAGACCATCAAGACTTAAATTTGACTTTAAAAATACCTAAAATGCCCCTAGTTAAATTATTTTATACTTTATTTTTTTTACCTTTTAAACAAACACTTTATAAACTTTAATAAAATAAAATAAAGTAAATAAAAGATATGATTCATTAAATAAATAAATAGTTTAAAAATTAAATAAATAAATAGTTTAAAAAAATTAAATAAATAAATAGTTTTAAAAAATTAAATAAATAAATAGTTTAAAAAAATTAAGTAAATTAATAATTTAAAAAATTAAATAAAAAAAGTTTTAAAAATCAAATAAATAAATAGTTTTAAATAAATAAATAGTTTAAAAAATAAATAAATAAATTAAAAACATTAATTTTTTTAAGAATATTCATTAATAGAGACAAGATAAGCTCTAATATCCAAGGAGTGTTGGGAACTTTGAATTTTCTCTCACCATCATTTTTACAGTAAAAGTTTGGATATTTAGAGTTTTTCTTGTCCCTGTTAATGGATATCCTTAAAAAATTAATGTTTTTAATTTTTTTTCATTTATTTATTTTTATTTTAAAACTATTTATTTATTTTATTTTTTAAAACTATTTATTTATTTTATTTTTTAAAATTATTTATTTATTTTATTTTTTAAAACTATTTATTTATTTTTAAAATTACTTATTTATTTAAACTATTTATTTATTTAATTTTTAAAACTATTTATTTTTTTAAAAACTATTTATTTATTTAATGAATCGTATCTTTTTATTTAATTTTTTTTATTTTATTAAAGGTTATAAAGTGTTTGTTTAAAAGGTAAAAAAAATTATAAAATAATATAACTAGGGGCATTTTAGGTATTTTTAAAGTTAAATTTAAGTTTTTGGGGTGTTATTGTATAATAAAATAACTTATCCATCTAAGTGCAACTTGTCCAAACCTTAACGGGTTCGGTGCAATTTACCCTTTCTTTTAATCCAAAAATGATCCCAAGTTTGACATCTATGGGCTCTGGGTCCACCAATGAATTTAGATAGAACCAAAATAATTTGGTAAGATTGAAATACTTAGTCTATATAGGAAAAACATATTAATTAGCAATTATGAGAAATTAAAAAGAACATATATATTAAGGAGATAGGTTTCTCTTTTTTTTTATTGGTAATCGAAATAAAACTTGAATCTTTTTCTTTTTTCTTTTCTAGTAATTGGTTATTAAATGCTATTTATTAGAATTTATTAGAATAGAACATAATCAATCAGTCCCGAATTAAACTCGTTAATGATTCTGAATAAACAAACAAAAATACCTAGTTATGTTCCTGTAAATATGTCATTAATGTGTTTAAATAAATAAAATTAGTAGATTTAGTTATTATACATAATCTGTAGAGTTGTAGAAGTAGTTAAAAAAGAGTTTTTTTTCTGTAACATTTTAATTTTAAATTTTAAATTTTAAATTTTAAATTTATATAGATTGTTAGATTGAAATTCAATGACTAACTACTTATAACTAACTACTTATTACATATAACTAGACAAAAAGTGTATAGTATTTAAACCCGAAATCTGTACTCATTAGTCTTGTAAGAAATAAAACAAACATAATCCTCAAGTTTCGAGGAGATGATGTCGACCAAAGTGGTCACTTCTTATTATTATTTTTTTCAAAAAATGGTCCCCAGTTTGACATCTAATAGGCTCTGGGTCTACCAATGAATTTATATAGAAACAAAACATTTGGTAACTTTGAAATAGTTTTTTTTTTTATCTTGAAATACTAAGGTCGAAATAGTTAGTCCACGTAGGAATTAGGAAAACATATTAATTAGCAATATTTAAAAAGAAAAACATATATATAATTAAGTAGATTGGCTAATTTTCTAATACTTATAAATAAATAAATATACCGGTAGAGCAATCAAATAAAGCTCCAGGCTGGCCGTTGATTGTGAAGGCATCAGAAGTATTAAATTCAGCACCACTTGTCACCGCCTCTTCGTAGACTTCCATCACGTCTGCCTTGTACCATGATGCTGCACTCAATCCAATTTTACAAGTTCAAATTTTTAAACACTCATTTTTTATGGAACAATTAAAAATAATCAAGAAACAAAAATATAGGTTACCATGTAGTCCAAAAATTAAATGACATTTTTTAGGGTATGTTTTTCAACTATGTCACTGCTTTAATAACTTATATTTAAAAGATATCTATTATGGTGAACGGATAAAAATATTCTTACAGTAACTTTTTTCACCATTTTGGTTTTTCCTTCCTCGTTTCAAAATCCTCCATCAATGTAGGTGGAACTGACGAATCGACGAACACACGTACACCGACGACGATGGTGGACACACTTACACCTACCACGACCAAACATAATAACGACTTTTGATTTCTCTGAAAAAACAAAGTATGTAACTTTCTCTGAAAACAAAGAGTTTCAAATTCGGTGTTTGAGAAGATGAACAGAACATAACAGAAACAGAGGAGCACAGAACAACAACCGAGAAGTCTGGAAAAACAATCACAAAGTCTCGGAACAAAGTTTCGGACACACAAACACAAAGTCTCGGACAGTATACAAAAGTCTCGGAACACAAACACAAAGCCTCAGACACACAAACACAAAGTATCGGAAAGTATACAAAAGTCTCGGACACACAAACATAAAGTCTCGGACAACATACAAAGTCGACCCCCGATTGCGTCAGCATAGCGCCACTAAACTAATCCACTGAAGATGTATCGATAATGTTATGAAAGTTGGTTTTGTTTGAATTGGGAATAACTATACAGAGAAAAATGTAAGAGAAAAGTCAAAGTCAAAAAATAAATAAATAAAACAATATGTAAAGTAAGGGCATTTTTGGAAAACACTTACTTTGGTGTCTTTTAAACATAAGCTATTAAAGTGGTGCCCTCGTAGAACACTAACTCAAAAAAGTTTCATAAACCCCTATTTCCTCGGTTAAGATCATCAAAAAAGCTCTTTTTCACATTTTATACATATACATATACACATATATGTATGTAATAAGAAACTGATTTGTATTTATTTATTTTCAAAATTGTTTTAATTATACCCAATTAGTATTAGTTTTCTCTTTTGAAAAAAAAAATGCATATATGATAAAAACATTTATGGAATAAGGTAAAAGTCATGTGATATGTATGTCCGATTGAAGCTAGCTAGGGATTTATAGAAATATACCAAGTACAATAGTTTGTTCTCCATAAGGCTTAGGATGGGGATAAGACGTTCCATGGGCTGGATAAATGATAATGGCACCATGAACAGTGGCACGTGACCAGTCACTATGAGCATGCCACCAAAGAGTTCCTTCTTCTGTTGAAAAGTTGATTTCTTGAGTGAAATTTGTTCCTGCTGGAATTGGGCATTGTGTTACATATTCAGGACCATCCGACCATGGATTCCTTGGCATTTTTACTCCATGCCTGCAGTAAATAAAACACATCAATTCTTTTTGGTCACATATCCAAAATATCATTGGATGCATCATATTCATGCCTGCGTGAGTTAATTTTTTCAGGATACTTTGATTTTAACAAATTCTGAACTTTGAATTTAACAATATTAATTGGACGTATAGATATATTTTAGTTGTCATGCGATAGGAATCTGAACAAATAATTGAAAAAAAACAATTTTAAAACAGCTAAAGAGAAAAGTGATACTTCAACTACTATGTTCTAGAATTGCTAGGCCAATTACATATACGGTATACCTAACCCAAAAACTTTAGTTCTCAAAATAGGGTTTTTATATAGGGGGTTACATGGATGTTTCAATCAAATTATTACTAAATGAAAAAAAAGTCCAAGCAATAATTTCAACACAAAAGGGGCAAAACTAGGTTCTTTTTACGTGTCTCAGACATCATCATGAACCACAGATACCATGTCACAAATTTTTTTTTCAAGGTGCTAATAGAATCTAGCTATGGCCCTCCTTATTCGTCCGTATTCTAGCTATGTTTTGTTAAAGAAAACACATGATTCATGATGACGAATCTTCGAGAGAGAGAAAGAGAGAGAGATGACCAGTGAATAGTGATGCCGTATGTTCCTTGGTTGTGAACATTAACAAACACAGTGTCTCCTTTGTGAACATGAATCTCTGGTCCTGGAAAACTGTCATTGACAGTCAACATGCTCTTTGTGCTACATAATCTCGTAAAATTACTCTCTTTCACCTGCCCATTAACAAACCCAGCTCAGTTCAGATCAGAGCAAGGTATCATAAAAATGTAGTACATGATTACATCACCATGCAATAGCATATTGAAACCCATTTTCCCAAGTCACTACATCTTTAAAAGTTCATGGGCTAACAAACATGAACTCAGAAGGAGAGAATCTTGGCCATTGGCCCTCTCAATAAATTTCGCAGTTTCAAAAAAAAAATAAAGAAGCACAGAGCTTAGTCAATATTGTAATAACAAAGCAAAGCAAAGAAGTTAACAATGATAAATACGTAAATGCTTACAACAAAGTCATAGTGATGGATGGCGCCCTCAGCCTTGCAAAAGAGAAGACAACCAAGAAACATAAACCCTAAAAATCTATACATCAAACCCATATCTCAGTTTCTTTCTTTTTCTTTTTCTTTTTTCAAACTCTTCTCACTAGCAAAATGACTCTCACTAGCTCCTTCTTTCTTTTGTGACTTTCAATTTGCATTGGAGGGCTATTTAAAGAGGAGCTGAATGCTAAAAATAATGATTAAAGCAAGTTGGCTTTGTCGGTCATTTCTCAAACAATATTGAATAGGCGAGCTAGGATAGCCATAACGAAATTAAATGTCTTAATTTAACACATGAAAACCATGAATAACATTGAGAATTTATTTTTCCTTTCGATTGATAAGAATACAAAGATTTAGATAGAATCGATGAAGTGTGTGTCTAGGACTCTAGTCTTTTTTGACCTTACGAGCTCAAAGCTCTATTTGTTTTTCCTTCATGGAAAACTACGGAGTAGTCTATTGGGTCTATTCAAATATATACCACCGCCAACATAGCTTGCTGGCATAACTTATGATGCTCTAGTTTCGAGTTACCGCACCGCAAGTGGTATAATTATATAAAAAAAATTCAAATATACATTTATATGTTAATTTAGCCCTATATTTTTTCATACAGGATTCCAATTTACAGAGGAGCAAATCGAACTCTAAATCCATTATATACCGATGGAAATCAGGACACCATGTGAAAAAAAAAATGTGATATCGCACCTCAAAGTATATATATATATAATTTCCATTTAAGTTTGAATCAACCCTGTAACTCGATTAAGTAATCAGGTTATAATCCATTAAAAAAAAGACCTTTGTGTTTGTGTTAGATGACCTTCAAAATGTCATATTTATATAAAAGCTATTTTTTTTAATTACGGCATCTTCAATGTATAAGTGTTTTGTATTCCAATAATTGTTGACATGGCAAAAATGTCAAGAAACATGATTTTTATGTTGTATAAAGATAGACTTGATAGACAATCAATTCAAAATTTTGTCTCTGATACTTCTGCTTAAAATACATTTATTTTTAATGACGTGTCAAATTTTATTTCATGTTTTCTTTTTTATTTTATTTCTTTAACCAAAAAAGATGAAAAAAAATTAATATCAATTCATATACTTGCAGAGTTATCCGAAAATATAGTTGTGCAACGGGTCATGATCATGTTGACAATGTCTAATTATTTTTAACTATATCAGTTTGAGGTTGAATATGTACAACTGCATTAAAGATACATTTATTAACGGACCGTCTATGTATCCTACATGGCATCTCTTTTTTACACAAGTCACTCTTACATTAGAGATGCTCTTATAATATAGAAATTGAGATCAAATCCTATTCAATTCATATTTGAATAAATTTGGTTTAGACTTTGTCAAATAGGGAAAACAAAGGTAATAGATCTAGATGGGTATCCAATTCAATCCGCGTATTTAGTAAAAACTATTGTGCCCTTTTCTTTCCAAAAGCAGTATAACTTGTGTGCATAAGAATTTCATGCAAACATTATAAAAAGAAACAATCAAATGGTTGTTTTTTAAAAAAAAAATTAAGAAAAAAAATGATGCGATGCAACCGTGCAAACAGTCAAACACACATGAAACGGACTCATCGTTCAACCACCAGTCAATAGGAAAGAAAAAATTAGTAATGATTTTTCGCTGTCTTTACTTAAATTTCACACGTCAATTTCAATTAAATAACTGAGGAAAATGCTTATTTTAAATAAGAAGAAGAAGCATCAAGATGGAATGAATCTGTCTTCACGGAAGATCTTAACATAATAATTAATTTTACAATTATTTTATATTAATGGGACGTGATGATAAGTCATTAAGCGTGTTAGAGGGTGTAATTAGACGCATATTAATTAATAAATGGGACCATCTCTTTTTCTTTGATTAATTTAACATTTTTATATTTTGACTATTAACCATGTGGTTTAGCGTATGCTAGAAGATAAGAATTGTATATTCCTTTTGCTGTTTTTTTTTTCTTCTATTAACCACTTATTTAGGCTATATGTATCTTTTTAAAAGTTTTTATCATCGATAGAATTCGAACCGCTGACTTGGAAGTAATTTATTCAAGTTCCAAACGAGCTACGCCTCTATAGGCTATTCCTTTCCATGTTTGTTCAAGAAATCATAAAATAAAAGTTATGAATTATGATATTGATTATTAATGAATAATAAAATTGAGTATAATATTATATTATAAAACTCAAGAAAACTGATCACATTATTAGAGAGAAAACTCTTCTTAATACATAGACTTGACGTACCATATTAACCAATAAAATCTACAACGTGTGATCTTTATATTCAAATCCTAATTCTTTAATTATCTTGATAAAAAATATAGAAAAGTATTATTGAAATTTCAGTAATATTTTTAAAATTTTGGTGGTATAAATAAATAAATAAATATATATAGGGGTGAATTCATAAAGAGCAAAAAAATTTATCGGTTTATTGTTTTTAGCGAGCAATTTATTTTTATTTTTTACATCACTTTTGGACAAAAATACCCCTAAGAAAAAAAAATGTTCAAACGTTCAGTTATTTTGTTTTGTTAGGTCAAGTTATATCGCGCAAAAAAACAAGAAAGAGAGAGAAATGAAGAGAAAAAGAGAGATTGTCGTCGCACCTCTCGTCGTCGCCTCCGCTCTCACTGAATTTGTCGCACCTCTCGCTGTCACCCCATCTCTTGCCGAATCCGCACCTCTCACCAAATCGGTTGCTCTAGGTCATCGACGTCGTCTTTAGCTAGCGTCTGCCGTTGTTGCTGCCCTCGTTCGTCGAAGCCGCAATTCTTGGTCATCGACGTCGTCGCCCTCGCTCGTCGATCATCAAATGTGGTAAGTTTCATGGAAGTTTAATCCCCTGTTTTTCAATCAAAGGTAATCCTGATAATTATATGGCTTAAAGCCTTAAATCCCCTTCTCTTGGGTTTCTTTTATACTCATTTTAGTGAAATTTGATTCTAGGTCTATATGGTTTGTTGGTTGAATTTTATATAAGAGGGTGTTCAATTTTAAGGGTGAGTTAATTTGGTTTTATTTGATTGAAGTGGTATATAAAGTTGTATTATCTTGGTTGAAGCAAGTTCTGGTAATGTTAACTTTTGGGAGAAAAGCTTCAATAAGCCTAGGTTTATATTGTGTCTTGTGGAATAAACATTACTAATTCAGAATGATTTGATCTTCGATTTTTTACAGAATTCTAAGTTTAGATTTGGGATCTTAATTGGTGTATCAAAAATTTTGCAAGTGCCTTTTATGTTGTGAGAATAAGTTGAGGTTATCAGAAAAATTCATGTAAAATGGTATGTAGTTTGTGTAATTGTGTTATACAATTGGTTCTAAGTGTACAAAAATATATGGTTCTTATAGATGCATTACGAGCTCTTTGTTTCTTGTCTGCATAAACAATCCCAGGAAGGAATAGGGGTTTCATAGTGATCATTTCGTGAGGAATCATTACTTTGGACTAGGAAGTTAACCCCTCATCGACACTTGAATAAATCCGTGCAAATGCAAATTCTTTTGCATAAGTTATTCTGTGTTTTAATCCTTGTCAAATCGACTAGTCAATATCACCTTTAGTTGTTCTCCACACCATTGCAACTACATAATGCAATTTTTCATTGCGATCTCGCTAAAAACTTGACGAAATCTTGAAATTCTAAACTTTTTGTTAGTACATAGTTTTCAAGGATCAACCAATTCTCAATGACCTGAAATTTTATTGATTGCTATTTTTTGAATTTGAGAAATTTATGGAGCCTTTTACATTTTAGTTTTTTTTTTAAACGGCAGAAGTTTTATTCGTCGGTATGAGACCGGAAAAAAAAACAGAGCACAAGGGCATAACACGAACCACCCCAACCGGCACACAAATGGCCAACAATAACCCCAAAACAACATGGAAGCAAAACATCAAAAGAACTAACATCCATCAGACCAAACGACTACTAAAGAGAACAAGACAAAAACCAAAGACAAAAACAAGAAGAGCAGGAACAAACTGATAGGCCAAGCTCTGCAGAACCAGAGCAACAACAGAGCAAAAACAGCCAGCGAAAAGCAGAAGCGCCTCAGACTGCGAACAGACACCCCTACCATACTAGAAACTTTCATGGCTAAATCATCTGCGAAAGCCAGTAAGACCGCACCTGAAGCACCAACTGCGAAGAGACAAAAACAAAGACAAAGCTTCTCAACAAAGCACCACAGAGCATAGCAATTAAAGCAACCCATCCCTGCTCAAAGACAGACAAAATCCCAGACTAAATTGTCACCTTCCATTCTTGAACCTTTTTTAGCTAAGCTGTCCGCTAGATAATTGCTAGTTCTCGAATTGAAGACCACCTCAGTATTTGCAAGACAACTCAGAAAACTTCGTTTATCATAGATATAATTCACATGGTTCAAATTCCCCACACTCTCCTCATTAATCCATGACACTACTTGGATTGCTTATTGATTTTCTTAATATTAAGGTTGATTTGTAGTTACCAAACTTACTTTGAAACATTCTAATTCCTAGAAGTATATGGGGGTTATATTGTGTAAATATTAAATGGCGGTTCTTTGTTAAGTGTAAAGATTGGTTACCTGTTTTATGTAATCTCTTTTGAAATGGTTGGACTTGTTTATTTTTCCATTGACATGTAACTTTGTTTTGATTAGCATGTAACTTTGTAACTTGCTTTGTACTAGCATGTAACTTCACTGTCATATAACTTGATTTATAGCGGCATGTAACTGCACTGTCATATAACTCGCTTTGTACTTGCATGTAACTTGATTGTAACCGGCATGTAACTTGTTTGTAATTGGTATGTAACTATGACAGTAAAGAATTTTTTTTCTGTGATTTTGTAGATGGACAATATAAATTTTGAGGATTTCCTGATAAAACTGAGGAATCATTAGATCAAAAAAGCCACCACCAAAAGATTTTTCACCTCTTTTTTTTGTTAGTTTGTTTAATTATGCTTTGTTTGGTAGATAAGAATATGAAAATTTTATGGGTTTTACGTTTTATTCTCTTATCTCCTGAACAGATTTTCCTTAATGAACTTGCTTCAGCATGTCTGTAATTAATTATGGAAACACAAAGTAACACAGACTGGACTTCAGAAACAATGTTTGTAAATGATTTTGATTGTTTTCTCATTTGCCTTGCTTCAGTGATATTCCAGATTCCAAGAATGATAATTCCCTCGATGATCTAAAACAATTGCTGATGAGGTAAGAATACTTGATGAATACTTAGAGAATTAGAGGCGATTTGAGCATGAAGCCAATCTCAATGCTAATGTGTCTGGAAGTGGAAGGGAATAATGGCATTTGAGTTGAAGAACTATAAATTTGTTCTATTTATGAAACTTGATGTAGCTGTAAAAGAGGTCTGTAGGGAATAATGACATTATTTTGTGGTTTTATTTATAATTTGTAGTTGCTGACAAGTGCAATAAGAGATTCATTCACAAACAATTATTCTTTTATTCATTTCTCATTCTTATAACTTGTCTCTTTGATCTGTTTTTAATTTCTTTTCCTCTATTTGATATTTGTTTTTAATTAATTTCAAATACAACTGACATGTTTAATTAATTTCAAATACAAGTGTTTGCAAATAGTGTAGCGCCAGAGTGACAACTTTGTTCCTACATCATCGTTGTATTTAAAGTTTTTGAAATGTATGAAGTTGTTTACTTTGTCATGTAACTTCATTATCAACTGTGATTGATAACTTTGTTAATGCATCATCGTTGTTTTTGAAGTTTAACCTCAGTTGTGAAGTTTTTTACTTTGTCATGTAACTTCATTTTCAACTGTCATGTAACTTGAAATTGAACTAGCATGTAACTTGTAGCATGTAATAATACTGGAATTTTAATTTGTTTTGCCATCAGTGTATTTCATCTGTGAAAGTCAATACAAACTAGCATGTAACTTCATTTTCAACTAGCATGTAACTTGAAATTTAACTGGCATGTAACTTCTAGCATGTAACAATACTGAAAATTTAATTTATTTTGGCATCAGTGTCTTTCACCTTTGAAAGTCAATACAGTTAAAGGGCATGTAACTTCATTTTCAACTAGCATGTAACTTGAAATTGAACTAGTATGTAACTTCTGGCATGTAACAATACTGGAATTTTAATTTGTTTTGGCATCAGTATCTTTCACCTGTGAAAGTCAATATAATTAAGGGGCATATAACTTCATTTTCAACTAGCATGTAACTTGAAATTTAACTGGCATGTAACAATATTGGAATTTTAATTTGTTTTTGTATCAGTGTCTTTCACCTGTGAAAGTCAATACAATTAAGGGGTATGTAACTTCATTTTCAATTAGCATGTAACTTGAAATTTAACTGGCATGTAACTTCTGGCATGTAATAATACTGGAATTTTAATATGTTTTGGGATCAGTGTCTTTCACCAGTGGAAGTCAATACAAACTGGCATGTAACTTCATTTTCAACTAGCATATAACTTGAAATTTAATTAGCATGTAACAATACTGGAATTTTAATTTGTTTTGGCATCAGTATCTTTCACTTGTGAAAGTCAATACAATTAAGGGGCATATAACTTCATTTTCAACTAGCATGTAACATGAAATTTAACTGGCATGTAACAATACTGGAATTTTAATTTGTTTTCGCATCAGTGTCTTTCACCTGTGAAAGTCAATACAATTAAGGGGCATGTAACTTCATTTTCAATTAGCATGTAACTTGAAAATAAACTGGCATGTAACTTCTGGCATGTAATAATACTGGAATTTTAATTTGTTTTGGCATCAGTGTCTTTCACCAGTGGAAGTCACTACAAACGGGCATGTCAACTAGCATGTAACTTGAAATTTAACTGGCATGTAACTTCTGGCATGTAACAATACTGGAATTTTAATTTATTTTGGCATTAGTGTGTTTCACCTGTGATAGTCAATACAAACTGACATGTAACTTCATTTTCAACTGGCATGTAACTTGAAATTGAACTGGCATGTAACAATATTGGAATTTGATCAGTGAACTAAATTCATTAAATGCTGGATTTGGTCTTTAAAATAAATTCATTCAATATTGGAATCTAACTTAATAAAGTCTACAATACGAAATATAGTTTTTACCCATACATTTAAGAATGAAAACATCATTGCTAATACTTCAGTTGTACCACCAAATTCTGGTGTCAATGGACATTTATGTGAATTGTGACCTTTTTCTCCACATTTCCTTCACATGTAAGGTCTACGTGGTCGCTTCGATGTTGCAGATGTTGCATATGTTGTAGATGTTGAAGATGGGCATGGATGAGGAACCTGACATGGTTAAGCATTCTTACAATTATGTCAGTGCTGACCAGATTTTTTACTAATCGTACAATTTATGCTCTTTCCATTTCCATGTTCCCCGGTAGCTTTAAATCTCTTCGCTTTTAGCCTTCCAGCTTGCACATGAAAAGGAAAGAAGTGGATGAACATGTAACTCTAAATCAAAATTACCAAATAACATGTAACTTAGAAATAAACTAGCATGTAAAATCTACAATAACATGCACGTAATTTAAAAAAATACTGACATGTAACTTGGATATAAAAAATTACAGTAGTTGAGTTTCACTCTAAAACAAAATTACCGAGTGACATGTAACTTGGAAATAAACTAGCATGTAACATCAAATTGAACATACATGTAACTTTAAAAGAAACTGACATGTAACATGGGAATAAAAAATTACAGTAAATGGGTTTCACTCTAAATCGAAACCAATATCTTATTCTTCATATCAAACATAATGATTCTTGTAAAAAAAATATATGGGAAATGAATACATATCTTCAAGAACGTCTTTTGGCTCCGGATCTACTTCAAGAGAGAGAGATGTATTCCGGGACAAATTGTTGCTGGGTTTCGGATCTACTTCATGAGAGACAGAGAGACACACACAGAGAATGAATGAGATCTGGGTTGAAAAGAAGAGAGAGCAGAAATATTGATGGGTTTCTATTGAAGAGACAAAGTGGAGAGACACGAAATTGAGAGAAATGATCTGTATGTTGGAGGGAGACGAAATGCAGAGACACGGTCTTGGAGGGAGACGAAATGCAGAGATAGAATATCTGATTTTGAAATGGTTGGAAGAGAAATTGGAGGGTTTCAAGAATGAAGATAGTGAAATTTTGAGTGAGAAATTTTAGGTGAAGTAAAGACAAAAGTGTGGGCATTCTTGTCAATTCAAGTATAAAGATGATAACTATAATAAAAAATAAATTCTTGGCTAAAAACAATAAAGCAATAAACTTTTTGATCATTTCCTGCAATTTCCACACACACACACACACATATATATATATATATATATATATATATATATATTGACAGTAAACAGAAAGAAACTAGCAAAAGCAAAAACAAACCCCACTACCCCCGGTAATAAACCATTACAAAGTTACATACACAAAATGAGCATACTTATCCATACAAAACATGTCTTTAGCACAATACAGAATATTTTTTGTTAATCCATGAGCCACCCGATTAATCGTCTTAGGACCATAAGTCACAGAAACACAATTCACGGACTTTATCACTGCTGAAATATTTGTGAGAATAATCCCCACTATCAGAAGGTAAGTGACTTCCCTCCTTAGTCCATTTCACCACAATAGTTGTATCTGACTCCACCACCCCCGAAGCGAAGCCAACATCTCTAGCAAAATAAACCCCTCAGAGAATAGCCATAGCCTCTACTACCCGATGAGTTAAATTTGCAACAATCTTCTGGGAACTCGAAGCCATAACCATCCCTCAGAATCACGAATGAAATTACCAATCACAACACAGCAATCAACCTCATTTATAGCTGCATCAGAATTAATTTTATACAAATCTGGGTTAGGTGAGTTCCACCTTTCCACCTTTAGGACCCCATTGGATAACTGCTGCCCTTCTCCATGAGCTTCATCTTGGAAATTTGATATATATTTCTAAGTACAATCAATAACTTCTTCCGCATTAGGAACTGTAGAGCTAGCCATGAACCACAACATTTTGAAGGAACCAATTCCTTCACAACACCACACAAAGCAACCCCAAATCCTCAACACTAAAATGATTAAAACAGTTAAGCATGAAATTTGAGAACAACAAATCAGTATCCCTAGCCTTCCCATAATCCATCTCCTAGACCAAGTGATGCAAGATATATTATTGAAGATTCTAGGTTTTAAAAATATTATTGTATTTAATACATATAATTTTATTTAATTTATTACATATTTAATTATGTAGTAAATTATTTTATGATTTGATTTTAGTAAATCAAATTTATTTTTCTTATTAGACAGGTTTCTTTTTAATTATTTTATGATTTGAGTTTATTAAAGCAAATTGAAAATACACAAAGTGTGTCCAAATATCCTAGAGGGAGGGGGATGGGTTGTTAATCGATTAATTACAAACTTTTTCGATTAGTCAATATTAACAAAAACAAGACACCGCAACTCACATACAATCAACGTAATAAAAATGAGGAAAACAATAAAAACAGGTTGAATTGATTTACATGAGAAACCCTCCAACTAGACAAAACACACGGGCTTGCCACCTAGCCACTTTGGTCCTCAAACCCACTATTTGAATACTTGTTTACAACCTAAGTTAACACCCTAGTCACACAATTCTCGAAAGTAACACAAGTTATTCTACTCGCGGGCTATTAATAGTGATTCTAGACCAATTGCTTGTCAATCAACCCTTTGATTGCAAGACTTACTTGCTTTTGCACCTTCACCTAGAAGTCACAAGACTTTGACTCTTTGAAGAGAATTAATAGTCTAAGTGAATATATGACCATATCCAAAATGCAACAATGTGTAAGACCACACACAAAATGCCTAACTAGATGTTATAATGTAATTTAACAATCTAGTTATCAAAAATGCCTACATACGCATTCATGAGGTCTCAATTAGATGTATAGAGAAATTCTAGCAATTTATTGTCAATTAAACTCACATAAATATTCAAGAGAGCTTGACTAGATAAATAAACATATATCTATCAACCTAGCCATCAAACAATCTCACAAGAATATTCAAGGCTTAGCTATTTAGGAAAATCAACATAATCATGCAAACTATCACAAACAAACCCCAAACATGTCATAACTTCACTAGATATGCAATTAATGTGAAGATTTGCTAACCTAAGCAATAAAAGACATGTCTTGATGAAATAAAAAAATAAATGAGTTGAGATATTTGTTCTAATTACCAAGTGAAGATATTAATAAAGACCCATGCTTGAATGATGCTAGATGATACAAGATGAAGATGAGTTTTGGGGTTTAGAGAGTCAAAGAAGCTTTCTTGGAGCTTTCTCTCTCTAGGGGCTCTAACCTCTCTCTAAAATGTGAATTTCAGAGCTCTAAAACGGCTGGGAGAAAGAGATGATGAATATATAGGAAGTCCTAGATAAAATGTCGTCGTTTTGGAAAAAGCTACAAAAAGGCGTCAAACCGCGGCCAGTACCGCGGTTCATACAATCGTCAAGACTACGGTACACACCACGTAACAACGTCTGGAAATGACAGCGGAACAAACCGTTGGACAAGCGATTCACACACATCGTGCAATCCAATAGCTTGAAACCACTGAAAAAGATCGCGGTATGACCTGCTGGACAAGTAAGTGCACCAACCATGCAAACAACTGCATGAAGCCTATTGGAAACAACCGCTGTGTAGACCGTAGTTTAAGCGTGTGCATTGCTAGTGACCGGGGATTGCGGTAAAGAGAGAAATTCTCTTTTCAACACATCTAATCACACCTGACCTATATCAATGTTGTGCAAGTGTGATTTGTGTAATCAAATGCACACTATAAAGAGCATAATGCATAAACAGATTAAATTCATAGAGGTGTGTGTGCACCTATTCTCTTCAAGAATCAAGTCAAGTGATATACTTTTCTATCTTGTTATTGAAGTCACGAAGATGTTTGGAAGCTTGCCATCAAGGTCCTAAGCTACCCATTACAAAACCATCCCCAATGTGGTTTGTCATGAAATAAGTCAATCATAAAAATGAGGTCCTTACACAAATCTAATTTCCTTATTAGAATGGTTCCTTTTTAAGTCTAAATAAAAGCTACTGTAGACCTTGAGGCATGCAGTTGATTATTGAATAAAAAATTAGAGATTGTTTTCTATTTATTTCCATTTTCGGTACCTTTCCGAGGGTCAACGAATTTGAAGGCTATTATCCCGGTACCCATGCGTAGATCAACAGAATAATAGTAGGTTGCTTTTCGAATTGTTCATGTTAGTTTTTCTCATAAAAGCTTCCGCTACATCGCCAAGCCTCCCTCATCTTTTTCAACCATTTGCAACCCCACAAAGCATGCCAAGTTTACTCATCCCGACAAGCACAAAGAGGACATCTCGTGTGAATCGGGACCCCATGACGAGCTAAGTTTGCCATTGTCGGGGATCCAATTATTGTATGCCCTCCAAATAACAATTTTTATCTTAGAGGGAATTCACATTTTCCAAAGGCATTTCCACCACAGACCCATACTCCTTAACCCTTAAGAACTAGGTAATAGAGTAATCCCGCAAGCCACTATGTGCCCGCTTTTCACGAAATAGTTGCAGCTCTACTCATAGATCCAAATCATTTGTCCTCCAACTGATACATTTCAATTGGAATACTCAATATGGTTGCAACATCCTCTTCCCTGAAGTGTCTCTTAATAACTCCAAATCCTACCACTAAAGGGTGATTTCCGCAACCATGAGCTGTGGTGCGATTGGTCATCGTACTACTAGTGGGGCGAATGGTTCGGACTCTGCTCGAGTTCGAACCCCACTGGAAGCACCTTGTGGCCAGGCTTTACTGACCTCCCGGCCGAAGCTGGGATTAGTCCCACTCGTTAACGATCGGTTGCTGATCAGAGTAAGGGATACCTCGTGGTCTAACCAAAAAAGGGTGATTTCCGCCTGTCAACCATAGCTTCAATTTTCAATTCTGGTGGTGACATAATTTTAAAAGTCTTTGGTCTCAAGACCCAACGATCTTAATGAATGCGAATGTAAGTTCTCTCCCCGCACCCTCCACCGTGTTCCCGATTCAATCTTACCCCGCCCCAAAGCAAACTATTCTAGACATATGTATGAATTTGTAGACTTCGAACTAGCCTCCATAAATTCCATATTTTAAAAATACTTACCTTTTAAAACCCGAACAGCCATCGAGTGTGGGAATTTCAATATGCGCCAACATTGCTTTGTAAGGAGCGCTCTATTAAACATTTCCAAATCTCGGAATCCTAGACCACTCTTTATTTTTTGTCTACAGAGTCGTGGCAAGTTGCACCAGTGAATTTTCCTAGAATTGGGATTTCTCCCCTACCAAAACCGCAGACACAACGGTTGAATTTATGAGATAAGGCATTTTGGCAACCAAAACAGGCTCATTACATAGGATGGAATGGACTGCACAACTGCCGTGATTAGGATTTCGCTCCCTCCGGAAAGAAACTTTTCATGCCACCTCTTAACTTTCTCCCAAACCCGATCAACTATTTCAGCAAACAAATTTTTTTATGCCTCCCTACTATGCTTGTTAAACCAAGGTATTTTTTTATGACAGTAAACAACACGAACGCCAATGATCGAAGCAAGCCTCTCACAATCACTGTGAAGTACCAACGAACTCACACACAAAACTGACAACACCAGCTACCCAGAAGCCATCGCAAAATCATCTAAAATTCTACGAATGGTCACACAATTGCTGCAGTTGCCTTAATTAGTAAGGGCATCTCCAACCCGAATAGTGGTTTTGGTGCAACTTTTGCACTAAGATAGTGCAACTGTCACACTATTTCACTATTCCATCTCCAACCCACTGCACCAAACTTTACACTAAAAAGAATATTCTCATCAATATTCCTTTTCTTTCTCTTTTTTTAATATTTCTCCACAGTTAACATTTCACCCCATAATTAACATATTATTGCAATACGATAAGAAATTATGAAATTAATACATTAAAAGAAAATAAATTTAATTATGTAAAATATTTCATATATTATTAAAATAACTTAAACATTACATTTCGGTAAATAAAAAGAAAAAACATAAAAATAAAAGTACATATTGATCATCAACCAATTATCTTAATTAGTATATTCATCCCACAAATGATCTATTAAGGCATTTCAGAGTGCAATGTGAGCCTCTTTATCCCTAATTTCTCTATGTCGAGCTAGAAATTCTTGAAATCGAGTATTTTCATCTAACATCATCTCAACTTCTGGAGTTGGTGCTTCCATATGATCCTCAATTGATGCATCAACATCACGCTCATCCTCGATTATCATGTTGTGCATAATAATGCACGTAGTCATTATATCATGAAAAACATGTTTATGCCAAAAATGCGTCAGTCTTGCCACAATTGCAAACCGTGATTGGAGAACTCCAAATGCACGTTCTACGTCTTTTCTACATCCTTCTTGTTTCATTGCAAATAATTTTTTTTTCCGGCCACGTGGATCGTGAATAGTTTGCTCAAGCGTAGACTATTTTGGGTATATACCATCAGCTAAATAATAACCCATATTATATTCTTTTCCTTGAATGACATAATGAGCTGGATGAGCAATACCTTGAGCGAGGTTGGTAAAAAGATGAGATGCCTCCAACACATTAATATCATTGTTCGTACATGGCAAACCAAAATATGCATGCCATATCCATAGATCATAATCAGCTACAGCCTCTAGAATAATAGTTGGGGATCCACTACGACTTGCGTATTGTCCTGCCCAAGCTGTTGGACAGTTTTTCCATATCCAGTGCATACAATCTAGACTACCCAGCATTCCTGGAAAACCACGATCTTTACCAATACGGAGTATTCTGGCAACGTCAGTAGCATTAGGTGATCTTAGATACTCATCTGCAAATTCCTCCATAACAGCACGACAAAATCTCTTCAAACTTTCAATTGTTGTAGACTCTCCTATTCTAATATACTCATCAGTAGCATCCGCTGGACAACCATATGCCAACATCCGAAATACTGTTGTTGTTTTTGAAGAGCGGACAAACCCAGTCTACCCACACTATCTCTTTGTTGCACAAAGTAGTTGTCACAAGCTTCCACTTTTTCGACAATACAAAGGAATAAACTTCTACCCATTCGAAAGCGTCGACAGAACATTTGATCGTTGTACCGTGGGTTCTCTGCAAAATAGTCGTAGAACAAACAATGATCAGCACTTTCCCGGTCTCGATTGATCACTATATGACCAGGAATTGAGCCTACACGGATCACTGGGTTGTTTTGTTGATTGAGATACTGAGCGATGGCCCGTTGGATGTTACCATATTGGGCAAGTAACGCTTCTGTTCTGTATCAATAACTTCAAGATTTGCTATAATTTGATCTTCCTCATCGTCGGAAGATGAAGATGAAGATGAGAAATTATATGGACCTCCAATATTGAAATTCATTTTGCTTGGAGTTGAATATAAATGAGTTTTAGCAGACTTTCGTCTAGGCTATTTATCATTGTGAAATATACTATTATAGATAAGAAATCTGAGCTCGAAAATAATCTCAAATCTTTGTTCATGTGGCCGACATTAACTGCAAGCCCATGTGGAAAAAGTAGATACGGACAAAAACATTTTATTTCAAAAAACGTTTTCAGAGCACTTCTCTACAATAATATCTCAATTTTTCAGAGCACCTTCAATCTGATCTTAACTTTTCCCAAAATATGAAGATAAGATATCAAAGATATTAAAAGCCAACCATTGGATGAATTGCATCACAATCTGAACCGTAGGATTAAATCTCGAAAATAATCTTCAATATTTGTCCATGTGGTCGATAATAACTGCAAGCCCATGTGGAAAAAGTAGATACGGTCAAAAACACTTTATTTCAAATAATCTTTTCAGAGCACCTCTCTGCAATAATATCTTAAACTCTTCAGAAATCTGATCTTCACCTTTTCCAAAATATGAAGATAAGATATCTGAGATATTAAATACCAACCATTGGATGGATTTCTTCACGATCTGAACCGTAGGATGAAATCTGGAAAATAATCTCAAATATTTGTCCATGTGGCCGACAATAACTGCAAGCCCATGTGGAAAAAGTAGATACGGACAAAAACACTTTATTTCAAATAATCTTTTCAGAGCACCTCTCTGTAATAATATCTCAAACTCTTCAGAAATCTGATCTTCACCTTTCCCAAAATATGAAGATAAGATATCTGAGATATTAAATACCAACCATTGGATGGATTTCCTCACGATCTGAACCGTAGGATGAAATCTGAAAAGAGTACCTCCTAGTTTCTATAAATATCAACCCACACTAAATTAAACATATCCCTTCAAATCTCTTATACCTTCGAATCTCTTATCTCTTCAAGTCACTTTTCCCTTCAAATCACCTTTTTCCTCAAATCACTTTTTTCCTCAAAATGTCTACAAAAATAACTTCTTCATACACACATGCAGAAGACACACATCTTTGTCACATATATCTTGATGTGTCACAAAACCCGATCATTGGTATTTACCAATCGAAGGATATGTTTTGGGCTCTAGTTGAGAATGATTACAACAACAACAAACCATACTTTATCACTGAACTTCATAACAAGAGAAGTTTGCAATGTTGCATGCAGACTATCCTTTCCGCAATTGGGAAATTCCGAGGATGCCTACTACAGATTGAAACTCTTAAACCTAGTGGTGCATCCGAAGCTGATATTGTGAGTATTTGTTAATATTATAATTGTTGGAAAATTATTTTTAATATTTAATTTTAACAATATATTTGCATCATTTTGCAGATGAACCAGGCAAAAATCTTATTAGCCCAAGATAACAAATATAAATATGGATTCAAGTTTGAGCATGTGTGGCCCATCCTAAAAGATATGCAAAAATTTACAGATAACGATACTGCAACCTCAGGGGCTCGAAGGGAAAGTGGTCACTTTGTATCATCACAAGAAGACTCCCCAACTCCAGAGTCTCCCACAATGACATATCCTGGACTATCTTCATTTTCTCCGAATATCACTAGTGATGATGGTGGGGGTAGTTCATCTCAACGGCCCATGGGGGTGAAGAAAGCAAAATTTAAAATGAGGGTTGAGGAAAAAAATTCAACCATTTGTGACACTTTGAAAGAAGGACAACAACAAATCATGGAAGTTTATAAGCAAAATGCTGGGGAGAGACAAAGAACTAACGATATTTTGGAGAGAAAATTGGAGTGCTGGGAAACCAAAATTGTGATGATGGATTTGAATACCATAACTGATCCAATGAAGCGTGAGTTTGTGAAACAACAACAATTAAAAATTATGGCAAAACATGCTCGGCAACAAGACCAGGGATCCCAAAATACATCTGGGTCTTTTGGTAATTTTTTCAATAATCTCCAAGGACCTAGAAATGGTCTTCCAGACTACTAAACAGTTGGGTTGTAATTTATGTTGTATTTTTCTTTCATTCTAGTGTATTCCAATTAGTGATAATTTATTTTATCACTATGAACTTTGTATTTCGTTTTTAATGTATTTAGTCTTTAATGTATTTTGCTTTAATTTTCCGCTGTTTTGAATGAAGTGATGTATTTTAAAAAAATTGCATTTCAATTTTTTAATTATACACTTCACTTTAGCTAATTATAAATGTTAATAATAATAATAATTAAATCACATCGCAATCATTAAATAATATAAAGGACCAAATTGGAATAAATTTAATTAATTAGGGTAAAACTGTGATTAAACAAAACCTTTAAATAAAGGATATAATCGAAATAGATTTTAATTAAAAGAGTTAAATTGTGATTACATGAAAGTTGAGGGTTGAAAAAAATAAATAAAAAAAGCATGGTTTGTTTTGCGCCAAAGAACAGTGTCGCGCAATATATTGCGCGACACTGTTCGTTAGTAGAGGAATGGAGCAGGGGAAGGCGCTGCGTTGTAGAGGTTTTTGCTCCAAAAATGGAGATGGCGTGGTGGAAGGCGCTGGCTTGGAGATGGTCTAATTGTTGGAACCTAGGGTTACAGATTGCGCAGCGGAAGGTTTTAAAAATTTTTAATGCAATCATTAAACTAACCCATTTGTACAGTAATAATCAAATACAATAATAAAGTGAAGGAATTTATTTTTCATACCTACGTAGGAGGCTCCTTCACTTTGATACGAACTGCCCCTGATTTGAACCACGTGATCTTCCTTGCTATCTTCCGGAACTGGTAACAGCGTGTGGGCGCGTCACGATATTCAGAACCTGTATGGAGGAAGAAGAGATGAACAAGCACACAAATAGAAGTGCAGAACTTGTTGTTCTCACCACACCCAATTTTTTTCTTTTATGTTTGCTGTGTGTTTTTTCTGTGTGACGATCACACTTGTTTCTTTTCTTTTCAATTTTTCTTTTGCTGTGTCAGTCTCTCATTCATTCGGTTCTCTTATTTATTCAATTAAATATATATCTCATATATATTCAGAAAATAAACAAACCAAAATCTTATATTTGATTTTTTAAAAATTTATAAAGATATCTCATATCTTTTTTTAAAAATAATTAAATATTTATTTTTGAATTCAAACATTTCAAATTCAAATTCAAATATTTAATTTAATAAAATAAAATAATCATATTATCTTATTTTATTCAAAATCAAATATCAACTAACACCCTCCATTTAGTGATTAACAACATAATTAAATAATCTTATTATTTAACTTATTTAATCACCAATATTCATTAATTAAATAATCTCATTATTCAATTAACTCCCGAATAAAATACGTGTCACTTTCGTAACACAATTAATTGGACAATCCAATTAATTAATCGTGACCCTTGTTACCTAAATCGATCGGGCTAGCAAGGGGACCTAATGGACCCACAGTATTTTGAGCTCCAATAATCCTTAGAAATTATTAACTAAACTCTTTAATTAATATTTCATGATTATTAACTTCGGTGTTATTCCACTAAAAACCCGAAGCTGCACTTTCTCAACTGTAAACGTTTTTACACAAACCAATAACTCTCGGTATCCATCGATATAGCTATTACATATGGTATAATCCTCCACAAGTAGTTCATAATTAGAGCTGGGTCATAATGTCCGTTATACCCCTCTAATCATATCTTTCCATTAAGTACCATTAATTCTCTAATGAACAATAAATCCTATATTCCTTACGGAATTAGGAGAGCGCTCATATTGTTCAAGCCCCGAATCAACCCTTAAGGGAACTACCATCTACTTCTCACAAGAAGGAGTGGATTCCACTATTGTGTACAAACCTTCCCAGCCACAAGCCAAGCCGCGATCCCAACATACGGAGTATATTGATTGGGAATGCAACTCCTACCTTACCCATGGTATATCAAAGACCACGATCTAACCTGAAGGAGTCGATAAGACACTCAGGATTAAGATCACCCACTTATAGCCATCATTAGTTGATATATATGAATCTCATCGTTAAACGGATCTTAGTGAGAGATTCATATAGATCATGGCCCAGTCCTATATGATCACATCATACAAGGTGCCTCCATTCTCATATCTACATATGAATGATCCAGGATAGAATCACCGTACACTACGAAATAGACCGCAGCTGTAGATTAACCACAAATAAAGTACCCAGCTTTATTTGCTATCTACGGACTCTTTAAATTGCTCGTTTCAAACTGAATCCATCTATATATGACACTCATATACTCAGTTCGAAATTACATCCGGCAATTTTGGATGTTAAGTGCACATGTTATATAAAGTATGACACAAAATGAATGAATATACTACTTCTTTAATTTATGTTCAAATTCTATTTACATATTACAAGCTTTAGGGCAAAAACCCCAATAATCTCCCACTTGCACTAAAGCATGTGAGTCATGTCTCGTAACCTTAGACCTTCTAGGTGACCTTCAAACACTTTAGCCGGTAAGGTCTTCGTAAATGGATCAGCATGATTGTCTTGTGAGGCTATCTTGGTGACGATCACATCTCCTCTCTGCACTATCTCTCTAATGAGATGATACTTTCTCTCTATATGCTTCCCTCTCTTGTGGCTTCTTGGTTCTTTGGAATTAGCCACAGCACCACTGTTATCACAATAAAGTGTGATGGGCTTATCCAGATCTGGAACAACTTCCAGATCACTCAAGAACTTACGGAGCCAAACAGCCTCTTTAGCAGCTTCACAAGCGGCTACATATTCGGCTTCCATGGTGGAGTCAGCAATGCAAGATTGCTTTATACTTCTCCACACAATGGCTCCACCACCTAGGGTGAATACTGATCCAGACGTGGATTTTCTAGAATTCCTGTCTGAATGAAAATCAGAATCTGTGTATCCTAACGGGATCAAATCCTGTCCGGAATACACTAGCATATAGTTTCTCGTTCTCCGAAGATACTTGAGAATAGTCTTGACAGCAACCCAATGATTTAATCCTGGGTATTACTGGTACCTGCTGACTACTCCCACTGCATAGCAGATGTCCGGTCTCGTGTATAACATAGCATACATGAGACTACCTACTGCTGATGCATATGGCACACGTCTCATATCCTCAACTTCTTGAGGTGTCTTAGGACACTGTTCCTTAGACAAGTGAACCCCATGTCTAGAAGGTAAATTACCTTTCTTGGAGTTCTGCATCAAAAATTGTATAAGAATCTTGTCGATATATGATGCCTGAGACAATGCTATGAGTTTGTTCTTACGATCCCTTATAAGTTGGATCCCTAGAACATAACTCGCTTCTCCCAAATCTTTCATTTGGAATTGGCTAGCCAGCCATCCCTTTACATCAGACAACACTCCTACATCATTCCCAATGAGTAGGATGTCATCTACGTATAGGACCAAGAAAACTACTTTCTTGTCAATAATGCGTTTGTAGACACAAGGCTCATCAACATTTTTCTCGAAGTCATAGGTTTTGATCACATCATCAAACCTTATGTTCCAAGATCTAGATGCTTGCTTAAGTCCATAAATGGACCTTTGCAACTTGCAAACTTTTTGCTCTTGATCTGGAAACACAAATCCCTCTGGTTGCATCATGTATATGCTTTCATCAAGATTGCCATTCAAGAATGCAGTCTTGACGTCCATTTGCCAAATTTCATAATCTAAATAGGCAGCAATGGATAAGAGAATCCGAATAGACTTAAACATGGCTACTGGCGAGAAGGTCTCTTCATAATCGACCCTCTTTTTCTAGGTATAACCCTTGGCCACTAGCCTTGCCTTGAAGGTCTCTACCTTCCCATCTACTCTTCTCTTCCTCTTGTAGATCCACTTACATCCTATGGGTTTTACCCCATTCGGTAAGTCTACAAGTTCCCAGACTGAGTTAGAGTACATAGACTCCATCTCGAGATTCATGGCTTTAAGCCATTCCTCTTTATCAGGATCTTCCATTGCATTCTTAAATGTCAATGGATCATCCACACTATCAGTAGAGACAAGATCTTGTCCCTCACTTACACCCAAATAGCGTTCAGGCTGTCTCACAACCCTCTCACTACGTCTAGGTGGTAGTGTATCCTGACTAGGAATTATCTGACTTTCAGATGTTAATGGATTAACAACTCTAGTTGACTGAGTACTGGTCTCACCAGGCTCCAACTCATTTAATACAATTTTAGAACGAGGTTTATGATCACTTATATAGTTATCCTCAAGAAACGTTGCATTTGTCGATACAAATACTTTGTTATCTTCAGGACTATAGAAGTATCCACCTCTGGTCTCCTTGGAATATCCTACAAACAAGCAGACCACAGACTTGGGATCTAGCTTTCCAGTTCTGTTCTTCAGCACGTGTGCTGGACACCCACATACGTGAAAATATCGTAAACTAGCTTTACGACCATTCCACAACTCTAGGGGAGTTTCAGGAACAGATTTGGATGGCACTACATTCAAAATGGATGCCGCTGTTTGTAACGTATATCCCTAAAAGGAATTTGGTAATTATGAGAAACTAATCATAGATCTCACCGTTTCCATTAGGGTTCTACTTCTCCTCTCCGTGACACCATTCTGCTGAGGTGTACCAGGAGCTGTGAGTTGGGACACTATCCCATACTCGACCATGAAGTCTTCAAACTCTTAGTCAAGGTACTCACCTCCACGATCTGATCGTAGTGACTTGGTAGTCCTACCTAATTGATTCTCAACTTCAGCTCGGAATTCTTTGAACTTTTCAAATGTTTCCGACTTTCGTTGCATTAGGTAGACATATCCGTATCTTGAGTAGTCATCTATAAAGGTGACATAATACTCATAGCCGCCCCTAGCTCTAACATTCATCGGTCCGCAGACGTCTGTATGTATGAGTTCTAGTGGCTCTATAGCTCTAAGCCCTTTTCCAGTAAAAGGTCTCTTAGTCATCTTACCTTCTAAACAGGATTCGCAGACAGGTAAGGTGCCAACCTTTAACTCACTTAAAGGTCCACTTTTTACTAGTCTGTCTATCCGGTCAAGGTTGATATGACCAAGCCTTAGATGCCAAAGATACGTGTCATTATCTGGAGAAATCTTATGTCGTTTAGTTTTAGGTTTTTCAACCTTAAACATTTCGGTGTTAAGCAGTGTAGTATGTATTAACGGTCTTAACACATACAAATTGTTTTCATTAATTCCTGAACAAATATTCAGACCATTCTTTCCAATAATAACAAACTTATTATTAAAAGAAACAGAATACAATTGTTCTAACAACTTAGAAATGGAAATCAAATTTCGTGTAAATCCAGGAATATAAAAAATATTGTTCAATAATAAAAAAACTATTATTATTACAAAATTGCAATCTTATTGCTCCCACTGCTTTGGCCGACACGACATCCCCCGACCCCAGGTGCATGGAGAAGGCTCCCTCCTCTAACTATGTCCAAGAATCAGTCCACTGCAAAAAAGAACAAACATGGTTAGTGGCCCCCGAATCAACAATCCAAGGTGAAGAATCATCTTCCACTAAACAAGATTCAAGAACAAGTAAATCATATTTACCTTTCTTCTTCTTCTTGGCTACCTCCACCAGGTACTGAGGGCAGTTCCTCTTCTAGTGCCAGACCTTGTTACAATGGAAACATTTTCCTTTGTCTTGGTCGGTAGAGGTGCCCTTCTCTTTGCTTTGGGCCTTCTTGGGTTTGGGCTTACCCTTCGCCTTTCCAGCAGACCTCTTCCTCTTCTTATTATTGGAGGAAGATGGTTCGGCAACATTTGCCTCACCGGTCTTACTTTTGCTGTCCTTGGTCAAGGACTCAAAAGTAACGAGCTCATTGAGCAACTGTGTGAGACTAAACCTTAACTTGCTCATCCCGTAGTTGTTCTTAAACTGATCAAAACTCTTCGGAAGAGTCGTCAGTATGATGCTCACTTGACTGGGTTCATCAATGGCCCCGCTATTGACTTCTGCCGTGTTGAAGTAAGATATCATGCTCAGAACATGTTCCCGAACTAATGTACCTTCCTTCATGAGAGCGAGCATAGCGAAACGAACAGCTTCGTGTCGCTTTTGCTCGGAGGGCTGCCCAAACATAGCTTGCAATGACTCCATAATTTCGACTGCTGTAGTCATTGCTTCGTGCTTTGTGACAAGCACGTCTGTCATAGAAGCTAACAGATATGTTCGGGCCTTCTCATCAGATGAGACCTATCGCTGGTATGCCTCACGAACAGTTCGTGTGGCATTGGCAGTAGGCACCGGAGGACATTCCTCCGTAAGCACAAACTTGAGGTCTTTGGTGACCAGTATTACATTAATGTTAAGTTTCTATTTTGTGTAGTTATCACCAGTTAATTTATCGTTTGCAAGTATTTGTAATAGTGCAGATGACATGGCTGAAAAAACATAAATTAAGGATTCATTCAGTCATACATTCTAAACATGTGCGAATGTTCGGCATAAAATTAAACATGATGCATGAAAATGTTTAATGAACAAGAACAACCCTAAAAACAATGTTTCTATGCCACGACAATCCAACATACCACAAACAAGTGCCGCCTTAGGGTCGGTCAAATTCTTGCATGTTGGATTGAGACCTTCTCAGTCAAAGGATATACCAGAATAACTCTTATGCCAATATCATTCAACCATCGTTTATTAGGTCAGGTTTTTAATTAACCAATTTAATTAAAACCTTGTGAGTGTAACCCATCATTTCAGATCTCAAGAGCTTAACTCGAGAATTGCCGCCTTAGGGTCGGTCAATCCTGAAATCCCCTCCGAAATCCTATCTGTTAGGAAGTCAACCTTGGTATTGATTCTTATGGAAACCCTCCTTAGGGAGGACGAAAACAAAGCCGTCACGAGGCCCCACTCGAATCTCACGGTGTTGAACTAATGATGGAGACCGCGGGATATAATGTCATATATCCCTCTCCCACTCACTATTTTATATTAAGGGTTTTCTATTAATATTAATGCACCTAGATTAAACTAGATTAAACGGCTAATTTTAATCTAAGCATCAAGTGCATTAATCACAAATTATTAGAATCATATTCCAATAACTAATAAACTAAATTGATTTTTAACACTTAAAAAATCTAGTCCATTAGTGATAATTCAAATCTATGTAAACTGTTTACTAAGACTAGAATTATTATTAAATGTGTATTTACCAAGTTTTAACTATTAAAACTAAACACATTATTAGGTCCAATTATTATTAGGAGCTTAATCAAATTAATCCTAATAAATATTTTATGGACCCTACTAATCTAAGTATTTAAACTCTTTAATAAAAAGATTAGTAATTAATGAGATTTACCAAGTTTTTACTCCTAAAAACTAATCCCATTAAAAATAGCCAATTATGTGAATAACCTATTTTAATCAAATTTTAAAAAAAATTAAACAAATAATATAGATGGCTATAATGCATGTATGATATATCAACATATATATATATATATATATATGTGTGTGTAGACACAACTAATTTAAATGACATGTATATGCATGGCAATGCTTAATCATCAAATAATTAAAACATACATGAGTTGACCGAGTGTTATGGATTATTTAACCTAAAAATTGGAATCTAATTACAAAAAATATTTCAAAGGCATCCCTTGGTCTTCTTGTAATTTTCAAGATTTCCAATCTCTTCAGGTCATGTGCGCTGGTAGCATGCGCTGGTAGGCATCGCTGGAAAATATGCGCTGGTCTGCATGCTCGCTGGTGTGCGCTGAAGAGCTGGTGGGTTGTGCGCTGATGGGTTGCGCGCTGGGACGCTGCGCGTGTTGGTCTGCCTGCGCACAGGCTGAAGGCATGCGCTGGTCATGCGTGCAGTCTTCGTGAAGCGCTGGTCATGCGCTCGCTGGTGGCACTGGTGGCATGCTCTGGTGCATGCATGCTCGCTGGTCTTCATGCGCACAATGAACTACCAGGTCTCTTGATTACATATATATATATATTTTTTTTAATAATACAACAGTAAAATTAAAAAAATTAAAAAAAAATTATACAACCCAGAAACACTCTAAATCCACAACATCATAAAAAATTACGATCAACCATGTTTTTTTAAATTAAACAATTTAATTTAAAAAACATCATACACTCATCAAAAAAAAAATATGTGCCTACACATTCATACATATCAGGAGTAATCGAATTCAATTATACTGTACAAAAATTGGCTCTGATACCAATTGTTGGGACCTAGGGTTACAGATTGCGCAGCGGAAGGTTTTAAAATTTTTTAATGCAATCATTAAACTAACCCATTTGTACAGTAATAATCAAATACAATAATAAAGTGAAGGAATTTATTTGTCATACCTACGTAGGAGGCTCCTTCACTTTGATACGAACTGCTCCTGATTTGAACCACGTGATCTTCCTCACTATCTTCCGGAACTGGTAACAGCGTGTGGGCGCGTCACGATATTCAGGACCTGTATGGAGGAAGAAGAGAAGAACACGCACACAAATAGAAGTGCAGAACTTGTAATTCTCACCACACCCAATTTTTTTCTTTTATGTTTGTTGTGTGTTTTTTCTGTGTGACGATCACACTTGTTTCTTTTCTTTTCAATTTTTCTTTTGCTGTGTCAGTCTCTCATTCATTCGGTTCTCTTATTTATTCAATTAAATATATATCTCATATACATTCAAAAAATAAACAAACCAAAATCTTATATTTGATTTTTTAAAAATTTATAAAGATATCTCATATCTTTTTTAAAAAATAATTAAATATTTATTTTTGAATTCAAACATTTCAAATTCAAATTCAAATATTTAATTTAATAAAATAAAATAATCATATTATCTTATTTTATTCAGAATCAAATATCAACTAACACCCTCCATTTAGTGATTAACAACATAATTAAATAATCTTATTATTTAACTTATTTAATCACCAATATTCATTAATTAAATAATCTCATTATTCAATTAACTCCCGAATTAAATACGTGTCACTTTCGTAACACAATTAATTGGACAATCCAATTAATTAATCGTGACCCTTGTTACCTAAATCGATCGGGGTAGCAAGGGGACCTAATGGACCCACAGTATTTTGAGCTCCAATAATCCTTAGAAATTATTAACTAAACTCTTTAATTAATATTTCATGATTATTAACTTCGGTGTTATTCCACTAAAAACCCGAAGCTGCACTCTCTCAACTGTAGACGTTTTTACACAAATTAATAACTCTCGGTGTCCATCGATATAGCTATTACATATGGTATAATCCTCCACAAGTAGTTCATAATTAGAGCTGGGTCATAATGTCTGTTATACCCCTCTAATCATATCTTTCCATTAAGTACCATTGATTCTCTAATGAACAATAAATCCTACATTCCTTAAGGAATTAGGAGAGCACTCATATTTTTCAAGCCCCGAATCAACCCTTAAGGGAACTACCATCTACTTCTCACAAGAAGGAGTGGATTCCACTATTGTGTACAAACCTTCCCAGCCACAAGCTAAGCCGCGATCCCAACATACGGAGTATATTGATCGGGAATGCAACTCCGACCTTACCCATGGTATATCAAAGACCACGATCTAACCTGAAGGAGTCGATAAGACACTCAGGATTAAGATCACCCACATATATCCATCATTAGTTGATATATATGAATCTCATCGTTAAACGGATCTTAGTGAGAGATTCATATAGATCATGGTCTAGTCCTATATGATCACATCATACAAGGTGCCTCCATTCTCATATCTATATATGAATGATCCAGGATAGAATCACCGTACACTACGAAATAGACCGCAGCTGTAGATTAACCACAAATAAAGTACCCAGCTTTATTTGCTATCTACGGACTCTTTAAATTGCTCATTTCAAACTGAATCCATCTATATATGACACTCATATACTCAGTTCGAAATTACATCCGGCAATTTTGGATGTTAAGTGCACATGTTATATAAAGTATGACACAAAATGAATGAATATACTACTTCTTTTATTTATATTCAAATTCTATTTACATATTACAAGCTTTAGGGCAAAAACCCCAACACTAATAGCCGGCTATCATCAAAATAAAGAGATGGGTAATAATATACGGTGGTTTACCTATATATATTATATTGGAATTGTAAAAAAAAAAAGCATAAACAAGCAACTATAACCGCACACGTGTTCATCAAGGGTAACCGAATGGGTTATTACAATCATTAATATTTTTTTAGTTTAAACACATCCTTTATTATTAAAAATAGAAAAGAAAAAAGGGTAAAGAAAAACAAAAGCAGAAGGGGTGCACATTCCCTAAAACATATTAATCTAAAAATGCACGTTGACCTAAAAAAACATGAACTTAATTATCGACATTAGCGGAATCATTCTTTTTTGTCTCAACCTATGTGGCCAAATAAGCGATAAGGCTTAATTCTGCTTGGACCACTAAAGCGCAGAATCAAAACGAATCCTAGTCTCAGCTACAAAGAGACACTTAGAACTTCCCTTACTCATTTCAGTCCTTTAAAACTTGGAACTAGATAAAATCTTAAATTGGATTTTTTTTCGAAACAAATCTTAAATTGGAATTGTGATTATATTTCTAGTGATATTTAATATATTTGAACACTTGATATATATTTGTTTCATTGGGATTGAGCTAAGCTGCCTAGCCGCGAGAAACCTAGAGACCATTCTGAAATTACAAAATGTAAAGGGTTAAATGTAAGTAACAGATATATAAAAATATATGTAAATAACTGAAATTTGAGGTGAATATAAATTCAAGGAACCGAAAATCGATAGATATACCGAAATATCCACCGATATATCCGTATTTTAGAGGGACCGATATGGAAACAGGCAAATATCCAATATCCTGTAGAATATCCGGCCGATTTCGAAATATCCGTAAAAATCTCCCGATATTCCTGAAATATCCTGAAATTCCTGAAATTTCACGAATTTCACCCTAAAAGTCCATGGATATTTTGCATATTATTAAAATAATTTTTTTAATCCTAAAAAATTAAATTATTGTTAAAATAATTTAGATTGAAAATTATTTTAGAAGAATCATTAACAAATTTAAAAAACATTTCCAACATAATAGTCAATGATAAAATTATTGAGGACTTGAAGTAAAATTGGACAAATAACCAAAGAGTAGACGTGTAAAATATGTAAAATTTTGTGAAAGCAATCTGAAAAAAAAAAATTGTTTGCGACTCAAATGTGTAAAACTAATTCCAAATAATATTAAATATGTAGAATTGGTTTTTTTATAACTTTTTGCTGATATTCCAAATAAAGAAATCTCAAAATTGTTTGTGCAAAATGTGTAAAAACCCACAATAGTTTCTTTTGAATAGAGAATCTACATAACTCAATTATTTTTATCAAAAAAATAACGAAAAAAAAACAAATAAGAAGTCAACTATTTGGTATGGGCCATATGACAAATAATCAAAATGATAAAATTTTAAAAATACTATGGCAGAGAATAATAATGATAGAATTTGAAAATACTATGGCAGAGAATAATAATGTTTGAGTTTTGAAAAATTGAAACAAAATGAATGCATATAGCCATATGCATTATGTATTATTTATTTGTTGCAGCGAATATAAAATAATCTTCACACGTTTCTTTCAAGTTTTCATTCTAAACAACTACACTTTACACTGCAAATTTTACATCACAAGTTTATCTCAAATTCTCAATATCTTCATCAAATAATCAATTACGTAAATGTTTACTTTGATAATTTTAATATGATATTATAATTGTATGCAAAATTTAGATGTTGTGTGGTATTGTTTCTAAAACTTATTAGAATTTTCATATATATAAATTTATTGATACAAAATTTAATTTTGTTTTGATAGGGAATTATATTGCATAAGATGTCTAGTAATAAAAATGATCTAGCATGGGAGTATTGTAAACCAATATTGAATAATAAAAATGGTACTATATGCACATTTTGTGGTCACACAATGCAAAGTGGAGGAATTACCCAATTTAAATTTCATTTGACCGGTAATGAGTTGTATAAAAATGTAAAAGTATGCACAAATGTGCTACTGGAAGTTAAATTTCAAATATCTCAATTGCAAAAAAATAAAGAAACAACAAAAACAAAACTACAAGAGAGATTGAACAAATTCAACTAGAATTAAGGGGAAGTTTCCTTGATACAAAAGAGGAAGAAGATATCTATCATTATAGTTCAACAATAGATGCATCCAAAGCATATGAATGGCAAAGAGAACAAGAAGCAAGAATCTTTAGAGGGAGGTTAAAGAGAGGAGAGGGTTCAGGAGCCGGTGGTAGTAACCAACCACCACAACAAGTATGTCGCACCCAAAGTGGAGGGGAGCCGCATTATAAACATCCAGTTGCACCTTCATTGTACAAATCATCAGAGGCAAAGCAAAAGAATATTAAAGATATGTTCAAGGGGGGTAGCATTAGAGAAAAAATGGAGAGGCTAGTATCGAAGTTTTTTATTTATGATAATGTGTCCCCACATAAAACCGACTCTCATCATTTTAAGAACATGATTATTGGTGCTCAAGAATGAGACATTATTTTTTCTTAAATAATAATGTTTTCGAAATTTTTGATTTGTTTTTACTTTTTATTTCACAATTAAATTTAACATGCATGTGAATATAGGTGTCAGAGTTTAACCACCATCAGCACATGAAATTAGGTATAAGTACTTAGACATCGAGTACAAGGAAATGAAAGAGTATGTTGATAACTTCAAAAGTAAATGGGACAAATATGGCTGCATCATAATGTGTGATGGGTGGACGGGACCGACAAGATTGTTGATAATTAATTTTATGGTGTATTGTAAGGGTCACAAAATATATTTGATTATCCTTCTCCACAAATGACATATGCAATACCTATACATGCAGATCAACAATATCCACCAAGTTGGGTAAATTCAAACTACCCAATTCATGGATCAGTTGAAAGAGATCAAGCAACATACGTGTGGTATATTAATAACTACCTTGAAAACTATACAATCACATTTTCCTGGGAAAATTATTGTTCGAATCAAGATGGAAACGTATCTTATGTATTTGAACTAACAAGGAATTCTTTTTTGGTTTTAAATTTCAGACATACAATATATTATTATGTATGAATTACGATTTATGATAGAATCTTGGAAGTATGGAACTATATATATATATATATATATATATTTTTTAATGATAATTTTGTTTATTAAATATTTAATCTCTTTATATTGTATATAATATTGTAAAAGTGAAACAAAATATTATTCTATTAAATACTCAATTTTAAAAATTAAATACAGACAGACTCTATCTATGTTATACTTTATAATAAACTCATAACTATGCTAATTTATCGTTGAAATATGATTCATCTGATATATAGTTACTTGTTTAAGCTTGTCCTAAAATTTCACAAAACAATTCTAACTTTAGATGTAAATATCCATCATTTTTTTAATTTTTGACAGAATATCCACTGATATCGATAATATCCTCAATATATCCATAAATTTAGAAGTCTGATATCGATACCAATACCGATATTTTATTCCTTGAATATAATACTAAAACTAGTAAACTACACGTAATTAATTAAAAAAAATGTCGGCCAGATTATGCCCATAAATATTATTTTATTATTATTCTTTTATGGATGATGGTATAACTTTAACATAATGTATGAAACATAATGTATGAGTCGGTATATTCATAGCACCGAAAACTTCTATTATATATGTAATTACGTTTACAACCCAATCCTGAGAACAAATGTCTTCGGAAAATTACTACAAGTAGTCCAAAATGTTAGTTTAAAATTCCGAATAAAACACACCACGAAACTACAGAGGCTTAGGTATATTAGTCCATTTTTAATAATCACTGTATGTATATATAAATTTCTATCGGTACTTAAAAGCTTCAATTACGTACACAGACCATAACTTTCACACTCATTTTCTTTTTCCCCTTTTTTTGTGCGTTTTCTTATTGAGCTTCAATTATTGAGCATGTAGAGAAATTAGATTCAATTATTTAGATAAGAAAGGAGGGACAAGGTTCAGCGTTTTCATGCATAATTTAGACCCAAAAAAAAATTGTCTTATCAATCGAAGATGGTAATTTTGAAAACACAAAACACCTTTTTTTTTTCAACAAAGCTTATTCCAAAAGCATCTAACCTAATAATTTCTGAGCATGAACATACAAATCAATATTCCTTTTTAGAATATAGAAAATGGTTTTCCCAAACAGTAATTGAGAGACTTTTAAATGCTAAGAGAATCTTCTAAAAGCTAGTAGATGAGAAACTTGTCCAAGAGGGAAAAAAACATTTAACTTCACGCGAAAAAGAACATAAAAAATATGCTTAAATTTTTTCAAAGACTCTATAAGGCTGGTAGAAATTAAATAATAAAAAAATCTGACAAAGAATAAAACCAAATCTTCCGACTATAAAAGAATAATTAAGAACAACACAAGACTCAAATAATTTTAGGGGTTGGAGGAAGGAGACAACCATACAGGACTCGAATCCACTGTTAATATGGGTTGGAGAAGCGTACCAATTGTTCTTAGCTTAAAAACAAAAAAAAATCAAAAAGAAATAAGGTTGAGCAAAATTTTTCAACCATCACGGCTGGGCTTTGGTGAGGTAGGAGATATGGATTTGGGGATTCAAAATCATATTGGGGCAATTGGAAAAAAAATCAATAATGAAAATTAAAGTGAAATCATTCAAAGATTAAAATGAGGTATCTTCGGACATGAGTTAGAGAGTGATTGCCGTGAAATATATAGAATATCATATGTATGTACAGTACAAGTTTAAAGTACACTTGCACTATATGTACTACATTTAAATCTTAATGATGTTTAATTTCAAAATAGTGCAAAATTTGGGATTAAAATTGTTTCCTCACTTGACCAAGAAATCCATATATCAAGTTGGTTTGGCCTGTCTAGCAAGAGTTGATGAACTCAATAGATTCTTATTGAAAATAAACAAAGCGTGTATAAACTAACCTAAAGAGAGGATGAATATGTTTTAATCAAGTTAATTATCAACTTTTCTTGATTAATTAATATTAATAATTACCAAAATAAAACAAGCAATCAATCGACAATTTAAAGTGCGGAAAACAATAAATATCATGTCGATTGATTTACGTGAGAACCTTTCAATTGAGCAAAACTCACGTGTTATCCTTCTAGCCACATACGGTCCTCAAATTTACTATAAGTAATGATGTTTACAACCTAGGTTGACCTCTAGTCACACCATTCTCGGTCACTAACCCACAACTACTACCCGCAAGCATTTTAGAGTGATTCTAGACCAATTTGCTTGTGCCCTACACACCCGTATTCACAAGACTTAACTCTCATGGAAGAGATAAACAACCTATGTGAATATGTAAAAATATTCAAACATGCAAGTAATGCTAGGCTACACTAAATGCTTATCTAGGGATTTAATGATGGCAACAAACAACAATCCTAGATATCAATATGCCTATATGAATGCTCATAAAGACCTAACTAAAGCAACATAAGTTGTCACACAACATGGAAAGGACAATAAATATGCAATTAATGAATGCTATCAGTGAGTCCTAATCAACAATTTCTAGATGCAAGGCATATAGACTTAGCTAAAGGGCAATAATGTCTTAAATGCAGGCTATCACAAAAACAGAATCCAATCATACAAAAGAACTCTAAAATAGAGGCAATATATAGAGTTCTAGCATTTAATCAACTTATAAATGCAATAAAACACAATCTTGATAAGTTTGAACAATTAACAAAGATGGAGTGTTTGTTCAACTTACCAAGTCAACTAGTGAAGAAAACCCATGCCTTAAAGATACTCAATAATGCATGAAGAGGATGAGTTTTGGGTTTTGGGTTTTGGAGAGTTAAAGAATCAAACTTAGGACTTCCCTCTCTAAGGGAACTCTTTCTCTCACTTAGGATCTGAAAATATGAGTTCTAGGTCAAAATGTGGATGATGATGAAGTATATATAAAGGGTCAAGTGAAATGGCATCGTTTTGACAAAAACAAGGCCCGACCGCTATGAGTACCGTTGTGGAATGCTGTGAGTATCGCTGTAGAAGTCACAACGGTTTCTACTGGTCACCACAACGATGTGATAATTCACAACGCAGTAACAACAGTCACATAACGGTAACCTACTGGAACTATGCAACAACGGTCAGACAGCGGTGCAACTGGGCAACTATGCAAGGACTCATAAACCTTAACCAATCAACCAAGATGCAGTAGTGATGAGCATACATGATAGGAGATTTAACATGAATGTGAAAAAACATGAAACACCTGACAAATATATGAGATATGACAATACATGAGATGTGAGTGTGTGCAACTAATTATGTTCAAAGAGTTAAGCTCAAGTGAACTACCTCTAGAAGCTCATGGGATGACCGGAAGCATGTCTTCGAGAAACCACACTTGGAGATCATATGCTACCCGTTACAAACACATCCCAAATATGATTTGTCATGAAATAAGCCAATAATAAAATAGGGTCCTTACACTTATCAAGTTGGTTTTGCAGTAAGACTGTGTTTGGTATGGCTTTTCAAGTAGAGCTTCTAGAGTAGATATTTTACTAATGAAGGATTTATTAAGTAGAGCTTTCAACAAAAAAAAAAACTTTTTGTTGTATAAATTACAAAAAATGTGTTGACAATGTATTTTAAAAATAGCTTTAGGTTGTCTAAATTACAAAAAAAGTATTGACAATGTATTTATATTGAAAAAGTTGTGTGGTGGAATATCTAAAATTTATAGAGAGTAGTTGAGACAATTCGTATGTTTTAAAAAAGCTCAAAAAAAGCATTTTGAGAAAGCCAAAATTTTGGGCTTCTCCTAGTAGAAATAAAATAACTTTTATAAAGGGTAGTTGAGACAATTCATATATTAAAAAAGCTGCTTTGATTTTAGCCAAACAATAAAAAAAAACTTCAAAATAGCTTCTAGCATTAAAAAAGTGATTTTGACCTTTATGAAAACCATATCAAACACACACTAAATCAGTACATGATATTGTAGAAAATGCTGTATGAAATTTAATATGGCAACCCCTGCATGGCGTGGAAGAGAAAAAAATAATTATCCATTTCAAAGCACAAAAAATAATTTTCTTCTTTTATCTCACTCCACCCATACTATATAAATGTTGGCATGCTGCATTTATGATATAAGGCATCTTAAACAACCTCCTTTGCAAAATCACTATTAATCTATTGGTTACTTAATCCAAAATCGTTCAAACTATTGCCAACTTAAAATTATATGCAACCATATTGAATTGTAGCAACCATAATGATTATGGAATAATGAATTGATGATGTGGTAGTTTTATATTTTTGGGGGCAGTATTACAAATATTACAATAGTACTGTCAGGACATGTTACGATCAAACAATACATGTACGATCCGGACATCTACTTCCAATAAATCAAGAGAAAACTCCTTACACAAACTTGTAAAATATGTATGGTAGGACTCGAACCCTTCATCACCAATGTGGAAGGAATATGCATAACCACATATTCTAAAAGGTGATGTACGATTGATGATGTTGTAGTTACAAATCAATTCGCTATATTATAAATTTTTGGGTCGTGTAACATTACTTTTAAAAATTTATGTTTGAGTTAGGCCAAACCAACTTAAATTTGTGACTTAAAATGCTGACTTCAATATCTCAACCACCCATGTGCTTTTTATCAAAGAATTGTAAATGCATGCAAATCTCAACCACTGGATTAAGAGCACATGAATGGTTGAAATGTTGAAGTCAAAATTTTATGTTATAAATTTAAGTTGATTAAGCTTGACCTTGTATGTATAATATAATAATTGTCTTTTACGTAGACTAATTAAGTTTTCCTAACCGTTGAATTCAAAATAAATTAACGTTTAATGTAGAAATCAGAAATTTGAGTAAACAATGAGAGTTGGGCAGACCCAAAAAATTTTATTTGCAGGGTCATTATATTAAAAAGGGCAATTACTAATTGGGTCCTGGACTTTTTTTAAAATTCCAAGTTGTTTGCGACTTTTACAAAAGTGACCAAATTGGTCCTTACATTTTTCCCAAGTGCCAAATTAGTCCCTCTAACTAAGTTCTATCCGTCAACTTTAACTGTGTAGGGGTAAAATTGTATTTTATTCCTAAACAATATAATATTGACACATGCATCATTTTTTTAACACATGTATATTTTTGTTTATTTTATTTGTGTGTTTTGAATTTTAAATAATTTTGAAAACATCAGTATAATATTAACAAAAAAAAACAATATTATATAAAAGTGATAAAAGACTAAACTGAGAATGAACGGTAACTTTGTTTAAAAAAATAAAAGTATAATTGACATTGTCTTATTAAAATATTATTAGAATTTTTTATAGAATTTTAATAAAAAAAAGGTACAAATGGTGTTTCATTAACAATATTTTTAGATTTTATTGTAATTATAATAGAGAATTTAATGCATAGAGACAAAATAACTTTGCTATAATATGACAAATAAAGGGTATTTACATACTTTAACTAAAATTATTAAAGTCAAATATTATATTTAATACCGTTAAGTCATTAGAGTGACCGATTTGGTCACTTCTAAAAAGAGAGGGACTAATTTGACACTTGAAAATGTGATGACCAATTTGGTCACTTTTATAAAAGTCGCAAACAACTTGGAATTTTAAAAAAAGTCCAGGACCTAATTGGTAATTGCCCTATTAAAAATAAAAAGTTTGACATGGGATAAAGTGCAAAAATTATAAAATGGATAGATAAATTTGTAATATTTTAAAGAAACTTTAAATTTTTTTCTAAGGGAATATGGCTTAGGATGTGGTAATAACCTAAAAACACAACCAAAAAATTTAATTTTGCTATCATAGGTTGTTGGATGTGGTAATAACCTCATTATTGTTGCTAATTGCTACTATGATTGAAAATACACAAAGTGTGTCTAATACAACATAGAGGGGAGGGGGGGTGGGTGAATAGGTTTTAGTTGATTTATTACCAACTTTTCGACTTAATCAATTTTAATAATCCTACTCCATATTAGCAATCAATCAATCCAATATAAATATGCGGAAAACAATAAAAACACAAAGATTGATTTACGTGAGAAACCCTCCAACTGGGCAAAACTCACAGGCTATCCTTCTAGCCACATACGGTCCTCAAATCCACTATTTGAACGAAAGTTTACAACCTAGGTTGATCTCAAGTCACACCCACTTGGTCACTAACCCTTTCACTCTACCCAACGGGCCTTTAATAGTGATTCTTGACCACAAGCTTGTGCACTAACTCACTTAGTCACAAAGCTTAACAATCAATGAAGAGATTAAACAACCTATGTGAATATGTAAAAGATATTCAAACATGCAATTAATGCTAGGCAACAATAAATGCTTATCTAAGGATTTAAAGATGTCAATAAATGCAAATCCTAGATATCAATATCTAAATGCAAATGCATGAAGATTTAGCTAGAAGGGTAAAATGGTCCTAAATGCTAGCTATTAATGAACAAAGCTCTCAACCAACAAACAACAACTCAATCATGTTATAAATGCCAAGAAGCATAAAGATATGCAATAAAATCACATAAAAGAGCTAACCCTAGGCAAACAAGAACATAAATAAATACAATGAGATTTAGGGCATGTTCAAGTTACCTAGTCAATGAAAGCAAGAAGAATCAATGATGAGATGATGCTTGAATATGTTAGATGCACATGGATTTTTGTTTGGTTGAGTAAAGATGAGTTCTTGGGAGTTTCTCTCTCTAAAGGAAGCTTGGCCTATCAAAAATGGCTTCTTCAACTCATAAAAAAAGAGCAAGGAAGAAGATAGAGTATATATAAGGGAGCCCTAGTTAAAACAACGTCATTTTGAACTTAGGGCACAAAATCCCGTCAATACCGTTAGATGGACCGCGGCGCAGGCAAGTGTCCAGACCGCTGTACACACAGCAGTGCACCGTCTGGACAACAACGCGGTGCAGGGCGTTGTGCATGCAGGTGCACAGGCCGCGGTATGGGCAACAGAGGCCTACTGGACAACACCGCGACTTGGGTCGCTATGCGTGCAAGTGTACAGGAAGCGGTACAGGGAGCATGACCCTGCTGAGGTATACCGCTCTGTATGCCGCGGTGCAAGCATGTCATGCCAAGCGGTCTAGGTCGCGCTAAGAGAAGAAATTCTCTTTTCTAGGTAAACTCAACACACTAAGTGATGTGCAAAATGTGCAAGTGTGGAGTGTGAAAAGAGGCATACAATACATCATTCAATAACATGAAGATAAGAACAATAATGCATGCAAGTGAGTGTGTGCAACTAGATCTCTTCAAAGAAAGTTAAACTAGTGAGATACCTTTGAAGTGCTCTTTGAGTGAGATGATGTCCTTGAAGCTTGATCACACTCAAGAGGCCTAAATTACCCTTACAACGAATAATCCCCAATGTGGTTTGTCAACGAAATAAGCCAATCAAAATATGAGGAACTTACAATGATGAATGTCGATGCCTGTTAAACATCTCTTTTAATGTTGTAATAGTTGTAAAAGAAAAAGTTACACATTAAGTAGTCGTTTGTTTTTTCCACTTAACTCTTAATGAGTCTGAACTTAACCTTGTTTTTTATGCGGTCAAACAATTTCAAAATACTTAAAAATAACTTAAAATAAAAAGTAAAAAAAAATCATGACTTTTCACTTAATTCAAATCACTAGTTGCATTAAAAACATTCTTTCTTTTAACATATTACTAATGTTAAATAACTATAAACAAAATAAAAATAAAATTAAAACCTTAATCACATTGTCACTTTCAACTCCATTGTTGAACCTTCAATTTTAGTGGAAATAGGGGTTTTTGTCAATTTTTTGAGTTGGTGTTTCAAGACTATCATCACTTTAACAACTTATGTGTTATTGGTAAAATCTGAAGGTTTTACAGGTCAGCATCATTACAGGAGAAAGCGGTAATCAGTTATGCCACGTCACTGAAGTCAGCCATACGAGATCAATTTTAGTTGACCAATAGTTGATCTTAAGACCTGACGAGATCCGGTCAGGTTTATACGATCAACCGGGTAAATATAACCTGACAAGGTTCATCGGATTGATCAGTTAGAGATAACCCGATCAAGTTCAACTGGCCGACCAAATAGAGAAACCTAGTCGGGTGAGACAATTGAACAGATGAGAGATACATTGTTCAGGGTTAATGAAACCCGTTCTAGTTTGATAACCGGCCGGCTGGTGGTACGTGGAAGATATTGACTCCAAGATAACCATGACTCAAGTACACAGAAGGAATCTCATCCAAACAAGGAACCATGAAGTAAACTACGATAAGGAAACTAACTTCCTTAAAGATATTGGAGCCCGAGTTCAACGGGGAGTCAAACTCATTAAATGCACAAAATATGCAAAACAGGAAAGAAGATAAAGACGACTCCAACAAGTTAGAGTCCTACAAAACCTCGTCACATTTCCTTAATTGTACTTTAAGAATTATGGTTCTATACATGTATAAATATACCCTCAAATACCACTACGTAAATGATGTGAAAAAATATACAAAAGAGCAAGAGTGAGAGAGATTGAGTGTGTAGCCTTTTTTACATATTGAAATCTTTTCGTCGCTGTCTCCGGCAACCGTGGTATTTTCCCTTCTTGGGTTTTCCACGTAAAACCTTGTGTTTCGCATGGTTAATTTTCTTTCTTGCATTACAGTTTGATTGTTAATTCATATTAGATTTTTGGATGCGTGGTTAATTTTACATAACCCAAAAATCGCTGTCATTAATGAGCGTTAGAATGAGGGGGTGTATAGATTAAGCAACTAGAATTGTGTTACGGAATCACCTCGAAGACATGTGAAAAACTGACATGGTGAATAGCAGAGATGAAGTTGTTTTTGGACGTGATGGTAGAGAATCCCCACGTGGCGTTAATGCTTCAGGCACAAGGAACTCTAGTGTCACTAGAGGGGGATTACCTTCCGGGACTCTAACCACATATGGCTGGGCCATAGTAACTTCTGACGGGATTTCGCTGGAAGTGTTCCAGCGTGTTCAAGAATCCTTATAGAGAGTTATTGAGGATGTATCTAGACAAGGGATCAACACAACGGAAACTGCAAACTTGACTTCCCCCATCAGCTATCCATATCTGTGGTAGCCCAAGACCCTAAGGTGCGCTCAAAGATAATAAGTGCAACCCTTGGCGCTCCTCGCAGAGCTGGAAGAGATAGGGCTGATTATTGTGATAGAAGGGGACATTCCCAAAGAAGATATGATCGCTAAGATGACCGTGGCCATATGGAGGATAATCACCAAGGCGATGGGAGATGACCAGGTTGATAAAGGTCATAGAGAAACCAATCATCATGAGGACGTAGGAAGATATAATGGTGGTCAAACAGGGTATACCCAGGAAGACAGTTATTTGGGTAACCGAAGAAGATCCCGGTCGGCCTCAACTGATGAAGATGTCCTACCCAATAGACGTCGAGTGGCTAGCCCTTCTATCATATTGAATTAGCATAATGCTCAGACTACAGGGTGTATACCAAGAGATCCTTACAGAAATTACCATTCGTACAAAAATTGACAGCCAGGGGGAATTAGAGGGTGAACAAGAAATTTTACCGCGAAGAACAGAAGCATTGGAACGTAGGCAAGGCCAGAGTAACCTGTTCATTGGAAACTCAAACAGTCCATTCTCCGACACAATCCGATGAGCTCGTTTCTCTGAAAAGTTTAGAATGCCACACATAGAACAATTCAAGACAAACACCAACCCTCATGAGCATGTTAAAAGATACTATAGTGCAATGACACAGTATGATTATGACGATGCACTCATGTGCATGATGTTTGCACAAACTCTAGGTGACCAAGGCTCAAGATGGTTTGGTGGCCTCGCTGGTGGTTTGATCAGAAATTTTGAGGAGCTGATACAAGCCTTTATCAGACAATTCATAGAGAACATTCAGAGGAGAAAATCGATATTTGTTCTTTCTACGCTAAAGCAAAGAAAGAACGAGAAATTAAAAGATTACCTGAACAGGTTCTCCCAAGAAGTGTCAGAGGTTCAGGAACCCTAATAATGATGTCGTGGTATCTGCCTCGATCAATAGTTTGCAGGATAGCTAGTTGTCACTCAGACTAAGGCAGAATGAGGCAACCACCTATGCACCTGATAGATGATGTGGGAGGATACGCGATGGCAGAAGATAAGTAGATAGCCCATGGTGGAGAGTTCATACACGGTGGCTGACCAGTGGAGAGCCAGCAGCTTAAAGAGGGCAGTTCAAAGGGTAACCAGAAAAAGGACCAGAAGGGTAACAGTTTGGGCAACAATAAAGATGGTCGCAGAGATGATGACCAGAGAAGTAGTAAGGGCATTAAAAGGCAGTTCACCAACTACACTCCCTTAGCCAAGAAGCAGGAGGAGATTTTGGCCATAATAGAAGATAAGAACTTGTACAAGAAGCCCACAAAACAGTCATCATTTGTTAGGAGAAAAATATCCAAGTACTGCCGTTTCCATCGGGAGAATAGTCATGAAACTTTAAAGTATTATCAACTAAAAGAGTACATCGAGAAGTTGATCAGAGAATGACACCTTAAAGGTGTGGTCCTAGAAAGCAATGATGGCCAGCAAAGGGGCCTACAAAGGGATGATCACCTAGTGGGGAGCTAGAGAAGAAGGGATAACCCAAGAGTAATAAAGACGAGAGGGCAATCAACACAATTTTGGATGGCTCTGCACAAGAAGTAGTAGTAGGGAGAGAATGACATATGTTTGTGATGCAATAACTGGCCAAAGAGGTTTTGAGGCAAACTTAGTGGGGCCCGATCAGAAAAAGAGTGAAAAGGGATGAGACCCAATTGTCTTCTCAGAAACGGTTGCACACGAACTCGAGGTCAGTCTGTACAAGCTACAGAGAGGTCAAAAAGGTATTGATCGATAATGGATACTCGACAGATATCCTAACTACTAAAGTATTCGACCAGCTGGGACAACAAAGGAAAGACTTACAGCCACTGGCAATCGCGCTCAAGGGGGTTCGGTTGGGCAGAAGTAAGGTTTTTGGGAATAGCCAAGTTACCAGTGGAAATCGGGACATATCCCTGCCAGAAGACGGTGCTCCTCAACTTCATAGTCATTAATACAGAGAATTGGCCCTTCAACACTCTATTGGGAAGACCTTTCCTAAACAAGTCTAAGGCTGTGACAACAGCATATGCCTTAGCGGTCAAGTTCCCGACTAAAAAAGAAGTAACTGTAATGAATAGTTCTAAGGAGTGGGCCAGGAAAGCTAATTTGGCAGTTTACAGATAAAAAGCAGATCCTGATGTAATGTAGGTCAACATGGTGGAAGAAGAATGCCTCAAAATAAATGAGGAGGAGTATCGAGCGGATACCCTAGCCGAGTGAACACGCATTTTTTCGTGAATGCAATCCAAACAAATTTAAAGATCCCAAATGCACTAATACAAATAAACCTAGTATATGGCAATAGAGGTATCGTTACACAGAGATCGTGAAATAGTTGTGATTAAACTACTACTATAGTGTTGAAAGTACTAAAACTAAATGAATGGTGATTTGAAATGATTATAGAATCAAAATGAACATGCAATTACTACTAAATTAATGAAACTAATAGAACTAAGATAATAGAAATGTGTGTGAAATGTATGATGATAGATATGGGAGTTGATGCAATGTAGACACAAATTGTGGGAGTTCACATATGAAGACCGACTCGATTAAACATATGGCTTATCATCCTAACTTGAGTTTCCGGAGTGGCTTGGGTTGGAATGCTCACAATCCACCCATTTCACTTTTTCTTTGGATTGATATGGGAATCCAGGATGGCTTGGATTGGAATGCTCACAATCTACCCCTTTCCTAGCCAAGATATGTTGGATTGGAATGCTCACAACATACCCTTTCCGATTCAATTGAGCTTAATTATACACCTTAAGTATAGATTGTTAAAAATTAAGTTTGGTATCTAATGTCAACCAAGAGTTGGAATGCCTACTTGGCTCACAAAGAAACCACAATTCAATATCAACAAAGGGTTAGGAGTTGGAATGCCTACCCAACCCAAAGTGAATATTAAATGCAATAAATAGCAAATTCAACCACTAAGTTAAATGGGAGTTGGAATGCCTACCGATCTTCACAAAGATTTCAATTAATGATTAGGTACTCTAATAAGTTTAATTAATCCATAAAAATCAAGAGTTGGAATGCCTACTTAATTCAAGGGACAATCAAACACAATTAAGTAAATTGAATGGAAATATATTAATTAAGTCAAAATGGTGGAAATCCCACAATCTATTAATTAATTACATCAACCCCCAAATTGGGTTTAGCTACTCATGACAAAAGTATGAAAACGAAAGAGAAGAGGGAAATAGAGAAGACCCATATGAGACCTTCTATCTTCAAGCTTGATTCCACCTCCAATGTCCTCTTGAGTCGCAATTTGAAGAAGATAGTGATAGGTTTTTGGATGATTTGGGAGAGAATGGATTTTGAGATTTAAAGAGAAAATGATGTAAGGATGGGTGTATGGTCATTTTTGAAAAAATCAGATATGAAGCTTTATATAGTTCCTTCAAAAATATGTCAAAATGCTGATGTGGCAAGCTGAGAATCATGTATAGCACAAGTAAGGTACCCGTGCAGTCTTCACTTTCTTCCTGATTTGTGCAATGTGCACGAGTTGTGCACGGGTAAGTGACCCGTGCAGTACTCGTGCAGTTGGGTCTGGTCCGAGGCTCTGCTCCCTGGTTTGGTGGGTTGCACGGGTAGTTGCACAGGTAATACCCATGCAGTTACCCGTGCATTGATGTCTTCTCCAATTCCATCTTTCGGTGCACGAGTGTCCTACCCGTGCGCTATGGCCTTCTTTACCTCATTTTTGCACCATTTGTCATTTTTCCCCTCTTCATTCCTTCTCACCAAATACCTACAATATCAACCAAAAGAGCCATAAATACTAATAAAAAACACTCAAGAACAAGACAAAATGGTAAGGATACGAGGGTCAAAATGTATGACATTTTTGGCTCGATCACCGAGTTCGAGCTGGACACAAAGGAAACATCTCTAGAACATGGGGAAGATTGACATGAAGAAGAAACAATGATTGAGGTTATGCTCGATGACATTGAACCTAACCAAACTATCAAGATAGGGGCTCGGTTATCCGATCAAGTTCGAAACGATCTGATCAGCTTGCTGAAGGAATACAAGGAAGTGTTTGCATGGAGTCATGCTTGGAATAGACACAAAGGTGATCACTCACCACATGGCGGTCGATCTCGAATGCAAATCGGTCATTCAGAAGAGGCGCAGGTTCAACCCAGAAAGAAACAATGCCATCAAAGAAGAGGTTAAGAAGTTGTTGGCCACAGGATACATCAGAGAGGTCCAATACCCGAACTGGGTACCCAATGTGCTATTGGTTAAGAAGAAGAAGAATGGGCAGTGGAGGATGTGTGTAGATTTCACTGATCTGAACAAGGCATGCCCGAAAGACAGTTTCCCTCTACTAAGAATTGATCAGCTGGTTGATATTACTATTGGGCATGAGTTGCTCACCTTCATGGATACGTACTTTGGATACAATCAGATCTGGATATTTGAACTAGATGAAGAGAAAAAAGCCTTCACAACCGATCAAAGGCTCTATTGCTACAAAGTGATGCCTTTCGGTCAGAAGAATTCAAAAGAAACTTACCAAAGGTTGGTAAACAAGATGTTTGCCTACAGATCGACATAAATAGAGGTGTATGTTGATGACATGTTGACCAAGAGCGTCACATCCAAGGGGCATGCATCAGATTTGAGAGAGACATTAAAAGTGTTGAAGAGATATAAGATGAAGGTCAACCCAAAAAAGTGTGTATTCGGAGTGCCTTCGAGGAGGTTTCTCGGATTCGAAGTTCATCAGAGAGGGATCGAAGTCAACCCTGAAAAGATAAAGGCACTGAAGGACATGATGTCCCCCACAACCCTGAAAGAGATTCAACGGTTGACCCGATGCCTGGCTTCACTAACTGGTTCAACAGTCGATCAATAAATAAGTGCCTCCCTCTTTTCAAAGTCATAAGAAAAGATAAGGGTGTAAAGTGGACTGAGAAGTGCAAGAAAGCTTTCCAGTAGATAAAAGAATATCTCGGCAAGTCACCCATCCTGTCAAAACCACTAGATGGCGAGACCTTGTACTTCTACTTATCGGTCACGCCGGTGGCAACTTACTCAATGCTGGACAGGTTGTACGAGGGAATACTGAAATCGGTATATTATACCATTAAGGCGTTACTTCCAATAGAAACAAGATACTCAGCAGCTGAGCGAATGGCATTAGCATTGATAACAGCGGTAAGGAAGCTTAGACCCTATTTCCAGGCACACAAGATCGAAGTCTACACAGATTGCTCACTCAAGCAGATTCTGAAAAAGCCAGAAGTGTCAAGAAGACTGACCAAATAGGCGATCAAGCTGAGTGAGTTTGACATCACCTACATACCAAAAGCCTATTTCAAAGGTAAATCAGTAGCAGGCTTCATCGCAGAATTCACTGAACCTGGTTATGAGATGGCTAAGATGCTTAAAGATGGGGGAAATGAAAGATTTCCAGTGGCAGTTGCATGTTGATGGATCGTCAAACATGCACGGTAGTGAGCAGGGATAATGGTATCCACCCTAGAAGGTGATAAGGTAGAGTGTGCTTTCCGGTTTGACTTCAAGGCCACCAATATTGTGGCTAAATACAAAGCACTTCTGGCAAGACTAAAAGTTTGCAAGGCCTTATGTGCTGATGAAATAGAGATCTTCAGCGATTCCCAGGTCGTGGTTAATCAGATCTTAGATGAATACCAAGCGAAGGATGACAATATGATCGCCTATCTTGAGATAGCCAGAGTCTTTCTTGGGAGATTCAAAAGCTATAGGATCACTTAGATCTAGATATTGGAGAATGAGAAGGTAGACGCTCTATCAAAACTAGTATCGGCTACCACTAGCATCTAGTCCAAGACAATCCCAGTGGCCCACCTAGTGCATCCCAATACCAAAGGTGGAGAAGAATTGATGGTAGAAGTAAGCTAAAAAGGACATGCCATATGGATGACTCTGATCAGAGATCACTTGAAGAAAAATATTCTTCATAGGGATTCAATGGAAGCAAAGCGGATCAAGTATAGGGCTACCAGATATATAGTAGTTGGTGGGGAGTTGTACAAAAGAGGATTCTCAAAGTCTCTATAAAGGTGTGTTAGACCGAGTGAGGCTGAGAAGATCCTTAAACACATACACGGTAGAGTATGCGGGAATCATACTAGGGGTAAAAATTTGGCTCATTAAACTCTTAGGCAAGAGCTCTACTGGCCAACCATGTTCCAAGATGCTTAACGAATGGCGGAAAAGTGTCTGCTAGAGGATCGCAAATGATATCAAGCGACCACCCGAGTAGTTGAAGAACATGACCTCACCATGGCCATTTGCGATGTGGGGGTTATGTCTAATCGGTCCAATGCCGACAACGACCAAAGGGGGAGCAAAATATGCCATTATGGCAGTGGACTATTTCACAAAAAGAGCTGAGGCAGTGGCACTGGTGCATATAACAGAAGCTCTGTGAAGAAGAATATCATCTATCGATTTGAGATACCATACACAATCATCAATGATAATATAACCCAATTTGATAGTGAGAATTTCATAGAGATGTGTTGGATGTATCACATCAAGAGCTATGATGCCACGCCCGCCCACCTAAAGACCAATGGGCAGACCGAAGCAATAAAAAAGATCAGAAATCACACATTGAAAGCAAAGATTGATACCAAAAAGAGAGACTGGGCATATAAGCTGCATGAGATGCTTTGAGCATACCAGACCACAAAAAAACTACAACATGTGAGACTCCATACTCGTTGGAATTTGGAACTGAGACGGCCATCCCGTTCAAGATAGTCCACTCCTCCTAAGAGTTCAGCTATACCGGTCCAAATGAAATGTAAGCATGTTGGAACAAAACCTGGACGAACTGGAAGAAAGAAGAGATCTGACACGTGTAAGAAATGCGGCCTATCAGTAGAAGGTAGCCATATATTACAACTCACACATCTAGATAAGAAGATTCCAACTCGAGGATCTGGTCTTAAGAAGAGTGTCTCCAAATACAAAGCCAAAAGCAGATAGCTCTCTAGCAGACAAATTGGAATAGCCCTACCAGATGGTCGGTTTAGTTAGGCATTGAGCATATGGTCTAACTCGACCAAAAGGGGGAGAGTTTCCCCGACCATACAACGCTAAGTACATCTCTATTTATCTTTTGTTTATTAATGTTAAGCATTAGATCAGGGTAATTTTTTTATTTTTTGCCTTTCTAATTAGTTGTTATTTGTTAACATTTTAGACCAAAGTTATCAATAAAATCTTCCACTGAGGGAAAAATTCTTCAAAGGCCAAGAAAAGTGTTCAAAGTAAAAATTGTCTTCTTTTACAAAGACAAACCCGTAACACCAAAGATTGCCAAAGCATAGTCTAAGGACAATGCATACTAACCGAAACTAACCGGGTGCATAAAAAGCACTGTTAGCACACCTTCAGGTTCTAGAAACCTGAAGAGATGCGTGAAGGTTAGTTCGGTCATGTTTTAAACACCCCAATTCAACGAATCTAGAGTGATAGACTACTAGGAGATGTCTCAATGACTTAATTACCAGATAAAATACTACAATCTATAAACAACAGACCATATAAATGGTCAATAAAAATTTAAAAGAACACTACTTGGCGTATATCGAGATTGATCGAAAACAGCCCGAGCGGAGGTCAGCCATTGAATCAAATATGACCAGTTAATAAAATAACCGATCAGATCAAATATGATCAGTTATTAAGATAACTGATCAGATCAAAGATGATCAATTAAACGAGATAACTGTTAAATCAAACATGATAAGTTAATATGATATCTAATCAAATCAAATATGATCAGTTAATAAGATAACTGATCAATTCAAATATGATCAGTTAATAAGATAACCGATCAAGTTCAAAATGATCAGCTAACAAGATAACTGTTCAAGTTAAAAATGATCAGCTAATAAGACGACTGATCAGACCAAAGGTAATAAGTTTTATAAACTGATCGAGTCGAGGGTGGTCAATATAATACAAAAGAGACCAGTTTGATGATCCATTTGATCAAATCAAATCGACTGGTTCAGTGCAGAGACCTAATCAGACTGGAGTAACTAGATACTCAGCACTAAATCACTCAAAAGAATTCCTATCAAGATTTGTCATGTTATCTGATTAAACCAATGAGTTGTGCGAACTTAAATGCTAGTTGATCAGATGTCTGGTTAAAAGAGTTGAACAAATTATTCAGCTTAAAACAAGAAAACAACAAAGGCAAGTAAAAAAATTTGAATATGTCATAACATTTGTAGATATAAAAGACAGAATACAATAGGTCGAGAGGAATGGAAGCTGAAGATCGCAAGTCATGCCTTTGATGAGCCCGAAGGACCTCTAGGCCCGGAACCTATTGAGGGACTAGTAGATAGGCCACATGGAGGATCATCCCCAAACACCCTGATCTGGTCTTTGAAGTCTAACCAATTGATATCATTGGGCTCAGCGACCATGAAGGGAGAATAATCTTTCTTAGGTAAAGGACCAACATTAATCTCCTCACCAAAGATGTCGCCCTTTTATCAGCATGAAAGGTTATGAGGGAAGACTCAGAGGGTAACTCCAGGTGCATGACATGGGGCTCCTTCCTGATCAATTTACAATATGCTCGTCATCTCATTCTTTGATTCTTAATGGCCTCCAAAGGCTTAGCTTTGTATTTCCTAATCCTGTCATCCCACATGCGGTGAGGATCTTCAATGGATCGCTCTTTGCTACTAAAGAACATATAAGCAGTATAGAGCCATCGCTATAGTTCTCTCAACATGACAGCATCAAAAGCAAGAGACTTTATATATCAATCAACGGATTGAACTTCTAGTGCCACCCTAGCCTCTTTCAAAAGCATCTCCATAGTGACCTGCTGGCGGCCCAAATCTTCATCCAACTTCTCATAATGATGCATGGCCTCCTTAGATCTAGGTTGGGACTCGAGCATGGAGTGTTGAGTAGAAGCTAAAGTCTCATTGATCTCATCATTTCTAGGCAAAGTTCAACAGAAGAGACAATAGGGTTAGCATAAGTACAGTGAAACTCGGGCTGTGAAAACAATAGTCAACAATCAGAACAACAAGTTGAGGTTGACAGGAGAAAACTTGTGGATGACTCCTTAGTGTAGACTCGATTCTATCAATGTTTTCCTTGTCACCAATCTAAATGGCCCGACACAATAACTCAATGAAACGATGGTGAGTGAAGGGTTTCGTGAGAACTAACCTGTTGTTTCGAAGATGATGAAGAGAACATTGAGTTTGGTGCGATATCTGGGTTTCTAAGATGATAGAAGCATTAAACACTTAAAAAGGCAAGAATCACAACATTTAGGGTTTTGTTTTTTGAAAGAAGAAAATTAAGTGAAAAGTCAAGAATAGATGGAAAATGAAGAGTTTTAAAAATTTATAGATGGCACTGATGACATCCCAAGACTGGCAAGGATGTACGTACTAGTGGGGGTTGGTGCACGATCCATAAAAATTGCCGCCCACACGCTCATTAAGAGTTGGACAAGTGTTGTTCCAAGAGAAAAGCTAACAGCTGGGAAGTCCAATCATTGTGGCAAATTAGTCGAACAAAACAAACGTTATGGCTAGAATTAAATGCTTAGTTGTTAATACAAGACCCGCATTAATAAGCTAGAGATAAAATTTGAAAGTGTAATTAAATATGTCTCACTGAGCGAATCTCCTTTGAAGGTATAACGGAGCACTCGGTTCAAATATTTAAAGGGGTATTGTTATTGGTAAAATCTAAAGGATTGACAGGTTGCATCATTACCGGAGAAAGTGGTGATTAGATATGCAACGTCACTGAAGTCAGCCAGACGAGATCAATTTTAGTTAACCAATAGGTTATCTTCAGACCCGACGAGATCTGGTCAGGTTTATCCGATCGATTAGGTAAAGATAATCTGACTAGGTTCATCAGATCGATCGGGTAGAGATAACCCGATCAGGTTCAGCTGGCCGACCAAATAGAGAAACCTGCTATGGTGAGACAACTAAACATATGAAAGGTACATTATTCAGGGTTGAGTAACCGATCAGGTTAATGAAACCCGATAGGGTTAGATAACTAGTCGATCGGTGGTACGTGGAAGATATTGACTCCATGATAACCACGACTCAAGTACGCAGAGAAAGAATCTCACCAAAACAAGGAACCATGAAGTAAACTCCAATAAAGAAACTAGCTTCCTTAAAGATATTAGAGTCCGAGTTCAACAGGGAATCAAACTCATTAAATGAGCAAAATATACAAAACAAGAAAGAAGATAAAAACGACTCCAACAAGTCAGAGTCCTACTAAACCTCATCAACTTTCCTTAATAGTACTTTAAGAATTAGGGTTCTATCCATGCATAAATATACCCTTAAATACCATTACGTAGATGATGTGAAAAAATATACAAAAGAGCAAGAGTGCAAGAGAGATTGAGTGGGTAGCCTTTTTTTACATATTGAAATTTTTTCCTCGTTATCTCCGAAAAACCGTGGTTTTTTCCCTTCTTGTGTTTTCCACGTAAAACCTTGTGTTTTGCATGGTTAGTTTTCTTTCTTGCTTTACAGTTTGATTTTTAATTCATATTAGCTTGTTGGACGCATGGTTCATTTTTACATAACCCAAAAATAGATGTCAACATTATGTTTTAAACACACCAAAGTAAGTGACTTCCAAAAATACCATTACTTTATATATTTTTTATTATATTTTATACTTTTACTTTTCTCTTACTTTTATGTTGTCTGAAACCTACTAATCTCTCCAACTTTAAAAGCTCTGTAAATAGAAATTCAAGTTCATCTTCTTCTCCAACTCGTTAGAAGTTCATCACCTTCTCCAACTCATGGTCACTGAAAATCGAAGTCCATCTTTTTATCCTCTTCGTCTGTGTACAATTCAAGCTAAGGTAATCTCATTTCTTATATTGTTTTGGTTTTGAATCTTCCATTATTAAAGCTATTGAGGTAGTTAGGTTGAGTTGCAGAGTCTAGGAAACTTCATTGGAGTGTTGATGGGACAGTTTTGTTTTTCTATTTCTGAGACTTATTTACTCGTTTCCGAGACTTATTTGAAGGGTCCGAGACTTTTGATATTTGTTTCTGAGACTTTCGTTTTATTTTCGAGACTTTGGCATTCAGTTTCCGACACTTTTGTTTTATATTTCCGAATCTTTTATTGTTTGTATAAAATCCAAGACTTTGTAATTGATTTTTCGAGACTTTTGTGTAATTTTTCTGAGACTTTTGTTTAATTCTTCCAAGACTTTGTAATTGTGGTTCTGAGACGTTTGTTTAATCCTTCCGAGACTTTTTAATTAGGGTTCTGAGACTTTTGTTTAATCCTTCGAGACTTTTGTTTAATTGTCCAAGACTTATTAACTGTATCCCGAGACTTATAAACCCTTTTCCGAGACTTATTGCATGATACCAATTTTTTTACATGATACCAACTTTTTAAATCATTTTTATTATAATCCAGTCTGTTATTATGTTTTATGTTATCAACTTTATTTTGTTGTTATATTTTTGTACAGGAAAATGAATCGGGTTAGAATAGTTATATCTTATAACGGTTGATGGGAGCAACTACAGATGGAAACCAAAGGATTGTTGGCTCTGATAATCAGGGAATATATGTGTCAAAGAATATGACCTTTGAAGAGTTGTTGGTGCTCGTGTAGTTCACTGAGAAATATGATTCAAACAAACACAATATTGATCTACAGTCAATATCAATTTTTCCTAGCACTACATGTTGCACATTTATAAGCAACGACAATGGTGTTCAGTTTATGCTAGGGGAAGATATGGTGATTCCTCAAGTATGAGTTAGCTAGCCTAATTGAAAAGAGATGTGGAGGTGTGATGGGTGATGACATCCCACTGCATTGAAATCCCCAATATTATGCATCTGTCAACGGAGTGCGACGTAAAATGATGGAAATCCCCAAGGTCAAGAAAACATTTGCAATGTCCCGCTTACAGTAGTTGACCTTACAGGTAACGTTGAACCTCATTTTGATGATTACTATAGGCGTCAATTTGAGGAGAATATATAGCAATAATCTTGTGGGAGACTGTGAAAACGTTGTTGAAGAACCTATACAATGTCAAACTGAAGGAAGACGTGCACCAGATATGCTGAGGACATCTAATGTCCCCGAAAATCTTAATCTCTCAGCTTCCGATAATCTGACAACTTCCTGGATTCGAAGCGTATTCGTTTGATGAAGTGAACAACACCATAGGATCACGTTAATCTAACACCACGATTTACAAAGGTCAATATTTTTTAAGAAAAAGGTATTTAAAGAGGTTAGTAGGTCTTAATGCAATGAGGGAGAACTTTGAATGGAATGTGAAAAGGTCTAACAAGTCAGTTATACATTCGGTGTGCAAGATTGACAAATATACGTGGAAATTAAGAGCAGTGAGGAGAAACGAAGGGATATACTTTCAAGTAAGAAGTTTTGTAAGTGAACACAATTGTCCCTTGGAGGAGGTCTACCGACGTCACTGACAAGTTATAATTGGTGAATTAGTAGCCCTAGACTCCAACAATACGATGGTCGTCTAATGCGACCTAAGGACATAATTACAGATATGAAAACAATGCATGACATCCAAATCATATACAGTAAGGTTCATCAAGCCTTGTATTATGCATTGGCATTGACCTATGGAATGCATGAACAAACGTTCCAACTACTGCCATCATTTGGCTATGTTTTAGAATAACAAAATCCTGGATAATTACAAAGTTATAGTGAACAGATGACGATATATTTTTGTACTTCTGCATGGCGTTAGGGTTTCAATTAGAGGTTTCCATTGGTGTATGCATTCTTTAATTGCTGTTGACGGTACCCATCTAAAAGAGAGATGCGCAGGTAGAATGTTTGTGGCAATGATACAAGATGGCATTGAACAAGCATATCCATTAGCTTTTAGTTACGAGGATTCAGAAAACAACGCTTCCTGTGAGTGATTTTTGGATTTCTTGAAGGGTGCCCTCGGTCATATTAAAAATTTGTTTTTCATTTCCATCAACATCTAAGCATAGAAGCCAGGACAGCTAGCATCTTCCCATATGCAACCCATACTTTATGTTGTTGGCAATTTTCAGATAATATAAAGAAACGTTTCTATAAAAAGGCTGTAGCAGAAGTAATGGTTGCAGTAGTGAAATCATACCGTGAATTGAAATATAACCGGCACATGGAGGAGTTGCGTAACCTCCACAACAATGCATTCGATTATGTTGTCAATGCCAGTCTAGAAAAGTGGTCTTGTGTCCATTATCCCCAAAGAAGGTTTAGGTTGATGACAACCAATATTGCCGAGTGCCTAAACTCATGCTTAAGATTCGCACAGAAACTGCCAATGATGACTTTGGCTAAGTTCATCAGGAATATGTTGTAACGTTGGTTTTACGATCGTCATCGAGCTGCACAGTCCATGCGTCACCAACTAACTGACGCTGCACTCTTGGTGATATCGAAACATATTGAGAAATATAGTTATATGACCGTAACTCATGTTGATGGAATATATTCTTGGTAAAATTGAAGGGAGATCAATAGATGGTTAACTTGTTGCAGAAGACTTACACATGTAATAAATTCCAAATTGATTATCTACCATGTTCTCATGCACTTGCAGCGGCTAAGTAAGTTAGATTATGTGAAATATTTTTAAGTTTCTAATATTTTATTATGAAATATTTACATCTTTTGTTCCATTATTGCAAGGAGAAAAACTTGGATTACACTTCCCTATGTGCAGACTACTACAAGAGGGAAACACTTGTTAACGCGTATTCAGTGCCTATCATGCCTGTGGGGCATCCTAATACTTGGGTAGTGCTTGACAACATAAGACATCGTGTGGCATTACCTCCAAAATCTAAAAAGAGCAAACAAGTCGGTCACCGGCAAGAGAATCGATTTCCCTTCATATATGAGAGGACAACCACACAGAAGTGTACTAGATGTGGACAAACCTGACACAATTCTAGATGGTGTATTAACCCTCTGGCGTTTCCAAGCAGTAATAGCCAACTTTTCCTTAACCAATATCATTGCAAGTGTAGCGTGTGCCACCAAGTCGGGCACAACAAACAAACACGCCTAAACAAGGACACAGTATCCAAGGGAACTAGAAATCCAGGATGAATGAAGACATTAATCTTGTAACTTATTTGTACCCATACTTTTCCTTGTTTTTAAAAATGGTGTAACTTCATTTTGTACATGTACCTAGTAATTAACATAATATTTCATGATGATTAAATTAATACATGTATGTAGGTTATTATGAAAAGTCTCGGAATGGGTCTCATTTCTTTCTGAGACTTACCGGAACAACCCCAGCTCTTTCCGAGACTTTTTTTTATGTCTTGGAAACCAAATTAATTTTAATTTTATGTCTATATGACATTTTTACTTTTTGGGATAATATGCTTTGTAACACTTGTTGCTATTACATATATATGTGACATGTTATTTACAAATATGATTTAGATATGCTGACAATACCTTTGCATCCAAATACCTCTTCTGTTGATTACATATAGATGGGATAATACCTTTGCATCCAAATATGTTGACAATAGGCAATATTTTTAATTACAAAAACTAATTCAAAAACTAATGTAATAAATAATTACATAAAAAATAACAGTAGTTCAACAAGGTGTGGAGTTAGAAAAAACTTCAACGGCCATCTTCATAAGTTTATCAACCATATTATCATGCGTCCATTCAAACTTCTTCTTTACTAATGTGTGCTCAATCAACAAGAGTATATGGGCACCACAGTTACCCCTGTAATTTAGAAATACAACAACAAATGTAAATAATCTATTAACAAATGCACACTCTTGTGAAATCAAATAATACTGTCAACATTTACACTTACCCTTCTGATTGTAGTGGCACACGAGATTTCGGTACCATGGTTATATGTATCAGCTCAGGCTTCACCTTACACCTCTTCTGCTGAGTCGTTCCTTTCCTGTAAAATCCAACTTAAGCCAACATCGATGGTAAAAACCACCGTAAGCATGCAACTTGTTTGTTCCTATGTTCGAATGGAACCTCCTACCTAAATGGATCGAAGAAGTGTATTGACCATTCAAAGAGATCAATTTCCCACGAGCCAGTGATATCCTCCAACGTTACACGACACCAAGAGCTATAAGTGACCAAAATAAAATTAAATAACAGGATAATATACTATGGAATATAAAATCCAATATCCAATTTCATTTCCAATACACTCACCATATCAACTTCGTGCCATGGCCGACATCTAGTAGGAGATCGTCCGCGTGCCCATGTAAGATCTTCCTCGGGCCAATAGTAAGTCAACACGAGCCAACACATTAGGGGTAAGGATCCGACTTCAGTAGGGAAAATGATCTGCCACTGGATGTGCATGTATGTATGTTCAATAAGTACATATATGTTGATAAGGAAGTATTCATCAATAAAATTGAGATTCATAAAAAAACAGAAAACTTACAAAGAATTGGGAATCAAGGATGTTTATATCCTGTCTGTACACCTAAGGGAAAGCACGATGGCACTTCTGTAGGATTTGTAAATATGCATCCACGTGCTGACAAAAGGAACCAACAACAAGCGCTGATTTAAATAAGTCATGGACATCGTACAGGGAAACTCACGGGTCAGAGTTAAAATTCAAATTCTTATCTAAAATTGACGTCATGCAATAACAATTTATATACCTCTCGTACATGAGATCTTCGCTCTGTATGTCCTCTGGTGCCTCCACGTGCATGCTTTGTACAGGTAGACTCAACTCCAACATAAGGTGCATCTGAACCCACCATCTGAGGAGGTGGCACGACTCCCGTATTCATTCTGAATCTCACACGGGTCCGCCTGATAGCTGCATGGTCATTACTAGAGCCAGAAGTATCAATACTCTGATGTTCAGTTGTATGGGTTCTAGATCTAATGTGTGTGCCTATTGCGTCTGCATCTCTCTAATCCCCAGTATGTTCGGTAGACGCTGACAAATCCCCCCTGGCATAGTCTCCGCTGAACTAGGATCAGGGTACAGATTGCCTACCTCGTTTATCTCCTGTTAGTACCATATACCCATAACCGATGTTGTGGCGGTCAATTATACTTCCTCGAACATCTGAAATTTTATCATAAAAACAAATGTAACATTAGAAACTTGACTTGAAAATTGTATGCAGCTGTTACGAATAGATTATTACCTCTGCAGTGAAAATCCTTAATAGTTTATATGCCCTCGGTCACCGAGTCAACTCCCACTTTAGAATATGCGGTAAGGGTTCAACTTCCTTAGGAGTGGCGAATTGAGTGGCAAGGGTTGGAATAACTTCAAAGGCAAAAACCTATAACACATCCAATGGATATATAATTTGTTAGTTGTAAAACATAACAAATCAATAAATAAATTGTGGGTAGTAATTAAGCTTGAAAAGCTCACCAATAGCGCGTTAGCAAACCCAAAAATGTTGTATCTATCATTCCTATATTGAAGTGCCTTTTTGAACCCAAATATGGAGTATTTGTTCACATGTGAACCCCATGGAAAAACATTGAACGCATCCAAGTCATCAACTAGGCGCAACTGCCATATATGGACAAAATCCTGCTCATCTAATCCGGTCAAAACACAATTCACCATTAACTGTAGACATAGCTTCACAGCATCGAACTGTTCTTGCCATTGATCGTGTTCAATCCTTGCTTGAAGTTCGGTAAAACTGACAGCACCAAAATACCTATGGTGTATGCCATTCTCCACATCCTCATATAGCGTCGTGTCGGGGATGGCTCTGAACTTCAACCCGGTGATCAAACAAAACTCAACCCTAGAAAAATGGATGCTATGCTTACCCAACATGAACCTCATCTCATCAGTGGGTCCACCGTGGTGTAATTCACACAATAGCAACCGATGCACAACACTGCCGGAAAACTGCATTCCTCGCTGCATGCATAGAAAATGGCCAAGGTATGACTCAGAAAACCTATCTTGCTCTTGTATTAATTGTGTCCTCGATTACTTTCAGGAGTTCAATGTGGCTATGGTGAGTGATTTTAATTTTGGCGTCATACCAGTCGCTCTGGGGAGTTTTTAACCTGCCCTTCAAATTCACCATATGTAATTCACAAGCAATATGCATACATAATTAAAAACACAGGTCTGAAATTTTTTCCCAATAAGTCTCTAAAAACAATATAAAAGTCTCGGAAAGCATTACAAAAGTCTCGAAAACAATTACAAAGTCTCAGAAAACAATTCAAAAGTCTTTGAAGGAAAGCAATTCAAAGTCTCAGAACACAGTAAACAAGTCTTGGAAAGCATTACAAAAGTCTCGGAAAAAAAATCAAAAGTCTGGGATCATTTCAATTCAAAAGTCTCAAAAAACAATTCTAAAGTTTCGGAAGGAAAGAAATACAAAAGTCTCGGAACACAGTACAAAAGTCTTGGAAACAATTACAAAAGTCTCGGATCAAACTACGTACAAAAGTCTCAGAAAGAATTACAAAAGTTTTGGATAAAAGTCTCTAAAGGTTTTTGAAAAGTCTCCGAAACTAACCTAGGTCTCAGAAACTAAGTTACTGTTCATTATCTTCCCCAATCGAAAATCTAAACCCTAAAAGCCTATAACTCACAAAATCAAACCCTAGGATATAGATCTAACACTTCAACAATACAAATCGAATGAATACCCCAACAAAACACAATCAAATATAACTTCAAAATCAAATTGAAATCGTTACATACCTCATTTTTGACTGAGATCGAAACTCGCTACAGTTGTTGGTCGTGGTCTACATCGTCGACTTCGCCGTAATCCTATTTGTGGTCCACCGTCGCCGTCTCTCACTCTACTCTCACAACTCTCTAACTGTAAACTGAAAAGTAAAAATAATAAATAAAACTAAACTAAATTCAAAATAGCTAATGTGGAAGAACTGTGAGGGATATTTTTGGAAGAAACCCAATTTTGTTGTCTTTTAAACATAAGTTTTTAAAATGATGATAGTGTTGAAATGCCACCTTATAAAGGTGCCATTTATTTTTTGAACTCTCCGTTGTATTGATTTATTTTGTAAAAATCAAAACGATTTCAATATCATTATTTATCAAACTCTAACCGTGAATAATATCTTATCAATATTTACATTAAATTGGTTTAGGATTTGTTAAATTATTTTTATTTAATTGTTTGTATCATATCAAATTAAAATACAAAGCAATTAATGTGATAAATGTATAAATGTCAAATTATTTGTTTTCTACCAATTTTATTGATAAGGGTATAAATGTCAAATTATTTGTTTTCAAACAATTCCATTTTTAAAAACAAACAAGTTGACATTATATTCAGATGTGAGAAAAATAAAAAACACACATATCATTCAGCTTCAATTTTCAGTCACTATTTAGTTTTCAGTAAAATTCAGAACTGTTCAGTATTAATATAAAAAAAAACAAACGACCCCAGGTCAATATTAACATATCACCACCCGTGAGACTTGGTGATGAAGTGCACTCATTCAGACAATATCACATGTTTAAATTCTCGCATTACGTATGATATATATATATATATATATATATATATATATATATATATATATATATATATATATATATATATATGGGGCAGGATCTATGACCCCATTTTTTTATACAAGATTTTACACAATTTCTTATCCATTAGATTTTAGTTGTTTGGATGGATAAGATTCAATGGTTTTTGATCTCTTTTCTCTTTCTTCATTTAACACTTGTATTTCCTCTCCCATATTTATTATATTCTCTCTCTTAAATTTTATTATTTTATTCCATTATCTTTCCTACCTTAATTTGTCTCTCTTTTTTTTTCTTAATATTTTCACGTTTTTCTTTAATTTATTTTTATTTCTCTTCTTTTATTGTTCTTATTTCTCTTTCAACTTTCACTTAAAACTGAAAACTTTATTTTCATGTCATCGTAAGCTCATTTTTCACTATCCTTTTTTTTTATCTTTTATCTTTTATCTTTAATGTTTTATTTCCTGTGCTATTATTATGTGATTTTTCAAAGTTGATAAATAGTGTTATTTTCACTAATATTTTAATGTATTTGGCATGGTGGTTTACAAACAAAATTTTTTCTTAACTAGGTTCAAAAACAATTAGATGCTATAGTATTTGGCATATAGAAATCACATCTAAGAGATACAAATAAATAATTATGTGATATTTGGAGTTGTTCAAGTGTTTATCCCTTAGTAATAGAACATATTAGCAATCATTAGAACTCATATGAGATGATACAATTCAAGAAATTATCATTACTAATTGAACGTAGTACACAACTTTCATGTTCCAGTAATTAACTTCTTCTTTTTTCTTCTGAATTTTGGATGAAAATAAAATAAGTGCAAATAATATGTTATTGTTTGTTTTCTTTGATGTATCAAAGCCGGTATTGCTTAAATAAAAATGTGAAAAGATAAAAAGAAAACAAAAATTAGAAGAGAAAAAAACGTGAAAATAAAAAAAATAAAAAAAAAAAGAGGAGGAGAAAAATTAAGAGATGAGAGATATTGAATAAAATATAAAAACAGAAGATAATAAATAAGGGAGAGAAAATACAAATATTAAATGAAGAAAGAGGTAAGAGAGATTAAAAACGATTGAATCTTATCCATCCAAACAACTAAAATCCAATAGATAAGAAATTGTATAAAATCTTGTGTAAAAAAAAAATGAATCCATGGATCCTGCCCCTATATATATATATAAGTTATATTAGTGTGCACTGATATAACTTATATCAGTGCGTTGTATGTGGACCACTGATTATGGAGAAGTTTTGATAAGTGTATACACTTTGAGTCAATGTATGTAAATCTAATTTTTCACATTCAACGCACTGATAAAGTTATATCAGTGCGTACTGACTTGAAAATATAATCCTTAATAGTATATTATAATAGTCAATATAACCATAATTTGGTATAAATATCGTCTGTCATTATATGGCCGTTTAGAGGCCATACCTATCTTAGAAATATTTTCGGTTTTTTATTTTTATTGTCCTCAATTATTGATCGATTGAATGCTATTCTTATAGTAGGTACTAACTTACATGAAGTTTTGTAAATAAAATATGTTATTTTTTTTATGCTCAATAAAACATGTTTCTTGTGAAAAAATGTCGAAAAAAAAAAGGTTTGGAAAAGGAGAATGTAAATAGTATAATATTATTGGATTTTCAACAACTAGTTTTTTAAATAAACAATTAACATTTAACACCATAAAATTGTGATTGAAGTAGTTTAGGACCTTTAGGTCTATGTAGGAGCGGAGTCAGAGTTTCTTTTTTGAAGTTATTTTAATTTTTTAATGCAAAAAGAGTAAAAAGTATTCTAATTAACATAATTACCAACAGGCCATGCTAATTAAATTCATTATTGTATGGTTAATGCTTTGAGTTTAAAATGTAAAAATTAATATTTAATTTATTATTGAAATACAATGTTGGGGCCAGCCTAATAATGATTAATTATAGGTTCTCTTTAGCTTTTCTTTTTCGTGACAAGATTTATATTTATTTGTAATGTGCATATCATGTTTTAATACTTCAAAAAAAAAAAATGTTTACACTTACGTATGCTGTGTTCTTTAATTTGAGTGGCAAAACTCAAGTGTAATTCCTTTTCCTTTTCATCAATATTAAAACAAACAAAATTATGCATACAAACAAATTAAATAGAGTACGTAACGATAAAGAGTTCAGTGGGCAGAGATGCCCCTACTCGACTAGCTCTTACACTAGGCTTTGTCTCTGGTTTTGTCATTATCGTATTATAATAATCGAGAAAATTAGTATTAGGGGTCGTTTGTTTTTTTGTCTGAACAATGAACAGTTCTGAATTTTTCTGAAGACTGAATAGAGATTGAAATCTGAATCTGAATGACATGTTTGTTTTTTTTTTTCTCACATCTGAATGTGCTGTTAACATGTTTGTTTTTTAAAAATAAAACTGTCTGAAAATAAGTAATTGTACATTTATACTCATACTAATTAAAATAAGTAATTTAACATGCACCATTCTTTATAACATTTTGTATCATTTTTTTTTTTGCAAACAAAGTTTAATTTAACAAAATAAAAAGTTAAACAAAGAATATAATTTTGCATGTTCCGCAAACAAAGTTTAAGTTAAATTTATTGTCAAAAAAAGTTCAAATTCAAGTTCAATTTTATACGTTGTCCACGTTTCCGGTTAATATAATTCATGAAACCTTTTTTGTTTTTTTTTTGTTTCCTGGATCATAAGCACCGGAAACCAAATAAAAAAAAGGTTCTTGAATTTTTATATACAATAATTCTATAACATTTTCGAGCCATGAAATCTACTTAATATGATAGACAACTTTATTGAGCACTATACGAATAGTTAGATAAAAATAAATAAATAAAGAGTTCTTACCGGGATTTGGCAGGAGAGAAATTCAATTGTTCAATCTCTGAAAAATTTCATTATGAAAAGTATTTATGTTTTTTTTTTCTTTTCTAAAACATGTTTAAAATAAGAAATATGTTAAAAGGGAAATTTTTTATACCATATTAAATTAATATAAATTTGGAAATATATCTGTTTTTGGAGGATAGACTTGGAAGAGAATATTTTAATTGTAATCCAGTGATTTGAAATTAAGTTAAAAGTCAGGATTTCTTACTTTTTATTTTAAGTTGTTTTTTGATATTTTTAAGTTGTTTGACCACTTAACAAAACAAACAAAACAACTTTATGAGTTCAATTCAAACCCATTAAGTCTTAAGTGAAAAAAACAAACGACCCCTTAATCTATTCTAACGTAACATGTGTAAAAAAATGTAAAATTCCACGCAATATTTATATTTATTTATTGGTTTATTACAATTATCTAGTTTGGACAACCTAGAATATGATAGAATTTATCAAAAAAAAAATAGAGAAAAAACAAAGAGTTTCACCTAGAATTTGAATACTATTCTTTACTTTTTGAATACAAGATAAACAAAAATTGACGGAAAAAAATATAGGTTGAAGTTTTTGGAGTTTTGTATATAATTTAAGTAAATTAAAAGTTAAAAATAATGAAAACGTTGTTTAATTTTATATATATATATATATTTTATGTAATATTTATATATTTTAAAAGAGTTTTTTTTTATTAAAAGTAAGTTTAAAAGAGTCTTTCGATACCGTACACGTTATAATAAAGTTGATCATTAATTAATAATATCGTACAAAAGATAAACTAAATATATTTTCTTATGATCTTGATTAAAAGAAAATTGCATTAAAAGTAAAAACTCCCAAAACTATTAGGAATCTAAAACGTATATAAATTGAATGGATGTTTTATACTGTATGCATGTCTTGACTCTTGATGTCCACATGTTACTATGTTACTATATTACTATATTACTATGTGTTTATTTTATCCTAACATATTCAGTAACATTTTTAAAAGTTTATTTTTGGAAGTTTAACTCTAAAAAAATGATTATAATGACCATTTTCATACCAAGTAAACAAATTGATAGCCACTGGAGTATGGGTCAAAAACTTAAATAGCACTTTTTTGGATGGGATTTGTGCAAATAGCACTACATCAATAAGTCTTGTTTTAATAGCACTAAAAATTGATTTCGGACAAAAATACCCTCATATTAGGGCAACAGACATCAAAAATTGAATTTACTTTTAACTTTTCCTCCTTTGAAATTTTTTACTTCGTTCACTGAGGAAATTGTTTCTTCAACGACAAACCCATCGACGGCCGACGGCGACGAACAAACAGCAACGAGAATCCATTGACGACGGTGACGAACAGTACGGCACTGGCAGACAACCGTGAAGACTTCGACGGCAGCGGTTACACGCCAGCGACAAGTAGATCGAGATCCCGTCGATAGAAACCAGCTTCGATTCGAGGTATTTTCGTTTGGGTTTTGTTTTCAAATTTGATATTGTTGATTTTTGTTTCGTTTTTGTTGATTTCGATTTAGGTTTTTGTGAATTTGATTTTCTGTGGTCATGTTTTGTTGTTTGAATGAGTGGTGGTGTTATTGATTTCGATTTTGTTGTTTTGTTTTGAATTTGTTCTACTGTTTGGTAGATTTAGGTAGGTTGGGTGATTTCATTGAATTTGTTGAATTGTTTAGGTAGTTTGGGTGATTCAGGTAGTTTGGTAGATTTAGGTTGTTTGAATTTGTTCTACTGTTTGAAATTCTTCTCAGAATCAGTTTCAGTTAAATTAGCATAAATCGAAACTTATTTGACATGTATTCTGGACTTTAATTATGTACATCTTTATAGTGGCAATTGTGGAGCACACACTTTAGCTTTGATTGAGCATATTGTGGCAAAGAAAAAGAAGTTCAATTGGACTGATGACCAAATGCCACAGATGCGACAGAAAATGGCTGTGGAAGTATTTTCAAACTCCTCCATTGTTGAAGACCAGTGAAGTATGTTATGTATGGATGGACTTTTGAATGGTTATTGCAAATGTTATTATGGATGGATTTTTTGTTGATTATGAATGTTATTGTATGTTATGTATGGATGGACTTTGGAATGGTTATTGACCCAACGTTATTATGGATGGATTTTTTGTTAATTATGAATGTTATTGAACAAAATTTGGGGTGGATTTTTGAATGGTTCTATTGACAGTTGATTACATTTATATTGAATTGTGAATGGACTTCCAGTAAGTCTCGAATTACGAAACTTATTAACTCTATTCTAGACTTATTATGTAAGTTCGAGACTTATTGTTATCAAAGTCGGGACTTAATAAAACAATGCATAAGTATTTTGAGACTTACTGGTACGTAATGACATCGTCAATTATTTAGTAAGTCAATTATTTAGTCATCCCAGTAAGTCTTGAATGGATTATAAATAAGTCTCGAAGGTTATATAAATAAGTCCCGAATTTGATAACATTAAGTCCCGGTATTGAATTAAATAAGTCCCAAAATTGGTGTAAATAGGTCCCGACAATAAAATAATTAATTATTCACCATCCACTTAACTAGTCAAACAATAACATTAATTGTCCCTTGTAAATCATAGTGTTATGTGTACTAGAACCCATGGTGCTCATGTCGCCAAACGAAAATGACTCTGATCCAAGGATGACCCACGTTATTTGATTGTTCGAACTAGAAATGTTATGCTCTCCTTCCACGCGTCTTCCCGATGCATCATGTTGTTCAGGACCATAACCAATATCAAAGCGGTCGTCTAACTGCGGTTCCAAGTCATGGTCAAAATGAGGTCCGGTATGAGGTGCATCAAGGTCTTTCGGACATATACACCTTTATTAATGGCGCCGACATATCTTTGGCTTCCATCCGGTAGTTCATTCCATCGTCCATTATATGATATCAATATTCTAACTCGATCCATTGTCCTACAAACAAATAACAATATCAAATCAAATTGCTCACCATATGAAAACTAGTCAAAAAATAAAAGTAATTCGGATTCATCCCAGTAAGTCTCGAATTAATAGAATTAAGTCTCGATAATGATATAAATAAGTCTCGAAAGCGATAGAGTTAATTATTCACCATATAAAACTAGTGAAACAAACAACAATAACAGTAGTTCATCCCAGTAAGTCTCGAATTAATGGAATTAAGTCTCGATTTAATATATATAAGTCTCGATAATGATATAAATAAGTCTCGCATGTGATATAAATAAGTTTCGATAACGATATAAATAAGTCTCGGCTTTGACATTAATAAGTTCCGAATAAATAAGTCTTGCTACGAGCATAAATAAGTCTCGACCATGATATAAATAAGTCTCGAAAGTGATAGAATTCATTATTCACCATATGAACACTAGTGAAACAAACAACAATAACAGTAGTTCATCCCAGTAAGTCTCGAATTAATGGAATTAAGTCTCGAATTTAATATATATAAGTCTCGATAATGATATAAATAAGTCCCGCATGTGATATAAATAAGTTTCGATAACGATATAAATATGTCTCGGTTGTGACATAAATAAGTTCCGAATAAATAAATCTTGCTACGAGTATAAATAAGTCTCGAACATTATTTAAATAAGTCTCGAAAGCGATAGAGTTAATTATTCACCATATAAAACTAGTGAAACAAACAACAATAACAGTAGTTCATCCCAATAAGTCGAGACAAGTAAATAATTAAGTCTAGAAACATAGATAAATAAGTCTCGAAAATAATATAAATAAGTCTCGAAACAAATACAATTATGTCTCGATACGAGTACACTTATGTGTCGAAATCAGGACTTATTTTCTGGAAAACCAGTTTTCCAGAAAAGACAGTTTAACGACAAAAGATAGACTTTTCCACAAAACCAGATCGAAATGGAGAATTAGCTTCACTTCAACATATAGATCTAACAAATTGAAAGTGAAAGTTTCCATACCACAACTGAAATGGAGGAAATTTACCTTTTCAACTCTTCAATCTTCAAACCTTGGCATAAACTTATTGGACCTACTCTTCAAATCTGGGCATTTTTGAAAGATTACCTTGTGAATGACTGAAAAATTATGGAAAAGTTACTGGATCTACAAATGAATGGAGAGAAAATGATAAGTAGAAGAAGAGTTGAAAGAAGAGAAAAAATAGAGAAAACGTTGACCGAGGAAATGAGAAATGATAAGTAAAAGTTGTAAAAGTAAAATGAGGGGCATTTTCGTCAGCACACCCTTTTAGGTGCTAATAAAACAAGACTTATTATAGTAGTGCTAGTTGCACAACTCAACTTCCAAATGGTGCTATTTTGAACCATTCCCTCCTGGAGTATTTCTATAAAACTTAATGGTGTTATAATGAAATGATCATTAGTATAACACTGTTTGTCAAAAATGACCACTTTAAAACAAATTCCCCTTCTAAGACCATTTTGATAGTGGTGACCCAAATTGATGGCCATCAGGTAATTATCTCTTATATATACAGATTTTCTCCCATCAGGACGAACTAATTTTATTTATATCAATTCCACAACTATCAATTATTAGATTCACATACTTCAACTTAATCAGAGTCTTCTTAAACTTAACCGAAGTCTTCTTAAACTTAATCAATGACTCATAAGTCTCGTCTTAATCTTAAAAGTTCAGTTCGGTCAAGATGAGAGAATATATATATATATATATATATATATAATGTTGGGAAACTTTTATCCTCGGTACACACTGATAAATATATATATATATATATATATATATATCAGTGTCTTGCATGTGGACCATTAGATTCAATTGCTTTGACTCGGTCTACTTACATTTGTCAGTATTCATCTATAATCTATGACCAAAATAGAATGTACTGATATATTTTATATCAATGCGTACGAAAGAGAAAATAACCGTATAATGTTATGTGATACGGAAAGACATCAACTATATATATTTGACAACTTGATAAAATAGTTTTTGTAGATATAAGAGTCAACGTGAACCATATGAACGAGATATCAAATTCAACAACAGAATTTCTCTCTAAATTTGGCTACCTACTACACCTTTTAGAATTCTTTAACAACTTTCTTGTCGTTTATGAAAAAGATTGTTTAAAATTGTGAAAATTACATGAATTTAGTTGATTATTTGGGACCTTACTAGCTCGGTAAATTTTTTTTTTTTTTTTGTAATGAACTATTGTCATTGCCATTTTAATCATTTTACTTTTAGTTTAAAAAAAATGTGAAAGACTATTTTGTTGGAATGTGATTTAAGTGTTATTGCATATGTATCATAATTCCTCTTCTAAACTCGTGGCATCCTTTTATTAGATGGGAAACGCATAAGAATCATTCCAAAACCCTTGGTGGCATCGATTTTTCAAAATAATTTTCCCCGTTAGCTGGCTTTGCTTAAAAAAAAATTCCTGATTGAATCTAGTTAATTAATTAATTTAAATGAATATTTTTTTTTAAATTCTTCTTCAAAAGAAAGATTAAGCCAATTGGAGCAAAAACGAAAGTATTGATAATGGACTTATTTTGAATGAAAACAAGGTATTGGGAATCATCATTAGTAATAACGAGTCGTTTACTCTTCTTTTCAGTAACAACAAATCACAAATATTAGATGTACTACGATAAATTAAAGTTTAGATCAGCATAATATTAAAGTTGATAAAAGGTTTATTATTCAATATTGTATATATATGGTTGCATTTCCAACGTGATAATTGATAACTCGATCTGATCACTATGGTCTAATGGTTTTGTACCTAATGCCCCAATTACGACACTCGTTCATTTTTCAAATATTAGATAAAGTTAAGATCAGCATTATATTAAAGTTGGTAAAAGGTTTATTATTCAATAATATATATAATAATTTTCACATAAATACGTACCGATAGAATTATATAAGGACATTGAATGTGAACCATTCATTTTATATATTTTGACTTGGTATGTATGCACTTGTCAAAACTCTTTTATAAATGAGTGGCTCACATTCAATGTCCTTATATAATTCTATCAGTACGCACTGACAGGAAAAGACTATATATATATATATATATATATATATATATGGTTGCATTTCCAATATGAAAGTTGATAACTCTGATCACCATGGTCTAATGGGTTTGTACCTAATGACCCAACTAAGCCACTCGTTCATTTTTGAAATATTAGCGTATATATATAGTCATTTTTTCCTATTAGCGTATATATATATAGTCATTTTTTTCTTCTCAATACGTTATATGTGGGTCATAGATTATAGATAAACATTGACAAGTGTATACAGAATGGATCAAAGCAATTGAATATAATGGTTCACATGTAACGCACTGATAAATATTTATTAGTACGCACTGAAATGAAAATTATATATATATATATATGATAAGAAATCGTGCCATAGATTATATTATCGTATATATAAGTAAATATCAATTTCGATAAAAATAAAAATTCAACTATTTTTCAAAATGTCGAAAATAATGCTATCTCCAAAATATTGGAGATATTCATAGATATTTTTTTATATTACACTCTAAAATTATAAAAAAATTATTACCGACATTTACTATTTTAATCATATAACCAGCCATGACGAGGTTCCTCCTATAACTTCTAGAATCTAAGCATTGCCAAGTCCACCTTGGCCCGCTGCCCATGCATTCTTCTCTAAAAATACATGGTCAATATATATTATTTTAAAAGATGAAGTTGGTTCGGTTATAAACCCCTCATATTTGCACCATGAGGTTGCGGAGGTTCGAGCTCATCATCCCCTAAAAAAAATCCTGAATTTATATAATACTTAAAAAAAAATATTAGTTATTATTGATAACGTTTCATATAAAAAAACATACATATATGCAATACAGGGCCGGCCTTGCTGTATTGGTAGAGGGGCAACCGCCCCGGGTCCATTCATTAAAGGATCAGATTTAATGTTGTGAGTATTAATTTAGGGGTCCATTGTCATGTTTCCATATTAATTTAGGAGCCCATTTTCATTTTTATATGTTTTGAATTTTAGTTTAAAGGTCTATTTTTATTTTATTTAAAATTATAAAGATATAAATATTTGTTTTGAGTATTGGTCCAAATATTTGAGATCAAAGAGGCCTATAAAAAGCTTAAAAGTTAAACAAAAAAAAAATTAAATTGGACCAAGACAAACAGTTGATTTTGTATTTTGTTTTTGAATTTTTGTTTTCAATTTAGATTTTTTCTCATTTAACTTGTTATAGGGCCCATTTTTCTATTTCTGAAAATTTCACCCCGTGCCCCAAAAACGACAGAGCCGGCCCTGATTCAATATTTTTGTCGTTGGAATATTTTCGACATTTGAGAAACAAATATATTGGATTTGAGAGATCGCAGCCTCCTTGAAGTGACTTTGTTATTATATGATTTTGATCATAATATACTCTTTCTAAATATATAACTTGCAAGGAATATATAATGTCACATCAATCCATTTGGCTAATATAAAATGTCTACCACCAGCTGGCTGCGATTCTATAATTGAAAAATAAAGTTGACATTATTATATAGCGAAGCAGTTGGTGTCTACGTTATCAAGCTAATTCGAGGAAACAAGGAGTCAAGTCATCTGCACATCAGCAAATCATAGCTAGGATTTTTTTTTTATTAAACAAATTATAACACATGATCGCTTTATAAATTTATTGACTCTTTTAGCTTATCAGTACAAAGTGATGACTTAATCAAAATTTTCATTATCTGAATGTTTAGATCCTACTCCAATGATTCAAATGCAAATATTTCCAAGGAGTCGGTAATGCGAAAATATAAATAACTATAAAAAGTTGTATGGTTCAAAGAGAGATCCACACTAATGAAAACGACAAGACTGAAAACCCCAAAAATCAAGTAGCTTTTTGTTTTTGGATGCAACGAGGAGCAGAATCCCATCAGCAGGTATAGCTATAGTTTTATAATCAATGTGTTATGTGTGATGATATGATACCAAATTACGATCCCAATAGAATGTAAGTTTTTCAAGGATAGGCACACATAAGATTAAAAGAATGACACAGACATATATATCTAATACCCAATTTTGAATTAACTTAATTAATATATGAACAAATTATGCCCACTTATTCATTAATAAAATAAATTAAAAAATAAAGAGGTCTTCAGATGGATGGTGGAAATTTATTAAAATAATAATAAAAAAAATCTTTAAAAGAAAAAATAAAATTAAAAAGGAGATGGGTGGAGATCCTACAATCAACATCCATGTTTTGTTTTACACAATCTCCACTCTACCATTCCATCATCGATTTAATTAATTTGGTGGAGATCAATTTTTTTTTTCTTTTTTTAATTTTTTGTATGAATTAATCTCCCACCATCCATCTTTTGAGAGGGATGGTGGAGATTCAAAGATTTTATTTTATTTTTATTTTGTAAATATTAATTTTTTGATTAGGGGAACTTTTATCATTTTACTGTTTTTTGACGGTCAACTGTCACATTTAATGATCAAATTTAACAGGAGGGGATGGGAGAACATTGTGAGTTTTGCAATAAGATGTTTCCGAATGTAAAACCTCAAACCTCTGGTTGTTATATAATTCTCTAAGAATAATGTATGCCTTAAAGCATAAAATAGATGATCATTAAAGTGTGTTTTTGAAAATACACAAAGTGTGTCTAAAACAACCTAGAGGGGGGGGGGGGGGTGAATAGGTTTTAGTTGATTTATTACCAACTTTTCGACTTAATCAATTTTAATCCAACATAAATATGCGGAAAACAATAAAAACACAAGGATTGATTTACGTGAGAAACCCTCCAACTGGGCAAAACTCACGGGCTATCCTTCTAGCCACATACGGTCCTCAAATCCACTATTTGAACGAAAGTTTACAACCTAAGTTGACCTCAAGTCACACCTACTTGGTCACTAACCCTTTCACTCTACCCAACGGGCCTTTAATAGTGATTCTTGACCACAAGCTTGTGCACTAACTCACTTAGTCACAAAGCTTAACAATCAATGAAGAGGTTAAACAACCTATGTGAATATGTAAAGGATATTCAAACATGCAATTAATGCTAGGCAACAATAAATGCTTATCTAAAGATGTCAATAAATGCAAATCCTAGATATCAATATCTAAATGCAAATGTATGAAGATTTAGCTAGAAAGGTAAAATCGTCCTAAATGCTAGCTATTAATAAACAAGGCTCTCAACCAACACACAACAACTCAATCATGTTATAAATGCCAATAAACATAAGGATATGCAATAAAATCACATAAAAGAGCTAACCCTAGGCAAACAAGAACATAAATAAATACAAAGAGATTTAGGGCATGTTCAAGTTACCTAGTCAATGAAAGCAAGAAGAATCCATGATGAGATAATGCTTGAAGAGGTTAGATGCACATGGATTTGTGTTTGGTTGAGTAAAGATGAGTTCTTGGGAGTTTCTCTCTCTAAGGGAAGCTTGGCCTCTCAATAATGGCTTCTTGAACTCATAAAAACAAGCAAGGAAGAAGATAGAGCATATATAAGGGAGCTCTAGTTGAAACAGCATCGTTTTGAACTTAGGGCACAAAATCCCGTCAATACCGCTAGATGGACCGCGTCGCAGGCAAGTGTCCAGACCGCGGTACACACAGCAGTGCACCGTCTGGACAATAACGCGGTGCAGGGCGCTGTGCATGCAGGTGCACAAGCCGCGGTATGGGCAACAGAGGCTTACTGGACAACACCGCGACTTGGGTCGCTTTGCGTGCAAAAGTACAGGAAGCGGTACATGAAGCATGACTCTGCTGAGGTATACCGCTCTGTATGCCGCGGTGCAAGCATGTCTTGCCAAGCGGTCTAGGCCGCGCTAAGAGAAGAAATTCTCTTTTTTGGGCAAACTCAACATACTAAGAGATGTGCAAAATGTGCAAGTGTGGAGTGTGAAAAGAGGCATACAAAACATCATTCAATTACATGAAGATAGGAACATAATGCATGCAAGTGAGTGTGTGCAACTAGATCTCTTCAAAGAAAGTTAAACTAGTGAGATACCTTTGAAGTGCTCTTTGAGAGGGATGATGTCCTTGAAGCTTGATCACACTCAAGATGTCTAAATTACCCTTACAAAGAATAATCCCCAATGTGGTTTGTCAACGAAATAAGCCAATCAAAATATGAGGAACTTACAATCTCCCCCTTTTGCTATTTCGTGACAAAACCACCACTCACAAATCATCCTCACAAAAAAAGTAAAAACTAACTGTCAACAAAAGATATTCTACATTACCAAAAGATACCTAGATACCAGGTCTTCAAAACTTCAAGCTCTTGTAGAATAGCCACCTTCCCTACAAAACAATGAGACTGCACTTTCCAAGACAAGTGCATGTGAGCTGATCAAGAGAGATAAATAAATAAGAGCAATTTGCATAATAAAAGAAAACTTCAACATGCAACATGCAAATGCTCCCCCTATATAGGTTACTCCCCCTCAACGGAACAATCTCTCCAAATATGCAATCCCCTTAAATAAAACCACATTACTCCCCCTTTTTGTCATGAGATAGGCAAAGGAGTATTCCCCAACCGGGTCACTTTAGCAAAGAGAGCTATTTGCAAGATAAGTGCATAATCATATACAACAATGTTATGCAACTCAATTAATTGAGAGAGAATCCTTGAGGGTTTATTGTTTAGAGGAAAATGTGTGACTTAGTTGCTTTGGATGTAAGACATGTAACATCATAGGTCAAGCAAATGGTATTTGGCCAAGCAAACATCAAAAGGGTTTCCAAAAGAATTCAAACCAATTTATACCCTTTTGTTATAAGCAAACAAGATATAGTTTTTCAAAAAGAATTTCAATTTAAAGAGCAACTATATCAAACTTTATAAGCAAAACAAGACATGAGTGACTTTTGCACCATTTTTTATTTTTCCGGGTGGGATACCCGTATGATAGTAGTCTTGTTCAACTAATAAAGAGAGAGAGAAGACTAAATTTGGATGAGACATCCTTGTTTATTGCATGGATCTAGATCCTTATTGGGTTTAGGCTTCTCATTTGCTTTCACACATATTTTGAGCTACAGCAATCAAAAACATTTCATGCATATTATTTTAAGCATGTCATTAAAAGTTCTCATGTCATGAAGTTAAATGATGGGTCATTCAAGTGTACTTTCCCAATCAAAATCTCCTAGTCCAAAAATGCATTTTTGAACATAGAGGTGACATGGATTACAAATCAAGCAAGGCACACTTATTAAATAAAAAAGCCATATAAGAATATATATAAGCACAACCAAGAATACTCACGCAATTAATAAAGAAGCATAAAGTTGATCAAGTTTTTGCTTATTCCAACATGCAAGGTTGCTCTCTTTACTTGAGTTCCCCATAAGGGGTCAATCACCAAAACACATCAAGGCATATGACAAATCCCAATAGACCTACTAAGTGACTTGAACCTAGTTGAGTCTAAGGGCTTTGTAAATAAATCCGCTAGTTGATCATTAGTGCCTACATGCTCAAGTGCAATGCATTTGGTTTCAACTAGTTCCCTAATGAAATGATGCCTAATGTCTATATGCTTTGTCCTAGAGTGCTGAACAGGATTCTTTGAAATGTTAATTGCACTCATGTTATCACAATAAAGGGTAAGAATACCTTGATCAAAGTCGTAATCCACAAGCATTTGTTTCATCCAAAGGAGTTGTGTGCAAGCACTCACGGCGGCTATGTATTCCGCTTCAGCTGTGGATAAAGAGATGGAATTTTGCTTCTTGCAAAACCATGAGACCAAGTTGTTGCCTAGGAAGAAGCAACCGCCCGATGTACTCTTCCTATCATCACAATTTCCTGCCCAATCTGCATCACTAAAGCCAACTAAGCTAGCATTAGTGTCAAAAGAGTACCATATCCCATAGTTGGATGTCCCATTCACATATCGAATGATTCTCTTCACGGAGGAGAGATGGGATTCCTTGGGATCCGCTTGGTACCTAGCACATACACCCACACTAAAGGCTATATCGGGTCTACTTGCGGTCAAGTAAAGCAAGCTACCAATCATACCACGATAAAGACTTTGTTCCACACTCTTGCCACTAGCATCCTTGCTTAGTTTCAAGGTGGTACTCATGGGTGTGTCACAATGTTTGGCATTCTCAAGGCCAAACTTCTTCACTAGGTTCTTAGCATACTTAGCTTGGGATATGAAAATCCCATCATGCAATTGTTTGATTTGCAAACCTAGAAAGTAATTGAGCTCCCCAACAAGACTCATCTCAAACTCATGAGACATGACATCAACAAATTGTTGGACTTTGGATTTGTTGGTGGAGCCAAAAACAATATCATCAACATAAATTTGAGCTATGAAAAGCTCATCTTTGTTCCTCTTGATGAATAAAGTTTTGTCAACACTACCCCTAGTGTAGTCATTGTCAACAAGAAATTGAGTGAGGCACTCATACCAAGCCCTAGGTGCTTGTTTCAACCCATATAAAGCCTTCTTGAGGCTATAGACATGATTGGGGTGGTGTGGATCCACAAACCCCTTGGGTTGCTCAACAAACACTTCCTCATGCAAGAAACCATTGAGGAAGGCACTCTTAACATCCATTTGATGCAATTTGAACTTGTGCACACATGATATGGACAAAAGAAGCCTACTGGACTCAAGACGGGCAACCGGAGCAAAAGTCTCCTCAAAGTCAATACCCTCAATTTGAGAGTATCCTTGTGCTACAAGTCTAGCCTTGTTGCGCACAATGTTGCCATTTTCATCCGATTTGTTCCTATATACCCATTTGGTGCCTATGACATTAGTATCCTTGGGTCTAGGAACAAGAGTCCAAACCTCATTTCTTTCAAATTGGTTTAGCTCTTCTTGCATGGCAAGAACCCAAAATTCATCATTCAAGGCTTCATCAACCTTTTTAGGTTCAATTTGAGAGGTGTACAAGTATAGCTAATTTGATTAGCTATTTGACGCCTAGTCCTAACACCCTCATTCATATCTCCAAGAATGTCATTCTTATTGTGGAGATGTCTAACCCATGGAGCGGGTTCTTTAGAGTCCAAAGATGGATCTCTATCAAGAGGTTGGATGACCTCTTCATCAAGACTTGACTTCACATCAATTGAAGTCTCACCATTCTTCTCCAAGAAAGGATCATCAAGCACAATGACCTCCTCATCATGGTCTCTAGTCTTAGGCCTACAATCATCTATGACGACATTAGATGATTCCATGAAACTCCGAGTTTTTAAATTGAAAACTCTATAGGCCTTACTATTAAGGGCATAGCCAATAAAAATCCCCTCATCACTCTTGGCATCAAACTTTCCAAGTTGATCTCGGTCATTTAGAATGTAGCATTTGCTCCCAAATGAGTGGAAGTAGCTAATATTTGGCTTCCTACCCTTCCATAATTCATAGGAGGTTTGCCTAGTACCGGGCCTTAGGAAGACTCTATTTCCTATGTAGCAAGCCGTATTGACGGCCTTGGCCCAAAGGTTCCTAGGGACATTGTTGCTAAGCAATATCACACGGCCCATCTCTTGAAGGACCCTATTCTTCCTCTCAACAACCCTATTTTGTTGAGGAGTTCTAGGAGCCGAAAACTCATGGGAAATGCCTAAGCTATTGCAATAGCTTTCAAAACAAGCATTTTCAAATTCCCTCTCATGGTCACTCCTAATTCTTTTAATGCTTTTAATGTGTGAGTTCTTTTCATTTTGAATTTTAGTGCAAAGCATTTTAAATTTTTCAAAAGTTTCAGATTTTTCTCTAAGAAAATATGTCCATGTAAATCTAGAGAAATCATCAACACAAACAAAAATGTATCTCTTGCCGCCGAGACTCTCGGTTTGCATGGGACCCATAAGGTCTATATGTAAAAGCTCTAATGGCTCCTTGGTGGCGAGATACTTGCCTTTCTTGTGCATACTTTTGGTTTGTTTCCCTTGTTGACAAGGTCCACAAATGCCATCGACTTTCTTCCCAAGCTTAGGGAGGCCACGCACAACCTTGAACTTATCTAAGATCCTCAAATCTCGATAGTTCATATGGCCAAGTCTTTGATGCCATAACTCAATTTCCTCACATTTTGACATATTGCAAGAGATAGCACTAGCTTCAAGACAATAGCAATTGTCACTAGATCTCTTTCCTTTTAGCAAGGTTTGTCCATTTGGCATTAAAATAGAGCAATCATTTTTGTTAAACAATACAGAGAGTCCATCATCATTAAGATGAGAAATGCTTATAAGATTTGCTTGCAAGCCATCAACAAGTAAAGCATTGGACAAGGAGGGTAAATCGGGAATGGAAATGGTTCCTTTCCCTATGACTTTCTTTTTAGATCCATCACCAAAGGTGACAAATCCTCCATCCTCCAAGACAAGGGATTTAAAGAAGCTCTTGTTCCCCGTCATATGCCTAGAACACCCACTATCCAAATACCAAGTGTTAGAGGCATTTGCCTTCAAGGCAATTTGAGCCACATAGCAAGAATAGTTATCCCTTCTAATCCACCTAGGTGTAATGTTCTCATTCCTAGTGGTATTAGTCACATTGGCTCTAGATTTCCTAGGATTATGCAAATTTGCTCTAGATTTCCTAGGAACATGCATTTTAGCTCTAGCTCTATTTCTTTCAATCATGCTCTTGATTCTACACATTTCAATGTATTTGAAGCAATTTGGTATAATGTGACCATCAACACCACAAAAGTGACAAGTGGAAATAAAATAAGAAGACATACCATGCCCTTGTGAGTACAAAGGGGCTTTCCCACGCATTTGAGCCTGTCTTTGGTGTTGGATTGGTTCTCTTCTTCTTTGTTGTTGAGTTGGAATAAATTGCTTCCTTGGTTGACCTTGCATGAATTGCTTTTTGGCTTGATGGTATTTTGGTTGAGGGAAACTTGCTTGATGCACCCTTGTTGATTGAGCTTGAGCTTGTTTCCCTTGTGCTACCTTGACTTGAGGATCTTTAGAGCACTCTTCTAGTTCGATCTTCTTCCTAGGATATTGTGGGGATGGAGGCTCTTTGTTATCCAAACTCTTAACAAACACAATCTTGCTTGAGGATAAGGTCTCCTTGTCATCTTCATAGCCAAGACCTTTCTTATCACTTGGCCTCTTGCCAACTCCCAACATGTGGTCAAGTTTATTCGTGCTTGAAGTCATCTTAGCATTGATCTCTCTAGCTTCTTCAAGCTCCTTTTCCATCAATTCCTCATTCCTTTTGGCTATCTTCACTTCTTTATTTAAGTGAGTAGCTTCGGTGGATAGCTTGAGATTCTCTCCTTTTAGCCTTTAAATCTCTTTCTTCATCTTCAATCTTGAGCTTTGAAAATGCTCAATGAAGCCTTCAAGATCCATTCCTCCTACATCCATATTTGTTGAATGGGATGAAGAGTCACCATCGCTAGAGTCATCTTCACTTTGTTTCTCTACCTCTTCATCATCTATTGCTTCCTTACTCTTGAGAGAAGATGCGAAGGCAATAAAGTTTGCCACATGATCCTCATCATCTGAGGATTCTCCTTCTTCTTCCAAGTCATCACCATCGCTCCACGTGGCGGCCATGACCTTTCCTTTCTTCTTATTTTTCAAATTTCCACAATCTGTGGAGATGTGTCCGAAACCTCCACATTCGAAGCATTGAATCCCTTTTCTTGTGGGCTTGTCTTCACTTGACTCAAACTTCTTGAAAGGAATCTTCTTCTTTATTTCCTTTCCTTTGGATCCAAATCCTCTCTTCTCAAAATTGATGAACTTCTTGAATCTTTTTACCATGAGGGCCATTTCTTCATCTGAGTCTTCTTCCTCCTTCTCAACCTTAGAAGTCTTCAGAGCAATGCTCTTTTGCTTCTTTTGAGGTGTAGGTGTAGGAGTCCATCTAGACTCATATGCTAGAGCCTTCCAATAACTTCACTTGGCTTCATATTCTTGTAGTCACTATTCTCCTTAAGAGCCGTCACTTTTGACTCAAATCTTGCTGGAAGCGACCTCATAATTTTTTGCTTGATCCTCCTATCCGAATAGGGATCACCAAGTTGATGGCTTTGATTGACTATATCGATCATCTTCACTTGAAAGTCGTTGAAGCACTCATCCTCCTCCATCCTAATTTGCTCGAATTGTGTTTGGAGGACTTGAAGCTTGGAGTCCTTGACCACCTCGGTTCCCTCATGGGCCGTCTCTAGAATCTCCCATGCCTCTTTTGCAATTCTTGTTGTTTGGATCAATTTGTACTGATTGTCATCCATTGCACAAAGAATAGCATGCATAGCCTTGTTGTTCCACTTGGATGCTTCAAACTCTTGAGTTGACCATTCCGGCTTTGGCTTGGGAACTACACTTTCGTCTTCAAGAGTCTTTTCCGGAAGAGTGTAGCCATCTTCAATTGCCATCCATGCTCGGTCATTTATTTGGCAAATGTAAGACTCCATCTTGCCTTTCCAAGAGGCATAGTTTATTCCGGTGAGCAAAGGGGGTCTTGTGCTAGAGGCTCCCTCATTACCACTTCCGTTCCCACTCATAGTGTTTGGGTATGAATGAGATGAATGTTTATGATGCAACAAACACAAACAAAATGCAAGACACACAACGAGCAAGGATCACCTAAGTGTATCTAGGAACCCGCTCTGATACCAATTGAAAATACACAAAGTGTGTCTAAAACAACCTAGAGGGGGGGTGAATAGGTTTTAGTTGATTTATTACCAACTTTTCGACTTAATCAATTTTAATAATCCTACTCCATATTAGCAATCAATCAATCCAACATAAATATGCGGAAAACAATAAAAATACAAGGATTGATTTACGTGAGAAACCCTCCAACTGGGCAAAACTCACGGGCTATCCTTCTAGCCACATACGGTCCTCAAATCCACTATTTGAACGAAAGTTTACAACCTAAGTTGACCTCAAGTCACACCTACTTGGTCACTAACCCTTTCACTCTACCCAACGGGCCTTTAATAGTGATTCTTGACCACAAGCTTGTGCACTAACTCACTTAGTCACAAAGCTTAACAATCAATGAAGAGGTTAAACAACCTATGTGAATATGTAAAGGATATTCAAACATGCAATTAATGCTAGGCAACAATAAATGCTTATCTAAGGATTTAAAGATGTCAATAAATGCAAATCCTAGATATCAATATCTAAATGCAAATGCATGAAGATTTAGCTAGAAGGGTAAAATCATCCTAAATGCTAGCTATTAATGAACAAGGCTCTCAACCAACACACAACAACTCAATCATGTTATAAATGCCAATAAACATAAGGATATGCAATAAAATCACATAAAAGAGCTAACCCTAGGGAAACAAGAACATAAATAAATACAAAGAGATTTAGGGCATGTTCAAGTTACCTAGTCAATGAAAGCAAGAAGAATCCATGATGAGATAATGCTTGAAGAGGTTAGATGCACATGGATTTGTGTTTGGTTGAGTAAAGATGAGTTATTGGGAGTTTCTCTCTCTAAGGGAAGCTTGGCCTCTCAATAATGGCTTCTTGAACTCATAAAAACGAGCAAGGAAGAAGATAGAGCATATATAAGGGAGCCCTAGTTGAAACAGCGTCGTTTTGAACTTAGGGCACAAAATCCCGTCAATACCGCTAGATGGACCGCGTCGCAGGCAAGTGTCCAGACTGCGGTACACACAGCAGTGCACCGTCTGGACAACAACGCGGTGCAGGGCGCTGTGCATGCAGGTGCACAGGCCGCGGTATGGGCAACAGAGGCTTACTGGACAACACCGCGACTTGGGTCGCTTTGCGTGTATGAGTACAGGAAGCGGTAAATGAAGCATGACTCTGCTGAGGTATACCGCTCTGTATGCCGCGGTGCAAGCATGTCTTGCCAAGCGGTCTAGGCCGCGCTAAGAGAAGAAATTCTCTTTTCTGGGCAAACTCAACACACTAAGAGATGTGTAAAATGTGCAAGTGTGGAGTGTGAAAAGAGGCATACAAAACATCATTCAATTACATGAAGATAGGAACATAATGCATGCAAGTGAGTGTGTGCAACTAGATCTCTTCAAAGAAAGTTAAACTAGTGAGATACCTTTGAAGTGCTCTCTTTGAGAGGGATGATGTCCTTGAAGCTTGATCACACTCAAGAGGCCTAAATTACCCTTACAAAGAATAATCCCCAATGTGGTTTGTCAACGAAATAAGCCAATCAAAATATGAGGAACTTACAGTTTTTTCCTAAATTCTTTCAAAAGTTAAAAACATATTTATCAAACTACTTACCTCACAATCTCTTGAAGACTTTTTTTTTTTAAAAGCAAGTTTATTCAAAAAAAGTCTAGAAGGCCAACAGAAACATTAGAGGAAGCTGCAGACAGCCACGCAACAACAAACAAAAGGCCAAAGCAAAAGACCAAAAGCGAACATGACCCAAAACAAAACAAAGGCCGCCTAGGAAAACAGAGCAAAACAGAGGAAAACACAAAGAAAAGAAGAACACAACCGTAAACGAAAACCAAAAAGGCACCAAGCGAACACCAAAGCCAACAGCTCACGCAGCAAACCACATACCTAGAAAACTCTGCCTACAAATTAATTACCCTAGACCACTCTGTCACCTTCCATATTCTAGCCCATTTTAGCAAGATTGTCAACAAATGAGTTAGTAGCCCTTAAATTATTCTCTATTGATAGACCTCCCATCATGCTCCTTAAGCATCCAATGGTGTAGATAATATCCACATGCTTTAAGCTTCCAAACTCATCATTATTGTTGGCCCAAGAGACGACAACCTTAGAGTCGCGATGGTTATGTTGCTTCCCAACACAGCTGACAAGCTTTTTGGATGGCTAAGATTTCTGCCGTGTTAAAGTCTTGTTGCCGACAAAGAAGGAAAAGAGTTAATAAACCTTGTCTGCCGTGTCCCAAAGACTGCCTTTGATCCCTCCCTGGCTTGGTTTCCCTCTAGCCGAACCGTCCACATTAAACTTGAAACCAATGAGGGGAAGGGACTAGTTGACCGGATTGGAGATTTTGTACACTGGTTTTTCAATACAAAGCTCCTTCATATTCAGTATTAAGGCTGTTATAGAATCACTAGAGCCCCCACCATAATATTTGAACCACCAGCTAGTTCTAAAAACTATCATGTCCACTGTGTTGTCAAGTTGGAACTCTTGGCCTTTGAAAATCAAGCTATTCTTGCTCTCCCATAACGTCCAAATGATCGCCAAGAAAAGAATGCTCCACACCCTCTTGTTTTTTTGTCGCGGCCAAAGGCCTAGCCATCTTTCCGACCACTCATGCATTTTGTTGTTGGAACAGCTAGAGACTTCCCACCAACCCATGCATCTCATCCAAATCTTCCAAGACCATCGACAGTATAGAAAAAGATGGTCAGTGGTTTCTTTGTCCTTATCACAAAATAAACATTTCTCATTCAAAGACATATCCATTCCAAACTTGGGGTGCACATCCTTAACCAAAACCCTGCATCTGAGAAGAGTCCAGACAAACACTTTCACTTTTAGGGGACTACAACCACTCTATATTAGCTTCGTGTTTAGATGATCTGCGAGAAGAGTGTCCTCTAAACATTTTCGAAAAGAGCAAATCGAGAAAATACCCTTAGGATTAAAAGACCAAACCACCGTGTCTTTGACCCCCTTGCGAATCTTAAAGATCTCTAAAGCTGCTAGAAAACAGCCGCACGGTTGCACCCCCCTATCGGAATAGGTTTCTTCTCAAAGGGATACTTCACGTCCACTTACAGTCTTGCCAACTTCCAAATTCTTGAATGACACCCCCTCCCCCTTATTATTAGACAACACATAGGTTCTAGGGAATGCTCTAATCAACTAGAAAGAATCCCACTGAATATCATTCCAAAGGCTTGCTCTATCACCACAACCCACCACCATTTGAAGCCCATCCTTTAAAATTGTCTCTGTGTGCGAACCCAAGTCATACAATTTGCTAACTAATTTAACTAAGTGAGGAGATTGAAAAGAAGTTTTCCAATCCCAACTTAGTTGCCTACACTCCAAACCATATTTCGCACAAATAACCTTCTTCCATAAAGAAGTATTCTCCCCCAAAATCTCCACACCCATTTGGATAAAAGCCCTACATTGTTATCCACCACACGCCCCACACCAAGGCCTCCACTGCCTTTACTCTTGTAATTAGTCACCCAATCAACCGAATGAATCTTCTTTTTCTCTACACCATGCACCCAAACAAATTCGTGTTGCAATCTCTCTTTCTTATTCGCCACACCCACCGGTATTTTGAAAACCAACATATAATATGTAAGAATGCTAGAGAGCACTGCTTTGATAAGCACCAATCTACCACCTTTCGATAGAAATCTCATTTTCCACGGAGCCAACCGATTCTCGATTTTTTGCACCACCGGATTCCAAATATTCTTCGTGTTTGGGTTTGATCCAAGAGGCATACCAAGATATGTTATGGGGAGACTAGCTCTATTGCATCTAAGAGCTTTCGCCCAATAAATCTCCGCTTGATTCTTTTTTCCCACCTTAACAATGCAAGACATATGAAAATTGACTCTTAGACCAGACGCCATCTCAAAACAATGCAATATCCTTCTCAAATTAAGGAGATACTCCACCTTCAGTTGAAGAAAGAGAATGGTGTCATCCGCAAGTTCTAGATGAGTAACATGAACCACTTGATCCTCAAACTTCACTTCTCTCTCCATGTTCAAAACAGAAGCCCATTAGAACAAAGGATGCAAGACTTCGATGACTATATTAAAGAGAAATGGGGACAACGGATCACCTTGCTGAAGACCGTTTTCAATGCTAAATTGTTCTGTTGGGTTGCCGTTCACTAACAAGGAAAAGGGAAGAAGAAGATATGCAATTTCAGATCCATTTCCTCCAACGACCACTGAAACCCGTACCCTCCAAAACTGAGATCAAGGATGAATAATCGATGTTACCATAAGCCTTTTCGAAGTCCAACTTAACCAAAAATCTTCATTCTTTGTCCCTCCTCCAAGAGTGGATTATTTCGTTTGCAATGACAAAACTATCCATGATTTGCCTCTCTTTAATGAAAGCCATTTGGGTATCCCCGATTACCGTGTTCATAACACTTTTTAAGCGGTTGGCCAACACTTTCTTTAGGATATTGTACATCGAACCGACTAAACTTATAGGTCTAAAATCCTTTATAGATGATGACTTTCCGATTTATGGAATGAGAGCTATAAAGGTTCTATTTAGCTCTTTAATAATAGAACCATTATAGTTAAATTCTCTCACAAACTTCATGAAATCCTCCTTAATCATGTCTCGACTTTGTTTAACAAAATTTCGGTTCAACCCGTACGGCCTCGGTGCTTTATCTCCATCACAGCCGACCAGAGCTAGCCACACTTAATCTTCACTAAATTCTGCGTCCAAAGCTTCCTTTTCATCCTTCAAAAGTTGCCCAAGAACCAGATTTTTAATCGACGAACGCTTCCATTGATCTTTCCTGATATGATCTCTGAAGAAATTCAAAATTCCTGCTTTAATTTAGGAAGGCTCGCTGCAAGTTATCCCGTTGAACTCTAATTCCATTATCTGATTTTGCCTCGTCTTGGCTTGAAAAATACTGTGAAAAAAACTAGTATTCTTATCACCCTCCATCAACCCACAGACTCTCGAGTTTTGCCGCCAATTTTGCTCCTCTATTCGAAGTCTCTTCCATAACTCTATGAGCAAACTCTGCCTCTCAATTCTCAAACACTTAGACCTCCCTTCCGAGATGGCTTTCGACTCCACCTTCACCAATTTTTCTTCAAATACTTTAATCCCGCAATCAGCCCGTTTCTTAGTTTGAATTCACTTTTTCATACAAATTCTGGCAGCTTTGGCTTTAGAGAATAAGTCTTAACCTTTGTAGCCTTTAGTCTCACAATCTCTCTAAGCATTCCTAGCCTCTCTATCAAACCCTTGTCTTCAAGTCATCTGTTGAAGATTCTGAAAGGAATTGTGAAAATACTACTCTAAGCGTGTATCTGATAACCTAGAGGGGGGTGAATAGGTTTTAATCAAGTTAATTACCAACTTTTCTTGATTAGTCAATATTAAAAATTCACCTCATAAACAAACATACAAAATCAAGTGTAAAGTGCGGAAATATAAATAACACTTGATTTTTACGTGGAAACCCTTCGACAAGGGAAAAACCACGGGCTATCCTTCTAGCCACACACGATCCTCAAATCCACTATTGTAATGACCTAGGTTGACCTCTAGTCACACCATTCTCGGTCACTAACCCAACACTACTACCCAACAGGCCTTTATAGTGAATCCTTGATCACTTTGCTTGCCAACCACACCTTGGTTGCAAGACTTCACTTGCTTGTGCACTACACCTAGTAGTCACAAGACTTAACTCTCAAAGAAGAGATTAACAACCTAAGTGAATATATGAATATTCAAAATGCAAATAATGCTAGGTAACACTAAATGTTTATCTAGGGATTAAATATGACACTAAGTACAAATCCTAGATATTAATGTCTATATGAATGCTCATAAAGACCTAACTAGATATAGATGTGCAAGTCTAAACTCTAGTCATCAAACAAAGCCATATCAACACATGCTGTCACATAAAATGGCAAGGACAATAAATGCAATTAGCAAATACAATTAACAAATGCAATCAACAAATGCAATCAATGAGTCCTAATTAGTTAGAGGGCAAATATGTCCTAAATATTAGCTATCACAATACAACAACCCAAACATCAACAAATATCTCAACTTGTAATTAATATCTAAATCTAGATGCAAACAAGTTATAAAAGAGATTTCTTGTTAAACAAGAACACTAAAATGAGTGAATATTGTGTTCTACTTACCAAGTCATGTATGTTGATGAAGACCCATGCAAGAACACATCCTAGATGAGGCTAGATGATGCTTGATTCATGAATGAATGATGGGTTTGGGTTTTGGAGAGGTAAATAACAAAGCTTGAAGCTTTCTCTCTCTAAGGGTTGTTCTCTCTCTCAAAAATATGTTCTTTTAGCTCTTAAAATGAGTTGGGGAAGAAGAGAAAATATATATAGAAACCCTAGACAAAACTGCGTCGCTTTGGGCTTAGGAATCAAAATCCCGTCAATACCGCTCGCTGGACCGTAGCTCGGGTAAGTGCCTAGACCGCGGTACACACGACAGTGTGCCTACTGGACAACATCGCGACTCGGACCGTTGTGCGTGCAAGTGTACATGTCGCGGTATAGGCAATAGGGGCATACTAGACTTCACCGCGACTCGAACCGATGTGCGTACAAGGCACAGGCCACGGTATAGGCAGCAGGGGCCTACGGATGAATATCGCTCTGTATACCGTGGTGTAAGCAGAGTTTGCCAAGCAGTCTGGGCCGCGCTAAGAGAAGAAATTCTCTTTTCCAGGCAAACTTAACACACTAAGTAATGTGCAAAATGTGCAAGTGTGAAGTGTGAAAGAATGCACACATGAGCAATCATGAAACAAATGCATAACAATTCAAATGCACGTAAGTGTGTGAGTGTGCAACAATCAATGCATGTCAATACAAATCCTAGATATGTGAGTGTGTGCAACTAAATCTCTTCAAGAGTTAAGAACAAGTGAACTACCTCTCTTGAAGCTCTTTCGGATGACCGGAAGCATGTCTTCGAGAAAATCACACTTGGAGAACCTATGTTACCCGTTACATAAACATCCCCAATGTGATTTGTCATGAAATAAGCCAATCATAAAAATGAGGAACTTACAACCCCCCCCCCCCCCCCCCCCCCCCTTTGGCTATTTCATGACAAAATCATCACTCACAATAAATCCTCACAAAACAAAGAAAGCAAAGCTATTGGTCAACAAGTAACTCTACGTTACATTAAAGGAAACCTATGATCTAAATTTTCAAGGCCTTCATTCTCTTCGTAGATCATCGTACCTACACACAATAGCAAGAAAACACTTTCCAAGAACAAGTGCATGTGAGGTGAACAAATATAAAAAGCATTGCACTCAAATAAATCAATACAAAGAATGCATGAGCAATGCTCCCCCTAAAAAGGTTTCTCTCTCTCTCTCTCATGAGGCTTTTCCCCCAAAGCATAAACAATGCTCCCTTTATATCTTTCACTCCTCCTATATCTCTCAAGACTTCTCCCCCTTTTTGTCATGAGATAGGCAAAGGAGCTCCCCCTATCGTGTTGCTTTAGCAAAAAGAGCTATTCACACAAATACATTGCATAATCATATACACAAATTTTATGCAACTTAAATAATTGAGAGAGATTCAAGAAGTTTTATTTAACAAAAAAAATGTGTGAATTTGTTGCTTTGCATGCAAGACATATAGCATTCAAGTTTACGCAATGGTATTTGGCAAACCAAACATCAAAAGGGTTTCCAAAAGAATTCAAACCAATTCGTACCCTTTTGTCAAGAGCAAACAAGATATAGTTTTTCAAAATGAATTTCAATTTAAAGAGCAACTATATCAAACTTTATAAGCGAAACAAGACATGAGTGACTTTTGCACCCTTTTTGATTTTTTCGGGTAGGATACCCGTATGATAGTAGCATTGTTCAACTAATAAAGAGAGAGAGAAGACTAAATTTGAATGAGACATCCTTATTCATTTCATGGGTACTAGAAACTTATTGGGTTTAGTCTTCTCATTTGCTTTCACACATATTTTGCACTAAAGCAATCAAAAACATTTCATGCATATCATATTAAGCATGTAATTAAAAGTTCTCATGTCATGGAGATAAATTATGGGTCATTCAAATGTACTTTCCCAATCAGATCTCCTAGTCCAAAAATGCATGTTTGAACATAAATATGACATGGATTGCAAGAAAAGCAATGTTGCACACTTATTAAGAAAATAACATATAAGCTTATGTACAACCAATCATCTCAAGCAATTATAAAGGAACATAGAATTAATCAACTTTTTGCTTATCCAACCTAGGTTCCACTACATCATTTTTAGTGGACGAAATGTTCAATTCACTAGATTTCCTAGGATCATTCAATTTAGCCCTGCGGTTCATTCTCTTTTCTTTCATGCTCTCAATTCTACATAACTTGATGTAGTCAAAACAATTTGGTCTAATGTGACCAATCATACCACAATAATGACAAGTAGGTATAAAAGAAGAATTCATACCATTGCTTTGAGCTCTCATCGAGGCATTGCCATGTTGATGAGTTTGTCTTTGATGTTGCACGGGTTAGCTTTTCCTTGGAACATTAGATGGATGTTGGTGCCTTTGTGGTTGAGCATGAGTAACTTGATGTACTTGCCTCAAAGGTTGGTGGAGCTTTGGTTGAGGCATCCTCAAAGGTTGAGGTGAAACTTGTTTCCTCGGAAGCATCTTCAAGGAAGCACTCTTGGAAGACTCACCCACAACAAGACATTTCTTGGGTGATAGAGGCGGACATTTAAGAGAAATCTCTTTCACAAATGTAGTCTTGCCCAAGTATGGAGTGCACTCATCATCAATGAAACCAAGCCCATGCTTGTCATTTGGCAACTTGCCAATACTTAACATCTTGTTAAGTTTCTCCGATCCCGAAGTCAATTTAGCAAGAGACATCCTTGCTTCATCAAGTTCCATCTTCACCTTGCCTTCACTTTCTTTTACACATCTCATTTCATCATTCAAGTGAGTCATCTTGGCTTGTACTTGAAGGTTATCCTTTTTCAACTCAAGGATATCATTATCTTTCTCTTTCAAAGATTTTTGAAGAGAATCAACCAACTCTTGATAATCAACCACATTATTATAAGAGTTCCCAGAGCAAGAAAGATCATTCTCAAAGCTTCTCCCACTTGTGTTTGTGAGAGTCATATCATCAATGTTTACTTCTCTCAAGCTTCCTCCACTTTGGTTCCCAAACTCCAAGTCACCAATCTTGAACTCTTCAAGTGACACATATTTAGTGATGACTTGTGTTTCTTCATGGTAGGAAACTAGAAATGCAAGGTAGTTGTTCATACACTCACCTGAGCTTGTGGAACAACTTTCAACAACTTCAACTTCGCTATCACACCGATTAGCGATCATACTAACTCTTCCATTTTTGTACTTCAAGTTACCACACTTAGAGGCAATGTGGCCAATTCCACCACATACAAGGCAAGGGTCATTTTTCCTTGACATTTTCTTTTCCTCCTTCAATTTTTGAATCTCCATTTTCTTCTTCGATCTAGAGTCTTCAAAGTACTTAATGGAGTCTTAAAGATCCCTGGCTTCACAAATTCCTCTAGAGTGAGATTGAGACTTCTTATCACTAGAGTCACTCCCTGCACTTACTGATGGTGTACATTTTTCACTTTCCCTCTCATCAAGTGAGTCAACTTCATCATCAAGACTTTTGCCTTGGTCACTTGTTGCTACACCAACAACTTCCCTATGAGTAGCTACATCAATTACACCTCTAGCTACCACTTCATCTATTCCTTCTTTAAGGTCACAAGTCAAGGCACTCTTGCCTTCTTTTTCAACATCCACATAGGAGGCTCCAAAGGCCGTGTAGTTAATGGCAAGTTCTTCATCATCCGAAGAATCTTCTACACTCTCACTATCACTTGATGAGATGGCTATCACCTTTCCTTTTCTCTTGTCCTTCAAGTTACTACACTCCTTGGAGACATGCCCGAATCCTTCACATTCAAAGCATTGAATCCCCTTTCTTGAAGGCTTCTCATGACTTGGCTCAATCGTCTTGAAGTGGGTCTTCTTCTTCAAGTCATTCTTGTGAAGCTTCATAAACTTCTTGAATCTCTTTACCATTTGAGCCATGTCTTCATCCGAGTCATCATCCTCCTTCACAATCTTGAAGGTCTTCAAAGCTAACTCCTTTAGCTTCTTAGGAGGTGTAGAGCTAGGGGCCCATCTAGATTCATAACTAAAAGCCTTCCAATTACTTCTCTCGGCTTCATGCTCTTGTAATTGCTATTTTCTTCAAGTGCCGTCACCTTGGATTCGAATCTAGCGGGAAGTGACCCCATGATCTTTTGCTTGATCCTCCTATCTAAGTATGGGTCACCTAGTTGATGGCTTTGATTCACAATGTCCATCAACTTCACTTGGAAGTCATTAAAACACTCATCCTCCTCAATATTGATCGTCTCAAATTGTGCTTGGAGGACTTGGAGCTTGGAATCCTTAACCACTTCAGTTCCCTCATCTGCCGTCTCTAGGATCTTCCAAGCTTCATGTGCATTTTTGGTGATTTGGATGAGTTTATATTGGCTCTCATCCATTGCACAAAGTAAAGCATGCATTGCTTTGTTGTTCCACTTTGAAGCTTTAAATTCTTCGAAACTCCATTGAGCCTTGGGCTTGGAGATTTCACTTGCATCTTCGGTGGTCATAGTTGGAGGTGTGTAGCCATCCTCAATTGCCATCCATGCACGGTCATCTATTTGGCAAATATAGGAATCCATCTTGCCTTTCCATAAGGAATAATTGTCCCTCTTGAGTAATGGTGGTCTCACACTCGACGCCCCCTCTTTACTCATCCCAAAGTCACCCATAGTGTTTGGGTAATATAAATGCAGATGAATGTAATAAACAAAATAAACAAAATACAAACAAATGCAAGACACACACAATTAAGAGCAAGGATCACCTAAGTATGTCTAGGAATCCGCTTTGATACCAATTGAAAATACTACTCTAAGCATGTGTCTAATAACCTAGAGGGGGGGGGGGGGGGGGGGTGAATAGGTTTTAATCAAGTTAATTACCAACTTTTCTTGATTACTCAATATTAAAAATTCACCTCATAAACAAACATACAAAATCAAGTTTAAAGTGCGGAAATATAAAATAACACTTGATTTTTACGTGGAAACCCTTTAACAAGGGAAAAACCACGGGCTATCCTTCTAGCCACACACGATCCTCAAATCCATTATTGTAATTATGTTTACAACCTAGGTTGACCTCTAGTCACACCATTCTCGGTAACTAACCCACCACTACTACCCAACAGGCCTTTATAGTGAATCCTTGATCACTTTGCTTGCCAACCACACCTTGGTTGCAAGACTTCACTTGCTTGTGCACTACACCTAGTAGTCACAAAACTTAACTCTCAAAGAAGAGATTAACAACCTAAGTGAATATATGAATATTCAAAATGCAAATAATGCTAGGCAACACTAAATGCTTATCTAGGGATTAAATATGACACTAAGTACAAATCCTAGATATCAATGTCTATATGAATGCTCATAAAGACCTAACTAGATATAGATATGCAAGTCTAAACTCTAGTCATCAAACAAAGCCATATCAACACATGCTGTCACATAAAATGGCAAGGAAAATAAATGCAATTAACAAATGCAATCAATGAGTCCTAATTAGCTAGAGGGCAAATATGTCCTAAATATTAGCTATCACAATACAACAACCCAAACATCAACAAATATCTCAACTTGTAATTAATATCTAAATCTAGATGCAAACTAGTTATAAAAGAGATTTCTTATTAAGCAAGAATACTAAAATGAGTGAAGATTGTGTTCTACTTGCCAAGTCATGTATGTTGATGAAGACCCATGCAAGAACACATCCTAGATGAGGCTAGATGATGCTTGATTCATGAATGAATGATGGGTTTGGGTTTTGGAGAGGTAAATAACAAAGCTTGAAGCTTTCTCTTTCTAAGGGTTGTTCTCTCTCTCAAAAATATGTTATTTTAGCTCTTAAAACGAGTTGGGGAAGAAGAGAACATATATATAGAAACCCTAGAAAAAACTGCGTCGCTTTGGTCTTGGGAATCAAAATCTTGCCAATACCGCTCGCTAGACCGCAGCTCGGGTAAGTGCCTAGACCACGGTACACATGACAGTGTGCCTACTGGACAACATCGCGACTCGGACCGTTGTGCGTGTAAGTGCACATGTCGCGGTATAGGCAACAGGGGCATACTAGACTTGACCGCAACTCGAACCGCTGTGCGTGCAAGGCACATGCCGCGGTATAGGCAGTAGGGGCTTACGGATGAATATCACTCTGTATACCGCGGTGTAAGCAAAGTTTGCCAAGCGGTCTGGGCCGCGCTAAGAGAAGAAATTCTCTTTTCTAGGCAAACTTAACACACTAAGTCATGTGCAAAATGTGCAAGTGTGAAGTGTCAAAGAATGCACACATGAGCAATCATGAAACAAATGCATAACAATTCAAATGCACGTAAGTGTGTGAGTGTGCAACAATCAATGCATGTCAATACAAATCCTAGATATGTGAGTGTGTGCAACTAAATCTCTTCAAGAGTTAAGAACAAGTGAACTACCTCTCTTGAAGCTCTTTGGGATGACTGGAAGCATGTCTTCGAGAAAACCACACTTGGAGAACCTATGCTACCCGTTACATAAACATCCCCAATGTGATTTGTCATGAAATAAGCCAATCATAAAAATGAGGAACTTACAAATTGGACCCCAATCATTGAAGATTCTCCAGGAAGAATTGTATTGTGATTGAAAAGGCTTCTTGGAAGACTCTTTTGAAGAATATTGAAACCATGAAAATGCTATAGGGGACACTAGGAACCGATCCAATCTCGCCTACGAGGCTTATTCTCTATTATTGGACCATGTAAAACATGATCCTTGCATCGGAATATCTATCACTATAGCTTTTAAAGTAAACTCTTTGAAGCTTCGAAGATGACTCATAATACAATTACCATATTTCCTTTTCATCGAGTCTAGGAACGTATTTAAATCTCCTCCAAAAACCCAAGGCATGTTACTCGTCCCTTGCTGATCAACAAGATAATTCCACAACTCTCTTCTTTCAATCACAAAATTAGGTGTATAGACATTGCAAATAACTACCTCTTTTTTTGACGAACAAACTCTTCCACCATGATGATACATCGATTTCTTTTGTTGCAAGATTTTAGAGAAAAAAGCTCATCATTCCATAACATCATTCAAAGCATTGAATGCCCTTTCTTGAGGGCTTCTCTTGACTTGTCTTAATTTTCTTGAAATGGGTCTTCTTCTTGGAGTCATTTCCTCTTGAGCTAAAGCCATTCTTTTGTAGCTTCATGAACTTCTTGAATCTCTTCACCATTAGAGCCATGTCTTCATCCAAGTCATCATCCTCTTTCTCAATCTTGGAGGTATTCAAAGCTATGCCCTTTTTCTTCTTGGGTGATGTGGATGTAGGAGCCCATCTAGATTCATAGGCTAGCATCCTTCCAATCACTTCAATCGGATTCATCTTCTTTTAGTCATTGTTTTCTTCAAAAGCCGTCACCTTAGATTCAAATCTAACGGGAAGTGACTCATAATCTTTTGTTTGATCCTCTTATCTTAGTATTGGTACCTAGTTGATGACTTTGGTTCACTATGTCCATCAGCTTCACTTGGAGGTCATTAAAGCATTCGTGCTCCTCTATCCTAATTTTCTCAAATTGTGTTTGGATGACTTGGAGCTTGGAATCCTTAACCAATTCGGTTCCCTCATGCGCTGTCTGTAGGATCCACCAAGCTTCATGTACATTTTTGGTGATTTGGATGAGTTTGTATATATTATCATCCATTGCATTAAATAAGGAATGCATTGCCTTGTTGTTCCACTTTGATGCTTCAAACTCTCGAGTTGTCCATTCCGACTTTGGCTTGGGAACTACACTTTCATCTTTAAGAGTCTTTTTCAGAGGAGTGTAGCCATCTTCTATTGCCATCCAAGTTCGGTCATCTATTTGGAAAATATAGGACTCCATCTTGCTTTTCCATGAGGCATAGTTGTCCCCCTTGAGCAATGGTGGTCTTATGATAGATGCTCCCTCTTTGCTCACCCCAAATTCACTTATAGTGTTTGGGTCAATGTATGCAAATGAATGCAAGGAGCAAAGTGCACACAAATGCAAGACACAAAAACAGAGCAAGGATCACCTAAGTTTGTCTAGGAACCCGTTCTGATACCAATTGAAAATAAAAAAAGTGTGTCTAAACTAACCTAGAGGGGGGTGAATAGGTTTTAATCAAGTTAATTACCAACTTTTCTTGATTAGTCAATATTAAAAATTACCCAAATAAAATAAGCAATCAATCGACAATTTAAAGTGTGGAAAACAATTAATAACATGTCGATTGATTTACGTGAGAAACCCTCAAACTAGGTAAAATTCACGGGCTATCCTTCTAGCCATATACGTTCCTCAAATCCACTATATGTAATGATGTTTATAACCTAGGTTAAAATTCTTAGCCTTGCCGCCCAAGTATAAAACATGTGCAATATATTATTTTTCCATTTTATTAAATCCATTGGACTTTAATAAAAAATTCCACATGTGAACTAGACCCATTCTTACTACAAAAGAAACAAGTCTACATGCCTTAAATTAATACATTTATATAATTTAACAGCTCATTTAATTAAAATGTGCAAATTATATTCTTAATGTATTAATGGAATGCTAATTGCACCCTATTAGGGCCACCCAAGGATTCCCACATCCTTGGCCGCCCATTCCAGGGATTTGAAGAGTTACCGCGTGTCTTGATCACACATGACCGCACCTCTCCAAAACTTTTGGATTCCGAAATCCAAAAATAATTCTAGAGGGACACAAAAATTTTTCCGGTAGAATATATCAAGTGATCCATTCAAGTTCGTATGGATTGGGGATCTTGGCAGGCTATCTAAATTTTAGCTTCAATAGACATAACCGAATCACAATTAACAAATGATTCACTTAGGTTCGATCTATTAGTTTTAGTTCATTCCACTAAAGAGCTAAAATTGAGCTCTTAAAGATAGAATAAGTCAGTGTTTCTCATTCTTACCCTAGACAATCTTATTGGAGATAATGTATTATCGTGAAAAATATCAGTAATCACCAAGAGCCCCGAGACCGCCTATAGCTCTCCCAGTTACCATATTTACTCATATGACCATATTTTGACTTGTCCAGAAGCCATGTTTCAATAGATACTATCAAAAACTTAATGTTAAGATTTAATATCCAATACCTCAAAATATCCATATGATGATATTCTACCCACATTTAATAAATGGAGCCACGATGTCCATATCTATAAATGAAGTCCTCTATCGATTCACAAATGAATACCACCAAACCATCAAGGATAGACTATGCTATATAATCGTACTCATTGACAGCTCAACTGATAACACTTGTAACCATAAGTCCATCATTTATCTCATGATTAAGATAGACTCTCTGATTGTCCTCAAGTGAAAACTTTTATCCATTGACGGTACTGGATAAAATATTTCAATGTGATCATATTCAATGCACCTAGTGCACTAGATTCTTTTGCCCAAAGACACTACACTTTGATAATTTTAGACTCATCATAACACATTTGATCCCACTCAAATGCTAGCAAAGAATCTACAACTTTAACAAGGTAAATGCGCCAAACCTTTATCTTAAGTTGTGAATAATCGTTCAAGACTAACTAAAGAATTGTGTCTACCTCATACATATCTAGATGTATGAACAATTATTCATTTCACATAGTATTTTGGCCTTATGATTATTTACTTTTGACAATTATAATAATTAAACTATAAATGCTATAAGATTCGTTAAGCTAGAAATCACTTTATTAATATGAAAAGATTGTCAAATACATTATTACACTCTTGCTATTGAGCATAATCCTAGAAAATACAAAACCTCGACAACTTTCCTTAATTGTACTTTAAGAATTTGGGTTCTATATATGTATAAATATACCCTCAAATACAATTAAGTAGATGATGTGAAAAAATATACAAAAGAGCAAGAACGCGAGAGAGATTGAGTGTGTAACCCTTTTTTACATATTGAAATCATTTCGTCGTTGTCCCCGCAACCGTGGTTTTTTCCCTTCTTGGGTTTTCCACATTAAACATTGTGTTTCGCATGGTTAATTTTCTTTCTTGCTTTACAATTTGACTGTTAATTCATATTATATTGTTGGATGCGTTGTTAATTTTACATAACCAAAAAATCGCGATCAATAATTAGCGTTAGAAGGAAGGGGTGTATAGATTAAGCAATTAGAACTGTGTTATAGAATCACCTTGAAGACTTGTGAAAAACTGACATGGTTTATAGTAGAGATGAAGATGTTTCAGGACGTGATGGTAGGCAATCCACACGAGACATTAACGCTTCAGGCCTAATGAACTCCATTGTCACTAGAGGGGGATTACCATCCGGGACTCCAACCACAGATGGCCGTGCCACAGTAACTTCTGACGAAATTTCATCAGAAGCATTCTAGCGTGTTCAAGAATCCTTACGGAAAGTTATTAAGGATACAGCTAGACAAGGGATCAACACAACGGCAACTGCAAACTTGACTTCCCCGATCAGCTATCCATACATGTGGTAGCCCAGGACCCTAAAGTGCGCTCAAAGATAGTAAGCACAACCCTCGGTGCTCTTCGCAAAGCCGAAAGAGATATGGATGATTATCGTGATAGAAGGGGACGTTCTCGAAGAAGAGATGATTGCCAAGATGACCGGGGCCACATTGGGGATAATTACCAAGGCGATGGGAGCCACAAGGGAATAGATGACCGGGCTGATAAAAGTCATAAAGAAACTAGTCATCATGAGAACGTATAAAGGTATGATGATGGTCAAGCGGGGTATACCCAGGAAGACAGTTATGTGGGTAACGAAAGAAGATCCCAGTCGGCCTCAACTTATGAAGATGTCCCATCCAGGAGACGTCGAGTGGATAGCCCTCCGATCATATTCAATAAGCATAATGCTTAAAGTACAGGGCATGTACCAAGAGATCCTTACGGGATTACCATTCGCTAAAAATTTGTCGAGCAGGGGGAACCAGAGGGTGAACGAGAAATTTTACTGCAAAGAATAGAAGCGGTGGAACGTAGGCAAGGCTAGAGTAACTTGCTCATTGGAAACTCAAACAGTCCATTCTCCGACACAATCCGACTAGCTCGTTTCTCTGAAAAGTTCAGAATGCCACACATAGAACAATTCAAGGCAAACATCGACCCCCATGAGCATGTCAAAAGATACTATAGTGCAATAACACTGTATGATTATGACGATGCACTTATGTGCATGATGTTTCCACAAACTTTAGGTGACCAAGGCTCAAGATGGTTTGGTGGCCTCGGTGGTGGTTTGATCAGAAATTTTGAGAAGCTGATACATGCCTTTATTAGTTAATTCATGGGGAACATTTAGAGGAGAAAATCGATATTTTTTCTTTCTACCCTAAAGTAAAGAAAAAATGAGAAATAAAAAGATTGCCTGAACAGGTTCTCCCAAGAGGTGTCAAAGGTTCGAGACCCTAATGATGATGTCATGGTATCCGCCTTTGTCCATACTTTGCAGGATAGCCAATTGTCACTCAGCCTAAGGCAGAAGGGGGCAACCACCTATGCACTTAATGGATGATGAGGGAGGATACACGATGGCAGAAGAGGAGCAGATAGCTCATGGTGGAGAGTTCATACACGGTGGCTGAGCAGAGGAGAGCCAGAAGCCTAAAGAGGGGAGTTCGAAGGGTAACCAGAAAAAGGACCAGAAGGGTAACTGTTCGGGCAAAAATATAGATGTTCGTAGAGTTGATGACCAGAGAAGTAACTACGGCTTTAAAAGGCAGTTCACCAACTGCACTCCCTTAGCCATGAAGCAAGAGGAGATTTTGGCCATAATAGAAGATAAGAACTTGTACAAAAAGCCCTCAAAATAGTCAGCTTTTGTCAGAAGGGAAATATCCAAGTACTGTCGTTTCCATCAGGAGAATGGTCATGAAACTTGGAAGTGCTATCAACTAAAAGACTACATCGAGAAGTTGATCAGAGAAGGACACCTTAATGGTATGGTCCGCAAAAGCAATGATGGCCAGCAAAGGGACCTTCAAAGGGATGATCGCCTGGCGGGGAGCTAGAAAAGAAGGGATAACCCCAAGAGGAATAAAGACGAGAGGGAAATCAACACAATTTTTGGATGACCCTACACATGAAGAAGTAGTAGGGAGAGAATGACAAAAGTCCGTTATGTAATGAATGGCCAAAGGGGTTTGGAGGCAAACTAGTGGAGCCCGATCAGAAAAAGTGTGAAAAGGGCTGGAACCTGATTGTCTTTTCAAAAATGGATGCATATGTACTCGATGTCAGTCTGTATCAGCAATAGAGAGGTTAAAAAGCTATTGATCGATAATGGACGCTCGACAGATATCCTAATTGCTGAAGTATTCGATTAGCTAGGACTACAATTTAAAGACTTACAGCCACTGGCAATCGCGCTCAAGGGGGTTCGGCGGGGCAGAAGTAAGGTCTCTGGGAATAGTCAAGTTACCAGTGGAAATCATGACATATCCCTGCCAGAAAACAATGCTCATTATCTTGGTAGTCATCGATATGGAGCATTGGCCCTTCAATGCTCTATTAGGAAGACCTTTCCTAAACAAGTCTAAGGCTGTGACGATAACATATGCCCTTGCGGTCAAGTTCCCGACTGAAGAATGAGTAAGTGTAATGAAGAGTTCTTATGAGTTGGCCAGGAAAGCCAATTTAGCAGTTTACAGAGAAAAAACAGATCCTGATGTAATGCAGGTTAACTTGATGGAAGAAAAATGCCTTGAGATAGATGATGAGGAGTATCGAGCAGAAACTCCGGCTGAGTTTGACCTAAACATAAAGGAAACATCTCTGGGATATGGGGAAGATCAACAAGAAGAAGAAACAATGATAGAGGTTATGCTCGATAACAATAAACCTAACTAAACTGTTAAGATATGGGCTCAGTTATCCAATCATGTTCAAAACAATCTGATCAGCTTGCTGAAGTAATACAAGGAAGTGTCTGCATTGAAGCATGAAGACATGCCAGGGATAAACATAAAGGTGATCACTCAATACCTGGCGGTCAATCCTAAACGCAAATCGGCCACTCAGAAGAGGCACATGTTCAACCCGAAAAGAAACACGACCATCAAGGTAGAGGTTAAGAATTTGTTGGCCACATGATCCATCAGAGAGGTCCAATACCCGAACTGGGTAGCCAATGTGATGTTGGTTAAGAAGAAGAAGAATGTGAAATGGAGGATGTGTATAGATTTCATTGATCTGAACAAGGCATGCCCAAAAGACAGTTTCCCTCTACCAAGAATTGATCAGCCGGTTGATACTACTACTAGGCATGATCTGCTTACCTTTATGGATGCGTACTCTAGATACAATCAGATCTGGATATTTGAACTAGATGAAGATAAAACAACCTTCACAACAGATCAAAGACTCTACTGCTATAAAGTGATGTCTTTCGGTCAAAAGAATGCCAAAGCAACTTACCAAAGGTTGGTAAACAAGATGTTTGCCTACAAATCGGCAGAAACATAGAGGTATATGTGGACGACATGCTAACCAAGAGTGTCACAACCAATGGGCATGCATCAGATTTGAGAGAGACATTCGATGTGTTGAAGAGATACAAGATGAAGCTCAACCCAAAAAAGTATGTATTCGGAGTGCCTTAAGGGAGGTTCCTCAGATTACAAGTCTATCAAAGAGGAATCTAAGTGAACCCTGAAAAGATAAAGGCACTGAAGGACATGATGTCCCCTACAACCCTGAAAGAGATTCAACGGCTGACCAAATGTCTGGTTTCACTAACTGTTTCATCAGCCAATCAACAGATAAGTGCCTCCCCATTTTCAGAGCCATAAGAAAAGAGAAGGGTGTAAAGTGGACCAAAAAGTGTGAGAAAGCTTTCCAGTAAATAAAAGAATATCTCGGCAAGGCACCCATCTTGTCAAAACCACTAGATGGTGAGACCTTGTACTTTTACTTATCGGTCAAGCCAGTGGCAACTGGCTTAATGCTAGTTAGGTTGGATGAGGGAATACTAAAATCAGTATATTATACCATTAAGGTGTTACTTCCAGCAGAAACAAGATTCTCAGCAGCTAAGCGAATGGCATTAGCATTGATAACAGCGGCAAGGAAGTTTAGACCCTATTTCCAGGCACAAAATATTGAAGTCTACACATGTTGCTCGCTCAAGCAAATTTTGATAAAGCCAGAAGTTCCGGGAAGACTGACCAAATGGACGGTCTAGCTGAGTGAGTTTTACATCACCTACACACCAAAAGCCTCTATCAAAGGTCAAGCAGTAGCGGACTTCATCGCAGAATTCACTAAACCTGATAATGAGATGGCTAAGATGTTTAAAGAAGGGGGAAATGGAAGCTTTCCAGTGGCAGTTGCATGTTGATGGATCGTCAAACACGTATGGCAGTGGGGCAGGGATAATGGTATCCACTCCAGAAGGTGATCAGGTAGAGTGTGCTTTCCGGTTTGACTTCAAGGCCACCAATATTGTGGCTAAATATAAAGCACTCCTGGCAAGACTAAAAATTTGCACGACCTTGTGTGCTGATGAAATAGAGATCGTCAGCGATTCCTAGGTCGTAGTTAATCAGATCTTAGATGAATACCAAGCAAAGGATGACAATATGATCGCCTATCTTGAGATAGCCAAAGTCTTGCTCGGGATATTCAAGAGCTACAGGATCACTTAGATCTATATATAGGAGAATAAGAAGGTAGACGCTCTATCAAAACTTGCATCGACGACCACGGGCATCTAGTCCAAGACAATCCCAGTTGCCCACCTAGTGCATAGCAGTACCAAAGGTGGAGAAGAATTGATGGTAAAAGTAATCTAAGAGGGACATGCCACATGGATGACCCCAATCAGAGATCACTTTGAGAAAAATATTCTTCTTGAGGATTCAATGGAAGCAAAGCGGATCAAGTATAGGGCTACCTGATACACAGTAGTTGGTGGGGAGTTGTACAAAAGAGGGTATTCAAAGTCCCTGCAAAGGTGTGTTGGACCGAGTGAGGCTGAGAAAATCCTAGAAAGCATACACGGTGGAGTAAGCGGGAAACGTACTAGGAGTAAAAGTTTGGCTCATAAAACTCTTAGGCAAGGGTTATACTGGCCAACCATGTTCTAAGATGCCCAACGAATGGGGCAGAAAAGTGTGAAACCTACTAGAGGATTGCAAATGATATCAAGCGACCGCCCGAGCAGTTGAAGAACATGACCTCTCCATGGCCATTTACAATGTGGGGGTTATGACTGATCGGTCAAATGCCGACAACGACCAAAGGGAGAGCAAAATATACCATTGTGGCAGTGGACTATTTCACGAAATGAGCTATGGCAAAGGCACTGGTGCATATAACCGAAGCTTTGTGAAGAAGAATATCATCTATCGATTCAAGATTCCATACACAATCATCACTGATAATGGAACCCAATTCGATAATGAGAATTTCGTAGAGATGTGCTGGATGTATCACATCAAGAACTTTGATGCCACGCATGCCCACCTACAGACCAATGGGCAGACCGAAGCAATAAAAAAGATCATCAAACACACATTGGAAGCTAAGATTGATACCAAGAAAGAAGACTGGGCATATAAGTTGAATGAGGTGCTTCGAGCATATCGGACCACAGAAAGAACTACAACATGCGAGACTCCCTACTCGTTGGAATTCGGAACTGAGACAGTCATCCCGTTCAAGATAGTCCATGCCTCCCAAGAGTTCAGCTATACCGATCCAAACGAAATGTTAGCATGTTGGAACAAAACCTGGATGAAATGGAAGAAAAAAGAGATCTGGCACGTGCAAGAAACGCAGCTTATCAGCAGAGGTAGCCATATATTACAACTCACACGTCCGGATAAAAAGATTCCAACTCGAACACCTAATCCTAAGAAGAGTGTCTCCAAATACAAAGCCAAAAACTGATGGCTCTCTGGCAAACAAATGGGAAGGGCCCTACTAGATGGTCGGTTTAGCTGGGCATTGAGCATATCGTCTAACTCGAACAGAAGGGGGAGAGTTGCCCCAATCATACAACGCTCAGTACTTAAAGATCTATTACCCTTATGAGGGCTTTTCTATTTATCTTTTCTTTATTGATGTTAAGCATTAGATCAGGGTAATTTTTTTTTAGCCCTACTAATTAGTTGTTATTTGTTAACATTTTAGACCAAAGTTACCAATAAAATCCCCCACTGAGAGAAAAATTCTTCAAAGGCCAAGAAAAGTGTTCAAAGTAAAAATTGTCTTCGTTTACAAAGACAAACCCGTAGCACCAAAGATTGCCAAGGCCAAGTAGGTGCTCGGATGGCTAAGTTATGGGGCCAAAAGCAAAGTCTAAGGACAATGCGTACTAACCGAAACTAACTGGGTGCATAAAAAGCAATGTTAGCACAACTTGAGGTACTAGAAATCTGATGAGATGTGTGAAATTGAGTTCGGTCATGTTTTAAACACCCCAATTCAATGAATCTTGAGTGACAGACTACTGGGAAACGTCTCAATGACTTAGTTACCAGATAAGAGACTACAATCTATAAACAACAGACCATATAAATGGTATATAAAAACTTAAAAGAACACTACTTGGCAAATATCAAGATTGATCGAAAGTAGCCAGAGGGGACAAGCCTTAAGGCTGGTCAGCCATCAAATCAAATATGATCAGTTAATAAAATAACTAATGAGATCAAATATGGCCAGTTAATAAGATAACTGATCAGATCAAAGATGATCAATTAAACAAGATAATTGTCAAATCAAACACGATCAGTTAACAAGATAATTGATCAAATCAAATATGATCAATTAATAAGATAACTGGTCAAGTTAAAAATGATCAGCTAATAAGATAACTGATCAAGTTAAAAATGATCAGTTAATAAGACGACTGATCAAACCCAAGGTAATCAGTTTCATAAACTGATTGAGTCGAAGGTGGTCAGTATAATACTTAAGAGATCGGTTTGATGATCTATTCGATCAAATCAAATCGACTGGTTCGGTGAAGAGACCTGATCAGACTGGAGTATCACTACAACAAATATGACTTTTTATAGCATTGCACTATAGCATTCTTTTTAAAAATGCTATCAAATGTACATTTATTATTGCATATTATAATAAAATGCTATAAAAAGATGTTAACAGATAACACTTTAGTTTAAATATATTTTTGATTTGAATAATATAGCACTTTTAATGCTATTAAACTATATAGCTCAAATGTTAATTATTTTTAAAAATAATAATAATTTAATAGTATTTTAAATATGCTATCGTATGTCATGAAATCATAAAAGCTATTATAATTTATTTTTTAAAAATTCAACCTATTATTATTATTATTATTATTGTGCTTTAAGTTTTAATTAACAAAAACACAATTTAACGGATAGAAAATATAAAATATCAATTCTTTTTTGAAAAAAGCTAAGTAATTTACAAAACTAATTATATAGCATTTAAGAGTGCTATAATACATGTTTAAAATACCTCTAAAGATAAAGAGGGAAAATGAATTATTATCCCTCTATTTTTGTTTCCAAAGATAAAGAGGGAAAACAAATTTATTTCCTTTTTCAAAATTTGAAAACCTAACTTTTACTTTATATTCTCTTCATTTGTTATTAGAATTTTTTTATGGCCACCAAACCACCCACTTAAAATCCCTACGTTTACCACAAAGCTCTCAGGCATCGATACTTGTCTTCATCTTCTATTTTCATTAAAAAACTTCATATTGTTTTGGTAAGTTGTTCTCTCTTTCATTCAATTTTTGAAAACCCAGGTTTAATTCTTGCTAATTATTTCATTAACTACATATGTGCTTATTTGATATGTGTATATATATATATATATATATATATATTACAGTTAGAAAATCTGGTTATGAATCTACTGTTAGGATTATGCTCAAGGGCAAGAGTGTAATATTGTAATTGGCAATCTTCTCATATTAATAAAGTGAATTCTGATTCTTACAATTACTTATAGCATTTATTATTATAATTGTCAAGGTCAATAATCATAAGTTCAAAAGACTATGAGACATGAAGAATTGTTCATACATCCGGATATGTATGAGGTAGACGCAATTCCTTAGTTAGTCTTGAATAACGTTCACAACTTAAGTTAAAGGTTGGGCACCTCTATCTTGTTAAAGTTGTAGAATTCTTTTAATAGCATTTGAGTGGGATCAAATGAATATGATGAGTCTAAAATCATCGAAAGGTTTTCGAGTAAAAGAATCTAGTGCACTAGGTGCATTGAACTGGATCACAATGAAATACTTTATCTAGAACCGTCACTAGATATAAGTCTTTTCATTAAAGAGGACAATCGGAGAGTCTATCTTAATCCTGAGATAAATGATGGACTTATGGTTGCAAGTGTTATCATTATAGCTATCAATGAGTACGATTATATAGCATAGTCTATCCTCGATAGCTTGGTGGTATACATTTGTTAATCGATAGAGGACTTCATTTATAGATATGGACATCGTGGCTCCATTTATTAAATGAGAGTATAATATCATCATATGGATGTTTTGAGGCATTGGATACTAAATCTCAACGTTGAGTTTTCAATAATGATTATTGAAAACATGGCTTCTGGACAAGTCAAAGTATCCAAGTTCGAAATGTGGTCATATGAGGAAATATGGTAACTTGGAGAGCTATAGGCGGTCTATGAGCTCTTGGCGATTACTGATATTATTCACGAGGATACACCATCTCCTATAAGATTGTCTAGGGTATGAATGAGAAACATCTCCTTATTCTATCTTTATTTAAGAGTTCAATTTTAGCTCTTTAGTGGAATGAGTTAAAATTAATAGATTGGACCTAAGTGAATCATTTGTTGATTGTGATTAGGTTGTGTCTATTGAAGCTTAAATTTAGACAGTCCGCCAAGATCCCCAATCCACACGTATTTGCATGGATCACTTGATATATTCTACCGGCCGATTTAAGGGTCCATCTAGAATTGTTTTTAATATATCAAGAATATAATATGTCTATTATTTAATTAATGGGCTGCACTATTACATTAATATATTAAAAGGAGACATGTGGGCTTTTTTCTTTTAGTAAGAATGGGTCTGATTCACATGTGGGCTTTTATTTAAAGTCCAATGGATTAAATGAAATAAGAAAATAATATATGGCCCATTTATATAAGTGGGGCGGCAAGGTGTATATATTAACCTAATATATTATTTTGTTTCATTGTTTTAATTAAATAAGAATTAGTTAATTTATTAATTAATTGTTTAATTAAGAAACAAATCTTTTTCTGATCAGGAAATATATTTCCTAAAGTTATACTATTGGTAGTAGTATATTAAAAGTAAAAGACTTGTTTGATAAGAAAATAAATAATTAATTTTATTTATTTAATCAAATAAGAAGTCTTTTTATTTAGTCAATAAAAGAATAAAAATATCTATGAGTTGGATTAGGTTTTGAAGTCTAAAGGTTGATGGAAATTAGGGTGCAACACAAACTCTTTTTGGTATGTGATTTGCGGCAACCCTAGTCCATTTAGAGGAAGATTTCGGCAATCCTAAATAGAAGAGGAAGCAAAATTTCGGCCACCTATATAAAACCACATATAGAATTCGGCCACAATAGTTGATTGAATGATTCAATTTTTCTTCTTCTTCTCAATTCATAGAAAAGGATAATTTTTATTCTACTAAACATAAAAGAGAGAAGAGATTATTCTTTGATAGTACACTGATTTCTTGTTCACCAATAAGCTTGTGTGTACAACATCGAATTAGGTTCACGCGAGTTTCGATCATTAGATTGAGAACTCAAAAGTGACAGGAATAATTTTTGTCTTCTTTTGATTGTTTTGTGACTAACAAAAGAAAAAGAAAACTTTGTTCATCCTTTCTCAGGTTTGCAATTCAAAGAAAAAGGGAGACCACGCTCCTAGGTGATTCACGTACGTGTTCGGATTGGAAGATCTCGCGGTACTGTTCACGATCACTACTCACCGGGTACTGTTCACGATCACTGTTCACGCGGGTACTGTTCACGATCACTGTTCACGCGGGTATTGTTCACGATCACTGTTCACGCGGGTACTGTTCACGGGCATCGGAAAAGATTTTTGCAGATTACCAATCGACATAAGTCAATCGGATCACGCGTACTTGAGTCGTGGTTATCTTGGAGTCAATATCTTCCACGTACCACTGGCCGACCGGTTTCTTTTTCTGCACCAGGTACGTGGAAGATATTGACTCCAAGATATCCACGACTCAAGTACGCAGAGAACGAATCTCACCCAAATAAGGAACCATGAAGTAAATTACGATAAGGAAACTAGCTTCCTTAAAGATATTAGAGCCCGAGTTCAACTGGGAATCAAACTCAATAAATGTGCAAAATATGCAAAACAGGAAAGAAGATAAAGACGACTCCAACAAGTTAGAATCCTACTAAACCTTGTCAACTTTCCTTAGTTGTACTTTAAGAATTAGAGTTCTATGCATGTATAAATATATCCTCAAATACCATTACGTAGATGATGTGAAAAAAAATATACAAAAGAGCAAGAGTGCAAGAGAGATTGAGTGGGTAGCCTTGTTTCACATATTGAAATCTTTTCTCCGCCGTCTCCGGAAACCGTGGTTTTTTTCCTTCTTGTGTTTTCCATATAAAACCTTGTGTTTCGCATGGTTAATTTGCTTTCTTGCTTTACAGTTTGGTTTTTAATTCATATTAGCTTGTTAGATGTGTGGTTAATTTTTACATAACTCAAAAATCGCCGTCAACATTATGTTTTAAAGGCACCAAAGTAAGTGACTTCCAAAAATACCCTTACTTTACATATTTTTTATTATATTTAATACATTAACTTTTCTCTTACTTTTATGTTGTCTGAAACCTAATTATCTCTCTAACTTTAAAAGCTCTGTAAACAGAAATCCAAGTTCATCTTCTTCTCCAACTCGTTAGAAGTTCATCATCTTCTCCAACTCGTGGTCGCTGAAAATCGAAGTCCATATTTTTATCCTCTTCATCTGTGTACAAATCAAGCTAAGGTAATCCCATTTCTTGTGTTGATTTGGTTTTGAATCTTTCATTGTTAAAGCTATTGAGGTGGTTAGGTTGAGTAACAGAGTCTAGGAAACTTCATTGGAGTGTTGATGGGACGGTTTTTTTTTCTATTTCTGAGACTTATTTACACGTTTTGGAGACTTATTTGAAGGGTCCGAGACTTTTTGATATTTGTTTCCGAGACTTTCGTTTTATTTCCGAGACTTTGGCATTGAGTTTTTGAGACTTTTGTTTTATATTTCCGAATCTTTTATTGTTTGTATAAAATCTGAGACTTTGTAATTGATTTTCCAAGACTTTTGTTTAATTTTTTTGTGACTTTTGTTTAAGTCTTCTAAGACTTTGTAATTGTGGTTCCGAGACTTTTGTTTAATCCTTTCGAGACTTTTTAATTGAGTTTCTGAGACTTTTGTTTAACTATATACCGAGACTTATTAACCCTTTTCCGAGACTTATTGCATGATACCAACTTTTTAAATCATTTTTATTATAATCTAGTATGTTATTATGTTTTATGATACCAACTTTATTTTGTTATTATATTTTTGTACAGGAAAATGGATCGGGCTATAATAGTTATACCCTATAACAGCGGTTGGTGGGAGCAACTACCAGATGGAAGCCAAAGGATTGCTAGCTATGATAATCAGGGAATATATGTGTCAAAGAATATGACCTTTCAAGAGTTGTTAGCGCTTGAGCAGTCCACTGTGAAATATGATTCAAACAAATACAATATTGATCTACAGTCAATATTAATTGTTCCTAGCACTACATGTCACACATTTATAAGAAATGATGATGATGTTCAGTTTACGCTAGGGGAAGATATTGTGATTCCTCAAGTATGAGTTAGGTAGCCTAATTGAAAGGAGATGTGGATGTGTGATGGGTGATGACATCCCTCTTCATGGAAATCCATGATATTATGCATCTGTCAACTGTAGTAACCAAATGTTCACACAACGGAGTGCGACGTATAATGATTGAAATCCCCGAGGTCCATAAAACATTTGCAATGTCCCGCTTACAGTAGTTGACCTTGTGGGTGTAGTTGAACCTCATTTTGACATTTACTTTGGGCATCAATTTGAGGCAAATATAGAGTAATGATCTTATGGGAGACCGTGAAAATTTTGTTGAAGAACCTATACAATGTCAAGCTGAAGAAAGACATTGACCGGTTATGCTAGGGACATCTGATGTCCCAGAAAATCTTAATCTCTCACTTTCCAAAAATCTAACAACTTGGGTTATTCCTGAATCCGAAGCGTATTCATTTGGCAAAGTGAAGAACACCATGGGATCACGTGAATCTAACACCACGATTTACAAAGGTCAATATTTTCCAAGAAAAAGGTATTTAAAGAGGTTAGTATGTCTTAATGCAATGAGGGAGAACTTTGAATGGAAGGTGAAAAGGTCTAACAAGTTGGTTATACATTCGGTGTGCAAGATTGACAAATATACATGGAAATTAAGAGCGGTGAGGAGATATGAAGAGACATACTTTCAAGTAAGAAGTTTTGTATGTGAACACAATTGTCCTTTGGGGGAGGTCCACCGGTGCCACTAACAGGCTAGTACAATTATAATTGGTGAATATAGTAGCCCTTAGACTCCAAAAAAAGGATGGTTGTCTAATGCGATCTAAATACATAATTACAGACATAAAAACAATGTATGATATCCAAATCATATATAGAAAGGTTCATCAAGCCTTGCATTATGCTTTGGCATTGACCTATGGATCGCATGAAGAAACGTTCCAACTACTGCCATCATTTGGTTATATTCTGGAATAACAAAATCCTGGCACAATTATAGAGTTACAGTGCACATATGATGATAAATTTTTGTACTTCTTCATGGAGTTAGGGGCTTCAGTTAGAGGTTTTCGTTGGTGTATGCATTCTGTGATTGATGTTGACATTACCCATCTAAAAGGGAGATGTGCGAGTATAATGTTTGTGGCAACGGCACAAGATGGCATTGAACAAGCATATACATTAGCTGTTAGTTACGAGGATTCAGAAAACAACACTTCCTATGAGTGGTTTTTGATTGCTTAAAGGGTGCCCTCGGTCATATTCAAAATTTGGTTTTCATTTCCGATCGACATGTAAGCATAGAAGTCGGGATAGCTAGCATCTTTACATATGCAACCCGTACTTTATGTTATTGGCACTTTTCTGAAAATATAAAGAAAAATTTCCATATAAAGGTTGTAGTAGACGTAATGGTTGTAGTGGCGAAATCATACCATGAATTGAAATATAACAGGCACATGGAGGAGTTACGTAACCTCCACAACAATGAGTTCGATTATGTTGTCAATGCCAGTCTAGAAAAGTGGTCTCGTGTCCATTATCCCCAAAAAAAGGTTTAGGTTGATGACAACCAATGTTTCTGAGTGCCTAAACTCATGCTTAAGATTCGTATGGAAACTACCAATGATGACTTTGGCTGAGTTCATCAGGAATATGTTGCAATGTTGGTTTTACAATCGTCATCGAGCTACACATTCCATGCGTCACCAACTAACTGACGCTGCACTTTTGGTGATATCGAAACGTATTGCAAAATATAGTTATATGACCATAACTCATGTTGATTAGAACATATTCTTTGTTAAATTGAAGGGAGATTAGTGGACGGTTAACTTGTTGCAGAAGACTTGCACAAGTAACAAATTCCAAATTGATTATATACCATGTTCTCATGCACCTGCAGCGGCTAAGTAAGTTGGATTCTGTGATATATTTTTAAGTTTATAATATTTTATTATCAAACATTTACATCTTTTGTTCCATTATTTTAGGGAGCGAAACTTGGATTACACTTCCCTATGTGCAAACTACTACAAGAAGGAAACACTTGTAGACGCGTATTCAATGCCTATCATGCCTGTGGGGCATCCAAATACTTGGGTTGTGCTGGATGACATAAGACATCGTGTGGCATTACCTCCAAAATCTAAAAAGTGCAAACAAGCTAGTCGCCTGTAAGAGATCGATTTCCATCCATATCAGAGAGGACAACCACGTAGAAGTGTACTAGATGTGGACAAACCTGACACAATTCTAGATGGTGTACTAACCCTCCGACGTTTCCAAGCAATAGTAGCCAATCTGTCCCTAACCATTATCATCGCAAGTGTAGCATGTGCCACCAAGTCGGGCACAACAAACAAACACGCCCAAACAAGGAGACAGAAATCCAAGGACCCAGAAATCTAGGATGAATGAAGACTTTAATCTTGTAACTTATTTGTACCCGTACTTTTCGTTGTTTTTAAAAATTGCTTAAACTTTATTTGTACATGGACCTTGTAATAAACATAATATTTCATGATGATTAAATTAATGCATGTATGTAGGCTATTATGAAAAGTCTCGGAATGGGTCTCATTTCTTTCCGAGACTTACTGGTACAATCCCAGCTCTTTCCGAGACTTTTTTTTATGTCTTGGAAACCCAATTAATTTTATTTTTATACATAATTTACTTTTTGGGATCCGATAATATCCTTTGTAACACTTGTTGGTATTACATATATATGTGACATGTTATTACAAATATGCTGTAAATATACTGACAATACCTTTGCATCCAAATACCTTTGCTGTTGATTACATATATATGAGATAATACCTTTGCATCCAAATATGTTGACAATAGGCAATATTATTAATTACAAAAACTAATGTTATAAATAATTACATAAAAAATAACAGTAGTTCAACAAGGCGTGGAGTTAGAAAAAACTTCAACGGCCATCTTTATACGTTTATCGATCATATTGTCATCTGTCCACTCAAACTTCTTCTTTACTAATGTGTGCTCAATCAACAAGAGTGTATGGGCACCACAGTTACCCCTGTAATTTAGAACTACAACAACAAATGTAAATAATCTATTAACAAATGCACACTCTCATGAATTCAAATAATACTGTCAACATTTACACTTACCCTTGTGATTGTTGCGGCACATGAGATTTCGGTACCATGGTCATATGTATTGGCTCCGTCTTCACCTTACACCTCTTCTGCTGAGTCGTTCCTTTCCGGTAAAATCCAACTTAAGCCAACATCGATGGTAAAAACCACCGTAAGCATGCAACCTATGTGTTCATATGTTCGAATGGAACCTCCTGCCTAAATGGATAGAAGAAGTGTATCGACCGTTCAATGAGATCAATTTTGGCCATGATCCAGTGACATCCTCCAATGTTACACAACACCAAGAGCTACAAGTGACCAAAATAAAATTAAATAACAAGATAATATACTTTGGAATATAAAATCCAATATCTAATTTCATTTCCAATACACTCACCATATCACCCCCGTGCCATGCCCGACATCTAGGAGGAGAGCGTGCCCATATAAGATCTTCCTTGGGCCAAGAGTAAGTCAACACGGGCTAACTCATCGTTGGTACATATCCGACTTCAGCAGGGAAAATGATCTGCCACTGGATGTGCATGTATGTCTGTTCAAGAAGTACATATATGTTGATAAGGAAGTATTCATCATTAAAATAGAGATTCATAAAAAACAGAAAACTTACAAAGAATTGGGTATCAAGGATGTTTATATCCTGTCTATTCACCTTAGGGAAAGCACGATGGCGCTTTCGTAGGATTTGTAAATATGCATCCACGTGTTGACAAAAGGAACCAATGACAAGAGCCGATTTAAAGAAGTCATGGACGTCGTACAGGGAAACTCACGCTTAAGAGTTAAAATTCAAATTCATATATTAAATTGACGTCATGCAATAACAATTTATATACCTCTCATACATAAGATCTTTGCTCTGTTTGTCCTCCGGTTCCTCCACGTGCATGCTCTATACAAGTAGACTCAACACCAACGGAAGGTGCATCCGGACCCACCATCTGAGGAGGTTGCACAACTCCTGTGTTCATTCTGAATCTCACACGGGTTCACTTGACAGCTGCATGGTCACTACTCGAGCTAGGAGTATCAATACTCTGCTGCTCGGTTGCACGGGTTCTAGATGCAGTATGTGTGTCTATGTCATCTGCCTCTCTTAAATCCCTAGTATGTTCGCAGACGCTGACAAATCCCTTCTGGCATGGTCTCCGCTGAACCATGATCAGGGTACAGATTACTTACCTCGTTTATCCCCTGGTAGTACCATATACCCCTAACCGATTCTATGGCAGTCAATTATACTTCCGCGAACATCTGAAATTTTATCACAAAAACAAATGTAACATTAGAAACTTGGCTTGAAAATTGTAATCAACTGTCACGAATATATTATTACCTTTGTGGTGAAAATCCTTAACAGTTTCTATGCCCTCAGTCGCCGAGTCAACTCCTATTTTAGAATACGTGGTAGGGGTTCAACTTCCTTGGGAGTGGCGAATTGCATGGCAAGAGTTGGAATAACTTCAAAGGAAAAATCCTACAACACATGGAATGGAAATATAATTGGTTAGTTGTAAAACATAACAAATCAATAAATAAATTATTGGTAGTAATTAAGCTTGAAAAGCTCTCCAATAGCGCATAAGCAAACCTGAAAATGTTGTATCTCTCATTCCTAGATTGAAGTGCCTTTTTGAACCCAAATATGGAGTATTTGTACACATGTGAATCCCACGGGAACGCATTGAACGCATCCAAGTCATCAACTAGGCGCAACTGCCATATATAAACGAAATCCTGCTCATCCAATCTGGTCAAAACACAATTCACCATCAACAAGAGACACAGCTTCAATACATCGAATTGCTCTTGCCATTGACCATGTTCAATCCTTGCTTAAAGTTCGGTAAAACTGACACCACCGAAATACCTTTGGTGTATGCCATTCTCCACATCCTCATATAGCATCGTGTCGGGGATGGCTCTAAACTTCAACCCAGTGATCAAACAAAACTCGACCCTAGAAAAATGGATGATATGCTTACCCAACATGAACCTCATCTCATCAGTGGCTCCGTCATGGTGTAATTCACGCCATAGCAACCGATGCACAACACTGCCGAAAAATTGTATTCCTCGCTGCATGCATAGAAAATGGCCAAAACATGACTCAGAAAACCTATCACGCTCTTGGATCCCATTTTCTACTACTCCATTAATTGCATCCTCGATTACTTTCAGGAGTTCAATGTGGTTACGGTGAGTGATTTTAATCTTGAATCATACCAGTCGCTCTTGGGAGTTTTTAACATGTCCCTCAAATTCACCATTTGTAATTCACAACCAATATACATACATAATTAAAAACACAGGTCTAAAATTTTTTTCCCACTAAGTCTCGAAAAACAATACAAAAGTCTTGGAAAGCATTATAAATGTCTCAGAAAGCATTGCAAAAGTCTCGAAAAATAATTCAAAAGTCTCGGAAAACAATTCAAAAGTCTTGGAAGGAAAGTAATTCAAAAGTCTTAGAACACAGTAAACAAGTCTCGGAAAGCATTACAAAAGTCTCGGAAAAAAATATCAAAATTTTGGGATCATTTCAATTCAAAAGTCTCGAAAAACAATTCAAAAGTTTCGGAAGGAAAGAAATACAAAAGTCTCTGAACACAGTATAAAAGTCTCGAAAACAACTACAAAAGTCTCGGATCAAACTAAGTACAAAAGTCTCAGAAAAAATTACAAAAGTTTCGGATAAAAGTCTTGGAAGGCTTTTGAAAAGTCTCTGAAACTAACCTAGGTCTTGGAAACTAAGTTACTATTCATCATCTTCTCCAATGGAAAATCTAAACCCTAAAGCCTAAAACTCACAAAATCAAACCTTAGGATATAGATCTAACACTTCAACAATACCAATCGAATGAATACCCCAACAAAACACAATCAAATCTAACTTCAAAATTGTAAGTTCCTCACTTTTTGATTGGCTCATTTCGTTGACAAACCACATGAGGATTTGCTTGTAAGGTTAGTTAGGTCTTATTGTTCGTGATCAAGCTTCAATTACATCCTCAAGCTCAAGAGCACTTCAAAGGTATATCACTTGTTTAATTCTCTTTGAAGAGACTTGTAGCACACACACACACTACATGCATGCCTTACAAATCTTGCATTTGTGATTCAATCTTTTATGTGTGTGTTCTTCTTTACACTTCTCACACATGCTCATTGGTGTTAGTTCTAAGTGTGGTTGTGTTCTATGTAATTCGTTTCCTAATGTGTGTTCGGAAACTTCAGCACTCACACGTTGGTGTGTTTTTTCTTAGCACGATGAGTGACCTCCATTGTAGGTCTCTTTCGCACGGGTTGTGCACGGGTTCTCTACCCGTACAGTACCTGTGCACTGAGGATGGGTTTCCTTGGGTCTTCATTTTGTATAGGTTATGCACGGTTTCCCTACCTGTGCAGTACCCATGCACTGAGGATGGGTATCCTCTGGCCTCTCTATTGCACGGGTTATGCACGGGTCTCTTACTCATGCAGTTACCCATGCACTAAGGAAGGATGCTATCTGGTTTGTCTACTGCACGGGTTGTGCACGAGGTCACTTCGTCTAGGGGTGTTATATATATATCTATCTATCTTCTTCTCACTTCGCTTTTTCTGAGCTTAAAACCCCTTTTTAGTGAGAGAAAGTGTCTTCTATAGTGAGAAAAAGCTCCAAGAACCCATTTTTTCTCAACCAAACACTAATCCATGTGCATTTAACATCTTCCAAGCATCATCACATCATGGATTCTTCTTGCTTTTGTTGACAAGGTAACTTGAACATGTCCTAAATCTCCATTACAACTCTTTGCGTCTTTTTATGTTCTTATTTGCCTAGGTTTAATATTATATGTTGATTTAATGCATGTCTTTATGTTTAATGGTATTTATAACATTCTTGAGTTGCTGTTTGTTTGTTGAGAATATATGTTCATTGATAGCTAGCATATAGGACCATTTTGCCCTCTAGCTAAATCTATTTGTTTTGCATTTAGATGATGATATCTAGGATTTGTACTTAGTGTCATCTTTAATTCCTAGATAAGCATTTAGTGTAGCCTAGTATTAATTGCATGATAGAATATTGTCATATATTCACATAGGTTGCTTAATTTCTTCACTGATTGTTAAGTCTTATGACTAAGTGGATTATTGCACAAGCATTTGGTCTAGAATCACTATTAAAGACCTGTTGGGTAGAGTGATAGGGTTAGTGACCAAGTATGGTGTGACTTGAGGTCAACCTAGGTTGTAAACTTTCATTCAAATAGTGGATTTGAGGACCGTGTGTGGCTAGAATGATAGCCCATGAGTTTTGCTCAGTTGGAGGGTTTCTCACGTAAATCTGTCCTTGTGTTTTTATTATTTGCTACATTTTATTTTTGGATTGTTCGATTGCTAATATGGGGTAGCTTCATTAAAATTGATTAAGTCAAAAAGTTGGTAATAAATCAACTAAAACCTATTCACCCCCCCCCCCCCCCCCCCCCCCTAGGTTATTAGACACACGTTTTGTAGAATTTTCAAAATTCAAATCGAAATCGTTACATACCTCATTTTTTACCGAGATCCTAACTTGCTTCAGTCGTTGGTCGTGGTCTACCTCGTCGACTTCGCCATAACCCTGTTCATGGTCCACTGTCGCCGTCTCTCACTCTACTCTCACAACTCTCTCACTGTAAACTAAAAGTAAAAATAATAAATAAAACTAAACTAAATTCAAAACAGCTAACGTGGAAGAATTGTGAGGGGTATTTTTGGAAGAAACCCATTTCTGTTGTCGTTTAAACATAAGTTTTTAAGATGGTGATAGTGTTGAAATTCCACCTCATAAAGGTGCCATTTATTTTTTGAACTCTCAATTTTATTGATTTATTTTGTAAAAATCAAAACGATTTCAATATCATCATTTATCACACTCTAACCATGAATAATATCTTATCAATATTTACATTACGTTGGTTTAGGATTTGTTAAATTATTTTTATTTAATTTTTTGCATCATATCAAATTAAAATACATAGCAATTAATGTGATAAATATATAAATGTCAAATTTTTTGTTTTCAAACAAATTATTGTCTATGTGCCAATGTAAGTCAACACGGGCCAACTCATCAGGGGTAAGGATTCGACTTCAGCAGGGAAAAAGGATCTGCCACTGGATGTGCATGTATGTCTGTTCAATAAGTACATATATGTTGATAAGGAAGTATTCATCAATAAACTTGAGATTCATAAAAAAACAGAAAATTTATAAAGAATTGGGAATCAAGGATGTTTATATCCTGTCTGTACACCTCAGGGAAAGCACAATGGCACTTCCGTAGGATTTGTAAATATGCATCCACGTGCTGACAAAAGGAACCAACAACAAGTGCTGATTTAAAGAAGTCATGGACGTCATACAGGGAAACTCACGCGTCAGAGTTAAAATTCAAATTCTTATCTGAAATTGATATCATGCAATAACAATTTATATACCTCTCGTACATGAGATCTTCGATACGTATGTCCTCTGGTACCTCCACATGCATGCTTTGTACATGTAGACTCAACATCAATGGAAGGTGCATCCGGACCCACCATCTGAAGAGGTGGCACGACTCCCGTATTCATTCTGAATCTCACACGGGTCCGCTTGAGAGCTGCATGTTCACTACTAGAGCCAGGAGTATCAATACTCTGCTGCTCGTTTGCATGGGTTCTAAATCTAATGTGTGTGCCTATGTCGTCTGCATCTCTCAAATCCCAGTATGTTCGGCAGACGCTGACAAATCCCCCCTGACATAGTCTCCGCTGAACTAGGATCAGGGTATAGATTGCCTACCTCGTTTATCTCCTGGTAGAACCATATACCCCTAACCGCTGCTGCGGCGGTCAATTATACTTCCATAAACATCTGAAATTTTATCATAAAAACAAATGTAACATTAGAAACTTGACTTGAAAATTGTATGCAGCTGTTATGAATAGATTATCACCTCTACGGTGAAAATCCTTAATAGTTTCTATGTCGTCAGTCACCAAGTCAACTCCCACTTTAGAATATGCGGGAAGGGTTCAACTTCCCTAGGAGTAGCAAATTGCGTGGCAAGGGTTGGAATGACTTCAAAGGAAAAAACATATAACACATCCAATGGAAATATAATTGGTTAGTTGTAAAACATAACAAATCAATATAAATTATTGGTAGTAATTAAGCTTGAAAAGCTCACCAATAGCGCGTAAGCAAACCCGAAAATGTTGTATCTCTCATTCATAGATTGAAGTGCCTTTTTGAACCCAAATATGGAGTATTTGTACACATGTGAACCCCATGGGAAAGCATTGAACTGACCCAAATCTCAACTAGGCGCAACTGCCATATAGGGACGAAATCCTGCTCATCCAATCCGGTCAAAACACAATTCACCATTAATAGTAGACATAGCTTCACTGCATCGAATTGCTCTTGCCATTCATCGTGTTCAATCCTTGCTTGAAGTTCGGTAAAACTGACATCATCGAAATACCTATGGTGTATGTCATTCTCCACAGCCTCATATGGCATCGTGTAGGGGATGGCTCTGAACTTCAACCCGGTGATCAAACAAAACTCGATCCTAGAAAAGGGACGTTATGCTTACCCAACATGAACCTCATCTCATAAGTGGGCCCACCGTGGTGTAATTCACGCAATAGCAACCGATGCACAACATTGCTGAAAAACTGCACTCTTCGCTGCATGCATAGAAAATGGCTAAAACATGACTCATAAAACCTATCTCACTCTTGGATCCCATTTTCTACTACTCCATTAATTGCGTCCTCGATTACTTTCAAAGTGGTTGTGGTGAGTGATTTTAATCTTGGCGTCATTATCTTCCCCAATTGAAAATCTAAACCCTAAAGCTTATAACTCACAAAATCAAACCCTAGGATATAGATCTAACACTTCAACAATACCAATCGAATGAATAACCCAACAAAACACAATCAAATCTAACTTCAAATTCAAATCGAAATCGTTACATACCTCATTTTTGACCGAGATCGATACTCGCTACAGTCGTTAGTCATGGTCTATGTCGTCGACTTCGTCGTAATCCTATTTGTGGTCCACCGTCGCCGTCTATCACTCTACTCTCATAACTCTCTCACTGTAAACTGAAAAAGTAAAAATAATAAATAAAACAAAACTAAATTCAAAATAGCTAATGTGGAAGAATTGTAAGGGGTATTTTTGGAAGAAATCCATTTTTGTTGTCTTTTAAAAATAAGTTTTTAAAATGCTGATCGTGTTGAAATTCCACCTCAGAAAGGTGCCATTTATTTTTTGAACTCTCAATTTTATGTATTTATTTTGTAAAAATCAAAACGATTTCAATATCATCATTTATCAAACTCTAACCATGAATAATATCTTATCAATATTTACATTAAATTGGTTTAGGATTTGTTAAATTATTTTTATTTAATTGTTTGCATCATATCAAATTAAAATACATAACAATTAATGTGATAAGTGTATAAATGTCAAATTATTTGTTTTCAAACAATTTTAATTTTAAAAACAAAAATGTTGATATTATATTCAGACGTGAGAAAAATAAAAAACAAACATATGATTCAGTTTCAGTTTTCAGTCACTATTCAGTTTTCAATAAAATTCAAAACTGTTCAGTATTAAGATTAAAAAAAACAAATGACCCCAAGTCAATAATAACATATTACCACCCGTGTGACTTGGTGGTGAAGTGCGTTCATTCAGACAATATCACAGGTTTAAACTGTCGCATTCCATATGATATATATATATATATATATATATATATATATAAGATAATTACCCCGGTGGCCATCAAATTGATGACACACTATCAAAATGGCCATTAGATTGGAGAGTTGTTCCAAAATGGCCATTTTTGGCGAATTTTGTGACACTAATGACCATTCCATTCAACTCCATCTAATTCCATCTAATTCCATCCATTGAGTGGCATTTTAGTAAATAAGGGGATGACAATAATTTATTTTAGATGTTTTTTAGAAATCAATTTTTTCAATTAGTAGCATTTTGGTAAATAAGGGGATGACATTAATTTATTTTAGATGTTTTTGGAAATCAATTTTTTCTTTTATTTTTTGAAACGAATAATTATATTTAGTGTGTGTGTGTATATATATATATATATATATATATATATATATGTTTGAGTTATGCTATACGTATATACACACACTAAATATAATTTTCGTTTCAAAATACAAAAGAAATGGTTTAGATCATTACACGTGTCTCTTTTTGTTTTTTAGATTTTTTAGATTTTATAGCCTTAATCTTCTCAAAAAAGAAATATATATATATATATATATATATATATATATACATATGTTATATATATATATATATATACATGAGATATGATATACATATATACACACATTAAATATAATTATTCGTTCCAATAAATAAAATCAAAAATTGATTTCCAAAAAAAAAACATTTTAAATAAATTAATGTCATTCACTTATTTACCAAAATGCCAGTCACTCGATCTCATTGAGCAGTAAACACTTAGCAATCTCTCTTCTATCACACTACTCTCACACATATTATAGAGAATAGACTTCTTGGATTCACCAAGATTGAAGAAAGAAACAACAGAGCTTTTAGAGATTTTCATAAGAGAGAGAGCAAATGGATTTCAAACCCTAGATCGAAAAAATCAGAATGAAGTTGTAATAGATTTTCTCTCTCCTGACTGCTTGTATAGCCTCATCTGCGAGTCACCACTGAAATCTCCAACAACCAATGAGAGCTATCCATGTTGGATTGTACCATGTGACCTTATCAGATAGAAAATCTGATCTGATGAGAAAACGCACTGTTTTAGCATAACACTTGTTTAGTTGAGCTGATATGGATACCATGGTAGCTTCTAGGCTTGACAATGTATTTGGGCTTCTGATTTGGGCTTCTAATGTCAAGTTGGGCTAATAAGTTCCACAATGCTATTATCAACTCTTATATATATATACATAAATTTTCAAATCAGTGCGCACTAATATAACTTCATCAGTGCGTTGGATGTGGACCATTAGATTTACATATTTTGACTCAAAGTGTATGCACTTGTCAAAACTTCTTCATAATCAGTGGTCCACATGCAACTCACTGATATAAGTTATATCAGTACACACTGAGGAGAAAATGACTGTAAATATATATATATATATATATATATATTTATATATAGGAATAATTACTTTGGTGGCCATCAAATTGTTGACACACTATCAAAATGGTCACTAGATAGGAAAGTTGTTCCAAAATGACATTTTTTGGCGAAAAGTGTGACACTAATGGCTAATCCATCCAATATCCTTGATTGTAAGATCTGTTATCAGATCATGTGTGAGAGTTGATTTGTGAGTTTCTTGAGTTTATCTCAGTTGTGAGTTACAAATTTGTAAAGTTCAGGGTTGTATTGAGAGTGCTAGGGTTTTCGGTTGGTTTGTAATAACATTGATATAGTGGAGAGAGCTCCGATGAAGGGCTCAACGTGGATGTAGACTCGTTTTGAGTCGAACCACGATAAATCCGGTTGTTTCTGTTCTCTTTTCTTTTACTTCTTAATTCTGCACATATTTTTAATTCTTGTGATTTCTGTTTTGCTTCTTTATTTTGTTGAGTATAATTTTCTATCTCTTCTTCTAGTATATCAGATATATTTCTGGACACACACATATATATATATATATATATATATATTTCTTGTCTTTTGTAACAGATTAGAAAATGTTTGGTGTTGTTTGGTGATTAGTTTAGTATCAGGTGTGATACTTCTTGCACTAGTGTCTGCTTGTGAAGCTTGCAGTCGTTATATACATATTAGTACAAGCTGTGCAGTAAATCTGTTCTGTTTAATTGAGGATTATTATATTCTCATATTGTCTCAAGAATATAATTGTTGGTACTGATTTAATTTTATATAGTAAATTTGTATATATTCTTGTTGTAAGATTGTTTATTGCAGGATATATTGGTTTAGAACGGATACTGTGTTGAATCTTTGTGTCTTATATAGACCAAGATTCTCAACAAGCATTACATACATCACACAAGATTCCAACGTAATATTTTCAAAAAAATTATCTCTACTCGACTAGCTCATACACAACTCTGTCTTTGGTATTGTCATTATCATATTATAATAATCAAAAAAATTAGTATTATTCTATTCTAACGTAACATGTGTAAAAAAATGCAAGATTCCACGCAATATTTATATTTATTTATTGGTTTATTACAATTATCTAGTTTGCACGACCTAGAATATGAATACTATTCTTTATCAAAAAAATAATAATAGAGTAAAAACAAGGAGTTTCACATATAATTTGAATACTATTCTTTACTTTTTGAATACAAGAGAAACAAAAATTGACGGAAAAAAAATTGGTTAAAGTTTTTGGAGTTTTGTATATAATTTAAGTAAAAGCTAATAAATAATGAAAACGTTGTTTAATTATATATATATATATATATATTAATGTAATGAAAACGTTGTTTAATATTTATATATTTTAAAATAGGTTTTTTTTTAAAAGTAATTTAAAAAGACTCTTTTGATACCGTACAAGTTATAATAAAGTTGGTCATTAATTAATTGTACTGTATAAAAGATAAACTAAGTATATTTTCTTATACTCTTAATTAAAAGAAAATTGCATTACAAGTAAAAACTCCCAAAACTATTAGGAATCTAAAACGTATATAAATCAAATGGATATTTATATATAGTATGCATGTCTTGACTCTTGATGTCCACATGTTACTATATTACTATGTGTTAATTTCATTCTGACATATTCAGTGACATTTTTAAAAGTTTAATTACAGAAGTTTAATTCTAAAAAAATGATTATAATTACCATTTTGATACCAAGTAAACAAATTGATGGTCACTAGAGTATTTCTAGAAAAACTTCATGGTGTTATAATAAAATGGTCATTAGTATAACATTGTTCGTAAAAAATGGCCACTTATCAATTCCCCATTTAATGACCATTTTGATAGTGGTGACCCAAATTGATGGCCACCGAGTAATTATCTCATATATATACAGATTTTCTCTTCTTATGACGAACAGATTTTATTTATATCAATTCCACAACTATCAACTATAAGATTCACATACTTCAGTTTAGTCAAAATATTCTTAAACTTAATCAATAACTCACAAGTCGGTTAAGAGGAGAGAATATATATATATATATATATATATATATATATAATGTTGGGAAACATTTCTCCGCAGGACACACCGATAAATATATATCAGTGTCTTGCATGTGGACCATTAGATTCAATTGCTTTGACTTGGTCTACATGCACTTGTCAGTGTTTATTTATAATTTATGACCAAATATAATGCATTGATGTATTTTACAATCAGTGCGTATTGAAAAGGAAATGACCATATAATGTTGTGTGCTATGGAAAGTCATCAACTATATATATTTGACTAAGCTGATAAAATAGTTTTTGAAGATATAAGAATCAGCGTGAACCATATGAACAAGATATCAAATTCAACAACAGAATTTCTCTGTAGATTTGGCTACCTACTATACCTTTTAGAATTTCTTAACAACTTTCTTGTGGTTTATGAAAAAGATTGTTTAAAATTGTGAAAATTACATGAATTTAGGTGATTATTTGGGACCTTACTAGCTCGATCGATATTTTTTTTAATGAACTATTGTCAATTCAATGTCATTTTAATCATTTTACTTTTAGTTTAAAAAAAATGTGAAAGACTGTTTGGTCGGAATGTGATTCAAGTGTTATTGCATATGGTATCATAATTCATCTTCCAAACTCGTGGCGTCCTTTTATTAGATGGGAAACGCGTAAGAATCATTCAAAAACCTTTGGTGGTATCGATTTTTCAAAATAATTTTTCCCCGCTAGCTGGCTTTGATTAAAAAGGATTCCTATTCTTTTGTCATATAATAGATTTCTTCAAAAGAAAGATTAAGCCAATTGAAGCAAAAAGAGAGTGTTAATAATGGACTTATTTTGAATAAAAACAAGGTATTGGGAATCATCATTAGTAATAATGAGTCGTTTACTCTTCTTTTCAGTAATAACAAATCACAAATATTAGACGTACTACGACAAATTAAAGTTTAGATCAGCATAATATTAAAGTTGATAAAAAGTTTATTATTCAATAATAAATACAGTAAAACCTGGATAAATGAATGTTCGATAAATTAATAACCCCATTTAAATAATAAAATCTTCTGGTCGCGACTCGGGCCTGTGTACTAAATTAATAACCTCACTAAATGCATAAGATAATTATTTTTTTTGAAATCCTTTATGTTAGCGCACAAACGTTACTACGCGGAAGCGTTACCGGATAGAACACAAACAAACAATAATAAAAGAATTAAGATGGAAGAAGAAAATAAATCCAAACACACACAACACAAGAGTTTTACGTGGAAACCCAAATCGAGAAAAAACCACGGCCGTCAGGACGACAAGAAATCAATCCACTATAAAGAAAATTGTTACAACTTCACTCTCAGAATTTTTCTCTCTCTAACCCCAAACCCAATTACACCCAATGCTCTCTTTGAGATCTCTCTAATTAATTCTAATTTGCTCCACACATAATAGTCTAGCTATTATGGTCTATTTATATGAATTACAAGGAGTTTAAATCAACAAGGAAATCCTTCTCCTATACGTACAAGATTTCCTTGTTTCACATAAATAATATTTCATATTTATGACAAGTTAGCTTGTAAAGAAGAAATCCTTTTTCTATAAGAACTTTTAGAAACAAAACTATTTTCCTTTCCATTTAATATTTCCTGATTCAATGCGTGTTTAAGATTGACTAAGATTCAAGTTGCAGTTGGCCACCCGCTTCATAAATCGTGTAGAAGTCATCCGAAAAATTACATCGCTCAGAAAATCGCGATCCACGCGTCACCAGGTCACAGCGCAAGGCACAGCGGTTTCACTGTTCTTCGTCTTCTTCAGTTATTCAAATCTTCAGGCCTCCCTCAAACTTGATCTCATACTTCCAAACGTGTTCCACGTCTCCAAGAAGTCTCCGCATTGGTGAATCCCATTTTGTAACCATTGGAAATTCAAGCCATATCCAACAATCCTCCCTTATGGCAAGAATTTCCAACACACTTTGTCCACAGCTACGACTCTCATCATCGAGAATCAACATACCCACCACGAGGTATAACCACTTAGGAATATCCATCCCAAGATTTCACAGGCACATGTCGAAATTTACCTTGCTGAAATTGTGGTGCAACTCCTCACATTAGGTTCCCAGGGAGTTCGTTCAGCCATCGACATCCTTGTCCACCACACAGCTTGCATCACCTCCTAACCAATGCTCGTGCGCCATTGTGAACCCGCTATCAGCAATGCATCCTTTTTTATGGCAACTAGCGGTCATGCCATGAGGATGTTTATGCCTCTTTAGAGGGCATCGCTGTAGTCGTCAAACTCAAGAGAGGTGATTGCCGGATCCCCCTCTTTGGAGCCTTTAGCTGCACTTGTCTTCTTATTTTTACAATCCTTCCTTATGTGTCCAGACTGTCCACATCCCCAACAAGTGACTTTTCTTTTGGAGTCTCCCTTCTTCCTGTCAACCAGAAGAGCAGAGTTATCAGAAGTTTTATCTTCACTCTTTAGCCTTCGTTCCTTGAAGATTAGTTTGTTCGCTACATCTCCAAAACATATGGTTGAACTCCCATGCATCAAGATTGGCTTCATATGCACATAGGATGGTGGAAGGGACCAGATGAGTCTTAATCCTTTATCTTCTTCACCAATCTTAACTCCAATCGACTCTAATTCGAAAACTTCCCATTGAGCACTCCTAGATGATGGAAACTTTCGTACCTTTAGACTTCTGTAACATGTGAAACTGCTCCTTCAGGTAGAATCGATTGCAGACGGTCTTCGCTTGATACAATTCTTCAAGTCTCTCCCAAAGTTCTTTTGCTGAATATGTTCCATGAATATTTGCAAGAACATTCTTGGCTAAGCTCAGTCGTATCGCACTTGCAGCCCTCTCGTCCAAATCTTCCCAATCATCATCGTTTATCACAGGTTTTTCAGAACTAGTAGCAGCCATTTCTTTACTAAGATCTCCAGAGCCTTCAGGGTTCGTAGGGGTTGGCTTGCCCTTCAACGCCTTGTGTAAACCGTATTGGATTAACAAATCTTTGACTTGAACTTGCCACAAGCCAAAGTTAATTTTTCCATCGAACTTCTCAACCTTGAATCTCATCAACTTTGCCATATCTAGTTTGTTAAGAAACACTATCAAGCAACCGGAGCTCTGATACCAATTGTTAGCGCACAAACGTCACTACGCGGAAGCGTTACCGGATAGAACACAAACAAACAATAGCAAAAGAATTAAGATGGAAGAAGAAAATAAATCCAAACACACACAACACAAGAGTTTTACGTGGAAACCCAAATCGGGAAAAAACCACGGCTGTCAGGATGACAAGAAATCAATCCACTATGAAGAAAATTGTTACAACTTTATATATTCAAGGATTATTCTCTTTCTAACCCCAAACTCAATTACACCAAATGCTCTCTTTGAGATCTCTCTAATTAATTCTAATTTGCTCCACACATAATAACTTAGCTATTATGGTCTATTTATATGAATTACAGGGAGTTTAAATCAACAAGGAAATCTTTCTCCTATACGTACAAGATTTCCTTGTTTCACATAAATAATATTTTCTATTTATGACAAGTTATCTTGTAAAGAAAAAATCCTTTTTCTATAAGAACTTCTAGAAACAAAACTATTTCCCTTTCCATTTAATATTTCCTGATTCAATGCGTGTTTAAGATTGACTACGATTCAAGTTGCAGTTGGCCACCTTCTTCCTAAATCGTGTAGAAGTCATCCGAAATATTACATCGCTCAGAAAATCGCGATCCACGCGTCACTAGGTCACGACCGCTGTCACTACCGTTGTGCCATCCACAGCGCAACTCACATCGTAGGCTTCTTGAACATGACCGCTGTCCTTACCGCTGTCGATTCCTACAGCGCAAGGCACAGCGGTTGCCTACTGGAATGATACCGCTGTCCCTGCCGCTGTGGAAATCCATAGTGCAAGGCACAACGGTTTCGCTGTTCTTCGTCTTCTTCAGTTTTCAAATCTTCAGGCCTTCCTCAAACTTGATCTCATACTTCCAAACGTGTCTCACTTCTCTAGGAAGTCTCAGCATTGGTGAATCCCATTTGGTAACCATTGGAAATTCAAACCATATCCAACACTTTAGGTCCCAACGAATATATAAATTAATAATTGATTAAATAAAAAAATATAACACATAAAAATTCATAATACATATCAATAAACTTTTAACTTAACAACTTCCTTCCAAAAAAAAAATTAACTTCTATTTTGTCAATTCAAATCTTTTTTGAAATATACATCTAAAATCGTTCATCTTTTCTTTGTATTGAAACCGAACTCAATCTGATCCTTACTTTTTTGCAAATCATACACCATATCGGTATTTTTTTTTTTCATTTGGTAGTATGGGTTATTTGATGTTACTATTGCTTGAAAGACCTCTTTTGGAGAAACGCTTGGTAAAACCACTGCTGTCATCTGGACCATGATCATCAGTATGAGTATTCATTACCCCTTGAATAAGTTCTTTATCAGTAGGCGATTCCATCACTATATCATTTTTCACTAGGATAACTCAAAAGGTGATCAACATCCATCACATTTCTATAGTACAGACAAAAAATGGCTTCACAAAAAATTGAAAACAATTTGCAATGGTTTTTGTCTTCATATCAATGTTCGAAGCCGCATTAATAAATTTCAAAACATTCAATATGTTAATTTTTTCGGGATTTATTGCTCCTACCTCGTAGCCCTCCAAAATGCTAGAGTATAAATGACGTCGATAATGAATTTTTAGTGCTCGAATAATCTCAGTATCGTTTGGTTGAATCTTTGATGTTGTATTAGGAGGCAATAAAAATAGTTCAACATTTTTCAAACCTTTGATAATCTTTAATATGTAAGTATTTATTAACTTCCATGTACATATGTATCTTGGTCGAAAATATGTATAATACATATACAAGTAAAAACGTAAAACTTAAAAAAATAGTAAAAATATAAAACTCCATTTTAAATTAATAAATTATTCATTTATCGATAAATTAATAAATTATTTATTTATCGATAAATAAATAACTCCTTTAAAATAATAATTGTTTTCAGGTACCAAGAATATTATTTAAGAGAGGTTTTACTGTATATGGTTGCATTTCCAACATGAAATTTGATAACTCTGATCACCATGGTCTAATGGCTTTGTACCTAATGACCCATTTAAGCTACTCGTTCATTTTTCAAATATTAGATAAAGTTTAGATCAGCATTATATTAAAGTTAATAAAAGGTTTATTATTCAATAATATATATATATATATATATATATATATATGGTTGCATTTCCAACATGAAATTTGATAACTCTGATCACCATGGTCTAATGGCTTTGTACCTAATGACCCAACTAAGCCACTCGTTCATTTTTCAAATATTAGCATATATATATATATATATACATATATATATATATATATATATATATATATATATAGTCTTTCTACTGTCAGTTCGTCCTGATATAAAATATATCAGAACGAAGAATATGGACCACAAATTATGGAGAAGTTTTGACAAGTCCAAACATTTTGAGTCAAAGTATGTAAATCTAATGGTCTACATTCTTCGTCCTGATATATTTTATATCAGGACAAACTGACAATAGAAAAATTGTATTTATATATATATATATATATACAGTTTTTCTACTGTCAGTTCGTCCTGATATAAAATATATAAGGACGAAAAATGTTGACCATTAGATTTACATATTTTGACTCAAAGTGTATGCACTTGTCAAAACTTCTTTATAATCTGTGGTCCAAATTATTCATCCTGATATATTTTGCATTAGAACAAACTGGCAGTATAAAGACTGTATATATATATATAGTAGGGGTGGCAAAATTCCCTGACCCGCCTCAAACCCGCGGGGCCACAATCTGTTTGGAGCGGGATTGGGGCAATAAAAACGAGTAACGGGGCAGGTTTGGAGCAAAGATCTTGACTCGGTCGGGTTACCGGGTCAAGTATGGGGCGGTCCCCTCGTTTGACCCGTAACATATATATATATATATATATATATATATATCCATATATGTATTTTAAAACAAATAAAACCCTAATCGTAGATTCTCTCTCTCTATCTATCTTCTTCTCTCTCGTTGACCAGACCACAGTGCCTCTATAGCCCGTAGCCGGCCGCCTCCCGTCATCGCCCGACAAGGATCGTCACACGTCGTCGCCCTTAGCCGACCGTCGCTCGTCTTTGCATGACGCGAATCGTCGCCCGTCATCGCCTCCAGTCATCGATCGTCGTCGGTAGTCACCAGCAGCCGATCGTCTCCCGCAGCCGATTGTCGCTCATCCCGATAGTCGTTGTCCTTCACTTCTTCAGTTCGTCGGTGAAGGTGAGTTGATGAAGTTTCTGTTATGTGTACTACTGTACTGGTTTGATAAATATTGTATATTAATGATATCAATAATTAATTTTTCTATTTTTTTGTTGCTAAAGATTTGTGTAATTGTGTTTGAAAATATTATGATTGTGAAGATGTTGAATGGATTTTATTGTTGACGAAAATGGTCTGTATTTTGTATTTTTTTTTTTTGTTCATTTTGGGATTTGTATTTTGAACTGTAAACAGGTCAAACGGATCGGGTTTGGGGCACCATTGCCCCGTTTGGATCGGGTTTGGGGCAGGGATGTTTAACCCGGCCGAGTCACGGGTCGGGTTTGGAGCAGTCTTTAAAAATCTGTTTCGGGTTTGGGGCGGCTCTGACTCGCCCCGACCCGCCGCGTTGCCACCCCTAATAGAGAGTCATTTTCTCCTCAGTGCATTGCACGTGGACCATAGATTTTTTTTTTTTTGAAAACCCAATCTTTAATCATTGAACCAACAAGGGTCAGGAATAAAAGCAAGAAAAGAAACAAAAACAGCCAAACATCAGACCCAAAGCATCAAAAATTGGAGAGAAGAAAACGCCTATGAAAACAAAACAAACAAAACAAACCCAGAACCTGGTGCCACAAACAAACCAAAACAGCAACAAGAACACACACAACAGCTAAGCCACCAAGACAATGCAACACCAGCAAAGACTCCGACCACACAGAAAACAGAAAAACAAGCTGAGCAATAACGAGATACACCAGGAAACCATCTCTTCTCCAACTCCTGAGCCATTCTTAGCCAACGCATCAGCCACTGAGTTTGAGGCCCACTACAAGAAAAACACGACTTTATGACGGTTAAAAACCGTCATAAAGTGATGTTTATGACGGTTTTAAACCGTTGTATATCACAACATCATAAACCGCAGACGACGGTTCTGAAAACCATCATAAACCGGTAACGATTTTAAACCATCATAAACATATGATGGTTATAAAACGTTATAAATCCATAATTGTTTGGAACCATCATAAACTTTATTTTTTTTAAATAATAATTTATTTTTGAATTTCATTATACGGTATATTTTTGAATATTATATAATTTCATTATTCTGCATTATTTTCAAAATAAAATAAAATTCATTGATAAAACGAAATGCATAAATCACTTTTGCATTATTCTTTTATACATAAATTCATTAAAATGTATATGAAGCTATAAACAAAATATGACTTGATACATATAAACAAAATCCATAAACCGTTTTTGACTTGGAATTGAAAATCCTCATAGCCACCTAACATGAAATCTCCATGATTTTACGGACTTTATAGACGACAAGGGCCTCTATATCGCTCTCATAACAAGCTGCAGTAAAGAATATGAATTTCATTAGAAGCAGCAATCCAACAGCAAAAAAACCATGATTTAAATATGGGTGGTGTTAACATGTGCCCTTAGAGCACATGTTAACACAATAAATATTACCAAAAAAAGAAACCAGACAATTTATTTATTATCTTGTTTTCATAAATATAGGTATTAAATGTTTTGTCTAAATTCCTTTTATGGCAATATTTATTGTTTTAACCTGTGCCTAAGGCACATGTTAACACTACCCTTTAAATATTTCACCTTATTTGGCACACAAACTAGTTAAAAATAACACCCAAATTAAGTACATTCGGACTACGCATTCTCAAACATACTGCAGAGACAATGAGATTAAGTACAATTAACTAAAAATTGACAACTTGAAAGCTTGGCTAATTAGTCATGGCCTGTTGGATGCAAAACTATATGTTATCTTCTAATTATTTCTCTCAATATCAACTCTATAAAGAAATGATCTTGAGAGAAACAAGTGAGACAAGGAAACAAAAAATCATATTCATGTTTTGCATATATATCGTTTTTGACTTGAACTCAAAATACATACATGTACGCAAATTATATTCATATCAGTTCAAATTCACCCAATAAAAGATCCAGAACCCAATAGGCCAATAATCATTCATCAAATACACAACCAATAGAACATCAAATTGAACCTATTTGTCCTACATATAACTAGCCAAATAAAGCAAAAGCCAAGACAAGACAAGCAAAAGCAACACAATTTTCAATTGAAGGAGTCATGCAATTAAAACAACAATATTTTCGTACAAAACTAAAATCAACTGTTAAAATAAATATCCAGTCAGGAAAAATAATAATCATAATTGTTAGTGCGAAAGCAAAGCAGAGGAGCACAATCTTGAAAGAAAACCTGATCAATTAGTTTTTCTGGGGTAGGGCATGGGAAACTTCTGCAAATGAGTGCGAATACTGAAAAGGAAATCAAAATTACATATATAAAAATTCTTGGACACAGTTTGTAGAACACGTTGAAAAGAAAATCAAACCTGTCAAGCTAGTGGCTAACAATCTAAGGTACTTAGTGATAAGGAATAGATGGGTGATACTTGTCTGATCCAATAGCTTGTCCTGCAAATTCATTGAAAAACAACAATAAACATTAAAACCCAATTCAATTAATTGGCTGGAAAAACAAAAGTGAGAAAAATTACTAACTGAGACCTCCCTCTGTGTGATGACACCAATGGAAGTGTCAGCAGCCACCTTCACAATCTTGTACGAATACTCTGTTCAATTGATTAAAAAAACCCTAAAACATAATAATTATAATGATTAGTGAGAAATCGAAGAAAAATAAAATTAGATAATTATGGAGATGGAGACTTACCGACTTGGAAGAGATGACCCAAGTCTTGATTTGCAGTCTCGTAAAGAGAACCTTGACAAAGAAAACCAAATCTTGCTTCTCGGAACCGGGTCCGGTCTGCGACAAAACGATGGCGTTTGACTGGTCTAGGAATCCAGATCTGAGCAACAAGTCGAGATCATGGACGTTCTTGGAGATCAGGGAGATGGACGCAATGCCGAGGTTGCTCTGCATCAGGAGCTTCCCACCATTGAAAGAAGTGAGAGCGCATTGGTCGGAGAGCGCTTTCGTTCGCCGGAGAGTGGAGAGGAGCTATAGGAGGAGAGTGTGTAGGAGCTGGCTCAGTCGACACCGGCGACAGACCTTGAGAAGGAAAGAGATGGATTTGAGAGAGGAACGATCGATGATTTTGATAAACAAAGTTAGGGTTTTTGAGAGATTTGAGATTTGAGGGATTTTGGGAAAAGATTGATGGCAGAAAATGTTAAATGTTAGGGTTTTTGTTTGGGTATTATCAATTTAGTCCCTACGTTTTGGTGAAAGATCAATTTTTTAAACGAGTTTGTTTTTTTACAACCCTTGGTCCCTTACTTTTAAAAAATACATCAAATTGATACATCTGTTAGTCAACCGTTAGTATAACTTAACAGTTCTAGGGGTATTTTTGTCTTTAAACATAAAAAATACCCTGATTTTGATTTTTTAATTTTTTAAGTATATATGTTAACGGATTAATAAAATAAAATATTAAAAAATCATTTTTTTTAACCATCATCATCAACCTTTCATCATCATCATCACCTTCAACCATCACCACTCTTTCTCTCTGTGAATCATTTTTTCACAGATATTTCTCTCTCTCTCCACATATCTCCATAGATTCATCATCATCAACCTCCAACTTCTAATTGATTCATCATCATCAACCTCTAACCTCCAATCAATTCATCATCACCACCACCACCGCCGCCTCCACCATCAACACCACAACAAGACCAAAACCCAGAACCGAATCACACCTCCACCACCAAATCGAATCCATAACCACCACCAAAAAACAAATTGGTTCACCACCAAATCGAACCCAGAACCACCACCAAATCAAACCTAGAAACAACCACCACCAAACACAATACGAACCACCACCTGAAATCCAAAAAACCACCAATTCCAAAAACAAACCCACTAGTCACCAAACCTAGAACCACCACCAGCCACCCAACGCCACGAATCCAACCCCTCAAACCTAGGAATCAGAGATCGAGAGAGAGATGAGATCGAGTCAAGAACCTAGCCATCGAGATTGAGATCTTGATTTTGGACTCTTGAATTGAAGAAGAAATGGAGTGGGGGGTTTGCTTCTGTTGCTCAATTGGTTGTTGATGATCCGGATGGGGAATTCAAGGTTTCGGTTTCTTGGGTTCTAATTGATGGTGATGATTTGTTCTAATTTTCTGGGTTTTATGATTTTGTGGTGGTGTGATTTTCTGGGTTTGAGAGAGTGGTAATGTTGCAAGGATTTTGGTTTTGTGTTGATTTGGTGGGGATGAATCTAGGTTTTGTATTGTATTGTGTTGATGAATTATCTTGGTTTGAATGATATGAATTGATTTGAGATCTATGATATGCTTTTTTTTTAATTTCGTTTAAAAAAAATTGATTTGATCTCCAACGTCCATAATCTCTGGTTTTCTTAAATTTTTTTTGTGTGAATATATATACTGTGATATATGAACTATTTCCTTCAAATATATTTATTTGGTGAATTTTTTTTTCATTTTTTATATAATAATTATTATTTTTTGAATAAATAAATCTCCACCATCCATCTAAACTTTGGATGGTGGAGATTTAAAACATTTTATTTTTATAATATATAAATAGTTTTTTTGGTGACACGTGTCATATTTTGATTGGATTACAAATCATATTAAATTGTAAAAACTACAAATTTAAAGGGTAAAATAGTACTTTTAAACTATTTAATTTAAGTTAAGGGTAAAAATGTCATTTTACCTCTTCTGTAACCTTTGACCGTTAAAATTTTGGTCAAATGGACCAATTTGATGTGTTTTTAAAAAGTAAGGGACCAAAGGTTGTAAAAAAAACAAACTTGTTTAAAAAATTGATCTTTCACCAAAACGTAGGGACTAAATTGATAATACCCCTTTTTTTTTGCACCATAAGTTTTATTTATATATATACAAGAGTTTAAGATGGTTTTTAAATCTCATAAGTTTATCATGGTTTTTGAAAACACTCATCGAATAACGAGAGTTAATGACGGTTTTTGAAAACCATCACCAAGATATGATGGTGTTTAAAAACCGTCATCAAGGCATGACGGTGTCTAAAACCATCATAATTTTCCATCACCGATTATCATTTTTCTTGTAGTGGCCCTGGATTTGAAGAAAACTCGAGCTTGGCCCGTATTGATAGCATTGACAAGTGTATACAAATTGGGTCAAAGCAATTGAATCTAATGGTCCACATACAACATATTGATAAATATTTATCAGTACGCACTGAGGTGAAAATTTTCGTATATATATATATATATATATATATATAATAAGAAATCGTGCCATAGATGATACTGTCGTATATATAAGTAAATATCAATTTTGATAAGAATATTAAGGGGTCGTTCGGTAACGTTTTCGTTTTATGTTTACTGTTTTTTCGTTTTCATTTATTTTTAAAAAATTGATTTTTGGATTTTTCAGATTCAAAAACACGTCTGGTAGCGATGGTTGAAAACGATATTCAGAGAATCAAAACATAAAAAATGCGTTCGGCAGAACTTATTTTCAAAACAATTTTCAATTAAGTGTAACCTTATAATCAAACATTTTATATGGTTATAATTCAATTTTTATTTCATAAATTTCAAGTTTTTTATATCGTAAAATATACTAAACTCTTTCTTTGCCAGAGAGATAAGAACTAAAAACCACTCAAGAAGGGTTGATTGCCTTCTTCGCTCTCTATCTATCTCTTCAAATGCCCAGAAGAAAGAAGTCCTCTTGGTTTGAATTTTTTCTTTTAAGTAAAATATTGTCAATTAGTAGATACGCCTTGTCAATCTCAATTGCAAAAGGGATTTTGAGGTAGCTACAGCGGTTGCCGATCTCGGCACAAGTAGGGTTTTCACAGGCATTACGGGTGCATATACGCCTCCCTTCAACAATCGTCTTCTTCGAGTTTGTATACACTGGATATATCACAATCCATTTCTTGATATTCGCTATTTCTCCATCCGTCATCTATACTATCAATACAAAGATCTAAAAAAAATTGACGAAATTCATCTAGTTAGCCTCGCAAATACGTTGCCTGAGAGAACAAACAAGAAGAAGAAGAAGATTTCATTGTTGATAGAGAAGAGAAGAGAAGCCATGGAATCAAAATCAACAATTGTTACCTCCAACATCTGTTAACATTTGTTTTATGTTTAAATTATTAAAGACTTCATCAGGTGGAGATCTGCAGATCTTTGAAGATTAGGAGGATGAAGAGGGAGCAGCCTTCGCCGACCTCTACCATCATTGACGATCCCACCATTGCCGACGGAGAACTCAACCATCAGAGGCAAAGATGGGAGAGAGGCAGAGCCGTAGAGATGAGACCATGAGAGGGAGATATAAAAGGGGTATATATTTTAATAATCAAAATGTAACTGATGTAACAAGTGGGGCCATAAAAAACAAAAACAAAAAAGAGAGAACGTGTATGAGTTGTTTTCCCTACCCATGCTTTAAATAAAAAAACTGATCTCATTATTTTTGTTTTTAATTTCTTCAAAACACTCAGCCGGACAGGTTTTTAGTATTTTTTAACCCAAAAAATGAAAAAACACTTTTTAAAAATGACACCGAACGCGCCCTTAAAAATTCAGTTAGTTTTCAAAATGTTGAAAATAATGCTATCTCCAAAATATTGGAGATATTCATAGATAATTTTTTATATTACACTCTAAAATTATAAAAAAAAATAAAAATTACGAACATTTACTATCTTAATCATATAACCAGCCATGAGTCCATGACGAGGTTCCTCCTATAACTTCTACAATTTGAGCCTCGCCAAGTCCACCTTGGTCTGCAGCCCATGCATTCTTCTTTAAAAATACAGGGTCAATATTAATTATTATTATGAGATGATGTAGGTTCGGTAGTAAACCCTTATATCTGCACCATGAGGTTGTGGAGCTTTGAGCTCTCCACCCCCTACAAAAAATTCCGAATTTATATAATACTTAAAAAAATATTAGTTATTATTGATAACGTTTCATATAAAAATAGATACATATATGCAATATTTTTGATGTTGGAATATTTTCAACATTTGAGAAACAAATATATTGGATTTGAGAGGTCGCAGCCTCCTTAAAGTGACTTTCTTATTATATGATTTTGATCATAATATACTCGTTCTAAATATATAACTTGCAAGGAATATGTAGCGTCAAATCAATCCAGTTGGCTAATATAAAATGTCTACCACCATCTGGCTGCGATTCTATAATTGAAAACTAAAGTTGACATTAGTATATTGAGAAGCGGTTGTATCCACGTTATCAAGCTAATTCGAGGAAACAAGGAGTCAAGTCATCTGCACATCAGCAAATCGTAGCTAGGAATTTTTTTATTTTTTTAAGCAAATTTTAACACATGATCGCTTTATAAATTTATTGACTTTTTTAGCTTATCAGTACAAAGTGATGACTTAATCAAAATTTCATTATCTGAATGTTTTGATCCTATTCTAATGATTCAATTATTCAAATGCAAATATTTCCAAGGGGTTGGTAATGCGAAAATATAAATAACTATAAAAAGTTGTATGGTTCAAAGAGAGATCCACACTAATGAAAACGACACCCCAAAAAATCAAGTAGCTAGTTGTGTTTGGATGCAATGAGGAGCAGAATCCCACCAGCAGGTATAGCTATAGAGTATATATGGTTTTATAATCAATGTGTTATGTGTGATGATATGATACCAAATTAAGATCCCTATAGCAAATAAGTTATTTTTCAAGGATAGGCAAACATAAGATTAAAAGAATGACACAGACATATATATCTAAAACCCAATTTTGAATTTACTTAATTAATATATGAACAAATTATACTCACTTATTCATTAATAAAATAAATTTTAAAAAAAATAAATCTTCAGATGGATGGTGGAGATTAATAAAAATAAAAATAATAAAAATCTTTAAAAGAAAAAATAAAACTAAAAAGGAGATGGGTGGAGATCCAACAATCAACATCCATCTTTTGTTTTACACAATCTCTACTCTGCCATTCCATCATCCATTTAATTAATTTGGTGGAGATCAATTTTTTTTTCATTTTTAATTTTTTTTTTATGAATTAATCTCCCATCATCCATCTTTTGAGAGGGATGGTGGAGATTTAAAGATTTTATTTTATTATTTATTTTGTAAATAAGATTTTTTAATTAGGGGTACTTTTGTCTTTTTACCATTTTTTGACGGTCAACTGTCACATTTAACAATCAAATTTAACAGGAGGGAAGGGGAAATCATTATGAGTTTTGCAATAAGATGTTTCCGAATGTAAAACCTCAAACCTCTTGTTGTTATATAATTCTCTAAGAATAACGTATGCCTTAAAGCATAAAATATATGATCATGAAAGTGTGTGTTTTGTCCTAAATTCTTTCAACAGTTAAAAACCTATTTATCAAACTACTTACCTAGCAATCTCTTGAAAACTTTTTTTTTTTTTGAAAAGCAAGTTTATTCAAAAGAGCCTAGAAGGCCAAGAGAAACATCAGAGGAAGCTGCAGACAGCCACACAACAACAAACAAAAGGCCAAAGCAAAAGACCAAAAGCGAACATGACCCAAAACAAAACAAAGGCCGCCTAGGAAAACAGAGCAAAACAGAGGAAAACACAAAGCCAAGAAGAACACAACCGTAAACCAAAACCAAAAAGGCACCAAGCGAACACCAAAGCCAACAGCTCACGCAGCAAACCACATACCTAGAAAACTCTGCCTACAAAGAGAGATCCACACCAATGAAAACGACAAGACCGAAAACCCCAAAAATCAAGTAGCTAGTTGTGTTTGGATGCAATGAGGAGCAGAATCCCACTAGCAGGTATAGCTATAGAGTATATATGGTTTTATAATCAATGTGTTATGTGTGATGATATGATACCAAATTAAGATCCCTATAGCAAATAAGTTTTTCAAGGATAGGCACACATAAGATTAAAAGAATGACACAGACATATATATCTAAAACCCAATTTTGAATTTACTTAATTAATATATGAACAAATTACACTCACTTATTCATTAATAAAATAAATTTAAAAAAATAGGTCTTCAGATGGACGGTGGAGATTTATAAAAATAATAATAATAAATTTTTTTAAAAGAACAAATAAAACTAAAAAGGAGATGGGTGGAGATCCAACAATCAACATCCATCTTTTGTTTTACACAATCTCCACTCTGCCATTCCATCATCCATTTAATTAATTTGGTGGAGATCAATTTTATTTTTCATTTTTAATTTTTTTTTTATGAATTAATCTCCCATCATCCATCTTTTGAGAGGGATGGTGGAGATTTAAAGATTTTATTTTATTATTTATTTTGTAAATAAGATTTTTTTATTAGGGGTACTTTTGTCTTTTTACTGTTTTTTGACAGTCAACTGTCACATTTAACAATCAAATTTAACAGGAGGGCAAGGGAAATCATTATGAGTTTTGCAATAAGATGTTTCCAAATGTAAAACCTCAAACCTCTTGTTGTTATATAATTCTCTAAGAATAACGTATGCCTTAAAGCATAAAATATATGATCATGAAAGTGTGTGTTTTTTCCTAAATTCTTTCAACAGTTAAAAACCTATTTATCAAACTACTTACCTAGCAATCTCTTGAAGACTTTTTTTTTAAAAGCAAGTTTATTCAAAAGAGCCTAGAAGGCCAAGAGAAACACCAATGGAAGCTGCAGACATCCACACAACAACAAACAAAAAGGCCAAAGCAAAAGATCAGAAGCAAACATGACCCAAAACAAAACAAAGGATGCCTAGGAAAACAGAGCAAAACAGAGCAAAACAAAAAGACAAGAAGAACACAACCGTAAACCAAAACCAAAAAAGGCACCAAGCAAACACCAAAGCCGAGAGCTCACACAGCCAACCACAAACCCAGATAACCCTGCCTACAAATTAATCACCCCAGACCACTATGTCACCTTCCATATTCGAGCCCATTTTAGCAAGATTTTCAGCCAATGAGTTAGTAGCCCTTGAATTATACTCTATCGATAGACCTCTCATCATGTTCCTTAAGCATCTAAAGTCGTAGATAATATCCACATGCTTTAAGCTTCCAACCCCATCGTTATTGTTGACCCAAGAGACGACAACCTTAGAGTCACTCACGATGGTTATGTTGCTTCCCAACAAAACCGTGTTTAAGGCGCATAGCTGACAAGCTTTTTGGATGGCCAAGATTTTCGTCATGTTGGAGTCTTTGCTGCCGACTAAGAAGGAAAAGAGGCAATGAACCTTGCCTTCCATGTCCCAAAGAATGCCTCTGATCCCTGTCAGGCCTGGTTTCCCTCTAGCAGAACCGTCCACATTAAATTTGAAACCAATGGGGGGAGGGGGCCAATTAACCGGATTGGAGATTTTGTACACTGGTTTTTCAATGTAAAGCTTCTTCATATTTAGCATTAAGGCTAGTGGTGTAAATATGGGCCGGGCCCAAATGGGCTGGCCCGTACGGCCCAAAAGGTGGGTGTGTCGTGCCTAGCCCGGCACATACCCGGGCCACGTGCCGGGCCTTTGTAGGCCGGTCCGCTGTGTGTTAGTTCTTGAGTTTTTGTGTTGACATAATTCTATATCAAAACGACTTTTGCTTTGCATTGATTAGTTGTCTAGGATTTGTTGATAATCAAGATTCAAGGAAGATTGGACAACATTCAAGCAAAGTGGTGGCTTCAAGAGGATTAAAGCTAATTTACTAAACAAAAGGTAAACCGAGACCTCTTTCCTCTTGCAAGGCCTAGGCACACACATACATTGCATTCATATGTGTCCCTGCATCATTGTGCAAAATTTGGTTTAACATAATGCACACACGTATACATGTATGCACATGCATTAGACTTAAAGTTGACAATTTGCATAAATTGCATGTTCTAGAATTAGTTCTAAGAAATAGCATACTTGTGTGTTCTTGTGTTTATTGGTTTGTGTTTATGTTAATGAACTTGATTTTGAGCTTATATAATTCCTCATTGAGTTCCAATTAATTTGGTTACTCATTCATTGAGTTTCAAGTTCAAATTAGGTGGTTAAGAAACTTCCTATGATTTTATCATACATAGTTTTCAACATTGATTTCCAAGTTGAATTCCATATTTTTTGGAAAAGGTTTCTTGATGACTTTTGTAGATGAAGAAGTTCCGGTTTGTAATCAAAAAACAATTTGAATTCGGAGTTTGGAGATCAAAGATATGGCTGAAATAAAAACAGTGCACAAGAGGGATGAAGGGTGCCAAGCACCTCCCTTCCTTGGAGGCACGTGGCCTCCACTGGAATGGAGGGCTGCTGGTCCCGTGGGCCCACACGCCTCCATGGGGATCCAGCATGGCAGCCCCCCATTGGATGGTGAAATTACTTCCTTTCTTCCCTCTTTAAATATCAAATTTCCCTCTCATTTCATTTTAAGAAGAAAATTTGAAAAACAAGTGCAGAATTTTCTCTCCAAGTTTTCTCATCTTCCAAACACCATGAATTTCTCATTTGGAGTCCGTTTTGAGTGATTCAAATTCTAGAATCATTGTCTACCAGTCATCTATCATTTTCATAAGAGTTTGGAGTCAATAGATTGAGTTTTCTGGTAGGTCTACTAATAAAAGCGAAGCTGCACATTTTTCTTGCAAGGTATTGATTTCTATCTTGTTCTTGATCTTCAAGTCTTCAATTGCCTTGGGTTTTCTTCTCATATATGTATATGTTTGATGTGTAAACATTGATTAGAGAAATTGTCTCTAATAAAGCTAGTTTGAGCTTCAATTGATTAAACATGTTGAATTAGGTTTTTGTAAATCTATGTTTTCACATGTTTGAGTTGTTGTATTGTGCTAGCTTCAAATCTAGGACTATCTTGTGTGTATATTGACATGATTTTGTTGATTGATAGTCTTTTCATATGCTAGATTATTTTAATTGAAGATTTATTGAAATAGCATATTTGATTGATGATTTAGAACTTGAGTGGATTTAATTGATTATCTTGAGAATCTAAGTTCTATTGTTTTGTTAGAGTTTCAATTTTGATTTTATCAAATTGATTTTAGCATTTTTATGTGAATTGAACATAATCTAGAATTTTGTATGTGTTAGGTGTTTCACATACTCTAGGTTGTTAGTTCAGATTACAAGATCTAGATATATTTGATTTGTGCTTTTGATGATGAATATCTAGTACTTCATGATTTGTGTCTAATCCTCACATCTCATATGTACATGCATCATTATGATTTTTAGGATCATAAACTAGAATACATATGATATGTGCATTTTGGTTCAATTCTAGTTTTCATAGGATATATTGATCATATATACTATGTTGTGTGTGTTTGCATCATTTGCACTAACTTAGATCATTTACCTTGCAAAAGGCCGGAAGTCTCATTTCTTAGAGTGATTCTTTGATTTGAGCATGTAAGACTTGGCTAGGATTGGGGATATCTGGATAGCTAATCAGCGGAAGTCACATGTTTAGAGAAGGGTTCTTCAACTTGTGCAAGTGGAAGTCTTGACTAGAGTCGGAGTGACTCGGATAGTTGAGCATGTAAGACTTGGCTAGGATTGGGGTGATCCCAATAGCTAAGCAGTGGAAGTCACATGTTTGGAGAGTGGTTCTTCAACTTGTGCAGAAGTCTTGACTAGGATCGGGGTGATCTAGATAGTTGAGCAAAGGGGCATCACTTTCATTGTGTAGGGTGGAAGGGTAGATTTCTAGGTGAAGTGGTCACTTGAGATATTGTATCTTTTTATCTTACTAATGGATTTGTTTGCCAGTGGTTGTGGTATCAACCCGTGGATGTTTCCTCTTAGGGGGTTTTACCACGTAAACATCATGTGTTAATTTTCTCTATCCCTATCTCCTTTATTTGTATATGTGTTGATATATATCTTAGTTGATATCTTTGTAATTGATATTCATTGTATATCATTTTTGTATATGTTGTTGTTGACTTTGTTTGAACAAGCATATCTTTATTTGAATTGATATTGCTTGTGCTTGTATTTCTAGTGTGATACAAGCTACTTAGAGGGACAAACTTGTGTTTGTTTCAAGGGAGCGAAAAAGGTGTTGTAACCTATTCACCCCCTCTCTAGGTTAGCTTAAGGCAAATTAACCGTGCTTGTATTTTTTTCATTTGGTATCATAGCGGGTCACTAGATTGCACTTAGTGAGATCCCGGTATACTTTCACGGTGATTTGCAAGAGCTATTGAAGCAATGAGACTTCTAGATGTTGTGATGGCGGAAGGAGCTTCAAATACTAGGACACCACTACTTCGTGGTAACAACTATGGGTTTTGGAAATTGAGGATGAAAGCATATATTCGCTCTATTGATGAAAGAGCTTGGATGGTGCTTGAAGAAGGCTATTCTCCTCCTACCAAGGTTCTACAGAATGGAACCGAAGTTTTCAAACCTAGAAGTGAATGGACGCCTAATGATTTTGAAGTTGCTAAGTGGAACCATCGTGCTATGAATGCCATATTCGGAGGAGTTGATGGTCATCAATTCTCCTACATAAAAAATATTGAATTGGCCAAAGAAGCATGAGATACACTTCAAGTAACCAATGAAGGCACTTTGTCGGTGAGAAAGTCTAGGCTTCAAATGTTGACATCACAATTTGAAAACTTGCAAATTAGTGATGAAGACAAAATTTAGGATTTCCAATTTCGACTTCTAAATATTGCTAACCAATGTCAAGCACTTGGAGTACCAATCTCTAGAGAGCGTCTCAATTGGAAGATTCTAAGATCTCTCCCTAAGAGATTCAAGGCAAAAGTCACGGCTATAGAAGAAAGCAAGGATGCAGATTGCTTGAGCATTAATGAATTGCTTGGGTCACTCCAAACTTATGAGATGTGCTTAAAGCCAATGACCAAAAGTAAGGGAATTGCTCTCAAAGCTATTGAAGAGATGAGTGATGATGAAAATGAAGAAATGGCTCTCATGGTTAGGAAATTTAAGAAGTTTCTAAGAAGAGGTACCAAGCCTAAAGGTAGTTTTTCTAAGGAAAAGGAAGCCAAGAAAACTTATTCTCCAAAAGTTGATAAGTATGGTCAAGCCAAGAACAAAAAATGTGTTCAATGCTTCGAATGTCAAGGCTATGGACATTTTGCAAGTGAGTGTATTAAAAAGAAGTCCAAGAAAGACAAGAAGGGCAAAGCTATGACGGCAACTTGGAGTGAGAGTGATTCTAGTGATGAGGAAAGTTCAAGTGATGAGTCCTTAAGTGAAGAAGAAGAACATGTTAGCAACTTTGTTGCTCTTACGGCTTCTCTCACAAAGCCAGAGGATGATTGTATAGTTTCCATTGATAAGGAGATTGATCAAAGTCATCTAGAAGATACAAGTTCAAATATAACCAATCTCGATTTATTGGCCAAGATTAAGTATCTTGAGGTGCAAAGAGATGAAGCATTGAGAGAGGTTAAAGAGAAAGATGATTTGATCAAAACTCAAGTAAATGAGTTTGTTGAGACCTCACATAGATTAATGTGTGAAAAGATTGAGATCATGAAAAGATGTGTTGAGGTTGAGAGACTTGTCTTTAAGCATGAGGAGATTATTTCTAAAATGAAGGCTAAAGAGCAAGAGTATATTGAAGAGATCAACATTGCTAAGCAAGCTATAAGAGACTTAGTCAATGGTTCGAACAACATGAAAAGTATCATGGATCTTGCTCAACCACTAGGAGAACCTAGCAACTTGAAAGAAAAGGAGAAGCTTGTGAAAGTTTCATCTCCTACAAAGAAAGCTAAGGTTAGGAAGTCTCCTAAGAATAATCCTCCCAAAGCTAAAGGTAAAAAGAAAGACAATGTATCCTTACAAACTCTAGTCACTTCTTCAAACCAACAAGGTACAATCTCATCTTTCATTCCTATTTGTCATTTTTGTAATACCGTTGGTCATATCAAACCAAGGTGTTATAAGTACATTGAATTTTGCAAAATAGGAAATGCATCTAGAGATAAGATGATTGACCTTAATTTGATTCGTACTAGGATTTTAGATGTTGAAAGGCATGATGTTCCAAAGATGCATGTTAAGAAGAATTGGTTGAAGAAATGTGATGATTTTGTGAATCTTGACAAAGCATGTGGTGCTAATAATGTTGAGGAGATTAGTATCAATGATATTCTTTTGAATCAAATTGTTGAAAGTCTCTACTCTAGGTTCAACATCAAAGTCAAGAATGATGATGATTTTTGTGTAAGTTCACCCAAGACCAAATGGGTCAAGGGTGATTGCTCTTACCATTAGTGTAAGTTGCACATGTGAGTTAGCTTTAAGATTAATGTTAAGCTGTTAAGAAATTAAGCTAGTTAGCTTTGTCTCTTTATAACTTGACATGAACTTTGCTATATCACATAATTGTTATGATGGTCGAAATCTATTGATTAACTTTATGAGAAGTTCATTTTTGAAATCTATTTGGTGTTGATTGTTTGTTACGACTTTTAGAGAAAGTCATTTTTGTATGTTTGTTTGAGTTGAAAATGCTTAGTTTTATTCTCTTGGGTTGAGACACCAATAACTTGTTGTCATGAGGACAAACAAGCCAAGATAGCTCATAAAAAGGGCAAGGCTTAGCATTTGATGGAAAATTGCTTGCTAAGGTATTTCTATATCCTAAAGCTTGCATTCTTAAATTTTCATCTCTCAACTCATTGTTTGCACTACATCATGAAGCATGTCATTCTAGAGAACTTAGTATAATGCACATATGGTTCTCACTGACATTTGCTCTCTAAAGATCTTATAGTGATGTTGTTCACAAAGGTCCTATATATGATGTGTGAAATGTTTGTTTGAATGATGAGTGGCATGTTTTGAAAAATATGAGCTTCATATTCTTTGAAAGCTACTCTCTTGAGAAGTAATGATCTTAAGTAAATCTCTTTGTATTGCTTTTAAATCATGTGCTTGTAAGCCATAAAAACTTGGTTTTCAAAAAATGCACTTTGCTTCTCTTGTATGTTTTGTTGTAGTAAGTTGAGTTTGAAAGTATGTAAGTTGTGGATACACCTTGAAGTCTCATGACTAGTACATTTAAGATGACTTATGGTTAGTATCCATTTTGCTTCGGCAACTACATAGAACTCAACGAGCACCTTCATGAAAAGGGCTACACACCTTGGTTGTGCAGCTGCCCAATGTAGGAAAGGGCTACACCAGTGTGATGAGTGAAAGCCGTCATGAAAAATATATGTTTATGTTAGAAAAATTAAAGAAGTGTTAAAAAGAATCAATAAAAAAATCTATGATTCAAAGCCTAAATAAAAAAATAGGCTTAAAGGAGTATAGTTGAAAATAAAGAATTGCTCGGATTGTCAAATAGAAATGGGATGACGAGCCATATGCACACACACGCTCATATGTTGAAATCTATTTTTTTTAAAACAAAAATTCTGGATGATAATCGGTTTGACATTTTATGGAAAAGCTTAAGATGAATAGATGTTGATGTGATTTACATGTTGATTATCAAATTACTCCTCTACATATACTTGGAGCAAAACTCACACACACACTTTTGTTTATAAGTATGATTGACATTCTAGCAATTTGAGAAGAATTATGAGAGAGATTGAAAATCTTGATGTATCTCTCATAGTTTGTGAAGCTTATTATTGTTGAATTTATTCTTGAAATTGCTTGAATGCGTGATTGTATGGATATCATTGTGAACAATATTCTATCTTGATCTTAGACAGAGCACTTATCAAGGGGGAGCATTGTATGTTAAACTTTTGTTCTCTTGCATGATATGTTCACATGGTTTGCTTTGTTATATGTTGACATATTGATTGATTAGAATAATTGAATGATGAAAATGCATGATATCTTTTATGAAAGAATTGCATGAATGTGTTGACAATTAAATCTTCCTATTTGGAGTTGATATTAGTTGATATTGCAATGAATTCCTTCATTCTTGAAGTTAATAGTATTTGTAGTTACAACCAATTCCTCCTAGCTTGAGGTTGATTAAGTTCCTTCTTGCTTGGGGTTGATAGTAGTTATTATTATGACCAATTACTTCGTGATTTGAGGTTGATAGTAATTGTGATTGACACCAATTCCTTCATATGTGAAAAATTTTGTTGTTAAATGCATTTTTTTATTTTGGTAAAGTGTACCGATGTGCTTGAATATGAACATTTGTGCATTTCAAATTCATTATCTCATCATATGTCTTTGTTATATATATGTTTTTGTCATCTAATACTCAATTGTGTCTCTTTTCCACTCATGTGTTCTTGTTTTGTAGGTTTTCACAACAAAAGCCATGGGGAGAAACAAGGTTTCTAACTTTATCCATCCTTCAAAACCCATAGCCAAACCCAAATCTACTCCAACTACCTCTAGAAAACCCAAATCCAACAAGTTGAAAGCTTTAGGTGTTATGGGAACCGAAAAGCTTATTCTTGATAGAGGTGTAGACTTGGTAGAGGGTTCCTACATTCACCATTCTATATTTAAAAGGCAATGGAATACTTGGATGAATTTCATTGGGGATGTAAATGAAAGCCTTATAAGAGAACTTTATTTTGAGTATAAGGAAAGTTCAACCTGTTAATAGCCAAAATTGGCTAAGGACCAAAGGAAAATTTTCCACCTCCCAGACCTGGCTCCATACCCGAGAGTTTCTACCAGGAGACCATCCTATCCAGAGCCGAGCTATGATACCCCAGGAACAAGGACGGGCTCCGAAAACATCCGGGATAGAGCCGGAACGATCAAATCTAGCCCACATCACCAAAACTAGAAATCCCCCGAAGTCGAGGTCGCCTCGCAAAATGCTCCAGGGACTCACCTATACCTCGCTGACACATGAGAATGTCCCTAGGAGGCCGCACCTAGCTTCGAAAGGTCAGGGGAAGCCGCACCTGGCTCCGAAAAGGTCAAGGAAAGCCAGATCTGGCTCCTAGCTGGATGAAACTTCTCAGATATCGAGGTCGGAACACTGATCGACCTCACTAGTTGATGCACCACACCATGCCATATTCAACGACCTCTATAAAGGATCATGCTGTGAAGATACGAAGATGCATTGGATCATACCTAGAAACGTTACCTATATGCAGAACAGGTAATAGAGTCCAAAGAGGAAATAGATTGATCTCCCTCAGGATATTCTCAAATCTGCTATTAACTCAAAGTCAATGACATTTAAACGAGAAATCCCGCCCGATAAGGAGAGGAGAGACTGAGAAAATCAAGGGGAGAATCAGTTGACTTAACCTACAAAACTATGTATAAAAAGAAAAAGGAGAGAAAAAACTTATATTCGACAGGCATACGACAAACACTCGACCATACCCTAGAAAGAATTGAGAGCAAAAAGAAAGAAATTTGTATTTGTATTCCATGCATGTTCAATAAAGAAAAGATTCTTGCTTTCTTTTGGGTGATGAATTGTATCTTTTTTCCTTGTCATTTTGTAAATCATTGCTACACATACGATCAATCTTGGCCACCATCTACGTGGTAGTGGTCTCGAGGGTATTAACTGAGATTTCTCGTCTTGAGCAAAATTTCCGTTAACACTTTCTGGCACCGTCTGTGGGAATCGAACCCACGACCAATTAACCAATTATTTGCATTTACATTTTCGTTGTTTTATAGGGATTATGAGGCTCCGCTCCTCCCAAGACCAACATAGAGTTTCAGAGCAACCTCCGGCGAGGCTAACACGAAAGGCCCCAAGAAAGGGGAGAAAATCTGGATATAGTAGTCAGGCTCCGGTCCAAACAACCAATGCGCGGGCTACTGGCCACCCTATAGTGAGCCAGGCCGGGTTCGACCAACAAGCGGCGGCCTTCTTAGAATCAGTCCGCGTCCGCCTGCTCGCTGAAGGTATCACAATCCAGCCAACCAACCTGAATGATCAGGGAGAGCCGAGCAGGCTCGGAGCTAGGCCACCTGCTTTCGATCACCTAGGACCTCCTCTTCCAGAGCCGGCTCGAGATAGGTCAAGGCCTCAACGTTCGATCCAGGATAGGCTAGGACCTATGCCCCCAGTTCCGAAAAGACCTTCACAATATCAACCCAGGCTAGTTAAGTCTGCCGCGGATGCTTTTACCCAGAAGCCACGAGAGCTATCTCATCCAACCCTAGAGGAGGAAAATAGACAAACTCCCCGAATGAATCCTATCCAGGAGGACCAGATAGAAATTGCCAGTTCGTCGGAAAGACTCGACAGTGAAGAATCTGAGGTTAACTCGGAGAGGCCTGGGAACAAGCAACTGAGGGATCAGCTGACTAAGCTACAAAAAGAGGTCCAGCAGATAAGAAAGGGACAGAATAAGGAGGACAAAAAGGATCCCCTGAGCGAGATGAACGTTTCCTTCACTAGGAGGATCCGAGAAGCGGAGCTCCCCCTAAAATTCAAAATGCCAGCAGATAAGTTCTCCCGAACGGAAGATCCTCTAAGCCACCTAGAGAGTTTCGTTCAACAAATGGAGGTCCAGAACACTACCAGAGCAGCTATGTGCAGAATGTTTCCAACGACCCTAACCGACTACGCGAAAACCTGGTTCAGGAAACTGCCCTTTGGCAGCGTGGATTCTTTCACGAAATTATCAACAGATTTTTGCTCGCAATTCCAAGGGGTCAAACCTCGTCTAAAAGATCAAATACACCTCCAATATGTGATTCAGGAATGGAGCGAGACTCTTCGGTCGTACGTAGAACGATTTCACAAGGAGGTCATACAAATGAGAGTTTTCATCGAAAAAGAAACCCTCGCCAACTTCAGGCCGAACCTATGAGCAGGAAAGCTTTTCTGTTCCTTCGCCAAGAGACCCCCCGAGACTTACCAGGAGGCCTACGACCGAGCTCTTGAGCAGGTCGAGATCGACGAACAACTCAAGGTTAAGATGGAACACGACGACATGAGAACGGCAAAGCGTCTGAAGAAAGAAGCCCCCAAATTTGAGCCAGTACAGAAAACTCAGAATAAACCTCCCAACAGGTCAACCTATCGCATCCCTACTCCTCTGCATAGGCAAGAAAGATATCTAGCAAAACAGACCCCTCCCCGGGCTTCGCCGTCTCCCAGGACCGTGGCTCCAGTAATACGAGGGGAAAAAGGGTATGACTACTACACCCCTTTGAATGCTTCCAGGGAAACAGTCTACCTTGCCATACGAGATAAAGGGTTACTCCAAAAGCCCGCTCCCATGAAGGCCCCAGCTGACAAGAGAAACCGGTACAAGTACTACGACTTCCACAAAGATGTGGGCCATAACACCTCAGAGTGCTATAATTTGCGCAACCAGATCGATGCTTTGATAAGGGGAGGATGCCTGATTGAATTCTTACAACAAGTCATAGATAACATTAGGACTGGAAGGGAGGTACAAGCTGAAATCCGTGAAGATGTAGAAAAGAGGAAAGGGGAACATGCTGACTTAATGCAACAGATCCAGGTGATACACACTATCAGCGGAGATCCTACACTAGCTGGCATTTCCAATAACTCCCGAAAAAACCACGCAAGGAAGATTCCCCGCATCAAAAAAAGCTGGGGGATCTTCGAAGTCAGCCAGAGCCCGACAGATCCCTCCCAGTCAGTACAGATCGTTTTCACTGAAGCAGATGTCTTCAACACTGTGCTACCTCTTGATGATCCCATGGTAATCACGATACAGATCGCCAACTGTCTGGTCCATCGCGTGCTCGTGGATACAGGTAGCAGTGTAGATATCCTCTTCAAGAATACCCTGGAAAAATTAAACCTGAAGCAACGCTGTTACAACAGCTGTACCACTCCGCTTTACGGGTTCACTGGAGATTCAATCATACCAGTGGGGTCAATGATCCTCCCAGTAATCATTGGAATCACCCCTCTCCAACAAAATGTTATGACTGACTTTGTTGTGGCTGACACCCCATCAGCCTACAACGCCATCCTAGGAAGACCTTTCCTGTCCTCCTTGAAGGGAGTCTTGTCCATATACCACAACGTCTTGAAATTCCCGGTTGGAACAAAAGTAGGAGAGGTACGCAGGGACCAGCAGGCAGCTAGGAAATGCTACGTAGTATCTGCTAATCCTGAAGCCCTAGTGAAACAGTATGTACATGTGACATTAATCCAGGAAGACATGGATACATCCCGGATAATCCAGGAGCAGAAGGAGCCCGCGGAGCATCCAGGGCATCCGGAGAGCGAACCTATTAACCTATTATGCCCTACGAGGAAGAACGGGGTAAGGACTGGGCCAGCGGGCAGCCCGTAGATAAACTAGAAGAGATACCCATCAGAAATGACGATCCCTCGAAGGTCGTCAAGGTCGGAGCCACCCTTGATCCAGAAGTGAAAAGAGGACTAATTGACCTTCTCAAGGAGTTCAGCGACATCTTCACCTGGAACCATGATGAAATGCCTGGAATCCCGACATCATTGGCCATCCACCGACTAGTGGTAGATCCAACAGTCAAGCCCGTCAAGCAGAAGAGGCATCACTTCAACGCTGATAGGAACGCTGCGGTCCAGGAAGAGGTTGATAAATTGATTAAAGCAGGGTTCATCAGAGAAGTACGTTACCCCGAATGGATAGCCAACATGGTCATGGTTACGAAGGCGAATGGGAAGTGGCGTATGTGTGTCGATTACACCGACCTCAACCGGGCCTGTCCGAAAGACAGTTTTCCTTTACCAAAGATCGACCAGCTGGTTGACTCCACGTCCGGAAATAAACTTTTGAGTTTTATGGGCGCATTCTCAGGATACAACCAAATTAAAATGCACCCGGTTGACCAAGATAAAACCAGTTTCATTATTAGGCAGAGCTTATACTGCTACAAGGTGATGCCGTTTAGTTTGAAGAATGCGGGGGCCACATGCCAGCGGCTGGTTAACAAACTATTCAAGCCCGAAATAGGAAGGACGATGGAAGTATATATCGACGACATGATCACGAAATCCCCAACCGCAAAAGGACATCAGGAAGACCTTCGCAAAACCTTCCTCATACTGAGGGAAAATCAGATGCGTTTGAACCCCTCCAAATGTGCCTTTGGGGTGACGGCGGGGAAGTTTCTGGGCTTCATGGTTCATGGGAGAGGTATAGAAGCCAACCCAGAAAAAAATCAAAGTTATCTTGGACCTGGAATCCCCAACCTCGCTCAAGCAAGTACAGATTCTGACTGGACGAGTGGCGGCACTCAACAGATTTATTTCTCATTCCACCGATAAATGTCTCTCTTTCTTCAAGGCCATCAAACAAGGGAAAAACATGAAGTGGAGCCAGGAGAGCGAACGGGCTTTTCAAGCTTTGAAAGAATACTTAACAAGCCCCCCATTGTTAGTCAAGCCGGTTCTCGGAGATAAGTTGCAGATCTACCTGGCCGTATCAAAAACCGCAGTAAGCGTGGCTTTGGCCAAGGATTGTAGCGACGGTTTTCAAAGACCCATATACTATGTGAGTCATGCTTTGACCAAATCAGAAAGGAATTACATTCTCCTGGAAAAGCTCGCTTATGCTCTGGTGATCTCAGCGAGGAAACTCCGTCCCTATTTTCAAGCTCACACAATAGCAGTGGTGACGGACCAACCCCTCCGCCAATTCTTGCAAAGACCAGGCGTGTCTGGAAGGCTAGTCTTATGGGCCCTAGAGCTCACTCAGTTCGACCTAAAGTATAAGCCCCGGACTACGATTAAGGCACAGGCTTTAGCCGACTTCGTGGCAGAATTCTCAGCGATCCCAGATCAAGATGATCCCTCAGTATCAAATGAGGTCCCTGAGAAGATATCCGAGGTCGACAATTGGCCGGAAGGCTGCAAGCCATGGACCATCTTTGCAGATGGAGCATCCGGGCAAGCCGGGGAGGAGCTGGCATAGTTTTAATAGATCCGGATGGGACCGAATTCTATCACTGTTTCAGATTCGAGTTTAAAGCTACCAATAACGAAGCGGAATATGAAGCCCTCCTAGCCGGGATGAAGGTAGCCATTGAACTAAAGGCCCATTACCTGCAAATCAAGAGCGATTCATTGCTTGTTGTAAACCAGGTGACTGGGGTCTACCAGGCAAAGGGAGATAATATGGCTGCCTACCTAAAGCTAGCTCAGCTGCTAAAAAGCAAATTTAAGGGACTCAAGATCGATCAGGTGCCTCGACACCAAAACCATCGCGCAGAAGTTCTGGCTAAAATAGCGGCGAACGGAGGCCAGTCCCTACCATGGGGAATTCCCCTCCAAGTAATCACCCAACCAAGCATAGCCACAAATGGAGAAATTTGCTCCCTGGACCGCCTGCCTTGCTGGATGGACCCAATTGTGGTTTACCTCCTTAAAGGAGAGCTTCCCGAAGGGCCTGACCAAGCCCGAAGAATTAAGAGACTCTCAGTCCGATACTGTATGGTGGACGGGTACCTCTACAGGAGGGGCAGATCCCTCCCATTACTTAGGTGTTTGCATCCCGACGATGCTAAGTGGGCATTGAGAGAGGTCCACTCTGAGGACTGTGGGAACCACATAGGTGGGGAAGCTCTAGCCTATCAGGTGCTTCGTATGGGGTACTATTGGCCGACGATCCACCAATACGCAAAGAGTTTTGTGCAATCTTGTGAACCTTGTCAAAGAACTTCAAAATTGAACCACCAGCCACCCGAGCGACTGTCGTCCCTCAGTTCACCTTACCCCTTTGCCATGTGGGGAATTGACCTGATTGGGCCACTCCCTACCGCTCCCGGACAGATGAAACATGCTATCGTGGCTATGGACTACTTCACAAGATGGGTCGAGGCAGGACCTCTTTCTCGAATATCAGAAAAGAATACAACCAAGTTCATCAAGACTAACGTGGTATGCAGATTTGGGACCCCTCTCATCATCATAGCTGACCTAGGGAAGCAATTCGACAACGCCCGATTCAAAGACTTCTGCAAGGGATTGGGGATCGACCTCAGGCTCGCTTCAGTGGCTCATCCCCAGACTAACGGGTTAGTAGAATTACCGTAACAGTAACCGGGGTTAACTCAGAAGTAGGCTAATCATCTCAGGCCACATCACTTACGCAGTTAAGATGGAGATCTCCCCAAGATTCTGGTAACGGTAAAAAATCTCAGGGACTGCCGTAATGCAATCAGATTAATTCAGAGATAAATTAGTCGGTTCGCATCACGTCACTCTAATGAGGAGATTTCCCTAATATTTCGGTAACGGTAAAAAGAGGAAGATTTCCCAAATAAAGTAAAAATCTGACCCCAACCCCAAGCTCGACGTCTGGTGTTCAAGTCAGATGGGACTTCTATTAATAGCCAAAATTGGCTAAGGACCAAATGAAAATTTTCCACCTCCCAGACCTGGCTCCATACCCGAGAGTTTCCACCAGGAGACCATCCTATCCAGAGTCGAGCTACGATACCACCCCAAGAACAAGGACGGGCTCCGGAAACATCCGGGATAGAGCCTGAAACGATCAGATCTAGCCCGCATCACCAAAACTAGAAATCCCCCGAAGTCGAGGTCGCCTCACAAAATGCTCCAGGGACTCACCTATACCTCGCTGACACAGGAGAATGTCCCTAGGAGGCCGCACCTAGCTTCAAAAGGTCAGGGGAAGCCACACCTGGCTCCGAAAAGGTCAAGGAAAGCCAGATCTGGCTCCTAGCTGGATGAAACTTCTCAGATATCGAGGTCGGAACACTGATCGACCTCACTAGTTGATGCACCATACCATGCCATATTCAACGACCTCTATAAAGGATCATGCTGTGAAGATACGAAGATGCAATGGATCATACCTGAAAACTTTACCTTTATGCAGAACAGGTAATAGAGTCCAAAGAGGAAACAGATTGATCTCCCTCAAGATATTCTCAAATCGGCTATTAACTCAAAGTCAATGACATTTAAACGAGAAATCCCGCCCAATAAGGAGAGGAGAGACTGAGAAAATCAATGGGAGAATCAGTTGACTTAACCTACAAAACTATGTATAAAAAGAAAAAGGAGAGAAAAAACTACTATTCGACATGCATACGACAAACACTCGACCATACCCTAGAAAGAATTGAGAGCAAAAAGAAAGAAATTTGTATTTGTATTCCATGCATGTTCAATAAAGAAAAGATTCTTGCTTTCTTTTGGGTGATGAATTGTATCTTTTTTCCTTGTCATTTTGTAAATCATTGCTACACATACGATCAATCTTGGCCACCATCTACGTGGTAGTGGTCTCGAGGGTGTTAACTGAGATTTCTCGTCCTGAGCAAAATTTCCGTTAACACAACCTTTGAAAATGCCTTGGTGTGTGTGAGAGGAAAAACATTTATAATCTCCTCGGATAGTATCAATAAGTTCATTGGGTTGTCAAGTGAGATTGTTTCGGAATTTCTTGATATAGAAAATATTGATCATCTAAATATTATGGGGAGGAGTTTATGTGAAGATGATGGATTTGAGTGGGCAAAAAGAGCTTTTATTAGTCAAGGTGAGTTGACCAAGGTAAGTGCCTTTTGGCATCTTTTTGTTTGTGCCAATCTTGTAGGTTCTACAAATGCTTCCGAGCTTAATAAAGAGAAGATCAAGATTTTGTATGCCTTGGTGACAAACAAGCCTTTGAACCTTGGAGATCTCTTGATTGAGCATATAGAGAGAGTGCGGCTTCTTCACCAAGATTGGATAAGAAGTTAGCATTTCTAGGGTTTCTTACTTATTTTTGCATGAAACATGGAGTTCCTAAACTTGATGATGATGTGCTTCTACCTCCCTTAGAGAAGTTTTGTGATAAACGTTTGACTTTTATGTCTTAAAAGGATGAAGGGAAATTTGGTGATACTTGTAGGCTTTTTGGTGAGAACCATGAGCCATGCATTGTGTCAAGCACAAATTCTTTGCGGGAATGGGCCATGCATTTTCAAGAACAGCTTGTAACTAAGATTGAAGAGCTTGATGCTAAAGTGGTGGAGCTAGGAGCAAATGTGGTTCAACAAGATGAGAAGATCAAATATTTGGAAGACAAGCTTGCTTCTACTAATACATCTACTTCAAAGCATTATGAGAGATCAACAACATGAAGAACTTTCTTTAGTAAGGCTTGATCTTGAGGTATTGTTTTTTCTTAAACTTTTGGCTTCATCTTATGTCAAAAAGGTGGAGAAAAACAATGATACTAAAACTTATGCTTCTTAGTCTTAGGGTTGTTTAGTGTTTTTTTTTATGTCTTTATTTGGTATCTTGGATTCTTGGTTTGTAAAATTTGGATATTGATATTATTTTGATGATGGATAGTATACATGTATTTACGGGGAGACATGTATATCCATTTGGACTTTAATTGACATGTATCTAACTATCTTGCCATATATATATATATATATATATATGTTAGGATTATGCTCAATGACAAGAGTGTAATATTGTAATTGACAATCTTCTCATATTAATAAAGTGAATTCTGATTCTTACAATTACTTATAGCATTTATTATTATAATTGTCAAGGTAAATAATCATAAGGTCAAAAGACTATGAGACATGAAGAATTGTTCATACATCCGGATATGTATGAGGCAGACACAATTCTTTAGTTAGTCTTGAATAACGTTCACAACTTAAGTTAAAGGTTGGACACCTCTATCTTGTTAAAGTTGTAGAATTCTTTTACTAGCATTTGAGTGGGATCAAATGAATATGATGAGTCTAAAATCATCGAAAGGTTTTCGAGTAAAAGAATCTAATGCACTAGGTGCATTGAACTGGATCACAATGAAATACTTTATCTAGAACCGTCACTAGATATAAGTCTTTTCACTAAAGAGGACAATCGGATAGTCTATCTTAATCCTGAGATAAATGATGGACTTATGGTTGCAAGTGTGCAAGTGTTATCATTAGAGCTATCAATGAGTACGATTATATAGCATAGTCTATCCTCGATAGTTTGGTGGTATACATTTGTTAATCGATAGAGGACTTCATTTATAGATATGGACATCGTGGCTCCATTTATTAAATGAGAGTATAATATCATCATATGGATGTTTTGAGGTATTGGATATTAAATCTCAACGTTGAATTTTCAATAATGATTATTGAAAACATGGCTTCTGGACAAGTCAAAGTATCCAAGTTCGAAATGTGGTCATATGAGGAAATATGGTAACTTGGAGAGCTATAGGCAGTCTATGAGCTCTTGGCGATTACTGATATTATTCACAAGGATACACCATCTCCTATAAGATTGTCTAGGGTATGAATGAGAAACATCTCCTTATTCTATCTTTATTTAAGAGTTCAATTTTAGCTCTTTAGTGGAATGAGTTAAAATTAATAGATTGGACCTAAGTGAATCATTTGTTGATTGTGATTAGGTTATGTCTATTGAAGCTTAAATTTAGATAGCCCGCCAAGATCCCCAATCCACACGTATTTGCATGGCTCACTTGATATATTCTACCGGGCAGATTTAAGGGTCCATCTATAATTGTTTTTAATATATCAAGAATATAATATGTCTATTATTTAATTAATGGGCTGCACTATTATATTAATATATTAAAAGGAGACATGTGGGCTTGTTTCTTTTAGTAAGAATGGGTCTGGTTCACATGTGGGCTTTTATTTAAAGTCCAATGGATTCAATGAAATAAGAAAATAATATATGGCCCATTTATATAAGTGGGGCGGCAAGGTGTATAAATTAACCTAATATATTATTTTGTTTCATTGTTTTAATTAAATAAGAATTAGTTAATTTATTAATTAATTGTTTAATTAAGAAACAAATCTTTTTCTGATCAGGAAATATATTTCCTAAAGTTATACTATTGGTAGTAGTATATTAAAAGTAAAAGACTTGTTTGATAAGAAAATAAATAAATAATTTTATTTATTTAATCAAATAAGAAGTCTTTTTATTTAGTCAATAAAAGAATAAAAATATCTATGAGTTGGATTAGGTTTTGAAGTCTAAAGGTTGATGGAAATTAGGGTGCAACACAAACTCTTTTTGGTATGTAATTTGTGGCAACCCTAGTCCATTTAGAGGAAGATTTCGGCAATCCTAAATAGAAGAGGAAGCAAAATTTCGGCCACCTATATAATACCACATATAGAATTCCGCCACCATATAGTTGATTGAATGATTCAATTTTTCTTCTTCTTCTCAATTCACAGAAAAGGATAATTTTTATTCTACTAAACATAAAATAGAGAAGAGATTATTCTTTGATAGTACACTGATTGCTTGTTCATCAATAAGCTTGTGTGTACAACATCGAATTAGGTTAACGCGAGTTTCGATCATTAGATTGAGAACTCAAAAGTGACCGGAATAATTTTTGTCTTCTTTTGATTGTTTTGTGACTAACAAAAGAAAAAGAAAACTTTGTTCATCCATTCTCAGGTTTGCAATTCAAAGAAAAAGGGAGACCACGCTCCTAGGTGATTCACGTACGTGTTTGGATTGGAAGATCTCGCGGTACTGTTCACGATCACTGTTCACAGCGGGAGGGTACTGTTCACGATCACTGTTCACGCGGGTACTGTTCACAATCACTGTTCACGAGGGGTACTGTTCACGGGCATCGGAAAAGATTTTGCGGATTACCAATCGACGTAAGTCAATCGGATCACACGTCAAGAGGTATTTAACTCTAACCGTATATATTTGAGTTTAATTAATCAAAAGGTTAAGGTTCAACTTTGAGAAAAATTTTAAAACCTTACGAAATTTATTTTTCGTTTCTTCCGCTGTGTTTTATATCGATTTTTCCCTACAATATATATATGTATGTTTCTCTTGTATATGCTTTGTATTTCAAGATGATTTTAGGTGTTGACAAGAGAAGACTACATGGAAGAATTCAAGACTTGTTGAAGATTAGTCTAAGGGAACCAACTCATTGTAATGTGAGAGTGTGATTAGTGACCCATCTTCACTTTGTATATTTTAGTATTTGTATAGGTGTTTTGACATAGAATTTTCCAAAGGGGGAGATTGTTGGTTCTTGAGTTTTTGTGTTGGCATAATTCTATATCTAAACTACTTTTATTTTGTATTGATTAGTTGTCTAGGATTTGTTGATAATCAAGCTTCAAGGAAGATTGGACAACATTCAAGCAAAGTGGTGGTTTCAAGAGGATTAAATTTAATTTGCTTAGCAAAAGGTAAACTGAGACCTCTTTCCTCTTGCAAGACCTAGGTACACACATACATTGCATTCATATGTGTCCCTGCATCGTTGTGCAAAATTTGGTTTAACTCAATGCACACGCTTATACATGTATGCACATGCATTAGACTTAAAGTTGACAATTTGCATAAATTGCATGTTCTAGGATTAGTTCTAAGAAATAGCATACTTGTGTGTTCTTGTGTTTATTGGTTTGTATTTATGTTAATGAACTTGATTTTGAGCTTATATAATTCCTCATTGAGTTCCAATTAATTTGGTTACTCATTCATTGAGTTTCAAGTTCAAATTAGGTGGTTAAGAAACTTTCTATGATTTTATCATACATGTTTTTCAACATTGATTTCCAAGTTGAATTCTATATTTTTTGGAAAAGGTTTCTTGATGTCTTTTGTATATGAGGGAGTTACAGTTTGTAATCAAAAAATAAATTCAAATTTGGAGTTTGGAGACCAAAGATATGGCTGAAATATAAACAGTGTGCAAGAGGGATGAGGAGTGCTAAGCACCTCCCTCCCGTGGAGGCACGTGGCCTCCACTGGAAGGAGGGCTGCTGGTCCCGTGGGCCCATATGCCTCCATGGGGATCCAGCATGGCAGCCCCCCATTGGATGGTGAAATTACTTCCTTTCTTCCCTCTTTAAATATCAAACTTCCCTCTCATTTCATTTTAAGAAGAAAATTTGAAAAACAAGTGCAGAATTTTCTCGCCAAGTTTTCTCATCTTCCAAACACCATAAATTTCTCATTTGGAGTCCGTTTTGAGTGATTCAAATTCGAGTTTCATTGTCTACCAGTCATCTATCATTTTCATAAGAGTTTGGAGTCAATAGATTGAGTTTCTGGTAGGTCTACCCATAAAAACGAAGCTGCACGTTTTTCTTGCAAGGTATTGATTTCTATCTTGTTCTTGATCTTCAAGTCTTCAATTGCCTTGGGATTTCTTCTCATATATGTGTATGTTTGATGTGTAAATATTGATTAGAGAAATGATCTCTAATAAAGCTAGTTTGAGCTTCAATTGATTAAACATGTTGAGTTAGGTTTTTGTAAATCTATGTTTTCACATGTTTGAGTTGTTGTATTGTGCTAGCTTCAAATCTAGGACTATCTTATGTGTATATTGATATGATTTTGTTGATTGATAGTCTTTTCATATGCTAGATCATTTTAATTGAAGATTTATTGAAATAGCATATTTGATTGATGATTTAGAACTTGAGTGGATTTAATTGATTATCTTGAGAATCTAAGTTCTATTGTTTTGTTAGAGTTTCAATTTTTATTTTATCAAATTGATTTTAGCATTTTTATGTGAATTGAACATAATCTAGAATTTTGTATGTGTTAGGTGTTTCATATACTCTAGGTTGTTCGTTCATATTACAAGATCTAGATATATATGATTTGTGCTTTTGATGATGAATATCTAGTTCTTCATGATTTGTGTCTAATCCTCACATCTCATATGTACATGCATCATTGTGATTTTTAGGATCATAAACTAGAATACATATGATATGTGCATATTGGTTCAATTCTAGTTTCCATAGGATATATTGATCATATATACTATGTTGTGTGTGTTTGCATCATTTGCACTCACTTAGATCATTTACCTTGCAAAAGGCCGGAAGTCTCATTTCTTAGAGTGATTCTTTGATTTGAGCATGTAAGACTTGGCTAGGATTGGGGTGATCCGGATAGCTAAGCAGCGGAAGTCACATGTTTGGAGAAGGGTTTTTCAACTTGTGCAAGTGGAAGTCTTGACTAGAGTCGGAGTGACTCGGATAGTTGAGCATGCAAGACTTGGCTAGGATTGGGGTGATCCGGATAGCTAAGCAGTGGAAGTCACATGTTTGGAGAGAGGTTCTTCAACTTGTGTAGAAGTCTTGACTAGGATCAGGGTGATCCGGATAGTTGAGCAAATGGGCATCACTTTCATTGTGTAGGGTGGAAGGGTAGATTTCTAGGTGAAGTGGTCACTTGAGAGATTGTATCTTTTTATCTTACTAATAGATTTGTTTGCCGGTGGTTGTGGTATCAACCCGTGGATGTTTCCTCTTAGGAGGTTTTACCATGTAAACATCATGTGTTGATTTTCTCTATCCCTATCTCCTTTATTTGTATATGTGTTGATATATATCTTAGTTGATATCTTTGTAATTGATATTCATTGTATATCATTTTTGTATATGTTGTTATTAACAGAAAATTTGCTTAGGGTGAGAAATCTCAGTTAACACCCTCGAGACCACTACCAAGTAAGTGGTGGCCAAGGATGAATGTATGTTTGACAGTGCCTAATAAAATGACAAGGAATATTGGTACTATTATCTGCCAAAGAGAATCAAAAAAGCTTTCTTTATTAATAGTGTATGATATATAGATCTCTCTCAAATTGCTCTCAGTTTCTCTAGGGTGTAGTTGGGTTCTTGTCGTATGCCTGTCGAAAAGTGGATCCTCTTTCTGAAGACCGAAGTCCTCTTTTTATACATTGTCTTCATAGGTTAAACTAACTGATTATACCCTTGATTTTCTCAATCCCTTCCCTCCTTATTGGATGAGATTTCTCATTTAAATGTCATTGACTTTGCGTTAACTGCTGAGTTGAGAATATCTTGGTGGAGATTAATTTGTTTCATGTTTAGACTCTATTACTTGTTCTGTACGTATGTAATATCTCAAGATATGATCCAGTGTATCTTAGTAGCATGATCCCTCATAGGGGTCATTGATTATGGTATATATTGCCTTGTATGGTGAGGTATATCAGATAGTGAGGTTGATTAGTGTCTTAGCCCCGTTATTCAGGAGCTTAGTCTAGCTAGGAGCTAGGTCCGACCTCCCTTGATCTTTTGGAGCTAGATGCGGCCTTCTATGGACACCCATCTATGTCAGTGAGGTATAGGTGAGCTTCTAGAGAGGTTGCGAGGTAATCCCGACTTCGGGGGGGGGGGGGGGGGGGGGTGGTGATGCGGGCTCGATCTGATAGAGCAGGGCTCTACTCCGGGTGTTTCTGGAGCCCGTCCTTATTTCTGTAGGGCGGTATCGTAGCTCGGCTTAGAGTAACGTGGTCTCCTGGTGGATAACCTCTGGCATGGAGCCAGACTAAGAGGGTGGAAAATTTCCCTTTGATCCCTAGCCAAATTTGGCTATTAATAGAAGTCCCCTCTGACTTGAACACCGGTTGACGAGTTTGAGGTTGGAGTCAGATTTTCTATTTTAATTGGGAAATTTTTCCTTCTTTACCGTTAACAGAATCTTGGGGGAATCCTCCCATTAACTGCGAGAGTGATGTGGCGGGAGCTGATTGATTTATTTTCGAGTTAATCCGGCTGCGTTACGGCAATCTCCGAGATTTTAGGTGATCTTAACCGAAAATCTCGACGGCTCATGCTGCTGCCCTCTTGCCTATATATACTTGTTTATCTCAACGTCTTCCTCATATCTTTCAAATTTCAAAATTCTCCAAGATAAACTTTCTCTTAAGCATATCTTTTTCTTTATTCCTCATCTTCACCGACTTCATCATGTCGAAAACCAGTCGCGACTCTGTTGATTCCATGGTTAACAGCGAAGAGGTTTTCAGTCTTGCCCCTGGAAAATGGGTAAGGAGGAGCTTAGATAGAGATGATTCTCTGCCCAATCCGTAACGCCGGCGGTCGAACAGGAAGGTGTCCATTGGGACTGGGTTTTCTAACCATCCCGACCATCCTCTGGATCTAGCGGATGAAGATTCTGATAAAGATGTTGGTGGCGACGCCGCGGGGGAGCATTGAGTCTCGGCTACCGGCCACCCTTTGGAGAGGCTTCCTCTCTATGACTTCAAGGTTGTCCCTGATTCCACCATTGATCCGAACGCGATTGGCCGTTTGAGGTCTAAGTACGGCATTCCCGACAGTGTTTCTATCTTAGTACCTCCCAAAGGTTATGAGTTCTTCAATCCCTCCAAAGGTGTGCTTCCAATTCATGTGGCGGCTCTCGAGAATGGGGTTAGGCTTCCCCTTCATCCTACCCTTCGGCGAGCTCTCAACGCCATCCAGCTTGCTCCTCTCCAGTTGACGCCCGGCTTCTGGAGGCATTTGATTGGCTTCCTCATGCTGTGGAGGGAACAATGCCAGCTGAGCAAGGTGATGAGAGAGCTCGGAGCAGAGGAGATGGCCTATCTTTTCCAAATCGAGAGCCTATCTGGCGCTCCCTGAGGTCAGTTTTATGCTAAAGCCAAGAACAAGCTAAACTTTGTCATTCTTGGCACTTCGAAGAAGGACCCCGCCAAGAAGGAAGAGTGGATCCTTGCGGGGGGTGATTGGGGAAGCTTGATTTTTATTGGGGGGCATGAGTTCGAGGTTCCCACAGCTTTTAGTGACAAACCATCGTGGGACCGGGACTCCCTGCCTTCTGAATCTGAAACTATTTTGAAGGCTATTTTAGCCAGGAACTACTTGAACCTGAAGTTCCCAACCGCTGAAGCCTTCGATCCTAGCAGGGTGAATCAATACCTGCGGATCTCTGATGCTACTCCTCGTAAGTGTCACTGAATCATCTTACTTTGTCT